>JAGQAX010000012.1:20579370-23359319 GCA_019142605.1 Cephalopholis sonnerati
AATGGATGATTGGAGGCAGGATAGGAGGCTTCAGTTCTCTCTTTCATCCTGGCCTGCTTTTGACCCGGAGAGCCAGCAGTAATCGGCCCGGCAGAGGGGTAATCATTCCCCGCGTGCAGACTCTGATAAGTTGGAACACCTTCCCCCGGCAGCGGAGGGAGCTCCCGCGGCCTCCCTGGTTATCGCTGTCCCCGGCACCCCTTCAAGAGGCTGCGTTGCCTCCTCTCCCAGGCTCAAAGGCTCCATCAACGCCGGCTCTCTGCTCCGCTTTCATCTGACAGAGCACATAAGCCGGTGAAAGGGAGGAAAAATAAACTGGGTTCTATCTCTCAAATTGTGATCTTATGAATTCGATTTGGTCACTTTTAAAATGTAACTGCACAATTTGTTATTTTCCCCTGTTTCCCTTTCTCTGTTAATATCTGTGGCGATAAATTGCTTCGATTGACAGGCTCATTTTATTTGTTGTGTGCTTCTGTATTTGTGATAAGGCAGCACACCGTGGTCACCTGAAGGGGCTGAGAAGTTCTCTGAGGCTCGAGTGCTTTTGCTCAATACCTTTCATGTAAGCCACTGTGAAAATTGTTTGGCTTATTTTGTTGAGGAAAATCCCCATGTTTTGCTTGATTACATTTTGTTATGGTTTTCCTCCCATTTTTCAGAGAACTTCTTAAGCCTGCCGAGATTACTGTTTAATAGGGATGATATTGTGCTGGCTTTATTGGCTATTTGCAGCTGCACCGCCGGTTCATTTAATAGCCCCGTCGGTTGTTAAAGGGATTACACAGCTGCCACACTCTAGTGTGTACAGTGGGCCTCTGGTGGGGGAGAAAAGACTATTGCCTGAAATGGGAAGACGGAAAGGAAAATAATTTTCTGTAGTTTTTCAGAAATGTGTGATCATACATGCAAAGTTTGCCTGCCACATTCAAATTACCTGCTCGCCCCTTTGTGATCTGACTCTGATGATTTCCCATTCCATATCTAAGTGACCTTTAGAAGGCCAGAGGCACTACCCAACATTGATTAAATAAATTGATCCCCACACATTCAAAGGATATTAATTAGACATGGAAAACAAGTGAATGAACACAAATAGCTCTTAGTTTAAATGCAAATAAAACACTGAGGGGGATTTGAGAAAGCCCAGCGACACATGAAGAGCTGAAGTCTCTTGATATCATTTGATAATGGGGAAGCTTGTTCACAAACTTTCCTCATATGGATTGAAAAATTAGTTAAAATTATTTTTAAAACCAGCATTGTTTCTCTCAGTTGTTATGATTGTTTTGTGGCTTTGTGTGAATCCCTTTTTTATTAAATAGTTCATGTCCAAAGCGAAACAAATCTGCATGATTACTCACTACATTCAAGCCTTAAGATCAATACATATCCTGACTGAATCTGTCATCTTTGAACCAGGACGCACGCTGAGATGTCGTACTATAGTGGCCTGTGACTTGTCCATGTCAGCAGCAGCTGCCAAATAGGTTTCAATCGAGAGGGCAGAGTCATACAATATGTGCCAAAGCTAACAGCTGTTAACTACGCAACCTGCAGGCTATGAACTGCAGCTCTGTCCATTGTCAGTCTCTCCACAGTTAAATATTCCAGGAGGAATTTGTTACAACAAGGCCATACATAACGGGTGAAAACCCTTTACACCAATATTGCTCTCAAAATTGGCAGCATGAGAAGGAGGGACATGAGGGATGCTTGAGAGCGGTACCCTATCCCTCTCAGCCCCCTGGGAGCCACTTGGCCAGCTTTCATCCACATAATTATAATAAATTTGACATTTCATAGATAATATTGATTTCTTTATTTTAGCATTTCACCATAGGTGACAGTCTAGTGTCAAGAATGAAATTTCTATTGATCTTCTGCGCATTAATCCCTCATGTGTATGTGATCATTTTTATAAGACCTTTTACTGCACATAAATCAATATTTCATATTTCCAGCCATGGCAGAGGAGATGTCATATTTGTAAACTGTGTCTTGACACTAGCAATTCCTTTCTTGTTCAGCTGCAACTGTGCAAGACCAGTCAATTTGGGGTGGTGGGAGCAGAGGCACAAGGGAAGAGGGGAGGAGGGGGGGCGGAGGACGAGGGGAGAGAATTTGCAGTCTGCGGCTTTGGTCTGGCTGGGAGGAGCTGAGTGCTGCTTGAGATACGTACCGCAGCATTGATGGTGAAATATCATTTTCAGAATTAATTAGCCTCCAAAGTGATGGGGGGCTGTTAATAATGGAAATAAACTGGCAAATCATTTAAATTGATTAGCTCAGTGCTGGGAACAGGATATTGAACACCACTTTAAATTGTCTGTTAATTTCTGTAATTTCTGGCTGTATTTTAACACAGATTTTAAAGTAAATCCTGACAGTGTGTGCTGATGTTAATGATCAGAAAAGAAAACAGGCAGTACATTGTTCTTAACTTTGATGAGCGAGTCTTACATTGTTGGTGTGTAGCTTTTTAATTAAAATTTTTAACAATAAGACGTTTTTTCAGTAGCCTTTTCGCTGAAATTAATATTTTTCCGCAATGGCTACATTTGTTTGTGCTTTGATAATTAGATGTGTTTAGTGATCACATTATTTTTTTAACAAAACATAGGCATGGAGTGTATCTTATACACAGTGGATATTTTCAAGGGCTACACGTCCAGAATCTTGGAAGTGTCAGAATGAGTGACTTGTTTTCCGCAACGATTTAAAATCAAATTTCCTCGCACACTGGAATGTTGCTCTCAGCTGCAGTATAACATGACAATAGCCATGGAGAATGCACAACTGTTTGGTGAAAAATATGATCACCTGAATGGTGCAGACACCTGACCTTTTCTCAGTCTCCCTTAACATGTCCCTTCCATACAATCAGTGTGAGAGCGCCGCACAAGAAAGGCCAGTCCATTAAGAGAATATGCTAATTTTGCCATCCGCTCCTAATTGATGCCATTTTACCAAGTAAACAAGACTTCTGTCTACAATGGATGTGTTTCTGCCAGTTAAAAGGATATTTCAGATCGGCTTTTTCCTGTAATTTTCTCTCCGAGAGCTACTGGTGTGCCATTATTGCAAATTATAAGTCTCTCCTTTTGAGGAGAGGTGCTATTCTTGCTGTGTCTTTTCCCCTCCTTAAAGGCCATCCACTATTTTTTGTCAGTCACTGGAGAATCTTCATTCACGTGAAAAGGTGTCAGTGCCTGACCGTTTGAGCATGATGACAGACACCCAGTAGAAGTGTGAGTGACTGCCTGACACCATAGAGGTTTGTCAATGATGTCAACGGCACTCTGGCAGCTAACACAGTATTGTCCCAGACACTCTACAGGACAGCATCATAATATGGGACGTAGACAGGGTGTGATGTGTTATCTCCACAACCTCTCTCCCATCCTTCAGTCTTTACCACGGGCCATGACTGAGGGTCTGTGAGGATCCCCGATGCGCCGAGTTGCCTAGATTCATCTTCCCTGTCAGCCACGTAATGCTGTATGAGCTTGTTCCTCCATTCAAGTAATGCTGATGAATCTGCTGTCCAGACGCCTTTCGCTCCACTTTGTTGAAACAGGGGGATAGACCCATTACGATGTACCTTTGGGTCGAACCATACATGATCATTTCTCCCTTTCTGCCAAATTGTTCTTTAGCAAAGAGGCTATCAAAGTGTGTGTGTATGTGTATGTGTGTGTGTGTGTGTGTATGGGGGGGTGCATGGCCGGGCAGGCGAGGTTGACTGGCACTCAGTGCTAAGCTGTCTCTCTGAGGAAAGGGCTGTTTAAAAGGCAGGAGCTGGCAGCGGAGCAGACCTCTCAGCTCCCTGTCTAAATACTGCCTCTGTGTGACTGACAGCAAGGCAACAGCACACTGGCATTCTCCTTTCAGCCACTCAGCAACCCTTTAACAAAAACCACAGGATTTAACATAAAACTCAGACCAGAGTGTCACCTACTGTAATGTAGCACTGCCGCCTTCACTGCTCTTTAAATTATTTAACATGACAACCTGTCCTTTTGTTGTTATGCGTGTGCATGTGGGGTTTCAAAAAAGAAGTGATGCTGTAACATATGAATTAATTAGGATGATTTGAATAATCATGATAATGTGCAGTTACAGAATACTTATCCTTCACAAAGCAATATATTTTCTGTTTCTAATGATATGAGCTTATGAAAACTCCTCTTGTGTACTTTGAATTCCTCTCCTTAGAAATGACACAAGTTAGCTTCATCTCTGATTTATTGTTATTTGTTTAGAGATTGACCTTTCTAAATTCAATTCTTAGATATATAAAATGTTCAGTTCCCATACGAGGGGACAAACAAGAGTCATCAACAGGCAAAAAGAAGACATTGTAAATGTTGCAAAAGCTTAATAGCAGAAAATTAACAATCTATGTGGTTTTGTTGGATTCAATTAGAGGGATATCTTGCTATTTCATGATGCACTTAGGAATGACAAAGCACAGATATAAGTATTGATTTTTCTGTGCCCATAACCAGATAAACAATATGTATATGTATGTATTTGCAGGGGCAAATTGAATCAAAATGCACATATTACATTGAGGGCCCTGCAAGACTGACAGCAATTGAATTTGTCAGTCAAGAATTTAGTTAAGAGTTAAAGACCTTTGATCCGCCGGTGGGCAAAATGATATGAACCCTCCACAGTAAGAGATATTTATGGCATGTTGTCTTTGTTACTGTCGTCCTGCTTTTAGACATGATTTTTTTTTTTAGATGCTCAGTTTCACTGAGTTGTGCAGTATGCATGTCTGTATTTCATCTCATGAATATATGTGTGTGGGTGTGTGTTTGTTTGCATCTTTGTGTTTGTAGGCATGCATGTGCGTGTTTACATTCATACTAGTGTGTGCCGACAGAGAGACGCCTGTGTGTGTGTATATATTATGCTGGTATGCCGTTGAAGTGTGTGTGTGTGGCAGGGCAAGTGTGAAGAGGATTGTCTCCGAGTGGCAGAGAGGCAGCAGAGAGAACGATGGCTATGTTTGTGGATTAATAACTATTAATTCTCCTTTTGACTGTAATTGATGCTTAAATCTCCGCTCTCCTCCTCCTCTCGGCAGACCTCTTGTCCCCCCGTCAATTCTGTCCTTCTAATAAGGGCATTATTCCAAGGGATTTCATGCATTCTGATAAATCAAATTAGAAGGCCAGTGACTTAGATAGATTGCAGCGAGTAATTAGAGAATCCTCAATGCCTTCCTCGCTGCCACTCATTTACAAGAGTCTTTGTTATCTACCTATCTGGGCGCAGCATGAGGCGGTGTGTGTTTGCATCACTTTTCCCTCTTAAAATTCCTTCCTTATGTCACTGGAGAGACAGATCCCAGACCATATCTTGTCACCCAGGCTAGCACACCGCACAACGGACAGCGCAGTGGGACAGCCATTAATTGGAGCAACTTGGGTTGGTAAGTACCCACGTGTGTGTCACTGACATGCAAGAACAAGGAGATGGGCTGACACATGGAGACAGGGGACACCCTGGGCTGGACTGCCCCCACCTACCCACCCACCCATGCACATGCACGCACACTCATACACACACCCTCGCACACCTCCACATGCCCCCTCCTTTGCCCCTCGCCCTCTCTCCTTGCCTTCAGGAAACAACACCATGTTCCTGATACTGAGTCAGTGGTCACTATCCATGTCAGCTGAGCAGCCGTGTTCACATGCCACAAATGTTGTGTGTGCTTGTGTGAGTGTGTGGGGGTGTGTGTAAGAGTGTGCATGTATATCTGTTTGGGAAAATTAATACAGATCTTGTGGTGGTGATGATGATGAAATTATTTTGTAAATGTATTTGTTTAAGAACTTCGATTCACCAATTTTGAGGTGCTTGTGTTTTACCTGAGTGCTTCCTTTTCGTGCCAATTTACATTTCTACTCCACTGCAATGCAGCCATCAAAAATGTAGGAAATACTCCACTTTTTGCTGAATTTACTAGACACTTTGCAGACTAAGATTTTAAACACAAAACATTTAATGTATGTGCATAAGCTAGGACACAATGTTAGAAACTGAACCACCCAACACGGTCTAAAATAGTTCAAATGAGCTTTACCTCCACCGGCTACAGTAGCGCAATGCATCGATAATAATCCAACTTGAAAATGCATTTCCTGCAGAAAATGCGTGTGAACGCTGACAGCTGAAATTGCAAAGCACTGCTGAAAGTATAAGAATCTTCAAGCGAAAATGAATTCCACTACACTGCTGAAAAACTGGGAAACTGAACCGAGTTGGAAGCTGAACTGCATCACCTATAACAGTAAAGTGCATCAGTAGTAACTCTCACAGGGGTCTGCTTTATGAATACTTTCACTTTTGCTACTTAAGGTACATTTTTTTATGATAGTTTTGTACTTTTGCTTAAAAGTAATATTTCCAGTGCAGGATTTTTACTTGTAATGGAGTTATTTCAAAAAGATACACATGCTTTGTCCACCATTTGAAACTGAACTGATGTATTTGCCAAACCTAAAAGAGAAATCGCTAAACAGACAGGACCATCTGTGTACCTTACAATCATCTCACAGTCCAAAGTCCTGACAGCTGCACTTCTTCCTGATCTACCGAATCCCCTCTGTGGCATTTTTCTTCCTTTCTTTTCCACTTCCCCTGCACCCCTATCACAAACCAGTCTGACAGAGTTCACTTTTCTCCTTTAAGAGGATGAATGAAGATAAAAAGCAAAGCAAAATGGAGCACGAGAGGCATCACTCGCTTTGATTCATGATGACTGGGAGTTTGGCGGCTTCTCTGCAGCCTGCCTGCTTGGCTGCCTGCCTGCTCGGCCCGCCCGTCTGCTCCTTCCCAAGCACTCTAATGGAGAGCTGCAGTCTGCTCGCAGTGACACCGTCAAGCCATCAGGAATGGCTGATTATGGTGCTAAATATTGATCTCTGCCTCACATGTGTCAAAATTCCCCCCACCCTTTAATTAGAATTTCCCCTCCGCGCCATACAGGAACTAACCGAATATATTAGAGGACTTCATGAGGAGGAGGGGAGTGCAGCTAGCGGGGCATAATTGTGACCTCTTGTCTTGTCTCTTCCCTCCTGAGTTTTGAGATGACTTCCAACTGTCTGTCTAATGCTCCCGGCCTCTGTGATAATCAGACTTATTTTCCTCGTCTTATCACAGGATGATCGGCCCGGCTCTCCTGTTCTCCATTCCCCTCTCTCCTGTCTTGTCCCTTCTCCTCCTGCCCCTCCTCCTTCCCTCTTTGCCTTGTCATGTCCAGCTTATATGTTTTCGTAATTTTGGATAGACTGTTAAGGCAGTGTTGAAACACAATTGTGTTTAGATTATGTTAAAATTTGGTTGTGCAGGTTTAGAAGTGTCTTCATGCATGTGTATGTGATTTTATTAAAAGGTCCTAAGAAGAGTACTCCAATGATTTAGCATTACACTATTACACTAAACATTGCCATAGACGGATGTTTTTTTTTTGTTTTGTTTTTTTAAAGGATCAAAACTGATGAAGCTGAACCAAAGAAATTGTCCTATTTATTGCACGCATTCCTCTTCCTTGTCAAAACCAGATGCCCACATTACCCACATTGCATCTGACAAGTTCGTCAGGTTTCGAGACGAGCCCCCAGGAGCAGCGTCAGGCTTTGAAGTGAATTTTACATTGTGGCCAAACTGTGGAACTACAGCTTGCGCATCCGTCACGTGATGCCATGGGACTGTTTCCCATAGACTTACACTGTGAAAGAACAACTGTGTAAGTCAATGGGTACATTTTTTGAGCGTCACAATCTCATGAAATGACTCATTTCACTATGAGAATTTGATTTTTTCAGTACGATAACATTTAGAAAGTCTAGAAGAGCTACATAGCTAATTTTGTCCCTAGTCAGGTTACACAGGGCTAAACTGGAAGTTAGCCGGTCGGCAGAAGTTAGCTGCCAAGCTGGCGAAATCTCCGATGTGTTTGCTCTACTGGCCCGACAGTGCAGAAGATCTTGGTAATTTCATACCTGGGAAGCTGAGCTTTTTTTGGCTCCATGCGCAAATGAGCAACTTTCATAGGAATGAACGGGGCCCCACCTCCAACACTGTATCCAGTTCTCTTTATACATCCATGCCACGGTTTGGGTGTGTTACGCCGCCTGCCTCAAACAGAGATGAAGAGCAGGCTACAAACATCTGGTACTTCTCTCTAAATCCACACCCTCAGTATTCTTTCTGTTTTCAAACTGGTAGTCTTCAGCCCCAGCTGATGCTGACTCAAGTGACATCACTTTAGGCAATTTATCAGACTTTGTGCTGCTTTTTCCTGAGTCGCAAAAGGCTTAATACAACTTAACATATACAGTGGTGCTCCTCAAGACCTGTCAACAGACTTCGATGTGTGTGGAGTTCCCCTTTGATAGCGGTATGTGTATCTTTGATTTATCTTTGTATTTGTACTGATTTATAGTTAAAAAAAAATAGCATTAAAGCGGTTCAGGGACATGATATCGGCACATCATTGTTAGAAGGGTTGAAAATGAAATGAACATTTCTGCCTATATGGCAGGCCTGTAAGATGTTAGTTTAATTTTGGGACTGTAATTTGTCTAAATAGGTCAAATTTTGCCCTGGTTGGGGCTATTGTCAGGATAGAGCATCATCTAAGTCTGTCAATGTCAGATGAATTTTACAGTTTTGTTTGAAAATGTTACATAAAAATAAATCTTTTACACGTAACCTATAGGTGGAAGTAGTTTTGTTTTTTTTCCCCGTGAGTGTGTACACTTCGGAAAGCATTGTATTTTATGTCTGCATCTGTCAGTGGGACATCACGATAAGAGTAGGCATAATAGTATGGTAATTCAACTGCAGGAGAGACTTGATCTTCTCTGCAATTAGGTGGAAAAAATGTGTGCATATATCTGTACAGCCATCAGCTATTGGACAAAATGGGTTGGAAAAAATCGGCATATCGGATGTCAGCTAAAAAAATCAAATATCGTGCATCCCCAATTCAGAAAGTTCTCCCAATAGGAAAGCCAAGAAATACCTGTCTGGTGTCTGAAAGCATTCTGGGTGTCATCAAACTGTTTTAGTGCTCTGACTGTCAGACCATCTGATTCTTTAAAGATTCTTCTCCTTCAAAATAATGATTTATATTTTTCCATCAAACTACTTCATACTTTTGCCGTTCAACAGTAAATCTACTTTCACTACAGCTGGTTCTGCTCAGACGTCCCCCCTTCCTAGATTGCTACCTTCTCTCCCAGTCATTTCCTCCACCTCTCTCCATCCTCCTTCTGTATCCCCAGCTCTAAATCCATGTTTTCCCCTTTTCCAGCTCTCTCCTTCCTCTCTCGCCTCCACCCCTCCTCTCCTCCTCCTCTTTCTCTCTCTGCCATTCTTTGGTTAGGAGGCACCGGTCGTTATTACAGGACGCTGGCAGGCTTGCCGTCAGTTGCATTCTGGCGAGAGTCAAGTGCCACAAGGTGCCTTTTTCTATTTGTTTGTTTCATGCTACACTGCACCAGCCACTGACCTGTGGTAGCCATGTCGTGCAAGAGGGAGGCAGGTTCATCCAATCAAAGAGCGGCTGAAAATTAACACTGATCTTTCCATTCTTGAAAAGGGACTGTGGCAAAAAGCTAAAAAAAAAAAAAAAAAAAAAAGGCCAGCGTGCTGATTCTGAATTCTTCTATATTTTCTTTTCTTTATATTTTAGATTATTGAAATGCGTACACACGTACTTTATTTTACCAAATTATTTTAAGAAAGGCTGGATTTAAATCCATTCACCTATTAATTTTTTGTCAAATCAAAATAAGACGTGATTCCAAAGATGATATTCTAATATCACAGATTTGTTTTTGTGTTTTTTTTTTTCACTGTGAATTCAATCTGAACCCCCTGCAATTCAGTACATGCAATATTCATAGTTGATCCATTGACTGCTATTCAAGCGGGAACTATTTGAAGAGGGAAAGTTCATGTGCATTTTTGATGGATTGTGCATGTCTTCCCCTACTCTATATGGATAGAGAGCTTGTTTGAAGGTCAGTGATTCTCTTCAGTCAGAGTCTTCCCTCAGCACTCCTTTTTTGGGGGGAAGAATATCTCCAGTCCTCACTCCATATTTTTCAAGTGCTTCTAGGATGACTAGGTTGGATGACCTTGAATCTTGGTGGAGATGAATCTCTTTGAGCCTCTCCTCTCTCCTTTTCTTGGGGAACTCTGTCATGAAGAAAGACAACGACCTTCTCCCATCAGGTTTTTCATGTAAAGTATCCACTTTCCCAGATCCCAACCTTTTCATGTCTTTGATGTTTTTCTCTGTATGTGTGCTGAACTACAATTTCCTTTAACTTTAATGCGTTGCATTTGATTTATTCCTCTTCTGAGTGACAAGCTAATACGCTTCATGATATTTATCAATTAATTTTTTACCCACTGGTCTTATATTACATCCTTCAGTTTCATGTGCACGTTAAGGAAGGAGATCAATATTTAAAAAACTGGTACCTTCTATGTGTGTGTGTGTGTGTGTGTGTGTGTGTGTGTGTGTGTGTGTGTGTGTGTAGGTGTGTGTGTTTGTGTGTGTGTGTGTGTGTGTGTGTGTGTGCTTTTGTGTTAGCATGTAGGAACGAGGGGTTGAAAAGGGGTTGAGTGGATCTTGAGAGCTGGCAGGTGCATTATTGCAGAAGGCTCTGCCTAGCTTGACATGTGTGTGTTCCTAATCTCCTAGTGATATGACAAAGCTGTGTGGGAGCCTGGGCTGGATCTCTTCTGTCTGTTGTGACACACACCCCTCAACCCCCTCTCCCCTTTCCTTTTGTCCAACACACACACACATCATATTCCCCTCTTGACCCTTGAAGAATCTACCACTCCACTATCTATTGGCACCTTGTCACTATAGATGTGTACTTACATGTGCTATGAGAGCTTTCTAAAACCGTTACTACGTGCATCTGTTTGTGTTCACACCTATAGCACATGTTTTCATGCACACAGAAATTCATGCATACACTAGCAGCAAACAAGAGCAGAGGCCCAGAGACGCCCTGATGCGGACAGGTGTGAGTGAATTTCAGGCTTGTTTACTTCCTGTTAGTCAACGCAGGGAAGATTAAGGTAAAAGAAGTGGTGAAGTTGTTGTTGGTGAGGAGAAAAAACACATTTAAGCTTTTATTTCCTTTTCTCAACTTGATTTTAACTCTGCTTGGAATCAGCTCAGGAACAAAACTACACTGAAGGGAGGACTTTGTAGCTGCAAAACCTCAGCAACCATTTTTTCAAGTGTGCTTGTTTAATCAAGGGGCGACACACCCGGGGTCTTTGGTTTGGTGCTTGTAAGAACACATTTCCTGGGTGAGACTTTAAAAATCCCTCAATAGATGTATCATTTTTGTAAAGCTCTACATTTGTCCAAATGAAGCACTCAACTTCTGTTACACCTGTATTTTTGTAAGAATAGAGCTAAGTAGACAAACAGGAAATCAGGGGGGAGAGAACTGGGTGGTTGACATGCAACACAGTTCCCTAGCTGGAATCAAACTGGACGTTGGCGACCCAACAAAGAACCCATGTACCTGCTTTTTAATTTGGATTGCTTTAATTCAGAGGGCTGCAAAAGACTGACGGAACTCTTACACTTAGCAGAAGATAGAAGATCAGACACACACACACACACACACACACGTACACACACACACACGATTAGACTCAAAGACATGAGCAGATTACATGTGCATGGGTGTGTTTAATATGTTTCACTTCACATGGAGCAGCGGCACAAA
The DNA here is from genome assembly GCA_019142605.1 of Cephalopholis sonnerati. Lineage (NCBI taxonomy): Eukaryota > Metazoa > Chordata > Actinopteri > Perciformes > Serranidae > Cephalopholis > Cephalopholis sonnerati. Next base: position 20,591,169 of record JAGQAX010000012.1, read on the forward strand.
CCATAACACAGGATGAGGGCATATTCTTGCGGGAACTGAGCCAGTGCATCTGACCATGTTGACATTTTACACACTGACATCAGACGGGGAGTGGGGGTAGTGGGGGACAGTTTGCAGCCCTGCCTTCAGTCACATTGTCACAGTGTAAGGTGTAAATGGGGGAGAATACAAAAAGCAGTTAAAAAGAATATCGGAAAGTACAAATCGGCATCAATATAAGAATTAATTGATTTGTAGGTTGAAATTACGTACGTATGATTTTGAGATGGGGATGATTTGACCGTCTGCTCGGTGATACCCCCGCATGCGTCATCAAAACCAGATTCTTCTCCCGTGTGTTTTTACAGTTTGCTCCTCAGTCTCCTCCAGCCTCGCCCCAGAGATCCTAATGCATCATTTGAGGCTCATACAATTCACTGCTTCCCAAGCTACTGGCTCCTACCAGCCTGATAGAGGCATTTTTCGCCACTTAGAAACACGCACTGTGTGTCCGATCCCTTCCTCCTTAATATGTCCTCTATTACCATCAGGCATTTATGCCTGTTTTTTCTACTTCAGTAACCACTGAGCACCGGCTTCATTAAAACTAATTGAATCGGAAACATGTCTGCCTGAGGAAACATTAACTCTTTCTATAAAGGAAATTTCCGATTTCATTTTGTCAATAAGGTCAAAGGACTGAGCCTGTGTGTTCAATACTGATACATGCTATGCCCATAAACTTCAACTGTAGGGCTATTTAATTCAGGGTGTACTATCTATCAGCACTGAGTCAAACTCTCGTGGTTTCTGGTGATTATACGATCATCTGTAAGAGTCACCTTACTTTGTTTCCTGCAGAAACCTGAAGAATCCTCTCTCTAACATCATGTCCTGTCAATTTCATTGCATTATTAATTTCTTGTGGTTAGCATAATTGAGTCTTGGTACAAGCATTGCATTAACAGCTTTAACCGACCACACTTGAAACAATAATTTGATAGCAGGCGTCAGAAATCAATGTGCAATAACAGAGCATACACAGCTGTTTAATATGAAGTAAATATTTATGAGTGATCTGACTAGGCATCAAGTCCAGTCAATCTTCTTTGAAAGGATCTGTGCAAATGATTAACCTCATTTTACTGGTGCTGTCTGGGCTGGTAATGGCCATTAGAGCTAAGAAGGAGTGAGGCCTTTGATTTTTGGCTCCTCATCATTCACAGCTTGTCGCATCCCTTCATCCTTCATACATGGCTGCTGAATTGATTGTCTGTTTAGTCCTATGAATGATAAAGCTGCTCTGGGCCACAGGCTGAGAGGGACAGACACGGCTCACTTCCATCTATATGCAAGGTGGATTTCTTTTTCCTGCCTCGCCACTTGGAAATCAGCTTTTTGCATTATTTATTGGACAATCATGAGCATTTCAATATGGTAAATCAAATAGTCACAGTAATATAACTATAGGCAGTCATATCCAAAGGGCCATCATTCAACTCATTATTCATTCATTTTGTTTAGAGCTATAGTCGGAAGGACTCATGAGATTCATAAGTTGTGTAATCAACATGTTTTACTGCGGGCTCGCACAGCAGCCTGCCTGAACAGAGGGAAAGGTAACATAAAAGGAAGTGATTCTGAGTGTAGACTGAACGTGTTGAATGAATGAAGAGCAGCAGAATTATTGAGAAGTGGTACACAGCCAGCGACTGCTGAGGAGACAGGTGGAATAAAACCTCTATGGGAAATGGCGACATGAGAACCAGAGTGCACTGGCATGCTGGAGAAATCCAGATGAGTTGTTTTAATCCCTTCATTTGAAAGAAAGTCGAGTAATAAAGAGCATGTCATGGTGTTTTGGTCATAAAGCAAAATAGATCTATTTCAGGTCCTGCTCAGAAGCTTTCTAATAAGATTCTCACTCTGTACCTCAGAATAACTTTTAATGCAGCTCACATGAAATGTAAAGAAAGACAACAGTTAGCTGTCCTTTACTCGAGGCTTAATTCTATCCAAGTCAGAGAAAATTACATGTTGTGTCTGAGACTCATACGCCGTAGAGATCATCAACAGGCGGTATCTAAACAAGCAGGTTTGCACGATGTAGCAGAGAAGTTTGTATCCTGCGTATTTGTGCGTCTTTATAATTATTCTCTGCGTTCTCTGTGTCTTTTACCGACTGCCGCAGCCATAATTCCAGTAGCAGTTTGAGCAACAGTGAGTTTTCCTCATCGGATGTCGAACAAGTTCTCATGTAGTGCAAAGGTGAAAGGTCAAGTGCTCTCCCACCACAGGGATCAGATGAGGCAAAGGTCTAGTTTATGTTGGCCTCCCAACATGATAATTCACACATTAGACCTCCAGAGTAAATCAAACCCAGCAGCCAGTATGATCAACATATGAACCAGATTTGTAAAGAATTATAAAATATATTAGGGTAAAAAAAAGTCCATCTTTGTTCAGTTTTGTAGTTGGGGAACGACTCCAGACGAAACACCTACAGCGGAGCTACAGCACTTCAAATCCACCGAGCACCACACACATGAACCTGTCAGGTTGCATCACAGAATTAGACAAAAGTGCAGCTGTGCATGCAACATAATCCACGAATGTCACAGTGTGCACCGCGTCCTGTGTAGGGTAGCATCTATTAGTGGTACTGTAAATGTGAAGCAGCATTCTCAGAAGCCGGGACTCTCTGGGTTTTATCATTTCCTTCCTTGCTCGCTTTATGTACAAGCACTTAGCAGCAGAAACACAGGCTCCAGTTTTCTACGAGATGGCCACCTTCACCTGCCGCCTTTGGTTTGTTGTTCTCAGTGCCAGTGCAGGAGCTGAAGACGAGGCATGAACAACCGTAGAATTATTTCTTTTCTTTCTTCTAGCCCTACTTATGCTGACACGATCATGTCTAACCTTCCGCTGATGTCAAGTGCGGGGAGGAAATTAAGTCATAGACTCTTAATGAATTTAGACTCAAAGTCCTCCAGCATGTATAATCATGCACAAACACTGACAGAAGTATTAGCTACTTGTGTCATGTTTTATTGTGTCGAGATAGACATGTTTAAAATCTAACTGTACTTTGAGTCAATAGAGAGAACTTGTGACATTGTAATGCACCCTTTCAACAGATCTGCTAAATGTCAGCAAACTGGTTCTGAATGTAATCCCAATTTGCCTTGGAATTAGCACTTTACAGTGACGATCTAATTATTTAGACAATTTATTGCCTGCTGCTAATATCTCTCAAAATAAGCTGTTCCTTTCATCTTGATCATGTGATAAATGTGGAATCACTGAGGATAAGTCCCAGACATGCCTCAGAGCCTGGCGTCACTTCTCTGCTCTGACAGACTAAAGGAAAGGGTTTGTGACAGCGGCACTGCTTCACTTGGTGCAGGCCAATCACTGCCGTTTTATACACGTTTCTAAATGACTTTCATTTCTGCATGTACGGACACAAGACGCGGAAAAAGTGGCTTGAATTGTAGTTGTGTGAAGGCGATCGGTAAATGGAATTTAGGGGTGCGCAGTAGGACTTTTTACCTGACTGAAATCAGGAGCGTGGAGCCGGACTCCCCGGGGGTTTGTGGGAGGTTGATGGTAACAGGCTTATTAAAGTACAATAAAACACTACTTTACCAGCTCCGGTAAAAATGTTCCTGTGTGGGGCATCCTCATACCTTTTCTTGTTCATTTAAAACCCCCAATTACGCAGCAAAGTGCAGCGCAATGACGCACAATATAATGCAGCGCGCAACAGGATTTCACAATAAATGTGTTGAGCTGCACACTGAATACGTTTTCTTTTTATGTCTAATGGCAGGTTGAAGGTAGTCGGCCTTTTATTGGAGGAAAATTGTAAGTCTAAGTTCCGGTATGAGTCATCGGCAACTTAAAACAGTTTGACAATCTGCGTTTAAAAGTGAAGGCAGGTGAAGTGACGCAAACATGATCTCCTATACAAATTAAAATAATATAAAGATGGACATCATTTTAATCCTTATATGCAACAAGGAAAGTCTGTCCAGAAAGACAACCTTAAACTTTTATTTGCATCAACTTTCGCACCAGCAAAGAGCATCCAGAGGAACAGACTGAATTATAAAACCCGATGTTCTTTGTGAAATTGTTCGCTGAAAATGTGACTTTATTTGGGATTCAAGCGGAAAACGAAGACTCCTATATTTAATCCGCTGCAGCTTTTTCCTTTGTCAAACACAAATAGACATTAGAGAATGAAAAGGGGGTTTTAACAGCCTCGGATGTGTTAATAAAAGCGTCTTTTTTTTACACCTCAAATATAAGAAATATAGACACGCATGCAGGAGAAGAGTTTCAGTTCATCCCCAAATTAAAAGTGTGTTAAAATGTAATTTTTATGACTGAAATTTTCGCTCAGTTTCGGCTTAAATAAAAGTATTAGAATGATAAAAAATAAATATGTGCAACACATTTTTGTCGAAATAAAATAGAGGATTTAAACAGGAGTAGGCCTGCTCATTATTTGCGACATATTCTTAGTCTTTAAATGCAATAACGAACTAAATATTTAACAAGTCTACACATTTCACATTTATTTAAGGTAAGATATTAAAAGAAATAACTTATGAAAATGTTTGATTTCGCGCAAATAGGCCTGTAAGTGCTGATCACCATACTTGTGGAAATTAGAATAAGTTTAAACTTCAAAATGATATTGATGATATAAGTAGCTCCTTCCGATCAGAGATGTCTGAATTTAAATAGTAAATTATTTCCAGAGAAATTATTTAGCAAAAGAATTGATTTAAAAGTTTTATTTGTAAACATTAAATATTTCTTTCTCTCTAAAGTTGTTTTTTTTTTAATCCGGCACCAAATGCGTTACAGAAGTTGTTAAGTACATCATGATGTCAAAGATGTAGGCCTATATCACACACTCATGAACCTCTTGATATAAGATGGGAGTTTTTTTTTTCCATTTCCAAAAACGTGTTAAATCATAACTACCTAGACGTTTATAAGACATAAAACATAGACAACGTGCTCAGCATGAAACTTGGATGGTTTGAAATCGTTTAAATTGCACCATGCTTAGTGTAGCTCTTGGCAATAGAAATAATAAATATATAGAAACGTTTATATTCAACAGCAACAATACTTACAGCACATACAAACAAGGAATGTCTGACAGTTTTACAAACACCATGGGTCCCTCATTTTCTATACAGATGAGATATTTTTCCACATATGCGTCATACATAAAAGGAGTGCCATAACTACGAATCTGTATCAAATCTAGCAGACTACATAGTGTCCGGTATATATTATATATAGACATCACCTCAGCAAGTGCCTATAGAAGAAAAAGAAAAAGGAGGAGGAGGAGGAGGGAGGGGATAAAAGAAAACTAGAACATGCGTTGTCTTTTCTGGATACTTTTTGGGATCCTGTCAGAAACACATAGGCACGAGTCAGAAAAGAAAAGAAAATTAAATCTTTTCATTATAACAAACTTTGTACACATGTTATAAACCGATGCATTGGAGGCATCACATAATCTATCATAATATACAGTGTGTGTGTGCGTGTATGTTCATATATATAAATGGAATATATTACATCTGAGTATGCTGAATCAGTAGAGCCGATGTTAAATAAACAGTAAGTGATTGCAAGACCGGATTAACTTTGTTGACAATTTGTCCACCGGAGAGAAATTCCCCGTGATGATTCACTCGTTTGGCATTTAAAAAAAGAAAATAAAAGGCCTACACAGCAATCAAACTCTCCTTCTTTCTCCTGTTATTCTTTTTTTTCCTCCCTCTCTCATGAATCCTTACTCATAATAGGGTACTGGTGTTCTATTAGCCTACGGAGCTTGCAAATATTCAGAAATAATAACGTTAAAAATCTGTCAAGTCTGACTCATAAACAGTCTTTTGGAAGGTCTTTGAGGTCTCGCCATGGAGTCAGACTCAGAAAGGTAGGGTGTCGAGGAAAAGTTTGTCAATTATTGCTGGCGGAGGGACTAGATCTTCTAGTTTTAGGTAAAAGATACGCTGCAGACCTTGGGTACATAGTGTGCGCAGTTCAGGGAGCTTTCCCAAGAGTTTTGACAAGTAGTTGGGACGATTCAATCCACCGCCATTGAATGTCACTTGATCTTTGAGGCAGTTGACTATCTTGTTTTGGAGATCCTCGACTCTCTTGGGTTCCTTAAGCCCGTGTCGCTCTGAAATATAGAAGAAGAAAAGGGACACGGAGAAATTATTTCCGATTCACTGTCTGTGTTTTGCACGCATTGTAACGCAGACAGTTTCCAAAGGAGCAGCCGCCTTTACGCACCTGTTACCATGGCCAGAGCTGCGATGCAGGAGAAAGCTGAGATGTCTATGTTCATGCTCTGCAAGTTGGAAGAAAAGTCCACGATAGCGTCCACCCACTCTCCAAATCCACGGACGCACTGTAGCCTGTGTAACACCACTCCATTACAAAAAATAAGTTTGCCTTCCACCGGGTTGGACCTGCAATTAATAAGAAAATGCCATTAATTACGCTTGGCAATAAATGGGAATTTAAGAGCCTCCTTATTATTGGGCAGCTAATAAAACCCAAAGCAATGAAGCTTGAAGGAGGAGCTGATGATTATCTAAAGCCTAGATTGTTTTGTTTAATAATTAGGCGGCTCACCTGTACGCCAGCCGCAGGACAAAAAGTTCAAGGAAGGCGGATTCAAAGAGGAGATCTTGATCTTGCTTCGGTAGATCAGAAAAGCCGGGGATCTTCTCCGCCCAGCCCCGGATGATCTCCATGGAGCCCGTCAGGAGATCATAGAACTGCTGGATGTGCTGAGTGTTGTCTCCAGTCATTTGGTAGTCAGGGTTAGCCTGGAACTGGAATTTAATTTAAACAGCGCCTTAATGAGGTCCTTTAAAATATATAATCCGTGAAATTGCAAATGCCCATTTCCAAGAAGGAGAGGGTGCTTTTTCACTATTAAATTCATGTCTTCTTTTTATTAAGTTCTCTATTTCAACGCAATTTACTTAGAGGAAAAAATATGCCACATTAAAAGCCTGACAAAGTTAGGAATTCAGCGGTGTATTACAGAAAACTTTCAAGGCTGTAAATTGCTACCTAGAAGAAGGGCTAAATTAAAAAGGCCGTCAATCTTTTTGTTCCCCCTGTTTCCACCCGGAGTAATAGTGGTCAAGTTTTTTTTCTTTCAAGTGCAGTGTGTGTTTTATTTCTGGGATTGTGTTACTTACTCTGGAGTAGTCCAAAGCAGACATGGAGGGGTTGGAGTCCACATGGGCCCGAACAAGTGCGCTTATGAGGCTCACCGGCGGCGAGGGTGGGGAGGGCTCCTGGGGACTTTTGGGTTTGGATGGTAGGCGTCCTCTCCGACCTTTCAGATTATCCGTTCGGACAACTGCATTGGAAGAAATATATATGACATATAAGTCATCAATACGCACTCCTGTTGTTGTGCGTAAATATTAAAATGTGGTTATAAATAACAATCCAACTATATTACGCACACGTTTTACCAGTGTATCAGTGGTGAAATATAAACTACTGGTCTAAAATAATTTAATGCATGGCCTAAACATACCTTCTCTCACCATTCCGACGACAATGCACTTCTGGAAACGGCAGAACTGGCAACGATTTCTTCGGCGTTTGTCAACAGGACAGTTTTTATTTGCTAAACACACGTATTTTGCATTTTTCTGAACGGTGCGCTGGAGAGAAAGAAAAGAAATCACAGTGTCACTCTGCAGGCCTGTTTCCAAGACTATAAAACATGTAGAGCACGGACTGTGGATTGCTGCACAAGTGATATAACATAAAAAATGAAAAGATGAAAACGATATAATATCAGTTTCATCTCCTGTTTGGGACTGCGCTGTATAAACCAACAAGAGGGAATAGACCGTCAGCAAATACACATTCGTGGTCTTTCATATTTTACTCATTCCTCTGAGATCAACTGTGTGGATAGATAGGCTTGTCATATAAAGTTATTTTACGCACGCACTTAAAGGTTTTGCTTGATAATATTTTGTGTAAATGTGATTGTATTATATGTTTAGGATGTGTTGTTTTTCTTATTATTTTTAAGGCTGGTTTTAACTCGCCGTGAATAATTAGAAACACACAGCATATCTTTCATGTAATAACAGTAACACTGATTCATGGTTCCTGTCATGTCAGCCCACCTTGAAAAATCCTTTGCAGCCCTCGCAGGTTCTCACTCCATAATGCTGGCAGGCTGCGTTGTCCCCACATACCGCACACAGACCCTCGTTTGACGGAGATCCTCGGGACGGGGGCGATGGCACTTGGCTGTCCACCAGCTGGTGCCCGTGGCTGAGCTGCAGGGAGTGAGGAAAGGCCAGACCAGCCTGTTTCCGTATGGCGCTGGGCACCGCGAAGCTCTGGCCGTCCAGGCCGCGGTGCACGCCCGGGTTGTCGTGGTTCATGGAGACGTGCAGCGGCCCGTCGAACCGCATCTGACAGCTGGAAACTGGAGTACCGGGCGGGGACTGCTTGAAGGAGAAGAGCGAAAGCCTTGACACCGGATTCTTGCGCTGGTCTATCATATGAGACGTGGCCGCAACATAGTTCTGGTGGAAACTGTGGAGGGAGCCAGGGTCCTCCCACATGTGATTAGGCTGAACCTGGAAGTTTGGTGTACTCGGGGCGTGAGGCGAGGAGGGTTTGAAGTACATAGGCCCAGAGTGAGCCATCATTTCTTCCGACTGAGGTGGCAGGTGGCTCTGCTGATGGTAGTTGTGCATCTGGACGTCCTCCACCTTGATAGAGGACTGCTCTCCAGAGTGGGGCATCTGATACAGACAGGGCGGTTTAACGTCGTAACTGGTGTTATAGTTGTCCATGAATGTACTGAAACTTGGGAGAGAAGTAGTAGCTGTGATCTCAGTGTTGGTCAAGTCCATGCTAAACTTAACAAACTCAGGTGTTAAGAAGTCGCAGCTGTATTCTCCTGCGGTGTGGTAGCTGTAGCTCTGGGAAGCAGGACTAGCTCCTTGAGGTGATGATCCATACTGAGCCTGAACGCAGGGCATGGCTGAAAACCAAACCGGTAGAAAGACATCAGAATTTCTCAGAGAAATGCTCAAATCGGAAAGTTTTACACTTCAGTCTCTTTAATCTGATTTTACTCTAAATATAAAAATATTAACAGTGCTTTACATTAACGAGTACTTTCAGAATAAAATACCATTAATGAAACAATAATACATCTATTTTTTATTTGTAAGAATTTTCCATATCCTACCTCAAGTCTTCTGACAGTTTTTCGGTGACACTTGAAATGGGTATTGTCAGGAGTTGTATGGGTGTCAGGATTCAAGAAAGCGGCTCTGTTCTGGATCTTCCCCTAATAAAACACACCACTTTGACATTTACTAGATTGGAAAATAAAACAAATATCTTTTTAAAAAATACCACGATATCCTAGATAAAGACAGTTTTAACCTACACAGTTGCGCGCAACCGGTTTCCAATTACGCACAGCGTTTTTGGAATATGTCATAAAAATGTTGAGTTGATACCGGCAAAATGCGCTCGTATGAGAATTAGTCAGCACAAGCCCTATTTTTTCTTTTCTTATTATAAAGTGTGCGTCTGTTCGTGGTGATCAGACCAACTTCGCGCACTTGACATCAGTGACAAGTTGTCCAGAAAGCTAAAAATGATCTTGAAATATAAGCAGCAGCCACAGATCTGCACAGTCAGACTCAGTTTTGTATTATTTCAGTTTAACAGTAAAAGCAGACTAAAAGAAAAAATAAGATGTAAAGGGCTCGGAGAAGGCGGCGCAACTAAAGCGCAGACACAGATTATGTTGCAAAGAAAGAGAAGACGGGGTCTTACCTCTTTCACATCAGGATCGTGGCTTTCAATCCATGCGATAAGCATGCAGGGGGTATTCATCAATTTGTGTAAAAGCTCCAAATCATGAGCGGCGGTACCCAACAATGCCAGGCAGACAAACCGTGTGACTCCGCGCACTGACAGCGACACCAGCTTCGACTACCCAGTCTGGCCAATGTGGCTTTGTTTATGTGAGCTCTGGATACCGTGGCCCACGTGTTTCACAGCGCAACGTCATCGGCGTCGACACAGACACGGACCAATCCGCTGGGGAACTTTCTCAAGCCCCAATTTTTCTGGCGAGTATGTTTGTCTTGTGGTATGTGTTCTGTGTTGCTTCCCACATGGACATTAGCAGAGATGTAGTGGAGGGTAAACCCTTCTGTGCTCGGTGCAGACACTTTTGTGTTTGCAGAGGACTTAAGTCACGCTTGTTGTGGGCTGACATGAATCTATGTGCTGTGATTTGACTGTATTTATGGCATGTCTGCAAAGTAAATGAGAGGTTATGATGAGCTCATAGTTTCTGCACACTTGATTAAGTTTTGTTTGTAGTGCTGTATATTTTCCTTTGTTTCTCCAGCACAGCAGCACAGAGGTGATTCATTAATACCATCATGATACAATGAAGGTGAAGTAGTGCAGTGCAGCAGGCCAACATGTAAAGGTGCGTTTTATACTCAGGTATTAAAACACACAGCTCATGCGTAGAAACATCCTTACTGACTAGTGCTGAGTGCACCTTTAGCCTGATAGTTGTGTATGTGTGTGTGTGATGAGTGTACGTTGGCACATCTAGGCACAGTTATGTCACAATGTGGCTGATACGCCAGACTCACTACACTTGTATGAAATAGGCCTAATGAAGCGAGGGTCAATATTATTCTTCGTTATCTTCTGACAGGATTTCTGTATTTCAATTGTGTTCCAAATTTAGACCTCAGATGGGGTGGGGTTTGCGGGGTGGGCTGCCTATTCATAGCTGGTGTATAGTTGTATGTGAGCTGCTGCTGCTGGAGGAGGAAGGGGGGGATAATTAGTGGGCCTGTAGCCAGTTGTCATGGGGGAACCAATTTAGTCCCCAGAGAGGGAAACGTGATAGGAGCGGGCAGAATGGAGAGTGACGCAGAAAACGCTCAAGTTGACGCAGTCGCCAAAATAATCTTTTGGGCTTTATTGTTCTGCAGCGATGGAATAACTGATCTCAGTGTAATCTTACACCAACACCTTGTAGCCAATCAAGTTGGCCTGAATTTTCTGCACATGCATACGGGCCCTGGGCAGCAAGCCAGGGTGAGGAGTGTGCAACAAGACGTGTAGTTAGACATGTATGCCCACATGCAGGTAACAGCAGCCAGCATCACACAGCACGTGTGTTATTTCTAGTGGGTTGATGCTTTATTATACGAGCCACAGAACAGCCATCAGTCTCAGAGCAGTTTTTATTTTGTGTGCCCTGTGCTCAGTGCACGCAAGGACAGAGTGTGCAAGGAGGGGGAAAAAAAAGAAAACTGTATATCATGGTTACACTCACCTCTAGAGGACACTATTGTTCACCAGCCATACATCAACCAGCTCCTGTTTCTTACAATTAACCTTTTAATTAACCTAACCCCATTAAGGCTGTGTGGTCACGCCCAGTCGTTTTCAGGTGGGCTAGATGGCAGGATTAGTAAATTACAAATTCTCCGCACTGCTCTGTGAATATTCAGCCAAATAATGCTGTTAAAGTTGTGGTGGGGTTTTTTTTTTTGGTTGCTGCTAATTAGACCACCTTTCACTGGAGCTTAGGAGGCTTCCAGCTTGTCAACACAAACCCTTTCACTGTGTGCTGACTGACCACACAGATGCATGTAGGTACAGTGGAACTTTTTGTGTGTGTGAAAACATCCATGACAGGAGGCTGCATGGTCACACTGTGTTTCTGTTATCCATTTAGAATTTGGAATGAAAACACAATTAGCAGTTTAATTGGCCATTTTACTGAAGAATAATTAACTTCCCATTTATATGCGCAATTAATTGACAGTCATTTGAAAGTGAGGAGTTGGTTTTAATCACACAGAAGTTATTTCCTGAGATTATATTTTTAACTTTGTTTGAAGAAATGTCTACTGACATCACTAATCTTAGTGTGTGGGCGCGCGACTGTGCGCGCATGTGAGTGAAGCTGAGTGAGTGAAAGAGATCTTTTGCCATTGGCTTACAGTCCGACACAGCTCTGATATGAATATATCTGTAGGTACAATCCGGAAATCTGCAGGAAATGCACTTTATTAGAGGATAAGACACTGTCGTCATCTCAAGGTCGCAGGATGCTTATGGATCCCACAGTCGGCTTCCCCTAAAGGGCGCCCAAGGGTGAGATTAGGAAAGCGAGCAGATCACCACTTGTTTCACTGAGCGAAGTTTTCATCATGAACCAACTACTCTGTATTTTGGCTCCATGTGGTTCTGCTTAGCAAGTGTGCGCCCTGCGCAAAAGTAGCTTCGGAGTCTAGACGGTTTTAGTCATGGCAACACAGCGCAGTGAGCTGACCGTAACACGCAGTGGCGCCCCCAAGGGGTGCCCCGCCCCATTCCTACCCCTCCACCCACCCCTGGCCCACCCACACACACACACACACACACAAAAAATCATTGGAGGTCAATATTACTGTCTTGAAGAGACTATGGCATGCTCATTTTTAAAGCTAGCTCAAAGTTAGTGTTACCTTGTGGCACTAGACAACCTAATGCTGGGTTCTACACCGTGTCAGCTGATTATAGTGCGACGCAGCTGTCCTACAGTGTCCGCTTGGATCGTGAACAGCGAGGAGTGCCATGCGCAATAATCCATTGTTTTATCCCGTATCATGAGTAGAGACAACCGACGCAGCATCTGGCAGATGCTGACAGAAAATCTAGCATGTTGGATTTCTTTTTGACTCTCATCACAGCAATCACTTTGACCAATAGGAACACAGAGTGGTCTGCTGCCATAGACAACTGTATAACAACAACACCCCAGCATTTTTGACATTTCCTCTATAGGGACTACCATAACTGCTAACATAACATAAATGCTAGCGTGAAATACCAGAGGCACATTAGCAACCTGGTGAGTACCGCCATTAGCATCAAGCTAGCAAAGCCAGTTATTTCTTCATTATGGAGGATATAAAGGAATACAATTCACAAATTGTGGCTGGGCCTTTACTTACCACAACTGCAGGAAGGTAATAGCTTTTTTTTAAAAATAGACTGCAGTGGAAACGGGCCTTTATTTCTCATTCCCTCTGAATTTTTTACTGTTAATCGGCTCCTTTTTGCTCTGTTACATTTAATGCATCACACCATCATTTCAAATTCAGCACTTCCTGGATCCATTTAAAAATAAAAGCTTGTTATTGTTTCGGTGGAGAGAATCCCTTCATTTTATTAAAAAAAAGCTTTTATTGTGAAACATTTGCCAGAACTTGTTATCGAGGATTCAGAGACTTGCACGGTTTTCATGCGAAACTTGAAATGTAGCTCCTGCCATCTGATGGCACTTATTATGTCACTACATTAATAGTTTGGCTGAGTGACAAGCAGCCATAGTGACCGAAATATTAATAATAGTAATCTGATGACATCATGCATATGGTGAAAGACAACCAGCTCTAATTGGTCATGGACCAACGTGTAGTCTGTCATGTCTGCCTGCCAAGTCACAGCAAGCTTGTATGACGTCATGGCTGCCTAATCTGACATAGTGACTGTACATTGTTTTGAACTAGCCCATACACTTCACAATTCAGTTATGGCTTTTTTTTGGTGTGCCACCCATGCGCAGCCTTTACAGATGTGGCATAGTTTCATTTAGTTCAGTTTTACATGATTGTATTTTAGTTTGAATAGTTATAATGCGTTCTCATTGTTGTGAATACTTCATCTAGTGGAGGAAGACTGGATGTGATCTTCTCCAGTTTTTAAATAAGTATTCAGGTAGTTGAGAAAAAGTAGTAATACAACAATGAAAAATTATCTTCTGAGACCATCAGTGCTGTATTTTATGAAATGTTAAAGCGTCATAGCATGTGAATGATTTCTATCATGGTGTTCACCTGAGGAGGTGGAATGTAACAAGATATATATATGGCATATAGGCATTTCTTCATATGGGTTTTTAGTACATTGCATGTTTAGTTTAGCACCTGTGAAGTAGCTTGTGTAAGAACTGTAATGGAGTGTAGAGGAGCAGATTTATAAATAAAATTTAAACAAATCTGGGAAGCACCCCTTCCTCAAAATTGCATTTAAAGTGGCAATAGACAAGTTTTTTGGTTTAACTTATTATTATGAAGTAAGTTATGATTGCACAGTGTAATGGCTATAGAGTAGTGACACCATTGGCATTTAGATTTGTTTCATATAAGCCCTGCTTTCACTTTGCAGTTCTGTCTGCTTGTGGGTACGATCTCCCAGGAAGATGAAGGCTCAATTTATGGCGCAGAGTAAGGTTAGATGCTAGAATGTACCCACCAAACAACAGTGTTTCACCTAGTCTCACCCTACTGTGCTGTAATTGGCCAGTTATAACCCTAACCATGACCTCTTTTCCCTAACCCTAACTGTGACCTATACACACCAATCACAGCACATATTCACAGCACAGGAGTTGAGACTAGAAGAAACATCCATTCAGTGGGTACATTCTTGCATTTACTCAAAGAAAGTATGTCAACCGTTGCACAACCAAAACAGGAAGAAGATAGCTCTTTGGTTTTCCCGATAGCTATTGGTAGCTATCCCCAGTTATCGAAGAGTGTTAATGTAAGTTCTTGGCAGTTAGTATCCCCAGCAGAGGAAATGGCAGGACAATTGAATGAACTATGAAAATTCTACCCAGCTGATAGTTGCTAGGCTCTGAAAAAAACAGAAAGCAATCTGGCTCTTTGCAACAGTGGCGCCAACAATTGCACTTGGAAACGCTAATTGGGGAAAGTTGACAAGTTGTTTGTTTCCACTTTAAGCACATTACTTAACAAAGGCATAAAAACAATTGGGAAAACTGAGAAAATGTGTTTTGCTAATGAGCGTTCCACTTCTTTTTGTGTCATAATCAATGATTGAGCCACCCACTTCCTCACATTAGTTAGCCCCAAAACTGCATAAAAACTAGGAGGGAGTTGTTCAGCTCACTTAGACACACTTAAATTGGGGCCTAGGTAGTTTGCAAAATCTGCTGGTCCCTCGCACAAACCTCATTTCATTTCTAAGCACCAGCAGGTATCAAACTTTCTGAGAATTGAACAGCCCGACCCTGAAGGCATCCCTTTGCTCAGTGTCTTCTTTCCATTTCTAGATTCCCACTTTACAAGCTTAAATGTCTACTTAATATGCTTTAATGCCTGCTCTTTAGAGCCAGGGAGCACTTCATCACTTTTATACACCTTTATATAACACACTGTTAACTAGCAATGCCTTATGGAACAGCTTGTCTTGCAGCTGGAAGGCGCCTCCATGGCATGATGGAGGTACCTGTTCACCATTCACAATGAGACAGTAAAATGGGAATAGAGGCCTCTGCATACTGCTGCTGTCTATATCAGTCAACGATGAATATTCATGAATCACAGTGTCATGACATGCTCTGTAATTGGCAGCAACATTAGTAATGACACTGCTGGTATCAAGTCCCTGCATATTCATGTGGTGGGGCAATATTTCCTCGTGGTGCTGTTTTTTTCTCTCCTCCTGAAAGTGAAAATGTATTCTGAAGCTGCAGGTGTCCCTGGTGCCACAATCAATTGCTGGCTGGATTGTGCCCCAGTGAAAATCAGACAAACCATTAGTTTCTTTGTCAATCTCTTTGATTAATAATATATCTGAATTCTAAAAGGTTGAGAGGACTCTAAATAGTGTAAAGTGAATCTCTTTGTAATAGTTATGAATGCAGGCCTCTAGGACTCCCATATACTATGTCATTGCCTCTGGCTGTTGGCCATTTAAAGCATCACTTGTAAAATGTATTGATGACTTTTGCCTAAAAAAAACACACACCAAAATTACATGAGGAATGAGCCTCTGCTCACTAATGATGCTCAAAATGGTTTATCGCTTATCCAAGTTGTTTGAGGTGTGAGTAGATTTAGCAGCTTGCAAAGACACAAGCCTGCTCATCGAGGTTACACGCTCATAGTGGGCTCGCTGTGGCAGATTTCTTTTTGTACTGGAATTTGCTCGCGACTCCATTTCGGCCCCACTAAAGTGTCCTAGAATGGATGATGAGGGAATTGGATAAAGCTTTGCCTAAGCTGCAAGGCTTTCTCCTCTAAGCAGCTGGATGGGAGGATATTTCTCCTCATGGCTTCAGTTTAGTGCAGTAAACCATCCAAGCTGTGGTGTAAGGAGGCAGACCTGGTACTAGACCTGTAGAAGGATCAGTACGGTGATGGTAACATTGTTTGAAGGGGTGTAGTGGTAGTTGATGAGGTGGGTGTACTAATAGGTAGGTGGATAGGTTACAGATAAAGAAGTGGGTATACTCTATACCATGCTATATATTCCAATGGCTTTTTGGCTGATAGGTGGGTATACTGTATATGGCAAGAAAAAGAGGTGGCTAGTCCCTGTACACCTGCAATACCCTCCACTACACCACTGACAGTTTGCAACAAAGAAAACTTCATAGCCATAGTGCGAGACATGTTTCAAGGGGTGGAGTACCAATACAACAATGTATAAATACTCAATTGCACATAAAAGTTCCGCATTCAAGATGCTAATGGAAATGTACAGAAATATCACCAGTGAAATATACTTGAAGTGTCAAAATAAAAGTACTAATTCTGCAGTAAAATGTCCCTCATATATATATTATTCCACTATTGCTAATACAAATGCATCAGTGTGTATGTACCATTTTACTTTTGTAGCTGGTCAAGATAGAGCTAGTTAAATCTGAGGGGTTACAAGAAAAACTTCTGATACACAAATCTGTCTTTTTATTTGCTTTTTTGACAAGTATTTGATCAATCTACTTCTCTGGGCCTCAAACAGGTATTTCAATGAAACCATCTGAGAACTGTTTTGGGGAGAATGTCTCTTGGTGGAGCTGCTAACAGCTCAGAAATCTGTAACACGACCAAGAGCCCCAGCCAGATAATGCTTTTTGTCAGAGGTCACAGGTCAAAAAAGTTGGGAACCACTGGTTTAATCTTCAACAATGCATTGTATTTTATGATCTTGTCATATGTAGTTTTATGTAAAATCATGATGTGAAAAGTAACTAGTAGCTTAACTACTTCTTTAAAATAAGCGTGAAGTCAAAAAAAGGAAAGTTTCCCTCAGTTACAATGAAATAGTAGTATAAAGTAACATAAAATATCCTCAGTTTGTACTTAAAAGGGATAGTTAAAAAAAAATTAAGTGGGGTTGTATGAGGCATTTGGTCACAGTGAGTGTATTACCTACTGTAGATGGCAGCTGGAAGGCCCCAGTTTGGAGAGAAAGGCAGCAATTCCACCGCGGAAGCTGAACAAGCACTGCTGTGGATGGGGCTAGCAGCAAAATGCATTTTAGCCACCTAAAAGAGTAAATATCACTTTAATTGTCGGCTATATTTTGAATATTTCTGTGTCAACATAGAGCCTTCGCCGTAGCCTGACATGCACCTCCCCAGAAATCTTACTACACTTCGCAGTGACGCAGACCTCCTGTCTATTTTTGTAACCTAAAACCATTTCCCTCAGTGGAAACAAAGGCTTTATTTACTTTAATTTCACACATAAGAAACAATAAAGGTACACAAAATTAGCATTTTAAGTCTTGAGTGTGATTTATCCTGGCTTCATATGAGCAGAGGAAATCTCTGCTCTTCGCTAGGCCAATTTCTACAATGGAAAATGCCATAGGCTTGTGCTAATAACATTAGCATGTTGTGTATTTGTTTGGAAAACTTGTTCAGTGTAAGACAGTTGTTTTGTCAGGGAACTTTGTGAGCTGTAATGGAGTCGAATTTTGTAACTTTACCTTTGTTAAATGTTGCTGTTGTCTCTGGCTTCATATGAGAAGAGGAAAAGTCTACTAGCCGCTAGGCTAATTGATAAAATGTAAAATGCCAAAGCCTTGTGCTAATAACATTAGCATGTTGTATCTGTGTGGAAAATGCGTCCAGCAAAAGACAAATGCTTTGTCTGTGAATGCTGTGAGTTATAGTGAAGCCGATTTGTACACAGTGTTTGAAATAGTCTCTATTAAGCCATGTTTAATGTGTGTTTTGGGTGTGTTTTGAATCAACGAAACTTTAAAGCACTTCACAGAAACCCCATCACCAACTAGTGTTTTGGAGGTGGGACTACAAAGTAACAGAGACACACCACCATACAAGTATAAATGCTTACAACAGCGTAAGCTATGGCTAAGGCTCTGCATAGAGCTGATGCACAAGTATAAATCCGCCTTAACACACTTACTATGGATAAGTAGCTCATATAACCCCACTTCAAAAAATCTGGACTATCCCTGTACAGTACTTGCATAGAAACTTACTTTCCATCACTGCATGCTTCCTTAGTAAATGCCTGCAAACTAAGAAAAGATTAGATCCATATGTTCTGAATGCAGCCTAACTGCCACACTCTGCTGTATGCAGTTTGTTTCAGCGATAGATAACTCACACTGCAATCTTTGCTGTTCTTTTCCCTCTTCTTTCCTGTTGATCACCAACTGAGCTGTATCTGTGCATTGCAGGAGGAGGCATGGCGTTCCACAAGGTAGTAATGGGAACGACTGCCAAGATTGTTTGCGCTGTATAGCATTACTCAGATGGCAGAATATACGACAGAAAACAGGTGAGATTCCCTCAAGTGTTGCGGAACAATGCTCAGTGTGCTGTGTTGTTAACAAAGTCTTATTAACGTAATTAGGAGGCTTCAGATTACATTTGTTTAAAAAAAATAAAAGTATGCATATTAGATGTTGCCTGTAACACAATTTCATTCTATGTATTGTAGATATTAAATGGTATAAATAATGAGGAGCTACTCAGAAATTAATTTTAGTTGCTTTGCATCCTGCTCACTGTTCTTTCTAACAGATGGTAGATTGTATGGTGCCTCTGTAATGCGTACATGACTAACAACTGCAGTGAACTTGAGAATGGCTGTCATTTGTCTTTTTCTGTTTTGCTTATTTTAGATAATCCTGTGCCATCATCTTCTTTACCAAGTACATGCCTCGCAATTAGTCAAGTTTGCTTGTTAACATGTCTCGGTGCCGTCTGTCTGCGTGCCACATGCAGATTTTGTGATTAATCTAGAAAGACAATATTTTGAAATGTTATTGGGAGTGGAATATAAATAAGCATGTGATGTATTGTTTTTTATTGCTTGATGGTGTCTGACAGCTTTGTCAAAGAAAATGCATTGCTTCTTTTTTCCTAAATCCATCATAAGGAATATAAAGACATATGCATAATAATGAAACACATTTATTAATGTGTACTGTCCCCTGGAGTCACATGACAATGAAATGGATGACTGGTTTTCTTTTGCATGGATGCTGTAAGCCCGTGTATCACATGTGGAGGCGGCCAGACAGGTAAAAACCATCGACGTGGATGAGCTCAGAGTTCAGAGTGGCCTCACGATGGTCTTGCGGGAGTTTGATGGTTCATCAGCGGAGGAGGAGCCACTGACTCAGGTTAGATTCACTCTCTGGGAGTTCTGTACTGATCATCCAAGCAGCAGGCTGCTCAGAGTCCACCAGTTGTTTCTGGGACCTTAAAACTGTTCAGGCTTTTTTGATTGGCACTGCAGATCTTTCAAGCTTTTACCAAGACTGTGACTTAATACAGAAGCAAACGTGTTTCTCCTACCCCTTAAAAGATAAGTCTGGTGATATTCCATGTTTCTTATTGCCAACAAACCAGGAATGCATTCATCTCACTATAGTATAGTAGTACCATAGACTTTGAATTTGCTGTCCAAATCAAAAACACATCGTTTACCATGAACACTCACTGTAGTTTAAGTCACCATCCTGCTGCTAATAATTCTCATTAAAGCACCAAATCTGTATTAATCCACAGTTAAAAATAGTCCCCAGCAAATGCACTAATTACACCCCTATAGGCCACAACCCACGTCCTGTTCGTGGAGTATAATGATAAAAGGGATATTTCATTTAATGAGACCTGTTTGACTATCTGTCAAAGGTAGATGATGCAGACACACATCTGAGATGTTTTTCAGTCTGACATGACAATGCCATGACAGTACAGGCATTGTAATTGTTAACAAAGAGAGAACTATGGAGTTTTCTTGTGATTTTTGTGTCTACATGTATCCTTATGCAGAGAGCACCTCTAACAAACTTAACTTAAGTCCAGGAAGTTCTCCTACCCAACCATTTTTTTGCACTAATTAGTCCTGTTTGAGTAACATTTGCTTAAAAGTACAGTGCCTAGCCAATTTTGGAAATTTCCCATCATTTAAAAAACACTTGGAAATATATCCATATGAGGCTAGATTAGACTAGATAATGTAATATCACATCTGTTGTCTTTTCCTGGTTTTAAAGGCTCATTACAGTAAAGTGGTGTAATTTGATCAGTTTACTAAACTGTTATAGCTATTCCATTATTTGCCTTTACCCACTTAGTCATTATCTCTGCATTACTGATTTTTATTTATTTAAAAAAATCTACAATCTAAAATCTACAAAAAAAATCCTACAATATTAAAGCAATATCTATATGGAGGCTTTTAGTAAAAAATATTGTGACATTTGATCTTCTCCATATTGTCCCAGCCCTAAATAAAACTAAACATATATATGTATATTTATGACCCATTTT
Organism: Cephalopholis sonnerati; assembly: GCA_019142605.1. NCBI lineage: Eukaryota > Metazoa > Chordata > Actinopteri > Perciformes > Serranidae > Cephalopholis > Cephalopholis sonnerati. The sequence goes on from JAGQAX010000012.1 coordinate 20,611,867, forward strand.
GAAAGATTTACATCTTCAGTGCCAATAGAGTCTGCCAGGAATGAGTCCTAAAGCCTGGAAATGAGTTAGTATTGTACCACTCCTGGTTCCCTCGTCTTAAAGTCAATGGGTTTTTTGAATGGGTTTTTGGTTAGATGCCTTAAATAAGATCTGTGGTTAACACAAGTAATTCTCCAACATAAAATATGTCAGTAAACACCCTACTCGTGAACTTTAAAGTTTTTATGTGTCTTAAAAAAGGTGCTAACAAGTGAATAAATGAGACTACAAAAGGTCATCATGCCAAGCCGTGCAAACATGGCTTTACAGCCTTGTTATGGTGCTGACGTTAGGTCATGCGACGCTAGTGTAGTTTGTTTATGGCCTAGCATTAGCTTTCTAGTTCTGGCGATGGCATGAAGGCTTCAATAATCATGAAAATGGTAGCTTTTCTTGCTGAACAAAATGTTCAAGTATCAGAAATGTTTGCCAGAGCTTATTTTCGGCAGTAATCCAAAATCCAATGGAAAAATCCCATAGGCTTTTTGAGAAGGGAACTGGTGCTATGCTCACTTCCGTGTCAGCCTACAGAAAAACGTCATCCCTGGCAGACTCTATATCCTTGGCTCAGTAGGCTGAGTCCCAAAGATATGGTAAAGACGCAGAGTATTGACACACAAACTAACACGTTGTTGGTTTTGACTAAAAGTATCATCTGGTTTACTGTATTGGGGTTTCATGAGCAAACAAACTGATAAATCCTAGTTTTTCCTGCAGCACCAGTGCCATCGTTTTTTTTTTTTTGGAGAAGCTTTTTGAGAGGATTTTTCATGGCAGGCTCTTGTTCAGCCCCTGCTTGCAACCACAAATGGGCATTCTCCATCCTGATGTTGCATAACCTCCTTGCCATTGTGATGGAGTTGCTTCCAAACCGTCTCTCTGGGGCCTGATCTGTAAGGCGCTTCGCATGTCTGCTATGAAGTCTAGAGCAGCAGCAGCATGTTTAGACTGGGAGGATTTCTCTCCTTAACAAGTCTACAGGCTTTAGTCCAATCTCCAAAAAAAAGATAACTCTTTTGTTGTCTTCCAATGAGGGGAGCATCCTCTTGTGGTTACCATTACATACCAAATCAATTATCTATGCCGCTAGTAGGAGGCTTCTTAAATGTGTTTTGCCCCTTTATTTACTGGGGTTGTCTAATGGCGGTGTAGAGGGAGGTTTCAAACCCTTTCTTCTAATCCTCAGTTATTCTTCCTTTCTTCTTTTCAAAACTGGGATTTACAGACCATCTGGGACAGCAAAGAAGCTTCTAATAGGCAAAGTAAAGAGTGATTTCAGTGTTAAATATGTTATGAAAGTCATATCGTTTCCCACAAATAAATGTAGAAAAATTGTTCAGAAGAAAAAAAATCTTTTCTAGATTTCTTTTCTATGCTTGGTTTCTATAGCTGTGTTCTCTAAAACATGCAGCTCCCTTTTTGAGATTCATGCTGTCATACTGGTGGAAGTGATTGTTGTTTTTAACCAATGGAATATGTATGGCCTCACAATATTGTTCTCGTCATGAATATTACAGTGGAAAGTTGTGCATATGTGAGTAGCATCTTGATCCATTCTAAAGATTTGGGACAATAAGTATCCAAGTGTTGATGTGTTTCCTTGGCTCCCATTGTCAGATCTCAAAACTGCCCTTGTGCAGGGAGACGATTTCTCATCAGGCACCAGCAGCCGGAGCACCAAGCTCATTCACGGAGGAGTCCGATATCTACAGAAAGCCATCATGAAATTGGATTACAAACAGGTAAATGCTTCATTTTTTCTCCGCAGCTGACACTTATCCGCAGAATTCCTGGTCCCTCTGGTCATATTGCTTTATTTACCCTCCCATGTTCATTTTTCATTCACGGGAAGCAGTGACATGTTTTTTCTTGAATGACTGCCTGCCTGGGATTTTCTGAAGTTGTTTTAAAGAATTCTTACAACTTAGCAGACCTCTGCTGTTATTATACTGTGACTTAATTCATAAAATTATCCCTCAGTAATAGGTGGAATGAAGCCTATGTGTCCTCCTTTGTCTGTGAATTGTTTAAGACGACTCACCTGGGTTCAAACTGAAATGTCACCATTTTCTGTTACATTTCACAGTATATGAGAAATCTCATTATTCTCAGCTTGTGTTTTCTTTAGGAGCCTTATTTTGCTATCTGTATGAACATACGAGGGTCCTGGAGGTGAGCAGCAGAGGAGACCAATTAGTGTGATTGCAGGAAACGCAACTGCCTAGTCAGCAGCTCGACAGTAAGATGTAGGCTGTGCTTCATGTCTTGGATTAAACAGAGGGCAAATTAAAGCAACAGTTTTTGGGACTGGGAACTTAAGACTTCTAGTAAAAATAATATATAAAGTTAAAAGCTAAAATCAAATTTGGGTCTCAAAATCAACTGATAACCAACAAAAGGGAGAGAAATTAAAGTCTGGTTCTTGATTAGAAAAATAAAATCTTCTGATACCAGCAGGACAAGGTAAACTATAAAAGGTCATTGCTGTCATTCAAAGACACGCACAGATTATCTTTAATTTATTACCTTAAGAATCAGGATGGAGCCTGAATTAAAGTTAGAGTTAAAATAAAGGGCTGAAACAATAAGTCAATTTGATCCAGGGTTACCGCAGATCCTTAAAACGCCTTAAAAGGTATTTAAATCATTCATCTAAAGGTAAGGCCTTAATTGGAATTAAAACAATCTTTCAAAAGTCTGAAAAACGCTAAGATATGAGAGGTAGGACTTTATGAATCTTTTTTTTTTCTGACAATGCTTTGTAAAATCTCAAAATAATCTGTAACATCTATTTTTTTTTAATAATTTACTGAATGCCTCTGGCATTAACGTCACGCTGAAATCAGGATAGTGAAACCCAAAACACATATTTTGTTTACAGCGGGGATGCTTAGAGCAGAGGATCCACTGTCTGAACCAGGATGTGCAACCCTCGTAGGGGGGCGCCAAAGAGCCACGGGGGTTCGGATGCCCCCTTGATTTTAAGGGGTGTAATCATTTTAACGTGTTATGTGTCCGAAACAAATAGATTTAAGGGTTATATTAAAAAACGTATTCATTTATTTAAAACTAAATTTAAAAAATATTGTAGAAAGTTGTTTAAATATGTATCGCTAGGTTACGGGCGAGTGTAATGTGTGAACTGGGGGTGGGGGCACCAAAGTCTACAAGGGTTAAAATATGGGTCTCTCAAGAAAAAGGTTGGGAACCACTGCCCTGAAGGACATTGGGTGCAGATTCAACAAGAATTAGCTATTTAACCAAGAATGCAAAAAATTATTCAAATTTAGCTTGATGGGAATCAAGACAGTGGAATCCTACATGCAGATTGAGAAACACAAATCCACCAATAAAACCTGTCAACAAACAATATATAAAGATATTTCCCAGTTCTGTTACCCTCATCTCTAGACAAAAAAAAGTCAGGATTCACGTTACAATGAACATTTGAGCACAAATGCATTGACTCAAATAAACTGATGTCATTTCATGTTTTTTATGCAGTTTTGATTTTTGTTAAATTGGTCTTTATTTTTATTCTCAGTGGCATTTAAAAAGTCTTAAAAAGTCTTAAAGCTGACGTTTCTGAGGTCATTTTTAAAGCAAAATTGCCAAAACTTCACTTGTAGCAGCTTTACAGGTGTGAGTTATTATTGGTGGTTTTCTTTATTTTCCATAAAAGTAAATTGAATGTTTCAGGTTTTACATTACTGGTGGATCAAAAAAGACATTCATACATGTATACATTATACATGTATACATCTTGGACTCTTCGTAGTTTTTAACAGTCATGCAACAATTAATTGATTGATTGAGACAGCAATTCTTCAGTTATTAAATTATTAAATAATCATTATTTCAGCCCTAATTATAATTTTTTATGTCTGACAAATGGTCCATTTTGACTCCTTCTCCATATCCAATCCATGTCTAGTGCAGTTGGTTGACTTTCTATCCCCTATCTGTCAACACCCCTGTCCATAACACTTCAGGTGTTCGAGTTAAAACCTCATCTCAACGATCATTTTTCACCTCATATACCTGAAAGAGCAGTAAACCTTTCCCTTGATAAAGGCATGGAGTTTGGAAGATGGAGAAGTTCAGCCGAATGGTAGTAAACTTTACAATCACCTTTGGGCTGAGAGGCCCATTGAAGTGTAAGGTAAAGGAAGAGTGGTCCATGGCATCTCTGCACCATCTCGCCTTGCTCTCTCAGACTTGTGTGAACTCCGGGGCCTTGATTTGATTTGTGCAGCCTTGAATCATAAGCTTTAATTGCACCTGACATTTAAAGCTTCTCTCTGGTATTTAAAGCAGTGTACAGGTGTGGCTCATTACTGAGAGGGGGATAGGAGATTTTCTGATTTCTCTCTCATTGCTGGGCCGTGGCAGCGTCTTAACTCATCATGCTGCCTGTCACCATCCCAGAGCCCCTCCTTCACTCGCACAAAGCCATATCTGACCCAGCTATCATCAGTCAAACCAGAGTTCAAGCCTATCATAAAATGAAGTCCTTTTTAGTGCTGCAAACACTGCCATAGAGCTGGAGAACGTATCACAGGGAATAAAAGAGTGTGGCTTATGTGGCAACATGTGATCCACAGCACATATTACCAACCCTGCAATGTCGTATTTTTCCTGGTTCTGCAAGGTAGTGTTTCTCGCACTCCTCCGTGCTCATGGAAGACAAGCTGGTGGGAGCCATTTGTTTATTATGATGCTCAGAGCCTCAAATCATGACATCGTTGCTTGAACAGTGTGTAGAGTGCCGTGCACATCACGATGCACCATGAAAGTGTATGAATCACTGCAATGTTAAAAATTATTGCACTTATCACAGCTGGAGACGCCGGTAGCAGCAATCTGACTGCAAATTGTAGAAATCTAAATCTGTCCTGTTATCTGTTTTGTGTGATTGCAGAACTTGTTTTTTTCCCTTGTCTTGCATGAACAACAAGTGTGAGGAATACAAGTGTAGTGATTTGACTTTTAAAAGAACAGTTATTTGGACTATGGTGATAAAAGATTTCTCAGAGAGTCTCACCAAATATAACATATGAAAAGAGCTGAATGCACATTTGTAGGCCTCTTTGTTGCCTGTAACCCAAACATAAACCCTTAACTTAGGTGTTGTTAAAATGAGAGCACCACAGACAAGATGTCTAGATTCCAGTCTGCTTGGCACCAGGAAGAAAAAACTCTAATTAAACACATGTTTTTAATTATTATTTGACGGTAATGTTAAATTCTAGATCATTCACCTTCTAAGTAAAATATCTTGTGTCTCACACAGCCGTGTAATTGCTGTCTATGTGAGCGTAAACAAATTAGAAACAGCATTTTTTAAAATAGAAAATAGCCAGTAGGCATCGCGTTCCAACCAGTCCCAGGATCCATCTTTCTCCAGGCTATATGTGCCTCGTGTTGGCATCAGAAAAACAAAGCATATGTTGATTGTTAGCCAGGGTGTACATAGCATGTCCTGTTCACTCAAGGTCTCCCTTTTAGCTGCAAACTCCCAACTTTGTTTCTCTAGGCTATCTGTCAGACTTCATTTAGCATTTGAGGATATGTGGATTCCCATGTACTGCAAAAAGGCAACATACTTCTGAGGGAATACGGCCACTATCTGAGCAGTGATCTGTCAACCTTATTCATTTAGCAGAAGTAAGTAGGAGAGGGGGGTATTTTACATGAGCTATTTATATTTGTTTTATAATAGCTGTTTTCTTTTGTACTTCTAGAAAGCAGCAAAATCTCTAAATCTATAAAACTATGTGTAGTTTTATAACATTAAACACATTTTAAATCATATTCAGTGCAGAAGGGACAAAGGAATAAAAAAATATACAAAGATTAGACCGCTTACATGTATTTAATATTTCCTCAAGCTGTCTTTTCCACCCCTTTTCCCATACGTAACTGGGTACATTATGGCAGTGACATTTTCTGTCCTGACCTTCTTTACTGGGGATCGGGCTTTGACTGCTCGGGTTCATCTCCTCGGGATTTTTCAAGCCATCATGGTCAGATAGTTTCAACATGTAGACATCCTTTAGCCTTAGAAAACATAGTCTTGGCAAACATAAAATTTAGTAGGAAATGACGAACAGACTGTCAGACTGGAAATCACACAGACAAGAGACCTGATAAACTCAACAAAATTCACACGCAGCAAAAAACTTAAAATATTCTGTAGTATTTTATATGTTACAATTCTGAGCTGTGATTTTTAATTTTGCCTTTTGTTTTGTGTTTACATACAATTCAACTGTGCTGTCTCCTTTGTGCTGGAGGAGTAATTGACAAAAGCATCTGGGATAATAACTTCATCTCCCACTGTACCTGTAACAATTTAATTGGACAAGTCAGCCCAGCCAAGCATCTCTGGCTCTATGACTCGGAGACATGACATTCATTGTCATTATTGTCCCTGTCATTTTGCAGCTTTTTGTCCAGCCGCAGAGTTCCTCTCACTCCACTGAGTTTTGTACCTCCAGGAGGCTGGAACGAGTGGTGGTGTGAGCCGAGCGGAGGTAGGGGTGGGATGGGAGGGAGGGGAGAAGAGAGGAAAGGGGGGAGAAGGAGAAGGAGGGGGGGGCTCCTGTTCTTCCAGGGAGCTTTGATGCTCATTTAGCTCTGCTCTGTCATTCGGCCATTTTGGCTTTTAATTGCTGATGATAATTATCATCATCATTATTGTTATCTTCATCAGCGTGTCAGGTTATTATAGCCGTCGTGCGCTGTTCATTCATAAATCCTGGCACCGCGATCTGACTAATCCTTGAATTCCTGACATTTAATGTAGTATTAATGCTCCTGTTCTTTGCCCAGTGCCAATCTGTGACAGGCTCACAACAGAGAGCTGTGAATCACTGGGTCAAAGGTCATTAGGAGGCTCAGCAATCACCAAGGATCAGACACTGCCTACTGGTGCCGGGCCCCTCTCAAGTCTGGGCTGCTTGTGAATGCGTGTGCGTGCGCTTGTGTATGCATGTGCACACACACCACCGGTGGCATAAGTTTGCTAACCACCTCCTATAATGGTCACATTCACCCTACAGAGATGAAGAAGTGGATTCCATGGTCTTCCTAATACATCATGGCAGGGTGCATACTCTTGTATGTAATTCATTCTAAAATGTGGCCTTTAAATCTGTTGTTTTCTTGTTTTTTCTTTTTTTTTTTTTTTTACTTTTTGCTTTCAATTTATTTATTTATTTCCCGTAGAGGGGGAATGGCTTCCAGCATGCCGTAGCATTAAGCAGAGCCCACCAGCTAGCTAGCCTCGAGTCGCTCAAACGTAAAATAAATCAGGGCACAAAGGACCCTGCTCATTCCTGCAAAGTAGCAACATTTTCCCTGGCCAACAATGAGGACTTGAACTTCCCTGGCAATAACAAATAGAAAGAAAGTCACCCGAGACACCAACATTAAAAGTGATTAATCATCTCTATTCTCTCTTTACTTTTGAACCAAGGGATTGTCCAGCAATAAATCTTCAAAGATGTACATAAGAATCACTTCCTAATGAAACCAGGCTTTGTTCATTTGTCACCTTTTAGACCCTTTCATTTAAATTACAAAACTTGTGACCTTGTGACTCTGAATATAGATCTCTGGTATTTTAGAGCTGAAGAGGGATTAATCCATAAATCTTGATATTAGATTTCTCTGTTCATTAAAAGGATTCTGCCGAGGGATCTTCAGCTGGAGAAGCAGATCAGCTGCTGTCAAGAGCTGTTTACCGTCATATTGACGTGTTGAAAAATGTGATTATCAGGAGAGGAAGTGATTGTTTTCAGCAATCATTTGATGCGGTGTTCTTTTAAAAATGTAGGATGTCTGTTGTTTGTGTTGTTTTTATTCCCATTTAACTTGTAAAGATGAGTGTTTTGTGTTATGTAGGTGGAAGCCCTTACAAAAAGAATGTGAGAAGATATATTAATAGTAACGGAGCATCCTCCAAAGGCAGGAATAAACAACAGGTTTGTCAACTCCTACCTCTGCACTCTTAGTATATTCAAAGCTTCGATGCGTCTACTCCTCATCCCCGCATTCCCTGCCTTTTCCCGAGGAGCAGCTCCCCTTCCCAGTGCAGGAGAGGAGAGAGGAGGGGCGGTCGGGGGGGCCCACACTCAGGCCAAAGGGCCACTGTGGCTTTAAGTGTGCTCCTTGTGTGGCCAGAGCAGCCATCGCACTGATGCAAAGTGACAGGGACAGATGTGACATATCGGTTCCGACACACTTCCATACCACCAGTCACAGGCTCGGGGTGACTCACATCCCCCTGCTCTGGTCCTGTCCCCCCGCTGCAGGACAACACAACGATGCTCGAGTGAACCTCGCCATCGCCCTCACTGCTGCCAGGTATGGGGCTGCCATAGCCAATTACACTGAAGTGGTGCACCTACTGAAGAGGGCAGACCCTCAGACGGGGAAGGAGAGGGTCTGCGGAGCACACTGCAGGGATGGGATCACAGGTAAATCCAACAAAAGCCGCTTCCTTCCTTCCTGCCTCACTCTATTCCCACTCTCTCCAGCCCTCACAACAGGGGCCCTCCCAGCACTTCTTACTCAGTGCTAGTTTGCACATAGTCATTGCACATCTAATGCAGGGGCTTTTAATATTTTATAAGCGTTTTATGGCGCAGAGGGCTGCTTCAGATCTTGTAGGGAGGAACATAAGACGGAATTAGCGTACTCCAAATGGCCTTACTTACCTTTTAAATGTCATGCATAGGGCTGGCTTTGGAAGAATAAAGCAGTTAAGGGTAAAAGATGGTATTCTGAAACATTTCATGAATAACCAAGATTTGAGGATCTCAACACATGACCACCCCCTGATGTTTTAAAAGATGGAAGTGTGCTCTCGGAGGAGATGTCTCACTTTAATAATGTGAGAAGAGGGCCTTACATAGGGAGGGCTTAGACTGAAAGGATAACAGAAACAGTTTTGTCATCAGTTCTTTTTTCTTTTGTCTTTTTTCTTCCTCTTCCTTGCAAAAATATGAATCTCGAGCTTACAAACCTCATCATTCTATTTCTCCTCTTCCTCTCTCTTAGCAGTGGCAGCATCACATGTCAAATTAGAAAGGGTAGTCCGTCATTCATCTTGTTGTCAAAACAGATCATTTGCTATCCTCATGGTATCTTTTGATACGCGTCCCATTATATACTGTAGCTCGTCAACATCAAGCATCACATTAACAAACATTTCCCTTCCACAATTTCAAAAGGCTCCCTCAGTCACTGCCACTGAGCTACTCTGTGACACAAAGAGGCAAGAGGGAAATTAGGTATGTCTGTTTCCTATTAATTACAATCCTGGGAAGTCTCCCATGGACACACTCGAGCCACTCTATTACGGAGAGAGGGGGGCGTTCGCTGATAAATTAATAATCCGGCTTGTCACCAGCCACAGATGAATAGCCCCTGGTGATTGATGCTGTTTTCTTTCATAGGGCAGGAATTTGATGTCAGAGCCAAATGTGTTATCAATGCCACGGGACCTTTTACAGACGCGCTGCGGAAAATGGATGATCAGAAGAACCCCGACATCTGTCAGCCCAGTGCTGGGGTGCACATCGTCATCCCGGGCTATTACAGGTAAGTAACGGTGGGCCCCTACATCTCTGTCACTGTCCTCCTGTATCACCTGCTCCTTAGCGCTGCCGTCTCATCAGTTCATTAGCTAGTAGAGTCTCCTCCTCAGCCTCTGGCCACAACAACCAGGCACTGTCTGGCAGCTCTGTTGGTATGGGTGGCTCAGAGCAGGTGCTTAGCAGAAATCAAGCATCACGACTGAGGAGAGTGTCGTGGCGTCATGTAATCATTTTGTTAACTGTAAGAGAAGATTTACATCTCTAGCATGTAATTTAGTGGTCAAACATAATTTCCTCTTGTGGAGGCTGTAACTCCAGTCTGATTGGACTCTTCTCTGCCTCGGCCAGAGCTGGGATTTCTGCTTCCCTGTTGATGCATGTTATTTGTGTTTGCAAGGGAGGAAGGCTACTCCTGTGACCCAGCCTTCCCCCTCAGCTATGCCTGTGTTAAATTGAGTCAGTGCCACGTGCATGTGTTTTAAACAGGACAATATGTGCACCCTGGGTTGAGGCTAGGGGAGCAGCGGCTGGAATTGAAACCAGCTGAATTAATCTCCTGGAAACAGCGCTGACAGGAGCCTGATTATGGGGTGTCCCTTCAACCAGCCCGGCCCGCTCGTGCCCTCCCCTCCCCAGCAGACCAAAGGTTAATGCAGTCTTCTTGTTTGTTCCCCTCCCTACCCCTGCTCCCTCCCGTGCACATAACACACACACACACCTCCAGTCCCGACAACATCCCGTCACGTCATCTTCTTACTGGGAAAGGATGCCCAAACACTCCCACACACAGGAAGCCATCCCCGTGGAGGAGGACATGAACTTCATCTTGACTGAAGTCAACAACTACCTCAGCCAGGACACAGAAGGTGATCATCACACAAACTTACCTAATGATGACCTCTGCTGTTTTTTTTCACAGCATCATCACAGCATCTCAAAACTGCACTGAATTGGAAACTGCCAAATGCATGTCTGCAGTCAAACTTACAGTACAGCGTTGGCATATCCAGAGAGCAGCCGTGACGCAAAGGTATAACTAGCACAACAATGTCAACATAACATTTCTCCCAGGAAAAAAAAATGAGTCATCACTGTGCACTTACACTTGCGGCACTATAGCCTGGACGTTTGAATCAGACCTAATTCATAACAGCCATTTATGATAATAAATATACGTCCAACAATCTCAACACCCCCCCCATCCACCCACCCACCCTCTCTGATTTACAAATAGCTGATAGAGCAAGCAGCTGACAGAAATAAATGAGCTAATCTGATGGCTGTGTAGGACTTCCACCAGATATTAATTCATCAGGAGGCCACAGAGTGCAGACAGATACAAATTCCTGCTTTAATTATGTATGGGAGCTGTGCTGGAAGCAGGAGACACCTCCACTACCAGGACTATTTCTCAGAGCAACTTTATGAACCCCTTTGATTCCATCGTTATTTTGTTTTCCTTTAGACATAATACATGTCCCCATTGTTTTCCCCAAACACTCAAGACAAAATAGATTTTTTCCCCCTTTATAGCAATGCTTTCACATGAGACATTTGATAATGAACAAGTGGAAAAATAACCTTTGCCACATGAAATTATATTGTTTTCGATTTGCAATTTTTATGAGGCCTTCCTGGAGCCTGTTTGATGTATTTTGTTCCCACTCGGAGCCTCAAATGGCCCTGGCCGACTGGCAGGCTTATCAAAACCCGTGGAGGCTTTATTGAATGAGTGACCAGTGGGTATCTAAACAGAATGCAGGGCTATTGATTTTGGAGAAGTGGTCTAATTGTTTCTAGTAGACAAGGGCTTGTCCCGATTATTTGATTGATTAGCTTGATACTGGTCTGCCTCCTCATCCTCCTCCCCTGGACAGTTAATAGCACTGTAATCCCAATACACTGCTGTATTTCTAATCCATCATCATTGTCATGGCTGTACTCAGCACAAGATTAGTCCATGAGGATTTTTTTTTTTTGCATTCCTCAATATTAGCTCTGCCTTCTATATGCTTAAGGGGAAAAAATTGAGAAAAAGTCGTCTGACACAATCCATTTGATCTCCTGTGAAGTGCAGAGGAGAGACTGTGAGACAGTTATAGACAGATTGACACACGTGAGAGAAAGATAGAAAGTGGTGATAGTGCATATACTCAAGTGCTGCACTTATGTACAATTTTGAGGTACTTGTACTTTACTTGAGAATTTCCAATTGATGCTACTTTATACCATTACTCCACAGCTGCATTTAAGAGGGAAATACTGTATTTTTCACTCATCTGTATTTATCTGACAGCTATAGTCACTACTTACTTTTCTGAATAAGATTTTACATGAATATGTGATATTGTAATACACAGACATTTTTGGCTTATTACTGTATAGCTGTTTATCCTCCTGAGACCCTGTGTCCTCACACAAGGACGTCACATTTTGGGTTTACTGGACCTTACACTTCATTAAACTTAACTTAGACCTGTTGTCCTTGTTTGTGGACACTTTCTTGTGCCATCTAGTGGCAGTAAGAGCACAATACACTAATCTATGTAAAAAAAAAAAAAGGCCGCCAAGTCAGTTCGTAGCTGATCCCAATGCAAATGTGGCAAGGGACAAAACCTGATCACGTTTTATGGTTGAAACTTGTTTATTTGTGATTAATAACGTTTGTAGTTTGATATGGCAACTGATTTCACCAATTTTAGCAATGGAAACAAGCTAAGATGCGGTTTATTAGAAAATACTTGTTTGGGGACATAAGGAATTTATCATCAGCTCTTTGAGAGATATAGGGACTTTATGATCATTGACAATGTTTTGTATTTTAAACTTATAAGGTTCAACTACTCCCAAATAGCTAGGATAAAAAAAACAAAAGTTCATGTCTCAGGAGGCTATAAAGTAAGTGAAACTAGCTACAGCAGCAAAATGCTACTTAGCCACTGACGCACTGATAAGGCTGTAATATATACTAATATACCACTACTTTTATATTAGATATTATAGATATTTTTTGCCAGCAAAATCTGTGTACTGTTACTTAAAGAGACAGTTCACTCTAAAATCAAAAATACATATTTTTACTCTTATCTGTAGTGCTATTTTCAGTCCAGATTGTTTTGGTGTGAGTTGCCAAATGTTGGAGATATCAGCAATGTCTCTTCCCAGAAATCATGACCCTGTTAGTCAAGATAATCCACAGACCTTGTTGTGAGCAGTTTCATGTAGGAACAATTTTCTTTCTACTGCACTACATCCACCAAGAGTATTGCTGTGCAGAAGGAAGCGTGCATCTACTGGTGAACGAGAGGCTTGTACTTGCGACAGCACAAGATGTAAACATTAATGCCATCCTTCACGGCTGAACTATAACGTAAGCTAGCTTAGTGGTGCTAGGTGACATAGTGATACGGTTGGCCGATGCAGTTTGGAAGAAGAACATAGTTCATACGAGAGCTGGGCAATATGGAGAAGTTTAAATATCACAATATATTTAACCAAATACCTCGATACCAATATTCCAACGATACTGTGGCATTGACCGTTGCTGCTTTAACAAAATACTTACACAATGAGATTTCTGATAAATATTTATCAGTAATGTAGATATAATGACTAAGTGGGTTAAGGCAAATAATAACAGCTAGAACAGTCAGGTAAATTCAGAATATTGTGAGAACACTCACAATATAACCATATCCAAAATTTATGGCGATATCTAGTCTCATATCATGATATTGATATAGTGTCGATATGTTGCCCAGCTGTAGTTCCTGCATGAAACTGCTCACAACAGGGTCTTATCATGAGTATCTGGGTCATGATTTCTCAAAAGAAACATTGCTGTTGAGTTTTTCAAATGTATTTTTTTGGCGCTTTGAGCACCACAAGCTGAGTGCCATCTGTTCTAATGGATTCGAGAGAAAACAGACATCTCTACAGTCAATATCTCCAACACTCAACTACTCACACCAAAACAATCCAGACTGATAAATAGCACTACAGATAAGAGGAAAATATGTCTTTTTGATTTTGTGGTGAACTGTCCCTTTAAGTAGAATTTTGAATGCAGGACTTTTACTTGGAGTATTATCACATTGTTTTATTGGTACTTTTAGTAGGATCTGAGTGCTTCTTCCACCACCATAAGAGATGGTAAACAAGACAGATAAAGGGTTGTTGGGGAAGTGTCACAGTGGTTCTCCACTTCAAGCCTCAGACTACATCTGGCTTCAGGCTGTGTGGCCACGGACGGCAGGGTGACATGTGGCGTATGTCTGGGCGAGACCCTGGTAAAAGTCCTGTAGTCACAAAATGAGCAGAGAGAGCCTGAAGCCTGAGAAATAAAAGGAGAAGGGAAGGGGACAGAGGAGAGTGTGGGGGATATATGTGTGAAGTGATGGAGCGAGAAGCCGTGACTGGCGGAGTCCACATGGTCTCCGTCCTTGCCTGTGGTAGTGCCCGGGCCGGGGTCTTCACTCATTTGTCTAAGAACGTGAAAGGAAAGGGGATGGGGGAGTGTGAAGACGGGTCATACCAGAGGGGTTTGTCACATTGTGTGGAGGTGACACCTCAGAGGACCTACTGGCCCCCACAGTGGACAGCCAGTGTCTCCCCCAGTCCTCCCCTTAAGGGAGAAGGGTCTCCATGGCTTCTCACAGTCACACCAGAGTCTCTGCATGTCTTGCAGCAGATCTCCACTCCACTGTACTCAGTTTGACTCTACTGGACTCTTCACTGCATGGACTGGCATGTTTAAAGACTCCCTTTGTTCAGTTCCTGCAGCCTGAAGTGGACTCTCTTTTCTGTTTTTGTGGTGAAATCTTTCCACACCACACAACAGTTCCATTCCCCAACCATGAGTCAGCCCAAACAAAGGAGGCATCAGTGTCGCTCACCCTGCCTCTGGAATTAAAGAATGAAAAACTGTTTTTCACTGAATTTTTCCAGTCTAGTCTTTTAGCCCTCACATCCAAAGGAACATCTTCCCTTTGTTCACTGTGATCATTTACGCTCAAGTTCTGCAAGCTGTGGTTTATTGCCTGCGTTAGTAGGAGCTGTACACAGTACTGACGTGTAGACGTGTAAGCATCCAGAAGTGTTAGCTGAACCTTTTTCACCCATCAAAATAATCAATTGGACTTTTGAATCCATTGTGCCAGGTCTTCTAAGGTTAATATAGCTCAAGGGACATTGTTTATCATGCATAACTTTCATTTTGAACAACTATAAATGGGTATTGTCTTCATCTGCGTGCTTTTTATTGCCCATGTGAGGCCTTCTGCTCCACAGCTACTCTGCTGTCATGAATGTTTAAAAAATGCCCTTTGATAACGAGTTTGTCATTGTTTTATTCAGAAATATCAACCAGCCCATTATAGTGGCAGGTATTTTTTCAATCGATACACAATAGCGTATTAATATTTAATTCTTTATATGTCACTACGATATAAGAAAAAGTGGGTTGTTGAGAAGCAGCAGCTGGAGCTCGTTTATTTTTCTGCTGTAGAAGTGAAATACAGGGAATAGACAACTCACTTCAGGGGTGTGCACGTGCATGCAGACACACATGTGCATATATCTTGAGGATGTGTGTGTCTTCATACCGTAGGTGTCCACATGTTTATGCCTGCCAACCAGCCTGTCCCTGCTGTCTTTGTCTAAGGCAGGAGAGGTGATGTCTCGGGACCCTGGAGTGTTTTCTGTCCTCTCGTCATGAAGCCTAACTCCAAGGGCACTCTGTCAATCTGCAGGAACAACAACGTTAACACTTGTGACAATGAACTGGTGACCATCTACTGTCAGTTCCACACTATGATCAAAAACATTTTACCCACTGCTTTAGTTTCAAATCTGGTAATATTAGTAGAATAAAGCAATTTCAGTGTTATTGCTGGGAATGTTAATCTTAAACACTTCTTTATAAACACACCAGTATTGGCTGAGAAAGGGGCATTTTTGGAGCCTCTTTCACCACGCTGCCTGCAAAGATTCTGGTCAACTTCCAGTGCACTGACACAATTTTGGCTTACTCCAAGGACAGTTCCCTACCCATTGAAACTGGGACCATTTTAAGACACACTCAGTATTAGCTATCAGAAACAGCTGCTGCTAGCAGAAAATCTATGTAAGTATTTTAACAAACACACCAACAGCACCAGGGTGTACTTATATCAAGGGAAGAGACAAGGAAAGTTGACCAAAGCAGCAGTTTTGTGTTTGCCTAGTTTACTTAAATGATAAGGTATGTAATATTGTATTCTATATTTTTCTTATTGTCAACAAATCCCATCAAGCTAACAGTATATTAATCTGTCTATTACTACTGTCTGACTTCTTAAGGTGCTTTCACACCTGCCCTGTTTGGTTCATTTCGTTTGTTTGCTTCCTAAGTGCAGTTCGTTTGGGCAGGTGTGAACACAGCAAATGCACTCAGCAGCAACCGTCTCGGTCCAGTTGTTTTGGTGGTCTCGGTCCGGTTACAAACAAACTCTGGTGCAGTTAATTTGTGGTGAGAACATGTTCTGACCTGATCCGAACCAACTGCAGTCACATTACACATTGTTTGGGTTAAACATGAGCATGTTACAGTCCTGGAGGATTATTAATTTGCGCCTCCTCCTGTACTGCCTTAATATGCACATTCAGTGCATCCAACGCATGGTTTGACTAAAATGAACAATGACAGCAATATAGTCCACGATGACCAGCGCTAAAATCAACCTGCGTAGTTGTCCCTCCATTGTGACATTAGAAAGTGACGCATTTATCTTGCAAGTGTACTCCTCTTCAATGTTTTGCTTACTTCCTGGATTTTCCCTGTGTGGAAATTCTGACCAATCAAGAGCAGCTTTCTTGGGCAAGGTATTTGATCTGGTCTGCCTGTAAATGCTGCCGTGAGAACACGAACCAACTCTAGGCAATTATGCAACTTTGTAACAAACTTAGTCCCTGGTTCGGATCAAAGCAAGTTAACATCCCGAAAATATCAGGGTTCTGTTGTTTTTAGCAAACAATATTCAGATGGGAAGAAAAGTATATTTGTTGAGGACGGTTTTTAGTTGCAGATTAACACACATGATGCGCTGGTGAATATTTAGACCATAGACTGTATATAAAGATAAACGATGCATCTCCACTTCCTCCCATTGTACAAAGATAAAAGCAAAATATCACAGATACCGTGGCTCCCATCTTGTTCTGGTGACATCATTTGGAGCCAAAGATGTGCAGTCCTGATCTGGTTTTGAAGCCCCAGTATCGTGGTTCCACCCATACAATCACAATGTCAATCACAGCCTTTAATCATGACATTACACCCCTTTTTATAGTATCAAATAACTAATTAAAACCAAACTTATCAGAAAAATGAACACTTGAACATGCAGCAGGATGATTAAAATGACCTAAATTATTTTATTATTTGATGTCCACCTTGATTTTGTAGGGTTTTTTTTGCATCCACTAACATAGAAGGGGCAGAGCTTATGACCCATATTGCAGCCAGCCACCGGGGGGATCGAGATATTTTGGTTTCACTGTGCGAAGCTGCTATGTCGTTCTTTATTATATATAGTCTTAGACCAACAGGAGGTATTTGTGGGATTGGCCAAAACAAAGAACCCAGGTTTATTTTAATAAAGGAACATAACACCTAATGTATTGTTGTGACAACTTGATTGCTTGTTTTGAACAGTTTTTAGACGATGATGGAGGTCTATGACAGAGGAATAAAATATATTAGGCTACACGAACAGTATTTGTCAGTAGGATCAATTCATTGTCAGTTATGGTCTTTTCATGTGCATTGTTGACAATAAGAAAAATCATAATATTGACAGCCTTGTCCTTTAAACTTAGTAATTCATGAAATTAAAAAATGAAATTAAAAAGACACTGTTGTAATGATATCCTACAGTACATAATATTAGACCAGCCTCAGGAAACTAAAAGAGACAAGTGTTGAACAGTGACAATGCACAGTTGGTCGTCCTGTAAGAGGGTGTGCACGCATAGAACAAGATTTAAAGATTTAAAACATAAATTGTTTGGGAGGTATCGCAGTTAGACTGCAAACATGGACAATGAGACATGTGTAGGTGTTGGACAGTGAGTGAATGAGCCACCGGTGTGTGAAAAGTGAACAGATCTTCTTAAGTAGTAACAGAGCCTGCTGTCATCCTGCACAGTGTCTCTGTCCTCCTGATAATACACACATATCACCAGGACAGTCCATGCCATGTTAGACTTCAAATGAACTGTACAATGACCTGCAAATGACAAGCACAGAGAGTTGCAGCCCCCTGCGACTTTGGTGTGAATGAGTTTTAACCCTTTGTTAGCGAGAAAGAGGGGAAGAAAGCATAATCTATGATCCCAATGTTTCTGGAATGTTTAAAAAGGTCAATATGCTGATATTTTTGACAGCGCTTGACCTTTTGTGAAAAAAGTAACAAAACCATTGGAATTGAAATAACTTCTTTGTTTAGTTCTGGCACATAATGTATCACAGTCAAAGCATGCTGTCTCCCTGCAGCATCTGCCCATGAGTGACTTGACTGTTAATCCGTCGTATTGATCTAATATCAAAAGGTGCTATTTAAATGCAGCATAACTCCCCAGGAGCCATGATCTGTCAGTAGGCTCTGTTTGGAGTCTGGCTGAATAACTAATGCCTGTTTTGTCTGTCGCTGTGTCCAGGTGGCCCAACATCTGGCCTCTACCTACAGAGACAGGGGCCTTACGACGTGGTCAGGAGGGCTCATATAACCTGAGGAAAGTAAGTCAGTTCATTTATACAGCAGCTTTCTAGAGCAGATGTCACAGAGTGCTTCACATTGACAAACAAATACATGGATGCAAACAGGTGACAAATTAAAGGAAAAACCTGAATAAATAAGAGCAGACACATAATGAGTGCAGATGTTTCCGTACAGGGAATGAAGGATTCTCCGCCACCATCGTCAAAACACCAGCTGAGGAAAAATGGTATTGGAGGTTCCAGAGGCTTGTCAAATCTATGCCAAGGCACACTTACTAAAACTACAGTATACTGTTTTTCCTTTCATTTGTCATCCACCTGTAAAAGAAGGCTGAAAAAAAATTGTAGTCGTAAAAAGAAAGTATCCAAAGAGAGAGAGAGAGAGCCACAAACTCAAATATTTCCTTCAGCTTTGAGGCTGGAACAAGGAACAACCAATGAGCCCTCATCAGAATACCTTAGACACCTACTGATGATGTAGGGCTGCAGACAGTACTGTAGTGTTCTAATGTAGGATGGTGTCTGACCATAGAAGAGCTCATAAGAATCTTAAATAAGATTCTGAATTTGATAGGAAGCTGCAGTGTAAAGAAATCAAAATCAGTTTCCAGAGACCTTTTTGTAAGACCTGCTTGAAAGCTTTGCAGCAGAATTCCGGATCACTTGAGCGCAATCCAGGGAAGTCTTGCAAAGGCAGGTGAAACAGCGGCCTGCTGCTGACACACAGCTTGGATCAAAACTTCCTTTCAAAGAACAAGGTTGCATATTGATATTGGCATCAGATTGTGTATTGATAATATGAGTGATCTTTGTACTGTCTGACTAATGGCTCATTTATGCTCAACATTAGATACGTATATGGACACTGACAGAGCTTTTTGTCCACACTCGGCGTTCATTTTCTCCCTATTTGTGCACATTTTCTGAAAGCTTACAGATACGGACAAAATAGTGTAGTACCACCACAGATCATGGGGGCAGTGTAGTGTAGCTCAAGTGAGACATGGCTGCAGGAAACAATAAAAATATTTTTAAAATGGAACGGAAAAAAACAGAAATATGTTGAAAAGAATTCTTTGTATTGAACCTATTTAGCAGCCTCATAGACCACTGCCGTTTACAATGTGCTTCCATTAAAAGGAAGATTATTATGACCTCCGCCTCTGTCGCCGTGTTTGTTGCTGTCTCTGCTTTGTCTTTGACTCTGCCATCTGGTACCATCTTGTGGTATATATTGTGGTATATATCTATGCCAACATAAAGGACGCATGGACGTATCTGGGCAATGACGGTCACAACGTTTGAAATACATGCATCTGTTTTCTTACTTATAGGGAATATAAATGAGTCTTAACCATAGGTGCTCTGAGGTCCTCTATAGCCTTGTTTCTAGAGCAGCATAGATTCTGTTTTTTTTTGTCTTCACTTATCTTCAAACTTTCATCTAAAAACAACAACAAACAACAACAAACCTATCCAGACAAAGAATGTCAAAGGGACTGTTGACTACACAATACATCACCTAATCAGGCCCAACATTTTATGCTAACACTAGCTATTGTGGCTAGCCCCATTCCGTGACCAACATATAACATTAGCAAGTACATATCAGCTACATTATCATCTTCATTGTATCCCAGCTGCTGGGCGATGTGGTGTTATATATCCTTATTTGGTTGTTGAGGTAGTCTTCATGGTGTTGGCGTATAATATTGGGTGTTGAGAAACCCAAATTGATAAGATGGTCCCCTATTTTGGACACAAGCTAGCTATGACCTGGAGGTATGATGTCAGTTGAAGCAAAGAATGTCATTGGTCAGTTGGTATATGTCTGCAGGCGGACATCCACTGAAATTGTGGTCTGGCTGAGTATTTTTTTCCAGCAGTGTGCAAGCATAAGAACCCACACATCAGTCTTTATAAATTTCTGTGCACATTTTTAGGACAAAATTCTGTCTTGGTGTGAAATGGCTTTGAATGTAAAGGAAAATTAATATCAGAATAAACCCACTTCTGTCCCATGACTGCACTCTCTTCCTAATGACTTATATCTGAATATATATCTTTGGTTTGTAAATCACAGTGGAGAGGGAGCACAGAACCTTGTACCAAAAGCGTCAGTGTGTGTGTTCAGGTTGATGGCAAGCTCCAGGTTACGTGTCGTTAAGTTCCTCAATTGGAAACAGGGCTCATGTTGTAAAAGAGTATGTACAGTACTCACAGCCATTGTGGCAGACACTGCTGGGCTTCCTGAGCATGCAGGCAGCCAAGGAGGCTCTTCCTTGAATTGTGGCAAGGCATGTAAAAAGAAAGTTATATTCAAAACAAACATAGTCAATAGTGAAAACAGGCTATTGGAAAACAACCCCAAAAAAGCACTTCATTTGTCTTCTATGTAGCTCTTCGTACTTCATAAAAACCAATGATCTAGAGTACAAATGTGTTTTCAATGTGCACTGTTTCTGTGTCAAATTAAGCCTGACACCAGCTTGTGCATTACTGTCTATTTAGAATGGGTCTTTTTGACAGCACCATTCACACTGGCAGTAATCCCAGTACAACCAGCTACTTCAATTCCAGCGCTGCTATTCCCGCACATGCATTAGATTGACCTCACATTAACCCAGATACATTTGATCTTTAAGAGCCATAAATTGGCTTTTGTCATTACCATAGGTTAATTACTGAGATTTGCTCTGTACCGTTGCTACACTGAGATTGCAATAATAAGCGCCACACAAAAGCCATTCACACCGCCTGCGTGAGCACTAAATAGGCATTGTTTTGATCTTTCTATTCCTGTCGGGAGTTTTGTTTGTATTGGTCTATTATTAGAACTCTACCGAGCAGTACTTTTGATACAGTTTTGATTCTGCTGAGCTATTTGAAACCTTGCCCTTCCTGTCATTCTCTTTTTAATAAGTCATCTGACGTGCAGCCCAGACGTGGATCTGATTGCTGTCCTTACATTCCACACAGCACCTTTACAAGGAGGAAACTACCCTTTGTTTAAGAACTTTCTAGTATGCATTACAAAGGATATTTCTAGGATCAGAGTTTCACACAGGTTTTTGTATCAGATTTTTAATTTCTGATTGCACAGCATTCATGTGCATGCATTTTATTTTAAAAAATGCAGATATTTTGAGCCATATCCGTCTGTCATGTCCAAATATTTGAGTAAATTTCAATTCAATAGTTCCTGGTTCTCAAAAGTTCTCACAAGTTACCTTGTTTCACATTATAGTAAATTGACTATCTTTGAGTATTCATGAAGAACTCAAGTTTTCTCAAAGAATCCAAAAACAGAGAAATGTATCTAAAACATTACTATTTAAAACACTTCTGCATATGACTAGTGTGCCTGGACAAGCACGTGCATTTGGGCTCTACTTAATAGGATGCATGAGCAGAGCTTAAATGCACACATTTGCCACATTGACTGTTTATACGGACATTTGCGCCTCCAGAAATTTTTCGTAGTGGTGGCCAGATGGGGCCACAAAAGATCTTGGGGTTGCACACCAAAACCAAAAGCTATAACTGAATTTCAGAATTTAGTGATGTTGAAGTATATAGGCTAGTAGAGTTCCATGTCAGTATGCAGAGTTTAGAAATCACATACTGATCATTTTGTTTCTTAATTCATATATTATATTATGTACTCAATAATACAAATTATGACTAATACCGCACAGTTAGTATTTTGAGTTCCACAACAATCCTGTTTTATTGTGTCTAATGCTAATGTTTAATGTATCTGTATGTACATGTTGGGAGAGTCGTTCTTCAAATAGGCTGGTTATCCTTTTACATAAAAAGACAAATATACTGCATTAATTAGGAATACATCAATTGTAATGAACAAAAGACAGACTATTAACATATGTATTTTATCAGAGGGTCAACCAAAAAATTCCATACAGTATGGGATCCTTTAATATTTTATTTTGAAAGGCTTAAGATCCTCCTCCAAAATTAAGTGAGATGCACTAGAGTGTAGTAATTAGAACTGAAGGTAAATTAGCCTATGTACCTGAGCACCCACACATTCACACCCATTTGTGGTTATTTTAAGTATACATTTATATATCGTTTTCTACTTGAATGTTAATATGTGTGTATAGCCTATGTAAAGCCTTCGTTTATGTGTATGTTTATTTTATGTAATTAATTTAATTTAATGCATTTATTTTATTGATGTGTGTTCATTCATGTTACTACACAATTTCATATCATCGTTTGCTATATAAATAGACATCTTCCCATATGTTTTGTACAGGCAGTACGGAGTGGGGTGGCAGCAATTGTATTGGGGGGCCATGGGGCCATGTCCCTCCCTGGCCCTCCTTGGTGCGCCACTGTATGCAGAAGTGTTTTAAATAGTAAGGTTTTAGCGAAAATGCATGTATTTGAGAAGTACTGAGCATACAATTGGATAATATGTGAGAGTTTGTACACGGATGTTTTGATATAGTTTTGCTGTTGTTAAACATGGTCTCGCTTTTACTCCAGGTAATTAAGAATTTTCTCTGTTTTTGATTCTTTGTTCACAGTGGATGCATTCAAGAAAAACATTAACTTTTTCGAGAATTCAACAGAACACTAGGTGAGTAATTGATATTCAAATAATCATTTTTTGGGTAAGGTATTCCTTTAGTACTGTTTATAGTCGCAACAACCTTATTGCATATGGTTATATACTGTACATCTTTGTAATAGGAAGTTGATTCATGTCTTTCAAAACATTCATGTCATAAAAAAATTACAATGATTACTAGTTTCAAACTTATACTGCTTTGTTATAGCCGACTTAGAGCCAAATAATATGAGAGTAACTGAAAAGGCAAGCAAATATGGACACCTCACTTCAGCCAAAGTCTGTGATTCAGATCATTTAAAACCTTAACTGTAATAGATACAGTGCTACATTGAGCATGATCAGTACTTTTAACCCTTACACAGCCAGATCTGCTATCATACAAACATCCAGAGTTATCAAGTCACACTTGCCAGGTTTAAACATGGAAATCTTCCTCATGGCTGCCAACCATCCCATATGTCATGGATGTAGTATAATCTATATGGTCTTTGAGGGCCGTTTACAGGTGTTCCTCATTTCTCTTCTGACTACGACATGAAAAGGTTCCATACACTTTTTTAAAGAAATCAAAGGTTTGATTAACAATGGATGTTAAAAAAATAGTAGAGGTAAGGAGCAGTGTGTGTGTGCGTGCGTGTGTGTGTGTGTGTGTGTGTGTGTGTGTGTGTGCGTGCGTGCGTGCGTGCGTGCGTGCGTGCGTGCGTGCGTGCGTGCGTGCGTGCGTGCGTGCGTGTGTGTGTGAACACAACGCTCATATTTGATTATTACCAGTGGGCGTTGTTTCTCTGGTGTGCCTTTATGAGAAGCAGAGAGGTTTTAGATTTCTCTCCTTTCATAGGAGCTCTGTGCCGATGACTCCTCTTTTAGCTCAGTAACCATGACACTCAGACTCTTCCAGTCTGATATGCAGGATCGGTAACAACACTCCAAATGTTGACTGGAACAGCACATCCATGCTGTTTTTCCCCATGATTGTACCCCTGAAGACATATTTGTCTTTGCACTGAACGCTGTAATTATGGCCAAACCTGTGAAAGTGATGGAAATGATGCAGCACGTATTTTAATACATATTCAAAAACTATAAAAATGTCATGAAGACAGTGTAATGTTTCCTCCACCTCCGAGTTTATTCAGACCTAATGCAGAACAGTGAAATACAAGGAGTAAAAATCAACTTTGACGCTGACAAAAATTGTTCATGAAATTTACTCTGCATGTCATGAAAAAGTCACTAAAATGTCAGAGCCCTGCACTGTAGTATTGTTTTAAGAGTGTGCTTAAACAACTTGCAGTGGAAACATTCAATCAGTGGTGTTCCCGAGCCACTGAGGTATAACAAATAGGACTATATTTTGGTCCTGTCGTTAGTTAAAGCCAGTTCACCTCTGTTTGATAGGAAGAGTATGGATTACCTGTAAACAGCAATTCAGCTAGTGACAGGTCTCTCTAAGTGAACCCTGCTGCACTACTAATTGAGCTGTGGGTTTGGTGTAGGGGCTTGTGTGGGAGTTTCTGTCAACACAATTTCTAAATTAAACACATTTCTGCAACAGCAAATACTGAAGAGACATATTCATAAGATTTTTTCATCATTTCTGATATGAAATGCCTATATTATTCTGCATTAAACCTGCTCAGAGATTTTTTGGCCTGTTTGAGATGCGCTCCACCAGGCAGCCTCTCATCTCGTTCTCACTTTTCCAGTTGTTGTCGGTGGAGTCTTCAGCTATTGAGTTAGGTAGATCATTTGGGGTCTTCAGACGACAATCGATAAGTTGTGTTTTCAGGGTTTATGTGAAAAGACGGTCAGCAGTAGTTGTAAATACCTTAAAGCTCTCTGCAGTGAGAGTGGTGTTGTTGTAAATAAGAGCAAAACAAAGTTCATGGTAATTACAGGATTTAATGAAGATCGCCCAAACTGACCATGTGATAGGCACACCATACATTGGTGTAACTTTCACTGCTCCTACTCCTTCACAGCTGCCAGGTGAGCAACCTAGCAGCTAGCAAACACACACACACACACACACACACGCCACAGTACATAGTGCCCACACAGCATTAGGTTTTTTAATAATATGACCCTCTATGTTGTGCTTCACAGTTGGAATCTGTGCAGCATCCTTGCGCACTCAGTATAGAAAGCTGTTGTATTGTACGTTGTAGCCTGCAATTCAGTAGGCGCTGTCATCGTACAGTCTGCATACATCCAACTTGATGTTGTACCCAAGTTTATTAGATCCATGTTGCACAGTGTAGCTTGCACTAAACTTATGAGATTGCTAAAACCTCATAGTCTGTAGGAGGCTTTACCTGTGTAACAGCAGCAACAGAAAGTTTGCTGATCCGGCGGTGGAGTCAAGGGTGTCCAGTCCCTCTGAGCTGGGGTTTGCGCTGGCTGGATTTGGGTTACTGCAGCTGCTGACTGCAGGCCAGTCTCCAGAGCTACTGCCTGCTCTCCGTCTGGCAAGGTGGTCTGCAGCAGTAGAGTGTAAAGCGGAGGATACATTGTGTTTCCAGGTGCTCACTAATGTTAGCTTCATAAACGCAAACATGAAGCCACAGTCGTGAACCTTTAGCTCGTTTAGCAGAAGGCTAAACTATTAGCAACATTTTCCACTCCATTTCTGAAATGTTAACCAATATTGACACATGTTTATTTTTGTTTATTGTCAGACTCTCCCTATGATGAGTCAGTCTTCTTTTTTGGGGGGTTGCTTTGCAGTGTAGGCAGTTGTAGCAAGTACTGTCTCTGCAGGATTCTCTGCCATAGAATCAGGCTTTCAGCGAAGGGATAAGCACACACATCTGCATTTGTTGAACGGCCAAGAGGCTGCTTTCTCTGAAATGACCTGTGATTGACCAAAGTCTTCCATCACAGGCTGGTTTTCTAAAGATCGAGGCAAGAGGAGGTGCAGTAGTCTAGTTTTCTCTCAGACTACTTGTACTGCCATACGCTCAAAGTTTATGACAGGAATTTCTGCCGAATGACACCAAAATTAAACTGTGTATCAGCATTAATGTGCATTGTCTCTAATAGGCACACACAAATAGAAATTCATATTCACATAAATGCATGGTTTATGCGTTCAGGTAAAATAAAAAGAGGTAAGAATCATGTTATGAACTCTCACCTTGCTCAAGTAAAGGTGGTAACACATTACATCACGCCCAAGCAAAGAAAAGAAGCAGGTATGAGATGTACCTTGAACTAAACCCTGGATTAGCTGTCCACACACTGTAACAGTAGACCCTATATTAAGGATCACTTGAGAATTACATTTACAAGTTTTCACCTGTCATCATACAGGTTATACATCGAACTAGGAAGGTGGAGTTGTGCATCGCCTCGGTACAGCTCAAATTAATTTAACTCAGTATTTAAAGGCAAAGACACACATGCTCTGTACTGTCCTGAAAATTTTGTAACACAGCCATGTTATTGTTGAGTAGTTTTATTTATGATGTTAAGGATTTGAATTGTAGGACAGTAAATCTGGGCATTTTGGACTATTTATAAAATAGTATAAAAAGTAGAAATTAATGTTGAAAATATGTTAATTATCATTTCAAGACAGAAAGTGGAGGACAGATGTCAACACCTGAAAGCACTGGTACATTTTTCTCCAATGGCTTTCTTTGTTTTTCTTTGTCTGCAGGCTTAAATTTGTAATTTATGTTAAATAAGATCTTTTGTGTTTTCTACCACAGCATCAGTGTACAAATAGAAACAAACATAGTGTGTGAAAAAGACACTGTAAATTTAAAAAAGAAGAAAAAATATCTTTATCATTGTTGTTATTATTGAAGTTAAGAAATGAATCATTCTCACCTCACCTCCGCACACACAAATCTTTTTCTCCTACCGCCCCTCTTTACCACACACACACACACACACACACAAAAACACACCGTCTTTCCTGTCCTCCTGTGACACCGGCAGTCTTCTCCAGCTCGGTGACAATGATGAATGCAGAACATGAAACACATTAATGCAGCGGATTCTGGTCAATGTCAGGCCTTTCTTCACTGTGTCAAGTTAAACAAACAAGATCAAGCAAAAAGCGAATGGTAATTGACCCTCCAGAGATAAGGCCCTTGCTATTGAAGCAGGAGGTCATGGGAATCTCAAGCCATCCTCAAACCTGAGATGGACATACTCTCAAAAATTCCTCCCCTCACTGTCCAGATGGTCACACTTTTTTCATAATTCTATAGGCTTTTCATCTTCCTTCCAGAATTGAATTATTATGAGAAGACACCCTGTGTTATATACCTTCCCTGTACAGTGCTTCATCAGCAAGAGGCTGTCATTGTAATAAGTGGATTCTACTTGTATGAGATGTCTAAAGCCTTCGCAAGACATGTTTAAAGTGTGGAGGCTTCTGACATTTTGATGACACATTCTGCTGAAATCTAAGTAATTAGGGCGGTTTTTGATTTTGAGCCTCTGGTTTTCAATGATGAACCTTGTATACTTACTGTATGTCCGTCAATGTTACAAAGTACCATGCTGATGCTGTATAATTGGAGGTGGAGGAATTCTACCGCATTGGAGAAGTGATAAATTTAAGGCCATCAGAGAATTACATATTCTGTTCCCTTTTTTTTATGATATAATTTTATACCTCTACACTTAATGCAAAAATGTGGGTGAGTTGGGATTTTTTTTTGTATTTGTGTTTATGTGTGAGCCTTTCAACATAAAGCTTTAAATACATACATGTCACTGGTGAGCATGTTAAGAAGAGGCAGCTCTAAATGAGAAGCTCTGTCAAAGCGCATCACACTGTGTCTGTAAACTTCCTGTTGCAGACATGTTTCTTCCACTGAGCTTGTATTTTTCAATAATGCATGAACTACCATGTCTTAACAAGAAAGAGTTGTTTTAATGTTGCATTTTATTTCTATGGATGATACAGATGTCTTTCCTCTGGTTGTGTTCCATAAATATTTCTGCTGTGTATTGTACTAAAAATTAGATACTGAAAACACAGTGTTCTTAGCCAGGTTGAGAAAGCAACAAGCTTTGTAGCAAGGATTAAGAGTGAAGACAATCATTCTCCTGTCCCAAAGCCAGCAAAAAATAGCTTCATATATTCAAGACAGCAACCCACATTGTTGTAAAAAAAAAAATGGTGACAAATGTGGAAAAGATTGATGTAGCAGTACAGGTTGTTGTAGGCTGATAGAAGTAACAACAAAATCAGAGAATTAACACCAGTGCAGCTTCTTTCTCAACTGAAAATGGTGCTGGCAAGATGACTACATCACTTGCTACTGATTGGTCAGGGCAAAACAAAATCTGGCTATCAGTGATGAGTTATGTCTGAAAATCATGTTTGTGGGTTGTTGATGGTGAGTTCGACTTCACTTAAAGCTTTAGTTTTTCTATTGTTGACTTAAAGGATAAGTCCGCTATTTTGCACTTTGAGCCACATTCCTGGGTTGTTTATGATGAAATAGAGTGGTTAAGACCAAAATCTTGATGATTGCTCCTCCTGTGAGAATTTGAGACAATTTGGCTTTCCCCTGCCTGGCTTAACAATGCTGTCTATAGCCATGTGTAAATCTGTCCTAAAACCACCTTAAACGTTCGTTTTCAAAGCCATGAAACTCACCCAGTGGTCAGTGATGTTCGTTGATGTTCCGACATAAAAATCGTAGCAAACTGTGGTTTCCATCTCGATTGTGGAACTATTTTTTCAGCTGCCTCACACCCATATGTAAACTTCCACTTGATCATACGTTTGACCCTCGTTCATTTTACACTCCAGCCCACTTGATGACGATAATGGTCCCTTACGTGAGTGGCACCAACCGGCAGGAAACCATTGCAATGTAATGGGACACAGAAAGAAGCAGAAGAAGAAGGCTGGCGTTGCGTTCAAAGGCATCGTACTGCAAAGGTTGTTTACAAGCGAGTAATAATGGGCAAGTTTTGTGCGGTCAGCGACTGCAGGAGTCAGCGACTGTCAAGCCGGCACTTTTGCTGAGCTAAAAAACTACAATGACTACAACCTTGTCGTAAACAACCCCCTACTAACAGACAATGAGGCTTCCTATAGAAAATCAATGCATGGACAAAATGTCAAATAAATCATCACGGAAACCACAGTTTGCTACGGTTTTTATGTCATCAACGAACACCACTGACCACTCTGTGAGTGTCATGGCTTTAAAAATGAACGTTTAAGGTGGTTTCAGGACAGATTTACACATGGCCATAGACAGCATTGTTAAGCCAGGCAGGGGAAAGCCAAATTCTCAAAGAAGGAGCAATCGTCAAGATTTTGGTCTTAACCACTCTATTTCATCATAAACAACCAGGAATGGGGCTCATAGTGCAAAATACTGGACTTCTCCTTTAAAGGGTTTGGCAAATTCACATATTCTCCCAAGGGATGACCCCTTCAGTCACGGTTCTATCTAATAGTCTAATTCGACTGTCAGTCTCACAGTTTGAATCCCCGCAGTGGTGGGAAAATGTGGTTATGAGCTTTGTTTCTCCCAATAAATCATGATAAATAGGTTACATAACAACAACGTGAGGCTTGTTCCTAAACCCAACCATGTGCGTTAGTTGTTGAAGGCATAACACTGCCAATTTTACCGACGTACTTCTTTTTTTGTATGTAAACAGTAAATTTCTTGTGAAAACAGATGTGTATTTTGAAATAAGATAAGGCATGTAACAGTTGTTTCTCAGCAATAATTTGGCAAATATCAATAATTTTTGTTGTTTCTGCTATTTCTCTGTAGATACATGAAGTTTCAAAAGAGGGGGCGAAAATTACAAATGAAGGGGTGCCTTGTGGTGCCGGGTGTTGCAAATGACAATGTGGATCAATGAGCCAAAAAAAAACCATAATTTCACAATGACCATTAGTTGACAATGGACGAGACTTGACAAATCAGACTCAACTATATAAATTTTTATGCTCTGTTTACACTACAGGTAACACAGCAACAGGCTACAATTCATTTTGAATGGAAGCCAGTGACACGAAGCTACCAACTGACACTTGTAGCTGCCGACAGGTGTGAAGGGCTACAAATGAAAGTTGAGCGGGCCTTAATTTTTTTCAACGCTCCAACAGCACCATAAATCCTCAAACCAATCGTGTTTTTGTATCTTGCTGCGGAATTGTGTTATTTAGCTTAGCTAGCTACGCTATGCTAGCTTTCTGTGTATTGCTGTGCACACAATGATGCAATCTAAATGTGATGGTAAAAATGGTACTCAGACATTGATCATGTGCATCAGTATTTGTTTGACCATATACAAAGTTTAGATGACGTTCAGTCACAAGCCCATGCCTGAACTATGTGGAACTACGATAAAGAGCGTTTGACCGACACTTCAACTGCGACTTGGCGATAATGTGGCTGGTAACGGTGCTGTGTTGTCACTTGTGGCGTGAACACAGCATTAGTGGGGAACACCCCTAATTTTCCAATTTAACCCACGAGGTGTCTGGACATTGCTTTAATTTACCTGGTTTTCGGTATATGACTTAAAGATTTCTGCTTTTTCAAAACTTTAAGCAGCACAAAAAAATAAATAAATACCATCACAGTGGTGGGGTAATGATGGAGGCTTCATAAGCAAGTGATAAGATGTATTTTTTGTGATTTGGGTGAACTGGCCGTCTACTGCGATTAGACTTTGGGGCCTGATTGTACTCTAAGGCATGATCTGTACGTTATCCATGCCAAAAGGATTCTAAATGCTTGATATTTATTAGATTAATTCAGTCAATGCCAAACGTGATACAAATCAATATTAAATGTGTTTAAATATCCTACAGTAGGTGCACGTGATTGGCTCCAAGAAATGTTATTGTCTTGCATTTTATTAAGCTGACTGGCGTGTTGTATTTGATGCTGGCTTTTAATTTCTGTATCTGTCCGTGCAGTTGGTGTTTTTATTACTATTAATTTATTACTTGGGTTTTGTCTGCTTGGCCACTTGCATTTATAGAGTAATAAGGGAATGTATTTAATACCCCCCCGCTTTCAGTTGCTGTGTGAATTGTGAGCATGAATCAAGGGGGTTGATTAAACCATACTGTCGCAGGCTTTTAAGTGTGCTTAATTTCACACCATCTATAAATAAAGCAATTATTTTCTTATGCACACTGTCAAAGTGAGGGTTTCATATGTTTGGCTGTGCTGTGACAATTGTATATGAAGGCTGTTTCAAAGACTTATTGTGCATCTCTAGTTCTCTTCTGGTTAATCCACTTCTAATGTCGACTCTGGGTGCTTTCATTAAGAAACGAGCACAGTTTTTTGTTTTTACAAAGCTCAAATTATGAGGGAATTGTATTTTGAATGCACTTATGAAACTGTTTGAGCCAGGGAGTTCTAATGCATACTTTTGTTGAGCTTAATCTACAGATTGTTGTGGCTGGCCACGTGGGTATTATGCAATGCAAACTCCTCAAAAGAACACAAACAGGGAAATTCTCAAGACTGAGTATGTGGGAGGGCTTATCCGAGCGTCTGCTGCCAGTTTTAACACTCGAGGATACTTCATGTTGAATGGATTTATGCTTTTATTTCTAATCTTCACTGTCTCTCTCTTGCAGTTGAGCCGAGTCTTGTCTTGATCCTGACCAAAGCAACGAGAAATAAGTAAGCTGCTGTGATCACATACAGCCTCAAACTGTTGTTGGGATAAATGATAGTCACCAGCGGTTATTATTAGGAGCATATTTTTGGTTTTGCACATCTCCCAAATCTCATTTTTACCTCGTTTAACTCCAGTGAGTATATTTCTATTTAGTGAGACACAAGGCTACTCTCACAATAACATTTGGCTTCATAACTGCTTTAAGGACACCTCTACTGTGTACACATTCAAATGGCGTTGTGTATAATCATGCATGCCTACTGGAGGACCTAAATG
The DNA here is from genome assembly GCA_019142605.1 of Cephalopholis sonnerati. NCBI lineage: Eukaryota > Metazoa > Chordata > Actinopteri > Perciformes > Serranidae > Cephalopholis > Cephalopholis sonnerati. The sequence goes on from JAGQAX010000012.1 coordinate 20,643,788, forward strand.
CATCGTAATTAGAAAATAATGGGCTAGTGTTCATGGATGGGAGGTTTCTACTTAACATTTTCCCTCGAAGCAAATGGGCTAAAGTCAAAATCAACCTGGATAGAGGCCCGTCAGACCCCAATATAAAAGTTGATCTAGCCTGTTAAAAGAGGGGGACTGTGCACACAGAGGTGTAATGGCCAGGCTGTCTCTATTAAGGCTAACAGCTCCCGTCTCCTGCAAGGTGGTCATTTAGTAGTGCTGCTCATTCAGCCTAATCAATGGTTGAAGCCGCAGCGAACCATTAAATAAAAAAAGAGGCTAGAGATGAGGTGCTTCTGATTGGGGTTAATTGGATGTAATTGGAATTTATACTGTACAGTGGACGACTCATTAAGAACACATTTAAAAATAATGTCGTTTGAGCTCAGGTCATTTAACCATTTTTACATTGAAAAAGTGTAAGGCAGGACATGGTGAAAAAAAACTGGCGTAGCTGGTGTAATTCTCAATGCATCTGCCTACAGACTGTACGTAGCAATGCATGCAAAATGTCACTTACTGGTCTGTCAGTTGGTTCATTTTCTGGTTGAATATCTATTTGATTTATTTTAGATAACATCCTTAACTATAGTAACACTTTATTTCAAGTCCTCCTATTTAATATTATAGAATAAACCGTATACAAACACTTAATAAATGGCTTATAACACATTATAATGTCGTTGTAAGGAGAAATAAGTGTTTATGAATGTCAGATATTGAATGCCAATATAGTAAAACATAGTAGTTATAACATAAGATTTGTCTTAATAGGAGAAATTATAATTGATGACAATTCTGTACATCAATGAACACTTAAAAATGTCCTCATACCTGCTTATAATTTCATTGTGGTGTGTTATAAAACATTAATTAAATGTGTATATATTGCTTTCAGATGCTAAATAAGGGGTGAGAATTTCCTTTAAATTGCTGAATGTATTTTATTCTTTTCAGAGTTTTGTCCAGCTAGCATCCTGCGTTGGACGGCTACTTGAAGCCCTGTGCCATGAGACAAGCTCAGACGGATGGATTTCAACACTAATCCGTTTGATGTAAGTGAATTTAGGTTCTAATTCATGGGCTTGTGCACTGTATAACAAGCCAGAATCAGCAACACACGGTCCATAAATTGAAGGGGAGAGCGAAGGGGGAGCGAGACAGAGTGTGGGATGAGAGAAGGGGGTAGAAGAATCTGGTGTTTAACTGGAAGGCAGTATGTTTTATCAGTCACTGGCACCATTTAGCTGACAAAAATGAGCAGGCCCAGCTCTGGGAATAGGGCCTAGGCACCGGGTGTTCACCAAATCCTCACAAGAAGAATATCAGCACTTCTCACATGCTGCTGCCTGATATCCACTGCTGTAGCTGAAAACTATCTCCATTGTCCAGTTTGATTGCCTGAATCAAACTGATTTACTGCAAATCCATCTGAGCTTTGATAAATCTATTACAGTTTCATTTCGCTGATTTCATTAACGTGAATAAAACCAGCCATGCTTTCTGCATAACTGCCTTTTAATGGCTTGGCCCTGTCACCTGCCTCAGTATTAATCCCTCTGACTTATTGCTCCGCAGAGGGAATGAGTAATGGGTATTTGAATGTGATCAGCACAGTACAATGCAATTAAGGAACCAGTACTGTTCTGTGCCTTTAATCCTGAACTAATTTGAATTGCAGTTTGATAGCACTGTGAATCCTGCATAATTATGTAGGGTGCATATTAAACTCTGTGACAAACCGAAGAGGCCTTTAACTAGCCCTGCCATGAGGAGAGCAGCCAGGAGAGCCACAGTAAGGTAGCCAGCCACAGCACACTGGAAGTCTCAATTACCACCGTCTTGGCTGACAGGTGGAAGCTGGGGGGGGGCCTTCATTTGAAAATGGTTGACACTGACGTCTCTCTTTTTTTTCCATCCCGAACCTCAACAATTATGTACACGTGTCATTTTACCCTCAAAGAGCAGATACATCAAGTGTGAATCAGAGACGGCTCGGGTTCAGTCAGCATGGATAAGTTCTGAGGGGAAGGTACTTTTCTACATCTAACATGGCCGGGGGCACTTGAGTTATTTTTTGCAACATACCTGCTGAGGTAAATACAGTGTCTTAGAGGCATCAAGGATGCTAAGCCCAATTTGTCTTTCACATGTGTTGCCATTACATTTAAATCTCAGAGCTAAGCAAGTAGTTTTCTGAAAAATAATTACCCAGAAGGTTATTCAATAACACTTACAGCTGTTCTGAAAGTATTTTCAGATTTCTCAAAGACTTCTAGATGAAAAAAACGCTGCCCTTCAAAACATTTTTTATTTTATTTTTTTGTCAAGTTCTTCATGTATGATTATAATCGATTATGCTATTATTGGTCATATTCTTACATAATCAGAGGTGTAGTGCTGCTGGAGCACACAGGAATGATGCTCCGACACTTTTTTTCTCCAGATGAGGAAATGGAATATTCGCACATAATCTGGTTGAAATTCTTATACATTTCCAGTCATACAAGATCCACTCATCACAAAAGCATATATAATGCAATAGGGACAATAAAAAACAAAGTTATCATATTGACATTTAAGCTGTGTTGATAGATTCACAATGTCAACTCATACATTGAGTAACATGCAAGAAAACAGTTGCTGGTGGCTGCCGGGTGTAGCCTTTAAGGGGCACAGTGAATCAAATTATTTTTTTCTCAGTCTATGGTGGCTAACTATTAACTATTACAGATGAAAGGCAGCAAAATATGCTTTTATTTTTAAGTTTTAGTTGACTGATTTATGTAGACTTGCCACTGTTGGAAGAGTGATCACATAACTTTCCAAAGGAACCACAACTTAACGTCATAGGCGTGCTGCGGTACTTAAAGAAATAGCACTACACCCAAGTACATGATGATGTTTCTTTCCAAAATATTCCGCTTGTTTTTATTCCCATATCCTCAAATATCAACGGTTTGTCACGGCCCTTGGTGTGTGATTCCAATGCTGAAGGTAGCCTTAAGCGTCTTTATGAAATGTACTGAGCTTTCAACCGACTCCAATGTAAACCCATAAGATATAATGTTGAGAGCAACTGACGAAAACTGATGAAAAGTATATTGTGTAAGGTGGGTGGGATGGGTGTTGAATGGGTGAAACAAACAGTGGACTTTTAGCCATGGAGAACCCGTTGTTCGTGTCTCTTGCGAAACCAAAAGTCAACTTTGTTTTAACATTACGTTACGTAACTTATGTATGGGCGTCACATGGTTATGTGAAATATTTACATCACATAATGTTACGTCTAACCATAATCCCATAGCAAATGTACTTATTTTAACCAAAACATATTTTTTTCTAAACCTGCCCATTACTTTTTCATGTTAACCACAATGTTAACCGAGGATCCTAGGGGACGCACTAAAAAAGTAAGTGGGTTCCAGTTCTCTCCTGGACCCTTTTGTGGACTGCACCTGATTGACTAAACACGCTGTCAGCTAAACAGTCTCTGGTTCTCTGCTCACAATTTCAAACAGTAAACAACATGGCAGCCTGCTCTTAAACTTTCTGTTATTCCGCCCAAACAATCCACCAAAATCTATTTCTGAAAACATCTGATGTGAGAAACAGGCAATGGCACTGCTGAATGTTGCTTCATTTTAGAACTACATCACCTAGTTTAACAGCTTTAGTGAGCCAGGCACATTGGCCTGGACTGACTCATTTGGATAAAGTGGCGAACACACACCCCTCCGCCAAACTCGCCACAACACTACCATCATGCACTGCACCACTGCTTCTCCAGTTCTTCATGGGAAATTAATAGAGATCATTGAAAAGGCCTCCATGGAAATGTGCCGTAAAGGGTGTCCTGTGCGTCAGTATGAGACGTCAAGGGGTTGTGACAAAGCCTCTGTATTTGATGACCTGGTAAAGAGAACCAGTTGATGTTGTATATGAATGTAATTTTGGGCTACCTGGATTAGAAAATACCAGTCTCGTGATCCATCGGCTTTTAGTCTGACTGGGATGAAGCCCTGTGGGTCGAGGGTCAAAATTTCTGTGCAATGACTTTCTCTTCCATTCGCCGGTCACTTTGGCTCATCTGTACAAACAGATACGTGCATATGAATGCAGATCATTTCCAAAAATATATATATATATAAAGCTAACTCTTTTTTTCAGACATAGCCGATGAATTCAGAGATAGCATTTTGGTCAGTGTGTTCTGCCTCTCCACACAGACTGTTTACCAGCCGTTCAAACAAGATAGGTTAATACTACTCAGACTACAAACAACTACAGAAGGAAAGCAGAACACTTCCAATAAAAAAATATCTCGTACTGTCACTGTTTATAGAGAGTAAGAAAATACCATTGCAACTTCGGAAACAGGTAAACTACAAAGTGGAGTTTCTTTTATCCAGTGTTTTCAAGGTTTTTCAAAGCTCAGCTCATAATTATTTTTAGGAAAATCTGATGCTCAGCTCTAAGACTTGAATGTAATGTTAGTACACAAGAGGCACAGACTACAGGGGTGCGTGATTGTCGTGTCTCAAGGACAGCACAAATGTGACAGTTTCTCCCTGTGAGAATAGTGGGGGGAAAGTAATACAGTTAGTAATCTGAAATAAATACTTCCATCATCATGCCATGTACGACAAGTGGTCTGACTTGGGCATATTTCACACCATCTTAAAATATCCTAACAGTGAGCTATTCTACTTCACACAAGATTGAGTCACAGAGCAAAGAAAAGAGGGATGGAGTGAGGAGTGAGAAAGAGACGCAGAGACAGAGGGGAGAAGAGGAAGAAGACACAGAGGGGGCTGCTGGCTAAATTAAGCCATTGTGACTCAAAATCCTCCTTTAATAAGGTTCATGCTGTCTACAACTTCATCATTTTCTCCTGAATGATAATTACTTTATTCAATCATGTTCAAGGTTTTAGTGAAAGCTAGCATTGATTGATTAACTTCAATTACCATGCTTGCATTTGCATAGATAAAAACTGCTTTTCAATTTGTGAGTGGCACGCGGGTGGAAACCCTGCCTTGATATTTGCATTTCAATGTGAACGGTGAAGGATAAAGGTGGGAGCGGGGTCTGTTCACTGCTAAGCCCTTTCTGGTCGGCTGCGCCAGCATCTATTTTTCCATAAACACCCTTTGTTATGATGTTGGTTTGCTCCCTCCACGCAGAGAGAGCCAGCAGTGAGCTCTGTTTGCAGGCTGGCTTGACGGCTCTGTTGGGGGATTAGGCTACGTTGCACTACAACTCAGTCGAGAGCTTAGGTGAGCGCGGGCTGTGGCACCGCACTGCTCTCATATACACCGAGACGACTGTTGGGAAATTTCACACTCCAAGGAATTGTACATGGCCGTACTATATCTAGAGGCTGACTAAGCTAATGAAGATGCACGTGTGTACAGAGCAAGAGGCAGTGGAGATAATTACAATTATCACATGTCTATATCAATCATCATTAACCAGATTGAAAAACATATATGAACCTGCACTATTAATCTTGACAGATGTCTCCTGCCTTTAACCGTCAATTTATTTGAGTTCCCTCAACTTTCATCAAGCACCTTATATCTTATATCTCAGCTACAAAACTACATGTTCATTTTTAAATAACAAGATTTCCTCTCTCTTGACAAGCTGGATTTTTTTTTCCAACTTTAAGTGATAATGGAAAAACCAGCAGATACTTGTAATTGCGTTATTGTAATTGGAAGGCATGTGCACCTAAGTGTGAATTCTTTTTTTTTTTCTTTCTTTTTTTTTGAAGTCCATGGCCATTTTGATCACTGTGAGCTAAAATAAAAATAATGAGAGGAGGTGTTTTTTTAATGTATAGAATTTCCACTTTTTTTTTGCTCCAGTCCACACAGGTACTGTACGACTATACAGTGAGCGAAATCACAGCTGTGCCACTTATGCATGAGTATTGGGATTACTGTCACCTTTGTCTGCATATTTTTCTTTGATTAATGTCACCCAAATGCTGTGTCTTCCAAATGAGAACCCAGTTCATTTGCATGATTTTTTGTACATGGTGCAAATTTGGGGATAAATTAGTCAGTCTTCCCATCTTTGTTGGCATGGCACTGACTGATTTTTACTGAAGGAAAGGAGTCTCAGAGCAATACTCCCAGAGAATTACACCTGTGAGATATGCTAATCATTAACACCGCCATAATGACCTTATTTACCTTCATATAAAAGACAGAAATTAGCATTAGGTGCCCTAAATGAACGGGGAGTTAATAATCAAGGCACTCACTTTTACCCCCTATTTGTTAGCTGGAGAGGCTAAACAGCAGCTTCAATATGTTTAGTTGCAGGCAGCCATCAGTCGATGTCTTTAAAATGTATTATGGCGCCATCTCCTATTGCTGCCTTGGAGGGGAATTCCCAGATGGTGGGCTATGATTAGGTAGTTCACTTAGCTGTTTAGAAATGAGCATCTGGAAACACAGGTTGAATTAACACCACTGGGTCCCTCATTTTCTCTAAATGAGTGTCATTCAATTAATCTAATTATTAGGCATACAAAAACTGAAGGACTAATAGATTCCTATTATCCCATCATTATCATCTCTTACTCACAAGTGCTTACATTTCAGAACAGGCTCACATGTGTTCAGCACCACACGTAACAGCCTCCAGCTTTTCTCTCTTATGTCCTCAGCTTACCTACAGACAAGTTTTTAAAATTTGACAAACTTGGTCGCTTTTTAAATGATCTGATTTGCATTTTGCTTTCTACTGTGCAGAGAGTTTGCTCTCATTCCTGGTCCTTTCGGATGCAGCAGAGCCCTGCTGGTTTTCATTTTTGTCATGTAATCAGGGACTGATTTAGACCTGGAACACCAGCTGAATGAAATTAAGTATCTGGTAGGACTGAAAACAAGCGGCACTCTGGGTACTGAGGAGCAGGACTGAGAGCCACTTAATTACAGCACTGTATCTGTGACAAAATAAAATGCACCTCAGAGGCATCATTAGCAGCAAATACACAGATATACTGCTCGGACACATCAGCCGTATAGGTTTGAAATTCAAAGAATCAACTCTTAAAGCAATTAGAAGTGAGAAAACTGGCAGTCACAGTGGAGGACAGCTATTTCAGAACAACTTAGCCATATCCTATCTGGGACTCCTGTGGCTATTTCTGCTACATTTGTTGCAAACAAAAAGAGGTTGATATTCTGGATATTGAAGACGTCGTCGTCCTGTCACTTCACACTATCTGACATAATGGACGGGCAGAATGGATGATCGGTGTCAGCTCCTCATCAGCCGCCTCCTTTCACATGGATCATGTGATGCAAGCCTAAAGTGGCCCGTGTTGTGCCTCTATCTGTGCACCCCCGACCCCCTCCCCTCTGGAGCCCCCGCTGGCCGGAAGGACCCTCTCCCTGGGCTGGAGTGGCTCCTGCTGGGACTGCCGAGCCGCTGGCGAGGGAGGCAGGGAGGGAGGAGGGGTTACACAGACCTGGAGAACATTGTCAACAGCCCGCAACCTCCCCCATCACCCTCCACCCCATCCTACTCTCCTATCCTCCGTCCCTACTTACCCTCCCCCACGTATAGACAGACACTCTCCCCGCTGTATGTGTGTGTATATGTGTGTGTGCACTTGTCATTTATCTCCATATGGGCTTCTCTGGTGGATGCATGTGTCAGAGAAAAAGAGAGACTGCGCCTGTGTGTTTTCGTACAGGCCTTCTTGTGCAGCTGTGTATAAATGATTTTTAGTGTGTACTGTATATGTGTGTGTGTGTGTGAGAATGACAGAGTGAGTAAACATGTCCCAGGAAAAGGATTAACCTCATGAGCTGATACATTGAGGGGAGACACCAACAATAAATGTCAAATACCGTACAAAGATAATCATACGCGGGATAAACTTCAGCCAGATTAAGTCAATTAAGTCATCAGCTCATTAGAATAAAACTATTTAAGTTGTAATGACTTTTGACTCTAAAACCAGCTTCCAAAAATAACCCCTCTTCCTCAGTTTCCTGCTCTCCAACCATTTTATTTTCTCAGTTTTAGCGTGCTTTTTTTAATCTTTTTTCACCATTCGTCGCAACACACGTCGACCCCCCTGAACAGGCCTTCTATCAGCCACTCTTCAGTCTCGCCCGGTCTATAATGCAAACACCCAGGCAACTTAATTCACAAAGAAGAGATACCAATTTCTTCTCAGCAAGAGATATATCAAGGACGTTAAACAAAGCAAACAGCTGCATCGAATTCTGATGGCGCAAAGCTAAGCCTTCAATTTGAGCCATCCCTCAGAAGAAAGCAGAACTTAGCTTCAAATATATTCCTGGTAGAAAAGAGAGCGTATTGTGTTATCATGAGAGTCTGTTTACCTAGTGAATCTACATATGGCTATCTAATATCTTTGTGCCATTGAGCAGGTTGGAGGCTGGAGTCCCAGGGGTTTCAAGGCTGGGATTATGCACGGCGGGGGTTGAACTCTTGCCCCTGTGTGATTGAAAGACCTCCACCAGCTTAGGCCCTGTTTATTGTACATTTGCATTGCTCAGTTCCACGAGGCTGCTGGGAACTATCAGTGGCCAGGCAGCTCATATCTGGGCTGCAATAATTCGGTTTCCTCCGGATCCCCCTCATGCCTTCTAGCCAGCAGGAGAGGCTGGGGGCTTATAGGCAATCATTTAGTCTGATTGACCAGGATATGCTCTGATCAATATCTCGCACCAGGCCCCACATGGTGAGAGAAAACAAATGAAGTGTTTGTGTGTTTCAAGCCAGTATTTAACCTGGATCAAATACCCAAACACTTGTCCTTAATTTGAAGTAACGAGAGGACAGTTTGTTTCATGCTTTGCACATGAAAAAAAATGTACAACTAGAGACATTGTGAGACAACTTTAAAATTTGTCACCTGTTTTGTGTCAATCAGTTGCTTTCTGAATCATCTCCTACCACAGAAGAGCAGATCCATTAACAAAGATAATTGCATTTGGATCCATGCCCTGAAGTGGTCAACTATGCAATTTCACTAATTCATCCTGGTGAAAGGCTGACCTTAAGAAATGTAATTACACACACCTGAGTTACACAAGAGCCCAAGAGGTCCGCAAAACGTTTACTGGTGAAGAAGGTATAATTACCAGAAAACAATTAGCCCATTGTAGTGGCAGTTGGCAAGAGAGTTCTTCCGATGCAGCTTCTGGCTTTAAACAAACAACTGATCATGGAAAAGCTGTTGCATACTGTCGATATTAAAGTCCAGGGAAAGCAAGAATAACAATGTGATCTGAATTTGTCACATCACAGTAAAGTGTGTTATTCACCACCGAGCCAAATTTGAATGATTAAAAAAATTTTAAAATTAAAAAAGTTTATAAAATTAGGTGCCAAAATCTTGAATAAATAAGCAGTGTTCTTTGCTGTGAGACACTGGGACCATGTTTCCTGTAGGAGCTGAGCTGAAGAACGAGCCGCTGCGAAGCCACAGATTCTTATTAGCAGCTAACCCAGAAGCACAGACTCTTATTCAGCAGCTAACACTAGCACAAACACACACTGCCACAGCAGTGAGCAGCAACTGCCGGGCAGGGTAGCTAACTGGGGCTGAAGGACTGAAAGTTATGTTCATGAAAGCTGTTTTGCTTGCTGGTTATATGCATTTAACAATACTGGTTATTCTTGTATTTATTGGACTGAAAGAGCTAAGACAGCTTGTAGAACATAGCTAACTCACTGCTTACATGGGAGGTGAACAAAACAACACTGAGGCTTGCCCTCTAACGTTAGTTTGTATAAAGTGAGGGAGGGGTTATTTTAAGATGTCTCCAGTGCATCATCGAGGCATGTCAAAAAATCCTGGACATGAAAATGGCGAAAGAAAGACAGAGTAGCTCTAACTAAGAAAGACATGAATTACCCTTCAACTTCAATAAATAGCCCGGGCTATTATTTGTTAAAATCACTGACATCAACAGGCCTTTAATTCCTTCCACACAAAACTGTTGCTCAGCAAAGATCGGGAAAAACAATCAAATTGTTGATTTAAACCAGTATGAATATTAGCTGTTTAAAAATTAGGCTTTAGATAAAATATAAATTATGAATCATTTATTTATATCCAGCTCCAACTGAGGACCCTTATGGACTAAAGGAATATGAGTAACTTACAGGGTAATCGAGGAATGGACACATAATTTGACGTAGCCAACAACGCAGTTTTATACACTGGAAGAACTTCTATAAAAATTAACTGCTTGGCAAGCGTTTATTTGTCAAAATATGTAGCCACACCAGGCTAGTAAAAGGGACTAGGCTAAGTTTTATGGTATTTTATTTTACCTGGACTTTAAAGCAAGAACTAGGCTGATTTGTTTGTTTCTTTTTGTTTTCTTTAATGTAATATTAAAAATCACAAATCTGGGAGAAACACAATGCACCTGCCTCTTTTTAAGGTATACAGTGGGGAGCAGCATTAGTTCTACATGACCACGTGGAATTAAGTGGTTTAGAGTAACCTGGTATAAACACAAATCATTTATGAATTTTAATAGGCCCGCCCATGCCTCATAACTATGCATGACTTCATACTTTCATAATTGACAGGAAATATGAACTAGGCCAGAGGTCGCCTATTAGAATGACTTTTCATTTAATTTTTTGACAGCCCAATACACAAATGCGGGGCGGATTTCTTGAGCATATTCATGTAGTGCACAGGAACCTTTCTGGTGAAATCTAGCAGCAATCCCCCGAGGCCAGGACCACCTCTCTTATAATTACACAGTACTACACTTAGTGAAGTAGATCTCCACAAGAGTCGCACAAAACGTCTGAACTGTTCAAACGGGAATTCAATTTGTCCACTACAGTATAACACAAGAGATACATTTCAGTGATTAAAAACAAAAATCACAGAGCCAGAAATGCAGACATGCAGACACTAGCAAGTGCATAATAGGCAAAACAGTGCTGTGTTGACAGGTATGTTGTGCACGGTTATATTACTTCTACTCAGTGAAGTCAACCGTGCAGACTGAGCAAATATAGAGTGTTGCCTTTTGCTGAAGTTCAGCTTTAGGTCAGGATGACCCCCCCTCGTCTTCAACACCTACCCTGACCAGGGCTGCTCTGTGGCAGAGAGGTGTTCATATACAATAGAACAATATGCTGTGGGAGGTGGAGGAATGTGGGCCCTATCACCCCCCTTTTAGCACAAGCTAAAACTCATTGTATCCCTAAGATGTAAATCTACACCTCTGGGCTATAAAAGTGCTACAAAGAGGGTTCTTGACTGAGTAAATTAACATTCATCCCACTCGCAATTAAGCGGACAGACTGACATTGTAGCTCCTACATCGCCGCAACACTGGGGGCTTTGTTGACATGGCGTCTGGACAGAGGAAAAACCAGAGGAAAATATTTTCAACTGAGTCATCGACTGGACATTGGTATCTGGAGACTGGAGTCTGAGTACAAAACAAGACGCTTTAAAGCTGTGCGAGCGTTTCAGATTGTTCGCTCTCTCGTGGGATACTGTTGCACCATTATTAAGATCATCCTCACACCAGAAGGAGCAGAGAGTGTCAACCTCAGTTTGTTATTTCACTGTACACTATTGACCAATTATAGACTGAACATCAAACAGTTTTTCTATATTGGCAAGACACAAAAAATAGGTTTATATTAATGTGCACATGTACCCAACAGTAGGAGTTAAAATGAAAACTGAACAGATGGTGCTGACTGTTCATGCCATTTATAGCTCACAAAAAGGAGTTAATAACAAGCACAGAGACACAACATCTTCACATCAAGCTCATAAAAAAACCTATATGGACCAGAATCAAAAACTAAAATGTCTCCTTAAGAAAATCCCATTAAAAACAATGCATCTTAGTGAGCACGCACACATACATTGGTTAACACTGGATATAAGAACACATTACTGAAAGCATGAATACATTACCATCTGCTGCTTTTAATCCCAGACAGTTACAGTAGTGGCATGTTTTGGTAAAAGGATATCATTAATCATGGGTATAATCAGATGACATCAGGTCATGGCCCACTAAGTGTGTTTTCCTCATTATGGTAATATGGAGGAGAGGGGTGTGTTTCCGCTCTCTCCTTTTTTTTTTTTTAACTTTGACACTTCTTTTCATGACAACCTACTCCTGATGGAGGAGGAAGGAAAAGATTAGGAGCTTGGACACAACAGTCATCTCTTTCAGTGACTATTATCTGGTAAATGTTGGCTAAAATCTTCATTAAATAAGCTACTTTAAAGTGAATATAAAATATAAATGCCAGATTTAAGCTTCTCCCACAAGGAGACAATAAGTACAGGCATGCAGTAGTATAAATATTTAGAATTATTTGTCACTTGTGAAATAGTCTGTTAAAAAAATAGATTTGCTCATCTCTGAAATGATTTTTTTTCCGTGTCATGTTTATATGCCATCAGATCTTAATTCAAGTCACCCCAACTTCAGCTTATGAATAGGCCGAGAGCATTTCTGTGGCAGTAGAAAATAAACCCTGAGGCTATTTACTGTCTCCTTGATATATGAAGTTTGTGGTTTTGATTGTGTGTGATTATGTTCTGGGAGAATGACCTTTAGTGGCAACCGTATTGTAATATAATGAGGATGTGTCAGTCGGCGGGAGTACAGTGATGAGACGAGGCCAGGCAGCCGGCGTTTAGAGCATCGATCCGCTGGCACCATGAGTATAGAGGGGAATCTGAAATATTTCAACGCCTCCTTCTCCCAATATACAGGTGGATACGAGATCTCATCGAGCTGCTCCGAGGCACTTGAGGCAGCCTGAGCCGTCGACTACAATAAGAAACAAGACAGAGGTATATGGACCATCCTGTCTGTGATTGATGATGAGCAATAGATCGGCCTGCTTTTTCAGAATCATACACAATAATAGCAATTATATAAAACACACTGAACTATGTAAAACAACAGCTTATTAAAAAAATCTGTATTTTCCCAGTAAAACAACATAGGACCTAATATCATGGGGAACATGACAATGTTGTATCATTCTAATGATGATTAATGTGGAAAAGATAAAAAACAGTCGGAGCGGAGGTGAAAGGAGAGGTGGTGCAGATTGATATGGTGATGTATTCTCTTACCTCCACCTTCTCATTAACTCTGGCCTGGGTAATATGACCTGGGAGAGATTTTCTCCTCCTACTTCAGCCCTAACATTGAGTCTCTAAGCCCTACTCGCTAAGCCCTATCTCATAAAGCACAATTAAGTGGGCCAATCAGACGGGCTTAAAGTCACTCCTCTAGTGCCTTTACTCCATAATTAACCAAAATACATCATCAGCTATGAATCAGCCCCATGGATTTCAATCATAATCATAGTCAATCATAATGTTGTAATTTGCTGTGACTTTTTCCTCAAGGACTACTTGGTGTGATTTGGGCTAATAGGATTTAAAATCAATATTTTTTAGTCAGTTTTCTTTAAAAAAAAAAAAAAAAAAAAAATCTAAACTACACACAAAATAAAAAGAAATCTCATTTAGAGTTGAACATGATTCTGTGTGCTGGTTGAATGTGATTTGAGTATGTAGTGAATAGTTTATCTCTGGGGTCTGAGCCCTAACTATGGAAGCAGAGCACCAGTGAAACATTAATCACCAAAGTATTATGGCTCATATCCTTGGACAGCACATTAATTCAGGTGGCTATTAGGCTGCCTTGCAGCCAACCTTCGAAAAAGGTCCACATTGAAATTCAGTTGACAGTGTACAGTGTGCAGAAAGCTAACTACGGTGTTACTGCATCCCAACAATAAGCAAAACAAATTGCACATGTGAATATAACCAATATGTGAGTATATTTAGTGGAGCGGGTGCTGCAACAAAATGTGAACAGTGGACTTCAGTGGGCAGTAGGTGTAATCACTCTGGACTGGCACAACAGTCTTCCCTGTATTCCTTGTCAATAGAGACAGACGCTCTACCTGTAGATGGAAAATAAAAAAAAAAAAAGGCTGAAGAAACACCAATTAGAAAGGCTCTCTCTCCTGCACTCCCTCAGAAAAGCCAGGCTCCGCTAAAGGTCAGCCTGAAATTTGAATGACAGGGCCAAAGTCTTTTACTCATAATTTTTGTGTTTGCAATAGATTTCGGAGCAATTCACAGCCTTAAAGGCCTTAAGTGGAACAGCAATTAATTGTAATGAATAATCTGACAAATCTGGTTGACATATGGCCGCTAATACTCCTCCTTTCTAGAGGGAGCAGTGGAGGGATTAGATTACCTCAAATGAAATCTGGGAGCGCTGTGCCATCTGCATGTACAGGGAGAGGCAGCGCACGTAAAACAGGACGTGGGTGGAACCGGGGTCTGCTCCCTGCTGCTCCAGTTCCCTCAACCTCACCAGCAACTGATTTGGGAATAGGGCCTGTTTTTTTTTTCCCTCATCTTATTGAACCAGCTGCCTCTCATGGAGTAAAACGCAATAATGCTGCGCCGTTGCCAAAATCGAACACACCGAGAAAAGTAAACAAACATGACAGAAGTGATAAGTGTTGTGCAAACATATAAACAACACCACCGCACCGAGCCATCTGAGCGCAGTGAAGCCACAACTTTATTAAAAGCATTTAAAAGTATGATGAATTACAGCGCCACATATAGAGCTTCACATCTGCTCATTGTTTTATTTGTAAAGCTTTACATAAGGTATCAAAGTATCTTGTAGCTCTTAGTTTTAGGACGTGAAAGATGTATGCAATGATGAGTGGACAGCTGAAGAGTAATAGAAAACCATGAAGAGCCTGCAGCACTTGGGCTGTGGTGGAGTCCTGTATTCATGAAATAATAGCAACATTAAGTATCAAAAGTAAAAGTACTTATTTAGCAGACTGGCCCCTGCCGGTATTATATCAATAAATTACTATAACATTAATGTTTTAATTGGTCAAGGTGAAGCTAATTTTAAATTCTTCATATGCTATTGAGAAGTTGAATTTATTACAATGCATCATATTTTACAAACTGATCATATGTTTTGTAAGTGAAATCTTAATCTGAAAAGTTATTTAAAAGTATGATATGAACCCCTGACATGTTGTGGAGTAGAGGTATAAAGTAGCAGAAAATGGAAGCACTCAAGTAAAGTACAAATACCTCAAAACCTCAAAACTTGACTACATGTACATGGGACAAGCTGCTTTAATAAAATCAGAAACACCTGCTAAAGACAGGTGGATGTATCTTTGTGTTCTTATAACCACTGCTGCAGTTTCAGAGTCATTAACAAGTCTGACGGGCTTTAAATAGTGACAATAAAGTAAAATTAGCCTGGTCCTGCGCTGTGTGAAACAATGCACTGCTGGGAGTGTGCTGCTGTATCAACATATCTGATAGGTGTAATGACGTCACACTGTAAACTCCTGCTAAAAGCCTGATAAAGAGGCAGCGTTCTTCAGGATGTCTATTAACAGCCGGCTGACATAAGCAACTGCATCAGCACATTCGTTTAAAGAGGGGAAATCCTGTTCTCATAATATACTTTCACCATTACTCAGCCTTGTACGTAATGTGGAGGCTAACTTCTAACTACAGAGAGTTCTCAGCAATATTCACGTTTGATAAATGCTTTTTTACAACTGCCCTGAAGAGCTTAAAGGAATAGCTCAACATCATAAGCACTTTTTTTTCTTGCAAAGAGTTAGATGAGAGGACTGAAAACAGTTATGTGTCTGTGCAAGATATGTGAAGCTACAGCCAGCGGTTGGCAACTGAGATACAATGTGTTCTTTAGTTTCTCACCTTTGGACAGAACCAGGCTAGCTGTTGCCCCTGTTTCCAGTCTCTATGCTAAGCTAAGTTAGCTGGCCAATGGAGGTAGTTTAATATATTACGTACATCAATAAAGCACTTTTCCGAAAATGTCAAAATATTCTTTTCAAGGCTGGCATCAAACTCTTGAAGTTACAAACTAGAACAGTGGCTCCCAACTGGTCCAGCCACAGGGTCCAGATTTCTCCTTAGTCATTAGTTCAAGCTCAACATAGTTTATTATATTATGTGTCATAACTGTGTTTGGCCATGTTGTCGAGCTAGTTTGCTGTCTGTGTTAAATAGCTATCCATTATTCACTCACGCCACAGCAGGAAATGGGGCCTCAAAATAAAAGCTTTGTGCCAAAAATTTACTGCACTTTAAAATATAGTGTGTCTTTTACAAATTTGACACATTTGCAGTTCAATTGCGGCCCATTCAGAATGACTCCGCGACCCACCAGTTTGGAACCACTAATCTATAAGATCACCGTTTGGTTCTCTTGTGGCACCTGTGGCGATAAGTGATAATTGCAGGTGTGCTTTTGGTGTTGCCTGTGTAGCATCAGTCAGTTGGCACCTGGTTATAGTAACAGTTTACAGCTTAACTGAAGTGCATTTTCTTGTTGATAGCATGCAGCGGCTTATGTCGTTTAATTAGCCATGAGCGGATAAATTCTTTCTCAGCAATGACAAGCTGCAGAGCAGCTCTTGTAGCCATATTGGATAATTACTTTCTCTGGTTACATTCTTCCGGTATGACTTGCTGACTCTCTGCTTACCCACAAAATATTTTGTTTGTACGCCCCCTGGCATTTCGGAGCATATTGGAACATGCAACACATTTAGTGGTGCGAGCATGGTCTCACTCCAAAGTTGTTGAAATCCAGTGTTTGGACAGTGACTTGCAGCGTCAGAAACCAATGAAAAAAGGCAACCTTTACCGGGGGCTGGTTGCGTCAGGGGGAAACACAGCGGGACAAGGACACAGGTTAAGGAGGCAAAAGTCTGAGTGGGATGGGTGGTGGATGGGTCCAACAAACACCAACTTTCACTTGAGAGAGTGGTGTTCACGTCCTGTAAGATTTTAAAGCCAAACCCTGTTCTTTTGTTGCCTAAACATAACCACGTTTTTGTTGTTGAAGGGGAAAAAATTTAAATTTACGGCGTTGTACCAATGTTGTGCATTTATTTTGAAAGAGACTGTAAATTTCCCGTGAAAACAAAAGTGTATCTTGAAAAAAAGAAAACCTGACACAGTGTCCCAGAACGTCAACAACCAACGCACCCAGGGTACCTTGCACATTGTATGTGGACGTGGAAAGTCCATGACTAAAACGTCAATATGTGACATGGTCCGAGTGAGAATGTGTTGTCTGTACATGCTTGTAGCTCATGTGTGGAGGTCCGCAACACAGTATAAACAGAGATTTAATCGCAAAGCTAGCAGAGACTATAAGAAAAAAACAGTAGTGAAGAGTGAGTCTGTGGCGTTAGCACCTCCTACCCTCTCTGACAGACCAATCACTGCTGGGTGATGGAAAACGCATCACTAACTGTGCGCCGCTTGTGATTTTTCCCAGGTATGTGGCCACAGACACCCAGTTCATAAATGCAAAGGCTTTCCATAGTGGGCCACATGCTCGATCACCACTGTGTTACCTCCTTCAGCAATAGATAGTGACTTAACAGACATTTGTTTAAATGTCTGTTTAAAACCTTTTTGAGGTCATATCTTTAGGCTCGGTGATGCTGAGCTCTATCCAATGAGCTAGTACGACCACAGACCCACTTCAGATATTCTTTTAAGATCACAGACAGCTTTTTTAAAGGTGTTAACTCTGGTCTGAGGAAAGAGCCAAATTAAGGCATATCACAAAAACATACTGTACAGTTGTAGGCGTGCTGTGCATTTGAAGTAATTCAGTGAAAGTCAGTGGCAAGCGGAGGTGGAGATCTAAGACAGTGCATCTGCTCACATCTGCCTAACCAGCACTAATGTGACAAAAACTCACCTAGAAAACACAGGCTAATCACCTCATCCAAAGGCAGCGGGTGTCACCTCGCATATCAGTCACCGCTGGCTGCTTTATGATCATCACTTTAACCCCAATGTAGCTCTGATACAGAACACTGGATTGGCTCCATTTACTCCACCTGACAGAGGGGGAAAAACAACAATGCATAATCATCCTTTTCTTCTTATAAAATGCATTCTGAGCGGATAGTTCAGGAGCCAGGTCTCATATTTAATTGCAGGAATTGAATAAAGAACGTTTTCCATGAGGTGCTGGTGTGTGGCTAGCATAATTGCCAGGGAGCAGGTCTTAATTTAAACCGGGGGGTAATTATCATGCAGAGCATACCCACCCAGAATGTTTGCATAACTATCACAAGCGTTTTCATAAATGATGCTTTAATTAGTCTTAATTAGAATTTGTTTAAGTCAGCAGGGAATGCAGGGCCCGTGAAATGATGTATGTAATAAGCATCAGGGCCCGCTCTGTTTTTTTCCTTACTTGGGGAATAGAGCTGACAAAATCACATCACATTAAATTGATTCAGTCAGAATTAAAATTCTTATGGTATTAATTAAATGGGGGAAGATCTCATTAGCAGGCTGTGTGGTGAGGGAGAGACCCTCTCTGCCAGCAGATGTGACGGTGTCAGAGCTGCTGTACATGCTCGCCATTAGGGCCCCCAGACAAGGAGAAAGTGAGGGAGGAGAGAGGAGGGAAGGAAGGAGGTGAGGGAGGGAGGGAGAGACGAGCTGAGAATGACAGAGGAGGAGAGAGTGGAGAGGGGAGAGATGGATGGAGGGAGAGAAAAGAGGGAATGTGAGGGAGAGAAAGTGAGAAAGAACGAGGGAAAGGCAGAGCGTGTCTGCTGCTCTGGGAAGAGGAGGAGGAGGAGGAGGAGGAGGAGGAGGAGGAGGAGAGCGAGGTGGCAGCATATTAATGGGCTGTAGGCTCCTCACCATCTATAGCTTTATTTAGCTTCATTTGGTCTATTTGGCTGGAGGAATTCAATAAGAGGAGAGCTAATGACTTGACCAGATACCCTGTTATCAGCACTGATGAGACACCCTCTCTGCTTGACTCTTTATACAGCTACAGTAGTCTAATAGGCCTCTGGAAGATTGCTGCCCAGAGTACAGTACAGACCTCTTCTCTGGAAATATAGAACATGATTGTGCCTCAGGGAGCCTCGCCTCGCTGGTACAGGGCTCACCTGATCCCCTTGTTAGGGAGCTAATAGCTATTGACACACTTCTTAAGGAAGTGAACTGCCGAATAACAATCCAATTCAGAGGTGTAACTGTACTGAGGATTTCCTTTTTTATCCTATTGTGTTTTCCAACTTGGCTTTTCATCCCTCAGGTAGCACGTGGTATCATCAGGTCAGCAGATAGCGGGGATGTTGAGCAATAGACACATTGTTGGACCCCCGTAGCAGCTGTCAGTTTGAGTGAACTGCAACCTTGAGCGGACAGAAGAATATAGTAGGAAAAGAAAAAACACACCTAGAGACAGGTACACACACTCACAGAAAATTGCTATTTCCTCACAATCCAGGATGTTATTGCGCCTATCGCAGGTGGATGGCAGATATTTCCTATAGGATGTCTGTAAATGTGGGTCAGAATATGCCCCATGTGTCCCTCACATTAAATAATACAAATATAACAACACTGTGGAGTTTTTATTGACAATAAAGTCAAAATTTCTAACAGAAATCTCTCAATATCCAAAACAGCTCTGTAAAACACCTAAGGCCTACAGTATATGAGGCAGGCATTGTAAACAGCAGAAACACTGCGCTGTATAGAATCCAATGAAAATGATAATGGAGGAAACAATGGCCCGAGGCAATGTAGCAGCAACCCAGCACCGCCAGTGTTACAAGGCATCACTTTCCCTTTATTAGGAGTAAGCATGACTGTTAGTAGGCCCTGCATAAATATTTGGGGTAAATACACACTATATCATTTTTCTTCACACTTGAATTGCATTATGATTTCCATGCAGACTCAGGTGAACCGGGGTCAGGGGACTAAATTAAGTGGGTCCTGGAAGCAGCTGCAATGGTTTCTCTCTTTAACCATGCTTGGCTGGTTAAGCTATCAAAAGCCGCTTGTACATGCATCATAAAAAACACTGTGTGTGTGTTTAAAATTGTATTAAAATGCTGTTGACCCTTAAAATTAGAAAGGGAAACGTGCAACTCTTTGCATGGCAATTATTTCATGTCCATCTAGAGCACAGTAGAGTGGGGACGTATGACCGAGGCCCCTTGAAAATTTATTGACAGGCAGGCGGAGAAGTGAGGTGGTTCATTTATGACAATGGGGCGTGATGACATCACACCATAAAAGCTCTCCGCAGGGTCAGATGGCATACGCGGCACGGGGTTTGAGTCTTTGTGTTTGCTATGCATGAATATATTAGATGTAGAGTGGGTCAGTGGTTGACATTGCTTTCCTGTGATGTATTGTGACATCCGCTGCTATGCTGTTTTTTTGAATGCCGAGGCTGTCGCAGCACGTGAGCCACCGGGGTTCAGAATGATACAAGTTGGAGATCCTGATCCAGCATGTTTCCAAGGAGGAATAACACAAATGGTCCTTTTAACAAGGAGCTGATTTTATTGTATTAATGCTCATTTACTTGACTGTTTATTTGGATGAACACTGCCTAGAAAAATCTCTGAAGTTAGCTTTCCAAGGTTCATAAAAACCAGATAGAATTTTTCTCGTGAAACAACACTTTTACTAAACTCTGTGGGTTGGCAATATAAAGCTACATGCTGTTGCATTACTGTTTCTCCAGAGGTAGATACCTCTTTAATATCTTTAACTGCATTAAGCCATAATGTGTAATGTCGCAAATGAATGAGCATTTTGGAGTTAAAGATACACTAGGCATGATTTTTCTTAAGAAAACAATGTATAGACTCATACAGAAGTAATCCCCCTCAATCATCACTTATGACCCACTAGAAGTGTGTGGCAGTGTAATTATCTGCAGAGACCTTTGCCTAAATTTTCTTATTTTATTCTTATTTTCTGTGCTTGGGACATTTATGGGCATGTACCCTCACAGGTAAAATCGGTATTGTACGGAAAAAGGTAGCGACCAGCAGGCATCCTAGAGACACAGTGCAGAAAAAACATAAACATAGTGGGGAAAAAAATCGCCTAACAAAGGTGAATCTGGGGCTGTGTTTTACTTTAATTTTTGCAAGCTGTAACTGACAATACTGCATAGTATACCTTTAATATTTTTTTCATAAATTGACTTGATTTTTTTTAGTATATCTAATAGCTTTCATTAAATTTAATAGGTTTCTCAATTTAGTTTCCAGGAAATATACTGTATCACATTATAAACACACTGATACATAAAATGAATACACCATGACAGGAAGTTTTCACCCCAAAGTGTGTAACAATATCAGAAAATCATCACCTTGTTTATTTTGATGTGCATTAATAAGCTTAACAGCAAAATGATTTGTTCTTTCATTTTACAGTAAACGACATGCATCGTTCATGTCATTAGCAGTGTGTGCTAATTCAGTTGCTATTCTCAGTATGTTCAAACTCAATGCTGAAACTGTAAGCACAGGCTAATATGATAATTTAGCTTACTTATAATAATTAGCTGTTGTATATTCATTAGCCTTTTAATTGGTTAACTCTGGGGACCACCAGCAATTCCAGTCAGTCAAATACACTAATGACACACACACAGGCATGCACACACACACACACACACACACACACAACAGTTCTCCACACAGAAAGACCTTGCAGAAGTAACCTCCCCCTGAACTTTTGTAGAGCACTCTCCCTCCAATCACTCCAGCTTTCAATACAACTGTCAGTTTTGGCCAGAAAAGCAAGCTTTAGCTCTGAATTTGCAGCTTTGTCCTTAGTGAGAGGAAGTACCTGTGACATCTGCACTGACATGCTGGAGATAATCCTCCATGTGATTGTCGCACAAATTGGGGGTCAGCGGCGCTGCAGACAGGGGAACGTGGCAAGGGACACGGAGGAAATGTTCAATCACGGGCCAGCCCATTCGGGAGCCTCCCTTTTCAGCCTCTCCAGCCTATGGTTCATCTCTCTTTCGCGCTCTCGCTCTCTCTTTCTCTGCCCACAGCTGCCGGGCTTCCACTGGGAGGGAGCTGTATTATGGCTGGGTTAATTTACTGATTAATATCCAGCCACTAGATCCAGCTTTCCCCAGATGGCCAATTAAAAACTACAACTGGCAGCGCGCATAGGCCTGGCAGCAGGTTGCCGTCGGGCCCAGGGCTGGAGGCTGTGACAGAAGGTGTGGGTCCTGTTTGGGCCCGAATAAGAGCCACGGACTATCTTACTCTTTGACTCTCCACACCAGAAGGACAAACTAAAGCCATAACACTGAGCAGAACAGAGGAGAAACTGGGGCTGCTGAGAGTACACCTACTGCTGGTGTCAACTGATACTGTGTGGAGGAACAGAAAGTTATATACACATCACTGTACAGCACAATAATTACATGTTAAATTGTAGCACCATGTAATTTTGCATAGGTAAACGCGTAAAGTGATAATACTATAGGTATGGTAATAAATGGGTAGTTTTCTGTTATTCCAAAAAACAGACATTCACAGAAATAATACAGTAATAGGTCAAATAATTAATTTAATTATAGTACATGTGGGTAGTTTTTTAGAAATAAAACCAAAATGTAACTTCCTACAGTGAGTGCAAATAATATTTAAGAGCCAGGAAGAACTGATAATAATTACTTGAATATTGTATGTGGTATTAACTTTCGACATACAGTCAGTGCAAGACAATGAAAACTGCGTTATTCAATCCAACAGTCCACTTCTTCTCACATATTGTAATAAACTGTAATTTTTAGTTGTTCATTTGCATTACATACATTGTATCTAGAAGTAGAAAACCATAGGGAATCACTATTTTTAACTTACTTCAAATGAATACATGATTTTTTTTACAATATTATTACTTCACTGCTATATTTTTAATATCACATTTTACATCAGTCATTGTATTTTTACAACTAATTAATGCATAATTTGAAAGTAAATGTTTGGTTTTTGATACATTTAGCGCTATGCCATACAGTGTTGTTAAATAAAGCTAGAAGTAGATTTTTGTATTAAAAAAATACTACAAAAATAACTGTAAAATATCATACCATAGCATAAAGCAATCTTATTCAAAATCCAATGTGTTTTTACATATTGTGTAATTTATTCCTCACTGAGAATAATATAATCTAGAATATAAATATTTGACATCAGTAATATCTGAATACAAACTGTGCAATATAACCTAAAAAGCTTCTTTCCTACATTCCCACTGAATATTACCAGTCTGTAATATAATCCCGCCTGCAATGAAGCAGTGTTAATTTCACTGTAATAACCCTCACATTATGAGACACTGCTATATTTAGATGGAGGCCATTTGAATACAGGTCTTGTCTTAATACTGACACAAACCTTATAAATGGGCTAGGGTCACCATGGAAACACTGTAAATACAATGGCCGCTGCTGCTCTGAGAGGAAGGGTAATTAATAACTGAATTACGGAACGGGAGATAGAAAGCCAGACAGACCCATGCAGCTTCTTAGTCCCTTGATAAAGGAGAGTTTAATACAAACAGTTGTACTTCTACTGGGTCAGCTAAACCAGGGATATCTGGGCCATCTCTGTTCAAAGAGAAAAAGGCCACGAGCAGAATTGATGGCCCATTTCATTATGTAATTGCCTCTTTAACTTCCTTGTTCTGAGCAATCGCTCTTTAAACTCAAGCTCAAGGTAATATATGCAGAGATATGAGGGTAGTCTCACAGACAGATAATTCAGTAAATAGCTGTAATCTTTGCATCACCTTTAACCACCCCGGAGCTGGCTAATATGTCATTTTAAAACCGTGGAGTGCTAGAAATGAGGCACGGTACATAAAAAAAAAGTGGTCGGCTACAGAGAGGAGTTGTACATCAACAGAGCTGAGCTGAATCCTGCAGGATCACACACACCGGTGTAGGAAGCTGGCTGCTGCTGCTGCTACTGCTGCTGGTGTGGATATCAAAAGTGTGGTCCGGTGGTGGAACGCAGCTCCAGACAGCCTTTAAGCTGCCACCCTCAGTGTCGGGGTACAGGGAGCACAAAGCTGGATATGATTACCTACAAGAGAGTGATGCTTCCTGCCCTCCAACCCTTGAACTTAAGGTGTACCCTACATAGAATCAAAGTAAACACCGAGCCCCTGTTCAGAGCCTCTGAAGTGGGTAGATGTGAGAACACAACACGAGTGACCCGCTTCCTTTCATTTCCCTCTTCATAAAGATCCCACAAATGAAAAAAAAAATGCGATGCAACACACAAAGCAGTGGTGGGAAGGCTGCGCTCTTATTGAAGGGTCAGTAGTAGGATCACTGGGAGAAGGTCACCAAAGAGCCCAAATTCACACCCCATAATTGAGAAACAGGGGTCGCTGATTACAAGGCGAGTGGAGGAGCGTAGGACGGTGGTTGGAGCTGCGTCTCACCTCGAGCTGTGCTGAAAAACAAGACAAAGCGTTGAAAGAGGGGCTCTGGAAAGACTGGATGGTCTTCCCAGGTCCACCACTGTGATAAAGAATGAAGACTTAATTAAGTGAACAGCCGGATCTAACAGGGACCACTATATCAGAGAGACAGAGAGAGAGACTTTCCCTTTATGTAATTAGATCAATTGGGCATGAAGTGAAGAGGCTTCATCCAAGAGCAGTGTGTGGTTTTGAAGTGGGATCACTGACTGAGGTTTGATTACCTTTTGATTGTTAATGCAAAATTGGATTGAGCCACATCGGTATAAATCCCTTATTTTCTAATTAAGAGTTTGGAGGATTGTTTTGTGCTCATTTTTTCAATGACTGATACACGCCAGAATCTCAGTTTTAAGAAAAGCTTGACCTTAATGTGCATCATAAATACTTTTTATAGCAAATGTGCTTGTCACGTCCAAATCATTAGAGGTAATTAACGGCTTCTCTGATAATTCACCTGAGTGCTTTATGTCCACTTATTCGCCCTATAAATTACCTTTAGATGGACTTGTTCCCTTGTCATTTCAAAACAGGGCTTTTTAACCGAGGCTCTGTGAGATGATTTTCACCATTTTACTGTTCAGTACTAGAGGGTACACCTCAACAATGGATCATACATGGTCTTACAAAAAGCCACATTTGGACAAAAATTTTAAATACACTCTAACTGTGGGGAACAGCCCTGTCTCTTCGAAATTACATTTACCAAAAAACTTAAATTAACAGCCCGGGCTATTATGTCCTTAAATTATTGAAATCAGTGGGCCTATATCTGGGACAGGCGTCTATTTGGGACAAGCCTTTATTTCCTTTCACACAAAACTGTTGCTCAGCAAAGACGGGAAATACAATCAAACTGTTAACTGAAACCAGTATGAATATTACTTGTTTAAAAATGAGTCTTTAGATGATACATCAATTATGAATCAATCATTTGATCTAGCTCAGACTGAGGACCCTTACGGAATATGAAAAACTTACAGGGTAACGCATAATTTAAGGTAGCCAACAACTCAGTTTTACACATACGAAGAACTTCTATTAAAAAAATGAACTGCTTGGCAACCAGACCAGGCCTCTAATTGAGACAGGCCTTTATTTATCAAAACGTGTAGCCACACCGGGCTAGTAATAGGTGCTGTGCCTTTAATTGGGAGTAGGCTGAAATTTTATGGTATATACAAAAAATGAACAAATCCCAAAGATGGGAAACGTATGCAAATTCTGTTTTCTATTAACAAAATGATGAAATGTTGCCAATTAACGTGCATGGCAAGTCGCAAAAATATTGCTACTAAACGTATCAGCAAAATGTTTTGTGACATCATATTTCAGTTATCAGCAGAATGGTCAGTGACAATATATTTCAGTTGTTTACTGCCAAAAAAAAGGCACCTCTACTTACATTACAGTATCCACTCGTCGTGATTGCAGCATTATTTTTATTACCTTTTGATTAATATTTAACTGAAATCATGTTCCTCCTCTAACCTTAACCCAAGAGCTTTTGTTGCCTAAACCTAAGACAGGAGTCCGGACACAAACCCAAAGTTCTGGTGTCGAAGTTCTGCACTTTGTATGGCCACCATCCTCCCAAAATACCTAACTGCGAAACCTATGCGTTACATGAATGTAGTGTTTTGTTACCTAAAAGACATTTTGTCTCTAAATGTAATCCAGCAGCAATTACGTTGCCACAACAACATAATTACGAAGACAGTTTCGTGATGTACAAACCATTTCTAGAAGACAGGGTCGCAATGATGCATCATGTGTTGTTTCTAAAAGTCACCTTTGGACAAACATGCAGTCTATCTGTGGGGAAATAAAACATAAAAAGAAACAAACAATTATTCTGGAAGTGCTACCAAAGCAATAAATCTCGTAATTATTTTGCTGTTTGACTGAGAGAGCACCTCGTCTCTTAGATAAGGACCCAGAGTCAGAGGCTGGTCCCAACATGAGGGTCCCCAGGGAGGGGATAGTTCTGTGGCCCAGTGGAGCAGTAGAGTGCCTCTGTCTGTGTCTGTCTCTACACCTCCAGTCACAGACAGAGGACGTGCGTGAGGGATGGGCCTCATCGTCCAGGGGAAACGGCTTGTGTCGGCCGCCCACACTGCGCCTCCTCTGTGTGAAATTGGCTGAGAGGATGTAGACATATTCCACGCACTGATCCATGGCTGAGTATAAACAAGAGAGGATCTCGCTTTCACTCCTAGAAGGTCAGGAAGCTTCCCCGTGAAACAGTAAGTGACACTGCCTGTTCTGCGCTCGCTAACAGTCTGACCGGTGGAACTTGACCCTCCCTTCCCCACCCTCCTCCCCCCCGCCACTGTCACCCTCCTCTGCGAGGGTGTCCTGTGTACAACCAATTCCTCCACTCTCGGCAGGGTGCACTGATATTTAGTGGCTGGGTATGCCAACTTAATCAACAATTCCAGGAACAGATACTCAAATTCACATTGAGGGACAGAACAGCAGACAGAGCAGTGAGCGTGTGACTGAAGATCCATGACCAGCTGGAAACACCTGTAATATCTAACCTCTAAACAGCACTCCGAGTCATACATCATGAGCGCAGATAGACGGACAGAAAAAGAAATCTAAAAATCATGTTGGGTCCTCATCTCGCCACCAGCGGCGTCCAAACGGTTGAGACAGAGGCATGAGATCCGTGCATGAAATCTGATTGCGGCTGCAGTAAAATGGACTAGGGGAAGGCATGAATGTAATTAAAGTGGCTGACACTTTTATGCTGGGTAATGGGAGTCCAGGGCCCAGCTATTCCCTGACGAGCTCCCCTCACAGTATGGAGTACATTTTAATACCACCCTGCACAATGACTTAAATGCAACTCTCTAGGCCTTCATGGAGATATAATATTGATGTGTAAATAGGATAAATGCAAACATCCTGGGGTTTAGGGGACATAGTAAATAAACTGCCACCTAATACAGAAAAATGTATAAAACCACTCAGGCGTCTGGAAACAGGAATGAACGAGAGGAGAGTGTCTACCTTAAGCATACTACAAAACATTACACACTTACAAAATTACATAAATATAATTCTCAGTGTAATTAAAACCTGATATATTGCACAATATTTTTGTGATTCACGTGCAGGAAAATACTAAGCATAACTGAGCATCGTCTTTGTGTAGCTGCTGGTTTTAAACAAAACCATCTACCTGAGCAAAAGAAACCAAACTTCTCTATGTGAAATTAGGCTTAATGAAATCACAGTCTGCCCTAAGTACAAGAAACAGATGAGTTGTGTTGTACACCGGCACTTATGTTGGGAAACAAATGCAGTGAGTAGAAAAACAGTTAGGCATTGTCCAATCAGTAATGTATTTGTTAACGCAGGTAGGAAGGAGGGAGCTTTTAGATCACAGTGGGGCAGATAATGAAGAAGTTAATAAGAGGAATGGTACTTTGAAATGTTCCTCAACCACCCAGGTCCCACAATTTAATCTGTAATAAATAATCTCGCATCATTGCAAGATGGCATCTCATAATGGCAAATGAAATATGCTGGTATGATAGGTACAATAAATCTGGATTTTCCTATGGTTCCCTCAGGCTAGGACAATATGCAACTATAGTGCTCTCTGTCAGGAAGAGCAGATCTCAGAGCCGTCATAAAATCTAAATGGGCACTAATTAGGCAAGCCTTCCCTCTCACACTTACTATTTCTATTGACATTTTCGGCGCGCCGTCCCCCCTCCCCCTGCACTACCATAAGTCACTGAGAGAAGAACTCCCAGGATTGCAGAGCACAGGGCTGTTAAAGGGAAGTTCAACTTAGTGGTAATGAATAAATTTGCCCTCCCATGCAGTACTGTTTCTTTTGTCTTGGACCCAAGCATATTCATGCATCTAAATGGTAATTTGCTTTGTAACAACCGACCTCACTGTGGCAGATATCAGAGCCATAAATATACTTTATAATTGCCTTTGATTAGTAACAAACTCATTCTCGTTTTTAAAAAATGGCCAGAGGAAAAGGGAAATGTTTTAATTGTAATTTCATTTCCTCCAACATAACATCTAGACAATTCATATTTTCTGATAATATTAGAAATGCAACAACTATAAATATCCTATCACTTATTAAGGAGCATGGTGATATTTTTTCTTGTGGCAGACACCAGTAGAGTCTAGTTAACTTCTAAAGGGAGCACTGGGGTTGAGGGTTGGCGAGGAGTGGTGGGATCACGTAAATATATACGTATGCATTCCTGCCTGCTTCAAATTAATAAAAACCTAATGCGTGCTTGGCACAGGACTGCTTGTTGAACATATGCTGCAAGCATGGCTAAGCCATCTGGCTCAGAGTCAAGTATTCCCACCAACTGTAGTCTTATGCTACCTGACAGTGGAAAAGCTTTATTCCCCTGGCATCAGGGGCACAAATGGAGAAATATTATTGAAATGATTATCTGCATCAAGACTCAGATTTGGGCTGACATTTCGCTGGCTCTGTGTAATCCAAGGGGTTGTCTAGGAGAGGGCGGAGAGGGGGTTTGCCGGTAAGCCTTGGCGGGATGATTAATGAAGCCAGGATACTGGGTGGACCCAGCCCACCTCCACTCAGACCCAGGGGCCGAGCCCCGCATATGAAATTGGCCTATGCTGCTCATCTCCCTGGGAGAGAGCCAGTGATGATCCTCCCGACACCGCTCTATACCTCCAGTCACCAAACAGCGCTCCAAAGCCATGCCAGATCCAGGCTTAGGAGATGCTCTCCTCACACTGTGTGGCTGTAAGGGAGGGCTACGTGGTGAAGAACAGCATCCACACTCCTGCTCTTCTGTCAAGCACATTTCACTCAAGCCATATCATTTTTTTTTCTATCAGCATGACAACTTTTCCACAGTGCTCAGTAGGCATCATTTTAAAGCAGCTTTACATTAAAGTTTGTGTTTTTAAGTAGGTATTTTATCTCAGAGGAATAATAACCCCTGTGAACTTTTGCAGAAACAAGTGACGTTTAACGCATTTGGAAAAAAAACACACCGTCACCTTTAGAGATACATCAGAGAGCGTCACATAATGTCACACAGCGTGGCACGTCTTGCATTTCTATATAAAACCATGCTTACCTTTTAATAACCATGAATCCTTCAGTGCTTTACACCACTGCAGCAGCGTTGTCGAGGCTCTCCCTCAACCCCTTAGTCTTGATGGATGGGCCTGTGAAAGCCTCTCAGGACGCTGGTAATCGGATAACAGCAAACCGAATTCTTGACCAAGAAGAAGGGGGGAAAAAGGCAGCGACTCATGAATGAACACGGACGGAGGGGAAGCAAGTAATTCAAAAAAGCGAGGAACATCTTTAATCATTCTGTGTCGATGATTAGTCATAGACAATGTCGCTTTGTTAAAAGTGTGCTGTAATTAATAACTGGAGCAGGACAGAACAATTGAGGGAGCGAGTGTCATGTGTTGTACAATACTAGAGAGGTGATTTCTAAATAGTGTAAATTAGGTGTTTACCTATTGTGATCCAGCCTGTGACACTGCAGCCTCTTTTTTTTCCTTGAGAACAAGACCAAAGAGAATGATTAATTGCGAGCTCACTGGGTTTTACAGCTTCAAGAGTAAATCAACTTCTAAGAAGTGCTAACTTGCTAAAATATAAACTAATTTTAGGCCCCAGATATTAAAATATAATCCATCTTCTTCCTCCACAGGGAAAGCTAATTAGAAAATGTGACTGGCATAAGAGAGGAGAGGTGGAGGAATGGTGGGATTAGGCTCGGGAGCAGAAAATCACACCCTCTTGCTAAATCTTGGGATTTCTATACACTTCAAATCAACTATTTCTCATTGTGCCTCACTGCTTGTCACATTTGCAAAACAAAAGCTTGAAATTATTTTATTCTACAAATAGCACATTGAAATAATTTATCACCAGAGGATTTCTTTAATTGTGTTTTTTTTTTTATTTACCCTTAATTACAAATATTTATGCCTTTTCTCCGTCTCTCTGGGTTTTTATTTGAACATCTACCTGACACACTTTCTCTTTAATGCAATAGCCAATAAACAACAGTTGCCCAAGGCAAAGAGGCTACCTGACTGAGGCTCGACTGGCATTCAGCTCTGTGTTCTTCGCATGTATTGACCTTATGCGGTAAAACATCCACAGCCTATTGTACAATGCAATTCATATGGTTAAGGAACAAAGCAGCTCTAAACAGACGAATACCTGTGTCACACAAACATAATAAAACTGTAGAAATGTTGTGATAACTACACCTAAATAAAAGCCTGATTAACTGATTTTGTAATTTAAAAATTTAAGTCGACATGGACACTTCTCATACAGATGTTATGAATGTCAGAGAGGGTGTTTTATGTGTTTTAAATAAGTGGAAAATAAGCAGTATGAGAGCGTATTGCTTCGCAACATGACACAGTAGCAGTGTGCAACAGAGCTGAGTAGTCCCGGCCAGCCGAGCTCTCTCTCGAGTCCCAGAAGACAATCCCCTGAGAGAAGAAATGCTCTGAGTGGTGACAGCTTAAAGGCAATAAGCCAATAATAAAGACCAGCAAAGTGGCCATGGGAGAGAGTTCTGTTCCTGCAAGCTTCAAAACAACAGAGCAAACAAGTGTCACTCAAGAGTCTGCAACCAGGTGTGCAATAACCGATATATATATATTTTTTTTGCAACTTTTCTTCTATTCTTTAATTAATGAAACTGTTGTGTCTTTACAATTGTGAGCTTTTTTTTTTTTTAAATCATCTACAAAGGATGTAATTTTGCCTAGAGTGGCAAATTGACAATATACTTTCAGCAGAGCTGTTCTGTTAACCCTTTCAGTATAGGACATAACTTCATAATCCATTTCCAGAGGCACATTACAAGTGTTTTAGTGCTATAATAGCTGTCCAAGTGCTGCCCTGCTGGGTGTCTATTTGGCTGCACCAAATGCATTGAAATGCTTTCCTACTGACTGTAACTACTCAGAAACACTCAGGAGAAAATCTTCTGAGCGCCAAATAGCACTTAACCTAGCTAAACTTAATTTCATAGAGTATGGACATGATATACGAGGTGATGGTAAATGTATTTAAAAGCTGGAGTTGTAAAGGACAAAATAGTTGCTTTATTCATAATTACAGAAATTGCTCTGTGTGACAGAACAAAGTACTCGCAGATTGAGGAAAAAAAAATTAAATTCTGATAAAACATGTACCTGAAAACTATAAAGGGAAAATTGCGCTAAGAGACAAAGCACTAATTGGATACTAAGTAGCACATATTACAAGACAGGAGGGAAAAAGTGCATTCAGTGTTATGTGGCCCAGTTCCCTCAACCTATCACACCCAAACTTTGTCTTCTCATTCGACCTCTGTGTAATCAACTTTTCTGGTTGGAACTTTAGTGGTCGACTCCAGCGTTATTCTTACACTTCAGTGCAGTTGTACCCTGTGAGGATGACAAATTTCTGGGCTAGTTTAGAGGGGAGAGTGCTGCAGGGGAAGGCAGTGGCCAGTCTGCGATGGGGGGCCCACCAGTAGAAAACTCATTTGGAATTCAGCACTGCAACATTGCCATCTTTTGGCCAGACTGTATACTCTGTGAAATCCCAGGGATACTCCATCTCCAAACCCACACTGAGGTCCAAAGGCAGCTTGACACAAAGGTACGTAATGGATTTAATCTTTTGTTGCAGAGAGAGGAGGAATTATCTTTTGGCTGATAAGACAATAAATAAAACAGGTCTGATTCTGGATGTTTTATGAGTAACTCCTAATTATTCTGTTAGAATGACAAGAATATCAACATCCTTAAAAAATAAATGCACACTCAGTTTCCTCATTCAAGACAATACAACCTTAATATAAACTAATAAAATACAGGAGCCAGGATGCAACAAAAGTCCTGAAAATAACTGAACACTGACGCCACAATTTGAGTATCAAATTGACAAGAGTTCATGCTTGTAAAAACAAGTGGACACATTTTGTGCTTTTAATCCATCATCTTCTTCTGGGAGCAAATTTACAAACATGAAGTGAACAGGAAAGCTTGAGTGGGTATACTTGTCCTCCACCTGAATAAATATTTGTCTGAAGCGCCCGTGCTGTCCTGTTTTCCCACGGTGGTGTATGGGACATCATGGATAAGCGAGAGGATGGGCTCTGACAGAGAGTGACAATTCATCCCTTCATCCCCCCTAACTGACATGTCACATTCTCTGATGACTTTATTGTGCTCCCTGTCACTGCACTTAATCTGTGTGTCAGTCAAGCCGGAGCAGCCCGCACCACCACCTCCAGACAGCAGAGCTAATACCCACCCTTTTAATGACATTAGATTTGGAGTAATGCCATTCAGTATAGCACTGATATTATCTTCTATTTGCATCATTCAGCCAGTGACACAGGCAGAGCTCGGGCCGATAGAGAGCTGGTCATTTCCCCATCCATTTCCACTCGGATGACAGATGTCAAGATGGAAACTGGCTATTATTTACTGTAGCCATGTTTTTATCACAGACAGACATGATGTCTCACTTTACTCCAAGCTGTCAGCCAATGAATCAAAACCTGTCTTTTTTGTGATATTTGGAGCACAGAAGTACAAAGTATACATTTTGTTACTTGTTTTTTTTATATTATGAAAATACCTAACTGTCAGGAGGTGAATTAAGAGTGCTGATTGCCCAAATCAGGAACTGCATGATGAAGTCTAGTGCATTAAACTCAACGTTCTATGTAAAAAGACCATATCCTGGCAAGAAAGATGCATAAACAAATCATCAGCTCATTACATCCCACACACAACATATTGCTCTATTTGTCAATCTCTTTAACTTGATAATGCATTTTGTATTCTCTGCAAACATCTCAATGAAGGGCAATTAATAATACCTGCTTAGGCCCGCCAAAACCTGCTCAGGAAAATATTCCCTCTCTCAATAAGCGTCTGTACTCTCCTCTTCAGGTGCTATGATGACATTGTAATGAACGTGCCACAAATGATTTTGAGTGATTCAAATTCCCTCCGCAGTGTGTTTGGTCCTCCTGTCATTGAGAATGAGTAAGCAGCATTACCAGCCTATCAGCATTAGAGGTAACAAAATCTTTTTTTTTTTTTTTTTTAACTGACAGTGCATTTTCTCTCCCATCAGAGCTCCGGTGCCTAATTAAATGTATTTAGCATCATAAATATTCCAGGGGGACAGGTTGACACAATGAATTAATGTCTCGCCTCAATACCAGAGCCTCTCTATTGGCTGTGGAGAGAAAGTTAGCCCAATGCCAGGTAAATGCTGCAGCTTGCATGTCTTGTTATAAATCAGTGCTGCATTTGTTTTCTAATACTGTGGGACTGAAAATACATTGATACTGATTAAATCAAAGGACCAGAATAACCACTAGTGACAAAAACTGTGAGTGGACAGGCACCAACTCATACTAAATATTTTGTATTGTTAATTGGATAAAGCTTTCTATTTACTATTTATTTTCTTGTTTTATAGTGTGGATATATGCGGTCTTTTCTTTCTCATATCTGTATGATAAATATGAAGCTATAGCCAGCAGCCTGTTAGCATAGCTAGCTTAGCTTAGCATAAAGACTAGAAACAGGAGGAAACAACACACAGGAGCTTTCCTTACACTCTTTCCCCCAGAAAGCACTTTCTGATAGAAATCCATTCATTGTAACCCAAACCGCAACTTTTTTTCCTAATCTTAACGAAGAGATCCCTTTCTGGTAGTCCTCGAGGAAAATTTCTCCCAACTGCGAGGAAGCAACTAGCCTGGCTCCATCTGAATGTAACAAATTCTAGCAGCACATCTGAAGCTAAACGTGTATCTCATTTGTTTAGTCTGCGCAAAAACCACAGTGACTACATTTATATGCACACTCATGTTACACTATAAATCCAAAAATGGCAATATTCGGAATCTGATACGGGTCATGTAAACGACATATTTCGAATTAGTCCTTACTCCAAAAGTAGCGTTTTCCAATAAAGACACGGGATATGCTGGTATTATTCCAGTTTTAGATGCATTCTTTGGGCATGTATACAGCACATTCAGAGTTTGTGTTTCAACTGGGGCTAATCACAGCCTGTGACACATGGCCTCTTGTTTGTTCAGTCAGCTCTGTGTGTGGTACTAAACAACATGTTAGCGCATGTTAATCGGAGCATGTGCCAGACACCCAGGAAGTACACCAGACTTTGAAGCCAATGTGGTATGGTAGTGAAACTTAGTAACAGCAACTTCCGGGTCCATCAAATGATGCCATTGGGCCCAAAAAGATTTTTCCCATAGACATACATTGGGAAAGAGATGTCTGTATATCAGTGGATACATTAATTCTGATAATGTTTTAAAAGTCTAGAAGAGCTGCAAGATGGAATCATTTTATCCCAATCCATGTTGGCAATGGGCTAAACCGCAAGTTTAACGCTTGGCAAACAAAGTCTCAAGTATGCTTGCACTATGGGTCCAGCGTTTCAGAAGATCCAGGTCATTTTACAGCCACAAAGTCAAACTTTTTTGGCTTCATGCGCCACTGGGCAACTTGAACAGGGCCCTGCCTCCACCACTGTATCCAGTTCTCTTCATACATCCACTGTATGTATGGCTACATGTAAATGGGAATGTTAGCAGAACACTCATTTTCATCAGTCATGTAAACAGCTTAGCAGGGATATTGTCTTTTTTGGAAAAAGGGCAAAAGCCAGATTATTTGGGGTATGTACATGTCATTGTTACCATGAGGTTGCCAGGCAACCTGCAGAGACTCCAGGAAGTTACTGAGCCTGACCAATAAATAGTCCGACACACAACCATTCGTAACAGCATGTGTTGTTTTTACACTTCCAATCTTTGTGCTTAGCTAAGTGCTAAGTAAATAAGTGTATTCCCCAAAATGTTGAACTATTCTATTAAGAGCTAGACAAATAAACTTCGTGGAGATTACAGTGAGCAAGATTAGCTACTCTATTAGATTATCTGGGTCCGTACTCTATCTTCATTAACCTCTTACAGTTTCAAACAGAAGAAAATGACTTGTCCTGGTGGGTTTTTTGTACCAATGTACACCAGCCATAAGCCGATCATTGCTGCTAGCTTGGTGTTTTTCTGTGGTTGAGCCCCACCTCACCCTGCTGGTACATTCACCAGTGTCCTCTGCTCAACAATACCCTCCACAAGCCCCTTGGGAAGACAGCAGGGAATTTTGGATGACGTCCTTGGGTTTGAAGCCCTTCCCAAGCCCTCACCCTTGAAGAGGGAAACGTTTCACAGCTTATTTTCCTTGCATGAGCAGCGAGGAAAAGTGTACTAGTCTGTTAAGCCACCACCAGAACAAATAGGTACAGCTGCCAGACAGGGCTGAGGGGGCTGGAGAGGATAGAATTACACGTTATTATGTTCATTTTAAATCTAGATATTTTTCCTAATTTTCTCACATTTTCTCTTGCCTGTGAAAACGCATAGACATCACTTTTCTCCCCCCAACACGTGTAATTGCAATTTGCAAGAGCTAAACTAATTTTACGACACAGGAACACCTGTATTCATCTCCATATTAATAGAAAACAGGAAGTATAAATCCCAATTTTCCAGCAGCCAGTGTCAGTGAAGATGTTCCTTGAGGGAGAAGGCTGTCTCCTCTCCATTAAAATATTGGTGCTCTCCCCCCGCTTTCCCTCTAGAGCGTCCCTTTTGAGCCGAAATCAGATATCATAATTATGAATGGCACCCAATCTACATCACTGGGCTTGACACTTCTAATATCCATATATGCCAATGCACATTTAAGTTTCCACTGTTAAGGTGTTCTCTACGTTGAGTTATAGTGCTGTGTGGCGCCGCTCTAGAATACAGGCCCCTGTGAGTCTCATTTAGCTGTGGAAAGGGGAGGTTTGACTGATAGGCTCATTTGGATTAAGCACAAGGCCTGAAATATCTTTTAGAAAAGAAGAGAACTAACTTTTACACTACTCTCGAAGCCACTAAAAATCTCTTAATCTCACACAGTCAGGCTCGGCTATTAAAAGAAGAACTGGGCGCGATATAAATCAGCAGTTAACATATTAATAAAAGAGGACATATAGCGTTGTCCTCTTAAACATACCCATGCTTTTTTTTGTTTTTAATGATCATTAAATTTACAAATTTAATCACTAATGAGTGCCAGTCTCACTCAGGGCTGTGCTTCCGCATCCCTCTCTGTGTATGTCATTACACCATACACAGGAAAGCACAGGAGCCATTGTCAGGTCAGGCACTACAAAGCTACGGCTGATGTAGGTGGTCTACGTCGCCTCATTAGTAACAACATGAGCAGTGGTCTAATGAACTTAAGACAATGCTAATTAATGGAAGAGAACAAAGGCTTAACATTTTTAGAAAGTGTGAAGCACTGAGTCTGCTTGTATGACAGCGTTTAAGCCACCTTAATCCGCTTGTGATGCGGCGCATGGTGCCTCGACCGCGTGGTGCCTCGACCTCGCGGCGGCGGGGCAGGTCAGAGGGAGCAGCTCCATACCTCAGCTGATATAGTCACCTGTGACAATCCTTTATGGGCTGATAAAGTAAGGGAAGTCTCTCAAGGAACGGTGCACTGACTTGGCGGAGGGTCTCCCCAGGGAGCAGGTGTCAGGGTTGTCTATCAGAAGGCTGAAAGGAGAAAAGGGACGTGTTACCGGGCTCTATTGTATCCCGGTTGTCATTGACTGATCGGGTCCATTTAGCTGGCTTTCACAGTGAATGAAACCACCTGAATAGATGAAAGCGAGACAGCCTTCCCGACAAACAAGGAGCCCTGGAATATTCATGGAGGATCTGTGAGGAAAAGATTAATGTATTAGAAATTAAAATGGGGCCCGGACGTATGATCTTGCTCTAACACTTGGCCAGACCTGTGTCACCCGCCGCTAGCGCCTGAAGTCGGCACATGCCGCTGCCAAGGTGGAGAGGAATCATTAAGCACCCTGCCATTGTGTGAGCAGAATAATCAAACTTCACCCCCCCATTCTTTCCCGCAGCACTGACAATGAATAATTCTGGAGCCATTTGCAATGTTAACGGCACCTATCTGGGCCATCCATGCCTTTATGATAAGAGCTCCAAATATGCATTTCAACAGTCTGAACAGAAGCTGCTTCACCGGCATTTCAAAGGACACCTGTCAGTCATCTGAAAGAGCTGTCAGTCTCTGTCACGCAACGGTGCCAGTGAAATGGCCCAAAAGATAATCTTTACTCTCTCTCTTTCTCTCTCTCCACCTCTCTCTTTCATATCAGAGCAGTTACATTTGCAATAGAGTGACAAGTGATTTACACTGGAAAATGGATTGTGTTTAAACTGAAAAAAAGAGGGGGGGTTATTCTTTTAGGCTGCGTTATTTTTTGCCGTCGTACAGCTGTATCAAATATGCTATCATAAATGTGATCTGGGGTACACTGAATGTCATTATGTTTGATACCATGAGCACTAGACGGGCTACTGAGCTCAAAGGTGACTTTGATAATTCCTATCTCTCTAAACAGAGCTCTGTGAGGAGTAGAAGCCGAGACGTGCGGCTCAAACAGATTTGCGATTCCAAAAAAGTTTGACCTTCTGTTGTTTTAACTGGAACGGGTCTTAAAATCAAGTTCACGTCCGTGTGGTTTACCTACAATGCTGGACAACACTGCCCGGTTATCTCTCTATAGATCTTCACTTAATAAAATCTCCCTTTTTTTACACAAAAGAAAAATTATTTCTTTACTTTAAGGTTCAGTGTGTAAGATTTAGGGGTATTAAGTGGTGTCTAATGGTGAAGATTGCAGATTGCAACCAGCTAAAACTTCTACTGGTTAGAATTCCTTCAGTGCTTATTGTACAGGAGGTTTTTAGTGAGAGCTGAATTATCTGCAGACATCTCTTCTTCTCCAACACAAACAGGCCCAGTGATTAAAAACAGTAAAAACTGAATAAAGCAGTTTCACATTACAAATCAGTGTCTTTAATGTTGTTTGGCTCATCGGAGACAGGCCGCTAGCCCAGCACCTGCTAATGTACTCACCCTTTTTTTCTAATAACTAAAGATCCAGACATTCAGGAGGTTTTTACCAGGAGCCAATGATCCACAGATGCCTTTTCCTCTCCAAAACAACGGACCCGGTGTTTTAAAGTGGGGAAAAATACTCAATAAAGCAGTTTCACGTTTTCTGACACTGCTCATCACGAAGACGGGGCTGCTAATGCTAATGCTAATGCGAATGGCCCTATCTAGAGCCAGTGTTTGGTTTGTCTACTCTGGGCTGCTGTAGAAACATGGTGGTGCAACATTTACGTGGATGAGGACCTGCTCCCTAAATAGATATAACGGGCTTATCTGAAGGTAACAAAAACACAACAGTTCTTATTTTCAGGTGATTCTACACTAAAGAAAACATACCTATTATATCATATTCCATTTCTGCGGATATATCCCTCTAAATCCTACACGCTGAACCTTTAACTCCATAAACCAGTTTGTTGCAGATTGTACTTGCATGGCCACTTTATTGGCAAGGAGGCAAGTGAAGCCCTCTGCCCCTCCACATGTAGGCCAGTAATTTGTTAAGCACGACTAACTTGCGTGCCACCAGCTGTTGGTGATATTTACAGCTGAGTGCAGAGGATGTGTTTGGACCGAGGCTTGCAGGGCCAGGGCAGCACAAGGCCCGGTCCCACTTCCCTTATGGCCACTCCATGGGCGAGGACAGCCAGCACAGACCACGATACCATAAAATCACGATACAGAGGTGCACAGAACGAGACCAAACTAAATTTTACATACCCTGGACAGCTTGCTGGCTCAGCGGAGCAAGGAGTAAGCCATGTGCTTATGATACTGTGAGTCTGAATCTGGAGAATGACCTTTATGACAAGTCATCCTCTCCAAAATCTCCTCCAATATGTCCTATCCAATAAAGCAAAAAAAAAGATCTCTGTATGGGTGGCCCAGTTGTTTCCCTGCAGAGCACCACTGTCCCAATCATGAAGAGATCACGGCTAAGTTGTGGAACATTATATCATGCATAGCGGACATCAGTAGTACATTTTGATCACTGAAGTCTGTTACAACTGCCTGAAACTGTCTTCAATGTGCTCCTGGGAACCCTGCCAAGAGCCAGAGTCACTTCAGTTCATCCAGCACAAGCCAATACAAAGCTCTGTGGAAACCCTTATGCTTACCCATCCAAAATTCTTTGTTGTTTTCCAGCAAATCGGGCCATTTTCACACAGAACAAACAGCAATTTAACAAGGAATTTAAATTTTGGGCACTCCTCTTTGTCACATAGTTTCCACACCATGTCCGCTCCTCCAACAATCTCCTCATTGTCGCTCAGGGAGGACATGGTTCAAGAAGTGAGTCACTCGATGAATGTTCACTTTCATTTCAGAGCGCAGTAGGCTGGCATAATCCCTGATACTGAACCCTGACTCACCAGGTCTCTTTTAGATTGAGCGTTCTGTCCTTCTTCCATTGTGAAAAAGGACTTGTGCTCGCACTTTTGACGAGATAAAGTTCATCCGCACGCTCACTGATGAAATTGCATGTGTCAGAAAGACAACAAGGCCGTTGTGAACAAAAACATTACGAGGAAACCCACTGAAGACAAATGAGCACATGTTCAAATAACTCACGAGTGAATGAAATGTTATGAGTTAATCAAATGAAGTGAATAAAGGAACAAAAGCGAGTAGTTATCTTGTCTGCAGTTTTTTTTTTCCTCCCCATTTTGAAATCCTCACACAAATGAATGTCAATAGATGTGCTTGTACAACAGCTTTCTTACAAATTATTCAGTGACTACAATTTTGCAGTTGAAAAAGTCACACACAGAAAGCCATTTACCTGAGTCACAAATGAGTATGTAATTGAGTCCTCAGGGAAAATAACTCAGCTTAACTACTGGAAATAATGTGTAAATTCAATACATCTCCTAATGAGCTCATTTGAGTTTGCTGCAATTATATTTGCTAGTCTAGGTGCAGATAGGATTCTGCAGCTGAGTTGAGGTGAATAAAAAAAAAAAACACAGCTCCCTTGTATTCATTAAAATTAGCATATGGACCTGTCAACACTTCTCAGAGGCACGTTGTAACAATGCCATTTAGCCCTGCATCAAGCAATGCCAATGGAATGAATGCATGTGGTGGGTAAATGCCTCCCCACCCCTAGCGACAGGGGTGGAATAGGACTGGCAATGCTGGCTCTGACGCACAAAAGAGGCTGCGTTTTAACAGCCAGGCCCTGGCCTCTGACCAGGGGCCATCCACATCAACACTGCTTACACTCCACCATACCTCCCAGCTACTGGCCCAGCCAACCAGCTCTATACACACACTGAGACAGACAGGGAGAGGAACAAGGCTGGGGAAATGAAGACTGCGAATATGTGAGCGTGTCTTGTGTGTGTGGAGGTAGGCGGAGAGCGGAGGGGGCAAGGGGCAAAGATAGAAAAAAAAGATAGGTAGGTCTGTACAGAGTCTTTGTATCTTCCCTTTAACAGCCCTCTGTGGCTCGTCCTTCCTTTTTTTAACCTAAAAACAAAA
The DNA here is from genome assembly GCA_019142605.1 of Cephalopholis sonnerati. Lineage (NCBI taxonomy): Eukaryota > Metazoa > Chordata > Actinopteri > Perciformes > Serranidae > Cephalopholis > Cephalopholis sonnerati. The sequence continues at coordinate 20,684,820 of JAGQAX010000012.1, forward strand.
CTTTAAAAATAATTATTTTCTATAATTACCCAGTCTACAGTATCTCTGGATAAACTTAAAAAATATTCTTATCAAAAGGTGCCAGGAATGAGAGGCCTGTGAAAAAAAGAGCTCCTTTATTGTTGTTTGTCATCATTACACTGAAGCTGCCAGTGAGAGAAGGTATTGTTGCTCAGCGGAGCACACAAGGCCCTAGTTGCATTGTTGTGCCAGGATTTTAAAACAGGCGCGAGTTATCAATAGACCACAGACTATTCGACTCACTCAGCTGTGCCTCTCGATACACTTCAGAACCTCGCACGCTCAACAGCCAGCTATGATCTCACACAATTGGGCTGCTTAACTGACAAACACTTTGTTTCCAGATGGATCCAGGTCTATGTCTAATGGATAAACGGTACCATCACTCCAAAGCTCTCAGATTTCCTTTCAGCTCTTTATTCTTTGTAAAGAATATGAGCTGAATATCATCAGTTGGATGACACTTTTCCAATTAATGAAATCTCATTAGAATTTGCCATTTTGGATATTAGTAGCCACACTGTATTAAGACATAATTAACCTTGCGATTTGCTTATGACAGCAGAAATGGAGTCGGTGGATTCAGCCCCATGAAAGAGGACAGAGGAATAAAAGACAGGCTAAGGAGAAGACAAGGCCTCAGCTGTGCTCCGCACTGATCTACACACTGTGATTACCTGGAGCAGAAAACCGAATGTAAAGGCCTTGGGCTGGCTTTGATATTTCCATCGTTCGTTTGTCTGCTATGACCTGGACTACATCTAACAGACCTAGACTGGAGGTCAGTAGGAATCAAGGGAGAGGAGAGGAGAGGAGAGGAGAGGAGAGGAGAGGAGAGGAGAGGAGAGGAGAGGAGAGGAGAGGAGAAATTAAAATTATTCCATTTCTTTTTTTACCCCAGACGCTGACTCTCGAAATGGCCAAGTACAGACAGGGTTTTCCTCTCCCTCTCCATTTAACTCACACACACACACCCACACTCATTATAGTTACCTTTTGTCTAGTATTTGGTGCCATTACCACTCCCACCACAGCACTAAAAGAACCGGGACCAACTTTATTCTGTCAGGACGCTTATTTAAAGTTTACATATTCACACTCCTGTGACCCTTAATGAGGATGAAGGGAGACTCCTACAGTTTGTCCTCATGTTATGACAAACTATAGGCAATAAGGTGGAGATGAATTTAAAAAAAAAAAAAGCCACCCTATAGTCTGGGAACAACTACTCAAAAATCATATACAAAACAAATATCAAGGGCTGGATATTAAGTCTGGTGTCTGATAAGCATACAGAATAAGGCTGTTTTTGTCTTGACTTGTATGCTTTGTAAAAGTCACATGGATGCTAAGGACAGATAGATTTGCAGACGGTGGGTGGAGGCTGAAGCACACATGGAGACAGAGTGCATTTAAGTCCTGCCCCCACCGGAGGGGAGAACAATTCCTTGCTCTGCACTGACTTTGTATCTCCTGATGGTGCCTCCTTGTCATCTGCCAGCAAACAACAACAACAAAAACATCTAAAAGCTGCTTTATAGTGGGATGCACTACCAATAGGGTAAACAATCCACAACTAAGTTTTTACAAGCTGTAGAACTGAAAAACTGAGCCTATAATAAATAAGGCATGCAGCAAGTTGGTCAGAAAAACCGCAGAGGTTGAAGCTATCTAAACTATGTAATGCCTGGTTTTGATCTTTATAAGGACTCAACAATGTTGAGTTTGTCAATCTAACTCTTCTGCTCTGATAGACGTAAGGTGCTAAAATAATCCTTTGTCATGCTGATATCTAATGTGTTTAGCTAGCTACATGCATTTTTTGTTAGCATGTCGGCCCTTGGTTGGATATTGTAACATTGATATTTCTCTGTGCCCTCCGATGTATTGGTGCTTCAATAGTGACAAGAGTACAGTAAAAAATAAATAAAAGTGTGACATGTTTAAAATATATATATATATACATTTTAAAACTTCACAGCACAACTGACTCTGATCATCCTGGGTTTGGCACACTAAATAGTGTAACTGTGCATGTATAAAGATTTCAGGAGAAGAATTGCTTGAACTACAATATGAACTACAACTACCAGAATGCACTATGCTGCACCACACCAATAATGCTTCCACTGATGGGTGACGTAATGCGAGCTTGGCTGTTTCTCAGGAAACAATATGGCCTCCAGATGGTAACAAACAATGTCATATTACAGTAAAATAGTGAGCTTAAGCTAAAATATGTTTCTGAAAATATTTTAGGTGAGAAAATGCAGTAACAGAATTTTTGCTCATGTTTTGTCAGCACTGCTTAGTTTTACTGTTTGATCTCATATCTCGAAATGATCTTGAAATTCTCATATTACAGCTAAACAGTGAACCATAGAATCTTAATTTTATCTTATCAATATTATATAGGAGAATTTCTATTCCTAAAGGCAGATTGTGCACTCCTGATCAGCTGTGATGGAAAAAAAATGCTAACTCTTTTTACTCTGAACTAAAAATCATCAGGAATTGTGTCAGATGCCAAATGCAATGGTGAAAATTTTGCTTTTGTCAATGATTTTTCATGTTTACCTAATTTAAGTGGGTAATAAAGTTAGCAAGTGGTAGCATTCAGTGAAAGAAAAATAATGTCTGCAAAAACAAGTACAGGTGTCTCACAGACTGCCCCAGGCAAAAAGTCTGCTGGATGTGTGTGCCTCATGACAAATCAACTCAACCAACTATAGATGACAAAGCAAAAAAGTACAGTTTGAGACATACCAAATAATGTACAGAAATTAGATGCTCTGTAAAATACTGCATTTGTTTATGTGTGTGTCTATTAGTGCGTCAAACTATCCTTCATGTTATGCTGCTACATCCCACTGAGATAAAGTGGCAACCTCCAGGGCTGAAAAATGAAGCCAACAACAAAGAGCCAAAAACTGCAGTTCATCAAAAGGCCAGTTGAGGCTGGCTCAAGAAGCCAGTCAGTCCCTAAAGAACCCCAACTTCACAGCAGAAATAAACATGTTTGCAGCCTGATACAAAAACAGTTTTGGTCTCTATAGCTACTTTCAGCTGTACAGGGGGTGAATTTCCATATAATTTACCCGTTTAATTTTTATTAAGACTTAAAGTTATGCAAAATTAAGGTCGGGGCCGCTTTAAATAACAGGCTGTCTGCTAGCCGTCACCTCAGGGTTCTCACTCTTCCACAGCTCCACCCTCATTTCCAAATATGGTCACATCTGGCTCCAAAAATTTAAGGTGGCAACAGTAAAAATGCCGAGCTCCAGGCTACAACAGACCAATTGGTGGCGTCACCGTGTCTATGTCTATTATTTTTATACAGTCTGTGACTCAGATGTGAAAATTAAATTAAAACTAGTCACAAAAATGGCAAAGACGTTTACAATTTTATTTTATTCTATTTTATTTAACCCATATTTAACCAGGTAAGTCTTGTTAAGATCAATGACCTCTTTTAGAAAGGAGACCTGGCCAAGACAGTACAATGACTGTAATGAACTTAGCATCCATTTTTTAATTTTTCAAAATGAGATTGAAATGTTCTCAAATTATAGCAAAAAAAATTCAGTCTGAGATGTAGCCAAATAGGTAGAAAAGAGGGAGCATGATAGATCGTTAAATCGATAGATGTATGATATGATATGATATGATATGATATGATATGATATGATATGATATGATATGATATGATTATTGTATATTTAACTTAAGTTGCAGGATGATGATAAATTCAATAAATGCACTCATTAAAACTTGTATTACAGCAATTTAAACTCTACAACAATAGAAAAAAGTTGTAATGGATCAAATCCGGCTACTTCATGGGAATTTAACTGCATTTTAAATCTGCTGTGGCTCCCAATGACAGCTCACAACCGTTTCTCAAAACATGTTTTTGTGTGTAGAGTAATACAGCCGAGCTCAAATTTCTCTCGTCCCTTCAAGCGCAAAATACAAAAGGCCTAGGCTGCCACCACCTGATTCAATCAAGTGTGTTACATTGTATACCCATGGGCAACAAGGCAACTTGTATTTTAATTAATAATGTAATACCCTGGTCTCAATGCCTTGACCCCGTGGCATTCTTGCTGCTTTTTTTGTAAATACTCTCAAGATCCCAGCGAAGATGCTGGGAGCATTTTTCAACACACTCCAGCTCATGCAACTGGATTTGATAAATAAAGCTTGAAACTAACACTGTAGCATTTTGAAGCACTATGTGAGTACTTCTTTTAGCATTATGTGAAAAATACAATGTTACACGTCATTAATTAGATAAGGAATAATTATAAGAGGAAACCAAGGAAGAAGCACTAATACTGGGGGAGGAAAAGAAAATCGCAAAATAAATGTAATAGCATTAGAAAAGAAAAAAGGTACAGGGATATGAAAACATCCCATGTGAGCAGAGTACATGGTGTGAATGAAAGTTAATGTTCAGGGCTATGAAGACAGAGACATGGCCGTGGGTGCTATGTTGTGAGGAATAACATGCACAGTGAAGGGTAAACGCACGCTTCTTTGGAGATCCTGGACCGGAAAGAAGCCTGAGGGAGCTCAAGGGCTTGTGGGATACGGGCTGTATTCAACCTTTCTCTGCAGCCACACACACCACAACAACAGGGAACGATGGCACTTTTACAGTATGCCATGAGAAGCACTGACTCATTCGTTCACACATAACAAAAATGTTAACTAAACATACAAAAGTAAATGGCTGACTCATGTGAAGTCATGGGAAAACATCAGACATGACTGCAGCCATGATTTCAGCCATAGCATAACAGATTTTTTGGTCATTTTCATGTGAAAAAGAAAAAAAAACAGATCAATCACCTGCCAAGGATTTATATAATTTCTGTATATATTGTTTCATATTGTCGTTTCATCAGTGGTTGTTTTAAAAGTATTCAGAATTTTTAAACCACAACTGACAAAATATTACACAAGCAACTATAAAACAAATTTCTGAAATCACATATTTTATTTTTAATATAACAAACATTTTAATTAGCTTACATGAGCTCAGCCACAAGTAAATCTAAAGTGATTATTCCTGCCCTTAGAGAAAGGCTGTCTCCCTGCGCTCTGTCAAAAGGTCAATTATGGCCCCAAACCGGCATGCAGTGACAGTGACCTGGAAGCGCTACTGATGACCCCACATCCAGGGGCCCAAAAGAGTTGATCATCTAACATGCAGGCTGCCCGGAGCCATGGAAATCTGACATTTGTCCTTATTCAAATGAACACAAACAATATGCATCTCATGCCTCTCCCTAACCTGTGCCAAATCTAAGGCATAGGGACCAGCAGTCTTAATGCATTGTCCTCCAATCCAAGTCCATGCCCTTCCCTGTGAATACAGCCACACGGCAATCACACACAGAGCCTGCAGTAAGAGCAGGCTGCAAAAAGGCGCCATCTTCACCAGCGTCTACACTAACACTGGTCATTATTGTTCTTGTCTACAGTAGTGGGGTCACAAAATGGACTGAGGTCATACAGTAAAAGAAAATGTTAAGGGTGAGAACAATTCGAGTTATGCGCACTGAAAAATAAGAAATGACAGATCTTGATGCCGGCTGTCACTGAAACATCTAAGATGTAAATCCTTAAAGAGGCTACAGTTGATATTTATATGAAAAACATTGGACCAATTGACTGCACATGCCCTCAACTCTTTATTTCTCACTTTTTTGCACCTTTTCCAACCTGCAACTTTACTGTTTTGGTCTCACCGCTGTCTTAAGCTGGAGATATACTTGCTTTTAACCACCCATTCCAACCCAGTCTCACTCCAAAGTCATTGTAATCCAGTGCTTGGGCAATGACTTCCAGCATCAGACACTGACAAAATAGACCTCCTTTAATGTCGGCACAATATGCAGCCGGTTGCCGTTATAGTTAAATGGTGCTCGGCAGGGTCAGGGGAAACATGGCAGGATACGAACGAAAGTAAAGGCTCTGAAAGTCCAAGTAGGCCAGGAGAGAGGGGTGGTGGATGGGTCCAACAAACACCAACTTTCAACTGGGAGGGTGGCGTTTGCGTCTCGTAAGATTATAAAGCCAAACCCAGTTCTTTTTTCCTAAACCCAACCACATGCATGAACTTGTGAACGCACTTTGGAAAGCCCAGAGTCCACCTTGCAAGATCTCCTGTCTGATGTTGATCTGTTTTGTTACACAGTCAGTGGGAGCTGATTAGCCGCATCTTTTTAACCTGGTAGTAGCGTGCACCAGTGATGGTGACTTAACTAATGTACCAAGTCATTCCACTTCACACTTCACAAATCCTCTGGAGTTTTAATAGGTCCAGAAAGCTCACTGAGAGCTAAACTATAGTCATGCTTCACCTCTGGGGCACCGATTATCAGATTATGTTTGTCTTTTTTATCACTAAAAGTTGAATCACACAGTAAAGTTTGACTGTTAATGTTTTGTGGTGTTTTCATGTTCCACCAAAACAAGGTCAACCCCGACAGTATTTTGCAAGAGCTCCATGGCTGCATCCTTGGCTTAGTGCTGCCCAAGATGACCGTGATTGGTTCGAAGAAACAAAAACAAACCAGAGCGTTTTTTTTTTTTGTCCCTATAAATGATAATCAATGATTCCAGACCTCTCTAGTGCTAACACCATTGTGGAGATTGGTCTGACTACATAAGATAACATCACGCAAATCTAGAAGTTTTATTTGAGTTCTTTGGGTAGCCCTCTAGTGGAATCCTCCAGTAATACACTTAGTATGTAAACAAATCTGTTCATGATGCAGCCCTCTGTCCATGGGAACGTGTGGTTAGATGCCAGCTGCACATTATGTGTGCAGACGGACAACGTTAGCAACTAGCTGGTGATGTATTAGCATCCAAAGAGCCAGATCTTTCCCAAATCCAAACTCAAAGAAAAGTTTATATATGACCTAGGTGGACACAAACACAATGCTAATTTTGCTCTGTGTCTGCTAGATAAGTAAGTCGGCAACAGTTTGCTAACTACTTTGCCACATTCACTTAAAAGATGATAATACGTCAGTGAAGTGTTTGTAGCTTGGTTATGCTGCCCCCAAGTGGCCTAAAAAATCTGTTACTGTAGTTTTTAAATAATGTAACAAAATCTAATTTACAAGGCTGGTGTTTTATTTTATTTTTCTTACTGTTAATAAATCCCATCAAAAATAACCCACATGTTCATCATGTTTGGAGAACAATGGAAGTCAGTGGCACAGCGGATTAAGTTGTATTAGGTATTGACTACATGAGCAATAATTACAAGTACCCTGATCAATTCATTGTGCTTGGTCTTTTCATTGAATTTGTTGAGAATATAAAAATAAATAAAATATCACCACACTTATCCTTTAAGTTTGGTAAGATATGGCACCTATCCATAATGGACTGTCTCCTCATGCTAAAGCCAACATGAGGCGGTTTACTACACTGGAGTAAAAAGCTCTACACAAACACCTCTATAAGAAGGTTATTGCCGTAACACCGGTGTATACACAGTAAATTCCCCCTGAATAGCACTTGCCTGGAGCAACACCTACCATAGTAAATGCTTATCCATGTGGACTTCCCATCTCATGCTGTTTTGTCTGTGTGTGCAGAAGGTAGCGGCCTGGCCTGGAACTGTATGACACAGAGCAAGGGCTCTCATGTCTTCAGGGCGTTCCACAGAGCATGATCATGAAAAGCAGAAACATGAAGAAAACTGCAAAAGGTTGAGCCATGGAAACGTCTTTCTTCTGCACGTCAGTTAATTTCCTCTTTTTCCCTTTGGTTCCACATCACTTTTCTATTATGTTTTGAACACAGTGAAAACATAATACAAATCATGCTGCTGGAAAAAAAATCTAATCATTACGCCCTCAAATGAAAAAATGGATACCAGTGAAAAATGTAAGGGAATTGTTATTTTTCACATTCTAATTCACATCACAAGGAACCGAAAAGAAACACATGCTGTATATCAGATTGGTTTGGTGCCTTTTGCCCCGAGCCATGCAGCACACACTGATATTAGTTTTAAATACAGATTGCTGGCAATAATAGAACAGAAGAGTCCATGCCTGCCACATATAGGCCCGGTCTGGACTGCCTCACATTGCCGGCTTGCCAGGACAGCTTCAATCAAAAAGCTCAAATAAATGTAGTTCTTTGGGCTCTGTCAACTGTAAACTGTTATTGATCCCAACAAATGAAATTTGTTCACGTTGATCGATCAAACACATTATCTGTGTTTTCCAGTCTATTACCAGCAAGTGGAAACTCAGGAGGCATCAATAAATAGAGTTGGGTCACCCCGGGTAGATTCCTTTCAAGCTGGAAGGGCTGTAAAAACAGGCGACCACACATAAGTACTTGTACTTAAAGGTAATGGACCTGCATCCTGACTAAACGCTAAGTGCCTGGGGTGTCTAGATGTGAAAAGCACTTCTGCGGCACCTTCAAGGTCTAGAGACACTTGTGTATGTACTGTATACTTGCCCTACTGTCTTCTGCCCTTGCTAATTCCCCCCCTCCACGCTCATGCACCAACATATGAAAGCCTTCCAGCTGGCATGCAATGCCTGTACTTGGCAGGTCGGGGGGAACATGAGAATTAAACCTATATCGCCCCAGCTACCAGTTCTCAAATATCAGTGGAGTCCAGCACTTCACCAGGGACTGATGAGAGGAAAGCATGTCAATGGAACAAAAAGCTCCTTCTGGCACTTCTCCACTCAACTGCTCTGCTCACTGCTACCACAGGAGTTAAGTTTTCATAAGGAAGTAGGTGCAAATGATCCTGTGAGGAAGGAATCCATCGAACAGTTGGATGATAAAGTGACGCATTTCTGCATCCAATGTCTATTTCATGGATGAAATGTAACCAGGCCAAATAATTACAACAATTACCGTCTTCCTTGCTATTTTGGCGTGAGTGCTTTCCACTGAATTATAAGTTCTCACTGTGACTTAGAGAAAAGCAGAGTTAGAGACACTGTTGCTGGTTTATTAGGTACACCTAGCTGAAACTAATGTTATGCAATGGAAAACATTTTAAGTTTACTTTTGTTCAAACAGTTTGAGAGGTGTTGATTCAACATGAGGATCATTTTTGGAGGGTGGTGCTTGTGGGTTACACCATGGTGAATGGGTGAATATTTGATTCTGATTGGCTGCAGGGTGTCCATTAATTCCTGATATTTGCCACCTTGTTCCAGTGAAACTGTCTGTTCAACGTTCTAGATTAATGTGTTGGCCACACAGTATCAGCCTGTGGCCTTATACGTACAAGGGTATATTTGATATTGTAGCTTTTTCAGTGTTTTGGCCTTTCATCCACACACAAACTGCATTTTAGGTCACTGTAAACAGATCGTTTGCAATACTCCATCCAGGTTGAAGATTTTCAGAAACATCAGCACTACAGACACCACTGCTTCAGGTACCTTTTTTTCAGACTTCTGCTTGGCCAACATTTTCTTCTTCTTCTTCTTCTACTTCTTCTTCTTCTTCTTCTTCTTCTTCCTCACCGCCTGTTGGTTCGGCATGTTCTTGAAAGCACCTCAAAGGTGTTTAGTGTTTTCATTTGGATGGGATTTTTGTTATAGTGCTTGTGTGGACAGGATTTTTTTGGAAAAAAACTGTCTTCAAAAATACCCCAGTCCACGTGGAGTAGTCCTGTATGTAAAGGGTATAACCATAGCAAAAGAGAGACAGTTAAAGCCTCCACTTAGAATTTCCTTACAGTATTAAGCATTGTCCTTCAGTGCCTCACCCTCTGAACACCACAGGATGGAGACTGTAACACACAGGCTGCAAGAACACACTGTATCATAGAAGCGATCATCTCACATTTTGTTTGCTATTCGACTCGCTACTTCAGGCTGTGGCCGACAGTAACATTACACGTGGCCTATTATTTGTTTGTGAAAATCTCTATAGTGATTTGGGAACATGGCTGAATAGCTAGCTATACTTGTTGTAGAATGTACTGTCAAATTATATTTACTGTTTGTCAGCCGTGCACAATGTTATTGAGTCATGGTGGAACCAAAGGATTCTACAAGCTCAGCTGACTAGAAGTATCTCCCGTTGCCAAGTTGTACCTGAGATTTGTCCTATTTACTGGAGTAGTGAACAAAGTTTCCATTGCATAAGAGCCTTGTGGGATGGCAATGATTGTTCCAGGTTAGTCAAACCATCAGGTGTTGCCAGAGAGACTACCAGAACAAATGAAATGCTGCACAACAAATGAAAATATAAATGAATGGTCTTAAGTTTCTTTCTTTGGCAATTACATTGGTATAGTGGAATAATGCTCTTTGAGGCGTCCATAATCAAGAACCATTCTGGCCTTCCTGCCGTCTATTATTCCTGATAATGGACACCTCATTGGGCATTATCCTTTACGTATTTTTTTTTTGGTCCACTCCCACTGATGTAAATTGTAGCGATGCACGATAATATCAGCATGTCATCGGTATCGGCAGATGCTGGTTTTAAAACGATTGGAATCGGCCAACATGCTGATTACATCGGCACATCATCTATGTTGGCCAATATCGGCTTTAATATTAAGTATCGGCCAACATGCTTTTTCTTATTTTGCACAGTGAATAAATATCACATACACTGAAAAGCATTCGATTTCATGTCTCCATCTGCTGGTGGGCCATCACAATAAGAGTATGCATGCATAATATGATGTTAATTCCACTACAGAGGAGACGTGATGGTCACTAAACGTAGGTGGGGAAAAAAGCCTATATTGATATCTGTTATCAGCCAAATAATTTGTTATATATTGGCATATAGGATATCAGCAAAAAATCCAATATTGTGCATCACTTGTAAATTGGGTCGACCAAGTAGTTGTGCTTGTTTTATTTTCCCTGTGTGAAGTTCACAAACCTCAGCTGAACTTTCCTAAAACCATCTTCCGGCCTTTTGCATTTCTTCAGACTAACAGCAGAGTGACAGCTTGTCCGCAAACCACAGGCAGCCTTACTAGGAAAAGGAATATCCGCCCCTCTACAGTGATAGAGCAGCTCTGATAGCTCCTTTATTATGGAAAATTATTTTAAACAGCATAAAACGGCAGAGGCTCATTTTTTCCATGTTTCTGCCACTATCACTCCAGCTATTGATAAGATGTCTAAATTTATTGCAGAATAATTCTGCAGGAAAAGAGATAAAAGGTTGCTGAATAAAATATGAGGCGAAGGCTGTAAATTGTAGCAATGCATATCATTTCATTCAAATGTAGGACGCAATTACCATCTGCTACACTCATCAGTCCCCTCCTTTATGACTTAATTATATGTTTAATGCTATCAGATCAAGGAAAGGGCAAAACAGATGAATGAGAGAGAAAGAGAAAAGATTCCGCAACAAGACAAAAGGCAGATGAAAAGTAACATAAAAGGATGGAATTGATTTCATTCACCAGGAAATAGAAAAAGTTAATTTAGATACAATGTTCCCTCATCTCCTGCGCCTTTGTAAGATAATAAGCCCAGCGCGTTGCCAATAGGTCTCATACCAGCCAAACAAAAGAAGTCAAGTTCCTCAAAACTGAAAGTCTTCCTGCCTTCATGTTGAGAAGACAGCGAGTTGGGGAATTGTGCAAAGTGTTATATGATCATTGCAATAATTTCAGCCCATGACATCAATGTAAAATCTTCATAAAACTCACAGTTCAGCAGTGGTGAGTCATGAAAGACTATAACACGTCACAATTATCATTCACATCTGTTTTTTTACTTGTCTTTTAAAAGCACCTGTACATTTATATTGTTTTCTATTGTATTTAATCATATTATCATTAATTATCTAGCTTTAATTCAGCACTATAAAACTAAATGTCCCCTGTTTTAGTGTCTTTTGTGTGACTTCATTGCCAGGGTAAAATGAAAACTTCACAATACTGAAACTTTTTGTTTGGATGCAAATCGTGTACGGCAGTGTTCACAAAGAAAACTGGGGTTGTCCAAATGGCTGTGGGCTAAAAAGCTAGCCAGTGGGCATCCCAGGTGCCAGCGGGCACTGTCCTAACTGTGTACCTTTGGCCAGAACTCATTATAGGGTGACATTTAGGACTGCTGCTGTCCATGCCAAGTCAGCCCTCTGGATTGAGACAAATTATGTAGTTATTTTTTATGTCAGACATTAAGTCATGTCCAGTGGGAGCCAAATCAGTATCACCTTCATGTCACCTGGAAAAAAAAATGATAAAGGCTTTGGACACCTTAAACAAGAGTGTTATTCAACTTGTTTTGTGAAATATGTGGTCGTACAAAACAAGATTGAATTATGATCTGTGGTGCAGACGCTTCAACAGTAATATGAAATCTTAAATTATCAGCTATTATTATTTTTTTTTTATTTACTTATTCTCATAGCATTCATTAAACACTAAATGACAGTCCTGTTTAATGGTCATATCCTAATTCTCTCTGTCTGTCTGTGGATCTTAAAGCAAAGATACAGTCATGTCATAAAGGAAAATTTCTACCTGCAGAAGGTGCAGTGGCTTCCTTTGCTCTGTGGCGAATATTTCTTCCACACCTGAAGAAACACACAAAATAAAAAGAATTAGTGAGCAGCCTAAAATTTGCCGTAAACCAATTACTAAAGCATCACAAGGGTTTGTAATACAAAAAAACTTAATCTCAAGAGGTGCATACTGTGACATAAAATAATACACGTACACCTATCACATCATTGATGACTCTTTGTAAGATTAACATGGATTTACACACATTTTCAGCATCTATAAAATAACATTTCAGTGGCGCATGTCAATACTTTAAGCTTATTTTTCAACTACTGGATATATTGCAAAGGGAATAGGGCAACATGAGTCTTTGCTGCAGATTCCTCCATGAAGCCAAATGATTATCATCCAACCAGATAGTGCGTAACATGAACAGAACTAAAGCTCCATCTTGTGGACTAAAACAAGTACAACAGTGAGGCCACCCTGATGGCTTCTCAGGTTTGTACAGTTACAGCTTTGGCAACATATGCTTCCATTAAAGTCCTTGAAATGATAAAATGTGTGTCAGATGTTATATAAACAGACAAAAACAAGGTGTTTGTTAAGTGCGTGAGTGAGTGTGAGTGCACACAGTATCTGTCTGAGGAACAAGTAAAACTCTGCAGTAAAGCAATGCATAAATATTTTATGGTACTCTCATGTAGCAGGAGAAACATTTTTTATTTGAGAATGCCATAAATACATCGAGCAGGAGACATATAAGCAGCTAAACAGAACAATTAAACACCGATGAAATAGTCACTAAGTGAGCAGTCGGCACTAGCTTGCAGGTATCTCACAAAGCATGAAATGAATCAAAGTTGTTTATTTGCTTTGTATTAGCGGGCAAATTATAGATAATTGCTCATTTGATGTATTCAGAGTAAAGCATTCATATGATGCATATGCTGCAGATATTTTCCACACAAACTTCAAGATGTAACAAACAGAAAAAAATGGGATGTAATTGATTATAAGTTAATTGTGCAAAGGTCTCCCTGATGGGAACCATCTGTCAAAACAAGCTGTACATTCACTAATTCTAATCATAATTAATTAAATGGCTAACAAATTACATACATCATAGTTAGTACAGGGGGGAAACTACCGCAGGAACTGTTATGAAACAAATTATCTTTAACAATGAAAGAAAATTACATCACATAACTAAATATTATACTCGTTTCCGCAAGCCATATTTCTTAATGAATTCTCTAATTAATTTAATTCACACAATGTGCATAATTTGGAGCTGAAAATGTCAGTGGGTCAGACTTAACCATATTGTTGCTGGCTGTCTATTTCAACGAGTGCCATATTAGCACAACATGACCTCTATGTAAATTACACAGACCAACTGTTGTAATTTTAATTCCAGGGTCTAATTAACATGTTCTAAAGATATCATACAAGTACATTTAGTTCATTTTACACATGCCAGCAGTGTCAACATGAGATTTCCATTCGCCTTAATTCTGTGTAATCCCTTTGATGGGAAACATCAGGACGGTTTATGTTACAGATGTCAATTATGACAAAAAGGCTTTTTTTTTTCATGCCTCTTGTATTAAGCGCTGAACTTTCTCGTCAGGGTGACTCATCACTCTTAAAACTCAAGACTGCTGGAGCTGTGAGCATTTACAGACTCTGTGACTGAGCTCATTCAGAAAGCACTTACATGTAAATCACAGGAGTATTTCTGACAGAGGTGCATCTTTCTCCCAATAACTCACTCCATCATACTGAGGTCGACGATCTAAGTCAGTGAGCCTGATAAACTCAAAAGATGTCACAGAGGAAGTTATGACTCTGGAGTGAAAAAACAATACCCTATAGATCAATATGGTGTAGTTAATGATCGTTAGCAGTGAAGAACTGTTCTTTGATTATTTTCAAGTGGTTTTCAGGTGAAACTGCTCCAATAAAAAATACTATTTCTGTCCGAGAACCTCTGAAGGACCATTTGTTTTAGGGTGTGGGACAGCATTTAGACAGGTCAGAATGCATCACACATTCAGATTTTATAGATATTACATTAAATATAAGTCATATTTATCTTTTATGGATTGTGAGTGGACATTTAACAGTGGCATGGTTGTTGAAATCTAACAGGTTTACTTATATGTCTTATTAATACTGTTATTTTTGATTTACCTCAGTTTATTGTTTTTAATCATTATTTTTTTGTTTCTTTTTTGTTGTTGATGTTGTTTGCTTCATCTTAGCTATATGTATAAGTCAGTCCATACCTATTTTGTTTTATTATTCTTTTTGGTCTGATGTTGTTCGGGAAGCTTGATTTTTTTTAGGATTTTTTTGGTTTGGTATTGTTGAAAAATTTTAAATTCAATAAATTTAAGTCCTAAAATATACATATATAAACCATCAACTTCACTGTGCACTAGGGCTCCAAATTCTTATTTTCATCATCAATTCATCTGCTGATTATTTTCCTAATTCTCTGTCTGTCAAATGTAAGAAAATTGCCTAGTTAAAAATGAAAATTACAGTTTTATTACAGGTGACATCTTTAAAGTTCTTGTTTTCAAAATTAAAATATGTTCAAACCATGCAAAGCAGCAAATCCTCACATTTGAGATGCTTAAATGAAAACACTTTAAACAATATATCAATTATGAAAATTATTTCCTATTTCAATTAATCGACTCATTATTTCAGCTCCACCATCAGCTCCATACACCTGTATGTTTGCACATTGTTTCACTTCAGGTTTTGTCACTATAAATGAATCCTGTGTAATTACACACTGCTGATGGACTCTCACTGCTATATGCTCTGTCGCCTCTGTCTCACTGGTGTTTTCTCCTCAACGCCGTGCCCATTCAGTTTAGAGAAAATACAATCAAATTTACCAAATGATGCCATCATGAGTGCGGATGCAGAAATGGATGAATACATGAATAAATTGCCCAGTGGATGGAACATATAAGCTAACACATGCATTGCAGGGCTCGGGGGCTGTCCTGAGGCCAATCATTTAGCTAACACACTAATGAAAGCGTGTGTAGTGCGGCTAAGGGCAGCCACCATGGGAGGTACCACTCCCCTCCCTCCTCATGTTGGGGAGCGTTAATAGGCTGGATGGAGCCAATGGGACTCCCAGGAGAGGCCTGCTGATGAAGAGGAAAACCTGTCATCGCCTTCGCTAATCACTGCATAATGGCTGCAGTAACACAGGTTTTACAAATGTGATTGTGTACCCTTACACACATGTGTTCATGTGTGTGTTGTGTGTGTGAGAGAAATACTGAAATTTTAGGATATTGGTAATCTCACTAAAATGTTCATTGGGGAGTGTGTTATGTTTCTGTGTGGGAAAGTGTGGGAAAAACATGAAATATAAAAGCAGAAAAAATAAAAATGTACCTGTTTGTTTTGTTTTCTATCATTACAGGTCTAAATATCTAAACATACTGACCCCTATGTCTTTATATACAGGAAAATAAACTCAAAAACAAACAAGAAAGAGCTGAAACAATACTCAGATTAATCAATTAGTTGACTGAAAGAAACTTATTCAGCATCTGTTCTGATAACTGATTAATTACTTAGTCTTTTTTCAACTTCCAGCTTCTCCAGTGTGAGAATTTGCTGCTTTTCTCTGATTTATAAGCAACATAACACTGAATATGTGGATTTTTTAGGCTGCTGGTGACAAAACATGTAAAGATGTCCCCTTGGATTGGGAAACTGTGATGGATACTTCTAATTTTTTGACATTTTATGGACTAAACAATAGATTAATCAACAAATGATCAGCCGGTTAAACAATAATGGACGTAGTCTTTAGTAGCAGCTTCAAAATAATTATCTCCCATGTTGTTAACAATAATAATCAACAAAACATCAACAAAACTGCAGCAGGCCTAATTGTTATTATGACCTGTTCAAAAATTCAAAATCCAGATTTATTTTAATCAGATCTTGAATTATATGTTTGTGGTCATACTCAGAGGAAGGTAATGTAGGAAGAAAGAGCTACTACTGCCATTCTCTGGACTATGCCAGCCCAAATGATAATTCACAATCCCCCTTTCTAAATTTCAGCATAGATTTATGAGTGACAATAACACGTGCAGCTGCAATTTAGACATATAAGCTATACTTGTAGCACCTCTGGGTTTCTGAAATGTTTTTGCATGTGGTGCAAATTGATAAAACTCACCTGCATTGAGTGTGGCTGCACACACACACTCCTCATCAATCGCAGAGGTAAATCAGGTTACACCACATTTTAAGGTGTGTGACCTGCACCGTTGACCCTGCAGGTCTGACTGGTTTAAGACACTGTAATCTACCTATTAACTTATGACGTCAGAGCTTCTCTAAACAATGACTACACACACACACACACACACACACACACACACACACACACACACACACACACACACACACACACCATTGACTCAGGAATTTTATACCCAGTCCTATCAGTCACTGTCAGACTGCACATACAGCGTTAAAAATAGCTTCCAGTCTGACGCCGCTGGCTTTACTTTCTGCCGACGTAATGTCAAGCTTTTAAAACTACCGAGTGAAGAAGTGGCTTCCGGTTTACACCTACACAGTAAAGTTCTCATTAAAGAGACAAGGACACAACAAAACACTTGCTCTGGAAGTCACACTGCCTTTGTCCTTAGGATGCCCCATCTCAATGAAGATATTAAAAGTAGCCATTAAACGGAAAGATGCAGGAAGTATGACAACATTCCCCACATAAATTGATGCAAAAAAGGCAAAAATTGGTGCATAAAAATTCACTAGAATGCAGGAAATGAAATGTTTGATGCACAAAATTTCTTGGAGACAAACCCCCAGAGCCACCCGACTAGTATGTCTCCCCAAATTTGAAAAAAAGAAAATACCAACACCCTTGAGGTGGACAGAATTGTAGAAAGTTTAAACATCTGCATCTGTATGGCAACCAGCAGACTCTCAATAAGGACCATGTGATCTGCAATGTAGTTTACTAAACTACTAGCCTAGATACCTCACAGTTAGAAGTCATTCAGCTACAACCAAACTACATTACAGGATAACAATCGAAATCTGGAATCTCACATTGTTACATGGTGAAATAACTGCTTCGTAAAGTGAAGGTGTGTTTGATTTGGGACTATGGCAGGCCAGTCGTCACCTTGGCAGCCCGAGTATGTGTTTCAAGCAGAGGATAGGGAGCAATTGTTGGGGTGGAATCAAGAAAATGCTCAATTTCTTGGGAAATTTGTGGTAGGCCTATTCATCTGCAGACATATTGACAGAAAACCAGAGGTGATTTTAGTCAAATACCATTAAATGACAGGCATGACCAGTGAGTTGTAGCATTGTACCATACTGCATGGCAAAAAAAAACAGTAGTAGTTATGAAACTACAAAAAAAAAAACATGACCCAAAGAAGTTAACTACTGAAAAACCTACTGAGATTTACGTGTAGTTAAACTGCCACCCAACTACTGCACTACCACTGTATTTAAACTAATAATTGAACTACATCTAGCTTACTTAACTATTCCCCACCACTGTTGCTTTGGTCAGAAGCTCCAGACCAAGTTAAAGGTCCCATGTTATGCTCATTTTCAGGTTCATACCTGTATTTCTAGTTTCTACTAGAACATGTTAACATGATGTAATGTTCATACTACCTGCTGGAGTATATCTTGCTCACCCTCTGTCTGAAACGTTCCGTTTTAGCATCTGTCTTTTTAAGCCACCCTCTTATTAACTTTATGTAGTATAGTTTGTGACATCACAACTCCACATAAGTCGTAACAGCTTGTTTAAAGGTACAGTTTCTGAATAAGGACTGAGATCATTTCTCTTTTAATTGAGCGTTTTGTTACATCACAGTATTTCTATATCACACATACCTGCTTTATTTTATTTTTTTTTTAAAGAAATCTGACATTTTATAATAAGGCACCTTTAATGTAAATAGTAGTCTTCCAACCATTCAAAGCACTTTTACACTACATGTCACATTCACCCATTCACACACACAGTCACACACTGGTGGCTACCATACAAGGTGCCGCCTGCTATTCAGTAACCATTCACATGCTCTTACACACCGACGAAACATCCATCTGAAGCAATTTGGGGTACAGTATGTTGCCCAAGGATGTAGTGAAAGGTGACCTTGAGACCTCAACCCAGTGCAACTTAACAAAACACAAGCAAAATAAGAATGACCAATTTCACAACACATGCACAACACTAAGACTGACACACTGCAAGTAGCATAGATAACAACATACAAAGGATACTCTAAAAAGGGATGAATATGGCTGAGACACAGTTGTTGTTGCCATTGTGACTCGTAAGGTTATTACACAGGGTTAAAATGAGATAAAATCTTGTATTTATTTGCTTTGTATTATTTTATTTATTTATTCATTCTTTTTTTTGGAGCGTTTCATATTTTATATGTATTTTTCCATAACATTGGCTGAAACATGACTGACTGGCTATTTTAATGGCTGCACATTGAACGCTTTATTTTGAAGGGTAGACACCAAACTTCCGGTGCCGCTCTAGCTTTTTCCGGCTAGCTTGCTGTTAGCTCCGCGTAGGCCAAGAGAGTGCTGCCAATCTGTCCAATCAGAGTTTACTGACAGGGTGGAAGTTGGTGGTCGCTACGTCCTCATACAAAACCGAGTGTCAGTCAAAGTTGTGTCGTGGAGACTCAGCGAGGAACCCGACAACTTTAGCTAAGTTTCTTTTAGTGACGAAGAAGTTTTTGCGGTGCGGACATAATGTCCCCCGGCGGCTGGAGGTGATTGCAGTGACACGGTATGGGGAAATAACCTTACATTGTACCTTTGTGCTCGGCCGCGGTTGTGTCGGACTCTGCTGTGATCCATGAATGACAACACCGACTACCGCTTCTGCTTCGTGTAACATTTCTAGCATGCCACGCAGGCAGCTAACTTCTCCAAAGACAAGCAAACTTTGCCCACAACTCAGACGTGGCTCACACAGTATGGTGCTTTGACGTTTTGTTTGTTTTCACGTGGATTTCTTTTTTTTAAAAAGCTGAGAATGATGAAGGTTAGGAGATACTTAAGGGGGAGTGGGAGGGTACTCGCGTTTGTGTTCATTGCCTCTGTCATTTGGCTGCTGCTCGACATGGCAGCACTGAAGCTGTCAATAAACGATGTGAACAGTCAGCTGCTGAAGGAGAGGGTGATAAGAGAGAGGGAGACTTTAAAACAGCAGTCCAGGGTGACACAGGGGATGAGGAGGGGGTTTAAACACCCAGTTCAGAGGGTGGACTTTGCTGTTACACATGCTGGGAATGGACCACTTAGTTCAAGCGACAGACTGGCCCAAGTGTACAGACAAGGAGGCAAGAAACAGAGTCACATTTTGGAGGATAAAAACGTGAACTCTTTTAATAACCAAGGAGGTAGTCTTCCCAAGACTGACCACCCTAAACCTGCTGCTAATGAACATAAAGAGGGACCTGCCTTGAAGCATGTCACACCAAAGCAGGATGTTCCTGCACAGAAAAAACCCGTAAACTTGGATGTGAATGGGACGAATTTAGAGAAAAGTAGAGCTATGGATGGCTCTATTAAAGTACCTGTCGTAGTGCCTAATGCAACCTTAGTGCCTCCTGGTGTTCAGGGAAACAAACATGCGCCCTTACCAACTTCAAAGAAGGAGCCCATCAAAACTGGAGATGTTGTGCAAAACGCTCAGGACAAAAGTGATTCAAAGACAAATGAAAAAGGCAAAGATGAATCTAAGACCAAGACTGGAACAAAGGTGAGTCAGCCTCACCCCGAGGAGGCACACCCTAATAAAACAACATCTAAATCTCAAATCAAGGATGTAGAACGAAAGGATTTAAATAATAAAACAGAGGAGAAACATGTTAGGACGGTCGCCAAGAGTGACCTTAAGGCAGTGAAGGAAACCCCCAAACCTGCAATCAAGCTCCACGCAGGAGAGGGCACCAAGGATAACTCCACTGCTGTCAGAAAACCAGGTGTCCACAAAGTGCTTTCTCTGGATGTGACGAGCGCACCCAGAGATGCCAACGCAGTGGGCCAGTTTGGTCAGGCAGCAGTTGTGGCCTTTAGCGAAGATATAGAGGTGAAGAAGAGATGGGACGAAGGGCATTTTAATGTCTATCTGAGCGACAAGATCCCAGTTGACCGTGCCATCCCAGACACCAGGCCTGATATGTGAGTCCTATTCTGCATATGTTATCTCTCAGAGTGCTGTGAACACCAAGCTGAATCGTTTTTGCTGTGATTTTTCCAGGTGTGCACAGAACCTGGTCCACGATAACCTGCCTTCCACCAGTGTGATTTTCTGTTTTGTGGATGAAGTGTGGTCCACGCTCCTGCGCTCTGTGCACAGTGTGCTCAACAGATCTCCACCACACCTCCTCGAAGAGATCATTCTGGTGGATGATTTCAGCTCCAAAGGTAATAAGGCTTCACCAGCAGAGCGTGTTATCTTGTATGGGTCTCCTCAGGGTGACAAAAATTGATAACTGCAACAACAAGAGCACCAGAAAACTGTTAAAAATGATGACACTGTGCACTAGGCTTTTATTATCAGAGGTATTTTCCTCCTTCAGGCTGGTCTGCAGTGCACAGTGTGCCTTAAAGAGATGATATTAACAGGCATTATGTACAGAGTTGTGCTCAACTTGATACACTTGCTTGTTTAGAGCCTAAAACTTGTAAGAATATATTCAGTATTAATAATCCCACAGACATCACTCTCCAGACTATAATCACATTTCGTGCTTCCTTTCCAAAATGTCTCTGACTGAAAGTCTTTTACATAAAAATGTTAATGCTTTCTCATTTTTTTGACATGCAATTAACACAGTTACCTTTTTATGATTATGACCCTCGGCCCACCCTGTAGTTTGGGAAATGGGAGGCGATGCAGCAGTAACGTTATGAATGGCAAGCAGAAACAAACCGTGAACAGAAATGGATAAAGAAAGGGGTCTTTTGAATAGCAAGTTTAGTCTCGAAGCCAGATGGTTCTCTCAGCAAGACCAAAGTTATTTTCATTTGCAGTCGATGTGAATTGAGTTACCAGAGTGTGTCGAGCTGCTTAAAAAAACAGGGGATGTTTAGTTAACTTTTATAGTGTAAAGTTGGACACTACATTGTGTTAGTATTACTAAGTAATGTTACATTCAGATCGTTGGGCTTGAGTTTGCCATGGTATGCTTTCAGCATATTTTTTAGCATGCAGGTTATTTTGGTGAATATTCTGGACAGTATTTGTCATTGTTTTGGATTGTTGCAATAATAATAAACACACATTTGCATAAAGCGAGCATATTCGTCTACTCCCATGTTGATAAGAGTATTAAAAACAAGAAAAATATCCCTTTAGATACATTTAGAACCGTTAAAAAATGTGTGATTAATTTGTGTTAATGCGAGTTAACTATGGACAGTCATGGGATTAATATTAAATTATTAGATATTTTAATGGATTGACAACCCTAGTACATTTATGTAATTCTTGTTTTTCATATACTTTTTTATTTTTCAAAATTAGAGCCTTGCCAAAACTGGCATTTTTAGGGCAGATCAATATGTGAGAGTAAAAACAAAATTTATACCAATATATGAAATGTTATCATTATTATTATTATTATTTCACATAAACCCATACATTTCATACTTTGAGAACACACACAACAAAGTGTAGACGAGTGTGAGCGTCAATGAAGTTTCCTTAATATTAAACATAGCACACTGGCGTGATGGAGAGAGGAGTTGTAAGACGTTTTTTGATTTGCTGAACTACATGGTATAAAACAAATGTTACTAGAACTATCGCTTATTTGTGGTTATTTAAGATAAGAGTTGTGACAAAGACATACTGAGCGAGACATTTAAGAGCTAATGATAAACTTGACAGCACTCTCTGATGGACAAGTTGATTATTAATGACAAGGTTTCTACTGTAAACAACTATATTTGGTATTTCTTTACTGCCGTTTGATGTTACCTATCAGCCGACTCATGTGCCAATGCTGATGTGTCTTTGATAAGATGATGTGATCAGGGAGCCTAGTTTATGAGTCAGACTCAATTTAATGCACCCAGAACAGCCCTCAGCTATTTGACTGCTTGTGACATGTTGGAGCTTTTACGTAATGTGCAGCAACTACCATTATAATACAAAGTGTATCAGTTAATATGCCAATAGAAAGTGACTCAAAAAGCCCTCAGCTATCATTAAAGATCTACCCATTATTTGGTGTCTGGTAGTTCATGTAAATTTAACCACAGTGTTTCTAATTAAGAATTTTTCAAGCCTTTTCAAGCTGTATGTGCTCTCGTCTGCTGTCAGTGTTGTAAAATCATGCGTAATATTTTCTTCCAACAGACTATCTGAAGGAGCAGTTAGATACATACATGTCCCAGTTTCCCAAAGTGCGAATCATCCGTCTGAAGGAGCGGCAGGGCCTGATCAGGGCCAGGCTGGCTGGAGCCGCTGTAGCCAAAGGTAACCTTTAATGTATAGTTTGTATATATGTATATATGTAGAGAGGTGATGGAGGCGTGGATGAGGGGACATGTCCCACATAAAAGTTGAAGAACTTACAGGAATGTGTCACATCATGCAGTCAGACTTTGTAATCATAAATGTTGCAGTGAAAACACAAGCATGTCCTTGTCTTTGGGGAATGGGTAAATGTAATGTCTGCTGCTGTGTTTATTTGACATCTCCCAGTGAGTCATTTTCCCCTATTATCCAAACTGCAGCGTAGCTTCATAATTGTGTGTGAGTTATGGAAGAAGTCAACATTGCTGTAATTTGAGGTGTGTGTTGTCCTGCTGCACAAGTTTATAACTTAATGTAGTATTGTATCATGCTGATCGACAGTTTAAATAAGACAAACTGTTTATGTAGGCCATGTTTATTCAGCACTGAGCTAATCAGATAAGCAGAGACATGTAAACGAAGATCAACTCTGAAGTTGTAAATGTGCTTTTAACACTCATGTAAAATAAGTTAATCTTGGTTTAGGGATATGACACTGTTTAATGGGGGGTTAAAAACAAAAGTGAGTGACAAAAGTGGACATACATTTGCTGGAGAGTTAGAACAGGTTTTGTGAGGCAGTAAATAATGCACACATTGAAAGTGTAATCTTCGCTTTCGACTTTAATGAATACCACATTTGTCTAAGAGAAACTCTTCTCTGTCCGTGAAACGCGAGACAGACACAGGCAAATGGATTTTAAATAGGTCAAAAGTACACATAGTCTGTGACCAAGTCTCTGTAGCTTGGCTAATCCAAACTGCTTGCGGATTTGGTTCATTTGCACCACTGCACACATATTAGTAGATGTGTGCATGTACTGACACATAAGAGTGAAAGTTCAACTTTGGGATAACAGTCTGGTAACAAATACGGTACTGAAACATTAGAGCAGATCCCACTGAGTTGCACTGCACGTTATTTTCCTGCAGAAACCCACACAAACATGCACCTGCTCTCTTGCGCATTTGCCATGTACTCCTTATGCATGTTATTTGCGTATTTAAATAAGCAACTGCATTTCAGAGCGCTCTGGGCTGCTACGCAGGTTACACAGTCAAAATGCAGTTGTGGTTATTTGTTCAACCACAGCAGGATGTTTGCTTTTCTTTTACGCACTGTAGGTGAGGTACTCACCTTCCTTGACTCCCACATTGAGTGTAACGTGGGCTGGCTGGAGCCGCTGCTTGAGAGAGTTTATCTGGATCGCAAGAAGGTGCCCTGCCCAGTCATTGAAGTCATCAGTGATAAGGACATGAGGTGACGCACTAGACAAGACATACATGTGATGTCATCATGTTTTCTACCGTAATATAGAAGGAAAAGTCATTTTGATTATTCTGTTCTGGCTCTTTCTTCACAGTTATATGCTGGTTGACAACTTCCAAAGAGGTATTTTCAAATGGCCCTTGGTGTTTGGCTGGAGCGCACTGTCAGACGAGTACATTAAGAAAAACAACATGTCCATCTCAGATCCCATAAAGTACCTAAACAGTCCATTTTCATATTCATATTTTCATATCATTTCATATTATTTCTACAGCATTTTTATCAATTGATTTTTATCTTACAGATGTCCCGTTATGGCCGGAGGTCTGTTCTCCATAGACAAAAAATACTTCTATGAGCTTGGTGCCTATGATTCTGGCCTGGATGTGTGGGGTGGGGAGAACATGGAGATTTCTTTTAAGGTACAACACACATCTGACCTTCCTAAATCCTGCCCCTTTCCACTCTTTGATCAAGTAACAGTTGAGCAAGCACCCAGCATAACCTTAGTCAGCTCTTCCCTTTCCTGTTACATTTACAGACAAAATACATGGGGCGCAGACAGGACGTGTGACGTAGGGAGAGAGGAGCAAAGTTCTTGTAGTATGTCGCCACTGCCAGCTTCACTGTGTGTTTAGTTAGTTTTGCCAAGTGATAATGCAGTTGGTTAGGGAGAGTTTGGAAGCGTTTACTATATTAATTGGCGCTGAATCAATTATCCGGATGATTGATTTGATTTATTTATTTAAATGTGAAATGTAAAAACACCCCAGCGATGCTCTGCTGCGTCACTTTGCCTTTGGTACAATAAGGTATACATTATAATCATTTTTAACAGATTGTACTCGTTTTTTCACAGTTCTATGTAGTTTTTACCTGTTGGAGAGCTGCAGAGCTGCACGAAAAGGGAAAAGAATCTAGAGCAGACATGTAAAAATAGCGTTGAGCAGCACCCATGGGGAAAAGGGCAACTTCTGTGGTCAGTGCAGCAGCTTCAGTTGATTACAATGGTCACGCTCTGCTGGTCAAGCGTGCTGCTGCAAATGTGTTGCGCTGTGTATTTTGGCTGTGGCATATCCAATGTGCTGGGCTCGTTTATGTTGAAAAGACAACTAAATTTTGAAGGTGGTTGAAAGATGTGTCTAGCAGACATGTAAAAGCGACACTCAGCACTTTAAGTTGTATATGATACAGTCACATGCTGATGTTAGCAAAACGCTAGCTAAGTAGCTAGCTTGTGTAAAGCTACATCAAGAGGAGTTGGCCTAATGTCACATCACTAACATCAGCTAGGTTTGCTTCCTCCTTATTTCTGTGTTGACGTTAAAAAAGAATACTGCAGGTTGGTTGCTGTTATATTTTTAAGATGACATGAATTATTGTCAGCCAGATCAAAGCTAATGTTTTTTTTTTTTTTTAATCAATATTTTATTGAACATTTTGCTTTTTTTTCTACCATAAACAGTGTCACTGAGTGTTCATAAACCAAATATATGTACATTCACAAGAGGGGGAAAAAAACACAATAACTACATAAAATAATAATATAAAGAAAAGAAAAGAGAAAAAATATTCCTACATAAATATGCACCACAATCTTCTGTGATCTGCAAGCAGCAGATTCGCTCTCAGACACTCAAAAAGTGTATGATTCACTTCAAGATACGCCCACACCAGCAGTGTACTCTGAGTAGCTTCTCTAATTTGCCACATATTTCTCCGTCTTGTCCTCAGAACTGAAAGAAATGTATTCATATGTTCATTGCTCTTTGAGCCACTCCTTAAACAGGCTAATGTATCTTTCTTCATATTAGCTGTGTGACACCTCAGAATAACTTTTAGTGTTATTTATTTGGATATACAAAACATCTAGCACCCCACTGTGAAGATATCCTTCCATCACATACTGTAGTCCTTGTTGTCGCCTTCTTAAAGCTATATTGCCTGGCACCCAGAAGCTACCTATCTTAATATACACTGCGGCACCCACTAAACAGAACCAATGTGGCCATGCTTGTTTTTCTCGAGCTTGTCCGACCCAGCAGCAGTAACTCAGGGGACTGGGACATTGAGTCAGTCGATTAATACAGGAATATTGACCACAGGTGTTTAGAAACTCGCCTGAACATTTCTCACATGACTCACTTATCCTATCTGTTTCCATTTGAACAGATCTGGATGTGTGGAGGAGAAATAGAGATTATCCCCTGCTCTCGAGTGGGACACATCTTCCGGGGACAGAATCCTTACAAGTTCCCCAAAGACAGGCAGAAGACAGTGGAGCGTAACCTGGCGAGGGTGGCAGAGGTCTGGCTGGACGAATACAAGGACCTTTTCTACGGCCACGGCTACCACCACCTGCTGGATAAGAAGACCATTGACATCGGCAACCTCACTGAGCAGATTGAGCTGAGGAAGAGGCTGAAATGCAAGAGCTTCAAGTGGTACCTGGAGAACGTGTATCCAGAAATGAATGCTCCTTTAGTCAAAGCTGAAGGCCTGGTATGTACATGAATGAGCTTTGTTTACATTTCACTACAAGATCTCTTAAAAGTGAACGCTTGTTTTTCTTTCCCTCTGTGAAGCTATTGTTATCTCTGCTGAGAAGCCCTTAACAGAATCAGCTCAGACAGAGACTGTGATTGTGCTCCTCTGGAACAAAGAATAGCTGTCCATTAAAGCTTGTGACAGCTTTCTATCGGGATTCATTGACGGACAGCAACAAGACACATTGTCATGTGCGACTCGAATGAGCACCCAAATGTTTGCATTGCTGTTGTTTCACTCTAGTAAAGTTCTTGTCATCTACTGTGCCCTTGTAGGTTTTTAATCGTGGTTTAAGAAAATGCCTCAGCCTGCAGAAAGGCTCCCTGTCATTTGAGACGTGTGATCTCAGCAAGCAGGTAGGTTTTTTATTTCACCGATTATTTGACTGCAAATAAACAGCAAATGTTTAATGTTTCGTAGGAAAATATGCAGATAATGAGGAATTTAGGGCCTTTGTAGTAATTATGGGTGGGGGCATAACAGAGATATATCCAGGAATAGACCCAGATCAGGAGGAATGCAATCAAGTTCAAGGCAGGAATGAAGCCACAATAAACAAGGGTGGAGTTCAAGACGGGACCAGGCCTTTCTAAATGTGGTCTTTTTGGATTCAGAGCAGCCCCACTGAGCCATCCTTCAAAATCTGTCAGTTTTCATGGAGCATAATTACACCCTTGTCACCCCCCCGTCTCTGTCTCTCTCTCTGGTATTCAGAGTCAGCACTTTAATTACACCTGGATGAAGCACGTTCGCCAGCAAGATCTATGTGTCGCTCCCCACGGCAAGGGCGACGGCTTCATTTTACAATTATGTGACAACACTAAGCCTGAACACCGCTGGTTCCACAAATCTTCCAACTCAGCTCTGGTAGGTTGACTTTGGGCGTGCTGTTTGTTTTGGGTACTGTCTTTATTTTCCTTTCTTTTCTCAGCTCTATCATTTTAGAGGCTCTCGGTCTCTGTATTTAAAACAACAGGACACGCCTGCTTCAGAAAGTTGCTCTCAGCTGAGAATTAATGAAACAAAGAGTGCTCGGAGGCTAACGCTTTGTTTGTTAATCATGTTTCCTGTTTTGTCTTTGTGAAGGCGGAGCACCTCATAGCAGAGTACGTTTCCCACCACATGTGCCTGGAGGCGGGGCCTCAGGGCGACACTCTCCTCCTCAATCCGTGTGAAACCAGAAACGCCTTCCAAAAGTGGCAGTTCACGAACTACCATGCTAAGTGATGAGATTTAAATGTGTCAAGCATGCACTATAGAGACCTTCAGTGGCCTCACACTACAGTACAGTACGGTCTGCGGTCCAGACTCAACACACGACTGTCCAGAGGAGGTGGGAAGCGCTTTGGTGGCAGTGACGTGTGGTGTAAGCACAGGGTGTGGGGATGTGCAATGTTTCTAATTGTCTTTGTATCATATCAGCATGGACTGACCTTGAGTTTTAAGCGCCAGAGGAAAGAGAGCATCTTCTCTCTGTTTAGGAAGATTTGGACTGGAGTTTGCTGAAGGGATGACCAGGGAAGAACACTCCAAATTGAGAACAACATATCGTCTCACTGCCAAAGACAAACTGTGCCTCTCAGATATGAAATGTAAAAAACTGATTTTTCTTTTTGTTTGCTCTGCTGGGACCGAATCATAAGTTGAATTGCATGTAATGTAAAATGTATACATTTGTATTAAGCGTATCATATTTTTTGGTGAGACATCTTTTTTAGATGTCATATTTTTACGTTTGAAGAGGCACATGGGTGAAACAGCTGCTTCCATGGTTTTAAATGCTGCATAATTAAGGTGTAGGTGTTGTTGTACAGTCTCTTTTGTATGATTTTTTTTTCTTGACACTAGAGGGAAGTGTTGGCTCAGAACATGCAATAAACCTGTGCTGTGATATCATGATTTTGTGGCCTGTTATCAAATGCATTTTCTGAAGAAAATAGAAATAAAATGACAGAGATAAAGATTTAATAGCTTGTATTTCTTTATGATTTTTGTTCTCATCCACTGGTCATTAGGACACGTTAGTATGTGTGTTTAGTAAATCACCAGAAAACACTGAAGCTCTAATACCAAACAACGTCATAGCTATTATAGCTAGTAGGATTATAAAGCCCTGAGCGTCTTATTTGTGTAATCTGCTGCTCAAATACCTGCTTTACATAACAAGATGCTTTCATCCTAAGACAATCAAATGAAAAACATAAAGAACATCAAACACGTGGGATGGTTTTTAGGCATTGCTCTCCAATCTGAAACTACACAACAGATATAAATGGCATTCATTTGGAAATCTTATGAAACCTGCAGAGTTACATCAGAGATTTTAGAACAAATAAATATTTAAACTGCAGAGGGACAGTCAGTTTCCTTTTTACTCTTTTTTTGTTATGGATCATGTCCAGCTGTTTTTATTTTCCTAAAAAAAAAAAAAGAGGCATTACAACCATCTTACAAATTCATAATCATGTGCTCAAACACCTCTATCTTCTGGCGGGTGTTGCCTCTGCGGATCCTGCGGTAGGACACAGTGCTGTATTTGGAGGAAGAGAGGTGGTTGAAGGATTTCTCTGAGCTGGCACCGCCACAGGATTTCTTCGGCAGAGGCAGAGTGGAGTAGCCTGGACTGGGCTTTTGATGAAACCCCACAGGGACATGGAAGTTGTGGTCCTGCTCTGGCTTGTGGTCCACCTGAAGCTGCCTGTCAGCTGGTATCTGGAGTTCAGCACTAGACATCTGCTCTGGGACGTCTGCCTCCCCTTTCATTGTTGTGTCGGTCTTCTCATTGGTTACGTCAGAGGGTTCAAGGTTTGGTGTCACTTCTTTCTTCTCAAGTGGTGGATTTGCTAAAAAGAAAAGGAAGGGATACATCTATTTTATATTCTGCAAAAATCAGAGGTGAGGACTCAAGTCACTAATTTAATGACTTTGGATTTGACTTGACAAAATCAAAAAAGACTTGCAACTTGACTTGGACTCTAACACCAGTGTCTCGTGACTTTTCTTGAGCCTTTTGACTTGAAAAGTACTCGGACTTTCCCCAAACCCAAAGAACTTATTTAAAACGTGTGCCACGTATACATTAATTAACCCTCATTTCCTAAATCAACTCATTTTAATGTTGATACTTTTATTTCCTTTAGATATAAAACATGGGGCAATTTTCAATATCACTTTAACCTTTTGAAACCTGACCAAATTTGCTTGATTTTTCAAAAACATGGGAAGAAGGCAATACGCAACAAAAAAGAAAAGAAAGAAGAAATTTGTAAAAACAAAAAAAAGAAAAAAGAAAATTTGTTGGGGGAAAAAAATAAAGTTAAAAACAATCGAGCAAGAAAATGACCTGTAAAAGTGCTTAAAAATTATAATAATTCTGTACCACAATTTTAAATATGTGATAATAATTATAAATATAGTTATTCCCTAGCTTTCTTCATTTTTCCTTGGTTTTTAATTTGTAAAATAATTTTCTAAATCTATTATTTTCTTGCAATTTGCAATTATTTTCTTAGAGCAAAAAATTTAATGCATAAGGTTTATAATTGCATACAGTATCTGGTTTTGTGTATCCTTACTGTCTATGTATGGCAAAGTAGGGCCCCTGAAACTTATCCCGCTTAGGGCCCCCAGATGTCCGGGGCCAGCCCAGGGTCATGTTATGTATGTTGACCATTGATGTTGACTCATTAGTCATCGTTACCAGTGTTTTTGGATCAAACAAACATGAAGATCCTCACATGCCGCCCTATGAACAAGTAGGCTGCAGTTCATTGTAAATAACGGGGTTTGCCAGGTCTGCGCAGAGGTGTGACAGTCAGTCAATTCAGTTTATGGTGCATCCAGAGTGCATTGTGACTTCTTTGAGAAGTCAGCCCAAATTATTGGCCCTCACCGCTAGATTGCTTTATCGTCGTCAGACTGATAGTTTATGGGTCCCAGATATAACCTACCTGAAAAAAAAAAAACAGTATCATTGCACAATTTTTGTCTCTTTTTAGGCAGCATGAGTAAAAGATAATCATCCTCATGTTTTGTTGTGTTACAGTTTCAGAGTGATGGAGACAGTTGGAGAACAGTTAGATACAAAACAGGATGTAGGCTCCACAGGATATTTTTTTCATGTGGATGTTTTCATAACTATCATGTTTCCTCCCAGACAATGTACAGATTTTTAAGAATTTCATTATCTCAAATGTCTTGGATAAAAACGTTCATATAGCTGCTGTAAATAGGAAAAAAAACTCTCTCAGACTCCCCTAGGTTTGGGCAGAGCCCTGAAAGTTTACAATGCCTGGCTCCGCCCCTGATGAACTTAATCCCTTTCACATATAGTGGTCACTTCAGTTTGCAGCTCTTTAAATGCCATTTTCTTGTACATGCATGGGTTTTGAAGCTTTAACTGCATTTAAGTCACTACAGCGGAGCCTAGTACATCTTGACATACACTGCCACCCACTGGACAGGTGTTGTCAGTGCAACGCAAAACTGTCAAGATGGCCGACAGAATGCAAGAAATGTTGTGCAGCTCAAGAATATCTTGCCAATCCTTCTATAATAGGAGACCCTGGTAGGTAAATAAAATCTAGAAAAATCAAGTAAAATCTAAGGAGTAATACAGTTGTCAAATTTCTAAATACTGATCATATGTTATGTTGTGGGGAAATTGCAAATAATCATCTGTCCACTAAACCGGGCACCATGCATCACTGGCTATATTTCAGCTACAATTAATACTGTTACTGCAGCTTTGTTGTTCTTCAAAATACTTAATCTGCAGTGACTTTATAAGCAGTAAGTCAACTGATTGATTTGGTTTTTGTAACAATATTTTTGTTATTTTTGAAGAAATTGTTTATTGGAAAAATGACAGTTCAACAGGAGGAGGTGGGGGGGTCGAAGAGGTAGGAGTTGAATGAGGGAGGAGGGTGGGTATGTACAGAAGGGAGGAGGATATAGAGAAGCTTCAGGGGTCAGGAGCGAAGGTCAATGCTTTTGCATAGCACCGAACAGTATTAGAATTTGTTAAAAAAAAAAATGTGAACACATTCGTTTAACAGCATTAAAATATATTTTATAGTTTGACATGATATTTATCATGTGATTGGTTTATATATTTTTAGTTTAAAATTTTAACACGTGCCAATATACAAGAGAAAAACATGCAAAATGCATGTTTAAAAAATGAACTTCATATTTTTTCATGCCCTAAAGAGGAAGGAAAACACGTCAGAAAAAAAATCTTGTTAAAAAAATGTTACAGTGTTTGGCTCTGCTCTGCACTTACCTTTTTCGGCTGATATATTTTGCTGTGCTTGCATGTCAGCAGTTGTGCCAGTTTAGTGATTCTCCACATGCACTCACAGACTTCTCTGGACTTACATTACACTGTGCTCCTGGATCTGCAGGATCTGACTGATCCATAGGTTCAGTTTTAGGTCTCTGGAGCTCTTCCTCTTCTTGTCCAGTCAGAGTAACCTGCTGAGTCACTTCTTTGTCCAACACTGTGATCTCTTCCTCAAAAATGGATTCTTCTCCACCTGTATCATCTCCATCAGCTGCCACAGCTGTTGACAAGATGCTCGCACTCGTTGGCACAAGATGTGTTTGATTTTCTGTCCTGCTGAGCTTGGTCCTCATCACTGTAGAACACAGAGTCATCTCCCTCCTCCATTAGCCACACTTCTCTCTCTTCAGGTTCCTCCGGGGTCCTGAGGGCCTCTTGATTGATCCCATCAATGATCTCAAGGACCCGGGATGCCAGTGCATCTTCGTCTACTGTTGGCCTTGGGGCCCTTGGAGGCATTGTGGTCGTCTCCATCTCCATCTGCCTGTTTTTCTTTCTCCTGTGATTTTGAATGTACTCAAAATGCTCTTAGTTGTTTTTGGCAAACTGAATCAAAATTTAAGCACCTTCAGACTTCTCATCGTCATATCGTCTGCTCCAAGTATGTCACCAGAATACTGCTTATCCTACACTGTCAGAGGGTGACGAAAGAATCCATCCTGCGCTTCAGTCAGCAGTGTAAGGCCAAGCTCTCTAGTGTGCTCTCTAGTGCTAGTACCATGTAATTCTGTGTGCGTGTTGAATCACAGAAGAACGGGGGTTTTGTTGTGGCCCCAACAAAGACTCTTTGTGGCTCTGGCATCTGTATATGAAGTGATTGTACTCATTCTGTGATAATCTCTGCGGGGTGACCACCTTCATTCTGTTACGTCGTGAGTCTGGATTAACATTCTCCTATAGGTTATTCTTTATGGTATTTCATCAGCTGAACCAACAGAGGTTTTGCACATATGCGGAGGCTAAGCCCTGTTCATGTCTTGAGTTTTAAGTGCACATAAATACCACTGCATCTTAAGTAAGATGCTGATATAACAGTTTGAAAACTTACAGTATTATCAACACACATCAGCACTGTTCGAGCTACAAAGAGGTATAACTCTCTTTTTCCTTCCCCATTAGTCATGTCACAACTCCTCAGATTTATCTTGTGACGCTTTGGAGGGGCCTGACCCCTAGGTTGGGAACCACAAGACTGAACTACATAACTGTGTATACAGTAGTTTAAAAGAAGAAAGCTAGAAAGCTACACTGGTAAAAACACTGCTTACACAATGATGCTTTATAGTGGCAATATGATAATGTCACATAGGGGTAATTTTACAGCAGAACCATCTATTTTTGGTAACCTTTTGCACCCTGAGCACCTTTAGCTGACTGATAACACTATTGTTCTTTTACTTAACTGTAGTTTGCAGTACATACTGTATGCAGTACCTGTAGTTTGTCTTGCCTGCATTATGTATTAAGTAGGATTTTGAATTCAGGACCTTCATTTTACGTGTTGTTTTAGTACTTGTACTAAATCAAAGGATGTGAATGCTATGTGAGCCCTGAGAGGCAAATGAAAGAAAAAAAATCTAGTATTCCATTGTCTAAGATCTAATTTCTTTATCACTTAAGAACAGGTGGAAAAAAGGGTTTTCCTCAGATACTGTGAAGTAGGTGGGAAAAAGTGTTGCCAGATACAACAACAACCAAAAAAAAAACAAGTTTTACCAGGTGAAAAGATAAAAAGTTTTGCCAAAATAATTTTTCGAAACCACCTTTTTTTCATCTGTAATAACAAAAAAGTTTTGGTAGGTGACCTTTTTTTATGTGTGTGTACTCATGTCGGCCACAAGAGGCTGAAGTGCACCACTACCCCATGTTCTAAAAAGGTTATATATTGTATGCTCGCAAGTTGCCTTGTGTTCAGAGTGCATGGAGCAATTAAAACTGGAAAAACTAAACCTGGAAAAAAGACGTGAAAACTTTCAGAACACAGGATAGTGGTGCACTTCAGCCTCCTGTGGCTGAAAGGAGTATTACAACAAGATAAGGCTCTATAATAATAATAATAATAAAAATAATAATAATAATAATCTAGCAAACTGTCAAACAATTTTTCCATCAGTTTCACAGATTTTATTTATTTATCGTAAGGAAAGTCAGACAAGTTATCCTGGCAAAACCTTTCTTTCTTTCTTTTTTTAAAATCTGTTCTAAAGTCATGAACACAGGAGAGAAAACAACTTAGATCAAGCATAGGAAGTGGATCAACATTTGCTTCTCACTGCACTTCCTTAGTGCTTCCATGTAACACAGTCTGCATGCAAAACACATTTAAATATTTTTTTTTTCTGCTTCATAACACAAAAAAGTCAAAAAGAAGTGGTGAATTTTTTTTTAGATGATCTCTATCTTCACTCTTTTGGTTTTGCTGCTTTAAAATTAAGTGTGTTATCCTTTTTGTGAATAGTAATCATCAAGTGTAGGAAAACAGTTCACTTTATTATAAAGTGATAATGCCCCTCTGCAGCTCTCTCTCTCTTTAGCAGTGGCAGCAGCAGGAAACCAAAGAAGTGAGACTTATTACAGGAAACGGGTGAGGTTTCTATTCTCAAGTGCTGTAGCTTCATTTTTACAAGCTCATGTGCATTGCCATGAATAATATTTGTTTCTGTTTTTGAGTAAACTGTGTGTACTACCTTCATCATCAATGTAGCTCACTCTGATGTAAGAAACACCATTGTGTGTAACTTTAGAATGAGTGTGTGTTATTATCTGGTACCTAACAGAAAACACAGGAAGGGTTTGTAAGATTTTACAAGTTTATTATCTTTTTTAAGCCTTTTTTATACAGATTTTCTCGATTTGATATCAAAAAATAAATCACGACTTTCTCCAAAAAGTTGCATTTTCTTGCCGCTGAAAGTGAAACACACATTTAAGCACATTCACAATTTACAAGAAACAGTGTCAGTGTTTCTGAACGAACACCGAAAGTTGCACACGGCCTGAAAGTAATGATGGAAATGAAAACGGTTAAGTAGTACCTCTTGTACCCACATCCTGTTTTGAGCTGAGCAGACATCTATACTGAGTAGAGCTTTGGTTTTGGTTTACAGCACCTGAATGTGACAGGAGTACTGTTTAAATGTCTACCTGACCTGAAAAATGAATGGTTGTTGTGTGTTTTAGGTCACAAATGTCTCATTTTAAAAATTCAAGGTGCTACATGAATACAGCTACTGCAGTTCAGACTACTCTGATTAATGCTGATCACACTATGATCATGGCATGAGGGAAAAAGTCAGTTTTTATATACATTACAATCTTGTATGCATACATTCGTTCAAACAGAGGAAGATTATTTTCATAATGCTTTTGTGCCGGCACCAGTCTAAGCCAAGCGGTGAGCCAGGCTCACCTCCGAGGCTGAGGACCTTCTTGAGTCAACTTTGACCTTGGCAAATGCCAAGTGCCAACATGTCCATCGTCTCTGTGTTCCCATGAAGGTCAAAAAGAGTTAACCCAACCATAAATGTGGGTAAAGTCTTCATTATAGAGTCTATTTTGTTCTGCAACAAAAGCATGAGAAACCCTGTTAACCCTTCAAGTAGACACAAAGAGCCTGTGAACAACAAGTCACTGAGTGTTTGCTCCCGTCTCCTCCTCTTCAACTGATCGCTGGAGTCCAGGAATTAACTTCAGGATGTGTTTGCGAACGCTGCCCCTCCTGCTCTTACGGGGCAGGGTACCAAACAAGGAGGAGATCCTTGTTTCCTCCCAGGAAGGAGAGAGGGAGCTGCTGCTGCCGGCCAAACTGGAGCTGCTGGAGCGGCAGAGGGATTGGTGATGACGGCTGGAGCTGGAGGAGAACCCGCAGTCCTGTGAGGGGAAATCTCTGGAGAAGAAGCAGCCGTCGTCCGTGGTGCTGGCTGCACTGCAGGGACTGGGGGAGTACAGATCCCCGAACACACTGGCCTGGTCACTGTCATCTGTCATCATGCTCCTGTAGCTACTGTCACTAGAAAAACGCCGGCCACGGCGGCCTGTGGGGGAGCTCAGACTTGCTGAAGAGCCCATTGAGAGGTGGAGGTTGCTGTTGTTCAAGTTACCTGTAAACATAACAGAGCCCCTGTTAGAGAAACGCTGCAGCTGGCGAGAAATTTGCAACAGGAAGTGCGTCAGTCTGTGTTCATCTCTCAGGGGAACTCCTTTTATCTAATTTATTTGGCGTTTACACTTGAATTCACAACATGAACAGTGTCACTTTAGAAATATGACAATGGCTGTGAGAAAGGAAGTGCTGTGGTCTGACAGCTGAGCAAGCCCTCTCACCTCGCATAAGCCGCTTTTCCTGTAATGTGAGGGCTTGCAGCTCCACCAATTTCTCACGAAGTGTTTGCTGTATGGGCAAGAAACAACATGGTTTTACTTCCAGTAACATTCTTCTACTGTATACATTCATACATATGCTCAGATGAAGGCCTGATAGACCAAAAGCTCAAAGTGAAATACTGCATAAATCTAAGTGTGCAGACATCTCTTCTATCAGAACATTTACCCTACAGACATCTCAGTATAAGAGCACACAGTTCTTCTGCAGTGTGGGTTTAGTTGTGAAATATTTGGGTATGACCTGTTTCACACAGTATGTCAACCTGTAATTAACAACGGTGTGGCAGTTTGCTCTTTCATAATAACCAGCTGGGTTTGTGTGGTTTAGTACAGTCGTCTATAGGCTGCAACACAACCACAGAGCTGCAGCACGTCAACAACAAACATGGGCAGGGTTATAGAGACACACCTTAAGCAGGTTCATCCTCTTCTCCAGCTCTATCTGCTTCACTACATTTCCACACACAGTCTCCATCCTGAAATCACATAATAACACATAATTACAGACACTTTCAACAGCCATCATTTTACGCCTATGCAGCTGATTTATGCTCTGCTGTGCTTCGCTGTACAACCAGTTTTTATTCCTTTCACTCACTTTAGAGTGTTGGTTGATTCTCTAATCAAATCCAGGATGTGCTGATGAGACGATCCTTCGATGCTGACCCCGTTGATAGTGACGATAATATCTCCTGTAATAAAAGAGGATGCAAAAAAGAGGAACTAATCAATTACGAGAACTCAACATGGCTTTGCGTGGTATTCGTGCATCAGTATGGGTGTGTACGTGTAAGTGATGTATCTGTCAATGTATCTGCAGTAGAAAGTTACGATAAGGTCTGACAGTTTTGTGTGTGTGTGAAAGCCTGTGCAGGGCCTGTGTAGAAGGCGTAGGTGGTTCACCTGCGGTCAGGCCAGCACTCTCGGCAGCGCTTTCCTCCTGCACTTTGCGCACAAACGTGCACATCTCCACTGCAGAGCTGTCCTTCAGCTGCAGGCCATAGGTCTGCAACAAGAGACCATTTGTTACAAAAACAATACTTTTTCCACAGAAAAATCCTCTTACACATAAAGTGAGCATGAACACTGCAGATATTAAAAGCCATATGAGCAATTATAAAGGTGATTACCTGAATTTCAAAACCAAATGACTCATTGTCTTGTTTTTCCAGTACAATTGTGGTCCTGTGCAAAAGAGCAATGCAAAAAATACTTAACTTTTTATGAACTAAACTGTCTTTTAATGCAAAATCGATTGCAAAAACAGACAAAAAAATGCAAAAATTTGAAATGTAGTAAGGCTAAAGTTGAATTGCACATCAGATTTCGATATATTTACCTTTGTGGGTCGGCGTAATCAACCAGTGAGTTGGTGCGGGATGGTTTGGGCTGCAAAAGAAGAAATGCAGAGTTCCTCTTTAAAACAATATAATAGATTCAAGTTTTAAACCTCTGTGGGAACTAAAGAGGTCATTCAATGTTGGAACATGCTGATCCTACAGTGTTAAATAACTCAAAAGATTAAAATTGTTAAAAGGCTTTTAGGCCAGCTGCAGGGAGCTGCTGTACTTAGTTGGTGGTAAATCAGTAAACTGCTTCTCAGTATAAAACAATACTGTGTGAAAGAAAAATCTCAGCTCTAATCGTGTTTATATGACAGAGTTTGCAGAAGTGTTTGTTTACATGTTATATTACAGATATGTATCACCTTGACTTATTGTCTCACCTTGCATACTCTGGGCAGAGAGGCTGTGTTGTGCCGGTGTCGATCATTGTTTCCCCTCAGTGAACGTCTGTACCACAGGGAACATTTCTTCCTCAGAGTATTATCCACAATGTAACTCTCTTGGCTGCCCTGGCGTGGAAGTCCATTGAAATTCATGGTGGACTGCATGGTAGAGTAGTCCTCAAAGCACCATCATGTCCTGCTGCAGCAGCTCTTCAGTGATTGTGTGGCCCTGCCCCGCTGTGCAGCCAAAATGTGTCAAAGCGGAAATCCACGTCATGTGATGGTTGTGGTGGACCCGCATCTGCATCACATACCTAATTTCCTGTTCGCCTCTTTTAACCCCTTTCTTGAGAAGGGATGGTCTGCTGTTTTGAAAAGCAAAGGCTGGAGTTTTTTCTTTTTATTCCCCTTCAAACAGTCCCTTTCCCTTTTTGCAGTCGAAGCAATTCGATTTATGGTCTGTCAGAAATCAGTAATGCATGAGAAACTGCCACCTCTCGCCTCCACCGGCACCTGCTTCCAGCCTCTCTCACTCTCAGTTTCTCAATGGGCTTAGCCTCAGTGTAAGCCTGAGTCCTGTGTTCTGCCAAGCAGGGAGACTTGTCTTATGAGGACAGACAAAAGGCTGATTTAGCTCGGGGCCAGTGTCACGCTCCCTAAACAGACAGCATGGGTCATTGGATCGAAGGCATCAGACATGGTTGGTTCAAAAGGGAGATCACACACACACAGGCCGGCAGCCGGGTAGACAATGGCTGATGGGGTAAAGAAAACTGAACCACAGTGCACAAACCTTCTCCCACTACCACACCCATGCCGACAAAAGGTACACTGTTTAATCTGCAGGGGAAGAGTATCATCTTTCACCGTGCACAGCACCTGAATGTCTTTGGTGGCCAGTAAATCAGGGAAAATTATCTTTTAACTTTGAGCCTTCATACTGTATATGTGAAGCCCTGTTGAAATACTCCTTTACTAGCAGATTGCCTCACAGCAATCCCCTCTGCTCCACTGACCCTCAGCACCGCCGTTAGCCAACCGACCACGGGACCGTCTGGAGCCCAGATATCCCATTTCACCAGGACATTGCAAATGTACTGCAATGCGTTACATTTTGTTCTCTACATTGAAAGCATGCACACTCCTGCTGCTTGAGGAAAGCAAGGAGGACAACAGAAAAGCATGGGATGCACGGTCACTAGTGATTTTGTAATATGCGAAGAACCAGAGTGCAAATCTCTGCTCAAGTTTCAAGACTATACTTATGTTTTTCTCATGTGTCCATATTAGCTGCCTATGTTTTGAGTTAAAATGCATTAAAGAGCAATCTTTATTTATCCATTTTTCAGTGTTACAGCCTGTAAATTTCGTCTTTCTCTTTACACAAGCATCGTTTCCTTAAAGGGTAACTTTGATATTTTTCAGCCCAGACACAATTTTGCCATGTTCTTGTGTCTAAGTGACTAATGGAGACTATTTCTGAAATTGGTCTAGTATTGAGCGAAATCGATGCAGCCTGCAGCCACGAAACAAGCTGGAATGTGATCACTCGTAGCATTTGTGCACCATCAATTTAC
Source organism: Cephalopholis sonnerati (assembly GCA_019142605.1). NCBI lineage: Eukaryota > Metazoa > Chordata > Actinopteri > Perciformes > Serranidae > Cephalopholis > Cephalopholis sonnerati. The sequence goes on from JAGQAX010000012.1 coordinate 20,724,790, forward strand.
CTCCTCTTAAAGTGCTTGTTTTTGCCACTGCGGAGACAGACCTTTGTTAAAAAGTAAGATCCTTTTTGTTTAACCAGAAACAGCCCTGGAATCACCAAATGCACCAGTCAAGGCCAGAATATTTTCACATCTAACTCTGTGAATAAAGGGTTAATTTCAACCAGACCAGAGCTGGTGATTGTTAGAACAGTAAAAAGACAAACCAAGATGGTGTTTGTGAGTTCTGTTTTGTTTCTGTTGACTTTGATGAAGTGTGTTTTAAAGTGATAAAATTACTGTTTATTTAAATGGAGTCTGGTTTGTTTGGTGATAGAGATTTCAAGGCTGTGTCTGGTTAAACAAAAATGATCCTAAAAGGTCTGTCTCTGCAGGGAGCATTACCATAATGTTGTTAAATACAACGTGAGTGTGTCTGTGGAAAAAACAAGCACTTTAAGTGGATGGAAATTGATGGTGCAAACATGCCACAAGTTACTTAAAAGAGCAAGCCAGAGCAGTTTCAGTTGCACTGGGAGGGGACCTTCGATATCCCATTGCCATGGAGACAGGCATATGCTTTAATCTATGAAGCTGTTATAGATTCCAAGTCACAATAGTTTCAATTAGAAATTCTGTGCAAAATACTGCCGACATGAAAGATGCTTTTTGGTTGGGGTATGGAAGAGGATGGAAACTGTAGTTTCTGCAGATCTGAAACTGAAGATATGTTGCATTTATTTTGGTTCTGTCCTCACGTCCTCAACTTTTTGGACGACTATCAAAAGATGGCTTGCATCAAGTTCATTTTTTTTTAACCATGTGCCCTCGAACAATAATGCTCGGTGATTTAAGAAATGGGTGTCCCAGAATTTTGAATACTTTGATATCATTAGGAAAAAGATTTAATTTTGAATCAAAAGGAAGAGAGCGATTGACATTCCCTTGTTTTCTTTCCTTTTTAAAACATTTCTTTATGTTAGGAGGCATTATTGCTACAAGGCAGGGGCAATTATTTGACTATGAAAATAGATGAAATAGAGAAAGGCCAAGTTTAGAAGAAGGATGATTATGACATCATTAATAAGTTGTTTTTGGTTGTTTGTTTTTGGTGTTGATTTGGTTTTTTGTGTGTTTTCTTTTTCTATGTCAAGGGTTTATGATGTGTTATAGTGTTGCTGTGTAATTTTTATTTATTTTGCTTAAATAAAAACAAAACAAAAAGAGTGTTTACATTGCAGCCTGTTTTCCTCAATACTAGAGCAATTTGAAAAATTGTTGCTCCCATTAGTCACTTAAGCACAAAAACATGAGAAAATAGAGCCCATGTTGAAAAATGCAGACGTTACCCTTTATGTGAAAATGCGAGTCCATCTTTTAAGTAGTCAAAATCAAAGCTAAAATCATTTTGTGACATTTTGCTTACTCTTAGTTTCAAAGTGCTCTATAAACCCTATGTGGGTTACACTGTGACAGACAGCACGGCAAAAATCCGTTAAAGCAACTCGAGCACAGTGTTGCGGTATTGACTCATCTGTGTAGTGCTGATGGCCTCAGTGTTACATTTTTATTTCCTCTGTCTAACGGACACATCATAAGCAGTGTATACAAATAGAGCAGTAGAACAGAAAGCGCAGATGAGTCACGTCAGTTCAGATAAACGAGTGATGAGGAAGATAAAAAGACCTGTTTCAGATAAGTTGCTCCGGGAAATTCTGTCCTTGGTGCAGTAATGTGCACAGCTCTGCACAATCAGTGCTTTCAACTGCCTCACAACTGCAATGTGAGACATTTCATACTAAATATATATATATATATAATGAAAACAAAGCCGTTAACTCCATGAAAAACAGTTTATTGACCCACTGATATCACTTATTTCTATATAGAATAAATAGTGCAAGAGAAAAGATACAATGCAATGGCATGAAATCTGAGCATCAACACAAAACAGTTTCACATGAATCAAAAGTATTCATCTAAATAACTGGATGGTTTGAAAATCAAAAAGCAGGTCTTATTTTATGAAAGCCGTATCACATTTGTTAATATTTAGCAATTTCATATACAAGATATATAAAAAAAGACACCAGTCAGAAATTGCACATGGTGGTCACTCCTCTTTGGAATGATTGATAAGTTTTTTATATGCTCAACTATGAGTCGTGTCACCTGTCTGATTCTCAGAGAAGCAGATATGACACAATAGACAAAATAAAAGCTCAGCTCAGCATCCAACTTAAGATAAAAAAAAAAAAAAAATTATATTACAAGTATTTTCAATGGGTGCAGGCAGAGCCGGACGCTTTAATACTGCATTTTAATACTTCATATCTGTGTTCTGCGAAGTCGAATGATTCCATGATTGAAGTCGACTAATCATTTCATAGAAAGACGATAATGAAGACGTGTACATGAACTGATATTTGTCAAGAGACAAGCGACAGGCTACTGTACATAGCTTATTTATAAGAGGCAACACAGCTGATGCTACATATCGACCAGTAATCATGACACCTTCATAACAGGAGAACACTTAGTATACGTGTCAACACTGAGCAGCTACATGGAAGTATGTAACTGGAACTGAAAGCTATGATGGAGGGGAAACATAGACAGAGTTTCTCCACAGCACTACAATGATTAACCAGATTCACAGCTTTAAATACAGGATCACTTCACATGATATGAAACACACACACACACGTGCACACGCAGGAACACCTTCACACATGGTGTACCAGTGTGCACTTTCCCTAATCCTGTTATGACAAGGCTTTACAGGCCTCATCACACAGTGGCATTGGTGATCATATGTGCACCCATCACCCAGACTGTGCTCTGTAAGTACTACCAATGACAATTTGTCTTCTTTTATTTCTTTAATTGGCTTTATCAAGATCTTTATGAAAATCTGATCTGATTTTTGCTTTGTCAAATTATCTGGCACATTGGGAATCCTCCCATAAAATGTAAAATGGAGTGTTTTCTAACACATACTGTACGTAGCTGTTAGACTCCCCTGTTAAAAAATACTGATGAGCCAATGTTAACAATACTGAAGTTTGGACTTGTGCATTAGGGTAGCTAAAATATTATAATTTGAATATCATGCTTCCAGTGTGAATAAATATATTTCAGATATATAAAATGTAACTTTTCACATTCATGAATGAGCTTTTGTTTTTCAACAAACTTGCATTCACCTGTCAGAGAGCAGCTCTTTTCAGCAACTGAAAGCTTTACATGTGCAAAAAATTTTTAGCAGGAGCTTATAGCTGTACTTCTCTTTATGGAAAGGATAAGACAAAGAAAAGTCTGTAGCTACTCTACTGATCCCATGAGGCTGTTGAAATATGAAGAGACAGCTTAATAATTTAAATGTAATTCTTATAACTTGTCGGTCTCAGTGTTTAAAGTTTGGCCTGAGGGTGGCGCTAAAGAATAGGTAGAGTTTTTAACTAAATCTAAAAGGGTGAAAAAAATCTGGTGATTTTAGGGACAGCCAAAGACTTGGATTGTCAGGCTACACTCTTATTCAGCTCAGCCTCAGATAAACTTAAAGGGCCAGTTCACCCTAAAGTCAAAAATACTTATTTTTCCTCTTACCTGTAGTGCTTGTTATCAGTCTAGATTTTTTTGGTGTGAGTTGCCATATGTTGGAGATATCAGCCATTGAGATATCTGCCGTCTCTCAAGTATAATGGAACTAGATGGCACTCAGTTTGTGATGCTCAGAGTGCCAAAACAACACATTTGAAAAACTCAACAACAATAACGATCAGGAGTCTTATTTATAAACATTGCGTACACACAAAACAAGGCCTGAAAGGGGCTTACGCGTGATAGCAGAAACTTTGACCCATGCTTACAAACATTTTGGAGACGGCAAATTTGCGACGCAGATGGTCAGGTGGAAGCTTCATTGTAGGAACTGTCGAATATTTTTTGGTGCACACCATTTTGGCTTTTGTTCGTACATACATTTTTAGGATGGATCTTACGCATTGTTTTAGAAATGAGACCCCTGATTACTCAGGATATTCAAAGACCTTGTTGTGAGCAGTTACATGTAGGAACTCTTTCTAATAAACTTCATACACCAACCGTATCACCGCACAGAGGGAAGCGTGCATCTACTGCTAGCTCACCTAGCAACACTGAGCTATGTTAAAGCACAGCAGAGGAGGATGCCAATAATGGTTACATCTCACACTGTAACAAGCACAAGTGGATACACACTTCCTTCTGGGTATAGTCTGGTAGAAAGAAAATATTTCCTAATCGGCTCACAAGAGGGTCTGCGGATTATCTCAAGTAACTGGGTCACAATTTCTGGAAAGAGACATTGCTGTTGAGTTTTTCAAATGTATTATTTTGATGCTTTGAGCACCACAAGCTGAGTGCCAGTCTAGTTCCATTATACTGGAGAGAAGGCAGACATCTCTACGGACCGATAACTCCAACACTCGACAACTTTCACCACAACAATCTACATTAATAAACAGCACTACAGGTAAGAGGAAAAATGTGTTTTTGATTTTGGGGGTGAACTGTCCCTTTAAGGTCAGGGGATCTTCAGAGTTATTAGGGCTCATCCTCTGAGGAGCAGGAATGTCTGTACCAAATATCACTGTGATCCATTCAATAGGTGTCAAAGTATTTGGACCAACAGAACCAGCGGAGCAGCTGTCATTAGTCAGCACTAAATCACACTGACAACCCACTTGGATATATTCAGCTAAAGGACGTGCAGTTGTATTCCTGTTAATGGTACAGTAACCTTTCCACTGAGCTTTCATCAAACCATTTTATGTATAATAGTTTTGTAATAACTATTCAAAAGCACTTTAAACTCTTATAAATTCAGATTATCAGGGACAGTCTGTAAGTGTGCCCTGTAAAACCAGTCAGGACCAGTTTTATCCAGTATCCTTTTGTGATTGTCAGTAAGCACACTAACTACCCAGCAATACTGTGTTTGCTACAAGATATGGCACAAAAACATCACAATGTGCAACTTCAAGCTTTGGGCACTTAAATGTCTGAGGTAGCAAAATAATCTGTATATACATTATACATTGTCTTATTTCATATGGCTCTTCCTACCAGCTGTTTGGTTCTTTTTTTATTAGGTGACTATGTGCAAAGCAGCCACAGACACCCCCTACAATACTTTGGCACCAAAACAACCTGAAGTTGCTCTCTGAGGGTGAACAGCGTGGCTGCGTCCTGCAGAGGGCAGCCTCAGGCTGTAAGAGAGAACAGTTTCTCCCAGTTTGCTTCCAGCATCTCTCAGTCCATCGTGTTGCACCAGTGCCAGCACCAGCGCTGATCTGCAGTGCAACAAATCGAACTAATCTTTGACGTCTTTGATGACGGACAGCTGAGACACGGTTTTCTTGACCCGCAGAGCGGTGAGTCGAGCGGCAGGGTTGGCGTACCAGCACTCTCTCATCAGTTTGCCCATCACACGCAGAGCCTGGGGTATCAACAAGGAGACAGGTTTGTTTATGTAAAATGTGACTTAATTCAGACAGCAGGCTGAAGTTTAAGCTTCTTACTTTGAATAACATAAATATCAAGAGCTTCAGGTATATGTGCTTTGAATTTCCCATTGGTAGTTATCAGAAAAGACAAAATTTGTGGTCACTAACAAGGTACGTGTTGTTCATTTTTCTTTTTCTCTAAGATTTTTTTTGGTGAGCATGAAAGGGGGAGAGAGAGGGGATTACATGCAGCAAAGGGCCACAGGCTGCAATCAAACCTGCGAGCACTGCGGCAAGGACACTCCCTTCATATATGCGCCACCGGGCACCTGTAGTTCATTCCTCTCTAAACTAACAAATCTCATCGCAGCTGAAGAGTGTTTCAGTTCAGCAGTAAGTTCAGTCTGTTTCTTTAAGTTTAGCACAAACTTGGCTGACACTGTTAACAATCTTAAAAGCTCAGCGACCACCGATCTGCAACAAATTTATTGTTCCGTTATCTTTTGCAGTCTTCCAGTAAGCCTTTTTTTCAAGAACTAACATGCTGGACAACTGAGCTGAAAACACTGCAGTGCTCACCAGTGAGGGGAGGAATACGTCAACTACAAAATGACCATCTGTATATCAATAAGTGTCCCCGCGTTCTCTTGAATTTGTAAAGAAAACTTAGTTTTTCTGGCATTCCTCCATAGGGGACAAAAGAATCTAAAAGTGGAGAAAATTCTCAATGAATTTAGGTCACCAGTCAACATTTGTATGTGGCCCTGGGTGTGAACTAAATGAAATGAATGGGCCCTATATGGTATTGTCCATGGGTTCCATAATGGCCCTATTCCAATTGCAATTAAGCTATGGATACCTGGGTACCGATTGGGTATGGGCCCAGAATGGGCATCTTATCTTGGGCCAACTTGGGTAAAGCCACCCATGTGCGCCTTTGGAATGTGGCCATTATGGAACCCATATAGGGCCCATTCATTTCATTTAGTTCACACCCAGGGCCCCACATACAAATGCTGGCTGGGTCATAGGGGGCTGCGTTTAACAACAGTAAAATTATATCAAAAGCAACTTGTGCAGTATAATTCAAGTTTCATTTATCCAGTCATATGCTCAGTGCTTCCCAAACACATGCATTTCTGCTAAAACCTTACTATTTAAGATTTCTGTACATGAGTATATGAGCTTAACATGGAGTGAGTAATTGATTTGAAATGTTCATTTCATAAGTGAAGTATTTCTTTTAAGGGACTTACTCAGTCAGTGAAAATGATGATTAACGTGTATCCAGTTTATTTTGTTAATACATGCACTGAACACCTCTGCTACAAAATAAAAAAAAACAACATATTTCTCCTCTAAGCCAACTCTTTATGCTCAAGGCACACCTGTATTTACATCTGTTCACAACAGCTTCTGTAACATGTGTTGTCACTCTTATCACGACACAAGACAATAAACATAAGAAAAAATAAGACAGGTAGCTCTCATGATACTCTGTGCAATAAAGCGATACATTGCCCCATTTACAGCTTTCTCCTGTTAATTGTTATCATCCCTCACACTGGCTGCCAATCATGGCTCACCTCACAGCTCTGCCACTGGTTGGGAACGTTGGGTCTGAGTTTCTGCTCACACACCACCTTCCTCATGTCCTCGATGGTCGGATCAGAAGGCACCAGGTCGTAATAAGGCAGCTGGAAATCTTCATGAAGTCCTGTGATAAAGGTGGAGATTTTGTTTGTCAAACTTTTCCTCACCCACGTAAATAACACACAGGTCTGATGACGTACAGTGACTTCATTCAACAATATAAACCACCTTAAAAGATTACCATGCAAGGAGCAAACTGACACGACATATAGAAACCGACTGTTATTGGCACAATTCCAGTCTCATCGGAGATGTCATGCATGTGCTGTTAATGCCATAGTGTGTTTTGCTGATGACCTGTCCATTAATATTTCTATGGATAAACAAGTCTGACTGTATGAGTGTGTGTGTGATTCAAAGTACCCCTGACAGAGCATCTTCGGGCCAGTTCCCAGAACACCAGGCCCAGCGAGTAGATATCCGCCCTCTTGAATGACTCAAAGTTGTTCATATTGATTGTCTCGTCCAGGATTTCTGGGGCCATGTACCTGCAGAGGACAAAATGATTAAGACCTAATGAAATAAAAAAAAAAAGCCTGGTACTTCTTTCCTTAACCAATTTGTGTGGGGGTTTGTAGCCCCGTGTTATCTGAATTGAAAATAATAAATACAGGAAAAACAAGCTCAGTTCGTCACTGTCAGTGCAAAGAGGTTTAAACATTATGTTTCCGGGAACTTGAAAAACAAATACATCATCTATAAAAACTAAACTGACAGCACTCACTGGTGATTTATGCTGTTTAGCTCAAGGGTACTTTACCATTTGAATCTTGTGAGCTTTTTGTAATACCACTGAGAGTCGCCAAAGTCTAAGAACTTAATCCTACATGTACAGAGTTTAAGTTTGGTCTATGGATAAATACACATGTTCATATATCGCTTTACCAGAATTTTTTTTCTTACAGTAACTAGTTGTATCACGCCTGCATCAGTCCTGTTTGCTTTCTAATACAAAATAACTTTCATGACTTTTGTCCAGCATTTTTCCCAACAGACCTCCTAGAGCACTCATTATATCATTATTGCACTGTGTACACACCCACCCAGCTAACTGTTAACAAACAGCAGTGGGACTGAATGTGCATGACACAGTGGAAACCTACTGAGTCTTTGATTTTGGATACTGCTTTTCTTGCATAAAACAGCGGGCTGGCTCGTTCCATGTTGTGAGGCAATGACCAGTATTCACCAAAAACATTTCAAGTCAGAGGCTGACTGTAAACTCTGTGACAAATCTAGCACCTTAATTAAATTAGACCAGGTTTAAAGGCATTTCAGTTTCATTTTATGACTCTGTTTTGTGTATGTTATTGTGAGTTGAGAGGTCACTCTCACCTCTTGGTTCCCACTCTGTGGTTGGACGGTATGTCGATGGCGTTGGTGCTGGAGTCGTGTTTCACGGCCAAACCTAAATCTGCGATGACTGCCGTGCCGTTCTTCTTCACCAGGACATTTTTAGACTTTAGGTCTCTGTGAGCAATGGCAGGTTTTCCTAGAACCAAGAAGGGCACAAATAAGGTTTTAAACTTCATATATATAACAAATATTTTTCATCTTTACAGTGATGAATTAAAAGAATTTTGCAGGATTAAAGGAATACTTCACTCCCCAAATGATCATTTGCGTATCAGTTACTCGCCCTATGTTACGTTGAATTTGTGAAGAAAACTTTGTTTCTCTCGCATGCCTCCACGGTAAACAAAGAAAAAAAAATTGAGACATTTTCTGATGAATTTGAGTTAAAGGGGTCCACGTTTAACAACAGCAACACTATATCAAAACAAAACTCTCACACAACTGGTGCACAATATCCCTCATTTATCCAGTCGTACACTCAGTACTTCCCAAACACATGCATTTGCTTTTATTTTTTCACCTAAATCTTTATTAAGACATTTTTGTGACATTGACATGTCAGTTATTAAATAATTGAAAAATAATAAGAGCTAACAAAACAAAAACTGCTTGGGTAAACACAAATTTTTACAGCCTGTCGTCTTTTTAAGTCTCATATAGAGACCATATTTTCCATTTCCTTTCTAGTTGTGCTTCCTGTAGTCTCAGTATGTGTTTCAGTTTCTCCATTCAAAAAGATATCTTCTACAATTGTTAGCCATTGGTCCTTCGTTGGTGGTGTTTCTTTACCCCAGTTCCTAGCGATAGCTCTCTTGCTTGCTACAAGCAATATTTTGATCAAATATCTATTATTAGCAATAACATTTTCTTCAGAAAATTTACCTAGATATAGCACCAAACAACTGTTAGGAACCTCATATCCTAGCATGTGCTTAAGCTCTTTACATGCCATTTCCAAAAATACAGTTATTTTTGGACATTGCCTAAAAAAACAAGGTTGACTGGTGTATCTTCCACATATTATGCTAATCTTTGTCTGAAATTTCTACATTGAGTTCTTTCTGACATTTTACCTTGAAATATTTAGTTGAATGTTTGTCATTTGCATTCAGTCCTTGATACAATGCCGATATTATTCTTATGTTACTTTCCGGATATGGTTTAATTATGATTTGCAAAACACCATTCACCTCCCTGGAAGAATCTGATTTCCCTTTTGTAACACATGCATTGTCTTAAAACACTTCTGCATTAACACACGTCACACACACAAATGAGTATCATGCCTGCGCTGTTCATGCAGAAAGATCTTAAATGTTAAGGTTTTAGTTTGTGGTTTCAGTTTGTGTGAGAGTTTAGTTTTGCTGTTGTTAAATGCGGCCACTGTGGAGGCATGTGAGAAAACAGTTTTCTTCACAAGTTAAATGTAACACAGGGTAAATAATTAATATACAAATGGTCATTTGGGGATGAAGTATTCTTTTACTGGAATGAAAAAGCTTCTGCACCAATGTTTTGTTGTATTCTTACATGCTGTACAACATCATCTAATCCAGTAATCAGAGCCATCAATAAACCATAATGTTAATATAATAACACTGGTGAGTTGTAATAAGTTTACTGTGCAGTTATTGTAGTGTTGAAACAGTCAGTCAATTAATAGATTGGTCACTAGCTAGAGAAATTACTGAGTAATGTATCAAGCAAAATACCAAAGAGTTGCTCCTCTACATGATGCATGGTCTTTACCATTGTAAATTGATTATTTTGGGATTTCCAACCGTTAGTTGGGAAAAAAACAAGATGTGTGTGGACATAACTTTTCGATCTGGGAAGCTATGATGAACATTTTTCACTAAAGTCAAAATAATCTTAAATTGTAGGTCTAAATTATGATTTATCGACTGACAAACAGTTTTGATGACACACACGCTGACGTTACCAATTCAGGCTCTTCATTCATTTAATGCAGCCTTACCCTGTGTCCCAATGATTTCCATGTGGAGATGTGCCAGCCCACTGGCTATGGACAGAGCGAGGACAACCATTCCTTCCAAAGACACTGTGTACCTGTTCAGGTAGTCATACAGGGAGCCATGCTCATGGTACTCTGACACCAACCAGAGCTGTGTCCACGAGCCATTATCTGCAGCACACAGCAAATATTACCGTCACCTATGTTGGCACATTTATGTCATAGCTGTGATGTGAACTTGATTCACTCTGGTTAGTGAATCTGAATCCGATACCTTTGTTGTCAGCTGCAATGAAGCCCAAGATGTTCTCGTGTCTGAGCATGATTGTCTGATAAATCTCTGCTTCACGAAACCACGACCTCTCATCTCTGGAGGAGAAGATCTTCACCGCCACATCCTCTCCTCGCCACTTTCCCCGCCACACCTCCCCAAATCGGCCCTTCCCAATGGTCTCCTGCAGGACGATAGTTCGAGCTATAGTCCGCTGGACCAGTAGTGGCAAACCTGCAGGAAAACCAGCAAGATGATTAGCTGATATTCATGTGTAACTAATCCATTTTACTAGCTCCACATTCATTAATGACTTTGATGAATTATCAAGTCATTTAAAACGGCTGGCGACATCTCCCCTACCTGATCCAGAGCCCGAGGTGCTCATGTCATAGATGAGATCCTTGAGACATTTGTCAGGTGACATTAGCATCTGGTCATCCAGAGGCTCCTCTGGGTCCTGCTTGTGGGCTCTGCTGTAGGCACAGCGGTGGCCCTGCACAACAAACACACCCAGCAGGATCCCCACACACAACAGGCAGGAGGGCACCAGGATCACCACAGCGAGCTGCAGCCTGCTCCAGCCGGGTTCTTCCAAAGGCCTCTCTGTGATAACACACACATACACTTGATGTTAACACATGACTGGTGCCTGAAACTGGACTCTTTAGACAAAGACTTCATCACTGAGCTCACCATTATTGTTGCACCCTCTAGTGGTCATAACTGATTACTGTGCGTTGGGTGCATTTCAGCACATTTCATATCATAAGTGGCTTAGGGGCCAGGGCCGCCCATTAAGGTGTGAAAACAGGAATGTTTTCTAGGGCCCAGCCACTTTAGAGGGGCCCATGACGGCCAGCAATAATCATGTTCATCCTAAATATAAACAATGATAACCACATTTTATTTTTAATGAAAGTATTCACCATCACTTATTAAAACAAGTCAAAGAAACATTGTAATTATTGTGGATTAAGAAAAATGTTGACTGTTTCATAATAAAAAAAAAACTTAATATAAAAATTAATAAAATAAATAAATGGTATGAGGTTTTTTTTGTATGTAACTGCTGGAAAAACAATTGCTGTGCTCAAAGGAATTTAGACAGACAATACCTTCTTAATGGCACAAGAAAAACAGTCTAATGGAATGGCAGGAGGGTTAAATGCATATCAAATGCCCTCATCTGTGTTTTCGCCTTGTGTGAGAGAGCCGAGTAACGCCCAGTTGTAAATTCCAATGGGGAGGACGGCAAGAAGTTAAAATATTTTAACTCCAACTACTGTTACCGTTGCCAGTATTCTCTGCTGGCCTCATTTTACTGTTCTGCTCTCGTCTACTAAAGTGATATCTGCTTTGCCGTCTACCGTCTGCCTGATTCCATGTAAACGCAGCATAAAGTAGATCTGGGGAGGGCCCATTCACTGTACATTTTCACGGGCCCGGCCTGTCAGTGGTGTTTAATTACTGCTGTGATATGCTGATGTTCTTCATTTCAGAGAAACACTTTCCTGACCTTAACCCAAGCTCAGCAAAATTAAACCATCACCCCGGCTGACAATCTTAAAATTTAAAGAGATGGAAATTCTGCATTTGGCAGATGCAAAGTTTCGTCTGCCAAAAAATGCATTTTTCCAGAGCACCAGAAAATTTCATCACCTCCCATAAATGTCACTAATCAGAAGCAATAAAGAGATACAGAGGCAGAAGTTTTCAGAGCCATTAAAACTCTCCTCCAAAAAGTAAAACTTCAAATGCTTTTTTTTACCCTCGGGACAAGCTTTTTCATTTAAAATAAGTGAGTGATCAACAACAGGTGCGCTATGGGAATAAACTGTGGGTTTGGAAAAAACAATGTAACCTGGCTTTTCTATCTCTGACCTTCATTCTGTCTGTGGGTGGACAGAGGAGACCTGGACACAAACAAAAATAGCAGAGCTGGTGGGCGCTGTGATAATATGAGATTTAAACACATGCTGACAACATAATGCACAGAGAACACTGTAACAGCATTGTGGCACACAAAAACCTTTCAGTTTCCCCAGATCTATAATTTCACTCTTTAGTATTAAATGATAGGCCTGGGGAATTGTGTACTAAAATTAACTTTGGACGATACCAACATGATTTGGCCAACTCAGACTGCTGTGACCTCATTTGAACAGGAACCAATAACTCTTTTAATAAACAGTTTCAACATAAACAATGCAGACTTGAGAAACCCAAACGTAATCCATGTTTCTTCAGCCTTTTCATCTTCCCAAATCCCCAAAGCATGAAATGTCCTCACCAGGAGTGCCTCGAACATGCAACATCTGCAAATGGCCCAATGTGCAAAGCAACACGTCATGAACTAAACCACAGTTTCCTAAGACATCTTTAGCCTTTTACCTAAATACATATCCTGCCATGTGTCCAACTGGAGCTCAACAGACATGGTGCAAAACAAGACTTTACTCTCCTCTGGCCCAGTGGCAAAAGACCTTCTACAAACTGCAACTGTTTGTTGACTCTTAGGTGACTGTGTGGGTCAAGGAAGTAAACTCAGCAGTCATTTCTGCATTTAAACTGTTGGTCTGACACAAAATCTAAGCCAGGGGTCTCAAACTCATTTGAGGTCACAAGCCACATACAGCCCAGTTTGATGTCAAGTGGACCAGACCAGTAAAACCATTGCATCATAATATATAAATAACAACATCCCCCTAAATGTTCCCTTTCTTTTACTGTAAAGATGCACATTCTGAAAACATGACTTCATTTATGTAACAGATGATGAACAGCCTGAGTTGCAGTCTCAACAACGTCTCAGTTTTTCTACATTCAGTCAGTCTACTACTCAGTGTACTCAGGTGATGTGCTTTATGTTCTTAAACCAGCTGTCAGCAACTTGACCAACTGAGTTGCAGGCAACACAATCAGCCAGCTTGAGTCAAGCCACTACACCACTACACTACTTTTCTCTGCCATGTTCTACATCAGTTTCGTCTCGTTGGGAATCTTTGGTCTGAACTGAGCTTTAGTCCTCAAAAGTGCATTAGTGTAAGGTGTGCCAGATTGGACCCTTTACTGGGCCAGTTCTGGCCCACGGTCCATATGTTTGAGACCCTTGATCCAAGCAAATGTTTGGATCTTTGGGATTGAGTAATACGGTGTTAAAGGACAACAAACTAAACTGTAATTACAGCTGCACACAACCACTAACCACCACCTGTATCTTAGCTTTATGACTGCAAATGCATTCTACACATCTACAACTTGTTCTCCTGTACAGAGGTCACGGCAGGAGCACTAACACACATACAGTCTTTGTGTAAAGACAATAAATGCCAATCTGGATGCGCTCACATGCTGATATTTAGCAGAGCAGTGGAGCAGATTGATTCTGGTGTCCTCATTCACAGTCGACACCATCACAGCCTCAGGGTGCTGCCCTGACCCAGCTCATCAACAGTCCACAGCACTTTACACTTTAAATCTCCTGGATCACCTCTACATCTGAGCTGGACGGCTGTGTGGCAGTGCCATCTAACATTTAGTTTCCTACCGTTTCTATGTCATAAATTAAGAATACCGTGACCAAGAGTAAATATTGTCAAAAATTGTCTTTATCTGCAGAGATTCTGCCCTCTGCGTGTGTTTTCTTATTTTCTTATTTATGCATTCGGGAAGTTTATAGACATGTATCCACAAACTGCCCAGGTGAGGTCGGGCTTTATAGAAAGGTAGCAACCAAGAGCCAGATCATATGCGGCAGTCATCCAAGAGACACAGCACCACAAATAAAATGCAAATATAGCCAGGTGAAACACCAAACAGGAGTGAATCTGGGGTTGTCTTTTACTTTCACTTCCACCTGCAAGCATGTTTAGAAACAGCGACTGGCAATCCTGCATAACACACCTTTAAAGCTGCACCGATCAATATTCTCATAAGAACAATGGGTCAAATGACTATGTATATTGTGTAAAGGTTACTTGTGGTGCACAGATAATTATCACTCTGCTGCTCTCCTCAGCTCAAGGGTGCCTTTTAACATTTTTCGACTTGTTGTTTTGGCTTTATGGCTGGCAACTTTACTGATTATTTTGGTTTAACCGTTCCCGAAATTCCTTTTCTAACGGCTGCAGGCTGCGGTTTTCAGCAATTAAAAAAAAAAAGCATATGACCTCCTGTTCACCAAAACAGCAGACACACAGAGGTAGAGAATAACTGGTGAACATAGTGGAGCAGTTAGCCACTCAAAGAAAGATATTTTTGTATACTGTAGCTGAAAGGTGAGTGAATGTTGGACGTATTCTAACATGTTAACCACATCAACTTCATGAGGCCATAATATGCCAAATATGTGCGTTTTTCAGCTCGGTATGAGGCTCTGCCCTAAACTGGCCAAATAAAACTGATTAATTCAGCTTTAACAAATCTGATTTACATTCTTTATGAATGTTCCAAGTTACATGGGCCTATACAGCATTTAATTTGCTGTGGATTCAAACTGAATTTTACAAATAAACAGAAAAAAACCAATACATTTAACACTGATGTATGCATATCAGCAGAGTAACACAGTAAAACTACGATGAACCCTGATGCTTAGTGTATCTCTGACCTCCCAGTGTTTTCCACTGAGTTGTCTATCCACAGGTGTAAGTAATCCCTTCTGCTTTAAGGCCAACTTCCACCCAGCACACCCATGAGAGGCTTTTAACTTGCTGTAGGACTAGATGCCTGACAGAGTATTTATTTATAAATCAGTGGAGGGAGGGGGAGGATCGCTAACCGCCGTCCTTTTGCCTCTGCCAGATTTGTTATGTCACAGGATCTAGTAGGATCAGCATCCACCTCGTCTAGCCGGGGCCAGAATGAGTGGGAAATCCCACTCTGATTTGAGTGTTGTTGCTGTCGAATGAATACTGTAACTACTGTGCAATGTGACATTGTCTGAACAACTGTCTGAGGGGATGAATCCATCTTTCCTCTAGTATTTTTGTCTCTTTTTCTTTTCCTACGGTGGGTAAAATATTCATCTTTCATTAAAAAAAATGAACTAAAAGACAACCAGAGACATCAGTCTGAGAGCATCATCTTGGTTGTACCTGGGTGAAGGTGCAGAGTCTCATTGTTACAGAAGTCAGTGAAGCAGCAGTTCCTCTTGGAGACATTTCGGGAGCTGTAGCAGAAGACCTGGCCCTTCATCTCAGAGGGCGACAGGCAGGACTTGACCGCCTCCTCCTTCCCGTCAATCAGCATCACAGAGTTCCAGCAGGCGCCGTCTGCGGTCGTTTCACAGGTGTGGTTGGCGCAAAGCTGGCAAACACACCTCAGACCTGAAACACATTACATCACTCAAGATGGTTGGATAACTGTTTTCTACACAGACACTTCTAGACACCACTTAATGGATTGATTTGCAAAATCACTGAGGGCAAAAAGGAGACTAGACAAACAGGTTAATTTCCAGACTGCCATGGCTAGTGGTCTTTAACTCTTTAGAAGCAGGATGCTCCTGTTATGTAAGCAGGCCCATGCTCTTAAAGGTCTGGAGGTGGAAGAACCAACGTAATGCCTCTTAGTTTAACACCCAGATAATCTTGTGTTCCTCTTGGAGCTGCTGTCATGCTTTGTTTGATAAGACTGTGAGTGATTGATAAGCAAGCTTACACTGCCTGCTCACTGGAAAAACCTGAAAATAAACTGTAAGAATATTATACGTCATTCAGTTAAACAATTTATAATGTATGGAGGAGCTCAGATTTATAACTGTACTGCCCAGAATAAGGAAAGTAAAGTTCTCCAGTATAAATAAGATTATAAAATTGTAAACATCTTCATCATAAACTTCACTGATAGTAATTCTTTTAACATTTTGAAGTGTTTTTAAAATTCTGGCCATAGAATATTAAAGGTCTAGTGTGTAGGATTTAGTGGCATCAAGTAGTAAGTGTGTAGGAAAAAAAAAACGTGAATGGCCTTATCTTGAGATACATATTGTTCTGACCATGCTGGGCTACTGTAGAAACAACATGGCGGACTCCATAGGAGAGGACAGCTCCGTATGTAGAAATAAACTGCTCATTCTGAGGTTACGAAAAATATAATAGAAATTTCTGCCAATACATGTCACTAAATCCTACACCCTGGACCTTTAAGTAACCTCTTTGTGAGTGTAGTTTGATCTATAAATAGAAAGTTTGATTGGTATTTGACAGTTTATATACACTCACAGGCCACCTATACAATCTAATGCAATCCAACACAACAGCTCTGGTATGAATTTTACTTTTATGATGTTTATAATTTCAAATTTGTTGACATTTTTCCCCTCATGTAGGCAAATAGTGTGAGCAAAATATTAGAAGCAGCTTTTATTATAATGCAGTCCAGCACAACAACAACGCCCACAACAATCCCCAAAACAAACATGAAGTAAAATTATAACTCTTCTGCCGGTGTCAACAAAAATTTGAAATTCATCAGCTTTGTAAAAGTCGAATTCATATCATAGCTGTTGTATTGGAGTCAGTGTTCAGTCGCTTTATTATCTCAGATAGCATGCAAATTAAGTGTTATTGCACATGGAAGAAAGGATTTTATTTCTTATTGTCCTTGAACTGGGATATTCTGAATGTACAGCCCGAGGGAAGAGATTCAAACTCAAAGTAAAGAAGGTGGTTTGTGCAGTCTAATTTAGACTTGACCTTGTGGAGAACCTGCTGGACAAACATAGCCAGATTGTATTACTTTGTACAGGTGTACCAATTAACGGGACTAGCAAATGTAAAAAAGGGTGGATGGTGAATTTTATGCCCTGTGTGCAGTTAGTGGTTTGTATACCAGCTCAGTCATGTTGAAACAGATGATTCCCTAAAGGTGTTATTGTCAGGAAGATTGACTGCTGATGCAAAGTATCTTGTGACAGTATGTCGCCTCTATACACGGAGTTATTCCTGTCAGTGTCACATCACCTGTATTTGTAATGTATGAACAAACACAAGGATTGCTTCAGGTAATATAACTACTATGTATTACTCTGACATGACTGCGTTTTAAATTAATGTTGTGTTCTGTACCACTGAATGTGAAGCCCATCTAACCAATTTTCAACAAGTCATCATGAGTAGTAATAGTTTTGGAAGTAAATAATTATTCATATTGCAGACTTTAAGGAGATATTATAAATGTGTGCTCACAAAGATTTAATTACATAATGTAGGGAAAAAAACAGGAATAGAACAGGAAACATGAGTGAGACATAACATTACAAAATACAATGCTTATGATAGAAAAACCTGTCACCTTCGCTCATGATCATCTGTGCTGTCTCCACGTTGCTGTATCATCACTTAGAATATTAATATAATAAGCAGCGAATAACTATTTGCTATGTAAAGATATAGTGGAGTAATGGTGTCCTGAGTAGAGAATGAAATCACGTTCACTCTATGTGTGTTGTAGTCATAGGCTGTATGAAATAACAGACACGGCCGCCATCATCTATTGGTTTGTGAACTCCCATTTTTAAGCTGTGAGTTTGGCATTTTGGTTGTTGCCATTTTGGATTTTGAGCTGAGTTGCGTTTGAGTTGATCATATTTGGACATATTTAAATGGTTGAGTAATATAACAATTTCCCCCCTGTACAGTTTTCATAAACAGGAAATTAACTACAGAGACCAACACCATTTTTTGTACCAGGCTGCAAACATATTTCTTTCTGCTGTTAAGTTGGTTATTTTAACATGTGGGTCTACGGAGATTGACTCGCTTTTGGAGCCAGCCTCAAGTGGCCATTCAAGGAACTGCAGTTTTTGTCACATCCACATTGGCTTCATTTTTCAGCCCACTGGCGTTATTTTTTTCCCCAAAAGTGTTTCACCTCACTCGAAACATGTTTGGGGAAAAAAAGTGCATCCCACTGGCTAGCTAATTCCCCCCTTACTGCTAGAGCCCAGGTGCTAGAAGAAAGTGTTCGCAGTGTATGTTTCTGCAAACCACAAAGATGTTACATTTGCATGTTTCATACGTTATCACAACAACGTCTCTAAGCTGATACCAAGACGTCTTATAAGCTGCAGACTACTGTTTGAACAAACTACAACACTGGGTGTGTTTTGGCGACCCTTTGCTGTGTTTCAACCACTGTTTGTGGCACTGAATCTGGGTGTTTTTAGCAGCACACTGTGGTGTTTCCCAGCAGCATTTGGGGCACCGAGCCTGATGTTTTTTACCGACACATTGCTGTGTTTCTCAGCAGTGTTTGTACCACCAAATGTGAGGGTTCTAAACCAAAATGTGATCTAACCATAACCAAGTGGTATTTGTGCTTAAACCTCGTCAAGTTTCAAAATAATTTACAAATGTAATGCATCTGTGGTTTGCAAAAACATTAAATACGAACATTTATTCTGGCGTTTGGGTTGGATAAGAATGTTCAGACCGATGGTGACAGGGCATCATCGCCACGAAAGTGTAACGGCCACCCTCCAATTCCTCCAAGGTTAACACCCTTAGCTCTGTCAGCACTTTTGCTGTTGTTAGCACTGTTCATGCTGTTAGCCGTTTGTACTGTTAGCACCATTAACTGCTACCCGCTAGCTCAGCCACTTCTCTGCTGAGAGCTGTGTGCAGACAATCCCCACACAGACTGTGAATCATAGACATGCTCTGAATGTCTTACAGCTCCTTTTAGGTTTTCAAGGAGGCAACTCCAAAACCACTAACACTCTGTCTGTAACCCCGAATTAGGGAAATGTTAAATCATGCTAAACCCTGTACTAATTCTGAACGCTACAGACAGAGTTAGAGTTTTTAGCGTTATCCATGAACTGTATGAAGATTTTTTTAAGAGTCTGGCAGTGTATTTTTTGATCCCTTGAGGCCTAAACGTGGAGCAATCTAAGTAGGTATATTGCTCATTTATTGCAATACTCACATTAATAAATCTTTTCCAGATCTTGATAAGAGAAACATAACACTAAATCTATATTTCACAACTAAAAGAATCATCAGGTCAAAGTTCATGCTGTGAACACAAGTGAGTCCTTCTTTTGTTACTGGGGTTTGAATTTACAAGTTTGTTGTCCAGTTCAATCAGTGATAAGATTTATCTTTTTATGTTTCCTTTGGATTTTGAATGAGATCTGAAGAAGCCTAATTTTCAGAGTTGCTGGACAACTCAGTAAGAAGGACATATTGTTAAGGACATAAGACACAGCTATGTGTCATCCATGTGGCAGTTATAAAAAAAAAAAAAGATTAATACAAGGCTAATGCTATAAAAAGAGAACAGCGGGGGACCAAGGATTGATCCCTGGGGCGCACCGCTATTTTCCTAAGCATTTGAAGGTTGCCCCAGAAATACCCAGCCAGTGTCAACAAAGTTGGAGTGATTAATATTTCAAAAGAAAAGGCTGACATTGTGCTATGTTTTTCTTAAAATTGACAAATCCAATGGGAAAAAAAACACTAGCAATGTGTTAGTCCATCTCTCAATACCATCTGACTTCCCTACTTCCCTGGAGAACTGAATGCAATTTGTTTCACTTTACACTGAGTACTATATGTGGAGAGAATGATAATGAATTCTTCCTTTACCTCGAGGCACTCAAGTGCACTTGTACCTATAAAATATGTGTAATTGTTTACAAATGGGGCACAAATATATAGCTTACATTTTTAAATGGATCAGGGATTTCTGGAAAACAGCTGGACACTGTAGTTTTGACTCATAAAGGAATAAACAGTGCATTCTTGGGAACTATTTTCAGCCACAGATCATATCAGTGACTATTTTCAGCACCAAGATAGTGTGTGATTGATTTAAAATAAACAACAGTGTTTACTGTAATGAAGGAACATGTCACCCAGCTAAGCGGTGTGTTGTGCATTTCAGCAGAATAAAGTCATCATGAGTTTTGGTCTTTCAATTTATTGACATTAAGAAAAATAGTGAATATACAACTTCATATTTTAAGGTGCTTATTAAAGGATCCTCCAGTAGTAAGACAGAGATCATAACAAAATCAGCTGCCAACAAAAGAGAGCAGGAGTTTAGTTCCTGACAGGAATATGACAAAAATGTCTGTAAAAACACCTGGGAGTTGCTTGGCAACAATTCCTCAAGGACAATGATTATTTAAGTTTGAATGTACTCTCTGTAAATCAGACATAACAAGGTTGATCCTTTTTAAAGCTGTTTTTTAAGTAGGTGACTGACTGACTGAGCACTGGTGTGTTTAATGTATTTAATGGTGTCTTGAATCCTGTATAGTTTGCAGAGAAGAAATATATTACACATTTTCTCAATTATTTATTATCATTAAAAAGAAAATGACTGGTTTGGAGAAATAGGTGCCATGAATACCAAAACTATGCAGATTGTAAAACAAAAAATACTTGCTCAGTATTGTGTTATGCTCTGAAAACAAAACACCAACATCACACACTGCCTTCAAAAAGACGCTGGAACAAAATTCAACACCAAGTATAGCAAAAAAAAAAAAAAAAAAATCAACTGCCCTTTTCAACATAGTACATCAAATTAATTTAATGGTGGTAAAAAAAAATATATTTAAAAAATATTTTAGTCTGTTTACTGCTCTATATCTTACATGTCATTTACAAGAGTTAATAGACCTTAAGTCACATCAGATCTACTGAAATATTTTCCATAAATGAGACACCTGATGTGACGTGTGAATTCATATTGAGTATGGATGTCTACGTTTTGCACCGCATATTTTAACATAGCATCTGAGTCACAACAAACAAAGCATTATGTACTGTATGTATGTACGTATGCAGGCATGTATGTATGTATGTATGTAGTTTAGTCTTTGGTTGTGGATGAGCTGTGTGTAGGTGTATGTTATGCATATACATAGGCATGTCTGTGCATGTGAATTCATCTGCAGCCATTATATTGACTTAATGTGACTTTATATGTGTGCTTTTTGTGGGTCTGTCAAGTAATTTTTCCATCTTACTGACCAGTCCATTTAAATGTAGTGTTTTGTTTCTATTACTTTTATTCCCTGCTGTATTGCTGCTGGTATTTCTACATCTCTTTGGTTCAAATAATTATATAAACATGATCATGAATAGAAATATAGGACTATAGTGCTGGGAGGATCGTACTTGAAGAACCTTTAACCACAGAGATCCTCAGCATGAATTGATTGTTATATAAAGTACCACTCGTGCTTCATATTGCAAATAAAGCTATTATACAGAGAGATAGAGTGCAAACCTGTAGAACATTCCTCATTTGAACTCGTTTTTATCTGCATTATGCAGCCTGTTACCTGAAGTAAGGGCATCTTAGAGAAAAAAAACACTCTGCTGGTTTGCTGAATTTGTGTGTTCAATTACATTCAAGGAAATAAAATGAGCAAGTGGGGCTGCTATTATTGACTGGGAAGAAAACAAGAAATGCCAGGTGACTGACAGAGCCTGCCAAACTTTTATCTCTTCCACTATTAACCCACCTCCCTGCTGGCCCATTGGAAAAACTCCCAAACACCTTCAGCAGTCAAATTTGCACATGTTCCCCCTTTTCTCAAGTTAATGTTTATGTCCTGGTCTAAGCCTGGACAATTAGTAGCCAAAAACAAAGGGAAAGGGTCCGCACACTGCAGCCATTGCTGTCTTTAACTTTATAAGACAGACAAGTGTTCAGTCACACACCCATTTATCAGGACACACACCAGGACAAACACAGACAGCAGTAGGTAAAAGTCAGGTACGGCACGTGAGTGGGAGGAGGCAAATGTGAAAGCTGCAGACCATCACAACTATTATTTCAATTATTATCATTATTATCATTATTATTATTAAAAAATGTCTGGTCTATAAAGCATAAGGAAGTTATGAAGCATGCAAATCACACCCTGCTTCAAATTGTCCAGCTCAAAACCCCAAAACTAGTCACTTAACTATCATATAATGACGAGAAAAGGCTGCAAATCCTCACACTGGTGAAGCTGAAACCAGAGAATGATTGATATTTTTTCTTAGGTTCGACTCTTAAATGAATTTAGTCAAACAAAGTATTGTTCTATAATAAAACAACTTCAATCCTCGATACACAAACAGGTAAGAGTTTCCAGAGAAGACCATTCAGATCTTAATAAGAGGTGCAAATGAAACAATCCTGGTGTAAGAAACTAATAAATCTCAAGTATAAAACTGAAAGCCTGAAAGTTTGGTTTAATCACAGGTCTGCCAAACTATTTTGACCAAGCAATCTGTGTTTTAATTTCTTTGAAAGCTATTTTGGACAAAACACATGGTCTATATAAGGTTAGGTGTTCAGTTACATGTGACAGGAAAAACAGGTTGCTTATAGGAGCTCTTTATTTTCTTTAATTAACTGTTTTTTTGCATTCAGACTTAAATGGCGACAGAAATTTTGTCTAATAAAAATAAATTATATGTATTTTTTTAAATTTACATAGGTGTGTTTTGACTGAACTTTTACAGGTATTAAATAATAACTTAATTCATAGTGTTTGGAGACATATCAGCTTTCTGAGGAGACAATATGGGCGATTTTAAAAGTCATCTGAATTATCTATCCTAGTTAGACAGCAATTTATGTTGAAATCACTTTAATAACTCCCATAAAACCCTTAAATAATGTACTTTACTGAATGAATGCATGTGATTAACGTAATGCAAACTGAGTAAGTGAGGATCTGGCAGCTACTGTACCTGCAGTCAGCTGGGCGACAGACAGAAAGATCAACGCCGCTTGAAAGCTCTGCTTCCCGGGACGAATCATGGCAAGAGCCGCATCTGCTCCGTCTCCTTAACGCACCGTGTACACAGCTACTCTACAGAAAAACACAACATTATTCATTGCGGTAAAGTCCGTCGGCCATGCACCGCGCACAAATCGCCACAGTAAACGCGGGGTGGAAACTGTAAAACGCAATGAGAGGTTTGCTCCGCCTCTGTTGACTGGAATTTAAGAGGATTAGCGCTGCAGACCTCTGATAAAGACATGTGAATGAGAGCCAGAGAGAAAGTGTGTTGCACATCCATTTAACTGCTGCAGGTCCAGTGAAACACCACCTCCTGTCTGCATGCTGAATACGGACATTTCTCCAATGCACGGAGGTGTGTAAATCCTTACTGGGGAAGGAAACCAGGTCAATCAAATCACACTGAATATGTTAATATAATCTTGAATTTACATCAGGACACTATGACAATTACAAAGTGAAAAAATCACTGACACAATCCAGAGGGTAATTTGAAAATGAGTGATTGTTTTAGGAAGTGCACTGACTCTTCTTCAACTTCATGTGTACATACCAGTGTGCCAGTAAAAGGTCTGTATTGACATGCAGGTTTATGAACCTGCTTGTGGGCCCTGAGCCAAAGATAATTGCTGTTGTGCCTCTATTGTGTAACATATCGCCTCTAAATGCACATCAAGTACAGCGCACACAGCAGATTACAGATGGCAGCCTTATCATATACCCAACCAGTGCTCCTACATGCTGGAGCAGTACCTGCTGTGAGTTTTCTGGGTCAGTTAGTTTCTCATAACTTGACTAAACACAACTTCATGTAGTGATAAGCACCATGTGAGTGCAATTCAAACTAAAGATAATGAAGGTCTTAAATCTAGAGTTTCACTCAGGGCCCCTCTGCTAAACAGCTAAGGCTAAGATGAGGTAATAACGCAGGACCCACCTGTATTGAGTCTGTGTATGAGAGGTGCAACTTTCCTGGCAAATTGGCAGTTAATTAAACTACCAAAACCAGTTCACAAGTTTGTGGCCCCTGAGGGACTGGCAGTTGTCTGCTTGGCCTGGTTGGTAATCCGGTCTATGTTGCACCCCTGTGGCCACTACATTTCCTCTCCCTGGATGTGAGCTGAATTCAGGTCAGCAGAACTGGAGAAACCAGCCTGGACAGATACCACCGCTAACATCCCGTCCACACAGGCAGAGAGTAAACACTGTCAGTTAGTCTGTACTGTACATTAAACGAGGTACAAAGGTTACAACTCAACGCTCCTGTGTGCAAGAAGTTATTTACTGCGGGGCCATATGTGACCGAGTTGTGTTCCTGCTGCTTGGGCTCCATAGCAACAGCAGGTGCCAATGTCACCAAGGAGAGTGAATGAGTGAGCTGACTTTACATGAGCAAAACAAGCACATAATGTACTTTTTTCTATATATTCACAGTTAAGTTATACACTGTTGTAAATCCAGGAACCTCCACTCTGTTGTGGGTCCTGCAAACAACTAGTACTGTAATCTCTGCTCTTACTGTGCCAATTGTGATTGTTAAAATGTTAAAAAAAAGTTAGCCATGCAAATACAATGTTGGCAGGCAGTCATCAACAGATTACCAATCCTCCCTCTCAGCTGTAAGTACACAGAAGTACACAGCATGTATATAAACCCTGTACAGAACCTCAGGGATATTCAGTGGGATTTTGAAACTGGTGGAGTCAAACCTCTGCTCTGTGGGTGCAGGGTGGATCAAATGACACTGAATATAAAGACAGTCTGCGTAGAAGGTCTGACAGCTGTTGATACATGCAAGCAGGGTGTCTCAGCACTGTCAGACATCCACTGTTAGTGTTTCTATCATCTGGCCCATAACTCCTGTGGCATATTAATCAGTCTGAGAACCATCGGGGGCGCAGATTCTGTTTGACATCTGCCAAGATATCTGCTGTGCACGCAGGTTCACTTTACAGCTGGCAAGGAAAACGCCTGGGCTTTCGACCTTTTCTGAATGAATATAAATTAATTTGTTGCATTATTAGTGAAGATGTCAATATGGAAATAGATTATTGTGCAGAAATAAGTGTATATTATTGGATGAATTCAAAGTAAACTAACATTTCAAGCTGTACTAAAGAAATAGAGGCGGTCACTGGAATATAAAAGTTGGGATTTAGCTGCAAGGCTGACGGCAATAATCCACATCATTACTTCCACCAAGGAGGTAATGTTTTCAGTTTGGTTTGTTGGTCTGTGAGCAAGATTACAGAAAAATGATTGGCCCAGTTTTTAAAAGACTTGGTGGAATCGCGTAGCATAGGCCAAGGAAGAACCATTAAATTTTGGAAAGGATCCGAATAACAGGGCAGATACACTAATTATTTTTCACTTTTGCTAACACTGTGAGATGGGGCATTTGGCCCTGGTGAAGATCTGTGCTCTCTGAGTGCCATTCTAGTTTGGAAAGGTAAATGATTTGGCCTATACGATATACTGTGAAGTTTCCTATTGCACTCATTAGGCACAAGTGAACAGGAAGATAGATACGGTTTGACTTGAAACCAGAGATGGTACACATGGTACTCAAATACTACATGACCAGAATTAGTGGATATTGGACATACTGAATGAACAGATTCACTACTTGTCACAAGTGTTACTACCTAAACAGAAAGAATGAAATTAAAATAAGAAGAGTAATCAAACATGTTCTTAGTAACACAAAGTAAAACGAGTTAAGAGTCAACAGCCATGCTTAGACTGCATAGACTGAATAAGAATAATGGATGTAGCCACAGTGATGTCACCCATTGGTTTGTGGACTCCAATTCTGAAGCCTCAAGTTTGGCATTTTGGTCATTGCCATCTTAGGTTTTTGGAGCCAGAAGTGATTCCCTCTTGTCCATATTTGAATAAGAGGGTGGAGCTGTGGAGGAGCGAGGGGTGGAGCTGACTCATAGACTGTGGTGTCAGCTTGCAGACAGCCTGTCACTGTAAGTGGCTGCTCCCTTAATTAGAAAGGATGACGTACATAAAATTCACCCCCTGCACAGCTGTCGTGAATGTTAAAATTAGCTACAGAGACTAAAACTGTTTCGTGTACCAGGGTGTAAACATGTTTACATGTAAAGTTGGGCACTTGAACATTGGGGTCTGATGAGATCGTCTTGCTTCTGGAGCCAGCCTCAAGTGGCCATTAGAGGAACTGCAGTTTTTGGTACTTCAGCAGTGGCTTCATGTCTCAGCCCTGGAGGAAGTATTGGAAATATTACAAGTTTGACCTGATGATGATGCTAGATGAAAAGTCAGAGGTTCACCAAAGTGAGGGCAGTTATTCCAGAGGGGGCATGAATGCAAGTATCAAATTTAATGGCCAATAGGTCTTGAGACTCCTCAGAGAATTGCCGCCTTGATGTGGTGAGAGGGTTTGCCTGTTCCTGTGATCCTGGGAGCTGTGTTGTCCAGGGCTAATAGGCCCCCTGGTTGGGTCTCCCAAGGCAAAGTGCTTCCAAGGGAGGAGCCAGACTATTGACGAAGACCTTGATGAAACGGACAATGCAGACTTTGAGCACCTCACCCAGTATGGGGGCACCGGCGTTGTGTCGCGGGTGGCAGGCAGGGGCGGGCCCCAGGCGTGCTGATCCCTGGCGTTGTGGATTGCCCCCTTGGCGCCTCATGTGGAGGTGTTCCAGGCATGTCCCACTGGTAGGAGGCCCAGGGAAAGACCCAGAACACACTGGAGGGATTACATATCTTATATGGCCTGGGAACGCCTTGGGGTCCCCAAGGTGGAGCTGGAAAGTGTTTTTTGGGCGAGGGACATCTGAGGTGCTTTGCTGCCCCTGCAACCCTGGCCCTGGATAAGCGGATGAAAATGGATGGATGGATAGTTGTTGAGACATTCCACTTAAAACAAGAGGTGTTAACAGTAGTTGGGGTGCCTGCAGTAAAAGTAAGGGGATTACTTAAGTCAGTAGGATTGATCCGCTGAGGACAGTGAATGCCAAATTTCATCATAGTCCATCAAAACGTTGTTAAGATTTGTTACCCTGGACCTAAGTGGACCGACTGACTCACTGACATTTCCACTCCACTACAGCGTGGCTACTAAATCTACTAGATACAGCATCGAGACAAATGAGACAGATAAAACACATTTTTTTCTATTTAATTAATATAAATCACTAATTGATATAAAATGTTAAAGAAATAAAAAAGGCTGAAGTTTGACTTCATTTACTTGACAATGCACGCATTAAGACAACAATGCACGC
Organism: Cephalopholis sonnerati; assembly: GCA_019142605.1. Taxonomy (NCBI): domain Eukaryota; kingdom Metazoa; phylum Chordata; class Actinopteri; order Perciformes; family Serranidae; genus Cephalopholis; species Cephalopholis sonnerati. The sequence continues at coordinate 20,752,532 of JAGQAX010000012.1, forward strand.
GTTAAGACAGTATACAGGCTTTACAGGCTTACTTACAGGCCTCTGGAGGAATAGAGTTCAGTATCTAGCAGATATTTTATTTGTTCTTTTAGCATTTGTATCTGTAAAGCTGAAGAAACAAAACATAGAACAGGTACATAATTCGATGTAAAATCCATGGTGATATACAAAAGGTTTGCAACAGAGTACTTTCAACTGGACGATATTTCAGGAAAAGAACAGTACCATCGATGCAGCTGTACAACTAAAAGTTACGGGGTTGGTGACATCCCAAGATACTTGTTCTGACAGCATTGTAAACAGAGGTGCATGACACGCAAAGTAAAACATAACACTGCTCGCTGTGAACACCGTTGAAAGTATGCATATTAAATTGGCAAGTTCAATTGGCAAGTTGACGTCTTTTCCAAATGAATCCACCGTGATGCAAATGAACAATGCCGTACAATTAAAGAGTAAAGTGAAGTTGCTAATATGTTCAGACATTTTTTTTTTCAAACTAAAAAATGTGTCAAACAAAATCTGCAGTTCTAACAAAAGCGAGCCTACTCAAATGCCCAGGTAACAGTTTCTTCCTTGAAGAACATTGCTGCTAACAGTCCAGCTCCTATGTCGTTAAGTTGAATAGATATTTTCCTATTTCCAAGACCGTTGGCAGTCTCAGAAATGCCCGGTAAGCCATCTTTGGATGCCAAAATGTGTCCCGCCAAGTGTTTTAAAATAAATACTGGTTTGTGCCACTATAAGGGCACTGAACCCATCAAGTCTCTTGTCTTGTGAGATTTGTGTGGGATGGTCCACCCTCTGGATGTCTTCAAAGGCCTTTAAGTACGTCTGCCTCTTCTTCTCGAGGCAGGCTCAAATGTCTGTTTTGATTTTGTCCAGAGAGTTGTCGATCTTTGTGAGAGTCTTTTTGATGCGTAACGCTGTTAATCTGGCTGATGGATTCTGGTACCAGCACTCCTTCATGAGTTTCGCCATGGAGGTTAAAGTCTGAAAATAAAAGAAGAAATCATTTAATTGGCGTGTGCCTTGTCAAAATTAGAACACAATTAAAATGCTTTTATTTCTCTATATCAGAAGCACATAGACTTGAATTATGTGCTACTTACAGATTCATTTAGGTATTTTTCAACCTAGACTCAATTTTCCTATGTTTCTGTTTCTAAGTAACTGGCACTTCAATTTCTGAAATTGGTCCAGAGGGCTGCAATTTGCAGCCACAAACCAGGCTGCAATGTAACCACATGGGGAATGAGCACAGTGTCCACTAAAAGTGCTTGTTTTTGCCACTGACATTCACTCATTCATTCATTCATTATCCATAACTGCTTATCCTGATAGGGGCCGCAGGGTGCTGGAGCCTATACCAGCTGAAACTGGGTAAGAGGTGGGGCACACCCTGGACAGGTCACCAGACTATCACAGGGCTGACACATAGAGACAGACAACCATTCACACTCACATTCACATCTAAGAGTCACCAATTGACTTAATCTTCATGTCTTTGGATTGTGGGAGGAAGCCGGAGAACCCAGAGAAAACCCAGGGTTTGAACCCCCCACACCGGATTCGAACCAGGAACCCTCTTGTTGAGGTGACAAAGCTAACCACTGCACCACTGTGCCACCATGTTCAGATTATTATTCTAAGTGTCTGACAACATTATGGAAAGGATCCCTACAGAAGTAGACCTTTTTGGTAAGGAGTGAGAACCTCTTAGTTTAACCAGAAACAGCCCTGAGATTGCTTTTGCCAAACACACCAGACTCCATCTAAATAAACTGTAATTTTATCACTGTAAAATACACTTCATTCAAAGTCAGTGGAAACAAAGTAAAACTCTTGTCTTGGTTCATCTTTTACTGTTCCAATAATCATCACTGTGATTTGCTTGAAATAAATTCCCTCAGATAGCACAAATATGCTGCCTCTATATTCACTAAAATTACCGTTTATTTAAAAGGAGTCCAGTGGGTTTGGTGATGGCACTTTCAGGTCGGTTTCTTGTTAAACCAGAATTACTGCCTCACAGTTGTATGCCTTTGTGAAGCACTCAAGTTACAGTTAAAGTTTACATTCATGTCTGTGAGAACATGGATGCCTCACACACATCTTCTTTAACGCAGCACAGAAGATCTATACAATCAGCACAATGTCAAGGTGAATTCTCAAGATTAGTGTCGCCAATTCCGTATCTGACCAAATGTCTCCCCTTCTGTTCCTGAGTTATGGTGATGAATAATGTCCAGAAAAGTGTTTTTAGAGAACTTAAGTATTTCACACTGAGGATGACCTTTGACCTTTTAGATATGAAATGGCAACCCTTCATCATTATTTTCCTGTTAGACATTTTTGTGAAATAGTCTCATAATTAGCATATTAATTCTTGAGTTGTGGCCAAAAACATGTTTTGTGAGGTCACAGTGACCTTGACCTTTGACCACCAAATTCTAATCAGTGTATTGTTAAGTCCAAGTGGACGTTTGTGCCAAATTTGAAAAAAAAAAATCCCTGGAAGTGTTCTTGAGATATTGAATTTATAAGAATAAGACAGAAGGGGCCACAGTGACCTTGACCTTTGACCTACGACTACCAAAACGTAATTAGTTTATTCTTGAGTCCAAGTGGACCTTTGTGCCAAATTTGAAGAAATTCCCTTTGGGCATTCATGAGATATTCCATTTACAAGAATGCGACGAACGGACAGACAACCTGAAAACATGATGCCTCTGTCCACGGCTGTCTCCAGCACACAGACATAACACTAAGGATCTTACTCTGTCTATCTCAGTAGGGATCCTTTCCATAAGGCTGTTAGACACTTATACTCTGAACCTTCCAGTGGGAAAAACAAGCACTTGTAGGGGACATAAAATGACAGTGCAAACATCCCCCGAGTGGTCTCACTGCAGCCTGTTTTACAGCTGCCGCCTGCAGCACTCTTGCTCAATACTTAGCCAGTTTCAAAAATTGTTGTTTCCACTTAGAAACAAAAACATGGGAAATAGTGTCTTTAATGACAGTGTGAATATCACTCTTACCGGGTCTGAAAACCATCTGTTTGGGATGTTGGGCCTCTGCTGATCCACACACACAACCTTCTTCATATCCTCAAAACTGGGATCACTTGGGACCACGTCATGAAAAGGTGGCTTGTAGTCTTCTACGATGCCTGCAGGTAAAGCAAACCATGCAACAATTCACTCTCAAGATCGCATCACTCAAAGTGTAAAAAAAAGTCATATTGACAAATGACAGGCACATAAAGCACATATAAATAAAAAAAATCATGTTGTGGTATAGCTGTTTTATCCTTAACTTGCTCTCAAGTGCAGCTGAGGGACAAAACAGAGGTATGAGGTTACTGTGTCGGGGTTAAATCAATATCTTAAGTGCTGCTGAAAGCCCAGTTCCGACTATAAAGTGATAAACCCATTTGACAGTGGATGGAGGAAGCAGGTTTTATTTCACATAAGATGCCTCTGGCAGACCACAGACAGTGGATGCTGAAGTGTGTATCAAGGCCAAATCTTTCTGTCAATAGCAGAAGAGCTTTTACTTAGTCCGAGTTAATGCAATGGTTCTGTTAATTCTGAAAAGAATGATGATTTCTTATTGCTACAAATGTAAAGAACACAATAACAACACCACCTGACAATATGCTGCTTTGAGGTAATGCAAACCTGTTGGAATTCAAGAAAATGACTGACAACGATGAGACAGGACTATGTTATGTTAAACATGTACTGACCATTGCTGACTGTCCTCCTTGCGATCTCCCACAGGACGAGGCCCAGGGCCCAGATGTCCACTCTCTTGTAGGACTCAAAACAATCCATCTGGATGGAGTCGTCGAGCACTTCGGGGGCCATGTAGCGCTTTGTGCCCACTTTAGGGTTGTTCCCCACATCTAACTCGTTGGTGTCTTGAAATGCATGACCGCCAATCCTAGCATGAAAACACAGAACACTTTAAAGTCTTCCCTCCGGACATAAGACACGTACGTGTGTCTTAAACTCAGATTTAAGTTGAGCACAGAGAAACTTCTGAATATGAAAACAGCCTTCTGGTGTCAAACTCTGCACATACATCATCCTGCACGATAAAGCTCAAACAACTATAGTAAAAACAAAACACCAGACTACACTCTATCAACTGATTTGAATGCTGAAACACTATGTTTGACGTAAACAGCCCTGTTCCCACATGATGTCCTCCTAACATAGGAACAACTCGCTTGGGAGACAAACAACTGCTACTATTTGTCAAGACACCAAAATGCGTCATCCGCAGCAGAATTTATTACACGGAGCCTGTAAACATGCCAGGCCAGTCACCAGGTTATGGCCTGTACCTGAATTAGTTTTTACTCAAGCATCTGCAAATGGAACATTGATGTATTAGATAAAGTGGCTCGAGTTCTTCTAAATGTGTTTCTGATTAAGGACCCGGAGGTACATCTAAGCAGCGATGGTTCTTCTCAAATTAACAACAAATATGGCTTAGCGGACAGATGTGAGTGGAGTGATATTACTACAGATGCACTTCTTATGCAATACCCATGAACCACAACTTTCGCTCGACCCCTGCAGAGGCTTTAAAGCAATTAAAATCATCTCGTGCTTATGGTGTGTCAGCTTGAATCAGCTCTTCATTAAAGCCTTATGTACAGAGTAAAATATTCCAAACCAAGACTCAGGCTGTGTCCGAAATTTCACACTAACATGCTATTTAGAACGCTAAGGAGCCGTACACATGCCGCGTTTTCAACCGCCTAGAAAACTTTTGTCCCTTTTTTAAGCCAGCTTTCAAGAGCGCGGTGGTAGGTTGTGTCTGCAGTTGCTGAGCAACCTTAACAAGTGCTGTGTCGTAGCCTATTTACTTGAAATCCTGAGTGCAGAGCTGATGTTCTTCCAGGCGCTGTTTACAAGTGTGTAGGCCTATCACCCCTGGGACAGACGTAAAGCTCTGGCAGCTCTGCACCAACTATTTTCATATTTACCACAGACTGATATTTACGGAGGACGGGAGAGATATCTGTCAGCTGTAAATGGTTGTTCTGTGTCACATGACATGCGGCGCGCACTGCTGCGATCCAATAGTTGAACTAGGTTTATCTCTGGGCGCAGCCTGTTGCACCTTGAAAAATAGGCACCCGGGAATGGGTGTGCGCCATAAAGGCATCGCTCTGGCGTTTGAGCGCACCACGCCATGCATCTTGAAAACAATGAATTTGAGGGCGCAAAACACGCAGCATGTGTACAGCCCCTACGACAGAAGGTACGATTTTTTCTAAGTATGTCCAAAACCTTAGTATGAAACCAACAGTACATGAATTGCACGCTATTTCCAGTGAAATATCACTGGGAAGTACGCTGGTATAAATATCCCATAATGCAATGCAGTAGAAAACAACGTTCAAAACAGTGGTGGACAAGACAGCTCTGTAACACCAGTGTCGCTTCAATTTAAGTGTATGTATAAGATTTCCCTTTGCAAAGTGTAATAATAAAAAGTTGAGGTTGGTATGGGTTACCATGGTTACGTGTCTTCGACAAGCATAAAGGCTTTTCTCTGGGACTCTGGGATCTCTAGTAGATGTTGAAATACATTTTACAATCTACAACATATCATAACTAATAGATTAAAAGAGAAATAGACACAAATAGAAACAAATAGTATTCTTACCAAGGTCAGCAATGCAGCACTGTCCGTTCTTTTTAACCAGTATGTTTTTGCTCTTGAGGTCTCGGTGGGCGATGGCCGGTTTGCCCTGAGTGCCAAAGATCTCAACATGGAGGTGTGCCAAGCCACTTGCAATGGAGAGCGCCATGCGGAGGCAGCTGGATGCATCGAGGGTGCTGAGTTGAAGGTAGTCGTACAAGGAGCCCATCTCATGGAAGTGAGTGATCAGCCACAACTGAGTGCTGGAGTTCCTCGAGGTCATGTCTGAAGCTATGAAGCCTGAATTGAGAGTATCGATGCAATTAATAAAAAAGCGTTGACATGCACATACACTATGGTATGTGTTTGAGCACTACTGGGCAATAAATAGCCAGTGATGGCAAGGTTGACAGGTTTTATTTCTTGAAACAACAGAGGAATACATTATAATTTTTAAATAATTAAGTATTTTAAAAGGGACAGTTCACCCCCAAATCAAAAATACTTTTTCCCCTCTTAATTGTCATGTTATTTATCAGTTTACACTGTTTTGGTGGGAGCTGCCGAGTGTTGGAGATATTGACCGTAGATATCTCTGCTGTCTCTTTAAAATAACGGAGCCAAAGAAGGCAGACATCTCTACGGCTGATATCCTCAACACTCTGCAACTCACACCACAACAATCTAGAGTGATAAAAACCACTACACACAAGGGGAAAAGTATGTTTAATTTTGATGTGAAATGTCCCTTTAAGCTTTAGAGCCTCTTGATTTTTTTGCCATGTTATGTCCTGCCATAATCAATTGAATTATGGTTAGCAATTAGGAATATAAGCGCACATAGTATGATACTGTAGCTATTCTCACAGCTCGCTGAGCCTATAAACATGACATATGGTACATACCCAGGATGTTCTCGTGTCTCAGCAGCACCGTGTTATAGATTTCAGTCTCTCTGAACCAGGACTTCTCGTCTCTGGAGGAAAAGATTTTAACGGCGACACTCTCTCCCTGCCACTGACCCCTCCACACTTCACCGTAACGGCCCTTACCTGGCGGGCAAAAAAACAAAAAGGAGATATGAATAAACAGCATACACAGACATTGATTAAATATCAGCCTGAGGGATGTGTGCACCACACGGAGTAGCTTTACTTGAAAATTTTGATATTATCATGTCAAAATTAGCATTATTTATGGTGTCTCTTTAAGTCTCTGTAAATGTCAGGGTTTTTTTGCTGCCCCCTAATGGCCACAAATTATTTCATGTCAGATTTATTTAGATTTTCTTGGAGAGCTTGAGTGCAACTGCTGAAGATTAATGAGAGAACTTTTTGTTTCAACTTAGGTGACTTAACCCCCAACACTGATAACTATGGCAACATGTTTGTCCATATGAAAATAGGTCTGCTGTTGTTCATATTTTCTGACACTTAACATACTACAATCTCAAAACTAACATTTGTGCAATTTTTGGCTCAGGGGAGTTGAACTGCTGGAACATTCATTCTTGCTCAATCTCAGAATATCCTCACAGCACTGGCCGGTTTTGCAACCCAGATATTTATTTCAAATGGATTTATTTCTTGTGGATAAAGTACTTGTATTGCATGTTTTGTACAGTCTCTGAAGATTTTCAGGTCTTACAAAGAAGACAGAAAAGAGAGTGTATTTGTATCTGTACAAAATATGAACCAGGAAGTCCAGTTTTCAGACAGCAAGATGCTACACAGTGAGTTACAGCCCTGGCACACCAAGCGGAGGTCCACCTTCAGTCAATGTCGGGCCTGTGGTGAGTATCTATCGCCTTGGTTTCTGTGATGTGTCCTCTACCCTTGGCACTAGTCAGGCCTTATTGACTTTTTTCGGTCAATTTGACATGTTGAATCAGCGTTGAAAATGGCAGAGCCTATCAGTGAATGGTATCACTCTGGCAGACAAATGACTAAAGTCAAGAGGGAGAGGGATTGACACAAACTTGTCACACAAGGTTTTTTTTTCCTTTGATTCTGCAATGCTTGGATGCTGTCTATAACCACACGAGAGTCGCATGATGCCGCAGTCATTTGGTTCTGTGTAAAAATGCAAAGATGCATAAAGAAGGGACTTAGTTGCAGCCCAATAGCACGGTATCTGTTTGAGAAGGGACTGCAGTGTGTTGCCAAAAGGTGTACGGCTGCACTGCACTGAAGCTTAACTTGAGCCAGTGCCCCCCCGTGTCAGCACAGTGTGAGCTCCTCATTGAAATGAATAAGGAGGCAGAGGTTTCTGAGGCAGTGCTATTGTCAATATGAAAACGACCTTTAACAGGGCACTTACTTACCCACACACTCATTCAGCGTGATCTGTCGTGCAACAGTTCTCTGAACGAGGAAAGGGAGTCCTGAGCCGCTTCCTGAAGTGCAGGAATGATCCAGAAGATCCTGGCAATGAGAGAAACAGAAACAAAGAGTAAAGGGTTTGTATATTTACATGTGTGTTTATATTTTCAAGCGAGCTAGCTGAATGAAAACCTTCCCAAAGGAATCCTGTGGCTCCAGCCTAAAAATGATGAAATACGGAGCATCTGGGACTCAGATGGAGACTAATACAAGCAGGCCGCCTTTGATGTGGCACCCACATGGGATAGAGGGGGGCACGCAGTGTGTGTTCCAGGATATTGTGTGTGTGTTTGTCTGTGTGTGGGTGTGTGTCTGTGCTGGAGGTGCAGGGTGCCCCCTGCTGAGTAAACAACAGAAGTGCCACCCCCTCCCTGATGACTGGTGTGGGCGCTGGAGATTTTATCTAATCCAAGGGCCAGACTCCAAAACAGGCGCAATGCTGCTAAGCCTTTTATTTTTATCTCAGCTATAAGACATGCAGCGTCCCGGCGCTGACACAGGAGGGCAGTACGCAGCAACAGAGCCGGCAGCTGCTGAGCAAAACAAACGACTAAACTGGGAGGGGAGGATGAGGATTGAAAACAACAGAGAAGAGTGATGCCTCAGATAAACAGATGCATAATGCAAGAGCTGCCTGAGAGACAATTTGGAATCACAACACAGGAATGCAAGACAGAGGCCATAAAATGAATGATGAGTTGCTCTGCAGAGAGTTTAAATCCCTCTCTTTGGTACAGGAGGATTGTTTTTAGGAGGGTATATTTGGGCCAGGCCGTTAAGCGGCAGAATGCAATCAGAACGATGCAATATCATCATAATCAGAGACGACTTCTGGGCAGCAGGCTGCAGAGGGACGACCACATGTGTTTCAGTCCGATTTGCTTTTCACAGCCACACCACTGTTCATAATATCCTTTCTCATGGTGCTGCCAAGCACTTTTTAATTATGCTGAAACAAACATTCTGTGGCTCCATATTTGGGCTTTCCATTGCCAAGTGCATTGATGGACTTTGGAAATGGCTTGAAAGAGAGCCAAAATCAGCTATTTCTTTTTCTCTCACACATAAACACACAAATAATCATACTTTAGCAGTTGGACATGATTTTTACAAGTTTCATAATTAAAGATAAATGGGATAATGTGGGGTTTAAAGGTTAAACATGCTTATAAGAAGAGATTCTATGCTCCGTAACAGCCGAAAACCTTAACTACAGATGTGAAATAAATGCTTTCAATAAAAAATAAACATAGTAATGTATCTTTATGTACAATGTATGTTACTGTGAGGATACAAAATCGCAAAACTGACAGTAACAGCCGTGTATTTTGTCTGAGTTAAAGCTCGACCGTGAACAGTTTCTGCAGAACTTGATTATACAGTGTGTGAGCCAGTGACTGTGCAGGGTTGTCTCTCAGACTGAACGCTAACCACAGGACTCCACCTAAACTCTGGGATCAGTTTAGTGGGCCTCAAAACATCAACCGCTCTGCAGAAAACTTACAATCCACGCTTGAGCGGAGAGAAAATAAATAGCAAAAGACATTCCTCTAACAGACTGGGAAAATCACTGAGAAGATTCAAAACAAGTTTCAGAGTTGAGTTCCAGCAACAGCACCACCCACCTACGCACACACACACACACACACACACACACACACACACAAACACACACATTTCATTTCATGAATATGCAGCCACTATGCATTGTTTTAAATGTTTTTACATAAGAAATACTCTTGAGATTACGATCTGGGAGGTACACAAAGGAGTGAATTTAATCATTTTTGGAGACAGACCTTGCACATGTTGACCTAACAGTGACACTAAGCACTATATTATATTAAGGCTTAAACTTACCTGTGTGTTTATTCAGTGTATCTATTCATTTACTGAACCAAACATGAGGTTTTGGGGATTTTTATGCCCAGTTTTTTGTGATTTATTCCTTAAATGTTTTGCTCCCTTCATGAAGGGAGTGCTTTAACCATGAGATGTGATGCAAAGTCAAACTGGAACCAGTAGAACTGAACAAGCCACTCGGATAAACAGAGTAACATTCACAACTTAAAACAATGGTACAGTGCATTTGTATGTTTTTATTAGACTGTCATTACGCTTTCTTTGAACTTTGAAGCCCCATGTTGTCTTCAATTCAGTGTTTGTGCCATGTTTGGGTTAATCACAGCATATAAGACTAAACCCTTGATTACAGTGCCACCACATGACCGCCTTGATCACAAATCTGGATTAAAAAGAGGCAAACAAGGTTTATCGAGCCATCGTGTCTCTATTGTATATCAACTCATGTCAATAGCGCAAATGTGTACAAAGAAGAGGTGGAAGTCCCCGCTAATCCCACGGTGTTTGAACTCATCAGCTGAATCAACTCAGGTTAGTTAGTACAATACATCATTTTGGAAAGGGGTTTCCCATCTCTGTTGTTGGTATACATTTGCACCTTTGCATGACTTTAAAAACTCTGTGATTCTAAAAGAGCCAGCAGACCACCCATAATAAAAAAACAACAAGATTGGATCATCTATCATCCTCAAATTGTTGGTCTTTAAAAATATCGCTAGACTAAATTTAAATTATGAATGTTTTGTTTAGCTGTAAAATGTTTGTTTGCACTGAACTAACTGTATATGTGAAAATACTTGTAATACATATGGTGAATAATTACACGTACTGCTCTGTTAAAAGGCAGATGTATTGTTAAGTACTTCAAAAAGCTTTTTTCTGATCCCAATACAAGTGATTTAATATTATATAATCTTTAACCGAGCACTAAACTGATATGTATTTTCTTACATAACACAGCTGTGCTCACAGTGCAAATGTCAGACACATCAAGACAGTAAAGCCAACTCAAGTTAGGTATCTATTGTTTTTCTCCTAAGTGCCTAATGACACTGTTTTAAACCAACTTTGTTCCTCCGTGTTATTTACTTATTAAAACTTCTTTCACACTGCAGACTTTCTGCGCCTCACTAGAGGTCAATTAAAACACCTACAGTATATCGCACGAAGAGAAAGAAGTGGGTTAAAATAAAGGACTGGAATTCGGTTTAATATTCAACATACTACTCAATTAAAATGTGCCTCGAGCAGCTCTTATGCCACCCTTTCTAATGAAGTTGGGAGGTAGCCTCCTACATGGTTTCCACCCACTCACCGCCAGAGTGCTCTCCCCCACGTTGGATGCTATGAGGCCATCGATGGTTCCATATTCTGCGTCCCGTGATGTTAGTCTCTCCATTTGGTTGTTGTGGATGCGTCTGAACACCAGGATGGCGATAGCGGAGAAGATGATGAGGACGATGATGGGCGCCACAATGACAATAGCCAGTGTGGTCACGCTGTAGCTGGACAGCTCATCGGCTGTGAGGGGAGAGAAAAACCGACAACGTGAGACTTTTCTTCAAAATATCAGGTCATCATTTTTGGATAGTTTTTAGAACACAAAATAAAGCTTGCTTTTTAAGGATTAAATTTGGCATGCATTTGTCAGAAGATTGAGTGCTTCAGTAAACAACAGATGGGAGCGTCCACTGGAACTTAGCAATGATTCAAGAAAAGGTGATCCGAACTATGTAAGTTGGAGGGAAAACTTTTTCTTTGCTGTGGGTTTTTCCTCTGACTGGACCACACGCACGCTGACACAAATCACAGGTTTGCAGCTCTCTGCAGACCTTCAGAAGAAACCAGTTAAGGGTGGGGGTGCACGTAGAGCACACATGCGCTTAAGTATTCACTCTCTCACACACACAAAGTGGATCTCATCAAGTCAGCAGAGGCGAGCCTGAATAACTGACCACCATTCACACTTTCCAAACATTCCAAGGGAAAGACTGCTCAGCTCTGCCGGCAGCACAGACAATGATCCCCTTTTCTCAACTCGAATAATGAACCGTTTCTCCCAAATACACATAACCAGCAACACATTCTGGGAGCTCACTAGACTCAAACCAAACACACGGGCAGGGTGCATTTAGCCAGACTTAAAAGATCTAGTGTGTAGGATTAATGGCATCTAGCAGTGAGGTTGCCAAACTTAAACTTGTGTATAAAACGTGTAGAACTACGGTGGCTGATGCGAAAATGCAAATGACCCTATCTTGAGCCAGTGGTTGGTTTGTCTGTTCTGGGTTACTGTAGAACAAAATGGTGGACTCCGTGGGGGAGGATCCGTTTCGTATGTAGATGTGGATACAGTTAAACATGTCTGCTGCAGCATGCCCATAGCAGAGCGCGACTACTGTAATCAACAGAAGCTGCTGTACTGACCATGGAGGCCACGCTCTGTGTAGCAGGTGAAAAACCCTGCTCCACCCTGCCTACGTGATGCTTTTCATCAGTGCCCCAAGTATTTCTGCCGTAAGGTGACGAAAGCACAGTGAATCTTATTTTTACATTATTATAAACTCATTTTTTCCTTGTTGTTGTGGTTTATTTTGTTTTTGTTGTTGTTTATTCCCCCTTTTGAGTCAGGGAAACAAAGAAATCTTCATAGTAAAACAATATATAAATGGTTTTAAAGTCGTTAAGCCCTTCATTACACTATTTCTGAATGAGCACATATTTAATCACACAAATTTATCAAAACAGTCTTTTACGTGAAAAACATTTAAAACAACAGTTTCAAAAGTTTTACTATATATATTATAATTCCCTTTCTACTGTCCAATTCATTTTGCTGTGAAAACATCGATACATTTCTCGCCAAAAAACACATTTTACAAGATTACATTTAAACATACCATGAGGACATTAAATTCACCTTCGCCCAATACTCATTTTTACCAAAGAGAGCTTGAACGCATCATCATGTAATTCACTGCAACCTCCCTTAAAGCCACCAGCTGCTGACATTAGCTCTCCTCCTCCCATGTCAACATGGATTCATTGCTCACAATGTAGCATTACCAAGGTAACACTAAGGTGTGTCCCCTGACATGTTGATAGTGAGTTTACTGCGCCCTTTTGTCCTGACGGCATCCCAGGGAAGGGCTCTGTTCGTCCAAATACTTTTCTATTGTCCTTATGATGTCTGGACGGCGCTAGTTTCGAGCCCTGCTTTTAGTCTGCGTAAGACTAACGTAAAACAGCGAAAAAACAACAGCCACTGACATTGGTGAATGTCATCTTGTTTGCTAGTAGGCCAATGACAGTCAACAAGGCGAATATCGGCCGATAAATCTGCGCATCCCTAGAAAACATAGTTATGGATATTATAGCAATTTCTACCAATAGATGCCCCTAAATCTTGCAAACTGGACCTTTGAATGTTGTATTTGTGGCCAACTTACAAGACAGTGAAGGTCTGCAACATTGTGTAAATTGTTATGATGTGATAAACTGCTTCCAGTTAATCCCGGTGACCATAAAAATTTCTAATTTTATTTATCTCTGATCTAATCCCCAAACGCAAAGGTATAGGTTTGGTTTCAACAGGGAGTTTGGGGGTCCTGTCACAAAATTTTGAGCATCAAGCACATAATCTGGTGAACGATTACGCATCAGTTTGTGCATTTTCTGCATACATTTGTGATGTATATGTCTTAAATTTTGCCAAAACAAATGTCCTCTGTTACTTAAATATTTTCATTGGGGGTGACTAATTCACATGCTCTAAATTTTGAGTGGGACGTGTCCCCTGTGTCCCCCCCAAAAAATCTATGCCTATGCCCAAAAGGTATAAATATTAATCCATAAAATATAATCTAAAAGACTGCTGTAGAGATAAAAGTCAAGGTGAAAGAAACAAAAAGGGCAACAACAACAACAACAGCTCTGTGTATAGATGCCTGCCTCTCCTTTCATTCCCAGGTGGCTTCACCCTCTGGGCTCTTGTCAGCCAGCTCTGACAGCCTCCAAGAGGACAGAGGGGAAGTGGACCGTGACTAAATAATATTCAAAACCTCCCTTTGGTTGCCCACTGTCTCCCCCATTTCTGTTTCATAAGGTGCCAGGAGTGTGACCACACAGAGGTGTAACTCAGGCCAACAGAAACCATCCAGAACAGCCGTGGCAGATGATTTCACAGCCGATGACGTAGTCCTCTCGGTGGAGAATGATGGAGAGGAATGAATGTGTGTTACTTTATCTAAAACAGTAACATCTAACCCACATGATCATTCATATTCTGAATAGATGAAATCTAGGCAGCACTGGTACACAGTTCAATCTGAAATCAACAGATGGAGCTCTTGAGCATCTTTGGCAGAAATGTACAGAACACAGCATTCTGGGTACAATAGCAGCGTACCTTTGACAGGCAGCTCCACAGTGCTGTTCATGTTACACAGGTGCCCCTGGCAGCACTCCACAATCTGGTCTCTGGAAGGTGGGGTCTTGCAGGTCATCGTGCTCTGCTCATAGATCTTAAAGCAGCCTTTCTGGTACACCAGGGAGCCGGCACTGACTGCTAGAGATGAGAAACACTGGTGGCCTGTGCAGCGATTCTTTTCACATGAGCTGCCCTCACACACACACAGATGCTCCTCCTTGATCAGGGGCTTCACTTCCTCCTCTGCAAAAGATTCAGGAAGAAGACATGGCTGGTAAATAAGAGATTATCAAAGGTCTGATATTATGCTCATTTTCAGGTTCATACTATCAGTGTTGGGAGGGTTACTCTTACAACGTATTCCACCACAGATACTTCATGCTCTAAAATGTAATTAGCAACATATTCCATCCACCAATCTAACGTGTTACAGTAACAGAATACATCATTTTTCGTATTTCAAATAGCCCATTTCTCATTTCTTTTATAGCCCACTTCACAGGAACTGCACTGCTAGGTAACAGCTTGGGTTCATGTCCCAACAGCAGATGTCATTTACATATGCTACGTTCCAATAACCTCAGAAGTCGGAGGTCTGAGCTGGGAATAACATCACACCTGAGCTGACGGCGTTCCAGTACAACAAGATGGAAAATTAAGATGTGGTTGGCAGTACCAGTTGTAGCCAGGTTAGCCATTGTTAGCAATTCCGGTAAACAACAACACAGTACGCTACACTTTGCACATACAAACACTGTAGCATCATGTCCACAGATGGAACGCCCATGTGCCAATGAACAGTAAATTACTACAGCTGTCACAACTGTTGATGTGCAGAGCAGCCATCTTGGATTTTGAAAATGGGGTTGGTGAGGTTCCTCAGAGACAGAAATCTCACTTCAGATGCGACTGTAAAATCAGTAATTCCGACTTCCCAGTGCAAATGGAGTGCACCAATATACTGCAAAACCTTCCAACAGGAAATACACAGGGACCCATTACAAATGTTTATGTTTTAAGTTTATAACAGTCTCTATAGTACAGTTGTGACATCACAACTTCACAGACGTCCTGATTGCCCACTTAAGGGCACAGTTTCTAAATATGGACTGTGTGCATTTCTCTGTGGATGAGTGTTTTGATATATCACAGTATTTATAGAGCACCTACACCTGCTTTATATTAAAAATACATGGAAATCTGACTTTTTATATAATGGGTCCTTTAAAGCTATTCTTGCATTGCTAAAACATGTATATATCTTTTTATGGTGTTTTAAAAATCTAAATTTTGTCATTAAATAAAAATGTCTTGAGTGACATAAGGTCTGTGGTGAACGGCAGCCAAGAGAAATGTGTACAATGTGTACAAAGTCACCTTTCCCTGGAGCTTGCACAGTGACGTTCATGTTACACAGATGGCCCTGGCAGCACTTGACAACATGGGCCGATGAGGGTGGCATGGCACAGGTGGCTCTGCCCTCCTCGTCGTCCCTCAGGCAGCCCTTCTGTTGGACGGCCACCCCATCAATCATCTTCAGAGAGGAAAAACAGTGCTGGCCTGCGCAGCGATGGTCACGCTCACACACGCCGCCCTCGCAAACACACTCCTGGTCTCTGAGGACTGGTCTGCCAGCAGACAGTTCTGTATCTGATAAGAGGAAATAGAGATATGGGGAAACCCATTAGAGCAATACCATTAGTATCCCATTAAATTAAATGGCATTCACTCAGATCAGAAAACATGAAAATGTATCTGTGTTGGCTGGCTGAAGAGGCTGAGTGCAAAATGAGTTTTGACAGAAAATAAATGACACTTTCTTCATATTTCATGACAAGCCTGTAGCTATGGAGTCAACATGGGGGGGCACGACCATATCTGCCAGAAGCTCTGCACTCACACACCAAAAACAACAACAACAACTAATTTCCTTCCATTCAAAGATATTTGAAAATTCACTAATGCATGGGATTGACTTTTTTTTATTTTATTTTTACAATAATAACTATGTTTTATAGTGTAATGTATTACAAAACTGTATTTTCTTTTCTTATTTGTTGAACATTTTCTTGTTTCATTGACTCAATGGCTAAACAGTGTCTAATGCCAACGTCAATTTAACATAGAATACTGATGACAGATGACATGACGTTGATATTTTGTTGGTTTCAGATTGTTTAAGAAACAGTACTAATGCTATTTATCATAACTTCAATGTCAAGTGGAAACCTTGTAACGTACCGGACTGCTTGGTAAAAACTGGATTTACATGGCAAAGAAGACGTCTGTAAATCAGTGGATACATTTTTCGGAGTGTCACAATGCTCGCAAAACGACTCCCTGTCAGGATTTGATCCATTCAGTCCAACAACATTTGGTAAGTCTAGAAGAGCCACAAGATTAAATCTTTTTATGCCCATTCAAGTTAGCGGAGCACTTAACCATACAGCCGGTGGAAATTAGCCCCTCGGTCACACTGGGCAGATGTGGCCGCCATAAGTCTCTAGTGCACTTGCTCTATGGTTGCATGGTGCAGAAGTAGTGCAGATAATCCCCGGATCATCCAGGTAATTTTATACGCAGCAGTTGAACCATTTTGGCTTCATGTGCCACTGAGCAACTTCCATTGGAATACACAAGGCTCCACATCCAATGCTATATCCAATTTGCCTAATACATCCATGCATCCACCTCACTCCTCGCCTTGTTGCCACAGCAATCGAGTCAGCTTCTGCTGGAGTACAGTGACATCACTTGGACAAACGACACGCTGAGCTGCAGAAGCCTACACCATGACACTAGAACCAGTGGTAAAAATAATGGCAATTTATTAAACTGATTTATGATGACTGCATTTGCACTAATGATTATTTTAGATGGCGTAGCATGATCGCCTGTCGTAGCACATCAAAACTAAAGCCCCTTTTACACTGCCAGATTTTCAGCGAATGTTGGGTCATTTTGCAGGCAAGCTGCAAGCGTTAACACACAGAGCCGGATTGGTCGAGTTGATCCGAGGTGCTGAATTTTCTGCCGCGTAGGGGTAAACATATTGGCGGAACCTTTTTGGTTTAAAAAGACCGAGGCGCCCTTCCGCCACGGGAGGGGTTGCTGATGACGCCGCACGTGCGACCCACTGGCAGTGGACTTAAAAAAAGGAAACAGCTGATAGCAGGAATGAGCAGCTAGCAGCGGGAAACACAAACAACGTCGACACCAACCTGAAAGAAACTGTAAAGATGAGCAACCACAAGCCTACTTATAGGCCTTTGATGCATGTAATACTATAGAGGTTTGGATTTCACACAGTGTTATAATGCAAACACCTCACCTTTCGCCGGTGACTGCAAGGAGACGTTCATGTTACACAAATTCCCAAAGCAGCACTCCACCACCAGGTCAGGAGTCGGCAGGCTTCCACATCGCGAGGACCCTTCCTCATTACCCACAATGCAGCCCTTTTGAAGGACCAATGTCCCGTTCAGCGTGGAAAGGGAGGTGAAGCACTGCTGGCCGAAACACCGGTCCCCATTGCTGCAGGACGCTCCGTCACACACACATTCAGAGTTTCTCGCACTGACATCACCTACAAAGGAAAACGATTACAGAACAGGTCAGAATTCATCATTGAAAGAAGACTGAGTGCAGGACTTTAATCTCTAATATGCTCCCAAATGTTTTGTGACAACAGATGATCAGTGCTTATCCCTGTTGTAAGGGTGCATGTACGTCTATTGTAAGTACGGGGACAAGTGTGGATTGCCGCCCTGAAAAAGCTCCACTTTCCACTGCATTCCACCGCCACTGCAGTTGTTTAAAATAACACTGCGAGACAGCAGATGAGAGGGAGACAGACTGGGGAGGGGTGGTGAAGGGAAAAAAAAATTGTGAATTTTTGGTCTATGCATGAGAGAGACTAGAGGGGGACAGAGAAAAGACACAGAGGCTGAGAGATTGCGTGTATGTTTAACCAGAGTAAAAGAGAATAGAGGAACAGAGACACACCCTTCCAGCTACTGCGTGTACTTGGGACGAGCTGTGTTTTGTGACTAGACACTTACCTTCCAAGCTCGAACAGGGAAGGACCAGGACGATCAAAACCAAAAGAAGCATGTCCCCAATCGTCATTGTAGACCTAGAGGGGGAAAAAAGGCAAAACACAAGAATGAGGGCTGCACTCCAATGAATATGTGTTATTTGCCAGGAAAAAAAGGGTCTGACAGTGTTTTCAAAGCAAAGGATGGCGATTTTCATGCTGATGCACTAGAATATCTTTGGGATTTTCGCAAAACATCTTTCTGGAGACCATTCAGCGAGACAGGCAGAAGACCACGAGGGACAGACTGATAACGACAGGATTTGCTGTCGACCTAAGAGTATTAGAGGGAGCAATTTTACAGAGGGAGACCTTTTCTTGTTTTCAGAAAAAGAGTCAACACCAAGTTTAAAATGCTCAAGTAAAGTGGGTCTCATGCCTTCCTGTTGTCCTGGCAACAAGGCATTGAGTGGCAAGCAATGGGGAGACTGGTGCTCTCCTATTGGCTGCCTTGATGCGTGCGTGTGTGCGTGAGTGTGTGCGTGAGTGGTGATGTCTGTGTGTGTGTGTGTGTGTGTGTTGGAGGGACAGGCTGCTTGGCAGTGAGGGGAGAGGAGCAGACAGACGAGAGAGGAGGAGGAGGAGGAGAAAGAGGAGAGGAGCACAGCGGGGAGAATGAGTGTGGGTGCCCAAATACTACCGTTTAGAGACCTGGAGACAATCTAATCCTTCAATATTTAATGCGTCTGTAGAAGCGTCCACATACGCCGTGCATGTTATGTTTGTTTGTTTTATCCAGTGACAGATTTTTTAAACAGACCACCAGTTTAACTCACACTGTAAACTCGAGGGAGAAAAAAAAATCACCCCCCCAGCTACCCATTTTATAAAGATGATATGTGAGTTTTGCGGAGACGTCGTAGCCTGCAGCGTGCCCCGTTTATGCCATACTAAGCACCAGGGCCGTTATCTTGGAAGCATGTGTGTGTGCGCCTGAGTGCATCTGTGCCACTGATAAATACCCAAGCACCCCCCCTTACCTCCATCCCCTCCAAGCCTTTGTGCCCGTCTCCCAGACATAAATGATTAAGCACGTAATGTTAGCATTAGCCCAACGGCGGCGTCTGTACGGGCCGCTCACACACAGACCACATGCTGCTCCTTTAATCAGAGCACAAAACAGAGGCTGCCACACAGAGATAATCAGGAGCTCTGTCTGCTCCCTTTGGACCAGGGGAGAGGGGGAGTAGCGATGGGGGCAGGGAACGGGCAGGAGGGCATGAAGAGGCGAGGGAGGTATGGCCAGGGGGCAACTGGGGGACAGTGGGTCAGAGAAGGGCAGAGAACGGGGCCAATGTGGGAGAGAGATGTGTGGGCTGCAACAGCGAGGTAAAGGGAGGGAGAAGTGGGACAAGGAGGTGTCTGGTGTCAGCGCCCAGGGGGACAGCGGGAAGAAGGGCACCATGCTGGTGGGGGACGGTTGGCTGGGCTGCGGTGAAGCCAGGGGGCCGGGAGGAAACAGGATAAAGAGATAAGCAGAGGAGTAAAAGACAATAGTCTGGAGCCTAGAAAAAAAAGGTGATTCTGTCTGACTGGTTATCTTGATATTGACTCATATATCACTCACGTAGAAAGACAACAAAGCGCACGGTATCCTGACTCACGCGCTGCTGACAGATCAATAACTCACCTCAATTAACTAAGTAGAGCATGTCACGAGGCTCCATTTAATGGCTTCAATTAGCGTAGGTAAATGATTTGCAGCATTTTTTGTTTACATTTACTGCTGAAAGACCCTCGACGGGGCACTGAAATTATCTCCGTCTCAATTCATCTCTCCCACGCAGACACTTTATCTTAAATAAGCTATCATGAGCTGCGAGCCACATGCTGACGACCAAGCAGCTAAGTGGATCCTGTTATGTGTTTGCCGTTATGTACACAACAAATATTTCAGTCTAGGCATTGCAAAACCTCGGGGCCTGTTGCCTGCTCTCCAACATGTCTCTGTGTATGCATTTGCACACATGCATTACTGTATGCATGTCTATCTACACAGCTTATTCTGCATAAGCACAGTAAACGACTCCACATCTTATCCACACATGAGGCAAAGCTAGCTGGTAACATATCACGAAGCCAGCTAACAGCTTTGCTTGATGAATACACACCCAGGACTAGTCCTCCTGATATTGGAAACCTCAGAAGGGATTCTTGGAAAGGAGAGAGGCAGGGCTAGCATCTGCAGAACCGATTGCGATCTGAGCAGACAACTTTATGGCGCTATGCGTGTGTGTGTGTGTGTTGCAGCTCTCTATCCTTGCGTATTGAATTCACTGGCAGTGTTCTGCACTGTGTGTTCACAGAGCTGACATCCTGCCAAGGGTGTGCTCTCATCCCCCCTTCTATCTGTCTCAACCCCCTTCTTTCCTTTGACTCCCTCTTCCTATATCCTCTGATGTGGTGTTGTAATAGGAAACCAGTATAAATACCACATGATAATTATAACTTATGATATATATTCACATGTTCACTGCTGCTGGAACTAATAATCTAATGGATCTCACTATAACGCAGAGCTACACTTTAAAAGGCTTAAAATGGCACCCAAATGCTATTTATACATATAATAGTGTGAGTAATCTGTTTGTTTTAAAATGCACGATGATGATTCTTCTCTTTTACTCCCTCCTCCAATCTGTGAAAGGTCAGGCAGTTTATACTGATGGCCATTTCTGAGTGTCTTGGGCTCATGTTTAGTAATAGTGTAAAGCAAATCTACTACTGTACATGACATTGTTGATGTACTAGTACTTCACTTAGGTATTTTCACTATATGCTAGTTTAAAATTCTACTCCACTACATTTCCAGGGGTGTCTCCAAATCCACTATTCAATTTGACTTTTGATTTTAAGACCACAATTCAATTTTTAATTTAAACATTTTTTTCCGGCACTGAGGGCTGCGCCATTGTAAGACTTTGAGTCCTGATTCATAACCATCAACAGATCATCAGTTTTATGCCCTGACAACTTTCATTTACATTTTCAATTCTAGCCTGCCTTCTGTAAAAAGATAAAAGATACATGGTATCACGGTGATATAACTGCACTATTAGTTAAGTTAACCTAAGGAGAAATCTAGTTTGGTTAAATAAAGCTACTTAGAAAAAGCAGCTCAAACTATTTTCTAAAAAAAATGATCAATTTGACAATGTACGTATGATACAAAATTAAAACAAAATTTAGTCACATGCCAGAAGAAAGTTGACAAAAATGTTTGTAGTTTCAGTAGTTAACTACACAAAAAATCGAAATGACTATGTGGTCAATTATGTCATTTATTATATATAGTAACAATATCTTATTTAACCAGTCAGTTGGGAACAAAAACAAGAGCCACTGGATATCAGAAGGATACTTTACAACAGCTTGTGTTTCCTCACCTGCAAAAAGCCACCTTGTATTATTTCACTTTAGTAGCATAGCCCACAACCTGTAGTTTCACGTCAACAACACATTAGCTGTTAACTCATTGGGAAAGCAAAATGTTAGTACACGGCTAACTCCAGGGAAGCAGTGGGATTATCCTGTTCCGTAGTTATTTCTCAGCTATATTTGCTGTAATAGTACTTTTCATGGTATTTTTCTCATATTTTATTTTATTATTTATTTTTCAATTCTATATTTATGTTCTTGACTGTTGCTATAATTTGCCTTTGTTTTTATTTCCCCTTGAGAGGTTCACTGTATGCACCAAACACTGAATAAATTCCTTGATAGGGGTAAATATTACTCTGATTCTAAATTATATGTATAATAATATGCTGTGTTTGAAAGGGGTCATTCTGCATACTTTTAACTTTGATTTTTAAGTCTTTTTTAGCCGATAATATTTCTGCTGTTTTATATAAGAAGAATCCAGAATGCAAGACTATTACTTGCAACTGGATTTACGCCTTTACTTGAGTAAATAATCTGAATGTTTTTCCCCCACCACAGGTAGTTAGTACGATGATATCAATGCCTCTGAGATGCGCAAGCACTGACCTTGCACAGAAACTACATTGAGCTTGACACAAGGTATCCAAAGTGCGTACAACACCGGAGAGAAATAGTTGAAATAGACTTGGCCTCAGTGAAAAGTATGTTAGGGTAGACTCCCGCTGAGTGCTGCTGGAGGGACTTGAAAGTGATCCTACATATCAAGGCTCCCGTTTTATGACGCCACGTTTCCTTCCCAGACTCTTTCCAGTGATCCCACTCCAGAGGGCCATCTTGATAAGCACTTCTCTAAGATGTTGAGCAGAGCTTAAAGTGATTAGATGGAGATGATTAAACATGCCACTCAAATGCTTTGATTGGTACAACTGAACCCCATATGAGAAGCTTGTAGGCAGTTATGAGGATTTAAATACATCTGAAGAGTTGGTACACATTCTCGCTTACAGGACCACATCCTCCAGTGCCATTTTAAACCTAATGTTTTATTAACATTTCTTGGTGACATTTTAAAACGGATTGTTTTAGAAGCTTTCAACAACAAACACAAATATTAGTCGTGTTAGTTGCTTTATCATTTTGGTGTGTTTTGTATTCGGGTCAAGACGAAGGAGAGAATGACAAAACACTACTTTGTCTGATGAGCATGGTGTGTATCACTGAGGTTGAGGAGGGAGGAGGCTGGAAGCCCTGCAGGAGCTGCTGAGTCATCATGCTGGCAAAGAGGGAGACGAGAGGTGGAATCTGTGTCTGAGCTGGCAGGCTGGCACAGTTACCATGGCACAAATAGCCCCGGCACCGAGGAAACTGCAGCAAACTGCGGGGCGGCGAGGGAAGAAACAGGCAGAGACTGGGGCAATGCGGAGCCTGCTGTTCGTGTCCCTGTCCCCGTCCCCGACCCAGACCCAGACAGCCAAAGTGCCAGCATGCCATCAGGGACACACAGATGGTTCGCTCCTAGGTGGACGTGGGTGTAACACAGACCTGAGGGCGAAAGTCGTCCTCTTTGCAGCAGCCCACATTCATATTCACACTACAGCTCAGCAAATCAACACATTCACCTCAGTCTAAAAACCATTCTCTGCCTACAGTCAAATACAACACTTTGGATGACTAAAACTAAGTTAAAAGAATACACAACCTTAACTTTTCAGTAGGTGATGAGGGAATACACTCACGCTTGATACAACTGTGCTTATGAACTGGGTAGAATATAAGATTACAATGAATGCTGTCTAAAAAAAGAAACTACTGATGTAAACATCAGGGGGACAACCAAAACAGAGGCACATTTTGAAAGCAAAGAACTACCTCACAATGTGCCAACACTTTGCATAAGGCACACTGGTAATAGGAAACCAATTTAGGGCAAATTTGATGGGCCTTGTCATCTTGTGGAAGGCTTGTCGTGTGGTTGGCTTTTGGCTTCAGGCCCCTACACACTGTGTGATATTGGCAATCTTGCAGGTTCATTGCATGTCACACTGTGCAAGATGGGTCTAATAAAAAATCTTTGTCTCAAATCTGTGTCAGGCTGAACAATATCAGCTTTGAGAGTGCGATGAATGCCTGATGAAATGTAGGGCTACAGAAAAAAAAGCAGACATGTCATGAAGTCAAATCATCTATCTGTGCTATGAAAATGCTGCAAAACAACAAACAAGGTATGGCCTGACTTTATTCAGAGCTCCATACAGTATACGGAGTGGTTGGTTTGTACACTTGGCTCACAACATTGTGAGAATTCAGTCCTAAATTTCTGAAACTGTCAGAGTTTTCAAACAGCCTGGCTGTGTCTCTCAGTGTGATTCTAGGACCAGTGTTTTACTGTCAACTTTTGTCAGGAACAGCCCAAAATCGTGCAGTGTGTAGGTGTCTTTAGAGCAAGCATCCACAAGACAACAAGATGGCAGCTGAGTCTCCAGGATCTGTTGGTCATTATGGCAGCAGGATCAGCTATTATTACTAGGGCTGGAAACTGATAACATTTTAGCACTGTTATCGATTCTGCTCAGTTGTCCAATTCTTTATCGATTCCTTAATCAATTACTGATCAGTTTTCTGTGTGGAAAAAAGTAGATCTGCAGAGGGTTTTCAGTGTCAGTGCAACTGTTTAAATTATCATCTAAAATGGATGCGATGAGAGAATATTTGTACAGCATTCACTCTCATTTAGGTTTTCTTTGGCAAAGAAACAAAATCTGCTACCCCTACATAAAATACATAAAACATTTACCCTCTAATGGACATGCTGTGCGGTTGGGGAGCAGTGGCACTCGTGCATAGAGCGTCACGTACATGCCATTCCTTGAATTTAAGCCCATGGTGCACAGGCAGATGTTTCATATATTCGGGTATTTCCATCTTAACTTGAGATGATCATTTTATATAAATTACAAGCAGCACTGTTGTCGTCTTTCTTATGCAACGACTTGCTTTGGACCAGTTCTTCCTTTCCACCATGGCTCCCTCTTGATGAGTTTGACATCATTGTTTTACAATGTGCAACTGCATCTATAAAAGGAGTCGGTAAGGTCAGAGGCATACATTTCAGATGGATTGGACAATTTAGAATCTGTTCTCAATCCTCATTCCTAAATAGTACCCCAGATTTTTTGCTTGATGATGTGAAATATTCTCTGACCAAATATAATCAAGCGAGCAGCTGGTTTGAGTGATGAAGTATCCAGCCATGAGATCACTACTTCCAAGTTAATTCATTACAGCGTGCTTCTGGTCTAACGGAGCTTCAATCTGCGTGCCAATAGAGCACAAGTCAAACCAAACAGGCGCTAGCTCATCAAAACTTTGCTCCATGGAACCAAAAGTAGAACAAACACCACACTTTCATATACTTATATTATTAGGAAATATCAGTGGAACCAAACTCAGGTGTTCTAGCAGCAGGATTAAAAATTGATTCCACTGTGGTGAAAGGCAAGTTGACCCCTTCTTGATATCCTGTGTCATACACCGAGGCGGTGCGTGAAAGGCGTTTGGCTCTGCTGAATACAAGGCAAAGCTCATTAACCTTTGGAAACACACCTCGCTGGCCAAGGGCCTCATCAAATGTGGAGATGAATGAGGAACCTCTGTGGCCCCCTTGGAAGAGCTTGTGGAATCTGCAGTGCCCCATCAGGTCGAGCCAGGCTCCATCTCTCAGGGCAGTACAGGATCTCAGCAGCTGCCTCCTTTCACAGTGTGAGGAATGTAATCAAATGCAAATGCCCCCCTGCGTATGTTCAATTCTCACTCACACATTCATTGTAGTGGGCAACAGCATAGCGAGCTCTTGTTCCTTGGAAACAGTGTAACCCAGGGTGTGTGCACACACACACTCACCGTGTATTCGGCCTAGATCAAATGTAATCAGAGACAATAGTTGCCTTTTCTTCCTGCTGTGGTTCCACCCTACCTTCCACCTCTGCACCCACACTGACACACTCTGCCAGGCCCCCACCACAAAACAGAAAAGCACATTTATTACACTACTGTGTCTAATTCATGACAAAGTTTGACTTGTTGAGACGTAACACCCCAGGGCAAAAATTGTGGAAGAGATAGAGGACAACAGGAGACAGGTACAATGAGTAGAAGGTCTGAGAGAGCTTAGCATACTGACAATATGGACAACAACAACTAGAGTTCATTATTACAAGACACAACATCACAAAGAAGCAAAACATAAGCAAACACACTTAAATTTCTACACCATAAAGTAGTTTTTGTGGTTCCACAAGGTTTTATTGTGGTTTTGTCTTGTGTGACGTCTCATGTGACACACAAATTTTACAGCATTGTGAAGACACTGTTAACAAGTCTTCTACGCAATGGTCACCATAGCAATTAGACATTCATTTTCACACAGCCATCAAAACATCTGAAACAGCCAATTCAAACACCATCTTTATGGCCCTCAGCTATGTTTGCCAACAGAGGAATGCACAAACACTCTCCCTCCAAATGACCATCTCACAAAGTTCACTGCCTCAGGGGCAATACTGTTCTCAAAAGGACACCTTGATTTGTATCACGGTACACCCTTTAAACGTATTATCCTTCTTGTGAAACAAGTAAATCAGGCACACAGACCACAGAGCTGTGCGCACAGCTCGTCAAAGCTCAGGGAATATTTAGTATTGATTGATTCTGTGCCCTGCCTGGCAGAGGCTGAGCTCCAGGAGTCAAAGGGCTAGCACGATAGCCCTCGCTGTGTGACCAACAAACAATGACCAAGCCATTCACCACCGTGCTGATAATCACTCAGCAAACAACTTGCATCAAAACAATGAATGCTCCATAGCCATTACATCCTGCTGCCAATGGAGCCTTTATGGCCGGGAGTTTCCTGGCCTTCCGGAGAGGAAGGACTTCTGAGGGAAAAAGACCAGTAGTAAAAAGCTTCTGAACTTTAATGATAAAGTCTGAAAAGAGAAATGAAGATGTAAAGGGTGCTTGCATACAGGGCTGCGTGATAATTCAATATAAGCATTTAGTCAACCTCCGGTGGAATTGAATTGTGACAATATGAGTGTGGTGTCTTTTTTCATCATTCCAATCCAAAAGCTAAATATATTTAAAAATAAAATGTTGTCTAATGTGGTGCAACATGGCTCACTGCGTCTCACAAAATTTGATTTTTTTAGTGATTTTGCTAGAGCAAACTGATGGGTAGAGCGGCACCTGACTCAGAATTATGTAAGTTGAATCAGAATTTGCTGTTCAATACGAATTTTCGACTATTAGCTCCTTTTTTCTGACAAATTAAGTTGCTGTGAGCTGTAAATTCACCACTTCTAAGCAAAAGGCAGAAGTTAAAATTATCCCGCAGACTGACCAGGCAAAGCCTCTATTCCGCCTGGCAGCTGCCTCTGTTTCACTCGCTCTGGTCTGGGTCCGCAGTCGCCTGCACTGGAGGCGAGTTTGCAAATCCTACGATAGTGAAGGAATTGTCTGTCTTACTCTGCCTCTGATTGGCTTACCCTGATATATTTACCCTAACCAACCCCACTCCTCTTGCTTAAACCTAACCAATCCAACCAACAAAGTCAACAAGCACTAGCCAACCACAGGGAGAGTACTGGTGGGTCATTCCTTCGCTATCCTGGAACTCGCAAATATGCGTACCGGAGAGCAGCATGAAAGCAAGGAGTGCTCACTCTGCAGCTAAATATGGGGACCAAATTTCACCAGAAGTTTACTGCACCATGACTGACAAAAACAAAAAGATTTCGAGAGCCTCAGTCGACTGAGGGGTCTCTTAAGCCCCGTCTCGACCAAGCGCTACAGGTTCAGTACAGTTCAGTACCATTTTTTCTGTTTCCACTGTGAAAAGCTGTGGATGGTACCAATGGAACCGTTCCGTACCATCCCCATTTTTGGTCACCCCTCTCTTGGGGTACCCTGGGGCACACAGATCTGGCACTAGAAGGCGGAGCTGTGAACATTGCAGTCCGTGCAACCCCATCCTGTGAATGATAAACAAGGTGCAGACCAATAATGGAGGAAATACAGTAAGGGCTGGACGGAGCAGTGAGTGGCAACAACCCTGTCCACATGAAAGCGTACTGTTTGCAGTGGAAACGCTAAGCGGATCTAGGGTCTAGGTACCATGTCTGAAGGGTTACTTTTGGTTCCAAAGGTACCACACTGAAAGTGTTAAGTGGAAACGGGGCTTAAGTGATGACTTGAATCTTCAGCTTTCAAGGGGCAGCCCTACCAAGCAGTCAAATCATTGATCAACTTCATCTCAGAAATCTGATGTTGTGTCATTCCCAAATTAACTTATTTCAGCTTCTTATACTTGTTGGGTATTTACTGGAAACTATCTAATTGATTATGTGAGAAAATAATTGTAAGATTAATTGCTAATAAAAATAATTCTAGTTGCAGCCTTAGATTTTGCATGAATATATTACGCTACATCATAATATACGTAAATGCAGGCATACTAAAAATATTTCTATCATATTGTCATATTGATTTCAGCCCCACTGCACAGCCCTACTTGCTTGTCAAAAGGAATGAATGACTAAAACGTAATAAATGCCCCCATTTGGCTCAAGCATGGGGAAAGGACTGGACTAATTCATCCCCCATCAATGTGATGCTGATGTACTGCCATCACAACAGAACTACTTCAGTCTACGACCCCATGACCCCAGAGATGAAACATAGATTATTCTCAAGTCGTAGACAAAGTGCCCACACCAAATAAGAGCCCATGCTTGGGACCGGGGAATGAGATCAGAGAGAGGCAGCAACTGAAACAAAGCCATAACTTTTCCCACTAACAGCTGAGCGATAAGACAAGAGCACTGAAGCGAGTGAAGGGCTCATAAAATGTGTATTGCAGACTGTCTCCAGTGCAGTCTGGGGTTAGTGTAGAGAGAGGAGAGGAGCCACGAGCACTGCAGATATATGTGTGTGTGCATCTGTGCAGACAGCAGTCTCATGTCTCCCTTCCCTCTGTCTCCACTGGTCCTCATCCACATTTGAACACAGAATGAGAGAAATCAATAAGTCTGTGCAGAGCCACCAGAACAAGAGGAGAGCGAACTCCCAAACAGCAAACAGGAACAAGACTAAAATCTGGCATATACACAGGCGGTCTTTTATCTTATTCTCTTTTCCCCTCTAACTTCCCGTGTCATGCTGAGACTGCAGTACCCGCAAGTCCCAGACAGCTCCTCTCATCGTGATATGTTTGGGCTACATACGGCTGATGATTATTAAAAGGCTCAAGGATTTTTTGACTAAAAATAACACTGCAGACAGAGGGCCCCTTTCTGAAAAGCTGGACACAAGCACAGAGCAGAGGCAAATTCAACCCACATGCTGTGTTCCTCTGCAGCCTGCTGCCTCATCTGATGCCAGGTTTGTTGCTAGTCAAACTTTCTAGTAAGTCAGCATATACAGTACACACACAGATGCACGTGCACACACACACACACACACACACAGAGGACATACACATGGCCAAAAGCTGAAGCAAGATAGCTGAAGGTTGCTGCTTTGAGCGAGACTTCGAGCCAAATCCTGCCCCTTTTCTATCCTCCAGCCACCGCCTCCCAGCCGCATTCACACACACAATCATATACTGTCTCTCTCACACACACACACACACACACACACAAGCAGACGTACATTATCCCCTCCCGCCTCCTCCCTCCCTTCCTTCCCCAAGTTGAGAGCCACCTACATGGAAGAGCGATGAGCCTCAGACTCCTGCTCAGACTTGAAGCAGTCTATCTTGGTCTCATAACTGCAGTTCTCTTGTTAATGACAGACTGTGTAACCTGATTCCACACACACACACACACATATGCATATATACACACACCCACCCAACCCCCCCAACACTCTCTCAGGTTTTTTGGGAGCTAGCGCTTCCCTCTCCCTCCACTTGCATATTGTTCCAACCCAAACTGCCAGCTGCTTCTGACAGCCAAATTACTGAGCACAGAGAAATGATTGCTATCAGAGGCCTACACCCCCCCACCCCACCCTAACAACCCCCGCACCCACCCATACTCGCCTCATGCTTTCAATGCTCAGACCTCTGTGGGCAAATTACACACTTTATGTCCATCAGACAGAACCACTACAGCAGTGCACTGATGTCGAGGCCAAGATATGTGCAGCCAAAGAATTTAGGAGTCGCAATGTGGAAATGAAAACTTGAATGAGGCCTGTGTAGGAGAGGCAGAACTTTCAGACGGCCATCAAAGCCTAATTTCTAATAGTTTGTTCAAAGTAGTGCTACAACTAGTGATTGCTTCCTTTGTCAGTTAATCTGACTAATATTTTTTGATTAGTCATTTAGTCTAAAAATGTTAGAAAAATTAAAAATGCCCAGAGTCCAAGATGAAATTTTCAAACGCAGTAGATTCCCTTTTCTTACCAAAGAGTCCAAAGACAAAAAGAGCAGCTGGAGCCAACAGAATACATTTGACAATTATATTTTCTTGATAAATTATTGTAGAGCCAAAACAATAAGTTGATTGATTGCTCAATCAACAGAGAACAATGCTCAGCAACTCTTCTGACAACTGATTAAGTCAATTCTCAAATATAAACACCAACAGCAAACATTTTGTGCTTACAGTGTGTGAATATTTACTTCTTTTCTTTGTCTTATGTGATAGTAAAATTAATATCTTTGGGTTTACTGTTAGACATAACGTGAAGATGTCACCTTGGGCTCTAGGAGATTGTATTACATTGTATTACAGCCTGACCACTTTATCGTCCACCCAGTTTTATTAGCTGATATGAGCCTATCACAAATGTATCGATATCAGCGTATGTGTTTTCCAATATGAAACTATTTTTACAGAACATAAAGCATAAATCAAAGCTTCCAGGGTTCAACAATGGTGCAATCAGCTGAGCTGCTCCACTCCACTGTTTACAATAATAATGTTGAATATTCTTTAATAAAGTTACACACTCCCGCATCCATGACCACATCACCCCCATCCTTCATAACCTCCACTGGCTCCCTATCCCCCAGCGCATCCACTTCAAACTCCTCATCATCATTTACAAAGCTCTCCACAACCTGGCTCCCCCCTGCCTGTCTAAGCTATCTTATGTCTGCTGATGCAAACCTCCTGTCCCCCCCAACCAGGACCAACCATCACACCTGGGGGGACAGGACCTTCTCCATTGCTGCTCCCACCCTCTGGAACTCATTCCCTACTCTTTACCTTCAAGAAAACCCTCAAAATGCACCTTTTCAAATGCCTACAACCCCTAAAATCAGTGTTTTTTTATTGCTGTTGTTGTTCTTTGTAAAGCGCTACATAAATCCAATGTATTATTGTTATTATTTGTTAAAGAAAGCAGCCTTCTGGGTACTTTTGTGTGGCTGTACCAGTGCAAGTCATAGCACCATCCATAAGAAATGTCTCTTAATATTAAAGCTCTGAAAGTCATGAAACAGGCATCTGTGATTTTTTTCCTGCTATAAAATCAGTATCTGTTTCAATAATCCCATATATCCCAAAGGAAACTGGCATTTTCCGTTAGAGCTCCACAGCTGAGGAACTTCGGTTGCCAGACTCAGTGTCTTCGTTTAAGGCACTCCTCAAAACAAACTTTTACAGTAAATCTATTGTGTGTCTTTCTATCCTTCTTTTATCAATTTAGTAGTATACTATTTTGTTTGTCTCATAAAGCTTTTGTAACTGTGTTCTGAAAAGTGCTATACAAATAAAGTTTATTGTTATTTATGATATCGGTCGGGCACTTTGCTCCATGACTAAATAGTTAGTCATTTGTTTCAGCACTGGCCCTGAGCAACTTGTTGGCAGTAAGATAACCTTGTGTTCCTTTGAGCATCATAAATCAGACACATAAGACCCCTTTAAAAAAAAGCAACAAAAAAAGCATTCAGCATTTAAAGACACTTCCAAAACCAGTCCTATTGTTGGGAAAGTGTTGTTAGTCTCAGACAGACAGATAACCTCAGACTGGCTGAGGAGTGAGTTACCACAGATAGGCAGTTTGAGACAATGACACTGGCCTGCAGCCAAACAATAACATTGTTGAGAAGAAGGAGAGGACTAATCACAGTGGCAGGCTGAGCGACCAGTCAGGCTGGTGCCCAGCCGAACAGAACAGGACCCCGACAATCCCCCTGGAGTTGAACCATATCTCTGCCTCAGACTGCCTGCCGTCCTTTTTATCAGACCACTATCAGCCAGACTCCACGATGCAAGCCACTGAGAACAGCAGGCGCCCACACAGAGGCCCGACCTCAGCGGCTGGTCAGCTATGGGGTTACATTCTCCAGATCGTCACACAAACACACAAACACACACCCACTGACCACGACAAATAGCCTCAGCTGAACTGTGAGTGCAGTCCTGGGGAAATTAAAACAATTTACATGGTACAGGCTTCAACTGTCGGGGGGTCATTAGCATTCAAACTCATTTTGAGAGGCTTGGTCATCTCCCATTTCAGACACTATCACGACATGTGTGGTCGTCAGAGTCATGCATGTACATTAAAATGTGGCCATGACACCTTAAACGCATCACACAGCTGAAATGGAGCTTGGCCGGGACGTGTTCAATCCCATCACAGGCTACAACAGCAAACACAAACGCACAATCAAGTGCTCCCCAGACATTTGGGGGCTACCAGTGAAGAAAGGCCTGATTAGTATGTGGGAATGTAATTTGGTGGGAGCGAAGGATCTAGCACAATGAGTTGATTCTGAGGAAGAACACTTCAGTGTGAGACATTCCCATTCACACATCTTTTAATCTGCACAATTATCTCTGAATGTTTCCAGCTAGCATTAACACCTTTGTAATGAAGTTTGCACCCTCTCATCAGCAGGTCTACTGGCTTTACATTTAATTGCCCCTGTAATTCTATCACACACTAGTTTCCTGTTGGCTCTGTTTGTTCCTCAGCAGGGAAAAAGCATGACAACAAATACTTCAGCATCTTGTCTAAGAGCTATATTGGGGATATTTTAAGTGTTTCTTCAGTGCCAGCTATTTCAGAATGAAATCACAGACTGTTGTAAGGAATGCTGTGTGTTTGTGGCTGCTCTCCCCTCCTCCAGGACTGCGATTGTGATGTTAAAAGTGCTCAGCATGGGATGATGAGACACACGATCAAGGAGGAACGACCCTCCCAAGGATTGTTTGCATGACAAAAAAACTCTTAACAAAGTCACAACTAGTTGCAATGTGAAGAGCTTGATTTGATTGTGAAATGGTGAAGCCGAGACGTTTATTTTCTGTCTTTTGGCCTGGAGCTGGAGCTCATCTCCATTTAACAACAACTAACAAAAAACATGTCTCTGACGCCGGCTATGCTGCGTTTAGGGAACCTCTCTGCTAAATCATATTTATAGTATTTGATCACAACACCCGGGATGAAGAAGGTAAATAAAATGTGCGGCTGCAATAACAGAACAGGCCAAGACTGTACGAAGAAAAGCTCAAAGGGATTTCTACTGAGAGAGCACGTCACGAAACCTTTTCCTGCAGATCAGCAAACTTCTCCACGTCTGCCCAAATGTCCACAGCCACAAAACACACACATTAGTATTTCATTTTTAATGTTCGTCATGATTAAACTTACCTTGAGGGGTGTTTTTCAAAGTGCTTTATGAGGGCTCGGTAACTGGCGCAGGTCGAACTACTCTGCCATCTCCCGAGAATTCACCGACAATACCCGATTTGTTTTCCAAAGTCTGAAAAGCAGAACCTACATGACGCCAACATGATCGTCCCTCGCTCGCGCGGTGAGAAAAAAAAAGTGGCAAATTCACGCGATATTCAGGAAACAGGAAAAATGAAGATACATTTTGTTACGTTGCAGCCCTTCATACATGAGCGCTGTGTGGGGCTTCACAACTCGCACTTGAATCCACGAAGGCAAAAAGCCAAGGATTGGAGGAGGAAGTTACCTTGCAACAACTCACTGTAATTAACCAGCGGTAAGGCAGATGGTAAACACGAGCACTTCCGGTGAGGCATTTCAAAATAAAAGTGGCGCGTAGTCTTTGTTATTCCCAAGAGTGTGAGAATTTATTTAATTAATTAATAATTCGTAAACAAACAAACAAACAAAAAAACAAACAGAAAGACTACACTGTAGAAGTTTTTCTTACGAAAATTTTGTTTTGTTTGGGTTTTTTTATGTCAAAATTTGGGCATCCTAAGGTACAAAATCGAGTTGAAAACTTGAGTTTTTCCATTTTATATAAACCTTCTGCCCCATTACATTTCAGTGGGACAGCCTATTGTACTTTTTCAGGGTGTCTACAGATACAACCAAGTTAAATTTAAGACTTTTTAAAGACCTCTTTAATATCACCTTATATAAAATTTAAGACCAAACCTGCTATTAGAATAATAACTATATATACATGTGTGTGTGTGTGCGTGTGTGACACATGTGTAAGTACTCTTTCCAAGTAAACACACTGATGTCAGTTCAAAATGAACAGTTAGGAAAAATGACAGCCATTGGTTAAGTTTAAGTTTAATGTGTTTAATTTAAAAAAGAACACAAAATCTCATCGCTATGATAAATGCTATTTTTTTTTAATT
This sequence comes from Cephalopholis sonnerati, assembly GCA_019142605.1. Classification (NCBI taxonomy): domain Eukaryota; kingdom Metazoa; phylum Chordata; class Actinopteri; order Perciformes; family Serranidae; genus Cephalopholis; species Cephalopholis sonnerati. The sequence continues at coordinate 20,786,993 of JAGQAX010000012.1, forward strand.
GAACTCTTTGGTCCATCCAATGATTGTGAACAGTCATTAGGTCTGTCAAGCTTCAGAAATTTTCGCAGTAATGTGACCGAAAATATTTAAGACCTATCGAATCTGAATTTGAAGACAAAATTAAGACTTTTGAAGGCCTTATATTAAAAAAAACTTAATTTAAGACATGTTAAGACATGTAAGGACATGTAGACATCCTGTTTTTACTCAGCCGCATCTTTTTTAAGAGTTATAGTTACTATAGTCAGTTTAGAAATCAAGATTTTACATACAAAATATACCATGACCCCATAAAACGTTTTAGATTAAACTACCCTTATTCATCCATTCATTTATTCCTTTACCTACTTCAGCAGTACAGTACTAACTACCCTACATACGAAAGCATCAGTGATGAGGATCTGATAATATAACGTATAATAGCATATAAAACTCACAGGGGCTTACTACTTGCAATACTTAATGTACACTTGGTTTATAATACTAACACATTTTTACTTTATGAACATTTTCAGTGCAGGACTACATTTAAAGGAGCATTTTTACAGTGCAGTGTTGCTACTTTTACTGAAGAACAGGATCTGAATACTTACTACCACTCCCACTTAAAGTAATAGTATCAAGAAGAATGGTCAATTGCATATGCTGTGTATATTATAATATATAATAACAATATCATAATATTGTTTTTATTCATCACTGATGCCTTCATTTTTAAGCTGTACTTTTATGTTGTAGTTGGTGGAGGTGAGGCTAATTAAAACTATTCAACATAGGCTTCTATCAGGAATGATTGGATTAAGCTGCAAGGGGCCCCAGAGCAAAAATGAGCCTCAGGGCCTCCATTAATCCCACAAACCCTTCACACTCTATGCATTAGGAGATGAAGAAGATATACTTTATTAATAATTCCTGAGGGGAAATTCAGCTTTTTCACTCTGTTGTCATACACACACAGGCCCAAAATACACACACATACACAAACAGGACCTATACATGCATTAAATGGAAGGATGTCAGGGCGAGGGGGCCGCTCGTGGACAGTCGCCCCTCGCAGTTGGAGGTCTGGTGCCCTGCTCAATGGTGCTGTTGGTACTTCTCCAGCTACCAGTCCATTCTCCATATTTGGTCCAGACGGGACTTCAACTGGCAACTCTCTAGTTCCTAAACCTCCTCTATGGGCTGAGCTACTGCTCCCCCAGAATTATGTCAGAATACTGCCAACACATATTCATGAAGAAATATGCCACATGTGAGCCCAAAACTCAAATAACAAAGAAATTGAAACTAGATTTCGACACAGGGACTTTCAGCTTTAGGTAGTAAAACAGAATCAACATTAACAACCTCATCATGTCAGCAATATTTTGCTTTAGTGGTAGATATCCTTTGACAAAATTTCAACTGAATTAGCACAATCCAGGTGATACAAGGGCCCCTGAAGTTGTAGACTACTTATAGGGAGAGTGTTAACATAGAATACAGCAAACTCCCCAATTAACTATCCAACTGTGCATCCAAAATGTTATTAAGTGACAGGCCTCTGTTCTGATAACCAAATATTTTCTTGCCATGCACTGTGCTGGGCTTTTATGCTGACACAAAAAGGACATTTCCGGCCACAGACCATTGCTCTGTGGCTAACTTGACGTGCGCGGCAATTAAAGGACCATTGCTATTTGGTGCTCTCTGCGCATGTTCCCGACTCAGCATTCGGGGAGTGAAGGGTTCAATCTTTTAGGAATATGTTACAGAGAAAAAATGATGGGTATGTTTTCAAAAAACATGGTCAGTAAGCAGATAAAATGCATTTAATTACATACAAATATGTTACCTCACATCGGTATTATAGGCTACTGATATACAGAGATGATTTTATTCTTCTACTGTCAGACCTTGTCATTAGTGATTTCTAATTTTAAGTTTATTGGTTATTGTAACCATAGGTTTAAATATAGTCATATACTCAGTTTAATATCAGAGCCAAATCATGAAGCAGTAAGTCACAGTTGCAGTACCTATGGAGATAGGCTGCAAAAAGCAATTAAGAGCCGACTGTAGTACCACTGAGAACACACCGTGATTTACTGAATACCTTTTCAAATAGCTGGGCACATTTGAATTAAAACCAGACGTCTACTTTCACTGTAACTCTTTTTTCCAAGCATCACTGGATACTGCCAGCACCTTAAAGTTTCCCCATTACAGCTCTTCAAACATCACTGTATATACAATACAGCACATATGGGCCTACAAACACAAAGGACTGTCAGTGCCTTTCTATTTTATGAGTCTTTATAGCCTACTTGTGCTCCACTAGCCTACATTTTATGGCTGGTAAAAATTACTTTTGCAAATTTAGATTACCAATATCAAATATAGGCCTAATCAACAAATACACTAAATTATGACATAATTATGACGAGTTTTACACTGTGGTATTATGACTTTTAACTTAGGGACTGTTCTCTAGTTATCAGAAAAGGGGGTGGCTGGGTTTGAGTAGCCTATAATTAGGCTACATATAATGCGAATACTTCTATACCTTTCCTTAAGTAAAACTTGGAATACATTGCTGTTTACCTGTAACAAACTTCTACAATGTGGTATTAGTACGTTTAACTTAGGGACTGTAAGTTAATTATCAGAGGAGGGGGTGGCTGGGGTGTAGGGTTTTTTTCCTCTTTTTTTTAACCTCCCCAAAGCTACAAATATTTTCTCTTAATCCTCTATGTGTAAAATGTATGACCATCCCTCCACCATAATTTTGTTGTTAGATACTAAAAATGTACTCTTTCATGTTTGAAAGTTGAAAGTTACAGACAAACTCCTGGAGCTGAAATAAGCCTTGTTTAGTTTATTTTTGGCAGAGTTTTACATGAGATGAATTAAGTTATTTTGATGAAATATCACTGTTTTATTGGGCTTAGATTTGTTTTTGTGTTAGCCCCACATAATGTGTTCAAGGACCATCAGAAATGTGCAGGTTCTGGCAATGATAAATGGTGTAATTTTGATGATTTTTATAGAAATCATGTCTTACAAACCTGGCAGTAAAATACACACTAAACACAGCCATTTTAAGTTGTATGCTGTTTCCATAAGCCTAAATTAAAAAAGTCCCTCCCCAGTGCTAAAAAAATGATTTCACATGCCTCCCCCTTTATGCACCACTCCCTTCCCTCTCATAAGTAACGAACAGTCCCTTAATCCCTTAATTAAAAGTTTGGAATATTTCTTCTACTACTGGGGACATGAGGCAGAATAAATATTCATCATGTGTTGTTTTCCTGTCAACAACAGGCCTACTTACACACTCTTTTCAATAGTAGAAACATAAACTGCGCATACACCTCACAGGTTTATTTACAGTTTTGATGTTTACAGTCTCACTGGTTAGGTTTGTTTTACCACTAACACAACAGCAATAATATAGAAGAATGTGTTGACAAGAAACTAAACTACTTTGAGAAGACCCTGCTACTTTACGAACACGTTACGTTTAACGGGCACCTGGCAGCCTATCAAACAATATTTTCTGTGGCTGTATTATAAGAAAACATAGGCCACTTACTAAGTAATTACCGACTAACTGACCTACGTGTGGAGAAAAAAATGGAGCCTACTATCATGACTAACTAACTAACTAACTAAGGAGTAAAGCAGACACCGTGAACGCACCATGGAGCAGCAGCTGTACTCCAGGCTGTACCTGCAGGCCGTTTCCATGACAACGCGGTCAGCAGATCCAAACAGTGAGCGCTCGGTCCACAGTTTCTTCCTCTGTTTCTAAAATGAGTTCAGAGTAAGTAAAACACGCCTGGCTGCAAAACGCAGCTGTAATTACCGCGTTTTAAACTTTTCCTGTAGACTTATTAGCACCGTCACTTACCGTTTGTGTTTAATTTAAGGCTTGAGTAAGTTAACTTAGCAGTTAGCTAACCGACGCTAAGTTTTCGGATGCTAACAGTAATGTCAATGCTCGCTCGTGCAAGCTGAAGAGTTTCACAGTGTGTCGGCTTTTTGTCTCCATTTCCACTAGAAATGTCTCAGTTCTCATGAGTAACGATCTTCAGTCGACAGAATCTGGCAAGTACAACTGTTTATACTGGCTGAGTTTAGTTATATCGTGTCAGCAGGGACACCTGTCTGCTAGACCCCTGGTGGGAAGTGGTGGTGCCAGTTATGACTGGCATGGGGCGAGTGAGGGGTAGTGCACAGGGTAGGATAGGTAATGAAGCAGCAAATGAAAGGGTATGTTTCCTTATTTTTCTTCACTTCACTGTGTGTGCTTGTGTGTGTGTACTTTAACATGTCAGGGTATAAAGGAATAAATGGCCAGATCTCCCAGATCCCAGGACTGTCCCCAGGCATCAGCTCTCTTCCTGAGGAGAGGGCCCGAGGGCGAAGGGCCGGAGTCCGAGAGAGTGATTCTGACTATGTCAAGCTTGCAAAACAAGGAGGACATAAGGGTAGAGCCATGCTGTTGCATTATATGAAGACATGTCCTTCTCGCTCGTTAATCTCGCACTTTGCCTACATTAATAATTCTCCTTTTTTTCCCCAACAGGACTTTTGTGGCATGAGGACACAACTACTTCTAAACATGAGGAATACAAACCTCCAGGCTGGTTCTGCTCTGCATCAGAAGATGATGGACAACAAAAGTACATGCAACATTTGTCCTGTTATTATCGTACACAATACTTCCACCTCCATTATTAACACTACTGCAGCTAACATACTGCTACTGTCAGTACTGATACGGTGCTGATACTGTTAGCATCCAATCTTTTCAAGTGCTGCAAAACTGAAGAAACAATATAAACGTAACAACCAGCCACAATAATAATTTCAAGTGTTATTCTCCATTCTATATTCCAGCTATCATTAAGTGAAGGATACATTTCATATCCCTATATTGTGTTTTTTTTTTCTCCAACAGTCTAATTAACAGTGAAGAGAAGAAAAACCCTGGAGCTTTTCAACCGCTAGAGCCCCCCTTTGGGACTGACAATATGTCAGCCTGGGAGAGGGATGATAGCAGCAGCAGCAGCAATGGCAAAGAGAAGGTAAACAAAGAAATGTCAAAGTCATTTAGAAAGTAATTTAGCCACAAGTCACCACAATAACAATTTATTCTATCGCTTGTGTTGTTTTGTTATGATCATATGTTTCAAGACGAAGTTGAAGGATTGTTAGGGATGCAGCAGCGTTACATACTTCATTTAGTTGTTACCTGATCAAGCAGACATAGTTGGGGGTTCAGGTAGCTGTTTCTTAATGGTTTATAGTCTAAATTAGAGCAATGGATATCCTAGTAAAATTTACAGTCACAAATAACCACTATCCGCTCTGCTTTTAATGTGTTTTGCAGAACAATAACGTTCCTGACAGCCAGTTGCTGAAACTGCAGTCATCCAACCAGAATCATGGGACCAGCAAATTCAAGAGGATGTAAGTTCATGTGGTCACAAGATGGTGCTGTTGTTCCATATTATATTCAGTACAAGTGGCCTGTCTCTCACAAGGCCACTTTCTTACAATTCTCAGAAATAAAATTACCCAAATTAGATTTATTATAGACCAGTGATCTTATTATGTCTGATCATATCAGTAATTTTGAGTAGAAGTAATAGTGAACAGCACTTAAAAGACAGGTTGACAATTTTTCAAGCCAGTCTTATAACCTTGTAACAGTCTGACATCATTGCTATGATGACTGTAAGCACTTCCACAATTTACAGGGGTTTTGCCAAATTGTTTGGATCATCTGTTAGTGTAACTCTATAGTTAGTAGCATTACAACACATAATATATGATCTGGCTGATTTATATCTTCATATTTAAGAGGGTGTTGTCAGTAAATTTGAGACCGTATATTGCTATGTTGTGGTGACTAAGCAGAAATGCTCGTGGGCAGGCAGCACACCTAGGTCAAACAAAACACCATAGATTCGGGTCAAAACAGGACATTCACCCGTTTGCTTTGGCTCACCTCTGGTCTGTGCTGTGTGTTCCATGTACCCTTGGGATAATGTCAATGACTTAAAAACCCCAAATAACCTCACAAACAATGCAACAGAGACAAAGCAGTTAACACTGTGGACAGAGTGTCTGTATGGTTTTGATACTATACATCAACGAGCCCACAAAGGATCCACTGCAAAAAAGTTACCTAAAACTCTACAATTATATTTGTCAAAACAAGCAAAAATAGAAAGAGTTACTGTTGTCATTGCAGTGCAGTGATCAGGTATAGAGTCTCAGCGCAAGATAATGACTATGAGAGTCAAAAGAACAGAGTTTGGTAACACTTTTTATGATGCCCATGTTTATAATTTAAAGACATGGGCATCATAGAAAGTGTTGCAGAGATATAAGACATTTCCTTAGACAAGAGTGGCTCAGTGAAAATTATTATTTCACACCCTTTTTGTCTTTATTTCAACAAAGATAAGAAGAGTAAATCTGTATTGAATAACTTGCTTGGATGGATAGTTTTGGAAAGTTGGCCGTTTGGTATTATATGAAGATAAAACTAACAATAAAAAAAAAAACAGTTGTTGACTCTGTGTGCTTTGTTGGAAAAGAACTTTTGTAATGAGTAGCCAGAGTTTATCTTAGCAGACAATGTTTAAAGGGTAGGGTCCATATTTAATGTTTAAACTGTGTCCACTGAAGTCCCTCATGTTAATCTAATAGGCACTTTGTGGGGATGACATAATATTGCATTCTATTATAACTACAAAAGCACCATCTGGTTTGATTTTCATAAAAAATAGCTTTCCAAAAATTACATTTCCAACACATTTGGACTTTGTGTCTTTTGTGTTCTCCCAGAGTGTTTGACAAGAATCCAGCTCCTGTCAACATGTCTAAGCTGCTGAGCTTTGGTTATGCAGAAGACAACAAACCAACAGCTAACACTGATTTGTCAAGTAAGTAGCACAGAGTTTCTGACAGTTTGAGTCACAATTTTCCAGGTCACCATCAATCATCTCCCGTCTTGTTTTATCACCATGCTAACAAATTCACCTGATCAGAATAAAATTGAGCCAGGAGTGTAAAACTTTAAGATTCAGCCATTAAGAATTTACAATGCCTCTTGACAGTATAATGTAGAGATCATTAGTGAACTGGTGAATGACTCGTGCTCATATACATTTTCATGTCAACAGATTAGAGGACTGCCAGTGCCGTAGGAGCAGGATGTACAAACTCAAATGCTTCCAGTAGGAACAGTGGCCATCTTCTCCTCGCCTTATTTACTTTACCCATTCATACTGAGCCACATGAAATGTTTTACTTAGTTTCAGATGTTCTGCCGGACCTTTAAATCAGTGCCTCATTTACTTAACTCCTGAAAGCTACAGTTTGTAATTTTATGAAAATAACTTTGCGTCATATTTGCTGAAACTGTCACGAGACAAAAAATCTGTGAACAAAGCATGCCCCTCCTCTTCATACGGCTTTTATTAGCATTTGCTAGAATGTAACGTGGCTCAACGATAATAACCAATCAGAACCGAGGAGTATCCAACGGCTTGTTAACTGAATTAAGATGCTGTTACTGCATTGCCTATTCTCACCTCAGATGTTTTCAGAAACATATTTTAGTGTACTGTTTAGCTGTAAAATGAAAAAGTTGGTCAGGCCGCCATGTTGGATACGTTCAGCTGGACTTAACTTTCTCATTTTACAGCTAAACAGTACACTAAAATATGTTTATGAATTCATGTGAGGCAAGAAAAAGGTAATGCAGTAACAGACTCTTGATTAATATTTAAACACCGCTGCCTAGTTTGACAGTGGGCTGACATGACTGACATCTGTGTTAGAGACTCCTTGGCTCAAATTATTTTCGTTCACGGGTGGTAAGGTCATTAGAAATGCTATATGGTTTTTTGCATTGATTATCTGTCTCATGTAGTGATGTGTAAATATAGTGACAGTTTCAGCATATATGAAGAAAGATATCTTTTTTATTTTGCTGTGTCTGTAACTCTGTCAAAGGCAGCTTTAAGGAATAACAGTTTTATCGTTCAAATAAAATCAAAGTGACTCAAAATGTTTCACAATCATTCTTTGCTTTTGCCTTATATACTAAAATGGTATTTGTTCTCGCAGGCTGAAATTTGAATGTTATTAATTACATCACAGCAATCTTATATGTTTTTTTTTCTTAATATTCGTGCTGTATGTAATTTATTATTGTGTCTTCAGTGCACCAATGTCCTGTCTTGTTGGCTAAGTTTTGTTTTAAGTTTGTTGCCCCTGTGCTTTACACTATTGCCCAATCAAAATTTCCCCCTTTGGGACAGCAAGGTATATCTTATCTTAAACAATGACTCATCTTCCGGGACACATTGTGATATTGCTAATAAAGCAAACAATACAAAGCATTAATTGATGTCATGAGCTCTGTCTGTGTCATTGTTTTGACATACCGATGTAATGCTCTCCTGTCAGAGGTTATCTCCGTGTTCTTTGGGAAAGCTGTGTGTCATAAGACGTTAGTTATTCAACAGCTCTTCAGTTTCTTTTTGAAGGTGCACTGACGCTTTGGAACTGGGCCAATCCCTTTTTTTTTTTCTTTGGTGTGATTGATCTCGCTCTGTTTGTTTGAGGCTGGTGGATGTTTTTGTGAGAGCAAGGACAGGTGGTACTCCTCTCTCTGGAACCAATCAGTGGCAGGGCCAGAGGTCACCGCTATATCAGCTCTACAGTCAGACATAACTCTTATTCAAAAACAGCTGCAAGGAGTAATTGGAAGTTTTGCAAAAGAACAACTTTTGAAGACATTTTAGACTCGATTTTCAAACCGTCTCCTGCAGTCATGGCACCTATTTTACTTAACTGTATGGGGAATGACCACAATGAGTACATCAAGTAAGTATTTGGGAACCTCAGTTGACTGCTTCTTCCTTTTACTCTTTAAAATCCAATGTAAATGTGTCATGTAATCCACTTAGAGCTCTCAGGATTCATCTCTCTTTATTAATAAGCTGTACTATGTTGCTTATAGACAAAAAGTCCAAGTGAAAAATCCCTACTTGGACACCATGGAGGAGGATATTCTCTATCACTTCAGCTTGAGCACCAAGACTCACAACCTTCCAGAAATGTTTGGAGATATTAAGGTTTGTGGAATGCTTATAAAAAAAACCAATCTGCGGTTTACAATTTCAAAAGCGAGAAAACACATTTGACTTGTCGTCTTTTCCTATTTCCCATAGTTTGTGTGTGTTGGAGGCAGCGGGAATCGAATGAAGGCTTTTGCTCAGTTCATCCACCGGGAGCTGGAGCTGCCTGGAAACCCAGAGGAAATCAGAGATATATGTGAGGGAACTGATCGCTACTGCATGTATAAAGTGGGACCGGTGCTCTCTATAAGTGTAAGTATTACAGAGTGATGACATATACCGGCCAAGTAGGGTTTATTTCTACTGGCAAGCGCTTCAGTTATTGGATTGCTGGTTTAAGAGTTCCACTCTAACGTCTATCCTGATCTTGTTTCCATCACAGCACGGCATGGGTGTCCCTTCTATCTCCATTATGCTGCATGAGCTCATCAAACTGCTGCACCACGCTCAGTGCCGTGATGTGGTCCTGTTTCGCCTTGGAACATCCGGTGGAGTCGGTAGGAGCATTTTTTCTTTTGAGTTCTTTTGCTTTCCCTGAGTTATTCCCTTAAAACTAGATTTAAATTTCTGCCTGGTGTCGTCTCCAGGTCTGGCTCCAGGGACAGTGGTGGTCACGGATAAAGCGGTAGACTACTCCTTCCGCCCCCAGTTTGAGCAGGTTGTTCTGGGTAAAGTCATCACCAGGAGCACTGAGCTGGATGAGGGAGTGGCCGGAGAGCTTTTGCAGTGCTCCTCTGAGCTTCAAAACGTTCCTACAGTGATTGGGAACACCATGTGCACCCATGACTTCTATGAAGGTACAAACATCATCTCATATTCAGGTTGTCTGTGATCACATTTGTACATTATTTGTAATCACACTTCACATAGTGACAAATCCTGTGCTTTGTCTCTCTAGGCCAAGGCCGACTCGACGGAGCTCTCTGCTCCTTCTCTCATGAAGAAAAACTGGAGTATCTGAGGAAAGCGTACGACGCTGGAGTGAGAAATATTGAAATGGAGTCCACTGTATTTGCTGCTATGTGCCGTGTCTGTGGCCTTAAAGGTATTTTTTTAGTTATAAAGTGTAAAACATTCAGTACAGTGACACAGCTTATTGATGCCCTTGAATATACAACCTTGCCTCTGCAACACCTCTATGCCCTTTAATTAGCCTACTTCAATATTGGTCAATAAAGACATAAGCTGTACAGAATACAGAATAGACAGATATGTACGTCTCCCTTCTGCTGATTGATGCTTTGACCCATGTGAAAACCAAGGACATTAACATGTACTATATGACTGATAATCTCTTTTTTTTTTTTATCATCAGCTGCTGTGATCTGTGTTACACTGCTGAACCGCTTTGAGGGAGACCAGATCACCTCCTCTCATGATGTTCTGGTGGAGTACCAGCAGAGACCTCAAGTCCTCGTGTCCCACTTCATCAAGAAACGCCTGGGACTTATTGTCTAAGACCCTGTCGTCTCCCATCCCAACCCCAGCCTCCCTGAGAAGCGTGTATATAGCTGATATGTGAATATGTATATGTACTGTACTTAGCATGTTAATATTTGTATTCCACTTATTTCAAAAGCTGTGAAAATTTGTATGATTTCGTTGATAAAGTTTAAATATTAAGCATGTGGCATATATATATATATGTAAGTATGTATTTTATCTTTAATATTTAATAATATTTATGTAAGGTAACATTAATTTAAAAGAAGTTGCTCTGTGTGTTGATTTTAATATTTGACTTACACTTAAAACTCAATAAAAATGCTGGTTGTGTTTGCAATCTGTTAACAGCCTTGAGTTACAAAGGTTATAAAGAATATGCTTGTTAGATGGGAAAGTACTTATTATTCCTTAGAGATTTCTCTTATGACACAATAAGATAAAGTGGACCTTCCTGCAGTGTGTTTCAGTGATGAATGTGTTATCAGAAAACCAGAGACATGCATTACATTTAGTCGCTTTTGCCACATAAGCTTGTTCATACAAATGCAGCTTCCTGAAAGTAACATAATTGGTCAATAAGTATTGATAAATGTGCAGAGAGGTCGTTTTCATTTGTTGGAGGTGCATGTTTATCATCACTCTGTGATGTTGTATGATTTCTCACAAGGTGCTGTAGAGTATAAAACCCGCAATAAAAGTCAATAATAGTAATTGCACTGTGTCACCTGGTGGTCAATACTGTAGCACAGCAGCTTGTGTACCAAACGGTGTGATGTGTCCAACTGTGAATACGATTCTTACATGTGCGGCTTATTAAAATGTATTATTTACATCTGATGTAATGCTAGAACAAAGGTTGGACAAAGTAATGTGACCCCAAACAAGCCCCTGGTCAGAATTTGAGTATGGATTTGGTATCTCGTCGGGGTGGTTTAAGGGGCGTGAGAACAGACAAGACCTGTTTGGCATACTGGCTGTGATGCAGACCAGCCTCCCGCAGAGCCTGCTCAACCCGCACTCTTGGATCAGACACAATCTGCAAAACAGAAGTGAAAATAAAAAGCCCAGAGTAAATAATACATATCCAGCTGTTTCACACTAGGTCACACCCACCATGTTAGCATTGTTTGTTTGTTATGGTTTACTGTGCATTTAACACTTGAAACAAGATTAATCACTAATCCGTCATGGTTTGGTATTGGAGGAGAAGATTTACACAGTGTGACAATCGTTAGTCATTGCCAGAGTTATACAATAAGCAAATACTAGCCGTGATGACACACACAGACACACACACAGACACTGACTACAGTACACTGGCTGACCGGGTTGCCTCGAGATCAAGGCTGTGTACACAAGTGTCTGACGAGCACAAACATTGATTGACCAGCCAAGCAGCTTGCACAATTTCCCTGCACTGCGTGGGTCACTGGTCAACATGAAACGAAACATTATGTAAAGCAGTGATTCTCTTTTTCTTTCAGCCAAGGACCCCTCAAAGGGTAGAAAATATCCCCTTGTGTATGCCCCTTGGAGTCATCTGATGTAGCCTATTTTTTTTTTTACACTTTACAGTCTTAGTTATGTGAAAGAACAAAACAAGAAAAATGTATTAGAAAGATATTATATGCACTAAAAATATTTGCAGATTCTAAGAGGTATAGATTTGTTAGTTTAGAAAGTAATCTATAAACTATTATAGATTTAAAAATTAAATTAGTATTTCTTGGACTATGAAGGCTTTTGTTAAAAAAAAAAAGTCATGATAATTTAAGGCAAAATCCACCTTTATTTAAAAATGAAACCATCTCGTACACACAAGCAGTTTAGCACCATATCAGAAATATTCTTGGTCCACATTAACATGCATGAAACTCATATCATATGACCATTCACGTACACTGGGAATGCACATGCTGATGTAAAAAGGAAGTAAATTGTCATCTCTGCAGTTGGTTGCTGAAATAAAGAAAATTCTACAGAGATGGCAAAAAGTAAGACCAAAGATTTCTTTGCTTGAGATGGAAATGTTTCTGAAAGTAACATTTGAGTATAAGTTGGTAAAAGCAGCAGAAAACAGACTAGGAGTCGCTGAGAAGCAAACACATCGACAGAAGCGTGGTAGTGGGGGGAAAGGTGGGACTGATTACCCAGGGCCCCATTAGAAGGAGGGCCCTTAAAAAGCCTGGAATGAAAAGTTTGGTTTTGTTTGCAGTTTTCTTTTCCTAAGTAATTAGGGCTCTAACTAAATTTAAATTGGCTGAATAAATCGGTTGAGAGACTGAACTTTGAATAAAAAAGTAGTGGAAGCTCTCTGGGGTCTCTCTCTTCCCTTAAAGTCGCAAATGGTTTAATCCACCACTGCACTAGGATTCATCTCTACATGCAGCTTGAGCCAAGTGGAGCTCATTATGCTGCTGGGCACCAACATACATTGTCATGCCTTTCCACAGAAGGGAAGTCTTGGTTCCAAAAAAGAAAAGAAAGGGAGACAAAAAAAAAAAAGAAATGAAAATTAACCAAACTAACTTTGGAAAAAATAAAGTCAAAAGGTTCTTGAGAGAGACGTGGATCAAGTCAGGAAAGGAAGGGGCCCACAGAGACTGCTTTGGGCCCAGACTTTGGTGCTACATCCCTGTACGTTGACATATTAGCACAGTATCCATCGTCAGGCAATGGGGAAGAAGTTATGTTATCCACTGTCAAGTCTTGTTAAGCTACCTAGGTCATGTTTTTCATCGTTTTCATTATTTAGATTAATTTCCTGTTTATTTTGTTACTCCTCATCTCGTTTCAGATCCCTGCTACCTGCCTTTGTGTGCTTCCTGCTTCTGTGATTGTCTGCCACGCCCTGATTTGTTTCACCTGTGTCTAATTATCCCCGCCTCCCTTGTGTATTTAGTCTATATGCTTCCTGCTTCTTGTGCCAGTTCATCTTTGTATGTAGAGTCAAGCGTTCCAGCATTTTCCTAGTCTTAGTGTTCCTGGTTTTTGGTCCGTGCTCGTGTTTTTGACCTTGTTTTTTGCTTTGCCCTTTTAGATCGTCTGACTGCCTACCTGTGTACCGTATCCTTTTGCTAAGTAACGACTTTTTGGAGGAGCCAGAATGTGCATTTAACCCTTGTTGTTTATTATTCGTTTTAGGCTGCACAAGTTCTTTTGGTCACTTTCTGTTCCGGTAGTAACTGACACAGGGGTGGGTGTGTTTTCACATTATTTTACCCTTTTAGACAAAGAGGGTGAGTTTTGGCTCTGATATTTTCTGTTGACTGTAACCGCAATCATGTAATCACATCACGTAATATTATGTTCCATCTCATTTTGCTTTAGCTATTCAATTTGTTTTAACAGGTCACAGTTAAGAGTCTACTCAGCCTCTTAGCGGCTTTTTTCATTGATAGTAGTTGCTACACTTTTGATTATTCACTCAACTGTCTCCTGAGTTGGCACTTGAGTCTATACCTCTGTGAACCAGTCTTGAAATCACAAAAGGTATGTATTCATTCATTTTCCATAACAGCTTATCCTCTCGAGGGTCGCAGGAGGGGCTGGAGCCTATCCCAGCTGACACTGGACGAGAGGCAGGGGTACACCCTGGACAGGTCAGCCAGACTATCACAGGGCTGACACATAGAGACAGACAACCATTCACACTCACATTCACACCTACGGACAATTTAGAGTCACTAATTAACCTGCATGTCTTTGGACTGTGGGAGGAAGCCGGAGTACCCAGAGAAAACCAACGCTGACACTAGGAGAGCAGGCAAACTCTGCACAGAAGTGCTCCCCACCCTGGGTTCGACCCCCCCACCCTTGGTTCGAACCCAGGAACCCTCTTGCTATGAGGCGACAGTGCTAGCCACTGCACCACTGTGCCACCCTCAAGGTGGCAAAAGGTATGTAGACCCAGCTTTAATGCAGTATTTTGGCCTGACGCGTCGTGACTGATGAGATCCAATCGGAAAGCAAACATGGGTGTCAGTGTCATTGCTTTTCAAAAGTCGCTGTTTCCACCTCTCTAGATTAAAATGGAACCCCACAGTTCTCAAACTAAATCAAGGTCAACAGCGTTTTCGAGGGTCTCTGCTTTAGGGGTTCCAAAACGCAAGAGTAGTGCTTACGCCAGGTGCAAACGTAGCAATAGTTGTGCATTCTTAAACAAAAATATATTAGTGTGAATGTAGCCTAATTGAATACATCATAAAACTTTTCACGGACTCCCTCGCAGAGTACCACTGACCCCTGGGAGTCCCTGGACCCTACTTTGAGAATCACTGCCGTAACCAGCTGAATATTGTCGAGGAAACGGGAAAGAGGCCTTTATAGGCCTGTAATATGTAGAGCATATAGATAAGGAACTTGGGGCATAAGACCATGGAGCTAAAGAGCTTTTGTAATAATATGAACAAAAGCCAAAGGTTATAGGAGTGCAGATGTTATCATGCCTCACCTGTGTGTCTGTGTACGTGTTAATACTGTAGAGAGGCTTTTGGAGCTCAAACTCCTTTACATTCAAGTGTCGACTCCTCCAAGCCTCTGTATCTGCCATCATCCTCTCTGGGTCTGCCTCTGCCACCACCCCAACCTGTGATAAATTGGAAAAAGAAACATTTAATACAGGGACAACATACAATTGTCTTTTTATTTACTGCCATCAGGTGGCAGTGATGCCTCCACTCAGATAAAGATGAGTCCAAGTCTTCCCTTGCGGGTTGTTTCAACTGACAAAGAAAATCAGAGTGGTTTAAAATGTTAAGAGGACATAATGATCCACCTGGTTTCTGAGGACCTCCAGACGATGCTGTTTCTCTTCTTCTTCTCTCTGCTGCTCAAGCTCCTGCGCCTCTCTCTCCTCCTTTCGTCGCTGCAACATCTCTGCCCGAAACTGCACCCTAGAGGGAGCACAGAGGGTGTGGACATCAGACCTGAGCAGCCCCTCTCTTCCTCTGCCACAACCAACATTACCTATCGCTCCTGACACAGCAGGCCTCCAGGCTGTGGAGGGTTTTATGGAGCTGCCAGAGAGCAGCTCCTCTCCCATCATCTGTTTTTATCTCTTTCTCAGCCCCCCATGATTCCTGTTCTCATTCCTGCCTGAGTTCATTCTCACAGCCAAAGTCAACACCATTATCTGGCATTAATGCCAGTCTTTGTGAGTGTCTGCAGAGAAATGCGAAGCAAATCGCACCGATCTGGGTCTTTTAAGCTCAGAATTCTCTATTTTTAAGAGTAATTTAACACCAGGCTAAAATACAATGTTTCACTGCAGCCTCAGGGCGAAAGTTTCAAGTGAATTGCACCTGTAACCACACCCATCAATGATGTAGTGGCAAAACACTTTAACATCACTGCAGCAAAGTGAGAGGTTAAACCTTAAGCTGTCAACAAAAACAAGATTTTCAGCTGCTAAGATGCTTTTAAAATCAATGAAGTTGGGTAAATCTGGAGTCACCAAATACAACTCTTCCTCTTTCCCATTTTATTTCCCCTTAAAGGAATAGTTCATCTGCAAAATGACCATTTGTATATCAATTACTCATCATACATTACACTGAATTCATGAAGAAAACTTTTTTTTTTTTGCGTGCCTCCTATGTGAATGGAGAAGAAAAAAGGTCAACATACTCAATGAATTGAGGTAAAAGGGAACAGGGTTCAACAGCAAAACTGTATCAAAACATCTGTTAACACACTCTCACACAACACCTCCAGTATAATACAGGTCTCATTTATCTGGTCATATGCTCAACACCTCTGCATGAAGCATCTCAGCACAGCTAAGTACCGTACCTAGACAGGCATGTGTGTTTGAACTCAAGCAGAGTTCAAACCCATGTGTGTGCTAAGGCACACTCGGGGCGTGCTACCTGTATTGTCAGAAGTGTTTTATTTTGTAACAGTTAAGCGAAAATGCATGTGTTCGGGAAGTACTGAGCATATGACAGGATAAATTAGACTTGTGTTATGCTGCATGAGTAGTGTGAGAGTTTGTAAACAGCTGTTTTGATATAGTTTTGCTGCTGTTAAACGTGGCCCCCCGATGACTTCAGTTAATCAAGAATGTTCGCCTTTTTCGGATTCTCTGCTCACCTCGGAGGCATGCGGGAAAACAAAGTTTTCTTTATGAATTCAAAGTAATGCCCTGAGTAATTGAGATACACATGATGTTTTTAGCTTTAAGGTTGTTAAAATCATTTATTTACACACTTTCTGATGGGGTTGGCAATATGGCCCTAAAATAATATCACAATACTTCAGGGTATTTTGTGATAGTGATATTCTTGACGATATGACAAATTAGCAAAAAAAAAAAAAAAAAAGTAAAAATAGAATTAAGAAAATAGAATTGCAACAAAAATATTGACATAGTTTTACATGTCAACCTAACAGTTTGCCTTCAAATATAAATATTCAGTAAAAACTGAACAAAAACTATCTCTCATATCTTAAGTTTGTAAACAACAACAGTAACTCAGAGTGAGATTCAGATTCTGTATACAATATTTATAGTTAATCAAAATAAAATCTACCAGGCCACCATAACTATGCATATTCACATATACGTATATTGTTTTTTTGTCGAGCTGCGAGCATCACGTAGGTTTACATTACCGAAGGTTTAAGACAAAATCACTAAACGACCCCGACACCAGTGTGCGCACAGCGAGGAAGGAGAGGGAGAGACGCTGTGCTGCTGCCAGAGGAGCCGCTGAATGAGTTCCCTCTGAGCGATAAAGGGCTCAAACAATCGGAGAAGTCCTGAGCTGTTCATAAAACATTCAGGACGCCCACACCTAACAATGCCAGTTTATTTTGCACTAGTGAAGCTGTTCCTCTTTTTGCAACCACCCCGGGGCCGATAATTATTTTAGTTCTTTTAGCCATGCTTGTTGTTGCCATGGGTAACAGTACAATGTCAATATGTCAGCAAGTTGAAATATCACAAGTATCACGATATGAGTTTTTCATTTGATATTAAAAATTACACTGGCATCATTGTGAACGAGACGATATGGCACACCCCTACTTTCTGACATAGTTGTGTATAAAGTATCAGCTTGATGTTTACACTGAGGGAAATATTTAAACATGTTTTTGATGGCTGTACCACTCCATCAGATGGCTCATTTTACGGTTGAATAATTAAAAAAAAAAATCATATTTGGCACCTTTGGAATCTTTGAGAGCTGCACTAACACTTCAAATTAAGTTCTGTGAGTTTGAAGATTGTTTGGTAGCATAAAATGCTGTTTGTAATAACAGCAGATGCAACGTATTAATTCAGCCTCAGATACATATATTTGTATTATCAGTCTGTAGTGTTCAAAGCAATCCAGGAGGTATTTTGACCCGAGGTGCTGTCTATCAGTCTCCCTTACTCTGTCTTTAAATTGAAGGAATATTCCAGGAAAAAACTATTGCACTTTTATAAAGTTGGGTGACTCATAATGGACAGATTTGTAAAAAGGATGGTTAAAATTGAAGCAGCAGAGGCCAAGGAATCCTGACTTTTAGTCCCCAGTGTAGGTCAATTCAAAAATGCTTAATCCTGTACTTCCTAAAATGCAACCAACAGCATATTTTTATCAGACCCTCCACATAACCAGTTTGTGACTTTCTGTTAAACTCTTGTAGTCTTTTAAGCCCATGCTCAGATAACCCTGGAGAAATCATCAGGGTTAGTTTTTTCAGACTTGACAAAGCCCTTGAGGAGTAACTTGACACAGAGGACTGTCATGCTAATAATTGTGACATAGAGTAAGCTCTATATTGGCTTCATTAATACAACACATGAACATGTAGTTGTAGTATACCTGAGATTGTAAGAGGTTGTGAGCCCATAAGCAAAAAGGTAAATACACGTCATGACATGCTTGTGATGGCAAATAATATATTCTCTGGATTATCTTTGGGCAACTCTTTTAGCATCTCTTGGAGAACTCGAGGTCCCATGGTGCAACACTTACCTCTCTTTATCTCGCCTTGCCTGTTCTTCCATGACGCTCCTCAGATTAGCAAGTCTCTCTTGATCCCTCTGCTCCAGCATCTCCCTCCTCTCCTGCTGCCTTAAATAAAACTGCCTGACCTGGGGGAAAAACAACAGTTTACAAAGAATAACGACAAAAAGTTAACAAGAGCCGCAAGAACAGTAGCCACGCTCGCACTAGTTCGACTCCCACAGAACTCTTAGGATCGTCATGTCCTATTGATTGTGACAGAGCAGGAATCAGATAAGTGTAAATAGAAAGAATGAGATGATATTTCAATGTCTGGCAGACTATTGTGCTAAATTATATGGAATCCAATGCAGCCTAAATGCTCTCATTAATCAGAGAGTGTCTCAAGTTGACCATGCTCTCTGAGCAGACCCCTGAGGAGAGAGTTAATTAAACAGTCAGACACACACACATACACACACACACACACACACACACTTTGGAGTTATTGTACCTGTGAGGACTATAACTAAATTAAATGATAAAATACCCAGATAGTTGTAACAACATCCATGTGTGCCCAAGATTAGTGTCTTCAGTGTAGCCACAAACAGGAGGCAACATGAAGCTAGTCTAACTTTATACCATACATCACTGCCATACATCAAAACCCTTATAATATCAGGGTTCCCACACTTTACCAATGAATTTTCCATAATATTTCACCCCATTTCCATGACTTGATTTAAGTAGTTTAACATAGGTAGGTCTACATAGCGATCATAGGGAGCAATAGTGAGGCTCTTACTCCAGTACCCTGTGGGCATAGCACACTGGATAGTCTCTCCACCCAATGCAGCCAATGCCATTTGGCTTCAGACATAAACACTCAACAGGGATGGCAAATGATCTCTTTATAGAGAAGTCCTTGCTTGATCAGGGTGGTGTTGTAGGTGCTGTGTTTCTTGACCTCAGGAAAGCTTTTGATATGTCAATCACAAAGTTCTCCTCACGAAGCTATCCAAATTTAATTTCTCTAAAGGTGCAGTGAAATGGGTGGAATCATACCTTACCAACTGGTGTCAATCAGTCCCATAAATATTCATCAATCTGAGCCATTGCAGTTGTCTACTGGTGTCCCGCAAGGTTCCATTCTTGGACAACTTTTGTTTAGTTTATATATCAATGGCCTTCCATTTGCTTGTCCTGCAGTTGAAAACCTAATGTATGCGGATTTATTTATGTATAGTTTATATAGCTGCATATATTCCAATCCTCTCAGAGAAAAAAAAAGCGTCACGGAGCGTCATTCCTGTGGGCTCCGGCAACACTAACCCCCCAAGCTTGCCTTACAAGGACTAGATGCACAAACCTGCTATTTTTAAATATCCCATGGAAAGAGACTCTCACTGCAGCCTGTTTTATTTTGTTCTGAAAATGTTGGCATGTAAAGCCTAGTTTTGTAGATGATAAACAAAGTGCAGACTTCCATCTGTGTAATGAGGAAATACAGCCAGTGCTGAATGGAGCAGTGAGTGACAACAACCCTGCCCATATTTAAGAGAACTGTTGTGGGAACGCCAGGGTCTGGGTGCCATGTCTGAAGGGTTACTTTTGGTTCCAAAGGTACCATACCGAAAATGTTTGGTGGAAACGGGGCTGACGTTTCTACACTCTATGATTTTCACTTATCTGAATTACTGTATAACAAGCTGGCCACAGAGTAACCACAGCACTTTGTAATCACTTGAATCATTATATAAACAAGCACTCAAAACACTAGACAAAAAAACAGAGCACTTCCATCACTGCCAAATTCTAAAAAAAAATATCAGATTTTAAATTTGGAATTATTTAATAAAATATGCAAACTTGTGTTTGATATACAAAGTCTCCCATGGCGTAGCTCCACCACCACTTGTAGCCTATATCAGCAGAAGAACAAACATTAATTGTGTCACTCAGGGTTCCATAAGAGGAGATTGTACTATCCCATTGAGGAAAAGTTCTCTTAGCCAGTCAGCCTGGTCTGTAAGAGGTTCAAGAGAGTGGCATGTAACGCCAATTCATATCAGAGAGCTAAACACTTGTATATCTTTCAGTAATCAGTTAAAACAATGGATGATTAATACATACACATGTAAGAAGTAACCTCTTTTCTGCTGCTGCTGCTAATAATAATAATATGTCCTGCTGGTATTGCAATGTTGTTCCATGTGGAAATATGTCACTACTGCCTTTAGCGAAACAAGTTATTAAAAAGTGTAGAAGTGTGGGACAGCTGCATAGCCTTTCCAATAGTTCTGTAAAATAGATAACTTTCAGTGCTATTCAGCCATATTATTTTCTGTTAGAAGTCATTCATACACACACCAAAGGATTTTTTAGCATGAGCTGTCGTGCCACATATAATTTGGTGCTTCTGAGATGTACTTTCTTTTCTGTGAAATCATTGCTATTTGTGTGCGCAGGGCTCGAGATCCATCTGAGCCAGTGTGACTCTTTAGATGGATAAACATTCATCCAAGCCTCACCCATCTACACCTATTGTCCATTAAAATATACAGCAGCTTATTCCTGCTGAGGGAAGCTGCACCATAAAAAAGCATATGCATTTATAGTTGATTATCTTGTTTTTTCCCTCAAGATGAACTCGTACGCACAAGGTAATAAGTTATGTTCACAACATAAAAGGATGCTGAGCACAAGATAAAAAATACCATCTGTCATCTGGAGAGAATATTTCCTGTAATAAGACCTATTTATGGAGATTGCTTACACGCTGATGTTTAACTCAACTAGGTTTGAGCATAACATGTTTTTACAAATTGTCTTTCCATGATAACACCTTAAATCTGTGAAATCATACAATGACAGTTAAATGAAATGTGATTGTACACACTCATATGCATAAATGTTGATGTTAAGGAAGTGCTGCAGGAAGAAACTGACATATTTATTGTGACAAGTGTGATGATATTTACCTTTTCTTTGCACTGTGATCTGATGGCGGCCTCCTTCTCCTGCTGTCTCTTTAGCCGCGCCTCTTCCTCCTCTCGTTGTCTTGCAGCTATAGCTGCCTCCAGCTTCGCCACCTCCTCCTGCTGGGCGCGCCACTGCTGCAGCTACAAACACACATGCAAATACACACAGGGGAGAAATAAAAAGCAGCTTATCGTCCGTTAACAGCTGTCTTCAAAGAATCACTCACGGGGAGACGACCAGCTGAGCCCCACTGTCATGGTGCCAACGTGTGGCATGAACTTTGGAAAAGGTGTCAAAACTTCTTTTCACACGTTGTGTTAGATCACCTCAGGACCCATCAAAGCATTGAATAATAAAGAAAACCTGTGTGTTTGAGCCCTATAACTGTGCTGTCCTTATGCAGCAACTCAGGACAGGTATTATGGATATTTTCCAAAAAGAAAAACTGAGCTATTTTCATATAGATGCCGATGCAACTTTTAAACTGTAAAGATTCAGAGCAGGAACTTTTAGTTTAAAGGAGACCTATAATGGTCATTTTCAGGTTCATACTTCTATTTTGGGTCTCTACTAGAACATGTTGACAGTTTTAATATTCAAAAAACACTATTTTCCTCATACTGTCTGTGCTGTATTCACCCTCTGTCTGTTTAGCACCTGTTTCTTAAGTGTCCCTCCTGAAAGAGCCTCGTCTGCTCTGAATGGTCAGCATTTCCAGGTCTTCCATTTCTCTGAGTCTGCACGGACATTGCAGCCGGGGAATGACTGTAATGGTGTATGGCAGCACTTTCTACCATGGAAAATCCACAATAAAAGCTTCTAAACAAACCACCTTCACAACCAGAACATCATCTGAAATCAGGGAGAACTTTAACAACAGCAGCAACCAAGATTACATGTTTCCCTGATGTTAGCGTCTAGCTTTATGTAGCAGTGTAGGCCACTTACTGCGCGCTCCAATACCCATACTACCAAACTATACAAGATTTAGTATGTCCCAATATATAGTATGTCAAATGCAGTATGCAAAAAATACCAGGATGTTCTACAACATCCAGTTGGATTTTGCAAGCCAGAATGCTTCCCTGGCTATTCTGACCCACAATCCTCTGTGCAGCGAAAGATTTGTCACATTAACTGAGATGCAAAAAAAAAAAAAAAGACAGCTTGACAGCTGACTGACAAGTATAAGAAGCCACAATGATGGATGACAGCGCATTCAAGGTGAGTGATGACCACACGAACAGTAATAATTGGGATATTAAATGTTTAATTGAATAAAAAAACGATAAATATAACCAACAACAAAATGACCTCAATGTTAAATAGCAGTGACAGAGAAATGTATAACTTATGTCATTTTACTTTCATGAATGTGATATGCTTTATTACTTATCGCAAATTAACAACATCAGAGCTCTCCTGGTTGAGCTCCATCACGCGACGATATAATGGATATATGAGTAAGAGGGTCGAAGCTCAGAGCGTAACCTTGAGAGGGTACTATGTCCCGATTGTGTGAATGCTGCATGCAACAGTAGATACTTTTTAAAGACAGCTACAGTATCTGCTAAAAGTAAAAAGATAAAGTATGCAAGCGCATAATGTTAACACCTGCAGCGGTGTGCACGAAGCAGATGACCATATACACAAATCTGTCACAAGTTGACTTCAGCTTGTGTTAGAAGTAGAAAAAAACATTGAAAACAGAGTATTCAGAATGGTCTAAAGCTTGTGGTTTTTGCTTACAGGGATTACTTTTACATATGTTTACCTCATTATTTAAAACATTGGCCACATTTGATATTAACATCCGACAATATACCATTATATATATGACAGAAAATAAGGAAAAGCATAAGCGGTCCTCTTCAAAGGTTTTATGGATATTTCATGCTATATTTAATGTATAACAATAACAGTACAAAACAACTGATGAACAACTGTACAATTAACCCAAACAGTAAATGCAATAACTGCAGGAGTTTGTGTAAAACGACTGATTTAGATGAATCTTGAGTGGATTATTTCCTGTGAATATCGCATCACTGATGAGTTTTCTGTTATTTTAAGGAACTTTGTATGCCATTCTCAGTGTTGTTTATTTATTCATTTGTAATTTTAAAAAGCATACGTACTTAATAGGCTTCTTTTTTGACAGAGTCAGTGTGTTCTTCTCTCTGATGCTTGATCATTGTTCTGTTAGCTCTGGTTATTTTGGCTGCCTACTTTTCTAATGCAGGACGAGGCTGTTTAGCAGAGAGTGAAGGCTCTGTGAATATAGCTTGAGTTGAGGTCTTCACCTGTGACCTTATCCTGTAAGAGTTTATATCTTGAATAATAATCTAAACCCTAAAAAATACATTTTTATTTAGTTTTCTGCACAGGAAAGAATGAAATGCTGAGATAAAGGTCTACTGCACTTAATTTTTCTTCCACCCCTTAAAATCAAGTGAAGCTTTGGCGACCCCTAATGGGGGTCGGGACCCTCAGGGTAGGAGCCAGTGCATTTAGCTACAATGCAAAGAAAAGCAATTTGGTGACTGTGGATTTATGTTAGTATCCAGTTAAGTTTGAAGGGTGTTTATGAAACTAGGCATGTGTATATGTGTCTGAGAATATGGTAATCACCAAACATGGAGACACATTGTCTTGACAGAACACTGACAAATATTTCACTTCTAAAACTGTGTTCACATGCTCGTAGAGAAAGCAATCTTCACTCACCCAGCTAGACATCTGGAAACAGACAGTCTAAACTTATCACACACACACACACACACACACACACACACACACACACACACACACACACACACCACACGCACAGTGCAACATTTGCTAGGGAATGAGTGACAGGTTCGTTATGCAGCAGCCTCTCTGCAGCGTGCCGGGTATTAGAGTGTTGCATTCCGACTGGGCAGACGGATTCACAGATCTATCAGCGGAGAGCTTAGAAATCCCAGAAGAAATGAACTGCAAATTAACATGGTCTCACACACATTAGCACCAGCGGTATCATCAAGTCAATCATACTTGATGTCCGCCTGAGAAAAGGCGGCAGCAGCTGTGTGTTTGAGAGAGGACTTTAAACAATCCAGCCTCTAATCCACTTCCTTTTGACAGTGCTGAAGCTGGAGATGCAACATGCTTCTGCTGTAGAAATCAAAATGCTCTCTCGTGCAGACAGTCAGGGCTCTATTTTCCTGAAACTGGGTTCAATATGCCATTTTCGTGACCAGAAATCCTGAGTATTGATGGTGACAGCATTGTGTCAATATTTACCAATCTTCATAGTTCCAGTGGTCTTGCACTTTCCCTTTTACCCCAGTGTTATACTGGGTGTTTACAAGAAATGTTCGCCTGTTGGTGTTGCCGTTGGTTTCAGTATTGCCTTGTGTAATATAACTTTGTGATTGTAAAAGGTCAAGGTAATGATTCCAGTGAATGGTGTTACCCCAAGCAAAACATAAGACCTATACGAAACCTCAGTAGCACACTCGAGTTTCACCTTAAATTACACAGACACCTACTAAAATGCTTTAGTGAGCATTGTGGGCATCTTTACTTGCAACAGTATTTTTGACCTCAGGAAAAAAGCACCTATAGTACATAAAACAAATTATAAACAATTGAGAAATGGGCATTGTTATCCCTCCTCCATATAATGCATATCAAGGGTTTAGACACATTTTAAACTGTCCAGATTTTAGGGTGTCCTGTTGCCTAAATCAAACAAATCAAACTTTGACTGTATGGCACCTTTCATACTGGTTAGTGCAGTTCAAAGTGCTTCACAGATGACTGACAATAGGACAGAAGACTAATAATAAGACAAAACAAGAGTAGAAGGTAGATTTAAAAGCTATAATAGCAGTAAAACAGATGGAAATAAAAACTAGATACTAATACTAACTAAATAAAACAGATAAAAAAGCAAAACAAAAATAAAAATCATAATAAATTACTATGAAATTGATTTAAATACTACTACTAGTACTACTACTAATGATAATAATAATAATAATAATGATAGTAATAATAATAATAATAATAAAAGGAAGAAGAAGAAGAAGACAACAACGACCACAACAACAACAATGATAACAATAATATAACTAAATAAAAATAATGTATATAATGATTTTATAAATTCTATATTAAAAACCTGGCTGAATAGGTAAGTTTTAAGTTATGTTAAAAGATTTCAACACTTCCAGCTGCTCTCAGATCTTCACACTGTTTCATCTGCTCGGAGCATGATAGCTAAAAGCTGCCTCTAACCTTGAAGCGGACCATACACAGTAATTACGACAGCCCCAGAGTCCGGCTAGGGGCCTTTTATTGCATGTCATTCCCCATCTTTCTCTCCTTCTGAAAATGAAATTAAAAAAGCTTTTTTTTTTAAAACAAAAAAGTACAGAAAAACAAGTGCACATAATTAGACCATCCATCAAACTCCAGCCTGGCCCAGATAAGATACCTGCACGTTTGATGCTTGGAACCTTGAGAGATGGGGTCTGTAAACAACCTGGTGGGTGGGACTGTAAAGCAGATATTTTGACTAACGTGACAGATAACACTATCTTTGTTTTTCTCCCAAAGTCTCATAAAGCAAAAGTCTAAAGCTCAATTGCAGTGGTCACCTAAGGTCACAGAACCAACTGAAATGCACCTTTATGGCTTCGATCCACTGTGAATGCTGTAAACGCCGCAGCAGCTGAATGTATTTTGTACGTCTTTCTTGTTTAGGCAGAGATGAAAAGACATTTCAGGGAGCACAAAGAGAATAAAATGGTCATTATGTACAGTCTACAGTAATTTGTCACTGGAATCTCATTTTCTGTGAATTCAAAGGGAAATGGGACACCATCCTTTTTCATGGCAGCACAGAAACGACTGCAGAGATGTCAGAATAACAAAAGAACGATAGCCTTTTTATCTGCACACTGCAGCCTGCTCAAAGCCTTTGTTAATATAACTGTACACTTATCGTGATGTCTTCTGTCAGGGGGTGTAGCAGCAGCTGTCATTGTTACTTTCCATTGCAGGTCATTTAATGACAAACTTTAGATATATAACAGACGAGTGAAACGGATTAGGTATGAACTCATGCTAATCTTGAACCAATATCATTGCTGTGAATTAGAGCGGCAAACTGGAGAGAATGAGTGGTGTATTTATAAGAACAGCACCACGCCTCCAAATGTGGCACCACTCTACTGAGTGACATTAATGACACGTGAGATTTACTGAATCTTAAAAGGGACAAGAACTAATGTCCATTAAGAGATGAAAAAAAACCGAAGCTATGCAATTATCTTTGTGCTTACACAGCTGGCACAATAAGAACTTTCCTGAGGACCATAACAGGTACATCACTTTGAGGAGGAAAAATTATACACATTCGAGCAATTAACTCCTCAGTGAGTTGTCAGCTGAAACACTGTGTGGCCCACGCACTGTCTCAACTACTGAGACTCTGCCGTGTCCGTTCGACCACCAGAGGGATGAAGAGTTGTACTTGTTAGTCACTAACACTCAGTGACAGGGGATCTGCTTACACAGTGCCTGGAGAATACACTGAGCACGCAGATCATCCGGGCATAAGTTAATCTTTAACAGTGACGTTGATACTGCTGTGGAGAGCAGGAAATGAAAAAAATAGATTTTGCATTAAAAGAAAATACCCTCCCCATCTTCTGAAAATCTTTGTTCTTTTGATTGTTGTGTCGCTCGTCCTGTTGGGCTGCTCATCCTTTTCCCACCTGAGCATGTTGCAACAATCTGTTATCCCTCCAGGCTTTATTTACTAATGTGGAAAACACAATCGCTCATCAAAGATGCCTGGGAGTGAGATGTAAGTGGGAGGCAAAATGAAAGCAAGGACAGAATAAAAGGCTTGAATGAACAGTAACACCAAGAACAATGCCTGCTAATTACAGCAGCCAGAACACTGCAGAACAAACAGCTGATGATTCGTGAAGAAGAGTCTGTCGCTCGGTGATAAACTGGAATGAATATCTTGTGCATGAAATGTTAACTACTTATCCATTTCATTTTACTTTTCACAACACACACATCCCGCAGTTATTATACTGTATTTCACATCTGGAGCTCACTCTGAAACTGAACTGCTTTTTGATCTGTAATGCCATCTGTGTCCACAAACATGAATCCAGTCAGCCATCTCTGTGTGTCCAAGCTGTGGTTCTCAAGAAGAAGCTGTGGTCTGTGTGACAGCCTTGCCCTTTCCAAAACAGAAGGGTACAAGCTCACTCTGAAATCAATTACCCTGGATTTCCTCCCACTGCATGTCCCTCAGAAGAAAGCTGGCAGCACACAGCCTTGCTCCCTATCATGAGGTCAGAACCAGACCAGTACTGACCGAAAAGCGTCCAATATATGCTCTCATCTGAAGCCACGGAGGCACAGCAAAGATGAGATGTGGAGGGCGTTTATTTGCATAATTACAGCTAGAAAATATAGCAAGACAGCAATTTAGCCGACAAGTACCACTACAGCAGTCCTTTATATTTTCAATCTGTTTAAAAGATGCTGTAGCATAAACCAGTTTACATTGGTATAAACTGTTTGAAGAGGGTCACTCTTACATTAGTGCATTTGCCAGTGGTAAACGCTGTGGTTCCAAACCTCTTTTGTCTAACATACCCCCACACTCCGACCAGATGAACTCAAGTACCTTTTCACTGGCATTAAGTAAATGTTATGAGTAGATTATAGCTAATTACTGAAATTGATATAGGTTACTTTTTTAAATTAGTATGCCCAAAATAAGTCGTTCTCAGTGGGTGTTGGCCTCCGCCAGAATTGTCCTTTGTCACCGATCTTGTTTGTGATATTCATGGACAGGATCTTGAGGCGCAGGTGGTGGGAGGAAGGGGTTGAAAGGGGTTAGAAGGGGATCAAAAACCTCAGAATTGCATCTCTGCTTTTCGCAGATGATGTGGTTCTGTTGGCTTCATCACACCGTGACCTCTAGCATGCACTGGGGCGATTTGCAGCCGAGTGTGAAGCGGTCGGGATGAGAATCAGCATCTCCAAGTCTGAGGTCAGCGGTCCTCTGCCAGAAACCGGTGATTGCCCCCTCTGGGTTGGGAGACAGTTACTGCCTCAAGCGAGGGAGTTCAAGTATCTCAGGGTTTTGTTCACAAGTGAGGGTAGAATGGAGCGTGAGATGGATCTGCAGTTTGGTGCGGCATCTGTAGTAATGCGGGCACCATGCTGGACCATTGTGGTGAAGAGAGAGCTGAGCCAGAAGGCGAAGCTTTCAATTTACAATTCAATTTATTTACAATTTCAATTTATTTACAGCCCTTACCTACAGTCATGAACTTTGGGTAGTGCCCCAGAGACTGAAATCGCAGACAAAAACGACCAAAGTAAGTTTTCTCCATGGGGTGGCTGGGCTCAGCCTTAGAGATAGGGTAAGGAGCTCGGAGCTCGGAGTAGAGCCGCTGCACCTGCGTCGAAATGGGTCAGTTGAGGTGGTTCGGGCTCAGGATGCCTCCTGGGCGTCTCCCATTAAAAGTGTTCCAGGCACGTCCCACTGGTAGGAGGCCCCGACACAGACCCAGAACATGCTGGATGGATTACACATCTCATCTTCCAAGCTTCACTGGAGAGAGGGACGTCTGGGGTGCTTTGCTTGGCCTGCTGCTCTCATGACTTGGCCCCGGATAAGCGGATGATGAAAATGTATTGACTCATACAAAATGGAATCCCTCTCAATCATCACTTATGATCTAAGCTAAAAACACAAATATAGCAAGTCAAAGAGCCAAGCAGAGTGCATCTGGAGTTGGCTTTTACTCTCATTTTCATTGGCAGTACTGTAGCTAACCATTCCAACCATTGTTCCATTACTTTTAACTTATTTTATGTTTCTTTTAGCTTACAATTTTAACTGTTTGTCCTTTAACCTATACACAGCTATTTATTTTAAATGTTTATACATTATTGTCTGTTTATCGATTAATTGAAGTCAAGTCAAGTAGAACTTTTACAGCATATACAACATACAATAAAAAGTATAAACATTGAGTGTATAAGTAAAAAAAAAACCATATGCACTGTTTATCTGTTACTTTCAGGTAACTAGTAGATTCTATTAGTTTTTTAAATATATAAATTGTTATCAATACTTTTAGCAATATCGACTACTTATGCATTACTTTTAGCTAACGACCTCTGCTCACTTGCACCCTAGTTTTCGCAAACTCCCAGTTGCAACAGATGGTACAGCTGACTCAGGCAGGCAGTTTACTGGTTCCAACTAAGATCACAGCAGTTCTATTTAGCTGTTTTTTCCTCCTCAGCACAAATATGTGGATATATTTTTCCCATTTTTTATTTTTTGGCTGAGTTGAGTTTAATTGAGTTACCCTGTGGGGTGCAAAATACACCATGCAGAAAAGCAAAGTTAACTGAGGATGAACTCCTCTTAAATGATGGATTATGGTGATGACCATGAGACCTCCATAAATTATAAATGTTGATACATTTGGCCTGCCTGCGGCATTGCGCTAGTGTTCTACAAAATCATGTAATTCCATACAGCACACTTATTAAAATAGGAATGACAGTTAGAGTGTAGAAAGGGAATTGATCTCAAGAGAGGTGAATGAGTCACAGCAGAGTCGGGAGAGTTGCTTGGGTCAAAGGGAGCAGCTGCAGAAAACAAAGCGTTAAAGAAGCAGATGCACTGGGAGGAGAATCCATCTTGTCTAGCCACTGAGTCGCTGTGCTGGCACGATAAAGGCAGTGGAAAAAAAAGATAGGATGCAAACAGGCGTCCGTCTGAGCCTTCACACAAACTCAAATATGTGCACATGCACTGCATAAACAAAAAACCTGGATGTGGAAATGTCATGGGAATATAAATGTCTGTGGGATTTTATTTTTCTCGTTGCTTCAGAGAGCCATGACAACAAAACTCAGAAATGTGTTTGCCGTAGTCAGAGGCGTGAAGTTTATGTTCTGCTGCAGGTTTACCTCTACTGAACGTCAAACGCCCCTGTTGTTTTCAAAAATACAGTAAAACAGAGCTTGCAGGTACATACTGCTGTCTTGAATAAAATATGACATCATTTTAAAACCTGTGATGTCTTTTCTCCCCAGCACAACTTTATTATACCTGTCGTTGCAGTTAAAATAGCTCCATTCTAACAGAACTGAATTTGAAGTGATCATTGCCCTTGAATTTGCTTCTACACTTACACCACAGTGAAGGATAAAGTGAAAACACTAAAGTTTAGTGCAATAATCAGCTGCATAATAAAGCAAGTTAGGAGAAAAACTACCTGTCCAACATGATGTATTATGTTAGTCAAAGTGAGAGAACCTGCAAGGTGTTGATTGTTAGAAACTGTAGGAGGTGCATATGAATTCCAGGAGTTAAAACATGCAGCAAAATATATTAAAGTAGACTTTCACTGTGGAGAATACACTACAGTTGATGTTTTATGTATACGTTTGGCAACGGGGAAGTAATAAATATCATCTTTTAAGACAGGTGTCACTGATCAGTTCGTTCTCTCCTGGTGAGAGCATTTGAAAAGTCAAGAGAATAAAAATCTCTGGTATTTTCCCATCAATACATTTCAACTATATACACTGCAAAGCTGAGGAACGTGCCCATCACTCTCTTCTCCCTTGTGCCTCGCATACCGCTCTGCATTTTTAGTAGAGCAATGCAACTTGAGATTGCATGTACTTGAGTACGGCACCTTTCTCCTTGAAAATGAGGCAGGAAGTGTCCGTATAAAAAAAGAAAAAATCAATTGTCAACCAATTTTGAAACTGTCTTCCAGTACAACCTTTGATTTAAGTTTAGAGAGAGAGATTTTGGTGTCAGGCATCTAGTGTGCCGCAGTAAATCAGAGAGGTGTTTATGTTTACAAGCTGCATAGTTTAGGTGCAGCTCGTGAAATAAAGAGCCAGCTTTTATGCCTTGATTTTGCAGCCTTGCTAGACAATTAAATGATAACACTAAAGTGTGACACGTGAAAAATTAACTATTGAACAAAGCAAGTGGCACAGGGAAGGTCAAATTATGTATGTACTAGGGAACTAAGAAAATTTTCCTGCAGTAAGACTGTTGCTTTGTTAGTTCACAGCATACCCAGCTTGACCTTCCATGAATGTTCTTCACATACAGTGGAATATGTGATTAGTGCTAATTAGAATACTCCCCCACTATTCAAATATGAACAAAATGTCCCCCCTCATATATTGATAAAAAATATATATAAATAAAAAAAAAAAAAATGCTATGCTTTCTCAGGCAACCATACACCGTGGTCCGAAATAATTATTAGCGTAATCATACAACATAAGAAACGTATTACTATAATAACTATTATTAAACTTATCATTAATGCTGGTTCTAGTGTTTCCGTGTCCTGCAGTTCTGCATGTGGTTTATGCAAGTAGTGTTTCTGTACCCCTGAAGAAGCCATTGTTTGACTGCTCTGGGTATAATCAATGTACCTGGACTGTACTTTCTATTTCATCACTTTCAACTGTTTTAAAAAGTGGAAAACTACAATGTAATATGAGTGTTACGTAGGCTATACCACTGTCCACTGTTACAGTTTTGTAAACTGTAAGTATGTCATAACAATGTCAGAAAAAAAATCATAGTACAGTATTTCATGAATATGTCATAAAAAGTCATGGTATGATATGTCATAAAGATGTTATAAAATGTGATAGTATGACGTAAAAAGTCAGTGCACTTTTCCTCTGTGTCACTCAATTATGTGCTGGCTCCCTTTTTAAATGGCAAAACTTTGAGAACCCCTGATCTAAGATTTTTTTAATCAAAATGCTTTCAAAGTGTCAATTTAGCTGTTAAGCTTCTAAAAATGTTCCTAGGGGGATTTCAATCAATCAATCACTCATTTATTTGTCACATGGAATTATTCGCGGTACAACTCCAGTACAATGTGATCCCATCAGCTCCATTAACTTGTGCACTGTAATTTAGTCAGTTTTTGAATCCTCTTACATTGTTGGCTGCTGCTTTATAATCGTGTCCAGATGGTTTTGGTATCCATTGTTTTTGGTAGTCCAACAATTTAACTGTTTACACATCCCTAACTCAACAAGACGGCTGCATGGTTGCTCCCAAACACGCTGCTGACGCTTTTGAGCACTGTAAACCAGTGATCCACAGCAGAAACAGGACAGCACCTCACAATCCCACCATCACACCAGTCCTTATTCACCATAAAGCACACTAACCTTCTCTCGCCAGAGTTCTCCACTCTGTCAGATCGGCATATAGAAGAAAAGTCACCTGATTGAATAGGCGCTGTCCAGGATTTAGCTGCAGTTTTGGTGACTCAAAGGATATTACACTTTCTGATATTTTGTTGGAAACTGATGCGTCACAGAGGTCGTCCAGTTTGTTTTCCATGGCCTGTACAATGCTAGCAAGATGGTAGTTAGCTAGCAGAAGTTGCAAGAGGAGAGTTTACAGACTAATGAGTTGATTTCCACCTCCTGATGAGTGATCTGCAGCCACACGCCGCCACCATCCAAAGCCAACGACAAAAAGCACTGCCAACGTTTGCAAAATGGACATAAGAGAACAAATTCAGCAGAAATTTAGTGGAGCTCAGAGAAAGGCAACTAGAAGTGTTCGCGCCTACGTCATCATAGTCATCCACCAGACCCCCTGAGCTGGGTTGCAGAAGGTGTGGGTTGAAAATGGTCCCCCGCTACCTATTTCAAATAAGTGATTACGGCCCTAGGTTAATGATTAGATGCGGATGTACAAATTCCCAAACAGGTCTTGTTTTTTAACCAAGAACTTAAAAGCTAACATGAGCTGGTATCCCCATATGAACACAACAGTTTAAATCTGGGGACACTTGGGGTTCAAAAACACAGAAAAAAGAGAGATTGGTAATTAATGCAAAGGGGGTAAGCACATGCAAACTCCACAGATCTTAAGGAAGCAAGTCTAGTACCTTGTTCCTTTAAAAAAAAAAGTAAACCAGCATGCTGCCCCCGCTTTGGTGATCTGTCCTGTTATTTGACAAAACTAGACTCAGTGGAGATGCCCCACAGCAACCCCACCTCGGTACATCAGAGACTCTCGTTATCTAATCAGCCACAGGACATCAGCACTATTTTTCTTTAAACTGGCAGCCAAAGCAAAGTCAATTTGTACAGCACTGCATCAACAACACATGGATTTGTTCACATGAGTAACTTGTTTGTTGTGTGAATGTGAACTAGAACCCCTCAGAGACAGCAACATCATGTTTGCAAGACCATCCTTATTAGCTTGTTTGCATTCACAGCCCATCCCAAGTGGCAGCTAAAGCGAGAGATGCTGTCAGGCAGCCTGGCGTGATATGCAGCCTCGTCAGCAGATATACTGTACACAAGAAGGCAGCCAGACTGTCGGGTCCCTCACAACTATCACATGTGATAGCTGGAAAAGGATATCATACTTATTATATACTGGGAGCCAGCTGAATTCTGTCCACTCCACCAGTAGATGTGAGTAAGTGTGCCTAAGAAGTAGACCACAGAGAGCTCCTACTGTGTAAGCTGCAGAAGTGTAATATTAAAGTTATACATCCACTTCCTGCAGGGATTAACTGTGGGTTTGTAGGCACAGAACTGTATAATTGCTAACATAAAAAGTGCCGTCTCATAAAGTTGGAAATGTTCCCTAAATGTGACAGCTCCCGGTGTGAAGGTTTGCCACTAAATGACACTAACCTTCTCTCTGAGATGCGAGCAGATGTCCTGCTGGTGCTGGCGGACTCTGTGGAGCTCCAGCTCCTCCTGGTGGGCATGTCTGGCCTCCTGCAGGGTAACCAGGGCTCTGGCCAGCAGCTCTTCTTGGTCCCGCTGACACTGTTGGGTCACCACTTTCAGCTGTGCCTGGGTGAAGCGCTGCCAGTCCCACAGACGCTCATGCTCTATCTGGAAGAACATGCACGCAGAAGGCAGAGTTTGCACATGAGATGGGGTGACACAAAATCATTACTGAATGTCTTTGCTGGTCAAGTGTATTAGCTGTTTTCATAAGCATTATGAACCAGTGTGTAGGATTTAGTGGCATCTAGCAGTGAGGTTACAGGGACTGAAATTTCTCCTGTGTGCCAAGCATGTAGGGGAACTAGGGTGGGCTACGCTAAAATGTGAATGGCCCATCTAGAGTGTTTTGTTTGTCCGCTCTGAGCTACTGTAGAACAACATGGCGGACACCATGGGAGAGGACCTGCCCCATATGTAGATATAAACGGCTCATTCTAAGGTAACAAAAACACGATTCTCAATTTCAGGTGTATTACAAAACAAATGAAAACATAGTTATGAATATTAAATATAATTTCTGCCAATAGATGCCCCTAAATCCCTACACATTGGACCTTTAATCAAAAATCGTCACCTAAAGCAAAAATTGAGGGATGAATATGAAGAACATGGTGTGCAAGATTGAAGTACCTGCAGCTCAGAGGGCAACACTGCTGTATTATACACAGTGTTGTGCAGAATTGATGACACACAAACAGAACTCCACAAACACCCCTACATGATATACTGTCTATAATAATGGCAGCAGGACCATAGGGAAAACTCTGTGTCAGATCTGGCTCTGCATAGTGTATAAAATGGTCCCTCTCTCCTGTCTGTGAAATGTCCTGAAGGAAAACAGTTCCTTTCTGTGTGAGGGCTGCCTGTAGCTATTCATCATTGTGTCAGCGCTCACAGAGGCTGCATCACTTGGCTGCTTCATTGGAACAGAGGGAATGATATTCATCTATGGGCTAATAGCGGCTAACTGACGGTGGGAAGGCATTAGACGGCTGACTGGTTTTATTGAAAATGAGTGAGCTGACAGACCTGCCAACGGAACAGAAGTGCCAGAGGCAGTCGAGCAAATCCTGTTTATTAATGCACAACTTTAGAACTTGAGGAAGATCCACCCTCTGTTCTTCACTTTCTCTTGCCCTCTCCTTCACCACCCTCGCCTTCCTTGTGCTGCTGTGAGCGAGCACGAACACAGTTATGTGTGCACATATAAGCTCTCGTGTTCACACTTGTCATGCGATGTATGCTCGTATGCACTTTATCCGACACAATTAGATACAGTATGTATGTGAAACCATCCACCGCACTGTGTCTGCAGTGCACACTTAAAGTGGCACGACATTTAGTTTAGCTGCTGCATCCACATTCCCTCTGCGGACTGCTGTCTCCACAAGGACTGAGCCTCACAAAGGAGAAAATAAAGCTGGCTGCACAGATAGAGTCAGAGAAGGTAAGGAGTATGAATGATTTCCGCTATTGCCATGGAACATTATGAGGGCATTACTATGAAATCCTGCTAGCACTCGGTTGGCCTTCAACTAGTTATGAGAGAACATCAAAGAGCAAGTCATAATAGACAATAAAGAGCCCCATCCAGCAGAGGGGGATGTCTGCTCTAAGCTAGCTGGAAACTCAGAGACTAGTTCAACTATAGGTCAGCAGAAGGAGCACAGAAAACATGTCCACATACTTCTACATACAGAGTAATGAAACTGTTTGCTGAGATAGTGATATGTACTTGGACTGTAGTGGCAGGTCAGAAATACTGCCGTGAGCATAGGCATATTCTACAATGTATGCCAATGTATGCCCCCCCCCCAAATAAAAACATTGAAGTCGCAGAGAAGCAGTGGACTCTTATTTTGATTAAATCTAAGACATTTCCATCATAATTTGATGCAGAAAAGGCACAAACTGGTGCATAAAAAGTCACCAGAATGTGGGAAATTAGGTGTTTGATGCCCAAACCCCTAAACCCCCTCTTTCATATGTGCCCCCCCCCCCACCCCACCCACCCCCCAATGTTGAAACGAAACCCACACCCTTTGCTGTAAGAACATATTTTGTGATGGGATTAAGAGAGATAAGTAAGTAAATGCAACTAATGCAACTCTCTGAACCGTCTGCTTCTGCTCTGTTTTCCTTTGGATATCTCTCTGCAAGATGAAAGAGGAGAAACTTAAGTGACAATCTCACAAAAGCCACATTTTTTAAGTAAAATTCTTAAAAATGGCTCCCACTCAAACCATTCTTCTCCAAAATGGAAGAATGTTCAAAACAGTGGATTCTGTGAGCAATTTAGAGAGAATATGGGAGCTGATTTATCACCATGGCTCTCAAATTGTTACACTGCACAAACCCTTTAACTGCGGTAATATGTCTCACCTGCTACCTGGCTATAAAACAGAGCTGCTGTATCGTGCATTAGAATTAAAATAAGACTGACAGGAGCAACAGAAAATGATGCTTTCATCCTGAAAAGACTGCACGCAAATGGATGTAAATGGGAGGTAAGGAAAATAATAAAAATGGAGCAGGCTTCCAGTAAAAAACCAACACAAGAAAGGCTTGGACTTTGAATCCATAGAAACAATTCTGTTATTAAAGTGCTAACTATAGAATTTCCATTCAACCTATATGTCTGTTAGAGCAATGGGAATTATTTTTCCCACAACAAATACGAGGAAAATATCTGCCCAGAGCAGACTGCTGCTAAACAGACAGGGTTCTTTTTTTGCTTTATTTCTAATGAAGCCAAAAATGTACAGGTGCAGAGCTCACTCCAAACAGCAGACCATCCTTTGAGCTTACTGAATACTGATCAATAACATACTTGTTCATTTATGATACAGAAAATGCCAAGAAAGCTTGTATCAAATCAACATATTTTTTTCCCCAAACACTGATATCAGGATAGCATTCACGCACTTAATCAGTGGGGTTTCAGCAGCTCAATCTGTAGTTCACACTGATTATCCATTGCACGCAAGCCAGCTTAATTATGACTAATAGCTGAATTAGGTGGAGTAAGCACTACATCAACTCTGGGTCTCTTTCTGAGGAAGTGAAACTGTTGAGAGATATATCTCTCCTTCTTATAACCCCCCCCCACACACACACACACTCCCCCCACACTCCCCCCAAAGGCTGAACGATCACAGCTCTAAATGCAGCACCCAGCTGGAACTGATATGAGAACAGGTCTCTGGGTGCGGGTGAGGGAGGAGAGCGCGGCTGGCGGTTGTCATGGAGATGCTAGGCGGTGGCGTGAGCGAGTTGTCCACAGTGGGTGACATGGCACATCCTGCAGTGTGCTGAGCGGCTCATTGTCCAGGCTTATCTGTGTGTCTCTCTCAGTACAGACTACAGAGCTACATTGATCAGGGAGCCTGGGACTCACACTGCAGGGATGCTTCAGACTGGGGAAGGGGGTTACAGTTTAAGATGGGTGTGAACGGAAGGGCAACAATGTACAGTGTGTGCATCTGTGTGTGTGGTGTGTGTGCGGGTGCAGAGGGAAAAATTAAAAAGGTTAGTGAGCAATAGTGTTCAAGATTTATCCCACAGGCTAAATATACATAACCTCCAATTGCTCAGTGGTCAGCAGATCAGGCTGTGGATGTACTAGGCAGCTTCAAGGTGTGAATGTTATTGTGATAGTGTGAGCTTTTCTCTTGGTGACACTTGCCCACATAAACAATTATTTAGACTCTCAGCAATAAGGAGAAAATCAAATACCACAATAACTTTGACCAAATACCTTGATAGTGATATTGTGACAATATTTTACAGTTGATGATTGTTAAGTTCACAAAATATTTGCACAATGAAATTTTTGGTAAACAATGATCAGTAATGCGAAATTAAGTGCATAACAAGAACTTTTGATTCTTTGTTCACCGCGAGAAAAAACAGAGTTTACTTTACGAATTCAAGGTGAGACAGGGTGAGTAAATGACAATACAAATGGTCATCCGATGGGTGAAGTGTTCCTTTAAACATATGGCCCATGGGGGGAAAAAAGGTAGAGCCAAAAGGCTGCATCTCACTAAATTCAACCACTGTTTTTACCATAGAATACAAGGCAAAAATGTGTGTTGTCATTGAGGTTTCTAGACCACTCCTGAATGTCAGAGTTATTTAATGATGCAGTTAGGCTTAGGGTACTAAGTGGGTAAAGGCAAATAATAGAACAGTCTGGTAAGTTCTGAAAATTACATCATTTTACTGTAATTCAGCCTTTAAACCAGAAAAAGAGGACACTTAAGATAGCCCTGCGATAGTCTGGCGACCTGTCCAGGGTGTACCCTGCCTCTCTGCAGGGATAGGCTCCAGCCCTATCGCATCCCCTAACAGGATAAGCAGTTATGAAAAATGAATGAATAAATTATGATATTATGATATCTAAAATTTAAGATGATGTTTCGTCTCATATCACGATATTGATATAATATCGATATATTGCACAGCCCTGCAATTATTTTCATTATTTTCCCAATACTTTACTGATCAGTATGTTAGTCTACAAAATCTCGTTTTGTTCGGCCATCAAGTCAAAACACAAAGATATTAAGTTTACTATCATACCATCACTTGCGTCAAGCAACACTTTGGCCATTTTGCTTAAAACGTTACCTTAGCAAATATTTGATCATCAAAGTGTTACAGATAAATTAAAGGGTTTTTTTTTTAAAGACATATCAGCAACTATCAGTACCTTTATATGCATGTGCACTCTGGCAGCTGGCGTGTGTATGCAGTGTAAACAGCACTGTATGTACAATGTTTCAGACACCAGTGTGTGCACACCTTGTGTATTTACTGGACATGCATTGCATCTTTTCTGCACCTAATGAATGCACAAAGGCTTGATTGTGGCAATATGTTTGAGTGCAATATAAAGGGATTTGTGCAATTAGGTGTGTTTGTGTTTTTCAGTGTTTTTTTAACTGTAATATTGTTTAGTATTTTACTTTTACTTTACTATATCGTTTTTATAAGCTCTTTTTACTTATATTTGCACTGAGGAGGTTGCACTCATTGTTGCCTGTACATGTACAATGACAATAAAGATATTCTATTCTGTTTTCTATTTGATAAACTGACTTGATCCATTCAATCTGCAACTAAATCAATTTTCTTTTTCTTCAACGTATTTTGCCAAAGTACTGACCAGCTCTTGTCGAGTTTTCTCAGGAAACAGTCTTTGCAGCATGTCCATGTAGAGCGCTCTGTGGTTGGGAATGTCATGAGTGTACTGAGACAAAGTGTACAGGAAGCGCTGATGGTCGTCTGCACACCAGCCACAAAACCTGAAACAGATTCCAACCAAGAAAACACATTATCATAAAGCAAAATAAATACTACTATGACACTTTGTTATCCCCTTTCTTCTATCACTTTACTTGCAAAGGGTACATATTGATAAATTGCACACTACTCATACTCAGCCAACAGTGCTTGTTACAACACTGAGCTGAGCTGTCACCCGAAGACCATAACAGTGCTATATAGAGACAGACCATATGGAAATAAAAATCAAGAGCCATTGATATAATCAACCTCCTGGAGAAGAAGACACTCTGCGGAGTGAAGTGGCTGTGCTTCTATATGCTGTTGACGTCCCGCTGAGTTTTTAATCTTTCATCGTGATCTGCCCAGCTACACTGGAGCTCTGCCTATACTTGTATTTATCAAAATGGATGGCTGAGAAGCATTAAAAGACTACCTCTATCCAGACTGAGTGAGATATTGAAGGGAGAGTCGTTATACACGTATTCCATATTAGCTGCAAAAATCACCACAATTTTCTCATTCGATCGATGTGTAAGCACTTAGAAATATGAAAAAGAAGCAAAGCTGAACATTAGTTGTCCTCAGGCCATACCTGTCAGTTCTTTGCAGCTGATCTTGGAGAGTCTGCAGCCTGCTCTTGCACCTGTCTGACAAGGA
Organism: Cephalopholis sonnerati; assembly: GCA_019142605.1. Classification (NCBI taxonomy): domain Eukaryota; kingdom Metazoa; phylum Chordata; class Actinopteri; order Perciformes; family Serranidae; genus Cephalopholis; species Cephalopholis sonnerati. Next base: position 20,827,323 of record JAGQAX010000012.1, read on the forward strand.
GTAGAAGGCCTGGATCAGGGAGTCCTTCAGCTCTGGGTAGGGACAGTCTGAATCCAAAACCTCCTCTGGAACGTTTTCTGTGTTCACCAGATTATCTGAAGCAAGATATTCCTGCGGGGGAACATTATGACTGTCTTTGAGATATATAATGTAATGTTTAGATATCTGCTTTGATGACACACTGAAGCGATCACTTTTTAAGCTCAAGTACAAACCATAATACAGAGTGGAATTTGATTTTGCTGAAACAGAAGGATATTTAGAGAAAGCAGTGAGAAATTTACCTCTAAGCCAAGGCCAATGATCTCCTCCTCCAAAGCCAGGTACTCTGCATGAAGTTTTGCAGTTATGTCATCTTGCTGGTCTTTCACAAAGTTTATCTGGTGGTCAAGAATAAAAACAACAGAAAATACTGTCTTAAATACAGGCTTGACAACAAGCATGGCAGTAGCACAGTTTGACCTTATTTTGTCCAGGGAAACCAAACTGGCAAGTATGAATTGTCACTTTACTATCAAATGGACTAAATTGTTCCATGTTTTGCCTCCAAGAACTGCCTCTAATATCAATAACGCTTTGAGAAAAAACTCTCTCCTTCTTCTTACAGCTTAAACAAAGTTGTGACTGTAGAGCAGACTCAAGAGATCACAGCTATCGGCTGTAATATTTTTTCCCTTTCGTTACGCCAAGTCTGCTCAAATCAGCAGTACCAGTTGAACTGAGGTTCCCTCTGTTCTCTCAGACGTCTAGATTCAGAAACATTTATCATCAGAAAGATTCAGTAATAGCAAGTAATCAGTAACTGCTTATTTCCCAAGATGCTAGATATCACAAGGAGGAAAACAGCTAGTTAGAAATGGAGACGATGCTTATCAAATAATTAGGCCTGGTTCTCTGTTTCAAAACGGGAACACAGACATTACAATTAAAATGAAAGTATTTCTATTGATACAAAAGTAGTATTGTATGGTAACAATTTGCAGATGCAAGGAAGCAGGAACAAAAACATCAAATTCACAGATGCGCTCCATGTTTTGATTAGTGACAGCTCTGCAGTATGGTGCAGTGCAACGCTTAAAAATATCAAGATGTATTTGTTTTCCAACCACATTTCCCATCTCTACAATTTTGTTATACAATGAGAGGAATGAGTCATGGACTTTATATTCACACAGGTGCTATGAGCCTGGGTGGGATCTGTGAATGACAAAGATGGGGACTGCTTCTGTAAATTAAAATAATATACAGTGCATCAGTAACATAAAGGTAAAAGTAATAGACAAAATCAGGATGGATGGATGGATGGATGGATGACTCGACAAGAAGGGATGGGAATCAAGAACCGGTTCAAGTTGAAATCCGGTTCCAAATTGTCTGATCCATCGTAAATGGCTTCTGGATATCAATTCCTTTAATCAGTGCCAACATGGCTTTCTGACAGTTGTGCATTGCATAATAGTGACATCAAACTCATGGGTCTACTACGCTGCTGGAAACTCACAACTAGAGGGAGTCATGGCAGATAGAAAGAAATGGTCCAACAGTGCTGGTTCTGCTTGTAATGCCTGTAAAATGATCATTTCAGTTAAGGGTGGAAACATTAACAATATGTTGAAACCTTTTCTACGTAACATGGGCTTAAATTCCAGGAATGCTGTGTATTTGATGCTCTACGCACGAATGCCACTGCTTCCCCAATAAACAGCAAGTCTGTTAGCGAGGGTTAATATCCTATAATAATGCTGAAAACCTGTGTATGCCTACTTTTTGATTGATCAGGAATCAATACAGGAATCGCTGAAGAGTCAGACCAATAAGCAGAAATGAAAATGTTACTGGTATCAATGAATTCTTATCAATTCCCATTCCTATGGACAAGTGAGCTTAGCTTTTTCTGTCTAGTTGATAACCCACAAAACATGACTAGTAAAGGAGAAATACTTAAAACTGATAGAAATAAAAGGTGCAATTCTCATGGCATGGGTAATTTTTTTATCTTATTGTGCCTTTTGATTCCTTTTTATATAGCGGTACTTGACACTGTGCTTATCTCCTGCACTCATTAGATTTCATTGTATTTATTATTATACAGTAAAAGATTAAAAGTAACATTAAATGTGTTGAACTGTCCTGATCCAGTTAAAACTGGTTTACAGCCGTTTCCTGTTCTGCAGCATCAAAAGACAGAATCACATTACAATAAAAAAATGAAAACTGGAACAATCAACAGAGACAAGACAAGAACAAAACATAAACAGCTATACAGACACAGATTCAAAACACTTTGGGATGGAAGTATAATTATATACCACCTGAAACTGTAAAAAGAATCTCTCTCTGATTTGTTGTGAGTCAGGAAGTGAAGTAACATGGTGAAATAAGAACCAGAACAACAGACAAAAAACATAAAAAAAAGAAAAAGACAAAAAGCATAAGCATCGTGGCTGTGCGTGTGTGTGTGTGTGTGTGTGTGAATGTGTGGGCGGGGGGTTTGTCCCATTGTGCCAATGCAATCAGGTGGCTAGGGGCTGTGGGCCAGCAGGAGTAGAGGGGGTCATGGGAAAGAAACAAGCATGAGTGAGCCGCACAGAGGAGACAAAATGGCTGGCAGACGGTTCATTCCAAGTATAGTCTGTCTTTAAAGACCCCTGCTTACTCCTTAATCTCACCATTCATCTCTAGAGCTCGCAAAAAGCCTCTGAGAGTCAAAGGCAGACTTGGTGACTTAGGGACTGTGGATATCTAACAAACAAGAGATTCATGGACAGTGAATACGACTCCGTGTGCAAGCTGAGATCATTGTGTGAACAAGCAGGAGAGTTTAAACTTTTGTTGGATGTGCAGGACAGACTGCTTCTACCTGCAGAGAGTGTGAACACAGCTAAGATTCATCACTGAGGGCTCTGAGTGTACTGATGGGATAAAATACTCCCAAATGGTTCACTAACAGCCGAGGACATGAGCTGTAAGATGCAAGTATTCTCAAAGCTGAACCATTTTATTTTTTTTTTTGAACCAGGTGCAGCAAAAGACTTTATAAATCTTTTTCTGTGAGATAGCTTTAGAAATCTTGCCTTTCTGCTAGCTTTCTACAAATTAAACTCTTTTATCAAAGTCACTGTGGACATCCAGACATGTCTTTATTTCATATCACACAGATACCTGCTGTATTACTTGTTCCCAGTTTGATCGATGGGCAGTGAGCTGCTGATGTTGTACTTCACCCAGTCTGAAGCACAGGTCATCCTTGAGCTGATGAACAGGCTCCACCGTGGCTATTCTGAATGCCTCCCGCTCCCTGTCTAAGAGCAGACCTAAATCCCAACACAGACATACAAGGACACATATTAGTATAGTGCTTACAAACAGCAGAGACTGATGGAGACACAGTCACTAATACTCTTTAAAAAATGCTTGTGTTGTTTACCATAATCTTGAAGAGAGAAGATGGCAGTATCTGTTCTATCGTTTGGCCTGATCTGCTCTAGAAAATCATGGATGTCGTTCTCAGCCTTTTCCCTGTTTCATGAGAGAAGTGAAAGCCATGTTAAATAGAAGTACATTAGTTAATTTAGCCAACCATTAACATTAACATAATACAACATTAGATAACCTGCAAAGACAGCAAGGTTATGTCACTTGGTTCAAATGTTTGCTGGGGCAAAAAAGGAAAAAAAACCTCACAATACTGGGCATAGATATACCGAACATTAGCCAGGAGTGTTGCTGAGCTAACATAAGGTACCAAGATATTTCCAAAACTAGAAAAAGAACTTGAAACCTAAACATTTGAGTTTGGTTTCCCTGAGCAAACTAGCTAATTGTTTGCTTGCTCCCCACCAGATCACCATCGAATGTATCAGCTCCAACAATGGACTAATTTTTCAAGAAAATAATGCAGCTATGAGTTGCCCTAACCTTCTACTTAATGAATACATAGTGGTGGAGGAAGTACTCTACAAGTGTGCATTCAAAATTTCGCTCAGGTAAAAGTAGATAAGCATCAAAATATACTGAAAGTACCAACAATAACACAACATCATTTGTTGATTGTATCTTGAATGAATAATCTGAATCAGCAAACTGACTAAAACTGTGAAATTAATGTAGTGAAGTAGATATATAAAGTAACATTAAAGAGACAGTTCACCCCAAAATCAAAAATACATGATTCTCCTATTACCTGTAGCGCTATTCATTAATCTAGATTGTTTCAGTGTGAGTTGCCTGAGTGTTGGGGATACTGGCTGTAGAGACGTCTGCCTTCTCTTCAGTATAATGGAACCAGATGACACTCAGCTTGTGGTGCTCAAAGCGCATCTAGCACCACTGAGCTAGCTAATATTACAGCTCAGCCAAGGAGGACACTATTAATGTTTACATCTCACACTGTCATGAACACGAGCCTCTTGTCCATGAGTAGATGCACACTTCCTTCTGTGTGGTGATGCAGTTGGCGGGTGTAGTTTAGTACAGAAAAATAGTTTTTGAATGAAACTGCTCACAGCTGTTGAGTTTTTTTTATGTATTTTTTGGCGCTTTGAGCACCACAAGCCAAGTACCATGTGGTTCCATTATATTAGAGAGAAGGCAGACATCTCTACGGCTGATATCTCCAACACTCTGCAACTCACATGAAACAATCTAGATATATCTAGATCTAAATAGAACAACAGGTAAGAGGTAAAATGTGAATTTTTGATTTTGGGGTGAACAGTTGCTTTAAATTGAATAACATAAATAAAGTACGAGTGCCTCAAAATTGTACTTAAGTATGTACTTAAATACATGTATTTAATGACTGCTATGATTCATTTTTGGTGATACGAGGGTATGATGGGGACCAGATGTGGCTGACTATCACAAATTATCTCAGATTTGAGTGGAAAAATCTTTCCCAAACATTGGGGACATAATATCTTGTTGCTGTGGGCAGCATCGCACTAACAGGCCTATGGAGGATGCTACAGTGATTGTTTACTTCTCACTAACTGGCCCGGGGGTTGACATGATTGTGACTAAAGAAGGTAACCATAGAGATATGCTTGCCAGTTTTACCATTTGACAAGGTGGCTTTTGAATCCCGTGGTATTTTAACTAGATATATGCGTGGAGAGTTGCAAGCAGTGGCACATCTTTATGACTAGGCTCATTACTGAGGCTCACGCTTGTGTACATCATTAACCTTGGGTGGCTCAGACACAGTCATTACGCAGCCAAACAAGCTGCACCCCAGAGCTAGCGCTGCCCTTCTCACTTCACAAGGCATGACACCGCTGGGGCCCCAGCCCCACACTTCTGCCTCAACACGCTGAGGGAGAGTGTTTCTTCATTCAGTGTACTCCTCTGTCCCCACACAGCTCAAAGCCCCCACTTCTCTCTGTTTCTCACCCTTTAATTCAATGTCATCGCTGCAAGAAAATCTGCTTAAATCTCTCTCCAGTACTCCTCTTGTTTTCTCCCTGATACATTTTTCTCTTTGGGCTTACTTTTGTACCCCCTCTTTACACCCTATTTTTTCATGCAGGGTCCTGTCTGGGCTCAATGGAGCTTAAGTGGAACGGTTGCGTGGGGTAATAGCAGATCCAGAAAACTGCAGCAGATAATGACAGGGAGTAATAGGGGGCTCTTACTCAGCCTTTTGCAGCCTGGGGCACTCTCTGCTCCACACCTGTCTGTGCTGCCGTAATATGGAGCTCTCCTTGGTTGCCTTGGCTGCACAACGAGTCTTCTGAACCTACAAGACAAGGTTTAATGCACAGCAGGAATCAAACCTGGGACGGGAATAAGCACCGAAAAAACAACCCGCCAGAGTGTTTGCTTTTAAATACACTTTAGCCATGACATTTATTTCCTCCTACAAGTAATTGACTTCATCTGGACAAACCTGAATCTGAGGTGCTTTAATGCATCAATTATCTGGACCATTTTATAACAGCAGAAAAGCATAACAACTTTAAAGTGAATAAATCATGATGTTGCAAGGAGGGTGAAACATAAAATAGGTAATTTTTGTATACTATAGTCAAGAATAAGTTCCCTTCCCCTCTGCACATCAGGGATATTTTTATACAGGCAATTTCTTCAGCCTTTATTACTGTTATTGTGTCTGTGAGAGGCTCATAAACTTAGGTAGTTCAACCGAAGCAGTATCACTGTTAAAGCATGAAAGCAAAATAAACAGCGGCAAATTAAAATAATCAAGTAGAAACATGCGTGACATGCATGAGGCATGTTGTGAAGCGAGGAGGGGGGAGAACGAAGTCTTAATCTACTGCTCATTTGTTTTCTTTTTTCATCATGAGAGAACAAGGCCCTCCTTCAGAGCGCTCTCCGTGCAGCGATTCGTTGTCGTCTATCAGTGTTTTTATACACAGGCCACTGGCTCAGATAATTGTACAAAAGAATATCTGAAATAACTAATATGTGGGTGCAATCTATTTCATATTAATAGCAAATCAAAAAGAGTTCTGGTGTTGATTAATGTCATGACTGTCTATGTGCGTGTCAACTTGTTCCTGCTGTTGTGGTTTGACTATATATTTACCCTCAGGGTGACGTCCGTTTTACAGTTATTGGAATGTACAGCGTTCAATCTGAGACTAGTGCTGCTCTGAAAGAAAAAGGCCAAATTGAGGTCATCACATGCCTCCTCCAGGCCATGTATCGTAGGTGATCTTAATTTGCATTGGCTGTCTAATAAGCTCAGCTGGACTACAAAAACTGTGCCCAGAGCTGCACTTACATCAGCTGATTTCTAGTTGAACTGCCAGATTAAACAAATCCAAGAATGTCCATTCTTATCAATCTTATATTAAGTATTAAACCACAGTGTCCAGTCAGATTCCCATTTCTACCATTTTAGTGGGTATTGCTTTGTCATTTGTATCAAACTGTTTTAGAGAAAATGTATGCCTCTATTTCTTGTATTCATATCTTTGCCACTTCAAATTATAATGCACCTTTTCAAGCAAATGACACCGTTTTATATCTCTTTCATGTGTCATCTTTTAATGAGGCCAGTGCAGATTTACAGTCTGATTATCTCTTATGCGTCAATCATAACCTTGACATTGATAAAACAGTACGTGTGGTATTTTCAAGATACCTGACGTAACACTTCAGGGCTCCCAAATTGAAAAAGCAGCTTTGAAAGTCAAAAATGCATTTTTATAGCAACAAATTATGTTGCTCCTCTGCTAGTCAGAAGACTACAGTAGAGAAATCATGTCTGTAATTGATTATGGAGATGTGTAAGTGCATGTGATTTACACAATATTTGCTTTCCCCCTTTTTCACATCACACATTTTGGCTTGTAATAGTTGGGTGTTCAAGTGGCTCTGCTCTATTGTTCACTCATTTGTGTGCACTCAAGTCACATGACTAGGACTTAAGTCAGACCTGAGTCACAAATTTGATGACTTCAGACTCAATTTGGCCAAATCAAAAAAAGACTTTCAACTTGACTTGGACTTTAACACAAATGACTCTTGACTCAACTTGGACTTGAGCCTTTTGACTTGACAATACCTGACACCTTCCCTTACGTCCCAAGCTTACAAAGTATGTTATTCAAAATACCTCCCACACATCAGTTCATTTCCTCAATCAACTAACATTAACGCTATTCTTTCCTAGCAAGTCCACGCTCAACTCCCCAAATTATCCACTTTGTTTTGCAGTAGAGAACCATCAAGAACTAAGGTTATGTTACTGTAGCTGCCAGCTGGAGAAAATGATACCGAAGATAATTTTGTTCTCCTACAAAAACTTTGGTGATCAACTAAAAATGAACTGCAGTATGCAAAACGTACTAGTTTAAAATAACAGGCGTCCAAAAGTACAGACTTCCAACTTTGTTCAACATTTAAAGTTGCACAAAGAACAGTTAGCCGAGGCTAATATTAGCATAGTTAGCAAGCTAATGCTTTGCTAACATTAATACTCTTGTGACGGCTGTGCCCACAGCCACACAGAGGGTTAAATGATTCCCATACTTACCCACACTACATGAACATTACTACATGTTCAGTTAGCTTTAATTCACAGTCACTTAAAATACATACACCACTTTGTTTAGTTTAAAATTTATTAGCACTTTGACAACATGATGTTTTCTAGATGAAGCACACACATTTAGCTTACATTGTTTTGTAATTTTGCTATTTGCTTTTCTAAGTTATTAATTTCTTTCTCTTCATCTTTGGGTAACCTGAAGTCACTTCCTGGTTGAAGTTGGGCAAAAGACAGGGCTGAGGATGGAGCCTGCCTTTTACGCAGAAGGCCATCCCATGGACCGAACTAAGAGCTGTGACATCATGGGGGGATTAGGGGTTTCTCTGTGTTTATCTTTGTTAATGTCTGTGTACGTTCTCCTCTTTGTGTTTAATTTGGTCTGATCAGCCAGTATATAAGTAGCCCCTATTGTCTTATTCCGTTAGGTTTGCTAGTTTTGATAGCCTTAGTTTTCAGTAGCATTATGTGTTGTTGACCTCTTTTAGGGTCCTATAACTCAAAATTTTTTTATCTTTAGTTATTTGCTTTGTAAAATTTATTTTTTGTGGAAAATAAACCCACCTTTTTAGAACTTCATACCTGTGTTTTTGTCCTTTGACTGCTTGGTCCACGACATGACTTCTTTAGGACAAGAAAACTCAAAGTTTGGGACCTGGGACTTGACTTGGCACTTGTCAGTCTTGCAAACCTATGACTTGGTCCCACCTCCCTGTATAATGATCGGTAGTATACTCTGGAGTTAACAGTAAACTGAGATGACACATCATCATCAAATTATCTTGCATCGTCACTTACAGTTGTAGTGTCATCCGACTAGTTGATTTTTACATCTACAGAAAGTGGCAAAGTGCATTGTGGGACTGTAGCAGGAAGTAGCGTACCTGCCATGGACACTGTGATTTTTGTTTCATTATGGGAAGTTTTCAGGACACTGTATCGTGCATAAATGTCTTACTCAGAGTTTGCACACTCAAATAAAATGGCGGTGGGTAAATATAGTGCACTGTATAGCAAATAGAAAATAACTTCGCTCACAGCTCAAGACCCTGGAACTGCAGCAGCTAAATGGAGTCCATCCATAATTTATTTCATTATTTACACCAGTGCTTTCCTATTGTGACATGTCAAAATGTATTCCATGGAAAATGCCTTTTGTAACTCTATGAAAAGGTGGGATAGTCCTCTTTAAGGGAATTGAAGGAAAAACATTTTTTTTTTTATGTACAGTACTGCTGAGAAAAAAATCGTATCAGGAGGTAAAAATTTTAAGGTTTCATTATCTCCGGACAAACGCTGCTGGTCCTTTCCTGGAGAGCAAAAAATGATCCCATGCTTGAGGCAACTCTTGGTCATTTATTTACCCTGTCACATCACCAATGGGAGATGCTCAGAAAGCCTGCCTTTCAGCAGGGCAACATAGCCGGTCTTATCTAGGTTATGCAGAACGCTGGGTTGAAGGAGCCACAGGCAACCATAATGATACTAAAAGGCTTTTGCCACAGTTTACCAATTAAAACACCGCAGGTCTAACGGCCTTATCTCCATTGCCCCCAGCATTAACTTTTTGCTCCACTCAGAGTCGGATGACTATGAACTTCAAACAGTTTTACAGAAACCCTGGGCAGCCAAATGAATATTCATGAAACTGGCAATGCTATTGTGTACGGTAGTGATATTACTGCTCTGTTTCATGTTGTTGAACAAACTATAAAGGTTATGTAATGCCTGTTTTCATATGGAATTAAATCCCTTTACAGTATGTGGCTTGTAAGAGAGAGGACAGAAAGGTAGACGAAAAGAAAGAAATGGTGCTGTTTACCACTACTGGAGACCTGCTGTTTTATCACCTCACATTAAAACCAGGTTTTGTCAGTTCATACTCCTCCTGTGGTGGGTAATGAGGATTGTCTCACTAAAACATTTCTGTATCACTGTGTTGTCGCACATTCTTCTTCATTTGATGTTGAGTCACCATGTTAATAAATGTAACACGAATAGATTTTATAATAACATTGTTGTTTTAAGCACAGGCACGATATTGATGATACCTAAGATTTACCTTTAATCCAATTAGATCAGACTCCAGGCGTTTGGCATCAACAATGGCCTGTAGTCTTTTGTATTCAGCCGGTTTGTACTTTGAGCTGCCAAGACCATTTTTCATCCGCAGTGTCAGTTTTTCTGCATGGATGAAAGCAAATGATATGGCTGAATTAGGATCATTGGAATTGTAGAAAAACTCATCACTTTTAATGTCTGAAGTAAAGTCTTTATGCTGACTTCAGCAAAGAAGGAAAAAGAGGTAAAGACAGAGGAACAGCAGCAGCTGAGCACAAATGGATTGTATGGGTAATTTAGAAATGACTGCAAGAGGGTGAGGTGTGTGCGTCTGTGCCTGTGTGTGTGTTGTGTGCGTGTGGGGGGTAGCAGAGAGCAAACTAACTGTGTCAGACAGTTTTTTTGAGGAGTTCAGCTGTGCAGCTCAAAGAGTCAGGCAGGTGAATAAACACAAGCAACGCAGCCACTGACAAAAGCATCAAAGACTTGACAGTACCTGGGGAATTCAACATGGGGACTTCAGGTCAAATCTGTCCAACAGATCAATGGGCCACTATGTCACAAGTCAGCAAGGTTTCAGACCCAGTTTCTGCTGACTTACCTGCATCTTCTGCTCTGTAACTTGTAATGAACGTATGCAGATCCTTTCCACTCATAACTGCAGAGCTATAGTTGTATGCACTGCAGTGCCTGCAAAATAAAGACATACATGTGTATTTATGTGCAACAGTGTACGTCCTGGGATACAAGGCTAATTAATAGCAAGAAATATTCTGATAATGAAGTGAAATCATATCAAATCAACATCAGTTCATGTGAAAGATACAGAGGTTGTGCATAAAATGAGGATAAAAGACAATATTTTATCAGTAGAGGTACCTGGCCTCAGTGGGGTCATTCAAATGATGAACAGGAGACTACAAGCCAAAAGCAATAAAGCCCATCAAAAGCTAAACTTTGCCATCAAGGTCTGCATGACATTGCTAGAAAACCAGTTGACTCTCACAAGTTTTAGTGTTTGTTGTGACGGGACAGATGGTTCACCCAGTGTGATCAGATATACTGCTGGAACATCTCCATATCTTTGTTGTGGATTAAGCTTTGAAAAATTGTGGCCACACAGACCTTGTGTCAGTTCAAATGTACAGTGTGTAAAAGATTTGTGTGGAGTACGCCAGAGTAGATTAATCTATAAGTAAAATAAAAACTGATGCTGATCCATTAAAGAGAATTAGGCCACATTTTTGAAACACAGAACAAAATTATTGCCTTTTATTGTCTTTCATATATTAACAACAAATGACAAGGTATCACCAACGGTTAGGATTCAGGACATAATAGTAGCCCTGAATAGATTACAGAACAAGCCTATCAAGCACAAGCCAAGGGGCTGAAAGCATCAGGGCCCCCACTAGCCTTCACCTGTGAAATATCACTCAAATTAACATGTCCTGAACAGTTAGAGACTCAAAATGACTGCAAAGAGACACAAAATAACCACAAAATGGTCAAAACAAACCCAAAAAGAAACAAAATGACTACAATGAGACACAAAATGACTACAATGAGACACAAAATGACTACAGAGAGACACAAAAATACCACAAAGAGACACAGCAACCCCAAAATGCATAAAGACTATAAAAGATACAGTAAAAAAGAGACAAAACCACCATAAAACAAATCTTGTGCCTATGCAGGAGAGGAGGTGGGGCCTTCTGCCTATCTATACCCACGGGGGCCATTATCTCATAATCCGCCCATGAGAGTAGCCTAACATTAGCTGCTGTTCTTCTCTGGATGATTCTCCATACTTGAGAGGGACATGTGGCATTAGCACAAATGCCCCAAATTCCTTGGTTACAGCTTTTCAAATGTGAATACACTGATTGAGTTTTTAAATTGTGTCATGCACACAAACATGTGCCTAAGACACCACTACATTATCATTGTAGTGATCAATCCAAAGTACATGTTATCTTACAGCTCAGTCCCCAAACAAAATACTGCAAAATACAGCAAACAGATTCTGCCACAAAAAAGTTCCCTTCTAAAACATAACTTACATTTTTCATGGTCATCCAGCCAAAAGAAATCAACATAACAGAGGTCATACATCCCTTATGTCTTTGTATACAGAACAGTAAAACAAAAAATTAACCTCATTCTCAATATCATCTATGATACATAACAAACAATGTCTGTCCTCCTCTGGAGTGGCATTAAACCTACCGGTCTCTGAGGCTAGTGGTAATGTTCCTGAGCACAACTGTGCTCATAGAGATCTTTGTCTTTCTATAAATTATACTTCACATAGGCTCCACACTGTAGCTATTCTTTATGAGACAGTTAGTTCATAATTCTGGTTCATACCATATATCAACAGACCATTTTTCTCCAGACATCAGAAACATTTGACCCATTTTCTCCTGAATATCACAAAGTAACCAGTTCTGAAAAATAAATGCCAAGTTGTTCAAATACAATAAGGACTTCAACTCATGAGCACAGAGATGACCGATGAGAGAGATGTCCAAATGAAATATCTTTTTAATGAGTCTCTGATCAGACATCTTCAAAACTCTGCTCCAAAGCTGATGCATTTAACAATGATGTCTGATGTTTGGAGGTTACCATCCCGTATCTCCACTTATGGCTAAAACTTAGGTAAATATATGTAGACTCCCAAAAAGGATCAGATTGCTCTACGATGCACAGTGCTGCAACTTGTATGTTCTTGAAAACCCCAAACTCCAGCAGCATAGTGAGACACAGGACACACATGAATTATAGAGTTGTGTACAAGTATGGAATCCAAGATTGCCACATTGTTTAACTGTGTCCAGTACAGACAGACCGCTGACTGAGCTACAACACTGACAGCTTCTTTAAATGTCACATGCTCATCCAGCATCAAGCCAAAATATTTGTATTGGTCAGTATATGACAGCACTGTTGAACCAAAGTCAAAAACAACTGAACGACTCTCCAGTGACGAGCTTCGGAAATATCCTCCTGAGACCCTCTATCCCCATATGAGGAAATCACATTTTGGGTTTACTTGACCTAATACTTCACTCTACTTAACTTAGACCTGTTGTCCATGTTCGTGGACACTTTTTTGTGTCATCTAGTGGTAGAAAGAGCACAACACAGTAATTCTTGTAAAAAGAAGATGGCAGCGATCTCTGCAAAGTTAGTCTGCAGCTGATCCCAACACAAAAGCGGACAAGGTCCAAAACCTGATCACATTTTATGGTTGTTTATTTATGATTAATAATTTTTTATAGTTTGATATGGCAACAAATTTGACGAATTTTAGCAACAGTAACAAACAAAGATGCTGTAAATTAGAAAGTACTCATTTGAAGATATTGGGATTGTATTATTTTCTCATTTGAGGACACTGGGACTTAATTGTCATTGACAGTTTTGGGTTCTTTATACTTATTGGGTCCTACTCATCCCAAGTAGTTAGGCAACATTAAAAATGCATACCAAACAAAATTTCAGGTCTCAGGAGGATTTACTAGTTGTGTTTTGACTTCATTTACCATTACTCTCCATTTCCATTTTGGCATACTTCTACCTGTTGTTAGTAAATGTATGTATGGTCTGGATGGACTGATTCATCTGAATATGAATATGAATTTCCGGCACCATTCTTTAACAATGTTCAGCATACTCTGCAGATGTTTAAAATGTATTTGCTTGTCCAATATAATAGCAAACTGAAAGGCCTAACTTTGAATATTCAGCTGTTGTTTGGACAAATAAAGCAAGTCAGACAACTCAACTTAATCAAAAGAAATGGCATTTTTTTCACAAGTAGCTCAATTACGAAGAGAAATAATCGAAAGCAATAGTTAATTGCAGATCCACTAAAGTTAAACAATGGGGGAAACACAAACGTATACACTTACAAAAAGGCAGCTGAGCTGAAGAGGTGTCACGGAGGAGCAGTTGTTTTATCATCTTGTCAGTAAGCTAACGCTAGCAAAGTGTACAGTGTAGTCAAATGGAAATATATTGCTAACAGGAACACTGGTAAGATTGACAAACCCTCGTAATATAACTAAAAGTAACACACACGACTAGAATAAAGTCTTTTGTATGCGAGTAAAATGAACATTTAACCCACTGAACCCTAGCTTACCTTGTGCTATCCCTCTCTGTACACTGTATAGGTTGACAAAAATTTGTAACCAAGGTAACTATCATCTCCTCCGCCATTGGTTAATTCAACGACGCGAACCTCCCATGGAACGCCCCCTGCTCCGGTTCCAGCCAATCAGGAGTGCGCACTGCTTTCCCACATTCCCACTGACGTCATGCACGCTCGCATTGCCTGGGACTGCTGGTGGAAGCAGGGAGCAGCGGAAGGGTCGTCTTCTTCTTCTCGACTATGGAGGCGCGTTTCACTCTTCCACATGCATGGGACTAAACGACGGGACTTTACCGATGAAGTTACATGTTCCAATGTAGATCCGAGCCGCAGCTCAGCCAGCGGAACAACAGTCCTCCCAAGGTAATTAACTGTTTTTTTCCTGCTCCTTCACTAACTGGGGGGAAAACGTAGGGGAAAAATAAAAAGCATCTGTGCGCAAGGCAGGAGGGTATGGACTGCTACTTGAACTCAGAAAGTCTTGAATTCACAGTGTGAAGAAAGTGTTAGCTTTGCTTTGTGTGTGGGTGGCACAAGGCAAACTTCTTTAGGCTTCTTCACAGCGGGAGACAATCTAATACTACGCTAATCTTGATCTTGTGACCGAGTCATCGTCAACAACGCACACCTTTTGAGGGACCTTCACGCGCTGTCCTCGATGCCTAACGGTTGGGATGAAAACTTAGCTGGCTAACATACACAAACTGTTCCGGTGTTAGTTTCCCGGTGCCTAAAAAGCTGACTTTTCTCTGATGTTGTCCTTGAAAGCGTGTTGCAAAGTGGTGAAGGAAAAGGCAGGTGAGCTTTGAGTGTGGGAATCTCAGGAATGCGAGGTCGCCGTGGGGCGGAGATCCCGACTCTCTGCTCCCGCAAGATAAGCTTACCTTTACCCTCACGTTCACTCGGTACATTCAAACTACGCCATATTTAATGACCCTAATCTGCATTTTAAGCAGGGGCGTTTCTTTTAAACGTGTCCCGTGGCTGTATGTAGTGTCTCCTTGCTTTGAATTGTGCAAGAATAACCTGCCTTTTAAGAGAAGATGGACTCACCTTTATTGCCCCGGAAGCTAATCAGAGAAATAATCAAATTACCTCACATGGTGCATTTAGGTGCAGCATTCATTTAGCCTCACTAATCAGCCAGGTAGCATAACTACAGCAGGATTTATACCCTTAGAAGAGGCACATGTCTATTACCTTGTCCCACTTTGGTTTGAAAAGTAGGTCTAATATATCTCACACAAGACCTAAAGCCCTTTGCTCAGTCTTCAGTTCATATTTCTAATAAACCAGCCTGTATGAATTGTCTCTGAGAAATGTCATTGCAAGGTTCTGCCATTTATTTAAATCCCTCTGTGCCATGTTTGAGTCTGGCTATAACAGAGAAAAACACAAAGATTGAAGGAACAGTTATAATTTTGTCATGATGGCTATCCACCAAAGGTCAAGGTCTCATATACCCCTATTATCGCATGAAAGATGTTGGGAGCACTGCTTCAAGTCTCCCCTGTTGCCATGCAGGTGTGGAAAGGTTATCTGCTTGCATCACTGATGTGACCACAGTGCGAGTTTTATTTCAGCCAACAGTGGACGTGCATAATGGCAAATGAGATCATACGTGAACTCTCTCTCACACTCACTCCATCTCACACACACACACACATACAAGCAGAAGAGGAATCGCTAGGTTGCTCCCCTCGTGATTCACATTACCGCACAAGACACACACTGCCACACAGCTGACAGCCATTCGGAGTGGTTCACTGTGGAATTGAAAGAACAGCAGGACGCTGGTTTGAAGAGTCAGACTCTCCCTCTGTTTTGTTTTTTTCGTAGTTACTGCGTGTACTCTAAGCAGTGACACTGTGTTTGGCACAAGGAGAGAGGTTTTAGCAGGTCAGACATTCTGCCAACTCGTTGTCAGTTTCATTTGTCATGCTCCATGTTGTTTACCACTGTTGCTGTACTAGATAGTGTTGCATGAAACTTTCTGTATTGATTATGTGGGTACTAGTAGACGTAACAAAAAGTGTTGTTTGTACAAAGAACAACCTTGTGCCCTGGTAGGCAAAAACACAAACAGTTGCAAAAGGCCTTTTGTGTGTTCTTCATGGTGAGTTCTTTTTAATGGGAGCTGACAACAGTTGAATAGTTTAGCGCCCTTTGGCGGGCCTCTCCTCCTTGTACTTTTTTCACCCCCTAATTCTGGCCTGACATCAAGGCTTAAGCCCTCACCCCTATGTTATGTGTCAGATTTGCTTTTTCCTACTATATGATCAGAAAGTACCCCCCCCCCCCCCTTAAGAAAGGGAAAGTATTTCCAGTCTTTTCCTCACAGCTCATATGCCTGGAAACAAAATGGTTATTCACCTTGTGTCTATGCATGTGTGTATTTAAAGTAAAGTGCTGAAGTATCAACCTCTTCCCTCAGCTAGTCGAGAGAAGGTCAGCTTCCCTTGGGCACAATTCAATCAAGTGCTCTTAAAAGAGCTTTCACTGAGTGGCAGTCAGCATTTTGTGTTTATTTACTCCGTTACCAACCCTTGAATGTGTCTTTTATGACATCAGTGTATTCATAACATAAATGCTGAATTTATATTAATACACATGACCTGCTATGGCTTACGAGCAGGAATTATGACTGCCTGTCCGTGTATACTGTACACGCAGTACACTCAGTAATCTTTCACTGGATCATTTGCATAATGATACAGGTTGGTTTAAAAATGTGAGATACTCCTAAGATACACATTTTTTGTCTGGGATGGACTCTCAGCTACCTATGGTATGGCTTCAGTGTGGGATGATAATGATAGTCAGATTCTTTTTTCATCAAATCGTAGCTTCTTTCCATCCCATATTTGCATGGTGTGGTCATAAGAGAGTTGATCTTTCTCTCCTGCCTCCCTTGAGAACAAACCACATGTAGCAGAGCAGGGAATTTCCATTGTGAGACAGTAAAATCAGTCTTTGTTCTATCACCGGGGAGACTTAAAGAATAAAACAACGAGCAGACCAATTATCTTAAAAATGCTGTTTTTAAATATCTAAAATAAATTGTGAGGATTCAAGTCTGTATTAATATGCAGGAGGATTCCAAGCCTAACTGTTAATCATTAATTTGCTGCATAGCACATTCTTACATTAGGAGTGCTTAACTATCATATGTAAAAATCAAACTAATTAAAGGCACACACTGAATGTATTCAGCCTTCAGTGGCTTGTGTGGATAAGCCTTGACATGTGTGGCAGCGTGGCTGATTGTTGATCTAACTAGATATGTAGATAGATTCCTGAAAGAGCCCCAGATTTCATGCTTTGGTTGGATCTCGGACAGCTAAAGATAATACAGAACACAAAGCATGTCAGCGCTTTTGGAGATTAGGTGCACAATAGATTTTTGTCCAGCAAAATAGCCCTCCATAGGCCCGACATGCTGAGTCTGAAAGACTGCCCCTCGTCAGTGTCTGCTATGTGGACAGCAGCAGTGAAGGGACAGAGCTTTTCCACTGTTTTGTGCTCCACATGCAGCATTACTAGTAGAGTCTTCCTGCAAGCTCACTGCTCAAACAATCCCATCTATCAAAGGGTGTGTGGCTGCAGAATATTACCTCAACAGGGCACATAATACCTTGTTGAATATTTCAAAGTGCTACTCACATTATCACCCCAGGCGAAAGCTTTCTCTTTGCTGATGGTAAAAGGAGGAGTGGTACAGGAGTCCATCCCAGTGGAGTGCATAACATAATAAATAAGCACCCCTGAAAACACTACCATAGCTTCTAAAGTCATAAAAACATGTCACCACCTAGAGTGACACTTCATGTGAAAAGTGAATTTTTGTGCAAAATGCCAGACTGTTGAAATAACTCAAGTCTTAAGCACTGAGCTTTTGTTTAAAATGAGAGCACTTGTAGATGTTTCTATGGCAGCAGCTAGGGATGCCCCGATTTATTAGACGAACTCCGTTATCGGCCAGTATTCGCCTTGTTGACTGCCATTGGCCATTCAGCAAGTGATACCCCTTTCCCACCAACGTTAGCACATGTACACTGGGTTTTTTACAGACTCCTTTCCTTTTGCTGGTAGACTACAGCTGTGAGCATGGCTCATTAGATGAGTATGCCTCTGTGTGTGTGTGTGTGTGTGTGTGTGTGTGTGTGTGTGTGTGTGTGTGTGTGTGTTTTCTGCTGTGTCGTGTGTGTGTTTTCTGCTGTGTCACATTCAACATCATGGACAGGCCATGAAACAGGTTAGTAAACAGTAGAAAGTAGCATGAAGGTCAGTGAACATGTTATGGTGGTTACTTCTTTTTCCGTATCTCTTACTTATTCAGTCTCTGTTTCAAACTTGATGCAGACTAATTTGGAACGATGTTTCGGAAACGGATAGTGTTTTGTGTGTCGTGTCATTGCATCTTGCCGGTAAAGGGGCTAAAATTGGAGCGTTCACCTCAATAAACACCCATGACTGCTGCAGAGTCATTTGACCTGGGTGTGAATGCCAATCGTAATAGCGCTGCTTCTTGAAAGTTGGAGGTTCAGCTCATCAGTTGGAGACCCCTCAGTCATCTGAGATCACTTCAAGTCGAGCAGTGTTTTTTTAATTTGACATCCATGATACTCTTTGGTACAGTCAGCTGCAGATAAGGTGCAGCGGTACTGAGGAGAAGAAACTTTACACCATAAAGCTCAGAGATAACAGATATCTTCTCTTTTCTGCTAGGGAGTGGTGAATTCACCGCTCACTGCAACTTAATATGCTACAGTTTCTGGCTTTTGCCTGATATCTAGTGCTGGCAAAAATGTTGTTGCACATCTCTGATGAACATCTGCGCCCGTTAGCTTGATTACTATATTATATGAATATGCTGTCACACTGAATGTCCCACTGAGCCCCGTTCAAACTTCAAAACTTTATATGGAGAAAAAAACGAATTGTCGAATATTCGTATTAAATGGTCAAATCTGATGCGACTGGCATTATTCTGAGTCAGGTACAGCCCTATATTGTAAGATATTGCTAGATGTTAGCAGGTGTTAGTGGTTTTTTGTGTAGTGGGAACACAGCTTGAGATGACACTCAGTGATGATGGCACATGTCTTTCTGTTGTGTTACATCAGTTTTGGACAGGCTAAAAAGCAGGGCTTGAGACTTCTGGCATCCCGAGGGACAATATAAAATGTTCCTGGAACCAACAGAGATCTTACCGAGGACACCTTCAGGAATGACCCTATTTTTTCCCTGATAATGCTACATTGTGAACAACAAATTTGTGTTTAAATCGGCAGGAGAGCTAGTTAAAGTTAACTGTTTGCAGCAGGTGGTTGGAACTAACAGCTAGTGGAGGTTGTCTCAAATTACATTTTGATGCGTTCAAGCACTATTGAGGAAAAGTGAGTACTGGGCGAAGTTAAATTATAATGTTATTGTAAGGTGTTTAACTGTTAAGCTTTTGATGAGGAACTTGAATAAATACAGTTGGTTGAAGGAGAAAATTTTTCACAGCAATATAAAATAGATAGTAGAGAGAGATGTATTATATATAATATATAGTAAAAAGCCTTCAAAGCAGTTATTTAAAAAAAATGCATGAAAGAAGGATATATTTGATTGAATTTGTGCTCATTCAGAGATAGTGTAATAAAGGGCTGAATGGCTTGAAAACAGTAATATTTTTTAATGATAAAGACTTCTTTGTTTCCTTGGCACAAAGGGAAAGAAGGAAGGGAAGGAATAATCTACCAAATTGTTATTTTAAACATTGCTATCGGCCCAGAAAACCAGTGCATTCCTATCAGGAACTTGCGATTATTTCCACTGTTGACTTATGTGTCAGTGTTTTCAATGTCTACTTAGTTATTTAGTCTACGAAATGTCAGAAAGTTGTTTAAAAATTGCCAGCACAATTTCCCTAGGTGACAACTTGAACTCGGATGTTTTGTCAGACCACTGTTTTACAATCATATGTCCACTTGCAATGATATAAAAAAAAGGTTTTTGTTCTGATAGATGTCTCAAACATTTTTCTGTCAACTGACTTATTGTTTCAGCCCATAAGCTAGAAGCATAAGGCTGTGTGCTTCTTGTTTTAGACTTTAAAAACTCAAATAGCTTGTTTGTGGGATCAGGTATCATCCCAGAGTGGTATGTGAGTGCACAGAGTGGCTGAATTTAGTCTGAAGGTGAAGGCATCTCCCCAATGTCAGGTTACATTCTAGTGACCACAGGGTTTACGCCTGTTCCCAGACCACAAGTGAAAACTGAAACAATCTGCAGGACCCGTCTGCCTCATCTGCTTCCATAAAACTGTACCAAGAAGCACCAGATTCACTTCTTAAATGTCAAGGCATTTAAAAGTGTGCTAAAGTAGAATTAACTCTTGAGAAGGAGAGTTGTTGACATTGGAAATGAACAAATACAGTTCAAGCACATGACATTTAAAATGGCATTTTGTAGATCCTAAGCTTTGCATTTGGTTGTGGAGTCTTGAGGCAGGTGTGGGCTGTGTGATATCAAAGCGTATACTGTATCTTTTCTTTCTCTATCAGAGTAACTTGATATAGTGACAACATCAAAGCCTTAAAAACCTGTAGCCTTAAGGCAATGGTGCACAGATTGATAGAACTTCAACAAACAAGACACTGCTCTTTAAGGTTTCTTTGCTCTCTAGAACAAAGCTTAGTGAGCAGATCTATCCCAAAGAAACAGAGAGATATCCCAGAATAACCACTGTTTTTTCTGTGTAATGTCCAAAGTGTTTATGTTTCACCAGAGAAACTATGACTTCAATGCAACCAGTTTACAGACCCATTCAACCTGTTAAAAAGCTCATTCTCGTCTCAGGAGGAACTGCTTCTCTGGCATCCAGAGTGCACTCTCCTTTGCATGCACCGGTAACCCTGAACAATGCCAAAACCCACTTATTTTGGTATGGACATTCACTCCCAGGTGCACACACATCATTTAAGATTTCCTGTTGCAGCTGAAATATATCCAGAAATGCTAAAAAACACATTACTTTCACATAGTAGAAGAGGTGCAGGTATTTTGTGGCTCCTGGGATGAGAAACAGCATATTGTTTTGTCAAGCACTGGATATAAGAAAAGATTTGCAGAAGTATCTTTATATAATATGATGAACATGACGACACCCACACGTGTAGTCTGTTGCACTCTGAGGATATAAATTCTAGACAATACCTCAAGAAAAACACGCGTTCTCTGCACAACTGCAAAGTCATACACGTCCTCCATGAATCATTACAGAGTACAACTAAAGGGGAATTTATTTTACCCAACTTGTGGGATGTGATTTATTTTTTCAATTAAATCCCCTTTGATAGATTATCCATATGGTGCCAAGGAACCCTACATTCCCCTCAGTACGCGGTGACATTGCAGTCGAAGATATTCGCCTTTTTGTCAGTCTGTGTAAGAGTCCCAGGATTTTTTGTTCAACTAAGCCAATAAATTAAAAAAGTTTGGATATCCAATACAGTGTTCCTCACCTGAACTAAGTCATTGTTTTAAAAGGCCAGCTGGTGCTGGTTGGCTGACCTGACATTTATTTAAGTAACTACATTCCCTCTGTCTTTCTGCATCATGGTTCAATGCATGCCCTGATGTGTCCTGATAGTTAAGGTACAGAGTATATTTTTGTACACTTATTTCAGTTATTCCTTGGGTTCTTCAAGGTTTATCCTCAGTTGTGTTATCCTTGTATGTTTGATCTTGAAAGTATTCTTCTCTTTTTCATTTCAATTCATTTTGAATGCCGATGATTCAAGTGTCAGAAACCTGGTGGCTTGAGTGGATTATCTTGCCTTTTTAACACAAAGTAACAGTCCTTGGTAACTGACCGTTTTCGCCTGACTTTACTCAAGCAGGCTCTGTTAAATGGAGAGGCAGTAGTCACTGAAATAATGAACCTTAAGGGGGCTTTCGCATTGGGGACCCAGGCCTGGATCCAAGTACACTTGACCCCGAAGTCCAGTTTGTGTGATTAGTATGAACACTGCACTGTACTCTGGCATGGTATGCTGATCCATGACCCAGTGCACCTAATAAGGTGGTCTCGAGTACAGTTCATGTGTACTTCGGTATGATACACATCCTTACTGTATCAAGTCAAAGAAGTGGACTATTTAACACCATGTCATGGACTTTTTAGCCACTTATGAAACTGTTTTAATTTAATACAGACACCTCTATATCAGACAAAAATACAGCCCGCTGCGGTAAGAGCCAGATCAAGCTTCACTGCCTTTTTCGACCTGCAGTTGGAGCTCCAGCGGAAGGTGACGGGCGTAGCGCCTGACAGCAGCGGATGATAGTCTACAGGACAGTAGTGTCCACCTGTTGTGCCCTGTTGTACACTGTAGCACAACAAAACAGTCACGTAGAGGATGACGCAGTGGTACTCAGGTACGGACCAATGGGTGCGTTCGTAAATTGTTGCACTATGCTAAAACGAGAGCTGTTGTTCGAAGTAACAGAACTTTCTAGTTCTACATGAATAATCAAAATATTAAGTTAACCAGGAGCTCTGCTCCTCCATCTTCTCAGACAGAATGCCCAGAGTGCGCTCTGCTGCTCTGAGATTGTGGTGTTGTGAGTCATCGAACGATACGTTCCAACAGCACTACGAATTTATCAATTGTCCAGTTTGTGCCAGAGTGCGCTGCAGCACTCACACAGAGTGAGTATTTCAAATGCATCCAACATTACTAATGTGAAAGCTGAGTAGCACGGGAGTAGAGAGGGAGAATAGTTGTACTCTGGCACGGTAGGAATCCATCGTAGCTACAATGAAAATGCCCTAAGTCTTTACAGAAATGTTGACCATGTCCTCAGATATGGTTGGAATTGACTTTAATTACAGGAAAACCAGGTCCAAGATGTAGCTCAACAGCAGCATGTGCACTGTAGAGAATAGTTTACAGTAGCCATAAAAGTTGCAGCTGTTTTTTTTATGTCTCATTGCCTCTTTAGCTGTTATTTACCTGCCATCTCTTAAACAGCTCACATATAACCACCCACCACAAGGTAATTCAAAAGCAGTCAATGTGCGGAACGCATCTACCCATCTATAATTTATCTACATTTTACTTTATTTTGGCTTCATTCTTCATTTCCAGGTGAAAGCAAAGTTAATGTTATGGAGGAGGTCAGATTAGGCAGATGCTAGGCCACCTGCTCAAGCAACCCGACCAGTCTGAGGTGCACAGAATTATAGATGAGGTTTTCTCTCCTTAGGACATTGAGAGATCACTTTCCAACCTGCAGGCCAGAACCAGAGGAGGCCAAAAGAAGTTGTAAATGCTCTTGTGGAGTTCTTCTTGTTATTTCAGCCAGCTCTAGTTTGAGCAATGAAACGAGCTAAACTGTTAACACAAAAAATGTAGTCAGGTAATGTGAGATATTCTCAGATGTAGTGACTTGGTTTTCTTCATTTGAGTTTAAATAATTGAGTGATTGCAGACACTCATCGTTTACCAATAAATGTAGTTATCTCCATCCCAAGCATTACACTACACAGTGCTGATGGAAACCTAGGATATTGCAGTGAATGAAAATATCTGTGTCAGCTAGTCGTGGGACTTTATAGTGCCAAAAAGGCCATGAAACTGTGCTTATTAGCACCATAACTTGATAGATACTGGCTTGTTTTAGTTTGAAGGAATTTGCTTTATATCGATCGCTGTATTTCAGTTTCTTTAGTTATCAGTAGCTGCACTCATTTTGAATGGGCAGCGGCACGTTGTTCCATGACCCCTGCCTGTCCACTCAGAAGCACACTCAGAGCATTGAGCAGGCAGTGCCAATGCAAATCAGCACTTAGGAAGTACATGGGCAGGCCTCTGCTTATCCATCTCCGTCTAGAAGCTGGTTTCGTAATACTTCACAGGAACAGGACTTTCCTTTCTTTTGTTTTGTTTTTCCAAGTTCACTAAAGTTCACAAGTCAGAGTCACAGCGCAGCGGAATTTAATCTTTCAATCTCAATAGTTTATTCTTGTTGTCTAGAAGAAGCTCATTCAATATACTGAACAACCAGAGGACCAGAGCGTGTTTGTACAGTTGTAGTGCCTGAAGCTTGTCAATTAGAATGAGAGGAGGAGTAGTTCTGTGTCAATATAAAATGATTTTCTTTGCATCCTAAAGCAGAAACTCCATCGTGATTTCCACTGAACATAAGAATCTTGACACAGTTGAAGAGTTGATTGATACTTTCAGTGATAATCAGTATCATGATACAGTGTATATTTTATCTAGGACAAGAAAGTTAATCTGTTCTTGCGGTAAAAGTCTGTTCACAACAAGAATAATAACTATAACGATAACGATGTGAGCATCCACACTGATGAATGATAGCGTTCTGTAAACAGTGGCGTCAAGCATGCGCTGCAGGCTCAGGGTGTGTCTGCAACTTAGGATAGTGGATATTGATGACCTGTTACTGCTATATCTTGCTTCTCCTCATCTCCATTAATATTAATACCACCAATACACCAATGATTCTGAGGGTGAGCTCAAATGCATCCCAGGTGTCCTTCTTCTTGATAGCGTCTTCCTTAAGAAGTTGTTTTAACAAGCTGTGGTGCCGTTTTGTTTTTTTTTTTTTTACCCCAATAACGAGTCTCTTTGCAGTGTCATCTGCCACATTTAATGTGATGCCTTGTAAATTTTGATGGATACTGACTGGCTGTTCATCACATCACTCTGACAGTGATCCCAGCGCCACTGTTGTTGTTGTTATAGTTATAGTAGTGATGTTGACTTTGCTATTCACTTACAGTGTTTCCCTCAGAAGTAGGGTGTTTTCACACATAGTCCTTTTTCAATGAACCAAACTCAGTCCTCTGAAAGTGGACCAAAAAGTGGACCAACAGTAAAGGGACCCAGTCCTTTTTGTGTTCATATTGTCAGTTCATTTGAAAAAGGACTCAGTTCTCTTTCTGGTCAGCTTCAGCTCTGATGGGGTCTCAGTCCTCTTTCTGTTCACACTGTAGCGAAATATAAAATGTATTGACATAGTTTTGTTTTTCCTTTGACGTGGCACTGCAGTACGGTTATGAAGCCCCTTACTTTCAGATGAACTTAAAATTGGAGGAAATCCTTAGTGTTTCTTGGTGCTGTAGACTGTTGCTGTTTGATATATTCTGCATCCCACATCTGGAGACATGCAGTATCTTCTGTGGACCAAACTACTTCTTGTCCTGCGTCCTTGCAAGTATTACAGACCGACGTGGTTGCCTCTGCTTTTTCTAGCATCCCAATACAATAGCATGTGATCTAGAGGGCTAAATACAATGGCAAAGGGCAAAGCGAACCTGGAGCACTTTGTGTTCACAAGGCACAGGCTAAGTGAATCGCACCTGTGGACCTGAAGAGAACGGAACTCAGACCATGTAGCTGAATGTCCACTAACAATTTGGTCCTGAGTACAGGTTCGCTTCGGAGGGGTCTGAGTCCTCTTGTAATGTTCACACATGCGCAAATAATGCTAAGTCACTGCTTTGAGTTCGATCAGACGGCTGAAAACGACCAAGGGTGAAATTTATATTTTAAAATATATATATGGGGCAGTAGCTGGGGACATGGGGGGGTCCCATTGCATGTCCCATCTCTGAATTCAGACATTTTTGCGACTCCGTGAGCGCAGCACAGGCAGAATGTAGCAGTTTGTGGCGACTGGGTCGTGGGGCAAGACTTCATCAATTGACTGGATCAGAGCTGATCAGATCAGATTGATGGTGAACCTGAACAGAACCTGATGTTCTGCTGCTCCGTCTGTGCCCATAGTACGGTCTGTGCTCCAACGATGTGGTGCAACGAGTAATAAAATTATATATATGAATTCCAGCAGCGCTCATAATGAACAGTCATGCTCCAAAAAAATGTAAAATAAATATGTGGCAGAACCTGACTTGAGTTACCCTGATTTTCTTTAATGATATAT
Organism: Cephalopholis sonnerati; assembly: GCA_019142605.1. Taxonomy (NCBI): domain Eukaryota; kingdom Metazoa; phylum Chordata; class Actinopteri; order Perciformes; family Serranidae; genus Cephalopholis; species Cephalopholis sonnerati. The sequence goes on from JAGQAX010000012.1 coordinate 20,853,530, forward strand.
TTATAGTCATTGTTATAGTTATTCTTGGTGTGGATTGCCCTTTAGCCATCAGAGTTTTATCTATTAGCTCCTAGTTGTTGGAGAAATAATGTCACACCTTACAGACGTATCAACAGGTTTTTTACCTTTCTCCATCAGGGTTTACCTTCCAATGGTATATACCCACTGTTGGATGTAGAATTTAAGCCATGGCAAGCTTTACTTAAACCTTTACATCTGATGTCTGATTTTGGATTTAAATTAGACAGGCCAGGTCAGAATCTCTTTATCATCCACAGTGTTGGCTTTCCCTGTGTGTCCATTAATTTGATGCCTATGTGCTTACTCAGTCACTCAGGAATCCTTAGATTTCAGCTGTATGACTGTATCTCAGCTATGTAGCTGAAATATGTCCACTAACTCTTGGAGTCGTAGCCACATAAAAATAATCTAATAAAAACCTGCTGTTTTGTAACTGGATCACATTTTTGGGAGGTGAAATGATGTGGCTGAGGACCCTGCCAACATGAGAGCACAACTAGACATGAACAAAACTGAAATGGATTGGTGGCTATATTAATAATCATTATTTCTCACACAGTCACTGGCGCACATGAAGTGTTCATTAATATGTCAGAGCGAGGTGTATGTATGGCAGTAAATGTAGAAGTCATCATTCTTTATCTCCTAATTCATCACAACAAACCTACAAAATTGCCCTTTTTATATAGAAGAAGTCAGCTAAGCTAAATTCATACAATTCATAGCTTTCTGATTGATTATTTTTCTGGGGTGGCAGTTCATCATTTGCTGTAATCAGTCTTAATAGAAGGTGCTGAGTGAGCTCCGTTATTCACCTCAGAGACACCTTGCATTATGAGAGCCAGGACACTGCCAATAGCAGGACATTTGTTATGCTAATTTTCTCTCTCGATTTTTCCCATTCGGATGATCTCTGTCTTTCTGTCATTGGTAAAATCTAAACATGATCATTTGATGATCATCTGATATTCTCAGCAGCGGGAAAGTGCTTGACACAGCAAATGGGGTGTGTAGGTTTGATAAAACTGCAGCATTGATTAAACACGTTTTTTAACTGAACTGTTAAATGAGGTTAAATAATGAACGTCCCAATCCACGATCAAATTCTTTTATTCAACTTTGTCAATTAGCTTTAAATCTCCTGTTACATTTGTCTTGTGCCACATCTGCTACACAAGAAATGAGTTTATTGCATTGACTTCTCTGGAGATGTACAGAGCATTATGCTGTAATTCCTTCTTGGGAGGCTTTGCTGCTGTTGTGTTTGCATTGTAATTGTATGCAGGAAGGCATTAGGGTGTTAAATGTATTCGTCTAACATTGTGCGACGGGATGAAGCACGTCTGTCTAGCACAAACCCGGATTCTATTTAAGGGATTTACATGCAATCAGAATAATTTATGTCCTCTTCTGTCACAACATATTACAGTTGGTGACATGTTGGAAACAGCTGATGAGCCTCCGGTTGAGCCTCTCTGCTCCCCATTAGGTGAGGTATTGTTGTGAGGAAATGATGTAGGGAGTGAATGATCACCGTAGGAAGTCGTTCAAGGAAAGTTAGTCCTGTTTTTTTTACTGCTACACAATGCAAACGTGGATTATTTGGTCTGCAGCCATCTTTCCCATGTCCTGTTTGAGTAAACATATCCACAGAGATAAAGTGCAGCTCAGGGAGTATGCACGCGGCGTGTGGCATGAGTTGGTGTGCTGAATGGACTGTACAATGACTGTATTTCCTGCCTGTACTCAGAGGCAAGCCCTGCCCGGTGGATACACATGCTCAGATAGGCCTCCGGTTATTGCAACATTTGTCGGGGTGAGGTTCAAGGTGTGAGGTAGGCATGGGTGCAGCTTCTGAATGATTTCTTTTGTGTGTGCACTTTGAAGAGAAGGTTGAAGGGATGCTGTCGGACTATTGTCTCCACTCCATATAGCTTCACACTTCGTTTAATCCTACATCAACAGAGGGACAGGTATGTGTCTATTTAAAGGAGGCTACATTATTCTCTGTAGCCTGTTCAGGGTAATGATTGATAGAGTGATTGTGTGTACATGTGAGACAGTTTCTGCTCTGGAAAGGAGACATTCCTTTGCTGTTGGGTGTGTCAATATGAGCAAAGCATTTTCAGCTGTTGAGAGCACCAGAAAGTGAAACATCTAGGGATCTAATAATAACTTTTTGTGTTTTGCTGCTGGCAAGTCCATCATGCGCTTACAGAAGATTTGTCATCCTCCCACATGTGGCACCTACTAAGAAGTCACAATATGTGGATACTTACGAGCGTACTGTCTGAGGTTGAGGTTAATAAGTGACGTGCAGTATGTGCAGGACTATTGGTATATTTGTGTTACACACATTCCCAAATCAGCTCAGAGTATTTACTTTGTCAGGGCTTCAGTCAGCTCTTCCTAACCATGTGTCTAGCCTAATAGTGTGTGCAGTGGGGGATTTCAGAAATTGTTTCAGAATTCAGTGACTTGCTGTAAAAGCGTAATGCTGCTGTCGTGACCGCTTTTTGAGTGGATGCAGAAGTGTTTTTCCAGCTCTGTCTTCATTCTGGGGATTTATTGAGGCTGAAATGTATTATTGTTCATCTTGGTGAATTCTGATAAATTATACTGGACCACAAATGTTAGTTTTATTCAAGGAAGTCAATAGGCTGGGTGAAAGAAGCAATTAAGCATTGTGGTTCTTTGGGGACGTAGTTGTAGCTGCTGAGAGATTAGTAATGGGACTGTATTTCTCCCCACAAAGCTTTCACATGCTACATAATGCTGCTAGGTCACTCTAGATAAGTGCCAAGGGGCAACTATGTGCCACAGCGGCATGAGAGCATGTGGGTTTTTTATTAAAAATATACCCATGATTCCACAGATCACCTCCTCTGTACAAGTCGAAGTGGTGCTAATCAGTTAACGTCTAATTTGGTCTTTGGTTTGGATGAAAACCTGCACAATGTCAGCCTTTCGTGCCTCGTTTCGTTGCCCTCCTCAATAGGGCTGGGAGGCACGCACCTGTAATAAATCACATTTATTCATTAGATCAAGTAGATTCTATTAAAAGAGACTCATTTAATCCTTAATAACTTTATTCAAATTAAGGATTTTGTTTGATTTTTTTTTAAGGGGGATGACATCACCAAATATGACAACAGACATTCAAAGCTTCATTCAAAATCTTGATTGAAGCTCTGAATGTAAAAATGACATTTGATACAGGCCTACTCCTCAGCACAGCTCAGATATATGCATATCAGGCATGCACTTTGTCGACCATGTTTGTTTCAGACATCCTGAGGGGTGTGTGTGCTGGAAGCTTAGAGGTCTAATGGGATGCTTGATACACAGTAAAATATTTATCAGCTCACTCTACACAATGTGGCTCTTATGAGTTTTTTTTTACTTCATAGATTGCCGTGTTTGGCTTTGTATTTGAAACTAAAATGTGTTTTAAGGAGGTACTTATGTCACTTATTATTTATTTTTACTCCAAAAAGAGGTGCAGTAGATAAGAGAGATGCAGCCTGCTGTATGTTCTCTGAGCAGCTCTCAGCTCTGTTTGAGCAGCAGATTTCCCGGACCTTTTTTAGCTCAGCACGTCGGAGTAATCAGCATTTGAACTGCTGCTTCTCCGAGACTCCCTGCAATTGAAATTCAGGCTAATTTGTAATTATTTCTCAGCTCATCTCCATTTGTCTGTGTTGAATGTCTGTGACCTGCATCACTCAGCTTCCTGAAGACAAGTCTTCCTCCCTCTGACTGACAGACAATAGATCTTTTGACTAACAGGAACACTGCGTGTGTTTAGATGGCGGCAGTTTATCTCATCTTGAAAAAAAGTGAAAAATAAAGGAATAAATCACAGTGCGTTTATGCGCACTTAAGTCACCTGGTGGCTGTTGGATTGCTGTGTTGACCTGATTTCTTAAATGTCCTGTAAGCAAAAAGGGATTAAGAGAATAATAATGACTGTGTTTACTTGCACAAAATATCATGCTTTTTTTTTTTACCCCTAGTCTGAAAAAAGACAGCATTCCTACAAAGCTGTTCACATGGTTAATAAAAATAGATATATCATTAATACTCTTGGTAACATGCAGTCATGCATACTCTGATTGCATGTTGTTTATCATGTCAAAATATGGAAAAGTGGAACTGCTAGAGCTGATTTGGCTTCTTTGCATCATTTTTTCCAAAGTTTTTCACCATTGTCAGACTTGTTAGACTGCGTTTGCCACCTCCTTTCATTCCTTCAGACACCTTCTTGAAAAGGTTAGCGTGGCGATATTTGTGCACATGAGAAAACCAGCTGATAATGAAGTCTTTCATAATGTTTAAAGTAGGTATGTTTCTCCTTTCGACCAGAAATGTGGCTTGTCTTTTGGGCATGTATCTCCACACCAGCCTTGCAAACTGTTGGCTATTTGATTTGTGTACAACGCGTCCACGACAACACACAGAGCTGGCCATAAACAGGCAACAGGCCTTGTGTTGCAAACTGCAGTAAAACCTCAGCTGAAATGCATATTGACCTTACTAATACCAGTATATCCCACATGTCATAGTTGGAAAATGTTTGGAATGTTTGGAAATATGAGAATATGCTATTTACATGACCTGTATGAAATTCAGAATATTGCCATACTAAGAATAATAGTGGAATATCAGTGTGCATGTAACTGTAGTCTGTAAAACAACCTTGATTTTAACTGGAGAAACCTCATTTCTCAGCCATGTATGTGTTTTCAACAATGAGAGAACATGACATGTCAGCATGACAAACCCCACAGACCGGTAGTACCAACAAGACAGCAGTGCAGCGGCATGAAAGGAAAGATTATTACTCATAGTGGTACGTCCTTGAGCCCAAAATAATCTAATTGAAAGTCAGACTAAAATGGAAACTGAAGTAAATAAGTTGGTGTTAACCGTTTAAGTGTAGGATATTTGTAAAACGCAGTCAAGGAAACTGTATGCTCTCCCACTACAGAGCCCGACCTCTCACCACACCATCAATCTAAACGCTCTGACCTGGAAAGAAAACAATTCTTCAGGGTTCAAAATGATAAATCACTGATGGTCTTAAATATGCAGTCTTGGCTCCAGATATGCCCTTGGAGAAACGTGCTCACTCACTGACCGACTGCATGTAAACACAGTAGCTGTAATATTCATGCTATGATGGTGCATGTAAACATGTTCTCCTGTTTCTTGCTTTAACCTGATTTCTCCCAGTAACCTGGTTTCCCATGTGCATGTAAACATAGCCTGTGTGACGGCTGATAGTATATTTGCTGCTGCAGTGCTCCTCGGGGAAGGTGACACAAGGTACAGGTGGCTTTCAGAGGGATCAGAGAAGTGATGAATTCATGTCTGTAGATGGGATTTATGTATGATGCAGTGTTTGAATCTGGGACAGTAGGTCTGTCTTTGAAACATGCTCAACTTAAACACAGTTGGTCAGATTGTAAAACACATCGTACTACAATTTCCTTTTTCTTCCATGAACCTTAAACTACACTTAATCTGGCAGAGGGAGAGTCATGGAAAGAGGGATTGTGTAAGAGGCTCCGAGGAGTGGCCGGAGTCTGAGGTCAGTAGATCAGATCACGTGATCTGACGAGCCAGGGTGGAGTAAGGCTAAGACTTTTCTTGGCAGACTAGAGACACTGAGGATTATGATACTTTAAAGGGGAGATTTAGCTTTGACTAGAAAGAGCGTTTAGTAAAAGAGATGCTTATTATTGCATGTTGAATAGTTAGATGTTGTTTAAAATGATCAGGTTTGTCTTGTCATTATCCATGCTCAAAGATGCTGTCATGCTGTCGTACACTGGGTGTTTATTTTCTGCTTAGTCAAGGGAAATAAGCATAACGCTAATAATTAGGCACTGGTTTTACCTCATTGTTTAGACCAGAATGAGGTCATCTGTACTCTGTGGGAACTACGCAGTACGGCCCTCAGGCATTAACCTAATGACAGCCTTGAAAGCTGCACAGATTGGGCTCCTCACCTACTTCTCAGTCTTGTGCTTGCTCTTCGAACTGTCTCAGGGCTTGACATACCAACGTTTTAAGCACCAGGCAGTGCAGCAAGGTTATTCTTCCCCTCAGTGTTTGGAGGGAAACACAAAGAGAAATGTTGAGGAACCAGTCAGCCGTGTGTCTATAGGACTGTGGTAGGTTGGCAGCAGCATCGTCGTCTTCACTACCATCTCGGAGCTGCCGAGAACGCCAAGCTAAGCAGAGTGAAGTCATTCTGGACCAGATATAATGGGGAATTTTAGAGGTAGGCTCGGATACACATTGCAATTTCTCTTTGCTTAATGGTGCTTTCAATAAGGGGTTCTTTCCTTTTTGTATGTTGTTTTTTCTGTGGTCCTATTTCCTACAGTCTGCTTAGTGTGCACTTTCCTGCAGTTAAGTTTAGACTGCTGAGAAATATTCATTTGGACAGATTACATACACAGATTATGGTCAAGACGTTAGGAATTTTCTTTCTTTCTTTTCTTTTGAAAGCCTAGCAAGTCATTATTTGATGGAGGGCACATTTTATCAAATAGTGAAGGGGTTACAGAGGGGTCAGGCTCGATAAGGCCCATTTTATACTTAAGCTATGGTGATTTACATGACAGTTACCCTAACTAGTTTCCATAGCTGCACACTCCTCTTTGTCCTTCAGGGAGAAGATACTGAGAGAGAAAGCAGAAAGGATTGTTTTTGGCCGACCAGATCTGCAACTTCTGTCAGCTTAAAATGTGCACTCAGCCAGTCCTGTTTGTGTTGTTCTCAGTGTTTGTGCAGAAGTCAGGGGGAGGAGTTCTGTCAAAATTCAAACAGTTTTCCCCATTTCCTGTCGCTGCGTTTTCTGGGAAATCAAGAGCCATGTCCTTGATTCAGAGGCTGCAGTGGTAGTGGGAGGGAGTCAGGGCGGTGTGTTGCAACACTATGAATGAGCAGGAAAGGAATTTGGGAGACTGACAGGGGAATACATGGAATATCCTGTGTGGACTAACATACTTAGGAGTTGTAAAACCTTATCTGTCATTTAACACCAGGGCTGGCACATGATGCGGCGCTTCAGCTCAGACACCTTGAAATGCTTACGCTGCCTCGGTGACAGACTCCCAGAATACCTCAGGGTCACATTTCGTGCAAATGTCTGGGGGACCTCCCACATACTTCATGTACAACCTTCTCTAATGGCCAAAAACTTTTATGTTCTCACTGTAAACAACCCGACCAGCTCACACAAACTGGCTGTCAGCCTAAGCTAAGTGATTCCTTACTCAAGTGTGTGTGTGTGAGTGCATATGAATTCAAGTTTTGAGTGCTTTTACATGACAGAAAACGACCCTTTAACCCTTTAAAATGATGTCTGTCGGCACAAAATTGACTAATTTAGTTAAAGCTACTGTATATCAAATCTTCCAGTCACCCTGAGGCTGCCATTATGGACTAAGAGTACTATAATAGACACTTTCATGGAGGGAGAGTTCACTTGCTAGCGGCAGGGCTATTTTGTAAATTACCATATGGTTATTTAATGGTGGTTTTAGCAGCTAATATTCCTCTGCATATTCACATGTAATGATGGCATCTCACCACACCATGCATCACCTTGACTGCATTCTGAGTAGTTCAGTAAAGTACAGCATGTAGGTCAAGATGTATGTGTGGAAATCAAGGGGTGGAATATGTCTTTATGTTTGTATCTTGGAGATGACAGCAGCAGTGGATTTCTAAGGCAGTAAAAGTCATCAAAAATCCCTGTTTCCCTAAAGTCACATACCTCCTGTGTTATTAGACCCCTTGCTTTTGTCTGGTGCTGCAGCCCTGAGCTATGAGGCAGCCATCGCAGCCTTTAGCTGCCCCGTCTGGCTCAACAGGCTCCTTCTAGTAAATATGGATCCACCTTGAGCAGCGTTCCCCTGACACTCTCCCTGTCAACAGATATAATGAGACCATAACTATTCGTTCTACTTTCTCATTTCAATCCGGGACAAGAGGCCAGAGAGGGAGCGAAGGAGACAGGAACACCTTATCTCTTCCGTCGTGCTGCTGACTTGTTTTTATTTTATTTTATTTTTTTCAAAGGCCTGTCCTCGTTCATCTTCTTCTACCCCTCCAGTGCATCTTATACACAAACATGTATAGCACTCACCTGTGTGCACACATGCTTGATAATTTCGGGAAGCTGTTGCATTGCTGTGATTCGGATTTGCATTGTTTTAGGCTTCACGACAATCGCTGGCCACCGTTGTGTTTGTGTTGTATTTTTTAATGTGACTGTATTACATACACAGATCATCATTTAACTCATGTGTTGTCTCAAGGCCATATGGCATTGATTTGCACTGTCACAGACGTGAAACATTGACAGTCTTTTTCTCTTTGGGCCATATGGCATGTGTGGGTGTGTGTTTGTGTATTGCTGGTGGTGGCGTGTGACCATTGATAGTCACTTCTCAGCATCACTCGCCTGTGTGTATCGGGGAGTGGTTGACTCAAGTGTGTATTTATGAGTGGAGTGTGTTTGCACATGCATGCACACGGTCTGGTATGTGTGTACAAGATTGTTTTTTTTTTTTTTTTCCTAAAGAGTGCCTGTGGTGACCAGATCATGTTGTGTGTGTGTGTATGTGTATGTGTTTGTCCACACAGGAGGAATGCCAGCTCCTGAGCAGAGCCCAGTGACGGAGGAGGGGCTTCTGCTGACCAACCGCGACCGTTCAACTGGCCGCAATATGGAGACTGACAACACCGCCAACAACATCCTGGCCTCCGTCAAAGAACAGGTAGTGTGTTTCTTATGTTCATACTAGGGCTGTAGTCAATCAGGGAAAAACTTGGTCGACTGAAATTCTACCTACTCTTCAAACAATTTATTGGTCGATGGAGGAAAAAATCTGCTTGTTATCTCTGTATGAACTGAAATGGTCACAGTGCACTGAGTGCACTCTATCTGGTAGCATTGTGTGTCCACAAAAGTGTTTACAGGGACATTAACGCTAGGGGTAAGTAGCCTAAGCTGTGTGTTCGGAAAAGTGGAATGCTTTATGCAGTTGTTTGATGGGTATGTGAAGAAAATAGGATTTCTAATATCACATCACTGAAGCAGATTATTTCCAGCTGAGCTGTGTGAGTGAGTCTGTGTCACCACCAAGCATTGAACAGGACGGATGAGAAAAGTCTGACATACTAGACACTTTGGTAGTTAGTTAACTCGGGGGTCTAAAATGTCGTAAACAGTATGACGTTACTAAATTTTAATACCTCTGGAACTTTGCATATGAGAGACTTACTTTCTTTGCCCAGAGGCTAACGTTTCCTGTCCTGCTGTTCCAACGAAGGCCCAGGCCCAGAATCTTTGCAATCCAGCCTAAGGGTGCTTTCAGACCTAGAGTTGTCTTGCTTTGGTCCGAATCAGGGACTAACTTTGCTACAAAGTTGGTTCATGTTCTCATGGCAGCATTTACAAGCAGACCAGATCAAATGCCTTGCCCAAGAAAGCTGCTCTCGATTGGTCAGAATTTCCATGTGGGAAAAATCCAGGAAGTAAACAAAACTTTGAAAAAGACACTTGCAAGACAAATGCAACACTTTCTAATGTCACAATGGAGGGACAACTACGCAGGTTAATTTTAGCGCTGGTCATCGTGGACTATATTGCTGTCATTGTTCAAGGTGCACCGTAATAATCCTCCAGGACTGTAACATGATCATGCTTCTTTAACTCAAACAAAGTGTAATGCGACTGCAGTTGGTTTGGATTGAGGTCGAGAACACAATCTCACCACAAACAAACCGCACCAGAGTTCTGTTGCAACTGGACCGAGACCACCTCTTCATAAAGGTCTCAGCCCAGTTGTTTCGGTGCGCACCCGAGTGCCCAAATGAACTGCACTTAGGGGGCAAACAAACTTGATTTTGTTTAATGGAACTACAAAGGGCAGGTGTGAAAGCAGCCTTGAATTGCACTGTCTTTTTGGAGACACGTTACAGCCAAAACTGAATGTCTTTTTCATTATTCATCCTTCTTCCTGTGTTGAAAAATGGGAGGTGAAAAATGTCCAACTGGATAAAACGATGTGCTCGTCACTGTGTTTTAGCCCTACTTCATTCTGCACTGATTCACGTCACATCTCTCATATCACAGCCACTAGTAAAGCTTTTATGAACCATTTACGTACAGTGACATTTATAGAACACTATATTGTGTGGTGACTCACATTGTACGAGGAAGAAATCCACTGGGTGGGGTATATGAACACTTTTTTCCTGCGCACTTGTGTCACACACCCTGTTGTCACTGCAATCATGCACCTTACCTCTGTGGCACAGAGTCCAAAGTAGAAAGCTGTCATCTCTCTGCGTGTGGCTTCATGGAAAGATTTTTGTTTAAATCACAACTGTGGTCGAGGTGGACTTTGTTTACTTTTTTTGTCTTGAAGTGTATTAAGTTTGACTAGGATGTATTGGTTGTTTATTGCCTGCTGTCATGGCCTGGCTTGCATCAATGGACAACCAGGAAGATCATCACTGGCAGGGTTAGTGAGCCTGTGGAGGGACATGCCCTCTGACTCACTCCATCTTTGCCTGTCTCTCTGTGATTCATCCACACTGCCTTCTGTTACACACACACACACACACACACACACACATGCACACTCTCCTTTCCACTCTGCCCTCCATATTCTTGGGAATCCAGCACAGGGCAAACTGGGCTAAAGAGATTCTGCTCATTATTAATGATGTTAATTCCCCTCTGTGACGTCTCTCATACCTCCTTTTCCCTGAATGACACTTTAGTTGAGCTACAGTTTGATAATAAACGCCACATTCATTTCAAATAGCCCACAGGCGTCCCATTTAGGCTTGCTGCAGGAAAGTGGGTATTGTTTACACGAGTAAGGAAGGAAAGAAGGAGGGAGCACCTGTCGATGTCACTTCCTTCCCTAGAGTATTCCTCAGTGGCTCGTCCGGTTAGAGCAGATATCCGTGCAGGCAGGCAGGCAGGCAGGCAGGCAGGAAGAGCGAGTAGCCTGCCTGAGCTGTTTCTTTCAGAGTGACTAGCTGGAGACATGCCTCAGAGGGAATTCCTGCTAAAGAGTCGAGACTGTAAAATGATCGTTCTCCTCAGTATTTAACAGAGTTGGAGAGGCAAATCAGAGGGTGAGTGAGAGTGAAAAGATGGAGGAGGTCAGAGACTAGGCTCGTGTGAGTGTGTTTTCCCCCTCTATGCTTTTGCGTGAGGTTTTCCTGTGATTGTTAAGAGGCAGACCTTCGAGGGATCCCGCTGTCGATGTAAACATGCAAGGCTGCTGTGCTGTAGCTGTGGTCGCGGTTAGGGCTGGGGCTTAGCATGACTGGGTGTTTGGTAAGTGTTTACTCTTTGGCTCTACTATCTTTAGTTTTTTGTCTTTTTCTCTGCCTTCTCATTGGCTGGTTTCCTCCCCTTTCACTTGTCTTTTTGACTCCTTGTCTTCCCTCATTTTTCTTTGTCTCTCTTTCCAAACTTCTTTTCCTGTCACTGCTGTAGTTACAGCTGCACGGGCTTTGCTGAGATGCCCAAACAAGGACAGATTCACCAACATATTATGATTGCATTCTCCTTGTGTGTTCATTTGCTTGGACTTGTGTCTTCCTTCTGTTTCTCCCGCTGGCTGCTAACAAGCCCCGGTCTTTTTGCCATTAATTTGAGGATTTGGTCCTGTCGTGCTGCAGTTCTTGGTTATTAGAGTCCTGTCTGTGCTCTGTGCCTCTTTAATAGCACTGATCCACCATCAGGACGACACATCCATAATGGTTTATTACAGACCCCAATTAAGTGCTTAAATGTCAATGTTTTTCTTGCTGCACTGCACAACTTGCTTTGAAGACCCACACGCGGTATTTTTTTTAGGGCTGACTCAACCACAAAATCTAAAACTGTACTGTAATTCAGAATTAACTTTACAAATGTCCCCTCTTCAGTATTTATTATCTTATTAAATTTTAATTTAACCGAAGGGGTTGTTTCGAGGATTATCTAAGACCTAGTTTTTTATCTGTTTCATCTGAAGTGTAATTGAAGCAGTGGGAGGCTGTAGCGCTCACTCAGACAGGCTTTTATGTGGATTCAGCAACTGTGACGTCCTTGTGTGTTGTGTCAATGTATTTTTACTTTTCTCTTTTTTATTAATCCATAAACCACAGATTTCTTTGGTATTAATTGGAATATTAAAACAAAATAAAACAAAAAAAAACAGAGGGACGATTAATACTCAGTTCTGTATGAGAATCCTCCCGCAAACTACCATTAGCAGCACATACATTAGTTTTATTGTTTATTGCTGTTTCTGTTGATGTATTCTCATTAAATTGAAGAACTCTGGCAGTGCATTATCAGTTTTCTGCATTAAGTGTTTCCTGTGACTATCTGTACAAACTCAAAGCAATGAGCTGCATGCCTTTTCGATGGGCTTATTCATTGGAAGTATAATTGATTTAATGGCGACTGACACGGATGTCGGATACCACTTCACTGGATGTCAGATGCTGCCATAATATAGAGACATGACAACAGTATGTTACAGCACTACATGTGACAGCCTTTTTTTCCTCAGCTTTTTCTTTCTTTATCATTGATTGAAATGTTTGCCTGAAATCTGCTTTCCTTCTGCTTTCATGACTCAAAAAGTCATGGGTAAGGCAGAGTGATGAATCAATATTATTACTTATAAATTCTTGAAGGTGTTCTGTCACAGTAATATAAACATACCTCCTCAACATTTTGCACACTCTGTCGGTCAGAGTCATAAACTAGGGCTGTCTGTTGTATTGCTTTTTATCCTCATAACAATATGAACTTGCACAGTAAACATATCGAGAAAAACTGTGATATCACATTCAGGGATTTTTTTGAGTAAGTTTAAACTGAATATCAGTAGAAAACTGCAATTAAATATGTAACTTTCCTTTTTTGTTGATGCCTCTTGTGATCAGTTCAATGTTGAGTTTGTCAAATAAAAGAATATTGGAAATAGTTTCTTTTCATTTTTAAAATTCAACAAGCAATTTGTTGTATTTTAGCAGTATACCACAGCAAAAGGCAGGACTGAGTACACTGTTTATTTATCGCAGGCAATTTATCGCGATGTTCAATGTTATCATATATTGCGTATTTTCCTCATATCATGCAGCCCTGTTAGAAACAGAATGAGCTGTGAAAGATTTGTTGATGCACGGGAAGGTCCCTCACATAAAGTCTTAGAAACTTATAATATTTATGCTAAGGAGCACTGAATGTGTCCTGAAGGCTGATGGTAGCACGTCACCTTACTCAGACACTAGGGTTGTAAATCAAAAGTTTCATCACATTACGATATTTTATTGAGTCTTTGGACAAAAATACAATATTTGCTGATATCACAAAATCTGCCAAATAGGATTTGGATTGAATCAATTCAGGGGCCTGCGATTGCTAGGCTGCCAACATTGTTTGATGTTTAGGAAGGAGATGTGGACAGAAATGGTGACGCAGGCGTGCTCTGGGAATTAAAAAATAAAGGCGTATCTTAAAGACGATGATATGTAGCCCACTGATGTTTTCAGTTGCATCGAAAATATTGGATTGTCGATCATTGAATCAGCCGATCAGTGTGTCATTACATCCTTATTAGACACATTAGTTTCATTTGTGCACTGATAAAGAGCTGACAGTGGCACACTCATTGTTAGGCATAAATTAGCAACCCAGTTGATGTCTCAAATTAAAATTTTGTCATTTTAAAATGCAGCTGGAAGTATCCAAATTTCTAATTAAGTGTGCATGAATGATACAAGCAGTGAGGTTAATCATTAAAATAAAGTAAGGATTTTCTAGGATCTCCAATTTGCCAAGTTGTGATTTGTAAAGAGCATGAAAAGCTCGTCAGTGACTGATGACAAAGGTGACTGTCTTTAATTAAAATAGAATATTCCACATCGAATCCCAGTCACACTATAACAGTGAGCTGTACAAGAAATGAATACTACAAGAGCAAACATTTAATTCTTAACATTTTTACTGACCTAACATTTTCTGTGTTTTGTATATTTGGGTTTAATTAATTTATGCTTCCTCAGTGACTGCAGACTTTTAGAAAAAAATGCACTAATAAAGCAAGATGTGCTATTGAAGCAGTATTTTCTACATGTCTGCATCTAGTATTAGTTAAATATTTAACCTCCACTGGTGGAAACTAGACACATTGTTGCATTAAATTAAATTAAATGAATAAATATTAGTATCTGCCTCAGCAGCAATATTAGGTGAAAAAAAAACTTATGCAGTAATTGGCCAGGTGTGCAGATGAGAGGAAGTAAACTGGGTTTGAACTCCTCTCCCAGGCTCTCAGTCTTTCACTCAAGAACTATTTCAGGCTCTTTTCATGTGAACAACCAAGTGCAGCACTAGAAATGCCTTCCAGGAGAGACTGTCTCATAATGTGTGCCATTATCTCCATATTTAAACGATTATCACGTCTCCCCCTGTTCGATGGCAGCAGACTTTTCAACCCACATTTGACTGTGGTCGTTCAGTACAACTATTAACACTTTATCCTCTAAAATGGTCGGACAACACGTCAAATGAACTAGTTCCTTTCTAGCTTTACCCGACCCTTAGCGTCAGAAACAGCTGAAGAGCTCTTCAAGCTGGATACATCTTACATGAAGATTTTTCATTTTAGTCTTTTAGCTCGTGCTTGTATCCAGTGAGCCTTACAAGGAGTGCAGGTACAGGATCAGTGTGGCTTTTACTGTGTGCTGATGGCCATATTCAATCAAGTGGCTATTAAGCACTTGGCCATCAGCAGTTTACAGCTGTTTGATAAATAAAATGGTTGACCGCATTCTGTCTGAGCTAACACTGTCTGTATTTACATGCATATGAATAATGCCATGTCATTGCCTGATTAGGAGACCTGTCTGGAGTGCTTGAGAATATTCGGTGTGAAGAAACCACGTTTATAATGTCAAATACTTTTACATTTGACATTTTCTTCTCTGTCTGGATGAAGGACTCTGCAACAGCAGAACACATACTAATTTGCATCCGCTGAAATGAACAAAGGTCATGGATAGATGACGAAAGATATGAAATGTAGTAAAAACTTGAATGTGTGGAGGGGCCTTGGAATACGTCTCACAGCCCAGTCTGCAAGGTAATTGGCTCGAAATTAGTTTTTGACGGAGATCATGTTTGAGATAATATGATTAGTCTTATATTATGTTTCTGGCCAAATAATGTGCAAATTTTTAAACATGTTTCCAACTTGTTAGTTAAACAAAATGCAAATGTGAGTCCAGCAACTGCCGTTATGTAAATATTGGGAAGAGAGTGGCACAAGATTACATCATCAAAAGGCCATTTATGAAGGCTGAGATATACTCAAACAAAAACAAACTTTGCAACACATCTTAAAGCCAGGTTGGGGAGCCTGTCTGATATTTGCTTTTTATTATCTCCGCCAGGCGTGAGCCTGGAGGGGATTATGCGTTTGGTCTTGTGTGTGCGTGTGTGAGTGTGTTTATCTGTCTGTCTGCAGCTAATCTCCAACACTACTGGATAGGGTTGCAATGGAATGGGATTTTCATGGTACAATAACTGTCTCGGAAAATTTCATGGGATACAGTATTACATTATTATCATTATTATAACTATTATTACTGTTGTTGTTGTTATTGTTGAGGTTTTTTTGGTTGAACAAACACTTATAATTGAAACTACAGGTGGTAGATGTGCAGGTGAGTTTCTCTGCCCAGTTGCATATTTTTGCAGTTCTGTAGATAACCAAATGAACACTGTATGATAACCATAAATTTTCATATTAGGGTATGCACTTTCACGGTGTACCGTTTTAACCTCACTCCTGGACCAATCAACCTATACTAAAGGCCCTCATGTGTTTGTGGTGATTTGCAGTTGTTGAATAACGTGTTGTTGGCTGTTATATACTGTCTTTGTCTGCTGACTCCTCACTCCTCTTGCCTGGCTGGTAGAGCACGCAAGTTATCAGCAAAATCACTTAGCAGAAGGCAATTCCAAAAATCTTCTCAGCTAAAAATAACAAGTTTTACCTGGTTTGTTGCAGGCCACCTTTGGGCGTTCGTCTTGCCTCAAAAACTGACATCCATAGAAAAGTTTGGTCTCATTTTTAACCAGAAGCATCAGCAGATTATTTTATTCCCAATGTGTGTCAAATATTTCTGTTATCTTTGCCACCATCTTGTAAAGGCTGGGAGGGACAGTTCCACTGGGCACAGCGGCACCACATGCACAATGTAGAGCAATGGTTCCCAACTGGTCCAGCCATGGGGTCCACATTTCTTTTTTGTCATTAGTTCGAGGTCCCACATTTTATAACATTCAGCATCATACTTGCATTTGGCCATGTTGTCGAGCTAGTTTGCTGTCTCTGTCAAGTGGCTTCAGGTTTGTCTCTCACTCTACAGCAGATAACTGCAGTTTATAATACAAGCTCTGCTGGAAAGTTACTGCACTGAAAAATAAAGTTGACATGTTTGCGAGTTGCTTGCAGTCCATTCAGAATGGGCTCGCGCCCCACTTTTGGACTGCTCCTTTCAAACGTAAAGCAAGACGCTCATTGTCATGACCTCAAGTTACATTAAGTCTCATTTAGTTTGGCAACAGTAAATTAAAAGTTAGCTTTTTCAGTTCATCTGTTATGCTACATTTCATACATTTTCTCTACCTGAGTTAGACAGGGCAATCACAGTTACTTCCTTTACTTTAAACTGTTGGATTCCTGTATTTGGAATGAACCCATACGGAGGCCACAATCACACACTGACTGAAGGTGATTAGTTAAAGTTAAATGAGATTTGCACCAGCAAAGACGAGGACAGTGAACACTGAAAGCTCGCACACGTGGATGTAGTCGGTACAAGATTTAAATAATTTTAAAAGCTACACTTTCAAATGTAGGAAAGAAATCCAATCAGCACGTTTGTCAGGCCTTGAGGATATACACAGTACAGTAGGTAAACCGAACTTTGGTTTGTTTAAAAGAAAACCCCACAGGGCACCTTTCAGATCAGCAGGTGGCAGTGGTGCAGTCTCTTTGTTTACAAACTATTAAATAAAAAAACAAAGTTATCTATTACTCAGGAATATTATTATTACAAAGAGAATGACTCTATTTGTTAAAGCATTTCTGGTTTTTCCTCTCAGGTGTTCAGATGCACATTCAGAGGTGTATGAATGAAACCTTTTATAGGCTGTAGATGTTGAGGTATCCTGGCAGTTGCACCATATTCAGCAGCCTTCTGAGAACAAGCCAAATTCGATTTTGAAACAAACAAACATCAATGAATATGAGGTCAGGTCTTTAAAGAGCATCTCCGTGATCACCCTGCCCTCATCTCTGCATCTCCCAGGAGAGGAATAGCTGCAGGCCCTTTAGCTGTCTAAACTTTGATTTCATCCTCAGCAGGCACTCCTTAATGTTCACACACGCCTTGAATGGCTTCCCAGTATACCTATTTTAGTTATGTTTGTGTTACAGCATCAGTAGTGCTGGGGAAACGGAAAGAGTGGGAGGGATAGTAGGTGATGACGAGGACTTCCTGACAGCTCACACATTGTTGATGAGTAAACTTTGCTATGTATATATTAAGGGTTATTAACGTAAACCCTTGAAATGTCAAGGCTTATTGCAGGAAACACAGCAGCCACAGAAGGACTCAACGTATAAAGCAGCATCCCTCAGCAGGTTTTTGTGCTAATGTGAGAGAGAAATGTTTTTTACCTGGGAAAACAGCTGGCTAATGTCCAGTATCAACAGCAGGAGTGGTGAAAGCAGTTTTGTTTTTGTTGTCAACATTCAGAGGCACACTTGCCGCATTTTGTAGCACATGTATGTCCTATTGTTTTTCTGTGTTTCCCTGTTAAAAAGAGTCAATATCAGAGGCTCAGTTTAAATTTAGTGACTTTTATTTGGCAGGTACTTTAGATGTGTTTACAGCAATAAGAGCTTCAGACAGAGGCCGAGGAGGGAGCTTATTTAGCGGTTTATCCCTTTTGTGTTGTGGAGAGAGTTTCCCTCAAACATAAACCTTAATTCTGTGGTCAAATTGCAATCTAAAGGGCTGTTGAGCAGATCATTTCTAGTATCAAGATTGTGGTTTCTTGCCCTTGGAAACGCTGTGTTTTGGTATGCTCCTCTTCCTCCCACATTATGAGGCTTTGCCCTCAAAGTAATGCTGTTATTAGCTGTGCCTGGACATGCTTATATGTACCACACAACTGGCAAAGAAGGGCCCTTTAAGGCGCGCCGCACCATGGTGTTTCAACATACCACCCCGCAGAAAACCCCACAGTGGAATTTTCCCACTTTGTTGGAGTCCATTACACATGAAAAATCTGTCTGCCTCCTGCTTCTCCATGGCAAACTGAGAGTTACACTCTGTGACCCCGTTTTCATCCGAATCAGGCGCAGACACGCACAGATAGACTCTTTGCAAAGCCCATGAGCTGACCTTGCTTTGAGTGCTACAACTCCAGCACCCTCTTAAAGGCTTGATGAGCTGGCTGAAATATTACCCACTGGAGATACCGATGCAAGCCTCTATCACGTTTTAATGAAGCCAAAGTCATCTTTGTCTGAGTGACCCAGCTTTAGGAGTTAATAGTTGGGGTCGGCTTCAAGGCAGTGTTTTTGCCATTACGCAATTCCATGCCATAAGCACCGCAGAAAGGTTGAACTCTCCCTGCAGGCGATAGTGTCTATTCCACCTCCATAGGCGAAATAAGGACTCTAATTACAATCGACTAGTGATTTTCTCCACTCCTCGGGGTCTTATCTGCCTTCCTCTCCCCAGTGCTGCTGCTGTGACACAGGCAAGGAGAAATCTAGAGGCATAAGCATTCTGGCCTCGATTATAGTCATAAAAATGGAAGCCTGGCTCCGAGCAATTACCCCATGGGGGAGCAGAACAAGTATGAGAGGGAAAGAGTGAGACCGATTCAGAGGGGAGGGATACAGGTGAAGGAGAGTGCTCAGATATACGGAGGAAAGACAAAACGCTCAGATAGAGAGGGAGGGCGCAGAGGGTGGTGAGTGAAGGGAAAAGGACAAAAGTGAGAGTGTGAGCATGATGGAGAGAGGCAGAGTCAGAGAGGCTGTCACCTGTGAATGGTTCCCTAAAGCGTTGTGGCAGGAGGCTGTCAATGCAGAGGAAAACAGAAAAGATGGAAAAGAGGAAGAGGAGATAATCTGCTCCCAATGTGACATGATGTCAGAGGAGTGGTGTGCGCGTCTGGCCTGGCACAGTGCTGTCGTTTTGAACCCAGCCCTGGGAGATCTCCCCCCAGCTAGCCTGTTAATACTCATCACCGTCACTGTCATCATCATCATTATCACTATAATCATTGCCACAGTCAACAGCGTACACAGAGGACCCGGTCACCGGGGAGCAGGAGTTGTACTCAGGAAGGTGGGAGTGCAGAAGTGCTGCTGGGCTGTCCTTGGAATGGCATGCGCCCACTGAGGAAGTTTAGGAAGTTCACTGGGTGAATCACCAATGAGGTTTATGGCTCCATTTCATCCTCTGCCCAAACATCTCTCAGATGAGTTTCTCTAAATGACTGATCCTGAGGTAATCGCACAAGTCACTGCAGTCTTTGTTCACTACAGCAACCTCCAGATTGACAGTCCCTAGATTGCTTACTCTCCTCATTTTGGCCCGAAGCAATGTTCTTTTTTGTCTGACACAACGCTATTGATCTCTCAGTGGGATTGTACGTTCACAGGTCTACATGAATTGCCCTGGCTGTGTGATTGCACTGCTGCAGCATTTTAGGTTTTTGTTCCAGCGGAGGAGATACAGATTGCCTTTTGTGAGTTACTCTCATTTACTGCCACTATGCCTTGGCATTATTATCAGCAGCGTCACATAAGAGCTTTTTGCTGAGGTTCAACAGCTTGTAGCTGCACAAAACAACAGCTGGTATGGTGCAAAACTTAGATCAAAAGACCTGGTGGATGAAGGAAAAAGTATTGGACTTGAAAATGTAGGGAAAGACTTTTGTAATTTGCAGCTACTGTGTAAATCCTGTTTTTGAATCCAGGCTTTTACACATGTGCTAAAAGCACCGCTGATAAGATGATGCTATTAGATTAGAAGCACAGCCTGAAGAGATGCCTGTTCCAACAGTATGTGACAGACGTGGCCCCACAGAATAATGAGGTGTCTGATGCATTCGAAGCCAGATTTAATATTAGGGTTGGGTACTAAACTCGGTACTTTTAAAGGTGCACTAGGAGGATTTTCCTAAAAAACAATGTATAGACTACAGAACTGATCCTTCTCTATCATCACTATGACCCACTAGAAGTGTGAGGTGGTGTATTTTTCTGCAGAGACTTTGCCCTTTGCCTGTAGTTTTTTATTTTCTTCTTATTTTCTGTGTTCGGGATGTTTATGGGCGTGCACCCACACAGCACTCAGGTGAAGTCAGGGCTTTTTAAAAAGGTATCAGACTGGAAGCAGCAGCCTTACAGGAAACACAGCACCGAAAAAGCAAACATATCGAGGCTAAACACCAAATGATTGAACTTGGAGTTAGCTTTTGCTTTTACCATTGCTGGAGAGTTTGTGTACAAACAGTAACTGACAATCCTGCATCATCTACTTTTAAGGGTACCAACCAAATTATGTCAGTACCACCAATTCACATTAAAACCATCTGTGCCAAATTTTGGTACCCAAGAGTGTCTCTGGGTGAGAACGCTCGCTTTAGACAAGAGGCAGAATTGCGGCAAAGCACCCAAAAGCCTGGAAACCAGCCATGGAGTTCCCAGGACTGCAACAGAGCTCCTTGGAGCCACCAGGTTCTGTCAGCTTTCCAGTGAGCCAAAACTATTGCTGCAGCACCATTCTGCTGCCAAAGTTTTGGCATCTGGTCTATTTTCTTTTCTATATTATTTAGTAATGGAATAGTATCACTCCTCCTCGATGAGCACACACACACACACTCGCAGACAGCCAGAGACAGAAGATTAACTCTGTGTGATTAGAAGAGAGGAGAGGAGCAGAATTGCTTTTTAGTCTACTGTGTCACCCCTGCAGCTTGTTCAAAAATAAAATGTCATTACAGTACATTGTTTTGTACCAGTACCGAATTACAGGTACCTCAACTGGCGCTGGTATCATTTCAAATGTGAATGGTACCCAACCCTATTTAATATAAAAATCAAGTTTGTTTTTCAAAGGAGAAATTGTGTCCACTGCTACACAGAACTTTGGTGGTGAAATTATTTCAAATGATGCCACATATTGCTGGTTCCACTTGCACTAGTAATGGTGCATAAATTGTCCTTTTAAAGTGTAATTATGTGTGGCACACTGTGAATGCTAATGAGGCAGAAATGCAAAGGCATTTACTTTGATGATTTAAGTTGAGGGGGGAAAACACCCATCAGCTTTCTGCATTAAGTCTTTTTTTAAACATGTTCCTTCTGTTTGCCCAAACCACCTGTGCCTGTCGCAACTCACCAACAAGGGCTATAAAAAAAATCACTAACTCTTAGTTGACTGCCACAGTGGATGAACAAATGACCTGGAAAATCAACAGATTTAAAAATTGTTGTTGGATCTGTCTTTATGAGCATTGACACGACTTTTCTGTCACCCCCACCCTCTCTTACAGTCTGTCCTCTGTGTCTTTGTTATTGACAGTCTTTGTTTCGTTGTCAATCTCATGTGTGGCAAGCGCTGTCTGCAGCACTTTCCAATGCACGACAGCTCCTTTTAATAGCATCCACCACACAAATGACAGTTTCTATAATGGCATTTTAATTATCAAGCCAAATTGTAACTTCCTTTTCATGTTTAAATATATGGGAAAAGCGATGTTCTCAGGGGTCTTACTCATCTGTGTCGGCAGCATGTTTTATCTGAAATGCCACCAACATAAAATTATTTTTAGAGAGATGACGTCTGGGAACAATGTTGTAATTAAAGCTTTTTTTTAATCGGGTGCAGCAGCTAATATCTTGACATTATGCAAGTTTTCCACGGAGTAATCTGAGCACTCCAGATTAGGGCTTCCCCCTGCTAAGAATTTTCCTTGTGTACCAATAGTCGTCTTTAAGGGCCATTAGTCGACAAGTCTCCCGCATGTTCACCATATTAATGTAATTATTAAATTATATTTTTTTGGGCGGGGCAACACAATGGTTTGAGTTCAAGGTGTGAGAAAGAATAGTATCAGTAACATTGTTAACACTATGCTACATTACAGAGAAATACAAAGCCGTACTAATGAACCTTCATTAATATAGGCCTATATTTTATCTACAAGTGCACGTCACACACTGAGCGAGCCGCCTGTTAATGATGCTGTGAGCAAAGCAGTAATGATTGTGCTAAGTGGCTAACGGGCGTGTAGTTACCTATATGTATCAGATGATATGTCATGTTTGTAGTTGACGAGTGAAGATGAGTTTACATATCACCTTGGGTTCCTCCTTCACCTTCTCAAAATGAGAATTTGGATTTCCTGCCCAACATGTTATTAACTAGCCTGTGTAATAACCGCAGGTACCAGCCCTGTAAATTAGGGGCCGTACACATGCTGCGTCTTCAACCGCCTGGGAAATGTGAGGTCAGGCTCTAAGCGCTACTCTTGTGCCTTTTCTGTTTCAGCTTTTACGAGCATGGCGGCAGCATTGTGTCTTCTTTCAGACACACGTAGGCCTGTCGTCCATGGGACGTCCATGGGATGTAAAGCTCTGGGTAGCCCTGCACTAAAATGATCAACTTTTCCGTATTTATCAGACTGAAGATTTACAGAAGAAGGGAAAGATATCTGTCAGCTGTGATTGGTTTGTAACGTGACTCCTATCTGACTGCTGAGCGTGGCCTCTTCCTGTGTCTGTCCTTTCAAATTAAATTCCCTCATGGTCCAGTCATATAGCTTCTGATTTATTTTGACAAGGCGCAGCTCCTCACAGTTTCATGCTTTTTTTTTAAATTTCTGTGACCAACCAACCAATAAAATCTTGCCGACTAATGACCTTTCTGGTCGACTAACATTTGGTTGACTTTTAGGGGGCAGCCCTACTTCAGATCATGTCTCAATTGTCCTGTTGATGCAAAGCTTCAAGTTGGGGCCTTCCATAAAATGAATAGTTTTTGTCATACCATTTGATGTTAGTTTTAGTTTTTTAGCTTATTTCTATCTACTAAAAAGATTTCTCATAAAAACAAAAAAGAAATTCCCTCAAAATTGCAAGACAAGTACATTTCAGCCAAGGAACATTTGATTGTACTGTATCTCTGTGAGCACAGAATCACAAGCAGCTACAGTGCACTGGTACAACATGGAGGTCACTGTGTTGTGACCCATCATCGGACACATGGAGCCAATAATTAATTAGATCTGCGCCAGAAAACTACATTTTCTAAGAACCCAACTTCTGCAACAGTATTTATCCGGCTTTGACCTTAAATTCCATGTCTGTGTATACAACCGCAGCATGCCAATTTGCTCTGGATAGAAGAACTTGAAGAATAATTTTAGCTGCTCTGCAAGTTTCTTGCTCTAAATGCTTGTAATGCAGCATTAGAAATCCTGGCAGAAATGGTGTTCTATTGTAAACTTGCTTTTCCATTATCTGAGAGTGAATGATGTTTCACATTTCTGTTTGTGGCCTCTTGTCACATTATCAGCTTATGCAGTATAAAAGCTCTGGTGCAGCTGTGGGTGCTAAAGCAATTTTCTCCCTGTGATTCACCTATAGCGATGCCTGCAGCTGTACACTCTCTTACCTCAGCAAGCCACTTTACAGTATTTTTAAATGCCTTTCTATCCAACGTGATTATTATAATTCTGCTATTGTAGCATGACGCTGCAGCCAGTTTCCTCAAACCTTAGTATTTTAACAAGGTGACTTTGTGGCAGTTTTTGTAAGTAATTGCACTGCGTGGTTCCTTCAGGTCTGGTCACACAGCCTGTTCTGAGGCCTGTTCTCTTCGCTCACACCTCGGGCCTGCTTCTCTGTCCCTGCTGCTGCAGAAATCCTTTAACCTCTGCTGTCATTCTCCCACTGCGCAGCGGTGTCGGGCTCTCATTGGAATGGGTCTGCCACACTGCGGTGAGGATGCAGAGCTGTCAAGCCTCATTGCCACTTAATGAACAAACATATTTCTGTAAGATTCTCATCTTTGGTTAAGAGGGAAAGCCATCTGCACTGGTTATGCAAAATGGATCCCAACATCACAAACGAACATGCAGCCCCTATCTTTCCTGGCCCAGACCCAAATCACAGCACTACCAAAACACACTTTACCACAGAGTCATATGGGCGGCACTGGAGCTAACGGGAACTATTAAGGATAAGATCTCAAGTCTTAATTAATAGTGGGATTTGGACACTCACTACCAAGGATTAGGCAGAGATTGCTCTGATGTATTGCTCACAATTATTATTCTGTCACATAAAAGAAGGTGCTGAGTTACCAAGAGTATTCAAGCACAATTTCACACATCACTAGCACAGCATCACATTATCCTAATTTATCACATGCGGCATGTATGATGATGTAGGTTCCTTGTTTTACGTACAGAAGGTGAAATGATGCATCTGTTCAGGCTGCATGGATGGTAAATCTCATATGACATGAATATGTGTTCCTCTCCAGTAATGGCGGTTAGAGGGATGGCATCACAAATCTTGGTATAGGTTTGTGAGTAGTTGGGACAAATGTAAATGTAACATTGCAAACCACACAAGCTATAAATGAATAGTGTGTGTAATAGAGCTGTATCAAGTGTTTTTTGTACATTTGAGGCTTTTATTGAGGTTTTAGAAAGAAGCCTCAAATGTCTGTCGTCGTATTTTATGACATCATCACCCTAAACACAATGAAAAATCCTCTAACGAAATCCTCAATTTGAATAAAGTGATTTATTATATTAAATGAGTTACTCTTTTTCTTTTATTAAATCAACTTTCTTATATAAGTCGTCAGTTTCATCAGCAGAAATACATGTAGGCAGCAGGCTAATCCAATGAGGGCTTATAATAATGCTGAAATAATAATCACGCCCTTAGGCTAATAGCAACATTATGGTATGACAGAAATGGTAATACAACCCCAATTCCAAAAAAAGTTGGGACGCTGTGTAAAACATAAATAACTAACAGGATGCAAGATTTGTAAATCCTGTTCGATCTGTATTTGATTGAATACAGTAGGAAGACAAGATATTTAATGTTTAAACTGATAAAATCATTGTTATTATTTGTAGATATACACTTATTCTGAAATTGATGCCTGCTACATGTTCCAAAAACACTGGGAAAGTCATGGAATGCCCAAAAACACCTGTATGGAACACTCCACAGGTAAACAGGTTAACTGGTAACAGATTAAGGTATCATGATTGGGTATGAAAGGGGTATTTTTGAAGCAAGGATGGGACAAAACTGCTGAGCAAATAGTCAAACACTTTATAAACAATGTTTCTCAGCACACAGTTGCAAGGAATTTATGGATTTCACCATCTACAGTCTATAATATCTCCAAAGATTTAGAGAATCTAGAGAAATCTCTGCACATAAGGGGCAAAGCTAAAAACCATTGTTGGTAAACACAGTTCGTCGCTGCGCCTACAGATGCGGGTTAAGACACTACCATGCAAAGGGAAAGCCATACATCAACAGCATCCAGAAATGGCCGAGTTCATATGAGATGGACTGACACCATGTCGAAAAGTGTGCTGCTGTGGTCTGACGAGTCCACATTTCAAATTGTTCTTGGGAATCATGGACATCATGATCTCTAGGCTAAAGAGGAACAGGACGTCCCTGCTTATTGCAGCAAGACGATGCCAAGCCACATTCGGCATGTGTTACAATGCCGTGGCTTCATCGTAGAAATGTGCGGGTGCTAGACTGGCCTGTCTCCTATTGAAAATTTGAGGCGCAAATGGTGACGTCTTGATGGAGCTAAGCACCAAGCAAATGCAGGTATCTAATATGATCTTTTTTGGAACAACTCAAGTATTTACCGTAACAGTGCTTGAGCTGAAATAGATATTTTTAATTGTGGTTATGACTGTCATTATGTTGCTGTCATATCACAGCTAGACAGCCCTGTTAAAACAGGTGCGTGCTTCTCCTGGTGTGCGGCAAGCAGGAGAACAAACAATTTTTTTTTTTTACCACAGTTCAAGTGTTGTTTTTGACAAGCTAAACACCAACTAATGTGGATTTAAGTAGAATATTTTGTTAGATGAAAACATCTTTCCTTTTTCAATAAATTTAGACTGTTGGACTCAGACAAAGTTAATATTAGTGTTGCCTAAGAAATTCCGGATTTAAGCTGAGTAAACAGACATGCAAAAGACAAAAGTTTCCCAGGATTCAAATGCTGATTTAGAATTTGAATGCCAGCGCTATGAATGAAGATTTGATCTATCTGATACAGCTGTAGTGCATTTCATGTGTTTGAAACACACAATGAGATAGCAGTGAGCAGGTGGAGTGATTTGGAACAAGATGTAAATGTTGAACCTTTTTCCCACTATAAATTTAAGCCGACTACCAAACTACCAAACTTAAGCAACCATCTTTCTAATAGGATATTTGATGCTAAGAACGTTTTTTTTTCTGTTAAATAACTTGCAAAGTTGCAGCAGAATGCAATGCCAATAGTAATATTTCATTTTGACTTGAGAGAAAAATCTTCCAAAATCAATCTTTACATTCATACACCCAAACCTGCCCAACGAAGCATTAGATATGCATTAAAATGTATTGAATAATGTGTTCAAGTTCCCTAGAATTGAAGGTTGTTTGCAGAAATACACGCCAAGGTAAAAAGCAGGGTACAGTTTATGCTGGCACATGGTAATATTTCTGTGTTTGTCTAAATGAATGCACCTTTTGAATGAGGAAAACAACAATTCAAGAGTTTGCTGGTTGACCGATCATTGTGTGAAATATGTTTGAAACCAGTGCAGTGCAGAGAGTCTTTTCCTTGCATCACAGACAATCCGTCTTATCACGGTTGAAGAGCTTGGCTCAATTGGCAAGTTTGTGTTTACCACAGAGTCAGCAGCCTCTCTCATGGATGGTTTCTACTCAAACACAAAAAATCTATCTTTTGGAACTGGTCAAGATTAAACATTTATTTCTTTAAAGAAGATAAATACGGAACATCCAGTACAGCAGTGATATTTAACTTACTTGTTGGGTGTCGGGTGGCCCTCTGACCATTTTCTGATACACAATAAAAATAAATTGATTCTTTCTTGCGTGTAAAAGCACGAAAATGGCACTTGTTTGTTTTGAAAATGTGCCAGAAGAGGATCCCCTCGACCCACTAACAGAGGTCCAGGCTAATTACTTATATATTAATTATTAATGTTTGTTAATTAACTGTCCTCTGTCTGCCTCCTGTCATTTTACAAAAATGGCCCCTGGTCAAAGCAAATTGAGTATCCCTGCAGTAAAGTGTATCTCCTAGGCTGGCTGCTTTGGCCTGGTGGATAAACACTCACTGTACTGCCTGCCACCACACCAAATTCCACTCACAAATGTTAAAAATTAAAAAGAAAATATGTCACTTTTTAAGCTGGTTTGATTTGCTGTGAAAGCTGAGGAACACCAGGAGCAAATGCCACGAGCTGAATTTTCAGTGAAACAAAATTATGACTGGTGTGTTAACTACATGCCAAATTAATCAGAGCACACACGATTAAATTGCCTCCTAAGTTACCACATCACCGGTTGCTGACAAGCAATGTAGCATTTAAAAGGCTGTTTTTTTTTTTACACAGAATTTGTAGCAGTACTCGCACCACACAAGTGCCAGGGCTACATTACATCACTTCCACCCAACTTCACGGAGAACAATGACGGTAAAACAGCACCATTGATCTGTTTTAACCAGATATGATCTGGTCTAGCTCAGCTAAAAACTTTAGGTTACTTGCATAACCCAGGTTCTCAGAGTAGCATGAGGGAGATTAGCGTCAGTTAGCATTTTAGCATGTCAGTCACTCCTTAGCTTATTTGTGTCTAGTCAAGGCAAGGTTATCCTCACTACACTTGACTTTAGCAGTTTGAATATCTGCCCTGTTGTTATTATAGACCTGTGAACTAACCATAGACATTTGCCTTGTTCATAGACTCATGTGCTGCTGCAGTTCGTGGCAGTGTGCTCCTGCTGAATCAATATAGGGTAACAATGTAATAAATATTTTGCATTAATTTAGTGGCAGCTGCTGCTGGACAACACTGCAGGTTGTATTCTTGATTGCTAGATTATGCCAGAGTATCATGTTTCTGTGCTAAGTTCAAGTATACTGTGTATTATTCAGTCGACTTTACATGGTGGTGTAGTCGGGCTGCACAGAGTGCATGTGTAAGTCAGTGTATGTTAATAAAGCTGTATGACATTTGGGGTATGTGTGTGCGTAAGCTCCCCCCTCTTATCTATGCTGCACCAGCGTCTATGTGCTGAACCAGCAGCGGGCAGGAGCCACTTCAGGCATTTCAGATGGGTCTTGTATTGTCAGCATCCATAAAGATGACAAGGGAGCCTGTATATTGGTAGCGTGGTCTGCTGCCATGTGTCATCTGTTTCTTTAGGGCCCATCTGAGGACACAAGGGGACAGGATCTGATTCAGCTCTGGGTCTACAGGCAGATCAGGCCCAACAGGCACATTATAATGGCAAATAAAGGCGTTAGAGGCCTTGTTGGTACAGTAAAGCCGGCCACCCATTGTCTCTGTCCTCCCTTCTACACTAAGCCTGGTACCGACCAAGGCTGCGCCCTCATCCATTAAATAAGCATAGGCCTTGCTTAACGGTCATTAATGCTGTGTTCAGTCTGACTTGGTGGATCGTTACACTGAATAGATGTGTCCCATTCTGTGCAGGGGCCAAGCATGGAAAGTGCAATGAGTTACACAGAGCAATGAGTGCTCTCTCTCCATGGCTAATAGGAGCCCCACTTGTTAGTGTGATTCTTGTCCCTGTTTCATCAGACCAGGGCTAGATTTGGTATATGGCCCTGTGCTGCCACAAGCTAATTACAGATATTCACTATATCTGTGAGTCGCAAAGATGAAGGAAAGTCTTTGTGAACGTGTGAATCATTTTTTTCTTGTTTGTTTGTTTTTTCAAAGGAAAGCCCAAGAATGTGATAGTAAAGAGAAGCATGGCAGTAATCCTCAATGTCACCTGAGAGGCCAGTAAACTCAGCATGACAGACAGAGTGCATTGTTGTTTCATGGCTGTAGGATCAGAGAGAGAAAGGCCACCTGACCCGTGCTATCCTACCGCTTCTCAAAAGTATCTGCCATCTTTACTGACGGAAATCGTGTTTCAACTTTTTAAAAAAAAGCTATTTTTTGAAAACAACCATGTAAAAGAAGTTTTTCACTGCTAGAAAGATGGTCTTTTCATAAAAGTGGGCTCTCTCTGCAGTAAAAGGATACATATACTTTTGAATTACAGCTATATGACCAGAATACAACGCTGTGGTATTTACTTTTGCTCTAGAGGTAGAAACCATACAACCTCCAAAATGCACTGCGCTGCACCTGACCCATAAATGCTCATGCTGGTGGGCGACATACTGCAAACTACTTCGTCAAATAACAGTTAAATGTTCAGCGAAAACATGTTCCTGAAGACATTTTAGGCGATAACTAGACAATGCAGTAACAGAATCTTGGTTCATATTTATCAGCACTGCCTAGATTTACCAATCTGAGTTTGGTCTGAGTTTGAGTGAGAAAGGGAGCAGTGGGTCTCTCTCGATCCGCTTCTATACTCTTCGTGTCTGTGGTGACGAGCGCAATAATGCGAAAGTACAATCAACAGTACCAGTAACAGCCCTAGAGCCAGCAAAAATCCCCTGGATGACATATTTCACTGCTGAGCTGAGAGATGAGCAGGGAGATCAGGTCGTTTGTAGGATGACGGGAAGTTTACCACAGTTTAGTTACACACACTGCCCACATTATGATGATACAAAGCTAGCTGAAAGTCTGTATCCCTTTAATATACATACTCAGAACAGGGCTGCAAAAAGACCTGGTTGACACAGCTTCACGCAGGAAGCTTCACACTTCCTCCATGCTTCGTTCCATAGTAAGAAAACAGCAGGGTTGGGGTGAGCACGTAGGCAGGATGCCCGCCCGCTATAGCCTCGGAGCAGCTCTGAATATCAGTAGCGACAAGAGACCTTAGTGCCTTATGGTTGCAACAGATGTCTCTCTCTGCTGCGCTTGATCAAGATCACAGACCATCTAATCAGCCAGATTGAAGGCCAGCCACACTTTGTGTCAAATATTAAGAAAGGCATAGCTGTTTATTTCTCTTGTGCCTTGCATGTACGGCCGTGTAATGACAAAGTGCTGCCTAAGATGAAGTTGCCAGACTTGACGAGGTGACACACTGCCAAACAAAACAATTGGATTATGAGCTTAAAAGAAAGAAGGCACAGAAATGGTGGGCCAAGAATAGTGGCATTTGCAGACGCAGGAAATCTCTGTCTTCATTTAGACGATAAACAAAACTGTTTAGTCTGTCTATCTGTGTTTTTTTTTTTCTTCCCACAAGCATCTGCTGCATATTCATACATGACAAGCAGTATTACTCAATAAGCTTTAAAAATGCAAGATTAATTGTATCATATTGTTGTATGGAGGGGTGTTTGTGTGAGGATGAATAAGAATCCATATGTCCATGTGTATGGTCCTTCCAGGATTTTGCGGGCTCTTATTGGGATTGTTGTGGCCAAAAATGCCCAATTTCACGGCAGCTTTTCTAAAAACTTACAATGTTTTTATTTTTATTTATTTATTTTTTCACCGAAATTGCAGGAACAAGTGCAAGAATAGTTGCTTTTTATGTTTAATTCATTGAAAATCAAAGGCAACTTGTCCAAGTGAGAATAAAACCGCACTGTTCTGAGTTTGTAATTCATACTACACTAAAGATAGCACTAACCACGCATCATTACCTTGATTCTTTCAGCTCTTGCATTAGATCTGGGTGCATCAGCCTCTGTCGTGATGATTTTTCTTGTCTGTTTCAGCATGTGTCAGCCATGGACACTCCTGGAGTGTTTTTTGTGGTAGAAAAGTGTTTGTGTTCCACCACAACAATTTGCTTTCCTGCAAAACATCAGAGAAAGCCTTGCATGATCTTTATCAGTAATTTTTATTGGTAAAGGTGAGATGTGCGTGTTGCATGTTACATGTTCACAACTAGGAGTGGGGAAAAAATCAATACAGCATAGTATCACAGTATTTTTATGAGACAATATCGTAACGTCACAGTGCAAAGTATCAATTTTTTATTATATAAATTAGCAATATTACAAATACAAATTAAACTTTAGGTAGCCTGTGAGCATTTATACTTGTGCAGTGGTGTGTCTGTGTCGCTCTGCAGTTACACCTCCAAAACATTAGTTGGCGGTGGAGGTTTGTGTGAAGTGCTGTAAGGTTAAGTTGATTCAAAACACACATTAAACATGGCTTAATAGAGACAATTTCAAACACAAGTGCACAAATCAGCTTCACTATAACTCGCAGTATTCACAGACAAAACAACTGTCTCATTCTGGACACATTTTCCCCACAAATACAACATGCTAATGTTATTAGCACAAGCCTATGGCATTTCACATTGTACAAATTAGCCAGCGGCTGGCAGACTTTTCTTTAATCATATGAAACCAGGGACAACAGCAACATTTAACAAAGGTAACATTACAAAATTAAGCTCTGTTTTTCTTTGGGGATATAATTTACAGTTGAAAAAAGGGTGATAAATTGCAGTATATTTTATCACAATACTCAGCATATGCAAACATGTTTAAGATCGCCATAATATCATATCATGACTTAAGTATGTTGATAATATCATATCATGGATCCTATGGTGATTCTCACCCCTATTCACAACCAGATACAAGGAAGTACGTTTGGTGGCATTGTGCAGGGGACTGCTGTGATTGGTGAACCTCACGGGAAACTACAATGATTGGTCAAATTTGAAGTTGAAGTTGCATTAATTGTTGCGATTGTTGCAACAACAGGCTGATTTATATTGTAACAGTTCCATTTACAGTGTTCTACGACAGCCCAGTGCTCCCAGGCTAACATATGAAGTCAGAGTGAACTGTGTTGAAATAATTCAATGTTCAATTTCTCTCTCCTACTTCCTGTGTTATCTGTATGTGTCCATATGGATTATACCCCTCTCTTGTCACTTTCACCGTATGTTCTCTCTCTTGCACAGTAGTGGCAGAATCACACACTGGAGTAATTCCAGATTTGTATCGAGTAGACTGTGTTTGGATCATCTCTCCCTCTGTATCGCTCTTGCTCACCCTCTTGTCACTATTATTCAGTGTCCTCTCTCTCTTTTATAGTGAAGGTCTAACGTTAAGTCATATCCCTTGTTTCCACCGAAAGTCATCTTATTACCACAGCCACGTAAATGCTCATAAGATACTGGTGTCTGTTGTGTGTGTGCAGAATGGTGTCACAATAGTTCAGTCTTTTGACTTTCTCTTGTGGGTGCCAATCTGCCGCCTATCACTGCCACATTGTGCATCACATAGTTCAGTCCTGCAGCTTAGTCAGAGTAGAATCCATATTGTTTGTGACCTTCAGGCTCTGAGTGCATTTCTGCAAGCAGTGTGTGCAGGACCAAGTGTTCAGATCTCACGATTTCTTGCTAAAAAAACTGATGTTTTATAACAGCCAATTTCCTAAACTGAATGCTGTCAAAAACAGCCCATGAATTGAATATGTCCCTCTCCCCTTGACGGTCTGCACATAGGTGTTGCAGAAATACATCTCAGTGTTTTGATTATTCACACTGAGCCACATCTGTCTCGAGAAAAGTAAGACTGGAAACGGGGATGATTGTTTGGAATGAAAGGTTGAAATTGGCAATTTTCATGCGACTAAATCTCTCAGTGGGGGTTATGTGTCACACAGAGGATTGATGGCTCATTTATTCTTCTAAGTAAATCAGTGTTGTGGCCACTCTATCTCTGTCCTGCTCCCGGAGCTGTATCTGCACTCTGTTAGCTTGTGGGTGTGTCTTGTATCAGAAACAAGCAGACATCAGGATGATCCCTGCTATTTCCAAGGGAGACTGCATCTTAACATTGGCCTGTGCCTGGGCGATAAAATGATTGGGATGATCTGAAAGTGAAAATGTAATTTACTCGATAATTTTTGGTGTACAAGGGAATTGCACTGTGGTCTTGTGTGTTCCTGTACTAGCAAATGGCAGCTCATGTGAATAAGTGAATATTTAGCCAAAGATAATGACACTGACGGAAATACTTTTTGTAATTGTATAATTTGTTTGAAGTCCCCCTCTAGACAGGATTTAAAGTAAAAATACTCTGCTATGCTTAATATTTTGTTTAACATGGTTTCCCTACATAAATTGTAAAAACAGAGAAGGGGCCAGAAGGCAGATTTACTCGTTCTCCCTCATTGAAAAATACTGGATTTGACCTCAAGCCCCGCCCACCACTGCTGCTTGCAGTATATGTTTTGCTTTACTTCGGTGCTAAAACACAGTGTGGAGATAGGTCTGGCTATGGGAGATTAGTGCTAGGTTGAGCGGTGAAAGAGCAGTACGCATCAAGAATGCTAGCGTTAGCGTTAGAGGAAACATTTGACAGATTTAGCCATACATGTCTGAACCTCAGTCAGACCAAGACCCAGATGAGAATGCTGTTGTGTACCTAAATTGGCAAATATCAAACGTATCAGAATGGTAAGAAAATGTAGCAGCTTTCATTTATTTGTGTTGTTAGCTTGTAGGCTTACTGACAGTAACTGACACAGCCATAGGGGTTTGTGAAACATACAATTATATCTGCTATGATAGGGTTTTTGGTAGATAGTGAAGGGAAGCTTCAACATCTGGTTTATATCCAAGAATTGCACATTCTTCCATGTTCGCTATCAGAACTTTCACTATGCTAATACAAACTCTGCTCTCTGTACTCACAAGTCTGCTCTCAGGTTTCTTTGCTGGCTTTGCATGGACGTCTGTTCCCCTGTTGATATGCGTTTCCTGTATTCAACAGCGATTGGCTTTCATTTTAGTGACCTAATCTAGTCACCGAGTCTAGTTTGCCCGTAGTATATTTAAATCTCAGATTTAAGGGAAGTGCAGAGGTTGCCTGGCTCAGCAGAAGAATGTGAAAACACCTCTATAGTGGAAAAACTTGGCAGAGATACAAGTCTGTGTAGTCAAGGTCAGACATTTTAGGGGACATAGATGTATGAAAAAACATTTTTGAGTGGAGGGGATCTTAAACTGTTTGGCTCTACTGATATAGATTTTTAAGGCTTGGCACATTTTTTAATCACATCAACCAAATCACCAATACTAACTAATGGTCTTCCTCAGTATAGTTACTCACAATTGTGTAGTTTGTCACAGCTAAAGCAAAGTTAACATTTTCTGCTGCTGCCTCACAATAACAGCTTTCAAGCAGAAACCCCTCCCTGCAAAGCTTTTATTGGGAAGCAGCTCCAGAAAAGGCATTTTATTTGTCATGAAGATCAGCAGTGCTTTGTTAGCTGCACTATTGTTCAGTAAAAATTGATTTTACACATCAAGATGTGGATACATTGTGCTCTACTTTGTCAGTGGATTTGGTTTTAATGTTGCAAAAGGCGATGTTACTAGAGGATACAGCCACTGGCAATGATTGCAGGCTTTTATACTGGTTTGTGCAATCCAGCACAGCCCCACCACGTAATGAAGGTAAACAATATTTGTTCTGCACCATGCTGTCCTTTTTAGTATATTAATACCATGTATATTCATTTCACCATCAAGCATCATAATAACAAATATTTTCTTTTGGATAATTGAAGGTCTGTCGTATGTTATTTGCATACACACAGCACAAGATGTAATCAGAGTTGCTCATGGCACTGCGCAGGTATCTCAGCCACATGAAAGAATGTCATTAAGGAAAAAGGACTGTGCAGGTTTCCCTCCCGCATGCTCCCTCTCACTGCAGTTAGGCTTCACATATCTACAACTGAGGTAGAGGAGAGGAGAGGAGAGGAGAGCAGTGGAGGGTTTAAAGCAGCGGTTTGGGGGAGGGGTGAGTAGAGCGTGTCTACAATGTGAAAGGAAATTTCAGTGCACCCTCAGGGAACATCGGAGAGGAGGTGTGAAAAGTAGGCTGGCCTCAGTGTCGTAGAGTGACTAAACTTCCTCAGACAGGTCACAAAGGAGGCTGAGGGTCGGAGTGTGTGTGTGTGTGCCTGTGCCTGAATGCGGCTGGCTGTGATTGTAATTGACCATGGTAATGGACATTACATGGGACAACTAAGGATAGCAGGCGAGGATCCTGCCATCTGTACATAGAGTCATGGTGAGTGGGGCCTTTTAGCAAGACAAAACATGAGTGTTGGTTCGCAAGTGAGGATACTGCCATGGTAGTGGTGTGGGTGAGTATAAAGGTATTTCTAAGGCATGCAAATGAGCGTGTGTGTGCATGTGTATGTGCAATCATTTGTCTGTGTACAGAAGGCCCTGTGTGTGTCTTATGAGTGTCATGATGCAGTGCTTGGAGCTAGAGAGCTGTGCAAGTAATAGCCTCGCTCAGGCTAGATAATTAGTCAAATGCTGATTTCTACTCGACTCCCATAGGAACAGTGCCACCAAGGCTAAATATCACCCACTGAAGTGGTGCTTATCTCTCTGTGTGGGCTGGAGAAATGGCAGTACCATATAGCCTGTGTGTGTGTGTGTGTGTGTGTGTGTGTGTGTGTGTGTGTGTGTGAGTGTGAGAGAGTGTGTGTATGGGAATATGCATGCTCTCTATTTTTTAAGCTACTTTTGAGGTAACGTTTATATTTGGAATTAGCCTGTTTGCAGGGCATTAAGCTTCTATTTTGTGTCATCATTAACCCAACATGCCGTGATGAAGCACAATACTGTTGAAGCTAGCTGTCAAACTGTCAACCTGCCTCACTGGTATTGACTTCACATTTGTCATATCGAAGTATGTAATGCTCACTGTGATGAGAGTGTGTTCCTGACCTTCTGTCCCTTGTCTTTTTCTGTTGTTGTTGTGTTTATGCACAGGAGCTCCAGTTTGAGCGGCTAACCAGGGAGCTGGAAGTGGAGAGGCAGATTGTGGCCAATCAGCTGGAAAGATGCAGACTCGGGGCCGAGTCGCCAGGCGCTGGTAGCAGCAGGTAATGAGAAGATGCACATACACACACACAGACACACACGCGCACACAGAGCCACAATCCAACACATGGCGTTTTCATCCTTCACAGCAGTGACCATATTCCATAGTGTAACCTTATGGCACAGTGATGGAGCATCCCAGTGAGCTCAAATATGATTGGACTGTAAATCTAAAAATGTCCCCCTCCTGTCCTGTTATTTAGAAACGGACGGAACTGCTCCAGCTTTATCTAAAGCTGGGCTCAGACTACAGGAATTTTGGGCCAGTTTATCCCTGATTCACACCTCCAGACAATCGGAGGAGAAATACGGTCTGAGACCTTGATCAGTACTTACTGGCCCAGATTATTTAGTAATGTGAGAGGTTTACAGATCTAGGGCTGTACCTGACTGAGAATTATGTCAGTGGAATCAGATTTTGCTGTTTAATGTAATTATATTTAACAATTTTTTTCCATATAAAGATTTTCAGTTTGAGCAGGCTTAGAGGGACGTTCATTGTGACAGTGGCATTCACAGAGTAAACAAGCTAACTGTGCTGTTGACATATCAGAAATGTGCAACAACAATTTTTGCTGACACTATATATAAAACAAAAGCCAGAGAATGTGTCATATTAAGTAGCTATGAGCTGTAAATTTACCACCTCTAAGCAGAAGAGAGAATTTTGAATTATCTTAGAGCCTTACAGTTCAAAGCCTCTCCTCCTCTGTGCCGCTGCATCGTGTCCACACCTCTCTGTACCAAAAAGTAGCATGAGAGTCAAGAGCGCTCACTCTGCAGCAAAATCTGGGGACCAAAACAACCACAGAAGTACACTGCACAGCACACTGACTAGAAGATAAAAAAAAAAAGATCGACTAAAAGCAATCTCAGTCAACTGAGGTGTCTCCGACTAATGATTCAAATCTCCGACTTTCAAGGGTCAGCCCGACACGGATCCAGTCTTAACCTCACGAACTGCTTGCAGACTCATCAGGCTGCTCCAATAATTTCAAACATGTTTGATATTTAGGAGTTAAGTCTGAACAATTACAGTTATGATTACATCAGTACAGAGCAGCTGAAAGTGATGCCAAGCAACAGTAAACATTGTAGTCCTTGAAGGTAACGTTGGCTAACATACTACTGTTGATGGATAGTAAAACTGACAGTTAAAATCTCACCTCCAGTTCTCACTGAAAAATGGACAACCTGTCATTACCTAAACATTTTCTCATCCAGACTCATTTAGCCTCCTGCTTTTGTTTATTTCTCAGTCCAAAGCATTGTTAACATCACAGCAAGTGGTCGCACCACATCAGCCTCCATTTTGTTTAAATCTCCTGCTCCATGCGATCTCATGAGGTGGTGCATTCATGCTCCCTCTGGCACAGTAATCTTAATAATATCATGTAGTGTTGGATGAACCACTAATTTCAAATCCTGTAGCGTGTGCAAGTTTGAGATTAGAGAGAAGAACATCAGTGAAGTTTCTCCTTATGTGCTTGATGCAACTTGATTTCAACATCGGTGAGGATTTTAAAGCTCCTGTAGTCTGAGCCCGGCTTTAGCTTATCAGAAGCTCAGTTCTGTCAGTTAGCAATTTAAATGTGCAGGATTTTGTCCCGGCTAATTGACTCAAATCGCTTTTATGTAAAGCTTAAATGAAAATATAAAAAACTGTCTTTGTAGGCAAAATATTAAGCTGTAATGTTTATCAGTAACAGAAGGTGCATGTGTTTGTGAATGTGCATGATAGTGGAGTGTTGTTTGCTCAGTGAAGCGCTGCTGTCAGCGTTGAAGGAGTGTGGAGCTTCTGAGTTTGTTCTGGGAACTCATTCCCATTTCATCAGCTAAGACACTAGGCTGCCTGATCATCACACCTCAGTGACCACACATTCTGTCCTGTCTGCTGTGGCTCAGACATGTCAGGTTCATTTGTACAGCTCAATACCACGTACAATATCCCAATGGGCTTCACAGAGCCGCTGTGAAGAAGAGTTGACACCAGTCTTATATTATAGCGTGGCTTGACAGTTTACCTCAATGTCATGTGACAGAGATACAGAAGATATGGAGATGTAGTGACACACAGGAATGCGGTTGGTACCAGCCAATAACAGCTATATGAATTAATAATGGTAGTTGGTGAAAATAAACTATACTGCCAGTAAAATCCTGCAGAATAAAAGCATCAAGGTCAAGGTTTGAAATGTTGTGTGCGTGCTTTGTAACATTCATTAATGCATCACTGTTTTCAGTGGTAGTTGCACTTATTAAACAAGTAATATGTGGACCATCTTTTGGGTCTGGTTAAAAATGGAATTTCTTAAAGTGGCAAGGGAAATTATAATAGAGGTTAATAGACTGTGACATTTAAGAGATTGTTCAATGGTCAGATTTTTCAGGCATTAGTAGTATAATGGTTCTTTGTTTCTTTTGCTTTCATGAAGGCTAGAAGTATGATGGCACAGTGTAGTGTTGTACTGTGTGGGCATTTTACTAATGATTAACCAACATGTACACGGATGTGCAGCCTTTGATGTGTTATGTCACTGAGGAAGGTTGTTGTTGATAAGATTTGAATCAACCCTAGTGACACAAGCCATATTTTAATATGATCATGTGACTGCACGTTAGAGGGCTTTTTCATTGACACTTTTGGCCGTGCCAAATCAAACCACTCCGTTGATATATGTTTACATTACCAGTTTAAATGTGCCAAGTTGCGCCAAGTCTCTAGAGCTGGGCCAAAATGTGCCCGACCACCTTAGGCGGTTGCAGTGATATCAGATGGTCTTCGTCATCATTATTCAGATGACAATTCAGTGACATGTTTAAAAAAACACAAGCCCTGCTTGCTGTCTGGAGTGAGATAACCGTGCACTCTGAAACATCACAAGCAAGCTGGAGGAAATAGGCATTTGGCAAAACATTAGTGCAGTGCCAAGAGAAAAATTTAAAATGCTGACATCAGTACTAGATCGTTGTTGACCACAATAACACCTGCAAGGCGGACAGAAAAACTTTCTGTTTGTTTACAAACGTGTCACAGATAAAGACACACCTTCTAGTGGGAAGCCCTACATGGCTTTTTCATTGGCTCAATGCCATGCTGATTTGCATATTTAAAATATGCCAAATCACAGCCTGGATTGACCAACGTAGGAGTTGAGCCAAAAGTGCACTCAACTACCTTCAAGTTGGTAGCAGTGATGTCTCGCCAACTGCCACAAACACCTGATGGTCCCCTTTTCACCCTCAATCAAGCATGTGCTGCGGTACTCAACTCCTGTTTGTCTGTGTAGGAGACTAGAGAGGAAGACGTTTCTAAAAGTCTCTAAAAGTTTGTACAGCTCTAAGTGCTTCTGTAGCTTCTAACTAGACTGCTGTGGTTCTGAGTTTAGTTTATCTCGTACTTCCTGGTTGTACTTTCAGATATCTGCTTTAAGCTGTATAAGAGTCTTGTTAAGTTACTGCTGATGAAAACCTTATTCTTATGTTGCTGTGTCACAATGAAAGCCTTTATGTAATAAAATAACAGGGTACTTTTTTGTGAAGAATAAAGAGGAAATGAAATGTGTTTAACACTGAATTAGAGGACCTTTGTTAACAGATATTCTTCAATAAAAACAGGTCTACTAATACAGCAGGGAGGGAGAGTACATGCAGAAACAGCCACAGTGAGATGTAGATGAAGAGCTACAGACAGCAGGCTCTTAGTGCACCTCTGCAAACAGCTCACCTCAACAGGAAGACTTCTTTCATCTGCTGTGCTATGTGATGCAGAAACACTTGCAGCCAAAAAACAGGGGACCTTTAGCTGTGGATCTGCCCGCTGCTTTTAAATATCATCGACTCAAGACGAGCCATTGTCAGTGAAAGACACACCTTTAAGTGGGTAGTCCTGCTGTATGGAGATGCAAATCCCTTCAGTATTGGGCTGACACGCCGAGTCAACTCAAGCCAAGCCAGCACATGTGAATGGAAGTGGGCTCTTTGTGAATCCCTGACCACTAAGGGACTGCCCATTAAACTGGAGCATTGATTTAAGCATTGTCAAGTACTAGGATTATGAAGGGTTTTTCTTCCTGACCATGGTGATAAAACATAACACTCCAGTAGTTAAGTCATTAACTGCCATTTGAATAGTGTTTTTTCCAGTGTTCCCTCACACTGGATGGTTATCAATATTGAGAACTTCCTCTTATGAGACAAACAGTACGATAAAAGGTGCTGATTACTTGGGTGACATACTGGAGGCTTGATGATTACCCAGACTACAGTGAGAGCCTGTTGAGTCACAGTTCATCCACTTAGCTCAGTTTGACGGTTTCTTTTTGCTCCCTTGCTCCCTGCTGTATTTACAATTTATGCAATGTTTTTAAAAAGTGCAGAAGTGTCCAAAGTGTTTATACAGAACAATGAATGCTAATGTCGTTAACTATGGCTACCAGAACCATCCCATACCCACATGTCTAAAACCATGGAAGTGTTATTTGCATATTGTTCAAAAACCTGATGCCATGTTTGAGTAACATTTGTTCTAAAATGGACCATGATACATTTGGGACATACTCTGTTTGGATAAATGATACTTGGTTTGAATAGGGGCTGTAATAGCCCTCTGTGA
The DNA here is from genome assembly GCA_019142605.1 of Cephalopholis sonnerati. Classification (NCBI taxonomy): domain Eukaryota; kingdom Metazoa; phylum Chordata; class Actinopteri; order Perciformes; family Serranidae; genus Cephalopholis; species Cephalopholis sonnerati. The sequence goes on from JAGQAX010000012.1 coordinate 20,894,442, forward strand.
TCTCTTCTGGCTGTGTGATAATAAGCCCTATGCCCTTACATGATGCTTTCTTGCACTCCAGCCTGCAGACCTACAAAAAACACCCACCTACTACCAGCAGATTGCAGTACTTAGAAGTAAGAGTGTCAATTTCCCCTTTCTCCCTTTTTAGATAGAGGTGCAGGTAAAGAGCAACTTCAAGTGCTGCCAAAAAGGTCTGGACAACAGCTTTCTGAAAATACACACAGCCAGGCTATTTACTTTCATTTCCTCTTTTAAGAAGTACTGTGTTTTAGACCTCAATTTTAGTGTAGCCAACAACACCAGCGATCGTATTTTGAGATATAAGCAACAGACTTGCTTTCATGTGGTTATCCCGTGGTCGCTCACTCGCTCATGACATTTAACAAACTGAATGGCACCTCAAGATTAATTTTAGAAGAAAAGCGAGAGAACCAGGTGGTCTCTCTGTACTCAATATAATAACAGCCTCCAACATGAAAGGGTTTTTTGTGTGCACAGTCACAATAAAAATCAGCAGCCAAATCTGTTTTGTGCAGCGTTAAGCTCATTGTCATCAGTTCATCATTTGCAGGTTAACATTTAGCCAGCCAAAAGGAAAAAATAATAATGATAGCAATATTTTTCACAGTAGTAGTTGGAGCTAATAAGCCAGATGCCTTGAGCACAGGTTTGACCTCTAATAAGAAGGCAATTGTCTGCCAAAACGGTAACCATACTAACTAAATTAGCTGATAATTATGATAATAATCAGCTCGTTGTCTCTACTAGGTTCATAATCATTACGATATTATGCCCTCAGGTCATTGCAAAGGGTTACTGCAATTTTCAACGATGGCTTTATACCATCTTGATACAGAGGGATGACCAGTATTAAGTGTAATCCTTTAAACTTGTGTTTTGATAACACAGCTACACAGTAGACAGCACAGAGCGTAAAGTAGGTCTACATTATATTTAATTTCTCATATAGTGGCATACTGATAGAAACAGGTCTTTATTTTCCTGCTTTATAAATTCATTGTAGAATAAAGAGGTAATTTAGGTAAGAAGCCTTTTTATGTGTCCTTCTTTGTTTTGAAAATTGGCTTAAAAGTAGTTCTTTGTTAAAAAGAGAAACTCTTGTGTCAGCATTAGATGTGGCTGTTGTGACTGGCATTGTTTGAAAAGCCGAGGGGACTAATTTTCTTCTTTGTAGACATCTTTAGGTTGCCTTTGTATGCTGTAAAATGCCTATTCTAGTAGGAGTACCTTTCTGGTATGTGTGGGAGTGAATACATAACTTGCTGACATACACAGTGCTCTGCGTTGATTTGACAGAATCTTGCCCCTCCTGACCAGACAACCTGTCATAAGACTGAAGTGATTATACATTGCTGTTAAGATCAGAGATATGTTTTAATTGTTTTTGGCTGTTTCCTGGTGGCTACCATTATTTTATGGTAGCGTGATTGTCTGTCAGTACAACTTTGTACCGCCAACTTCTTTGACACATTAGTCATCAGAAAGGGGAAGACACACCTCAGCCCCTGCACATAGCTGATGAAAGGGAAAATATCATTAAAAGGCACTTGTGTCTTTCCAACAAATCATCTGACAGAGCTTCAGTGCTTGCTTCCAGCTGTTTGGCTTGCATTGCCCGTTGCAGTCCCAAAGGGTATTTCAAAATGTATTAACTATTAACTACCGCCATTAACTTATTAATAGGCACAAAAGAAAATAGCCCTTTTCAACCAAAATACCCTTTTAAGGAACCTAGGAGCCATTTTTGGAATTCAGGCACTTAACTTGCATTTCACCCAGAAAAAAACAGGGTCTAAATTTAGTTCCTGGCCCACAAAAAGTCCCTGCTTCAGGGGTTTTACTGTACTTTCTGTTAGAGTTAGAAAGCACATATCATAGCATATCACCATAAAAGCTACAGTTGGCAGCTTTTATAAAAATAACTTTGACATATTTGCTGAAACTGTCACTATATTAATAACTGCTAATAGTGCTTCTAATTGCATTACCGCCCATGAACGAAAGCAACCAGTCAGAGCTGAGGAGTCTCTGAAGCCATGTTTCCACCAAGCACTTGCGGGTTGGTACCTTTGAAACCAAAAGTAACCCTTCAGACATGGTACCTAGACCCTAGCGTGCGTTTCCACAACAAACAGCACTCTTTCATGTGGGCGGAGTTGTTGCAACTCACTGCTCCGTCCAGCACTCATTGTATTTCCTCCTGTATCAGTCTGCACCTCGTTTATCGTCCACAGAATGAGGCTGCATGCCGACATTTTCAGAACAAAACCGAACAGGCTGCAGTTAAAAAGAGCAGGTGTGTGCATTTAGTCCTTCTCAGGCAAGCTCAGGGGTTTAGTGGCGTTGGAGCCCACAGGAACAATGCTCCACAATGCTTTTTTTTTTCTCTTAGTGAGGATTAGAATAAATGCAGTTTACATAGGAAATTAATATATATGAAAATACTTAAAATCCACTCATTACTAAAAGTGTCTCATCCAAGAGAGACAATAAAAACTAAAGTAATAGTCAAAGTTGTCACATAGAAATTTAAGGTGTTCTGATGGATTCATGTTGTCAACGTACCTTACAAGTTAAGTTCCACCTTAAAAGTTGGCGGCATTCAGCCCAGTGAATTAAATCATTTTTTCTCTGACTCCAGCTGCTGCAAGAGGCAGCAAAGCATCCTTCAATTGTACAGTTTACCAATAAAACTCTCCATGGTAAAAACAGTGGTTAAATAAGCCTCTAAACTAGCCGTGATCGTCTGCTATTGACCGATGAACAGACTGCAGTGTTCACAGCTCCACCTTTTAGTACCAGATTTGTGTGCTAGCCTAGGTACCCCAAAAATAGGGACGATACGGAACGGTTCCATTGGTACCATCCACAACTTTTCACAGTGGAAATGGAAACAAAGCATACTGAACTGAACTGTACCACACTGTACTGCTTAGCGGAAACAGGGCTAAACTATCAAACTAGGCAGCACTGATCAAATACGAATCAAGATTCTGTCACTGCATTGCCTATTTCTCGCATCAAATGTTTTCAAGACATATCTGGGTGTACTGTTAAGCTGTAAAATGAGAAAGCTTGTGGCCGGACTATCTGTCTTAGGGTGAATTGTGTGGATGTAGTGACAGTTTCAGCAAATACGACAAAGTTATTTTCGTAGAAGTTACCAACTGTGGCTTTTAACAGCAGGTGGTTGCTACTTAGTAGTTTTCAGGATCCCTCTCCGCCTCTGCATGTCTGTGGTGTGATTTGTTCAACACTCTTTGTAAGATACAAAGAACATCACTGTGTCTCTGTTATTTCTTTGTGTGTGAAAATTGCACTTGGTGATTTAATTCCTGGGTTTAGTTCCTAAGACTGTTCTGTCAAAAAGGCCCATCGTTACCAATAAAGTGACATTTTGTCTGACAGTGCTGATAGCGGATAGAGTGTTTATGAAGAGCCCACTGTTTCTTTTTTTACTTTGCCCTTGTGTTCAAGTCACTTAAGAGCCCACTGTTAGGGGGTTTATGTTTTTAGTTGTAGCAGAAGGATCAATACTGCTTCTTTTTCAGTTAAATTTTGAGCTTTGATGTAATGATTTTGGATACCAGCCAGAACAGCTGTAAGTAGTGAAGTGCTTTCCTTTCACCTTGCTTTACTGTTGCCACAGAGATTCGAGTACTTAAAGGTCTTTGGCATGCAAATGGCTACAAGACCTCTCAGAAACATAGGGAAGTGGTGAATAGTGGGTTAATAATCAGGTCTCTGAACTGAAATCTACCTTTGTTATCCAGGTTTTTATAATATTCTAATAACAAGCCAAGTTTCCCATTTACATGATGTTTGAAATCCTGTTACTGCCAAAAGATATAATTACATGTAAATACAGCCACTTTTCCCACTAGGGGGCCAGTAGCCTTCCGCCACCTCCTGGGGATCCTATAAAGAAAACATGCAACACCATTTTTACACCTTCTTTAAAGCTAAAGAAGAACAAATAAAATGGCTGTCACTGGACATTTGTGTGTGAATGGAGATTAGCTTTAACCATTGAGTTCACACAGCTAGGCTCAATGGCTCAGCTGGACGACGACAGAGGTGAAAGCACATTTAAGAGTTCTGATGGGAGTCATTACATTTCATGACACCTCCAGAGCTGACCACCCCCTTCATTTCTACGAGCATACAGGGGGGGTGGTCATCAAACCTGACCCCTGGCGAAACTCCTAAAAGATGCAACCTCCAACCGGCCATAGGGGTTGATGGGAAATAAAGTGTCCTGTCAGGGTTAGGCCTGTTGTTTATCAGCATTGGCAGTTTTACAATCTCTTTACGCTGCCTTCACCCAGCCAGCCGGTCGGCATGCAGCACGCATGGTGCATCATCATTATGGTCGCCATTCTTCTACTTCATCTGCCATGGTTCAGTGGAGCACAGCTCGCCCAACTTCCTCTTTTTAATTGCCTGCATGCTCATTAAAATTCGGGGAGCCGCGCTTCTTAAAGCTCATCGAGTCTCACCTTAGATGGAAAAATAGCAGCAGTTGCGACATCGGGGGCTTGATAGTAATAACCAGCAAACAGAGGATATTAAAAAGAAAAAGGGGGGAACACTGCTCCGAGGTGTCCTGCTTGGCCTCTGTTTGTCATAATAACCAGCCTTGGAAAAATGGCTGTGAGAAAGTGAATGGCTATCCCTTTTGTCAGAAAGTGTTTTCCATGGTACGTACATGACTTGTAATTATTAGGTGGCTATTAAGATGTCTCGCATGGCTGTTCTGCTTTTTTCTCTCTGCACAGCCTTGACTGTAAGTTATCATTAGAGTGCAATGCCTTTGCTGCACGATTACAATGAATTTACTTTTAAGAAAAATATGTATTTATAGATATAAAATAAAAACCTTTGTAAATGTAACATAAGTAACATTCGGTTAGATTTTTTTTCAGTCAGCTTTATAGTTATATTTACCATTTAAGTTTTTATTTTTCTTCAGTTTGCTTTATTATAGGCATTCTTAGGTAGGATTTAAGAAGATCGAAATGGGACTCATTGTGTTCTCTTGTCATGGCCAACTAGTATTGATCATGAACCAAACAAACGTAAATTCAATATCTGTTTTTGTTCCATATTGTAACTTTAACAATAGTGGAAAAAAGCTAATCTCCAAAATCAGGTCCCTTCTCTCTCAGCAGCAAGGTCATCCATGCTTAAATTTTTTCAGGGTTGCAACTCATTGTATTCAGGGTTGAGCCAAAAAGCCATCCCACAGCTTCAGCTGGTGCAAAATGCAGCTGCTTGGCTTTTATCCAACACTAGAAAACATGACCATATCAGCCCTGTTTTAGCCTCTCTTCACTGGTTACTAGTCAGTTTTAGAATTGATTTTAAGATTTTACTGATCACTTTTAAAGCATTAAAGCATTTTCTCCCTGATTCCAACTTACCTCCTGGAGAGGTTCCTGTTACGAAGGTTTGGTCAAGCATAAGATGAATTTATACTTAATCGTCAAACGGTTATATCATACTTATAAATGCCAATCCATACTCCGCATGTCCACAAGGTTCCACTTTGGTCTGCGTGACAAATATGTAGACAATGGAAGTGCTACTGTGGAACAAGGTGTGTATCGGAGTGACCGATACAAGTCTGCAGCTGTCCACGAAATGTGGAAAGTATGCTGGTTGTTTATGGTTACATGTGCAGACTCCTAAACTACACCTTAGCCCAACGGTTCCCAACTGGTGGGTTGCAGTCCAAAAATGGGTCGCCTGTTTATTCTGAATGGACTGCAAATGACTCGCAAACAGTCAGGTTTGTAAAAAACACACTTTATTTTTTAGTACAATGAATTTCCAGCACAGAGCTTTTATTTTGAAGTGCGGTTTCCAGCTGTAGATTGAGTGACTAATGGACAGCAACTTGACAGAGACAGCAAACAAGCTCAAGGACATGTCCAAACTCAAATATGACACTGAATGTATTCAACTGTGTGGACCTTGAACTAATGACAAAGGTGAAATCTGGACCTTGTAGCTGGACTAGTTGGAAACCACTGCCATAGCCAATGATGTCAAAAGTAAACACATTTACCTTTGGAAATATAATCAAAGATGATCCCACCTGATTATGTACAATCCATGCGTCTGTCATTGTGATGATATCAGCAGGTGAAATCAGATGCTCAACTATAAGTCAACACCTACACTGTAGGTATCCGTGGCTGGACTTTGGTAAACCCTTGCATCATTTATAAATCCAAATACGCAGTTGCCAAAGCAGACCTGTTTTCTCTATCGTGGAAAAATGGCAGGGAAAATCAATTTCTCCCACAGCCTGCTCATATTTGGTGCAATGGGATACTTCCAGTATTACTGGGTTCACCAGTAAAACTCATGTTTGCATCTTCTTTGTGGCTTCCCTGCTGTGAGGAACTGATGCCCCAGGGCAAAAGTTGATGAGATGTTTCGTCTGAAGAAACAAAATCTGTTCAATCCCAATGGACAGCCATATTCTGCCGGGTGCTTGGTCCAGTGCTTCTCCTCTGAACTTGTCATTAGATATGATCCTTCATCCACTGACCCGGGACGTTTCATCATCAATCTCCCACACACTGTCACTGGATCCTTTCTGTTTTTGCTGCTCGGTATCCTCAGTGTTGTCGGCTGAGTCACAAACTGTGATCGCTCTCTGGCTCGACCATTATTCTCCCACATTATTCTCTGGAGGCTGAGGATCTCTGAGATTCTCTCTGTGCTGGAATAAACACATGTCAGGATTTTGGATGTCAGGACACTGTGAGCTTGTACAGTGAGAGTGTGTGAGTGTACTGTACGATCACCTCTGATTTTACTCCAGGAGCTTGCCTCACCTGTCTGCTCAGTTTCAGCTCCTATCAGGATGCATTCCCCGGTCTTTTGTACTTGTAGCCTAGCATGTTTATTAAAGCTGCAGGTGAAAAACACCTTCAAGCTGCACATTTGTAAGTTGTTGTTTTTTTCTTGTCAGTGCTGATGGGTCCTCAAAGAAAACACTGGTTGTCACCAAAGGCACCTTTAGGTCTTGATAAACTCCAATGACAGGAATGGACTTTACATCTGAGTCGTTAAATCTGCTCTTAGGTGGTATACTCTGGACTTCGTAGCAGTTTTATCTCAAACACTGTGATTACCATCTGTGACCCTGTTGTGAAAGGCCCAAGGAAAGAGTACACAAGGCCGAAAGTTGTCTCTTCCAGACAATTTCACCCATGTCGATCACTCCAGTGTCTCTCTGGTTTGTAGTGCATTTATTAACTCTTTTTTTCTTCTCCTGTTTCTCCCATATAGCTCGTCTGAGAAGTCCCTGCCTTGGAGAACTGCAGGTATGTCAAACTAAAACACTGAAATGATTTGATCCCTCTTCCAACAAAATCTGTTTTTACCATCTGTACTAGCAGTCAGGTCATAATTGGTGTTCTCTACACTCAGGCATTGAGAATTATGCGTGGTGCGTATTGGTCAAAAAAATAATGTGGAACAATGAATTACTGCTCACTCTGTAGTGTTTTACTGCAACATAACAGGGTCACAAGGCCACCTACTATCTCAGGGATACTTTTTGCTGTTGATGTCATTCAGTACCAAAATACATTCTTATTTAGATTATCTCTACAGGTTTGAAGCGACCTGTGGCTTTCTATCCTGTGAATAAAGTGAGCTTGCATTCATAAAGTATTAATCAATTTCTGTTTTGGATTACAGAAAAAAAGTATCAAAGAAATACTTCACCTCACGAATTATCATTTGAGTATCGATTACTCACCCTGTGTGACGCAACAGTTTTTTATCTCATGCCTACAGTGAACGAAGTGTCCAAAAACTGAAAAAAATCTTAATGAACCGAAGTAAAGGGGACCACCTTTAACAACAGCAAAACTATAGCTCGTTTCCCTCAAACACTTTCGGTATGGTACCTTTGGAACTAGAAGTAACCCTTCAGACATGGTACCTAGACTCTAGGATTTCCACTGCAAACAGTACTCTTTAAATGTGGGCGAGGTTGTTGTCACTCACTGCTCCGTCCAGCACCCACTGTATTTCCTCATTACTAGTGACACAGAGGGAAGTCTGCACCTTGTTTATCGTCTGAACAAAGTAAAACAGGCTGCAGGGAGAGTCTCTCTTCATGGGATATTAAAAGTAGCAGTAAAACTCCCCATGGTGTGAATGGTGGTTACATGAGCCTCAAACCCAGCCACAACTCAGCCCTGAGCAGAGTGATCGTCCACTATCGACCAATCAACGGACTGCAGTATTCACAGCTCCACCTTTTAGTACCAGATCTGTGTGCTAGGTACCCCAACAGAAGGGGTACCAAAAATGGTAATGGTACAGAGCAGTTCCATTGGTACGATCCACAATTTTTCGTGGTGGAGACTGAAAAAAATCGCACCGACTGATCTGTGCTGTACCGTACTGCACGGTGGAAACAGGGCTAATGTCTAAACATCTGCTTACAAACTCACACAACTCATCCAGTCTCGTACTCAGTACTTCCCAAATAGACAGCCCTTTCCGATGGGGAACTTAGTAGAAGGTGAAACGTATCTATACTCTCTTCAAAGCCAGACTCAATTGACAAAAACACTAATTTTACGTTGCTGAATTTGGGAGCTGCTCTTCTACTGCTGCCTTAGTTAGTGTTTTTGTGCTATGGCATGAGCTTGGCTGTTAGTTTGTATTCACCAAAGTCACATAATGACAAAAAACAAACTGCAGATTGAGGCAGTGATAGACCAACTGCTCTAGTTTTCAAAGAGGTAAAACTACTGGTTTTGTCATTGGAGTCTTGCTTTGAAGAGAGCACAGATAAGTTTCACTCTACATTTAGTTCCCTGTTGGAAAGGGCTCTCTGTTTAGGATGTCCCGAGCACATGACTGGTTAAACGTGTCTTAAATTATCCTGCACAAGTTTAATAAGCATTAGTAAACAGATGTTTGGCATAGTTTTGCTGATGTTAAATGTGGTCGAGTATGACTTGAATTCATCAAGAATGTTCTTAGTTTTTTAGATTCTTCGTTCACCTGAGGAATGTGAGAAAAACATTTCAATTCAGTGTAAAACAGGTGAGTAGTTAATAACAAATGGTCATCTGGAGGCTGAAGTATTCCTTTAAGACATACAGTCAGTGATCAGTAACAACTGCTAGACATGACTGCTCCTCTGTTTACATATCCTTGCTTTACCTTATGAGGTTGACTCTAAATGACGGCGTTGTGTTCTGTATCACACTGATTAGATTGGGACATGTGTAATATAAGCAGTGTTCAGCTAAGTGCTTTTGAAACATTATTTAATATTGGCAGAAATTGTGTGTGTGTGTCTGTATTGGTTTGTATGCGCCCTGCTGTGTGTGTGCGTTTGTGTGTGTGTAGTGCAGTGCAGGCATGTTTCACATTTCCTCAACAATCATTGCTAACATGAGGCATTGCAACCAGGCACACAGTAATGGACAGCCTGAGGCGTATTCTTGTTTTAATATTTATCTAAGCTATTTCTGCCCACTCACACACAACAGCATCGGTGATGTGCAGCAGAAGGATCTCTCTCAGACCCCTTTGGCCTCTGTTTGTTTAGTCCACATCCTTGAAGGATCTTCAGCAGAGACCAGATAATGAATTGAATTTACTAATGTATTTCATGGCTTATTAATTGCATAGTGGAACTTAGCGAATTTCTGCAATGGTCATTAATCTTTTATTGTCGATCCCGTCAGAAAAGCCTATGGGGGGTTATAGTTGTACATATGCACTGGGAATATTAATACTACACAGTTTTCTCATTTGCTGCCCATTCTCCATTTCCTTGCTGAATGCATTTCATTAGTGTTTGAACAGAGCCTGGGACTAATCACAATCACTGTTTTGCTTCGTATTGATTTCTCATTGTACTGTAGATGATAAATGATAGTCAGATGTGGTAATGTACTTTTTCCAATCTAAATGAATTAAACCCTAAATGTGTGGCACAGAGCGAAATGGGCAATGTTTGTCTGTGAGGCTTATTGGCCTCATCAGCCACCGTATGTCTCAGCTGTCTAAGAGTTTTGGATAGAAGTGTTACTGTGGAAACAAGCCTTTTAGCCCCAGGAAATGTCAATGCAGTCACACCTCATGTCCACCGAGAGAAGAAGACAAACACCACAGAATGAGCTTTCTCTCTGTTTGTTTCTGTCCCCTGTCTCTTTTTGTTTCACTGCTTTTACTTTTTCAGGCATGCACTCTGACAGGTTAACATGTCAGCCTCATGTTCAAAAAAAGACTCCATGTCATTTAAAATGAAAACGCGACTATGTGCATGCTCAGTATCTAGCAACATTTTTGTAGTGCCCCTTTTATACAGCAGTCATGTGCACTGACTTTTGAACATGTTGAAAGAAGAAATTGTAAGTTGCATGCCTTACCAAATTAGTCCCAGTGAAATGTAAGTTAGTGTCTTTAGCTGCTGTGCTTTGATGTATTTCCCAGTGACACAGAATAGAGATGAATGAATGAACAAAAAAAAGACCCCAGCCACATTATTTTGGAAATGAGAACAAACGTCTGATGGTTGAAAACTGGCCCTGTCATAACAACGAGGCCCCAACAGTGTTAGTATCCGTTAGCATGAGAGAGATGAAGCACAGGGTATGCTCCATGTGATGTTAGTTCCTGAAGCAGCCCACTATAAATGTCTTTCCCCATGGTTTGAAGCTGTCATTAAGGGTGTGCCATATCATCCTGTTCACGATAATACAGGTATAATTTTTAATATATATGAAAAATTCATATCGTGATACTCGAGATATTTACGGCACCCTTGGCCTACGGCAACGACAAGCATGGCTGAAAGGCCTCAAAGTAAAGAAATTCTAGCCTGCGGTCTGTCACCACGGTATTTTGAGGAAACGAAGACACACTGATGTACCACTGATGTGCTGTTGCTAGCTAGCTCTGTGTGGCTAAAAGTTGCAGATTTATTGAGGGGTGGAAGTCATGATATAATTGGTTGGTACTAGCTTACAAAAGAACGTGTCATTTTTTTTAATATGAAGAATATGAAGAAATTGATTTTTTTGTAATTTTTTTGCTATATCTTGTTAAAACATTGCACAAAATGTCCGGGGAGGTGATACAAAAGGGTTAAAAGGGCATTTCTTGTTTCATCTCAACTGGTTTAAAAATTTAATATAGGATTTCATGTATTTTTACAAGCACTAATAACAGATGTTGTTATTATTGTTACTGCAAATTTAATCACATTGTGAAGTGAATATTACATGGTTAGGTTTGTGTATTTGATATTTGTTACTCACCGAGACACCTGCCCAGCTCTCCTCTTGTTCCCCTCACACCACAGCTCAATTTGTCACCAGTGGCAATTATCTCTCCTCTTTTCCTTCTTGTTCCCAGCCCATTGGATGCCTAGCAGGCTCATAATTACACTGCTGTGGTCCTTTTATATGCTTATGAATATGTATTTTCAGCCTCACCAGTCTCAAAATTAGCACTAGAATCCAGATTTATTACCAGTAAACTTGACCCAGCAAGGCCACTCTCCATTATGTGACCCTGTGTGGTTTCTCAGTTTTAAGGTAGACTTGAAACGTGCCCAACAAAAACAAGTCCAGATGTCACTGTGGTTTATATACATATATATTTTTTTAATTTCACATAATTTTTATCAACACATTAATTAACTGGGTACAGCAACCTCAAAGTCGCTCTTTCAATCCAGTAAAATGCTGACAAAAAAGTTATCTGGTTGTGTGTATTGGTGCTGCTATTCTGTAGTTTTATCTAATACATTATGAATAGACAAGAAAATGTATTGGGGTCACAGGATGCTTTGACAGCTGGGGTTAAGTGAGCTAAATGAGTAGAGATTAACATTTAACTGCAAAATAAGTTTTACTATCTATCACCAAGGTAAACTGTAAAAGAGCTCACAACTCTCTTCTTCAGCTTCTCTATCCAGAGACAACATTAAACAACATTGAATTATCACGTATGAAAGACCTGATTATGAATGCCAGAAAACCCCTATCATACACGGATAACCGGAGCCAGTGATGTTTCATCTTCAATGTGTGAAAACGAGCTTCTGTCTCTCTTTCTTTCTTGCTGTCTCCCTCTCTTCCTGTTCCTCCTCTGTTCTGGCTTTTTGGCATCTCATTTATCAAACAGGGTCAAGGCTCAGTGCAAAAACCCTGTGGTCTGAAACGACACACTGTGTGCCAGACGCAGAGTCACTGCCAGGATGGAAGGAGACAAAAGACTTGTTCATTCGTGTCATTACTTACATTTAAAGGACATAAAAATGCTTTTAGACCACATAGGACCGTATGTTGGTTTTACTGTAAATATTTGAACAAGTTTCTTATATCACCTGCGTGAAATGATTTTAAATGTTATTTTATTACGGTCTCCCTGTTTGTCAGGACATGTTGCCAAAGGGCATTGGGGTGGGTAACACTATGTAATAACCATCATTAATAAATGCTGTGTTGATAGTGAATAAAAGTTAAAAGTTATTTTACTTGTTTACTAATTATTAGTAATGCATGGTTTATGGTATTTTAGCAGCTTATTGTTGCACACAGTATAACTTTTTATATACTATATTACACAGTCTTTATTAACCATTTACCAAGGTATCGTAATCATCAGTTGCAACTTTATACTACTACTACTACTACTACTACTACTAAAGTTGCAGCAGCAGAGAGCGTAAATAGAAAGTAAAAGCGTAAAAAGAAAAAGTTTCAGACCTGTATCAGGAAGTCAGAGTGAGTTAAAGGCTAAAGTGAACAGATACGCTTTTAGCTCTCTTTTAAAAATATTTAGCGATCTAGCTTCCCTGATATCTATGGGTAGTGTGTTCCATAGTTTTGGGGCGTAATTGCCCGATCTTCTTCCGACTGTTACTGGGAACCTCCAATAAACCATCAGCAGATGATCGCAGTGTTCTTGTAGGCAAATAGTTAACAAGGGAGTTAGCGATGTAGCTTGGTCCCAGCCCATGTAGGGCTTTGTATACAAGGAGGAGGAGCTTAAAATCAGTTTGAAGTGTAACAGGAAGCCAGTGCAGAGAAGCTAAGATGAACCTGATGTGCTCTCTCCTCTTGGTTCTGGTTAATAGCCGAGCTGCAGAGTTTTTAATATGCTGAAGTCTTTCAGTGGTAATTTTTTGGGAGGCCGGTAAAAAGTGCATTACAGTAGTCGACTCGGCTTGAAACAAAGGTATGAATCAGTTTCTTGGCATCTTTTTCATTTAAAAATAGTTGTACCTCAGCTGTTTCTCAGGTGGAAAGCAAGGATCACGCCAAGACTTGTAATCTCGGGAGTTAAATTTCCCAGATTATTAAGCTGTATTACTATCAATGTTTTAGGGCCACCAACCAAGATTTCAGTTTTGTCTTCATTCAACTTTAAGAAATGACTGCTAACACATTTATTTGTCGCCAACAGACAGGTAGTAATGGAGTTTATGGCTGTGGCATTGTTTGGTTCAGCAGAGATGTACAGTTACGTGTCATCTGCGTAACTACGACCATCCAAATAATAGACGACTAATTATTATTCATTAACAAGTACTTAATATAGTATATAAAATGACATAATGTGTGCAACAATAAACTGCCGAAACACTATAAATTAAAGTATTACCAATAATTAGTAAACATTATTATCATTTTATTGTATGTTAATAATATATGATTTATAAATGATGGTTATTATACAGTGTTACCTTGAGGTGCAATGCCTGACCGTAGCATACTCCTCATTACACAGCCCTCAAACCCTCAAGAGAATATTAAAGTAAAAAGAAAAATATGAGACTGATTAATAATTGCTGATTCACTGCAAAGTGTGAAATTTTATTTTAAGTACTGAGAAAAGTTTTCAATGACCCCAAGAAATAGTCTCTGAGGGTGCTGCAGTAACCACCCACCCCCAGCTGGATGAAGTATATTATGTGTATTATTATCTCTCTCTGTCACATCACCTCTCCTGGTCGCTGTCACCCTGCTATATATCTCCTTTTAATTAATTCAAGCAGCACAAGTTTACCAGATGGTTTCCTATACTATTTTGTTTAGTGTCCTCTGAAGTAATTTGTCTGTAGGCCTATTAGTCTGTGGTGGCAGCAAGGTTTGGACCGCATTCAGACAGCCTCTCTGGCACGAACAAAATATAGTTCAAATCCAGCTTTCAACCAACAGCAGCAGTTTTGTCATGAGTGACGACTCTGTGGTGTCAGTGTTGTTATACTGATGAGTGAAGGAGCTCACATTTCTCAACTATGATGTTTTCACACTGTCATGTTGCTTTGCTGACAAAACGTCACCTGGTTCTGTCAAGGTGTGATTTACAATATTAGAATCAAACAAAAGATCCGCACACTGTATTGAAAGCTCCCGGCTATTGTAACTGTGCAGCATTTCAATCTAACAGAGGTTTTTGTGAGGCACTGTCAATTCACTGTCTCAAAGCAGAACAAGCAATAAATAGACACAGACATAAGCATCACTCAGGTGTTTGGCGAAATCCTCTGTTAGAGCAAAACAATGCACACTTAAAAATGCAGGGAGCTTTTAATACAGTGTGCAGATCTTTTGTCTGATTCTTGCCTTCATTACATTTTCGGATTCAGCACCTGTAAAAGGTTTTTACATGTACGCACCCTCTACTCTGCATGTTTATGATTTATAATGTTGCAAGAGCATTATGACCTTGAGGGCCTTAAGTCTTCTGCACAACAATTTAATTAAGTTCAACTGTAATGCTTTGGTTTTTTTGGATTAATTACAAATGCATTGCATGCAGAAATGAAAGAAAATCACTTTGCATCAAAAAATAATTTAATGAAAAATAATAAAATAAATAATGAAAATAATAACGCAACACCCTATAATTAAATTCTTCAATTCCTTTAATTTATATTAAATGGGAAAAAAACCAACATAAATATAAATTATATTATTTTGCAGTATTGTTTGTAGTGATTAATTAATGCACCAATTAATAAACCAGATGAAGAAATCAGATGGCCATCTACGAGCTTCCTCTGGCTACAGTACTGTGTATGTTTCACTGTCGCCCAGCACATAAATCTTTCGCTATTTTGCTCCGGAATTCTTAACCAGGGACAGATATTTTGTCAAAAACAGAAAAAGAAGAGAAGAAAGAGACAGTACACAAGAAACAGTGAGTGGGTGAGTGAGACAGCAAGACTAAACAGAAACTAAAATTTATAAGGTTGTTATTTTAAGCGGGGTTATGTATTAAATTAGAAACAGGAGCGCTGTTGAAAGTGACACAATTTGCAAGATGTTTTGCCAATAGTGAGAAGAGAACTTTCTGAAGTTGCAGAGGAAAGGCAGGGACAGACCTTCTCCCAACAGGCCGTGCCAAATGTGTATTCTGGCAGTCTGCACTGAGACCTGCTTGAGTCCCATCTGTAAATGGGCAAACACCCTCATATCTTTAGAGGTGGAAGTGCAAAATGCCAGGTTGTCAAACACCACACTAGGCTTATGTGTCAACAGATTTATTCAACAGGTCAGCTTGGGCAACGAGGTGGCTTTTTCATGGGATTCGACTCTCGTTCTCACACCAGCTAATCGGGCAGGATTTGACAGACCCTGGCTGCCAATGTTTGCCTCCCTGTTCCCCTCCACTTGCCGCCTATTGTTGTAGTGATTGCAGAGTAACCCATTGACACTGGTCACGCTTAACTAGATTGTGATTATGGGGAAACATTGCGCACAGGGACATAAGAGGGCTAATTCCAGCTCCTGTTTGCCACACTGGTTGTTGTCATGCGTGACGAGAGGGGGATGTAGGGAAATGTTCGGGCAGTGAAACTATTTAGAGCATGGCTGTATGCATAGTTGAAGTGACATGCTACCCAACTTTGCTTTCCCAAATTAGTATGGCAGTAAAATTTAATGACTCCAACTGTACACAAGCGTGAAACTAATGTTGCAGAAATTATTGTCTGTTATTGTTTCCTCTCAACTCCATCAATTGTTGACTGCTTTATTGGCTATTATAATCTTTCCATTCAAAGCCAAAACTCTGTAATTGTTTCAGACTCGAAGCTCTTTCTCTGTGTCTGACTCCCTGCTCTGCTGTGTCTTCCCAGATGCCTCCGCCTCGGGGGACACCAAGTCTCGGGTGACTGACAGCTCCCAGTCGCCCAGCTACCGCATCAGGACTGAGTCAGAGCAGGTGTCTCTGTACTCCCCGGAGCAGTCCTCCCTCCATGAAAGTGAGGGTCTGTTATTGCCTTCTCTCTATCGTCTGCAGCCTCCTTTTCCCTAACTCACATCGTTTTCTTGCTTCAGCATTGTCCATCTAAGCGTATGTGGCAATCCTTCTACTATAGATTGTTTCTTAACCTCTCTTCTGGTGAGACAGAAAGCCTGTTTCGTCCTGCACCATTGTCTTTTCCATACTTTATACTTTAAGTGTCAGTGATAACAGCTGATCTCTCATCGCAGCTTATGAAAGCCTGAATGATGTAGCATGGCAGACTGAATTATAGGGGTGGCGGAACAGTTTTCCTCCTGCTGTGCCATTTGTCATTAGTAATGCTGTCTAGGTAAAGGTCATGTCTATTATGAAACCACGTATGATGTGTCTGTCTCCTGCTTCTTTAATCCCCCCCCTCTCCTCTCCTCTTCTCTATCTGTCTTTCCTACTCTCATTTTTGTCCATCTTTTTTGGTCACTTTCTCTTTAGGGTCCGCAGGGAATTCGCGTAGCTCAACTCAGATGAACTCGTACTCGGACAGTGGCTACCAGGATGCCAGCAGCGGCTACCTCAGCAGCCAGAACCTGGGCAAGGCTGAGCTGAGGATGCAGCACTCCTTCCCTGGCGCCGGCACTGGTACCCTGGGGAGGAATGCCAGGGCCGAGGGCCAGGCTTCAGCCCAGGTACTGCCAGCAATCAACGTCCAACATATTGGTGTTGTCAAGCACAAAATATATCTGAAACATATTATCCTCTGAATAAGACTAGCGTCTATTCAGTATATTTTTTAATTTAACTGTCATTGTTCACAATGTTCAAGGGCTCATGAATTTAATTACATAACTGACTGTTAGCTTTTAATTCATGACAACAAAAGAGAAACATCAAAATTGCTGTTGCATGTTTTTCAGTGAAGGTAGGGATGTAATGCTTAAAGGCACAGAAGGCACACAGTGCACCGAGCACGGCGACATAATCATGCTTCATACAGTGTTGTACACACAGACCACTGAGAAACCAAATGGCACTGTCACACACAAAAGAGTGGGGGGTGGAAGAGAGGAAATAAATGCAGCCTAGAGTAAAGTCATGCCCTGTAATAAATTGGTTTACATAATGCTGTGTTATTCAGCATGTCAATGTCATTACACAAGTCAATTAATAGCAAAGATTACAACATGATTGTTAATAGGGATGGGATGATATTAGATTTTATCGCAGATAGCGCTAAAAACGCTCAAATTAAGTTGATCATGGTGAATTTCCATTATCGGGATAATGGTGAATATCCTGTCCAGCAGCACCCAAAGAGACTGCAAAAACAGGCTGCATACACACCAACCTCAAAAAATGTCAAAGATCTTAATCGAACATTGGCATATTTCATATCAAAAGATATGATGCCCTTTCACAAGTCAAAATAAATAGCCTGGCTTTAAAGATTGATTGTTTTTCAGTAAGAAGCAAGTTGATATTTGTTTCTTAAGTTCATGTAAGGTAAAGTGATCCCAGTAAGTTTTAGGGTGCTTTCAGACCTGGAGTTCACTTTCTTTGGTTTGAATCAGGGACTAATTTTGTTTCAAAGTTGCATAATTGCCTAAAGTTGGTTCGTGTTCTCACAGCAGCATTTGTAAGAGGACCAGACCAAATGCCTTGTGCGAGAAAGCTGCTATTGATTGGTCAGAATTTCCATGCGCGAAAAATCCAGGAAGTAAACAAAACGTTGAAGAAACTTAAAAGATAAATGTGACACTTTCTAATGTCACAATGGAGTAACAACTGCGCAGGTTGATTTTAGCGCTGGTCATCGTGGACTATATTGCTGTCATTGTTCATTTGAGTCAAAGCATACAGTTTGAAAACGAGGCGCGGCTCCAACTAGAAAACAATGTTTTGATGCATTGGATGTGCTGAATGTGCATATTAAGGCAGTACAGGAGGAGGCGCACATTAATAATCCTCCAGGACTGTAACATGCTCATGTTTAACCCAGACAATATGTCATGTGACTGCAGTTGGTTTGGATCGAGGTCGGAACATGTTCTCGCCACAAACGAACCGCACCACAGTTCGTAAGTAACCGGACCGATACCACCTTTTCAAGAAGGTCTTGAACCAGTTTTTTCGGTGCGCACCCAAGTGCGATCGCTGTGTTCACACCTGCCCAAACGAACCGCACTTAGGGGGCAAATGAACTTGAGTTCGATTAAACCGAACCTAACAGGGCAGGTGTGAAAGCAGCCTTAGTGTCATTTTAAGAGTTATAATCACATTTTGATGATCAGGATAATATCGTGAATTGCAGTTACATTTGGCCAGGATAATCAGGACATGAAATTTTCATATCATCCCTTGCCTAATTGTTAATGATTACATAGCTCCTGAATGACTAAAGAAATGAAACACAATTACAGCCTTGGCCAGAGACATTATGTTTTCAGGTTGTCTGGATGGACGTATATCCCATTCTCGTAAATGGTATATGTCAGGAGCACCTTGAGGGAGGTTCTTCAAATTTGGCACAAACGTCCACTTGGACTCAAGGATGAATTAATTAGATGTTGGTCGTCAAAGGTCAAGGTTGCTGTGATCTCACAAAACATGTTTTCAGCCATAACTCAAGAATTCATACACTAATTATGACAGACTTTCACATAAATGTCTACTATGCTAAAATGATGAAGTGATGAGAGTTTATATCCTAAAGGTCAGCTTCACTGTGACATTATGTTTTCTGGCCATCGTTCAATGCCAGAAGGAACAGAAAGGAAGACATTTGGTGAGATACTGGGTAGGTGACACTAATCTTGGGTGTACACCTTGAAACTGTGCTGATCGTGTAGATCTTCTGTTTTGCCGAGTTGAAGCGTCCATGTTTTAGAATTTGTTACAACATCCATATCTGAAGCGTTGTCTACTGTCATGGTTTGTGTTTGCGTTAATCCACCAGAAGCTCTTTGAATTTACTGATATTGAGCTTCAGGTGACTTTTGTCGCACCATGTGATGAAGCTCTCTATCAGTCCTCTTTACTCCTCTGTCAAAGTACTCTCTACAAGTAGACAGCATGCTTCTCACAGGAAGTTATGCCCTGGAATTATACATTTATATAATGACAACTTCCATTTCACCTAAATACACTTATACCTTTTCATGTAAGTCCCTCAGATCTTCACTACATATATCACATGAGTCTGGACAGATATGGATGTTAACTGCAATGTGACTGGTTGGCGGAGGCGTACAACCACAAGACAGTAATTCTAGTTTTCTTTCTGACTTGCAGGCTCCAGCAGTCACAACAGCAGTGCCTGGTCGTGCTATGCGGAGGGTAAGCTCAGTGCCTTCTCGCTCTCACTCGCCAGCCTACGCCAGCAGTATGTCCCCCTCCCGCGGCTCCCTGCGTACCTCAGTTGGCAGTGCCTATGGCTCCCCCATCGTAACTGAACCCAAACCTCTCTCCAGCATCTTCTCTACGACCTTGCCCTCTGCGCAGCGCACCAGTACCACCGGAGGGGGTGGCAACAGCTCACCCTACTCCACGCAGAAAAACTCCCCTGCTGCACTACGACGCATGGGCTCCACGAACTCGCGATCGGGTAGCGCCAGCCGCACAACATCGCCCTATCAGGCCTCAGCGGGGTCATCATCGGGCCGCATGGGCTCGCCGCTGACAATGGTGGAGAACATCAACCCTCCACTGACGAAGCAGCCTACACACTCATCATCTCCAGTTAGAGCTAGTATGACTGCCGTGCCTCAGCACTACAGCTCCACTCTGCCCCGCTCCATGCTCCACAACACTGACCCCTATGGACCCCAGAGTTACGACATTTACGAGAGGATGACGCGACCTGACAGCCTCACAGGTGCTCATGCACACACACACACATACGCATAGACACACATGTTGCTTTTTATAGCAGTTGAGCACAGAAGCCTGCTTAAACTCACTAAGACTCTCATAACAGAAGATAATAACTATTTTCAACTGTCTATATTGTTTTGCTGCAGCGTTTTGTATACAAAAGGTCCAAGAGCAGCAGCAGTAGTAAAATAGCATCTGTCACATCAGAGAGGAAAAGTAGAACATGGTGTTTTCCTCGCTGTCCCTTCTTTTCCATTGGCTCATAGCTGTGTGAATCTCTATATGTCATAATGTGTGTGTGGTGTGGTGTGTGGGTCTGTGTGTATGTGCTTGTGTAGAGCCACATCTTCAACATTAATAGATTGTAGAGAGAATAAAGTTTTAGATAAAATGCTTCCATTTATTTAGATTTAGATGTTTTTACTTTTAATGATGAAATATGCAAGGACATTTTTTTATACCCAGACATAACTACAGAATTTACAGCAGACATAACACACACACACACACACACACACACACACACACACACACACACAATACAACAACAAATACTTCTGCAACAGCTCAAAGAAAATACTTATCTCCCGTTGAAGGAAATAAAAGAAAAAGCCAGATAAGTTGTGATATAATAGAATAAACTATTCTTATTATCTTTTTCTCTACCTTTCATAATTACCTGTACCTGCAAATAACGTTTGAGAAAAAAGATAAAGAATCTCAAAACCTTTTTTGGCAAGAAATTCTTAATTTAAGCCCTTAATGTAAGAAGTTATAATTTGTCAGTGTAGATTACCTTAAAAAAGAAAACATTAATATAATAAAAAAAGTAATATACACCTTTAAAACAGATGTTTTGTATTTCCTAGCATGTAAAATTTCAGTAATTCAACTTTGTAGACTGCCACATAATTACTTTTCAGTGAGTCTCCTGAACGTCTTGAGTAGAAGGTTTTTGTAATACGGGCTGTAAATATTTGGACAGTGATACATTTTTCGTTGGCCTGTTGTTTGCTCTGTGCGCAGCATACTGAATCTGAAAATAAACAGAGACTGTGAGGTCAGCGGTTGTCCTGGAGAGGAGCCAGAACATAGTTCCTGCAAGAAGACAAATATTAGCTCAAAGAGTATAACAGACTGCTAATCATAGTTAGGTTTGCTGTTAATAATAGAATCAGGTAGTCGTGATATAGTAGCCTGTACAGCTAACATGTGGCTGTGAAGTATTTTTTGCATTCAGTGTCCAGGTGTGTAGGATTTAGGAGGATATATTGGCAGAAATGAAATATTACATAATAAGTATGTTTTCTTTAGTTAATGATCACCTGAAAATATGAGTCATTGTGTTTTCGTTAACACAGAATCAGCTGTTTATATCCACATCCCTCATCCACGGATATCGCCATGTTGTACGACCGTGCTTCTACAGTAGTCCAGATTGGATAAACCAAACACTGGCTCTATAGAGGGCCATTTGCATTTTCTCATCAGCCACTGTAGTAAGCAGCCCCTCCGCGACAAGCAGCATTGGAAAACACTGATTCTTTTCAATGTGAAACTTTTTTATTTAGTGTTTTTTTAACCAGTTTTAATCACATGGTCCTCTTGTTTCCGACAGGAAGAGACCTTTGCTGATAATTGACCCTTTGTTAAGTCACGCCAACGGACGCAGTCTGGCTAATCATAACGTAGCACCAGGGTCCGACAACAACACAGCTGTGCTCCATTGACTCTAATGCAATCATTTCAGATTTCCTATATTTTCAGGCTGGTTTTGTGGATTTGGAGCTAAATGTTGTGCCTGAGTTACGTCGTATATTAATGATACTCGCTACCTGGAGAGGTTGGAAAAAGATATGCGTTTCTTCCCTGTTCCAAAACCAAAATCAAACCCTGAAAAGTGTAGGGTTAGCTAGCTAGCTACTGAAGATTTTCAATGATTATAACAGTGAAAAAAAGACCGACCCTGCTGTACAGGAACCAGTGAGGGGAAGCAGTATGATAATATTTCTTCAGGGAGTGCAGTTAGTTACAGTGAGCGCTCTATGCTTACTCAGACAGCTTATCGGACCATCACAAAGGGGCGGGGCTTATCAAAAGGTCAATTCAGCTCCCAATAAAAACCTACTGAACAACGAACACTGAAGGAATCCTGACCAGGAGTTCATGCTTGGCACACAAGATAAGTTTAAACTGGTAACAATCTGCCATCCTCAACGCTACATGCCACTAAATCCTACACACTGCTCCTTTTATATTCTAAAGCTGTGGAACAAATTTAAAGCAGGGTGAGCTGTTTAACCACTGAATACAAAAACAATATTTTCAGCCACGGTTCAGTTGCCCTGTATTGAGCAAGTTTATCAAGAATATTGGTTAATGTTAAGTATACATGGCGTTTATGCAAAGGCAGTTTCAATTTGCAGGTTAAATAAGCGATAAGCAATTTAATTATATACCTATGTAGTGAATAATAGAGAAGGTAGAGGAAAACATCTCTGCGACATATTATGGAGTTCCAATCGAATCCATTATTTTCATGAGTGCATTATCACGGCTATATCGTGGGTACTCGCCAAGGACAAAATGAGATGGCTGTATAACTGTGTGTGTTTGTGTGTGCGTGTAATTTAATCAAAACTGTTGAAGAGATCAGGAAGATAATAATTGGAAAACCTCCCTGCCCATAGTAGCCTGGGTGTCATCCTTTTAGGACTGGTGAATGTTTTCTAGCCAAACACATATCTTGTTTAAATCTGGAGTCGAGCAATTTTTCCCCACAGCCACAGCAAGAGGACAGCGTGTACTGATTCAGTCTCAGTTCCTGTTTTTTAAGGTATTTCCTGAAGATAAGAATGTAGCTCTGACAATAATGAAAATGCCACTTATTAGGTAGCAAAATCACACCTTTTGTTTACATTTCAGTATTACGTGAAGGCTTTTCAGCTGGAGAGAGCAATGAAAGTTGTCATTTAGCTGGTGAAAGAAAGCAGGATTCCACCGTAAAAGCCAAGTGCATCTTTGTTTTCCTCCAAAAGAAGAGGCACTTGTTCAGCAAATCACTGTATTGTGGTTCCAAGGTTAATGGACTGTTTTCTGCTTGACTTCATGCTGCCTGGGGATATCCTCAGATGCCCTGGTTGATGATGACGTTCAAGGTGAACATTTTTGGTTGTTGTGTGACATCGGTGTCTCATCATCCTCAGTGTGTTGTGTTTGCATGGAGGTGCTGCATGCACAGTGTCTCTGTTATTTGTTGTTGGTTATGTAATCATCTTCAACCAGTTGTCATTTTTACCATGTTTATTCTAGTGTCATCAGTTTTAACAGCACATGCTACATTGTGGTTTAACTTTGTAGTCTACACACTAATAGAGATATGATCAGGCCCACACTGAGCCAGAACGATGGCAGTAGTTCATGGCCATAACCTGATTAAAAACCCAAATTTCTACTGTAATATATTAACAGGGCAGCACAGTGGTAGTGCAGTGGTTAATAATAATAATAACTTTATTTATAGAGCACTTTTCATACATTAAGAAAATGCAGCACAAAGTGCTTAACATGACTGCACTGTCGCCTCACAGCATGAGGGTCCCACGTTTGAATCCACCAGCCAGCCGGGGCACTTCTGTGTGGAGTGTCAGCGTGTTTTTTCTCAAGGTTCTCCAGCTTCCTCCCACAATCCAAAGACATGAACGCCAGCTTAATTTGTGACTCTACATTGCCCGTAGGTGTGAATTTGAGCGTGAATGATCGTCTATCTCTATGTGTCAGCCTTGTGATAGTCTGGCAGCCTGTTCAGGGTGTGCCCCGCCGCTCGCCCCATGACAGCTGGGAAAGGCTCTAGCACACCAGCAACCCTGTATTGGGATAAGCGGTTACAGAAAATGGACGGATGGATGGATAACAACAACAACAACAATTATTCTTCATTCATTCATTCAAATTATTCATCAGATTACAAAGACTATAAGGTCTATTTAAAAAAAAAATACCAGGAAACTGAAGCAAATCCGTCCTGATTCAAGCCCAGACGGATTCTGAAAACGCAACCTGAACATGGCGGGTTGCATTAATGAGAATCAAAGCTCTACACAGCAGGGCTGGAATATGTTTTTTTTTTTCATATTAATCTATCAATAATTATCACAATATACATATAACAGCACTTCATTTAAAGTTATATTTATCTCTTGTTGAACTGCATGTAAATCAGAAGGTTTCTGCTGGTTCAACACAACTGTTTATTTCTTAAGGTGAAAGTTTGCAGATTTTCAACCAGCTTTGGATCGTAACAATGTGGGTAGTATGTGTAAAGAAAGTATGTTAAACTTCTGTCTTTCAACTGCATAGACAGCCCAAGTTAATGTGAAGACCATCTTTCCAGCAGTGAAACGGCTGAGTGCAGTCCACCAGCTGAGCAGCTGACATCTAGTTTAGCGCTCTGCTAACTTGAATGGGGATAAAGTAATTCAATCTTGTGGTTCTTTTAAACTTATGAAATGTTATCAGACCGAAAGGATTAAATCCTGATAAGGGAATGAGTCATTTTGCAGGGGTTGTGGCACTCAAAAAAAAAATCAGCAGATTTACAGACATTTTTTTCCCAATACAAGTCAATGGGGAATAAGTCTTTTTAAGCTCAAGGGATCACATGACGGACCCCAGAAATTGCAGTACTACTGTTTTTTCTGCTACAAAATTTGGTTTCGAAGTCTGGCGCATACACCAAAAATGTTTTTTAGCTTCTGGGTTTACTTACTTCTGGGTATGCAGCCCATTGAATATGCGCAGTCGTGTTTTTCCTGCTGGCCCCGCCCAGGAAGTCGCACTTTACCCATAGACTTTCCATGTGATGTCATTACAGTTTTTTAAATTGCTTTAACCAGCTTGAGAAAAGTTTTAGAAATGTAAAACCACCATGGCTCAAAAATTCAGATTAGAAAGATTCATAACTGACCATGTTTGCAGTTCAAGGTGTCTCGTCAGTAGTTTTACAGACATTTCTTTTACTGTGGTGGTCAATGGGGAAAATGCTAATTGGGCCACAGGGGATTTTTTTTGGCTGCATCACCACAAGTGACCACTGGGAAAAATTTGCTGCAAGGCTGAGCAGCTGTGCCGTGGACCTGTTGTGTGACCTGTCGCTGTCAGGATTCCTCATCTTATTTGTTACCCTTCTATCATGTGTTATTTATTAGGTGTCATTTTCAGGTGCGTTCAGTGGTTCTTGTAAGTAGGCAGTTACGTCACACTGCTCTGAGTAATGATGTCTCAAGCAGACACAAATGGGTTGTCAGTCTCTGTCCTCTAAGCAGAGTGAGACACCAGCCTCATTCTACTCTCCTTCCTGTATTTCTCACCCTGCTGTCCCCCTTACTGTCTCCCTTTCTCTCGCATTTGCTACAGCAGAGCCTTACCTCTAACACAGTAATTTGTCACATGTGTTTGATGAGCCATAGTAGAAGGAAATGGGATGATCACATGATCAGGCTCAATTGCAAGCATTTGGCAAACGCCATCCGACAGCCTAACCTTGATACTGTTGCTGTTGGTGGCTTTCTGTCAGTATCTATCAGATGATGTTTTGCCTCCTTTCCTCACCTCTCTTTTGCACTGTCAAAAATTGTGCGTATTCTTTTGGTGTCTTTTCAGCAGACTTCTAACCCTGGACTTGTATTTCTGTCTCCAATCTATGCTCTTCTCTTTTTCCCCTTATCTGCTTTTTTCCTACCACCCACCTGACTCCCCTGCCTCCACTGTCATTGGCAGGAAGTCATGCCTTCCCTCTGCTGTTGAAAAATGGAAAATGAAGACAAATTGTCCCTAATAATACGCTCATTACGCTCAATGTCCATTTCAATGCAGTGTGGGACAAAGAAAGAGTGGCATATCTGTGTGTGCGCATTCTCAACCTGACAGCCAGGCTATGGTGGTAGTTTTCACCTTGGTTTACTATATTTTTTACAACTGTTCTCACTTTTAATTATAACATTTTTTTCTGGTGATCATTCCAGGTCCTCTGTTTGTCTGGAGAGGGTTTTTGTAAATTATTTTTGTTGAGGAATTCAGTCAGCTGCATCCATTTAAGTGTTTGTTTCTCCAGAGCAAACACGCGCCAAGCCCGCCACCGCCCTTCATCTAGCCTCTGCCAAGTGCAATCTGTTAAAGCCACGGTGAGAGGGCTGAGGGGGAGAATTAAATGACTATAACGCACCAGGAATGTGGGCCATTCATCCTCAATAGACAGCAGTATGTTATTTCTCCCTGACAATTTGCAGATGCTTTTTAGAAGTGACTGCAGCCCTTCTACCAGGGGAGCAGAATAAAGAAGGCAGACGGATTAGTCTCCTCTAAGGTTGTTTGAATGTTGCTACTTTCAGGAGTCAGGCTGCTGAGTGGGAGAGATATGCATGAAGGCTCCTGTGCCAGGGAGATTCTGTCCCTGTCACTCGGTCACAGCCGGGCTTTACATGGGATGAGAAGTCTCTGGTGGTCCTAGACGGCCTCATTAACCCTCCTTTCATTTTCATCCTTTCTTTTCCTCCTCTTCTTATATTCTTTCCCCGCTTTCTTCTCCGGTGCTCCCGCCTTTTCCTCCTGTCTTCCCGCTACCTCCTCTCTCTTCATATCCTCACCCCCCTTTAAACCTTTGAACAAGAGAAGCTGAACTGATTTCCTGCCAAGCTGCTGCTAGTGGCTATTGTGTGCACTGCCACAAAGTAAAAGGCTTCCTGGGCTATTGAGTGAGCCACTACAGCACACAGCAGCAGAGGCAGCAGTAGCAGCATTCAGTTTTACTCCCTACCCTGCACAACAACATGCCTGCCATTTCAGTACTTGTTTGTATGTAATCCATAGTTAAGTTCAACCCCTTGTGCCTCAGATTTTGGTATTAAATACAGTCCATTGATGAGTATGAAATAGTGAACCTTCAGTATATATTGCAGCAACAATGGCTCATTTAGCCAAAAAACACAAGAGAGGACACTAAAAGCTGAGAGACATTCACCCTGGAGTGCCTAAAACCCTCTAAGCTGCTCTAAAAGCATTGCATTAAGTGGCGCATTGCTTTTGTTAAACAATGTTGAAAATGAATTTATTTTTAATTAAAAACATGTAATTAAATATTGTTTATTTCCACCAAGCAATTCTTAAACAATGGAGAAACCACCTGGTAGCAGGTGTGGAGCGGGACTGATGTTCAGTCCAGGAATTAAACAATGTAGAGTGGAACCACCATAGTAGTGTGGTCAGGAGGAGGAGGGTGGGGTGTTATTGGCACAGGCCAACCTGTTGCATGGGTAATGGAGCCAAGATTTTAAATACTGGAAATCAACCAAAAAGCATTCTGAAAAAAGCTCCATCTTGTAACACGGTCTTCACAGCTTTGTTTTTAAATCCAAGGATGTCTGTAATGCCTGCTGTAATGTATTTGCTGCAGTGTAATGGGTAAACACACAGCCAGTGACAAAATAAAAACCTTTATTTGAAGTTTAATATAATCTTGACAGGCAAGTTAGTGTTTTGTCAGAGCTACTTTGCATTGAACAGCTTGCACATCCACTGATCACCTGCACAAAATATGTCCATTATTATAGAGCATTTAAGCCCTGTTTCCACCAAGCACTACAGTACAGTTCAGTTCAGTACACCTTTTCACGCAAGGGTATAGGTACCATGTCTGAAGGGTTACTTTTGGTTCCAAAGGTACCACACCGAAAGGTGGAAACAGGGCTTTGGACACCTTGAATGGAATACTGCCAAACCAGACCAGGACACCCACTGTTCACACTTCAGCATTAATGTTTAAAAAAATGTTGGTTACCAACGTCAAAGAACTAGCAACAATGAAGGCCAACAGTTGTGTTACCTCATGTTGCCTTTGTCTCTGCTAGAAAGTGCGTTTGAATGCATTGCAAAGACCACAGCTAACCGCCAACTAGCATATACGCTCTGCACCTGTGTGAGAGGCGATAGCTCTCCATACCAGCAGGTGGCAGTAGTCTGTGTTGTCATTCAAAAAGGTAAACTGGAAGACCAACGGGTGGATTCAAGACCCAGTTATCACATTAACAGCGCAACCAGATGTTGCAAGGACAAAGTTATCGTGTGTTAGAGAACAATAGGACAAACACTTACGAACCGTTTTTTCTAAAGAGCTCACGTTCTAAAGAAAAAACTTAAATAATGTAACAAGTTTGTCTACATTTCCTGCCCTCTCAACTTGAGTTGCTTGTTTACTTTCCTCACTTTCATTTTCTTGTAATAAGCTTAACTGCCAATCAGAGTGATTTCATTCACCATCGGGCTTCGCCACCAGCACGCTGAATCAGTCTGCGGGGGGGAAACACCGCAAAAACGAGGGCGACTGGCGGCCCAACATTGACCAACGACTGACCATCAGCTTGGTGCCCTTAGCCAGTACCTAATCTGGACTGCAACCATTTTTAAAATCCATTAACCATATCTCTATTTAATTCATGCTCTTACCCATTTGTCATGCAGCTGGAGGTGAGCAGGGTCTTTTGATGCCCCCGCAGAGCTCAGCTTTTTAACTGCTCGGTGCTTCAGAGGTCAGCCTCAGTCTGGCCTGCTGTCTACATCTAAAATCTTCACTCGCCTCACCCCCAGAGGCCTTCTGCTCCCAAAGGAGGCAAACATTCTTATTTATTAATTTCCTCTGTCTCAAACTGTGACAAGAATCCCTCATTTAGCTGGTTCTGCATGGCAGAGCTGGTGTTCAGCAGCAGTCTGCGCCTGAGCTCGTGCAGTTGGAGAGGACCCAAGTGACGTTTCGGAGGCTCGTGAAATGTGCAATGAGCATTTAGATGCCAGCTGTATACTGGTCCACTGGGCTTCACAGCGTAGTGAGCTTCACTGATGTGAGATTTAACACAAACACAGAAACATAGGTATGCAGATCAAAATGGAGATTAAAGAAAAGCAAACCTGAGATCTCTTCATATCTCATGCTTTAAATGAGAGCGTAGTCCATAACCCATTCGTGGCATCTTCAGAACTTCACAGTGAAAGCATGACCGTTATTGTACCTCTTGTCACAATAACACATTCACCCCAAGTTTGATTTAATCAGGGGGATGATTAGCTGAATCACGCTGTAATTGTGGTCCATTTTCAAGCATTAGACCTTCATTATTTTTGATTTTGCAACTTAACAGCCCATCATCCATCTCCTACACAGCAATATTCGAGTTAATGTGGTGCTTTCTCCCAAAAGACAGAGCCATTAGATTCAATTTTGGACTATGTTTTAATCATAACATTCTTTTTACTTATTGCTTTTCAGTTTCATTGCACATTCCTCCCTTGCTAACCCCGCTAACCCTGCTGGGGAGGTTTGTAGACCAACAGGTTCTTTTAAACTGTCAGCAGTGGGCTTCACTGGGAGGGTGTAGGACACAGGAGGTTTTTAAAACTCCTTGGCAAATGGGAATGTTGATTTCAGCATTTTGAGGTGTGACATAATAACACAATGAAACCTCCAGAGATGTAAGGAATTACCACCTCTGAAGACCCTTTAATAAGGAGCACAGATATGTGTTTGTGTTGGGATTTTTAGGCATTTTGAGGTTAGTTGGGTGTGAACGAAGGTGAAGGGGTGAGGAGCCTCTTAGCAGTGGGTTTTCCTTGAATGGATGGACTCAGAGCAACAGATGCTGTTGCCTCATTCTGCTGTTATTGTTTCACATCTGGACTGAATCTGAGTCAGACAGTACTTGCTGCTTCACGCTGCCCCCGCAGCCTGTTGTTATAGTGACTTTTGTAGAAAGGAGTTTAAATTAGAGCGCTCATCTGTGTGTGTTTCCCTTCTCACCCTTGTATGGTAAGCTGTTTCCTGTAACACACATTCCCTAACATCTGCTCTGGTGATACCTCTGATCGGCTCACATTCTTCTCCGTCCAACACCATCAGCTCGTGCTGGCCTTCGTCTGTGGCTGATTTTACCCATGTACTGTAGTGTAGTATTTAATATTTGCTGTCTTTCCTTGTGTGTTTGTTTCGGTCTCATGCATTCGGTCTCTGGCTGCGGCTCAGACGTAGAGCGGGTCGTCCACTAATCAGAAAATCAGCGGTTTGATTCCCGGCTCCTCTAGTCTGCATGTTGAAGTATCCTTTAGCAAGATAATGAACCCCAAATTGCCCAATTCCATCGTTGTGTGAGTGTGTTAAAAACTGAGTAGCGGGTGGCACCTCGTATGGTAGCCTCGGCCGCCAGTGTGTGAGTGTGACTCGTAGTGTGAAAGCACTTTCAGTGGTCAGATGACTAGAAAAGGTGCTATACAAGTGCAGGTCCATTTACCATTTACCATTTTGACTTAAGTTGTTTGTTTGCTCTCCTCACTTCCGTTTCTCTTCTCATGCTCTGACCTGAACTGCCAGTCAAAGTGATTTCATTAACCAATGGCCTCCACCAGCTTCAACGCCGCTTCAACATGCTGAATTGGCCGAAAAACACAGGCAACGGCCAACTATTGCCAATGGTGTGGGACACACAGCCAAAACTAGGAATACAGATGCACACCAACTGCCAACGATCGGCTTGATGTGTCTCAGGCGTCTCGTACAGAACATATATGGATGTTCAAACTTACAGGCTATTGGCTGTGGTCTTTGTGTTTAGGGTGCAACACATGACATCTATGCTAGTGTTGTTTTTTGAAGTCAGCTTTGTAGAGCATTGGAAATGAGCTTTAAATGTGACTTTTAAGTCCTTATTTGGAGAGACAAAATCAAATTCAAATAAAGATACCATTGTGTTTCTTTTTCTGCCCCTCTGTGCTTTAATTTTTCCGGTGGATGTAATACTTGTTTGGAATATATTTCTCTGAGGTATGTGTGTGGGCAGTGTGTATGTCAACTTAATGTAATGTGGATTAGCAATAATAAACAGGCACAGGGAGAGTTAATGGGTTCTTTTCACTCTTTGTATTGTTTTGAAGAACCATGTTTATTTTTTTTGTATGTTTTAGCCGCTCCTTTTTTTCCGACTGATATATACTCATTAACTATCATATCTTTTATGTTTACACAACTGATCTTATCCCCGAGCAGCTCATTATTTTTTGTTTGTGAATAACTTTTTTTCCCATTTGTTTTCACCCAGTGTAGAAATTATCTCACAGACTTGAAACTTGCTTGAGAGAGGCCACAGTGATATGAGCATCACGTCTGCTTTTATTTTTGTCAGTGTTGCATTATTGTTGTATGGTAATGCAGAGCAGACTTTGCATATCAGTGAACCGCATTGCCATGCAGCAATGACATTAGCTTTGACAACAATTAAAGGAGACATGTCGTTTACTTTGATTGATTACCTAAATCAAAAAAGAATCAAGAGTCTAAAGCTGATTTTCATACCATAACAAAATAAATGGAAACCAATGGCTCCTTTAAAAATGGGGGGCAAACACCTCCTCTGCTGTGTCTTTTCTTTTCGTCTACCCTCTTATTTTGCACTTGGATATGTTTTAGACATTTATCCGATACTGTTTCAAGAAAGAATCACAGTAAATATGCTGAAAGTCATTCAATGTCTCCCTCAGTGACACTTTGACAGGACACATGGGAGTTCAATGACAGAGGGCTCAAACCTCTGACACTTTACTTATGAAACAGTCTGTGTAATCACCAGACCATTCTGCTGCTGACCACTTATCCGCTAACCACTCTCCTTCATCTCCAGGAATAAGGAGCTCATATGCCAGTCAACACAGCCAGCTGGGCCAGGACTTAAGGTCAGCCATGTCCCCAGAGCGCCATATTGCACCAATCTACGAGGATCGGACGTTCCAGGGCCCGCTGTACCGCAGCCCCAGCCACACCCAGCAGGGCACCCTCTACAGGAGCACCTCAGGTGGGTCCCACGTTATTGAGGTAGAACTGCAGAGGGGAGTTAAAAAAACTAATGTAAGGACGAAGACAACCCACCCACGAAGGACATGACACTATTACAACAAAAAATCCAAGATACACTCGTACATGTGTATGAATGAATTGCCTCCTCTAAATTGGCTGTTGCCCTTAAATGATATCAAATACAAAGTTTGTGTCTAACACTACAGATAAGACAATCCTCAGGCTATTGTTCTGTGAATTTGATTTGCAAATTTTTTTCTTTCATCAAATGAAAGCTGTCAGATATTTTTTTAGGAAAAGTGAGATGATTGGGATTCAGACATTTTAAGTGTTATCTTTTGTCACTAGGATCAACTGTTGAAAGGGGCTGCAAGTGTAGGACTGAAGTGGTCCTCGATGAAGATGATAATATAAAGTAATTGTCAGTACACTCTAAATTAGGAGGAATTTGTTATTCAAAAAATTGAACATAACACTAAAGGCGAGGAGAACACTACGATTTGGCAAGAAAACACTGAATATTTATTTTCAAACCCCTCCAAGGTTTTTCAGGCTTTATTTTGGGATTGTTGCGGCCTAAAATGCCTGAATTCACGGCAGATTTTTCTAAAAAAAAAAAAATATTGAAATGCATGTTGCAATGTTTTGAGACCTTTTGGCAATTTTCATTGCAAGAAAAAATTGTTGCGGTTTTTCTCCTTTGGAATTATTCATCAAAAACCAAATGCAACTTGTTCCAGTGAGAATAAAACCACACTGCCCTGTGTTTTCTGAGTAAGTTTACCGAAAAGGCCAAGTGAAGTTTTCCCAACATGTTAGAACATTTTTCTCTATGACTATTATTCTATTATGACTTTTTATTTCTAAAGCATTTTCCCTATCACACACACACAAACACAGTTTGTCGTGAAAACAGGTAACCACGCCTCTATCACTGTGATTTGTTCTACACTAACGTTACCACTAACCATACATATTGACCTTGACAGTCTCAGCACTTGAAATAGATGTTGTGATTTTTCTTGTTCGTTGTCCAGGCGTTTCAGCCATTTTCCAGGTGTGTTTTGTTTTAGGAAAGTGTTTGTGTTCCCTCAACGTTGCACATACTGCAAAACAGCTTACCCCTGCATTCATACGGAACATCATGTTATTGACTTGAACAGTCTGTAGCAGTAATTTTTGTTGGTTAATGTGAGACATTTGTGTCGCACATCTACTTTTTTACAACCAGGAACAAGGGAGTGGTGACTCGTGAGAAACTCTGATGATTGGTCAAATATGCTGAAAAATTGCAGTCATTGGACAGAATTACAAGGTCGCACAGAATTCATGAGGATTAGTTGAATTAGCCTTAATTATTGCAATCACAACATCCTTGAGGGGCTGTGTTTGACATCTCTACGGGCTATTCGTGCTGTCTTTTTCTTAAACCCTGCACGCTCTTTTTGACTTTGATCTGCAGTTTACCTTGAGTACTGGATGTAACCAGTCTGTCATTAGCTACTTGATCAGCATGCATTGTGTTCTTTATTTCTGCACCTAGCTAAAAAAAGTAAAAAAACTAAAATATTGAAGGGAAATTTGAGAAAGCTTATTGTATAACATCCTAAATAAGAACACTGGCACATTATTTCCAGACCTACCAGAATCTCCACTAGGTTTTTCCTTAATTTTCTCTCCTCTTTGCTCGTGTTGTCTCTGTATTGTCATGCAGGTCAACACTTCCATTGCAAACAGACCCACCTTCACACTAAGAGCACTCCCTTTTTGTTGCCTAGTACAGATGTTCCCTTCAAACCTCTCAAAGCCTTTTCCATCTAAGCCGCAGCCCCTTGACTCTGCTGTATTGTTTTCCTTGGGGAACACCATTTCTCTGTCCATCTGCCCTTTAGCTCTACCGCTACCTATGTTATGTCTTTCTTCCCTGCTTTTTCCTCTTGCTTTCTATTTTTCTTTCACTCTGTCACCCTCTCCTTCCCTGCCTCCCTTCCATTCCTCCCTTTACTGTCAGCAGAAAGGGTGAGACATGAGTTAATAGGCAGGTACTGATATGTCATCCTGCCACAAAGGAGTCCATTACCCGTGTGTCACACTGAGAATGAGAAGAAGGATGGAGGGGCCAGGGGACAGCTTGGTTACCCACATCCACAGCCCGCTCTCTTCCAGCTCTCCTGATGTTGGCATTCTCGTCTCATCATCCCTCCTGACTCGGATACACATGCTTAGTTTGCACTGACTCACACACTCCATTCAGCCTTCTCCTTGGCTCACAGGAGATCTGCTTAGACCGATAAGTTCACTAATAAATGCTATTGATGTGGTGAAGAAGCCCCCAGACGAGCCACTATAATGTGTTTATGCCAGCTATATTGAGCAAAGGAGAGTGGGGCGGAGCTGGAAGGGGTGTTCAATATGGAGTCTTTGTAAGAGCTACCTCATTAGAAAAATCCAATTTTGATCCACGAGTTTTCTTTGTTATGTTGTGAAATGAAATTTCAATAGGCCATTTTCCCCCCTCTGGCTTTCCATGCATTCTTTGGCTTTTTCTGGAAGCTTGCACTGTACTTGTGCAAGTGGGAGCAAGATTTTTATGTTAAGTAGAAATATTGATCCTCTGCTGGAAAGATGTAACCAGAAGTCGCCAGACCAAACCGTAAATCTGCAAATGAAAGTTAGTCTGGAACCTCTCAGTTAGTTTTTGATTCCGAAGAGGTGTTATCAACAGCTGTAGACAAAAATGCCTCTGCCGACAGACCTATAACCAGAGTCCTGCACATGTCCAGCTCTGCAAACCTGCATCTGCAAAGATAAGTACCAGAACCAACCTTTTACCTGCAATTGTATCCCAGTAAAATCCAGATCCTCTGGGACCTATTAATCCAAGTCCTGCTACCCAACCTGGATTAAAACAGGCTACACAGTCACTCACATTTAAGTGCTTTATTTTTACAATTTTACTGCACAATTGGAACATGTAACATGAATTCACTTATAATCTATGGTCTATGTTGCAGAATCAGTCACCAACTAAGTTGCTACTCACTCACTCAGGTTGCTGTGCAGAAAAATATCATCCACAATCCCTGCTTTAAGCTGGGTCCTCTGTTCTTTATTCACTAATCCTACCGAGGAAAGGTCTCCTATGACACAAGCTGTGCTCGCCATTGAATACAGGCTGTGTCACAGGTTTTAAAAAAAGACATATATATTAAGGCTTAATAATATTTGCTGCTGATTGAGATGTTAAAATACCACACAATCATTTTCATTACTCATTTCTCTAGAAACAAACATAATTTTATTTGCACATACCCGCACGTAGTTTATATTTACCTATGCCTGTGCCCATGACTTTATATAAATGTATTCGGTAACACTTTCTATGAAGACCACATCTATAATGAGTTATGAAGGCATCTACAGTGAATTGTAATGCATTTGTATTGCTCTATGACTGCACACATAAACACACATTCTGCCTCCTGATGCACTATATTAACAGTAATAAAACATTATAGATTGGATTTATAATGAATTATAAGCGTCTTATGGGTGCTCTTGACTAGTTATAAACTAGGGGCTGATGAGCATTGTTGACAGAAATTGCTGCAGCCTGAGACCCCCTGTAAGTATGCTGTATGCTATAAGCTAGCTAGCTAACCGCTGTGGGGACCATTTGCAAGCTAATGTTAGCTACTGGAATGTTTGCTAGTATCTTACGAGCAAACTATGTTTCAGCTGAAGCCTGCTAGCTTAAAAAATTATAACATGTAAATATCTATATAATTGAACTAGAAATTTTAAGCTGAAATGTACGGTTAGCTTGTGGGCTATTGCAAACATTTCAGTAGCTTATGTTAGCTTTCAAGCAGCCTTGTTTGAAATGTGGAAAGTGGCTAGCTAGCTAGCTAGCTAGCTGGCTAGCCACTTTCTAGCTAGCTAGCTGAAGGGACTACTTGCAAGCTAAAGTTAGCTAAAGGAATTTTTGATAGTATCCCACAAGTGAGGTGTACGTTTCAGCGGAAGCCTGCTAGCTTAAAAAAGTACGTTATGTAACCATTTATATGAGTGAAGCCAGAAATCTTTAGCTGAAATGCACCATTAGCTTGTGGGCTATTGCAGACATCTCAGGAGCTAATGTTAGCTTTCAAGCAGCCTTCTTTGAAATGGGAAAGTGGTTGACTAGCTAGCTTGCTATAGCATACTTCCTGTTGATTTTGAGGGCTGCAACAAATTCTGTCCACTGTTTTCCTTTTTTGAAGCTAACAATCTTGCAAATAGTGACTCTGCAAGATACCCAGTTTTTGCTGTGACTAAAATCAGAATCAGAAATACTTTATTGATCCCCAAGGGGAAATTGTTTTCGTTACAGGTGCAGATATAGTGCAAAAAGAAGTAAAAATATAAGAAATATAAGAAGATAATTTACAAAATATATATGTAGTGACCTAACAACATAATTTACAATATATACAGGAACCTTAGATACAGACTGAACAATACAGTCAGTTATTGCACGGATTATTTAGGAATAAATATGTAATAATTTATTATGAGTTGGTGACAGTGGTGAAACAGTCCAAGGGCAACTCAGAGGGAGGAGTTGTACAGTTTGATGGTCACAGGCAGGAATGATTTCCTGTGGCGCTCAGTGGTGCATTTTGGTGGTATGAGTCTCCCACTGAAAGTACTCTTTTGCCCGACCAGCACATGGTGGAG
Organism: Cephalopholis sonnerati; assembly: GCA_019142605.1. NCBI lineage: Eukaryota > Metazoa > Chordata > Actinopteri > Perciformes > Serranidae > Cephalopholis > Cephalopholis sonnerati. Next base: position 20,931,196 of record JAGQAX010000012.1, read on the forward strand.
TGGGTGTGAGACATTGTCCAAGATAATTCGCAGCTTAGACAGCATCCTCCTCTCTGACACCACCACCAGAGAGTCACACACCATTCCCACAACGTCACTGGCCTTGCGGATCAGTTTGTTAAGTCTGCTGGTGTCCGCCACCTTCAGCCTGCTGCCCCAGCACACAACAGCATAGAGGATGATCTCTTACTCATGACACATTGTCATGTAGCCATCTCAGTGTCTTTTCAAAGTATTCTGGTGTATGATAGACAATTATCACTTATGATGCAGCATATATTCTTTTAAATATATAAAGTTGCATCACGCTTACATACCAACAATGAAACATTATGATGAAACATAGATTATCATAGATGCATTAATACGTACTTAACACATACAATGATAACTTATGATACTGCATGGACTGTTATAACATACAAAGAGTCCTTACTACAGTTGACTTGTTTCTCACAAGTCATTAGCATCCATAAGACACTCATAATTCATTATAAGTCACATCTATAATGTTTTATGACTTGATATAGTGCATCAGGAAGCATTATGTGTGTTTATCAGTGTAATCACAGGGCATTATAATTGCATTATAATTTACTATGAGTGGCCTTATAATGCACTATAAATGTGGTCCTCATAGAAAGTGTTACCATGTATTCTTTACCCTTTACACAACTGTTTTCGCTGGTTGTCTGACAGGTACCTGACTCAGTACAGGACTCTGCCTACAACCAATCAGAGCAATGAAACATGTGACGTAGCGCTGAGCGGTGAAGATATGAAACAGACTACAGTGTGCAGAGATGAGCTGTAATGGTGTAGCATCAATTTATGTCTGTTTACAAGTGTTGCTATTTATGCCATCAGAATTTGAATATAGTGCTTCAACATAAAGGTCCCCATCAGCTGCAGCCATCTTGGTTGTGTTTTTGAAAATCCCTCAACAGCGCTCCTCTTTAATGAGGTAGCTTTATGCTTGTTGTCGTGACTGTGGCATGATGATGCACGAGCCAAAAATCACGTCATTTATTTCAGGAAGTGCGAAGGCTCCACATGCTGTCTGTCATTGTTTCAAATATTCCCCTTGTTCGATAAATGGTTGTGATTGGCTCGGCCAAGTCGGATGGAAATCTGTTTGAGCAGCAGGGTGACCAGGCGCATCTGCCAGGGCAAATAAAACATTAGCTTGCAGGTTCGTCTAGTTCCCAGGCTGGAAAAGATGAGAAATGGAATCCAGATAGTTGTTGTAAAATTGCAAAGCTACACTTTGTTGTTTATAATTTGTCCTCCAGTGTCTTTTGCTCTGTTTTGGGAGATAACCATATTGCAGGGAAGTGCTGCTGCCCAACATAGAGGTGCACTGATGTGAGAAATTGTGTTTTTGGAGCAGCCCCACAAGTTGACGTCGTGGTCTCTGGTAGGAGGGAGTTTAAGCATGCACATGCCCAGTCCTGTTGGCACACTGATACTGATCTGACCAGCGCAGCAGTCACGCCGCCACACATCACGTGGCTCTGGTGAGAAGGAGGGCTAAATCCAACAGCTTGTTTATGCAGTTCTGTATTTGTGACCCATTGTGTTTTTAAAAAAAAAAACTAGGTCATAATATCACTTGAAGCAAGTGAAAAAGGGGAAAGACGACTGAAGCGAGATGCAGTCAGGCTGAATATTGGACCTTGTCTGGAAGGATGACTTCTCTGCATGTTGGTGATGCTTCCGCTTTACTAATGTATCTCTGACTGTTTTTGGAGCTTGTCATGGTTTACCGTTTCCTCTCTGCTCTGTTTGGCAAAGTTAGTCTGAGAACACAGTGGCGCAAAGGAGCAAGAAGGCGGTGAGTAAAGGATTTGTGCATCATTGAGCAGGTTGAGTCCTCCTGTCCTCTTTGAAAACCAGCAGGATCCCTCTGGTTAAACACAATCTTGTAAAAACAAAACAACATGCAAACAGCCCCTTTGAAGACTAAGACTTCTGCTTTGTGGAGCCACGGGAGCTGTGTTTTATCCTCGTCATTAATTGGTTCCAGATTTTAGAATATGCTGAGTCTGACAAAACGGCTGCATGTTGCATTTTCAGCTTGGTTTAAAGTGTTATGCTACCGGTGTGCAAGGCTCAAAGCTTAGCTGTAAAGGTTTGAATGCTGCCAGTCTCCGCTAACGTTTGTCCGCTGGCATATGTGTTTAAACTTTATATCTGAAGCTTTTGTTTTTTGGCCCTCAGGTGTGGGGAGTCTCCAGCGGACACCCAGCCAGCGCAGTACCATGATCTACCAAAGAAACAACTATGCTCTTAACACCGCAGCCACCTACGCTGATCCATATCGCTCAGCGCAGTACCGGCCCTCCGATCCCAGCTACACTCGCCAGCCTGTTGTCATGGACGATGGTGCTACCCGCTCACCCTCTATAGACAGCATCCAGAAGGATCCCAGGTAAGTAACATTTTAGTGTAATGCTGTGTAGGTGTAATCAGTGGTTAGTGGCCAGCATAGCGTAGCAGGAAACAGTCATCCAAAGGGACTACTTATGCTTACAAGGCATCCCTGTTCTGCTGGGTCAACACCGGTGTCCTCTTACTATTCAAACAGGGAGCCCCCTGGGTAGTCGCATGCAGCTCTGGCTTTTAAGCTGCCTCTACTATGCCTGGCCTCTGAACAATAGACTCTCACATACACTAAAGTGCTGCGTCCACTCTTGTCGTACAGACATGTGAGCATGGAGAGTGGGCTGACCTTCGCTGTAAACCCCTGACCTTGCACACTGGGAGCTTTGTTTACACTCTTGTATGTTGCTGTAGTGTAACTACTTGAAGAGAAAGCAGCAGGGGGGCACCATGACCCAGGTCCGTTCATGAAGTGCATTGGAGTTAAATTTCCTCCTAGAATATGTAACAGGATTTCTGTCTAGGGCTGTGTGTTTTTAGCTTTGTGCTGTGATATTATCAAGACTAAAAGAGTTTGACCAGCCTGTAATAGCATAAGGGCTGCAGATCAAACACCAGTAATCTTTAATGTCATTTCATCACCTAGTTTCAGATATTTTAAGTAGAAAAAATGCTGATAAGTAACATGCCAGTAGAAATGTAACAGTATATTTTATTAACTTTAGAGTGCCAAAAGTAGTTCCTAAGTATATTTCAAGAGCAGCCCAGAGTCGATGCATCCCTCACTTCTTTCTTTAGTGTGCTGCATACAGACAAGCAGTAATCCAAGTGTGACCAAAGTGGATTGTTATATAGAACCGGATGTGAATGTAATTTCCTGGGCTTATCAGTTTGCCCTGAGGTGCTGAAATATTCATTTTGAGGAGAACTGTGCCGCTGATTTTTTTTTTTTTTTTTAATGCAGACAACTTTGTTTCTACCTCTGTCGTCATGCTGATACCTTTGCACCCTACCTGTAATTTTAGGGAGTTCGCTTGGCGTGACCCAGAGCTGACGGAGGTGATTCACATGCTGCAGCACCACTTCCCGTCGGTGCAGGCCAACGCAGCCGCCTACCTGCAGCACCTGTGCTTTGGCGATAATCGAGTTAAGTCTGAGGTAGGTGCCGTACCACTCATGCCATACTGTGAGTTATTAGAACGTCTTTGTCGACATCTGCGCTCAGCCACCTTAACTCCTGATAATTAGGGCACATTAAGCACATTTTTGTGTTTTCATCAGTAAGTATTGTGTCATGTTTCAAGGGGAGCTGCCGTTTATTACAACTTAGGGTTTTCTAAACATGGTCCAACAAGTGTCCAGACCATCAGACAAGATTTAAACAAAACCCCAAGAAGGTTTTTTTGGAAGCGAAAACCAAGGCAAACAATTGTAATGACAACCCAAACTGTTTGTTGTCGATGTCCATCCCAGTCCACAGACCAGTATTCTGGTTTGAGCTCGACTTTCCATACTTGCTATAGTTATGTACAACAGCACAGCTCACTTTCAGTTTTACCACCCAGTAATGTGTTAACTAATCTGCCAAATCTTCTGGCTTATCTCAGTCTTGCTTGTTGCATGATAGGGCCTATTTTTAGTGCTCTTACCTCACTCCAAGCCCCACAACAATTCTTAATTCAGTCATTGTTATCACAGCCAATAGAATTAATGGCCAGAGCTAAGAAAATAAGCCAGAGTTGCCAGTCAGGGTCCATGACTTTGGTTCAGATTTCAATATTTTAACAACTATTGAAAGGAATAAGATAAAACTTTTGCACAGACATTCATGGTCCCCAGAGGACGAAGCCTCTACTGCACGTTTGCACAGTTGTGCTTCATTTCCACTGCATGATACTGCACAATTCTATTCAGTTCGGCTGGTTATTTTTTGGTTTTCCATTAGCAACAGTTGTGGATAGCATCTGGTACTTTTTTAATATCACCTTGGTCAAGGTTCCAAGCAAGCTGAGCTGATACTAGACGGTAGAGATAAAATGCTGAAGACCACTGACTGGTCAAGAGAGAATGGTTTCTAGCACGACATGAGACATACTGCACAAACTGCGGTAATTTCTGGTCATCATACCGTGTACATTTGCTTGTCTACAGTACTGAAAACAATGAAAGCTGCACACATGCATCTTCTTTCCTCCTCGACCTCCTGTCAGACATTTTACACACACTTCCATTAACATAAATGGTTTCACGTTTCAAGTATAATAAAACATAGTTCAACCCTCTGTTTTCATTCCTTTAAGGCTCATTGTAACTGATAATAATAGTAATTGTGAAATACACTTAAATGTGATATTATCTGAGACATGTATTGTAGCGTGAAAAATCTCATACCATTGCAACTCTAGCTGCAAATGTTTTATTCACTCGACTCTGATTTTAAAAGATAGCGGCCCACATGCAGTACACTATGCCATACAAGTGCAGACATTCCTCTTTTTGATTGGCAATGAAAGGATTCAGCAAGTGTCATGTTAAAGATGATGTCATGGCCCTTTTCATGCACTGTCGCTATGGCAATCAGCTGAGACTCCCATCTACTATCTGCAGTAGAAAACGAAACGGAGAAAAGGACCTGGTACCAACAGTGAGGTGACTCAAGCGAAACCATGCAGCTGAAATGAGCCAATAGACACAAAGACACATCTCCACTGCTCACTCATGCCCTCAGCCAGTGAACAAACACCCCCAGCACACAGCAACAGTTCAAAGAAACACACAGGAATCCCTCGTTCCACCCTTTTCCCCCTCAAATTTTAAAGGTCATGCTTGTCCTTCCTCAGCATAATGCAGGAAGAGGAACAAGACATCAGAGATGAGGAATATATTTTTTATCCTCAGATGCCAGATTTCAGTGTATCACAAAATGATTTATACTCTGCAATGAAAAGCAGGAAGCTTATTTTGGTAGAGCTATCTTTTCCTGGTACGTTTCATTCTTCTCTCCAGATGAAAATGTTAATTTAGTCTTTTAACATCTCCTGTGGTGAAGGTTTTTTTCTTTGGTCATATATTAGCATTACTTTTCCAAATAATTTGAATCTCAGTATGAATAAATCACAGTGCGTAGATTCTCTTGTCACATGAATAAATACATGATTTCGCTCTCCGTATTATATATGCTGAAAAAAATGCTGTCAGTGGTCAAATCTTTTTCCCACCTGATCTCACTTACATTGTCCATAGGTGTGTCGACTGGGAGGAATTAAACATCTGGTGGACCTGTTAGACCACAAGGTGCTGGAGGTCCAGAAGAACTCTTGTGGCGCTCTGAGGAACCTCGTTTATGGGAAAGCTATGGATGAGAACAAGATCGCTGTGAGGAACGCAGGAGGTATCCCAGCTCTGCTCCGTCTGCTGAGAAAGACTGTAGACGCAGAAGTGCGGGAGCTTGTCACAGGTAAGTCAGCATGTGTGAAGGATATACTATGTGCACTTTAAAACTGTGAGGTGAATTCTGAGCGTGAAACTTTCCCCCTCATCTTTGAGGATGTGCGCTTATTGTGTTCATACTGTCTCTTTATCCCTCCTTCCCATTGTTAAATTCCTCCACATAGTGGCGATTATATTCCTCCATCTGGCGTGAAATGAAAGCAGAAGTACACTTCCTGTCATCTAGGGCAGCTTCTATCAAATATTATTGTCATAATCAATGAATTTAATTAATTTAAAGGAATACTTTACCCATAAAATGCCCATTTGTGTTTCAATTATTCACCCCATGATATGCTGAATTTGTGAAGAAAGCTTTTTTTTTTCCTCACGTACCTCGGAAGAATCCAAAAAAGGTGAACATTCTTGATGAATTGAAGTGAAAGGGGACCATGTCTCATTTATCCCATCCTATGTCATATGCTCAGTACTTCCAAACACATGCATTTTTGCTAAAGTTTACTACGTAAAAAAACATCTCTGAGGGAGCCTGGAGTAGAGCTGCTTTGCATCGAAAGGGGCCAGACGAGGTGGTTCGGGCTTCTTATCAGGTCCAGGCTGGTACTGGGCCAGAGTCAGAGGTTTTTCTGGGCACGTCCAACTATTAGGAGACCCTGGGGTTGTTCCAGAACATGTTGGAGGGATTATGTATGTCATCCAGGCTGGGAGCGCCACAGGATTCCCCAGGAGGAGCTGGAAAAAATTGCTTGGGAGAGGGACGTCTGGAACACCTTGCTTTGCCTACTGCCCCCAAAACCCAGCCCCTGATTCGGTGAATGAAAAATGGACGGATGGATGTTTAAAACAATGTCTGCATTTTTCAGTACTATATTAATTTGAAAGGTTGTGGAAAATTAGTTTCAGACTCCCTTCAACACAGGATTTAAATAGCATCTAACTACAGTGGACTCACTTAATACTTACTGAGGCTCACTGACATACTTGTGCTACAATTTTGTGTCCTCTGCACTAGTGTAGCACTGTAGCACCAGTGCTGTGGGCAAAAATAGTTAAGGTACAGCCCTATCAAGAACGTTGGCCACTTTTGGATTCTTACTCGCCGTTGAGGCATGTGGGAAAATTTTCGGTGTAACACGAGGTGAGTAATTGATATACAAATGGTCATTTTGTGGGTGAAATTTTCCTTTGATCTATAAAGTTAATAAAAAATAGTGGAGAAAATGCATATTTTAGCCAAACAGCAGTCTAAAATCCAACAATATTAATTTACATTCCTGTCAAACAGATAAAAGTAGCAAATCTTCACATTTACAAGGCTGGAACCAGAGAGTGTTTGACATTTTTGCTTTGTAAATAACTTACAGCAGCTGTAATTGCTATTTTTATTATATCAAAATCAAATGACAGCGTGAAAACAATGGAACAATATGAAGGCAGGCGCTCGTAGTGATGCACCTACAGAGAATTGTCACCTGAATCTGCAGCCCCCCTCGGCCTTATTGAGCTTTGTAGTGAGTTTCAGCTCATTGTTCAGCTGTCCAGCCTGAAGCATTGTTGTTTTGGTTCACTCACCCTGCTCACAGAGAATCAGATCCTTAGGAGGTCTATCGCAGGGTTGCAGCAGGACAGGAACATTGTCTAGAAGGTGCTGAATTATTTACCTGACAAACCTCGAGGAGCTTCAGGAGAGGTTATTACTGCTCAGTGTTGGTTTGGTTGCTTGAGAGACGTGTGGCTCATGGTTACCTGGTGCTGCCTGTCATGGTTAACAGTACAATATTGCTGGTAGAGATTACGTGTGAATTAAGATACTCTGGCTAAACAGTTAAACAGACTGCTTACTGTCGTAGCCATGATTAAAACTGTCATAGAAACTGAGTCATTGAGGCTTTCCCTTAAGTTGCTGCCACCGCTGTCACTCCTGCTTATGATATATGCAAAGAAATGAAACCACATTTCCACAGGATTCATATTCTTTTATTACTTAGGCTGCGGAGAGATTTAGCGCCGTCTCTGTCTGAAAGCAACTGCTCCTGACAGTCTGCTTGTCAGTCTCCTCCTCTCTGCGTTGCACTGTGTGTAGCTCAGTTGTATTTGTGTGTTGTCTAAGCTCTGCAAACAGCGTATAAATCCATGTTGTTTAGGATCAGGGTGGAGCACTACAGAAATAAGCAATCCAAGACATTTGGCTCCCAGGTGGCTGAGTCAGCTGCTTGAGCTCGACTCTAGCCCTCGCTGTAATACGGTCTCGGGTTACAGTCCAGCGGTCCCCCGAAGGAAAACAATACAGTCGGAGTATGAACACAACAGATTGGAAGAAGATTGTCTTCAGTTTCCTCTTTCAATTAACCGTCTGTTTACTTTGTATAATACATAAACAAAGGATCAACGTTTTCAAAGAGCATAATATGTTTTCTAATTTGTGGCCTAGGTAGTTTAGTAAACAGGAGTCAGTGGCTAAAATTCCTTTCATTGCCTTCATTCCAGGGCTGGGTATTGGTGCTGTTTCCATTGATCGACATTTTTCACAATAAATAATTCGATAATGCTGCCAGTTTAAGGAGTATCCTGATAATATCTGAAGCCTGATGAAACCACTGGATTCATTAGTTAAACTTTAGACTTTAGTTTATTTAAAATAACACAGAATAAAATAAACATCTGTACAAAAATGGCTTAATTTAGAACAGGGGTATCAAACATATGGCCGTGGGCCAGAACCAGCCTGCCGAAGGGTCCAATCCAGCCCTCTAGATGACTAGACTAAGAGGTGCCAGGTTTCAGGAGCAAGTTCAACAATGTGTTGCCTTCTTCATGTAAAATTCTGCTTCAGAGGCTTTTCTACCCTGACCAGAACACAGTTCTCTGATATAACGATGAATAAGTACTGTGACCATGTTTAAAGATATTGAACAATGTGCAAAATATTTACAACCGGCAGCTTCAGTTTGACAGAATATGCATCAGGAAATGTGTCTGGATAAATGCACATGTGATGACAGTGAGTAGTAGACTGACTGAATGTGGAAAACTGAGACACACTGTTGAATTTGTGCTTATTTTTCTTAAGACGTCTCAAGCTGTTTATCTGTTTTGTAAAAGGATGAATGTCTACAGAATGTATTTGTAATTCTGTACACAAAAAAGGGAAAATATTGCTGCTGATGTTACCTATAGGTTATTGTGCGATGGTTTTATTGGTCCGGCCCGTCTAAGATTAAATTCAGCAGTATGTAGCTCATGAACTAAAATGAGTTTAACACCCCTGGTTTAGAGGGGTGGGTTCTGTGTGGAGTATGCATGTTCTCCCCGTGTCAGTGTGGGTTTTCTCCGGGTACTCTGGCTTCCTCCCACAGTCCAAAGACATGCAGGTTAATTGGTGACTCTAAATTGTCCGTAGGTGTGAATGTGAGTGTGAATGCTTGTCTGTCTCTATGTGTCAGCCATGTGATAGTCTGGAGACCTGTCCAGGGTGTACCCTGCCTCTCGCCCAATGTCAGCTGTGATGTCAGCCCCCCTGCGACTTTAGTAGCCCCCCAGCAGGATAAGCGGCTACTGAAAATAAATGAAAGAATGTGTATTAAAAAACATCTAAATGTGACATTTATCTTAACAAGGCATGCCACATTTCTTCAAGTTGTGTTCGACTTGTTGAGTGGGTGTTTGAAAAATTTGATACTGTCTCCCTTTTGTTGTATTTATGGATAATGAGCATTTTCGTCACTGACTCATGTAAAATATCCTAAAGTCCGTTTCACTGCCTCGTCTGTGAGCTCTACTCTGAAGTTATGTTGGGAGCAGAGGCAGAGAAAAAGGCGGCAGACTAGCTCTTAATGTGTTAATTTCTGCTGTGTGAAAGGCTGTTAGGTCTATTTATATAGAGAAAAACTGTCTAAAGTTTATCATTGTTAAAAGTGAATTTTATGGCGACCCCTATCAGGATTGTTTTATTGCCTAGCTCTACTTGGTACTCAATACCTTTAAGGTATCTACTAAAATAAGCCAGCACCAAATAGTGTTATGTTATGCTCGTAGCCAATCATTGCAAGCATTCTTTGATTTAATGCAACGTGTGATTGGCCCACTACTGTAGCAGCTACAGCCCATACAGTCTGTGGTGTGATGAAGTCAAACGCAGTGTATTTGACAGAGTTGGCAGTTCATCGTGCAGAGATGCCAGCCAAAACACTCTAAAGTATGACTGAACTACTCACCTGTGGTATCTGGTGGCATTTTATGCAGCTGAATGATTCCATTCACGTGACGGGTAAGAGACCTTTAAAGGGTTGTACAGATGTTTTGCCCAGCCAGAGTAAATAGCTTTAATGTGGGCTCTGTTTTTAAGTTCTCCCCCTTTCATCCAGCAGCCTGAGAGCCTGCTGTGGCTAATTGGTAGTGCAGACTCCAGGATGGGGAGCAATTAGAAAAGGTCAGAAGTGCTGCATCACCTCTGGTTAATTACGGCTGATGAGAACAATCCACATAAAGAGCTTTCAGCTGGATGACAAGGGCATCCCACACTGAAGCTTTGAGGGGAGCAGACACAAATCATTCACTCACCAGCAGTTCCTTTCTACATGGGAGCTGGTGAGGAGGCCAGCCAGGTGTCAGAACTTAGCGTCTTGACTCCCATTGTGTCAGCGGCTCCGTCTCGGCTCCGCTGGGAGGTCCAGGAGTCACCTGTGCTTCATTAGAAGTAGCTGCAACGACAGGCCACCCCCTGCTTCAGGTCAGAGGTCGTGCTGTGGGGACACACAAAGGGATACCTGCAGCTGTTGTGGTTATTGCTCTGTCCTGAAACAGCCCCACAGATCGTAAGGCCAGACTTCAGTGCTCTGTCATTGTTGTTTTATTGTTGTTTTTTGCCTTTGTCTGTTTTTTTTTCCCTTCTGCAAGCACTTTGTAACCTTGTTAAGAAAAGTGCTATATAAATAAAGTTTATTATTATTATTATAAGCTGAGGTACTGCGGACATCTGAAACAACACACACACAATCAATGTGTTGACCCTTTGTTATATATTGCATTGCTCCACTTATCTTGGCTTTTCTTTCGCAAACTCAACTACTCTTAATCATGATTTCATTGTGTTTGAGCTTTTGAGAGTCCGTATGTTGCCTTTAGTACAGCTGAGTGTTTAAATTCTTTGGTCTTACAGAAGAAGATTTTCGTCATATAAAAAGAGTCACTCATTCAGGAGATCAATGATTTGGCTGTATACACTCACCGCCTCATCTAAACTCCTCATCTGTTGCTAGAAAAGACAAATCTCTGGATCTAGTTTGGTTAGGCAATAAACAAAGGAAATCCCTTATCTCCTCTTACATATAAAAAAGAACTTGAGCTAGTGTTATTCACTGTCTTCCCCCTGTACTGTTATCACCTGCAACATCACTACAGTCATTCTGAAGTTTGTGTTGTCTTTGTTTCTGTTATTACTGTAATAACTCAATAACTTGCCATTCTGCTGTGGAGATTATGAGCTGCAGCGAGACTACTGGTATTTTTCCATCACCTGGTACTTGATGCTATTTGTGAATATGCCAAATTCCATTACAGTTGAAGTTAGGTGCACTTTAACAAAATGGCAAACTCTGTCAGGTTAAAACTTGTTTTTATGGCTCTAAATCTGCAGACCGACATATAAAACACTGAAAGATAAAACGAAACACAGGATGAAGACTTTATATTTTAACACTGTCCTGTCCTGTTTTTTTGATGTAGCACTTTTTCTATTTAACAGTTTTTATTATGCCCATTATGTTTTCAGGTTGTTTGTACATATGTGTTCTATTGTCATGAACATGATAATCAAGGGATGCCCTCAGGGAATTTCCTCATATTTGGCACAAATGTCCGCTTGGACTCAACGAAGAACTGAGTAGATTTTGGTGGTTAAATGTCAAATGTCACTGTGATTTCACAAAATATGTTTTTGGCCATAACTCAAGAATTCACACGCTAATTATGACAAACTTTCACGCAAATGTCTAATAGGATAAACTGACGAAGTGATGACATTTTATACTGAAAAGGTCAAAGGTCAACTTCACTTTGACCTCCCAAAGTTCTGCAAGAACACTTTTCTGGCCATTATGTGCCGTCATATCTGAGGAACAGAAGGGAAGACAGATACTGAGTAGGTGACACTAATCTTGAGTGTCCACTTTGAAACTGTGCTGATTGTGTAGATCCTCGGTGCTGTTGGGTTGAAGATGTGTCAGGAGCATCCATGTTTCAGAATATATAGCTTCTTTGCAGCAACATCCATATCTGAAGCATCGTCTTCTGTCACAACTTTATGTTCTGTCCTGTTCCTGTACTAGTCCACCAAAAGATCATTGGTTTTGCTGATACTGAGCTTCGGGTGATTGTTGTTGCACCATGTGACGAAGCTCTCTATCAGTCCTCTGTACTCTGCTGTAAAAGTAGTCTGTATGTGAAGACAGCATGTGTCTCACTGGAAATTTTTCACTGGAATCATCTATTTTGCCAAAAAATACATTTAATACCTTTTATTTTCTTCACTACATATATTGTATGAGTCTGGACAGACAGGAATGGAAACTGCAACTTGACTGTTGGCAGAGACAAACAACTGAGAGGTGATATTTCAAGTTTTTTCAGTTTATAAAACTTTTTCTTTGTTTTTCAAGTGAAACTTCTCCCAATTTACACGAAGATGAACGGAGTAGCATCAGCACACAGAGTTGCACAGTGTTGGCATCGATTGCTGTGTTTATTAAGTTTGAGAACAAAGAATGAGGAGGTTAGGACCTTTGATCAAATGAAAAATGAGAAACTGAATTTGATCCAAAAATAAATCCGGTTATGGCCGTAAGCAGCAATGCATCAGCTTCCACTGTGCGGGGGAGAAAATGAGAAACGCCCACTTACCCAAAAGTACACACCAAGCTGCTTGTCTGAGGTTTGGTCGATGCTGCATTGACAAGTTTCCAGTTCAGCTCGCAAAAATTGAAAGGTTAATAAATTGGGCAGTTTTTGAATGATCAGCAGCTTTTCACAGAATGAACTAAATGCCCACCCAGTTACTGCACCTGACAGAGTCAATGACATACTGAACTGTGGTTTAAGAGAAAAAGATTGGAGGAGCCAGAAGGCAGATATTTTAGGAACAAACCAACAAAAGATCAGTTTAATCTGTGTGTCTGGTAGATAGTTTCAGGTTGTGTTTAGCCTTGGTGAGCACAGATACTAGACACACGGAGTAACTGAGCTGTGTGCCATTAAAAGTAATAAATGCACTGTGGTAACTCTACTGTGGGGAAAAAAATAGCTTCTTGGTTTTGCAGTGAAATGGAAATGAGACAGCTCAGAATATGAATGATATAGTACACTTGTTCCCAAACTGGGGATCCTGTCCCCCATTAGGGGTTGCCAGAGCTTTATGGTGGGTTACAAAGCCCTCTGGAATTTAAGGGATGTAAGAAAACTTCTTAATTTTTTAAAATATACAGTGAGCCTATATCTTGACATTTCATTTATTTCTGTCAAGAAAACTAAATGACATTGTTATTTTAAACTTTTATATTACTATTCTGGGACACCAAGGATGCCCGCCGCTGCCTGCCACCCAGCACGCAATGCACCCAGCCCCGATACCGGTCTCTGCAGGTGGTGGGCCCATTCATTCGGACTGAGGTGACCGGGCTCCATAGTCCAAGGCCGACCACAAGACACTCACTGGCGAGCTCCCCCCCCCAGGTCTGTCTCTAGTGGGGGGGGCCCAGTGTCCCCATACAGGGCGAGGTACTCTGTCTCCAAATGTGCCATTTCGTCGTGGTCTTCTTGAACCGCTCTTACTCTGGCCCCTCCCCTGGGACCACTTTGCCTTGGGAGACCCTACAAGGGGCTATTAGCCATGGACAACACAGCTCCCAGGATCACAGGGACACGCGAACCTCCCCACCATGTTAAGGTGGCGATTTTTGGATTCTTTGCGTTGAGAGGGGTCAGTTGAGGTGATACAGGCATCTGATCAGGATGCCTCCTGTGCGCCTCCCATTGGAGGTGTTCCAGGCATGTCCTACTGGTAGGAGGCCCAGGGGTAGACCCAGAACAGGCTGGAGGGATTACATATCTCGTCTGGCCTGGGAACGCTTCAGGGTTCCACAGGAGGAGCTGGAAAATGTCGCTCATGAGAGGGACGTCTGGAATGCTTTGCTCAGTCTGCCACCCTGCGACCTGGCATCGCAGTTGAAAATGGATGGATGGGTGGATGGATTACTATTAAAGATATAAACTTTGAACAAATCCTTACAGGATGAGGGCAAAGTGAAGACCTGAACACATCCTTTTCCTGCATTAGAATAATGTGCAGGTAAAACAGAGACAGTGTTGTACTCTTTGGTACTCTTTGATAGCCAGGAGTGATATGTCCTTATGAAAAAATGTAATCTTAGCTATCAGAAAAAAAAGAAAAATGCTGGGTGAAAAAATAAATCCTGTTTTGGAACAACTACAAGTTTGTTTGAAATCGAAAATACCAAAAAACAAATCTGACCACAGACATACACCTTTATTCTGCATCTTTGCGTTATAAATACTCAGTGTTCTATATGTGTTATTCAGCCTGCCTTATTCACACAATCTGTTTAAGCAGTGTCTTTGTATGCTTGTAATATAAACGCAAGTATGTCTTATAAAAGGTTGCACCTACTACTGCAAAGTTTTGAAGCGCTTTGCATGGGCAGCGTCAGCCTGCAGTATTGTTTGTGGCAGAGGAAGGCAAATACTGAGGTGTAAACAAGAGCAAGATGCCATAAATTGATGACATTGATTTTCTACATACAGAACAGAGGAATGGTTGTGGATAACGCCAACAGTGCTGCACACTCAAACAGCAACGATCAGCTACAAACCCTCAATAAGTCCATTTACATGGACATCAATGACCAGTTCATGAGGCTAATCCCTGTTGTGATCATATTGGGGATATGGTGTTTACTTGAGCGCAGAGAAGTCAGGTTATTCATATTTTCTTTTTTCATGAAAAATAACAGTAACCCGTCACTGATAACTGCAGTGTGTTTGTGCAGGGAAAAAACAAACTGATGATAGAAGATGAGAGCGCCAGGAAATACTTCACACTACTCTGTAAATTTACAACCAATTCACAACTTAACTGCTAATTTCTTCTCTGCTCTGATCGCCAACAGCTCTCTGCTCTGAGCG
Source organism: Cephalopholis sonnerati (assembly GCA_019142605.1). Classification (NCBI taxonomy): domain Eukaryota; kingdom Metazoa; phylum Chordata; class Actinopteri; order Perciformes; family Serranidae; genus Cephalopholis; species Cephalopholis sonnerati. The sequence continues at coordinate 20,946,223 of JAGQAX010000012.1, forward strand.
CATCCGTGTGTCTTTCTCTCTTTGAACTGCACACACATGTATTAGTTACTCACCTAACTTAATTCCTAAAAAGCATCCACATTACTTCTGTACCACAGTCTGCCACGCGAATGTCAGCCTGTCACTGGGGAGCAGTGGGTGAAGATTCGCAGCCTCTTTTGTTACTGAAAGACTAAACTCTGTTTCTTGATCGCTCCAGAAGTGAGACACTGTTGCTGCCAGCATTTTTTGTGTTTCTGTTACATCACTTGGCTGAAGCCATGTCTGTGCAGAAAGTTGGTGGCTCTCAATAACCAGGTTAAGGTGTATACATGCAGCAGTATCCCTGTTTCTTTCAACGTGCCCCAGGTTGCATATTTGGAAACAACAAAACAGGATATGGTCTTAACAAGCTCAAATACAAGCAGGATACTCCCAAAACCTGATCAGGGTGGCACGGTGGTGCAGTGGTTAGCATTCTCGCCTCACAGAAGAGGGTTCCTGGTTTGAACCCAGGGTGGGGGAGCCCTTCTGTGCAGAGTTTACATGTTCTCCCTGTGTCAGCATGAGTTTTCTGTGGGTGCTCTGGCTTCCTCCCACAGTCCGAAGACATGCAGGTAAATTGGTGACTCTAAATTGCCTGTAGGTGTGAATGATTGTCTGTCGCTATGTGTCAGCCCTGTGATAGTCTGGCAACCTTCTCGCCCAGTGTCAGCTGGGACAGGCTCCAGCCCCCGCAACCCCTAACAGGGTAAGCAGTTACAGAGAATGAATGAAGGGGTTATTCGTGTCTATTTAAACACACTCAGTAATGGCCCTATGGTACTAACACACACCAGACTGACCATGGACTCAGCTGGACTCTGTGTCTCAGCCCCCTTAAGGCACTGCAGCACTCTATGAGAATTGCTTGTCCGATGGTCAGACAGTTTAGGAAACCTGGAGAGCCTCTGAGGAGAGACACTCTCTGAAAATATGTGCCTCTATCTCCACCCTCTCTATGACAGCCTGCTCTTCACCCTGCCTTGGAGTGCGGCCATTCAGAACAACAAAAAACACTTTAGCCTTCCGACGTGATTGGACAACACGTTGTACAAACTACTTCTCTCCTAGCATGACCCAGTCCTTAGACTGCAGTCATGAGAATACAATGCCTTCTGGCCATTTAATTCCTGATCAATGATCTTTTGTCATTTTTCCTCTCTGTATCACATCACAGCCTCAGAGCCTGCCTCAGCTGAGCTACTTCAAGTCAGGAGAGATGTCCATCCACTTTTCAGTTCAGTTAAGTTTTTGGATCAATGATTCAGCAGCTATTAGAGTCATTCTAACCACGTTCACAGTATATATATTTTTTTCTCCATCTCTGTGTTTAGCCTGACCCTCCAAGGGCTGTCTGGAGTTTAGCTGTGGATGGACTATTGGCCCTAGTGTCACAACAGTGTTTACACTGGGTCGGTGTTTTAAAGTCAGGCCAAAGCACCTGAAAACATGAGCAGAGAATACAGTTTAGGACTCTGTTCACACACTCACACTCACACAGGTCTGCTCCATCTGACTGTTAGATTTGACTTATTGCCGCTAGTGTTGCACCACTGACAGCATTGTCAGTCACACCTCAGTGAATTCACCTGTTGATTTCTCCAACATGCCGCCGTCTCCACAGGACCACTCGGAAATCCTGCAGAGAATCTTTCATTTCTACAAATTGACATTAGAGCTGGTGTGGAGGAATTTGTCGGAGAGGGAGCTGAATTGTGTGAGTTAAAGGGCCCGGGGAAGTTGGTCAGCAGGCGTGAGAATTTATGTGTTATCACTGTATTAGCGGCCCTATTTCAGGGCAATCCTTGTGTGTCTCAGTATCCCGTGAGAAAGGCAAACAGAACTGAATGTGCTTACGCAAGGAGCAGAGCTCGATCACCACAGAAGGAATTGATTGAAATGTATCCCACTGCCTGAGTAGAGCAGGAGACGTCAGCCCCACCTGATGCTACGGGTTTAGGCATGCAGCCCCTCACACACTGCTGGCAAGCGCTGACAAGAAGCACATGCTGCATGTTAACTGTCGAGTGCCAAGTATCGCTTAATTCTCAGCTTTGTCTTGACATTTTGTCAAAATAAATATGAAAGTGAAATTTAACTCATGGATTTTAATGGGTTTTAAAGCACTTTGATGTAGTGTTAATAAGGTTAATAGTAAGTGAAATGGCTGTTTTATAAATGTCTGGAAGAGACACTGCTTGGCAGACACATATCTGTCTATATAGCTTCTTGCCAGCAGCGTGTCTGAATTGGGCTCCTGGGGTATATTATAGACTATTATCGTCTCCATTGGTTCAATTAGAGAGAGGGAGAAAGCGTGCTGAGGGGAAATAAAAAGTGAGCTTAAGAAAGAAGTCAGGAAAGCCAAATCATTATTTTCGACCTCTCCCACTGAGGTGTCCTTGTATACCAGGTATAGATACACCACTGGTGTTACAAAATATCGATACACTTAAATATCACAATGTTATGTTTTCTGATCCTCTATTGATTCTCACAAACACTATCCATTCTTTATGCCTCTGCGCCTGCGATAGCCATGGCCTGAGGCACTGTGTTTTTGGTTTGTCCATCTGTCCATCACATTATTATGAATGAGATATCTCCTGACCACACCCAGGGAATTTCTTCAAATTTGGCACAAACGTCCACTTGGGCTCAGCAATAAACTGATAAGATTTTGGTGGTCAAAGGTCAAAAGTCAAGTCATTGTGACCACGTCTGTCTCAATGTCTTGTGAATAAAATATCTGAAGATGTTGTGGGAATTTCTTCAAATTTGGCACAAACATTCTCTTGGACTCTAATTGGATTTTGGTGATCAAAGGTCAAACTCACTGTGACCCTGCGTCTCTCTCATTCTCCTGAACGCGATATCTGAAGAAGGCCTTGAGGGAATATCTTCAAATTTGGCACAAACATTCTCTTGGACTCAAGATTAAACTGATTCGATTTTGGTGGTCAAAGGTCAAGGTCACTGCGACATTGAGTCTGTCTCATTCTCCTGAACGTGATATTTCAATATCTCAGTGAAGAACTGATTCGATTTTGGTGGTCAAAGGTCACTGTGACCTGGCTTCTGTGTCATTCTCCTCAAAACAATATCTCAAGAACGCCTTGAGGGAATTTCTTCAAATTTGGCACAAACGTTCTCTTGGACTCAATTAAACTGTTTAGATTTTGATGGTCGAAGGTAAAGGTCACTGTGACCTTGCGCCAGTGTTGTTTTCCTGACAACAATATTTCAATACGTCTTGGGGGAATTTCTTCAAATTTGGCACAAACATTCGCTTGGACTCAAGATTAAACTGATTCGATTTTGGTGGTCGAAGGTCAAGGTTACTGTGACCTTACAAAACTTGTCTTTGGCCATAACTCCATGACAAAAATTGACACAAATGTCCAAAAGGATAAAATGATGAAGTGATGAAATTTTATATCCAAATGATCAAAGGTCAGCTTCACTGTGACATCATAATGTTTTTTGAAAAAACACTTTTCTGGCCATAACTCAATGTCATATCTCAGGAACAGAGGGGGGGACATTTGGTCGGATACTGAACTGGCGATGCTAATCTTGGGTGCCCACCTTAAAGCCGTGCTGATTGTAAAAATCATCTGTGCTGACGGGGACAAAATGTGTGTAAAGAATCCATGTTTTCATGAACATGGATGTGAACTGTAACTGCAACTTGACGGGTTTGGGGACGCTTATAACCGCAGGCCGAAAATCTGGTCTCACTATCTCTTCCTCTCCTTGCAGTTCTAGCACTCATACAACTACTGTTACCTATGGCAGAACATTACCAGTGGGATGTTTTTGTAACTTCAGTATAAGAGATTGTGATGTTTATTACAACCTTAGTTATATCTGCTGTCTAACGTCACAGTACAGAGTCTACTTGCTCACGTAGCATCAGCTCCAGCTGCCCTGTACTGAATCGTCACCCCTGTGTCGTGCTACATATCATATCACCAGATTCTTCCCAATACACAGCCCTGAGACACACACACAGAGTTCAGTGTAGTAACTTGCCCTGATCTGTAGGTCATGTGGTTTGTTCTGCATTCACAAGCCAAGGTTAGAGATTGTACAGCAGAAAACACAGGACACAGTCATGATGTATAAATCATGAAGGAACCACTAACACACATGCAGCCTGTACACGCTCTCTGTAGTTTTGATGCAGCAGCATTTTTCGAGTATGTATTTAGCCCCGCGTCTGTACAGTCGGTTCCAGCTCATGCAGCATTAGCCTCCACCAAGTTTGCTGGTTCCCTGTACAAGTCAGCTTGTGCCTCAGTATAAGCCTAGCAGCAAGAGGCATCTAATTAGAAGAACATGCTACATGCTGGCTAATCCTTGACAGATGCAGCATCAAAGGCTGCCAGGACTGTGAATGATTATCAGTGGTTACCAAAAGTATATTTGAATTGAGTGAAATGATGGCATAATTTCGAAGGCCTTTACATTATTTATATTTCATTTCAAATGACTGAGCCGATGCCATATGGATCTCCGCCCCGTCCTCTTTTTTTCCCCCGGTTTCAAGCAAATAATCTTCACCCCGAGGATATTCTGCCCAGATGAAATTTGATGTGAATGTCTGATGCCTTGATGCTCGAGCTGCTGTTTCATTTGTGGAGAGGAGTATTTTTTCACTTTTGTGTGTGTGTGTGAGTCTGTTTCTGCTTGTGTGTTTTGTTCATGGACACACACACACGCACACAGCTATTAAAAGCCAGAGTTGTTGGTATCTCTGATGGGCTACCCTAACTGCACATGACAGCTGACATAACCGGAGGTTTGCGTGCCTGTTTTCTCAATGCCCGTGCTTGCGTGCGTTTGTCTCCGCAGGGGTGCTGTGGAACCTGTCGTCGTGTGACGCCGTCAAGATGACAATCATTCGGGACGCCTTAACGACTCTGACCAACACTGTGATCATCCCCCACTCTGGATGGAGCAGCTCCACCTTCGATGACGACCACAAGCTGAAGTTCCACTCCTCCCTGGTGCTGAGGAACACCACAGGCTGTCTGAGGTAAACCACCTGATGAGCACACTTGGCTCTAGCACCCCTATGTGGACATTTGGCGCTATTACATCTAGTGGGAGGAATGAGCTCATAATGTTGGCTCCTCTGTAAATCGCACTGATAATGTTGCCTTAATTGGAGTAACCACCTACAAACCAACATGAAGAACCTCAGAGGAGCAGTTTTACAGACCACTGAAGAGTGACATTAACTCAGCTAACAATATCAGAAGGTGTTTATTTTGTCATAAATAATGGTTTTATTACAAAATCAAAAGAAGCAAACTCTGGTAGTTGTGCATATTTTAGTCAGACAGCTATGATTCTTACCTGTCTTGTCTTTGTTTGAAAGTCATCATCATTTCATTACAGTCAGTGATGTAATCTTCCCAGCTTCTCTCCCGGGGCATCTCCCTTTGAAGACATTGTGCTGCATGTTGAGTTTAGCCTTTAATTGGTAAAATCCAGTTGATGTGAGAGTGTGTGTGTGTGTGTGTGTGCATACATGCAAAGTTAGGTTGTTTGTGTGTGTGTGTGTGTGTTAGCACACTTAGTTAGTTCCTTATTTACTCAGCAAAGTGCTGTAATGACTTCAGTCAGACCACACACACACTTCATACATAATGGATGGTGTATTGGGAGGGCAAAACCCACATTACACATTCAAGTGGGACGCGCAAACACACACACACAGCTGTCATTTGTGTATTTGCGCATTTGTTTGTTGAGCAAAGCCCCAAATCAAAGTCCTAATTTATTTGTGCGTGTGCGTGTGCGTGTGCGTGTGCGTGTGTGTGTGTGTGTGTTTGTGTGCTTTTCAAAAGGAACCTGAGTTCAGCTGGTGAGGAGGCCAGAAAACAGATGCGCGTTTGTGAAGGACTGGTTGACTCACTACTCTACGTCATCAAAGCCTGTGTAAACACCTCTGACTTCGACAGCAAGGTACGCACAAAACACCCACACATGTGTGTGTACACACACACACACACACACACACACACACACACACACACACACACACACACACACTTAGCCAGGAGGAAAACATGCTGCCACATGATAAGAGGCTCTGGGGAAAAATCCCACTTAACCCTGTTTGAATCATTTCATTGCCTGTGTCTGAATGACCCCCACAGCATCCAGCAGGAACTATTTCATGTGCTTTATCACCCAAAGCACAACTCACACATGCACAACATTCAGAATCCGATACACTAGCAGCTCATTGACCTGGTATACATTATGGCAGCGGTAGAAATTAAATCAGACCTCTCAGACATGCATCTGTGCACTGTAAAAGACATAAAAAGTCAAGTGGCTCATCCGTAAAGTGTAGATGGCATCCCCTGGGAACCGGGCTCCTTAATTTTGTCAAACATATATGCTCATTGACATTCTGTGAGGAAAAGCCTGCGCAGAACTCAAACAGCGTGCAATAAAATCCATTTGCTCTGGTCTAGATATTCTTTCTAACTGGAGACCCTTGGGTTCCATAACGAATTGATTTGTAACGCCGCAAATAGCAGCCCTGTGTCCCACACATCGGCTGTGGATAGTGTAGCGTGCTGCACAGGGTTTATTGTATTGTAGCTTTTGTCATGGTGATTTAGAAAGTCCCTGCTATAAGTACCCACCCAAACTCCCTGTCTCCCTCTGTCCGCCACCAGATTGTGGAGAACTGTATTTGCACTCTAAGGAACCTGTCATATCGTCTGGAGCTGGAGCTGCCGCCGTCCCGACTCATAGGGGGGCAGGAGCTCGACGGCTTACTGGGCAGCGAGTCGCCCAGTAAAGAGGTGGACTCCAGCTGCTGGGGCAGGAAGAAAAAGAAGAAAAAAAAGAGCCTGCAGGAAGACACGGTGAGTGTGCTGCTTTTTAAGTAGAGGCTCAGAACTGTTCTCAGATCGGCAAGAAGTTTAAATCGTCCACATTTATTTGATATGTACATCGACACTAATGGAGCTTTGATGTTTATGGATTTTTTGCAATGAAGTGCTGCAGGATTGAGTCCTAAACACCAGAAATGAGGTAGCATTTTTGCAATTCTGGATCCCTCGTCTTGAAGTCAGTGTTGTTTGTGACTGGGTTTTTGGTTAGATGTCTGAAATAAGGTCTGTTGTTAACACAACCTTAAAGAGAAACTTCAGTATTTTTCAACTTGGACCCATTTTTCACATTTCTGTGTCTAAGTGACAAATGGAGTCGACAATTTTTGAAACTAGTCCAGTATTGAGAGAGACCACTGCAGCCACAGCAGCAAAACAGGACGCAACGTAATCCCAACGGGCCATTATGCACCATCAATTTATGTCCCCTAAAAGTGCTTCACTTTCCACTGACAGGCTCAGGTTGTCATTATGTGTCTGACAACACTACAGAGAGGACCCTAGAGAAAAATTAAATGCTTCTCCTTACCATTCACTGGTCTGTTTGTTACTGTGAGCAAGTGTCAATCTAAAATCTCGCAAGAGGTGACTTGCTGCAGGAAGAACAGAGGTGGAGACATTAGTGAGAGCTGGAGAGAAACGTGCTGAGATGAGTTTGTTGTATTGAAGTATAGAAAGCATAGTTTGGTGTTAAGTAAAAGATTTTCAGTGTCATGGCTGAATATTTAGCTCATTAAGAATATGTAGACTTTCTAGCCCAAATGTTCTGGCACTGCTCAAGACATCCTGGGAAGATCTGTGGATCCTGACCCACTGACTGCACTCTTTGGTTTTAAAGGTTGTGATCTTGTGTTAACCAGCCCCTAATATATATGATGTTATTTGTAACCCTACTAGCACATACATTGATATTATTAAATTGGAAGCAAACACAGGCTCCTGCCCATTCTGCCCCCGTGAAGGATGTGATGCACCACCTGCATTTGGAAAAGATTAAATTCTCCTTAAGAGGGTGTAAAAACAAACTCTAACAGATCTGGCAACCCTTTATAGACCACTTAAAGAAAGAAGTTCATCCCCTGTAAATATTATATTTTGCAAACTCATGTCTTTTCTATACATGTATGACAAATCACCTTTAGAGTATTTTGATTTTTGACTTGTTGAATATTTTCTATGTTTTTGTATTAGAAGTTCAGAAAAAAGTCTGCGAAATTTCAGAGCAAGACTTCTCCTTGTGCGAGAATTGATTACACTCACTAACAAACATATAGGAACAACGAAAAGTAAAGAAAAACTTTTAATTCCCCTGTATGATTCTTTCTGCAATGTTGTCAGACACTTATAATAAAAAAAATCTGTGTGTGTCAGTGGCAAAACAGGCACTTAGGGGACGTAATTTGATAGCACACAATTGTCCGTAGGGATTACATCACACCGTGTTTTGCCGCTGCAGCGGTCTCTCACAATGCTGGACCAGTTTTAAAATTATTGTCTCCACTAGTCACAACATGATAATTGGGTCCAAGTTTTAAAAAAAAATACAGCTGTTTTCCTTAAAGATATTTTATTCTACAACATAAAATATGACGGTAAATTCACTACTTAAATTTTAAAGCGCTCAAATGTCTTTAAAAAAGGTGGTTGCTACCAAGTGGCAAATTGAAGTCCTACAACCTTGGTGTAGTTTGTTGAAAGCCTAACATTAGCTTTTTACTTCAGTAGTTGTGTCAGTTTCTGAAGAATATCTGTCTGAATAAAATATATAAGCATCATAAATTTTGTTTGCCATAGAGTTTATTTTCTGCAGTATTCTAAAATCCAATGGGAAAACCTCATTGGCTTTTGTCAAAGGAACCAGAGCGATGTTAACTCTCAGGTTGGCCTACCAAAAGCATCCTTCCTGCAGCACTTTATATAATTAGTCAAATTGCCCGTGAACAGTCCCACACAAACCTCACAACTGCTGCACGATCATCTCAATGTTTATTTCTATAATTGTATGTATTGCTGTTGTAAACAAAACAAAAGAAAAAACTCTGCAATCAGGTTGTGTATTTACGCCTGACTAAACACCGTGGTTGTGTGTTCAGTGGGACGGTGTGGGACCCATTCCCGGCTTCTCCAAGTCTCCCAAGGGGGCAGAGATGCTATGGCACCCTTCGGTGGTCAAGCCTTACTTGACACTGCTGGCCGAGAGCTCGAATCCCGCCACTCTGGAGGGCGCAGCTGGGTCCCTTCAGAACCTGTCAGCCGGCAACTGGAAGGTACAGCATGTCTGTATTTCTACGTACACACAAACACACACATTCTCCTTTGTTTTTCTTATACACTGTTAAATATGATGTCCTAGGAGACAAAGCACCTGTTCCACTGGTTAAAAAGGATTTAACAGCTCACCTCCTCTGTGTCACTCACAGCTGACGTCAGTTTCACACTTGGGATCACACACGTTAAAATGCGCACCTGAAGACCATCCATTTTCCCGTGTGGCGTCCAGACCCTTTTGAAGCTTAAATGCCTTCTGTGTGTGTCTCTGTGTGTACAGTTTGCAGCATACATTCGTGCAGCAGTGCGTAAGGAGAAGGGGCTGCCCATCCTGGTGGAGCTGCTGCGGATGGATAACGACAGGGTGGTGTGTTCGGTTGCCACTGCTCTGAGGAACATGGCGCTGGATGTCAGGAACAAGGAGCTCATAGGTCAGTCACACTGAGGATTCTGAGGGGTGGAATAAGATGACACACAGGCATGAAGATCCTGAACACTGCTCTTATCTTGGCTTCATTCTAGTAAACAATATAGCTCATGTTGAATTGATAGGCCATGTTGTGAATGGGTCTAGCTCATAGACTGTATAAGAAAGATAGGCAGCATGACAGCTTCCCAGAAGTGAAGACATAACATCTCAATCGCCCCCTGGTGGCTGGCTGTAGTACTGGGTATTAATGCCACCCCTTTTCTGTTAACTGTTGGGACATGGGCCAAACTAAAACTTTAAGTACACGTCAGATCATTTTTCCCAAATATGGTTTCTGTCACAAACAGAGAGGAAGACTTATTGCCAAAAAAAGGTATAAAAGGTCCAGGTCGAGGCACTCAAGATGGTTTGAGAAACATAAAAGGCCTTTATTTCAACATTAAAAATACACTAACACATATCGGCTTACATCATTTTAGGTAGTATTTATCACACTGATGCATGTAAGTTTTCATTTTTCTAAGTTCTTTTCTAAGTAACTTCTAAGTTTGGTGGTAATTGTTTTGTTTTTTTGTCGTTGTTGTTTTTAATTAAAATTTTTATTTAGAACAAAATTGGAGCACAGTTCTTACATCACATACAAAGTGTTTTGTTTCTTTTCTTTGAAGGAACAAACAAAAACATTAACAAAACATCCAAACAAAGATAAAACATTTGTTATATGACTATGCCTTCAAAGACGGTCCTAGTGGTGTGATAAATAAACATACTTCAATTCGTGAGAAAACATCTTGGTAAAAAACATAAATATATTTTTAAAAATAGAATAAATTAGTGAGCATTTGGCAGGAAGAAATACACTAAATTAAATAACTAAAGTCTTTTTTTTTAATATTCACCCTTATAAAAATAAGAGAATAGGTAAATAGTTGAAGGTAAAACAAAGCAATAAGGTAATTAGTTATTTAAAAGGGGGCTTGAAGTCATGATTGACAGCTGTGTATGCCAACTGCTATGCTCGTGATCAATGGCACTCCCCACAGTGGGTCAGAAGGGTGTTTGGGCGGGAACTCGAATCTGTGGAGATGGCTGCTGCGCAGACTGGCTCCAAATGACGTCACCAGCACGAGATGGCAGCGGCTGTATCCAAGTTATTTTGGCTTCATCTATGGTTTCGCTTGGCAACGTGCCTAAATGCAGCAAAAAACATGAATATAATATGTTGAGCATTGCTTATACTTGACCTAACTGCCAAGTAAGGAAGTATAAAGGATTTACAGGGAGGTATATACACTAAGATCCTTTGTAAACTGGCACAACATATATCAGAATTGTACTGATACACAATGGACAGTGTACGACGTACAGTATTGTGGACATTTGAGTGTATATTAGTGTGTGTATTCGACACATAACATCCCAAGCTGCCTCGTGCTTTTTATTATTATTATTACTATTAAATGCAGTGCATTTTGTGAACATTTTAACTGGTGGATATTCTTTTTTCATTTCATCTCACACCAGCCTTCTTTTGTTCCATGAACCAGTCTCATTTAATGAAAACCAAGTTTTTATGTGCTCTCTGTGTGGAATTAATGAGGAGTTACAGTTCCAGCAATGCAGGGGTGACGCCTGTAGGCAGATGGGGGAGGAGCTGCAGTGTTGTGTTTAAGGTGCTTTTGGTGTTTTGTGTGTGTGTGTGTGAGGGAGTATATGCTGCATGTATTTAGGTCCTTCAGCTGGGCTGCTCTGCTGAAGGAGAAACAGGGGAAACAATCCTTTTTGTAACACCAGGATGCTCACACACCGACGTCCTTGTGATGATAACGCAATGTCATTTAGGAAAACTGCCTACCTCACTGCAGCTCCAGCACGATGAATATATCATTCATGATACAGAAATAATAGAATATAGTGTAGGTCACGGTGGCCGACACTACTTATACATTATGCAACGTGTGAAAATAAATGCAATGAGAGTCTATATGTCTTCTCTCTGTGCATAAGCTCCTGCTGTACGGCATGCCATAATGTGTTAGCTGCACGTCTCACTTCCCCCTCCTTCCTCTCAGGAAAGTATGCGATGAGGGACCTGGTCAATCGTCTCCCCGGGGGGAACACCACCCTGCTGTCAGATGAGACGGTGGCGGCCATCTGTTGCACCCTGCACGAGGTCACCAGCAAAAACATGGAGAACGCCAAGGCCTTGGCCGACACGGGCGGCATCGAGAAGCTGGTCAACATCACCAAGGGCAGAGGAGACAGGTGGGCCACAGCAGCATGTATTTGTCTTGATGCTTTTAGTGAGGGTGCAGAGTACACACTGATGTAAACCTGCTAACACGTGCACATGCTCAAATGCACCGCTAGAACACACAAACAGCCATATGTGGCCGCACAGACTGTCCTGGACATTGGACAGTGGGAGTTTTACAGAAACATTTACACATCTATGTGCGCACACACACACACACACATATTTAAATGCTCTGAGAAGGAGAAGCCGTAGCCGCAGGGAAGGTGGTTTTGTGTGCATTGAGGTTTTATGTCCCAGTGGAATGATGGACCAGCAGCTATTTCTAGCCTGCTATATATTCAGTAATGTTCCAGGTTACAACACTCTGAGGACACTCTCTTCCTTCAATCATACTGTCCTGTGATATTTACAGCGTGAATTACAATGAGGTCAAAGTGATTGGGAATACTCAAAAACACATGTTTATGTTTTTGTTTGTTTTCCAGGTACTCCATGAAGGTGGTTAAAGCAGCTGCTCAGGTGCTGAACACACTGTGGCAGTACAGAGATCTGCGCACCATCTATAAGAAAGTAAGAACATGGCGATTGATGACATGGTGGTACCATTAAAACAGTCACCCATCGTATTTTGTCAGTGCACAATACATGTTTTTTATTGCGAGTAGAGGCAGTGTAAGGAAAGAAAAGAGTCATTTGTAATGTGTACAGCATGTTTGGATTTCAAAGGAAAAGACATGTCTTATGAATATTAAAGGGTGAGAAGATAAAAAATAAAAGTAGCTGTGCCTTTTTATCGTCTCAGCAAAGGATTGTTTTTTCCAGTGTTTCCTCTGTGACCAAAGAGAGCGCATTTTTAAGAAGTTTTACAAAATCCAGCACTGCTCTGTTTCTTAAACCACCACGTTTCCTCTCTCTTCTTCCTTACAGGATGGATGGAACCAAAACCATTTCCTCACCCCAGTGTCAACACTAGAACGGGACAGGTTCAAGTCCCAGCCCACCCTCCCCACCAGCACCATTCAGATGTCCCCAGTGAACCACCCTGGTAAGGCTCTGGTTTCACGAAAACAGACTCATCCAGTGAAACAGGAAAACCTCTGGAATGTATTGTTAAAGTGTGTTTCTCTCCTCACAGCTGCCAGTGCCACGTCGTCTCCTGCCATGCTGGGCATCAAAGAGCATAGAGACACTATCAGAGACTACCAGAGAGCGCAGTCAACTATGCAATTTTATAACTACCACGGGGACAACAGTATCCATAAAAACCAGTATACAGGTACTCAAACAGCGCTCGCATCAGAGAGCTATTGAAAGTGCATACATTTTGCATATTAGTCGTCTTTTAACCCAAATTCAAACAGCATCCACTATCTGCAGCAGACTGTAATCACAGGCTACCCTCTGGTCCTCTCTGTGCGGGGCTTTATCTGTTTTATCCCTCGTAACGCTCCAAGCAGATTCCATGGCCAGTCTCGTCTCCCTGCCAAGACAGTCCTCTCTTATCGTCTCCTGTAAAGCCTGCCAGCCCGGAGACAGCCAGTCATTTTAATTCGGAGCGCTTCAGAGCCGGTCTGCACGGCAGTAAAGTGAACTGGCCAGCCAGTGGTGGACACTCTACAATGGTGTCATTGTTAGCAGGCCCAAGTCGCAGCATGCAGACAGGGGTAGTGAGTGGGTACCCAGACATACACTACAGCCAGACAAGAGCTCTTGCCAGCCTACGCTGGTTGGCGGGAGCAGGAGGAGGGCAGAGTAAACAACATGAGCCGCAGCCTCAACAGTCCACGCGTTACACAGCGAAATGGAAATTGAGTTTCAGGATTCCACCGGTTGGATAAAGTGCCAACAAAAATACCCATCCCATGGGCTATGCAAACAGCAGAACAGCAGTAGCCAACTCTATTATTTGGTGTTATTCCTCTCCCCAGCACAGCGAAGCACTTCTTGATCCTGCTCTATCTAAATACAGACATTTGCCCTATGGGGATGTGCCGACTTTTTCACTGATATGAAATGAAGTGTATTTGCATCAAGTCCCACTGAATTGCTCTTTTTATTTCATTTTATTTTTTTCAAGGGTCTGGAAAGCCTTCTTCATATTACTACTCATCCCCCACAAGAGAGGAGCCCAGAAGAACACAGGTGAATATAATCATTCTGCTTCACAGGCTCTGCATTTTTATCTGCTCCTGTTTGTCTGCTCTGATTCAAAGCTGCCGCTGTACCCAATGAGATCATTTCCAAAACACAACTTCACTTTGGATTTAACTTTTTAGCTTGGTTTATTTGTGCAGAATATTTTCTACTATTGTAAGCAGACAAACAGCGCCCTCATGGCAGTCACATATAGAAACACACATTCAGGCATAGGCGTAGATTTTAGGGGGGAAACAAGGGACTCACCCCCTCAACATTTAGAACAATAAGAAAATGAAAGTAGCAGAGGACTTAAAACAATTCAATTAATTTGATTTCTTGATTGTTTTGACAATGAACTACCTGTTTCAGGCTTACTTGGTTTCATTATTCAGGCTAAGAAACTTTAGGTTTCATCCCACCTTTGCAAACCGATGTTTTCTTCCAGGAAGTGTTTGATAGTAATGGTACAAGGCCCTTGTTTGAGATCCCTCCACCACGCTGTATAAACCTGGCGAGGACGACCGGCTCTTCCACCCCACTTGACTAATACAAAGAGACTGACGCGTATTCCGCTGCGGATAAATGGCGATGCTGGGAATGACCCAGCACATCAGCTATTGTCTGAGCCAGAGTGAATGTGACTGCTGGGATTGGGATGGTCTGGGCGCGTCTCAGGCACCTGTCACTGCGGGACACATCCATGTGTGCCCATTCAGATAACAGGCACAGTGAGAAGGAGGCGAAGAGGAGGGGGGGGGGGCAGACGACGAAAGAGAGAGTTCTCTTGTGTCCTTCATCCCATCACATTTAAAGCAGTTAATGCACGAGGACAGTCATCAGCCCATTTATTTCAGACAAATTCCATCTATCTTGTGGATTCCTACCCTTTACCTTGGAGCAGTTCTCTGTGGCATTAGTGCTGCAGACGTGTGGGCTACAAGGTGATTGATTAGCTTACTGGCTTTAAAAGAAACCTGCAGCCAGACAGAGTGCGTTTTGCTGAATCTGCTGAGACGTTAGTATATGTTGCTCCATTTTATTACCGTCAAGTGGACGATGGTAATAAAGTCTGTGTGTACTTGGCAGTGTTGGGAGAAGTACTCCAATCCCTTAATAACAGGAATACTTTGGCATTTTGAGAAGACATAGTCTGGCATATAACCCCCCTGTAACACCACATCTTGATGTTTCTACACCTTGGTTATGAATATTGAATTAAACAAGATATAAAATGTTACTGAGGGAGCTTTAGATGTGCTGGTAGGCTGATTTTGTTACTATAGGACAGAGCCAGGCTGCTGTTTCCCTTGTTTCCACTCTTTATGCTGAGCTAAGCAAACCTCCCACTGGCTGTAGTCTTGTAGTTACCAGGCAGACATTAGAGTAGTATCAATCTTCATATCTGTGCTTTTTTTTATTTACTTTAAATGCAGCCTGAATGAAAACCTTCAGATTTAGGGCTGCACAGTGTGCAAAAAAAGATCATATTGTGATTATTGTGACAGATTTTGTGATATGAGCCACAACGTGAGTGGGAATGATAATGTTTGCATTTCATTTTCACTGCAAAGAATAAGAAAAAATTATAACAAAAATGCTGGGGTCTGCGCCAAGCAAGCATGTTCCCTTACGTCTTGAATTTGATTTGTAGGCTGGGGCATCTCCATAGCAGCACAATACTTCATTTATAATGGCATGTTGTTGGGGCACATTTTATCTTCATCAAAATAGTGCAGCGTCTGTGATTTGGATATTAAGTGGCATAAAATAATACACAAGTACAAGTACCTCAAAACTGTACCTTTAATCTGCCAGGAAAAAAATGCTGAAAGTGAGCACTGTCTTGTTTTGTAAACTTGTTTCCTGAGGAAAAAGAGTAAAAAATGTTTCCTGAGAAGGTTTCAAGGGTTTTTTTGGGCCCTCAAATGTATTGTTTTCAATGTAAAGGCACGGCAGGGGTGCTCTAATGCCAGACTGACATGGTCGTGGTGCGCACCTGTTCCCAAGCGCCTATTTTTCAGGGCATGACGGCTGCGCCTTGAGGTAAAATGAGTTCAACTTTTGGAATGCAGCAGCGCACACCGCATGTCATGTTACGACAACCAATCACAGCTGACAGATATCTTTCCCTTCATCTGTAAATATCAGTCTGTGATAAATACGAAGAAGACATTGATCACTTTAGTGCAGCGCTTCCAGAGTTTTACATCTGTCCCACAGACAACAGGCTTACACACAAACTCGGGATTTCAAATAAATAGGCTATGATTCGATGCTTGTTAAGGCTGCTTAGCAACCTTAGACGCAACCTGTCGCCACGCTCTTGAAAGCTGGCACAGAAAAGGCACAAGAGTAGCATCCAGCGCCCGACCTTGAGTTTTTCAGGTTGTTAAGAAAATGGCACATGTACAACCTCTAAAGAGAATGGGCTATAAACAATGATGGTACGTGTCCATAGGGCCATTTTTGGACACAAGGGGATGTGCTGCTTTGTGCCGCTAGTGGCACCCTTGATGGGAGTGCCCCTTGGTACATGGGCTGTCGGCTCCTGGATCTGAAACTAGACCAACTTGGCAGCTTGTTTGGACACTTTCACATATTTTATGAAAACAGTTGAGGCAAAAAACAGGCCATGCTAGTTAATGAAACTGTCTTCATTTCAGATCGATGGTTAGTTTTAAAATTTTTGCAGGATTTTCCAGAGGCGGCAAGTCGCACAAGGGTGCCCCTGATTTCCATAAAGTAGACCAGATTCAACTCTACCCAAATAGAAAGTGGACAGCCTGTCTTTCAGAACGCAACACAGTGCTACTAGAATGCATCGCATAGCTGCTCACATAGACAATGAATGAGAAGTGTGAAATGACATGTACCAGGAAGCTGACATCAGTGAGACCAATCTTGTCACTAGCATTAAAAACTAAAGAGTACCAAAAACAGGATTTGATTCCGTGATTTGACTCCATTTCATGAGGATTAATATTTTAAACACAGTAGTTAGTTGCTGGCCTCTGTTTGAAAATCATTTCATCATGGCCCTATCTGTCTCTCTTCCTTGCAGCCTATGTATTATACAGAGGATCCAAGCAGGAGGAACTACGACACGTACAGAATGTACCTGCAGCATCCCCACGGCTACGACGACCCGTACTTGGAGGAGGTCATCACGTACCCGCCCACAGTCGACTACAGCTCCCAGCCTCACGGACTGAAATCCACCACCAACTATGTGGACTTTTACGCTAGCACACGGAGGCCTTCCTACAGGGCAGAGCAGTACCCCGGCTCTCCTGACTCCTGGGTATAGGTCTGGAGACGCTCCTGACGCCCCGTCTTCAGCCTGCAGCAGAGGCGAGTAGCCCGCGGGAGCACGCAAGAACCGACAGACTTTTTCATGAACTTGGCTTCATAAGTGTGTTTGTTTTCAAGTGAATGTGTGTGTGTGGAGGGGGAGTTCACCTGAGCGATGGCAGATGGAAAGATGGAATGTGCCAAAGAAGGAAATCAAGGAATGTTTTTCTTTAAGTTATTTTTTATTTAGTAGAAGAAGATGGAATCATGCTGGGGGTCTGTTGAGGGACGATACCCCACACTACAGCGAGGAGACGTGCGTCCTGCTCTGTCTAGATGTTAGTTTTATTTTTCGTTATGAAACTCTTAGCTGTGATAGCATGGTGAGAGGTGTGAGTCATGTGAGCGAGGGTTTGCGGTAGGAGTCAAGATGGGAAATGTGTATGTGCTGAAGCCAAAATGGATCATGAACTCATATCTGTAAAAAAAAAAATCAAACAAAAAAAACAATAATAGTAAACTAATGATGTTAGATTGTACAGAGGGGTCAAGTTGTATCTGTACTTAATGTTGAAGCTGTGTAATGCCATAGAGTCTTGTACATTTCTTTCATTTTATTGTAAATACAGAAAAAAAAACATGTTACCTGGTTTACACTCATCAGCACTGGTTAAAAAAAAGAAACTCGTGCCATGTTAAATCTCTATAGATATATAAATATATGAAGAAATATGTGGACAAAGATGGCATCATTACACAACCATGCTAAAATAATAAAAGGTCAGTTTTGTTTTTTAAACACATCGTGTAATTGGATCTGTTTTTGCAGGTACGGTGGAATCATATCTTTCACACCCGCTGTTTACTACCGTTTTCTACGCACACAAACACAAATAAGTGTGAATATGGAGAGACCCAAAAGACAAAACAAACTTCCCTCTGTTTATGCAGGTTTTTTTTCTCTGCAGTTTCCTGTGGGTTTCATTACACTGTTCACACAAACACAAGTGCAGGGAGGCCAGCCTTCAATAAAACTGTTTCACAGGTCCAGATAAACTTGTAAACATCCAGATTTTTAACTGTTTGTGTGAAAGTGTCCAGTTCCACACACACCTTTATGCTTTATTCTGCTATCAGTACATGATTAAGTACATCAAGGTGAGCAGATTATGATTACCACTTAGCAACAAGTGCAAAGTGCTGGTGTGGACCATATGTGTATCAGTGTGTTGGAGATTTACATTTACTTCTCTTTAACCCTTTGAAACATGAGTTTGCTTGTGCTGCTTTCAGACACCTTTCACAAGTGTTTAAACCTCTGAACCCTGAGCCAATAGGTGCATGTTTTTTTTTTTCAAAAACATGGGGGAAAAAGGCAAAGAGAAACTTGGTATGAAATGTCACACAAATTGCAAAAAATAAATAAATAAAATAGGTTTAGGAAATTATTATTTTTTTAAAAATAGGGGAAAAGGAAAAAAGCTAGGGAAAAACTATATTTACAATTAATATTACATTTTAAAATTATGTTATGGAATTATTAATAATGACCTTTCCTTATTTGTTTGTTTTTAGCCTTAATTTTTTTTCTTTCTTTCTTTTTTTTTTTTTACTAATTTACTCATTTTTAATGTTCTCTTTTTCCCTATTTCTTGCTAATTTTGGGGGGTAATTTCTTCTTTTCATTGCTCTTTGCCTTCTTCAAGCCAGGTTGCTCAGGGCGGTCAAAAATAATGATCAGGCCTCAATCACTAAATGTTTCCAGTTTTGTAAAAGAAAAAAATATATATATATATCATGATCCCCACCCTCCACTCCCTTCTATGTGGCAATGCTGAAGCAGCAAAGTATTAGGAGTCATAGTGGTAGTAGAGTAGTAGCTGTAGCAACATAATGCACGTTTCATGAGAAGGAAATGAAACCACAAACAGGAAGGGGAAGGAGAAGGAAACAAAATACAGAAGCAGCTCTCCCCTCTGGAGCTTTTTGGCAAGTAGAAAATGTCAGAGTTAAAGGGTAAGTTTGGTATTTTTCACCCTGGAAAAATGTGTTTGTCTCTGAGGGACTATGGGATCAACCATTTTTGAAAGTGGTCTAGTGAGGACCACATCTTTGCAGACGATGTGGACCTGATGGCTTCATCAGACCGTGACCTTCAGCATGCACAGGTTTGCAGCCAAGTATGAAGTGGTCGGAGTGACAGACAGCCCCTCCAAATACGTACAAGTCTGAGGCCGTGGTTCTCTGCCGTTGGATGTGAGTTAAGTGAAGGAGTGTCTCAGGTTCTTGCTCATGAGGGAGGGCAAAATGGAGCTCAAAATGGACAGGCAGATTGGTGTGGCGAGGAGGGAGCTAAGTCAGAAGCCGAAGGTTTCAATTGACCAGTCCATCTACGCCCCGACCCTCAGCTATGGTCATGAATTTTAGGTAGTGACTGAAAGAATGAGATTGCAGATACAATCAGCCGCAGTTGGGTGGCTGGGCTCAGCCTTACAGATAGGATGAGATGCTTGGACATATGAAGGGAGCTCGGAGTAGAGCTGCTGCTCCTTCATGTCGAAAGAAGCCAGTTGAGGTGGTTCATGCATCTGATCAGGACGCCTCCTGGGTGCCTCCCATTAGAGGTGACACTCCAGGGTAACCCAGAACACGCTGGAGGGATTATATATCTCATCTGACCCGGGACCGCCTCTAGATCCTCTGGGAAGAGCCGGAAAACGTTGCTGGGGAGAGGGACGTTTGGAATGCCTTGCTCTGCCTGCTGCCCTCACAACCTGGCCCTGAGTAAGCAGAAGATAATAGATGGATAGACAAATGACAAACAGTAGAAGCTTTCGGGGACCTTGGAACTCCCAACAGTTATTACCACCAATCATTGTTGATGATCATTACTGCACTTTGCACAGGCACATACTTCACAGCCTCAGGTATGTGTTTCCAAGAGGCCATATACAGTGATGTGGAAGAGAATCAGCTAAACCTGTGCTTGTTTAGACAGAGCACTGGCTCTGACTGCAGCTGAATTAAACATCTGAGAGCAGTGATTTAAATGAAGCAACAGGTCTCTCAGGATAACTTGGAGACACAAGTGATTTGTTATTTGTATGTGCAGACGCAGATTAAAAGTCAAATGTCATTTACACACATGGCTACATATCCACAGGTGTCACACCCACGGGTATTTTTATGTCTGTTTGACTGACATCCTCCTGATTCCTGTTAGACTTGTTGGAGCATCATTAAGTTGAGTGACACTTTTAAGTGTAAGGATGTCCTTAGAAGGCGATAAAATGTAATAGCCAGTCTCACCCTGAGAAGATTAATCAACCAGAATAACTGGATACGCCTGTGAAGATGTACAGCTGTGGGCTCACTGCAGTGTAGGACTACACAGATATCATTGTCACCTCCAGTGAGAGGAAATGAGTGTGTATTTAAGATATCTGTGTGCAACGTGAAGCACCACAATGGGAGAGCTCATGCATTTTACACAAAAGTATAAAGATATTTTATCAGAGCCTTTTCAAATGTGAATTTATGTAAGTGTAACCAGTGGACTCTAGTGTTGTGTGTGTTGTGTTGATACGAAGAGGCCCAGACTGCTGATACCTTTGGAGGCAATCTGTTTACTCCTGACAGCAAGAGGTAAAAACAAAATCTCCTGTCTAATTATGACCATATAACTCGAGCTCATACACAAATTAAGTGACACAGGAATATGTTAGCATATTATACAATAAGTTCAGGCTTAAAAATGAACCTATAAACAGCTTATCAGCGTCTAAGACACCAGAGCAATGTAGTTTACCTCTCCCATGGAGTACAACAGCAAAGTAGGTGGAGTACCCCACAGATGAACGTAGGGGTACAGAAACTGAGTATCAGACATTCCACATATTGACTATGGAGGCCTAAGCATGTCAGGTGATAACAACTGAAACTAATTTTGTGTAATTATAACACTTTATTCTTTATTCTGATCCCCATTAGCTTCCACAAAGTGGTCGCTAGTCTTCCTGGGGTCCACTCACAAAACAACATTAAAAATACATCAATTTAAAATCACACAGTATCAATGAGATGATAACATTATTTTATTGATATTTATTGATTGATAAATATTTACTGTGGCTTTCTAGAGATAATGAATTATCAAATGAATAACATATAAACATAAACAAATAATAAGGTACTGTATAATTGTTAATATTATTATTAATTACGAATGAATATTAGCATATTAGTGGAGATATATAGTGATGTATTTGTCAAAAATATGTAACGAGAATTATGAAGTTATTTAAAAATACATTTGAAAAAAAAGTCATTTTGTATAGATATATAACTTAATCTATGATCAACATGGAATATTATATTTTCATGGATAAGGGATGAGAGTATATAAGTTTTACGTCTTCTCACTCCTTTTCGAATATGTGCATTTTTTTCTCACTCTCTCTTTCATTTATTTATTTACTGTTCATTCGTTGCTATGCTTCTGTTTATATTTGTTTTCAAATCAAATAAAAAAACATTCAGTATCAGTCCAAAATTAAGACAAAAAAAGAGTAAAAAAACAAAATTGTCACAAACTTACTGTACCAAATAAAAAACAAAATTAAATTAAGAAAAGTGTGCCAGAACTGCCATAACAAAATTATGAAAACAAGTTTTACTGACTTCTTGAAGGAATATCTATTATTAATCTGTCTGAAGCTGGTAGGGAGCACCTCATAAAATTTTTTATGGACCAGAAGACCAGTGCTCATTTGACATGTAATATACTCATGACAAAAACCACCATATAGTAGTTCATCACCACAAAACTGAGGTGTATTTTTTAAGATAACAGTATGCATGAATAACAAAAGACTAGATTTTAGTTTAGCCTCCACAGTCAGCCAAGATACTCGATTATGTGTCTCACACACACCGGCACAGAAAGAACAATGAAGAACTAACCTGGCTGCTCAGCTCTGTGCAATTTAAAGCTTTTTTGTTGTTGTTTTTTTTTACTTAATATCCTCCTCAGACCCTGTGTCCTCATATCACGACATCACATTTTGGGTTTACTTGATCTTATACGTCATTCTAGTTAACTTAGACCTGTTGTCCTTGTTTGTGGACACTTTTTTGTGCCATCTAGTGGTAGTTAGAGCACATTACACTAATCCATGTAAAAACAAGATGGCAGCCATCTCTGCCAAGTCAGTCTGCAGCTGATCCTGACACAAAAGTGGACAAGGTCCAAAACCTGATCAAATCTTACAGTTGAAACTTGTTTTTTTATGATTAATAATGTTTATAGTTTGATATGGCCCAGGGTGGGGGAGCCCTTTTGTGTGGAGTTTGCATGTTCTCCCTGTGTCAGCGTGGGTTTTCTTCAGGTACTCCAGCTTCCTCCCACAGTCCAAAGACATGCAGGTTAATTGGTGACTCTAAATTGTCCGTAGGTGTGAATGTGAGTGTGAATGGCTGTCTGTCTCTATGTGTCAGCCCTGTGATAGTCTGGTGACCTGTCCAGGGTGTACCCTGCCTCTCACCCAGTGTCAGCTGGGACCACTGCGACCCCCAACAGAATAATGTGGCCAATTTTAGCAACAGTAACAAGACAAGACTCTGCTAACTAGGAAGTACTCGTCTGAAGATATTGGCATTTTATCATCGTCCCATTTGAGACCATTAGGACTTTATTATCGTCTCGTTTGAGGACATTGGGACTTAATTATCATCGACAATGTTGAGTTTTTTTATACTTATCGGGTCCTACTGATCCCACATAGCTAGGACAAAAATAAAAATGCATACCAAACAAAAGTTCAGGTCTCAGGAGGATATTACAGATGTACATTTGACAGTTTTAAAGAATTTCAAAATAAAACTTTCAAAAAAGATCAACTTAAACAGATGTTCCTAAATACAGACAGTATCTCTGAGACACTAATTGAAAGTAAATGTCCAGTATGAGACACTGTGTCTCTATTTCAGTTTCGATTTATTAGTCAAAGCTGATGATCAGTGAGACGTGAAGTGGGCGTGTCTCTGGCTGCGGGCTTCCTGTATTCACACAGCACGTCATCTCTGTTTGAGCATAAAAACATCCAAGTGGGCGTTCAGAAGAGTTTGGTGCTTTCTTTGCTTTTTCTCCGGAAACTTTCAAAAATGGTGCAGCAACTCTCCAAATCTGGAGCGAAGGAGACTCCCGAGCTGAAGGCTGGCCATCCTCCGGCAGGTAAACTCGTGTTCGCGCTGACTTTTAGTTGCACTGTTGAATCTTTGGCAGCACATTGTGAAGCCAAAGCGCTGTTGTTTTTCTCTGCTCGGCCCCTGATGGACAGCCGTGCACAGCCAGACGCTACCAAGTGTTTTATCTGCTGTGTTAATCCTGGTGTGATGCTCGGGCTGCTACATTACAGTCGTATCGTGGGAATCCAGTTGAGTGTTTGATTTGTGCGATGTTTGTGATTTCATCCATCGGAGCACGTCCGTGCAGCACAGATTGCTCCTCACGCTCTTTCTCTGCATGCAGGCCGCTGGTCAAAGTCACACAGTGTTCTCACCGGCAGGACACACACTTGTGCACAATTAAACACATGCAAATTCCTCCTGTGCAAACTCACTGTTGTTACAAGCGTGTTCTCACTGTTTCAGTTTTGGATTTTTGTTCTTCGCCTATTTTATCGCATTTCCAGTGAGCGCTGCGGGACTGATGGGGATGAGCTTAAAGGTCCCATCGCTTTGTAACGAAAACATTTTGCATCAGTGGCTCCTCCAAGCTTTGAAATGAAGTAGTTAAACTAAAGACGGATTTTGTTTATTAATTAATTAATTAATTTTTCCTTTTAACTTTAATTTTAATGATTTTCAGAAGCCTGAGTAGGTTAACAATAAAAGAAAATGTAGTTTTGCGTAATGTAAATATGTTTCTTTGTTACTGCTCTAATCCTCTTGTGGCCCCTCAGATTTATCCCTGACCCCACTGTTTAAAATATAGGCCACTTGGCTCAACTTGGACCCCTGATGCTCTGTACAGTATGTTTAATAGCACTACAAACTGCAAAGGCAACCACTGAGAGCTGAAGGTTTAATGTTTCCATCTGTACAGAATAGGGGAGAGCGGGGCCAGTTAGGACATTTTGTATCGACACGAAATCATGCAATAACCTTCCATCACTCAAAGACTACTTCAACATTAATGAAAGTTATTTGATGCCTGAACTGATACAGGTTTCTGCTAACAGTTTATCAAGCTTTTTAAGAGTCCAATCCAAATGTGAAAGGCACAATTTTGTAAAATGTGCAACAAGTGCATTTTCCCAGAGTTCAACCTCCCCTAGGATAGTTTGGACAGGTGTTAGGGTTGGTTGGGACACCTTGTTCTTGACAAAAACAAAAACAAAAACATTTAAATAAAAAAAAAAGTAGTCTAAATTTGAACACCTTTATATTTCCAATGTCACTTATTTACATGTTTATTTAAGAAAACATGAAAATATAATATTTTCATATTGAGATTTGCAGTTTGATTGTCTTTCAAGTCTTCATTTCAGTGACACTGATTGGCTTAATATGGCTACCCCAGCCCAGTGGTTCCCAACTGATGGGCGCAGTCCAAAAGTGGGTCACTGGTCTATTCTGAATGTACCGCACGTGACTCACAAATGCACTTTATTTTAAGTACAGTGAATATCCAGCAGAGAATTTTTGTTGTCGTTGTTGTTGTTGAAGTGCCATTTCCTGCTACAGACTGAGTGAGTAATGGACACTTACTTGACAGAGATGGCAAACTAACTCAGTGACATGGTCAAACGTAAGTAAGAGAGAAATCTGGACCCTAAATTGGACCAGTTGGGAACCACTGCCCTAGACTACATGTGGCCTACAGGCTTATTTAGACTGTTTATTAAAAAAAAAAAAAAAAAGACAATTTGGAAAAGTTAACTCTCAAGTTAACATTAAAAATATATGAAGTTCATGCAGCAAACACTGACTCTGTGACTCAATTAGGGTCTTACTCTATTAGGAAAAGCCTTTGTTTATTTTGTCTTTTTTAAATTCAGAATGAGTAGGAACTGTAAACAATACTGTCCCAACTTTTCAGGGAGGACTGACACACTTTGGACTCCTGTACTAGCTGCTAAGGAAAATTCAGACAGCTAAAAACAGCATGACCGATCATATAATGAGCTTTCCAGTGCATTTTTGTATGTCACATAACTAAATATAGTATGGTAGATTTAAAAAAAGAAAACCAGCAGCAACAACAAAAGAGAAGAGGGTGTGGCTGAGTATTCAAACTTGTCACTGGTGTAGGCATAGTTGCTTTCTACTTTGCTAAAAAGGCACTGTCTCCCGGTCCCGACTGACCCCGCTCTCCTCTACTGCAGTCTTTAAAAACTGCTTAGACCCATGTGCAACAGGGCTGATTAACAGATAATCTACATTTAAACTTTTCTTCTCTGGATCAACAGTGAAGGCTGGAGGTAAACGGGTAGCCAAGAAGAGCCTGGAGGACAGTGCCACCCATGGGGCTCCGGAGAAGGAGACCAAGCGGTCTGATAAAATAAGGTAGGCTGACAGTCTGCATCTGAGACATACAATAAAGGGTTTGAAGTGTAAACTCTACAGACATAGGAATGGATATTAATGAGCACCATGTTAGAAAGTGCTGCACAATGTTGATCTTGCAGATGACTGACACTAACGTGTGATCTTGCAGCAGGTCAGTCGCCACCTCCAACAGGATGCAACAAGTTGGAATTCTTCTGGCAGGAACTCTTGACAAGGTAAACAAAAACATTTCCTTTTCAAAAAGCCGCTCTGCATGTCAAGTTCATTACGGCTGAGCAAACTAGATCATTGACAGTGCCTCTCAGGCCACGGAGCCTTGTACTTAATAAACTCCTGTCTGACATGTTTTCAGCTGAGCCACGACTTTCCAGAGACACCAGGTGAGCGTGAGGCACAGCAAGGTGCGCCCTGCAGTGGAGAAGCCCCACTCACCCCGGACCTTCTTCATCCAGCAGCCGCGGAAGTTTTGAACAACATGTGTTTAAGAATGCCCCGGGGGGCGAACCATGTCAAGTCAACTGTGAAAGACCAACATGAAGCGTTAGACACATGAGGGGACTGACAGGTTGTAAAGTGTCAGTGTTAATGGAGAGAAGGCTTTCATCGAGCTCTTTGTTTACTTTTTTAGACTGTGCTTGTTTGTGAGAGTACTATAAAACCAGCATTTAATGTGCCTTTCCTAGTGGTATAAGAAATGGTGTAGTTGTATTTCCCAGCTGATGAAAACCAGATGGCTTTTGGGTATGTTTAATGTGAGGGTTGGGGGTTGGTAAGTGAGGTTTTTGAGACTGTTTTTTCCAGTGAAATCTTCCTGTATTGCTTGGCACTTACTAGATTTAATTAAAAAAAAGATCTTGCATGGCATCACCAGAGTTCAGATCTCCTTATTCCTTGATGTGTACTCAGCAGTAAGCTACAGTGACCACTAGATGGTGGCAAATAGCTGTTTAAAACACTCAAAAAGTCAGAGGGTCTTTGTAGTTCACAAATCAAACTAAGATGCATGCACCATAACCACAACTTTTTTTGCTTTTTCAAGCATTTATTCACTTTTACACAAAGAAAAAATTAAATAAAAGCCGTCTCTCTGTCACTGACATTCACTCTTGAATTAACCAATTTGTACCTGCAACTTAAATTTTAAATTTCCTTTGAAAGTGGGTCTGCTGTAGCAGAAATCTTAAGAAATTTTCAAAGTTGTTCAGCTGAAAGTGACGGGGGACACGGGGAAATTCACACATTACAGCAGTTTAAGTGTCAGAATTAAAAGTAAAAATTGTTTTTTTTAAAGTGTGTCAGAGATAAATGAGATAAAAATGACCAAAATACAACTTTGATAAAATTAAAATAAAATATAAAATCTATTTACACCATGAACGTGTACAGATACTGTATGTCCATGACTGATAGTTTCACAGGATAATTGTAATACACAATGTATTTTTTTTACTAGGGAAATATGTAAATATTATTGCACAGTAAGTGATAAAATATTGCGCAGTAGGAAACTGCACACCAACATTACACAGTATAAATATAAAGATATATCTAAGGATATACATGTATATGTACACCTGATCAGGCAAAACATTATGACCACTGACAGTTGAAGTGAATAACATTGATCATTTCATTACAATGCAATGTTCTGCAGGGACACCTTTGGTCCTGACGTTCATGTAGATGCCACTTGACACGCACCACCCTCCTAAACAACATAGAACATCCATTGGGCATGCTGGCACCTTTCCTCACAACCCACTGGACTTGAAGGATCCATCAACAACACCTTGGTGCCAGACAACACAGGACACCCCCAGAAGTCCCTGTGTCCATGCCTAGACAGGTCAGAGGCTCCACTGTAGATCAGACTTGGCTTTGACCCATCGAGGCATTGAGATGGACCTCTGGGACACCAGCTTGTCCCACAGATGCTTGATCAGATTGGGATCTGGGGAATTTGAAAGCTAGATCGATGCCCAGAGCTCTCTGTCACGTTCCTTGGGCCATTCCTGAGCAGTTTTTGCAGTGTGGCATGGTGCACTGCACTGCAGGGGGGCTACTTCCATCTGTTGCAATGAGTGGGGGTACTTAGACTATAACAACGTTTAGATGGGTGGAGTGCGTAAAGGGGCATCCACATGAATGCAAGGACCAAAGGTGTCCCTGCAGAACATTGCACTGTAATGAAATGATCAATGTTATTCACTTCAACTGTCAGGAGTCATAATGTTATGCCACTTTTAATAGGTAGATTCAACAAGGTGCCCGAAATATTCCTGAAAGATTCTGGTCCATATTGGCATGATAGCATCACGTAGTTGCTGCAGATTTGATCTGCCATCTCCCATTATTTGAGTTCCTGTTCCAGAGAACTGCCGCTCACTGGATATTTTCTCTCTTTCAGACCATCCTCTGTAAACCCTAAAGATGGTTGTGTGTGAAAATCCCAGTAGATCAGCAGTTTCTGAAATACTCAGACCAGCCCAGTCTGGCACCAGCAACAATGCCACGTTTAAAGTCACTTAAATCACCTTTCCTCCCCATTCTGATGCTCAGTTTGAACTTCAGCACGTCGTCTTGACCATGTCTACATGCTGAAATGAATTGAGTTGCTGCTATGTGATTGGCTGATCAGCTATTTGTGTTAATGAGCAGTTGCACAGGTGTACCTAATAAAGTGGCCAATGAGTGTATGTATTTGACATAATTATGTGATAGATGTCAAAATACTAATTATAACTACTACTACATATCTGTAGTATGTATTTAATATAACCAAAGACATAATATGCATACACTGAATGCATACTAAAGTTTCGGACAAAAAAAAAAATGGCCGTACCTCAGAAACTAAGGAGCACAATCAAGTATTTGGTATCTCTGAACTCTTAAGCTGAATATCAAAGTTATACCCACATGCAGTGTGAAAAAAATAATATGGAAGACATTTAATGAACACAATGTTTCTTTGTTTTTTCCTAATTTTTCAAAGTTCCTGACTTTGACTATTGATAATAGTGTGATTTTTCATTTCAAGTTGTACTGTTAGATACTTGCCCACAGTATGTCTGAGCCAGATTTCAAGACTTAAGATCATCAGGAAAAATGTGGCATATTCCCTCATCATACTAAATATAGTCTTTGAGCATAGATGGGTTTTCTTTGGATGATCCCAGTATGGTCAGTGACTCACAGTTAAATGGTTTCAATGGAAGAACTCTTTGGGAACTTCCCATAAAGGCTAGCTAGGTCTTGTCAGTCAACAAGAACCACAGAACTTGGTCAGCTTTGCCTCAGAGTGAATGACTTCAACAAAATGCTGCATCTACAAAAGAGGACAGCAATTAAGGAAAAGATACAGAACATTTTGTGCTATTTAACTGACCTGAATCATGTTTTAAATGTACATTTATGAATGAGGATAAACTATAATGTAACCCTGTCTGCACTGTATTTGACAGTAGTCCTGTTCACTCTGTCACAGTTTTACCAAACAGACACTGCAGTATGTTTTGTATCATTGTGACTGTGGTGCAGACAGCCCAGAGATTCTTGAGCTTTTAATCATTTTTCTTGGATAATTTGTGAATGTCAGCCTGGGGTGTATTGTAAATGAGGTGGAAGAAGGGAGACAGAGGAGATAGATGGCAGACTGGATTATAAATTCCTCAGCGTGCTAACATTACAGGTTTCACTTTCTTGTTTCTGTCATGTCATGTTTGTGCTGAAGAATAAACCCTGACAGATGGCAAGAGACGCTGAAGAAGCTAAAACAACATGTTAAAAGATGAGGCACTGTAAAGAAGTGTTGTTTAGCAGTTCTTAAACTGTAAACCAGTGTATGTTCAAACATGTACTGAGGATGAGTAAATTTGGAGTTTGTAACATTAGCTAATAAAAATTTTTACAAATGACTTAGCAATGTGTCTGTGTTAGCAGGCAAGCTAATGTTAGCAAACATAAGCCAGCTGAAACCAAAATACCACAACACAGTTCACACAATTGCTTCCTTCAGGGATTTTGTTTCAGCACCAAGGAGCACCTGAATTTTTGATATGGGGAATTGAACTTGATGAATTTACTGTTTATCAGACCACAAATAAGAATTAGCCAGCCAGTACAACCCGTGGTCCCTCAGCCTTAGTCCCAGCCACCAGGAGACTACTTTGCCAGGAGGAGAGCTATTGGCAGCTCAGGAGACAGACCTTCAGTTCAGCTTTAGCAGCTCAAATTCAGCCTGCAGGTCAAGGCAGGCTGGTTGCCAGCAGCAGTGCTGGATTTTAAACTGCGTAACAGCAGCAACAGAAAGTTTGCTGACCCGGCAGGAAGTCTGTGTGGTCCAGGATCAGACCCTTGGCGTTGATTCTTGCGCTGGCTGAATTTGAGTCACTATACCCGCTAACTGAAGGCCTGTCTGTGGGCCTCTGCTGCAAAGTACATGTGACAGAAATACAGCATGTGCGGACTCTTTGTTGTTGGGTCATCTATTGATGTTAGCTGGACTCCGTTTCTAAGCTGATGCATTGCACACTCTTTGCAAGGGTAGCTGGAGAGGCAATTGGCACCTGGGAGAGCGTATTAACGTCACATCCTTTGGATTTTTGCAGAAAAAACATCGAGTCCCTTACATAGAAATCAGTCCACAGGCTGTTAGCAACTAAAAGAGACGGTAAGGGTCTCAATTTTTTAAGTTATGTTACAATCTGTTCACCCATTGGCAATACAAAGGGATTAATACAAGGGTGGCAATATCGTATCAATGCATGGACGCCAAACATGGATTTTTTTTTTTAATAATAGAAATTATATTGATATTACAAATACAAATTAAACTTTTGGTAGCCCACTAGATGATATAAGATACAATTTACTGCAATAAATGCTTGAAATGAGATGAGCAGACTGAAACCAGGCCAACATTTGTATGTGGGGCCCATGTGGGTAGTAAATGGGCTGAAAATTGGGCCCTATATGGGACTATCAACTGGTTCCATAATGGGCCCATGCCACTTGCCCACATGGGTGGGTTTACCTGTAGGCCCCACATCAGATGTCCAAATGGGGCTCATACACACTTGGTACCCAGGTGGCTGTAGCATAACCCATGTGGGGCCCACGGGTAAACCAAACCATGTGGGCATGGGGGCATTATGGAAACCGTGGACAATCCCATATAGGGCCCATTTTTTCAGCCCATTTACTACCCACATGGGCTCCACATACAGATGTTGGCTGGGAAACCTTACCTTATTGGATAAACCAGATGTTGACAACGTTTTCATTTGGGGAAATAATTTGCAGATGAAAAAAGGTAATAAATTTAAATATATCGCAATATGTGTTATCACAATACTCGCAACACACCTGAAAGCGCAATAATCATATCATGACTGACGTATCGTATCGTATCGTATCATAAAGTATAATATCGCTTTGTGATTAATTAACCCTAATTAATACATGTAAAAGGTTACATATATAACTTTTAACTCAATACAATTTCATTCAAAATGCTGTCTCACAAATTAATAACGTGTATATACTTCATACTGTCTTATTTGGGACCTTTAATTTACAGGGTACATAGCCTCCCTGACCTCAGAGTATGACCAGCTGTCTGTGAGTTATGCTATGTTTATGCACACTGTGACACTACAGAATGTGCCCTTGTGTCCAAGTCATCAGTTTCAGTAAATATCACTGCAAGTGTGAAAAAACAATGGCCAAACAGGTTGAGCGTGAACATGTTAGCCCCCCAGTCTTGTATATCAGGCATGGGCCATTATGTTTGCATCAGAAGCCCCACAAACAATATCTGCTCGTCTGTCCGCCAACAAAGTACTTGACGATAGCCTTGTAAACACAATGTGCCGACCTTAAATTCTCTGTGTTGCTCATGCTGTTCACACATGCCTTTGATGCCATCTGTGTGTGAAGTTCAGAGACCTCTTCAGCTCTGTTTGAGGAGTGGAGCAGTTGGTGGTCTTCTGACTTGCAGACTTGGTGCATTTCACTGCCAGTGTCTGCCCATTCCCCCGCCATCTGAGGAGCCTCGCTGACCCTGTGACGCCCACCACACTGCTGAGAAAACACTGCACACCGACTGTATAACACTGCCTCACACAGAGGAGTGGGATGACTGAGAAGATGTGGTTTGCAGTCCAAAAATGTACTGTAATCACCACGGTATACTTTTACGTAAGCAGGTTTACTCCTTATATTGCAGCTTAAACAAGAAACAACACTGAATCTCATTTGGAAAACACACATTTAATAGCTTTATGGTGCTAAACTTCAGTTGGGCATGTCCCTGGTGAATTGAATTTGGAGCATGAAATAAGCTGCATTAAATCTTATCACCTCATGAGGTCACCAGAGACTAAGGTGTGCCCTGAGCTATACTTGACAGACCAGGGTGAGGCTGAGTCTGGAAAGCCTTTGCAATATATTTTACTCCAGTAGGCTCCCATTTGCACTTTGAAGCTTTTGCATGACTACAAGTTCATACAGATACTGATGAAAACATTTTAGCTTCTCCATAGAAACAACATTTAATTTAATATATATACTGATATGTTTCCATGATGCCGCAGCAGACGTAGACACAGCAGCACACACAAAGCTACTGAATGACATCCTGCTTTTAACAGCCACTAATACAAACCTAAATCAATTAGGCAAAATTTACATAAAAGCTTTGACTCATGTTTCGACCCATCCTCTTCTAATGTGCATCAACAAGGAGGAAGTTCCACAGTACATTTGATGAGACTGCTCGTAGAGGAGTCTCACTGTTAGGAACACAATGTAATAAAAATACTCCATTACATTCCTCTCGTATTCAGAATCTTGTTTGGGCTCCATAAAAGTACATACGTATTAGCAGCAACATGCACTGATAGTTAAAGTGCTTGTTGTAAAGACTGGCCCCATTCAGCGTGATAAATCTTTGATGCAAAGCAGCATTTTAATGTTGTAGCCACGTTACTTTATACACCCTCAGATTGTTTAATGCAGCAATGCATCATGTTTTATGAGCTTCTTTATAACTTGTGTGTTAAATTTTAATCTGGAGAGTAGCAAACAATGATGGACATATGATTAATATATGGTGTATA
Source organism: Cephalopholis sonnerati (assembly GCA_019142605.1). Taxonomy (NCBI): domain Eukaryota; kingdom Metazoa; phylum Chordata; class Actinopteri; order Perciformes; family Serranidae; genus Cephalopholis; species Cephalopholis sonnerati. Next base: position 20,979,241 of record JAGQAX010000012.1, read on the forward strand.
TCCTATATGAACTCATCTGAAGTAGTGGTGGAAAAAAAAGACATCTACAAATTTCTTGCTTTGTCTAACAGTGAAAAAGATATTTATTTTCCCATGGAATGAAAATGACAAAGGCTGCAGAAGCTTGAATAAGATGATGTCAAACAGCTGCTGCTCGTCACAGCTTAGTCTTGGCAAGGTGCTGGAATTAGAAACATCAGTACGTTTTTAGTACAAGTTCTTACTTAAAAACTACAATTCCCAGGAGGCAGAGCTTCCGCCACCAGGGTTGCTCACAGGTGTGTTGCATACTGCCAGCAGTCACACCGAGATTGATTACCTGCACCTGTCTGTCCATTGTTGATTCATGTGTGCTCTGATGAAGGTCTTATAGGCTGAAAGCTCAAGAATAAAATGTGAAATGTAAGTGTGCAGAAATCCTTTCTACCAGATATTTGGCAATATTGCATAATAAGTGACTTGAACAACTGTATCAGCTATCAAAATTGGTGTTGATTACTTAATGTCATGAATGAACTTTAGTTTTTACCTCTACTTTGACATGAAGCCTCCTGTTGCATTAGTATTAAGTGTTACAAAATGTCTTCAGGCCTACCAAACTTGTGTAAATGTACTCTCATGTTGCTTTACTTATGTATTCAGGTATTTTCCAATGTCAATATTAATGAAGACAAGAAAATATGAGGACTAGACCTGTTTAATATTGTGACAGACTTGTGCTTAATGGTGACCTGTAAGATAGGGCACCAGCATGTTTTGAGGCTGACTCCAGTATTTCTAGACTCAGGATATATCAATCTGACTAACAAAATAAATAAATAAATACATATGGTGTTCAGTAATTTTGTGGCAAGGCCTTTGACACAGCATGCAGACCTTTACTTTCATAGAATGAATGGATTAACTTTATTTTTATAGCACTTTTCATGCACAAAAACGCCCACCAAAAACACCATGCCAACACTATATTAAACTATACAACCATACAAAGGTAATTACACAACAATTAGAGGAAATCATAAGAGACAAAAACAGACTGCAGCTAGTTTTAGGTTGTATTTCAAAAGATGTGTTTTGAGTTGTGCTTAAAACTGTCCAGTGAGTCAGCAAATCTGATATCTAAAGGCATATTTTTGGGGCGTAATGGCTACAAGTAGCAATTTTGGAAATAAAATTGTATGTCAAAGTGCATTTTCACTTTTATTGGCAACACTTACTTCCTAGAAAGTTTCCTGGAAAAAGTATAATCTGATGTTTATTAGAGGGGAAAATAGAGACAAAGCTTTGATGCAGTTATTTTAATTAGACTTAAGTTTAGTTGAGTTTATTAGCAGGAAATGCTCTGAAAGCACAGCTTCATTTGAATAAAACTACAGACATTATAATGAGTAGCAAATTAAATAAATAAAATATGGAGAATCAAAGAGATTAAACTGTTTTAGAGGCTTTCTTTGAGGGGGATTGGGTGATTTTGAGGACTTCAGCCCTGCACCATACTTGTGTTGCCCCCCTCAAACTGCAAACCCCACAGTTATCCTAGTACACATGTATTTTGCATTTCTAGCATCCTGTCGTGTCCATGAGGCATGCACAGAGAAATGAGGAGGAAGAGGAAAAGAGGAGGAGGAAGAAGGGGGGTAGTTTGTCTTGGTTCCCTGCCCTCTGTTGATGTGCCTCCCTTACAGATGACCTCATGCGGAGAGGAGGAGGAGGAGGAGCCCTGCGTCCCGTAGCCTACCTACCTTGGTGTATCAAGTGGGGACTGAGTTCGTGTGGAGATACGCTGGAAGACTGGGAAAACTTTTTTTGGGTACTTTCATATCCATGACATTTATCAGGTAAGACTTCTTAAAATATTCCCAAGTTGGCTGTGTCGACGGAGTTAGCCTGGAGGAGTCGGTGCACCGGTTCACAAAAGTCCAGATAAGTTGTTTCAGTGTGGAGTTTAGTGGCAGTGAGTTGGAGGAATGTCGGGACATGCCCATTGAGCTGCCGTCAAAACCAACGGGAATGACAGCAGTGGGGTTTATTTTCAAGTTATTCATTGTTGTTTAGTCTCTTTGCTCAAGTTATGTCTATGTCCCTTATGTTATTTACCTTAAACGTTACCGTTACTCTGGCTAGCTAGCTTAACAAGCTCAGCTGCTGTTAGCTTTATCAAACGTTTGCTACAGGTAACGTTTCCGTTGGGTTTGGTGTAAACAGGAGCTAACGGGACACACACGACAACCTGAAGCTAATTAACGTTGATTAAACAAGTTGTTTTTTTACTTTTATTTCTTATTTTACGTTGTCCTAGCATGGAAAAACCTCAACTGTTACCGGCACTAATGGTTAATGTCATTGAAGAATTAAGAGCTAAACTATTCAGTCGATTATTTAGATCATGTTGGCAACTATTTTGATAATTAGCAATTTGAAAAAAGGAGCAAAGTGGACTAAAAAATTATATGAGTAATATCTTCCTTTGAAACAGCTAATGTATGACTTTTCCTAATTTAAAGATGTTTTATATGCTATAAAATGTCCAATTTCAACTCCCAGAGCCAAAGTGATGTCTTTAAATTTCTTGATTTGACTGAACAACACTCCAAAATCCAAAGACAGCCTCTTGAGTTCACAATTTAGTCAGGAAAATGTCTATCTATTGATAAGTTACATCAAATGTAAAGATTTTGCTAGTTTTCTTTGCTTTATATGATTGTAAATTAGTTTTCTTTTGAGTTATAGACTGTTGGTTAGATAAAACAAACCAATTTTAAGTGTCACCTGGCTCTGGTAAATTGTGACAGGCATTTGTTTTGACTGTTTGTATTGTATTTCATAAAAAAAAAAACAAAAAAAAAAACAGATTAATTGATTTGATCGATTGGTTAAAATATTGGTTAATCAACAGATCAATCTGTATTGACAATATTCACTGGTTGTCACTAGCCTTAGAAGAGTTATCTGTTCACAGCATGTCACTGCAAAATAGCTCACATTTCTTATCACTGTAACCTATGTGTTAACCTTTCTGAAGTTTAACAGACATCCAAGAACTTTCTAAAGATAGGTAATACTTATTCTGGAGTGACGTCCTGCTCAGTAGGATGCAGCTGTTGTACAAAAATGTTCATTACTTTTCTTATAACTGTGTGGTCTTGTTTGATGCTAATGTAAGTCTGTATTTTGTGATTGGATGTGGTGGTTTTCAAACCAGAACCCAACCCATATATAGTAGTAGGCTTAAGTCTACAGGACTGTAATCTTGTCCGCCCACATAGATTGAGCCATTGAAGTTTGACCACTGGCTGTATATGACTTTTGCTGTTTTCAGCATATTTTTCAATGGAGGAATCCCCTTATAACCCAGCCAGGTGCTTTTGAAAATCAAAGCTCTGTTTTCCACTTCAGAGAAATTGCTTGTAAATGTCAAGACGTAGCTTTGATCACTGAGAACACATGAAGTCATCGATTCAGTGTTCTCTCTGAACAAGTGATATAGAGTCTTCATAGCCTCTTGGCGTTTTACTTGCCATAACATTTGCTATATCCTGTTGGGTTGCTTGTCTCAACATAGCTTCAAGGGCAATTCCACTGTATTTACAGTGTTGATTTTCCATTTAAAACTCAACAGGTGGAACAGGCTATGCTGCTGACGATCATGCTGACTGCCAGTTAACCTGAAGATAGTCAGCATTAACTTTCCAACACAATTTCAGGCAATTTTACGCTGATTATGGAACCATTACAGTGGATTTGCATGCCTTTATGCCAGTGCTAGAGCTACCCTAAGTGTCTACCAACTGCAGGGTTATGAGATGTTTGCACTACAGAGCACTCATCTTATTGAAAGTGCCACAAGAGTCTGCCTCCCAGTCTCTACAGAGCCTGGTTCCCATGGTCCCCAGCCAGTTGGCCAGTAACAGATGCTGGCATCAGAGCTACATTGTTATGGCTGAGGAGAGAAAGTTATTGGAGCCAGTGACCCGACAGACAGCACATACTGAGTTTTTGTTGATGACGATGATGATGACGATGATGGTGATGATGATTTAGTACTTTTGAAAGGGGCTACTCGTTGCAGAGGCACATGGTTCCAATAGGGAAGCCAGATTTTTAGGGATTAGTTGGGTTCGAGACCCCTGCAGTCAGCATACTGTTTAACCAAGATTGTTTTTGAATGAATGTTGTGGTGTGGGATCCTGTGGATTTGGGATTTAGGGACACATGATACCACAAACCAAACCTGACCACAAATATAAGCACCAACATAATGTTCTTTAACACTGTAAGGACACTCTCAAACCTAATCTATATTGTACGGTTCAAATGAACTCCTGCTTGGTTTTCTAAGCTGGTATGAAAGCTGTTATAAAAACTAGGCCTTGTGCTTTGTTGTATGGGATTTTAGCTTGAATTCAAAACCTTAAGTACTATTTTCTATATACTTATCATGAGAGCTTTCAAGGAATGAAACACCTATGCTATTATTATGCAAGTGATCTCCATAAGGTGTACTATAGGAGGCATTTATGTATAATGGCTAAGACATTCACACATGTCAAAACCATTGACGTTGTTTTAGGGTATGTTGCGAAATAGCAGTGTAATAGTGCAAGAGACAAGAAACGGTAACCCCCCTGAACTCCTGGAAGTTGAACAAAGCTGAGGTTGTTACGTATTGTTTTGTTTTTAGGGCCTTGCTGTGGGGGCGACACAGTCTCCTGCAATGAAGTAGCTGGATCATAAAAACCTAACATTGTTAGTTCTTAAATGCCTAGATATATAGCAGGCAAAGAAACTCTCAGGGTTGGGATCAAGGATCATACACATGCCCTCTGGCAAAGTGTCATTGTGTAATTGAATTAGCTCAAGTTTCTTTAAGGCTTATGACAAGTTCTGTATCAAAATGCTTTGCCTTACCATTTAATTTCCCCTCAGGTAATCTATTAAAACGTTACAGAATGACAGCCATGCATATTGAGTTGCCTTTGTGTTTCAGAAATGGTGTTGGCAAGTGTCCTAGTGTGACGCATTTGGCTGAATTACATCACTAATTAATTTATCATAACAAAACTACTGTGCATTCTGTAGTATGAGTTGAAAATTCAGGTGAGCAGGCGCATGTATGTGTTGTTAAGGTCTATGCACATACATATGTGCGCTCATGTGTGTATCTAAAGCACGTGTGTGTTTGGAAGTGCTTCTTAGTAACAGCTGTTACTAATTTACATTTTTGTCAAGTCTTTTTGAAAGCCCTAGAGACAGACAGGCAGAGAGGGAGAGGGGTGTAGAGATGCAGAGCGCCTCAGACATACCAGAGTGTGAAATTCAGTATTTGTGACAAGGTTCTTACAAAGAATTCATTTTGTGATCAATTTTGTTGACAGTGCCAAATGATAAAGCAGAATTAGAGTTCTTTTCAATGTGTCGTGATGATTATTTTAGCTTTTGACAGCTATTGCAGCTCTAGCAGCTACAGAAAAGGCTCTTTTCATTCACAGCAAGAAAATAAACCACCTAGGCAGATTTGATGAATCTGTGTAGAGATTCTGATTCTGCTTCAGATTCAATAACATGCCATTGAAGACCAAACTTGAATGGGGGAAGGCTGAGTTCAAATGTACACCCTGAGCACTGGACCCTCACAGACTTAGATTAACATGACGGGAAATCATGACAGGAAGAAGAAACATGACAGAAAGAAAGAAATCTTAATAACAATGGGGGAAATTCACACGTTACAGCAGCTCAGGAGTCAGAGGCAAAAGAAGAAATGGAAAAAAAGTGATTGAGTGCTAAAAAAGAATGGAAAAAAAATACCAGAAACATTTACACCATATACATCTTTCACTTTCATGGATACTGTATGTCCATATAGGCTTTATTATTCAAAAACACAACACTGGTTGTGGCTGCAGTCATTGTTCTGGAATTGAGATGGGGACACAAAGTTTTTGTGGGATGAGATAAGAGTGAAAACCTACTCCTATGTCACCCTCTAATGTTGATTTATCTCATGGCTATTGGGGTCTGTAAAAGTCAGTGCAAAAAGACTAAATAGGGGCTTGTCTCATGTGACAGCAGTACCTGTTTGGACTATGTACATCTATGTGCAAGGCTACATCTTCCCCTATTCAGTTATGGCATGCATAACAATAATCCACCTTGCTTCGCTGTTAAATTACATTAACTATTTTCTTTGGACACTAGATGATTTGGGAAGTAGTTCACTCAGTATAGCTAAAATGAGCTGGGCTAAGAATAAACCTGCTCTCCAAAACTGACAAGTGAAGTGGGTGTGGCATCTTATCTACAACGTGCTTCTTGGTCTGAAGCCCTGTTGAATGTGCACTGACTAAAATCCTGGCTTACTAGGCAGAGTATTTCATTTAAAGTCAGTTCATTGTATGTGACCCTCTGACCGACAAATCTTAGCACGAGGAGAATCTCTCTCGGTGTTTGCAGTAACTTCCTGTAGACTTTAAACACTACTTGTTAATGTTTTACCTTTAATCAAACACTAGGCTTCCTGGGAGGCAAATGTCATATTGAGTGTAAGCAATAACGGTACAGCTTTATTTTTTTTACTCCAGATGTTCATTAACACTTGATTGCTATGGCAAATCAGTAATAGAGTGATAACGTTTAATCAGCAGTGATGGCAGGAGTTAATGGCTGTAACTCTGATGAGATGATTGTTGTTACTCAGCGTGCAGTTAAATATCTGGTGCTGACTGATGATTTCAGAGGAGGGGTGGTTGTTGGTGTGATGTAAGGAGTGTGTAATTGTTGTGGAAAGACTTCTAACACATTAGTGAGAAAAAGAGAGGCTCAGAGTGGAGAAACTGGTTTTGAAAGCTCAGACAGAAGACTCAATGTGCATGTTAACTCATTCATCAATCTGTGTTACACTCTGAGCTGTCAAGCTACATTAATGTATATAAGTCTATGGGTGGCTTAGTTCTGATTTTAATCGAGGGAGGATGTGCAACGTCTTGTCTTATTTAAACATTTTACTTTCAGGTTTAGTCAGTTTCCACGGCCTGGGGTGAAACTGTGAATTCAGAGCAACGTTTGCCTTCTAAAACATGCCTTGACACTTCTGGAGCAACACTGCTAGGATAAAAAGACACTGTAACTGCTGAGCCAGCATGTAGGCCTGTGTCTGGATTCATTCATCAGTCATATTAGAGAAGATCAAGGACAAGTGGCCTCAGAGGCCGAATCAGTCTTCCCAAAATGACAGTACTTTTCCCACGGCAGTCTAATGACTAGATCAGACTTGTTATCCTTTTTAATTTCACGCTGAGCCATGTGGCTAGTCCTCCTCAGCTCGCTTTGCCCCAAGCTAGAACTTTGAATCAGCCTGTGTCTGTGATGGGACAATATCATTTTCCGCTAGGTAAAGGTATGTAATCACAGGGGTCTTAAAGTGAGTATCGGCCTGTTTTCTCATCATTTAGTTTTGAAGATGATCTGTCCTGAAATTCCTTATATTTTCTCAGACTCAAACTACATGATCATGTTTATGAATACCACCACAATTCATGCTTAGAGATAGTATCCTATATAATGTTACAGAAAGCTCTTGTAGATGTGACCATCAAGGCCACTACATTTCCTGGTTTTTAATGCCTCCTTTTAATTGCAAAAACTTTTATTTGTGAACTTATAGCACCTTTTTTGGAACTTAACTTGCATTTAAGCTTCAAAATGTCCCTGCCTCCATAGCCCTGGTGGCACTGGATGGAGTTTGCATTGATGGATGTTGTGGAAAGGTTAAGCACAAGCCTTGAGGCTAGTGCAATTTGAGTGCCATATTCGTTCAGATTATTCAGCTTTTTCATACAGTTGCAGCCTCATAATGATGGTTGGTTTATATCCTAAAATTGTATATAACTAGTGTTCTTCTTTTTTGAGGCAGTTAGTGTGTGCCATGTGCTTTCAAGATTTTTTGACAATTTGGCTCAGATTATTTGGCCTCCTCTGAGCTGCTCTGTCTCATATTACTTTGAAAGCTCAGTCATCAAGGTGCTGTTTGCCAGATGGCTGTTATCACTTTGGCATTCAAGGATTTTCTTAAAGAATGAAACAGTGATGCTGCTCTACTGACTGCCTTTATTTCACTTAAATACAGTTTTGAATTCCTATTCTTGTGCAGTGTTGTCTGCAAGCATACGCAATATGCTGATTTGGTAATCAATGTTTGCAAGTTGATAGTACGCTACCCACACCCAGAGGTTCTGAACAGATGTGTGTTTGTAATTATATTAAAGTTACTCCCTTTTTTTTTTTATTTTAAGTGCTGTTGTACTAGGGAGACAATTTTGTCTACCTCATGTTTAAGTCGAAAGTACTTTCAAGCTTTTATGTAAAGTCAAAACTAACAGACTCAAATATTACTCAGTACGTTCACATGCACGCAGTAGTCGAGCTAAGTTCATAGCTCTGCTAATTAGTCATGTCGGACTTCTCGTCTTGTCTGAGTATACATGCAGAGGCGAAAATCGAATTTCCGACCAAGTATGTCTGACTCCGCCTGGAGAGGCGGTGCTGTGTTCTTAATATAGTGTGCATTGAACTAGTTCCAGTTGACCTGAAGAGGAGGCCAACAGTTTTTCAGAAATGTTTTCAAATAATATCCGCGTTTCTCGTTTTCCTACCATCCGTAAACTTCAAGATGTTTAGCTCCTTTAGCTGTCAGAGGAAGAATGTAGTTTCCTCGTCTGTTCAGAAGTGTGTCTTCTGCTTCTTAGTTGCCATGGTGTTTGTTTTTCCAGAAGTGAACTGCTGCTACGCCATCTCCTACTTTTTTCAGGTGAAAGCCCGCAAAAGAAAAAGTGGTGCATGCGCAGAACGCCGAGTCCGATTCCAGTCGGACTAAGTGGATACATGCAGCAATAGTTTGATTTCAATCAAATTATCTAGGTGTGTTAGTTGAGCTACGGATAGTCCAATCTCAGTCAGGACTGCGCTGTTTACATGCATTTAAAAGTCCAGTTTTAGTCGGACGAAGCCAATAATTAGATTTTCTCAAGCTGCATGTAAACGTACTGACTGAAAGGTTAAGCAAGTAGGTATGCTTGTATGAGCAGTTGCTGGGTTTTAACTCAGTCTGTCAAGTGATTGAAGCTGTGTTTAGTATTAAACTAACAATTTAAACATTGTCTTTACTCTTTAAGGTCAGCTATCGGTGATCTAAGACATTTCCTCATTATAAGATGAGGACCTGCTTCTCAGGCTGTAAGGTGGGGGGTTGTGCTGGAAGCACTTGAGTCAAACCGGTAGACTAGCTACATAAAAATTTCGGTTCTTTTGTTATTTTCCTTCCACTCGTGAGTGTGAATAGCAGCCTTTGCTTACAATGGCCGACACTGAGACTGTGCTGTCCTTCATACCTTCTCCCTGCACTTCCTCCTTCAAGGGTTTGTTAGCTAACTTCCCATTGTTCGCGGACCACTTGAACTCACCGTCCAGGCCGGGCCTGTTTCCTGCACTCAGCGAATGGACAACAAAACAATAGATAATAATGGAGTTCACAGGAACATTTTAAAAATATCTCTTAATCACTTTGAGCCAGTGTTTGATAAAACCAATTTGAGGGTCAGCTGATGGTGAGAGTTTCCATGTTACTATGACAACAGTTTGCAAATTTAAGAGTGATCATTCATGTTGAATTGGTTGATGAAGAGAGCAAGGCGTTTCAACAGGCGAGAGATGAACACACAGGGTGGAAAATAGCTGTTTGTTGCAGCCCTGGAAGAGAGGTGAAGTGGATCTGAGCTTAAGGGTGCACTCTCTATTGTGTGCAACCTAACAGAGGACAAAGCAGGTTCTAACTCACCAACCACCGATGTATGTGAAATGCTTTCCCTGCCAGAGGCAACAGGGTCAAACAATCCTATTTCCGTTCTATATATAGCTGTCTTCTCAGATGACTGTGGTATAGATGGTCCCATTAACCACATGTCACAGCAGCATTGTGCAGGTGAGGATCTTTTCTTCCTCACAAGCTGTATGTATTTGAACTCCATCAAGTCAGGAGTGACCTGAAAAAAACATACATGTTGATAACCCGAGGCACCGCTTAACCACCCTGGTTTCCAATTTCTCCTCTGTGAAAGGAAACCATCTCTTCATTGTAAAATAGACTGGAGTCCTTTTTACCGTCGCCTTGAGCTGTTCCAAGGTAACAGGCGGTCCACATGTGAAGGTCATAGATCTGATGTCTGGTTGAAAATGCCAGCTGTGGGTAAGCATCCTTAATCTTGCATGTTATTGCCGAAATACACTGATAAGGTCTTTGCTATGTGCTCCTTCAGTTGCTTGGGGCATTTTGAAACCTGTCGAGGACTTTTGATGACTAGGATGTTGGTCCCTTGACATAAACAGAGAGGTAGTACTATGGGGCTTCTTCTCACTCCTGGGGTGTCTTGCACAGATCAAATGTGAAAATTGAGAGTCTATTTTGTCCGTTCAGCCTGTGTGTCCACAAAGACCTGTGAGCCACTGTGAGACCTTCACTGCTCTGTTTTAATATCGAGAGGCCCTTTCTAAGGGGCCACGCTTTGAGGCTGATATCCAAACACAGCTTAAAAGCACTGGAATGGACCTGACTCTGAGGGCTTGAGGAATCTTGATTTCTGTCTTGCTGCATACCATGCCGTCCATGACCCCTCTCTGAGGAGACTTTCTTACAAAGGTCACAGTTATATCATCACCACAGCTTTAAGCCTAGCTGCATTTGATTTTGATCGTGGTACCTTTGCTATTGTAGGATTCACATTTCCGCACATCTAACTTCAATAAAAACAGCCCAAGGCTTAGGCAACATCAACAAATACTGTCCTCACACCTGTTTGAGTTATTTATTCATGAATGCAGAAGACTTGATGAAGAAGACGAAAATGACTAGTCTCTGCAGTGCAAGAAAGCATCAAATTACAGTGTTATGTGAGGATTTCTGAGTGTATAAGCAGATGTAATTAATACCAACTGTCATATAGGTTGTTGTTTCAGGGTATTGCTACAATTAGAGCTGGGGGATATGAAAAAAATACTGAATAGCTCAATATTGATATTGCGCTGATATTGTAGTGTCAGTCATCTGGTGCTTTAACAAAATATTTTCACAATGAGATCTTTGATGAATAATCATTAGTAATGCCTATGTGAGTAAAAGCAAATAATAGTGCAGCTAGAGCAGTCTGTTAAGTTCAGAAAATCACATCACTTTGCTGTTATGCAGCCTTTAAAATCAGGACAACACATATAGTATTACTCTTTCCAAAATCTAAGACTATATGTGGTCTCATCTCACGATATTGATATAATAGTGATACATCTCCTAGCCCTAGCTAAAATCAATGTTTAGAAATTGTTAGTAAATCGTCAGCAGCATTGTACTGACTGTGTTGCATCTAAACACTAGCCTGCTAGTTTATGTGACTAGTGTTAGCAACAGAGCAACAGAGGTTCCTTACCTGTAAGACAATTATCTTTCATATATGGCTTGAATGCTGCTGCAATGTGCACTCTGGTTTTGGAGAGATAGAACTGCGTTGCACACAGTTACTAAAAGCAGGTCTAACTTGGCCTACTGACAAAGAAACACCTGCAAATGCCCAATTATACCTGTAAATATTGGTTATATTTTAGGTTTAATTTGTGCGAAGAGACAATAACATATTACTAATTGCACTGTTTCCCTAATACTTAGTTCACTTCTGAAAAAAAGTTGTTGTTGCACATCTATCAGACATCATTGGAGCCAGTACGATAAAAACATAATCTTGATCCCTGACCATCTGTGGCTTTTTCAACCTAGTGTCATAGTTGTCTGTTTAATTGGCAAGAGTGTGTCAGTGTCTGGAGGGGAAAAATATTCACACTGTTATAGTATGTAGAACTGCTCCTGTGTTGTGACTCCCAGGAAACAAAAGATAGTTTGTTTACAATATATGTTATGATCACTATGTCACTGTTAAATCGATATTACTGACAGCACTGTTGTAATACATGCTTCTGTTTGATTCGAATAATATTTGGGGTTTAATTCCCCTTACCTTGCAATAGGCTAATGAGGGCACACCTCAGGATTAGGGATGCACATTTTAAATTTTTTTTATGACCGATAACCGACGCCCTTTAACTGATTAATAACCGTTAACCGATAAGATTTAAATGCCCTGTTGAGTGGTTACATGCTGCCACTCCGACATTCCGCCATTCCGCTATTCCGACACGCAAACGTCCCACCATTCCGACAAGGCTTTCCATGTAAGGAAATGTGCGTTACTCCGAGTGAGTCACTGACTCGGCGCTGTCCGTTGCTGAACTGCAGATTTACAATGACAGCAAATAGTTAGATTACTCATCTAAAATGTAAAAAAAGCTACAGGATTTAGATATAATTAACAGTACTGTAGGCTTCAATCGTCTCCTATTGCTTTTTAAATTATGTCGAGAGCGAGCGCGCTGGTGATTTCTTTAATTGTGTGTTCTGATTAATTTCCAAAATAAAGTTTTAGCTTCTGAAATCCGATTTCTAAACAGTTCTGATGGAGCTTAATGTTTTTCTGGATGATGCGGCTTCATACCGAACCATTTCACTGTAAACCTGGACGACCCGCGGCGTGTCTGGAGATAAAAAATAATATTCAATGTAACGCCGGTTTTGTGCCACATGCGTAAATGCGCACAAAGATACACACCCTCCCCTACTGTACAACATGAAGGCAACTGGAATTAATCAGCGACTTAAGGTGTCATCTGCAGCGCCGTCATTGATATCTGTAATATTAATGTTGCATATGATGCCAGCGTGCATGAAGACGCACGTCATTGTCATTGCCCACACAGAACTCCTTTTTGCTCTCTTCATCTTCGCTGTAAAGTGGACTGTGGCGGAAAGCACGTGATGGCATGTGTTGCACCTGTCGACACGCCCCCATGAGTTGATTGACTTACGTAGCTAAAAGACAAAATTAACCGATAGTATTAATCGGTCAAAGTTCCTGTTATCGGTTAACGGTTAAACGGTTAACCATGTGCATCCCTACTCAGGATAAAAAGTGATGACTGTAGATGGCTGAAGAGGTAGTGTCTCATTTTCACAGTGGGTACTGACAGTGTGTGTCTGGTGGCTGTGATGGGGGAGGGGGGATGGAAGGAATTTGTCATGTTGGCTTTTGGAGTTTCAAGAGGGCGTTTCTCATTTCCTTTGGGTTAACCTGGGTGATGTTTATTGTTACTGTGGAGATGAGCAGCCAGCTCCCACACAGCAGTCAGTAGTTCCACTGACTCGGCCAACGTACACTATGCTGTTCTATACTGAACTACACTAATCTGTATGCATACAGCTAGACACAGTCTTCAGAGCTGTTTCTCAGTTCACCACACCTGGCGTTTACCTTGCTGACATGTTCTTTGTTCTGACACCTGTGCATTCTTGAGCATTACACTGAATCCACTTCCAGAAGTGCTGCTTTGTACTTGATCCTGCCATCTGACCTTCCTGTTATTACATCATAGTTTAATCAAAATATACTTAAAACCAGACTTAAAGGATTATCATATTTTTATTATATCACAAAACATGTCCCTTTAAAAAAACAGGTTTAATTTTCAGAGTTGTTTTCCAGTATTCTGTATATCCTGCTACTGCTACAACCTCATGACCATCAGAGAGTAATACACCTGTTCACTATGGGTCACCTGGCCGTAATTATGTTGTGACAAAGACATTAAAGAGAAACTCCTCTGATTTTCAACCAGCTCTGTGTCGTTGCAGTGTGTGCAGATGATCGGTGTTGGCTTCCTCTGTGCCCCCTGTGCCGCCAGCACCGTGGAGCTTCCTGCTCATGTGCTGGTGAACTTAGGGCTTTTACTTAAATCAACTGAGCAGCCACTTTAGCATCGTCTTTGTGCAAGCATTACATGTCAAGATTAGGTGTTACTTGGGAAAGTACTTGGCATTTTGGAGGAGACTGTATTTAAGAGATAAAAGGTGAGGCCATGGCTACACAGAGCACACCCGAGCTTCCTGATCTGATGGTTTGAGTAGTAGTTTGGTATATTTTTCTCCAATAAAACCAGTTAAGAAATTCATCTCCAGAGAGAGGATGATAAATTGAATCTGCCAGATCTGGAATTACATTATGAAGCCTTTTTGGGTGGATGTCATGGGCGGAATATTGAATCAGTGTTTGGCATCTAAAATGAAGTCAGTTTTCTGGCTGATTGAAGGACATTGATGTTATATTGTTTGAAAATTGAACAGAGCCTAGGAATTGAAAATAACCGAATGGATCCGTTCCAGAAACTATTGGTTAAAAAATGGAGTACGGTCGGAGAGTGTGATGTTCTTGCTCTGTGTGTGTTTACCCTAGATACTTGAGTGAAACACAGATAGAGTAATCATGCTCTGCCTTGAAACTGCATTTATAATCTTGACTAGAGTTTGGCTTGCCAAACCTCATGAAAAGTTAATTTTTTAAGTAGTCAAGGCTGAGTTGAGGTGCACAGGCTCCTCAGGGATTTGCCCCCTACACCTCCACCTTTCATAGCAGATTCAGTGGAGGCTCTGCTTCACTATGTTTCATCTGACACCATCAAGGATGAAAAAGGGCAGATCAATAGCCTCTCTCCCAGCAGCAGTAAGAGGACCTAGATATTTAAAGCCTGGCTTCTGGGGTTGAGAACTCAGTGCAAGGACTGTGTGTTTTGTTTGCAGAAGGCATAGCCTTATTTGGTTGAAACCATTCTTTTCTCTTCATCGGAAAGATTGCTCTGCTGCTATTAATACAGTAGGGTAGCAACCTATAATGTGTTCAGAGGGTTAGAAACCAAAGATCCCACACAATTAACTGTTAAAACTGCTGCTGTGTTTCGTTAAGTATGTTTTTACCAATGTACAAGTACATAAGACTATAAATAATTCCAAAGTAAACAAGCACATGCAGGCTGGACCTTGAGTTCATGTTATACCGTTTAACTCTAAGGATTCAAAATGCACACTAGCTTGGGAAGAACCATGGAAAGCAGTTGCAAACACCCAAGTTCAGCCACATAGCATCAATTACATGTGGAATTCAGGGCATTCAACAGAGTGTTTTCCTGCATAACAAGATAGCAGAAGTTGTCCTTTTCTGTTTAAATATTAGAGCATTCTTTCCATGCGCCCCTCCACTGATGACCTGCAGGATTGGGAGTGCTGTGGGAAAACTCCCAGGCGGGTGCCAGCTAAGCAGTATGAAATGCGGATGTACACTGTTTTTCCATTGCTGTGTTAGGTTTTCGAGGACACATTTTGTATTGTTTGGATAGTTCTGGGTAAAAAAAAACCACTTGCATGTGTAGGCCTTTGAATGGTTTTCTTATTGGCAGGTGAATAGAGGAAATGGCCTCTGTTCTGTCCCAAGAATAGAAATAGACGTGTTTGTATTGCTGGATCATTTCCACAGTTTTAGATCACCGACAATAGAGGCATTTCTGTTGTCTTGTCATGGCTGTGAATGACTGGATTTTTTTGTTTTCTTTTCTCCCAGGGGCCCTTCAGAGAGGCTTCCAGGAATCTTGCCATGTTCAAGGCAGTGCTGAAGAAGAACAGAGATGGAGGCAAGGGGACCAAGAAGGATTCAGGTATGTGGAAGATCAGGGACAGCAAGCTATGTTTCGTGAACAAATACCCTAAACCCCAAAGGCTTACACACAAACTCTATTTCAGAGGCAGATGTACACTTCTGATCATCTTACTTTCAGTCTTTATGAATTCATTTCTCACTTTGGAAACTTTTTTATGGTTTTTTTCATGGACACCCTTCTTCAGAATTTGAAGGCTCAAGTAAGTTAGATAAAGCTAAAGTAAACTGGAAAGAAAGTTGAGATGAAAGCACAAAAGCCATGCTAGAACTTAAGTGTGCACTTGGCAAACATACTGTCATCTAAACCATCATTTACAGCAATTGCCAGAATATGTATGGCCAATAATTTAGCCTTACCACTTCTGTCTGTGACACTTTTTCTTTGAAGAGCACTGTGTGGTTTTTAAGTGATTGACTCATATTTAAATACCCACATACAGTAAGAGCTGGAAAAGATGTTTGCACACAAGGAATGATGTAAAATATTATGGGCCAAGTCAGTTGTTTCCTCTAAGAAAAGCAAAACAAAAGAAAAACATTGCTACATAACTGACGCCAGTGAAGTACTCATGCAGGTAGTGTGACTAAATTGTGATGGTGGTTTTGTGCAGCTGAAAAAAAAAGATCAATCCAGTGCTTTGTTTATACAATATTTTAATCACTATCATCACCATAACTCAAATGGAATTTTTATAAAGTATTTGCAGCAGTACAAATGAAAAGGTTATTGGCCGTTTTGTTTGACTTGTAGCTTTACACTGCAGTTGGGAACAACAACAGGCCCAGAATGCAACACTTCAAAAGACAGTTCACCCCAAAATCTAAAGTCCATATTTTTTCACTTACTTGTAGTGCTATTTTTCAGTTGTTTGGTATGAGTTGCTGAGTGTTGGAGATGTAGGTCGCAGAGATGTCTGCCTTCTCTTGAATATACAGTGAAACGGTTGGCAGGTGTTGGCAGGTAGAAAGAAAATAGTTCCTACATGAAGCTGCTCACAACAAGGTCTAGGGATTATCTCGAGCAACCAGGTCACAATCTCTGTGTAGAGACATTGCTGTTGAGTTTTTGAAAATATATTTTTTTGCACTTTGAGCACCACAAGCCATCTTATTTCATTATATTTGAGAGAAGGCAGACATCTCCAACACTTTGAAACTTAAACTAAAACAATCTAGATTGATAAATAGCACTACAGGTAAGAGGAAAATGTGTATTTTTAATTTTGGGGTGAACTATTCTTTTAAAGTAAGATTCTTGCTTTAATGACAAGGGCCTGCCAGTTTCTGTGTAGGGATGGTGATGAGCAAATTACAGCTGTGTAGGCTCACAGTAGCCCAGCGTCAGCACACTGCATCTTTCAATCTCCCAAAATGCACAGAACTATTGTTACGTGTACAACTGTCAGTCCAGAGCAGAATGTCTTCCATCTTTCTTTAATCTAGTTTTGACTGTAGAGACAACTTGGCCATTGTGTCATAACAGATGTTTTTATTTCCTTTGGAAATCTGTAGTATTTTCCAACATGACTAGACATGAGTCATGCTCAGTATTACATTGTTGACTTGTCTCTTGTTCATTCAACGGCCCCCTCCACTGATCTGTCTTTACATAGCCTATGACCACTTTTGCTTACACTGCATTCGCCAGCCTAGACTTGATTTACCACCTAAGGACTTGTTTTTAACAGGTAAAGAGGTAGGTAGGTCTGTATACAGTAGGTGCATGTGTCATAGTTCTGCTTTTTCTGCCTTTGTCTGATGTAATTGTTTCACTCAACAGTCAAGCTAAAATTAAAGGAAAAAGATCACCTCCGGTCATCTTCACTGCGCTGCTCTCCAACAGAGCACAAAGGGAGAATTGAGTATTGTTGGCTTGTATATATCGTTTTGTATCAAGTTGTTGCAACCTGTCTCGCATGTATGAATCACTCTGATAACACAGCTTCCCTGTAACCCAGACACACACGCCCACACATGTACACTTAAACACAGGAGGTTCAGTGTACGTGAATGCTGGGAGCAGCAGAGTTTTATGGCGGGATACAGCTCCTTTATCCCAGCCTCACTCCTGCAGTTGGACCCCATCCATCAGACTAAAGCAGTTCTGTCTCCCTTTCTCATGCTGGGACAATAAAATCTGGTCACTCCTCTCTGTTGTTTAGGGCTCTTAAGACAGATGAGAGGTCACAGAGATGCAGCAGCTAGCAGTGGTCACTTTGCCCCGCTGTTGTTCCTGCATGAGACACAAATCTCTGCTGAATATCTTTTTATTTTAGGCTTGAAGAGTTTTTTGAAGGTGAGACTTAATGAACTGTGCACAATTTCTCATGAGATTGTTGAGAAAACACCTGTAATAACCTGTAATAAATAAGACTAATTCCGTAAATAAATCTTGATCATGTTCCTTAAAAGATCTTGATAAGTTTTACTCCATATCGAATTCCAAATTAACAGCTACAGTAGGTCATATTTTTTAGTTGGGATATCAAATATGTTTAAAAATACTAAGTTGCATTGAAAGATTTAAATTGCATATTTTGCCACCGTGTGTTTACTCGTCTGTTGTCCTTGAAGAGAATAATTTGTTTGTAAATTCAGGTCCTTCCTGGGATCTGAAATGAGATTTGTAACACAGAAGCCCTGATGGGGAAGGCCGTGTTAATCAAATTGGGTACACTGCAGTATAGTTAATGGTTTCCGAGACAAGATAGTACCATATTGCACATAAAATATTCACTGCACCTTCTGCGAGGCTTGAATAAAGATCTCATTTTGATCCCAAATGGTTTGGGAAAGAATGTTGTTTTGAAATTAAATGCCTGGTACTTTGGAGTTTTGTCATCTACTTTATTATAGGCACTTCTTCTTCTATCTTCTGCTGCCATTTTTAAATTGGATTATGGAAAACGATTTATTTAATTTGGTTGATTCAACAGCATCAGTGATGTTTGAGATTTTTGTCAGCTTTGCGGCAATGTCTCGCTGTTTTACGCCCGACATTTGGTGTTGGTATATATCTTTTATTTACAAGGTTGCTGCTAATTTTGTCAGATTTTTTGCAGATGAATGAAACCCCATTGCTTTCCACAGTCCTGCTTGTAGTCTCATAGGTCAGCCTGTACAGATTTTCCTTCTTTCAGAGGACCAGAAGTACAAAGTCCCTGTAAAATCTGCTCAGCAACATATAATGGAAATCATTGGTAGGAAAGACCTTGATAATGGTATAATTGCAAGATAGCTCAGCATATGTTGCTCATGACATGGTGGCTATGGACTGGAGGCAACTTTAAAGCAGTCAAGGAAACTTGGCCCCTATGCCAGATACCACTACAGTCATTAGCTCTCCTTTGGGATCTCCCCATTGCCAAGACCACAAAAACACACAGTTTGCTAATTTAGTCTCTCCATCATGTGCTCCTCCTAGATCCTTTCTCCTCCTCCTCCTTCTTCTCGCTTGCCTCTTCTAGAGTCACTCTGTAAGGAATCTGTTTGGAATTGGCCTTTTTAATCCCTTTTAAGTACCCCCTTTTTTTAATGGTCTGCCACTCCGGAAGTGGGATGCTAGTTTGCTGTGGCCTGCTGCCTTTGATGTCGACATTCTGTGAGAGAGGTTACATTGCAAGTAGGCCTCACTGGAGTTAATAGATTTGGGACCTGAAGGCACAAGAAGATGATTATATTGTAAAGAACCAAACAGTGTTTTAATTGGTGCTCTCTTTGAGGATACAGGCCCCTCAGATTTTACTGCGAGTTTCACCTATGACTTCCTATTAATTCACAGCAGTGTCTGGTTTGTAGTTCATTACAAAGCAAATTGCTTGTTCTGAGCTGATGGATTTTTTTTAGGACAGTGTTAGTGACACTGTCATGAGGCTAGTTTGTGTGAATGTGTTTCATCCTGTTTTTGTCTTGATGCAAATGTTCCTTAACAACAGTGGCCTGTAGCAATTATAGGCAGAAAATAACCTGTGCATAGCTGTGCTGTTGTAACAGCTTCAAAACATCAAACCAGCGTAGCAAATGTCACCTTTCAGACCACCTGGTGATCTTGCTCTCATTTTTTTATGTGAGGTCAAACATGATTTGGTCCTGACAGTCCACAGTGCATATAATTAAGTCACATGTCATGTCAGTTGATTCTGTTTACCAGTTTATAGAGGTAAATAAGAGTGAACATGGGTAAAATTTGATTATGGGCCAGTTCATTGGTTCATCTCTAGCTTTTGGCGTTTTTTTTTTTTTTGGATTGAAGTTTTATTGGTCCAAATGAAATGAAGCTAAACTTTAAGCTATATCAAATCCCTTTGGTGGACTTGAAACACTTGAGGACAACGTCTGCATTTTTTCACCAAGATTTAATTCTCTCTTAGACGAAAGTGGTCTGCTGTCTGTCTCTTTTTTTTTTTATCTCAAGGAGGCCCCACTGTCTTGAATAAAATATACTGCTTCTTACTGTCACTTCTGTCCTGAGAGTATTTTCAGTCAGTATCTGTTCATGATGTGACCCACAGAAACAGCATCTTTGACTCAGCTTTAATTGCTGTGGGTGACTGTGTGACTGTGTGTGTTGGGTAATGCCTCTGAAGGCCCTCCAACTTGGGCTTACCACTTGATGAGCTCGGCCGCTTGGGGCAGCTGCCAGACAGTTGTCTGTCTGTTGTGGGTGACGCGGTGTTAATCACACTAGCATGCATTTGCGCGCAGTCTTTGAGGCTGATAACAGTTTCAGCTGTTTATTCCTCCAACCCCCAACACACACACACACACACACACAGAGCCATGTACACAAAACAGACATGCAGCCGCCACCACCAGTTGGCAGGGCTTTTCGTAGTTTGTTTGGCAGTACAGAGACAGAAGCCACTCGTGCACCTGGCTGGACGGGATTCAGCAGTCCTGTTGTTGACCTGCCAGCACAGAAAATAGGGGGTCAACCCAACTGCTCTGCTTTAATTTCCCAGCCGTGAATCCACAGGGATGATAATTGTCTTGTATGGCATGCTGACAGCAGTGACGTTAGAATAATTTTTCACATTTGTCAAGAGTCAGAGAACAGTGCATTTAACCATAAAACCGTGAGGGAGAAGCAGTGGATAGGCTGGCAGTTTTTAAATACATGGATGCTTAATCGCCTTTCTGATAACAACTGCATCTGCACCAAAGTCCCCTGTTAAACATGATTGCACTGTGTTCTTTTCAAATGCATTGGGGCTTACAGCTGAAGAGTACACGTGTCCACATCATGCTTTGTTTATACTTGTGCAAGACACTGGCACAGGCCTCTGTAGATGGTGCACAAGCTATGAGCATGCACAGCTCTTTGTTTGTGGCAGTATACTCTGAAAGTCTAGGGGGCGTACAAACAAAATATTCTGTGGATAAGCAAGAAGTCAACAAGTCTTACAGGATGAACATTACCAGGAAAGTAAGCTGCCTGCTACAGCAGTAAATACCCAACGTACCGCCAAACACTGTGCTTGTGTACTGTAATTATTACTCTTGCTTAACTTCAAGTTGAATTTATTTTATACCTCTCTTTCCCCCTGGGTCTCTTACAGCGATCTCTCATGGTCTGAAGCTCCCTGCGGCAAAATGTCTCTTTTTCCCCAGTGTGGTGGGCTATTACTTTCCAAGAATTTATGGCCATTTGACTGTCCCTGTGGTCTCTCAATGAAGAGCCGTAGCGAATGTCCGTACAGGCAAACTTACTCGGCCAGTCTTCTCCAGGTGTTCACTGGAAGGCGTGCATGTTGAACTGAAAGGAGCAGGGTGTGCAGTGCATATCTATTTACAGAAATTAAGAGGTGCAGGTCCAAGTGCTGTGACAAATTTCCGAAGCCTTTGCACTTGACACAGAAAACTTTATGACGCCATTTTTTATGGATTAACCTTGCATTGGGGACACTACGGCTAGCATAAATCTAGGTTTACGCATCATCAAGGCACCCCACAGCAGACAAAGAAATGTAATGAGAAGCAACTGAGGATATGAAGACTTAGACAAGAACGTTATGTGTTAGTGGTTTGCTGCCTTGCAGAATTTGTCTGAACATAATTTTTAAAGAGGCAATTTCTGATTAGGAGAACCTCATTTAGATTTCAGGAAGATAAAGTGAGAGAAAAAGGGGATGTTCATGATGTAGAGGACCCGTACACAAGCTAATGGTGTGTGTTTATGTATGTGTGTGTGTTAGGGAGAGAGATCATTAAGTACTGCACTCTGTTGCCTCAGCTGTGGTGGTGACTAGTACATGCTGCCTCGGCAGTTTCTGTGAGTTTCTTGGGTCTCTTGACTTGAAGCAGTGATTTGTTGCAAAGGGTCAGACAACAGCAAATTGGTTACAAGGCAGGATTTTGTTTTGTTTTTATGATTTTGTATGGTTCTTGAAATTTGAAGCTCCACAGTGATGATAGAGTTAGTAGGTTAAACCTTCATGCTGAATTTCCTTCAGGGGGTGAACTCAATACCCCTGCAGTAATACTTTCTTTGCAAAGCTATAATGCTCAGTTTTTTGTTGAGCCTGTCAGCGAGGTGTTGATAAATCTAATAACATTTTTCAAGCTGTCGTTTCTGCTGTTGTGTTATTGTTTACTGTGGTTTAGTCGGCAGCTGACAATGCAGATTTCTGTAATCTCTTTCCTGTTTTCTATATTCCCCCTCTGTGGTGATACAGTTAAATATTGCAGCTGACATCGCAGAGATTCCTTCCCTGTTGTCTATATTCTCTTTCAGCTGCCCTTAGGGGTTTAACATGTGGAATTTTTTACTGTTATGGGAAGACTTCCTTCAATAAACAATAACCACAGGTGGTTTGGCAGTTATTTGTCCAGACAAAAAAAGAGCATTTGATGGACAGTTGTTTGTCCAAATGAAAGCTGCTTTTTATAAAATCATAATCATAAAGTTATGTCTCAGAAAAAGCTAGCTTTTGACAGTAAGTGCAGCTAAAACAGCTTTTTCCACAAACCTTTGTTGCCCAGGAATATTCAAGCTGTTTCTTGTGGGCTATCAGAAATGGAAATTTTTCATCTTTGTTCTTATGTGAGTCAGAATTAACCACAGGCTGTTCTTTGAGGACAGGACAATAGGTAAATACTAAAACACTCAACAGGCTTGCTTTTGCCCTTCAATTTTCTCTCACCCTTAGGTCTTCTAAATGCGTGCCAGCCACTTTGGCTTCAGAAAAAAGTAATCATCTAACCAGCAAAGGATGTGCTTCATGTTACTAATATGGGTGACAAAGGTTTCTTTTTAAGAGCTTTGTTTGCTGGTGAAGTGAAGTCTTCCAACATCACCAATGGAAAGCACCAAACCAGGTGCAGGATCACAGTGAACTCTCTCACTTGCATATATATACATGGTGACCATCCCCTCAGACATTAACAAACACAACTCTGTGCACAGTCTGCCCACAGGTTCTGGTGTCAAACTGCTTATGTTAGCCTGGTTCTTCTCCGTGAACAGCTGGGTGGCAGCCTCCTCTCTAGCCATATCTACCGCAGCCATTTTGAGACACGCTCCCTCCTTGTCCTGTGGCTTGTAAGGGAACTTAAAGAAAACTCCCTCGCTGTGTTCTTCCGTCGTGGGTGGAAGTTTTAACAGTTTCTTTTATTAGGAAAGCTGCTCTTACAGGAAGAGTGGGCTGCAGGTAAATTAGGAATGCATGGTGTGGTACAGGTGTTGTTTCTGGATAAAACTTTAGTATGGTAGAGGAAGCATTTAGTCAGTGAAAGACAGTGCTCATTTACTTAACAAGCTCAATACTTAAGCACAGAGACAGAAATTTGTCAACTTAAAAAAGACAAACTGCTCTCTTCATAAATTTGGTGTCACAAAATTAAAAGTCGTGACTGCCGAAGCAAGACAGATAAACAAGATGCACTCAGTCAACCACAGGATGTCTAGACCACAGATTACATACAGTATGAGACCTGTGCAGGACAGGCAGACGGACTCCGAGTTATGCCACACACATACATACACACACAGATAGAGAGCGACAGAGACAGCAAGAGAGGCAAACAACCTCAAAACACATTATTAACATCCTTTGATTAACCATAATAACTAGTGCTCAGCCCTGAACCACTGACTCCTTTATCATCAGCTCATGGTTTTCCTTTTGGAAAACACTAAGTACTGAAAAAACTCATGCAGTTATGAAGCTCTGGTTTGCTTGTAGTTTGACACTAAGTCTAAGTTTTGTGTGACAAATAGATCTTTAAATCACTTAAAAAGCACCTTTTAAGGTTACATCTAGGTTACCATTCTATGCCCTTATTGTAGCTGAAATTAAAAGAAAACTGTGCTGACAATTGTGAAATGGCTTTTTGGCTCATGTTTGCTATTTTTGCTCCCAGTCATGTTTGCCTAGATTTCCATGTCCAGACAGTTATGGCAGGATTTAAGATGGTGGAGAAAAGAATGCACCTGATCTACAATGGAGACCATTGAGTGCACAGACCTACGCGGCTATCAAAGCACTGTGCAGCCAGCAGGCAACGATTAGCAGGGCGTAGCTCAAACCACATCTTTCACTCACACACACATTCATGTACAAACACACACAAGCACACACACATATACGCCCACAAACCTCAGGTGTATCCACAGTAGACACTCCCCATCTTTCCTTCTGAAAAGCAAAATAAGGGCTCTTGAGGAAAGCAGTGGACCTGGTTGGCCAGTCTCACTGTTTTCTGTTTGAGGAACCTGTTACAACAAACATTCGGGCCCTGGATACATTTCACTTTCACATCACATGACTAAAGACTTCTAAGAATAGAGGGTATAAAAACTCATAATTTTCTGATCACATTCCATGCATCAAAATTTACCTTTGGTTGCCAGACAATCCTAAAAGGTGTTAATATTGCCTTACCTAATTGTACTGATTTGTATTGGTCTTAAGGTGTCTTTGTTTCACATGTTTACAAGAAAACTGGCATAACACTGAAAAAACAAAATGATCAAGTGTTTTTGAAAAGGGACTAAGGCAACATCAGTTTTCGTTGCCAGCAGCATAACAGTTGTTTTCTTACAACTTGAATGCACAGAGCAATCAGTCATATTTTAAAAATGCGACCTACATGTTCCACTTGTATGCAGCTTTACATTACATAATCATTTGTTAAAATCAGTATCTGGAAAAAAATCACACTTAATTTCACTGAATTCAGCCCATAGACTGTAAAAATAATAGATGTAGCCACTGTGATGTCCCCCACTGTTTTGTGGATTCCCGTTTTGAAGCCTCGTGTTTTGCATTTTGGCCGTTGCTGGGATTTGGAGCCAGAAGTGACCATATTTGGATGAGAGGGTGAAGCTGTGGAAGAAAGAGGGGTGAATTTGACTGAGAGCCCTGAGGACACTCTGCGTCCATACACTTAATTATGCATAGTTTTAGGCCTTAATAAAAATTTAAACTGAAGAGTTATAGGCTAATAAAATTCACCCCCTGTACAGTTATGAATGGGAAGATTTGCTACAGTGACCAAAACTGTTTTTTGCACCTGGCTGTAAACACGTTTATCTCTGCTGTGAAGTTGGGCATTTTAACACGTAGGTCTGTGGGCATTGACTCGTGTCTGGAGCCAGCCCCAAGTGGCCATTCAAGGAACTGCAGTTTGTGGCACTTGACGTTGGCTTCATTTTTCAACCCTGGCGGTTGGAGCTGGACTCAGTCAGACATCATGTTTGTTGTTGCTGTTTTTTCTTTTTTGGAGGGGTTGCTAATTTGCCCCAACCAATCAGAATCATTCTGTCTTACTGATGGTTGCCAGGAGCAGTTAACATTTTTCACACTGATAATAGACACATGTTGATTTTCTGTAGGTCAACAGACAGCACTTAAACCTTTAGAGCTTTGATCCGATCTCATCCACGCTGGTCTTCGTTTTCCTATCACTTTTTTTAATGAATGTAGCTAAGCTGCTAGTCATGTATGAAGATGACATCCCCATTCTTAATCCCATCTTCAAAGACTGTTTCTCCAAATGGTTTAAATAACTGTCAGTCAGCACAACTCCAGGTGCCAATTTGATTTAATTTAAATTTTTTAGATATTATGATTTTTTTTCTAGTGGTGTTAGTGGTAATATTACAAATAAAGTGGCTTGAGAATTCCACTGTAGCCTTAAACTGTTGTTATGGCTCATTTAAGTGTTGATTAATGTTGTTTTTCTTAGAGTGACTGTTTTAATTTAAACTACATTTGCATCTCATGGTCCTTTTTTTTTTTGGTGATATTCAACTATCACCATGTAGGAGAGCTTAATGCTCTAGCTAATGGTCTAATCTGGCACTGCACATCCTGCCCATTGGCTTCTGGCTGGGAGGAATTTGGAGAAATGCTTCCATGGTTCCCAGAGGCCCACTGTCTGCTGTAGCAGCCGGTGACCACTCTCCATTACCCTAATTTGGCCCTCACACTCCCACTCATCGATGGTGCCTGTGACCTTGGAAGTGTGTGCACAGCAACGGACAAGAAGCCAAACAAATACATGAGGACGCAATGGAAGCAGGGGGTGATATCATCTACAGCACAGCAACACACCAGTCCCCTCCCCTTATCCCAGCCCCCATCCATGCGCAAATAGATTCTTTTGCTACTTCAAAGAGGAGGAAATCAGTTTATCAGTTAACATGCCAGGGTGTTTTTTAGATGGTCTTTGAAGGGGCGATAGTGGCTGTCATGGTACTTCATTGGCTGGAGAGGTCAGCAGGCCACTGGTTTTTCTAATTACAGCGTGACCTGCTTGAGCAGACACATTCCTCCTGTCTGATTTTCCGTTTTACTTTCATACCTTTTAACATCCTTTTGTCTGTGATCTCAATGAACACTTAAAGTGTCCCTTTTCATGCAGAACACTATGCTGTCACCCATAGGATGTACAAAGTACTAACTGTTCCTTGCCTTAATTCTCTGTAGTTGACTTTGATATTTTTCCAAGAATTCTGAGGGTTGTGTTTTTCTCATCTATTGCCATCTCTCTCTCTGCAGACACCAGCCCATGCTGTCACAGAGTCTGACTCTGAGAAAAGTCGGTGTGGGTGTCTGTGGAGACCTCTGTTCAGTCTCGGGCTTCGGGGCCCCTTACTCTCTCCTCTATCCTTCCCTGCTCTACACTGCTCTGTTCTGCATTTCTGAACACAGAGACTCTTTTTTTTGCAATTGTGCCTGCAGATGAATGTCTTGCCATCCTTAGCTCAGGAGGGTTTGAGACAGGCTGAACTAATGACCTCGACTCCTTTGTGCCCAGCCTCAAAGGAATAGGGGATAGTGCTTGTTGCATAGAGGAGCAGTTTGCGCAGAGTGCTCCCTCTTCATATTTCTCTATTATTTAAAGGTGGCATTTCAAGATCATTCTTTATTTGAAAGCTCTATTGGTGAAGCTAACTATTGCCTAACAAAAGTGGTGAGAGCAGGATAGAAATTGGGGTGTGTTCTGCTGGAGTCGTCTAAGAAATCTGTATAGTGTCAGAAAGGGTAATTAACTTTTTCTTACATTATTAATCATAAAATGAACAAATCAGGATATCATCCACTTGCTAATGGTTCAAAAAGAAGTTCCTATCGACCCACTAAGTGCATGAAATGAGGCGAATGTGATTGATGCTAAACTTTCATGGATTCACCATTAACAAAGATTTTCAAAGATGGTACAAAGCTGCAAGATTTTCCCTGGTCCTTGTTTGCTTATGGGATTAGGCTCTTTGGAAGGATTGGACAGCCTTTGTGCCACATCCTCGTCCATTTAACGTTACTGAACAGGCTGTTGTCCAGGGGTTAGTGGTGTTCTCATGACCTCACCTGGCCCCAGCAGAAGCTCTGCCTAATGATCTGTGCTAATGGCAATCCAAATCTGTTGTTAAACCAGATCTCCATGGCGACTCCAGACCACAGCGCACTTTTGCCTGGAAATAAATTCCACTTTTGTCTCAGACCTGCTTTATCCATATTGTTAACAGATACGAGTCAAAAAATGGAAGTGGAGTGCTCCAAGATTAAGAGGAATCGGAGAATGTGGGACAGCTGAAAACCACTTCTCATCTGGCTGCATTGTGCTTCCTCCACTTAAAAGCACAGAGGCCTCTGAGCTGTGTTCGCAGTGTTAAAATGATTGATCATAGTATGGACAAGTGTGCTCGTTCATCCATCATCCATCTGTCCTTTGCTTAGACTGTACCAGCTGTCTCTATAGCTTGTAGAGGACATTGAAGCAATTAACCCCATGTAAAACCCATGTGAGACATTTTAAGTTTCTCTGTAGAAGGATAAATGCAGATGTAGCTCAACAACAGTAAAAGGAGACCATATAGCAGTGTTTTTTATTCCAAATCAAGACTTTGTTATTGAGTTAAAGGAACAGTTCATCCCCAAATCAGAAATAACCTCAGTGCTTTTTATCAGTCTAGATTGTTTTGGTGTGAGTTGCAGAGTGTTAGAGATATCGGCTGTAGAGATGTCTACCTTCTCTCAAATATAATGGAACTAGACGGCACTCGGCTTGATGTGTTTAAAGTGCCAATAAAATACATTTGAGAAACTCAACAGCAGTGTATTTTTCCAGGAATCATGACCCGGTTGCTCAATATAATCCACAGACCTTGTTGTGAGCAGTTTCATATAAGAACTATTTTGTTCCTACCAAACAACACCCACCAACAGAACCACCAAGCAGAAGGAAGAGTGTATCCACTCATGGATGTGAGGCCCATCACAGTGCAAGATGCAACATTAATGGCATCCTCCTTGGCTGAGCTGTAACGTGAGCTAGCTCAGTGGTGCGAGTTGAGCTAGCAGTAGATGCAGGCTGCCTTTAGCGTGCTGATTCAGTTGATGGATGTAGTTCGTTAGAGAGAAAATAGTGCCTACATGAAACTGCTCACAGCAACACGTGTGGATTATCTTGAGTAACCAGGTCATGATTTCTAGAAAGAGACATTGCTGTTGAGTTTTTCAAATGTATTTTTGGCACTTTGAGCACCACAAGCTGAGTGCCATCTAGTTCCATTATACTGGAGAGAAGGCAGACATCTCTACAGCTGACATCTCCAACACTCAGCAACTCACACCAAAACAATCTAGACTGATAAACAGCACTACGGTTATTTTTGATTTGGGGACAAACTGTGTAACAAAGTCTTGATGTAGAATAAAAAGCACTGCTATAAGGTCTCCTTTTTCTGTTGTTGAGCTACATCTGCATTTATTCTTCAACAGTGAAGCCATAAAATGTAATAACTAATGTCAGGTACTTCTATCTTAGGTGAATAATGTTAAAGCACAGACAACAGCTGACTCCCTTTGACCGCTTGAAGGGCTCTGATTATAATTCGTGTTGTTCGATGAGAATGCATGGGTGTTGAGAGGATATATTTTCTTTTTAGTGTGGGAGTGAAGAGTGTGCCCCACTTGCCCAGAGTCTGGTACTGAGGAGGCCTGTGGAGAGACATTCATAGTGGGACCTCACACACAATACTCCTAGCATGAATATCAATAACTCTCCAGCTAGGACTGTCAACAGTGGATCTGCCCTAATTTATTCCAGATCTCTGATGAAACAAGGTCAAGCCCTTGGCAATTCAACATGGCCACTTGGTTCATTTAGATTTTCATGGATGGCCAAACATTTGCATTTGTGTAATGTGTGCTTTTGTCCTTCATCTACAATGTGCAAACCTGAAATCTAGAGAACCATGTAGCAAGTGTAGCTGTTTTTCCTCTTGACAACACAATTATCTCCCATTTTCCATAATTTACACTCTACCTCTTTCAGTGCTGCATCTCAGTGGTAGAAACACAGTATAGTAATGCTCCTCTTGAAGAACACTGTAGTCCGCAGCGACCTTGAGACTGATTGATGACATAGGAGCCTTGCAAGATCTCACCATAGTTTCCAAGTCTCTGTAGGACTGACCATATGTGTGCAACCAAAGGATAGTATTGTGCATTTTTACGATCACAACACACCTGCTCTTCGCTGCATAGACTGTTCTCAGGTAGGTCAAGCAGTTCATCGGTATTCATAGTAATACCCTCTTACTCTGAGAGAACGGCCTAATTAAAATCTGCTTCACTTGACTTTTGTACTATTATGCAGCACACAGTATTTCTCCTCTGACAGTCCCTTTATTGGCCTTCCTACCGCTTCCCTGTCACAAATCTTGAAATAAAACACGGTAAAGATGCTGTCTGGCTCATATTTTTTCCCCATACCCACTTAAATTGGCGATTTATGAAGAGGAATGGGAAATGTCATGGTGCCTGCCCAGCACTACCCTCCTCCTCCTCCCCTTCTACTTTCTTCTCCCCAAGACACACACAGACCCCTCCCTGTCAGTCTCTCCTCCCCTGGGGCCAGTGGGGAAGGCATTCCAGAGCGCAGGCCACTGCAGAGTGTGCATCAGAGGGGAAGAGAGACAGACAGTCTTAGTGCTTTGGATTCAAAACATTCTGCAGTCTCGCTTTGCCTACAGCATCTTAGCTTTTGCATAAAGCGACTAATTTGTTCTCATTATCAAGTGTGTATGAATCTGAGTTGAGAGTTTCAGAGCTGCAGGAAGTGTTCCTGTTTCTGACAAGCTCAAACTAAAGACCCTGTCAGAGTTGTTTTCTCTCCTCAGGGGCCACCAGCATAGATGAGTAATCCTTTGAAACCAATAAGAGAGTTGCTCTGGACAGTTGGAGAGTTAATGGAATTTGATTGTTGCAGCCAAAATTGACATTTCATGGTAGAAAATGTGCCCACAGGAGGGATGTGGAGCGGTCTGTTAATATACTGAACATACAATAAACAAAAGTGAAAAGAAAAGAAAATTAAATGCTCAAAGGAAGACATGCCACATTGGTTGCCTTTTATTCCCTATATACTTAATTCTGCTCCAGAAATAAAGCTGGGTGGACAATGAGGCGCAAGTTATACGAGTGCAAACAAAAAGTGTGACAAATGTGTTTTGAGAGAGCTAACACACTCGGTTTGCTTTATTATTTATCACTTACATCAGTCTGTGTTTTACAGCCTTTTGTCAGGCGGCCTTATACAGTATTTTGACTGTTCCTATGGCTACTGCTGACTGAGTAAGTGGTCTGAAATTAGAAAGGCCTCATGGGAAAAAGCACTGATGCCTCTTTCACAGACTGTTTGCATGGCTTTGATTAACAGAAATTTGTATTCCTTTTTTAATTTATTAAATTATTTAGTGAATTTTGATGCAGGCAGATTTGCATCTTATTAACATATTAGATCTAATTTGTCCTTCATCATCACAGACGACTCATACTGAATACCTTCCCCCACGCTGTATTCCTTGTTGTCTGGCTCTCTCTCCTCTCTGTGGGTTGCTGTGTGTTAACCATGACTGCTTTTGTGAGACTGTCACCCTGGTCTCGGAAGTACACAGGGAATCCACATTGGCACTCAGTCTAGCGGGAGAATTCCCCCCTTTGGTGGATTGTCCTATGGTCATCGTGCTTTGTGTGTGGACTGAAAGAATCTGCATTAATTATAGCCTGTCTTCATTTTCTCTGTGGTCCACAAAATTAACTAGCGAGAAGCTAATAGAGTATTTGTGTGGGTGCACGTGTGTTTGTGTGTATATTGTATGCAGAAAAAATAGAGTGGTATCATGGATCATATTATTTTAATAGCCTCTTCCAGTATTACCAGCTTTAGGGAACATAGTTTGCACTGTAACTGGTGTTCTTTGTGGCATGCCAAGTTGTTTGCAGTGGATGCTACAGGCACAGACACACTAACAGACACAGCACTGCTCCTCTGTGCTAAGTTAGGTACTGTGTCTTTGTCACATATTATGATGTTTTAGACTTTGCTACATTACATAGTCTTGCAGTTTGGAACCCAACTTCCCATTCAGACAGACGCAGTGATGTGGGTCAATAGGTCAATGTGCGTCAGTTAACCCTCCTACCCTCCACTCCTCTTGGGTTAGACAAAGGCCACCATTGTCCAACTCATGCGACAAGCTTTCTGTGAAAATTAATGTTATTTTATTAGCATTTAGATTTCACATAATTGATTCCCCACTGAGAAAGAGGGAATAGGATCCACCTGACAGAAACAGAAAGATGTTTGACCAAGTGAGTGTGCATCGTATACTGCAGTACATTAGAAGGAGAAAGGGAAACCAAAACTGTATTTGGAATTATGTAATTTAGAAGTAGTATCATGGTTTAGCTGAGACTATTGTCTTTTCTAACAGTAACAAATAGATGATCTGTGACATCCGTCTTCTATGAAAGGGTCTCACACAGGCCAAATGTACATTTCCTGTATGAAGGGTGTGTAACATAAGGTGCCAATCTGAGAGGTTTTACTCCTTGACATTATGGGCTGCTGCATTGTAAAATGTTTCTGTTATTTCATACACTGCGCTTAGGTTTTTGTAGTCTGTCATTAACCATACAGTTTACCTTAAGGTTATATCATTTTATATGGACAGTTCAGGCCTCTGTTGGACAATGGAGAGGGACTGTGTCTTTCAGGGGAGGACTACATTCCTTCACAAGGAGTGACAGATCACATTCCATTGCACAGATTTACTTGAGAGGTGAAAGACACTGTCCAGATGTATACCCTTGAAAGACATTTCAAAGCACTCAGCACCAATGCATTCAACATTAACAGTGGCTAGTGTGCTATCAGAGAGAAGAAGGGGGCTTAGGCCACAAATGTAAAAATAATGGGTTTTTAATTCAGTGTGGTTGACTTCTATTTGATGAGGATGGTCACTTTGCTATGTAGCCTGAATGAAGACTGTGCAGGGCAGCTATTCTCTAATATTGTATTGGGCTCAGAAGGTACTCGATACCTCTGAGATATTGACAGAAATAACCCCATGCCAAGTAGGAAAGAAAGTTCTCCAGTCAAAAGATGCCTGTATCTGATCCTTTTTGCGTCAGGGTCTGATCCTGACTGTTGCAACTCCACGTCAGATCAGCGAACTTTCTGTTGATGCCGTCACCAGAACCACTTTCTTCGGCAAATGGTCATTTCAACATCCTCTCAGTTAGCAGCTAACAACCAACACAGAGTCATTTAGCAGTCCCTATAAACTCGCTCTGAAACACTTTGACTCTGACGCTTAACCCATTAACAGTTAGGTAACATTAGCTGTGTGATGCTAACAGTTAGCCCTGTCACCGTGTGTGTATGTGTGTGTGGCTAGGTGGAGACTCTGTCCCTGGTGCAGAGCTTACAGTCCTGCAGCATCAGCTAAAACCATATAGTCTGTTGTGTGTAGAGTTGTCACGATACCAAAATTATGACTTCGATACGATACCTGCCAAAAGTATCACGATACTCGATACTAACGATACGATACCAAAACTACGATACAATACTAGTGTCTTTTAAAATAAATATAGTAAGAAAAAAATGTGCATGGTTCCCTTTTACCAACTTGTTCCTGTCCAGCTTTTTGAACACTTAACAAATGGCATTAATATTAGTATTAGCCTACAGCAAGATATACTAATGAAACCACATGGTGGGATCATTGCATTGATTACACATGGCTATGTAGACCTGTTGTCTGTATCTGACCAGATGAGATGGCCCACTTGACATGCTGCTGTGTTGTGCTATGGCCTATTCAAGTGATGGAATTTGTTATTTACGTGACAACGCTTGAACGCAACACAGGCTCCGCTCCAACTGTGTGTGTTTGCTGTGCTGCAGTGCAAGTGGCGTGTTTGACTGTTCCTAACAGCTGTCTTCTGATGGTCATTTACACACTGTCCATAACAATAACTATGTCAGGTAACAAACTGCGTCGGGTTCGGGCCGGGCTCGCTTATAATTGTCTCGGACTTGTCTTCGGTCAGGAAATGCGGCCCGAGCCGCGCTCGAACGTGCACTGATATGGGTGGGCTTGAGAGTGTTCATGTAGCCTGATGTTTCCAAACACATTCGCTCACCTGTTGTTCTTTAAACTCTTTGAAAAGTTCGGGGTGTCTGTCGGAGAGGTGCTTTGCCAGATTAGACGTGTTGCTTCCCTTTGTCTGTGTCGCTTTGTAACATCTTTTGCAGACGGGTCTCTGCGTGTCGGTGGTTTTCCTTCACTATCTGCGATGTATCCGAAATAATTCCAGATTTCACTTCGGGCAACTTTTTTTTTTTTCAACAAGCCGAGGACGGTCGGCAAGAGCTCCTGCTGTACCTGAGGCCATGTCTCCCCTGCGATCACTCGCTGCCCGCTGTGTGTGTGAGAACCGGCAGCCCCGCCCACGCACTCTATGCGTGCAGGCATCATGACAGAGAGAGCTGCAGTGAGGGCGCTCTGATTTCGCGCTATTTTAATGAAGTATCGATACTAAAAGAAATGTAATATGGTATCGTTTTCAACGTGAGGGTACCGCGGTACCGTCCTGGTATCGGTATACCGTGCAACTCTAGTTGTGTGGTGATGTCAAGCTGTGAAATACATCGTCAGAAAATAGGATTTAGTGCAGTTTCAAACAGTGAAGATACCCTCATCAGTATTCAGCCAGTTAATATTTTATATTTCCTTTTTGCAGTTTTTAAGTACAGTGTTTCCATCTTTATACTTTTACTGCAGATGTAGGAGCCACTGAGACGGAACATTGGTTGGAATAAGCGTTTAAGATTGACTCACGTTGACCTGCTCAAATAATTGATTTGTACTTTAATGTTTATTTTTCTAAATCAATGTCTTGAAATAATATTGAACTGTTTTTATGGGTTGGGCATGTCCTCGTGGGCTCTGGCCCTTCACTTTGATGAGGAGGAAAGAGCATGCAAGGGACTGTAATCATTTTTACATCATCTTGGGGCAGCACTGTATAATTAGAAAGGGTTGATTTCCTTGACCACAGCAGGGGCTGAAATTGCAGGCCTTGCCCCAACCAGGGTTTAGGAAAGTAACTGAAATAGCACTGGCGAGTTTCTGTCCTTGTGTCCCTCTGCGTTATAAAATGTCGGTCAGATGGCAGAGCAGTCACCGTGACACACTGCTGCCTATTCACCAGCACTTGGACGGCCAGCTTTTATGTGGCGCCTCTTGTTTTCAGAACCAACTACCAAAATTACAACTTTGTCATAATCTCTTTAGCATGCAGTATGGCTAAAACCTGTATCAGCCACGACCTGCTGTGACTGCAGCAAGTGAACACTCCGCTGGCAGCTTTCAGTTACCCAATGTGGCCTAAGGATACTGCTAATTTTGTAAAAAAGTAAGTATAGTTGTAGTGTTTCTGCTACATAAGGGCGTCAGGTTATCATTGCCACCACAGAATAAAAAATAATACCAATTCCATTTGATATCTTAAATTTATTCTTTAAATGTCAGGTTGCACACAAATGTAGAGCTGTCACAGGGAATTGGTTAAGACTAGTTTGACAAGGCTGAAAGGTAGCATTTCAAAAGCTTTTTTCTCTACCCAGTATATTATTTGCCGTAAAAATCTTTAAATCCCACACATAGCCACTTTATCATGTTCGTTTTGAGCAGATGCTGTGTTTGTGTTACTAAAATATACTGTTTTTTTAAGTATTCAAGAGTCATAGTTATAGACTGTATAAATAATGGACGTAGCCACCACAGCATCACCCAGTGGTTTTTGGACTCCCATTTTGAAGCTAGAGTTTGGCATTTTGGTTGTTGCCATTTTGGATTTTTGGAGCCAGAAGGGATCATATTTGGACAAGAGGGTGGAGATAACCCTAATGCTAGCTGCTGGCTTGGTTATCATGGTACATGTAAAGCTAAGGATGATGATGATGCTCATGCTCATTTTTGCTAGCAATAAGCAGGTGTACAGACATTAAAACAAAATGTACTTACTGGAAAAACTAAAACAACTCTTTATATGGTCTTTTAGTACAACCAAACTGTCATTCATCAATTATTTTTTATGAACTGAAAATGCACTGATATAGCAACAGAGATGGCTACATCTATACTCTGTTAATCTGGTTTTTTGCCATGGTTAAGTTAACCAATCAGCGTCGTCGCTGTGGTAGCAACTTGTCAATGGACAGCACACTGACTCGTATAAAAATTTGCCCCTACAGCTGTCATGAATAGGGAAAATTAGCCATAGAGACCAAGACCTTTATTGACTAGGATGTAAACATGTCTATTTCTGCTATAAAGTGGGGCATTATAGTATGGGTGTTCACAGGGATTGACAGCTTCAAGTGGCCAGTAGAAGAATTGCAGTTTTTGGGACTACAGCCCTAGCTTCATTTTTTAGCCTCTGAGGTTGCTACTTGGTCACAGTAGAGAGATGACAGAAAGTGATGGAAGGGAGAGACAAGAAATGGCATGCAATAAAGATCCCTGGCTGACAAGAACCAGGATGTTGTGGTTCATGGTTCATGGTTCACTTATGTTGAATGCTAACCACAGAGAAAAAGATTCCCCAGCATCATATCTTCCAAATATATCTGCACATCTAACCTGCAGTCAGATCCACACACTCTTCCCAAAGGATCCTCATAAGTGTCAGTACCATTGCGGATGCAGTAGGTCCCACTCAGGTCAGGGTGGCGGCAAGTCCTGGCCTTGACTAAGTGACCTTTGGGTCATTCACAGGTTTTTCCATGTCTGTAGGCATGCAGAGGTGTCATTGCAACCTTTCTGCTTCCTGTCTCTGGCATTCTTCTTTGTTTAGCAGCCCTTTAAAACACAGAACAGCTTTGTGTCCCCTGTGGCGAGGCGGAGGCGTGGAGAAAATGGGTCTCTGTTTCTGATTAGCTTGGCGGCCCAACAACACTCATTTCCCAGAGGAGAGAAGCAGGATGCTAATAGTAGCTTGCCTCTTGTAGTAGAGTCTTCAGTGATTTCTGCAAACCTCTGGCTGCACACAGGCGTCAGAGCTAATCTGCTGAAGTCTTCCCCAAGCAGCACAGTCCTGAAAACAGAACCAAAGCTAATTGTCATTACTGTGGTTCACCACATCTGCAGTTTTGATTTAGCTGGATCTGCTGACGTATGGTCTGTATTATTAGTTAGGTATTACATGTTATCTTGAGGTTGATAATTCATACATTTTAATTTGTGGCCATGATGAGTGGGCAACTTTGATGCCGCAGAAAAGATTACTTTGCCGTTAGCCGGCTCCATGGCTATAACGGTCTTTCCATTCAGGTTTGGTTCTCAGTAAAGCAAGACCTGTTTTTTCCATCTAGGGCTTGGACTCCTCTGAGCAAACTAGTAGCCAGGTTAAGTCATTTGGAAGCCTTGAGCGAAGTCATCTGTAGAGACTGTGGGGAACCATTTCTGAGAGGAAAACAGTAGGTGAGACAGAAAAATGCAGGGAATATCTAGTCTTGGATGTAAGTTTGACAGCAGAGAAAGTGAAATATAGCTGCCCTGAGAGTACAGATGATTAAGTGTAGGGCACAGTGACACCATAAGAGAAATCTCCTGGCTTATATTGCAAGCCACCAGATTTCTGGACATCTGGATTGTATTGCACACTACCGTGACCAGCCTAACAGGTTTTTCTGTTTTGAATTCTTTGAGATTAAAATTACATTGTAGTGTTTTTCCATGGGAAACAACAAAGTATTCTTTTACCTCCACTTTCATACAGATTAGAGGCAGCATGAAATGGAGATGTCTTGTCCCTTCGTACACTTATCATAAGACTGGTGTTTTAGAGATTAGTCAGCAAGGAGCAGAACAGTTGTTTGCACCTATGGGGGTTTATAAGGCAAAGTAAAAAGGAGCCAGAGCCTTGCAAGCTCAGGTTAATGCAGCACCTTGAAACAGTTACAAATCAGGCAGTGACACGGGTGAAGTTTTTGCTCATAGGATCTCAAGATGCTCAGAGTTGATTAAAACATGTTGGACTCAGAGTTCACATTTGTTTGGTCACTTGTACTGCATTCTGAATACCCCAGTAGGATTTCTTTTAATAGCCACTCACATTTATTGACTGTATGTTTTTTAAAACCCATGTTAATGACAAAATATGTACTTGACAAAAAGTTAATAAACTGTGGAAACTGCATCTCTTCCATCTTCCAATGTCACCACCACTTCTCATTGAAATACTGTCCTTTGCTTCAGCCTCGAGGTCCCTTTTTATGGAGCTAGAACTGTCACAGCATTGAAAATCAAATGTGGCATTGAAAAAAGAAACCTTGGCACTGAAAAAAAAATCCACAGAAAAATAAACGGGCACTTAAAATGAATAGATTTTGATAATTTTTTTTGCATTTTGATGTATTTTTCAGTGATTATATCATGATTTTTTTCTTCATTTCATTGTATTTCAGTTTCTCAACAAGCCTTAGTTAATATATGATGTGTTATATAATGTCGTATTTATTTGTATATAGAGTCTTTCTTCATCCAGAAGTTTGTGTTTTTTGTGCCGGCCACCATAGTTCTCCTACACCCTTGGCACACAGGAGAAGTTTCAGGTGGTTGCAGTCTGTAACCTCACGGTTAAATGCAACTAGATCCAACACATTAGACCTTTATACAGTCTTGTTGTAAGTGAAAAACCAATGGCACAGAGAAACTGATTTAATATTCTTGCTGTTTGTGAGTTCCAGGTAGATTCATGGAAGACATCACCGTATGCTGGATGTGTGGTGATGCCAGGCTTGGATGGGGCCCTGTCCTTTGTATGCAGATTATATGGAAATCACTGCGACAGAAAGTTGAAACTTAAAAAAAAAAAAAAAAGATTTCATTGTCAGTGTAAAAAACTGACACTGAAAAACTCAGAAGATTGTCGTTGAAAAATACAGCTGAATGCAAAAATTTTTCAGTTTATCCAGTTATCATCAAAATAAGCATTACATTAGACATCAATAAGCCCAGTTTATGGGGGCTGCTTGTTCTGCAGAGAGAGAGAAAACAGATATGGTTAGAGACAAAATGAAGATGAGTAACATCTGCCTGTGAATGATTGACTTCACTGTATGAGTTTTGATGACGGATTTTTGTCCTTTTACTGTAGTAGCTACAAATACTCAGCAAGGAACATCCAGCCAGTGTGTTTAGTTGTGCTCATGTTATCTTATCTCAGTGGTCAATGACAGAGCGTTATTTACTCCACTAACTGGATGTCCTTCTCATGTGCCCTGATGGCATGAGAAAATGCTCACTGGCCCCTGACCCTGGGTTTAAATACATATTATGTGGCCCTGTGTTTTCCAGGATCCAGGCCTCCCCTGCACTTTTCCCACCTCTCCCATGTGTGTGTGGCCGAAGCAACCTATGAAGAGACTTATCTCACTTTTTTTCTGGCACGACATTCTTACACTATCTTAGTGTCAACAGTCACCCTAAACTGTGCTGTAATTTATTTGTGCATGGGGAACTTGTTTCCACCCCTGAACGAAATTTTGACAGCCAACTTATACTGCAACATGTGGGTGGTCAAAACTGTTTCTGACAGAATGCCTTTCCCATCAGAATGAGCGGACATTTTTTCACTTGCAAGGATATTTTAACTCCTGTAATCATACGTCAGTCAGCCAACTCACATGGGAGAAAGTTATTATGTGAATACAGAGTATGAACGGAGTTACTATTTGGCATCTATTAGGCTCCTCATCAAGGCCTGCAGGCATACACAAAGCTCAGCAAAGTGCTGAATCTGCCACTGCCAAGTTTACTGTCATCATTCCCCAGTGTTTGCAAACAGGGCTGTGAACTAACAGCTACAGTAAGACCAAAAAACTGGGCAGTGTAGTGACAAGACACCTTATTGCAATAGGTGCATTGCATAAGTGTGTGAGTGTAGTGTTGTAATTTGAGTTGTCTGGACTTGAATTCTTGAAAACTTTGTTCCACTGAAACAGGAGAAACTAGATGCATGTTCAATATTTTAACTTTGTTCAAATCATTACAGGAAATCTCAGTAAGAGACCCCTCTACCATATGCTGAAATCCTCCATTATCCCCGCTGTGTAAGCTGATTTCTCTGCAAGCTTGTGGCACCTGCCTGTGTAACATAGTTGCGTAACAGTCAACTGAATACCCATACTGATGTAGAAAGTTATTCGTTGTGAGAAATCTTTGAAAACTCATTTGATATATTGAAAAATGTGTCGTTAAGTTGGAGACAACTCTTTTTCTTTGCTACCGAAAAGCTTTGGGATTAAACCGTGTCCCTACTCAAAAGTGGCATCCTGTCAGAACCTAGCTGCTCTCTGCAGCAAAAAAGGGTTGCCAATGTTTCCTCTGAGGTTTTACATTCCTGGTGTTCAGACTCAGGATGGCAGTAAAAGTAAATAGTGTGGTACATTGTTTCACTTGGGTCAGCTTCAGGGTCAGTTTGGTCATTTTTATTTATCTAAACAAAAAGCTTTTGCAGGTTCTGGTCTCCTGTATGAAACTAAAATCCTTAGAAATAAGATGTTTTATATAGTAAGTAACTTACTGCATCCTAAACATAATTTCTCACTTAAACTGTCCTTGCGAAATTTATTTAACTTAAGTCATCCTCTAGGGCACAGTTCTACAAAAGCCCCTCCCACAGTTCTCGCTGGGGTCATGGAGTTTCTAGGCGACTGGAAAAAGTGTCGAGCCAGTGGACTCTGGGGGCTGATTTCGTTTCCTTGGGTACATCCTGACAGTGTCATTTTTCTGTAGTGTATTTCTCCTCACTAGGTTCCTCAACAGTGCAGAAGCCTCAAAGTCCTGCATAATCAGCATTGTGAATTCATACACAATGCGAATTAGTGTGCAGTGCATCCATTTAACGCACATCAGTACTTTGTTGCATAATTCTCAAGAGTTTTAATAGTGTTGTACCACACTAGCACTTTGGTATAAATAGGTTTAGAAGTCTTCAGAGCTTCACTTTCTTAAGCACTGCAAACTCTGCTTGGCAAGTACAGTAAGAGAAAAAGATAAGCTAACATAGATGTGTTATTTTTGTACTGCTCAAGGTCAGTGCATACCTAAATAGGTACAAAAATCTCTCCATTGTCATGACATGAGGTAATACCAAAGCTATTTGTAAAATCCTTAACAACCTTGTGGTTCTCCTCAACAGGTGATGTCCAAAGAAGATTCCCACCGGAGGGAAACTCTCAGCCCCAGGGGCCTGGCAGCAGTCACCCGAATGTCCAGGATGAAGTTTTCAGATTAAGCCTTGCCAAGGGAGTGTCCATGTCTCTTCCATCCTCACCTCTCCTGCCACGACAGTCCTATATGATGCCCTTACGGCCTAGCAAGAGATCACCAGGTACGGGTTGTAACTATTTTTGAGCTTTTTTATATAATATCTGAAGTTGTTGCTGTATTGCTGATGGGTAAAATACTCTTGAGAACAAAACACCAAAGTTTTGTACCACACACCAGAATGAGTATTAACCTAAACAGTCTAAATATGCTGCGAGGACATGAGTTATTCTAGGTCTTTGTAGACTATTTCAGTCTCTTAGTGAGAGAGACCCGTTTGTCTCTATGGGCATTCTGTACAAATCCTGGCTTCCTTCAGTTGCATTTGTAGGATAGTTGAACATCTGATAGTGCTCCAGGAATGACAGTCCCTCTCTGCCTTGAAACACTGCAGCTGCAGCTTTTAACTTAAACCTCTCTGAAACATGTCAAACTATTCTGAGTAATTGTCGCTCTCGGAGAAAAAAATTATAAAGGAGACAGGAATGAAGTAACAACATTAGCT
Source organism: Cephalopholis sonnerati (assembly GCA_019142605.1). NCBI lineage: Eukaryota > Metazoa > Chordata > Actinopteri > Perciformes > Serranidae > Cephalopholis > Cephalopholis sonnerati. The sequence goes on from JAGQAX010000012.1 coordinate 21,020,516, forward strand.
GGACTGTTCTGGATCTCAGCAGTTAGACTGTGAACTCAGACTGGTTTGTTTTTGGCCCTTTTTATACAGAGATCCTGCCGTAGGGCCACAATGAAGACCCTTAATAACATAGGCTTTGCTTTTTTTACACAGAGCCAAACAATGCAGTCATCATGCCTCCCAGTGTTTGATTTTAGACGGCATGCCTGAGTTCTGGAAGCAAAAGAGGCATGATGTGCAACACAACAGCTTCAGCCTCTAGTGTGACATATAACGTGCGTTGGGCAGGCCTTCTAAGGCAATAACAAGTATTTATCTTCCCTGCTATATGTTGGTTGATCTCATCATTTGCTCGGAGGACCTTATTGTCTCCCCAGTTTTCAGACATTTCCAGTTGCTGTTCTTTGTCTTTGTGTTAGCTGCTTTGCTAGCTGTTTTTTTTAAATCTCCAGGCTGTGGGTTGCACACTTCACATGTTGTCAAAAAGTCATGCTTGTCCCATCCTGCCGGCTGTCCCTTTTACAGAGATATTGATTCAGCATTGTTACTGCTTTGTTGCCGAACTTAAGGCGAGACAACTCTGTCCCCCCATTCCTTGATTGTACCTTTTATACATAACTTTAAGGTGGGATAACGGTGCTTCTTTCCCGCCTTGAACACGCAGTGTAAAAGGGGCTTTTGTCACTTCATCCTTGTATTTGGACACTCCGTGTTGATGTAGAAGTCTCTACAACTGCACCATGTGTTTACACTATACTTGCTGGTAATGGGCGTGTGTTTACACTGGATCTAATTGTCAGTCCTCCGGGGCTCCTTCTATCCACCATGTTGAGAACATGCTTGTCAGCAGCTGTGGGGTGCTTCAAAGCAGGGGATACTTTTTGTAGCTGAACTTGTCTCAACCTGAGTCTTTGTATTCCGGAGACTTGGCAAAGAGGAGAGAAATCCTTTAAGTGGTCAATGTGGCCCCACTCACATGTGGCACTCATCTGTGGGCTATCTAGCTTTTGTTTAGAGTGGTTACAGCTTTGATCTGTTTAGTGTAAAGATGAGTTGATGGGAAGCGGGTAGTATGGTTTAATCCTTATGCAAACTTGTTTTGTTCAAGTTCACATCTCTGTTAAGAATTTGTCATCTAGTTGGTCTACTCAGTTTTCAGATTTGTTGTGTTTCACATCAGTCAAGTTTGTTTTAAATTGGCTTCCTTTCAGCTCCAGATTAGGATGGAGATATTGTGTTCGCTTCAGTGTTTTACTTCTAAAACCCGATTTTCCACAATTCTCGTCACATAATTCAAAACCTAATATTGGACTTTCAGGCCTGAAATTGCGATGCAGTACATTATGCAAATGTTCAGTGGAAAGGCGGATAAGAAAAAAGCTCGAGTATGCTTAGTCCACAGTTTATAAAAAAAGAGGTAAAACAAAGACAAATAGAGTTTATAAAAGCCAAGTAGAGTTTTATTTGCTCACCCCCGACTCAAGTTAAAACAATCCATCCACCTACCTTAGGTGATACAGGATTTGTGATGACCGTTTTAAACCCATCAAAGAGAGTGTTGATGAAATGTACATTTACAGACATGAAGGGAGGGACAAGAGGGAGCGAGAGATGAAGAGAGTGAAGAGGCTGGGTTTGTGAAGGTGAAAAGGGCCCTGGGGACAGGGAGAGGGGAACACTCATTAAAGGCATATTCCCACTTGGGGTGCTCTGAGGCATGAAAAAAGGGGGAAAAATGGACTGACAAGATAGGATGTTATGGAGGACAACCAGGAAGAGAGGGGTGGGGGATGGTTGGTAGGCTCTCCTCTACTGTCCTCACAGGTAACTGTGAAAACCCGTGGGGGGAGAGTTCACACCTCCAGTTAATAAACACATACTGCAGGAAATGTCTCAGCTCTGCGACGAAAACAACATGGGTCATAATGTTGCATTTTCTCTTCTTGCTGAGCCGGAGAAGCAGTGTAGTTAGTGCACTCAATTTAAGACTCATCTCTGTTAAAATGAGCGCAAGACAATTCATCGCTGTTATGCAGATGTTCTGCAAAGTCATCAGTGTGATTGGTTCATTTTGATTCACCCTGGATATCTAGCAGGAAAGATGGAATTATTGGTGCAATTTAAACAGAATCACACATACACGAAGCTGAAATATGCAATAAGCTCATTTATATAATGAGCCTGTGTTCAGAGGTTTGCAAGGATATATTTGACTGTGAAGTGAAAGTCTAAAAACCACAAATTGACCATTTGTGAATCAGTTAGTCATGCCATGTTACCTTAAATTCATGAAGAAAATGTTTTTTTCTCACATGCCTTCATGGGAAACAGCAAATATATTGATTAATTTTTTGATAGGGGACCACGTCTAACAACAGCAAAACATCCGTTTACAAACTCTCACACTCTCGTGTAATATAACCTTAGTGTCATTTATTCAGTCATATGCTCAGTAGTTTCCAAACACATGCATTTGTGTCTGGCTTCAAAGACAGTCTTTCAGTTCAGTTTAAAATGGTAAGGTTCAGTGAAAATGCATGAGTTTGAGAAGTATCGAGCCTAAGACTGGATGAATAAAATTTGGATTATACTGCATGAGTTGTGTGAGATTTTGTAAACAGATGTTTTGATACAGTTTTGCTTTAAAATGTGGTCCCCAGTCAATCAAGAAATCAATTAGTTTGCCGTTTTCATGGAGGCATGCAAGAGAAACAAAGTTTTCTTCACAAGTTCAAGGCCACACGGCATGACTAACTGATATACACATGGTCATTTTGTGGGTCAAGTATTCCTTTAAGAACATTTCCTAAAAGTTTCTACATAACCAGTTCAATTTGTTACTCAAGTCAAACTGCCCTCATTTATTTAGACATACAGTAAATCCATCAATGCATTCTTTCACACATCCATTTGTTCTCCTTCCCATCCAGCCATCACTGATGTCTTTGAGGGGGAAGTGGTTTCACAGATTCAGAAAGCATTTTGCGGTTTGGCTTCATTTCCTGACACATTGGATAATCTATCGCAGTTTGGGAGGCTCAGACTTGGTGGTTGTTATTTTCATGAAAACTTCACAGGGGACAACAGAGAAACACTGAGTTAATTAGGAGTGTGACGGATGCCTGAGCCGCAAAGTCCTGGTGGCGTTGAGTGCCACAGCTTTGATCAGCTAAGCCCAGAGCTTAACCATGAAACACTGCACCCTGACATGTGTTGAGCAGCACCTAGGCTTTATAGTCTTAATAGTTTACAGGCACCCTGAAGGCCCACAGAGGGATATTTACTGCAAGAATGTGGCCTGAATGGACCCATCTTGCTCCAATGCAGTGCAGGTCAAGGATCAGGCATTGAAAAACTTGAACTTCAATCTTAAGTGGGGAGAATATAGTTGATGACACAGTAAATGGGGTTTTCAGGTCTTTTTTTTTCAAAGGTTAGAAACACTCTGCACTCCACCTCTGACAGTCTCCTGGGTATCTACACAGTGACCTCCTCTGGTTATAACAGGTTACTGTGCCACTGGGGGACTTGAGGCATGTGTTGTCTTCAAGGTTGCACTGCTTAGTTGAGTTGCATGTGTGTAAAGATGACACTTTTGCAGCTGTTAAATTTGCACTTCGGAAACCTCTCCATAATTATACAGCCACAAAATATATACAACCATAATGCATCTCTGAAATATGAGGTGGTGGATAAAGAGGTGATGCTGGTGCTGCCACTGTAGTTACATTAGCAGTGTGACCTTTCTGTAGTCACATGACAAAACTGTTAGCCCCATGCTTTGCCTCCCTGCCAGCCTGCAAGGGATCATAAAACAGCAATTCTTATTAATTTATTGCTGTCATGGGCAGTGTATCATTTTAATTGGTATATCCGCAATGAGGCCACATGTGGAATGGTCTCTGGTAGGCTGTTGTGTATAATGAAATTAGTTAAGTGGATTTTTCTTTGATGGGGGCTTTGGCTATTGCCGGTTCAGAGGCTGATAAATTTGTGGATCAGCTAAGCAGGTCTGCAAATCACCACCAGAGAGCACAGTTCACTATTCTGCCGTGATCTCCCTATCAAGAAATCTGGAAATGCTTTAAGAACTTTTTTCTGTCATCCAGGCAGGGTGGAGACCCTGTTGGTGCTCTTTAATCTGGTAAAATCCTGCTGTGTTTGGACACTTAGACCCAACAGGCCAACCCTGAAAAAATTGTCTTCAGCTTGTAACAACCCCTCAGACTTTGGCTTGTCAGACCTGGCTGTATGTATAAGCCTGGTTTACACCTGGTATTATCATGCGTCTTGGGTGATCTGATCACAAGTGGACAGCTCTATGTCTGTCTTTTCACACCTTGTATTACAATGAGTCTCCAACTGAGTCTTGAGTGACCACTTTTGATCAGATCTCACTTCCCTGCTCTGTATGCAAATAAATTCATACATTATTTCCATTTGCAAAGACTGAATGTGTTGTTGTTTGTCATTAGTGTTGTTGTTGTTGGTTAACGGGCGGTAGGTTTGTCATGCTACAGGCACACATAACAGTTTTTATTATTCATTCATTTAAAATGAGTAAAATCTTATTTAATTGTGGAGCTGCATTCAGCATATTGATTAGCAGCCCCTCCTTGCCTTGTATGTCTCTGTCTTTGTCTCTCTCTCAAATCATGAGACAAGGGCTTACTGCTGCAGGAGTATGAGCTCCATGCTGGGGACAGTTAGTGAGAGTATGCCTGGCTGAACAAACAGTGAAAGGGCTAACTGTTAGCATTACACGGCTAACATTACAGAATGGTTATTAACACGTTTATCGACAGATTTGAGTCGTTTCGGCTGCGGTGAGTATTTTGGGACCGTTAAACAATTGCTGTGTTTTCAGCTTGTGCTAACTGGGCAGGTGTTAAACTGATGGTTTGCTGGGTGGAGCGTGGCACCAGACGGTCCTTCAGCTCTGCGCCCATGTAACTACACTGGAAGAAAGATGTCAGTTGAGTAGGTGGTCCTTCACTATGACCCAAGAAACATTAGCATACACACTGCTCTGTGGCCATATGACCACCTCTGAATGTGGTCTGAGCAGTCAGATCTCAAGACGCAGTTAGGAAGCATTTGGTGCATTCACATTTGTACTTGGATCTGTACACTTGAGATCTGATCTCTCGGGAAATACCAGGTGTAAGCAGGGCCTATATGTGTGTGTTAGCTGATCAAGTGACTACTTTCACTTACAGTGGTCTGATGCCTTGACCTTTTTTTGCCTATCTGCTCTTTATCTCTGTTAAGTGGCAGCAGCAGCTCCACTGGTCACTCAGAACACACTGAATGTTGTGTAGGAGTAGCTGCTAGCTGTTTAAGCCATTGTGCAGTTTTACAGTGTGTTTTTGTTGTGGTTATTAAGTACCATAGCCATTTTGTTTTATGTCTGTGTTCTTTGAGGGGTTTTTTTTGAGCAGGGGTTAAAGCTTTAGAGGGTATTAACACAGCAGACCACATAAAACAACACAGAAAAGTCATTTGGTGGAACACTTGAGGATTTCTCCATGGATTTGTGTGTTTTCACTAAGCCTCACAGTTAAAGAGCAGTCATTAACAGCATGTAAGTTCAAGGACAGTGTCTGCTTACACTTAAACCACCTCTTCTAACAGAGGCTTGTGTCATAGGATTCAAAAACAAATAATAGCTTTTAACTATAACTAATTTCTCTGTAGCTTTGCAATTTTCTTGCCAAATCATTGTTTGATAAGTCACATTATCATTACATTATCTTGCATGAATCAGCGTTCACCCACTAGCATTCTTCATCCTGCCAGATGAGTGCAATTTATTTTGTAGTTCTGTCAAGAGGATAGGAACTCTCTTCAAAGCCAGTAGTAGCCCCTTTGAGGTGAGCTCTCTCCTGAAGTCAACTCTGGGGTATTGACAGTAACCAGACAGCCCTGCGGGAATATTGATGCCTTTCTGTGAGCCGAGCTGTAAAAGACCTTGTGATGCTGCAAGAACCCTTTGAAAGGTTCCTCTGATGAGCACCCAGTGAAAAGTTCTATCCAGTTCTCCACTTCACTGCACTTCGCTACACTCCGGCTTTGGCTGCTTATCGCATGCAATCCCCTTTTTCATCTGCAGTGGAATCCCAAGTCACCTCCTGCCTAAGAGACCAGCATTGCTTCTTCAGTCAGTGTGTAGAGTCAGGATGCTCATATGATACAGTGATGTATCGTACTAGATTGTAAACGGTCGGGGTAAAGGAAAAATTATAGCTTACTTCACATTGCTTGAGTTATTGTTGTTACCTTTTAAGAATGTATGACCATGTCCACAGTGAGACTTTAATTCATACTAGCCTGTGACAGCATGTGTGCGATTAGTCATGACTGTTAAACATGTAGTGTTTGAAAAAGATCGCAAGTCTTTTATTGTGCCACAGTTCAGAAATTTCGTTAAGCAGTAGAGGATAGTGGTGAAATGTCAAGCTGTGAATAGGGAATGAATCATAAATTAGCATTTGTATCTGAAGTTCACAAAGCACCAAGCCTGTAATACTTTTTAGCTTTTTGCAACCATTATGGTAAAAAGGTTAAAAGCTTGGTACATCTATTGACAAGACCAAGTTAGGGCTGCACAATTATGGCAAAATGATAATTATGATTATGTTGAACAAACTATTTTTCATAGCACTGCTTTCATTTTCACATTGTGCTACATACCTGGATACGGTAATGCACTGTATAACATTGTTATTGATGTCTGAGTTGACAGTGGACAAGGACAGGAATTCAGTAAGCTAACATTAGCAACATTTTTCTTCTTGGCCTTCATGCATTCATCATTCTGCAGTTTATGGTGTTTTTTTTCCAGTGGTTGAAGAAGTTAGTTTTTTTGCTTTCTGGTGCAGACACAAGTTTTATGTGCTCTTTGCCAATTCGTTCTTGCTTAACATCACTTGCCCTAAATCCGAAATACTTTCAAACAATGAACGATGATCCGTTTGAAGGGACTAGCTCTTGGTTTTGCTTGTATGTAACTGGTGCATGCGCAGTGGCATTAAACTGTCCCTAAAGTAAAGCCAAAACATTTCGATCACCCACTAGTGACTGGCTGTCAGTATAGGAATCGCTTGATCTGATATGCAGCAGAGTTTTCTATGAGCAAAGTACACATTTTAAACATCAATATCACAGTCGATCACGTTCATCTAGTGCTAAGCCAGAATCTTGATTGAGATAATTATTTAATTAATTGTGCAGCCCCAGACCAAGTATATTTTATGCTCTCCATATATTCAATAAATACCACTTGTAACTGAGTTTGACATGCAGTACTCAGAATCCCTGTCTCATTTAATAAATTATTTTTCACTTTTGAGTTGAAGAATGACATTTTGGAACATAAAGAGGGCTGTTGTGAGACTGCTTTCATTTCCTTTTGCTGCACAAAGAGTGCACACTGTCTTATTGAAAAGTTGAAATGTGAAGAAGTCAGAGTCCATCTTGAAGAATGCTGGGAAAACTCCTTGATCACTTCCTATGACCATGAACAATCCTCTCTTTCACTGGCATTGACTGGACATTGTAAGTTGTTGGTCGTAGGTATTCCACTGTTTGGTATGTGTATGCATGTGTGCATGTGCCTGCTGAGTGATGGCTCGCTGGTCATGGATTCCTGAATCTCACAGTGAATACTGGTGGGTTAAGAGTCCTCTGCAGTCACAGCTCGTCTGGCTGCAGTTTACCTTAGGGATACTCCTTTCTCTCTGTTTTCCTTCCTTTAACCCATCTCGTTCCTGACCTTTTGTTTGCTTGCTTTTCGTCTCATATTTACATAGATACACATTTATTCATATTTACTCTTCATGTTGTAGTTGAGTAGCTGATATTTGAAACCAGTACAATATAGAGTCAGTGACCTCAATTTGCACTCATGGAAACATTTTTCTGCAAATTGAAAATATACAGTGCTTTTGATGGACTGATCTTGTCATCTTTTTGAGCTCCCCTCATACAGTGCATATTGAGTCAGGGTATGTTACAACTCAATACTAAACTTCATCATTCAGAATACTGAGACTTAAAGGTCAAGTGTGTAAGCTATAAGGAAATATATGCAGCAGAAATGGAATATAACTTAAGTATGTTTTCTTTAGTGTATGATCACACTGATCACTAGGGCCATTTGTGTTTTTGCATTTTCACGTTGGCCATCTTTTTTTTTTTTTTTTACGTGAAACTGCTTTATTCAGTGTTTTTGTGCGGATGACTTCTGGTAAAAACCTCCTGAATGAATGGATTAGAAAAAAGGAAAAAAGGTGAGCACATAGTACCAGTAGCTGTGCTAGCAGCCCGTCTCCAACATGCCAAACGGTGTAGGAGAAATGCTGATTTGTAACATATAAACTGCCATTTCAGTGTTTTAACTGGTTTTAATCACCGTGTGGTTTGTTTCGGAGAGGAAGAGACCTCTGCGAACAATTTGGCTCCCAGTAAAAACTTCCTGAACAATGAACACTGAAGAAAATCTAACCGGGAGTGGTTTGAGCTGGTTGCAATCTGCAATCCTTACTGCTAAATGCCACTAAATCCCCCTAAACAAGCCACAACACAGGGACTGCAACTGACTTTCTTTCTTCTGTTTTTCTTAGTTGGTAGCAGAGAACAGCAGAATGACTGTCGTGAATATTAAAAATAAGGGCGAGCGAAAAAAGCAGGTGGTAGTGATATATCGATACTACAGAAAATGAGTATTGAAACAGTTTCAAATTGAGAATCAATATGTATCAACAAATTGATATTCTTAACACTAAAATATAACTGTATATTGCTGTTAATTGCGTACCAATGAATGTGCTGAATAGATCAACATTCTGCATGTTGCCTCCACAGTGTGATAAAAGTGAGAGCACATCTTATTTGGGCCTCTCTCTTAGTGTCCTTCAAGGGTCACACATCTGACACTTCCATCTCTGCGACCTTTTCATGCTTGTTATAAACTGCAATTGCTTGTTCGTCAGTGCCTCCATCTAGAAGGGCAGAGCGTTAATGGCACCCTGTTAAATCTTGAGATTAGATTTTGAATGGAAAAGAAACCCCTGTGTGCTTTGTCTGTCATGAGCTGATGCTCATGACATCAGAGTTCCCGCTAAAGGACCTTTTGCCTCTTCCCTGTATTATCAGCTCTCAGATGTGGCCTAAAATTACCCTTGATATCCAGCCACATGTTTGTTATTTCATGTGTGGATCCTGTGTTCCTCCTGGCACTCTGCGTAAACCGAATCTGAACTTAAGCATATGGTTTAAATTACACAAACTGTGCCCCCTGTTGTTTTTAGATGAAATACACTCAACAGAATATGTTTGGCAGTGCGCTTTGGGCCCAAGATATTTACCTGAACTAAGTGTGTCTCACACACAGCCCTCTCTGTCTCTGCAGTTCCACTTTAATTGGAGCCGTGTGACTCCTGGGTAATGGGTTGTGCCTGACCATCCACAGATGAATGGAGGTTTTCAGGACAGACTCTCTGGCTTTGTCTGCTAAATAACAAGCGGTCTTGGATTGCTTTTGTAGATGCTTCACTGGATCAGTCCCCTCCAGTCTTAGACCTCATATATGTACACAAATCAAATAGTCTCTAACGCCTCACGTGTCGTAAATCCAATCTTTAGATTATAGCGCTTTTAAATGACACCAATCAATACCTTTTAAAACTACTTTTCACCACACACGACTACTGCTTCCCGCTCCTCTGACAGATGACTACATTTGGCTTTGGGCTTTTACTTTGAGCTCTTTGACTGGCTTTATATCATCACTTCTGCTAACAAGCAAGAGAACACCCAGCTCACAGAGGCAGAAGCTTTTTCTGGGTATCAAAAGCACCATTGCTCACTATGCATTTCAAGTAGCGTATCCATAGGTGGCACTGTGCATCAAGCTGACTTTGACTCTCATGCTTGGTTTGTTGCAATGACACTTCCAGATCATTTCCTCTCACATGGCTGCTGCTGTAACTCCCCTCATTCCCCCTCACCTCCACTTTCAGTATCTGCGGCCAAGATCGCAGCTGTGGTTTAAGAAATTGTTCCATCTGACTCAGAGGAATTTTTTTTTGTGGAGGTGGGAGGGACTGGTTATCAAATGTTGTAATAGGAAATGGTTATCTGTGCTCTCCCATCTAATCTTTATGTTATGACTGGGGTTACACATACAGTCATCTGATAACTGGAGTCTGGAGGAGGAGGAGGTTTGGATAGAGTTACAGTAGGTCAAGGTTGGAGCAGTATGGAGGAGTGGCGCAAGGGGAGACATGCTGTTGCTATTCTCTATGGATTTATGGATCTAAATGATACAGTTGCCTCCTGTTTGCATATTATTTCCTGAAGTTAAATTTTGCTTTTGTGTCTGGACTCTGGAACATTTTTTCTGTTTTACACAAGGAAACTGTGGGTTAGAAGCAGAGGGCTTGAAATGTGCACAGCTATGTGCTCGGGAGATGTTTGTTTCATGGCTTAGTATTTAGTCTAGTGTCTTTTGCTGGATCTCCTGCATGTATAAACAATTATACAGCCACCCTTAGGAAAGATTAGTAGGCCTTTGCTACCACTCAAAGGAAGACCCTATTATTTATCTATTTAGTGCAGATTAAAAGGCAGTTTGTACAGAGCAGGGGCAAATCGTTTTGCACACACAAAGATGGAAATGTTGCAAAAGAAGCTGTGTCTCTAGCGGGGTGAGTATCTCAGTGGTTTATCTTGAAGTTCGGCACAGTGAGCAAGCATTCTGCGTGGAGCTGAGGGATTTTCTAATTCTGTCATGGTGAGAGCAGAGGGAACAGAGCAGCCAGCTAACCTCGACTCCTCGCTAAAGACAAAGGCAGTCTTCAGAGGACTGTACTGCTGTCCCAGATACATCATCCGACTTACAGTACAGCAGGACACATGGACCCTTATCTGTCCATATGTATCTCTGCAGCAATAACAACATATACTTTCAAGGGACTGCTCACAGATCAACAAGCAGAAAAAACTCTTTGTCCACATTGCTGATCCCCAGCAGTGCATGTGTGTGTTTGGACACTCATTTTTAAAGTTCACTAAGGGGCTAATTGTCGTGGTTTCCTGCTGTAGTTTACATTCCCAGAGCCGGCTAGCAGTGTTTTACTGGGAGTCTCCAACCATGCAGACAATATTCTGGGTTGTCAGACAGACCAGAGCTGCTATCAGCGCAGGGAGCTGTCTGAGAGAGTGTGTGTGAGTGTGTATGTGTGTGTGAATGAGTTTATGTGAGCTACGGAGTGCAGCCAAGCCTGTCCAACTAAGACACCACCGCTTCTCATCTCTAGTCCCATCTGGAACACGTTAATTCAGCGAGAACTCTCTCTCTCTCTCTCTGTTTCTCTCATTCTCTCCTCTTTTGCATTTCTTTTCCCCTCTCTCTCTCTGACTCTCTCCCTCTCTCCCTCATTCTCGCTGTATCTTCGGTTCGTGCTAGCAGGTCCAATCAGGAAGCCCAAATATGTGGAGAGTCCTCGCGTTCCCTCTGATGCCATCGTTTCAGCTCTGAGGAAGGTGGCCGATAACAAGGACTCCTCACACAATGGTGAGTTTTGCCTTTCCTTCACTTGTCTACATGCGTGCTTGTGTTTTTGGAGGCACCTGAAACGGTACGACTTGAACTGGCTTAAGAATGAGCTGTGTATATGTTGTCAGCTGGATTTCACAACTTCGCCCTCATACTGTGATCAGTCTTCATAGCTGAATGTTTTGTGTGATATAGAGTATCATTGTGGTGTACACGGGGTCAGAGATAGGTCTCTGTAATTTAAGGGTAGCATCATTCTCTGCATGAGTCCATGTAAGTACCAGTGCATTTTAGCCGTGTTCTTCATGTAGCGTCTTATACAAACACACAATAGTGCCGTGTTTATTTTAAAGTGTGTGTTTAGATTACAGAGGAGTCAGTTTTCCTCTGTGCGGGGACACATTGTCTGACCGGAGCACTGGATTTATTTCATGGGAATGTAACGAGGAGGAGACCTTAAATTTCACAGTAATCGCACATGTAAGTGTGTCCTTGTGTTTCCACGTTTCTGTGAGGTGTGCCGTTAGTGTTATTCTCTCCTGTATAGGGCGTTGTGTGTTTGTGTGTGTAGGGGTAATGTTCCACTAAGTGCTCTGTTTTGGTTTCCAGCAGAGCAGGGCGGGCTCAAATTCCTCTCATTGGCTTAAATAGAGTTGTAGGATGCGTTATCTTTAGCAAAGGGCAACACAGAAAGTGGTGCCCTCTGATTGTGCATGGCTCACATACACAGACAGTAGTAACCCAGTGCAGCCCAGTCACTGTTGACTGTTACATACCAAGGCACGAGGGTGTGTCTGACATTCAGCTGGCACAGAGCAGTGTTTCGGCTCAGAACGGGCTACCGGCAGATAGCGGACGCCAGATAAATGTTATCTCATGACAGCTGGTGCACTGGCACTGTTATTCAGAGCTGATTTCATGAGCTGTATACAAAAAAGTTTTGAGAAGGCTTGTTTGAATTTTTGTATAAGAATTTAAGGGGAGAATCTGTGTTGCTGTGTTTATTATGGTGGAATTTTTTTGAGTATGTCTACTGCAGATTGCACAGACAACACAAACCTTCTCACCTTCACTTGACTCTCTATTCCCTATACATTTTCCTCCTCTCTAGACCTGAGACCCCCACATGTACATAAACATACACATTCACATTCTGGTGCTCCTTTAGAAACAGTCTTAACTATGCCTGTCCTTGTCCTTCTGCTTCCTAACACAGAGAAAATAAAAAATAATGCTTAAGGTGAGAGTACTTGATGATAACAAAACTGCTTATGTTTACTTAGGGTGGTTGTGGTTGTTTTAACCTTGTGTACTCAGTGCTGCTTCTCCTCTAATTTCATTCTAAGCTAAAATGACTGTTCAGGCGATATAACAGGCCCAGCTATCTCGCAAGTATGCGACAGACCTACTGACCAAACCTTCCAGAGAATATTTTGCTACCACAAAATGTAGAGAACCATCCAACTGCTTCAGTCTCAAACACAGAGTACACAAAAAATGAGCTAAGATCATACATTGAATTTTGCATAATATTATTTTTCTGGTCTACTCAAAAGAGCTACAGATCTGGTTAATTTATGACAAATAATAAATTATATTGCAGTCTCTAGGACAGTTGCACCCAGTCTAATATAGTGCATTTTTATTGCTCATTGCATTGTTGGAACAACAGCAAAAGTGAGGCTCTCTTTGAGCAGCTCCAGGCGTTTAAGACATTTGAGTTTATTTTGTAGCTTTGGTAATGACTTGTACATGCTCTCAAATATTGACTCAGCTTTTACAGAACTGAAGAAATAACCAACCTGTTTTTAAGGTCAAGCAGCTACTCAGTTTTTATTGCTGCCATGTTGAGTTATTCAATAAATGTAAGCAGCCAAGCCAGGAGGAACTATCTCCCTTCCTCTTCCCACAGCCATAGTTACAGGTAAAATAAGTTTACTACTGAGAAAAGAGCCAACGTACTCCACTAATTATGTACAATTAGGTGCTGTATAAATTCTAGACTAATGATGGCTAATTGTGATAGCCCAGCCCAGCTGTTGTACGATGAGGCCCCATGCATAGCTGACAGGCTTTTGAGCACAGCTACACATGCTATGAGTCTCTCTTTCTCTCCCATGTGCTTTCATTCACATATAGGATTTTCATTTTATTTGAAGTTGCACCATGGAGTTAGGTCTAGTGTCAGTGTTTGCCTCAGGCCTGTTACATCAACTAGATTAATTTGTGTTAATGTGCGTCACACGTCGCATGTGACAAGGGCGTATCCAGTGTTCTTTTCTCAATAATGAGAGCATGTTTCAGCCTGTGTTGTCCCCAACTTCAGATGTAGGAAACTATACTGGCTTTATTGCTAACTGCTGAGACAGGACAAGAGGTTTTTTTGACATTGCAGCTTTTGTAACAAGGTTAGCATCAGCGTGGAATGTTGATACAGTGCCGGAAGAATCTGAGTCGGAAAATCCATTGGAAGTTCTGCAGCATGAGCACTGAGTGACATTTAGGCCCTTAATAAAGTGAGTTCTTGGGAGTTGTAAAGTGGCTTTTTGTTGGGTGTTGTGGAAGGATGCATCTCTTGGATGTCCAAAAACCATGCCTCATTTCAGAAGTCACATTTTGCAAGTGAGGCTTTTGTGGTATTTTAGGCAGGACATATGCTTACTTGTCTGGAATGGTGCATATCATTTTACATATTTTTATGCAGTATCATTTTTTGTGTGTTTTATTTTCGCCATCCTCATATATGATCAAAGCTTGCATGTGGAGTTTCCATATATTTGTTTGTTCTTTTGGGTTGGACTGTCTGTTTCCGGAGCTCTCTGTTGTGGATAAGCAGGATGGGCTGTAGGCTAAGATAGGAAACGTGTGTTTGACCTATGGTGGAGTCATTTCACATAAGTTCTTTGAGGAAGGATAGAGTTTCCTCCACGTGCGTGAGTGCAATGTGTGTTTTCACTGTGTCTCCGCAAGTACATTTATGTTTGTTTATGTATATGTGTCTTTGCGTGCATGAGTGCATTTGCAACAGGCGGCCAACAGTCCGCCTGTCAAAATTGTTTCAGCTGTGGTCTCAGAGCTCTGTCTCTGTCAATCAAGACTGGACCTCAGGTCCTGTCCTCTCCCACAATTATGTCTCTCTCTTATACCCCCATGTCACAACTCCTGTGAGACCCAGGCCCTAGCACTTAGCACCTGTTTCTTCAAGTGCTGATTATCTTGTCATTGCTGAAATTAGGACCCAACTTATATTGTTAAGTATTCTGTGAATTTAAGACACTCAAAACATCTGACTGTGGTCCTGCTTTCACTTCTGTTGTAACTGTTCTGGCAGTGATCTGACCATGTCCTGTACAGTGTCTACTACTCATTACCAAATTACATCACCAGCTAACATGATCCATGATACTAACTTGTGTGTTATGACAGCAGTGTTGATTTAGGCAACAATAAATGGTGTTACAGTACAAAGCAAAGGTGTTGTCTATAACTAATTATTGCTTTCTACTAGCCAAAAGTGATGCAAGGCAGGGGTGGCCAGCTGGCTAACTGTAACCTAAGTTAAGATTAGCCAGCTGGCTGTAACTTAGCTATGCAGCATGGATCTTCTGTTGGCTGCCTCATAATATTAGCTGGTAGAGTAATTTTGCAAACCACAAGCTAGTTAGTATTAGGGAGCCAATAGTCCATATGAACTACAGGAACATTACAGAGTAACATTATTCTAAATATGATTGTTATTTATTTCACAGTATTCTGTCAATAAAATCACATTCAGTCTTGTGTCTGTTTTGGCCGTTGCAGATACAGACTGTTGTTCACTTCATGGCCAGCGGTGTTATTGATGACAAAGATTTTCTGAAAGTTAAATACAGAATCTTTAAATTGGGAGAAAACAGTGAAAACAGTTATATTTCCAAATGTAGCCATCTTTAGCTGTCAAATGTTATGTTGGCACAATATAGGGCTAAAAAAGGCCCAAATCATGGCAGAGTACTGAATTGAAAAGATTTAGCTTCATGCTGTCCATAATGTATGTGGCTATGTGTGAATGGGGTTAATGTGGTTGGATTTTTCTTTTTAAATTCATGATATGTGAAACATCTAATGACAGAGAAGTAATCTGATGCAAATTTTCAAAGCCACAGCTGGCATCCCGGTAGGAATGATTTACAAATGAAGAAAACCGTGGCACCTCTGATGACTTCTTTTTTACACTGTTTTTGAATTGACCATTCATAAGATGATGCAGATAATGTCCAATTATTCTTGATGTCTTGGTATAATACTGAATTTGGAAACGGAGACAGAGGGATGTGAGAAAGATTTTCCACTAAAGAAGAATAATAATAGTAGATGTGTTGCTGCAGTCACACATAAAGCATGAACTGGCTGTATTTTCCACCATTTATAAAGACTCAAGCCCAATTGTGTAATCAAGACTCATTGTTACTAGTTTGTACAACTGATGATGATATAGGCAGGCAGTGACTTTGTGGCAGCAGAGATGAATGGGCTGTGATTTCTTTTTGGATGTAGCAGAGTGAGTCATATCCCTCTCTCTTTATGGCATATTGGTTTCATTGTTGATTTCCTTTTTTAATCAGCTGCTAGGGGCTGAAACTTTGTTGTTTATCTTTTTTTTTTTATTATTTAATAATGAAGCTTCATTAATCTGTATCTGCTCATCTCTTGAGGATCCTTACAGCACAGCCGCTGTGCCCTGCAGGGGTGAATCGCTGCATGAAGACGCTTTAGCTCTGTTGGTCAAATGGTTAATGAAATGCCATCTGTATCTACTGTTAGGGCAACAATAATAACAGCCAGACTCAAGCTGAGATGTCAGTCACAACTGTGATTACTATCCCCTTGCCATCTCCGCCCTCCGAACCTCATTTTACTTGGAGATACTTTATTATCAACAGTCTCACCTCAGTATGATGTAATGTCCCATTGGACGCTCTATCTGTGCTTGCAGCAAAGGACATTTGTGGTTCCAATAGTGGAATTTGCAATAAGAGCGCTCAACGTGCTTCAGGGGGGCACGTCACCTCGTACCTCTGAACTCAAATGGGGAAGCAGGATGCATGTTCTCATCGAGGGTTCATTAAACAGGCTCCACTGTTGTGGTAATGAAACTCCAGCTGCTAATGAGCACCGGCTGGATTGTTTTCTCGGCAGGGAGAGAGCCTAGACAGCTCTGTGGAGCCAGTTTGTTGGTGGTGTTCCCCTCCTCCTCCATCCTTCTTCTGCTCCTCCTCCTTCCGTCTTCATTCTTCTATCCCTGCACCAAGCGCCTGCTATTTCACACCTGCTCATAAACTTCCTCAGGCAGCAGATAATAATGTTGTTTTCTTTCTGCTTCCATTTGCTGTACAGTCACTGGAATAACAAAAAGTGGTTCCAGCTACATCCCTGTTTTTTTCCTATCTCCAGGGTAGTCTAAGATATAGAGGAGTAATCAGATACTGTACACTGCTAATTTTCATTTTGAAGTCATTTCACCTCACAACTCCCTATATAGACAAAACATCTTTGAGGCAGTACACAGCCTGGTAGAAAGCCTAGCTGTTGCTCAACTGTTCATTAACTGAGCTTTCATAGTCTGACTCTCCTAACGGCTTTTTAGTTTTTCTTCATACACACAGGCTTCCAATTAGGACTGTATTAGTGTAATGGGCTGTTATCCATCAGATTAATCAAAGATACTGCAGTGTTTATGAAATAAAAAACAGAAAGGGCCAGTTTGAAGTTTCACAAATTACATTTCCTTGTGCATGAGAGATGATGATTGAATGTGAATTTCCATATACGTTGTGTTGCTATGGGATGACCGCACTAAATACGTGTTGTAATCCAGTGACCATGCACAGAATTTATTTTTAACTCGCATCGGAGCCTTGTCACTATAGTTTTGACTGGCAACATCTTATCTGGGATTATTATGCTGTGTTCACACTATGAGTGACACAGCAGCAGGCTACAAGTCATTTTCAGTGAACTGTTGCAGAGGAGTGCTTTCTTTTAATAGTGTCTGTTCCAGTGACACATTACTGGACCACGAATACATTATTTAAATTTGATTATTGAAGAATTTTGACTGAGATATGTACAAAATTAAACTCCCTACTAGACAAACTGTTGTGGTAACACTGTGAATTATGTCAAGGTCAGGGTAAACTTTGCCATCTTGAGTAGGGTAATTCAGATGAAAAGGTGCAGAAGTACACAAAACGGATATAAATACAAGTATACAGTATATAACCCCCCCTTCCCCGAGACAAACACCCACCCATCCACATAAAAGCCCTTTTTAAATAGGAATTGTGCAAATTTGCAGGAAAGCCCAATCAGTCTTCGTTCAGCATTGGCAGTATAAAAACAAAATCGGGGAGTGCAGCGAAATGCCGCCTGCCTACTTTTGTTCATACAGAATGTGCCTTTTTCGGGGCAATGGGGGGGCGTGAGCAAGTAACGTAACGTGTAGCTCAGCGTGTCACGTAATCAGTGATGTGCAACACATGCATCGAAGGCCTATAAGGAGGGCGCGCAATTCCTTGTCTCCCCAGTTGCTCATCTTTACAGTTTCTTTCAGGTTGGTGTTGACGTTGTTTGCGTTTCCCTCTTGCTACTAGCTGCTCATTCCTGCCATCAGCTGTTTCCTGTTTTTAAGTCCACCGCCAGTGGGTCGCACGTGCGGCGTCATCAACAGTTCCTCCCACAAGTCATCAACAGCCCCTCCCATGGTGGAAGGGCGCCTCATTCTTTTTAAACCAAAAAGGTTCTGCCAATATGTTTACCCCTATGCGGCGGAAAATTGGGCACCTCAGATCAACTCGCCAATCCGGCTCTGTGTGTCTAAATGCTTGCAGCTTGCCGGCAAAATCTGGCAGTGTAAAAGGGGCTATAGACACCTTCACACAAGGAGAGCATTTCGAAACACCCTCGCTCCAACATATGCTAACACACCCAGTGGTACAATATGCAGTGGGCTACATGAGCTGTACATCAACATTATAATCAGCTAATAAGTAAATATGTACATATTGCTTCATATAAGTATTGCACACGTGTTACAACTCCCCATAGACCTGACCAACATACCATCACCGTCACAGACCTATGTTCTTGTACTGTCCTTCTCATTTAACAGGCTAATTGCTGAAGGAACAAAACACTTGCTGAATCTGGCTGTTGTCAGTTTTCTTTGCAGAATCCAAACAAATCTTTGGCATTTCCTCACTGGAATTTCTTAGTTATCAGCCTACAATACACCAACATACACCAATATACTGATATATTTCTGTGAGGGAGTGAGAGAAAAGAGAATGCACACTCATGTCCATAGATACAGTATAAGTTTGTGTGGATACATGTGTGTGACCAGCCTGCTGTGCCCCAGGTGGAAGGGCCAATGAGCATTAACATGAAACAAGAGCAGAGCTAATCTCTTAACACTGCAAGGGAAACCAGCAGGTCTGGCTTGTATTCAGCCCACTGTCAGGTTATCTTGGGAGACAGGTAGACCACTTGCAGTCAGAAGTGCTCCACTGCTGATAGCATTTTAAATCAAGAAACCATAGCAGCCCTCTTTCATGCTTTCCTTTTCAGGAATGCGTGACAGCTTGAGAAACTGATAAACTCCACACTGACCTCTGTCTTTGGAGTGTGTTGACTCTTTCTTTCTCTCTTTCATTTGGTATGGACTGGAAAGTCTTTTGCCCATCGTATGATGATGTTTCCTCAAGTGTACAAGGCCACCAGTTTAAAAGTATGTCATCTTATTATATTGTGGTAGTTGAAGTTAGTGTTGGGTACCAAACTTGGTACTTTTAAGGGTACTGTCTGAATTATACTGGTACTGCTGAGTATCAGTTCACATTAAATCAATCAGTCCCAAAGCTCTGTACCTGAGACTGCATCTAGGTGAGAACAATGGATTCAGGCAGGAGGCGGAAGCACCATGAAGCGCCCCAAAACTGGGAAGCTGCCCGCAGAACTCCATGGCTGGCTTCCCTGCTTTGGGGTGCTTTGCGGCTGAGACAATGGAGCTCAACGGAGCTTACGGGTTCAGAAAGGAGGTAGAAGTGCCCTGAAGCTGGGAAGCCAGCCACAGAGCTCTGTCAGCTTCCCGGCAAGCTGAACCTATCACTGCACACCAATAGTTTTGACGTCTGGCCTATTTCTTCCTCTTCTTTTTTTTTCTTTTCTTAGAAATAACCTAGTATCACAGCTGTTTGATTGTTTTTTAATTATGTATTTATTCCATATATTTGTCAGTTGTGTCTAAATAGAGAATGCGAGAGATAAGTCGACACACATTGGCCTACACACATACACACACAAGCAAGCAGACAAGACAGACGCAGAGGTAGTGATTAGAAAAGAGCAGAGGAACAGAATTGCTTCTCTGCAGCTTATTCAAAAATTACATTAAAAGAAAAGTACCAACAAAAGGTATCAAATTCTAGGTACCGACACTAGTATCAATATGGTTCAAATGTGAACTGTATGCAACGTATGTATCGTTCCTCTTCTGTATTTACAGGAAGAGACACACAGTACTTCCATAAAAAGATCAAACACCTTTTCACAGAGGATCTTTGTATTGTCCTTGTCCTTGTAAAGCAAGCTGCTAGTGTCGTCATCAGTGACAGTGGTGAGACCAGACAAACAACAGTTACATCAGCAGCAGTGATTACATTGATATCTGCAGCGTCAAATTCAATGGCTGGTCAATAAAGGTTTTGATGCGATCAAATCAGTGTAGGAGCAGTGGTGGCCCGAAGGTTCGAGAAAAGAGCCCGTGACTGAACAGTGCCCAATTTGATCCGCAACCAGGTTGGAGAAATAGAGCAGGAAAGTGAAAGAGCAGCATGTGTCCCTCCCTCAGTGCCGTAGCTGAGGCAACCTGGAGTAAGACACTTAACCAACATCAGATAAGACTGTCCAACAGATGAGACTGAGGTTGTTTTGAGCAGCTTCTAGGAATAAAAATAAAGGTAAAACAATAATTACAGATATCAGTATTTACTTTACATGAGCCATATTTACCTTTTTTCTGCCTGTCATTTACTATGACTTTAAGGCATTTAGCTGTCATGGCTGTCAACAGACAGTGAAATGGTAAGGAGCTATGAATAGGTGACGATGACATTTATAAAAGAAACTGGTCCCAGGGTTAGTCATTTAGCTGTACTAGACAATTGCCCTGTTGTGTCGTGTATAAACAGAACAAATAGTGAGTCACACTGTCCAAATCCATTCACAAGCAGTTGACAAGCTAAATCCAAAATATTGTAATTCATGAACCCACAGTACATCCATAGGCTTATCTCAGATTTTTCTGTGTACTTTATATGCTTTGTTTTCATTCATGAATGCACAAACAGAGAACACTGTGGAAAATTTGTTTGCAAGGTGAGGTTTTGTGTCTGGCAGTGGGCGCAGTTGCATTGCTTCTAATTTGTGTTGTTGGTACAGTATATTGATTTGCAGAGGGACCACTGGCTTAAGATATTGTTATTGATGTGCCCCAGCACAGTTCCAGAGCTGCTGATTGGTCCTCAGAGTCAGGTGGGTTTAAGCGGTTTTGAAGAGCCAGTGATAAACATACAACTGTGAAGAAGCACTCAATCAACAAGTTGGATTCGTCTCTACGCGGTAATACACTAAAGCCAGAGAGGGTACAAATACAGCTGTCATGCATTCATCTCTGTGAGCTAAAGGTTTCAACAATGTTGTACCTAGTTATCTCTTCTTCTTCTACATTACATCTACATATGTTTTTCCTCAACAACACTTAGAGGGCATAAAAATCTCTGAAAGAATGTACGAGTCTCACAGTGTGTGATTCTACATAGTGTCTACTGTCTAGTCTTCACAGATCCATAATGTTGATGCTTTCATGCCACGCCATGCCTTTGACAGACTCTCCCAATAAAAGACAACCTGTCACCGTTCGTTAATGTACAGTAGCCATAAATGTTTGATGTGTAAGGTGCCCCCTTTAAAAACCTGGGACCAGTTCCCATTATCTGTAGCCGTCTACTAAAAGTTGATGAAGCATGCAATGTGTTGCTTCAAATTACTATTGACCCACAACCAGCGCTGGATTTAACAAGCTTATGTTAATTCTCCACGTGAATCTCAGTTTTAGTACCCTGTCACCTTATGATGTAACATCAAATTGATTTAGATTAGAGTAGCTCATGAGTTCTTAAACCTTGATGACAGAAAATCTAAAAAAAGATGCCAAAGTAGGGCAGTGCCTAAGAAACACAGCATTGAATGCCTACATTCAAAATATTGTTAAAGCCAAACCAAAAAAAAACACATTTCTGAAGATTTCTATTTGTATGTTCTCCCAGTTATTAAAGGTAACCGTCTGTAAACGCCACATTCAAACTTGGCCCCTCCTCCCTTCACTGCTTGTACGAACATTGCAAGCCACTGTTGTAGGAACATTACATTTGTTGTAACGGAAAACCCAATACCTTAGGAAGCTAACTGAGCTAATCACCGGCACCTACCAGCCCAAATGAAAACAGGCCAACTCCATGTCACTCTTTATCCACATCCTCTCCTTCAGTGCTGGCCAGTGAAAGTGAAAGCCAAGCCTAGATTTACTCTCATATTGGAACTAGCCTTTTTGTTTGGCATTACACCTTGCTACATTTGTGGGGGGTTGTTAGATGTTTAGTAGGGATGCACGAAAATATCGGCACATGAACAGTATCGGCTGAATTTGCTTCAAAATAAAATATTGTAATCGGCCAACATGCTGCTAATTTTGGAACGTTATTGGTATCAGGCCAATATAGGCTTTGAAATGAACTATCAGGATCAGCTAACATGCTTCTTCTTACTTTGCACAATGAATGAATATCATATAAATTGAAAAGTATTGTATTTCATGTCTCCATCTCTGGTGGGCTATCATAAGAGTATGCATGCATACTATGATGTTAATCCACTACAGGAGACACTTGATAACATGCCAGTTTAACAGATAATGGCAAAAAATCCAATAATGTGCATCCCTATTGTTTATTGCTTACAGTCTGGCACCTGGTCGCTACCTTTCTATAAAGCCCTGACCTCACTTGTGCGCTGGGGGCTACACGCTCATAAACGTCGAACGTAGCAAAACAAGAGGAAAATACAGGTAGAGGCAGGTTCTCTGCAGATAAATAAGCTGCCACACACTTCTTGTGCATCATAAGTGATGACTGAGAGGCATTACTTTTATATAAGTCCTTACATTGCTTTTTTAGGAAAATCCTGCATAGTATACCTTTAAGATTTGTGTATGTTGAAGTGGGTGCGAAATGACAGTTGAATTATTATAGCACTCTGCGAAGACTTAACAAGATGTGTGCTATAATCCAGTGACCCTGAATCTATAAAATTGCTGTTGGCATTCGGGCCTCAGCATTGTTTTTGCACCAGCGGTCTTAAAAGGTTCCTCTCAAGCATTTACATGAGCAGGGTGACATTCCCTATAAAGAAGAGATTTTCAATGTATGGTCTTTTTACTGCACAGTATTTGCAATGGAGAAAAAGTGCACGTGTAGAAGCATGTGTATTAGGGTAGAATTCAGTACTACATAGACGCAATTTAGTCAGCGTGAAACCTTTAGGCCTATTTGATTATTGCTGTGTTTCCTTTCAGGATGGTATTTCAATTTCTCAAAATTAAAAGCAAGTGCTTTTCTTAGAGGAGGTGCAACAGGCCTCAAGTATACTGACATCAGAAACCATGGCAACCCAGTGAGCAGATGTGTCAAGGGGTTGACATAAGTATGCACAATCTTAACTTAGAGAAATATGTGCTTGTCTGACATTACCTACAATAAGAGTATCTTGTCTAACACATTTTGTTCTTGCTGAAGGACGTAGGCACATGACTAACATGTGCCAAGCCATAATGACTCTGTTTTGTACAGAATTCTTTGATGAACTGCTGGCATGGTTTATTCTTACTTTACAAAATTGCTCTTGTAGTTATAGTAGACCAGCTGTGTGCATTTTGATCATGACCAGCATAAGTTTTCAAGGATATTCAAGAACCTTTGGTGTCCTTAAATTAGTGGTGAATTAGTTCTCACCACTTGTGCAATCTGCTTGATTAGACATGCTTTGTATTTCCATAAAAAAAAAAAATCAGCGAAGAGAAGACAGCCAGTGCAGATGTTGAAACAAGGAGTACTGGGATCACTGCAGAAGGAGACTTACAGCAACACTGATATATTGTTTTTGTTGTTGTATTCAGATGGAGAAGTAGTGAGTGCTGCAGGGTGAGCTGTAGGGTGGACAGTATTTTAAGCTGATACTGTTTTTGACCACAGCAGCAGTGAGAATCATCTCGTGTGTGGCAATACAGTAGGCCTTTCTAAAATAAAGATTTTATCTGCATTCATGTGATTTTGGTTAACCCTCCACACTAGTTAGTGTTCAAATAATTCTTGATAATAAAAGCTTCTGTTATGAAAGCAGATGTTCTTGCTACAGTGAAGCAGAGGGAAATGACTTATGGTGTGTATTATGTAACAAATATGCAACTTGAAAATATACTGTGCCAATGGAATCATTGTACTGAATAGGGCATAGTAAAATCCAAGATGCAATACTATGACTTTGTTTTTCCTTTTTGGGAATATACCTCTGTCATATTGCCCTCACTGCTGCCACTGGTGGCTGGTTCAACATTGCGTACTATCCTTACCAGACAGTTGACCTGTAACATTCCTTCATTATTGTTGCAATATAACTTCCTCTGACCAAAGGCAGCACTGGGAGCAATGCTACAGAAAAGAACTCCTTATGGACAACTAGCAAGACCACCAAGACAGGGGAGGAACAGATTCTCCTACTGTGTAAACTGTATGCAATTATCTATGCATTATTTAGGAGGGGTACTCATTAATGAGGGAGTTGGGTGTTAGGACTTAAGGTCCATGTTGGCTTTGATTTCTGCACATCAGCTCTACAACCATCTTTACTCCAGGGTTTCCTACACATTTATTTATTTGTGGCAGCCCACTAGGATATTAGTGTTTTCCGCCATGTATTGGTTTTCTATTTTTTGAGCTGCAGCGTTCATTAGGAGCGCCGTAGTATTCTGTACTATTCTATACGTACTAGTCTGTTATTCAGAGCACCACACTCTTGGAGCACAGCACGCACCCTCAGCACAGACAGCATACCATGCACAGTAAAAGTGAGACTTCACCGTTCGTTACTTCATGTAGAAATGGAAAACTCAATTTCTTAGAACAACAGTGCTCTCATTTTAGTGTTGTACATTATTTTTCCAACCTACTTTAGATAAAAACCGGGCTGCGTTCCCATGGAGACCATGCACCCCATGCTCCAACACTGGGTCTAAACATTTGCTATTACTTGCCTTTGCAGCAGCTGCTTCTCTAATCTCTGATCTGATATGATCAGCTCTGATTGATCCAACCACAAACTAATTGACTCATCATTTCTCCACCAGGCATCTTAGACTCAACAAACTGCTGCCGAGGGGAAAAATCTGCCACACATTGATTCTAATTCTGTTGGAAACACTGTCCTGTATCTTTCCCTTAAATCATGCAAATCTACATCATTTTAAAAGTTGATTATAGAAGAAACATAAAAATCACACATTGTTACAGCCAGGTTGAGAACCTCTTACCAAGATAGGAATTTCATTATTCCAAGGACTACTCATTAAGAGTTTCTGCCCCCTCATTTCACTGCCACACTTTGCATTTATGTTTCGACCATGAAATGTATAAAAACTAGCGAAAAATGCCTCAGAGGAAGAACTGAAGAAGATCACGCAGCTCCAACACCTCCAATCTGACAAGATCTAATTGAGCCTCCCCCAAATTCTACAAGGACCTCCATTAATTACATTTAGAGCACAGCAGTAGCCAAACATGCTGTACCAAATTACAGCACACAGCAATTACAGATATAAACAGAAAGCTCAAAGCAATTTCAGTCGGAAAACACATACATGGATTCTGGGATGTTTCAGAGTAGAATATGGAGGGGTGATAGACCAACATGGCAGCACTCAGGATTCAGAAGTCATAAGTTAGGCCAAAGATAGGCCAATGGTCCAATATTGCAAGTGTTTTAGTGCATTTATTTCAATTCAGTTTACATTTAATATTTTTTTCTGCCACCTAAAGAGGACATGTGACAACTTCAGTGAACTTGTTTTGCTTAATTTCCCCGAAATGACCAGTGTGCACTGGACTTCCAGATGGTACTTGTATGTCCAGCAATCCTTATTTTAAGATTTCTAGTTGAAGGCCATTTAAGTGTGTACATTTTAAATATATAAAAGATTAAACTTGTTATATGTATAGTAATGTTATATATTGTATACAGTAAAATGACAGGCACATCCCATATCAGGAGATGTGGAAAATTACTGAAGAGGCATTATAGGGTGGGGCGAGACACTTTTATATGATGGCGTCTAGTAAGATGTTCTATAGAGACAGAGCACAACGTGTCATACTCTGAAAGCCACGCCCACCAGAGGAAAAAGTATTGCTGCCACAATATGCAACCAAGGGCTAAAATGCTGTTAGTTGATGTAAATGACAAGGAGGCACCTTCGTGCAATACAAAGTCAAGGAGAGAGATGAATTGTTTTCCCATCTGGTGGGCGCAGGACTTAAATGCACTCTGTCTCTGTACCTTCAGATTTCAGGACTACAATGCTTGTGCTTAAAATAAAATACAGACAGTCTTTTTTGTGTGTGTTCTCTGCTCTCTTCAAAGTGGGAGTAATAAGTAAGCCCAGTGGCTTGCACCATGAAGCCAATCAAATGTGTAAAGAGAAACATGTTAAAGGGCAGGAACAGGGCTTATTTTGTGATGGAGTACATGGCGACTCATGGAAGGATGGAGAGTAGTCTTTTTGATGGTTTCTCTGTATTCACTATAAAGGAGAGCACAGTATCTGTATATGGGCATTTCCATGCCAAAGATGTAAATGTGTGTGTGTGCGTATCTGGTGGCTTTGATTTTGACTTCACTGGGGCTTGGCAGTACATCGCGCCATTGGACTTGTTTGTATTTAATCAGATTGACTGCCAACATTATTAATAACTGTGGAAGAAAGAGGGTAAAGGAGAAAATGAAGGAGAGGGGAGGGAAAGGTGCTGACAGAGAACTGTATAATAAGCTTTTGTACCTTGGACATCTGCCCCCCCTCTCTTTCTCTCTCTCAGTCTCTCCCTCTGTCTCTCTGTCTGTCAGGGTTGGACTGTCTGTTCACAGGGATAGTGGTGAATATTCCTTAAGGGGGCAAGACACCCCAGGTGAATAGGGTACAGTTCTTAACTATAGATGCCAATGTGTTTGAAGAGAGATATTTGCACATCCAACTGTCTCAGATGCAGGTGCACTGGAAAATATCACTATAGATACCACCGTGAAACTTCCATAGTTGATTTCTGACAGTAACACAAATATTTTTTATATTAGCAAGTTTTCTGAAATGTTATGTTTAAATATGCAAATTGGGCATTGTCTAGTTAAATATGCACAAATTTCCATATTTTCAGCACAAAATAATATTAATAATAATAGTAATAATAATACATTGTACATATGTAGCGCTTTTCAAGGCACTCAAAGATGCAAGGATTTTGAAGTGGATTCTCTTGGGGATGGGGAGCCAGTGGAGCTTATGGAGAACAGGGGTGATGTGGTCACGGGTGCAAGAGTGGGTGAGTAGCTGAGCAGCAGAGTTCTGGATATACTGGAGATTATTTAGGGTTTTTGAAGATGAGCCATAGAGTAGACATAGAGTTGCAGTAGTCCAGACGGGAGGTAATGAAGGCGTGGATAAGGGTTTCTGACAGAGGAGGAGAAGGGTGGACGGAGGCAGGCTATGTTCTTGAGGGGAAAGAAGGCTGTTTTGGTGATGTGTTTATTGTGAACAAACTGCTTTGTAAAAACCTTTAACAGATAGATAAAACCATAAAACTTCCAGAGCTGATGCATTATTTAATTAAATATGCACTTTTTGAGTACATTTCCAGAACAGAAATCTAAACTAAATTGAGCACCTGAATGTTTATTTTGGACATTTTCTTCCCACTAGTTTTAAAGAAAGCATGTTATGGAAGCAAAATAGCCCTAAATCTTAAAATCGACCACTATATGAAAAAACTATGTTCTCAGCTGGTGTGTCAAGGTGTAATTGACTTGCCATATCCACATTTGAGTTACATGTATGATGATAAAATACCCTTTTTTTTAGTTTTAGTACATGTAGATGTTGTTGCACTAGCATTTTTTGAGAGGGTTTTTATATATGCCAAAAAGAAATGTAAACAGAAAATAGATTGCAAGTGGTCTCTGTCTTGTTGATTGCACCCCAACCTTGAAATTGCTCTCTAAACAAGTATTAAGCCCTGAGAGTGAAGACCGCAGACAGTTTAAGCTGTGTTGGAGAAAGCCCATGTCCACTCATTGATATTCAGAGGCTCTATGAGTGAGAGCTGTAAACAACCAGAAAGCCCTGGAATTGGCACTCGAGGCGTTGCAGGACACACACACACACACACACACACACACACACACACACACACACACACACACACACACACACACACAGTCTCTGGTTTCTTAACAATGCTAGACATTCACATGTATTCAGACTCTTTTCAAACAGAGACACACAAGCCATAGCCCCCACCACACTCCCTCACTCCCTCTCTCTTTTTCCTCACTCCCTTGCTCTTCTTTCCTCCCCCTCTCCGGGTCTGCACCACATCAGCAGCAGCTGGAGAGTGCAGCATAGCATTTCAGAGCAGAGCCGAGGAGGGCAGGGCAGGCAGAGTGGCCCTGTGTGGGCCATCCAGTGGAGAGAGGGAATCTGCCCGCTAACATTGAGCACATCTCTCCCTCTCTCTCTCTCTCCTCCAGAGCTACAAGCAGAGAAACAACCAAGCTCCTCCTCCCCTGCCACTCAGGAACTGATGACAAGGCTGGGCTTTTTACTAGGAGAAGGGATCCCGGGTACGGCACGCATACCTATGGACGACAAGAATGAAAAGAAGGTATTTCATTTTCTCCCTCCCCTACAACTCCCTCCCTCTTCCAATAGCAGCTGCTGCCACTGCTGCAGCGCACAGATAGAGAGATAGAGGAGAGAGTGAAAGGATGAGAGGAGGAGGGAGTTGTGGCAGTGTAACAGAAGAATGGATTTTTTTGTTGCAGCTTGATTCATTTTTTCCCCCAGTGCATTATCTTTGGATGGGGATTTAGGAGGCACCTCTGGGATTTTTTTTTTTTTTTTTGGCACAACAAACAACGGTAACTGTCAAAGTATTTTGTTTGAGATGTTAAAAATGTTCTAAAGAAAGTAACTGCATATTTAAAATTGGCTGCATGTGGTTTTATTCTCTCTCCAGTGTGGTGTATGAGTCTCCCAGTAACTTGAGTGCTATTCCAGGGGCTCTTGAGTATGTAACAAGACTGTCTGAGCCCCGGTCCAGAAATAGAGTTATGTTAGGTCTGAGCCTCAGTTTGTTTGGCTCTACTAATTAAGATGGGGCTGTGCGAAAGAGCAGAGCCCAGCACGGTACGCTTCCCTCATTCATCTCGTGTCTCGGACACGTTTTTACACTGAGCCGGCAATCCTGGGAACAGGAAAGAGACTCACAAAGTGTTTTATGAATCATGTTTAATAGTTGAAATGTGTGTAGTGTAATGGTTTTTACTCCTGTTTGTGTGCGTGTAAGGTGTGTGCTTTCAGAGCTCAGCTGGGGAGGACATTATTGTCATCTGCCAGCAATTCTCTTTTCCTCCATACTGCTGTTTTACAACATGTCTTAAACTCAGCATGTTGTTTTTAGTTCTGCTCAACAGTAAATTATTAAATGTCAGTAAGCTGTTTGGCTTTTAATGTGATTTGTTGGGTGGCACAAGCTCTGGGTGCAGCCCTAGGCTGGAAATTACCAGGCAGAAACTACCAGCATGCTGTCACAAAAAAACAGGTGGGACTTAGAAAGAGGAAATGTGATGTAGTTAATATTAACATTCCACAAGTTGTTAATGATGCCTTAAGCCATGCAATTCCCCTCTTATTTGGCTGTTTGCATTCTTTCAGCATGTCACCGCACAAACATGCAGATATTTAAACAGCAGCAGTCAGTACATCTTGATCGACATGTTAGTCCCACTCCTGTCTCAAATTGGCTAAGCACTGGTGAGTCTTACTGTTTTGGGAGTTCAGTCAGGTTGAAGAAGAATACATTTTTTGCAGCAAAAACACTGCAGTAACGTTTTAAGCGGGACAAAGATTTCTGTTGTTAAACTCATTTACAGTCACTACATATGTACAGTCAATACTGTAGTTGTTTGTAGAATTGTCCTCAAACATTTTAGATTATGCAGTGAGAGGCTTTATAACAGGTTGGGGATGTTTGAGTTTAGGTATACAGTTAGAAATGCTTTGTGATGTTTTGCTGAGATTTTAATTGGAGGACTTTGTTTGAGGCAATGCACAGGCTTGTAGTAAGTGGTGCTTGAGAAGCCAACTGTGGGTGAAAGTTCCTCAGGCAACAAAATATCTGCAGCAAAGCTGATGTATTGATGATGAGGATTGAATTAATTTGACCTGGGCTTATAAGGGTGGTTTTTAATTGGAGCATTATTTGTCAGGGGTTGTGTTTGTCGAACAGTGGGACAAGAATGACCTTCTTGAGCTACAGTATATTGTGTGCAATCAGAATACAGTTGAAGGAAGATGGGGAGACAGGACAAACCAGCTTTAATTTGGAGCTCTACGGTTGTCAGTTAGCTCAAACAAAGATTCAGCTGCTGTATGGTTGTCGGACAGGCTTGGTGGCGTGCATGAGAAAGGTAGCTATTGTGTCACAACAAAGTAGGGACTTTTTCCCTTGTGAAATTCTCTTCAGGCTTATTTTGGTTCTTCCAGACATATGAGTGTGTAATTTTCAAGCCTTGCTCCATTTACAGCGCTCATGCCCTTCGGCTTGTGTGTCATGCTCACACGTGAAAGCCTTGTTTATTTGCGAGGGAATTGTTTGCATTGCTTTCACATGATCCAGGTAAATAGGCAATGAACTTGGATCCAATCATTCTTTACAGTTTTCTCAGTTCTCTCTCCAAATAAGGCTGGAAATTCATTTTTTGTTGTAGTTATTGCCGCTCATGCTGAAAAAATGTGAACATGTTGCCAGCTGACAGTTTATATTGGGTTGACTTCATACTTCATTGACATATTTGATTAGTAGAGCACATTCTTGGTGTACCTTAACCCTTTTCCTCGATCTTTCTTTTCCCCCAGTGCTCTGTGACTAGCCAGGGTATCAGCCCCTGCTCTACACTGACCAGCAGCACGGCGTCACCCAGTACTGACAGCCCATGTTCCACGCTCAACAGCACGACCAGCCGCCCACCTCTCAGCCGCTCCAGCCCCTGTGGGACCATCACAAGTCCCAGCTCCACACTTGAGAGCAAAGACAGTGGGATTATAGGTGAGAAATAACCACCTCCTTCATCATACCTGAAGAGCAACCTGTATGGTGGAGGAAAAACAGTAGCTACTTGTACCCATGTCCTTACCTAAAGGTACCCCTGTGGAGGTTTGACTAATATTAGCGTTATATAGTAATGTTTTTACAAGCAAATCCCTGTTTTGTTTGTTTCGTGGAGGAAATACATTTGAAAAACTCAACAGCAATGTCTTGTTCCAGAAATCATCACCCAGTTACTCAAGATAATCCACAGACGTTGTTGTGAACAGTTTCATGCAGTAACTATTTTCTCTCATCTGTGCATCTATTCATGGACGAGAGTCTTGTGACAGTGCAACATGTAAACATTAATGACGTCCTCCTCAGCTGTGCTGTAATGCCAGCTAGCTCAGTGGTGATAGATAAGATATCTGGGTTGTGACACAGTTGGTGGACATGTATTTTTCGCCGCTTTGAGCGCCACAAGGTGTGGACCATCTAGTTCTATTTTATTGAAAAGAAGGCAGACATCTCTACAGTCGATATCTCCAACATATTTAGCAGCTCACACCAAAACAATCTAGACTGATAAACAGCACTACAGGTAAGAGGAAAAAAACATTTTTTTGTAATTTTTATTTTAGGGTGAACTGTTCCTTTAAATTGGACAGGATGACGCAGAACCAAAGCATTCAACAGACATTCGTGTCCGAACCCAAATAACATAAAGCAAGATATAGAATGTCTGTCAGATAACCTCAAACTGACTTCACTGCTGGTTAAAACCACCTGTGGTGCCTTTGCCAAAATAGTCAGCAGCCATGCTAGGAATGCCAGTGACGAGCCAAGTCAGCTGCAGATCCAGTGGGAAACCAGGCACCGGGAATCAATAGCAGAGTTAGGAGCGTGAGGAGCCCACATCAGAGTAATGACAGAAAATGGCAGCTTACCAGTGGCTACATCAGTTGATGGGTTTGATAAATTAAAAAAAAAAAAAAAAATCATTGGTAGCAACATATGCTCTGCTGACCTCTGAGCAATGTTTTTTGGCATCTATGCTGCACAGCACAACTGACAGCACATATTTATCTGCACACACTTTATATATTATTATCAAGTATTACAATATTTCCCATGAAACTCTTCTATTTCTAATTTGCAGTCTGAGAGTATCACCTCACGTGCTCTTAGTGATTTAGACCAAAAAGTCTCACCTGTGTCGTGTCCCTCATTCATCATCTTAAAGCCATTGGATTTTTTTGTGGAACTGAATAGCATTTGTGACAGGTTGTATTCATCCTCCACCATGTGTCAGTTTTCAGCTTGTATAGAGCTGTTCTGGTATAAGAGAGCATTGAGGTGACAGTTGCCACAGTTTAACGTTGTATTGTATCTCCAGTAATAGCCCTGTAAGACATCTGGGGATTTACACAAGCTGACAGGAATACGACGTAGTCTATTGATACATTAATCCGTCTGCTGTTCCTACTCACAAACCTTCCGGTGGCTTTACAAATGTTGGAGATTCATTCTGAAAATGGCTTTTGAATTTTGTAGTAGGAATTCAATAGCAAAGTCTAACAGTATGATCCTGCAGTTATCCTCAGTTGAACTTATATCATTTCCGAAGAGAGATTTGGGGGGAAAACTGAATGTCCTTGCATAAACTAACTAGAATATTGCACATTTCATGCCTATTTAGGTAACTGATTGACATGATTGTTTTGCAGTAGATAGCAAAGCATGCCAACACCAGATACAGCACAACAGTTTGGATTACCAATACTGCAGGGTTGACGTAACTGATTGCCATGAGTCAGTCATTCTGTCCCCCCAGAGCAATATCAAAGCTAGCTGCTAAATAATTTATGGAAGCTCTGATATAGTATCTTCCAGCATTAAGCATCGACATGCTGCCACCCAGGATGAGACAAAGAGTCAAGTCGCATGTGTTGTTGTCTGTCTTATCGTTAAGCTACTTTGCTTTTGACAAATCAAAATTTGATTTGTGAGAGAAAGACACGATGTGACGTTGGTCTACCCACCCGCCCTGATCAGACTGTGCAGGCACGGACGAGAACAAAGCTATGTTGTGTCCACAAGTCAGATTCCAGCCCGTGATTAATGTTGCCTGCTCTTTGAGGTTTGACTCTGAGTCTGATTTCAAAAGCACATTAATTTGGCTTTGTACTGCGTTAAAAGCTCCTTGGTGGAACTGGGGAGATTTTGCAATGTCTTAAGATTTACAAAATAGCTCCCAGAGGAGTTTCTGCATGAGGTGCCTGCAGAAGGACTTTAACAGCCCTGTAGCAATGACCATTACCAGCTCTTAGTATGGTAAAATGACACTCTCACTATATGTTTAAATTAATAAATAATGATGTATTCATTGCTAGGTGCTATAGTTCAACAAGTAGGCAATCACTGTAACCTCTTCCACTACTAACATCTGTGATGACGCTTAGAGCATACTGCTGTCATGAATGACTTCATATTTGTGCGGGTACAGTACACGAGTCACAGGGTCCAGGATGTGTTGTATTCAGTGTCAATTACATTATCAGAAATTATGACTAAATATTTTCGTCAGTCAGCGCCCTTTTTCCATGACTAAAATAAGACAATGACAAGAGCAACTGGTGTCACTATATTACTAATGAAAGACAAGACTAAAATGTAGTTTAAAAAAAAAAATACTAAGCCCCTGCACACTGCACACAACATATCAGAACAACACCAGCAGCACACAATAAGCACTGTCAGAAGAGTAACTTACTCAATTTAAAGTTATCAATGACAACAACAGGGCTGTTGGGATATATTTCTTAAATTGATACCATTGGACCACTAGAGAGATAATATCTTATGTTAAGTAAGTTTGACTGAAATGAAAAATGATTGATTTTGGCTGGACTAAATTGACTGAAATGTTCAATGTAATCTGATGACTAAATAAGACTAACATGTCACCAGTTTTATTTGACTGAAACTATACTAAAATATTTATTTTGACTAACATAAGACTGAAATGCACAGAATTTAAGTGAATAAAACTTTAGGTTGACTAAATATTAAAACAACAGACACATTTGACACAGGACCAAGACTAAATAAAAAATTAACTGCCAAAATTAACACTAGTTATATTAATATTAGTGATGATGCAATGTGCTGCTGCATTATGAAATCCAGATTAGGAGTGTGTGATGCAAACGCAGCCAGCTGGCCACTCAGTCCCAGTCCTCTGCCTGTACTGATGTTTCTGTATCCAGCTGCAGCTCGTGTACCTTTGGCCCTTCACTCATCTTTTAGGCTCGTAATAGATGGCTGGGTCGGCCTGAGGGAGGATTAAAGGATTTGTCGTCATGTTAGCAAAACACCTGTCTGAACTCAAAAATACTGAAGGCAGTTTTAAACACTAGTTCTTCAACATTACATTTTCATATATTTAAGTGTGAGTGTTGTGTCATAGCACAGCAGCCAGTGGCTGTTTACGCTGTATTATATTGGATCCTTCAACTGATGATCCGTGAAAACAACAAAAGACATTCGAAGAGTCTGGGCTCAGGAAATGAATTCAAGACCATGCCATCATGTCTTTCCAGTTTTCATTAGTGCAAGCAGACTGTCTCTGTAAGTATGAAATCAGGTGGTGAACAGTGTTGATAAGGGCAATGAGGAAAAGCAGGGAGTTATTCAAAGTTAAAAGTTCCATTACAGCTCAGTATCTCATTAGAGATGAAGACAGATAAATGTTCATGGCACACAAAGAGCGTCTTACCTCCCTCACTCGCTCTAATTCCCTCTCTGTTTTCATCTCCCCCCAGCCACCATCACTAGTTCTTCGGAGAATGATGACCGCAGCGGCTCCAGCCTGGAGTGGAGTAAGGATGGCAGCCTGAGAGGCAGTGGGCGCCATGGCCTGGCACAGAGTGTGCGGGCTGACACCTGCTCTCCTGTGGCCGAAGAAGACTCCAACAGTGCCACAGCAACGCCAGCAGACACCCCATCCAGGACAGACCAGCAGCAGCAGCAGCAGCAGCAGCAGTCCAACACATCAGCAGGGGCCCCACAGCCTCCAAGTCACTCACCTGAAGGACCCATTCCGTACCCATCACAGACATCTTCTTCTCTCATGATGCCGAGGCCAAACTCAGTTGCAGGTAAGAGCCCTTTATTCTGAGCTCTTGACATCTGGATGTCTGCTGTGTAGAGGAGGGAAAGGTGTGGGTCTGTATACCCTTCCTCATTGACTGTGTGCTTTCATTTAGCATTACATGAAACATTTTACTCAAACTTTCTTCTTGTCGCCTAGTAACCTTTGTTATGCTGACAGTAAAACTCCGACTCTGTGCTCGGGTGTCTCACTGCATTACATTGCCAGTCAGTTCAAGATTGTGACGCTATGATATGACCGGTGCCTGAGGCTGACAAGTTTGGTGTCAATTCTAGTACAAGCAAGTGACAGACACAGACAGGAAAAAAGCATGTGTAGACATAAAGGGAACGAGCTGTTTTTCAGAAGCCAGGTTGTGCTTTTCAATGATGATCAGGGTATCAAGGCAGCAGTTTGGGATTAGGCAGCTGTTGTATGCTGTGCCTCGGCCCTGCCTGCCATGTCAGACCTAAACGCAAACCACTGTCTGGCTGATCTGTTCTGCATTCCTGCCCTGGAAACTCCCTGTTATGGCTCGGCTCGCCATATCCACACAGCTGTCACAGTTGTTGATACCCCTCCGCAGCCCCCTTTCCCCCCTCTGTCTTTCCCCCCTTTTCCATTCCCAGATCTCCCCCACACTGCCTGCCTCTGTTTTTGCTGTTGCTGCTTTTGACCTTGGCCCTGTTGTTGTAACTCACGCAGCCATAAGTTTTACATCTTCCTTTAAAACCAAAGTCCATAGCTGAGTTGAGAAGTTGGTGCAAAGACCAACAAAAACCAAGCCCTCACTGAATGCCATGGTTGAACGAGTATTTGAGAACATCATTTTCAGCTCTGTTCCCCCCTTAGGATTAACTAAAGACAGTTGTTGGATTTGTCTGTGTAAGTAAACTGTGAAATCACAAGCAATGTAGTCTGCAGCTCTACCTACAATCACATGCTGTTTATACTCCATACCCAGGGGAATATGCTGCACATGCTTGACTTGACTAGACACTAGAAATAACAGCAATATAAAGATGAACAACATGAATTAAATGTTTGCTTGTCATAGCTGTGTCAGACTACAGCGCGAGTAGTGTGTAATGAGTTCGTCTGATCTGAAAACCCCACTATTTTAGGGGAGATGAAGATTGTGCGGAAGTGAGGGTAAGACCATTTGAAGAGCAGATGAACTTTGTCACAAGGCATTGTACAAGCAGACAACTTCACTGGCGAGGCGAAAATCACAGGAAATTGCAAAGGCAGGGGCAGGCTGTGCAGAACTGGGGAAAGAAGCGTAAAAACATAAGTGGACTGAGGTCAGACCAGTATCCAAGATACTGATCAGTAAAAAAAAAAAAACCTTTTAGACTGAGTCAACAAATAAAACACCAGAATCCAGACTGAGATCAGACAGCGCAGTAAATCGCTCAACATGTGAGCATTTGTGTTTAGCTGGGAGATTATGTTCAGATTTTGTTGCTAAGGACCAGACAGGGTGAAAAGAGTGTTCTACCCATTTCACCTGGATGCCGCAGCTGCCAATGTGTTGAAGATCAAATGTTTTATTGCTGCAAAATATGCCTCCCTTGGGTTTGACCTTGATGAAATACAGTAACTATTCAGTCGCGTCTGCTACTTCTACAATGTGTTTTTTCTCTTTGATGACATCTAGCTCAGGTTCCTGTTGAGTGTGAATGCACTTACTGTGAATCACCTTGGATAAAAAGTATGTGCCAAATGGATGTAATGTAATGTAAAGGTGCCATGTTCATCTCAAAGCCTTGACAATTAACAACAAGTAGCCCATTTATCCACCGAAGGCAGAGTTATTCGGTTTGTTAATACTGTCCTTGCAGGGTACTTTGTGTATTGGCAAGAGAATATGATGGAGTAGGTTTAAGAGATGGAAGCAGGATAAATAGTACATGGTTGATGCATAACCTGCTGTCAGACATGGAAGACATGCCACAGCTCATGCATGGCTTTCACACACTGTGCATTGCTTTTGCACATGACTTTGATAATGTGTCTATCTATCTTTGCCCACGTAAACATGAAGTGATACACGGCACTGTGCTGTTCAATGGCCATTTGATTGTTCGATGAGTCCATACCCTTTTACATCTCATCATTATTTCGCTGCTGACATAAACCTCAACGGTGCAGACACACACCGAGTCATAAAGCTAACAGAGCAGGAAATATTTGACTGTTTATGTGTGTTGCTTTGCGTGTGAGTGCCAGTCGCCTCGTCTCCCCATGTGCTCCAGGAGTTTATTGGCTGATGTCATAGTTATGCAGCGTTGCCCTCCAGGGTCCTGCAGAATTCACACCTCAGATTTTACGCTGTGTGGCAAAGCCCTGAGAGAGGACATCAAGGACATGGTGAGACAACTTCATTTATGGCCCAGACCAATTTATGTCGGTGTCACGGTGTGCCAAGGACAATACGTCTTTTCAGTTGGTCCTCAATGAAATTGTGTTCAATAAAAAGAATAATGATTCTAAAGAAGCAAATACTGAAGCAGAGAGGAGTAAATGGATGAGATACCTTTGTACAAAAGAAAGAAATATGTATGCATCATTAGTGCATTCACTCTGTGTGCAAAAACCTTGGTGACTATTTTCAGTTGTGTGGTTCTGTATGCCAGCACATTGGATAACGAGGTGTCTGCTGTGGACAGGGAGCGAGCGATACTTCAGATCATAGCAGATAAATGATCCCCCCCTCTCCCTAAAAATTGCTGGGGTTGAAAACCATTATTTTTTTACTCCATATTCTAAGATTTTTATTCAGTAAACTTTCATTCCATACTCTCGGGATGCAAGTCAGCAGTTCGAGGTCTGAGACCATGTCGCTTTGCTCGAAAATGGTGGATTGCTCCCCTTTGGGTTGGGAGCGACTTCTGCTCCAAATGAGGTCAAGTATCTCAGGGTCTTGTTGACAAGTGAGAGTAAGATGGAGGATGAGCTCCACAGGAGGATTTGTGTGGAGTGGGCAGTGATGCAGACCTTATACTAGACTGTTACAGTGAAGAGGTATGAAGGCAGAGATCTCTCTTTTACAGTTATCTACACTCCAAGTGACACCTATGGTCATGAGCATAGTTGTAACCGAAAAAAGTGAGATCTCAGATACAAACAACCAAAGTATATATATATATATATATTTTTTTTGCCGGCTGTCTGGTTGCACCCGTAGGCACAGTATGAGGTGTTTGGGCATGTGAAAGAAACTCTGAGTAGCTGTCCCTTGAAGCTGAAAAGAGGCAGTTAATGTTGTTGGGGCATCTCTGGAGGCGTCCATGAGGCATTCAACTATGTGGACACTCTGAAGTGAACTTGGAGCACGCTGGAGGGATTTTATATCCCACATGGTCTAGGAACACCTCAGGATCATCCAGGAAGAGCTGGAGTGTGTGGCTGTGATGAACCATTATTAGTGAGTTGACGCCTTGACCCTGTTATGTAGGAGCGGTGGATGGATCGATATACTGTATCTGTTTCTGTGTGTGTGTATCTTGTATCGATTGACCAAGCAATGGAAATACAGAGTTAACAGGCAGTCGACAGAAAATATTAAATTGCTGTGAGCTGCAGCACAAAGGCCAAATTTTCTTAGAGGCAAAGTGGATTTTGTCCATCTGTCTCATGCCAATCAGCAGGTACATAGCTGTGCCCCTAGAATGTTAACTATGTATGTAGAAGGAATGTCTGCATATTACCGAGAAACGTCATTTGCACTGCCTTGGTGAACATACACATTCATACTTGAGGCTAGCGTGTCCCCGGGCTGCTGTGGGAACTCAAGCAGCACTGTGTGGAGCCTGCATGTGTTGTGGCAAGTTGCACAAATGTTGGCTTGCACCACCTGTCACCGCCAACAGAGCTGAATTCAGATGTCTCTTCAGGAGCAGTTTGTAATTGTATCATTAGTTGGTAGTCTAAGGAGCTATGTTAGCCACCATTCTCCACAGAAAATATTTTTTTTGCCAAATCTCATAAGGCAGCCTTAAAAAGCTGTCACAATGGCAACCCCAACAGCCACCACAGACATTTATCATCATTTAATATCAAAATAAACCCTGTTTTGAAGCTAATAGCTGACCACATGTAAGAACTGTGTGGGATACAGAGAAGGCCAGAGAAATGTGATTGGCTATATTTTCTGGGCTTCTCTGTGTTTTCAGAAAACCTATAAGAGACAAAAGAAATCCTCATATCCTCACAGCAAACAATCCCTATTCATTTAACCTCGATACCACAGTCCTTCTTCTAGTGCCCAGTATTAAAAGTCGGCTTATACAGCTCTCATCTAACAAATTACATTGTCTTTTTTCCAGGAACATAAATGGCTCTCTTAACTATGATTCAGTTTGATATACAATATCTAATTCAGTAATAGCTGGTCCAAGAACAATTTTAGTTACTGTTCAGCATGGTGCTGTTTTATTAACCACAGTTCAATTCAGTAACTACCAATCTAAATTGTATAACCACTAAATAAATGTGCAATAATGCAAGTCAAACTAAGTTAACAATGTGCAACTGCATGATTCTCTAACTGTGGCAGAGAAGAGAGGAGGCATGATTATCCTGGCCAAAAGTAACTGTGATTAACACCATTATCCCAAAATTCATCAAAATATGCTTAAAATTAAAAAAAAAAAATTGTACTAAAACATACCAGAATCACTTTAACTTCCATTTAGTTAAGAGACAAATCTTTTTATTGCTTCATAGAAGGACACACATCTTATTTTAGTGAGCATCCTTTTTAGTGAAAAACAGTCTTCAGGGTTTTCAGCTATATAAAATGGCATCATATCTTTCAGAATGAAGTATGCAGATACTTGATTAAGATCTTTTGTGTTTTTGAGGTTGGTGCATATGCAGCCTGTTTTTGCAGTGTCACTTAACCCTGATGATGGAAATTCACCACAATCAACCTGTTTTTTATTGCAAGAAAATAGAAGAGAGTATGTTTAAAGAGAAGTAAAAACTGAATATGGTTTTGTAACTTGGTCATCTCTATCTTTTTGTATGAAAAATATCTCCTGCATTTTGTGTGGGACAGTTTTTAAGGTGTTAAATGATTTTAGTTTGATCAGTGTGCGACTCATATTTCAGCAGAAGGGTAAGGCAGCAATGGTAGTTTGTTCCATGGCTCTGGTGTCTTCATTATTTCTTGCAATCTAGCATTTTAGAAAATACAAATGAATCTAGTAATTGATGTCGCGCTGGATTTCACCTGTGACGTCTTTTCTTTAAGTGCTGGTCGACACATTAACAACATCAACCTTGCATTCACACTGAAACTTTCAAATGTCAGATTTCGCAGCACCCATGAAAGCTGGTGCATTTAAAAACACAGTTTGTAAAATGGTTGACAGAATTTCATTTCATGCACCCTGCACTCTTTGCCACCTTTACTCTTTAATATACTTAGGTAATAAGAATTCTATTTTTGAGTCATTCTTGTTAAGCTTTTTAAAAACGATTACAGAGTCAAAGGGCCATATTAGTTGTGGCCACTGAAATTCCATGGTTTTGAAATCTTAGCTTGAGCTGCTTGTGGTCGGGTTTCTCGGACTGAGTTAGGGTCAGTGTGGCTCAGGAATGGTGCTACAGTGCATCTGTGGTGTTTTGCTATTCAACAGAGCTTTGTGGTTTGAGCCATGTTGAGGTACGGTACACACTTATTTGTTTCCACTCCAAAGTCTTCTGCTCCTCTGGAAAAATTCATGCTCTGTGATAATGGATTCAAGATCCTTTGTTAGACTGTGTCTTGACTTCAATCTCTGGACTACTGACAAGCAACTTTTAGGATATGTTGTTCCTTTCAACATTGACAAGGTAAGGTTTTAGTACAGTTCACATCTGTGTTTTATTAGAAGGACTGAAGTCATCTCCACCTGGTCCATGTGAGCACAATGTGTGACTCAATGATGTTTGCAAAGGTCAGACAGTAATTTTCTCAAATTAAAAACTCATGTCTGTCAGTACTGCAGCATGAAGGTTATGGCTTTTTAAATTCAATATGCTGTAGTCTCTTTGTAGCACTGGAGCAGGAAGGCATTTAACAGTTTTATCTGATGTAATGTAGGCTCTTGTCTTCTCTTGTGGTTTTTCAAGAAAAGATTGTCTCCTGTAATTTTTGGATCGTTTCAACCTGTTTTTGTCGATGTTTTGTGATGTCTTCAGGTAGCCGTAGAAATCTCCTCCGCCTCCGGCTTTATGTAAAGATTGATCTGTTCAGTTAGCGATTGAAAAGAAAGCAAAAAGGAAACAGATAGCCCATTCATATTGTCCGGCTCTCTCAAAAGGTCACAGTGGCATCCTTTAAAATGTCCACGCTCAGAGAATTGTTGGTGCCTCTGTGTGTCACAGCAGGAGCAAAATAAAAACCTTTGCAGAGATCAATTTGCTTCAGTTTTGAGGAGCCATTTAAAATTCTGCTCAGTGGCAATCCATTGACAGATCAGAACTTGCCAAATGCCTAATCTCAAAGGGACAATGTGCTAGCTAACTACTCTCTGCCACCACAGAGCCATCTGGCTATTTTTGACTGACAGCACCCCACTATTGAGAATTATGTAATATGTGTTAAGGAACCATGCAACTGTTGTGATAGCATGAATATCTTAATGTCTAAGGTCTCTTTTCTCTGTAGCCATGGCTCTCTTGAGTTTTTGCAGGGATGTATAGCCTCTTTATCCTGCTCTTGAATTTATAAAATGCAGTTTATAGTTATTTCATAAGTAAATGCATTTTAGCAAATCTAGCGGCCTGACTGTGTCTGTCGATAGGTTAGTAGGCTGGTACGCCGCTTTGGTCCACACTGATATATAAGTTTGTACAGAAATTCTTATGTTCTTATAACTCCCTTAACTTTTCATGCGGCTGCATCATCAGATCAACATCTCAGTTTGTCCAATAGTTTGGTTTAGGGCTGAGCAATATTTCGATACTGCATTATAAAACTAGATTTTGTCTTAGATTTTGGATGTCGTAATATCCTAAGTGTTATTTTTTCTTGATTTGAAGGCCTCATTACAACAAAGCGATGTATGAAATTCTGAAATTACCAGACTTTTCTAGCTGTTTTATTATTTATCTCTTCCCACGTAGTCATTATGGTGAATCAGAGTCATTCTAAATTGACAGGCTCCTGCCCTCTATTTGCAATCAGCATACTGCCACGCCCGCCGTTTCTTTATATAAGGAAAAAAGGTTTGCCTAGAGGTGTATCTTTAAGTTGTTGCTATGCACTTGTAAGGCCCTGACACACCAGTGTCGGCCTTTCAATTGAGCGTCCTTTAATGTCTTGGCAGTCAGAAACAGCTGATAAGCTGTTCATCACTCAAACATGTTCAAACATGTCGGTCTCTGATGCACTCTCTCCTGAAGTCACTGGCTGCACTCTCTTCCAGCAAGGCTAGATATGCCATCTTAACACCTGCTCAGAGGTGAATCAGAATCTTCTATATAGGCTACCTGGGATGCATGTTAATGATAATAGTAATTTCATGGCACTAAAAATTGATGAGCGTAGCCATCATTACAGGCAGATTCAATAAAAAATGAAAAGCAAAACTGTTACATTTCAATATGGACATTCTCATTTACACCATTGTAAGCTAGGTCTGGAACACTGGGTTTTATAGTCAGATATTTTAATTATGACAATAATTGATGAGGATGAAAGGGCGTCAAATGAGTACATGCATTACTAAATGAATAGTTTCAAATATTGTCTCTTAAAGCCTTTTTTAATGAGTCTGACTTTAATATACTATGCATGTAGTCAAAAGGTGTTTTTATATTTTCTATTACAGCCGGGTTTTCATCATTTATGCATACACACGGTCTGAGGCAGTTCTACATTTGTTAGCAGAGTTTGAACAAATTCAGGCAAGATAAAGTTGATGAATCCCAGATTATTGCATAAATAGTCCTACGCATGGTTTGTGCACAGATTGGTGCGTACACACTGTTAATGAGTGAGCAAAGAAAACTGTGCTTAGAAACACACTGGGGTTTAAACCAAATGTTAGCAGGTTTAAAGCACCGATGTGCTCTTAAGCAGAGTCTTCCTTATGCTGAGTTGAATCACTAAGGTAGTTTGTACTCATGCTGTGCACCACTCCAAACAAGCTTTACAAATCAAAAGGTTTGTTCAGGTTAAGGTTAGAGTTGGTTTGGGGCCAACAGCGGGGGCAGCGTCTGCCAAACCTAGTGATGTAGGCAAGCTCATCTCAGGGCGAGAAAGACAGTCTCCAGTACATGCTGCAGTGGGAAAACAGTGTTTCATAATCAAAGCACAGCACTGGAAATTTGATACACAAAAACATGGTGAACTTCTTTTACATATTAATTTTTCACGAAAGTGGACCATTGCAGCTAGAGGAATTTCAAAGTTTCCATGGTAACAAGCCAAATTTGCGTGCAGGCCACTTAAAATTCCACTTTGCACTTAGTCATCTTAAGCTAAAGCAATACTGACTTAACAGGTCGGAGAAGGACTGGAGCAGGAGGTGATGTTTAAGTGTTGAGAACAGATAATTTACCATCACCTCCTCAAACACAGTTATCACTTATAAAGACAGGTGGATGGTACTTGAGTGTTATTTTTTAAGCGATCCTCTCTCTCCATCATGTTATTGTAACAAGTTTCTTTTATTGAGATTTCCAGGTTCATAGTTCCCATCTCTGACACAGCACTTGTGTCTGTTTACTGTGAGATTTTCAGATACTTAGGTAAATATTATGACTAATTGATATCAAGATTATGCTGAGATATTTATCACAGTAATAATTTGTCCCTGTCGCCCCCACACTTACTACAGTGGGCATCAGTATTCCAACTGTGTTATAGCAGCCTCTTTTTGCCTTCCATTTTAGAGAGAATTTGCAGAACTTCCAGCCTCACTCTAAAAACTGTCTTTCACTCTTACTCATACAATGTCTCACAGTGGTTACAATGAACTCTTGCAACTTGAAAAGGCAAAAAGGTGGGCATGCTGATGGGAATACTGATTGTATCCATTGGTAAAGAGGAAAGTGGAGTCAAGTCGGGGCAAGAAGGGGGGGCATCGGTTGGAGCAGAGTGCCTCAGCCCTCTTCTCTGTTCTGTCATGGGAAACGCAGAACTGAAGGTTTCAAAGGGCAGACCTGCTTGAGGAGAAAAGAATTTTCATCAGAATACAGTCTGACACATTTGTACAGCTTCAAAGTCACTGCAAGCACAGACTTCAAGGTATCATATGTACGTTTTATCAATGAGCAGAGACGTGCAAGAATAGGAAGGAATCTGGAGACTGAGGGTAGAAAGAAGAATTGAAGAGGGGGATTTGAGGGATATGAAGGCTTCCTGTGGGAATTCTTGGCCTTGAAAGAATTGTGGATAACAGGAGATATGACTTAACAAAAAGGAAAAAAAAGGCTATGGCGCAGGATGCATTATCACAGACAGGAATGAAGGAGTGTGTGCATTTAAACTACTTAAGCAAGTCAAACTGAGTATTACCTCCAGTCTTAGCTTATTGGACCCATGGGCAATAAGATGTGCCTGGTGCAGGATGAGGTTCAGTGTGGCTTTTGTGCTTTCCCCTGAAAATCATAATAATCGGAGAAGAAAAAATACAGAGAAAGACCTCCTCTTTTTGTCCACGCGTCATGATTTGCTGCATAGACTTGATTTTCTGTCCATCTCCTCTCCCTTTTCCTCTGTTCACACATCTCTCCTGCCGCGCCCCCAC
This sequence comes from Cephalopholis sonnerati, assembly GCA_019142605.1. Lineage (NCBI taxonomy): Eukaryota > Metazoa > Chordata > Actinopteri > Perciformes > Serranidae > Cephalopholis > Cephalopholis sonnerati. Next base: position 21,065,462 of record JAGQAX010000012.1, read on the forward strand.
CCCCTCAGTATCTGTGCCATTTTCTTTCATGTACGTATTTATAATTCTAGTGCTTTTTCTACCTCTTTTTTGCATGCCTTTCTCTTATCCCTCACCCCACTCCAGCCAGGATCTTTGATTAATACTCCAGTAGCTGCCCATTACAAACTGTAATCAGCCACTGGAGACTAAATCTCATGGTTTTCCATTTATTCTTCCTCTAATTCACTACTCTTTTAACCTTTGCTGCTTGCTTGCCAATTTGTTTTTGTGTGTGTCAGTGCAAATGCATGCAGCACATGGACAGAGGCATATGCGTGTAGGGAGCGTGACACTCTCCTGGAAAGCGTTGCATTCATTTAGCAAGTGCCCTAATGCTGTGGATGCTGTGACTGGCTGAGCGCTAGAGAGGCGGCAGCCAAGCCCTCTGCTCAGCAGCTGAATGCTGCCAGTGTGCCTGCATGGGAGCACTGGGGCAGAGGAATCGCTTTTGTGCCTCTGGTGAGCTCATCCACTGGGAGCACTCTCCAGAGATTTAGGTGAGGGTCTGCACCCTGCCTACTTGCCTGTATGCCTGCCCAAGTGTCTTCCACACTGGGGACAAGGGGAGGCCTTTGAGTATTCCCACTGTCTTCCCCTGGCTCTGCTGTTGGATGTAAGTAGCTGTTCAGTTTAGCTTTAGGATCACGTTTGCTCAAGTATTTGTACCGTATTACTCTGCACTCACTGACTTCAGAGTTTGTGTTTGCCTTTCTTGATTTCTTTGCTTTGTTATAAGTTCGGCTTTGTCCATCATAGTTAATGGTGAAAGTACCATCCTCTGCAGTAAAAGTAACCACGAGGGCCTTCTTTTATTCCTGTCAACGTTGTATTGATGGCAGCTTCCTCAGTTACTGTGTTGTCAGCAGACGGGTTTTAATTAGTGGGACATTCCAGAGAGTAAGTTAGCGACCAAGTGAGGGGAGAGAGGGAGTGAAAAGAAGAGTTGAGTGTTTGTGACAGTCTCTCCCAGCTGAGGCTGATGGAGTAGAAAGCAGAGGCTTTGATTCTGCTCTTAAACAGGGCCAAGAGAGCACAGATCACCATGGTGATAGCATTGTTGAACAGTGAACAGCAGTTGGAAGAGAGACCTTGATGCACTATGCACATCTTTATTATGTTTACAGACCATGTCTCATACTCCAGGCAGGAAGTTGAATTGCGTTGTAATCACTGGCTCATCAAGTAGTTCATCTGCAGAGTTTTGTTTCAGCAGGGGACCGCCTCCACTTGGTGGTTGAGAACATCTCCTGCTTTGAGACTGATGCTAAAAAATGATGAATTGAACAGAAAATCCGACAACATTTAGATAAACCGTTACTTCAGACATTCAGGGTTTTTTCTGGGTCCATTATGTTTTAAGCTGTTCAAACATAAGCCTATAGTAGAATACTTTCTTTTCTCCAAATTGGGTGTAACAATAACAGTAATTTGGATAGTCTTTTCTATCGCATCATCTAATTATATATATATGTATATTTGCTCTTGAATGGCAGTGTTGATTTACAGATATTATGGTCTGCTCTGTATTGTGATGCTGAAGTTGCAGTGAGATGTCTACAGACTGACAGTAATGAATAATTTCTAAGCAGTATAGCAGTGAACTTGTAAAGTGGAACATTTCTATAGCTTTCCCCAATTTGTTATTCCCTCTGTATTTTTAAGAAAGGTGAAAGTAATCTGTCCTCTTTGTACGCCCCAGTGGGGGTGTTTGTGGGGACAGACCTCTCACTGCTATATTGTGTGTAGCTGTCAGCTCAAATCAAAGAAGAAGGCAGCATTGCTCTCTTGACTTAGGGATACTGTTATTCTTTCTGCAACAGTATACTGGTACCTGCACACACCGCCTCAAGCAAACTGCAAATGTCAGAGCGCACCGGCTTGCCTCTTCTTTGCTCATCTTCTCTCAGAGATGCCAAATGCGCCACAGCATCTTCCTCATGTGTGTTTCTGTCTTACTCTTTATAGTCAATATGACAAATGCACTCAAGGTGCACCTAAGTGTCTGCTTCACTCTCTCGTTATTTCTGTCTCTGTCTACAGCGACCAGTTCCACAAAGCTGGAAGACCTGAGCTTTCTTGATGAACAGCGCAACACCCCCCTGCGGACATCCATTCGCCTTCCCTGGCATAACACAGGAGGGAGGCCACCCCAGGACTCTAAAGGTGATTAGGCAATGCTTTATTGCTGTAGATACAAATGTGGCAAGCTAATAAATTTTCTAGATAATCTTTTTATTTTGAGATAGTGACAATAAACTTTTTGGGACCAAACAATTCTGGAGACTCCCTGAAAGGAACTGCCCACTGGGGAGCTCCCTCAAGAACTACATACCCTCAAGGGGGTTTTTCTGTTTGCATTTGCACTGCTAATAGCAAAGCTGAAGTGGTGTGCTGCAAGCCGACAGTTGGTATAGCAACATCACTTTCGTTTTGGCGAGTCAAAATGGCATTGTACTTCCACTGTCGCATATATGCCGAGTAAAGCCGGGAACTCACAGTCGGCCCATTTGTCTGTGTTTTTTCCAGTTTTTCTGTCACAAGCTTTTGTTTGTATTTTGTTCTGTCTGTTGTTTACAAAGCTAATAGGTTTTTAAAAATGGCAGCTGCTAGTGCTGCATTGGTCGTGTTCAACCAATCAGTGTACACTTACGCCTGGCCCAGTCCCTGTGCATGTCACTCATGGTTCCTCTTGTGCTGGGAGAGCTTAACTCTAGCCAAAGTCCCTTTCTTACTGCACAAAAAACATACCCGCTAACATCTGGCTTTTATATGTTATGGAAAAGTTAGGATTGGCATTCACACCTGGGTTGAATGACTCTGCAGTAGTAAAGGGTATTTTTTTTTAGCTCCAGCTCCAATCGATAGCGATGGAAATACAACACCCGTGTAACCCCTTTAGAGGCACTGCCACAAAATACCCTCTGTCTTTGCCCATGCAGTGCGCAAACATCGTTCCAAATCACTCGGCACCAAGTTTGAAAGAGAGACTGAATAAATAAGAGATACATTAAAAGAAGTAGCCACCATAACATTGTCATTGGCCTCCATGCTGCTTTCTGCCAGTTTACTAACCTGTTTTCTGGCCTATTTGTGACGACTGAAGTGACACACCAAGAAAGACCACCAGAAAGCCATACACATCTGCTGCAGATCCATGTACACAGCTCTTGTCTACTGGCAATGGGAAAGGAGTCCATAGCCTATTTTTAGAGGGTTTCCCCGTGTTAAAAAACTCATGTACACACGCTAATTTTGGCGGAAAAGGGGTTCGTTCTCAAAACTATAAGTGTTCCTTGTTCTTGTGGTACTGACACAACAAAAAGGGGGTGGCTTTGAACAAGGCTCCTTGAACTATTAAAAAGTTCCTTGGGTCCATAAATGCTGAATGTATACGTTTATGTTGTACTTTTGTCAGTTGTGGTGTAAAAGTTAGTGTTGGTGTTTTTCATTGTTTTGGCTCTGCTCCAGTACACTACATTTCAAATGAAACAGTGACAGTTGCTGTGAGGATCAAGTGCTGTGTTTCAGCTTTGATGGTGTTTGGTGTGTTCACATCCATATAAGGTCGTGTTGGGAAGAGCGTAGGAATTGTAGCTCTTTATACTATTAAGAGGTATGTATATAAAGTGCTACAATTCATGAACAGTTCATCCGAGGTGGATGTAAACACCCTCAAATTAAAGGTTAAAGTCAGCACTCTAACCTCATAGTTGTCATTTCACTTCAAATCCAGTGTGTTTAAGTGTAGAGACACAAAACTGTCCCAATACTTTAAGTGTCTGTATATTGATGCTATATTATCAAAAAGTGTCTTCCCTGCACATGTGTAGCTCCACAGTTAAACTCATGTCCTTGGTTCACCAGTCTTTATCGTGGTTATATGTGATAGACCTCGTCTCGCTGAGAGAAATCCCACAAAGTGAATATTTGATGAGGACATGAATAATTTAATATGACATCATTAGATACTCAAACTATTTAACTCAGTTTTGAAAACGTCCTCTTTCTTTTTCCACACCTCCTTAAACATGAGGTTGATACAGAAGCATCTTGTCAGTGGATTAATTTTTATATCCCTGCTGAAGAATCAGTACATGTCTCTTCAGACTGAATTTTTGTTCTGTACTGTATGTATGCATGTATTTAGTTTTTCGTTGTTGCCAGGGGTCTTGAACTGTTCTAGACTGAAGTGAGTGAAGAAATGAGATATGGTTAGTGTGGGCAAGAGACACCATTGGGGCCCACAGGTCAAGTCAAATGTTTGCCAGCATTCGATCGACAGAATGTTCAGATATGTTAATTAAACTTAACATTTATCTGTAATGCATCATGTCAAATATGTCAGTAATCATTACACTGAAGAACATGCAATGGTTCTTTAAAGAATATGCTGGTGGCATTGCATTCTTTGCCCCATTAACTTTAAATGGTGTGTGCTCAGGAGTCCTGCCAACCATCTTTCCAACAAAGAATTTAAATTGTTTTTCTCAGTTCCAAGAAGACATTACTTTTGATTTAATTCAAGTTTTTTTTTTTTTTTTCAGTGTAAAAAAAAAACTGAAAAAACCTAAGCATCCAATATTTTTCCATTTAGAACAGAAAAGCCAACAAATCAGCTCCTTCTAAAGAATCACAGTGTTTTTGTTGAAATCTTTAAGACAAAAAAAATGAAGCCTTTGTGAAAACAGTAAGACATTGTTAAGATAAATGCTCAGACCAAAGGGACGGTTCTTTTGTAAAAGGGATAGTTGTTTGGCCAGTGTGAAAGGAGGCTAAAATATTATTTTTGAACCAGAAATAGCAGTAAATTTAACTATCAAGTAGTATGAGTAATAGTTGTAAAAGCAGCATTACCAGTGGTAGGAGAAGTAGTATTAGTAGGAGTGATACTGGTATTAGTAGAGAGGATCAGAGCTTTTAGAGGGTTCCTGAGTGAACAAGTGTTCTGAGATCTAATTAGTGCTGAAGTGGACCAGATAGAGAGTCCTTTTTCAAGTCCACTTATGTTGAGATTCCACTTAAATTAACATTTATCCAAGCTAAAACAGACAAAGAACAAAAGACCCAGTATTAAGACTACCATGTAGGTTTTTTTATGATGTGGCACATTCTGGAGGAACAAATCTATCGAGATTATTCCTTAAAAACTGGGATACAGTTGGCATATGTTTGGCAATGTACGCCGGTTTGTGTGTCATGGATGGAAGATGAATTAATTCTGGGATGAACAGAGGCTGAACAAGAGACCAGCATCAGTTTAAAGTTTCCAGTTTTCAAAATTTATTTTTTTCACCTGGAGAAAGGTCCACTGTTGTCATTGCATGATTGCATGTGTTATTAGCACATCATTCAGACGCTGCAGACGAGCCTCCACATTGAGACTTTGTAGTATCATTGACAGAATGTGTGACTCATTCGAGAAGCAAACTGAAGCATGTTTCATGCCTTTGTCTAAAAAGCAGTATCTGTCACACTGAATATTTTTGCATTTGCTTGAGAAGTAAGTGTAATTCTAACGCTTTTCTATTCTATCACTTTTCCTCAGCTCGTTTTGCTCCCTACAAACCCGTGGACATCATGCTCAAGCCCTTGCTATTTGAGGTGCCCAGCATCACCACAGACTCTGTGTTCGTGGGCCGAGATTGGCTCTTTCAGCAGCTGGAAGACGTCCTGAAGGCCAGCGAGTCCACAGAGAACCACGGCGCTGTAGTGGTGGGCAGCGTGGGTTATGGGAAGACGGCCATTATCTCGCGGCTAGTAGCACTGAGCTGCCACGGAGGCCGAATGCGCCAGATCGCCTCCAACAGTCCCAGTGCCTCCCCAAAAAGTAAGAAGGTTTATTGTTTGCCTTTGGATGTGAGCACTGCATTAGCTGCAAGTTTTCAGTTTATGTTACTGTACTTTCAGTTGGCTTACAAAGAGTGGAAGAGAAATGAGGATATTTCTGCTGACAGAATAAACTCAGTTTTCTGCAGCTACTCTAACACTGATTTCACAAAATAGGCCTTGACAACATGAAACCAATTTTGCTACTGCATCAAATAAGAAACTAGAAAAGTGTACTGAGACATGGCTCCCTGACAGTCAAGATGGCAACAATGACAATAACACTTTTTTAACATCCTGTATTGTACCTTACTTTAGTGCATCTTATCATATCATGAGACCAAACTTTTCTTTGGATGTCAGTTTTCAGTCTTTGAGCCATGACGAAGGCCAAAATGTGGCCTGCAACAGACGGTAAGGCTTCTAGTTTTTGGCTGAGGTGATGTCCGGAAATGCCATTTGCTCTATGATTTTGCTGTGATTTTTTTTTTTGATGACTTGTGGCCCCTACCAGCCAGTTAAGAGGAGTAAGGAGTCAGCATTCAATGACGGGATAAAACAATTCATAAAACAGGTTTTTCAGCAATTATGAATGACCGCAACCACAAGAGGTCCTTGAGCATACATACAATAATGTGCACACTAAATATTAAGCTGATTAGATACTTAATTTATAGATGTTTCATTTATATTTATTTATGTCTACATAATTGCACGTCTCTGTGTTTCAGGTGGTGGCGGATCAAGCACAGAACTTCCTCTCAGCCAGCCGCCACAGCCCACTCCACCTTCCAGCGCTACCAACACGCTGAGGACCAACAGCTGCCCGGGGACCCCTGAGATGCAGCGACGTAGGGAGGAGGCTGTGAAACGCCTGGCTGCAAAGGTACAACTTTAGCCAGTACATCACATCACCTCACCTCTGCCTTCAGGGGAAATCACAGTGTCAGTGGAGAAATAAAAAGATGATGATTCATCCCAAAAAATGACTGCATTATGTCAGTCCACTTTAAAAATGGTATAATAACAATTGTCACTTGCAAGCAAAGTGTTGTTACAATAATAAATCAATCATTATTGAAACAAATACACAGGTACCTGCTAACTGTGGTGTACATTAATTAAAATACTCTGTCTCCTGTTTTGGACAGTATTGTCCATCTTTCTTGCAGCTCCTATTGTTTGTTCATGCGACTCATACTCTCCCTTATTACAAAGATGTTCATGGTGTGCAGAGTTGCTTTTAGTATGTATGAGATGCACCATAGAAACCTGATAGCGGCTCAGCTCAGTTGATTTATGTTTATACGTGTTTGTTTATGATTTATGGTTGTTTATGTTTATTTGTTTGATATTCAGTCTATGAAATATGGATGGTCCTCAGTAATCCGCCGAGATTATGATAGATGGTGCCACCGTTGGTCTCTCAGAGACCTTATATATAACAGGCTTGTTGAATTTGAGAAGCAGTGAGCTTAGTTAAAGACTTGGCCGTTCGAAGCTAGTTCAATATTAATGTCCGCAGCATCTCACTGCTGCAGTATGACTCTGAGGAAGTGGGAAGATAGGAAACTTAGGCATGGGTCTTTAGAGTGCCCTCTTAGCTCACAGATGGAAGGCATTTGCATTGTGTAGGGGGAGTATTACCACGGGGTCTCTCTCTGTGCTGCCATGGGAACACACTCAACAGTATAGTCAGATGTTTAGTCCTAAATAGCAAACTTTGTCTTATAATGCAGTTTGACATTTACTTCAGTGCAGCTGTCTTATTTGTCTACATCTTTTAGAGGTTACAGCTTAGCTGCTGTAGCTTTCACTGTCTTTAAAGGTAGACATCAAAAACGGTACATGAGGTCCGTTGCTTTTGATTACTTTCTGTGCACAGAAAATAATGTTTTGAACTTTTCAGGTCATTTTAAGCTTTTATTGGACAGCCAGCAGTAGATGGCTGTAATTGTGAGGAGAGAGACATTGAAAATGACATGTAACTAAGCTCTAACCAGACACACACCTGTGGCGTTGCAGTTTATTGTCAGCGCCTTGAAGCCCAGGTCAGATCAAAGATTTGCGACGAGACAAAACTGTTTTAGAATGTTGCAGAGAAAAGTTGCAGATGGCCAGGTCCACACCTGGCCGTCTGAACTCGACTCAAGCTAATGGTGTCACCTGCATCTCTGCTGGTCAAATTGCCGGCGGCTGGTTTTAGAACGTATGGCACATCGCCTGTTTCTACAGCCAGTCAGCTTGTAGTGAAGTCAGCTGGTCAAGTCAAAATGAATGCAGACGGAGTGTTCTCTTGCTGCTGCAGCAGGTGCTCCATTCCTGCTGTGACTTCTGTTTCCTTCCTCAAGTGTGCTGGTGTCGGACGGTGGGTCGCTGCTGCTGCTCGCCCCATCACACACACACATACTCATTGACTGATTAATTGTATTATTGTGGCGTATTTATTATGAACACAGTCCATCTGATGCTCATTTTATGTTTTTCACTGTTTCATCACTACGACAAATGCAACTGTAGCCAGTATCTCACTATCACTATCCTCATTCATATTTTAAGAAGCTACATATTATATTCAGCCACAAAATAACCCTGAAAATCTGGTTAACATAACAGAAATACAGAGAGTTGTTGCATAGAGATGATACACTGTCTCATCTGGTTGCATTGGTGTGAACTGGCAGGTTTTTAGAATGTTGCAGAACAGCGCATTGCAAGTAGTTGCACGTTTCAACTCGTCTTGTCGTGAATCTTTGGTCTGAACTGGGCGTAAAGTTATGTGGTTCCAGAGGGAGCTGTACAAAATTGATGAAATTGCCTCAGGTGATGTCACTTGAGGCAGCGTCAGTTGGTACTGAATGGTAGAAGTTTGAAAATGGAAAAAAAAAAGGATCTGGTGTCGTGGAGTTGAAAAAGAAGAGAGCTAAAAACCACTGTTGCCTGCTCCTCATCTCTGCTTGAGGCTTGTGGCTCGAGGCTACATTAGCCCGCACTAACATAACACAACCGAATTCCTGCATTGTGGGTAATGTAGGTTTTGACAAGGATGGAGGTTGCATGACATAAAAGACGATATGTCGGATTGTGCTTCATCAATTTTTATCCTTTCCAAATTGTCCATCATGAGCGCAAAATTGTTGTAGGACTGACATGCTAAATCAGTGCACCGTGCAGCCAATTAATTTAAACTAAATCTTGAAATGGTTACGTAGTTAATTTTTAGTAGAAGGCAGAAATAGTGGAAATCTACAAATTATCATTAGTCTCCACTCCGTGTCTAAGGCTGCATATTTGGGACTTCTTTAGCCATCTGAGAACAGTTGCATACTTAAAACCATTTTGCTGTGATCTGACGAAGCTGACCTGAGTTAGAAAAATCCCTCTAATCCAAGCTTCATTACATAGTAGGTGAGCAGCAATATGTTTTTACTATAGAACATACTTTCCAGTTTGTTACAGTCGCCAGTGAACAGTTTAAACATCCCTGCATTTTTGTCAGCAGTGCTGCCGTCATTACTGTAGACCACTTGTCTGTGACAGAGATGGCAGCAAAGACACAAACAGGAGTTGGACCATATTTCTGCAGTGCTTTCTCCGATTATGTTCAAAATTGTTGGGTGGGCAGACAAGTCCTCACTGTACCTGTCTGAAATGTTCTCTACTTAATGCACTTCAGTGCAGTTTGTGCAATTGCTGCTGTGGCTGTCTTCGAGTTTTATAATCATTAGGTTCACATCTTGTGATGCTGCTGCTAAAAAATGTCATGGTGGTCTGCTTTTTGTCGATCAGTTTGTAGTCATTAAATCTTACATTTTTTGTTTTTAGCATTCTGAAATAATTTCAGTGGCATGCACTTCTCCTCTGGTCCTCACTCCTGCACCTTTAGTGACTACTGAATACACCCTTTTCAATATAATCTGTGTACCAAATCTACCACTAAGAATCGTGATATCATCTTAAACCAGTATATGACTTTTGATTGCTTCTTTTAGCTAAGAAATACCGCAAAAATCAGATGTATCTTGTCTTCTGTGGATCTTAAACTAATTCACACTCAAATTTTCTCACACCAAGATTATTTAAATTCCCCCTACACATGCCTCAGTCAAGCTGCTCTTAATCGTTAACAGTTTGTTCAAAATGCAGCTATCGGGCTATTAAGTACAACGAGAACTCGTTCCAACATTACCCCTGTTCTTGCATCCCTCCACTGGCTTCTTCAAAAAACTACAACATCCTGTTGATTACATGTTTGGCACCGCATGACCTCGCCCTGAGTTAAATTTCTCACCTCCACGTTCCTTATTCTACTTAATACCTCTACTCCAATCCTCAGATCTTAGCCTTTCATCCATCCCCCGCTCCAACTGCAAAACAAAAGGTGATTTTGCAAGTGATTGTGCCTTTGCTGTTTTGCCCCCAACTAATCTCCCCCAGTCTATCAGATTTGCTGAATCTTTGAACTGTTTTACACGGCTTCTGAAAACCCATCTTTATATCCGAGCCTCTCTACAGATCTCCACTCCTGTCTTGGGTTTTGGTTCATTTTAGTTTGGTCTGTCTCTTAATGTGCTGTCTTTTATATTGTGATTTATTTTTACTTTATTTATTCATTCATATTTCCGTGTGTGTAAAGCACTTAGTAACTGTGGGTTTTTAAAAAGTGCTATACAAATAAAGCTTTACTTACATACTTTCAAATGTGCTGTTTATAAATCAGCACTACGGCTGCTTACCATGCAACACCTGCACGTTCTGTTCATTTTTAAAGTACTTAAAGTTGACTGGAACTCTCAGAGGAATTTAATAATTTTGGCGTTGTTTTGCCTGCTGAGAGTTTTAACAAGGAAGATGGGGGACCTCTGTGTTTCAGAGAATATTTTGGACTCACAGTGGCATTCACTTCATTTGAATACCTTTGTGATGGCAGGTTGTTAGCTCTTTTGATGTGTGACACAGCTTTCTAATGGGACTCTTTGTCGCTTTGTCGTCATTTTTAACGTTACTGATTATATTCTGGTGTCCCTGTAACACCATCAGGGTTTAACACTCTTGGCCTGTCATAGATGTCTCCTTAGTAGTGAAATGGGGCATGAGATAACAACTGTACAGTTTGCCTCTGCCACTGGGAACACTAAAGTTCATGCACCAGACAGCTGACTTCATGCCACTGAGGCTCATCTAAATGTCTATGAAACCCAGGCAATATCCCTCAAGCCAATTATTGTGTAAAGTGTTTCCAACAGGCGCTCTCCCAGGGGCTCTGTTCCTGTGATGTGTGAATACTGATGCAACACTGAGCAGCTTCTGTCAAATTCTGTCAGTTCTTTTTAATCATTGATTTGAAAATGGTCTCATAACAGGGGCACTGAGGCCATTACATTTTACGGTTTATCGCTAGTTTTATGTCTCACTCCTATGACAGAGGCACGTTTTAGGCATTGTTTCTCAACAGTATATTCATTGATGTGCCAGTACATGAAGTACTGCAGGTGCACTGCAGAATGTTGCATCATCATTTGCTGAGATACTTATTGCTCATTGATGAGGCAGTGGTCTACATGACTTGTACACTAACTATCACTGCAGTCTCTTTGTCAGGCACCCATCCAAAGTTATTAAATTCATACAAACAGCAGGTAACCTTAATCTACTGTATGTCAGTGTACTGTGTTCCCCACTGTCTCTGTTTTCTCTGGAATATTGTGTTCTTTTAAAGTAAACCAGAACATCACAGCGCTGCTTCTTGTGTGCAACACATTTAATCCAGGTTTTACTATTTAAAATGGGTCTAATCTTATTTTACTGTAGAGCTGAGCATGGCGTATTGCATAGCTCAGCATATCCTTGACCTGCTCTCTTTCTCTGTCTCTCTCCTCTCTTCCTCATGGCACTGTTGCTGTGGGTTGTGAGATCCAGGGACGCTGAGAGTCTGCCTGCCCTGCACACAACACAGTTAATGTTACCTAACAGGTTTAGTTTACTGGCAGAGTCCAGCCGTTTTGGCGTCAGTGTGAGTTTGTTGGGACCGTTTTAAGGGCTTGATGTCAGATGTTTGATGCTCGTGCCAACAGCGCTGACGTTGAACAGACAATTCTGTGTAAGGGCAGCAACAGAAAGTTTGCAGAGTGTCTACAGAGAGGATTAGGATCCAATGAAGGGGGGGTTGTCTCTCATACAGGTGTCTATCTCTGTCTCTGCGTCATTAGCTTGTTGAGAGGTGCTATAGTCGTCCCCCAAGAGAAACATCATGGCATTGCCCTGGTGGCGGCGTGCAACTTTAGCCTGGGCAGCTGCAAACTCAGCTGTCTCATCATTTCCCCATGTAGTGTCAATATATTATATATTATTAATCCTCCAGTGTACTGTATATTTCATAATCTTTTTGAAATGATATATGTATGTATACATAAGAATATATGAATCTGTTGCTGTGTTATTCTGTAGTTTTAGTTTAGTTATGTCTCTCTTGTACTTCCTGATAATTTAACTGCAGTCCTGAAATAATGTATTTGTTACTCTTAGAAACTTGTGATCACTTTTTTCCTTTGCTTGTGCATTTAAATTTGGCTAAAAACTATCTGTGTTACTTACTTTTCTGACAGGGTACATTAGCTTTGTAGAGGCACACATTATTTTGCCACTTGTAAAGTGCACACGTCTGGAGACACTGAGTCGATTTTGTGGTGATAGGTAGCAGTGAAATGTGCCACAGACAAAGCTCCAGCTAGAGGGTTTTGTTCCATTTTAATTGTAATTACTTCTTTGAGTCATAGTCCCTTCTTTGAGCACTGCCGTCATGAGGCTCTGGATGAGTGTAGAAAGTTTTGTTTCATTGTTCTCTAGTCTCGTTTCAGACCTCTAAATCACTGTCAACATCTTGCAGCCAGAGTGCTTATAGTGGATTTATTAGCTCATGTGGTTTATATTTCCTCCATTGCAAATGTAGGAAATATAAATACACTTTGAGATGTCACTGCAGTATGGCTTAGAAGAAATTAGAGTTTAGTCAGTGATTTTCCAGAAGCTGGTCATCATTGTTGATGGAGCAATAGGCAGCAGCAGCAGAGGAACAGGTCACCTGCTCCTCCTCCTGCTGCCCTTGGAAGTGTGTCAGCTCCTCCAGGTTGGACTGTAATTAGAACACAGTCATACATCCCCAGGGCATCTCTCTTTCCTTCTTCCCCATCCCCGTCCCTCCTTTTCCTTCTAAATCAGACCTCCTTTGAACACTGCAGCAACCTGTTCAGGCACAGAAGATCCTTCTTTTAGAGCTCCACCTGGAATCCACTGCCTCCTTTTTATAGTAGAGTTTATCTGAGGTGGTCAGCCTTTGCCCGCTTACTTCATAATTGCTTCTAAAGTCATGTTCTTAACTTTGTTGAAGACACAATATGTGGCTTTATAGAGGCAATTAACATAGGAGGGCATCCACTTTAAGACTGTATCCATAAAGTTTGGTTTTTAGTCAACAAGGCAGGAGGTAGAAATTGTTTTTCTAACATCAGAAAGATATCTGTCAATCTGTTCTTTAAAGCTCTGAGTGTTGCATCCCTGTTGCTTTACAGGAGCTTAGGGACACACAGGAAAGGGAGCTATCTGTCACAATAGATCATGAAGAGTGGGGAGATATCTTGAAACATGCTAAATCTGTTACGGTCCTCAGTCGTATCAAAACAATACAGTTAAGATTCTACACAGAATGCACATATCTCCCAACAGTAGACATCATGCCAGCCCTCCCCTTTTACCCATGTGCCTTAAATGCAAGACAAAAATTGGTACTTTAACTTATTGTCTCTGGTCATGCTGTAAGCTGCAAAGGTACTGGTCCAATGTCCTGTCTGAAATACAAAAAATATTGGGTTTGGAAATAGACACGGTACTCCTTATCCTAGGCCTCTCAAGCAGACATGTATCATCAAAATACAATAAGAGATTGCTGCAAGGCAGAACATTGTATTGCCATGGATTAATGACAAAGCACTAACTGTTGAAGGCTGGCAGAAAGTGCTGTTTGTTTGTGCCATTAGAATACCATACATTGATTTTACATTTAAAAACAGACTTCTATTCTATAAAATTTGAGACCCCTACATGAACGACATAGACTCTGGTGTCTCTGCCATTGTGCTGTAGGGATTTTCTTGATTTTACTTGCTGCACATTATCATTGTAACCTCTTGTGTTGCATGTTTGGATCGGAGTTGGTGTTCTGTGTTTTTGGTTTGTTTTTACTGTTTAGTCTTTTGTACTTTGTTTTAATCTCTCCTGTGGATTTCGTGTGAATCCATCTCTTGTTGTAAAAGTTTAAAAAACTAATAAACATATTGTCAAAAAACAAACAGAAGACCCAAACACAGCAGTGGGCTTTTTCAAATGCCTTGAAGTTATTAAATGTTCCCAGCTTTGCATATTTTTCACAGCTGAGGCCCAAACTAATTTACGGTCTTTATTTATTACTTTGACATGTTTTTAATTCTTCTGAAGTCTGAAATAACCCAGCTTTTTCTCTCTTCTCTTTGTGTTCCAGGTGGTGGCATATCACTACTGCCAGGCGGATAACACGTACACTTGCCTGGTACCAGAGTTTGTACATAGTATCGCTGCCCTGCTGTGCAGAGCGCACCAGCTCAGTGCGTACCGGGAGCTGTTGCTGAGAGAGCCCCACCTCCAGAGCATGCTCAGTCTGCGCTCCTGTGTCCAGGACCCCATGGCCGCTTTCCGGAGGGGGGTCCTTGAGCCACTAGCCAACCTTCGTAAAGGTAAAACACCATGGTGTCATATGTCAATATAACATGTTTGTAGGCTTCCTCTGCTGTGATTCAGTTTGGTCGTTTGCTGTTTAATTCCTATAACCGCTGCATATTACTCTACAGTACTCCAGGAAATGTATCGGTGAAGAAAAACATTCTTTAGATGGCACGGCACTTATCCTTCGCTGAAGTTCAAAAAGCCATCCTAATTGTTTTTATCTATACAACAAAATTTTGTTGGATGCTGGTAATAAACTGTACTCATCCAAAAGGTTTCTAACTGACAACCAACACGACCCAAGTTACAGTGTCAGTTGCTTTATAAGCAGTCTGAAACCTCTGATAGATTTTACAGAAACATTACACTGTGTTCCAAAGGACATCTCTGCCCCAGTTGATGACATTTAATAAACAAATTAGAAAGCTGGTAGAAGATCAGAAGCAGATCAGTTTTGAACCCTGCTTACCTCACATAAACGTCTGCACTGTCCTCTTTTCCTAACTCCTCCCCACCTGTCACGCCTTTTGTGGATAGCCTTCCATGTAATGAAACATAACGACAAATGTATTTTCTGTAGCTGTTGATGTAAAGTGGCTCTAGTATGTGTCAATGCATAATGTTTTGTTAATCATAACGTAAGTTTCTTCCTGTGTCTCTCCCTCCCTGTATGCCAACTAGCTGGAATTATGCTTGAATAGAATTTGAATCTGATATGTTTGAATAACGCCAGGCAAGTGGGCAAGTGAAAAAATGTGACAGTGTGATATCATGTAGGGTCATGAATTACAAGTTTCCCAAACCATTGTCCCACTACTACTTTTAAATTGTACCACATTTTTCGAGATGGAGCAATTGACATGGTCAGCCCAGGGCTTTCAGTTGTTACTCCAAGAACCATTGAACACTTTGATTTCATTTTAACTGCTCTGAAAGTAGAGTGTGTTAGTTCAAAGGTACTGAGCATTCTGTTTTTCAGACAGATAAACCAACAAAACTGTTGCTATCATTCCTCCTCTCTGGAAGCTCTACTTTTTTGTGTTCGCGGGCCGCCTATAATAATATCAGTAATGTTTGGAGTCAACTGTACAGTACTGTTTTGTTTGTGTTATATATTGTGAATGGTCATGGAAATTTTATCATGGGTCTTTTAAAGTCATGGAGAATTTCTGAAATTTTGTCCATGAAAATATGTGTGAACCATGGATGCATTGATACATGTTAACATGTGTCCTTGATCACTGAACCCCAAATTGTTTTAAATGTATGCGTATGGGATAATATGTAAGTTGAAAACAGTAACAGAAAGTATTGATTTAAATTGAAACTTCAGCTCATAAACATTATATGAACGTCAAATGTGTGTGATCATACTAAAGAATCAGGGAAAGTTTCTCCCTGATTTCCTAGAGTAATTCAGCCAGCTGCCACTGAAAATATTAACTGTCGTCTTTACAGAGCAAATATAACTTGACATTTCAGTAGGCAGTGAAGTGGGAGCAGTGGCTGTGTAGTTGATGAATCTAAGTAAAAGCCCATACCACTCACTCTTATCACACCTCTGAGAGAGTGAGGGTTTAGTCACTGCATTGAAACAAGACAGAGGTGTGGACTCAAGTCACATGACTTGGACTCAAGTCAGATTCAGTGCACAAATTTCATTGACTTCAGACCTGACAAAATCAAAAAAGACTTTCAACTTGATGTGGATTTAAACATAGCGAGCTAATTCTTACCTAATGTCATATTATAACTCTGTTGTTAAAATGACATTACATTTGTCGAAGAGCTTATAATGACTTGTTTAGGACTACAGACTCAAAGTTTAGGACTATGAACTTGACTCAGGACTTGCAGTGCAAAGACTGTAGATTTACCTGTGACTTGCAAAACAATAACTTGGTCCCACCTCTGCCTCTCTGCACATCGTCTTACCTCTGTTGGTTACTGTGTGTGTTTCCAGAGCGGAGGATTCCAGAGGAGGACCACATCATCTTGATAGATGGGCTGAACGAAGCAGAGTTCCACAAGCCTGACTACGGAGACACCATCGCTTCCTTCATTACAAAGATCATTGCCAAGTTCCCCTCCTGGCTCAAACTGGTTGTGACAGTCCGCGTCAATTTACTGGTAAAGAAAGGCTCATTTTATTTTAAAAAAATGTGTTGTCAAAATATTTTTTCTTGCAGTATGATGGAATGAATCATCATCATTCAGACTCATCAAAATTTCTGAATGAGAAATTCTTTTGTTAAAGTCCTCATTTTTCCGGTTTTAATCACGTGTCCCCTTGTTACTGATGACTTATCTTGTGTTATACACCAAATATATGCAAGGATAATTGTATCAGACTATGTTTACATCAAAACCCCTGTCTTTTCTCAGTTTCAAATATTTGATGACTCATCCTGCTCTCAGGGGCGTTTACAAAAGTCCATCCAATCAAATGAGACTTTTGAGGACTAGCTAGCTACAGCTGGCACACAAAACTGCACTTAATCATTTGTGGGTTGCATTAGCTAACAGAGCAATATGAAAAGAGACTGAAAGAGATATGTATCAGTGGGCACAAGGAGGTCTAATTTATTCATCTCTTCCTCATTCTCTTCCTCCTCCTGATCTAACAGTGAGGGAGGTGTGTGGAGAGCCAACACTTCACTGTAGCTCTGTTTCGTCTGAACTCTAAGCCCACCCTCTTTTAACTGTGCAGTGCTCAAATACTCTGTTTCACTGGGATATATGTCACAGTACAGAGGCTAAAGATGCTCTAACTTCTGTTTCACGGGGACTTTAAGGGAGAGTTATAATCAGCTTACTACAGGAGGTTAGCTAATTTGAAAATTCTCTCAGCACGATTGTAGAATGTACCAAAGCTCAAGTCCAGTCTGCCGTCGCCTCTTGATACTCTCACTGACTGCCATCAAACTCTGAAGATTTTGACAAGTGTGGAAGTTGAAAGGTTTTCCCGAGCTGCTCCTCTTTGTCATAGTCTGCTCTATACAGAGCCATTCTTGTCAGGCACATCCAGGAACATTCAAGAAGGAACTGAAGTATCAGTGACCCGGGAATCAAGACTGCATGACAGGGGAAGGAGCAGTCAGTCACTTTGAGTCGACTAGCTTGGCAGGAAAATGACACCGGGTCAACCAGTTTCAGAGATGTGCTGGGCCTGTGTTGAACTCACACTGGCGATGGCTGAGGCTTCGACATGCCTGATGAGACACACGACGGCTGATTTTCTTTGCTGGGATGAAGCGCTGAGCCTGGGATAATAATGTGATAGCTGACATCAGGAGCTCAAGTTATTAATGCTCAGGCAGTGGCCAGGCCGAGGTAGTGTCCATCAGTATGCACTGCACTACAAACCAAGCTCAGCCCATTTGTTTTTATCCTTTGAGTCAGAATTAATATGCGGTTTATGTCAAGGTTCTCTGGATGTGCTAAATCAATCCATTGTAACACTGACATTTTGTATTCAGCTCTTACGTATTCACCTCTATTAATCTGTCAGGATCCGTTTATGGCATGGAAAGATTTTTTCCGATGTCCCGGTTGACTGGACACGGTGCAATTTGCTTAAAACATTGCTGTGAAAGTGAATGTAGGTGGGCCCTGATTGACACAGTGAAGCAGTTTTTTAAATTGAAGAGAATTTTGTGTCACAACCCCTTAACTCGCTAGTCAGTTTCACATGTCACAAGTCGTAGATAAAAAGGGATGAATCATTCATGTGGCATTGGAAAGGCTACGTAATACTCTGTCTTCAATGGAATCCATAAAGAAATACTACTCAGTTGTCATGAGCGGAAGTGTCATGAAAGTGTCACAGTTTTGTTTTGCACTTTGAGCAAACAAATAGGATGTCACCAAGGAGGAAGGGTTCGGGATATTGGCTTTTGCTCGCCAGACTAATATCTGGCTTATCTGCGAGGTGTTGCTGGCACTTCGCTCACCTTGTGGATTATAATCAGTGCATTTCAGTGGCTCTGTGCATGAGTGGATACATGTGTTTGTGTGTGTGTGTGTGTGTTTGCTGTACCTTGTCATGATGAGGAAGGGAGAAGTGTTATCTCACTGAGGCAATGTTTCTTTAGCCTCAGACAGGCAGAGGATTGGAGGATTAAGGTGCATTGATTTCTCCAACCCACAGGACATAGATTGAAATGTGAGCTCTGGCACAGACCTTTGTTAGAAGTGTTCCTGTTGTCCCCCCCCAACATCACATCCATCCCCTGCCTCTTAATACTCACTTTCCCAGTCCTGTTTCTCTCAAAGCCACATTTCCAACAGTAACAACTGTCTGCTTTGGCCTGATAGCTCAGCGTGTTTGCTCCCCTAATGCTCAAAGACAGTCCTCTGATAGTTAACACACACAAGCCATAATTCTTCTGTTTGTCTGTTGTGGTAATAAGGAATACAATTTATACAGCAGAAATGAGAACTAGAAAACGACTCATTGTTTTTCCGGTATTAAGATTTAATTGGTACATTTTCTCATTAAAGGAATTCGTCACCCTCTAAAAGAGTTTGTGTATCAATTACTCACCCAGTGTTACATGAAATTTGTGAAGGAAACTTTGTTTTTCTTGCATGCCTCCGGTAAACACAGAATCCAAAAATGCAGAAAATTCTTTATGAAATGCAGTAATAGGTGACTGAGTTTCAGCAACAGGATAATTGTATCAAAACTTTGGTTTACAAACGTGCACAACTCGTGCAGTAAAATCCAAGTCTCATTATAACAGTCGTAAGCTCAGTACTTCAAAAACAGACAGGTCTTTCAGACGGGGACCTGAACAAAAAGCGAAACTTACCGATGTTTCTTTGAAGCCAGACTCACTTAATTTGGGAGTTGCTGTTCTGCCATTGCCTTGATCAGTTAGTTTGTTTGTGTTATGTTATGACTACTTTGGTGAATCTGAACTAACCCCTCTTAAACACCAAAGTTACACAGTAACGCAAACAAACCACTGTTCGAGACAGAGGCAGACCAGCAGCTCCTGTGTTGAGTGAGGTAAAATTGCTGTTTTTGTCAGTTGAGTCTGGCTTTGAAGAGAGCATAGATGAGTTTTACTTTAAGCTCAGTTTCCTGTTGGAAATGGCTGTTTTTTTTGGGGAATTACTGAGCATACAGCTGGATAAATGAGACTTTATACTGCCTGAGTTGTGTGAGAGTTTGTAAACGGATGTTTTGATATAGTTTTGTTGTTGTTAACCACAGACTGCTATGACTTCATTTTATCAAGAATATTGTCAGTGTTTGGGGTCTTTGCTCATCATGGAGGCATACAAGAAAAACAAAGTTATTGTCATGACTTCAGTGTAACATAGGGTGAGCAACTGTTATACAAAAATCATGGTGGGGGGTGAAGTATCTCTTTAATATAGGTTAGATTGTACTGAACTTGGAAATATATCTTATATGTCACTGACTGTCTTTACCTCCTCTCTTTCACAGGAGATCACCAGCCTTTTGCCCTTCTCCAAGATCTCCCTGGATGACTTCAACGACAACACAGAGATAAGCAACGACCTCAATGCGTATATCCAGTACCGCATCAATGGCAGCAAGGAAATCATGAACAACATTAGCCTGAATGGCAAAGCAGACCCCATCACAGTTGGCAAGCTCAGTAGCCACCTGATCTCCCGCAGCCAGGGTTCCTACCTGTATCTCAAACTCACCCTGGATCTGTTTGAAAGAGGCCACCTGGTGATCAAGAGTGCCAGCTACAAAGTCGTACCTGTCTCGCTGGCTGAGCTCTACCAGTTACAGTGCAACATGAAGTTCATGACCAATTCAGCCTTTGAGCGCTCACTGCCCATCCTGAACGTAGCGCTTGCCTCGCTGCACCCCATGACTGACGAACAGCTGTTCCAGGCCATCAATGCCGGCTTCATCCAAGGGGAGCTGCAATGGGAGGACTTCCAACAACGCATGGAGCTGCTCTCATGCTTCCTCATCAAACGGCGGGACAAGACACGCATGTTTTGCCACCCCTCCTTCAGAGAGTGGCTGGTGTGGAGAGCTGATGGAGAGAGTACAGACTTCCTCTGTGACCCCAGGTCAGTCCTCTGCTTTGAAAGCAAATGCAGCAGCTCAGCAGCTCTCCTTTTAGGAATGTGGGCTACCATTACAGGCATGACAATTCTGTAGAGTGCATCTAGAAAACATTCCTGCCACGCATCACAATTCAACCCCAAAAAATCTGTAGGAAAGTACCCATAAAGCCATGATAATTACATGGCAGCAGTCGAAATAATTAAATTTAGGAGGCTTTTTACAGTAATTTCGAGACCGTGTCTTTCACTGCTTGATATTCAGCCCACAGTACAAATAAATATGCACAGCAGACAGCACTCTCATGTTTGAGAAATAATCATGTTGTTTGTCCATGAATTTTTTTACTTGTGCCTCTGAATTAGTTTTTTAATAGTTGTTGAATCATAGCCACCACTTTGCATGAAAAGCAGACTGACATGAAGGACTCTGTGTAGAGAGTAAGTAGAATGTTCTGATCAATAATTGCAGCATGAGTCATCTCTGAGTCAGGGAAGAAATTGAGTTTGAGATGTTCCCAGGTATTTATTGTAAACATAACAACCCGCCATTTACAAAGCAGTCACTGATGTACTGTATTGCAACTTTGGTATTTTGTTACTAGCAATCAACAATTCACAAGAAGGACACTACTGACATACAGAGATCCCTGCAGCAGACAGAACAGCTGAGTTACCACAGAAAACAAAAGCAAACATGCAATATTGCGTCTTTAATCTGGAGCTCTGGCTGTTTGTGGGTGCCATCGTAATTTAAAATGGCTTGATATCAAAAATATATAGGATTTATTTCTTGAAAGTCCTGTTATTAGTGTGTATTCCTACCAATGTAAAAACATGATAGAAATAGACCTTTAAATCAGTCCTCAGGAAATAAGAATACAAGACAAGTTAAAAACTATGAATACCTTTTTTTATATAATAAAATGTTGGTCTAAACATTTTACATAAAGTATAGTCATATGAATCCCTTGTGTGCTCAATGTAAGTTAAAATAAATTTCCAAAGAGACAAGAGACAATCTGCAGAAAATGATCAGTGTTCCCTGCCGTGCCCTTCTTGCCCTGTGAGACCGGCTTATCTGCTTTCTTACTGCTACCTAATTGTAATTCTGAAGCCACCTCACCCACATTAGAGGCTTCAGTCATTCACACTTAATAAATTGGATGATGTCACTTTGGCCTGCTTTTTTTCCCCCCTCCCTGTTGCTCATCAGTATTGCCTCTGCTCACACAGTGGTGTCTCTAAATGGACCAGAGCCGAGCTTCATATTCTGGTCATTCACAGCCTTCCAACTCCGTCATTAAAAAAACAAAGGCTCAGAGTCTGGCACAGGGAATGCACATGCAGACAAAAGCTAGCTGCACTGCCTCTCTGTTGTGCCAGGGCACGGATAGAGAGAATTTTAACCAGATCAAAGTGATCTGCAATCATGCATGTCCTTTTAATGAAGTTCTGCATTAATTAACGGCAGAGTGCCTGAGTGAAGAAGGAAAGGAGAACCCAGGGGTTTTACACTCTTCCCCATCCTTCACTGGGGGCATTTTCTGCATTTATATCTAACACAGAATAAAAGTTCTCCATCATAATGTCAAGGTTCTCATCATGAACAAAATGAATGAGTAGTTTAATGTTCAAGTGGGACAGATACATCAGTAGATTTACATATGGCAAAGAAACACCATCCAAAGTTTGTCCTGAAGCAGAAGACCTACATTAACCTAGTCTTTTGCTGTTATTCTATTTGTTACCCATCCTCCTTTACAGCTGAGTATCCTCTCTGTTGTTTCCTCACTCAGGACTGGCCATGCTCTTATGGCTTTCATGCTTTCCCGCCAAGAGGGGAAACTGAATCGTCAGCAGACCATGGAGCTGGGACACCACATCCTCAAAGCACACATCTTCAAGGTACGGAAGCTCTACATGCTTTCTACATTCATCTTTGGTTGAAATCCATCTCTTCTAGGAATTTCATGGCGTTCACTCTGTTTATTTATTTATGTATTGTGTCAGTATAGTTCACCAGATGATAAGCTATAGGATGTGAGGAGAAACATGCTGTGTCTCAGTTTAGATACTTCTGTTAGAGCACTTCCATGTAGCACACTGTGTACGTACTTCCACAGTACATGAACTTTGACAGAGTAGTGTTGTCTCAAATTGAATACAGCTATTGTGCATTTACCAGAAACAACAATTCCAACATTTGACCGCTTTGTCTTATAATGGCGAATTGCAGACGAACAGAGCATTGCCTTCAATATCTCACCACTATTGTCTCATGCCAGAATATCTGCTGGCTTGTTTGCTTGTTCACCCGAGCAACTGCTGCAGCTTCCTCAGCTGCTTTTTTAAACAATTTTTGGGGTTTCACTCTTTTCACAGTGTAGCTAAGATGGCGACTCAACTTTTTGACCATTGTGAGTACACCATCCAGGGACACATAGAGTAGTGCATTTTGCCATACTTGGCAGTGTGGACATATTTATGCACTTAAAATAGCAAGTGTAACATCGAAAAATCACCAAGCAGCAGTGAAGTATGGCTCACTGCAATAAGTATTTTTCTATGGCCGGTAGGCGTGTTCATGTATTTTAGGCGGAAAGAAATTCTTTGTAGCATAAGTGAACGTGTCACAGGCATCACAGGACTCTGTTCACTGATTAGCTGCGGGTATTCTCTGGCCACAATTTGCTGCTATGAGTTAAACTATCCCCAACTTTTAGTGTGAAGGCATTTCACTGCAGAATCAAACGGCCACAGCTTAAAGTGGCCACTGCAGCTTTTTGTAGATGTTGCATGGCAGCTTGCCACAGGCCGTACTTCACAGCTGCTTAGTGCACTTTCAGCTTAAATATGGAGAAACGCAAATTGAGACACAGCAGCTGACTTCATTGACTTTATGTATATGTGTTTATGCATTGGTGTTCGTGTGTGTGTGTGTGTGCAGGGCCTGAGTAAGAGAACAGGTGTGTCATCCAGTGTGCTGCAGGCTTTGTGGATCAGCTGCAGTGCCGACGGCCTCTCTGCAGCCTTGGCTTCCCTGAGGAATCTCTACACACCCAACGTCAAGGTAAAGATGTTCTGCAGTTCTGGTGTGTTAGTTGGACCAGAAACAATCAGCCCACCAGCTGATTCGAAGAGGAAATTGGTGATTAATTGAAAAATAATGATGATTTAAAACACTAAACATTTTCTGGTTCCAACTTCCGAATTTTAAATCAGTGTAAATAAAATCTACTTGGTGTTTTTATGCCTACCGGCCATGGCTGGAAGCTTTGTGTGTTCAGGTTGTCCGTTTGTCTGTATGCCTGTACATCTGTCCATCCCATTCTTGTGAATGCAATATCTCAAGAACGCCTTGAGGGGAATTTTTTCAAATTTGGCACAAATGTTCACTTTTGACTCAACGATGACTTGGTTAGAGTTTGGTGGTCAAAGGTCAAGGTCACCGTAACCTCATAAAACGTGTTAATGGCCACAACTCAAGAATTTATACAGTAATTATGACAAAACTTCACAACTAGGTTCCACTGTGACATCGTAATATTGTGCAAAAACACTTCTGGTCATCACTCAGCGTCATTACTCAGGAACAGAAGGGGAGACATTTGTGCAGATTCTGAATTGGTGACTCTAATCGTGGGTGGGTTGAAATTGGGCAGATTGTATAGATCTTCTGTGCTGCTGGGGGGGTAGAGGTGGGTGAAGAATCCATGTTTATAAACTGTAACTGCGACTTGACTGGTTTATGGAGGCATACAACCATGAAGCAGTAATTTGAGTTTGATTGGTGGTCAGACAAAAAATTTGAAGACATCACTGTGGAATCTTGTAACTTAAGATGGACTCTTCTTGTTAGTTTAGACTAATCAACAAGTCCAAATAAGCAGTACCTCCAGGATTTCGCTGGCTGTGTTGGGGATTGGTGCAGCCTGACATCACCAATTTCATGGCAGCTTTTCTAAAAAATTGTGATACATGTTGAGATGTTTATAGGCGTTTCAGGGTTTTCCACACAATTTGAATCTGTATGTGTTCAGGGATGGGGTATTTGCTCTCTCATCTCTCTAAACCCCTCTCCTCCTGGTCTCTTTGCCGGGTTAGCACGAGCTAGCACAGCCGCAGCAGCTAATATCCAACACCGAGCCATTAAACAGTCCAAACAGTCTCACACTGTCACAGAAATGACTCAACCCTGTTGTTAAACCTTTAATAACTGTTGGTTATGTTAGCTGTGTGATGCAAACAGTAAATGCACAGGGCTCACACTCCTGCCGCAGTAGTCTCATGATGAATAGAGAGTGCCACGGTGGGGCAAGAAGGGGCTGAGCGAATCAATACGAATCAATACGAGTCAATACACTGCTACAATGAAATGAGATTTTACCTGTTTAAAATAGTCACATTTGCGGTAAAGTTACAATGATTTGACAAAATTGCAGAAGGTCACGCAGAATTCATGGAAATTGTCTGAATTTGCATTAATTGTCGTGATTGCAACATTGTGACACCCCCAAGGACTGAAATTATTTCCCTAAAACTCTCAAATCCCACACAAACTGATATTTAGTATACAAGGTATTATTAGTGGCATCTGAAGTCCTCAGTTGTCCTCCCTGAATGCTTTGCAACTCCACAGATGGCAATTAAGTTGTGACTTATTATAAATGTCACGCTCTGTTCCTCACACACACTTAGGGGGATGAATGTGAGCTCAGAGCAGATTAAGTTTTGAGACCACCATAAAAAGCAGTATGAGGACGTTCATCGGCCTGACTGACGCACCTTGTTTCTTACCATTAGCCTGATCAGTGACCGTCTCTTGTCTTCAAGGCCATAAGCAAATACCATTAACAGGCGGGCATAAATGTAAATTAATACACAAAATTATAAGTGTCAGAGTGAGTTACCACTGAAGTGTCCCAATTTTTTCTGTTTTATTAGTCCTTGCTTATATCCATTTTTAATTTAGTCCACAAAGTAGTCGCTATTTTTCTGTCATTACCCATTTTCTCATAACATTTAACAATAACTCACATTATTACCCTCTTTTGGAATGACTTACATATGTCTTGCAATATTCAATGTTGCTTATATGATAATGATGAGCGCAAGACTCAGTATGTTCAGGACAATTATAGATTTAGGGAGTGTGTGTCTCATATTAACAATGAATATAGACTAGAGCAAATGAAAAGAGTGTGTCAGTGATAAAAGACAGTCCATGGTACGTTAGTTAATTAACAGCGGCTGGCAGGACTGCACATTGGACGCCAAACACTTATTTGAGCACAAGACAAAAAGAAAAGAAGACACATATATTCAGTTTGCATCTTTGGCAAACTGTTTTACCATTTATATCTTGTAGCTTAATAATATTTCAAGAATAAAATAGCCAGTTGCTTGTTTTGCTTAGCGATTAGCCATTTATGTAGCGGATATTTTCTGGGCATTCTTAATCTAATACAGGCTATACGGAAAATGAAAAATGTTTGCAGGAAATTGGGAAGTAGATATTGATGAAATGTGTGCCAGGATGAAGGAAATAGGAAACCAGAAGAGTTAACAGGTCAGCACAAGATGAATGGGGGACGGAAAGTCATTTAAGGATAACATTTTTCTTTACTATAAATATGAAGTATATACTTACTGTTATTATTTATTCAGATCTTCAGTTAGACATTGACTTCCTCAGATAGTCTATTAATGATTTGCTGCTTCTGGAGCCCTCTCTGGTTTTGTTTTGAGGGGGAGAAAATCACCAGCCTTTCCTAGATTATGTCACGATGATGTATTCTGGCTTGAAGCTAAATTATCCTACATATTTTCTTAGCGTTTCAGTGGTATTCCATCACTCGTTGTCATCCTCGTTGTCTATTTGCGAGTTATTGTTTGCAAGTGTAGCATCACTCAAAGAGACGTTTACAGAATGACCTTGTTCTGTCCTCTGGGAAAAGCAGAGAATCGCTGTTAATTCATTCCACATCGGATCCAACAAAAAACACACAATTTCATTTCCTGTTGTCGGATACTCATTTGGCTCCACGGTTCTGTTTGACTAAGCATTTATTATTGATTTCCTCATCACGGAGGAGAATAACACACTTAATAATTGCATTCAGTAGAATGTGACCACTTCATTTGGTGTCTGACCTTTGCTTGGAGAAAAATCTCTGAAGCTGAAGGAGTGAGAGCTTTTGCACCGAAATGAGCTACAAGGGGAAAAATCAAATGCATCCTAGAGTCTGAGATCCAGATTCTGCTGCTGTTTAAATTAGGCACTGACTGTGGTGTTCACAAATCCTTGAAAGTCATGGATTGGAAAAATGTATGGCTTTAGAAAATTGTCTAATCCCCTCATCTTGTTGCATCTCCAAAATAACAAACCCACACCATGTTATGTATTTTAAATTCTAGTCAAGATCCCATTTTTATAGACCTCTGTAATGTCTGTGTGTGATATCATTAAACAGTGTAGAATTAATGTTTTATCAAGCTTTGGAGGTACTTGAGGAACATTTGAGGAGGAATAATGAGTGCATAAGGATTCACATGATCCTCGCAGATCGAAACCGTGATATGAGACTAGCTATCATCCCAGATTTTAGATATTATAATATCGCAAATGTTGTCATTTCCTGGCTCCTGGTTGGCTGCATTACAGAAGTGATGTAATTTTTTGAACTTGCCAGACCAGACTGTTCTAGCTGTTCCAATATTTGCCTTTACCCACGGACTCATTAAATCCATTTGGGCTGCACAATAAATCAAATATTAATCACAGTTACGATTTTGGCTCCCCACAATTAAATGAACATGACCGGCTGTGATACTGACGTTAGAAATGCGTGCCCCGCTCATAGAAAACTCTGCTGCATATCAAATCAAACACTTCCCAAACGAACAGCCAGCCTCTACTTTTAGGAGCTGTCATGCCGCTACCCGTGCACCCCGCAGTGTCAGCCTGTGAAAACTTAGATGAATGATACGACTGCAGATGGGCAAAACGAAAATTATCTGTCATCAACCATCATCATCAATCATCATCATCAAAAAATACAGCGTTGAATACTTATCCATCCAGCTCTCATTACAGACTGGAATAACCAATGCATTTGTATTCCATATTTGTTGATTAGCAGGAATGTAGCACAACATGGACGTGAAACTGAAAGACAGCACAATACACAGCAGTAATACTAACAGTGTACAAATTACTTATGTCTAAACCCAGCAAGACAAAAACAAACAAACAAAAATACCAGACAGACAAAAAAAACATTCAAATAAATAATAAAAAAAAGTAAATAAATTAAATTAAATTCAGGGAGTCCAGAAAGTCCATGGAAGATATCATAAATGTTTAGTCTATCTTTAATTTTGTTATCCTGAGTTTTCATGTTGTAATTTTGCTTTTTTGGTTTCTTTTATTCTGTACACACAGTATCTATTGTCCATCCTTGAAGATGGATCCCTCATCTGTGGCTCTTTCTAAGGTTTCTTCCATCTTTCCCCTTTGAAAGGAGGATCAGGGGTATGGGAATGGAGGGTGTCATATACTGTACAGATTGTAAAGCTCCTTGAGGCAAATTATTGATTTGTGATATTGGGCTGTATGAAAAAAATTGACCTAACATGGTTACAGAAAGCCATATTTTGAAGCCTCTATAGCTTGCTCTGTTGGTCGGTCGATCAGTTGGTTTGGACTAGGAGGTTGAAATTTGGCATTGGGCTCAAAAAAAGGCACATAACTTATAAATGAATTCACAGATTTATGGAAAGATTGTTCATGAGCTAAAGGACAGCTGATAAACTGTTCATGCCAGTTGGCAAAAAGGTGCATCTCATGGATTAAGGCGCGTCCATGATCGCACCTGTCACGAATTCACTCTTGTTTACCTTGAAATCACAGTATGGGAGCAGGTCTTCTGTTTTCTTATTTTGGCAGTCACATTAATCTTCACTCCGTTTAAAGGAAACGTTAAAGACATCTTTTATTGTCTTTTACATAAGATGGCCTATAAATGCAATAAAATGTAGTTGTTTGCAGTTAACGCAGGTGCACAGATGGCAACACTTTGATAGCAGTGTTCCAACACCAGCTGTCTGTGTTTGCATTTATACAATCAGGTGAGCCGTCTGCTGATGCTGGGAGGGGCAAACGTGAATTATCGCACAGAGGTCCTGAACAACGCGCCGGTGCTCTGCGTCCAGTGCCACCTTGGTCACCAGGAAATTGCCTCCCTGCTGCTCGAGTTTGGGGCCAGCGTGGACGTGGTGTCTGAAAACGGCATGAACCCTCTCTGTTTCTCAGCTGCTGCAGGACACTTGGGACTTGTCATGCTGCTCTGCAAGAGGGGGAGCAAGGTGAGGAGCTTATAATTTTAACCCTGTAGCTCTATAAGCAAACATGAGTTGGAAATATCAAACTTGTGATGATATAAATTGAACAGTCACTAGGCAGAAGCTGTGTCATCCCTGCTCCGGCATATTTCCTGTGTTTTTTGCAACAGAACTAACCATGTTCCACTTCCACCAGGTTGATCATGTAGATAAGAGTGGCCAGTGTGCCCTCGTCCATGCCGCTCTCCGAGGACACCCAGAGATTATCCAGTACCTGCTGGAGCTAGAATGGACTTCTGAGGGGGAGCAGCAGGACTGCGCTCTGAAGAACAAAGCTCTGCAGCAGGCTTTGATAGCGGCCTCCAGCATGGGACACACACAGGTCTGACACGCACAGATTTTTCTTTTCTTTACACACAATCAACCCTCATGAGACACCTAACATGTAAAAACAAATTAATGAACCTGAGGATATGATAAAAGACACTCCTCATAATGAAACCGTAACCCATTACAAAAAGGGGATGTACTTGAAAGAAAAAATTGTTTTGCAAAAAAGCACTTTCATACTTTACATCAGCAAAACTCTTTATTGTTTCTTGTGTGTTTTTGCAACTATTTTATTCATAGAATTTCAGAGAGCAGATAGAACTAGATATAAAATCTAAACACATCTTGCTGTCAGTGATCATGAGTTTAAGTTCGAAGTATTATTTGACCTTGTATGTCTGAAAGCTGGATTCAGGGATCGATCACAGTGCAGTGCCTACGGCTGCCCAGGTGCAATGCAGGCTCAAGGTTTATTTTGGCTTCCTCATTAGCTGGAAAGGGTTCCCGAGGCCCGGCTCAGAATAACAGAAGTGGGCCGAGCTGAGCTGTCAACCCACATGTAGAAGAGGACCCCGTTAAAGTCGAAGAATTAATCAGATTGGACTCAACTCACATATTCTCGCACAGTGGTTCAGGGACGAGCGCTTCTCTAGTCTGCTGTGATTAATTTATAAGCATTTTCTCAGGCAGCAGTATCCCATTTGTTGCTATTCTGCTGCAAAATTAGCATGTTGTATAACCTCTTGAAGGTTTATTTGATATCTTATGCTGAAACAGTATGCCATTAATCTAAGTTTCTTTTTTGGCAGGTTGTGAGAGGCTTGCTGGCGTTGAATAATGAGCACGCTGTGCAAATTGATAGCCACGACACTCTGTGGGGAGAGACAGGTATGTTTTCATCCATCTTTTAGCATTACGTGGCTCCCTTGTATCATCACCTGCTGTTTTAGCATTCTGGCCCTTGCTGCTGTGATTGCACGCTGCAGTGGAAGGTCTTGTATCTCTCCTCTGCACAGTAATGCTCTCTGTTTGATGTAGAGGTCGCTCATCCCAAATGTGTGTCCATTTTTTATGTCTGTACCAGGTTTTCCTGCGCTGTGCTCTCTGGTAAAAGCATTACTTATTGTGGCTCATGTGGGTTTCTACTTAAAGTTTGGTCAACACAGCATTTCCTCTGAGCAATGATTTTCCAACATGCCGCTGGCTTTCAGCTGCAGTATCCTGTGGCGCTCTATGTTAAGGTATTGCCGTCAGTTTGGACATTTTGAAGTTAATCCACCATCTGTTGCACACATTGCTGGACACATTTAGAGAAACCAGGGATATTTCTGTTGAACCACATATTGATTATAATCCACTTAAGGTGCTTTCACACCTGTAGTTTGGCTCATTTGATCCAAACAAGGGGAAAAAAATGATACATTCCTGATGATACAGTCCTGTTCATGCTGACTTTTTACAAACAAACCAAGAGGAGTAAACATGACATTTTACAGGCTGACAGGTAACTTGTTGATTGGACAGTTTTGGCAATCGTCATCCTGCATTATCAGGACCCACATGGGGAAATCAGACGCCAGTGACTGACAGAAGTTTATGCAGCACTTTAATGCTTCTGATGTGTATGTTTATGTTCTTCGGTGTAACAAAGAGCTCACAAAGAAATAACTGAGTATAAGCATTATTAGTATAATTACACTGCAAATCAACTGCCTGGTATGAATAATGACTAGCAAGTAGAGACAGGAAAGGAAAGGAGGCGTCTCGAACAGTAATGGTTTGAGGCTTCGTACTGTAGGATCACTGTCATACACTTTTTCATGCACTTAATGAACTGACAAAGTACACAGAAGCACATACAAGCACAGCAGCTTTAAGAGCTTTCTAATCAGGGAAAGTAGCCAGGCTGACATGCATACATGTTACCTTGGTTATCAAGGATTTGCATGAATAGCTTATATACCTGGCCTTATACAGATCAATTAAGAGATTGCTTCCTGAACAGATTTCATGATCAGCAGATAGATGTATTTGTCATTTAGCTTTTGAAGTCACATCTGCTCTCATGAGGTTGGTTTGTTTGCTTTCACACTACAAACAAATTGCATCAGAGTCCACTTCGAAGTGGACTGAGACCTACCTTTTTTAGGCGGTCTGGGTTTGGTTGTATGGTCCGCACCAGGGTTTGATTGACAGCTTTCCCACCAGTCCAAATGAACCATTCTAACTGGGCAAACGAACCTGAGCTTGTTTTAACACAACCAAACAGGTTAGGTTTGAAAGCACCCTCAGATCTGGTAAGTTTGTGCTTCTGCCTGATTTAAGTTGAGTGATGACAGAAAGTGAGAGACAATCAGGAGTAGATGTTGTGGACGGTGGCTGTTGTTGATGGCCTGCTCAAAGCCATTTGAGATTGATTGAGATTGATTGAGGAAATGGTGCAGACAGCCATGTGGAGCAGCAGGAGAACAGTATAAAGTCTAAGAGCTCGAAGCGGCTGTCAGGTGTAAAACTGGTTAAATGAAAGCCGGACAAAGTAGAGAGCAATGGCTACCTCGCTTAACTGCTGTGGCTCCACACTTGCGATGTTCACATTTACAATGTTGTTGCTGTGATGCTGCTGCAGAGCTGCCTGCCACTGTATCTACTGTATTAAAAGCTAGTAATTGACTCATTTATGAAGCTGTGCAAGCCACTACATTGTCAACGACACAGTCATGCAAATATTTAACAATAAAAAGCCTTGTGTAAACAAATGAAGGGATTCTGTCCACAGAAACATTGTCAGAAAGCTTTTGTTTCTAAAACGGAAACAGGAGTGTTTGAGTTAAACATAAGTATTTATATTTCT
This sequence comes from Cephalopholis sonnerati, assembly GCA_019142605.1. Classification (NCBI taxonomy): domain Eukaryota; kingdom Metazoa; phylum Chordata; class Actinopteri; order Perciformes; family Serranidae; genus Cephalopholis; species Cephalopholis sonnerati. The sequence goes on from JAGQAX010000012.1 coordinate 21,097,650, forward strand.
TTGGGTCTGTGAGTGATCTAAACATTGAATCTGTAGTGAAAGATGGCATTGCACTGTTAAAAAAAATTAGTGAGCCTCTGAATTTCTAGATGTGCTGGAGCTGAGCAGCAGCCAAACAGCGCCTGATCAGCACTGCTCACACGGGCAGTATGGCTGCTCTAACCTGTTGATACCTATAACACATGCGGTGTGGCCCGAGCCAAAGGGCTGGGTGATAGGAAGAAAATCAAATATCACAATTTTTTTTGACCAAATAGCTTGATATTGATATTGTGATTATATTTTAGGGTTGACTATCGGTGCTTTTGCAAAATATTTACACAGTTTGATTTTTGATTAATGATCACCAGTGATGTAGATATAATGATAACATGGGTAAAGACAAATAATAGAACGGCTAAAACAGTCTGCCAAGTTTAGAAAATTACATCCCTTGACCCTAATACAGCCTTTGAAACCAGAAAACTTCCGATATTTTGATGTCAAAAGTCTAAGACGATAACAAGTCTTGTATCACAATGTCAAAATATTATTCATATATTGCCCAGCCTGGTCAGAAATACACCCTGTGGAAGGATTCCCTGCATGAAGTGGACATAAAAATATTGATTCGCACATCTGCTTTGTTTTCTGCTCCCAGTTTAAGTACTAAAAATATTTTTGAGACAAAATATGAGTTTCAGATTCATGCAGTGTTAGAGCTGCAGTGTTTCTTGTGAATGTTTTGAAATGTTTGAAACGTTTGTCTCTCATCTCCAATGTGAGCTTTTGCTCTGAGACTTTAGTGATCCAGAGTTATAAATGTTCAAATCTCACCCCTTCTTGTTTGACAACAGTGTTTGATGCTTTTTTTATGCACAATCATACTAGAATAGATTTTTAAAAAGGGAGAATTTTAATAATAGTCTCTTTGTGTCTGTCTCAGTTGTAAGCCAGGAGGATTTAGCTCTGAAAGTTTGGTGCTACAGGAATGTAGGTCAGCCTGTTAGTGGAGATACTGTCCACAGTTTGGTTAACTGGTGCTTGTGCTAAATGACTGCAGGACTTCAGACCTTATTACAGTCCTGGGACAAAGAGTTGTCCCTCTGAACAATTACTTTGTGGAACCGCTGCTCTGTTTCGACTGATATAACTGGAATCTGTGTTCAGGTGCAATCAAAAAACCAGCCTTCTTGTTGTAATAATGTCCGAAGCTTTGAGTCGTGTTACTAAACCTGGATATGACTATTGCTGTGATTACTAGTAATCATACTCTCCAGGAGCCACCTGAAGCCGCTGCAGTATTTACCTCTAAGCTCTGTTTACAAAGTGGCTGTTAAATCACAGCCAGCGCGCTCTTGGCATGCCTTGTGAAGTAATGAAATATGAGGTCACAGGTAGCGATAGAAAGGTGCTGAGCTATGGCACCGCTGACCTGAAACAAAGTGACTCCCAAACCCTTGACATTACTGCATATTTAAATAGTTTTGCACCTGCCTGACACTGATTTAAATTTAAAATGAGACCCAGGCTAATCTGCATTCAGGGAAAATAGGAAAGTAAACACAAATGCGACCGCAATGTTTATTTTTTGTCCACTGGGTCGTTCTTAGAGAGAAAAAAAAAAAGATGCATTTTCTGCAGAGACAAAATGAATTGATTATTTAGTGCTGTATCACAGAGATGCAGCATTGTACCTCTACAAGTTCACCAAAGACAGTAAAAATGACTCCACTCATGTTGGCTGGATGCAAACAACAGAAATGATTAGCACTGAGCGACATATTAAATCTCAGTTTCACCTCAAATCCCTTCGCTACCATTGAGCGTGCAGATTTAATAATCCAACCTGGTAGCAGCCGGCGCTCTGAATGCCAAAACCGACAAAGTTCCTGCAATATCCCCTTTAAAACCGGCCATTCATCGCTGTCTCTGAAACAATTCTCAGATAACAACCTGTCTCTGTGAAGATGCATTTCATATTTAAAATTCAACGGAATATTACATCTCTATGCAAATAGGCCCACTGTCTCCTGTGTTTAAATAGAGGCAGATTGAATTGCACATCTGTGCAAGCTCCATCTCTTAAAATCCCCTCTTAGGATGCAAAACTCTCCTCCGTTATGCAAAGAAAGGTAAATTAACTGCACAGAATCATTCGTGTTGTTGTGAAAACACAGCAGATAGACTAGCTCAAGGCAAAACCCAACAAATTCTAGTGTTGCATGAGTGTAATCTTTTGTAGATCATGTATCATTTTGTGACACATTTTGTTGTTTCTACCCCGTGGTATGCGGAGATGAGTACCATCCTCTGGCATTGTGTTAGGCATTATAAAAATGAATAAATATATAACATTTCATGACAAATGTAGTAGCCAGTGGGTACTTCAATGTATAATATTCTAGTCAGTTGTTGTCATAGCGGTAATCCATTTAAATAACATATTTCATTTATTTGAGGCAGGATTTACAAACAGTTTTGGCATTGAGCATTTATTTTGTGGTAAAGGCTTTTTCTGTACATTCATGCTGGTCTAGACTTCTGTCGAGTGCTCCAGACTTCAGGTCCTCAAGGTACTGGAGAACGGCTGCCCACTGCTCTTAACGCTGTAGTTAGAAAAACTTAAATGCAGGGGACAGATTCTGAATATGAGCGGCACAAAATGCACTTGAGGTCTTTCTTCCTCTCTACAAGGCTCTGCTGTTCTTTCCTTTCATATGAACAAAAAGCACAAGTCTTCCTACAGTATAATAACAGCACAGCATGAGCTAACCCAGGCAGCTATTTGTGGGTTTGCTCAGGTGCCTGGGGAAAAGATGCTCTTTATTCTCGCATCAAGTGACAAACACCTGCATTTTTACTGTGAGCGCTGAAAGCAACACTGTAGTTAGTTCTCTGATGAGAAGATATTTCTCTACGGGCTTTATTTATCAGCATTTTGTAGAAAATATGATCATGCATAAACAGGAAGGTGAATTATTTACATGCATAAATAAATGCTCGTAAATAAAAAAAATACCTTCATGAGCTGCAGGGAATTTAGCTCCTCTTGTCACAAATTTCGTCCTTTTAATGTGGAGCAGTTATAAAAGAAAAGTTTTCTGATAACAGATTAAAATTTTGTTCACAAGAGGTGGAGGCAAAGTATGGCTGTGTGTTCAGCATAAATGCATTTCTTATGTAATTGAGCATCTGCTGAGTCCCCAGGCAAAGCAAACTTGCCATTTTACAAATGACAGTCAATGTCTCAGTGTTGCCTTTTTTAGGTTGCCTGCAACCTTTTGTAATTGACATTTTATCCATTATTGAATTATAGTTAATTGAGCTATTTATTAATTTTACCCTGAGGAAAAATATAATCTATAACATCAGCAAGGAAAAATTGAAAAATCCCAAACTCTGGTTATAAATGATTATTTAGAGCCTTTTATCAGTGTTGGTCAAAAGGCTCCAGGTTGTTTATCTACTGAGCTTTGGCTAAAATGCCAGGTCACAACCTCTTTGTTGTTGTTGGTGTGTCTTGGGTTCCTCCAGCCGGGTGGTGAAGTGGTGGTGGATAAGGACATTATTATGTGTTTACTTTGTAAATCTGTTTTATCAGACGGTGATTCAGAGTCTCCTCCTCAGGACACTGTCAAGGCAGCGTTGTAGGTGGGCTACAGGAGTAGGCAGAGCCGAGTTGAGTCAGGCTGATGAATAGCTTACAAAACATAAGATAAGATAAAATAAGGCAAGACTATATTGATAATACTGAAGTCAAACTTGAACAGTAAGCGGCCACAGGTAGAAAAATGAGCTCCTTCTCTGAGGAGCAGGAACACTAAGATGCTCTGGTATCAAGAAACGTTTGTAAATACTATTAACTTAAAAGAATAGTTCACCCCTGAAATTCACCCTTTGTTACATTTAATCTGTGAAAAAAAAAAAATTCTCACGTCCATGGTGAACAAAGAATCCAAAAGACATATTCTTGATAAATTAAAGTCATTGGGGATTACATTTAACAACAGCAAACTATATCAAAAGATCAGTTTACAAACTCACTCACAACTCTTGCAGTATAATCCAAATCTCATTTATCTAGTCGTATGATCAGTACTTCCCAAACACATGCATTTTCACTAAGACCATACTATTTAGAGCATTTCCACATAAACAGTGCAGGCACGCTGCTCGTCTGTGTGTGACTGTTTATGCCAGTGTTTTAAATAGTAGGGTTTTAGAGGATGCATGTGTTTGAGAAGTACTGATCATACAACAGAGTAAATATGACTTGGATAATAGTGCGCGAGTTGTTCGAGAGTTTGTTTACGGATGTTTTGATATAGTTTGGCTGTTGTGAAACGCAGCCCCCGTAATTTCATTAAGGATTTTTTTTTTCCATTTTTGGGTTCATTTAAAGGTCCAGTTTGTAGGATTTAGTGGCATTTAGCAGTGAGGTTGCAGAACTGAAACTTCTCCCATGTGCCAAGAATGTAGGAAAACTATGGTGGCTGATGCAAAAATTTAAATTGGCCCGATCCAGAGCCAGTGCTACAATTGTCCATTTTGGGCTACTGTAGAAGAAAAGGGCAGAGGAAGAGGGCCTGCTTTGTTTGTAGATATAAGTGGCTCATTTAAGGTAACAAAAACACAACAGTTCTTATTTTCAGGTGACTCATAAAAACATAGTTCAGTCTGGACCGCTTAAAAAAAAAAAAAACTTTATTTGCATTTGCAGTATTATATTTCGCAGTATGGCTCTGTTCTGGGGCCTCTGCCTTTCCTCAGGCCTATGTAGAAAGCCTAAGGCGGAGAGAGCACACCTCCCTGCCCTTCCATATGCCTACATGGAAAGCCTAATGCAGGGAGAGCAGCAGCAAAGACCCCCCAGAAACAGAACAGAGCAGCATCAATGACAAACAGAAATGACATTGATAAGTCAGACACAGCATGAAAAGGAGGAGCTGGGGTGGAGGCAGGTTGCAAAGGGGCTTGCAGAGGAAGCAGTGACAGTAGGCAGGCCAGAGCAGTTTAAATAGGGCACCCTGAATGAGATTTGCTGATTAGTTGCATTGAAGAACTGCTCTGTCAGTTGATTGGGCTGTTTGAGATCAGCTGATGTAGCTGGGATGTGATCTGAGCTTGACATCATGTCCTGCCTGAACTTGCGCTATGCTCAATTCATAAATATTACGTACACATTCTGCCAATAGATGGCCCTAGATCCTAAACACTGGACCTTTAACATGAGGATATGGGGACGACACAGAGCAGGGAGAACTTCTAAGAATAAACTAAGTGTAAAAACAGGCGTCACTTTCAGACATCAACAAACTGTACAGCTGTTGATAGTTTGTTTGGTGTAACCCAGCATCATCCCAGGTGCCTCTAATATTGCTCCCAGGAGCCCTAACAGTCTAAGTTTAGCCACTCAGAGTCATTGTTCTCCACTGTGCTGTGTGTGATGATATCCATATTTTGAGCAGATGGAGGGTGGGGTTGTTTGGCTCTGATGACTGTTCATCCAGATGGATGATGTCAGTCAGATATGGAGGCTCAGCGGCTCCTCAGATCTCTCCGAGGTGAATGTGAGAGCAGAGCTGTTCCCATTCTTACGGTGGCTCTCCCTCTGTTGAGATAAGCAGCGCTCATTTAAGACCGGCCCATCTGCTGCCATACGTCAGCGGCAGAACTGTAAGCATTGAACATTTCAAGAATCTGTCTTTGTTTTCTTCACAGACCCCAATACAAGCGCAGTTTTTTTTTCTTTCTTTTTGTTAGAAATTAATTAGACACAGTTAATTCCAGTTAATCGTGTTCTGAAAAAAGATACAAAATATAAACAAGAATGGGTGTTTAACAGAACTGTCTGACTTTGTTGTCTAATGTTTGTCTGTTGATGCATAAAATGACTGGATTCTCATCTCTGTGTGCAAGGCCCGGGGAGCTGGAGGCAGGAATTTAATGAGTTTAATAAGCATAGCATAATTGTCTGTTTTTAAACTCAATTAGCACCAAACATTAGCCTGCTTTTCTCTGCTCGTCTTTGAAGAATAGGAAGGGCTCAGGGATTGCAAACACTATTTATTACCAAGCCTTTCCTTTCCCACGTACTTGTGAGTTATTAAAGACCCAGGATGTTGCTCCTGAACAGCACGTCTGTGTGTACCGTACATGTTATCATGTTCACTAATCTTCTTGCTTTACAGTGTCCTCTCTGGCTTAGTGCTGTTAAGTGTTTAAATTCCTCTCTTATCTCAGCACCGTACTGTTCCCTTACCTTAACTTGTTCCTCTGTGCAGATGGAAATAAAGTAGTCAGACCTAACGTCTCCTTTCTCGTCCTCTCTTTAGCCTTGACGGCAGCAGCAGGCCGGGGGAAGATGGAGGTATGCACCTTCCTGTTGGAGCAGGGGGCGGTGGTGCAGCAGGTCAACCGGCGGGGGGTGTCTCCTCTTTTCTGTGCCGTCAGACAGGGACACTGGCAGGTGAGGCGCACTGAGTGGCTCTTTTGTGGCAGACGCACTGTCTGTCTGTATCCACAGCAACCACACTGCTTCAAACTACAATTACACCTCAACATTTTCTTCCTCTATATCTTCTTACAGTGTGTCACTGTACACAGTGTAGGTTTTATGTCCTGCCCTCAGAGCTGTCTGTGGTCTGTTTCCTGACACAGAGTCATGGTCCCTGCTAAGTGAACAGTTTTGTGTGAGCTCTTTGCACCTAGGGCCAGGTGCATGAAACTTGTAGATTCACAAGTAGAACTGTGTGTACGCACAGAGATGGAAATATTAAATGAATTTGATGCATTGAAAACACAACAGTTGCTTTGCCAGCTAATATTAGGTTAAAAATACAACATTTGCCCTATTTAACGTTATTTTTAGTATAAACTACACTGCTCAAAACAGTTAAGGGAACACTTAATCATCGCAGTCTAACACCAAGTCAGTTAAACTTCAGGAATATCAATCTGTCCATTTAGGAAGCAAAAGTGATTGTGAATCAGTTTCAGCTGCTTTGGTGCAAATCAAAGTGACAACAGGTGCAGTAGAGAGGCAGAAGCAAGACAACCCCCAGACAGGCAATGGGTTTACATGTGGTGACCACAAACAGTCACTCTCTCCTCATCCTTCCTGACTGATTCTTCTCTAGTTTTGTGTTCTGCTGGTGTCCTTGTCACTACTGGTAGCATGAGGTGGTACGTGCAGCCCAGTGAGGTTGCACTCAGGGGGCTGTAGACACTTCTGAGTTGCCGCGATGAAATTCTCACAAGTTGGATCAGCCTGTGATTTCAATTTTTCACTTTTATTTTTGCTGTGATTTTGAATCCAGCCGTCAATGGGCTGATGATATTGGTTTCCCTTGTTACGTCATTTTATTAACAAATTATACAGTGTACATCAGTAAATATTTCAGACTTATATAATTCATTCATCAAGATCTGATGTGTGATGTAAGAGTTCCCTTAATTGACTTGATGCAGAAACATATAATAACGTGTCTGTACACCTCTTAGAGCTGGGCGATATAACAACAATGTACAATATATCTTCTATATTTTAAAGCAGGATATAAATTTAGACAACACTGTTTATATTGACATTGGGTCAGGTTACATTACATAGTGTGTACCACTGTGCATCTCTCCTTTCTCACACTCTTCGCCCCCTCGCTCACTCACAAGTTCTCCAGCAACACTCAGAGACACAGAGCTACTCCTCTGTTTCATGTCTGTGCTACGCTAAATCAGTCTGAGATGAAGTTACCGCAGCAGCACACGTGCAGTTCAGCACTGTTCTGCTAGTTTATGTGTGAGGTGGATCATAGCGCGTTGATGTTCTTCTTGGTAGTTGTAGTCTAGAGTGTGACACCGAGACAGCGCCTGAATGCAGGCGACAGATCTGTTTAAAAAATGCAGCGACAACACAGACATTTCATGTACAAGACGTATATAACACGGACAAAGTGTCTTTCACTTCTTTCCTCGGCCTCTCTGTTGATGCTCTGTGCATACATAAGCACTAGATTCATTTGAAAGGCCATAGAAAATGACTTTCTAACTCCCCCCACAAAGATTTAATCGTGTCAAACTCCAATGGATTTAGGCCTACTTAATACTTTTATAGTCATGTTACAGTTTTGTGTCCTGTGCTGCAAACCTTTACACCTCTGTAGCTCCAGTGCTGTGTGCAAAAATATTAATGTAGCCCATTTTATAGAAAATACTGATATATGTATCGTGTATCACCAGCCAGCCTGTGAGTTTTTGTTCTTATCGCCCAGCCCAAACACCTCTACTAGAAACACCCTTAAACATGTACTTACTTGTGCCTACTCCATCACTAATTAGACTTGTCAGTGATAAAAACGGCAAAGAAGAAGTGCCATTTAACCAACTGTGTCATATCGCCAGGGTTCTCCAACAGAGTAGCTGTCATTACAAGGCTACATGTAGTGTCCGCACCACTAATTCATCTTATTTCTGCAGACCACCATCTTGATACAATCTCAATCATCATCATTATTAAACGTCAGAGGGATGATCAATAATTCATTCATATAGCGCTCATGTGGAAACACACTTTACAAAGTACTCCGCAGTTCAGGATAAAATTAAACAACCATTAACAGGGAGATGATGGCTCACATGTAAATAAAAAGAATTATGAAATCCATCACTCATAATTTAATAAGTTTATAAATGTGCCTTTGACGGACATTTTACAGGACGCTGTGTAGCCTGCAAAATAATGACACAATAAGTGAAACTGGCAAACATCCCAAAAACAAGATAAAACCAAGATTACTTGATGTTAAAAAAAAGTGAATGTGCTTGATGTGTGTTCTTCTGTTTCCTAGATTGCAGAGTTGCTGTTGCAACACGGTGCTGACATCAACATCAGCGACAAGCAGGGCAGGACCCTACTCATGGTGGCTGCCTGCGAGGGTCACCTGAGCACCGTGGAATTTCTGCTTTCTAAAGGTGAGCTACTGCAACACCCTCTCCACAGAACATTAAGTCTCATTCACCAAGACATTAGAAGGCAGGAATAGTCATTAGCTGTTTTAAATGAGAGTGTTAATGAGAAGTGTTTAATGACTGCTGTTTGTCTCCAAGGTGCATCTTTGACTTCGATGGACAAGGAGGGGCTGACACCTCTGAGCTGGGCATGTTTAAAAGGACACAAGAACGTAGTGCAGTTTTTGGTGGAGAAAGGAGGGGTCATCGACCACACGGACAAAAACGGACGAACTCCGCTGGACCTCGCTGCTTTCTATGGAGATGCAGAGATTGTAAGTGAAATTAGTTTAACAGCTTGATACACACACAAAAACACACATTTAGTCTCAACTGAGAGCGTCCCTGTGCCATTATTGAACACACACTCTTCTGCGTTAGGCCATCTAATGACTGTCAACACAGTGTGTCAGAGTTTTTTAACTGTTGCTGCTCCCCTCGTGTAGGTCCAGTATTTGGTGGAGAGAGGAGCGGTGATAGAGCATGTGGACTACAGTGGGATGAGGCCTCTGGATCGGGCCATAGGCTGTCGGAACACGTCGGTGGTGGTGACTCTGCTGAAGAAGGGGGCCAAGCTGGGTAAGCACAACACTTAAAAAAGGGAAGAAAAAACTCTGACCTAGGTGTAACACCAACTGGAAACGTGGAGTGTTTCGTTCATGCACACATGTAGCTTCATGTGCCGTCAGATAGTTCACCACTTAGTCAGCTGTTACTCCTGTGGTCTCCAGAAACTGCCGGTGGTCTGCTGAGCTCTTTCACGTCTCAGTAAACACACACAGACTTTCAGTATTTTGTTTTGCCTCCGTGTCGAGCTTGTTTCTGTCTTGCTCAGTATCTCGTGGTACTAAGAATAAGATCAGACTAATTTTGTGGAATGTTGTGGAAAAACCCTGTTTCCATTCCTGCTTTTCACTCAATGTTCAGCTCGTGTGTGTGTGTGTGTGTGTGTACGCTCACTCTTACTGGTATGTAAGTGTGTGTGTGTGTGTCATTCCTCTTCTCCCTCGTGTGCTGCTTGGCTAATTTAAGAATGTGACTTATCACCTAAATGACATTCATAGAGCTATCTGGGTCTGCAGCTTATCTCCAGTGCACTCTGCTGTCTCAGAGAAAAAAAAAAAAAAAAATTAGTAATGGGCAGAACCCATAAATTTCCTTTCAGCACAGTTAACACTCTGCATGCATTTACTGCTGAAAACACAAGGCCATTTCAAGTATAATTGTATATTGTCACACTACACTCTGTAACACTTTTTCCTTTCACTACAAATGACTACCCTTGCTGTTGCATGACCTCTTTTCTCTTCACTCTCTCCCTCCTAACTCTTAAACTGCCTACAATAAACTAAGGCTACAGAACGTCACCTTACGATCGATCAGGTACAATCTTTAGGTAACTTTACCTTGTACCAATTTCCAGAGAATACAGTGACCATCTGTTGGCACCAGTAACAACAACATAACACGCCTCTCTCTCTCTCCCCTCTGCACCCACAGGGAACGCTGCTTGGGCAATGGCTACTTCCAAGCCTGATATCCTGATCATCCTCCTGCAGAAGCTGATGGAGGAGGGAAACCTGCTTTACAAGGTAATGTGCAGCTGGCAGAGAAATTACATGAGCTCCTTTTAGGCCCTGATCACACAGAAAGCATTTTAGCAGCTGGAGGCACCTTTTCGTATTTGTTTTAAATGTGAATTAAGCTTTTGCGTGCAGGTTAATGCGTTGCGCCGCGCCTCGCGTTTCTTCGCTCTAGGCGCCTGGCATTTTTGCCAGAGCGGCCCACATCATCTCTTTTTTTCGTAATTTTTTTCCCATTGTCCAATCAGATGATTTGAGAGGTGGCAGGTCCTCTGTATTAGTCATGACAACAAGATTACAGATGATAAATAATGGAGGAGAAACTGGTGGTAGCGGTTGCTGGATACAGCAGGTTTTCAAACTGCCCCCAAGTTAACCTAGAATATGCCTGGAAACGGCCATCATTGAGGCGAAGCTCCTGGACCAACTGGTGGTACTCCCCGTGATCCACCCTCTAATACTATGGATACTAATCACTGTCAAATAACTAAAATAAATAAATAAACATTAGATTGATTACATGGTAGGGTTGAATAAGGAGGTGCTAAAAGATAAAAGATTGAGGCCTCACCCTGCCCATTCTCAAATTAGTGAAACAATGATTACTCTGTTAAAACAAACCTGTTGAATCTACTCAATGAATTTGAGGTAACACTTTGCACTCAGTTTGTTTAAGTAGATTTCATCTCATGTCTGAAGTAACGAGTACCTAATTTTAACAGCTATGACACTAAAACTGATTAGGTAAAGAATACCTGACATCACACAACTGATCACTCATAAAAAGTGGGTAATATTAACTCTTGGTCCCAGCCAGGTGGTGGATTTGAACCCATAACCCTCAGCTGAGAGGTGACAGTGCTAACCACTGTACCACCATGCCACTCAGAGACTATACTGATCATGTACATTTCTTTAATCGACCACACCACCTGTAAGTGATTAGTTCAGATCCTCTGAGAAACAGCGACCCAAGAGAAGCATGCATCCTTTGAATGCAGCTCAAAACTCTCCGACGAATGAAACCGACTTTGGCCTTACTGCATGGACGCTGGCACATGTGCACTCTGCACTGCAGGGATCATACAGTACCTTGGAGTGTATTTTCTGACTTTTTTTATGTTGCAGAGTAGGTTTAATTTACCCATTATTAATCATTTAACTTGCTGACTAATGAACTTAATGAAAATCTAAGTGACATGTAAGGGTTTTATTTTCTAGCTTCCAAAATCCTTTTTTACAGTGTACGTTTAAAACTAATGTTCCCCCATTATTCTGAAAATGAAAGTATTCTGAATTTGGATCATGTAAACAGCATATTCTGTTTGGATATTATGAATTAGGCCTTTTTACAAATGTAGTATTTTCCAGCTGAGACGTGAGATATGCAGTTTGCGACACACGACCTCTGACATGTTAAAAGTCAGCAAAGCACCTCGCCAGCAGTTTGCCAGGCTGCAGGGTAGAGATGCATGCCCAAAAGAAAAGCCCACATTTTCTGGTTGAAAGGAGAAACACACCTACTTCTTGACATTATGAAAGACTTAGATATCAACAGGTTTTTGGGTATGTGCAAATATTGCAACACTGACCTTTTCAAGGTGGCTGAAGGAATGAAAGATGGAGGCTGTGTTCACAGGTTTGAACAAGTCAGCCAAATCCCATTTTGTCTCAAAGAAACAAAATGTACGAGCCACTCCAGCCATTCCTATTTTCCGTATTTCGACCAGATAAAGGACATGTTGGGGCACATTACTTACAGTATACAGGGCTGCATTCAAATGAGAATATTTATGGAACATTCATTTTTATCAGCCATATAAACAGCTCAGCAGGAATACTGAATATTTAAAAAGAAAATATATATTTTCTTGCATGTAAACGCAGTCAACAAGTTCTGGGAGCTCCTAACCCTACGAGCAGAGAACGAGATCAACCGCCATATAACAGGGAGGGTAAATGATTATTATTGCCTGTGCTATGCCATTGTTATTGTTTAGAAAGCGTGACCTGATGCGTATATTTTATGTCACTTTAGAGGCAGATCTAACGCTATCGTAAAATCACCAGCGTTGTTTGGTTCTGTATGAAAAAGCAAAGCTGGCATAATGAAGGGCTGTTAGTGGCGGCACTATTGCAGGACCTCTGTGTAAAGAGGGCTGTACTGTCACTGTAAAGAGCACTTTCCTGTCTAAATGAAATGTTTCATGTTCCTGAAACTGCCCAGCTGCACTAAGACACAAATATAGCGTGAGTCATAATCAGATGATGTCATGATTTCATATAGAAGTGGAAAAAGGCACTGAACAGTATAATTTAGCTGCACACAACAATGAAGTGATCACCATCCCTTTTTTAGCTGAGTTAAATGCAGAAAATGAATAGATGTGTACGTTCTGCACCACTTAGCAAAGGAGCCATGATCGATGCCTGACATTTAACAGATTGAGTTTGTGGCATAAAGGACAAACGTGTAAGGTGCTGGATGTGTGTGTGTTGTTTGCCTGTGTGTTGTATGAGTGATTGATGAGAAGGGAAGGCTTGAGCTGGAGAACAGCATTGCGGGAGTATCTGGTGAATACCTCTGCCCTGCTTCCCACCCCCCCCACATTTTTCCTTCTGGTTCTGTCCTCTTCCTCACTGCATGTTTGCCCTCCATGTGTCCTCCAGAAAGGGAAGATGAAGGAGGCAGCCCAGAGGTACCAGTACGCCCTGAGGAAGTTTCCTAGAGAAGGCTTTGGCGATGACCTGAAGGCATTTAAAGACCTGAGGGTCTCTCTGTACCTCAATCTCTCCCGCTGTCGCAGAAAAACCAATGTAAGCCTCTCAAGAGACACTCCACTCTTTTTTTTCTTTGTTCCTCAGCCTGTGCTGTATTTTTAGCGTGATCCTTTAATGACTTTAAATAAGGTTTTCACTCACAGGAGTTTTATTTGTCAGTGAGTAATGAATATCATGGGGCATCATTAACTGGATATTTGGTGAAGAGTAGACTTTTTTTCTGGAAAGTATCCCCAATTGTTTTGAAATGTTTCAGACAAAAAGATGAATCTGTGACTAGGACTCCAGCATGAGAAATGATTTGAGCATGTGTGGGCAGGGAAGCTTGTTAGTGTTCAGATGGTAGCAGGGAGGAGGTGGGGAGAAAGCTACGAGCACACTGGGCAGTGGACTCAAATCTCCTCAGATATTCTTGTGAAACACTTCCTGCATGTGCCTGCCTGTGTGCTCACTCAGCCAGAGTTTAAGTGTGCTGAGCAGTTTCCTGTTAGTTTTCACCCAATGTTTGAAAAGGAGAATTCAGATTATTTGAAGTGGGGTCGTATGAGGTGCTTATCCATAGTCGGTGTATTACATACAATAGTAGCTTTGTAGAAGCAGGCAGGAGTACTGCCATGAAAGCTAAGCAATGTACTTTGTAACCAAATGTATTTTAGCCACCTAAAAAATGAATAGTCAGTTTAAGTGTACCCTATATTTAGAATATTTTCACCGATTTACCTAGCCGTCAAGACGGGGAACTGACGCTGTTATGTGTCCTCTTCAAAGCCACCAGACGTCTTTGACAAAAACAGTAATTTTACCTTGCAGAATACAGGAGCTGCTGGTCTACCGCTGCCCCAATTTATTTGTGTGTTTTTGTGTGACTTAAGTGAATCCAAACTAACTCTTTAAAACGGCAAAGTCACACTATAACAAACTAACTGATGGAGGCAGCAGTAGACCAACAGCTCCTGTGTTCAGTGAGATAAAATTACTGTTTTTGTCAATGGGGTCTGGCTTTGAAGAGACCATAGATAATGGCTTCAGTTCCCTGTTTGAAGGGGCTGTCTGATGGCCAGGTAAAGCAGTGAAAATATTCTAAATATAGCGTACACATACAGCAGCAGTACACTGCTTAGCTCTCATGGTGGTACTCCTGCCTGTTCTCTCCAGGCTGGGGATGAGCCGACCACCATCTAAGGTAGGCAGTGTACCAGTGACGGATTAGTATCACATACAAACCCCACTTCAGAAATTCCAAATTATTCCTTTAACAGAATAAGGAAATAGCTTGACTAAAACAGGGTTGTTCTGCCTCTGAATTTCTGGGTAATTGTTTTTCAGAAAAGCTCTTCATAAACGTCTTAGTCTAGTCATAAGTCTGGCAGGAAGATTTTTGTAGCGAGCCAGCTGTTGTGATGTAATTACATGCTGCAAGTTAGCAGGAGAACCGAGGCACAAGATTGTCTGTTGTGTGTCTCTACAGCACCTGGGGGGCTGTTTTATCATTTAAAAAGGGAGTGTAATGCTGGAGAGATGTAGCATGGGTCAAATTCAGCCATTACTTAGTTTAAAAAATTGCTTGCTTACTTTGTTTTGTCCTCAAAGCAATAATAAGACCTAACAAGCAACAAGGATGAGACGTGCTTACTGTATGTATTGAAATGTTTATTTCTGTGATTAGCCATGTGTGCTTAAATCTCAACTGGTTGACTAGTTTATTGATTCTGCTCCTTTTGTAGGATTTTGGGATGGCTGAGGAGTTTGCAACAAAAGCACTGGAGCTGAAACCCAAATCCTATGAGGCCTACTATGCCCGCGCAAGAGCTAAAAGAAGCAGCAGGTAAACTATTAAGCACAGCTCCAGACTAGCTCCTGTGGTTGTTATTAGTGGTGAAATATGTGGTCTGGATCAGGTAACAATGTTTCTCTTCACCCTCTCTCCATCCACAGGCAGTTTACTGCAGCCCTGGCTGACCTGCACGAAGCAGCCAAGCTGTGCCCCAACAATCGGGAAATTCGTCGTTTGCTGGCTCGAGTAGAAGACGAGTGTAAACAGATGCAGCGCACCCAAACTAAAGGAGGGCTCGCCGGGGCTGCAGCTGCTTCCTGCCAGGCGTCAGGAGGTCACGAGTCTGACCAGGAGCAAGACGAAGGACAAGAGGACCCTTCAGAGCACAGCCTTGCCAGGAGCGTGGAAGGACAAAGAGACATCCTGGAAGAGGAGGAAGAGGAGGAGGAGGAGGAGACCTCGCTGCACGATAGGACAACTGAAGCCTGCTGGTCACAGAACAGTTACTCCTACAACAGAGTCTTACCCTCTGAGCCTGTCAGCAACAGTTTGGGACATCAGAGTCAGAGCCCCAGCTCACCCCCAGGCCCCAGCAGGCTTCCCCCACACCGGTACCCTCGAGAGCACCGGGAGGCGCTGGCTCAACAGGGCCTGGTCCTGCAGCCCACCAAGCAGGCCCAGATAGTCAAGACCAACCAGCATATGAGCGCCATGCAGGTCATGGGAGGGGCCGTGGGGGGCCGCGTGGCAGGGGCCAAATCTCAGTACGCTCCCTCCAGTCCCTTACCAAGCCGACACATGTCCAGTATGCTGAAGCCAGGCCCGGGCATCGACATCAGCCCTCTGCCGCCCCCAGCTGATGAGCCTGTGTACGGGAACCGCATGCCGCTGGCAGCAGCCTCCACCTCCATGGGTCACAGCTGTGAAAATGAGAGCCTCCATTCCTCACAGGCGTCTTACTCCTCCTGCAGCAGCTCCAAGGGACTGGGGCAGGACAGGCTGTCTGCCCACTCTGCATCCTCCCTGGATGGGTTGGCCTGCTCTGGTCCCGGGCCACAGGGGAACCACACTGACCCAGGAAAGGAGGGGATGTCTGGTGCGATAGGATCACAGGGTGGCGGCAGCAGCAGCAGCATGCGCGTGTCCAGTTCCACCAGCAGCCTGGCGTCTAGCAGCAGTCTATCAGACAGCGGTAAGCTGGGCCCAGATGTCCGCACCAAGATCTCTGACAAAACAAAGCACAGCCAACAGGCCAGTTCTACAACAGAGTACAAACCCCGACCCTTCATGGGCATCACTGACAAGACAGCACGCTTTCACCAACAGCTCCAACAGCAGCAGCAAATCCAACAGCAGCAGCAGCATCACGGCTTACAGAGTCACCCGAGCCTGCAGTCTGCCGGCCGCAGCTGGCTCAACCATTCATCTGACGGTCTGGTGTGTCACAACATGTCAGCAATGGGCCTGCTGCCCGTCGACTGTGAGCTGCCTTACGCCAAATCGGTGAGCACTTACCAGGAGCAGCACAAACCTCCACCACCTCAGGGTGCTATGGCAATGAGTAGCTTACAAAACGGCATGCACGCCAAGGAATTCACAGAGAAGTTCTGCCAAGCCGCCAACTGTTACAAAGAGTCCAAGCCAGCACTGGCGATGCCGCACACGTTCATGGACAGTAAGCCCAAGCAGCCTGGTCTAGCCCGAGATAATCCTGCCATTCACGTAGCTTCAATGAAACCAAAGCGATCGTTTATAGAGTCGAATGTGTAGAGATGTTTGTTTTATCTCTCATACAGTCCACAACGCACACACACACGATAGCAAAAACCTAAAGTGAGGAGTTGTTTTAAGTTTTTTAACCAACCCTAAACAGAAGAGTCTCACTTTTAAGCCTTGTAAGAAGTGTAGTTTGCAAGCTGTTTGTTTCCCTGTGTGAATACAGACTGCAGGCAGTGTACTGAATGCTCCAGATTTTTCTCCTCCCAACCTGTCGCTTGTGGCTGTCAGCTTCTGTTACATGACAACATGTCCGCCGTCATTCAGCCAAGCTGGAGACTTTGCACTGAAAGGAAGTATTTTGGACATGTACTGTAAAGTCCTCATCAACGCAACGGTGACAGTGAGCACTTTATACACACTTAGGCCGCTCAAGTGCTTAAACGACATATTCAGTTACAGCATAATGTTATTACAGAAGAGTTTAGAGTGAATGAAATGAGGTTTGAACTGTGTTCATCACGTCCATGGTGCTGAGAGAGGAGACATAAGAAGAGAGAGTCCTCAGTGAAGGTGTAAGAAAGTCTAAAAGGACGGGGCATTCCTGTGTTTTACGAAGGATGTTATAGATCCTCTTGTGTATATTATATAAATATGTATTTTTCCTTCTTTTCAGTGAAGATCTATGTTAAGTGTATTGACAAGTTCAGACTTGTGTATTTTGAGTTTTATGCACAATGTTGTTTAAATGGTGTTAAAGGTTCTAAAAAAGCATTTGTTCAATGTGTTTGTACATTATATAAAATCACCATTAACAATGAATTGAAACCCTTTCTGTATCTGCTTGTTGTTGCCGTCTAGTTTAATTTATTTACAGCGCCAATGGCTTGGTTAATTGTAAAAGCAATATATTTTATATAGTTATTTTTGCACAGCTAATAAGACATTTAATGATTCTCAATAATGTTGAGTTTAAG
Organism: Cephalopholis sonnerati; assembly: GCA_019142605.1. Classification (NCBI taxonomy): domain Eukaryota; kingdom Metazoa; phylum Chordata; class Actinopteri; order Perciformes; family Serranidae; genus Cephalopholis; species Cephalopholis sonnerati. The sequence continues at coordinate 21,115,469 of JAGQAX010000012.1, forward strand.
TGTATGCTACAATTGCAGTTTATATTACAGAGTAAAAGAAAAAATATCTATAAAAACAGAAATGGTTTTGGGGCACAGTGCCATCAGCTCTATTTTAATATGTACGTTAAATGCAATTGTCGCCATGTTTTCAGTATTGTGAGCTTTATTAGCTGTGATCACATACTGTAATAGAACATTACTGCCATAGCCACCATGGGAGAGAGAAATAAAGACCCACTGAGGAAAAAACTATCAGGTCTGCTGACTTTTATTCTAAAACACAGGGCTGCCTAAGTTAAGATGACATTTAATTATTACCATGAGCCTGAGCAGGAGTCTGAGAGTCGTACAGCCAGCAGGTCTCTGCCAGAAAGCCCCAGGTAGTGTTACATATCAGTAAAGTGAGACTAAGACTTGCTGAACAGCGGCCTCTCTGGCTACAAATGGCAATTACAGGACAACAGCACATTAAATTTCCATTAATTTCTGGTGAGGTACGGTGTGTTTATTTTACTGTCTTACATGTGGGATACAGGCCACAGACAGTTAAACGGTGAATGCTAAAATGTGCAACAGACGAGAACAGTCATTCTCAGGATTACAGATCAGTATCTAGTTAGCTAACATTAGCCAGCCACTTCCTAATGTTTATAATAAGAGCAAAGCTGTGTTTTATAGGAAATGTGTAAGTGCATCAGGCTGTGTGTGACGGGGGAATCGTCTTGTGAGGTACGCAGCCTGTTGTGTGTATGACCAAAGTGTATGCACTCAGTCTGAAAACGAGAGTTTACAATATCAGGTATGTGAGTGGAGGTAGTGCACCTGCGCATGATGTGCCTTTGCCAAAGGACATGCTCCTGGATCAACATCCCACATCACGTTCCTGGACCAACATTGTAATCAACCAATCACAGCCCTCTGACATCATCAGTGTGCTGCTCCTGTGATTCTTTAAATTCCTTTGTGCTTCTTCAGAGCTAAACGAAAAACCTTATAAGCTGCTGCAGGGTTAGTGAGTTAGCATGCTAAGTAGGATGGCTATACTAACAAGTAAGCTTGCTATTAGGCTAGACTATTAGCAAGTTAGCTTGCTAACTAGGAAGGCTAAATGCTAATCAGTAAGCTTGTCAATAGACTAGAATATTGTTCACTAATGAAGAGTGTGGATAATAGCATTTTTCAGTTGCGAATATCTTCGATTAACCTTTTTTACAACCTATTAAAAATGTACTGACTAGCATAGCCTACCTAGTTAGCTAGGTAGGCTATGCTAATGCTAGGCTATGCTAACTCACTAATACTAGTCTATAGGTAAGTTTACTTGTTAGTATAGCCTACCTACTTTGCAAACTAACTTACTAACCTCGCAATAACTAATAAGGTTTTTGTTTTAATTGTGCTAACTTCAATTTTGTAAACTAGCTTAGCTCTGAAGAAGCACAAAGGAATTTTGAAAGAAGAACAGGAGCAGCACACTGATGATGTCAGAGGGCTGTGATTGGTGGAATGCAATGTGGGCTATTGATCCAGGAGCACGTCCTACTGGGCAAAAATCACATCATGTGTGCACCTACGTCAAAGTTTTTTATCGCAGATTAGCTTGTCTGAATTTGGTTGCCTGACCACAGAGTGTACCTCACAAGATGTCACCCCTGTCCATAATATTTAAAATGGCCTCAACTTTACATTCTCTATTACTCATGAATTCAATTTTAAATTTTTACGAGATAGATTGCGTTATTTCTTCTTTAAAAAGTTATATTTTGTCACTTTAACCAATAATCCCATAATCTCACTTTAATTATTGAGTTAAACAGCAGCCACTGTGGCCGTAAGGGAACATTAAAGGATAATAGAAGGTGCAAGATAAGTTAACAGCAGCACAAGTGGAGAACAGTCAGTTACACCTTCATTAGTGTGCCAACATTAGCTGATATACGCTACTCTGAGTGAACTGAACAGTGGTCAAAGACAGGAAAACATAGTGTTGCTTTAAGTGACAGTGTCTTCAAATATACAGTGCAATGCTTAACAATTAGCAGGTATGCTAATGTTTTGCTAAACAGGACTATTTACTGGGTAAATACCTGTTAACTTCTTTTTCTGATTTCTTCTCTTACCTGTAGTGCTGTTTATCAGTCTGGATTACTTTGCTGTGAGTTGCAGAGTGTTGGAGATGTCGGCCGTAGAGACATCTGCCTTCTCTCCAATATAATGGAACTAGATGGCACTCAGCTTGTGGTGCTCAAAGGGGCCAAAAAAATTATTTTAAAAACTTAACAGCAATGTCTCTTTGTAGAAATCATGACCTGGTTACTCAAGATCAAACTACACCTGCCAACTGTGTAACTGTGCAGAAGGAAGCATGCATCTTCTGCTAGCTCATGGCATTACAGCTCAGCCGATAAGGACGCCATTAATGTTTACATCTCACACTGTGATGAGTACGAGCCTCTCATCCATGAGTAGCTGCACGCTGATACGTTTGGCAGGTGTAGTTTGCTATTAAGAAAATAGTTCCTACATGAAACTGCTCACAACAAGGTCTGTGGATTGTATCGAGTAACCAAGTCATGATTTCTGGAAAGAGACACTGCTGTTGAGTTTTTCAAATGTATTTTTTGGAGCTTTGAGCACCACAAGCTGAGTGCCATCTAGTTCCATTATATTGAAGAGAAGGCAGACATCTCTACAGCTGATACCTCCAACACTCTGCAACTCACACCAGAACAATCTAGACTGATAAGTAGTACTACAGGTAAGAGTGAAATATGTACTTTAGAGTTTGGGGTTAACTGTCCCTTAAATAGTGATTACCTCCAATGATAAGAGCACCTGTTATCAGGTGAGCAGCTCCTGTGTTGTGTTAAAGTACCTGTTAAGTTGGATCCTGACAAACAATGTGAAACGAGCTGCTGACTACTGGCTCGACTTCCATCGTGTTATTGCCATCTTCAGAGATCTGTTAGGGGTGAGGAGCGTGGTCTGGAGGAGCAGGTTCGTCATGGGGCTGGTTTTGTTCTCCCCCTTGATCCAGCTCTCGATTGACTCTCGCTCATAGGAATACCCATCTGTGGAACAGACACATATTTGGCACCTTATATACATAGTAAGATAACAATCTGTCTCCGTCTGGGTTTCAGACGTTGGACATGTTTTTAGCATTTGTTGTCTAACCTGCAGCAATGACTGGATCCTTCATCAGCTCTCTGGTGATTGGACACAGAAACTCATCTGGGGCCTCTGAACCGCTCTCCTCTGCCTTCAAGGCCTCAATCTTCCTCAGGAGACGACCGCGGAGGCCCACAGACTCTGAGAAACCAACACACTGTTCAATACAACCAGTAGATTACATCACACGCAGTGCCATGTCTTGAAACACTTAAAAACTTGAGTGAAGCAAAGATTGTTTGTATCCATTAATTATCATCAAAGACTTCGTATTTCACATAAACCCGCTCAAATCTATTTTATGTTAATGCTACTCCACAGCGTTTCTGCTGTGCAGCTGAATCAGTGAGGCGACAGACACTCGACAGACTGACTTTGTCCTCTCTCTGGTCTCTCAGATAAAACAAAGGCAGGAATAAATCTGGACCTCCGCTCAATCAATCTGTGCCGCGACACAAAGAGCCAGACACGCTCGCTGTGTGATGACAGCTTCACAACTCAGGCAAGGTGTCTCCCCCTGAAGAGTTTGTGTGGGTTGCAGTTCAAAAGTTAACATCGCTCATTATTCTACTAAAGAACTCAAACTTTAAAAAAAAAAAGGCCCAAAAGAGGAAACTGCAGCTGCACGTCTGCCCACTGACAGCACCCTTTGAATTCGTCACCTGCAGATTTTACCACCAGCTACAAAGGAGGGAGGACCTGTGAAGCCACTCGTGATTAGCGATGTGTCCGTATATAGCGGCGGACAGAGATACAGGCTGCTGTCAAGTAGTCTTTTCTGCTGAGGAGGTGAAAAGACCCGGAAGTATCTGCGTGGCAGCCGTGATAAGAGCTGGGCAAATTATCTAAATGCAAGGGAAAGATGCTTCAATGCTTCCTTTCTTATCTCCTTTAACATAGAGCACACCAGACCTCTGAAAGGAAAGGAGATAATGCCGTTCCAAAGTTTGTTGTGGCAACAACACTGAAAGTGACACATCAATAATATCCGCGGTTGCATAATTATGTAGCCTAGTGTTAGTGCCTTCAGATTCTCTTAGCACCTAGTTACCCTTTCCGAAGGCCTCAAGAATTCTCCTTCACATCTTTCACTTAATGACTCGCTGCCTTCTGGGAAAAACAATAACGCTTGGAGCGGGTTTGGTAGACGATAACAGGACCGCTAGCTATGAAAGGTTAAGTAAAGGTTCAGGCGTTCCAGCCCTCATGGACAAAGGGGTGGGGTTTTGTGTTAGAAAGATCGTACCGTGTGTACTTTATGTCTTGAAAATGTTGATGCTGGACGTTCTTTGTCGAATGTCAAGTGTTAAACGCCATTTTTGAGACCAAACAAGAGAAAATTTTAGGGACGACCCATCAAATGTGCTTGTCCAGGTACAGAACGCAGGCAAACACCCTTGAAGCCACTGCGAGCGACAAGTTGTTGCACTGTGAAATGTTGAAAGTCATTAACTGTCGGCAAACATATTAGGGCTCTGGCACACCAGGCTGGTTAAAGGAGGCTTTCCTCTGTAGCTCAGAGGATTTGTTTAATAGCTTACCAAACAAAGAGACAATGAAATCAAGAATGAAAGACATCACCATGTCAGCCAGAAGAGTTTAACGACGCATCAAAGAAACGGCAGAAAACATTGCCACTGTATTTAGCGTCACAACTGATGAGAGCGTGGACATTAATGACACACCACGTTTGGCCGTCATGGCAAGATACTGTGATTTGATTAAAACCAATACCTCATATAATAAAAAGGTGAGGATGTAAAGTTTTTATGGAGCATTTTGAGGAGTGAGAGATTGACGTTATTCTGATATGGCACATTAATTAACAGAACATTTAAAAATGGCACTTCATATTAAAACGGTTGCCAACTCCCGGCCTAGATAATCCCTCTCTGATGCACTGATCCATCTATTTCCCCATCTGTATGCTATTAATGTTTCTGATACTCTGAAATACTGCAAGACATGTCTATTAGTTTCAAACTGCAAGAAAGTTTGAGAGAGGATACTGAATTCTACCAAACCACGTTTTTTTTTTTACGTGCTTTAACTTCCTCCAGGATAGGGAATTAATTGAGTCACCCATTTGCATTTTAATAGTCGAGACAAAAGTAGAATTAAATATTAAATAAATTAAAACAGAATTTTTTTATTGACTTTCTTTTGCCAGAGGCAAAATTTTAGACACCAGAATAAAAGTCTGAAAAGTTTTCAATTTTTGGGATTTTTCCTTCTTATTTATGTGTCCAGTTAACAAAGCGTCGACTTTTTGAGTCTGTTTAGACGTGATCTGATCACTCAAACCACTTGCCGAGGTGATTTGACACATTTGACCACATATCTTTTGTCGTTTAAACACTAATGGGTCCTGATGCATCCCCGACAAGGACTACGTCATAGCTGCAGGATGCGGTGGTTAATTGGTGACAGTACGCTAAAAGCTCTATAAATTACATACATTACATTGCGTTGGACAAAGTGTTGCATGACCATCTCTCGTGGGAGGAGATATGTCAAATACTGCTGACAGCAATCTCTCCAGCTGTTCTGACACAACCGCTAACATGACTAGCGAGCATGCTACAAAGCAGTTGGCAAAAGTGTGGACGTAATAACTTTGCGCGGGGCAGTAACAAAATCTGAACACAAGAGGTCAGCTGGAGACGCATGATAGACACAGGTGTGAACAGCGATGTGTCTTGGCTGTCCACTTGTGTTTGGATGGCTGAAACGCTTGTTAATATCAAGTCTGACTAGGCTCTTTGTGAGCCAAGTATACCAACCCTGTTTTTAGTTTTGTAACAATGCATTTTTCAGATAATCCAACAGGTGTTTCCTCAAATTATTTTGAAACTTCTAAATAAAATAATAAAAAATAATTCTATTAGCCCAAAAAGAGTCAAATTTAATATACTGAGTCCAACAAATACACTCACCTGCCACTTTATTAGGTACACCTGTTCAACTGCACAGCGCAAATAGCTAATCAGCCAATCACATGGCAGCAACTCAATGCGTTTAGGCATTTAGACATGGTCAAGACCACCTGCTGTTGTTGGTGCCCGACGGGCTGGTCTGAGTATTTCAGAAACTGCTGATCTACTGGGATTTTCACACACAACCACCTCTAGGGTTTACAGAGGATGGTCCGAACAAGAGAAAATATCCAGTGAGCAGCAGTTCTCTGGGTGAAAATGCCTTGTTGATGCCAGAGGTCAGAGGAGAATGGCCAGACTGGTTCAAGATGACAGAAAGGCAACAGTAACTCAAACAACCGCTCGTTACAACCAAGGTCTGCAGAAGACCATCTCTGAATGAACAACATAACGAAACCTTGAAGCAGATGGGCTACAGCAGCAGAAGACCACACCAGGTGCCACTCCTGTCAGCTAACAACAGGAAACTGAGGCTACAGTTCACACAGGCTCACCAAAACTGGACAATAGAAGATTGGAAAATGTTGCCTGGTCAGATGGTAGGGTTAGAGTATGGCGTAAACAACATGAAAGCATGGATCCATCCTGCCTTGTATCAACAGTTCAGGCTGCTGCTGGTGGTGTAATGGTGTGGGGGATATTTTCTTGGCACACTTTGGGCCCCTTAGTACCAACTGAGCATGGTTTAAACACCACAGCCTACCTGAGTATTGTTGCTGACCGTGTCCATCCCTTTATGACCACAGTGTACCCATCTTCTGATGGCTACTTCCAGCAGGATAACGCTCCATGTCACAAAGCTCAAATCATCTCAAACTGGCTTCTTGAACATGACAATGAGTTCACTGTACTCCAATGGCCTCCACAGTCACCAGATCTCAGTCCAGTAGAGCACCTTTGGGACATGCAGCTGAAAAATCTGCAGCAACTGTGTGATGCTATCATGTCAATATGGACCAGAATATCTGAGGAATGTTTCCAGCACCTTGTTGAATCTATGCCACAAAGAATTAATGCAGCTCTGAAAGCAAAAGAGGGTTCAACCTGGTACTAGCGAGGTGTACCTAATAAAGTGGCCGGTGAGTGTAGCTGAATCAGCCTTTTACATATCCACCAATGCAGGAGGTAATCTCCCCCATGTTGCTTAAAAACACAGTTTCCCAGAAAAAAAACACCACAGACATGATGACCTCAGCGTGCTGAGTGGTCGCTACAGTGCAGGATGAGGGAATAAAGAGAGTTTCTGAGCTGTGCTGAGGTTCGTCATTGATTCACATGTGCTGAGAACGCTTAATAAACCATCTGGTTCTAGGTTAGAGTTAATTACTTTGGAAATGATGTCAAAAATACCAGAACAAAACGGGATGATTTTTGGAAGATGTGGTAAAGCTACAGTCTGGTTTAAAGCTACATATGATGACTAACACATACAGGAGAGACCTGTGGATAGAGTTTGTGTAGTTTGGATTGAAAATGATTGAATCTGGGGAGTAGTTTGAATTGAGTTAAACTCTGCTGTGTATCTATTCAATTGCTCATAACCCATATGTCATGATGCACAGGGGCCTGAATGCACTCAGTGCCCTGACAAGTCACAAGTTAACCCGGCAGATGCAGCCGTGGAGGCTTTCTGTCGCAATCACACATACTTAGAATCCTACGGGGAAAGTGATGTTGCTCAATCAAAATGTCTTCTCTCAATGAAACACGTTGAACCTATTAAATCCCCCGATTCATCCAATAAATTACTCTTAGATAGAAAAACTGCACTTAACAGCGCTATAGGGTTTAAGATTTCCATAAGTTCCCACATTTTTCACGAGGGCACAAGCCATTAGTACTATACTGTCCACTTTACATTTAGATTGATAATTTGATGAGACGCTACAATAAAACCGCAGAATGAGGCTGTCTCCACAGAGATACACTGAATTATATCCGAGAGGAACTTTTTTTTTCTCCCCCTCCGCTCACTCAAAGATTCATGAATATTTCATTAAGTAAAGTGCGCTGGAATCTAATTTGCTGTGTGTGTGCTGTGTAAGTGAGTGTGTGTCTATGCACTCATTTACACCAGCAGCATGCATGGAAAATGATAGTTGTTGGTTGCACAGCCCAAAAAGGACAGGAAATGTGGCAATCTGCTGTTTCCTCTGTCCTCGTTCTGTGGTAATGATGAGAGCTGTCCTCCATACTAAACACATGGGAAAGAGATGCTCAGTCCATAGGACATGCTGCACATATCTGAGCAGCACACACGGCAGAGTTGGCTTTACTGTTTGTTTTTTTTACTGTTCAATTAAAGCAAACACAACAACAGCCAGGAGGGCGTTTTTACCGTGATTAAGGGTGGGACTGTGATGCAGCTAGTTACATGATTACAGTCGGCGCAAAGTACCCGTAATCAGAGTAAAGACGGCTTTTCTGGGCATTATGGCACTCACGCAGCATGTCAACTGTCTGCTAAAAATCCACTCAAAACTGTGTGTGTAAATACAAATTCAAGACGTGCTCGGCTGAAACTACCAGCAGTTAAATACTAATTAGAAAGCACCCGTACCAAGGAGACCAAATACAAGGTGAACAATCCCCTAACTTTGTTAATTTAACAGAAAATAATTAAATTTTAATCTGGAGAGAAAGAGTGTGCACGTCATGCATATTTCTGACCAGGTGTGCACACAGCGTTCTACAGAGAACTCTGTCATGAGGAATTAAAATAAGGTGAGTAATGAAATCTTAATGTAATATTGATTTAGATTTTTGCAAGTTTCACTACATATATAATGTTTGCATAACGTGTCAGTCTAAGGTGCTGTTGTTAATTAATTTTAATATTTCTCTGTGTTTGTGTCCTTCTTATTTTATCCTGTATTGCTCTGTTTCCATATCAGCACTGAGTGGCTCCAGCTATGTGTAAGTTCTCGCCTCAGTTAAGCTTCTAGAAGCTTAGCAACTAGTTTCTAACTAAATCAGCTACTAAAACTGGTTGCACCACGACTACTTGGGGAATAAGCAAAGTCATAACTTAGGCAAATAGCCAATCAACTCCTTCTAGTCGGTGCCTGAGAATGGGTATCTAAAGGGACAACCGGCATCAATGCCAATAGACCAGCAGTAAACGCAAGCCCTACCACAAAACAAGGATTGATTAGCTCTGGCGCCCTCCGGCAAACACAAAAGTCCCATTTTCACCATTTCACCACCACCGTGATGCAGAGAGACTCTCCCTGCAGCCCGTTTTATTTTGTTCTGAAAACGTCGGCGTGCAGCCTCGCTCTGTGGACGATAAACTGGGTGCAGACTGATAAAAAAGGAAATACAGTGAGTGCTGGACGGAGCAGTGAGTGACAACAACCCCAGCCACATGAAAGAGTACGGTTTGCGGTGGAAACGCTAGGGTCTAGGTACCATGTCTGACTTTTGGTTCCAAAGGGACCACACCAAAAGTGGTGGAAATGGGGCTAAAAATTGGACCTTGTCGCATACACACAGTGAGGGTACGTGGTAGGAACAAGAAGTACTGTGCTCTGAGGCTGGATGTTGGTGACTTCTTGTGAGGCTCTGAGTGCTGCACACGCAAGACCAGAATCACTGTCTGTCTACAATGCCTCCAACAACGAGCTGGTCAGAAGCAAGCCCCCAGTGAAGCACTGCGTCGTCCTCGTCGACAGCCTTCCCTAAGGACAATGGTATGAGGCCCACTACGCCTAAGAGGGGAGCCAAGCTGACTATTGAAGAGGAGGAGGTCCTGAACAAGAAGAGGTCAAAGAGGACTGGGAAGCGTAAAAAGACAGCCAAGATCAGCACCTTCTTGGTGGAGCAGTTCCAGCAGGGAAAACTGCTTGCTTGCATCGTCTTTAGACCTGGCCAGTGCGGCAGGGCAGATGGCTACATCCTGGAGGGCAAGGGGCTCAAGTTCTGTCTGAGGAAGACCAAGGCCAAGAACGGCAAATAGATGTATAGCGGTTTGATACACCAATAAAATCCAAACAACCATAAAAAGCTTTTTGGCTGGCCTAAGCCACTTGGCATCGTGGCACATCATAGTAAGCTGGATTGATATTGAAATATATCAATAAATTAGGTCGTTTAGTTGTTACTTATGTTGTGACTTATCTCTGTGGTGAACCGCTTTTATTTTAGCAATGCATGAATCACAGCTTAGTAATCCTTTCTGTTATAACTAGGTTAGGTTTGGACTTGAACAGCTGGTGCAACAGGCTGCAGAAGTCTAAACTAAATCATAGATTATCTTTCTGCTGGTTGATGATGATGATTGAAATGTAACTGCCAATTATGGTTGAATTAGACACGCTCACGATAATGACGTTGACATTTGTACATTGTTACTGTGCTGTGGTGTTTCTACTTAAACACTGGTGTCCATCCACTGCAGGGAGAGGTGTCTGTTGTTTTCTGGCTGCAGTCTGTAGAGTGACTTTCCACACTGAGACCTTGGACGACCCTGAACGGACTAATCTTATTTTCAGAGGGATTATCATTGTTTGTGACGTAAAGGTCATCCTGTGGGGTACTGTCCTCACAGCGTGATTTGTGATTGTATAAGCAGATAGAGACGCTGCAGCTTCACGTCCCTAAATCAGATCACTGTTTGGGGAAGAGTTGCGGAGGGGAAAAATAAATCAGAGCATCGATAAAAAAGCGGCTTATATCATGCTATCCAATTGAAGCTTGTCATGTTTTAGGATCAAACGGTAAATCCCCTCAAAAACACTGAGTCCCAGTGTCCCTGTGAGTGTATGTGGACTGTACACTAACGTACGTGACTGTGTTTCATATTCCATCCTCACCGATTCCCAGCTCGGCCACCGTTTCCTTGTTCAGCTGGCTGAGCTCTGCTCCGTCGATGTTGTTGGCTTTAAAGATGCTGACGAGCTCCTGCAGTCCTTCCTCACAAAGCCAAGTCTGCACATCCTCCTCCGACCAATCAGCCACCAGCAGCCTGGAGTGACCCGGCAACTTCCTTCCTGCGAAACACAACAACAGGAAAGGAGGAAGTGCTCTGCTATTACACCCCCACCATCTCCTGCAACAAAACTTATCTGATGCAAACAAACAATTTCCCTCACACTCACACACAGAGGAGGACACACTCCCTCTGTGCTGATATGGGAGTGAAGATTACTTTCCTGGACACACACAAACTCACACACAGATGCTTGACCTCAGATTCACGCACGTGATCCACCAAAGAAGAGAAACCCAGAGTTGTGCTAGTTCAGATTGTGCCAGCATGCAGCTCATCAACCTTCACACGACACAATGTTAGTGAGCGGCTATCATTTATCATACGAGGCTCAGACAAACTGGCCTGTTGTGTGTCGGCCCCGTTAATGACACCTCGCAGCAGCCTCATGGTTCCCATCGCCCATCATTAGCTGTGTGAAGGATAACCCTGAAGACTGGGAGGTGTTGCTCATTACCACGCTAACTACATTTTAGGTCCCCCCCACCACCTCGTCCTACATCTGCCATCCAAAACGATTTATAATCAATGCATATTTTTCTCCATGAAAGACTGAGGTCTTGGAGGCCAAAATATATTTAGATAAGAACATGCTTGCACCTGAGAATAATTAAAGTTTTGCAGCTGAAAAAAAAATTGTACCCTGTCCTATGGCTGCACTGCATTAATCCATTCAGTCCAATAGCATTTGGAAAGTCTACAAGGGCAGCACCACTGATTCATTTTGTCATTGTAGTGACAATTTCAATTACAAATCGGCTTCACTACAACTTGTAGCATTCACACACAAAACACTTGTCTGTGTCTGTTTTAAAACTAATCTTAAAACTCATTTTTATTCCTTGGCTTTCGACCCAGCATGAGACTTTGGTCCTGTTTTATTATTCTTATTGTTTTTCACTGTTTTTATGGTTTATTTTATGTCTTATAACTATTTATGTACAGCACTGTGGTTGTTTTTAAAGTGCTTTATAAATAAAGTTGAGTTGATTGTCTTTATCTGGACACATTTTCCCCACAAATACAACATGCTAATGTTTTTACCACAAGCCTATGCCATATTACATTTTAAAAATTAGCCTAGGGGCTGGTAGACATTTCCTCCTCTCATATGAAGCCAGGGACAACAGCAACATTTAACAAAGGTTACATTAAAAAAATCGCCTCCATTGCAGCTCACAAGGTTCACTGACAAAATGGCTGTCTTATACTAAACACGTCTTCCAAACAAATGCAACATGCTAACTTTATTAGCACAAGCCTATGGCATTTTACATTGTATAAATTAGCCTAGCGGCTGGCAAACTTTACCTCTTCTCATATGAAGCCCAGGCCAACAGCAACATTTAACAAAAGTAACATTAAAAAAATTCGCCTCAATTGCAGCTCACGAGGTTCACTGACAAAATGGCTGTCTTATACCAAACACGTTTTCCAAACAAATGCAACATGCTAACGCTAGTTAGCACAAGCCTATGGCATTTTACATTGTATAAATTAGCCTAGCAACTAGCGGAGATTTCCTCTGCTCATATGAAGCTAAGATAAATCACGCTCAAGACTTAAAATGCCAGTTTTGTGGAGGCTTTACAATTTATCGTTTCTTATCTGTTAAATTAAAGTAAATAAAACCTTTGTTTCGAGTGGGGAAATGGTTTCAGCTTACAGAAATAATCGTGAGGTCTGCGTCGCTGCAACGTGTAGTCACATTTCTGGGGGTGGTGCACGCCAGGCTACAGCGTGGGTACTGCGTCATACGTGACCTCTGACCCTGTTCTGAAAATTTTACTAACAACATAACAGCGCCCTCTAGGGAGTGAGATCTAATGAATATAACAACCAACCCCTACTAACTATGCAGACATGCTGATGTTTAGCAGACAATCTTCACTTAGTTTAAGATGTTTCCATGCTAACGTTAGCACTAAAGGCTAAGCACAGTTGTTTAAAAAGTGATTTTCCTTTTTTTTTGGCAGGAGTAAAACTATGCAAACAGAAATCCTGCCCCCAGCTACACTGAATGGAAATACCCACTTACTGGCTCTGCACGGCAGCGAGCAGAGTAACACCACCTCCTCTCTGCAGCCCTGGCTGATAGAGTGTGGAGTCTCCCAGTCTAGGAGGCTGAGTCATGGAATCATTGTGCCAAAAAGCATGAAACCTCACAGAGCTTCACTGCAGACTGGGACGCCTCAGACTGCAGTGTTTAATTACTTGGACAGATGCACATATGACGCTCTCTTCATCACCCATCCATCCATTTTCTGCTGTTTATCTGGGGCAGGGTCACGGTGGCAACAGGCTAAGCAAGGTAGCCCAGACGCTTCTCTGTCCAACATTGTTTTCCTGCTCCTCCTGGAGGATCCTGAGCCAGATGAGATAAATCATCTCTCTAGCATGTTCTTGGTCTACCCTGGGGTCTCGTCATCATCTCTATTATTCACAGGATAAGACTAGAGATAGTCTGTTTTTCTTATTGTCAACAAATCCCATGGACAGACTAAAACCAGCAGTGAATTGATTCCAGCAAGCAGTTTATGTCCGATTGCTTACTCCTCTGAGCCATAGACCACTGTTATCCAAAAATCACATTACATCTGCACTGCGTGACATGTTCTTTCATAACTTCCTGCTGCTACAAATACTCACCAGCATCAGTCCACAGCTGAAAATAGTCCCCAATAAATATACTATTTACTTAACTGTTAAAATATCACTGTGGGGTTATGAAGCACTGATGCCTTCAGGGCCAAAATACACATCAGATACATCATGACCCATCCAGACCGGCTGACCATGCACACAAAAACAGCTGTTTCCCATCACTCTGGCTCAACAGACTTGTAGTCAGGTTAAAGTTGAGTGGAGTTTTACTGGGAGTCCCTTGACATTGCCAAACTCTGTACACTAATAAAAATCATACAGGGTAGGTTGTCCTGCCCTAAACAGGTGCAACAAAACTAAACTAACAGGAGAGTGAAGGAGGTGTCAGTCAAGCCAAGTTTGTAGAGGAGAGGTCTAACTAAACAATGTTGAGTGCAAAAACCTGTGTTTTTTTATAGCCACATCTGACACTGAACTGTATATTTTTATTCTGCTTTTTCATGTTTAAGCTTATTGTCTGTGTTTTATCTTATGTATTTAACCTTTTTTTAACCAGGAAGTCCCATTGAGATTGACATCTTTTTTTACAAGACTGATCTGGCTATTCAAAACACATTTAAAATGCAACAAATACAACATACAATACAAAAATCCACAATAAAACAACAACTATTCAAACATAGTGGCCTCTCAAGAAAAAAAAGCACATGTCTCTATCACCACATTCTTTATGATGCCTTTAAATTCATCAGTGGATGTAAGTGTTTCCAATTTTAAGTCTTTTTGGAGATTGTTCCATGTCCAAGGTGCAGAGTAGGAGAATGCAGTTTCCCCCAGATCTGTTAAAAACTGTGGTACATTAAAAAGCAACCACCTGGAGGAGTGTAGCTGGTAACTACCAGAGCTGACACATAGAAGGGTGCAGAGGTAGGCCAGAAGTTTGCCCAATATTGCTTTATAGATTAAAATATACCACAAACTATTCAATATATTGCCCTGTCTTAAAGGGCCAGCTCACCCTAAAATCAATCATACATATTTTTCCTCTTACCTGAAGCGCTATTTATCAATCTAGACTGTTTTGGTGTGAGTTGCCGAATGTTGGAGAAGATATAATCCACAGACCTTATTGTGAGCAGTTTCATTTAGGAACTATTTTCACCTGCCAACCATATCACTGTGCAGAAGGAAGCGTGCATCTACTCATCAAAGAGAGGTTGGTGCTAGCACTACTGAGCTAGCTAACGTTACAGCTAAGCTGAGGAAGACGTCATTATTGTCTACATCAGTGGTAGTGCAGCTACAGGGTCCAGATTTCTCCTTGGTCATTAGTTCAAGGCCCACAGTTTAATATATTCAGTATCATACTTGTGTTACTGTTGAGCTATTT
The DNA here is from genome assembly GCA_019142605.1 of Cephalopholis sonnerati. Classification (NCBI taxonomy): domain Eukaryota; kingdom Metazoa; phylum Chordata; class Actinopteri; order Perciformes; family Serranidae; genus Cephalopholis; species Cephalopholis sonnerati. The sequence goes on from JAGQAX010000012.1 coordinate 21,130,542, forward strand.
TGCTATATCTGTCAAGTAGCTGTCCGTTAGTCACTCACTTGACAGGAGGAAACAGCACACCAAAATTCTCTGTACTAAAAAATAAATTGTGTTTTTACAAACTTGACACGCTTATGAGTCACTTGCATACCATTCAAAATGGACCTGCGAGCCACCAGTTGGGAGCCACTGGTCTACATCTCACACTGTCATGAGCACGAACCTCTCGTCCATGAGTAGATGCACGCTTCCTTCTGCACGGTGATATGGTTGGCAGTACATGAAACTGCTCACAACAAGGTCTGTGGATTATCTTGAGTAACTGCTTCATGGTTTCTGGAAAGAGACATTGCTGTGTGGCGCTTTGAGCACCACAAGCTGAGTGCCATCTAGTTTCATTATATTCAAGAGAAGGCTGACATCTCTACAGGCGATATCTCCAACACTCTGCCACTCACACCAAAACAATCTAGACTGATAAATAGCACTACAGGTAAGAGGAAAATGTATTGATTTTACTTTGGGGTGAACTGTCCCTTTCATGCCCTTTATCTCTGATATAAAGCATTTTAAATTGCCTTGTTAAATGGTGATGTACAAATAAACTTGTGCTCACATGCTCACAGTGACAATGCAACAAGTTCATATTTGGCAGACATTATGTTTGCTGCCATCTTTGATAAGTGTGCTAACTTTTGCTAATTAGCACTAAACTCAGAGTACAGCTGTGGCTGATAGAAAGAATTTAGTCATACAGTAAACAAACACATTATTCTCTAAAGCCTGAGGGGGACGAGAGTGTCAGCACCACATTTCATGGCAAGCCAGAGTCACAGTGCCAGCATGGCTAAAAAATACTGTGCCCATATGTTTTAAGGAATTACTGAGGCTTTTTTGAAAATGAAACCACATATTTATGACCCATTTTTAACAACAGAGCAGGAACGAATGGGCTTGGTAAGGTGTTGAAAGACGAACCAACACACTGTCGTTTGTCTTTTTATGGGATTTGCTGGCATTAAGAAAAATATTGAATGATGCCAGCCTTATCCTTTAAAGACAGACACTTGCTATTTCTTGTCTTTTTTTGTTGTTTTGGATCCCCATTAGCTTCACCAGAACACCTGCTTTGGGTTTCTTTGGGTTCACACGACACGATATACAGTATAAACACATGACAAATCACAAGAAAAGCTTTCATCACAGACAAAAAGACAAAACAGCGTGCGACAGCAATAGCTCAAAGGCAAAGATGTTTCAGAACAATGATCTAAACACCTGTACTAGACTCTGATCTGAACCACACACACATAAAGAACATAATACAATAAAACAGCAGTGTTTCTTGCTCAAAAAGTTCGGCGAATAACTGAAGATTTCTAAGGGAAAAACAGAGTGATGCATTCATTTACCTTGGCACACCGTCTGCCTTGATTCAGCTGCTGCAGAAAAACATAAAAGGGAATAAGTTTAATACGTGAAACGAAAGAAAGAACTAAGATTAAAGGAAAGGGGAGATATATAGAGAGAAAGAGGTAGAGGCATAAAAAGGGCAGATCTTCATTGAGATGGAATTTGCTTTGTCAACATCAACCTGACTAATGGCAGATGGGGAGCTGCCCTGATGAAGCTTCAAGGCCTCCAGATGTCTAACGATTGCACCTTTTCATTTAGTATTCCAAATGTTGTCTTTCATGTTGGGCTGGAACTTTTTTTTAAGGAGGATTCACTTCCATAACAACAGCTCTCTGAGGCTCAGTGGTAGTTTGCCCCGCTGCACCAATAAACATCAATCACAATTCCTTCTCTAGACAGCGCGGCCAGACAGCAATACACATGTAATAGGAGCTTCTCCTGCTGGATATCTCCCAAAACACTCCTTGGGGAGGCTTTGGCTTTCCAAATGGCTCCTGGGCTTTGAACCACTGCTAACCATCTCTTTATAGCAAAAAAAGAAAGAGGAGTGATTGTGCATTTGTGGGCGCTAACCTAAACAATTCTCTGTTAAATATTTACCAGTTGTGCTGACTCCATCTCCCATTCTCCACACGTTCACGGTTCTGTCCATGGAGCCGGTTGCAATCCACGGCATGGTGGGAGACAGAGCAACAGCAGTCACGTACCTGCAGGGAGGAGGAAGAGGAGCAGGAATATGTGAAGGGTGTGTATGACAGACTAAAATTGGCACAGGAAGAGATCGGCTTTAAAAGTCAGGTTCCCTCTACCCTTAAAAAAATCCAGTCTTAGATCGTACAGTATCTTAAATCCTTTCATGCACTTCAAAGGGCTCTGCTGGTGCCTACCTGCGGTGCCACTTCAATGACTGTCTGGAAAGCAGCGCTGGAGAATATACTATTGCATCACTGCACCCAGTGCTTCTGGGAAAAAAACTAATCAAGCTAAAATCACACGTTTTTGATGTGAAACACTTGGACTCCTGTTTTTGCCGTTTGTCTGGTAGCTGCAGAGAGGCTAGCGGGCGGAGGGTCGGGTCATTTACCTGTCGTGCTGTTTCAGCGTGTGCAGCAGGGTTCCCAGGTTCTGTAAACAAACACAGACAGAACAGGAATGTTTGGCATCCCGTGTTTACAGCGGCTGGGCTTTATTGTTTGGAAAGTAGTTAACTGAAGCAGCACAGTCAAACAAAACAACACTGTAGCTTGTGTTTTTTGTGCTTTACTTACCGCATCATATACTGCAACACTTTTATCCACCGAACTGTTGAATAAATAGAGTCAACTTTATTTGCAGAATCTGCATGTATGCATGCATGTCAGAATAATAAATCCAAAAATGGAATTCAAACAAAAACACACACATTATTCAAATATGTCAGTGCAAACAGATGACAGATGAACCTTCAGTGTGTTTGAATTAAAGACAGAAACTGCAGAGAGATGCAAACAGGAGCTTAAACACAACAAAATACACTCCTCCTGTGGCCGACTGAGGGAACAGCAGGAGCAGTGCTCAGCAGTGGCATCTGCTGTTTACAGCTAAGAAAAGAAGAAAAAATTTGAAGTTGGAGGTTGGATTAATTTAAACTTAATTTGTCCCAAATGAGCAAATGATTTCACAGCACATAATAAAACAAATGACATTACAAAACATACGCCTGACAGGCACAAAAGTCAATATTTAGTTGGCAACACAGGAGGTGTTTATTAGTGCTTCTCACACATGTGAAGACGAGAAGTGATCTCTGTGTGTGTGTGTGTGTGTGTGTGAGTGTCTTACCCCGAGACGAGCAGCTCCCCATCAGAAGAGAAGGCACAAGACAGAACTGGAGCTGACTGGCCAGTGAGAGTGTGAAGCAGCTTCATGGCATAGGCTGAGGGGTCAATGACACACACACACACACACACACACACACACACACACACAGGCAAGGTTAGAGTTCAAGTTGAGTTGTGTCTGTTAATCCTGCAATTGTCCATACATTTACATAAAAACTCTGAAACTGACAGACAGACAGACAGACACACACACACACACACACACACACTTCAAAGTGCATCACACCCGGCTTGCACTGAGAACTTTTCGTCAATAACTCTCTTCCCTCTTGCTGGCTTGCAGCTGTGCCACCTGCTGACAGCTGCTTGGAAACAAAAGATCTTCTTTTTTGGCAATAAACCTGAGACATCCACAGCTTAGGATACAAAGACACTTCTGAGCTCAGAGTAATAATTCATGGTGCAATAATCCTCTGTGCCAGAACCAATTGGTCTGTGGCAGCATTTAAATTATCAGCCAGTAAATACACATGTATTAAATTAAACCTCCCTCTTCTCCATTAGAGTAAAAATGCTGTTTTCAGGCTCCGTGGGAGGTTAATTTGTTATTTGCATGCATATTCATGATGCTATGTGAAACACTCGTACCTCTCAGTTAAGGAAAAAACAAAAACACATTATTAAACCTGCCAAAATATAACTGAACACTTGAGAAAATAAATTAAATGTGATGCGAGACTTATGCTGCTGGGTGAGAGAAAAAGGCTGCACAACTGACAACATGAAAGATTTGACCCTGAGAGCTGGAATAAGACCATTTCCTCTGGATATGGAGCCATAAAAATATGGGGCTGCTAATACAAAGTAAGCCGGGACAAGAAAAATGTTCCATATAGACGGCAATCCCAGCTTCAAAATTGGCCCCTTGCTTCCCTGAATCATCAGCACTTGAGTCTCTTTCTCATAAAACAGTGGAGGATAGGCTCAAGCATGCAATCCTCTCGAAAAGACAAGATAAACGCACGTTTCAGGGAGGCGTGCTCGTCGAAAGCTCCTCCACAGTATGGGAAAAATACATTTTAAAGAAATGAAACGAGGACAGACATTGTTCTGTGGCTTTCTACAAGCTGCACAGAGATGAAAAATCCCCACGGACCGCAGCGGGTCACCACGCGGGACACATCGCATCCTCCCCAGAAACACCCGTTACCACGGCAACACATCTTAGGAACTAACAACATGGCGTGTTCAAAGACTAACGGAAATACAGTCTGCAGGCTGGTTACACAACCTGTGAACATACACGAAATGTTCTTGTTCTGCCGTCGGTCGTACAAGATATAAATGTCACAGTGGATATACTGTATGCACCTGATTTCCTTCTCCAACTCTTCTCCACACACACACTCACACACTCACTGTCCTCTGCAGCTGCTGTATTTCAGCAGAATGTCTTAAAGTGATCCATTATTAATGAGTCAGTCTGCAGCTGATTTATTCCACACACTAATAAAATTCCTCTATTCTGCAGAGCGATTTCAAGGTTAAAGCAGTCAGCAGGTTCTGTCTCTCTCCGTCTCTCTCTCGTGGGAGATGGAGGGAGAGAGCTTTCAGTCGAGGAAGCAGGCAGAGGGGGTCGGCCTACCTGCTCCTTCACGCTGGGAAACAATCCGTATTTGCAGCTGGCTGTCCTGTCCGCAGGAGGCCAGTCGAAACTCCACACAGCAGCCATCTGCAGAAGAGAAAAACAGCCACATTCCCTCTGTCTGAATGTTCATGCTCGGCTGACTTTAATAACAGAAGAAGACAAATATCATCTGACGGCCTGTTTGTGAAGGGTAACAACACATGGCAAGCATCTTTTACCCTGTATGTGGCATAAATATAGTGTTTGGAGATATTCTTTTTATTCCCCAAATGTGGCAAAGAACAAACACTGTACATGTCATTTTGATTAAAGGATAAAATGCAACAGGTTGCTTTTAAATAACTGCGAACTGTGAAAGATTTCAGTTTCATCTGCAGGATGAATTCATGTTATGTAAGATGAACAAGGCAAGACGAGTCAAAACTTAAATTAGATATTAATTAAAAACATTTTTTCTGTTACGAACTAAAGGATCAGTTCACATTAAATCACAAGACTGTGCGCTACAGTTTAAAAAGTGGAACTTCTTCCTACTAAAGAAATATTGAAGATGACAACTGTCCACAGTGTGACTAATCAAGATCGTGCTCTGTTCTGAGATACTGAAACTTGTATTACTTTGTTATCAGCCTATAAATCTGCAGACTACTTTTATGATTAATCAATACCATCTGGTCTATAAAAGTGAAAACAATGAAAAACTAAATAATTCAGTTTCACAGAGCTCATGCTGATGCTAAAATCTCATGCTCAAATTGTTTGTTTTGTCTGATCAATGATCCAAAACCCAAAGATATTCAGTTTAAAATGACCGACAACAGGACAAAAAGCAGTCATAAGTGCTATATTGTATGCAGCCGGACTTGCTTGAGTCTCTTGAAGACATTTCTCTCATGCAAGAGGCTTCTTCAGTTCTAAAGGACTGCGAATAGAGGGTCATGAGCGTGGTCAGATAGCTCAGGGCTTCTGCCCTTTTCTATCTATCGCTGGCTGATGGCAGAGGCAAAAGGAGCAAAAGGACCTTAGAGGTTAGAGGACACGTGTGGACCAAGGCATGAGACAAGAGGGGGACAGAAGAAAAGAAGAAAAGGGGGTGACATAAAGAAAGAGAGAAAGAATGAGAGAGAAGACTTGTGTGTGTTATTTACGATGATGTATATGTGTGCATGTAGGTGATGTTAGGCAGCAGTGGTGGAATAGTGTTCTGTGTGTGTACAGTTGATTACTTGGTTACGGTGGGTTTGGCAGGATTGTTGGATGCAGTCTTCAAATATCACTGTGCTATTGTTTGGCGTCCTTGTCTTATAGTCTCTGTGTCTGTTCTGGTGTGTATGTGATGGTTGCTGATGAAGGACGGGAGTCTCTGTGCCAGTTTCAGTGGTTTGTTTTGGATTGTTTGCAGGCGTTGGAGCTGGTTGTTGGAGATGGTGATCCAGGCGGGGACAGAGTATTCAAAGAGTTGTCGGATGTATGACAGGTCTAAAGGACTAATGTGGAGTCCTTTATACCCAGTGTGGGTGTGAACCCTTACAGAGTTGTTGAGGTCACATGAGCTCTGAGTCATTGACCCACCCGGCCATCTTGTGTGTCGTTAGGGTTAGATAGGTCCAGGTGAGAATGGGTGTTAAGTCGTCTGGGAAGGGATCCCAAGACTGCATTGTAAGTGGGAGATAAGTGGTGTCGACACACAAGATGGCCGGGTGGGTCAACAACTCATATGTGACCTCACCAACTCTCACACAGAGTATAAAGCCTGCGACTCCGCACCAGTCGTTCAGAACTGAAGAAGCTTCTTGGATAAGAGGCCAAACATCTTCAAGAAACTAAAGCAAGTCCAGTTGTCTACGATATAGATGATTACCATGAAATGGATGACTGAGAATCTACACTGACATGACAAAAGCAGCACTGAACATAAAACACACAACAAAAAACAGAAAATGTTTGGCTTTTTAATCCCCCCCCAATCATCACTTATGACCCACTCTCAGTGTGTGGTGATGTATTTCTCAGCAGAGTCTCTGCCCTCTGCCTGTGTTCTCTTGTTTTCTTCTTATTTTCTGTGTTTGGGACATTTATGGGCGTGTGCCCCCCCAGGTAAGGTCGGGACTTTATAAAAAGGTAGTGACCAGGTGCCAGACCGCAAGCAGCAGGCATCCAAGAGACACAGCGCCGAAAAATAAAAATAAAGTGAGGCGAAACACCAAGTAAGAGTGAATCTGTTACTTGCATGGTATCCCTTTCTATCTGCACGTCTAGGCACCCCATTTGATTAATGGATATGAGTGTAAATTTAGGTAAACTGACCCTTTAAACACTTACCGACTTTGATCTGCGGTGCAAAGCTGCAGCAAGTGACTCCCAAGTCGTGGGCGTCCTTCTCAGCATGCAGCAGGTTGATGTCCGTATCCCACAGTTTGAGGTCTCCGAGGGTGCAGCCGGTCACAAACATCCGGCCACAGGGAGAGAAGCAGCAGGCCACGACACTGGCCTCGCTCACTGCACTGCATCTGTAACAAACAATGTTAGAGTCACAAATTGGGTTAGACTCCTCCTAAACAGCAAAGTTTTCTAGAAAGGGTGTATGATATAAACAAGGAGCAGGACTTGATTAATCCTGGCTTAAAATTTAGCTCATCGTAACTAATTTGGATGAGGTTTAATTAGGGAGACGCAGCAGCCCCGAGGGGGCTTGGAAAAGCTGTGATCCTCAGATAAAGACCGTCTTGTTACCATAATTTATCTGTTCTTGTCAATAAGTGCTCGTCTAGCTGGTTGTTCATTAGTCCCATGTGTGTCTCTATTGTTAACCTGCCTTAATGTACAACCAAGTGAAGTAACACTGTTCTTTCTTTAGGAAATTGGTTCAGTTAATTCAGGACTAGGATCAGTGTAGGACTAACCCACAACAGGTTTGAGAAGAGCCAAATGGAGTTACAGATATTTTAAAGGTCCAGTGAGTAGGATTTAGTGGCATCTAGTGGGGACATTGCCAAACGTCCCCACACTGGGGTACACCCTGGACAGGTCCGCAGACTATCACAGGGCTGACACATAGAGACAGACAACCATTCACACTCACATTCACACTTACGGACAATTTAGAGTCACCAGTTAACCTAAGCTGCATGTCTTTGGACTGTGGGAGGAAGCCGGAGTACCCGGAGAAAACCCACGCTGACACAGGGAGAACATGCAAACTCTGCACAGACAGGATCCCCCATTCCTGGGTTTGAACCTCCTACCCTGGATTCAAGAGACAATTTCTGCCCGCAGACAATTTCCGCCCGCAGATCCCCCTGACTCCTACACCTTACAGGCCAACTTCTTGACAAGAGGTCCAAATGATGAGGTGGGATTGTCAAATGAATTATTCGTTTTGAATGACTCTTACAGTAAAGAGAAATGAGTCAACTCGATTCACAAGTGTAAGTGAATCCAAAATCCTGCCTTTCTATGGTGCATTCTTAGTGTTGTGCATAAGAGCCATGTTAACTTCAGAGAGTCGCTGCTGCAGACTCTTGTCCAGCACGCACCCCCTGAGCCGAAGAATGAGCGAGATCTGCTGCTCAGCAACAGACTCACATTCAGCAAGCCAACCCAGTAGCAAAAAGCACAGCCACTGAGCCAAAGAACGAGTCGCTCACAAGCACAAATACACTGACAGCCACGTTAACTCTCTCTGAGTTAACTCGTTCGTGAGCACACGCCCACTGATTCAGACGAAAATCCCAAAAGGTACAATTGTAGTGGCTATTTTGCTTGTGTTCATATGATTGTGACACATGACAGAGCTGTTTTATTTATTAGACTAAAAAAAGCTAAGAGAACTTGTGGACCATAGTGAAGGTGAACCAGAGGAGATGCTCATGAGTCGGACAAAACAGATTAGAACCAGTTTTCTCATCACAAGTTCAAAATGAACATAGTACAATCTGCCAAAGTTTCGTTCCTTGTGTTGTTATCTGTGCTCTTCTCACTGGTTTGACGTGGGCTGTGTTGAAATAATCATTCAGTGCACAAATCAGGGTTGTGCAGGACGACTCCACTTGCTGATGACGGCCTTAAGATGTGAGTCGGATTAGAATTTTTGTTTGCCAGATTCGCAAGTTCAAGAATTAATTTCCAGGCTCAAGTTGTGGGATTGTTTGCTCAAGCGTCCAGAAAGAAATGACTGTCAGTCTAGAGTGATCCAACAGCTATTAAATTGTTTTTTCAAGCAAAAGTACCAAACACGCTGATAAAAAATGACCAACCAGCTCACTCAGTGTAAAAGTCTATAGTATCGGCAGGTCCAAAAATGCATCCGAGGCACTCTGAGTGTATTTAACTATTCTACGTCCAGGTCCCTCAGGTCAGCTGACCTGGGGCTCCTGGCTGTCCCACGCTCCAGACTCCCCCTCTCAATCAGATCTGCCCCTACCCCCGACTCTTTTAAGTCCAGATTCAAAAACCTACTTTTATTCATTAGTGTTTGAGTCCCCCTGATGTGGTCTTTCCTGATGTGAGCCTGTGTGTGTTGTGTCTCTAAATGTGTGAGCTGACAGTTATGTATGCGTTTGTAGCATTTAATTCCTTTTGTACAGCATTTGATCAGCATGAGTTGTTTTTAAATGTGCTTTATGAATAAATTTAATTTCAGTTGAGTTAAATATCTTTTATTGATACATGGATGACCGACACGTTTCGACTAGTGTCCTCATCACCCTGATGTGGACTCGAGGTCCAGTTGAAATGCGTTGGTTATTCATGTAAAGAATTTCTAACTATAGTCAGAGTGCCTTTTATCTTTAAGTGACTCTTTGCCCCATCCTTGAGGAGCACCTAATTTTTTGACAACTAACTACACAGAGCCTCGACCCAGTGCAGCACTCCCTATTTTTTCTTTATTACCAAACATGCTGGCTCCAGGTTCTCACGTGTGAGGACTGGAGGAATTTATGTTTTAGTAAAATGACTCTGGTCAGATAAAACAAGCAATCTGAAGCTGTGACCTTGGGCTCTGAGAAATTATAAATGACATTTTTCACCAGTTTCTGACAATTTATGCACTGAAAGATAAATCCAGAAGTTTGTGAGTGTTCAGCTCTAAATTATGAATAAGCAAGACTTGCTTTGACAATCGCTTACAGACAGCAGTCATGAATATTTATGGAGAAATACTTGAGGCAGGAGCTTTAAAATGTCACTGTAAGGCTGGAGGTAATCAGGAAACTGGCCCCTAACACATTCTGATATGCAGCATAAACAGTTGACGTCTGTGTCACATTGTACCTGCGTAATGTCTTGGAGGGGAAGTCCCAGAGGGCCGCGGTGCCATCGCAGGCCCCTGCCAGCACCAGGGAGGAGTCTGGAGCCACGGCGCACACTCGGAGCGGGCTGCGGGCCGGGTGCTGCAGCACCGCGGTCACCTCACCTGTCTCCGAGCTCCACACGATGGTGGCTCCCTCCGTGGAGCAGCTGAGCAGGTAGCGGCCACATGAGCTGAAGCAGCAGCAGTGAACCCCGTAGCCGTGGCCCGAGAGAGGAGAGAAGGGAAGCTCCGTGAAGTCAGCTGTGTTGTACACACGGAGAGTTTTATCACCGGAGCCGGTGGCGAGCAGAGATGGAGAGAAGGCACAGCAGCTGACCTCGTCTGTGTGGTGCTGGAGAGTGCAAAGTATTGACACCATCTTGTCACAGACGTGTGTTGGCTCTGACGGAGGAGCGCTTCACTCACAAGGTGGCGCAAAATGCTCAAATATCCGCCTGTGAAACGAAAAGAGGAGAGTTGGTGGAGTCGGGTGACAAACACCTGATGGAGGCTGCGCACACACTGACAGCTGTCTGTCCAAAGTCCCCTTGAATACAGCAGAGACACTGACCTCAGCACACACTGTTGCTCCTTACAGTTTCTCTCATACAGCACTTCCTCCTCCAGCACAAAGTCTGTTTGTCTCATGGCTGTTATCAGTCATGTGACGCAGCTGACTTATTATGGGTTGCACAGTGGTCACAGTCCAGTTTTTACTATATTTGCATGACAGTATATAAAAAATATTCTTCAGTAAAAGTCCAAAATTAAAGTATAACTAAATTATTATCAGATAAATTCATAAGTAGTCAACAGTCGTTTGGTTTGGTTCTTTGTGTTGTTAGGACTGTTTGTTGGTGTTTTTGGTTTGGAATGCTTGCTTTTTCTTTTTTTTTTGGTTTGGGTTGTTTGAATTTTTGATAGTGTTTGTTGGTGTTTTTGTCTTGGTTTGTTTGTGTTTGTAGTTTGTTTTGTTTTTATTTTTGGTTTGGTTTGTTGGTGTTTTTTTTTTTGTCTTGTTTGTTTGGGTTTTTGGTTTGGTTTGTTTGGTGTTTTTTGGTCTTGTTGTTGTTTTTTTGGTCTTGTTTGTTTGGGTTTTTGGTTTGGTTTGGTTTTTTTTTTTTTGTCTTGTTTGTTTGGGTTTTTGGTTTGGTTTGTTGTTATTTTTTTGGTCTTGTTTGTTGGTGTTTTTGGTTTGGTTTGTTGTTTTTTTTTGGTTTGTTGTTGTTTTTTGGTCTTGTTTGTTTGGGTTTTTGGTTTGGTTTGTTTTGGTTTTGGTTTGTTTGGTGTTTTTGGTCTTGTTTGTTTTGGTTTTGGTTTGGTTTGTTGTTTTTTGTCTTGTTTGTTTTGGTTTGTTTTTGGTTTGGTTTGTTGTTGTTTTTTGTCTTGTTTGGGTTTTTGGTTCAATTTAGTTCGTGTTTTCGGTTTGGCTTGTTTATGTTTGGTTTGTTTAGGTTTTTGGTTCAGTTTGTGTTTTCAGTTAAGTTTCTCAAAGATCAGTTTGTTCATCAGCAGGATTATGGAAAATCTATTGGCCCAGTTTTCGTAAAACTTGGTGGAAGGCTGTAGCATGAGCCGAGAAAGAGCCCATTAAATTTTGGATGGATCCAAATTACAATTAGATAGAAAAGATATTTTTCACTTTAGTTAACATTGTTAGGACAGTTGGCCTCGGTGAAGGTCTGCATTCTGTAAGTGCCCTTCTAGTATTCACATTTAGGCCTATATTGTTAGTGACACATTCATGCGAAAAGTGCGTTTAACGCTGTAGCTGGTTGAGAAGGAAACTAATTTTACCTACTTTATTCTGCTGGGTAGTTTTATTGACAACAATGCTGTATATTTGATTTTGTCTATTCTGTTTTGTGTGTAAGTTAAATCTTAGTAACAGTAGAGCTGTGAAGTTAAGGTAGTGGAGTTAAATATATTTCCCTCTATAAGTACACAGAAGCAAAATATAGGAGTACAAGTACCCCAAAACTGTACTTAAGCAGAGTACTGAGGTAAATTCCACTGTAGGTATTTCATAAAATTAAACAATGCAGTAACTCCATTTTGGGCCATTTTACTTAAGGGTTAAACCATTATCAAGCAAATAAAATGTTTCAAATAAATTCATTGATTCAAATATTACAAGATTATAGTTGGGGTCAGATGAGTGAACGAACTATGATGCATCCCCCCTGTGACTCAAGAGGTGGAGCCGATCAGAGTCTGGAGCACGGTCCAGGACACCACCGTCAACCTCACCGATAACATCAATGAATTCACCCAGTCTGTGTGGATTTAATTTGCTAAACAGCAGAAGCAACTGCACCCAAAACTATTACTAAATCATTCCACAGCCAGAAACTAAGGATCAACAGATCGATCCTGAAACATGGACAATTAAAAAGCAGCAGCCTGCAACGTGAGAAGAGACAAAGAAGTACAAAGTTACAGTGCACAAGTTGAAGCAGCTGATGGGGTTTCATTTCACCAGAGTTTCACCAAGTATCATTTCATCTGACAAGTAAATAATTGATTAAAACTTTTTTCTGAATGACGTGAAGATAGTGAGGGCCTAAGTGTTATTTTTGAAAAACAGGTTTATTTTATCTGTGCCACACACCCACTATTCAAAAATAATATTCCCACAAAAGTCGCTACTCATTTCACAATATTCATAATAAAATACAGTTACTTCAAGTCTTCTGACTTCAGCTGTCTGGAGATGCCTCCGCTGGAGCGTGACACTGTCTGACTCCCGGCTGGATTAAAGCCCAGTGCAGGTTTCACGTCTGTCTGCGGGATGTCTGACAAGACTCTGGCTGAAGGAAATGCTTGGGAGATGAAACACACTATATGCACCACATCAATTCTTTTCAGAGGAGAAGCTCTACATTTTGTGTAAGGGTTTCCTACAGTATATTGTGCAGGACACACATACAGTACACACACTGAAAATAGAAAGAAAAACACACTCCTCCATACACTGTTGAGAGGTCAGAGGTCAGGCACTACAATACTGAGGAGACCACAGTGTTTTGAGTGGGTTTTCAGCACAGGCAAAGTACAGTATAAGACATATGAAGTGCTACAATCATCCTTATGCATGAGCAGTATTTTACCAAGACTGTACTGTATGTACACTCTATACATGTTAGAAACAGGTAAATAGTGACAGTGATACCTCCTTGTATTTTACATAAATAACTGGCAGGTGAACAGAAGCACTGTTGGCGCCTTATAGTCAAAAAGCTGTAAACAATTATTTTTTTGATTGGCTTGTTCAATAGTCCATAAAACAATCTTTACATTTTTTTTAAAGCTGTGTGCCATTTCTTGCTTTTTCTTAGAAAAGACTGACTGTAACATAAATACTTGAGAAAATAAATACACACACGTACACTAAAGTACTGATGATAAAAAAGCCAAAGGCCTATCTACTGTGGAAATCTTTCATTCCCAAACACAATATTGAGTCTGTGAGTCAGTGCTTTTTGATAAAGAAAACAGTATTGCACTTTAAGATATGAATCCAACAAGTGTGTTTTGTCAGCAGGAGAATTTGTCCGTTCACATTGCACATCAATGTTTTTAGAACTCGTTTACTGATTTAGTGTCTCAGGTGAAGAGAAGGCCTCCGACACCAAGGATGAAGTCTGATATGTAGAGAGGAGCGTTCACAGTCAGCACTGGATTTTGTTTTCACTCCAGCAGTTCAGTCCATCGTTTGTCAAAAAACCTCCTCATGCTGTGGCCGGCGCGTCCGATTTCTGAATCGTCTTCGTTAAATTTTTCACAGTTATCGAAAACCAGGTTCACGTCTACGATGAAACTCTCAAGGTTCAAGTACCTGGAATTGTTAGAGAAGGTTTTTAGTTTTTCTTTATATGCAGCACCCAAGTGACAAAAAAGTATGATATATAGATTGTACATGCACATGAAAAACATACACATATGAACTTAAAGGTATACTATGCAGGAACTGTGAGCTGGCGTCATGGTGGCGCAGTGGTTAGCATTGTCACCTCATAGCAAGAGATGTGGGGGGAGTTTGCATGTTCTCCCTGTGTCAGCGTGGGTTTTCTCCGGGTACTCCTGCTTCCTCCCACAGTCTAAATGGGACATGCAGATAACTGGTGGCTCCAAATTGCCCATAGGTGTGAATGTGAGTGTGAATGGTTGTCTGTCTCTATGTGTCAGCCCTGTGATAGTCTGGTGACCTGTCCAGGGTGTACCCTGCCTCTCGCCCAGTGTCAGCTAGGATAGGCTCCAGCCCCCCGTGACCCTCAACAGGATAAACAGTTACAGAAAATGAATGAATGAATGAAAAGAATGTTTGTAAACAGCTATGTCTGCCTGATGTTTTGGCCCGCTAAATTTGCATTTTTTTAGCACAGTGTGATTTTCGTAGCTTATTCTTAGATGTATACTGGTTACAGTCTGACATCTGGTTGCTATCTATTTAATACGTCCTGAACTCACCTTGATACTGTGCCGAGAAACGCCCCAAACATAGCAGATTATGAAAATCCAGGCAGAGGGCACACACACTCAGTCATCATAAGTGATGACTGAGAGGGTGTGAGTCTATATGTAGTTTCTTTTTTTAGGAAAATTCTGCATAGTATAGTATCGCTTTCAAAAACCAAAACAAACATACTGGTTGTTGGTGAGCTTTTCTCTGATGGTGGAGAAGTCCATGGGCTTTTTGATGACCTTCCTGTAACCTGGGACGGCTTTCTGATTGACGGGCGTGAGGAAGGGCCAAGCGTCCTGATGGGCCTCCAGCTCAGCCAGCAGCACTCTGAAGAGACCCAGTGAAAATATTATTTGATAGAATTTCAATATAGTTGCTGAAACTTTAATTATGTACTTTAATCATGTATGAGAAAGTCGATCTTTTCATCGTCATAAGTTCATGACTGCATGAGGATCATTGTATGTTTTTGTTTATTTCTAACAATAAAAAGAGAAAGTAAACGCTGCTGTGCCTACAGTGGATATGCGTTCATGCGTACCGGCACATTGCGAGCGCATTTGTGTTGTTGTCTTTGGCCGTCTTGGCTTTTTTCCCGCAAGAGACAGGGCTGTCATGGCCGGCCTGGGAGCTGGGCGGGCTGTCGTCTCCTTTCCTCTTTTTGAACTCCTTGGTACCTTTCTTTGGCACGCTGTTGCTGCTGGCAGCCTCCTCTTTGATGAGCTCTCCTACCACAGATGGCTTACTGTTTCGTTTTACCTCGCTGCCTTTCTTCCCTCCTCCAGCTGTTCGGCTCTGTTGCTTCCTACTCCGGGGGGATTGTCCGCTCTCCTGAATGACAGAACGCACAGCAGACTGGTGAAGAGGCACACAAAACATATCATATTCAAGTCCATTAATTGGACGTGTACATGTGATACAGATATGTTATCATTTTGGCACTTAGATCTACTGTAATGGTGGAACAAACACTCGGAGTATGCTGCAGTACCTTCGCTACACAGGTGGGACAAAACCAGTCGCCGTCAGGTACTGTAGTGATCTTGGGTTTGTGGCAGTAAGTGTGGCAGCCTTTGTCACAGCCGTCACAGAGTAAGAGCAGTTCTTCATTATCTCCTTTTTGACAGAGCTGGCAGTGCTGAAAACACCAGATATATGTAGCTGTGAGTTCAAACTTTGATATGTCATGATAAAAACTAGTGATTTATGCAGTTTTGTGTGGCCAGCCATACTGAATGATGTTGATTTGTTACTGATTGTGCTATTATCTATGAAGATGGATTTGTCTCAGGATGATCTGAATGAACACATGGGCAATCCATGTGTAAATTTCTAATCTGTGAATATATAAAACCTTTGACAAATACAAAAACAAAAGGATTGTAAACTCACAAATATATTTTGCAAATACATAAAATGGATCTACACAAACAAATTCTACACACACAAAATAATCTGGGAATACATTAAATTAATTTACAAATAAACAAAAAGCATTTGTGAAATCCAGTTTTTTATTTGTGAATCTCAATTCTACGCTTCATTTCACACACATGGTGTTTTAAGACAAACTTAATGCCACTCCAAACAAAAATTTACTTGTATCAGTCGACCATTTTCAGCTAGCACATGACCACCTGCTGCTGGTGTCACTTCCACATTTCAAAGTAGGAGTGAGTAGTCTTTCTATAGGCTTTTTCAAATTTAAATAATCAGCTACTAGGAACAAACATTCATTATTTCATAATGTTGAGGCCTTTGCACACTAAGGCTGTTTTTTTGATCCGAAATTGTCACACGTCTAAAATTAAATACAACTTCACGTTGTGTCAATCACATTTGCACACCGAGTCCAAAACTTTCGTCCATTGAAAATTTTGAAACAGGTTCAATTTTTAGTGTTTTTCGCATCTGTCAGAAGCCTTCAGAGAGTTATGTAACCAAGAATCAGAATGAGGCAGCAGGACACAGCCACGACAAGACCAAGCCCTGGAGCGGACAGAATCATTTCATAACTCAGATAGCTCACTTTCAACAGGTCAGACAGTAATATTCAGATGAATGATGATGAAGAGGAGGAGGACGTGGACTGCACAGTCAAAGACAGAGGCAAAAGAGGAAATGTGTCTTTTCATTTTGTCACATATTGTGAATTTTCACAATGAATAGAACAAGAAAACGCATCTAAATCAGTGTGCAAGGTTTCTGTGCGTAATGATTTTTTTCAGATGTTTGTAGGTGATTTGTAGGTCTCGCAAGTGGTTGGCTTGTGCTGCTTCCTCAGTGCAGTGTTTTAGGATGTGTTGACTAACAAATAGACTCATACAGAAGTAATCCCTCTCAATCGTTGCTTACCACTCACTAGAACCGTGTGGTGGTATATTTCTCTGCAGAGACTCTGCCCTCTGCCTGTACTTTCTTATTTTGTTCTTATTTTCTGTGTTCAGGATGTTTATGGGTGTGTAGCCCCACAGTGCTCAGGTGAGGTGGGGAATATATTAAAAAGGTAGCAACCAGTTGCCAGACCGCAAGCAGCAGGCATCTAACAGACAGAGCGCCGAAAAAACTCAAATATAGCGAGGCAAAACACCAAAGAAGAGTGTATCTGAGGTTGGCTTTTACTTTTACTCCTGCTGGTGAGCATGTAAACAAACAATAACAGACTATCCTGCAGAGTAAACCGTTAAAGATCAATCTTCATAAAGAGGAACATCTTTAGCGAGAGCTATAAATTGGTTCTTAAATGTATGTATGATTAAACAATATAAACAAATCTGTGATTAGAGAGAGAGACAGAGTGTCACTAACCACTTTCATGATGGATCGTTCCCAGGCAATGGATTTCTGTAGCTGTTGAATGCAGAGTGACAGCTGAGCCGAACTGCGGACTTCACCGAGGGCTTTACGCCACATCCTCATCCCCGGTGCCACCTCCTCCTCACTGCTTTGAGGTCACAGAAAGTGAGACTGCAGCATAACTGTACAGCAACCACACATACAGTCTCCAACATGATCACACTGAATGCTAACAGCCATTAAAAAAGAGACACTTGTTTAAGAGGCAGCCTGCTGTGAGGTTAACAATCTTTAGAATAAGTGTGGGATGAACCTTCCTTTCACCATCAACACTAGAGAGATGGTGCTGGAGCAGTTACAGTGACATTATCCAGTTTGATCTGAAAGGTTGTACTTAAAAGGGACTCTTCTCTCCAGGTACCTGCGCTCAATGTTCCTCTCCAACTCTGCCAGCCTGATGACAGCTATATCAAGGGGATTGTCGGGCCGCCGCACCACCGTGCCAGAGAGTTCCTCCTGGCTGGTTTCTCTCTGTCCTTTCTTCTCTGGAGCGGGGGAAAAGGAGAGCTTGTGCTCATGATAAACCAGATCCTCCCTCTCTGACTGGGGCTCAGGATGCATCCAACCCTGAGGGAGACATCGTCACATTTCATGACACAGTAATTACTATCAAGACAAAGTGAGGACACGGGACAAGGACAAGCACGTCTTGGATAATGACTGAAAATGAATTTGGATTAAAAACAGTGGTGTATTATCTGTATGAGCATCATGAAGATGAAAGAGTAGGGTGCTCATCTGCCTGTACCTTAACCTGCAGGCTGGCAGAGATGACTTTCCTCTCCAGAGCCTCGACCTGCTGCAGCAGGCTTATGTCCACCTCCATGGCTTGCTCCTCAACACACCAACTCTCCACTGTCTCCTCACTCACTTCCTGCTTCTCCAGCTCTGACACATCAATTGCTGACATCACAGATGCATACAAAAATTAGAAACCACCATTTATGGAACACAACTTTATAATATTTAATGTAAAGCAACCAAGTGTTACAAAAGGTCTAGTATGGACATAACTGCATGTCTGCTGTAGTCTTGACACAATACTGAAATTTCTAAATTCGATACAGCTTGAAAAATATTGATATTTGATACCGTTTTTGATACCACAGGGAAAAGTGACAAAGCCTGACATTAACAATGAGAGAGAGCCAGAAAGCACAGATGGTATCGGTGTGATCAAACTATGGAAAATAAGTATTGAAACTGTTTCAAATATTCAGAATCAATAAATCAATATTTTTAAAACACTAGTGTACTGACTCTTGAAGTCAAGAGAGAAGAAGAATTGTGGACCAACCATCTTTGCTGTTTGCACAGAGCTGGGTCGTATACTCCATATGCTTCTGGATCTGTTTCTGCAAGGCCTTCTCTCTGATGCCTCGGCCATGGAGGGCCTTGACCAGACTGTGCAGTTCCTCCATGTCTGCCACCCTCCACCAGCCACACAGCATCTCTGCCAACGCACACATGCACAAATTTAAATACTATTGTCACATCATTGTTTATTTTTTAACAACACAGAGAAGTTATATAACTGAGTGACAGTCTTTTCTTATTCTAGCATGTTTGGCAGTGAGCCATACTTACCCTCGGGGATAGGCTGAGGACTGGGGTAGTCCTGGGTCTTGGCCACTTCCACAGCAGGGAACGATGCACAATCGGGCTTGTCACTCAGGGGCTCTGGGGTTTCACTCTTGTTGACAGAGTTGTTATTTGCCAGAGAGATGGCCCTGCTGGCATCATCCTCTGCATGCTGGGAGGCCAGATCCAACACGGGGGGTAGAGAAGCACCAGAGGAGGGCAGGCTGGGACTTGTTGCTGCGCCGGACACATCGCACCTCGTCAGCCTGCTTTGATGAATGCCAGACTTTACTTGCTGAGGGGAAAATACACAAAATACACACACTTTAATTATGATCAGACATTACTTCCACATGCATAATGTAGAAGTGTCCAACTTGTGTTCTAAAATGGCACAGCGTGATCTGAAATAATTGTGACTGAGATTATTGTCATCAACCGACCTGGAGGACAGACGGCTGCAGGTTATTGATCCCAGCAGGAGCACTGGAACTGGCTGAAGCCAGGGGATTAGGGGAGAGGGAGGAGGGGTATTTGGTGCTGATGGTCTGAAGTGGAGAGGAGGAAGCTGGAGGGCTGGAGCCGGAGGTGAATGAGGACTCATCACAAGGAGAGCGAGGCAAAAGACTAAACCACTGGTTGCTCTTTTCCATCAGTATTTTAGAGAGCTGGTCCTCATGAAGGACAGCCTGAGGGCCGCAGGTTATCCAGGAACTACTTCTGAGCTGTGGGGCACTAAGCAGAGATGGCACTGAAGTGTCTGATTTATCTATCAGTCCCTGCTGATTAGTGGCTGTCTGAGAGGCAGGACATGAGGGATGAGTGGTAGGGACTTTAGCAGAATGACTGTTGTGAGAATTGATGTCTGAATCTTGAGCCATTTTAGCTACTTCAAGGAGTTTGCTGAGCTTGGAGAAGGAGCCGGGTTTCTGGAGGAAGAGATTGAGACTATCTTTGTCCTGATGGCTCTCTGGTGTGGTTGTATCACCGTCTGTGCTCTGCGCTGGGCTGGAGACCACTGGCGTCTTTGCTTCTTCTTGCTGCTCTTCTTTTACCCTGATCACCTGAACGGTCCTCTGTCTTTTCTTCTCTTTCTCCGCCTCTTCGTGACCTGAGTAACATGAAAAGGTAAGATTTAGGGGGAAACAGGAAGTAGAAAACACATATCGATGGGAAATCAGTCTTTGACACAACACCAGTAGGTACTGCCGGCCCTTTCCACTGATTAACACCACAAGTACATTTTAGACCTGTGGGAAACACTTAACATGGTGAATAAAGAACAATCTGAGTAATCAGTTTTAGTTCGCACCTTCACCGCTCTCCATGCCTTCCACAAAGATGCCACTACACTGCGGAAGGACCCAGTATCGTCTCTTGTAGCGATCCTGTCCAATCGTCATGGAGCGCAGTGAGTGAGACGAGTCGAATAACTTCTGTCTGATCTGAATCTGTTGCTGAAGAGACAGAGAGTGCAGCAGGTTGAATTAAGAGGGATTACGTTTATTGATGAGCTGATCCTGAGAGGAAAAAAATGTCTCACAGGGTTTAATTTACCTTGTATGTTTTCTCTATCTGTTTCTCCAGCTCCTCCATGCTGGCTGAGTGTACACTGTCATCCTAGATGAAAAGAACTCATTAGTGTGAGGCCCATGGACTGGCTGACATTTACTATAACAAACACTGATTTAAGCCGCTGGCTCTTCATGCTGTCACTGACCTCCTCTTCACATATCTCAGCTTTCTTCCCCTTTTTTCCCCCCGATTCTTCTTCCTCATCGTCGTCATCGTCTCCTTGGTCTTCACTGTCATCGTCCTCGTCCTCTTCCTCCTCACTGTCCCCTTCTTTCCTCTTGCCTTTGTTTCTGGCAGTGGGGATGACGAATGTGTGGCTGTCCTCTCCCCCCACACTGCTGTCTCTCTTCCCGGTCTTCTTGGCGTGAATGCTCCTCAGTCTTTAAAGACAAAAACAGACAGTTAGCTTGTACACGTTCATTAGCAGATTAGGACTTTGTTTCAGCATGACCATCTCATTTACTGACACAAAATGTTAAAGCGTTTGCACAGAATCTTCCTGTAACAGCTTAGATGAAGCATATACTCACTTGCGAAGTTTTCCCTCCACAACCCACTTATCCTTCCTCAGGTTGGTCATGTGATCGATGTTTTTGTCGATCTCACTGCAAAGTATCAGACAATATTGACACAGATGTTTCTGTGGCCTTTTTTGTGAAATAAAAATAGCATGGTGCCTTTGCACCACGCTGCAGTGTGCACCAGATGTATTTCAAAGTGTTACCAGTACTACTGAAAAATTGATGACACTTGGTTTGATGCAACATTGTGAAACTGCCCATCACATCTGATTTGTCTTATTCCTTTTGGTACTTCTGTTATCCCATTAAAATTGAAGCCTGCATTAATAAAACAAGCCAATAGTTTCCACTCTCATGCAGATATTAACTGTTTGCTGCAGGCACATGAGGAACACTGATTTACTTCAGTGGAAGTTGAGTTCATTAACATTACTGCCCCACAAAACTGAGAATTTGCTTGATTTGATAAAGGGCAAAAATCAAAGACAAAACAACTGTCAGAAGGAGGTGGGACACTCACCTGATCACAGCCTTACTGCAGCAGAGCTCATTAACCAGGAACGCGAGCATGGAGGCCTTCTGTGACGGACTGTGGGCCTGAAATGCCTTGGTCTTGAGGCTGAGGGCCAGAGCAGCCAGCTCTGTCTGCTCACAGTGAGCCTCCATGTAGATCTGAAGGATCTCAGACACGTTGTCGCGGTTGATCCCCACATTAGTCAGGTGGTCCCCCAAGGCGGTTTTATTCTGATAGAAACAGTGTGTTTAAGAAAAGTTCAGTGGTGTTAAACTGTTGTTTTTTTTAACCAATGAAGTCAAAACCAGAATATCTCTTATATACAGTAAGACACATGAGCAGCACACAGGTGAAGGGTATAGTCCATAAGAGTGCAATGAGAGTCTGGTAAGACACTGTCCTTTTGAGCAAGTAAGAAATGTTAAGTGTTTTAGTGAACCCTGGGATGCGTGTAGGATGTGCACATTATTATGACACATGATATTTCAGCTGATAGTCTTGCTATCTTTTGTCCCTGTATACAAGTCTAACTAAATGTACACACAGCCTCTTAATACAACAGAATGTAATAATACAATGATCATGTTAGACATCATCACACCCTACAGCGCAACATGGACAAATGGCCTTGGGAAATGAATGCAAATTATGATTTAACCTTTATTGGTGTACTAAACACTTTAAAAACTGATACAATTCTAAACAGACTCTCCCTCTAGCTGCACAGAACCTGAATAATAATACTGTAAATCCTAAAGTCTGCTCGATTAATGAGCTGGTAAGAGACGATCCACTGCCAACATTTCCCTCTATTAATTATCTTACACTGTCACAGCAGTCAGTTCTTTCTTAAAGATATACAATGCAGGATTTTCCTAAAAAAAAACAACAAAAAAGACAATGTATAGACTCATGCAGAAGTAATCCCTTTTAGTCATCACTTATGACCCACTAGAAGTGCTTGGTGATTTATTTTTCTGCAGAGACTCTGCCCTCTGCTTGTATTTTCTTATTTTCTTTTCATTTTTTGTGCTCAAGACATTTATTGGCATGTACCCCCACAGTGCTCTGATAGGGTTGGGGCTTTTTAAAAATGTAGCTACCAGATGTCAGACCGAAAGCACTTGGAATCCAAGAGACTCTGCCAAAAAAATGCAAATATAACAAGGTGAAACACCAAATGAGAGTGAATCTGGGGTTGGGTTTACTTTGACTTGTGCTGGCTAGTGTGGTCACAAACAGTACCCGACATAATATACTTTTAAATATCTTTAAAAAATGAAAAACTCTAATTCCAAGAAATTTGCATCTAGTGCTGCATTAGTTACATTAACAGTGAAAATCACTCACTGAAGCAGCAAAAAGTGCTACATCTAAATCAATACATTTTAGGAGCACATAGCAGGTTTGTTTTTGTATGCAAGTGTGTGCATACACATGTAAATTACAATACAGGAATCATTTAAAATTCAGCAACAGACTCTCACCTTGTGACCTGCAGGTATACCAGGATCACACACAGCTGCGGAGAGCATGCTCACCAGCAGGTCCTGCACCTTGCCCATGCTGTCCCCAGTGTTGAGCAACCCCTCCTGAAGGTCACTTAGACTGAGCATGTTTGGATTTATGTCTAACCTCAGGACCTTCCCAAAGCTGCGCAGAAACTGCAGCACCATCAGGCAGTCAGAGAAGGTACTCCCTGGTAAGACCAGACCAGGGATGCGGGACAACTCTGGAAGTGGCTGGAGAGGAATGAAAACAAGATTTTAAAAATGAAATATGTTGTATTTATCATCTATAAACAATCTGTATCTAGATCCTGCTAAAAAAGAATCCACATTAAGACAATAATAAAACCAGTTTGTGAGAGGAAAGTGTTTAAAAAGATCTTAAAAACCAAATTAGATACATTTTTCAGCTTCTTACAGTGCTGATGATACTTGTTTCAGACTAGTTTGTCTATGAAGTCCTTTTAAAGAATTCTTTGATCACAGTATGTGATGAGTATTACTCTGGTTGGTGTAATAGCATCAGTGGCCACTTGGTGGCAGTATTTTTAACCTACACCTGCTTTCTGTTTAATCAATTCCAGATGCTTTCAGTGATATTACACATCTATTTTGGAAGATCTGATAGTGAAACAATAAAACCATAAATTCGTCAAAAGCATGTCTAATCTTCATGCCTATAGCTCCTACAGTGATTATACTGATTGATTTCCATGTCGAAAAATCCCCGTGCTGTTGGAAAATCCAATCTTTTCCACACATCTACTCCCCAGATGGAGAATATCCACAGTGACATACGTGCATGAACTCTCATTTTCATCTGCCAGCAGCGCCACAGTGTGTGAATACCTTATGATCTGCTAAACACATGTCTTCATTTGGTTTCTTTAGCTCTTTTGCTTTTTCCAGTTCCAGTCTTCTGAGCTCCAGTTTCCTCTCCTTGTTTAACCGTTTCTCGTCCTTCTTCTCTTTCTTCAGACGCTCTTTCTCCTACAGCCAAGACAAACTATCATTGACGGTCATGCAGACTATTGTGCTCAGAATTGCTCACAATTACAGAGGATGGAAATCACAAACTATGGCCTCTATCACACTGTTGAATCATCAAACAATTAAACTGCAGAGGGAGAAAACACAAACAGTGTAGCAGAACACAACAGCAGGAATGACCAGAAACACAGGGATGTAAGCAGGTCAGGTGTTACCCACCTCTGCCTTCTTACGGGCCTCCACAGCCTTCATGAGCATCATGTGCTGCCTGCGTCTTTCCCTCTCCTGGCAGAGCAGACACACAGTTTCTTTTCTACTCACAATACAAACCATTTCTTGACAAGGAAAGAGCTCATATATGCAATAAGGAGTATAAACACTGGTACATGCACAGTAGAAGAAGAAACGCAGATCACTATCATCACACCATCAAAATGTTGCACACTGCACTGCAGTTAAAAAACAAAAACAAAACCAAAAACACAGTTAAAGCAACTACAAGGAACTTTCATTTTGAGTGACGGTGTTTCCATGAGCACCTCTGGCTTCTGTCGTAAGATCTTGATATGGCGTGCATTTGTTTGGAAGCAAGTCGAAGAAAGATGCAACTTGATTTTAATACTATTTTCCTTTTTTAAACACAGCTGTTTGCAAACTGCATAGTGATGAGGTGATGTATCTATTTGTGGCTGTGTAAGATTAATAACTATAATATGAAAATGATGATACAAAGTAAACTTAATTTTACCTGCCAACATAAATTCATATCTTGATGTAAAACCTTGTCTTACAATATTAGTCACAAGTGAAATAGACATTATATCTAAGTAGGTGAAGGAGGACCAAATCAAGATTGCTTTTGTATCCTTTCCACTCCTGTAATTCTCTTCATCTGTTGAATGACCAACCAAGGTTACCTCATGCTTTCATCTGTGCTTTATCACTGTCCCTTATAGGATTCATTTTCCCTCTTTCGGTCAATCGTTCTCTTTCTTTCTTTGGTCATTCTGCCCCTGTATCAGCATTAACCAAAAAATATAACGTCAAAAATAAAATTCTCTAAAGCAAAATCTCCTGCTTCCCTTTAATTGGTTAATGTGCTCACTGAGAAATTTTACCTGTACAAAAACATTTACTCTCAGGATCTGCATCATGTAAATTGTTTCATTTAATTTTGCAGAGAAACAGACCCAGTGACAGGCATTAAAAAAATATTTCACTGCTGGAAAGGTGGTGTTTTCGTTAAACTGGGGTCTCTAGACAGGAGAAAGACTCAAATGCTTTTTAAATTGCTGCTACATGACCAGAGAAAATAGAGGAAGAGAACTGTGGCATTTGCTTTTACTAAAAATGTGGAAAACCTACAACTACCAGAACGCACTTCGCTGCACCGGACCAAAAAACAATCGCACTGGTGAGTGACTTGATATGAGCTTGTCCGTTTTGACACAGGAAACAATATGGCGACTGCCTCGTGACAAACAATCTCATATTACAGCCTAAAAGTGCACTAAAATATGTATCTGAAGACATCTAAGGTGAGAAATAGGCAATGCAGTAACAGAATCTTATCTTATTGCCTAGTTTTACCATTTGATCTGAGTTTGAAAATAAGACAGAGAGGGGCGGGTCTCTCTCGATCCACCTCTATACTCTTTGTGTCTGTTATGGTGGGCATAAATGTAGAACCAAGTAAAATGGAAAGCAGTTTACCACACTTGATTTAGACATACTAACCACATTGTTATGATACAAAGCCGGTTGAAAATCGGCCAAGTATACTTTTAAAAATAACTACGTGGGAATAACCAATCTTTTCACAGAGGGTCGTTTGCTTATGTAGGTCATTAAGAGGCATCAGTATTAGATTGAGACGGTTTCATAACCAGTTAAAAACTCCTTGTAGCTGCCTTAAACCAAATGGACACAATGATAGATGAAAAGCCACACTGCAGGTAGCGATGCACACACAAAGCATAAGCTCAAAGTTAGAAACAGCCATTATTAATCTGAGCATGTCGGCAAGAAGGCAGACTGAAAGATACAGGCCAAGAGGTTTAGATCTATAAGCAGCAAATATTAAGTGTCACAGGGACAAGCAAAGCACAGAATTTATAATCGACTGATGAACAAAGGTGTATGAAACTATCCTGGAAAATAAATTCAAATGATTACTGTATATTTTAACTCTTTGTTTACTGTGAAAACTATACTGTGTTGTCCATCTATGCCATCGTTGCCTCCCCTGAAGTCAAGATATATTTAGTGAGAAAAATGAAGCAAATAACCAGCATTGAATTAACATTTAAATCTCGAATGAGGAAAAATGTTGTTTCCATTAACTCAGTGGTGCAAATCACTGTCAGGAATACAAACTGCATATTGATTTTCCTCAGGTGATACAATGAATTAGAAAGCTGGCTTAAACACTTTAGAGTAAAAGGATTTTGAGTACCTAAATTTAATCAATCCAAAACAAAAACAATGTAATATGGAGATGGTGTTCTTTCAGGCTATCAGAGTGCTTTGCATCCTGTTACATTTCTGTGGAGTTAAGGCGTTTTTGACTGCGTTGGCCAGATAATGGATGTGTTTTCTCTGAGAGACAAATAGCGTAGATGTATGCAGTGCACTGTTGTGGAAAAGCCATGCAGAGGGACGTAGTATGACTGAAGCCAATGCTACACTTTATGCATTGCTATGATGGCAACCATTTATCACAACACGTTCACAATATGTTGTTAAATGTACAGAAACAAACATACCCATACCATATCTAGTCTATGCCTCTCCAACTCCTGGTAGAAAGAGTTGGCAAAGTATTAAGAAATAGAAAATCACACAGGAAAATCAGTGCAAGAAAAATCCAACCTTTGAGAAGCTCCAATAAAAAATACACCCAAGAGAACCGCAAAGCATAATTTGACAGGATATATTGTACAAAACAATTCCATTAGGCTAACGAAAAATGATCATTAGTTAGAGATCTCCAAGACAATCATAAATACAGAGTAAGAATAGCTTTGGTATCATGTGGTTGTGTGGATTAAAAAAAAAACCTACCTGGTGCTTCAGTATGACAGCTTGCAGTCTTCGCATCTCCTTCTCCTTCAAGAAAAGAAAAAAGATGACAATTAGAAACTACAACATATACACAAAAATGTACGTAAATTCAAAAGGCGTTATAGAACATCATCATGCTAAACTTCCAGGCCTCTAGACTTTACCGGTTACATTTTTTTCATAGATAAGATACATATAGAACACCAGGAGATTACTCAACCTCTTTTTGTCACAGTGATTAACCAAGGCAAGGAAAATCCCTTTTGCACAGACAAGCAACACAATGGAACAAAAACATTTTTACAGCAGACAAGCAGGGGCAAAAGACTGGGAGTTAAGGGCGTGAGGGATATTTGGGGCAGCTGAACTCAAGTTCAGTCAGGAACACTTTAGTCAAAGAAAAACTTTATTTCCATTTGCAGTATTATAGTTGGCGGTATGGCTCTGTTCTGGGGCCTCTCTGCCTTTCCTTGGGCCTACGCAGAAAGCCTTTTCCACGTGGCTACGTGGAAAGCATAAGGGCGGAGAGCACACTTCTCAGCCCTTCTGTGTGCCTACGTGGAAAGCCTACGGCGGAAAGAGCACACCTCTCTGCCTTTCCATGTGCAAACGAGGAAAGCCTAAAGCAGAGAGAGCAAACCTCCCTGCCCTTCCATGCGTCAACATGGAAAGCCTAAGGCAACGGGAGCAGCAGCAAAGACCCCCAGGAACAGAACAGAGCAGCATCAATGACAAACAGAAATGACATTGATAAATCAGACACAGCATGAAAAGGAGGAGCTGGGGTGGAGGCAGGTTGCAAAGGGGCTTGCAGAGGAAGCAGCAACAGTAGGCAGGCCAGAGCAGTTTAAATAGGGCGCCCTGAATGAGATTTGTTTATTGGTTGCATAGAAAGGAATCATGTGATCTATCAGCTGACTCCCTTTCATCAATCAGCTGCTCCATCAGTTGATTGGGCTGTTTGAGATCAGCTGATGTGAGCTGAGCTTGACATCCTGTCCTGCCTGAACTAATGCTATGCTCAGTTTTTAGACCCCGATCAAACAGAGCGTGTTTCAGCAGCCTGGAGCCGCTTTTATAATTGTTTTCAATGGAAGTGAGGGGTTTTACTTGCTGCTTTTGCACTGCTAAGCACTTTATGTGTTTCCGCTCTACGTGCTTCGCATTTTTGAAGGAGCGCCCTGATCCCCTTGAGTTGAAAAACTTTAACTCAGAGCAGAAAAGCACCCAGCATCACTGGGTTGTTTTTTCTTTTGTCCAATCAGATCAATTAAGGGCTTTCTGCCAGAAAGCTAAAGCCCATAGACTGTACAAATAATGGACCGTTATGTCACCCAGTGGTTTGTGGACTGTTACTCTGAAGCCTCGAGTTCAGCATTACAGCCATCAAACACCTCGTTTTTTGGAGACTGAAGTGACCATATTTGGGCGAGAGGCTGGTACTGTGGAGGAGTGAGGGGTGGATCTGACCGAGAAGCCCGGGTCACTCAAAGCTACCTGCTCTTAATTATGTGGAACTATAAGCCTTAATTAAATGTAATTGGGTAAGTTATATAAAAATTCACCCCCTGTGCAGGTGTCATGAAGATAAGAAATTAGCTATAGAGACCATAACTGTTTTTTTTTTACCAGGCTGTAAACGTGTATTTCTGCTGTAAAGTTGGGCATTTTAAGATGGTTGTCTATTGGAATTGGCCAATTCAAGAACTGCAGTTTTTTGGCACTTTCTTATTGGCTACATTTTTCAGCCCCCGAGGTTGTCACTTGCAAAGGACAGGTGATTCAGAGGTTGCCGAGCCACAATCAAATTTTTAAAAAAAGGGGCAAGCTGCAAAAACTGCTGTTTGATCGTGGCATGCTTCAACAAAAAAGGCAGTGCAGTGCGCATTGTGCAAACCGCAAAATGCACTCTGACTGATTGGGGCATTAAGCAATCACAGTTTGTTCATCTTACTCACCTTATTTCGCTTCTCAGCCTCCAGTATTTTGGCATTGGCTGCTTCTTCTTTCTTCTTTCTTTTTGCCTTTAAGTGCAAACAGGTCTTAAGGTCATACAACAGGTGCAATGGACTAATTGAAAACACATAAAATGCATACACAGGAGAGCTTGATTAGGCCAGCAAACTCTGATTAATGAAAAGTTTAATGAAATCATCAAGTGAAAAATAATAAAGGGCTATGAAAAATATCTTAAATCTATAAAATATCTATAAATCTGGTTTGTAAAAAAATAATAATGAAGTGTTGTACTTAAAATTATGTATAAGCTTGGTTTGTGTTTGCTAGATTGCTTTTTTTATTCATCTGTTAATGCTATCAATAGAAAATACTCCACAGAGAGCTAAACAGAGCCGGTGGCTCACTGATAAAGTCACATCTAACATATTGAAATCTTGAGCAATGAGATGATTATTTCCCCCCATTAACACTGAGAGACAAAATGGCTGCAGTTATGAAACACCAGCAGGCAGTGAGAATAAATTAAGCAAAATTTCTATCAGTAATTATAGCCACAACGAAATCCTGTTAAGAGCTGCTTGCCAAGCGTGTCAACTGAAATTTGATTTATAAAAGCTAAAATACTTCACAGCTTCTATTAGTGGGAGAATGCAAAATAGGTATTTCACCTAGCCACAGTAAACTCTGGGCCACCTCTTACTTAATGAAATACTGTATTTTGTATTAAGCTCCATCATGGTCTGAGGAGATTTTCATATTCAATGGCACTTTTGCAAAAAAACCAATTAGGCATTAGTCACATGTACTCACTAGATGTGGCTGGAAGTGGGACCACATAATTTAGGAATAGCCTTTGGTTGGGTTTTTTAAAAATCCTATCAACAGCAGAAAGGAAGTGTTTTAGAATGTTTCTGCAATAACTTTCAGGACGAACCTCGAGAATTTGCTGTGCACGGAGTTCTTTCTCCATACGAATTTGCTGAATGCGCTTGATCTTCTCCTGGTAAAAGGATGAGGGCAAGATCAAATGAATTAACTGTTAAGTCATGCATGTTATAGAGTGGCGGGAGGGAGCGGGGTGTGGGGTGAAGAAGTACAGTGGGTCTATGCAGATGAGGAAGGTGCAGCATTTTGAAGGATAGCAACTTCCTTGTAGAAATTCAAAAGCAATTCAACTGTGTTTAAAACCTTTTTTCACCTTGGAGCACACAAACTCTGAATAAGAACAGAGCAGCTGCAGATGGTTATGAAGCTTTGCACGCAAAATTAAACAATGCATGCAAAGGAGAGTCCTTACTTGCTGTTTAAGAATCTTCATCTGCTCCCTCTTTTTCCGCCTCTCCTCTGCAGCCATTATTGCTGGAAGACACAACACATTAGGCTTGCACACAGCATTACGATGGAGCGCTAGAGAAGAGTGTGAACACAGAGAAGCTGTTTACCTTGTTGCTTCCTTGCCTCTTTGGCTGCTTGCGCCATGGCCTGCTTCTCGAGTTTCCTCATCATTTTGATCTGAGCTGCCTGTCGAGCTATTTCTGCAGCACCATGAAATATGTTACTGAAATCACAGACCCTATTAAGAACTTAAACGAAAAAGTGACCCACAGATGCTCTTACAATTCCCCAAATCCCTCTCAACAACCTTCAGAGAAAGTGCCTGGAGTTTCTGCAGTGAGCTACTGTGTTTATGTGCAATAGTGACAATATGGCCTATTGAGAAATCAATAAGATCATTTTTATCATTTGTAATTCTAGGAGGAACCTGTTACAGCTTGATTTGAGGAAATGACACCAAGAAAGATAATTGAAAATTGTTCTGCTATTAATGTCCACGCACCCCTTTAAACTGAGCTGGAAATATAATGAAGTGATCACTTTATCACCAGTGAATCAATTATCCTTACAAAAAGACAAACACATCATACCACTAACTATAAATAACTAATACAATACACTGTACAGCCAATATTTGAAAGTGTTTGATGGTGTTTTCTTTTGACCAAGTGCAGCTGACATTTTCAATAAACTGACCTTGAGCCTCCAGCTTGCGTAGCAGCTTTGCATCACCGACATCTTGGAAGTTATTTTCACCAATATTAAGAGGATGAGACTTCCACTGTCTGGCCCCATTCCCATCACCTATTGGCTGCCGCTCAGACTGTGTGCACCTGCTGCGCCTCCCGTCCATCGCTATGATACTGGGAGCAATCTCCTCCTCTGCCAGCAGAACCCACTGTAAACCCTGGGAAAAGAAAGACGCATTAACAAAAAAAATGGCAAGACTGATCATCTACTCTAACTTACGGATTTTCAGTTGGGAACATACAAACATGCCTCAGGATGCATTTTGTGTACTTTCCCTACGTTTAGACAACACTAGACTGTTTTTCTTGCTTAAAACATATTTTAAATAACTTCTACATTTAATGTAAAGACCTTTTTTTTTTTTACTTCTCATTAACACAGAGTTTTAAAAACACATTAGGATGCAGGCATTGTAATTTTTATCAGTTTTACCATCAGTTACAACATTAGATTGAAACATGTATTCAATATGTCAAAAAAGAAGAAGAAACATTTACCTCTGGTCCTTCTCTGGCTTCATAAAAGTCACCAACTTTAATTTTCGTACTGAAGCTGAAGTTGTCCCGTGAGATTTCAGTTATTCCATTCCGGAGTAAGTACTGCAGACAAAAGAACAATGCGTATTAATTAAAGCAGTTATTTTCAGCCATATAAACTGGTCAAACTCCACACACGACATCATTTCCCACCTGAGGGCAAAAACATATGCAGTGAGCACGTACAAATCATTTTCGGGTATAACTCTAATTTTAATAAAAATAAAGTGACACATTATAGATGTACCTTCATTACATCAGGATACTGACGCAGCTTCTTTCCACATGGAGCAAAGTAAGCCACCTCTCCTTGTAGACGACCTGCCACAGTCCTGATACGGGTCTCTCTCTGCCACCTTAGGAACAAAGAAATATCATTGCAAATAGTACATACAAGGTCGTTTAAACAATGTCAAAACCACTGTACAGCTGTATTTATTCATTATAAATAAACAGTTCTCTCCTGCAGTCTAATAATGTAAGACAGATACACATCATCCTCATGTTGACAAGAGCAAGCAAACAAGGAGATAAACTATGTAAATTATATCTGTACAGCTGTGTAGTCTGTGGCCTTGTCATCCTCTGACCCGTCCGGTAATCGCACTCCTAAATGGCCATGCGCCAAGTAGGGCTACCCCTCATTTCCTATGAGCTCCGCTGGAGAGCAGCCATGGCTTACACACACACACAAGACATGCAGACCGTTAACCCACACAGAGCAGGGGCTGATATACAGTCGTATGGCCTCTGTTTCCTGTGAACCTGCTGATGAAAAACATCCCTCGAAGATGAAAGGCGCTCTGATCCAAGGCTGCAGAATTTGTGGGCAGGGAGCTACAAATGTTGCATGTCTGTGTTGAGGCTGGATGCAATTAACCCCTTGATGCTGAAGTGCTGGGCCTCATTTCATTTCCTGCCTACTGCTCAAGACTGAGGTTTTAAAGGCGCCCCTAAAAAGCAAGGCGAGGATGTTTTTTTTTGTGGTCTAGTCCTACTTAGCTCTTGATGAAGACGTCACTTTTCTCAAATTAGGAACTCTAGTGGTGCTTATTACAGTAACATTTAGGGTACTTACCCAGGGGAAACTGTCTAAGCATAGTTGTTACATTCATGCCAGTTTTCATATTTACACAGTCACCCACCTTTACACATCAATCGATAGATAAACATCTTGATCATAATGGCTCAATAACAGCACCAGTTGAGAGAATGGAGTGTTTCTTATTCATTTTTTCTGACAGCGGTGAATGTGTTATCACTGGAAGTTTCTTGATTACAAAGAAAGTTCTCAGCCACCCCTGAGATATGATCATGTGTCTGAGGCTGCTCCACAAAGTAAAGATGACTGCTGATGACCTTTTATGAAAGGTCACTAGCCAGCCTTCAGTGAGCTGACATTTTACTACAACACTAACTGCATAAACACAAACAATGCACAACTGTAGGGACAAATGGAACATGGTCAGACCGTCACACCTTTATGTGTGTCTTTTAAAATGAAGTGCATGCACAATATCTCACCCAAACTCAAGAGGCAACCGCAGAACTCTCTCATCTGTTACTCTCCTCCTCTTCCCTGGTCCTGGAAAACAGGAGAAATGACTCAGCGCTTTTCGCACCTCCAGGGGGGACGTGAGCAAATCCACAACCTGCCATGATTACAGATATATCCACTACACAAAATAAGAAGGGGGGCACTGCACTGCAAATACAGAACCTTAAACAAAAGGAAACTCTGTTAGACATCACTTCATTGGGGATAGCTGTTTTATAAATTAAATGGCAAACTATGGGCATCAACATTAAAATGTTAGACAGACAATATTCAGACAGATAAGAGAAGTACAGGACAAAGAAGCAGAGCTCTTACAGCAGCAACCCTCACCACTGCCGTGACAGTTCAATGTTTATAAATGTTTCTTTATGATCATCATATAATTTATGACAAACCGCTGTGACATGTCTCTTCTATTACTGCTATTAAATGGAAAAAGAAATGAATACTTTTCCATTATGGCAAGTCAGAATCGAGCTCTGTTAGTAGCGTAATATGCTCCGTGACTCATCCAGTATCAGATGTGTAAAGCATCTGCCTGGGTTATTAAAGCAAAAGCTGCTGGGGACCATCAAAACAATGACGCAACCTATTTCTTCCAGAGAGCTCATTTTAACTTGGAACTACTGAGAGATGTAGAACTTATGTTTTCATACTGGAAAAATAAGCGTCCTTTTTCCACTGATAGGTTGGATAGTCTGCATAAGCAAAGTGAGAGGAGGAAAAATAAATACCATGCTGACTTTGGACTCATGATCCTGCTCTGTTATCTGAGTGAGTAACACTTTCCTGAAGGCTGAATCACCAATTAAAAGACCTATTATGCTCATTTTCAGGTTCGTACTAGAACATGTTAACATGCTTTAATGTTTAAAAAACGTTTTGTTGTCTCATATTGTCTGTGCTGGAACACCTGTGTTTACCCTCTGTCTGAGACGCTCCATTTTAGCACCTGTCTCTTTGAGCACGCCTTCTGAAAAAGCTGGGTGTGATCTGATTGGTCAGTGTTTTCAGGTCTTGCATATTGGGCATCAGTGCACAGTCACTGCAGCCGGGGGAATGACTGTGATGGATAAAGCAGCATATTCTACCATGGAAAATTCCCAATAAAAGCTTCTAAACCAAATCTTCACAACCAGATATGTTCCAGCAGAAACATGATCCAAAATCGATAGAGATTAACAACATCTGCAAAAGTTTCCCTGACGTTAGCATGTAGCAGTGTAGGCTACGTGATGTAAGCACTTGCAGTAGCCTGCCTGGACCTGATAATCATACAAACAAATTTGTCATAAGCTGATGTCAGTTTGTCGCAAAAGCAGAGTAGCCATAGGAAACTGTGTATTCAGAATGGTTTAAAGCCTGACGTTTACTTACATACAATTACATCATTATTTAAAACTCTGGCCAGATTTAATATGAACAACATTGTATTTATATATGACAAAATTAAGAAAAAGCATATCAGATCTCATTAAATTGTAAAGCTTTCTTGTAGGTTGTGGATGTATTTGGTTGTTAAGCAAACACAGATTCGTTACCTGGCAGTGTGGCAAACGTGAAGGATGGCGATAGGGTGCTGTGGTTACCCGATGCCCCTGAACTTGTCATTGTGGTTGGGGTGAGGAGACTACCAGGTAAACTAGGAGGCTTAACAATCTGCAGGTTAAGCAGGGAGCAGCTGGCTGAGAGGTTTGAGGTGGACTTGTGAGAAGACAAGGACGCTTTAGTGAGTTTCAGGGGAGTCCTTTCTGCATCGCTGTCTGCTGCTGTCTCGCTGCGCTCCTTCATATCATCCTCGGAGCCATCAGAATCGCTATCCAGATTGCTCTCCGACTCTGCGGGGGATTCCAGCGTGATGCAGGGAAACAGAGAGAAAGCAAAATTACAACCTAATTAGGATTCTTTCCACGACCAAACCTCATCTCACATCTTATATCT
Organism: Cephalopholis sonnerati; assembly: GCA_019142605.1. Taxonomy (NCBI): domain Eukaryota; kingdom Metazoa; phylum Chordata; class Actinopteri; order Perciformes; family Serranidae; genus Cephalopholis; species Cephalopholis sonnerati. The sequence continues at coordinate 21,165,850 of JAGQAX010000012.1, forward strand.
GCAATAACATGCTGTCAGTGGTATCTCTTTATTCAATTAAAGTGATGGTTTGGATTTTTGGAAGTGGGGTTGTATGAGGTACTCATGTATAGTCAAAGCATTACCTTCAGTAGATGGTGGCTGGTGTGCCTCCAGTTTGGGGAAGCAGGCAGGGGTACCACCACAGAAGCAAGGCAATGTACTGCTATATACAGGTTAGCAACAAAATGTATTTTAGCCACCTTAAAAAATCATTATCAGATCAAGTGGATGCTATATTGTGAACATTTCCATCACTTTACCTTCAGCCCTTTCTGACTGAGAACAGAAACCGCTTTATCACTCTCTTTGAAGCCACATACTCCACTGACAAAAACTGTAATTTTACCTTGCTAAACATGGGAGTTGCTGGTCTACTGCTGCCCTAATCAAGCTATATTTGTGTTATTGTGTCTTTAATGTTTTAAAGGATTAGTTTGCATTCACAAAAGACACACAATGACACAAACTAACTGATCCAGGCAGCAGTAGACCAACAACTGTCATGTTCTGCAAGGTAAAATCACTGTGTTTATCAGTGGAATCTGGTGGCTTTGAAGAGGCCATAGATAAGTTTTAGTGTCGGTCAATTCCCCGTTGGAAAGGGCTGTTTGACAGCAAGATACAGTGGTGAAAATATTCTGAATATAACATACACTTAAACTTATTTAGGTGGCTAAAATATGCTTTGCTGCTGCTCCCGTCCACAGCAGTCCGGTGTTTAGCTTCCATGGCGGTGCTCCTGCCTGCTTCTCCAAACTAGAGGCATGCAGCCATCTACTGTATGTAATTCACTGGCTATGGATGAGTACCTCATACAACCCCATGTCAAAAAATCTGAACTATCCCTTTAAAAAAGGTCTGTTTAATCTAACCTGACAGGCTACTGCCAGAATCTTCATCATCAATATCATCCTCATTATCTTCATCATCATCATCCAAGTCATCTCCTAAAGAGTCTTCTGAGTCTTTGCTGCTGTGGATATCAGACTCGCTGCCTCTGACCAAGTCCACAGGTGGACAGGATGAGCTGGGTTTAGACAGGCTCTTTCCTGTATGCAGAGACTTGGGAGTCTTGGTCTTCCTCAGTCTGTGAGCAAGACTTGATGAGGTTGACGATTTAAGTGGGGAAGCAGAGCTGCCAGACATCTCCTTAGTGCCAGTGCTCAGGTTGATGGGCATGGGACATGGAGGGCTGGTGGCTACCAGGAGGGGCTTGCTACTGGGGGTGCTGCTCTGGCTGCGGGGCTTGGTGATGAGAGCCAAAGGGGCATCCTGAACTGCGCTGTGGATGGCTCCATTAAGGTGATGGTTCAAGAACAGATTGGTGTCATCACTGTGTGGGAGAGACAGTAAATGACTGCTCAAGGTGTCTGATGAATGTTTATGCTGTGTCTGCAACGATGAAGAGGATGCTGAATTTTTGTGACTTTTATGCCAGTTCTGGTTCTTAGGTCGCAGAGAGAACGCTTGCTTCACAGAGTCCTTGGAGTGGAGGGACTTCATGAGTAAAAATGAAAAAGAAAGGGAAACAAAGAAAAAAATAAGAAGTAATTACACAAACTGTCACTCACATTACATTACTGTGGGCTGTGAATGAAGGAATTTAAGGTGTAATAAGAGACAGGGACAATGAAGAGCAGGCTCAAGCCTGTCAACTCCAGTAAAGATAAAAAGGCTGCTGTGGAAAAATATTTTCAAATTGTTTGGCTTAGTGCCATTGTGTGACTCTAGCTGTCATCTTGTATTTGTTGCCATTGTCATACTCTGGCAATCAAAAGCCTGTATTTAATGTACCACCGGCATATGAATTAAAACCCCCTTGTTACAGACTGCTACATTTTCCCTCCTTCTCAAAATAGTGACAATAACAGAGTCCTGTTAAAAGAGACAGATTTCTCCTCTCCTGATAACAAACATCCCAAAGCGTAACAGAGCTAATTGCTTGTCAATTTTGTGAAGTATTCCCAATAGAGCTAAATGCATTGTCACTTCTAGTCATGTAGTGGTCACATGCAGTATAATAAAAGCCCTGATTTCATTATAGTAATTTGTTTTTTTTTGTACCTTAGGCAGAACTCAAACAAAAACACAGAAAAGCTGAAGCTTCAGTGCAGTAATGTGAAAAACAAATATAATTCACCTGTTTTAATTTAAAACTGTTCAAGTGTAACAATCTTTCATCAGAAGGGTTTCCACTGCTCTCCTTCGTGCCATCGACCAGCTGGGTGTGCTTCAGAGAGGGCATCAGGAATTTGGGTTTATGAGGACGCTTTTGTGAGGCTGACGGTGTTGGTGGTCTGGGTAAAAAGGAGAGGGAGACAGGCTTGGGTGAGGAACACAGAGACAGGGGCTTCGCAGGGGAACAGAGAGGATGAGAGCTATGCTTCGGTGAGGACGAATGACAGAAGTGCTTTTGTGAGGTGGAAAGATGTGAGTGTTTCGGTGAGTTGGAGAGGGAGATGGGGTTGGGTGAGGACCTGGAGGGCAGAGGAGAGGCCTCCCTGTGGGACGGTGCTAGGGGACTGTTGCCGGCTGCCAACCCCGTGGCCTGGATGACACTGATGTGCTGCTGGCCTTTCTCTTCTGCAATCCTGGCGCTCTGGAGGAACAGCGCTGCGGACTGTGACAGGCCAGCAGGATGAGAAGAGGACTGCAGGCGGTGCAGGGAAGTCAAAGTCTCACGATGACTGTCTGGCGTTGTATTTCCATCAGCAGTGCAAGGTCTCTTCTTTTTACTCTCAGAAGTGTTCTGTGTCAGCCGCTGAGTAGGAGGATGAGGAAAAGACAGCATGTCATGTCAGCTCCTACTGAGAGAGCCTCACAGTGGCAGCCCTGTCAGCTAGCACATACATCCAGTTTGCCACCCACCACCATGGCTGCTCTTGACAATCCAAATAACATCTACTTAACAGAGTGCAAATTTGTCAGACAAAAAAAAACTTACAAAATAACTTATTTTACCAGACGTTTTTATCCCAGTACATTATTCTACAAAGAAACTAAAGAAGGAAAAGTTATGGACAAAACTGAGTATGCTGCTGAAAATTTAAACACAACCACCAAAAGCTTGTGTTGAGACGCTTACCTTGACTTTCCTTTCCACCCGACTCTCTTTTTCTGAATCAGAGTCCTCACTATCATTGCTCTGATCATCCTCATCTTCATCATTGTCCTCCTCATCCTCTCCCTCCTCCTCCATGTCATCAGGATCACTGCTGCTCTCCTCACCATCACTGGAGCTATCTGACAATGATCCTGATTGGCTGCCACTCATGCTGGAGATCTCTAGTGGTCTTTTGTTGGGTCTCTAAATAAATAGTAATGAAAGTCCACATTTTTTTTATCAGGTGAAAGGGTGCCAGGAGCAACAGAGCAGTGAAGAGAGTTTTCATGCAGTGTATTGTACTCAAGTGCTTGAGCAAAAACAGTGCTCACCTTTTCTTTTGTTTTCTGAATGATCTTCTGGTGCAGTTTGCCTGGGTCATGGCTGTTCTTTTGATTCCGACTATTGTTGGCTTTAGTTTTCTCCATGCTTCCCTTTGTTGGAAATGAACTGGTGTTCACAGCAGAGTTCCCAGTAGGAGAAGAAGCACTCCTACCATTCACTGTTCCAATTACGCCTACAGAAACTGGCATTGTGCATTTCTTTAGAGGGATACTCATGAGAACAAGCAACATGACTCAAACACATTAGGAGGACAATAAGTCTCATAGACCCTGTTTACACTTGGTTTCAAAATGGTGATCGAAACACAAGTGGGCAGCAGAGACACATTGCTCTTCACACCTGTGTCTATTGTGCGTCTCAAAGGCATCCAGCTGACCACTTGTGTTCAGATTTTATTACTGCCTACGTCATTTCCACCAGAAAGTCAAATGGTCTTGCACAGTTATAATGCCCTCACTCTTGCCAGTCTTGCCAGAATCCAATACATCTCCATCTGTAGGGCAACACGATGGATGGGCACGCAACATTTCATTCAACTTGTTGTACCGTGCAAGTTACAGAGTGTTGGCACGCTAGCACCAAAACAACCACAACGTCCTGCATTGGTGACATATTTTTCTGTTATGACTTTGTCGGGGACGCATCAGGACCATAGTCTGTATATAAAGATGGATGACATGACAGGTTCCCAAAGGCAAATAACAATAATAAGCCCTGTCCCCTCCATGTTAGCAACTGGGACATGAGCCAAACTCAAAAATCTAAGTACATTTTAGGTAGATCTCATCATGTTGATGTGTGTTCAATTTTACGGATAAATATGGTGTAATTAGTTATCTGATGCTATAAAAAGAGGGTTTGGTATCATGATGGAAAGTGGTCTGTGTAAGTCAATATGCCCGTAATCAATGGCGCTGCGTGTGATTGGGTTGGATGAGTGTATAGGCAGGAACTCGATATCGCAGCTCCATTTCCTGATTGCTACTGTGTGAACTCTGGCTCCAAATGATGTCACCAGTGCAAGATGGCTGCTCCCGTAGCCAGGATCTATTGCCTCCATTTTTGTACACTGGGAGGTTGTCCATTTTTACATGCCATTATCAGTCATATTGCATTTCGGTTTACACTACAAAAGATATGTAGTCAAATGCATCCCCGACCACCTCAGCAACTGGTTTGAATGATTGCATCACAATGCATCTTGGTGGCCATTTGCAGTTGTATTTAGCGCTATGCAATTGTGATCTGTTCGCCCGAAACGCATTTTAAAAACAAGTGTAAACAGGGTAATAATGTTAACATCTTAATGTTATACAAAACTATGTTTATGTTATCATTACATTACAACAACATGTATGATCTTATAAAGGAGCAGGCACTTTTTTTTACCTGAGGTACGCGACTGCAAGTGAATGGGATCGTGGCTTTTGAAGGTTGACGCAAACGCAGGATGCAGACCCAGAAGAGGAGGGAAGAAGGCTGCTGCTCCCCTGGTATGTGCCTCAGATGGCCGCCACCAGTCTGGAGTAGGAGAGCGAGACACTTTATCTAGATATGCAGAGAATCCAATCCGCCAACATGTTATAAGAGCTTGTTTTATAAAACCAACAGCTCTAATCACTCACTTCAAAATATAGTTTTGCATTGATGAAGAGTGCATTCCACTGACTGCGATTTCATCCCTTTATATTGAAGGTTGAAAAGTTAAAGTTGAGGTCATTTGGTAGAATAGCTGCAAAGATCAACTTCTTCTACTAGACATGTAACAGCGCCAACATTTTCCCAAAGAGCAGCATTCTTCTGAAATGGCTTCTGCTCTCTAAAACCTCTACTTAATTTGTGCTGAGTGTCAAGATATTATTTAAAAAGCATGCAATTGGATATCATTGAGAATTTTTAACATAAAAATAGGTAAAAATCTCAAGTGTAAAGGCTGAAAAGGGATGTGAAAATAGTGCAGACATCTTTTTGTGTTGCAGAGGAGTTTCACATTTTACCTCTGGATATAATACAAGAGGAACCAAAAATAATTTCAATGACAGACTTTACAACAATCAACTCAAATAACTCCTTTGATAATAATAATATTTTTCTAAAAAGACATTGCACCTTGAGCTCCCCTACCTGGAAATGTACCAAACTGTGAGTGAGCAGCCAAGGCAGACAGACCCAGACTTCCTAGGCCTCCAAACTCAGAGCGGCCTGAACTTGATGTGTAGAGCCCAAAGGCTGGACGGTTGACCAAAGGGAAACCATTGGAGCTACCAGACACATTTAAACGTTCATCTCCTGTTACCTGGATTAGATGACCTGGAGAACAACAAGGACACCGTTTACAGAATGATTTCAAATATGATCTATTGAGTGACTGATAGGTTAATCTTTATGTGTAGAAAAATGGTCTTTCCAGATATTCTATCTACATATACAGTACATGTACAGTATATAACAATGGATTAAACATATCATAGTTAAATTATTATTTTTTAAATTCAATAATTGTTAATATCATGATAAGATATTATTTTATGCTTAAAAAAATGAAGAGTAAAAAATAGAGACAAAGCTGTGGCTTGATCTGTGCAAAATTGCTTTAGCAAATAAGAGACACAGCCGTCTGGTGAGTCTGCGAATCTGTTCGAAGTAATGATCATGAATGATTCAGGGTCTGGCACACCCACTCAATTTTGTAAAATGAGAAAACAAACAAACAAAATTGATGTATAGAATATTGATTCCCACAAAACTAAAGAAAATGAAAGAAAAATTAGGAATGAGGAAGGAAGTAAAGGACCCACAGTAACACTGATGCCAAGTTGATCTTTTCCTATTACAACAGCTAAGGGCAACACATCCAGTGTGTGTTATCAGGATTATTTCGATCAAAGAAACCAGTCTCGCCCTATTAATTAGATCTAATACCTAATTTTCATTAAGAACCCAGAGCTGTGCAGGAATGAGCCTGATAACAGCAAAGCCCGGTTGATTTGTTCTGTGTAAATGCAGAGCTAACCAGGCTAAACAGTGTGTCTGATTCTACATTGTCCGACTGTTGTGACAAGACATTATCAGCTGTTCATCTGTGAGGGTAACTTTGGCTATGACTTACTGACCAATTTATTGAGAAATTACTAACATCATCAAGCATATTAGCTTTAACTTTATTGGTCTGTAACTGTTTATTCATCAAACCAACCTGTACCTGTAATTTTACTGAAAATGAACTGAAATTATGCCTTTTCAAGAATTTGCTCAACATTTCAGTACATTTACAAAAGACAGCCGGCATGTCACCATACCAGATTTAGTAGTTAATACCAATACCAGTGAAATTCCACAATTCTCCCAAGTTGATGTACTTTATGTACTCTTGTTGTGCTGGAGCTGTAAAATCTTTCACCAGCTTCTTTACAATAACTAGGTCATGCCTTTTCTCAAATGCCATCAATGCCAAATCAGACATTTATTTGTTCTTTCTGAGTTAAATTCACAAAGAGTTGCAGCATAAACATTTTCTTAGATACACTCACCTAGTTAAAGCAATTACAAAGCTTTTAAGACTATGAAAACTTGAGTATAATCCTATTCAAAGGGGTGTTACCATCACTGGTTGTGTGGTATCTTTCTTCTACTTTCCACAGGGGATAAGAAATCTCTTAAAAGAACTCAATTTACTTGATAATCATAAGAGCGATGTGACTACAGAGGTGCCAATGTGCTTTCAGCATTTAGTGTTCAGTCCAAAATAAATTATCTGGGAAATTTCTGTGCACGTTTGGTGTGGGGGGCTGAAAATGAATAATTTATGAGAATGTCTCTAATGTGTTCTTCATTGTGATAGCAGGACAAGAAAAAAAAAAACACTACTTTTTGGGGCATCTTATCATGAAGGGGAAAAAAAATAATCACAAACCACGGTATGTAAATTTGCACATTATTTTGTGGTCAGGGGTAATCTGACAGCTTATGCATCACCGCTTCTCAATGCATAATGGCTTTGACCACAATTAGTATTCAGAGAAAACAAGAGGATGTTGGCGGCTGCATGCACACTGTGAGGCTGACAGACATGTCAAATCACACAGGATAAACTGGAGCTAAAGGTTGTCAAAAGACATTCACAAGGGCGTACAAAGATTTTTAATTGTGGGCATTCATTAATTCAACAGCCTTTCCATTCCTATTAAAATTGTCTGTAACATGTACAGACTGGGAGAAGGTGTCTTAAGCCTCCTTATTGTTGCACAATTTTAATTCAGTGTTTTTCGTTAAATGCAGTTGGACGTCTCCTCCAAACAGATTTGCCTCTTCTTAATTTTTTTTCTCTCAAAAGTTTGTGTGGAACTAAAGTGCATACTTATTGCAAAGTCAGTCGGACTGATGCATTCATTTACATTTATTAACAGCTTGTGAACTTAAGGCATTTCTTTTTCTGTGTGTGACTGTTGATGCCATTTGAAGCGCTACACACTTAAACTGTAACCTACCTAACATCATTTCTAAACCCTGTCAAAAATCTTAACAAAATAAGAAAATATAATGACTTAAAACTAAAAACAAAAATTCACTTTGAGTCATTGTGATCTTGTGCCTCAACTTTGTGTACATCTGAGTAGTGTGCGTCTGTGTGTGTGCATGTGTGCACGTACCACAGGTGGTGAGAGGGGAGCTGCCTGCAGGGCTAGGGGCCGGGCTGCTTTTTGTGGAGGGTGTCTGGGGTGGAGCAGGGGAGGAGCTGGCTGAAGAGGAGGCCATGTGAAGGGAGGACGGGGCTGAGGATGGGGAGGCCAGCCGCTCTCCAAACTCCATATCTGTCAAACACAATTCAGTCAATGCTTGCAAGAGAAGAAAAGAAGGGGAGGAAAAAAAACCACTCATGCCACACATCCCACTGAGACTTCGTTTCTCTCTGACACACATCTGAATTGCCGTCGAAACAATACTGGATTTCAACCCGTCATCTCGATGTGTATGACTCCTTTGTGAAAGCAACATGTTGTCCACTATTACGACAAATTAGGCTTGCTGACAATTCAATGGTGTTGTTTACTGACTTTTTTTAACTGATTTATTTTTTGGTTTTTAATACAAAGTATCAGTTATATGTCAATCACCACATTCCTGTTTGCAAAAAGAGAGAAATAAAATTAATTTAAAAAATGTAAATTTCCTTCAAAATAAAAAAAATTACAAAACACCATAATAGCCAAAAGAATATAAGACAGACAACACTAACATAAGCTGCGATTAGAAAGTCTCATTTTGCACTGATTTGACAGAACATAAACACAACTACAACATAACCAAGCAAGTGATTTTTAAAACTATATTGACAATTAATTAATCAGTTGTTTAAGTCATATATTGAGCAAAAATGGCAAACATTTGCTGCTTTAAGCGTCTTAAATCTTATGATGTGCTGCTTTTCTCTGCTTTATATTATTGTAAATAAAATATCTTTTGGTTTTTAGACTTTCTGGACAGCAATTTCAAGACTCCACCTGATCTAAGGCATATATGCAGTATTTTCTGCCATTATATTGACTAAATGGTCATTCAAGTAATTGTATAATAAAAAAAATCAACAGCAAACTTTGGCTGTAGCCCTAGATAATAATATTAATAATACTGTGTAATCATTTTACAAAACTCCAATGTCTGAATAAATGATTCCAAATGCACTGTAATTAAACACTAGTAATTTTGGGCGCTTTGTTGTACACATTTAAAGAGTGTATGTAAATGTTAAGTATAACAGTTGAACACAGTTCATCGCAAATGTATACATAATTGTGCATTCAGTTGCCTTAATATTCAGAAATATATACTACAGAGTGATTCACACACACACACACACACACACACACACACACACACACACACACACACACACACACACACACACACACACACAAAACAAAGCTGAAACAACCACATGCACAGACATACACACATAGACATATACAGTACAGCAAAGTAAACAAGGTGCTGGTGATAACTTGGTCATATCAAAGGTCTTCACAGCTCTTTAATGTAACTGCTGCCATACAGTATACACTGTGATCGTCTAATGAAGCAGCGACCCAATCTTCAGTCTCTTATGAACACATTTTCATTCATCCTTCCACAATATTTACATCATGTCCATACTGATGAATCAACAGGAGCTGTAATCATAGCCGTCGTCATTTACCCTGATGACTCTCAGACCACTCTTGCTCTGCCTGTTGTCCAAATCGTGCCACAGAGATTCTACTACTACTGTGCTCTTTAATCAGCCCCCCATTTCCCAAATTTTCCATTATTTATGCCACTTCACATCCCCGTGATCACAAAAGCCCACATCTGAGATCCTCTCTGACGCTAACGTTTCCAGATTGTGTTCTACAGCCTGCCTTTGTTATAGTATTGTACATTACACCAACAATTTCTAGATCTCCCTGGTGATTCTCCCCTGCACAAGGAAACAGGAGCAGCTGATTAATTTGAGGAGACAAAGCTACCCTCTGAATATCAAGTATCATCCTTCAACAGGAACAGCACTGATGAGACGTAAATGACATGAAAGCTGCAGCCATGCTTCACTGGAAAGGCCACTGTTTCCTGCGGTAGTGTGAGTGGGAGTTTGTGAAGAACAAAGGTGCTTTCAGATTTATAATGCAACATTAAAAAGGAGAAAAAAAAACATCTGGTGTCATTTTGACCTTGCCACATCACACTTCACCTGTCATCTGTCATTCAAAGATGTCCAGTATGCTAATGGAAAATCAAAACCCTTTTCTGTGTATCAATTATGAATCTGAACAAATGAAATTAAATATTCAACAGGGTGGCAAAGGGTGGGTCAAGGATTAGTGGCACTAAAAAAATCTGCACACTCTAAATTCTAGTGTTAATTTACTTTTTCATTTTACAGCAATATGCTGCAGATATGATATCTTCCTGGTTAATTCTTTGCTACTGCATAATTTTCAACCAATATGACACCTTTGAAATGTCCAAGGTAGTCTTACTTTATAAATGAACAAAGCGAATTTAGAGATGACTTCATTTGTCAACTCTAACATCCCAAACAAATAAAATATATGAGCTAAAAGCAAAACTGATCTGAAGTGGAAAGACTGTGTTGTAGCATTTACAGAGCCCATCCTGACTCCATTACTAGAAATTAAAATGGGTTTAACAAGCAAATAAGCTTGAATTTATAGGCAATAAACATAAAACCACAGAGGCAGCAACTACAGTATTATGGGTGTTTTATAATCTACATAAACATTTTAAATTAATTTGATGGATGTATGTACACCATCCTGAGCTAATGTAAGCATGCGAGGTGAAAGACAAACAGCGGAAACATCCTAACCAGCAGGATGCAGGTCCTGTGAAAGCACATGTGTGCTAATATGCCAGAGATAATTTACAGAACAAATGACTCTGATTGAATCAAAGTCATGTTCACATATATGACTCCACGAGCGTAACGCAGCCTGTCATCTCCGAGTGAAAATGTCTCTTTAACAGGAAAACAATGAACATCTCCACAGAATGAGATTCTGATGAGACAAAGCACGAAACACCATCAATCATTTAAAACGCAGGCTGCTATGACTATTCAAACAAGCAATCTAACCAATAATATGAACAACTCTGCAAAAGCTGTGATGATGCAGTATCGCAAACATTCTCATAGCAGTCTTATATCTCTGGGTCCAAAGCATATTCACATTTCCGTCAGGGTGGGATTTTTTTTTTCTTTTGTGTGAACAAAGTGGTTTAAATGCTACAAATTGTCATTGCACTTTGACTATGCAAACAAGCTTGTGTAATAAAATAAAGCAGATCAAATAATGTTTATTTCATGGCTGGAAAAATGTACTTTGCTCACAAGGTCCATTACAGGTGTGAGGGCACACCTGTAATGGACAGACCTTTTAAAGAGTCTCCAATCACTATGATATGCATGTCTTTGTAATGCAAAGGGGAACTGAGAGACCAACAGGAGACACATGCAAGCACAGAGAGACCAATCAAACTCCAAACAGAAAAAGCCCAGGATCAAACACAGGAACTCCCCTGCTGTGAGGAGGCAAAGCTAACCAACTAATCCGACATGTTGCCTTGGATACAAAAACAGCTAAACAGCAATCATACAGTTGGCCTCAAAGCTAAGCTTACAAAACCACTGATTTAAATGAAGTCTGCACTTTGCTTTTTCTTTAGGCCTCTTTCATTCTTCTCCTGTTATCTCCTATCTGTTTGGATCTTTAAAAAGGGCGAGCACTCTTTTTAGTTTTGTTGTTTTTACTCGCTTACTGTCAGATACCTCATATTCTGAAAGCCTTTAGGCGGTTGTTCAGTGGTTTATTAACTGACATGACTAGTTACATTTTGGAAAGTATGCTTAGCCAGCAGCCTGTTAGCTTAACTTACTAGGGCTGCAAGAAGTATTCTTATTACTGATTAATCTGCAGTTTATATCCTCAATTAATTGTTTGATTGTTTGTTTGACTTATTAATTAAAATACTTATTACTGCAGACCTTCTTATCATAAAGACTGGAAACAGGGAATAACAGCTAGCCTAACTCTCAACTAGCATGCTAACAAGGTTCAACTATCATTTCTATAGTCTGGTATTTTTACAGATCAGAGAAATAAGATATAAATGTTACTTAGTGAGCTTGACACCTGGGCCACGCTGTCTATGTGAGCATTGCATGTGCATCATGGAACCTCACTGGGGCTTTTTCAGCACCCGTGTTAACAGGTTAAAGCAGTCAAACTGCCTGCGTGAGCAGCGCAGCTCAGCCTCAGTCTGGCCTATTTTTTCCACATGATTCACAGTTTTCAGCAAAAATAGACAGTGAAAATGGTCTTTTGATAATCATATTGACACCACACCACCTTTCATATCTGTGTCAGACATGAAAAAAATATGATAGAGATGCACGATAATATCGGCACATCATCGGAATGGGCCAATATGCTGATAATATCGGTACATCATCAGTATCGACCAATATCGGCCTTAAAATAACTAGGAGAATTGGCCAACATGCTTTTTGTAAGGAAAGTAAGGAAAAAAATTGATGTATCGATATCGGTAATCAGCCAAATGAGTTGTTGTATATCGATATATCAGATATCAGCAAAAAATTAAATGTTGTGCATTCATAAAATATAAATATTTAGTTTTAACTCAACACTTCCTGTTACCATTTCAAAATAAAAGACCCCTGGCAATGTTAATGTGGACAGAATGCCTTTAATTATTAATACCAGTCTTTTTATTGTGAAATATTTGCAGCACAATGTTGTTAAAAATGCAGCGGCTTGCACGGCTTCATAAATTAGTCGAGTACGGGCTTTTAATTGTGGAAATATATACTCATAGCAGCAGGCACCTCTGCAGCAGCCACACTGTCTGTGTGAAAACTGCACGTGTGGTAGGTGGACTTCGTTACATTTGGACAGAGCCAGCCGAACTGTTTCAACGTTTCCAGTCTTTATGCTAGGATAAGTGAAGAGGATGCTGGCTGTAGCATCATAATTACCATAAAGATAGGAGAATAGTATCAATCTCATCCAAGTCAAGGCAAGACAGAGAATCAGAATGTCAAGCTATTTTAAATGTAATGTTGAAATAATCAAAAAATAAAAAATGCAGAAAAAAGTTTAATGAATAAACTAGCACAATTCATGTAAATTTGAGAGTTTATCTTATGGAAAGTGATGCATTTGTTTGTCCGTGTATTTACTCTTTCCAGCTGTGTCTCTGTGTGTGTGATGGAGCAGTAGATATTTCACCACATAGTGTTATTATGTTTTGGGCACACGTAAGCATTTGTTTTTCCGTTGTGTGTTCCTCCTTGTCCATGTTATCTTCTTGCACAATAACAGATGGCTGATGCTAACAATGATAATCCAGTAACAGAGTCATCAGCATGGATCAGCAGTATTCGGACTGCAAACACAGTGCCTTTTCAGCTAATGGAGGGTACACACAAGAGGAAGAGGTAGTGTATCAGAGCGCCTTGACACTGTTTAAAGATAGAGGGCTGCATCACTCAAAGGACCTCTATCTGTTCTCTTACAGTCTGTAATGAAAGTGAAGTGATGAAAAAAGTATGTGACAGAAAGAAAAAGAACTTAAAACACATATGTCAGGCTCTGACTATGACTGCCATGCATTACTGGTAGTCTACTAATTACATCATGTTAAATCCACCTCCTCAGACATTAACATCCTCCCGACTGGTTCTATACATGGTTGCTTTGACACCAGCTGCACTCTCCCAAACCTCACAAATCACTGCTGGTGTCCATCATCTCACTAAACACAATTAATTCCTTCTGCTACGATGGAAAAATAGCAACGCCACTCATTGTTTGGCCTCAGTGATTTTTTAGATGAGAGGAAATAAAGGGATGTAAAAAGCAGAGAGACTGAAACCTTCCCAGTGGTTGACATCAATAAAGCAAATTTTAAAAAGCCATTCGTTCACCCACTTGCCGTTCTCTCTTTGAGGTCACCCAGCAGACCAGCTGAAATGAAGTCAATTATTTGTGAAGGTTTTCTCCCCCCCAATTTGTGTGTACACACGCAAGATGTGCTGGATGAGAGCTTGCTGTGGGGCAGGCTTTTACGGTCAAAGGATGACAGAAAATGGAGTGTGTGGGGTCGCTGTGGCTACAGTAGGTGCATAACAAGTTCAATGGTACGCCCACAGTTCAGTTGGAGTACCATGCTTGTATGAGTTTCCATCAGTTCTTCATTCTGCCCGTGTCTTCTGATGACAAGTTGCTGTTCCCGGCCCTGACTCCTACTCTACCTGGAGAGTGATGAAGTGTTCTGTCTGACCCATCCCACCAGCTAAGGATGGAAACTTCAGGCTGACCTGCATCAGGGGCAAAACTACAGTAACACACAGCATTACTCACAGAGTCGGCAGAAAGGGGATTTTCAAGGCCAACTAATGACTTCTGTGTTTGATGATGATGCAGTGGGGGGATTTATAGATCTTTGGAAAAACATATACTTTGTTTCCATGGAAGTATTTTCAGACGGAAACTAACACATCCTGTGCAATAAGGTCACATAAAGTGGTTATTTAATATGGTGACACTATATACAAAGTAAGAAAAAATTTGGGTGTTTTCAGGATGCAATGAATAATTTTAAAAGGTACGTTTGAGGTGTTTTTTTATACAAACCAATGCTGCAATGTTGTTCACCTCGCAGGTGGTGAAGTGATTATTTTACCAATTGAAAATTAATCAACTCTTCACCCACTTCTCAAATGTGAGGATGCCTTTTTCCTACATCGCAAACTGAACCTATTTCTTACCTTTTCTAGGGTTTCTACAAACACAGTAGGAACACACTGCCTTTTCAATTGATGATGTTCAAGTACACTAAGCATGCTGTCACAAGAGCTGTGCAGAGTGATTAAAAGGGAAAACATGGCATTGCTAAACAATCAATACCTCGCATCAAAAGCTGGTTTACCATTCATCTCAGGTTTGCTCTTTGCAAGGCGGGCCCCTTTTTTATGAGCACGCTGGGAGGAAAAAGAAACCATGTCCTTTCAAGAGGTTGTGTTCAGGAGTGTGTGCAAGGATGGTTGTCATCAGTGATAGAAAACTTAAGAAGACGCTACTGTAGGTCGTAAATAAAGAATCTATGGCTAAGTTCACACTGCAAGCCGAAGTGCTCAATTCGGATTTATTGTTCGCAGTGGAAGCCAGCGAATTGGCCAGCAGATGATAACAAGGACAAGGACAAAGAGAGCCAAATTTTTAATTATGGCTTTTATAGAGCAATGGCTGCTAATTCTGTATGGAGGTGTGTGCAGATGTGGAGTGAGTCTAAACAAAGAGTGGTGGGACTGTGATGTAAATGGCTTCATGAAAACAGATTTCACCCAAAGTTTCAGGATGTCACAGACTATTTTTAACTACATCTGTCACTTAATACCTCCATCTCAGCTGTCTTCTATGTTTCTATTCATCGAGTGATTCCTGACAACGCAGAGTTGTGACGAATGTTGATCAAGAGCGGCGTTAAAGTCACATGAATTACTATGACTGTTCAGATGGAGGTCACACTGCAAAAAAAAAAAAAAAAAAATCAGAACTGTATCCGATTTAGGACCACATGTCTAAGTGGAAAAAATCAGAATTTAAAGGATTGGTTCTATTTGATTTGTGCTGTTCACAATGATAAGAAATAAACAGATCTGAGTCACATATGAGCCAAAAAATCTGACTTGGGCCTGTTCTGCCTGCAGTCTGAACACAGCCTGATTATAAATGTCGGGGGTTGATGGTGGAGCAGTGTTGGTTACAAGGGCTGCTCTGCGATACTGATACAGTCTCACTGTCACTAAATGTGATCCACAGCAAAGCCTGCCCTAGTGTTACCATACACCTTCAAACACCATCTATTCCCTGATTTGCCTGTCTCAGCCATAGTCTTTTATGCATCAGTGTAATCACATCTTTGACCTCCTATGCAAGAACGCACACATGCTGCGAGCCCAGCAAAGAGATCCACCTGCGCTCATACTGCCAAGATAATAATCCATTTTTGCTCTCGAGAATTACCGGCAAAACACAAAGCGTAGGCATTCTGTTATCATCATTCTTCGGTGCACATCCATCTTTTAGGGGGACCTTCACGCCAAAAAAATGAATTTCTGTTTGCATCGACCGCTTCAAACAAGTATTGAATGCTACCATGAATACACTGGCAATGCTGCTAGTTAAGGAGGCAAATGGACTCTGATGAATGATGTGAGGCCTCAGTATGACAAATGTTTCAAGAAATGCATTTGTCCTTCACAGTAGTGTTAGCACAGTTTGCAGTTTGCATGTGGATCATTTTCATGAGGAGTGATCTGGGGGTGGGAGTCCCACATGTTCTGCACAGACTGACATCCATCATGAATGCGTTCCTCGAGCTCCTGCCTACTGCTGCCCCATCAGCAGCGAGCATTAGCCATAAATTGTGTAGCTCAGCCTCCAGTTTTTAATTAGACACATACAGAGAAGAAGAAAGAGAGGGGGTAGAGTGAGAAAAGAACAAGTAATTTCATGCATCTCCCAATCAGCTGCTATTAATCTGTTGTTGGCTTAGAAAATGCAGGTGGTACAGGGAGAATGGCATCCACTGGATGACATTTTCATTGTTAATGTGTTGCTACAGCAGTATATCCTCCAAAAGAATGCTACACTTAATATAAATGAGCCATTAACTGAGAGCTACCATGTACCTGTTCATTTGGCTTAATAATATGCAGCCAGTTCCTTGTATTTGCAGTGTTTTCCAAAGGGAGGAGGTGGAAAGGCAAGCCAACACTTGTTATAGATAATCACACGTACTGTACACCACATTATTATCACTACATATTACACAGCTTCCCACTACACCCTCCTTGTTTACTCCTGCATCATTTGCTGAAGGCATCATTATAATGAGTATTTGTTTCTGAAGAAAAAGTATTGCTCAGTGGGGCATAAAATGGGGATACTAAATTTGTTTTTGCCCCAAAAAAGGCCAAAAGGTTCTAATGTTCAAAAATTAGGGGGATTTCCAGTGATTTTTTTGCAAACTTTGCAAAACACAGATTAGTTATACAGTAGCGTATCCAAGAGGAAAAAAGTTTCCTTTTGGTATGAACAAAGCGCACACACAGGACTTGACAGGCAGAAGGTTTACAGGTAACGTCAGTTTCCTTTGCAACTAATGCTGTGTACACAAGGAATCAGGCACGCGTAGACAGCAGAGGGGCAACACCTTCTGGACGGCACAGGAAAACCAAATAAACAGTCCGACAAAATGGCAGGATGGTAAAATGAGGCATGCATGACGATCTGTGGCAATGGTGATTAGAATGAAATAAAATTTATTATTTCATGTTGATTATTTAATGTAATTTTTCTATTAAGGTCCAGTAATTGTGCAGTGTTTTTGCCATGTGTGAAGGAGCTACGTAACATCCAGTTGTAAATTCTATCGCAGAGGACAGCAAAAAGTTTAAATATTTTTAACTTTGAAAGGCATTGCCATCTACCATAATTGTTGCTGGTATTCCCTGCTGGCCCTCACCTAATTTAACAGTTCTGTTCTCGTCCACCAAAATGATTTCCAGTTTACTTTTTCCCTGATTCCAATTGAATGCAGCATTATTCGTATTAGACGACTGAAAACCATTGCCATTTAAAAAATACTGACAAGCCACTGATAAGAAACATAGTTATATGTGTTTACTAAGTATAGACTTCACACTTTGATTTGTTAAAATACTTTCTGGCACAAAGTGTTCATGTGTATGATAAAAAAAAATGCCAATTTTAAGAAAACATTGTTTGCATCACTTTACCTTGCAACTTCAATTACTCACAGAAAGCAAGGTGCTAACGCAGTTGGACTGTGACTGAAAATGTTATACAAATTCAGCAGTTGAATATCTCAGTTTAATATTATTGGGTGGTGAAAGGTGTGCATTTGCATGTAAACAGGAAAATAACAGCCTGAATATAAATCAGGTGCAATCATCTGACAGGAAGCACGGCTACAAATTAAACACGAAAGTAGGATGCTGGTGCAAAGGTTATCTGTCATTCTGCACTGCTAAATAACACACAGCAGAGCAAAGAACACCTTCTGCTTTTTTAGATTCAACTGTAGAAGAAGACAAAGACGTGACATTATAATTATTGCTTATTTCATTGCTAAACAAACAGCTGTGATGAGGCCATTTAGTAGATTATGCTACAAAACAACATTATGGCAAAAATCTGCCTGTAGTATGTTATCAATCAACGATCTATTTGCTGTCTGTAGGTGGAAGTGGTGTGGTGAAGTCTGACGGTGTGAATCTGACTATGTATCATGCCCGGGACAGCGAGGATAAAAACTCCAAGGTTCTGTCAGTCTTTAAGGCTTGACACTGCACTGCCAATAACACTCTCCTGCTTTTTAGATGATCAAAGAAACAGCATTTTTGTATGTAGGAGAAAACATGGGGCCTAACAGGGCTTTTAACCCATTTCTCCCAACTGTCAATGTCCAAGATGAAATAAAAGGCAGCCGGGATCAAGGTAAACATCGCTATCACGGCTCTTTCATTCCCGGCTCCTCTCTCTCACTCTCCAAAGAGCACAACATAAATCACATGGCAACCGTAATGGGAAGTGGGACTGCGGTGTGCCAAATGAAGCAATAAAACAGATCCCGAGTGTCCCTTTCAAAGCATTAGTCACACAGTGTCCATATGTCCACTGCTTTATTGAAGCAGGCGATGCCGGTTACATTGAAACAAACACCTGTGCACACACTGAATGTCCTGAATGAAGGTCAACGATACAGAAAAAAGTGAGATAATCAGAAATTTTAACCTCATAATTTGGCACTGCACCCCGGCCTTACAGCTAGATAATGTCAGGCTGCCAAAAGGGGGAACAAAATTTTCAATAGCTGGACTCTTGCATCAGCCTTCTAATGGAGATGCACGAGGACTAACACATCACATCTCTTCACCAGTCGCTTTGATGTGGGGAACCATGGGACTATACCCTTATAACAAATTTTTGGAACACAAAGAAACAACAAGGGCCCTCAACACTCCAGAGGGGATGGAGCAGACATGATTAAAACAACACGCAGTAACATGATACACTGATAGAAGTGAGAGACCTTCCAGCTTTGACACATTCCTCAGACTCTGCTGTGAGCTGCTCAGTTCTGCCTACAGTGTTTCATCTCAGTACCATTAAGAGTGGTCAGGGATGATTTCTACAGTCTGCAAGTGTGCTGTGAGTACTTAAGCTAAACACCCCAGTCAGCCATCTTAGGCCTAAGCATTAGTAAAAAAAATAAATAAATAAATAAATAAACCCACTACCTACAAGGCTGATATCCCTCTTTACACTGTCTGTCAATCAAACCCTTGGAATATCATTAGCAGTGTTACGTGGCAGTGAAAATACATGCAATAAATATAGCCTGTAGAGAAAAAAAGAAAATGAACTGAACAAATTAAATATGGTGTACATTTATAGGTTATACCTGTAGACAAGCTGTCACCAGCTGACAGGTTTTCTGTGCAGCCATTTGGAAGCCATTTACTGTGAAAAAGAAACAATTAACTCCTCAGGGTGCGCAATGCAACAAAGTTATCCACACCACATCTGTGCCCTCTCTCAAATTCTTCATTTGTTAAGTTTAGAAATTAAATTTGGTGCATTAGATAGAAATAAGGGAATGATTTTAGATACTAAGAGTAATTTACTTTAGAGCCAATACACTGGATAAAGAAGACATGAGTGTAGATTTTTGAAATCCACTGAGTTTTGTATTTTGCATTAGGTAATTTTCAGAATATTTCTATTAACGCTAAATCAATTTTCTCAATTGCGTGATTGTTAAACAAACCAGACAAATGGCAGTGGTTTTGTCTGAGTTACTAGGACTTCAGCAAATAAAGAAATGGTAAGAGTTTAATTTAGCTCATTGAAAAGTGATTGCCAGTTTTGTTTTTCCCCAGTGTCAGTAAAATGAAACCACTAAGGCAGTGCAGCTACTGTGATAAAGCCTACTGCTACATTTCCTGTCATAGCAACCTGATACAATACTTGACACTCAGACCACAAACAGAAAAGAAAAACGGTCAAAGACAAACACTAAAGTGTCATAGTAATGGTATAACTAATTGCATGAATAATTACATCTGAGTTAAGCCAACAAATGACTTTTTGCAATATGATTGTGACGTACATTCAAAAAAATAAACCCACTTTCGCACATGCACTTTATTCCATAATTACCTGGCAATTCTGCAGCACAGAGGCTGCACAAGAGCCACGGTATGAACAATTTGGCACACAGACAGTCCCTGTTGACATTCTGCTTGTTAGTCACTGAATCAAAGGTTATCAGAAACTGAAGTGTCAAAGGCAAATATCTCACAGTTTTGCCATCCAGAGTTCTTTGTTCTTGGCACCAGGACGCAACTGTGTTTCACATCGTAATTTTAGGAGAGTAATAGGTGAAGGTTATAAAATTAAATGGGGCATTTCATTATTTTAAATATGTTAATTCTTATGGGATAAAAACGTAGGACAATGGCTTTGAGATGAGGAAGGGAAAAAAAATCTTATTTTAATAGCGCTCAAAAAACACCTGAAATTCATTGGAGAGTTAATACTAAGCGCACGGTACATGCAGCTGTGGCTTCAATAGATGTGGGAGAGTCACTTGGGATACTCATCAGACTATTTTTATTTTGATGAATGTGCGGGGAAAATAACTAATTTCCTGTCTGCCTCTGAGCCATCTTCACAAAAAGAGCTTTTTCTCTGCTGCTAAATGAATATTTCCATCACCTGCTTGCGCTACTTCAGACACTCTGTACTCTACAGAAACAATGACTACAAAAACCACCACCACTAACCGTGATAGTAAGTGGACATTTTAATAGATGTGACATATTATTGCACCAGAGACCACTGTGGCTACAACCACGGCTTCATCTCTAAAAACAACAAATCAGAGTTAATTTGAAATATGTAAGGGAATATGACCGCACTGTGCACTGAACATGCTTTTAGATCAGGACTATTACTGCCTCCACTCCATAACGTTCAAATTCAGAAAAGTGTTGAGAGAGCTGGCTTTAGAGCAATGGCGACAAACATGCAAATGTGAACTGCAAAAGCAGCACTTCACCCAAAACAAAACCCCAAAGTGGTACTGAAGCTGTTGGGAGGACAAGGAGCCAATGTCTCACATTCACATATTTAAACCCAAACATGGTAAATGTTTGCATGTTGTCCATGTAGCGACTGTGGAGACAGAGCAGTCCCGGACTAATTCTTTAGATTTATTTCTTAGGCATCCCTGTCACAGACCTCTGACCACTAACCCTCTGTAAGGACATTACCTAGATTGCCAAATAAACACACACCCACAGACAACAGTGTCTGACACTGGATTTCTGAGGCTGATATGTATCTCAGAGTTAAATAAAGTTACATGATGCATCAGCTTTTCTGAGGAACTTTAAATGCATTTTGACAAATGAACCTAGTTACAGTTGTATTCTGTGGGCCAAAGTTCCTGCTCCCAAAAAGACTCTGCTCTTGAGCACGCATTTCTGATAGGACAGGAGCTATAAGAGAATTGGTGGTCATAATAACCATTACTATTAGGACTTGGGTGGGACTGTCTCTGATTTTGACAGTTCTGTAGCCAAAATCTTGACTAGTCTCAAAAGAGAATGAGGTAAATGGTGACAGGCGTCAAGCCTTTCTGCTGTTTTTCAATCTCACTCACTACCTCTGCATGTCTCCTTCCCAACATCTATGCACACATCATTATTACACAGCAGTGTATTTTGTTGCATGCCCAAAAAAACATGTCTCACACTGATAACAGATTAAAAAAAGGAGCTGCTTCATCTAATTTACTTTATCTTTATGGTTCTTTAGATGGGGTTAGAAAACAATCATGAATGTGCAAAAAGAGACTTTTGGTTCCTGGGGCTATTTGGTTGAAAAAGCCAAACAGAGTCATTGAGACAGAAGAAGAAATCAAGATGTGTGTTGGTAGCATATCGACGATAAAAGAGCTGTTCATAAAAAGCACAAAACAGGAATGAAGTGAAGATTACCCCCTGTGGCACTCCACACATTCACAGAGCTGATGAAGGAACAACACAGAGACACAGCGATTTCTGACAGATAACAGTAAAACCATGCATGTGCAGCTCCACATATAGCCGCTTGGCTTCTAATTCTAACAGCAGGATGCCATGACCATCGGTGTCAAAAAAAAAAAAAACAGCAGAGAATGGAAGCATGTATTGCAGACTGTCAAAAATACATATTGTCTAGAATTTTTAAGAGCTGTATTGCAACTGCTTACTGTTTTTTAAATGACAGGAAAGGAGGGAGGTTGAGTTCTAGCGAAAGCTGACATTTGATAAGGTCTATCTCAGACTGAAACAACAGCAGAGAATGCATGCACAGAATCAATTATACCTACCTCAATGTTGGTTGATTGTACAACCAATTATTGCACTTGAGACTAGTGGGTATCATTGCCCTGGGAACACTAATTCTAATCAAATCAAATTCTTGTAGTCTGAAATTACGACAGGCTTCAGACACAACAGCTCCATGTGTGTGTGTGTGTTACTTTAACCCCATTCTGATCACAATGTGTCAGCACTGTCAGGTTACCTACTGATGCCAAACAAAGATTATCAATCCGAAAAATCTAAATCAACAGTGGTTATGATCAGTTTGCAGCCATATCCTGTTGAAAAAACACCATATTATTATAACCTGAGGGCTAACCAAAAGGCATCTAATTTATCTGCCTGCGGCATTTTTGTTTTAAATTTTTTCTACAGGCCTGCCTTCAGGACTGTATGCGATCAGTCTGGCAAAGGCCAACCTAATATTGATAAACATGTACTGTAACTTTAGCAGGTTACCACCTGTTAACCCAATGAGGAGCAGCATCTGTCCTTGTTAATATTGTCATTGCATGGCAGTTGTATGAGGATGGTGTGAAACAGACCACCACAGAGCATTACTAATGGAAAAATTTTCACACAGTTTCTGTTAGTGAAACTTGACAAGCACTGCCCCCTGAAAGCTGTGTGCAGCCAGGCCTGAAAGAAGGGAGGAAAGGTGCATGGCATGGCAGCTTAAAATCATCCTCTTAAGATACAGAAAAACAACTTGCTTGTATGGGTGGCTCCATACATTAGGATGCAAACCTTAAGCAAGCACATAACATTCAAAATCAGATTTTTGCACCACATATATTGAAATGTGGAATACGCTAATAAGTATTTGAATGGAGAGAAGAGTACAGAAGTCAGTGGCTAATGTCTAAAAGAAGCTGTAAGGCCTACCTTTATAATCATATATATGGCTAACATGCTACAGTTCGCACTCTGAGAAATACCATTGGCCTAACTGACAAATCACTACCAGTAACCCAAAAAAATACATAGATATTTATATCTAATGTCAATTTAACACAAACACAAACACAGACAGATTTAATCAAACTCTGACATAACATTTAAGTTGTAAGAAAGTGAAACCATACTAAAAATAACACGCTATTTGGAATGAATGAAGAGGAATATGTTGTATAAAATAAATAATCAGAATCAGAGGGTAGGAAGACAACACTTGTACTGAAGGATGCCACTTAAATCCAAACATTTCCTCCTGACTATTCAGGCTACGTGAATACAATATCCATTTTACTGCAGGAGGACAGTCGGTGCATAACAATGAGATCTGCTAATGAAATCAACCATCAAGCTGAAATACATACATATTAAACTGGGGTCTCAATGTCATTTGCTTTTTGCATCGTTTGTTCATTTTCCTCATTTTTTCCCCAGGTTCATTCAATTTTATTCTGACTTAGATTTGTTTACAGCCAAGAATAATGACTGCATATCACAGTTTTATTCTGTGCGCGTGTGTTATCTGTGTAATGAGAAGAGCCATTACCAAATTAATATTATTTGCATAAACATTTTCACCTCAGCAAATTATCTATTTTGAGTCAAACAATGTTAATGAAAAGCACTTGCCAAATTGAAGCCATGCGATATATCTGTACTCCTGAGGAATCTCTTCCATTAAAAATGTTGTTTAAAGAACTGGTGGAAATCAGTCAAATCAATAACAATACTTCTGTAACAACATGAAGTAAATGGAGCTAAACAGCTGCCATGTATTGGTTTTGTATAAATCAATCTTACACTGATTTATTTTCTACGGTGCTTTAAAGGGTACAAAAACAAACTACAATTTGCTTCCTCATTATGCACTAACAACAAACACCAGTTTCATGATTACACATGCAATCTCTCTCTAAAAAACTGACATTTAAATCCTTTTCCACTGGCTTAGTAAACAATGGAAGTGAGATAATTGATCATGTGCTAAGGGATCTCTGTGAGCGGCAGAAGGTCACCGCCCGCCAGCCAAGCTGATAGAGAAAATGGCGTTGATGCTCCCGAGCTGCCATTTTTCTTCCCTGACAAAGACTCCATCTGCCACCAAGCCATTTGCAGCCTCCGAGTCAGAATATCAATGATTTCCAACCATTCTACAACTCGGCGTTCACCTTGGTGTCACCTCTATACCCGTCTGAGCGCTGACACCACAGATCCTCTCTGCGAAGGTCCTGTAGGCTGCCAACAAAACTCTCATCCAGCTAAGTGGCATTTATGCTGCTCAAGAACAGTAAGCATTTTATTAGCATTATAATATTTGAGCGTTTTCAGATGTGTGATCAAACAGCTGCAGGGTTTCAAAAATCCTGGTTTATTCTAAAGGGAACAAATCCGTGCCCTCAAAATCAAGCCCAGCAAAAATAACTTTGGAAGCTTTTTTCTTAGACACGCTGCAGGATCTTTATTTTGTGATGCACAATGTTGCTGTGCACTGATAAAGTCTTAATGCCATCAGTAAAGAAGGAACAGCAGGCAGCTGGTCATGACCACCCAAGAAAATTCAATTTTCCTCAGTGCCATCTGCACACACCTCAGAGACGCTCCTGCAGGCCCACAGTCTTTCAACAAGCTCCCCAGTAGCCAGTGCTGTCCCAAAACGCAGGCATGCCTGACCTCTCACCCCAGAAGAGAGGCATAATTAATTCCACTTTATTGACAACAAACTAGCCTCTGACTGTGACTGCAGCTGCCTGGAGCTCAAACTGCTCTCTGTGTGCAGGCTGAAATTCAACCGTGCTGTTCTGTTGGGAGATGCAGCGACTTAAACCAACGGTGAGTGAGAAAAAGTATAAATAATACATGTAATTTGTTAAGCTACGAGCAGAGGAAAAGTCGCCCAGCCGCTAGGCTAATTTATGCAATGTAAAAGTGCTTAAGCTAATAATTGGTCAACAGCAAAAAACAATGGTTTGCCTATAAACCTTGACAGTTGTAATTGAGCTGAATTTTGCACTTTTGTTAAATGATGTTGCCGTTTATTCATGTTTTATGGCTGTTGATAGATGTATGCCTTGAAGTTTTATTAAACAATCATGGTTTGAGTTAAAATGAAAAGATTTCTTTCAGAAAGTGTGTTAGTGGAGTCAATTTAAAATAAACTTTACTGCACTTTAGCATTAACAATTATTTACATAATTTATGTGTTGTTTTTATCTTTTATGTTTTAAACTAAAAAGACAGAGGTGGCAGCTTCTTCTGTAATCGATAGTGTTTAATGGGCATAATATCGTCTCATATCGATTGCAGGCCCCTGAATCAAATTGAAGTTGTTAGCGTACAGTTAGCGTACTATTGGGAACGTTTCAGTCCTCAGATTTAGCTGCAGAGTGAGTGCTCTTAGCTTTCTCGCTGCTCTCCGTTACAGGCAGCTGCGGATCCACACTCAGCTGCTTGGACAAAGAGACAGCAAGAAGACGCAAAAAAGGACATAATTAAAATGCACAAATTTAAGTAGCTGATGGGATCACATTTCACTGAAGTTGTACCTTGTGACGAATAAATGACTGATTGATTGACTTGAGTCGGGTACAGCCCTTCTATTTCGCCCTTAGATGAGTGCTGCTCTATGAATCAACATTACAAAAATTAACCTTAAAAACATGATATTTCTACGGGTGACCTGCTACAAGCTGCTGCTAAGATTTGAACCTGTGCTCTGGTCCCTCTGAGTCTGCACTGACTCAATCAGACATGACTTCATCCTTCATTTAAGGTAAGTTGATAAGACAGGTGAACCATCACCATCAACCATTCTGTCATGCCAAAAATTCAAAAGGACTGACAGAGAATACTCAGAAAATACCTTAATGACTACACAAGGCTTACACAGATAAGTCTCTCTCTTGTTTTACAGAGGCAAAGATGTTGCCATAAATGTATCTATATTTCTGATGCAGCAACTTATACCTAGTTTCTGCACCCTTTTTTAATTCCAGCCAAGGGAGGTTTAAAACTCAGCCTGACATATGGCTGGACTTGTATATTTGACATAAAGATCATTACACTAGTAAGGCTACATAACGTAACCAGTGGCTCTGGATTAGTACCATATATAAATACATTATATACATTGCAGCTATTCTTAGAAGCTAAATATGTTTCTGTATTCATTAAACTTCTGAGAACAGTGAGTGTAAATGTAGCATCCATACAACCAATACATCTCACAGTTGCATCATTCACATGGGTCTTTGATTTCGCCATTGACAGAGTTCTTTCATCTCTTCACTTTTCCTTCCTACATGTATTTTAGTGCCCCTCTGGGCAAAAAAAATGTGGAGAGCAAAAAGGAAAGTGGGCTCTGATACGTACTACCTCATCATATTACATAGCCACAGCAATCTGTTCGCTCTTCTGGCAAAGTCACAAAATATAGCCTGCTCTGTAAAGCCACACTATTAACTGAAGCACATAAATATTTAAAAAAAAAAAAGAGGGAGGGGGGGCGTCGTAGCTCAGCCTCTCTCTCTTACACACATACAGGACACACTAAATGATGATGCATATAAAACATACCAATCACCAGACCATAAAGATGCCCTCCCTCTCATTTAGGAGTGGAAAATTATGATACCAGTAATAACAGCACTACTTTTGAAGTGATATCAAATATCTGCAAATGAATTAGAAGTGATGGGCAACACGTTATACCAACTCAACCCAACTATCTGCAACTACTAATAACAGCAAAGCTAAAATTATAAGATTATTTAAATAAACTTAGCAATTAATTAAAAATGTTATGCACTACTATGTTTATTTGATTTGAATGTACCTGACATTTTATCAGTGTAAGGAAACAAGTCCTGCTTCACTTTGTCTCCCTTAACAATTCTTTAGAAAACAAACATGTCTGCTTTGTCTGGAGCCAGACATGCCCTTTGTGCGTGTTGTATCTCCATTGTGTTGAAGTGGTACAGAAATGAATGGCAGCACTGCATGGCTTTTACTATAAAGCAGCTGCAGGCACACGATGTACAATGAAGTGCTGATTTAAATTTCTTTTTGCCTGATTAAAGTTAGTCTAGCTCTCTATTTGTGGTGTCTGCCTCATTTTTGTGGTTCAGTTTGACACATTGCTAGAGAGAGTTGGACTATAGGTCAGGACTAATTGCTGGAATCATGTCATGTCTCTCACTTATCACCTCCTTTTTTACATTTTCACTAATTTCTTAATTTGTTTTCTTGTCCCTCTATCTATATATTCTTTCTTTATTCGTTCCTCTTTAACAGTTAGGATGGACTCACTGGTTACAGCTCAAAAGTACCAGTTTTGCCCAGTTTGCCTGGGCAACCAAATTTCCACTACCCAGGAAGAAACCTTTCATCAAACTGGATCAAACTATAGGAGGTAAATCAGGGCTGACAATCCAGGAAGTGCAGTTTAAACAAAGCAATCAGAGGCAGAGATCACTGCACAGATGCACAATGTAAACCACCTTCAAAATATGAACATAGTCCATCAACTTTTCCCTCAAGCTGTGTGTTGGTGCTTCATGTTGCGTGCATGTCTGTTGGTGCTAGCATGCCATTTGTTGTTGTGTTATTGTATCTTACTGATGCTCTGCTGTTGCTTGTTGCTTTGCATGGCTTCTGCTCTATCTTGAGAATTTCTGTTTGCTGTAGTCAATGCAGTCTTTATGTCTTTATGCTGTCTTTGTCCTGTGAATTGTCCTGTGAATTTTATCCTTTTATAGGTTTCATAACATTGTGCCAAAGGACTGCAGTTGAACATTAGCCAGCTGGCTAACACTGGCACATTTACAGAAATGTTGATTAATGTGCGGTGTCCTTATAAATAAAATAAATACATCTTTATAAATGGCTGAACACAATCAACACAGCTGACAGTTGGCGTCAGTGCCAGACTTTAAAGCTAATTTGACATAGTGGCCAAACTTTGTAACTACATCATTGGGATCTGATTTTTGATGCCATGGAGCCCCAAAAGACTTTCCCATAGACTTACATGGGGAAAGAGACGTCTGCGTCTGCGAAATGACTCGTTTTACAATTAGCATTTCATCCACTTGGTCTGATAACACTTTGAAAGTCTGGAAGAGCCATGTGATTAAATCATTTTACATGCATTGAAGTTACCAAAGGGCTAAACTGGAAGTAGCCGGCTCAGCCAGCAGAAGTTAGCCACTCCTGTGCGCTTGTTCTATGAGCCCAACTATGCGGATGATCTGGCTAATTTTCATGCAGGAGGTGTTAAACTTTTTTTGCTTGAGGCGCCACTAAGCCACTTTCCTAGGAAAGAATTGCTGTATCCAGTTCTCTTTCTATACCTATTGTTAGCTTAGTTAGCTTGCTAAAGTATTGGCTTTTCCATTACAACAAATGTAACATGCCTACACTAGTACAATAGCTTGCAGTGTACGCACAAGAAGTGAAGGGAGGAGGGGCCAAGTGGAACGTTGTTTACAAACAGTAAACGACAGTTCCTGCATACTATACCTTTAAAATATATATATTCACTGTATATATTCACTCGTATTCAGTAAGCATAGTTTTGTGTGTATAACAGAGGGTGACAGAAAAAAAAGAAAGAATGTTATGTAAAATCTATTTCCCCATTCTTCAAACCATTATTTACATTCATCATTACATGTGTTTAATGACTCTGTGCCATAAGTAGACTGTGAAATGTATGCACAGCAACCACTGTATAATCTTCTGACAAGCAAAAGCAATGGCTGGCTATAACTTGCCAACTGTTTCTGAAACTTACTGTTGGGCTCTGCAGGTAAACTGAAGGTTACCCATAACTGCTATAATAAATCCTTGAGGGCTCCTCTACGACACACACAGATGAAAGGGAGAGTACTCAGGTTTAGAGATGATGGGATTCCTGTGGCGAGGCTCATTTTCCCATTGCCATTTCAACTCAGCCTGTCTGCAGCGCTACAGATGACCTGTCTCTTTCCAGGGTCAGTCACATAAACAGTAGGAGACTTTTTCCTCTAGATCATGAGGTGGCCGTGTACATGCCATAAATTTCATGGCACAATTTTAGCATTCTTTGCTTCATAAAGGGTAAGTGAGCAGTTCCACTCACCTTTAGGTTTTTACTTAATGTTGAAAGAGTTGAGAGGCACAAAAGGAGTCAGAGCAGCAAAGACACAAGCGGGAAAATGTGGATATATGGGAATATAAGAGACAGTAGCATTGCTCACTGAGCCGTATCTTATTAGCCGACCAGTTAAACTCAGAAACAAAATAGTTTTCTGTTGTAGCACAATATCATTCTTTATCAAGCTTGTCTGCTTAAAAACTATGTTGATTTAGTGTGACAATTGTCCTCATATATATTAACAGCTTGGACAAAACATTAATAATAAATACCTCTCAATTCACACCTACTCCATAATGAAGCATGTACAACAGAGAAAAATGAGCTGCACTAGCAAGACTGCAAATTAACTCTCATAATTTGGCAGCGAGTATTGCAGTCGGAGAAAAAACACATGTCACACTTTCTGATAGAGTAGAGCTCATTCTGAAGGGAGCGAATTTGATTCGTCTTGGGGCAATTTTTAATAGCAACCAGGAAACATCTGTATATGTGCAGTAGCCCAAATTAAAATTTAAAACAAAGCCCCAACAATAGCTCCAACCCCACCAATTACCCCTGTTTGGCTCACTGTAATTTATCTTAATACACCCCTTAGTCAAAAAAGTTTTCTTTTCTCCCTCAAGAGATTTAAATATGTTCTGAAGCTTTGACACTCTAATTCTAAGAAAGACAGGAATTAATTAGATACACACAAAATGAGAGCAAAGTGTAATGCAGCACAAACTAATTTCATAAAAGGAGGACTTTGTTAAATCTCAACCTAATTGGAAAATTCTAATCCTATACCTAAATAATACTTTAAAATGAGGTGTTCTGCTTAGTCCTGCATGTCCATTCATGAGTTACTTTTTCCAATTTAACAAAGCAAACTGGTTTTTTCCTTTGCAAAATCAAAAGAGGCACTTCAAAGAGCATAATAGCAGAGATGGACTATGGGTAAGCTGATGTAACCAAACACTTACTGGTATGAGGCTGCCTTCAGTTCTGTGGCATCACTGCGCTGCACCTGAAACGCGAGACAACAACAGTCAGATTTATTGCTCGATTCTATCGATTTACTCATTCAGCATCGCTCCTATCTGAAAGCTCTGTGAAAATGAAATAAAAATGGTAATATGGACCCCAGGGGAAGATGAGTTATCCATTCTAAACATCAGCAAAAAATCAAACTCCTGATCCAAAAGATGACCACAGGGCAATGGGGCATGACAAAAACACTTGGCAGAAATTGGATTATGGTCAAGGAAGTATAACAAGAGTAGCTACATTTTTATTTTGCGGAAATCCAATGACCTTAGGAAACTGTATAGAATAAATGTCTCTAATTTCATTAGAAACTGCAGGAAAAAAATCTGACTCAAAGTCTTAGCCTGTTACTGACATATCTGTTTTAAAATGTGCATAGATAAAGCATTGTTTAACATTAAAGCTGAGGCAGACAGTTTTATTTTGGCACCATTGGCCAAAACCCCAACATAAACTTTGAGCATGAAGTAAGGAGGGGCTGGACGAATGTGCTCTGCATAACTCTACAATTAAATACGTTTTTTTTCCTTTTCCAGATTTCGTTCCACCCCAGCTTTAATGTTCATCCTCTGACAAAGCTGCTCTCATGGTAAGGATATTTTACAACATAACACATATGTTAGGCACTGCAAACATTTCTGACCCTCCACCACATATATACTATTTATGCATTAGCATCTGGGTTCACTTAGTTTGGAATGCACAATCTTTGAATCAATCCTGAATGACTTAAATCCTTTCAAGTCTTCATAAATCACTGACTCTATAGTGTCTCTACACAAAGACACAGTCCTGTATAATAACTCTGAACTAAAACAAGACCAATGACTGAAAATACCACAGAACCACAACCATTTTAAGGTCTATCAATAACAATCACTGCAGGCTCTTAACTTCTATATCACCACTTGGCATGTATGACATAGAGAAATTGCCTTATTTTTTACCTTAGTGTAAAACCACTACGTTTTTCCCTTTCTATTATCTGTACACCATCCCTCTTTAAAATCTGTCCTCTTTTGGATAAAACTAATAGGAAAAGAAAAAAGGATAGTCCTCGTATGTTAGGTTAGACTCTTTGCATTGATGTGTGAGTTTGAACAGCTGAAGGCTGTGATGTTATCCTCACAGTCAAGTTTAAAATGGCTGCAAGCCAACTAATAGTATCAAAGGAGTAAGCTTCCATGTTATCAGGATAAAATTAGATGTTTTATTCACAGAGTAATAAAAGAAAACTACAGGCACTATATTTTTTCTTGGTAAGAAACCTGTTCTGAGTATCCACAATCCTCTATTGAAATTGGGCATTTAATGATCATGTTCAGGTTACGTAAATCACAGACTAAGTGTCATGCTTTAGATAGCTAGAGGAGCAAAAGACACTTATTGCCAAGCCCTGCATTCCCTTGATGTTTTACTTTGAAAGGCGCATGTTTAAAGGAATTAAAAAGAAACTAAATCTTACACTAATGATATTAATTGGCCAACACCAGTACCCATTACTGCAAGAAACCAAACTTGTACCCACTTTTTTAACACTGTTTCCATCCTTAATTCTTTCTGATGAGGGTGTAAGGACCAAAATGGTGTTAATTGAGTGCAAAAGGCTGGCAATGAGCAGGATTTTTGTTTTCCTCACAGTTACTATCTCTATTCCTACAAAGCAAGAACTTAATATGTAATAGTTAATCACTCCCCACTACCAAAAAGTAAGGAACTCATTTAATTAAACTAACCGTCCCAAGCTTGCTGCATTATCCATACAGCTTTTTGGCGTTAGTGTGCTTGGTTTAGTAATTTTAAAAAATGCATAAATACAACAGACAGTTAAGAAAGCCAAGTACATTTATTTGGTTATGATTTAGATCATTTTTTAAATCAGCTCTAAATGCTAAGTGCAAACACTGGATCTCACTTAATGTACAAGTATGACCTTCATGCTCTCACGTCTGTAGCAGCAACACTTGTTATGCGTCATCTACACGCGGGTCACCTTACAGTTCCATCTGTGTCATTTTGTAGTGTGAATACCAGTGTAAAGGAGATTACTGTCTTCTACACTTGCATGTTTCATTCAATATCAAGAGGGAAAAAGGTCACTCTCTAGTTTCAAATATCTGGCTGTTGCAACCAGTCTTTGAACTGGGCTCAGCCTCCTCGGGTTACTCAGCTGTCCATCTATCAGGCAGATAATAGCGCTGGCCTCCCAACGCGGAAAGCTGTTTACTAGGTCAGGAGTAACCTGGGTACCAAAAGCACCTTCCCTCTTCACAGTATCCTTCACTGTCCTTGTGTTACATGATTTGAGGGCTTCAACTTGCTGCTGAGGTCAGGGTAAGCATCATGTTTGTTAACACTCTAGCATCTTAAAATCTGTTCTTAATTTGTTAATCGTGCCCTCTCAGCCTTGACAAACCAACACTGTCTCCTCCAAATTATGTTAATATGAAGCTTCTTACATTAGTATCACTTCATTCAATGGCAACACAGAAAGCAGAGTGACATTCATACAGTGCAACGAAAAGAAAAGGTGTGTTGGCTGATGTAGTTCATGGGTGCATAAGCAATTGCCTTCGATAGTGGTGTCAACTCCTGCAACTGTAGGAGTAAGTGTTGAGATTTTTGTTTGCTGAAACATCGATCAAGTTGTTTTATCTGCTTTGCCATACTGTGCCTTAGCTGCCATGCACAGGTACTTGTCGGATAAGCTAGATGAAAATATCAGCAGTGAACATTTCATTAATAATGTCCAATATGAACATTCTTTGTTATGTGCTTCCCTCATCTCACTGTTTTGCTAATAAAAAAAACCTGATCTCATAATTTGTGTGAAATAAGAAGATATTGTTAAACGAGCAAAATATTACAGTGGTTTTGCACCTGAACAATGATGGGAGCAACCTGCACATACAATACCTGTAATCAGAATCAATGTCATAGTTGAAGTGTGTCTACATAATTCAGATCATCTACTCCACCTTAAAGGTCCAGTGTGTAGGATTTAGTGGGATATATTGACAGATATGGAATATAATATAATAAGTATGTTTTCCCTAAATAAGAGTCATGTTTTCGTTACCTTAAAATGAGCCATTTATAACTATATAGGGAGCAGGTCCTCGTCTACAGAGATCACCATGTGGCACCACCATGTTTCTACAGTAGCCCAGAATGGACAAACCAACCACTTGATCTAAACAGGGCCATTTGTGTTTTTGCGTCAGCCTCCGTAGTTAGCAGCCCATCCATGCAGAGACGAACAGTGTCAGAAAAACACTGCTTTTTAACGTAAAACTGCCATATTCAGTGATTATACCTGTTTAAATCACCGGGTCCATTTGTTTCGGAGAAAAAGAGACCTCTGCAGATAATTCGACTCCTGGTAAAAATGTCCTAAACATCTGGTTCTTAAGTTATCACAGAAAAAAGGTGAACACACATTAGCAATTGCTGGGCTAGCAGCCCATTTGCAATGAGCCAAACAGCATCAGAGAAACACTGATTTTTAACATGAAACTGTTTTATTCAGTGTTTTTACTGGTTGTAATTACTTGGTTTGTTTGTTTTGGAGAGGAAGAGACCTCTGCTGATAATTTGGCTCTGATAAAACCTCCTGAACAATGAGCACTGAAGGAATCCTAACCAGGAGTTCACACTTGGCACATGGAAGAAGTTTTAGTTGGATGCAATCTGCAATCCTCGTTGCTAGATGCCACTAAATCCTACACACTGCTCCTTTAACTGTTGATCATTTTGAGCCATACAACTAAACACTTTAGAGCTTTTCAATAAAAGGAGTCTGTTCAAAGTTATATGTCACATAATGAATGGTGAGGTCTGTGGTAAAGATGTTAAGAATGTGCGCTTTTTTTAAGTAGGAGACAAAGAGGTAATATTCTCATGGCATGCAAAGATGCCATGCCCACTGCCCACGCAGTGTCTCATCATGGTGAGATAAACATTTACTCAGTTAGGTTCAATAAGCGTTAGATTTTGGCCTTTGCTGATCCAAACATTTTCAGGGAAACACGTCTTTTCTGCTGTCTTATCAGGCCAGACAATGTTACGAAAAAATTAAATATTTAAAAATGTGGCTGCAGCAGCATGCCTAGCGCAGCTTAAGTGGGAAGTGTTTGTGGCAGCAGTGACCAGATTTTAAATGCACGAGGATCAATAAAAAGGGGGCTGCTGAGGCACAGTCTTTGTGTGAGAGTGGAGCAGTTTATAACAAAAACTGGACAAAGATTTGTATTGGTCCTGTATCTGACTGAATATTATAAATATGGAGACAATTCATTCACTCTCAGCTGGCCTACAATTCCTGCAGCAAAGGAGGCAAATAAATACTCAACAGTCAAACAAATACATCAGACCACTAGCATTTTAAACATCAGTCCCATTTACACAGCAGGGGAGACTTCAGTCTCAGAAGCATCATTGGTTCAAATAAAGCACTACGTAAAGCATCTCCAGGCGGAGAGAAAATAGATCAGGAAGATGAGTGAAAAAGAGTAATCTCCCTGACATATTCCTAATAATCCACCTCCCTCGTGCCGCTCCCCCCAAGCTCACCCAATCATAAAGTGTCAACACTGACCTACAAAAAGGGACTCCCGTCAAGCCTTACATGTTTGAAAACATCAATCACAGCAGACAAAGAGGGTACATTGAATTATACAGTATTAACCTTCAGGGCTTGCATATAAAGACCATAGATTTATTTATGCTTGTGTGTTAAGAGCCTGTGCACAGTTCCTTACAGCAAGCCGGCTGCCAAATTGATGAACCTGCTCAGCCCTCAGCAGGAGGCCAGCATCTTTGATTAATGAGTGCAAACTTGTGGAAAGGGTAAGAATAGGAGAGACAGGGTGAAAATGGGAGAAAACACAATTATTAGCAGTGCTGTTTTTTCTTCCTTTGGCCCTTTCAAAAGGCCAAAGGAAAGAGGGGCACTTTTAAAAGAGCCAAAGAACATAAAAGGGGACCTTCTCATATTCTGTGAGAACAAGAGGGGCTACGGAAATTTTTACTGTGATCCCTACATGAAATGGTGAGCACTGTGACTAATTCGGCAAACCACAATTCTGGTTACAGCTAACACAGCATGGTAAAATGAGATATTAGATATTAGAAAACTGAATCTACACTACTATTGTGGATCTTGACTTTGTGCACAAAAATCTAACAAAGCTGATGTGCTATGTAGTGCACTGCTAATGGAATTTAGTAGTTATTAAAGTTGTACAATAAACAGTTTGTAATCAATTGAATACAACGCTAGTTAATAATTTACCAACCATGAGCTACAATTGCCTGTGGTGCCGGGTATAGCAAAGCCCTGCAAGATTTTTAACATTCAAATGCCAAGTTGCTGACTCTTTTGATTCCTAAGTTAAAAGCTCATTTTATTATCCAAATATACAGCACCTCAACATTGTTCTCTCTGCAGAGGTTTTCAAGGACATGTGCTCTGAATAAATATGAGGCAAATTTAGTGACCTTCTACCTGTGTTTTGATTCATTGGCAGTTACTGGATGCATGCATAACACATCAAGGCTGTGATCTGATTTATCTCGCTGCCTTGGCTACTGAAGCCATTTAAATGATGGACTTTACCGGGAATATTGTTTACTGCCATTTTACTCAGGACTGTGTGTGCAAAGGGCACACACGAGTTCATTACTACCAATTATATCTGTAAAGGCGAATCAGCTCTACTGTGCAGCAAACAAAGGATGCCTGCCAAAACAAACTAAATGACGCAAGTTAAATTTACACCGTCAAAATGAGCTCAATACACTGTATGAGCCCAATTGTTCGCAAATCAACATGCACCACACACACCTGTGTAAGAAGTGTGCTTGATGCTGCGATGACTAACTTTGAAAGGGCTCGTTACAAGTTCACTTCCAGGTTTCAACAATCCACAGGCCTTTTTTAACGGAAAAACATTTTGACATGTGACAGGTGTAAATAATAAAATTAAGGATGGCTGTATCCTGTGCATGCAGGCTCACTGTCACACTGTCATGGCTTACTTTGACACATGAACACGACAAAGGCATCGTTAAATGTCATTAGTAACACCTGTGCTTTTCTAACTATGACACGTCAAGATGCCTGCTGTTAAAAATGTCTATTAATGTTTACTTATCTCAATCATGATCTTAGTCAGTTTCAGTTTTAATAGGTTGTACCACGCAGTACAATTGATCTTAATGCTGCTCTTAATTATAGTAAAACTTTGTCTGGTTTGTGCTTATGTGGCCTGTGTGTGCTCAGAATTGACAAAGAGGAGTATGGTGTGTCATCTGGATATTTTTTTTGAAGGTTTCTTAAAATTTAGAGTAGGTTAAGTCTGCCCCACAAAAAGAGGAACACACTACACATAGAGGAAATCAGGGCACTGTTAAAATGCTCTGATTTCTGCATTGAACTGGACCTACTTTGTGTTTGTGGCGGATCATGACAGCCACCACAAGGTTTAAAAACTGCATTTTTTAAGGCTTAGCAGAATGTGACATGTCATCACAGGAAGATGAAAGTGGTTGGATTGCAGTTTCATAACATCCTCCGTCAGTTTTAAAACCTCACTTGCATAAATCAAACTCCACAACTGCCAAACCTCTTAGATTAGTGTGATTAAAATACTTTCAACTCCACAGAAATCAAGGTAAATATCATTCAGATCTTTCCTCCTGCAAAGTTTCCTAACTTTGGCACAGATAAACATCGTTTAAACACACAGCGATAATCTAAATTAAATACCCCAAGATGGCGAATGCCTTGTTGTTAATATGAAAGCAGAAAAATGGAGGGTATTGTCATAATCTCAAAGGGTAAATTTCAACCCAGACCGCAGCTGCAGCATTAGCTGCGCTCTCCTTTAAGAGGAAGCAACAAAAAGAGAAGATAAAGAGGGGGGAGACGAGACCAGCGGGCAGCCCCCGGCTTTAACACTCATAACAAATAATTTAATGTTGAGATAAAACATTAAGAAAGCCCACCTGTGCTATATCCAGTTGTTTGATCATTTCATGACATGTTGTCACACGAAGCTTGAAACCACAACAAGCAGCAGTACACAGGCAAACCAGACGCTACTTTGATGCACTCCTACAAGAGGCGTGCTGGGAGCTTAAAAACGGCGTATTTCTGACCAGCTAACTTATGTCCATGTTTTTATCATCCTATGAAAACATGGCCATACGGTGACCGGACAGACGCTGTATCCGCAGAGTGGACTAGCTGGCAACAAAGACAAGATCCACGCTGCAAGGTAATGACAAGACTGAGCAGCACTGCCTGCTGTCTGTGCCAAGTACCGGTGACATGTTAACGTTAGTTTCTCAACTCTAAATCCCAACATTCTCCTTGTGACCAAGTTCAACACGACAACAGTTATCCCCTGAACAAAGTTTAGATTAAAAACACACGAAAACGCTGTTTCTGCTTTGACATGAACTTTTTTTGTCGCCGTGTTGAACTCACAGAGCGGATTCAGTGAGACAAGTGTCGGAAGGGATGCTACTGGTTTAGCCAAAAGAGCGTTAGCTTAGCCGTTAGCCCGAAATCACTGAAACACCACATTAACGTTACTGAACGGACGTTAGTCACAAACACCTGGAGCTAACGCTACAAAACACACACAATTAAACTCACCTCGTCGTCGAAAACCGGCGTTTTCCTTTAAAAAAGCGACACGGAATAACACTGTGTTAATTTACTTTCCAGTTTTGCGCAGTTTGCGGGATGTTGGAAGAGATGAATGGAGAATTTGGTCAGTATAATTGAGTCCGGGGTGGGGGTGTGACTGGATGTGTTGGTCTCTAGTCGCAGATTGAAGAGACTCTCTCCTCCGCTTCACTCCGAGCAACTCGGGAGAAGTGACGTCAGCTCGAGGCTTCTACAATGCAAACTTTTGTTCCCCCCTAAAAACTGCGGCCAGCTCGCGCATAAACATCAGCGGATACACTCCTCATATCTGTATCATGAGTGCAGATGGTGTCCCTTAAATTTAGACCCACCAGTGTGAAAATGAAAAACGTTACCATAACTAAAATGATGTGTTATTTCACTGTTCATCACTCACAAACAGGTGCACACGTTTCTGTTGCCTTCAGTTTCCACCAAATTCCTAAAATATAAAGCTGAAAACAACTATTTTTAAATTCCCAAATACTACAAAATTTCAAGGTTTATTTATAACCCTTTAAATCCATTTTTAAAATATACTCAGGCTATCTATGTGACCTGCTGTATAAAACAATAAAAGTAGCAAAGGACACTTATTTTAATAAAATTTAGGACATTTACACCATAAATTGAAACAGAAATGTCACAGTTTGGTGCATAAAAATTCAAAATCTAGGAAATTAAGTGTGTGATGCTCAAAACTTTCTGGTGTAGGACCCCTCAAATCCCCCATTTCATGTGTGCCCCTTCCAAATGTTGAAATGAAACCTACACTTTTATGTCTTACAGTCCACAATGATTATTATTATTGCTTTTTGTTATTCACCAGAATGTAGGAAATTACCTCGCAGAGGTTACCAAACCTCTTGTTTCATATGTGGCCCCTCCAAATGTTAAACGGACCCACAGAGAGAGACCCACATCCTTGCCTCTTACAATACATTTGAAGTAGCTTTTTCCCCCTACATTAATAGGGAATGCTAAACTAATCAAGTAATGCAATTATATATGTTTTTTAATTACCAGAATGTAGGAAATTTCCTTGCATAGGACCCCCAAACCTCCCATTTCATATGCATCCTCTCCAAATGTTGAAACGAGACCTACACTTTTTGTCTTAAAGTGCACTAATAACAGCTTTTTTTGCCATACATTAATAGGGAATGCTAAATTAATCAATTTATGCAATTATATATATATTTTAATCACCAGAATGTAGGAAATTTCCTTGCAGAAGACCCCCAAACTTCCTGTTTCATATGTGTCCCCACCAATGTTGACACAAAACCTGTGCTTTTTGATGTAATATGGATTTTGTAAATAAAAAATAAAGGTAAAATAATGCCTTTTGTATTTGGTGGTAGATCATACTGCACACAAGGCTGGCACAATAGTCTTACTGACATTGACATTGAGCATGTGGAGTGAAGAATAATATCTGAAAGTAAAACTGAGTGACAAATTAAAAATATAATGTCTGTTTTTAAAGATTTGATGGTGCTTAAGTGGGTAAAACAGTTCAGGTCCACGAGCAAAATTTGGATTGCAGCATGGCAAAAACAGATATATCAAAGCAGACTCATAAAAAAAAATTAAAATAAAAAACATGCAATAGCAGTAACAACTAAAAGTGCTAGCAACAAGTAAATACAAATTTAAGCAGGTTAAAAAATGAGATTACAGTGCAACCGTGCTGGAGAATAAAAATGGCACAAATTAATTTTAACTGTAACATAATTTATCCCACATACTTAATCATGAATGTTTGGATCCATTGCACCTGCCCCTGAGGAGTCCATTCATCTGTTTTAAAGGGAACAGCTCAAACTCTTTATTTATTTATGTAAATTATATTTCCTTTTTTCCAGAGTCTTTTTGTAACAAAAATTGTGAACTCAGAGTGTGGACTGCTCCGATCAAGGACCAAATGAGGCTTAGAACAGGATGTAGAAACTAACAACAAGGCATTACATTACATACATCATGTTCATCCTATAAAGTGACTCCTCTTGGACAAGGACTGCCATCTGCCTTTTTTCCCCTCATCATTAGTACAATCTGCAACAGGAGATAGGGTTCATTTTATCATTAAATGCAGTGTATTTAAAATAATGTAACAGTATGAAACTGTATCACATGGACTGACGTAATGCTGTAGATCCTGTGTTTAAATATCACAATGCTTTTGTAATGAATTGTCATAGAGTGAGATCA
Organism: Cephalopholis sonnerati; assembly: GCA_019142605.1. Lineage (NCBI taxonomy): Eukaryota > Metazoa > Chordata > Actinopteri > Perciformes > Serranidae > Cephalopholis > Cephalopholis sonnerati. The sequence goes on from JAGQAX010000012.1 coordinate 21,206,387, forward strand.
ACATTTGCTCTTTCTGGGGGGTTACACCCAAGCTAATTAGATTTGTGTGTTTAATTTCTGTATGGATGAAACAAAGGGTCATTTGTAATTACAGTAAGTTGCACTGTGTTATCATTTTTGGAAGATATGTCTGTGTTTAGTGGATGGAGTAGCTTTCAATTCATGGCACTGCACCTTTTCCTCGAGCACACTATACATGAAGTTGAGCTAATTGGATACAGTAATTAAGGCACAAAGGAGTGTTTGAATTAAAAATGTGGAGGAAAACATCCTTTTACAAAGAGACGTGTCATTTAAAACAGGTTTATTTGCTTGTTCACCATCCCTTGCGCCCACTGATTTCCCTCCCCGCTTAATTCTGTGTCATTTTAGATGCAGCAGTCACAGGAGCGACTGACTGGACTGAGTGAAACACACGCCTGGCTGGATGAACACACATGGTGAGAGAGGGGGGAGAAAAAAAAAGATTTGATAAATTCGTCACCCGAGCCACAGGATACCTGGGTTTTTAATTGTATTGGACAATCTTCATTAGAGAGAATGAGCGATGGGAGAGATCAGGGCAGCGTCACTTTCAAAAGCCTCTCTCTGGCCACGGTTTTTCACATTGCACAATCAAAATGTCAGCCTACCTTGGTCATTTGTAACATACTAAGTCGCAGTCGATGGCTGCAATGCAGCAGCATGCTGGGGGAAGGGCAAACAGTCTGTCTCCTTTAAAGGGATTTTTAAAGAGTCTTGATTAGAAAGTATAATGAGATACCAAAGACACAGCAAAGATGATCTCTCTAGAGACTGATGGAAAACAAATTAAGATGGTGCTTTTTGTTTTTAATTATTATTTTTCCATCAGTCCTCAGAAAGCTCAGTGTACCCGTAAGGCACAGGAGTTGGACTCTCTGTCATTGATTTTTTTTTTTCCCTGACACATTTGAATAATACAGATTTTAATCATGTCAGCACACAATGCTCTGATCCCTTTAACACCAAAGCCTTCCAGCACTGCACATGCATTTGATTTAGAAAATGGCACAGTGTCTGAGCTAAAAACTGGGTACATTCAGCGCTTAAGTTTGTGTGCATGTATGTCAGCGTGTGTGCGTTTATGATTGTTTGTGTGTGGACCATACACTTTAAAATCTAGTGCAGTGTTTTCACCAGTTCTGAGCTAACCAATCCCAAAAATCTGCCACAACATGTGAGCTGTACTAAGAATCACACTGCACAGGAGATGAACGTGTGCATTTGTCCCCTCCAATAAAAACACAACAGTAGCAGAGGACTTTAATTTGGACAAAATTAAAGACATTTACACCCTATACTCAAACAGAAGAGGCACAATTGCAATGCAGGAAATTAAGTGCCAAACCCCCCATTTCATATGAGTCCCCCCCAGATGTTGAAACGGGACCGACACCTTGCTTCTTACAGTATACTTACAATAGCTTTTTCGCCATAGGGATTCCTAAATGAATCAAGTAATGCAATGGTTTAAATGGTGTTGTGATAGAGAACACAAAGTCAGGTTTAAACATTTATTTTACACATGTAAAATGTACTGTTATTAAATTACTGTAGCCCTGTGGGTGGTAAATAAGTGCAGTACACCATATCCTGACATAACATAATAGAGTGCTGGCCAGTCAGCAGGCAGTCATCTAAATAGTGGCCTCTGTTTTCCTCTGTTAATTGGAGCATGTTCCAAGATGGTGAATGGGGGAGAAACACGAGACTTCCAGGACATGAGAAACAGATGCTCTACACTACTGTGGATGGACACCTTTCCCAGGAAAGACAGGAACAAGAGGAGAGGATGAGCCGAACAACAACTGATATGTAGTCCTGAGAAAAAGAGACAGGTGAAACCAGAAAGGCTGGAAGTTGTTGTGACTTATTTAAATCCACCCTTTTGTATTTACACAAAGTAGTACTGCTTCTTTAGTATTTACAAGTTGAAGACACTGTGAGGTCTATTGTATTTTATTGACACATAACTTGATCATCCACAGGCTTGATGAACTTATGTCTAGTGACCCAGCGTGGCTCTCATTTTCATTCCATCTGTCACGCTACTGTATGTCATATCTTATTCATGCATACCAATGTCCATTTTAATTAGTCATTCTGGGTCAACGCAGACTTCTTCCTGCTTCGAGCAGCGGTGCGGCAGATGTGTGAATGAAATTCGTGTGCTATTATTTGAGTGAAAATAGGCCGTTAGAGCCATTGTGACTAGACAACAGCCCCTCTATGGCGATAAAATACATACATCCCAGTTAAATAGAAGAGACGGTTGTAGAGATGTAACAGCATAAATCACTTTAGTTGGTATCTGTGTGCAAAAAAATAAATGGTTCTGCCTCAAAAGGTTCATTGTAAATTAAATTCAACCCCATTATTTCCCAAAAAAAATCAAATGAGGCTTTTCAGTATATTAGTGTTACAATTAATTATCATAATTAGAATTATCATAATTGTGCCTGTGCAGGAAAACACAGTTAAGAAAAACATCCTTTTTGCATGTTAATACACATTTTTCTCTGCTGCAGCTGGTGACTAACAGTTTAATACTTTTCTGTAGCATTAAAACAAATGATAAATCTGTGTAGGTGCAGCAGACCTCTCATAATCAGACTCAATTGCCATTTTGTTTTCATGTCATTATTTATTCTTAACTTGCTTTATTTGAATTGATTAGAAAAAACTGAGATGAGGGCAGCAATTCAGAGACCTGGAGCAAGACTGAATTGTGTACACTGTTTACAACCACACTCGAAGCTTTGTGTGTCGTTCCCATTCAAATGAAGGCTCACTCACAACAATCAGCTGTTGAATCTCTAATAGATTGTTTGCTGTATGTACAAGAGCGTGGGTCACTGTTTGGCCTTGAGAAAACTGGTGCATTTGAAAATAAATATGTGCGTAAATCTAACAAATAAAGGCATTATGAGAGGCCAATTTGAGGCAAGGTCGGCGCTATGGAGTCAACACTGAGGGGGACCAAATCTGCTGGGATGGGACGTGTCCGCCCCCCATTATATATTATAATTACTGCCTTGATTTGAGGTGCTGTACATAATTGAAATAATGCCATCAGCCATCATTTTTGACAATGTAGTACTATTTTACGCCAGTGTATGCACAGTTTATACAGTCATACATGTATATAATAAGCAGACAAATATGTCTCATGGACAGATATTGTTGTCGTCTTGTCATAATTATATCAAGACCTGTCAATCACCTCCAGACTGATAGCAGAGTCTGATTCAGTTTTTGGTGGCTGGTGGACTTTGGTTCATCCTTTAAGCTCCGTTTAGGCACGACTCTTTTCAAATGTCATTATTTTCATATCCTGTAAGTGTCTGGTTATTTTAACTATAACATGAGAGAAGCAACCCATAACCCCACACTGTAGCCGTGGCCCTCTCCTGCTGCTGTTTGGACTTTCATCTTACATAAGATGTTAATTATTGGCCACCACAGCAAACTACAAGGCTTTCTTATTCCTCAAGAGGACTTTCACCTCAGCTTGGAGACAAGAAACACTTTTTATATTCATTAGATCTTGTATTTCATCAGATATTTTTATTTTGTATTCACGTTTAAAGACATCTGTTGCCTCTAGACATGGGCGTGTCATTTTTAAAAATTGTTCTTATAGATTTTTGTTCAACAACAAATACTCACACGAGTATGTCAAACATGTTTCCGGTCCTTATCGATTAGTAGAAAATCCTTCCCAGCTATGTCAGAGAAGGAACTTGACAGAAATGTGATTCAATGTCCCACCTTGTGGCCAAATATAGAAACTACCTGGAATATGTGGAGTAGTTATTGTTATGATCCTTTATTAGTGAGCTACATCAGTAAATGTTGCTCCACAGATGCCTTTCATAGTTCATAACTACATGTTAAAATCATTGAGAGAAAGCACTCAACAAAAAGAGGCACATGCAGCTGGGTTTTATAGAGAATTTAAGAGAAGACAGACTTCTTAGACGTCTAAAATTAGATGCGCATGAATGGGAAGAGAGAAAAAAAAAAAGACTTCCTGCTGACTTCTCTCAGTGCTGTTTCATCTCGGCCCACGCTGAGATGTCAACAGAGCCACTGGACATTTGGAGGGAGTGGTGCTTTTCACATGACAGTGATTTAGATATCCTTTCAAAACTAATTAGACTCTATCCCCAATTTCGGTGTCCTAATTCGTCCTCCTTCTCCTCAATTATGCACTGACATATATATTTAGCAGATGTTCTATATAGATCACACAGAATGGAGAGGAGTCATTCTTTTTTCCTCAACTTGCACATATTTGACACTGCGGAAAGCCCACAGCTGGAAGGCAGCATACTAGAAATACTTCCTGTTACTGCCTAATAAAAGTTTCCGACTCAGATCAACTGACCTGTTTTATCACAGCAGCACTATGTGTTTGCCAATTCATGTATCTTGCTCTGTATGTTATTTTATGCTCTGTATGGTGACCTTGGGTGTTTTGAAAGGCGCCTTTTTAAATAAAATGTATTATTATTATGGATTCAACAGAAGCAAAGACAAGCCCTTCTTATAGTCAAACATACTTTATTATGAAAAACACACAGGGGCTCGGATCCTGCAAAATTAATCTCAAATATTGCACAAAAGCATTCATGCTGTCAAAGTGTACAACAGTATTAAGGGGGGTATTTTACACAACATAACGCAGTCTCAAGTCATCATTCTGCAGCATACCCTTCACAGAACCAAATACTGATTGTCTTTAATGTCACAGGAGGTTTTAATATTTCCAACAACAAAATCACAACCACTCTATCTCCTAAAAATAAAGCAATAATAATGCCAACACTGGATTTCACAGGGCAGAAAGGAAACACAAAAATACATATTGTATCTTTTGACCAGGTAACTAGTATATATAAAGGATGGAAGAACTATGAATGTGCATCATTTCTAATGAAAGCCACCTTGAAAATATTCTGGAATGAATGAAACAGGTTTTTACTGGCTATATGTGGTGAGTCTCAAACCTTGTCACCATAAAAACTGAAGCCCAGGATAGAATGTAAGGAAATTAAGAAGAATTTTGTCTGGCAGTATTGCTTTAGGTCGGCTTTCTGTTTCAAAATGACACTTTACCTGAAAAAGAACCTGCTTCACAGACTACGCAAATCGACCTCGCTGGCTACGTTTACATTAGAGTTATTCCGATACCAATGCCGCTATTGGAAATACATCCGATACTGCCTCAAACGCTCGAGTGGGTATCAGCGAGTGCGTGAACTGAGTCTGATCACCGATCCGATGCCACGGAATTTGCTGATGAACTTAAAAGTAGCTTCACACCTAGGTGAAAAGGCACTTCTCCTGTAAATCAGTTCTTAGTTGCAGCTCTAAAACAGTGGCTTATACAGGAAGTTGCGCTGTGCAGCCACTGTTTTAGAGCTGCCAAGAAAAATTACTTTACAGTAAATAGTGAAACGTTAGCCATTAGCAAAATGTCAAATTATAATAATACAATATTTTCTGTATGTTTTTTTCATGTTTTTTGAAGGGTTTAACTAAACCATGCCATACAATCATCTCACATCCATACAGGATTAGCAGGACAGTTTTGACTTTATTTTTTTAGCGCCATGGTATCAGATCGGCACTCAGTATCGGCTGATACGCGAGTTCAAGTATCGGAACTGGTATTGGGAGGAAAAAAAAGGTCATCGGAACATCTCTTGTTTACATTCATGGAGTAAGAAGGCAAAAAGCTAAAACACTATCCGAGTTTTTGTTCAAAGATATTTACATGTGCCGTTGATAGCCTGTGATTGCTAATTCCTGCTTCTTTTAATACTGCTTTAAAGGGACACTGCACGTGAACATTTGCCAGGTGATTTGTTACAATGTGAAATGTAGAATGCAGCATTTTTGAAGCTTATACATAGTTGGGACTAAACGTCAGGGGTGTCTCAGTCTCTGCTGCATCACGTGATCATTCTAGCCTCCTTCTTGTTGGTCTCCAAAGTTTATGGCAATAAAATACTAAATCGCTGACTATTTCTGTCTGCTCACAAAAAAGTATGAAAGCACTGCTGTTTGTTTAAACCCTCACTCTTTCAATGAGCAATAGCATATACAAGAGAGAAATAATTATTCCAAAATAAATGTGTAGTACTAGTGCCTGATAATAATGATGTTAGCATGACGTAGACCAGGCTGTTACAATAGCTGATGCTCCAATCTGAAAAATGTACAGATGATTCTCTGTTTGTGCAGATGACCAAAAAGCAGAAGTAGTGAGATGTTTATGTGCCATGGTGAGGCGTTAGTATTAAAGTAAGCCTGGTGTTTTCTCACAATCACACTACATTATTCTGTGCCATGACATTAAAATGTGTTAACCCAAAACTACTTCAGTAACTGTTTGTTTTTTAAAAGTGGACTTCTCTATGCATGAACACACACCCAGTGAGGAGGGCCTGGTGCTCCCTGTTGTGGCAGAGCGAGAAAGTTCTCCTACGGCACGCTGTCGGTCTCCTCGGCCTCCACCAGGCAGGAACGGTCCGTGTCCAGGACTCGGAACGGAGGGTGGTACTCAAATGCCGTGAATATAGAGGAGCCAAGATTGTGCTTCTGGTGCAGGAACCAAATAACTGCTGAGACTCCCATGATAGCCACCACGCTGAGAATGACCAGAGCGGACAGCAGCACGCTGGATTCTGAGGAGAACAAGTAACAATGCAAGGAAGGTCACTACTGTAAACACAAAATCACAGAGGAATAGGTAAAGAAACAGCAAAAACAGCTCAAAGGTCGACTTACTCGGCTTGGTTTCCTCTGGCTCTGAAGAAAAGAAAAAAACACATTGTGAGGAAAGTGGAAAACAATCCTGACCAGATTTTATTGAAGTCACATTTACTAATATCACGCTACATACTCATGGACTCACTTTCAGTAGCTCTGGGAGTTTAATAGCATACCACAGGGTCTAAAGCAGTGCTTCCCAACTGGTGGGTCGCAGGTCCATTCTGAATGGACCTCAAGTGACTTGTAAAACACACAGTTAATTTTGAAGTACAGTGAATTTTGGGCAAATTGCTTTTATTTTTAAGTGCCATTTCCTCCTGTGGAATTAATGATTAACAGACAGCTACTTGACAGAGACAGCAAACTAGCTCTATGACATGGCCAAATGCACGTATGATGCTGAATGTACTAAACTGTGTGGACCTTGAACTAGTGACTAAGGAGAACTCTTGACCCCGTGGCTGGACCAGTTGGGAACCAGTGGTCCAAAGGACATTTTCATGTATGTGTTGCATTAAAAAAAACAGACTTAAAACTTACTCTGATTTGTCTCACAGACCACTCCATTCTCCGCCTGTTCCAGGCAGCTGACATTCTCCCACTTTCCTGATTCGCTGTGCAGAGTCACACATATGTCCAAGGGCACGAGGTCTGATGGAGGAGGACTGGCCACCCAGTTAGTGAATCTTACAGGTTGCTCACCGAACCACTTCATGGTGTCATCTGACAAGACACACCAATCAGTACTGCAGCATGACAGGCAGCAAGAATACAGCCACTATCACAGGTAATGTCAACATAATGGTGGAAGTGTCAATTTTGCTTTTGTTACGACACAAGATGCCTTCAATGACTGCCTTAAAAAACAGTATTTCCTGAAGTTGTGCAAGGATTTAAAGACAAGGATGAGTAAGTGCTGTCATAGAAGATTTTTAAAAGCACTAGCAGAAAAAAGAGCCAACAGATAACAGCTTTATATTCACTAAATCAAACATGTTTCGTTACAATAGAGGATTAACTAGAGCACAGAGGAAACTGATATTTTTTCAGTTCAGATGATTCATCTTTTTGGTCAAAATACTGTCGCTAACTATTTTATTTGTGGGATTTAATATTTAAAACTTTTTCAACAATGTTTGGACAGCCGGTTGCCTCATCTGTGTCCATGGCAATATTTGGAGTAACACCTCTAGATGTTAACTTAAGTACAGCTCAAGCGGACATTGTTTCTTTTTGTTTACCTCTGGCCAGAAGCCTCATCCTGTATAATGGAAGGACTCCACCCCTCCAACATATGGACATTAGATTAAGGATGTTATGTATCATTTACAATAGCTTTACAATGCTTCTTCGCCACCTGGCAACCATTTTAACTTTTGTGGCAAATATGGAAGCTGAGAAATTGTAATGAAACACACTGTACTCCCCTACTTGTATCACATGAATTAATATATTTGTCATCATTAATCATATCTTTATTCAATTGTGAATAAAAATACCATGTCTTAGAAAAAAAAAATACCGTTGCTAAGGTCAAGAATAAACTTTCCCACTCAACTTTTAAGCCAGGATGGACAAGTCAGAAAAGTGCCTAGAGATATGTCGAAAAAGTGACCTTGAATTTAGATTATAAATTTAGATATAGAACGTATATCAAATCCCAACAAAGAGACAGATGATTACTTACAGAAAATGATCAATGGAGGCAGAACACCTTATAATGACTACAAACATCTGAAACAACACCCTTTAAGATTCAGTGTTGGTTTTCCGCCGTTACCTCCAAACAACTTTGAAAAGGTGTATGTTTTTAAGAATCATATTTCATCTTGCTGAAGTTTGCCCGCATGTTCTCACAGTCCTCCAGTCACATGTACTTACTGTTTGTGTCATAATACATTCCCAGCCACACGTTGACATTGTTTTTCCACACCTCTGGGCTATAATTAACGACAAACTCATTCTCCTCAGCGCTCTGGATGGTCAAAAGCTCTAGAAAAAGCAGAGCATTATATCACTACAAAATCACACACACATTGATAATGCATACAAGTCCATTTGTCTTTTGTTTTTAAGATATAAAACGTCTCACGTACCAAATCCTCGGCAGAGGGATTTTGCTCTCTCAAAGGTGTAGCTTTTGATTTTGTCCTCCTCTCCGTGGACAAAGTGGTAACACCCGTCTCCAAATGGCACCCAAGTGCGTCCATCAGCAGGGCAGTCTGAGGAAAAACAAGGGACAGACTGGTAATGGAAAGATTTGATACCTGATTTATCTAGGTTTCTTCTAGCTGTGTGCATGTGTGCAGGAAAATTTAGAAGCTACAGGAGGAAAATTCACAAAACACTAGGGGTGTGCCATATCATCTTGTTCACGATATTACCGGAAAAATTGATATTGTGATACTTGCGATATTTTGACTTGTTGACATATAGATGTCATGCTGTTACTGTTGTTTAAAGTTGTATTCATGGTGGAGTTCTGTTGTAACCTATTAATATTGTATTCAGAATCTGAATCTCACTCTGAGTTACTGTTGTTGTTTACTAGGGGTGGGAATCACCAAAGGCTCCACGATACGATATTATCCCGATACTTTGGTCATGATACAATATTATTGTGATTTTAAACATGTTGTGATATGCTGAGTAATGCAATAAAATACTTTGGGATATGTTGTGATTCGTTACCTTTTTTCAACTGCAAATAATGTCCTCAAAGGAAAACTTTGTCAGCATGTCATAAGATAAAGTTTTCAGTCTGTTCAATCATTTTTTTGCAGCAAAATATATGGAGTGGACTGAAAAAGCAATTGTTTTGTTTTTTTATTCAAGGCTAACTTAAGGTTTAATTTGTATAATATTAATAATTTATTTAATTTTAAAAAATCGATACCTGGCACTGTGTTACGATATGATATTACCACACAAAAATATCACGATACTATACTGCATCAATGTTTATCCCACCCCTATTATTACTGACAAACTAAAGATATGAGAGGTCATTTTTGTTTTGTTTTTACTGAATATCTAAAGACAAACTGGTTGAATGCAATTCTATTTTCTTTAATTAATAATAAAATATCAAGAATATTGTCACTGAAATATTGTGATACTATTTTAGGGCCATATCACCCACCCCTACAAAATACCTCATGAAATACAGCCAACTTAACAAAATAACACAACACCATTTGAAGGTGCTGCGACAGCTTTGCATCATGTTTGGCTTGACACCATTCTACAACCCACAGCAGACTGTACATGTCTGTACAGTCGAAACTACCCTGTTGTCTAGTTTCAACTTGTGACCACTGTTCCTCTTTATCAGTGCAGTTTGAGTTTGGGTTTTGTAAATGGTGTCAAGCTTTTCTAGACTTTTCCACTTATTGTTTTTTTTCCACTGCTGCACCTGTTATTTGGGATCAGATCATTCTCACACTATGAAGCTCTGCTCACTGTCTCGAGCAGCGGTACAAGATGTACCCAGATGTTTTGGTTAAAAAGTAAAAGTAGCACAGCGCAGAAATACTCTGTTTCAAGTAAAAGCCCTTTATTTATAATCTTACCTCAGTAAAACTAAAAAACTATTAACAAAATTAAACGTGAAAAGTAAAAGTACTCATGATGCAGAGCAGCCCATTTCAGAATATTGTATACCATATTGATGGATTGTAATTAGTGATGTATGCATCACTTTAACATTGCAGCTTGTAGATGCTGTGCAAATTTTCTACTTTATGTACGATGCGTAGCTTCGTCTATAATAATACACCATAATTTATTAGTTGACTTAAATGTTGTATTAATAATCTGAATCTGCAAAGCAACTAGTACCCAAAGTCAGACAAATGTAGCAGAGTCAAAGTATAATACTGACTCCTAAAATGTAGTGGAGTAGAGGTATACAGAAGCATACAAATAAAATAACATCACTTAAGTGCAGGTACCTTAAGTATGCACTTGAGTTAATGGTCTTATGTTAGGGGAGACTGGGGTTAGTTGGCACACTTTTCACTCTGTGTTGTATTTCTTTGGCATCATTTATGTTGGAATATTCTAATCAGCATCAAATGAAAGGTTAAGGTCTCAGCTATAAATAAATATGTTCAAATGTACGTCATTGTTCTCTAAATTTGAGTGATTTTTTTTAAAATTAAAGTTATGCTTTGCATTTGTGCCAGCCAGTCCCATCACAGGGTTGGTTGGCACAATGTTAAAATGCTGTAGTTACAAAAACAGAAGCAACCAATAGAAACAATTTAATCATTTAATTCAATCAAGAACCAGATTACATAATAATAAAACAGAATATCTGCCATTTTTAAAACTAACAACATTTTAGGCAATTTATCAGAAGGCGTGTCAAATTACTTTTGCCACTGACCATTCAAAATAATAATTAAACAGCGTCATTAACAGGCGGCTTGCTCAGTGTGTGACGTGCACTTGTAGATAAAATATAGGCCTATATTAATGAAGGTTCATTAGTACGGTTTTGTATTTCTCTGTAATGTAGCACAGTGTTAACAATGTTACTGATACTATTCTTTCTCAGACCTTGAACTCAAACCATTGTGTTGCCCCGCCCAAAATATATAATTTAATAATTAATTTAATATCGTAAACATGCGGAAGCCTAGTCGACTAATGGCCCTAAATGATGACTGTTGGACTAGGAATATTCTTAGTCGGGGGCAGCCCTTGGACGTAAAGAGCCAAAAGACTTAAGTGGCAGTGCATTGTTGTGACCGTATGGAAAAATAATAGTGTTGTTGTCTTGGTTCATGCTGGTTCAGAGCACAGAGCCTCTGTGTTCGCTGTGTTTTCATCACTTCATTGTAGTTGACTGTACTTTACTGCAAACCAAATCAGCTGTTAGCTGTCTTCCCCAGCTAGTTAGCACAAACGTTAGCACTCCTGTTAGGGGGGAATATTCACCAGTGCCAAATACTCCAAAAAACACTCCAGTGGCTATACATGAGCGAGTTAAACAGGATTGATACTTGTGTGTCAGGTCCTACGCCAGACCCTACGCTGTTGTGAGCATTTTTACTTGCACAGTGGTGTCTGTGTTACTTTGTAGTTCCACCTCCAAAACACTAGTCGGCGATGGGGTTTCTGTGAAGTGCTTTAAAGTTTCATTGATTCAAAACACACCCAAAACACACATTAAACATGGCTTAGTAGAGACAATTTCAAACACAAGTACACAAATCAGCTTCACTTTAACTCACAGCATTCACAGACAAAGCACTTGTCTTTTGCTGGACACATTTTCCGAACAAATACAACATGCTAATGTTATTAGCACAAGCCTATGGCATTTTACATTGTATACAATAGCCTAGGGTCTAGTAGACTTTTCCTCTTCTCATATGAAGCCTGGGACAACAGCAACATTTAACAAAGGTAATGTTACAAAATTTGGCTCCATTACAACTCACAAGGTTCACCGACAAAACAACTGTCTTATACTAAACACATTTTCCAAAGAAATACATTACATGCTAATGCGTTTAGCACAAGTCTATGGCATTTTACATTGTATAAATTAGCCTAGCGACAAACTTAAATTTCCTCTGCTCATATGAAGCCAGGATAAATCACACTCAAAACTTAAAATGCTATTTTGTACAGGCTTTATTGTCTTCACAATTTATTGTTTCCTATCTCTGACATTAAAGTAAATAAAACCTTTGTTTCCACTGATGGAAATGGTTTCAGCTCACAAAAATAGAATAGAAAGTCGCCGCTTCATGTAGTTACAGACAGCGAACTGAGAGCCTTATACGCATCGCAATTATGGGTAGGCTGGGCATTTGAAAAATCAAACTACTATTGTCACCCACGTAGTCAAATTGACCTGGCCCAGCATCGGCCGGAAGAAACAGGTCAGGCTGCGCCACAATGTGTAGTTACATTTCTAGGGAGGTGCATGTCAGGCTATGGCGTAGTGTTTTGATGCAGAAGAAAAATCCTGTTAAAACGACTGTACACAGACCACTTTTTTGGTCACTATAACACTTAAATGTCACCCCCCTCACCAACAACTTGGTGACCCTTAGATGTTTTAACATAGTAGATGAGTGCAGGTGAATAAAGCAAACATTTTTATGTTACATTTTTGTTCCTGTGACCTTCAAAGGACCACAAAATAACTGTGTGCCAACCGACCCCGGTCTCCCCTACTATAAAAACACCTCACAAGTGTTGCTGGTTGCCAGTTTATGTCTCCTCCTTGTAGTTTTAAGTGGTATAAACTTCCTTTACAGTCACTAAGTCCAGTCAGTGCACCCACTGAAATGACAACACTCACAGTCCCTACTTCACATGCTGTTCTACTGCCAAAATTAGCCACGAGGCACCTTCAGGCAAAATCCAAAAAATGCTGTCCAGCGCTACACCCACTCCTAAAGGCAACACACGGCTTAAATTTGATGTATTTGCTTAAATCAAGTGTTTCGCAACATTGGAAAGCACACAACTTTTAACGCAGTTCATCTCTGTGTATGCTAACGCTGGCGCAAAAGTTATGTTGCCATAAGCAAAACACCAGTGTCGACATTCAGGAAAGTTGGTGTGGCAACAGTGTTACATTCAGAGCTACTGACATGGCTCCTCCACAGAAACCACACACTAAACAAACACACAAGTACAAAGAGCGAAGTGTTACTGTACACACAGGCCTGCGCAATGCTGCATTCAACGGCTGTCTCCAACCGTGGCTATGTCCGTAAACACATCACGTTAATTCAGCCACGAGCGAAGATACAGAGATTTAAAGTCTTACCTCCCGTCAGAGCCAGCTGCAGCTGAACACACAGCAGAAACACACCACAGATTAATGTCAGGGAACAGGGATTTCTCTTCAGTGACTCCATGACAGCCAAGACAAATAGTCATGCAGCACCAAACTAGTTTTCGGACTGTTGCTTGCCTCTAGTGTCTGCAGCACCAACGTGAGCGAGATCCCACCCACACACACACAGCTCAGCACAAACAGCACAAACAGCTCACTAACATGGCTTCAACACTTCACCAGCAAACACACTGAACAACCCACCAGACTGCATTCATCTCACCTACAGCACAGCTTAATGCTGATTATTACTGTTACATTGCTTTTACATAACTGGCAACAATAAACAGGAGCAGTTTGAGCCATGTTATGTAAGATTTTATTACAAAAATATACACGTAATAATTTATGCAAATGTATTCTGATGTTTGGAAATGCCTCCTGGTATTTCTGCCGATGTGTTGGTATGATAAAAATAAAAACTACAGTCCAGGCTGACATTAATTTGCACACAGAGCCTCTGGGTGGTGCTGTAAGCACACTGTTCATCACACTGCATTATTTTATACAGTACAATACAAGCTGTTTTAAATACACTCTGTTGTTCCTGTAAAGACCACTTTAGGTACGCCTTCAGAGCTGCATTAATTCTTCATGGCGTAGATTCAACAAGTTGCTGCAGATTTGTCTGCTGCACATCCCAAAGGTGCTCTATTGGACTGAGATCTGGAGACTGTGGAGGCCATTGGAGTACAGTGAACTCATTGTCATGTTCAAGAAACCAGTTTGAGATGATTTGAGCTTTGTGACATGGTGCGTTATCCTGCTGGAAGTAGCCATCAGAAGATGGGTACACTGTGGTCATAAAGGGATGGACACAGTCAGCAACAATACTCAGGTAGGCTGTGGTGTTTAAACCATGCTCAGTTGGTACTAAGGGGCCCAAAGTGTGCCAAGAAAATATCCCCCACACCATTACACCACCACCAGCAGCCTGAACCGTTGATACAAGGCAGGATGGATCCATGCTTCAAATTCTGACTCATCTGACTCAGACCAGGCAACATTTTCCAATCTTCTATTGTCCAGTTTTGGTGAGCCTGTGTGAACTGTAGCCTCAGTTTCCTGTTGTTAGCTGACAGGAGTGGCACCTGGTGTGGTCTCCTGCTGGACGTGTTGTTGGTTCAGAGATGGTCCTCTGCAGACCTTGGTTGTAATGAGTGGTTATTTAAGTTACTGTTGCCTTTCTATCATCTTGAACCAGTCTGGCCATTCTCCTCTGACCTTTGAACTGCCTCATCATCAAGGCATTTTCACCCAGAGAACTGCTGCTCACTGGATATTTTCTCTTTGTCAGACCATCCTCTGTAAACCCTAGAGATGGTTGTGTGTGAAAATCCCAGTAGATCAGCAGTTTCTGAAATACTCAGACCAGCCTGTCTGGCACCAACAACCATGCCACATTCAGAGTCACTTAAATCACCATTCTTCCCCATTTGAATAGTCAGTTTGAACTTCAGCAGGTCGTCTTGAACATGTCTACATGCTGAAATGAATTGAGTTCCTTCCACTTGATTGGCTGATTAGCAATTTGTGTTAATGAGCAGTTGAACAGGTGTACCTAATAAAGTGGCCAATGAGTGCATGTTTCTGATGCTGTGGTTAAGTATGTCTGCTGACATTAACTAGATTCCATCTTCTACCATTAAATGCTATTTCCCAGTAGTGGCACTGTTGGCAGCCGGATGAGGCCTGACCTATTTCATCAGCGTGCCAAGTTCAGGCCAATGTTGGGCCAGGTCGTTTTGGTTACCTGGGTGACAAAAGTAGTTCAATGCTGAAATGCCCAGCCCACCCATAATTATGATGTGTATGAGGCTCTCAATATGCTGATGTGTTATTAGTGCATACATTTCAAAGTCATGGACACTCTGATCAGCTTTGCTTCTCTGTTCCCTCAGTCTCTACGGAATAAAATGTTTTCTGTTTAAAGTCTGCCATCACATTTACCACAATTTACCATCACACATTAAATCCCTAACATCTATTGGATTATTCAAAACTTCTTTTAGATGGATACACCTTATTAATCCCTGAGGGGAAATTCATTTTTTTTCACTCTGTTGTCATATACACACAGGCCCGAAATACACACACACATGCACAAACAGGATCTATACATGCATTAAATGGGGAGATATCAGAGCGAGGGGCGCACTGAGCAGTTAAGGGTTCAGTGCCTTGCTCAAGGGCACCTCAACAGTGCCCAGGAGGTGAACTGGCATCTCTCCAGTTACCAGTCCACACTGCATATTTGGTCCAGATGGGGACTTGAGCCGATGACCCTCCAGTTCCCAACCCAAGTCCCTATGGACTGAGCTACTGCCTCCCCAAATCATGAAACCAATCATGTTAACTTTTATAACTTTTAAATATTTTGTTATTGCTTTGTGTAATATTTAACCTTTTTTATTTTTAGGTTTTTAATACACACTACCCAATTACTTTCAGGACTTTTTTGAGAACAAATGACGCATGATAAGAAGCTTATCCTTTAAATCAGTGGCTCTCAACTTTATAGTTTCTTGTAACTGCAGAGGAAGTGAAACCTATGATCACAACAGTCACTCTTATGACTCTTACTCACACTGGGCTCACTTCTACAGTAAATCAGATAGTGAAAACAAACTATTACCCTTTTTCTGGGAACTCGTCGGACCTCCCTCAAGGACCACGAGGGGTCTCTGGACCCCCAGCAGGGAAACACTGCTGTAAACAATAAAGCTGTTCAAATATACACATGAATGTTCTTTTTATTATGAAACATTTCACTTCAAATTTCTTATGTCAGAGTGTTTGTAAAGCCAGCATGGAGCCAGGACTACAGGGGGTGACACAACACCATCAGGAGCACTTAATAAATGAAGAAACATATTCAGACCTGAAATGATACACTGATGAGACTAATCAACTTGTAGATTGACAAAATAATCAACAGCCATTTTAATAAGTGGTTAATCACTTAAGCCATTTATCAATCAAAAACAGTCCCTGGTTTCGAAACCCTGGTTGTGACAGACATATTTATCTGATTAAGTAATTTTATAAACCTAACAATGAATTTATTAATTAAAAAATAATAAATAAATTATCGTGTAATTGTTTGTTGTCGCCTTAAATGTACTGTGTTACTACAAAACTGCATCATATAACATTGTGTTTCAAGTGTTTCTAATTTTCTGGACAAATTAAGGCATCAAAATAATCACAGAGATAAATCAGCAGCTCTCCACACTAGTCTAAACAAAAAAATAGAATCCTGTAAGATTTGCAGTGGCTGCATTATTGGCCAGTAAACAAGACAATATGGTTTGTAATTACGTTTAAGGACATCAGTGTATAAAAAGCTTCAGAAAATAAATAGATATCGCTATAAGGTGCTTCCTACCTGAGCAGGTGAGGAGGGAGGGGGCAGCAGAGAATCTTAGAGACAGGGTGGTGGTTGTTGTTGTTCAGGGGGGCCTTCAACTCCATTGCTTGTAGGCGCAGGTGGCACAAACACAGACAGCTGGAGCGTGAGTTTTGCTCCTCGTCTGGAGCTGGTGGCCTCCCGTAGGGTGGCACAACACCCTGCAGGATACCGTGGGGACCCATCTGCCATGGCAAGGCCTGCTCACAGACACCCCCATCCACCCACCCTTCACCATTCCTCCTGATACCCATAACTCACCCCATCCAGGCCATGCGTGTTGTCAACAATAGCATGCCATAGTGTTTATATATTCTTTACCAGGTCCTCACCCTATGGGCTCAGAGCATAGCAATACATAAATACTGGTAAATCAACGCGACAGAGCTGCAGTACAACTAGAAAATGCTTGGAGGGACACAGTTGCAGCTTTAGCTCAGTTATTATAATTGATGGCAAAAAGGACTGCAGCTGTCTGAAATTTATAAATATGGGACACATGTACTGTGTGTATCTTGTCATATATGTAGTTCTTTTGTGATGTCGCCAAATTTTAGACATGGTAACTACAGTCCATTACACAATATTTCTTGCTAGCTGTAAGACATAATACTGTCTCATTAATTCGCTGAGTGAATATCTGAAATACTGGTTAATGTATGTGTAAGGTAGGAGATAGCTACTGTCACGTAAATGGGGTCTGCTATCCAGGGAAAAATGAAAGCAAAGTGACCTCTGTCAGCTGCTGCTTTGATCGGGCAACTAAACAGATGTACCTTTTCTTCCTCCATTTTTCAAACCAATCAAGTATCTTTAATCCGCCCTATGTTTAAAAATAAAAATAAAGATAACAAGATGTTAAAAGCAGAGCCAGAAATAAGCCTCTCTTATGTACAATTATCCATACATTTCTGTTTGGCAGTCTTCATGTTTTGTAAGGATAAAATGACCGAGACATCTGAGGGAAGGTAATTCATTTATCACATGCTTATTTTCCAAATTCTAATGAGGCCAGATTTCTTATTAAATATGAATCAAAATGTGAGGGACAAAGTGAGAGACAGTGCTTGGATTTCAGCCCTATGAAGCTGCAGCCAAGCTCCAGCAACAACCATTCTCATATTAAAATGTATTGTTCAATTATTTTACTGACACGTTACACAAATGATGTCATTACATAATGTCATCATCGATTTAAGGTTAGCAGCCCCACAATTTTGGTCACGACCTGTGGCGTATGGTCGGACTGGCCCCAGTGCACACTATTATGATGGACCCTGGTGCCAGATTTTGCATCTGAGCAGCTACTGTATATCATATCGACTTGATACTGGACAAGATAAAGACAAATTTCTCTTAAGGGAGACAATCTTCCTAATTTTATTTTAGTATACTGGATCAAATGGGAAAACAGGTGTAATCTGGATTCAGGATGAAGATCAGTAGCTTTATCAGATAAAAAAAAACAAAGACTCGACTCACAGTGGAATAAAACTTGAAAATTTTGAAAATTTTTATTCAAAAATGTCAAAGAAGTGAAAAGAATAAACCTTAGGCAACATTCTACTGAGAAAACAAAAGTCTTTGGCTTTAACAAACACTACAAAACAAAATGACAGAGGAAAGATTCCTTAATCTGTACATACAAGTTACCACTGGCAATTGTGTGGCACGAGTAAAAAAAATAAAAACAATAAACTTTCATATAGCTCTATGAAAATCTCTTATTTCCTCAAACTGTCTGTACAACAATCTTCATAAATTAGAACTTTTTTTCATAACTTAATGACTGTTCAACATGGTGGTTACTTATATGACCAATTTGTCTTATGTGCACCTCTGCAACTCTTGACCCAGATTCTATGGCACTTGGTTCAGACACCACTAGCAGCATTAACCTCACAAGACAGTATTACTTCTCAGTCTCAGGCATTACACAGAAATCTCAAGTATAATCACAGCGGCCCTTTACGTTTGTTGCACACCCGAGCTAAACTACGGAGGAAATGCTGCTGCGACTTTGTCTAGATCCCCTACAATGCAACAATGCAACGTGTTTGTTTACGGGAGCGCAGATCCAGTGAACGTCACAAGGCTTTGTTGTCATTGTTGGTCTTTAACATCTTAAAATCAGCCTCTGGAATCTATTGCCATGAAAGCAGCAGTTCTTTTTAAAACTATGAAACTGAATGCGTGAACATGAGTAGAGACATGCTGTCACCCCCTCGAATTAATTACAATAATACATCATTAAAAAAAGGTTTGAAGGAAATCAAAAAGTATTCAAAACAACCTATAAGGAAACAGCTGTGTGTGGCCAGCTCCTGAGCGTGGCATTTGGTCTGGAAGGGCGGGCTGGACCTGCTAACCCGACCTAGTACAGAGGAGAAAGAAAACTCTGAGGTAGATAACTGGTCTGACTGACCACCAGGTCGAATCACAGGCTTATTGGAGGATACCATAATAACAAAAAGCCTGTTTTAATCCACCTTGTTCAAAACATTATCTGACTTATTTTTTAAAAAGGTCATAGCTCTGTCCATTTATAGTTTAAATTTATTTCTTTTTAAAGGCACAGTTCACCCCAAATTCAAAAATACTTATTTTCCTCTTAACCTTTAGTGCTATTTATCGATCTAGATTGTTTTGGTGTGAGTTGCCGAGTGTTGGAAATATCGACCATAGCGATGTCTGCCTTCTCTTGAATATAGTGTAACAAGATGGCACTCGGCTTGTGGTGCTCAAAGCGCCAAAAAACCCCAACAAACTCAACAGCAATGTCTCTTTCAAGAAATCATGACTCCGTTACTCAAGATAATCCACAGACCTTGTTGTGAGCAGTTTCATATGGGTACTATTTTCTTTCTACCAAACTACACCTGCCAACTGTATCACTGCGCAGAAGGAAGCGTGCATCCACTTGTGGTCGACAGGCTCGCACTAGTGACACATTAAAGTGTCCTCCTAAGCTGAGCTGTGATGTTAGCTAGCTCAGTGATGCTAGGTGAGCTAGCAGGGACTGCACGCTTCCGTCTGCACAGTGATACAGTTGGCGATTGTAGTTTGGTAGACAGAAAATAGTTCCTACATGAAACAGCTCACAACAAGGTCTGTGGATTATCTTGAGTAACTGGGTCACGATTTCTGGAAAAAGACACTTTCAAATTATTCTTGCGCTTTAAGTACCACAATCCGAGTGCCATCTAGTTCTATTATATTCAAGAGAAGGTGGCCATCTTTACAGCCAATATCACCAACACTCGACAACTCACACCAAAACAATCCAGACTGAAGGGAAAAAAAAGCACTACAAGAAAAAAAAAAGTATTTTTGAGTTTGGGGTAAACTGTCTCTTCTGCTTAATCTTTACTATATTGTTGCATTTTTAAGTGTGAAATTAATTTGTGGCACTTGTTGGATCCAGGCCTTCCTTCATGCTCATGTGTGTCTGTACTGTACTATTACATATGAAAACTGAATGTAATAATAGTACAAAAAAAGGCACACTGTCCAAACTGCAGTCTAGTTTGCAGAGTCACTTGTATCCTGGTTACAGAGACAAATGATTTCCTCAGTGTACTAGCTCACAATCTTTGGTGAAGTAAACTACGATTGAAAGTGCCTGTCTGTTTCCTATCAAAGAGCGAGGTGCAATAAAATACACATATTCATCTCATTTTGCCCTCAAACTTGCTGAACTTTTGCCAAAGTTCTATTAAAAGGCTTTGATGAGGTTTTTTTTTTGCACAATCATAAGTCTGTGTTTTCCTGTTAGTTTTTCAAATAAAAGTGAAAAAAAGAGACACCCCATGAAAATAATAATTAAAATTACCCCAAAAGACAAAAAGATGACCGACAAACATTTGCCCCTCTCATTCCCCCGCCCCGCCAAGTTCAATTTCAGCTATTCTACAATACCAAGTAATCAAAAAGGCAAGATTCAAAAGGTAACACATTCCAACATCCAGACACATGTAAGGTCTTCTTACTAAATAAATATTACATCCCATAAAATTATCAGATGTGGAGCCATTTTTCAGTTTCCTCTAAAGGTCTTCTACTGCTCTATCAGTTTTGGGCGGGGAAAAAGCAATAACACCTTGTCTTACATAGCTCATTTCCAAGGCAATAGCTTTCTAAATTTTTTGCTTATTGCTGCTCTCTGTGGTGGTCTGTACAACTTCTGTATCAAAACTAAGAAGGCAAATTTGTATCAGACAGCAAGATCAATCTAAAGTACTAAGAGAAATCACTTTACAAGAAAACAACACGTAACACTTCACCATAGCAACACTCACACAGCAAGCACAAAAACGTCATTTTCAAAATGTCTGGCTGAAAAAAGTCTTCAGAAAAAAAAAAGTATTAACAAAACATATTTACTGTCATGCACTTCGAACAACTAGTCACGTGATTCTTCCTTGCATCCTGTGGCAAGCCTCGGTAAAAAATAAAACGTTTTCTAGTATGAAAATAAAACTTTTTCAAATCTTTTTTTTTTTTAATATAATTTGAATCACTTGATGAACTCAGATATTCTCTCTGAAAATGATACCAAAAATACTCTCACTTAAACATTTGCAGAACCTGTGCAAAACAGTGAAAAGATCTTTAGCATGTGTTGCATTTGTAGACATGATTGTTTTAGCTGTCGTCCCAATGTTGCCTCAGCACTACTTGGTTTGTTGGTAGGAATACGGGGAATGATTGCCGGATGAGTCCACTTGTGACTGTGCACCATTTTCCTAGAAGAAAAAGTAAAATAACAATGAGCTGTTGTTTTAAATAAATACAGTGCTTTACACACATCAGACTGCAGTGGTGTGAATGCACGTACCTCTACAGGAACATTTGATGTCTGCATGTACTGTGGAATATATGCTCCTTGCATAGCTGTGTTGGCGGCCATAAACTGCACAATGAAGCGGAAGGAAGTAGAGTTATTTATGGAGCATGTTTATGATCTGTACATTTTACAGTTTAAAGAAACACTTCACCCCCCAAATGACCTTTTGTATATCAATCAATCACCCGTGTTACACTAAATTCATAAAGTTAACTTTGATAAACTGAAGTAAAAGATGGACAGTAAAACTATAGCAAAACATCCGTGTACAACTTCTCACACAAGTTGCGCAGTATAATTAAAGTCTCATTTATCCAGTCATATGCTCAGTATTTTCCCAACACATGCATTTTTGTTAAAACTTAATTTCTGAAACACTTCCACATTCAAGTAGTGCACCTGGGCAAGCACATGGGTTTGCATTCCATTTAGTGTTGTTCAAATGCACGCGCCTGCCTTGGTGAAAAAAAGAAAACAAATGTAAAACTCTATTAGGAGCTGCACCTTGTCAAAATAAATCAAAAACTATATGACTGTGGGAGTTTAATTTGAAAGGACAGAGACAGGAAGAGGCCACGCTCAGCAGTCAGACAGGAGTCACGTTACAAACCAATCACAGCTGACAGATATCTTTCTCTTCTTCTGTAAATATTCAGTCTGATAAATATGGAAAAGTTGATCATTTTAGTTCAGGCTACCCAGAGCTTTACATCTGTCCCACGGACGGCAGGCTTACATGCGTCTGGATGAAGATCATCTCTGAACTCAGGATTTCAGGTAAATAGGCTATACAGTGCTTGTTCAGGTTGCTTAGCAACCTCAGACACAACCTGCCACTACGCTCTTGAAAGCTGGTACAAAAAGGGCAAAAGAGTAGCACCCAGCGCCCGACCTCGCATTTACAGACGGTTAAAGACATGGCATCTGTACGGCCCCTAATTTACAGGGCTGGTACCTGCGGTTATTACACAGGCTAGTTAATAACATGTCGAGCAGGAAATCCAAAGTGTGGGATCATTTTGAGAAGGTGAAGGACCAACCCAAGGTGATATGTAAACTCATCTTTATTCGTTGCCTACAAACATGGTGTATCATCTGAAACATGGAAGTAGCTACATGCCCATTAGCCACTTAGCACAATTTTTACTGCTTTGTCGTCAGCATCATTAACAGGCGGCTCGCTCAGTGTGTGACGTGCACTTGTAGATAAAATATAGGCCTATATTAATGAAGGTTCATTAGTACGGTTTTGTATTTCTCTGTAATGTAGCACAGTGTTAACAATGTTACTGATACTATTCTTTCTCACACCTTGAACTCAAACCATTGTGTTGCCCCGCCCAAAATATATAATTTAATAATTACATTAATATTGTAAACATGCTGGCGACTAGTCGACTAATGGCCCTACATGACGACTATTGCTTGACTAGGAAAATTGTTAGGCGGGGGCAGCCCAAGTAAATGGTAAGGTTTTAGCAGAAATGCATGTGTTTGGAAAGTTCTGAGCATAAGACTGTATACATGAGACTTAAATTATACTGCATGAGTAGTGTGAGAGGTTGTAAACACGTTTTGATGCTGTTTTGCTGTTGTTAAACATGGCCCCCACTTACTTCAACTCATCAAAAATTTTCCTAATTTTAAGAGTCTTTGTTTACTACTGAGGTTTGCCAGAAAAACAAAGTTTTCTTCACAAAATCAATGTAACACAAGGTGAGTAATTGAAATATAAATGATCGTTTTCTGAGTGAAGTATTCCTTTAATGAAGCACTTTAAACACCTCGTTCTCAATTAAGTATATGTGTGAACTCGTTTCTGATCCCATGCAGGGTTCTCTCACCGTTCCTGCACTGCCCAGAGAGAGGTGACTCATCTGCTGTGCAAGAGGTGCCATCATGGAAGTAGGCTGTAGTGACATAGATGGGTCCATAGAGGGCGATATCACAGTACCCTGGAAGAGAAGTGCGAGCAGATGAGAGGAATGGATTCAGCTTGTGCTTACACAAAGTCACTGAGGGAATATTGTTCTGTAAAACTGGAATGCTTCTTAAAAGACATATTGAATAAAGATGATCAGGTGTCACAAAACTGATGCAGAGAATCAAGGATGTAAACACATAATCAGCTTGGCAGGATTGGATTTCAGGCTAAGAGAGACTGAGTAATCTCAGACTTCACATCTAATAACCCACACCAGAAGGTGAATAGTCACAAGTTGAGCAAGTTGTCTATAAGCATCTTGGCTGGCCTGATGCATCTAACAGTGTTTTCTCATCTACGCTGGCTCATTTTCAAAGCAAGAAAGGACTCTTCTCTCTCAATTCGAACCCATCTGTTACAAAATATTCGGCATCTGTCACCAAATACACAGCTTCACATAGCCTCTCCAAAGCAGTCGTTTTTACATTCCTATACAAACACTTTAGTACTGCAAATCCTCAAGGATCAGTGTCACCTTATGTGTAACTACTACTCTCCCATATTGTGTCTGTCTGTTTACAGAGAAATGTTTCAATTCTGTTACAACCACAGAGGGAAATGTTTGGATGAATTAGAATAAAAAAGAGAGAGATATTTGTAATGAAGACAGTGATGATGAAAAGAGTTTGTTCTTACAGGGTGCTGCATGATGTAGGGTTGATGAGGCATCCAGGATGGGTTCTGCACCTGGAACATCACACAAACACACTCTGTAAACACGCTGGCATTGAACAGCTGCTATTTCCAGAGATCACATGCTACTGTGACTGGCACGGCAACAAGAATGAAAGGCCACCGTGCCCTTTGTCACATATCTAACCCACACCTCCAGCACCCCAGAGGACCGGTTCCTGAATCCTGATGGCACATGGTTCACACACACAAATGCTTGAGTTACTACTTTTTTAAAACTGATGAATGAAATGCTGTGTCTTTGTTGTATAACAGTATCAAAGCTACATATATCATAACTAAAGAGGAGGATTCAAACCTGGTACGTTGAAACCGGAGACATGTAAGGAGACATGGATGTCTGAGCAATCATCCTGTTTGAAATACTGTATGCTGGTGGGAAAAATCTGCGGACACAGAATAAATCAAAGTTAAGTACAGTATAAAATATTTACTGACCATGACAGTGCAATCTAATTTGTTGTTGCAGCTTACCCATTTTGCATAGCAGCTGCACTGGGGTCATACGTGAGTGTCATTCCAGCCTGAGAACAAAAGAAAGCACTGGTTTGGCAACTAAACTGAAGCATGCAACACCAACACTTAACCAATGCAGCATCATCACACAACGGCCTATTGTGAATCTATTGAGCTCAAACCGGAAAAGCGCAGCCCTCGACTACAAAACAACTTTATAATTAACAACAGGAAACACAACCAGGATTACACGTCAATAAAAATCACCAGTGACAGATGCATGTGATTTATTCATTTGGATCCTGGGTCTTTAACAGGGGGAGTTTTTTCTCCCTAAAATTAAAATAAATATTAAAAATATTAAAATACTTGCCACCGGCTGTTTTATTATTCCTAGTGTACTGACATTCTTGTGAGCTGCAGAGGAGAAGAAAGAAACTGATGTATCCCGCACCTAGCCATGCTACATCTGCTGCTAACTAGCTACAGGCAAGCACTAGTCTTGCATAGCCAGACCTCTCCACAGCACTGTGTCAGCGCATGAGAACGGTCTGGAATCACCATTTACCCTCCTGCTACAGGGGGGAAAAATGCTCTGGGTTGTTTTTGTTTCTTTTAACCAATCACAGTCATCTTGAGCAGCACTAAGCCCAGGATGCAGTGACGATGCTCTTGCAAAATAGTGTTCAGACTGAACTTGTTTTGGTGGAACATTTGCACGTGGGTAGGTGAGCACTGTCAATAAACACCACAAAAACATATATCACTCTGTGAATGACCTTTAAATGATAAAAAAAGATCAAAATAATTTGATAATCGGTGCCCTAGAGGGGAAGCATGACTATATTTAGCTCTGGAGGAGTTAACTAGACCTGTTAAAACCTCACATGATATGCTGGCTGTATGTGGCTGTAGCAAAACATTATTACAATGATATCACAGAAGTTTATGTGACGTGTAACAGATTGTTACGCTGGTGAAGTCAATGTCACTGGTGCATGACGCTGCCAGAGTTAAAATATGTGGCTAATCTACTTCGACTGGCTGTTAGAGAAAGGATCAACACTGGGGGCATGAGAATCCTAGGAGACGGAGTCTGGGCTTTTCCAAGGTGCGTTAACAGGTTGTTTTAATTGTTGTAGAACATCAAACGCAGACATGTTTTATTGCGCAATCCAAACTGACATTGCCTTTGCCAGTTTCTGCATGTAAGTTGTTAGCTCAGAGGTTGTTGTTTCCTGTGGCAAAGGGAATCTGGAAACATTAACATGCAATAGTGGATGAAAAGGAGAATGCTGGCCAAAATCAGCGCCCAGGGGCAGGCTTATAGCCACACTCTACATCCGGTGAGCCAGACTAGGCAAGCTAAGGGGTCCTTGGCCTAAAAATGTTTAAAATCTCTGCCTTAGATGACTCCTCAGCAACACTAACAATAAAATCGCTTCGACTTTTTTCATCAGGTTGTGACATTTGTTGGTTGGTGCACCTGAAACGTGTCCTTATTCATTAGTCCTGATTTTAAGGGGACATCACGTAGATGTGTGGCTGTCAAAAAACAGCATATATGACTGTATGGCACTTATTCCGTGCCACAAATGTTCAATAACGACAACCTTTCTCAATCCTACTTGGATCATTGTCAGATCAAAAAAGTTTGAGAAGTCAAAACCACACCTCTATTTATGCCTAATGCACACCAACAGACTGTCAAGCTCTATAATGGCAGGTGTGGTTAACCATTTAAACCACCCAGGGTGATAAAACAAATGACATCAAACAGTAATATAATGCCATACTACTTTGTCTTTTTTTTATTATTATTCCTATCATGGATTGGTTCCCATCACCACTTACCAGTCTGGAGTCACTGTCCCTTCCCCAACCGCGACCATTCAGGGCAAACTTATTCTGACTTTGTCGCTTTTTCTGTCCACCATCAGCGAACTTGCACAGCAAAGGTTCAGATGGTGCTAAGGAGAAATAAGTGGTGAGAGAATAAAATAAAGGTTTGTCTTGTACTAACGTCATCACACACACACACACACACACACACACACACACACACACACCTATACACACACACACACACACACACACACACACACACACACACATTGTCTGTTATTGCTTCCTATACAGTCATTCACTCCCTGAAGCCTGGGAGTGCACATTTACTAGCCAGCCTGGGAACGCAGACATCTAATTTGGCAGCTGTGGAGCTGTAATCCCCTCCCCTTCCTAAAGGAGGCGAGGCCAGCAGAGACTATTTCAGTCTAATAATCCAATTAAAAAGCTTAGAGAGGGAGTGGAGGCCACACAGAGCAGCTCCCTCTCTCTCGTTTTCTTGTTGTCCGTGCTCTGCCACTTAGGGCTGAGTGTATATGAGCAGCAGACTCACTGACTCCTGTTGGAGGCATGAATCAGTTGGCTGACCACTTCATCCTGCCTTTACAACACCGCCCATTTACACTGTAAGCTATTACAAAGCAAATCCTGTTATTTTCTTTCACATATTATTTCCATGGCATTTACATTACATTGCTGCAGAGTGTACCTGCCAATATAAGATAATAACACTGTATGTCTTACCCGGAACACCTGCAGGTGTTTTAATAAACTTTCCATTGAAGTGAGAAATGACTGCATCACATTTTTCAGTTGACTCCATCCTGCAGTTATAAAAGACACACAGAGCACAGCTATATCAGTGAGAACTGCAGTAACAACGGTGAGCAGGTGCTTTCCAAGAACTGCTTCCTTTCTGGGTGGGTGGAAGAGGTGGTTCAGTATAAAACACAGCAAGCCCCAAAGCGAACATATGTTGTAATTAACTTGTATAGTCTTTACATTTTGGGCCACATAAACCTGTTACTGCACACCCATGCAGACAAACATTCCTACGATGCATGCCGATATTTGTGTCAATCACCAACCTGGCCTCGCCTGTCAGGTATTTCAGTCAAACGTCAGGTTGTGCAAGTACGACTGGTGGAAGCCACTATAATTAAATCACCTAGTCATTGTGAAACCATTCGTCCATACGTCACGAATCTCTCTCCGCCTTGTTCTCAACAACACAGCTATGTGTTATTAGGTAGTAATTATAGAAATGAACACATTCTGTATTGAACTGCATGGGGATTTTTTGTGACGTGAAATCAGAACTAAATTTATTTCAAGTTTTTAATCTTGTTAACATGACCATATGGTGTCTTATGTTCTACAAGACATATCATACATGAAATAAGCAGTCAGTACCATGGATGAGCATTCTTGCTTGTAACTGTAGTGTACCAAAATCACAAAGTCTGACTCCCAGGGTTTGTTTCATCACAAACATAAGGGGGCAAATCCCATAACACTACAATGAAATGAGGCAAATCAGAGGAGAAGCCAGGCTACATACTGGTATTTCACAAGTTAAGTTTCACTTTCACTTCAACTCGTCAGAGCTGGCATTTAGGAACAAGGTTTAACTGGCATTAGCAGCACATAACTAACTGTCTGATAAAGTAGTCAAGCAGGATGCTCATGGTATCTATTACAGTTTACAAGCAGAGGTTTGAGTGTTTGAGGAGTAGAGTCAAAGATGAGCAGCTGAGGGGCGGGGCTAATTTGCAGATTCATAGATGTGTGAATACTAAATGAGGCAAAGGTGTAGAGTTACATCTAAGCCATTAAAGGTGTGAAGGGCTGTTTTTCATGAAAAAAAAACAACTTCAAATATGTAATTTTGTTTAACAGAGATTAAATTTAAGATGACTAATCAATGCCTGGAACTTGACAATTTGAAAGCAATAATGTGTAACACTGGTAGCTGGTATTACCGATCTCACCGAGCTGGATCTCAATCCTTTGGTTTTGTTAGCACAATTATATCTCAAATTCAAAAGCCACATTTCACATAGTTGTCTGATGTGTAAAAGGTATGTTCCCACCCCAAAGTGACCTTCCTTTTTAAGTTTAATCTTACCAGTGCTATATGTCTCTTTTCGAATTCATTTTGAAGTTCTTTTAATCACATACAAGGCTCTCAATGATCTGGCACCAGAGTATATGACTAAGCTTCTCACACCGTACTGTCCAAACAGGTCCCTCAGGTCTGCTAGTCTGGGTCTTCTAAGTGTTCCAGAGTACACGTTAAAGACAAAGGGTGATCAAGCCTTTTCAGTTCTTGCGCCTCGGCTTTGGAACAGCCTCCAACTGAGCATCAGATCAGGTGACTCTGTTCACAGCTTTAAGTCTGAAAGTACTTTTACAGATTGGCCTTTCCTGAGCCTTGATGGGCTTGCTGTATGTATGGGAGTGTGTGTATTTGCAGCCATGTGTATATGTATGCATGCTCACAGGTATATATTGCTTAAGTGTATTTGTTGGCGAAGGCGTATGTATATGCTTATGTTTTACTGGTATAAATTTTGTTTGTATTTTCTTCTTCTTGGAAAGCTCTTTATGCTTTCAGCTCGAAAAGTGCTCTACAAATAAAGTTATTAGTAATATTATTATGTGGCACCAGTCTCCTAATATTGTTTAAGGACCATGACTCACTAGCATTAATTTACACGAGGATCTTACCTTGCAAAGCCCACTCCTCTGCTGTTGCCGCTGGAGTCCCTCAGGATGCGTGTGGATATGACCTGGCCGAAGTGCTTTAACATGTTCTCCAGTTCCTGCTCATCCATCGACACAGGGCAAGTTGGAGATGTACAAGTTTGTTGGGTCTTGTTCTTGTTGCTGCATTAAAAAAGGAGAAAATAAGAAAAATAATATAGTAAATACAGTGAAAAGGGAAATAGGAACCCAGGGGTAATGTATTTACACTTCAGGAAATGCTTGAAACACACATAGGAAACACAAAGACATTTCTTTGTAGTATCATATTCATACTGGGTTTAGTAACAAGGACAAAGAGAGAAGGCAAGGAGAAGTTTCCTCACAATTCCATATAATTTATGCCTGGAAATGGCTAAACATTTAATGGACTTCTAATAGGGACATCAGTAATGGGGTTAACATGTCTCCGCTTATCTCTGCTTCTTCCTGTCTGTCTCTGTCGGGGGCTTTAGGTAGTAAAGGGTCACTATGAGCAGTGATAAATAGAGATTTGCATGCAGCCCACGGTGGCTCGAGGCTCACATCAGCTGATTTCTTGCTGTATCTTAATAGCATCAGCAGAAACATAAGACATGGTTACGAGTCCCCGGGGAGCGGCCTCTCACCATTAATATTCATCAGCGTTGTGTTGTTCAGAGTCAGCTACAGGAACAGGTTGGATTACTAAAAGTAATACACCGAAAGAAAAATCTACAATTCAGAATTATAGGGCAATGAATGAGCCAGAGCCTGAACTGAACCTGCTTTACCCTTTAGGCCTTTGGAGGCAGAGCTGAGCATTTGTACTGCAAAGTGTTCCCTAAATGATAGGCAACTGATAAATTGTTAACAACAGGAAGCTGGTTTCTTCTCTGTTGTTGCACATTATTTGTTCATTTCTTCATGTAAGATACATTTTGACCTGCTCTTTACTGTCACATAGTTTCTATTCCAGGAGAAATCATACTTGTGACTTATTTACGAGGGGTTTGAGGGTGAGTTGAATGTTTTATTGATGCAGTAAGTCAACGAAAGCACCTCTGTTTTAATACCGACTCTGTCATCACCTAAGAAAAAACTGAAAGAAAGAAAGATATAAAAACAGCATGTGTGTAAAAAGCTCAGAGAAATGCAGGGACAAAAAATATGGCAGTGAGAGAAGACATCTGTTTGTGCTTTGAATGGGTCACCACCCATCAGTCAGTCATTAACTGTGACTGACGCACGCTTTTGGAAGAGGAGCTGATGAAGAGGTGTGGCTGATGGAGGGGTGTTACTCTTTGCCTCGCTACAGAGACAGAGAGGACGGGATGCTGTAAAGCATGATGCAATCTACAGTATACACTTTTTACCCTAACTTAACCAGGGTGTAGTAGGTTAGCATCTATGCTTTTTCTTGCTCCATATTTATACTCAGTCTTATCTGGTAGCCACTCAGCAGCTCCGCAGAAGCAGCTGGGACTTTGAATGTCTTCCTCAAGGACGTTAACAATTGTGGTAATGAGGGACGGGCAAGTGCTGCTCTTTCACTTCCTCTGCCCACATTTAGCCTGCTGATCCAAAGATTGAACTGACACCTTCCGGTCACAAGAAACAATACAAAACAACGCTCTTCCTTTATCAACGCCATTCACAGAGCTTGATAAAACCATCTAAACGAATTCCATGATGTACAATGCTGCCTATGTGAATGACTTCCTAAACATATGTGCATTAAGTGAATCCCTTATATGCATGTAGAGAAAGGGAAGCACAAAATCAAGTATCACAAGACAGTCATTGAAATAACGTATGGTTAAAAGAAGGGAAACTCTTATCTGGCCACTTCCCACCACCTGCCTTTGAAATAATAATGAGAGAAAGCCCATTGAGGGTGCCTGTGCAGATAAAAAAAAAAAAAAAACAGGAAAAGGGACCTTTGTCAGAGAGTCCATTAAGCCCAAACAAGCTGGAGTGAAAGGCTCACACTTTATAATGGCATTTACCTTCCACAATACAAAGATTAAACTTCAGCATGCCCCTCAGAGCTGCTCTATTTTAATTAAAAAAGTAAAATGGGTGCACAGAGGCATGTCAAGAAGCTCTACAGATCCCCAGACAGGGAAATGAGGCCAAGGGTTCTTGCTCAGTGTTGTATGGGAACTAATTTCCCCCGACTGGTTCCTGTTACCATAACAACACACAATTATTTACTTCCTTTTCTGATGTCAGAGAGAGTGTAGGTGCCTAAAGTAATACAGTCCTACTTTAAAGTCATCTGAAAATCCCCTATGTTATATTGTTAACACATAAAGCTGGGTCTGTAGTGTAGCCTAATTTGCTGTATGTTCATTTTTGAGAGGTTTAAGTGAAACAATCTTTCAGGGAGATGTTAAATGTATGTGTAATGGTGCATTGGAGGAGACAGAGAGGCTAGTGTCAGCTCCCGGACAGGCTTGCTGTAGAAGTATGTGCACATGCTGGATAATTTCTCTGCTACGTCATCCCGCTGTCAGCAGCAACTATCTCTACACCCTATAGTCCAACTATTGGCGCCACTCACGTCTGAAACCCTTCTAAAGCCTGGATGGGAGCTGCCAGCTGACAGAATACCTTTGGCAACCATTAATAATGTATATGCATGCAAAACTTGCAGGGAAATGCATACATATACATAATAAACCATATATGAACACATCAGCAAATTACCAAATACATTTAATCAGTGGGGGACAGATTTAACACTGCAGTAACGCTGTATTAACTATACTGTTAATGCAACAGGAGTCAAACTTGCTGCAAAATGAAAATGAAAATGAAATGGAGATGCAGGAGACAATAAGACAAATCAAGATGAGAGAAAGATGGAGCTGCAGCTCAGGGTGCAGCAGGTGGAGGGTAGAGATGCTGCTCATACAAAAAATGTCTCACTAGAATACTACATTAAATCACTCTGAATGTCTTGCCAAAATAAATAAGTAACTGACATTGTGACCTCGCAATTTATTAATCATCAGTCACTCACACCATCGTCTGAGAAAACTGGGAATTGAAAACTGCAACAACGTCATGCACATGTTTCAAGTTAGCTCCGAATGCCTCAGTAAATCTGGTGCAAATTTGTGCAAATAATAAACATCAAAAATAGCTACACACACACACACACACACACACACACGTATGCACAAATATTCACTGTTTTCAGCACATGCTTCCTGCTTCATGATTCAACTACACCGAGTTCACTACAGACCAAGTGTTGTGCAGCATACACTCTGCAGTCAACGACTCCAGTCCTGCTATTTAATACCACACAGATTAGGTTTACGTTGCCTCACCAGCCAGATGGAGGGGAATCAGTGTTAGTGGGTGACTTGCATGGGTGTGATATCAGGATTAGACTGTAATGAATCCTCACCTTTGCCATCTGAGCTTGGACACCAGTGGTCTTTAGAGCAGCCACGGCTTTCTGGGCTGCAGCGGGGCTGTCAAAGTCCACAAAGCCATATCCTGAGGAGACAAGCAGCACAGTTAGGACAATATTCTACAGCCAGCACAAATAAATGGCCGAGCCTCTGTGTTGCATGGGCTGACTTGTGCTACTCTGTGGTGGAAAGTGATGGAATGTGTGTTCATTACTGGGAATAACATGTTACTGAAACAAAGCTTTACATACAGTGTGTTACTATGTGAAGTTACATGTATATACTTCTGCATTCTATAGGTACATTTAACTTTGTGTATTTATGTGAGCTTTTGTGCGTGTTTTTGTGTGTGTGTGTGTGTGTTTGTGTGTGTGCGTGCGTGGAAATAGAGGTAGAAAAGCGCTGATGATGCAGATACCAGTGTGACGTTCATAGCTCAGGTCAGCTCTTTGTCCTGGGGGGTACAAACAGGGTGAACCTATAGTCCCTAACCTCTACTGCAGCTGCTATATTTAACTTATTCAAGCTAATTTATGGTGAATATGCCAGGGCTCTTTAAAAGTTTAATGAGACTCCTGATAATTCTGAAATTAGTAAGGTCGCACAAAGTTATTGCTACAGCCATCTCTGGCTTTAATTCAAAAGTCAGTCAAAGTTTTACAAGGGCTTTAACAGTGTCTCCTTTCACTGACAGCCATTGATTAACTGGCATCTGTATAATCCAGAGGAGAGTGACAAAACATTCTCTTAATCCCATCAGCACGAGAGAGAATCAGTAAGTCCCTCTTGAGTCAGACGTGCAGCCTACCGGAAACGGACCAAGACCAACAGTGTCACTCAGCAGAGAGAGGAGGAGTCTGGCACTTCTTCCCAGGAAGCACCCACAGCAGTAACACACCAACAGACAAGAGCTGAGGCTTAAAATAACATGAGCTGGGAGGCAGCTTTAAGCAGCCTGGCTGTCTGTTTCCTGACTTGCCCGGATCATCTGACACAACTGCATAGCTGCTGAATGACTTGATGTTATGATAAAATTCCCACATTGGACGTCTACCATTTTTTTAAGAAAGTGTAGACATGAAATTCTCTCTTGAGGTACTGAAAATCCTGCAGGGCACTTCACAGTGTTGGAAAGGGAAAAACAACTTCACACACCTTTACATTTGTTTGTAGTCTTGTCCAGGATGGCCTTTGTTGATACAATTTTTCCGTACCTAGGGGAGGAGCAGAAAGGCGAGGCATTGTTAGCCAGGATTATGTACCAGACAGAGCCAGTTATAAAACACACAGAGAGCGAGGGTTGGGCAACAATCTATGACATCACTGTAAAAATATGAGAAACAGGAAGTGGTTTCCATGTGGTACTGAAAATCCCCACCATGTGAGTGCGAAGCTAAACAGTCCCTTTTTAACTCAACCACTGTATCAAGCTTTACACAAAGTCACCAAAGACACCTTACTGGATCACTTACAGATGCTTGTGCGTATGTGCAAACCACTGCCTTACAAAATATGCAGATGGTGACATTCAAAAGTCTCGTCTGGTTTTGTCTTTGGTCAAAAGGTAAAAAACTCCTCTCTTCTTTTTTGCAAATACAACAGTGCATTTTTGGTGCCAATTTTAAAACAGCTTTTTTTATTTTAACAAATTAAATACTATATATATATATATATATATATATATATATATATATATATATATATTTAACTGCCTCATCAAACTAACTGAGGTCTAGAATTTTTTTTCTGTGAAAATTCAAACAGTGATAACAAATGTAAATCCTAAGACAGCTGTTTTAAGTAAAGACGGCCACCTCTGGAATCCTCCACACAACCAGATGGCTTTTGGTTTGACGCCAAGTTTTTCATCATGTAACTAACTCACTTGTTGCACAATTTTTCAATCTGTTCAGTGGTTTCTATTCTTCTTCTTTACTCAGTGATGTGGAGAAAACATATTTAAAACTGGGAGTAATGTAATATATGAAGGCTTCTTTTAAAATTACTTTCTTTCAGTGTTATTTTTCCACATGACCAACCACAATGGATAAAGACCTACATCATCTGCAGTGACCATGATACAAGCCACGATGTACCCTACAGTTAACCAGGACGATACTTTAGTAAGGGATTAGGCTAAATGCTGAAATGGGTGAAAGAGCATGAACTTTTGACCTTTTCTTCATCTGAACTCTAATCTGAAATCATGCAAGGCTGCAGCATGTTTGCTCTTCCTCTACCATCAAAATGTACACAGGAAGTAACAAACAGCACATCTAATAAATTAAGTCACACTTAAACTGTGAAGTAACTAAAACTATTGCATTTAGATTGCTCTCTTAAATCTAAAATGCTCTTATTTGAGGATCAATCTATAATTTAAAAGAAAGAAATTTTTTTAAATTAATTCTTAATTGCTTTTTATCCATCTGCATCTTAAATAAAATTAAATAAAATAAACATGAATAAAATAGAGTTACTACTAAAGGTCATTTTCAATATGCAATATATTTCTAAATGTCAAAAGAATGAATTAGCAGCTTTGTGTTGCAAATATAGTATCTCATTGTGAAGTAGGGCCGCAGAAAAAAAGCAAATAAATCCTCTGAGGCACCAGGGTGGTCTGAAGCGTCCAGTGCATAAAGAGAGCTGTGGATGAGCCTGGCACTGACAATGTCTGTCCTTTATCCACACACATGATATATGAAACCTCTGCTGATATGGCCTACATGTTCATCATATTTGCTCTGTCCTTGTGTGATTTTCAAGATTCAAATGAAGCTTGCAACACTGCTGGAATTGGTTTAATCTCAAATATACACACATGAATACATAGGTGTCTCATCACACAATAAAAAAGATTATTAAATCTTAAATCCTGTCTTAGAAGATTTTAAACAGGCATGTGGGCTTATTTTGTCTTTTAAAGTCAGCTTATTAGAAAGGAAGAACATTTACTACAATAAATACAATACAATAAATTACAACAAGTGTACAGTTGCAGTTGTTGCATATTTATATCTTACCTTTTACTCCTTATGTGGATTTTAACAAATGTATGTCAGAAAATAACTGCCACTGCAAATTTAAACTAGACTCTAAATCTAAGCGGGCCAAAAAAATCAATAGCTAATCGATAGCAGATAATGATGAGAGGAAGTGAACTCACGGCTGACAGAGCTTGACCAGGTCATGGTCCGTGGTTGAAGGCGACAGGCCTCGGATGTAGAGGTTGGTTTTGCTGAGCTGGTCCCAGCCTGCAGTGCTACTGCTGCTGCTGTTGTTGGTGCTGTTGGTGCTCGGGCTGGGTGGAGCCATGGGGTGTGATGATGAGGCAACAGGTGGCTGGAATAGTCAGGGAAACACTGGGTTGAATTCAAGTTCAGGCTGGGTGGTAATTAAATAGTATTGTTTGGCGTCATGGCTCAAACTCTCAGGTCTGAACGAAAGACTCACCACTGACCACAAGTTGCAAGTTCAAGCACTGAAGGTTAGCAGAAATACGATTTTCAGGCGGTGTTAATTACTCCTAAAACCTACAATAACTAATTTTGCAGTCACTTTGGGGCATCAGGAAGAACTGTAAAAACAATATTGACACCTTAAAGGAGCTTTACATGACATTCAGAGTGTATCCATGATTAAGAGGTTGTCTGAACACTGCTCTCAACATGGAGGTGGCTGAGCCAACTGCTGGCAGCTAACAGTGCTAACAACAGTGACAGTCCTGACAGAGTTAGCTAGCCTGTGGTAAACACATACGTGACT
This sequence comes from Cephalopholis sonnerati, assembly GCA_019142605.1. Lineage (NCBI taxonomy): Eukaryota > Metazoa > Chordata > Actinopteri > Perciformes > Serranidae > Cephalopholis > Cephalopholis sonnerati. The sequence goes on from JAGQAX010000012.1 coordinate 21,243,209, forward strand.
CACATGCATTAACATGCTCACATGGCCGGTCAATCTACTACATCAAAAAACAGACAAACTCAGATGACAACACACACACAGGGAGTGTGACTTCATTCTTTGTTCTAGATGCCATAACTACACTGCATCTTTACATAACAAACAGTTTTTGCTGCTATATTAGTACTCTGAATTTTGTATAGAGCTCCTATCTTTTAGTTCTGTTTTGCTCTCTACCAACCTGCTGGCGAAAATCCTAGTGATTTAGCTGCATAAGGCTCTACTACATACACTACGCTGCTATCTGTGTCTGTCTGGTGATTGGTGCTGGGAATGTAGCATACAGTAGGTTTTTAGAGCTTTTTTCGAGCTGAAAAGAGCTGACTGTTGCGTCTGGAAATGACACGGATGCGGTGAGGGTGAACCAAACCAGTAAAGTTACAGGCTGTAAAACCAAAACACTTAAATAAAAGATGCTGAAACGCTCTGCAGAGGTGAGGAGAACTGCACAGTCGGGTGATGATTGTCTGGGGGCTCGTCACTACAAGTGACCCCTTTTACATCATCATTTGGTCCGTTGTTAATTTAACATTATTGATTATAGGACATTTAAGTAAGCCTAATCCATGTCCTAGTCAGAACAAATAACAACAGCTTTTCTGAAAAAAGGAGGGAGATACAGAAGACATAAACATGATAATTTGTCTCACACATTTCACACATGATTTCACACATACATAAACTAAGAAAGGCCTGCTGTGTGCCCTCACCAAATCACTCATATACAGTGACATATTAGGGGGAAAAAAGATTAACAGTGTGGACACTCCATCATTAGCATCATGTGAGTTTCTGTCCAGTGTGAGGATTAATGTTTTCAAGACCTGTGATCCATATCTGCAGAACAATCTCCATCACACCTTCGCAGTCAGCACAATCGGGGTCCACAGGGGCTTGTAGCTCTGACATCAGTGTCACACTGATATCACACTGCCTCGGGGTGTAGAATCAGCTATTCTCAGGTCAACATAAACAATCATCTCTGGTGTGGCGCCAGACTTCTTAACTTTATAACTCCCATTAATGAGCAGCTTTATTTATACACTCTGAATGGTTTGAGTGACTTCTGGTATGACCATGTATCTTTTCCCTATTAACTCAAGAAAAAACAACTTCTATTTTTTGCTCTGAGATTGTATTAAACACAGTCATTAACAAGCACTGTGATTTTCACATGCTATTCGGTTGTGGTACAAAATAGCTGCAGGGCCTGTCCTTCCGGGGGAAAGGGGAGAAAAACAGTGAGAATCCCTCAGTGATTGAGCAACTTTGTGCTTTATGTTTACAAGACACAGATGTTCAAGTCTGAGAGCGCACTCCCCTTCAGGGATTTGTCTTCTTCTTTACTATCCAACACTGATTATCCCCCCCTCACCCCCCTCTCTGAGAAATCACAAGCTGAGAGGAAGCTGATGGAATCCCAAGCATGAAGTGGCGACAGGATTGAGCAACCCAAGTCTGGACTGGAGGATCTTCTCCTGTGACCGACTGGTCAAACGCCTCACATGCCTTCACAGTGAAACAAGTTTGACTTACTGTTTACTATCTGATCAGTGGCACAAACCCTCGTTTCTTCTGCCATAACAACCAGTTATCTGCTATCTTACGTACGGTCTGGGTCACAACATTAAAATAATGAACATGCTGTTAGTGTTTCCTGATCATGCTTTCCACAAATTAAAGGTAATGGATTATCTGGAGAGATCAAATAAAACTGCTCTTCTGTAATCGCTATAAGGGCAACACCAATAATGTTGCCACTGTTGCTACATGAATAGGTGACAGATGAGTAGTCACAGAACCTTTTGCAATACTTGGAAAACGAAATAAAAAAACCTCATCCACAGACTCAACTACAAACAACATAACTGTGGCTAAATTGCTTGTCCTGATTTTTGTGAGGCTATTGGCAGGAAACATGAATCACACATTAAGCTACAGCCAGGCCAAAAACTTGCTTAACATCAATTACCAAAGAAACAGGAATAAGTCCTTAGAAATGCTGAATAAACGTCAGTTTGGCACCAAATGGGAATGACTCTGATTTCAAAATGACCACACTGGCGCCAAAGTAAAGGGGACAGGTACTCAGTCACTATGCCATCATACTAGTTCAGTCTGTAGGTACTGCAGCTCGTTTAAAGGGGAACACCACCTAAATTGAGAATTCTAACATTTTATTTTCATAGCCTAAGGAAGTTCAATCAATATTTGTAAACATGAGCTAGCCTCTCTCAAAGCCACAAAACAGAGAAGTAAGTCAAACTTGTGATGTCATCAAGTATAAAGTCTGGAGCTGCTCCATAGACAATGAATGAGAGCCTGATTTTGTGGACCCACAGAAATGTGTGTTTTCTTTTTTATACCTACATGAGCTTTATTCCACTGTATTGTTCTCAGCTCTGAAACACCTATATCCCCAGAATATTCCCCTGGGTGCTCTCAGTGTCATCTATAACATCTTCTCAATTCATTGCCTATGGAGCAGCTCCACACTTGATAGTTGATGACATCACAAATTTGAGTTTTAGCACTTGAGTTTGTGGATTTGGGAAAGGGTTGTTCATGTTTACTAATGTGTCTGGAATGTCTTACACCACAGGAAAAACGTATGAATGTTGAAAATGTGCATAGTTCCCTTTTAACATCTTTAAAGGGTTCATCTAAACACAAAAACAAATCTGCAATAACAGCTTGTTTCTCCTTCTTCTTGCATTTCAAAAGAGTGACTCTTGAGCGGTAAATGATAAATTAGACACATGCTCTGAAAAAATGTAAAGCTGAGGCTATTCCCTGTTTATAAACAGACAGTATGGAGATCAAAACTGTACATTTCATACTAATATCTATAACTTGAACTGTATGAGGACACGAGAAAAACAAACAACCAACCCAGTGGAAATCAATGGGGTTACAGGCAAAAGGTTTAAAATATAAAAGAGATCCATGTTGTGTTTGTATCCCACTTTAACAACACAGACATGAGACATGCATTACACACCTTCAAACAACACTTTATAATATATGAACCAATATTCAAGACAAGCCTGTCAAGCCAGACACTGTCCACCACAGAGCCCCGAGCTCTATTTTCAAAGTCTGGGCTTCAGGTGAGCACAACTTCCCCTTTTCTGTGGGGCTGGAAGTGGATTTTGTTTTCACACACGTGCCTGGCTACTCAGATGCAGGACTGTGAGAGACTGTGATGGGGGAGAGGACGGCATCTTATCAGCCAGCTCCAGACCGGCAGAGCCCGTCATATCCGAACTGGAAATACACAGGGCTTCCAGTAACAGGCCTCGCCCATGGAGCTCTAGCCACAGGATAACAGCATGAGCACGGCAAAGCAAATATGCTTATTCAAAATCTTTTGGCTAAAGGGAGTTTTAAAAATTGATATGTAACTAGGACAAAGTGAATGCATCAGTGGACAATAAGTCATCCATATTGTATAATTATGCACCACACAGAAACCTTATACTGCAAGTAAATGGGGTGTAGATTAAAGGTAACCTATGGCTTATATCACTGAAAGTGAGTTTGGCAAAACACAAACCATCCAATGTCCACTAGTCTCAATAATATATATAGGAAACTGCAAATTTCTGTTTTGTGTATTTGTGTTCATAGCCAGCCTATGTGTACTTCATTTATAATCCAACATCTGTAAAAAGTGATGCTACTGGAGACTATTTTGCTATGTGGTCACTACAGCTATTAAATTAAGCATCAGCTGAGGTCATAGGCCTGTATCCCTCCAGCAGTGTCGGACCTGGACCACAGCCCGAGCAGCAGGTATTCTCATTATCCATAAGTGGCCTAAATGAATGTGTCAACACACACAGCAACACAACAACACAGCCATTTCACATTACATAAGTAAACCAAAGTAAGTTTTCTTTCTGTTTGAGCGTCGGCTGAGTTTATTTAACCTGCGAGATGCTGTCAAACAGACCCTTTTAGCGACTTCCCTGAAGTCTGCTGTGTGTTTTAATATGTCTGAAGGCTGTTTTTTTCTGATAAATATCAGTGTATTTACCTGTTTGCGATACGGAGTCCTTGGTAGGTTTCCAGTATTAGCAAAAATCATCCTCAGTTCGAAGAGGGAGGGCAATTTTCTTCAGTTAAGCTACAATGTTCTCGCGAAAAACACCAAACTCCTCGTAAAAGTAGAATATTTTTTGACATGGAAATCCTCCCTACTCCGCTAAAGGACACAAAAATAGGATTCCACACATATTAGCTGTATACATAGCCTTATTGTCGTCGACTATCCGGCAACAGAAAGCTCCGTAAATTGTCCCAACTTCGATCGCCCAGCCCCGTTTGTTTGACTGGCTTCATTGATTTGCAGTCAGCGCTGCGCAGGACAGACGCTGCCACAGTGGGGCAAACCATTCGAACGATTGGTGTAGGGGTGGTCTGTTAAAAATGGTCCCAAAATAAATAACATTTTGCAACTCTTCTCTAACATAAAGACCTATCAGTCATTATCTAAAAACATAAAATATATTTCAGCACTCAAATTAATCTACATAACACTTAATTAACTGAACACATAATACAATGACACCGTCCTCACCTATGTTGTCGTTCCTGTATTAAAAGATGCATACCAAACATTCCACAGTGTGACTGTCCTGGATGTGATATCCTGACAAGTTTTAAAGGTATTTTTGCGATGAACTCGCAAACCACAAGGGTAACATATTCACAAGAAGGTTAGAAATGTAGTTATTTGTTTAGGTTTAATGATGATTAGCCTATTCGAGGCAGTAAAGCATCCCGTTCAGTTCGGAGGCAGCAATCTACCGATGATCAATAAGAGCTCCAATGTAAATGGCAATGATAAATTGTGGTGTGGCTTTATAGAGGCCTGAATAAAAGCGATTTCTGCTTTTTTTTTTTAAAAAGAGGTGCTGTGATACGAACGCATATGAACCAGACGTCTTTGCATACACAAGCGAATAAGCATCACTTAAAAAATAGACTGTACTTACTACAATATATGAAGGATTAGTGAAATGGGATAAATGATTGGTTCCTAATTGGAGTAGAGGATCAGTCCTTCCAGATTAAATATACAGGCCTACGAAAAAAAAAAAAATCAAAATTAATGGTAGGTCATATTCTCATGCAGATACTTTTGATTTTATTTGGTGACCTTCTTTAAAGCTTCACTTAAGCTACTGCCACAACTAATATTATATATGCTATATTATTATATATACTAATATAGTAATATTCCATCACAGTGATTTTTGCAGATTATCCAGAGGAGGTCTCATTAATGAATATTGCAAAACCTCTGAAAATAGAATAGGTACTATCTGCATAGCGACTACTAGGGGACATTTGGGAAATATGCTTTTAATTATTCCGATGAACTAATCCTTTATGGATTAGGTCTTGCAGTGGTGTAACATTTTGCTGAAAGAGATGGCTTCTATTATGGATTGTGTGCAGTAGGACCCTCTTAATGTGAGTGACAGGTGGTTGTGGTTTGTGTGTGTATGCGGGGGAGGTCTTATTAGAGCAGGTAAGAGAGGCACGCTGGGCTATAAATCCAAAGCAATCTACCCACCACTGTCACCTGCTGATTGGAAAACCAACACTGGTGGTGTGAATTAATGGCGACCTTCAGCAAGGTACAAGCACCATGCTATAACCACTGTCTTGCTCTACTGTTATAGTCTCTCTAAACAATTCAACCTTCTTGTCTCCAGGTTAGTTAGCAGTTGTTAACTGCAGTTATTTCATGTTACCACTGTCGACAAGAACAAATAAGACAGATGCAATGCAAATAAAATATCACCTGCATGGTTACAGACCTGTATTCTTTTTCACCAACCAATCTACACCTATGCTAGAAAGAGCAATCTCTCTGCATTTGCTGTATGATGAAAATTTGGGTCCCTAAATCTTTATAATTACTGAAATTATTTTTGAGAGCCCACTATGACATCAGTGTCCTTTTACTGAGGACACTGGCACAATGTGTATAGGCGTGATATGTGATATGCCATTCCCAAATGAAAGCAAAGGTCACCAGCAGAGCGTGTAGAGAAGTTCACCAGGCCAACAGGAGTCATTGGGTCAGCATTAGAGGAAAGGGAGAGAGGTCTGATTCAGCACTCTGTTCAGGATACTAAAGGGGGGTCAGGGTAGACAGAGAGGCAATTGAACCACCACCTTTTATGAAGCAGTGAAAGGAAAGGTTATCTCTTATCCCTGTGTTTGTGTAGCACTATAATAACACCTAAATAATCCTACATACCCATCTAATGATATTAGAAATGAATGTTATTATCACGGGTACAATCATTTTGAGTGTTTATCCAAAATTAAACAATGTCCACTGCACAAATCAGGCATGGAATGAACATGTCATGTAGATTTAAAGCCTACAGTATTTACAATATACACGCAGAATGTTTTGATATGAAAGGGCGGCCTTTGCCTGATATCCAAAGGGCATGCCGTTCCCCTGAAGGAGATCTCCTTTCATTATAGATGCAGGTTTAGATTCCACATGCACAATCACTCAAACAGGCACAAACATGCATCGATGCAAAGATTACAAGATCACTACGACACAAACCCATAGGCACACAGATCTCCCACATGCACACACACACACAAATGTACACACACTGGGTATTTCCAAGGGAAATAAGAGAGTGAGGTTACTTTAGGACATTGTGCTACTTGTTCTCACTCCCCTCCCTGAACTCAGTGAAAACAGTCTCTACCAGCAAACAACCCTGAGGTATATGAAGAAAACGTTGCTCTCTGTTTTGTCCCCGCAAATCATAACAGCAGTTACAGTCTCACAGCTCATTCTGTGAAAGGCAGAGAGAAAGGGGGAGATGTTTCTCCTTACTTCCCGTCTGTGTTAGATTCCTGAGAAGTGTTTTAGCAGCTCCAGGAAGCTTTTAGTAGCAGTCTCTGTACCTTCCTGACTGGATGGAAGTCTTTTGGTTGGGGCGTATAACCCTTATTTGGCAGCAGTGGATTCATTTCCCCTGACTTCTGACTGTAAATTAGCCACAAAAGAGAGCTGTGAGTGCCGATGTGTGTGTGTCACACAGGAAATAAAAGGCTACATTCACAACTCTGGTCTTTAATTGAGGTGGTGAGGGGTGGGGGGTGGGGGATGGTTGTCATGTGACAGCCCTGCTCAGTTATCTAAAAATGAATGAGTCACTTTACGGGTTCAGTGAAATAATGGACAATGGAGGATGGTGGTTTTTTAAGAAATATATTATTATACACTGTGATTAGATGATAGTATAGTATAGCTCATAGTATATGTTTGATTTACAGCAACCAAGAGCTTGAATGGCATCACACTGGTGAGGGCATCACAAGTCCATTGCTCTCTTTTATTATATTTATTATTTTGCATGGGGATTATGGGGCATTAGAACCTATTGTATATATGTAATCAATCATCACTTATGACCCACAGGTAATGTGTGGGGGTATATTTGTCTGCAGAGACTCCACCTCCTTCCTATGTTTTCTTTTCTCCTTTTCTATTTTACTACTTTAAAACTTCAGTTAAAAGCCTGGTCCCAATTAACACCCAGCCCTTTTACTAGCCCCGGTGTAGCTACACATTTTGAAAGCTATACACCTGTCACAATTCGATGCCTGGTCTGATTGCCAAGAAGTTCTTTTTCTTTTTAGAGTTGTATAAAACCGGGTTGCTGGCTACCTCAAATTATGTGTCCATTCCTTGATTACATCGTTAAGTCATTCATATTTCTTTAGTCTGTGAGCATCATCAGATCAAAAGAATCAAAAGGGTTTTTCATAAAAATTAATCCAAGTTGTGAGTATTGTTTTAACAGGATAAAGTGGTGTTGTGTTAGGTGTGTAAGTGTGTCGCTGTGCCGGGTGCCGTAACTCCCACTCTCTCTGATGCTCTGTCTGTCGGAGCTAGATCAAATGAGTGACTCATAATTGATGTTATCTTAGGCCTAATTTTTAAGCAAGTAATATTCATACTGGTTTAAATAAACAATTTGATTGTATTTTCTGATCTTTGCTGATTAACAGTTTTGTGTGGAAGGCATTAAAGGCCTGTCCCGTATAGACACCTGTCCCAAATATAGGCCTGTAGATTTCAGTGATTGAAGCAAATAATAGCCCAGGCTATAAATTGACGTTTTACAGTATGTTCGGGACATTAATGCGCGCAGTGTGCAGGTGAGGTCGTGGCTTTGATAAAAGGTAGCAACCAGGTATACACTATAGGCAGCATGCATTATGGTGCCACCCAAAGGCAGAAGCCTACGATGCTTATAGGAAAATCTGTCACTGCAGGCATCCAAAATGAAGCAAATGAAAATTGTGAATATATTGCTAGCAAATAAGAATGAATCTGGGGCTCATTTTCACTTTCATGATGATATTGTTCGCAAACAGTAACCAATATTTGGTGCATGGTATTCCTTTAAATGTATGATTATGTACAATTTAATTTAACACAGTAATTAATTTTGAAGTGACTTTCATAGTGTTAAAAAAGCTTTGTACAATATTCACAGTTTAACTATGATTCAGAAGCTGTCTACACACGGCTCTCAACATGGAGGCAGCTGAGCCAGCAACTAGCAGCTGTGCTAATGGTGCTAACAACACGAACAATGCTGACAGCTAATGGTGTTAAGCGGGTGGGGACCGGAGGGTAGGTGCCATGCTTCTGCAATGATGCCATTCTGATATTCGTAACCGCCGTGTGAGCTCAGTGCAGAGTGGTGGAGATGAAATAGTCAGTGGGATGCACACACAGGGACTCACATACATCACCGTCTACCACAACAAAGAACAGAGCAGCTCAGATAACAACACACACAGAGGTAGCTTGACTTCATTCTCTGCTGAGGACATCATTCCTCCTCTGTATCTGTACAGCACATAGTTATTTGCTACTCTATTATTGTTCTGAATGTCATGTACAGCTCTGTTAACTAAATGTACAAAACATGTGGCATGGAAATTTGGAAATAAAGAAACAGAAAATCATCTGATATGAAATGTTCATTATGACAATAATTCTTTATGAAAGGACATGCTAAAGCTTTAGTAACAACAGTTCTGTTTTACTTAACCTGCTTTATAAAGTGATATAAAAACATCACAAAGACAGGGTTGCAATCTCAAATACTTACATTATAGGCTGACATGATATCACACAATGTAGACTTCCTTTAAAGTTGTCCTCACATATGGGTTTGTATAATAGGGTGATTTTTATTCATGTTTCTCACTGACATTTTACACACATATTTGAAGCATTCCTGAATTCTTTCTAAACTATGAGAGGAAATACTTGACAGCAGCAGGAAAGGTTTTATTGTGAAGCCCGGTTCTCATTTTGCTCATGTCAAATGTCCTGAGAATGAGAGTCATATGTGTACAAAGGCAGCTCTTTCAGGCCTGACGCTGACATAAAGAGCAGCGCCACTGAGCTGTTTCATTGTGTACTTTCTGCTGCCAGGCAACTCTCCAAACTTTATTGTAAACATTGTATGGTGCTGTTCAGCCTCAGCATAATGCCATTGTCCACGTTCTCACCATGGTAGTTAATGCATTCACCTTGACAATAATTCAAAGTTTACCTTGGTGGAAGCGGCCTGTGAACTATTGCCAAAATATTACCATATTGTCACAACTTTACTTAGAGTTGTTAGTTGTGAACAGTCTGCATCCATAATTATTTCACACACAGACCAGAAATAAATTCATTTTTAATACATATAAAGAGAAACACTAAGAAAGCCCACAGCAGGATAGTGTTGGTAATAAGTGGAAATTTATTGGGATCGCAGAAGGAGACTTAGACTGGCGACTTCTGTATAAGCACGCCACATCACATCTTTTTTCATTGTCACTTTTTATACAATGAAACTTTGTTTGGTCAAGTGGTAACCAGTTGAGTACTGGTCAGATAAATCTTGCCATCCCCTGTAATCTGCCATGAATGAATAGCCCCATTCTATAAAGTCCATTCGTGAGAACAAGTCAGGAAGTCTGAACTGGGTTGCTCTAATGCACCAGAAAGTATGATTTTAGCTTCTTTCAATGTAGGCTAACTGATAGTGTGAAAGCATGCAACTGTGTTTCCTGTTGCTGGTAGAAATCATCTATCTGCAGCCTGAAGTCTCCTGCTGATAAATTCTTCATGAGCTCGAGTAATTAAGAGCCCTAGAGGGCTCTTCATGTGAGGTCAGATGGGGACTTTCTTCCTAACCTTATTTGCCCTTTGAGTTCTTCAGTTTTGTTCCATCTCCACTGACCTTTTCAGCCATTTTATGCTACAAACTGACACAACCGACTGACAGTCTGCTTTATATGGCTACTATTTTATAGTTGGCTGCTATAATCTTGTCAGTTCTGAAAATAACTGAAAGCATTTACAAAATCAACAGATGCCAGCTTGTGCTCAGTGTTTAGTCAGGGCATGTTCTGAGGAGCTAATGATGTTACATCACAACTGTAACAACTGTGTCTGTGCAGTTTATAGAGATGAGATCTACGTACAGTAGGAAAGTGGGTTTATCCAACATGCCTTATCAAGTCTACCCAGTCCCTGCAGAGCATACTCAGCATATTTTAATATTTCCCATGAAGACAGAAATAAAAGCATTCAGTGGGATCTGCTATCCATATATTCTCCTCACATCTGTATCTGTTAAACCTCACCCTCTGTGGGAAGCACACACACGCACACACTGCTGTGACCCTCCCTTTCCACATGACTATTGATTTTGTATGTCTAAAACGCCTTATCTTATACTGACAAATTAGAAATCAATACATATGTTTGAGGACAACCAGTAATATTGCTGGCTCACTTGGGGGTCTTTTGGACTGTTGACATCAGTCCAATAAAATAAGCATTTGTGAAATTTAAAGAAGCTAAAATACAATTACATGTGACTGAAAGTGAAGGGTTCATCTTTACAATACGACCTTTAAAGTCTGTCGACAGAGGGAACACAAACCTTTTTTTTTATCATGTTGATTCAATGATATGTAAAGTAACAGGATGTGTGATTAATCGGCTCTTTAAAGGAGCATTAATGAGATATTCAGGGATGTTAGAATGAGCTGGGTTGATGCTTGTTACCTTGCATTTCATTTTTAACGACATGCTGTTCAATGAGAGCTCTGTGGTTTTGCTCTTATGTAACAGGAACAGGGAGAGAACTTCCTCTCGCTATCAATCAGGAAATTCAATAAGCGAGCAGGAAAGTCATCTTGCAGACTTTCTGCATAGTGAAATACAGTTAGGAGCACCATCTTATTGAGGTGGCTGTGAAGGCACATATAAGCATGATGGTGCTTTAACACAAAATAATCTCAGTTGTATGTTTTTGCTCCTCTCTGGAATTTGGCACACAAAAAGTCTACCAGCCTACAAGAGCAAGTAAAAATCAAGTACAGCTCTTGATCATAAAATTCCCCTTAAAGATTTGGTATGAATGACTAATTGTGTTAAATTCTGAGAACTACAGGATCTTCTGAGAGTTTCTCAGCGTACTCATCCCCACCCCATCCTCTTCAAATAGCAGGAAGCCCCCGAGGCCGTAGTCTCAACCAAAACAATATTGTGTGCAGCTTTAGCCTCGGATGGAAACCACAGTGGCTCACTGGTCTGCTCTGACACACCTACTTTCACATATTCCATAAAAAATGTTATTTTGGTACAAAAATTTGGAAGAATAAATAACACAACACTATGCAAACACTTATATAAATATAAACATGAGAAAGGACAAAGAAAAAAATGCATCTTCCTTATTTTTTTCCTTTTATTTATAGTTTCTTGGTATCTTGACAGCAAGGTTTCTCTTCATTCTCCTCCACCTCTCTCTGGGGCTCCTGAAATCTGATCTATGTGTTCCCCCCCTCTGCATTCCTCCTCTCCCCCTCCTCCCCCGGCATGCCTAGAGTCCTGCTTTGCCCTCTGTCTGATCTCGCGTTTCTGCAGACCCACAGCAGATTGTTTATTTTGCTAGACATGGAGGAAACATGGATGTACCCTTACGCTGGCTGGAGATTTACTGCCGAGCACCAGCCAGGCTCCAGTGTGATGTGTATCTGTGGCAGGGCCCCCATAACAGCGAGCTTAGTATCCTTTTCACCGGTGACACATCACAAAGGACAATGGGATTGTCTGCCTGGGGAATGCAACGTTAGACGATCATATCAGTTGATACATGGTATGTGCATGCAAATAATCCACTCATCCCACTAATTGTGGATACTGAGGGCACAGATCATTCAGTAAACCATATACAGCAATATCCTGTGATGGACGAAGGACAACCACCCCCTCCGCAGCTGACCCTTTTATATGTCTTCTCCAGGGTAAGCTAGACGATGCAGGAAAAGAACACCGCATCTCCCCAGAGATCATTTCTGCTGAAATTTATGAGGCCTCTCTGCACCACTGATGTCCTCTTGTAAGTGGTGAGATCAGGGTATTAGACAAAAATGGCTTTGGGAGACTCATATCTCAACAGGAAAACATCTCTCTGCTCACTTTATTATGTACATTTAGTGTATTTGTCTGTTCTAAGTGGCTGCATTGATTACAGGTCTGAAAGCCACAGGGGTTTATAACGAATGCAAAGCACCCTCTTCTTCTCTTTCTTCATTTTTTTCAATACTTCAGCATGTATGGGTTATTGAAGTGCTAATACACTGTGGTCTAGCGATGCAGGAAATGCACACATTGTTGACGGAAATGCTACACTGCCTTTCAGCCTATATGTGAGCGTCTTAGCAAACAGTAAATGCATGGCGGAGTTCTGAGGAGGCAATTATGATTTATGAGTCACACAAGGGAGAGTGAAGTAAGTGCATTTCGGTACTTACTCTGGAGGAAAGAAAGAGAGAGAGTGAGTGATCAAACAGAGAGGATCGCCACATGAAAGGCAGCAGAGTATTCATAAATCTGTCTCATCATGTTTGCACTTCTACCATCTTCAGTGATGTTTACTCAGCAAGGTGAAGTTGATAAAGAGTGTATTGCAGAAATATCCGTGATTTTCTTTCTGTTTTTCAGTAACATATTAATACCATGGGCAGCCAGCTGGGTAATAGAATTTCCTCCTTAGCAAAGATGAACAAAGAGAGGATTGAGGACTGAACAGAAAGAGAAAATGGTACTTGAGGTGAGTGATTGTGCGGTCATTGAAATGACTCATATGCCTCACCCAATGTTCAATTATCAAATCATTGCTTATCAGAATACCACAGTCTAAAATTACATTTTCCTTTACCAGAACCACAAGACAAGAGTTTTGTCAGACTGCCATAAATTCTGAGTTCAAAGCAACCATGAAAAATATGTGACACCCTTAAAGGGATAGTTCGAATTCTTTTGAAGTGGGGTTGTGTGGGGTACTTATCCATAGTCAGTGTATTACATACAGTAGATGTCAGTCAGCACGCCCCCAGTTCCCCCCCAAAAAATGTTTTTTAGCCACCTAAAACAGTCTCATAAAAGTAAAGCAGTGAAAATATTCTCAATATAGCATACACTTAAAGTGATATTTTTTTAGGTGGAACTTTTATTTAAGTGGCTAAAATCTGTCTTGTTGCTGATCCCTCCACAGCAGTACATTGCTTAGCTTGCATGTCAGACTCCAGCTTCTCCAAACCAGGGGCAAACTGACTTGACATCTACTGTAAGCTGTATACTGCCTATGGATACCTCATACAACTCCATTTAAAAAATCAGAACTATCCCTTTAAGATTGACTGCTGTTGTCTTCCTTGAAGGAATTCCTGGAGTTTTTTTAATATGATTTGAGGTTGTTGGTGGCGCTCTGGGAGTGTAAGTCATCCTCAGGAGGAGCAGAGGTTAAGGTTGGAATGTCAGTGAGGGTCACAGACGACAACCTCTGTGGCAGGACCCCTTAAAACGATCCCTAGAGGAGCCGGGCCACTGAAGTCCCACTGTGCTGGACCAGCCACATGAAGGTCTGCACTATTTCATACTCCAAGTGATGATGAAGACACAAAATACTCATTCACTTGTCCTGATCTGTCATTTGTAGACAGTTAGTTGGCTCATGTAACCTAGCACATTCCTCCCTGTGAACAACAATTTAAACACAAAAATAAAAGGCAGGTATGTTCATTTTAGCTGTTAATACTGGTTGATTTCAAAATATAAATGGCTAAACACTGTGTCCCTCTTAGCACAAAAGAGATACATACATCAGTTTCTTTCCCAGAAAGGACATTCATTTGTCAATCAGAAATTCCAGCATCTGTGTCTCCTGGCAGGGACGTTAACAGCTGTGTGATAAATTTAATAACAAATCTGAAGCAAGCTGAGCCATGATTGGATATCTTACTTATGATGAACTGTCATCATCTGCCGTAAATCATTATTATTAAAATATTGACTTGTGACTCGAGAAGAAAAAGGCATGGCCACATCCTCAGACATTAAAGGGCCTTTAATGCCAAAAACACACCCGGAAATGATGACATGCGGCTAACACATTGTGTCTTTCTGTGGCCGGGTGGTGACGTCATGTGTTTCAGGAGGGAAGAAATTCTTTGAACATAGGTCAGCATGTCATAGGAGTCACAGGACTCTGTTACCGATTGTCTGCAGGTGTTCTCGAACAGCAATTTGCTGCTAAAAGTTAAACTATCCCCAATTTTAGTTTGGCTGCACTTAGCCTCAAATGGCTGCAGATTTCCATAGCTATTGCATGGTAGCTTGCTGAAGGCCACACTTTGCTGCTGCTTAGTGTGTCTCAGGCGTAAGGCAGTGGTTCTCAAACTCTTTTTAATACTGTACCCCTTTAAAAAACTTTTTCCAGCTGAGTACTCCTTGACCAGCACAAAACATTTTTGGTAGAAAACACACAGTAAACAGCAACATGTGCATTGAAAATAGGAATATCAAATGTAACATGTGGTTTATTGGACTTAAATTTACATGTTTTATTAAACTTATTTTTATAGAATTATTTTAGGAATTATTGGTGACCAATATTTTTTAAAATGTACATTAAAAAAATGTCATGTACCCCATGCAGTAGTCCAAAGTATCTCTAAGAGTATCCCTATTGCTATTTTGAGAAATACTGATGAAAGGTATTAGTACCAGTGTATTGTGATAGTATTTTAAAAAGCTTATTAATCTTATGAGCGTAGCTTAAGCACCTTTAATACCAACTCTATGTACATTTGAAAAACAAAACATGTTTTTTGATTTGACTCTGCTACCAGCCTGACACTATACATGATCAAATAAAACTGACAATAAAATGATCTGTGTTACTTGGCTGCATAGCTTTAGTAGGTCATACTTGATACTCTGCCTCTATACTCTGAGAATCCTCAATAACATAAGGTTAAAATTACTGTAAAGAAATAAAGATAACACTGCATCTCAATAAGTCACTCTAAGCTGCCATCTACTGGTTGTTCTTTTAGTGCTGCTAGTATTTCTTCAGTTGCCTTTACTGGGAAACTGTTTTCACTGTGGCACTCAAAGCAGTCTTGGACATTGGGGTCAGAATTATGAACCCAGTTCATGTGCAGACAAACCTATTCATAAAGCAGTAGAAATCTGATGAGATTTAAAAGCATTAGCTGTACAGGAACAGGAAGGGGATTGCCAGTATGTCACCAGGTCAGAGTATTGCGTCATCACTCACTTACTGTAGATTCATGATGAAAAGGAAAATTACTAACATAGTTCCAGGAAGCAGACAGGCATTCAGCCTTACCTTACGATGCTGGGTTTCAAAAGAATTGTTAAGAATGTACTGTAACAAAAACAGTTACTCAATTCGCCCCATATTAGTGATAAATAGGACTCTAGCAGTTAAAGCAAGTAAATTAAGCCATGGAAGTATACATGTATGAATGTTTTATGCCCAGATTTTAAAAAATCTTGTCAATGTGTAGACCCAAGGTTAAGCAGCTACAGCAATGCCAAACCAAAATGCTGTAAAAGAAGTGTCAGCTGGTACAGTACTGTGGCCTAATTTCCCCAAACAACTAAATATTCTACCATCACCATTGAATGGTTCTTCCTCATAAGGGAAAGGGTTTTAATAGGTGCATCAGTGTGAGTATAGTGAGGCCCTAACATTAAATGTTACTAAGTTTTTGCCACAACATAAGAACCTGATCCTATGTGGTTTAAAATTGTGGCCACAAATGACTTTTAAAAGCCGTGAATATCACAAGAGGGCACCATAGCATAGCAAAGCACACCTCTAGATGCTTGTGATGTGGTGATTTTAAAAGAGTAATGAGGGCCTGTGGTCTGTGGGAGAAATGTTTTATTCATTCTGCACATGCATTTGAGTGATGCATGTCCTCTCGTTCATGATTAGTCTCATTTATACATTTGCAACTAATTAAAAAGTAACTTGTAATTGTCCTGTGCTTAAAGTTCTCACGCTGTTGCTGTGATGAAGACCTGAATTCAGTACACACTGACGTCTCTGTTGGCTGTTCATACTGAGCTTATTCTCTTACAGGTGGTCAGGTATGTCATATACAATACAGAAAAAACAATCCCTTATTCGTCACTAATCTATATGCAACATGTGGGAGGCCACAATAATGAAAATACAAACTCAAGAAATCATACGTTGTTTTGCTGACTGATAAGAGAAAGAAGAAATAATACATCAAATATTAGTCAAGAAAAGCAAAGGAATATTAGTGAGTCACGAGAAGTTTATTTTTTAGCTGAGTTATCTTAGTAGGAAAAGCACAGGTGTTACTAATAACATGAGGTGTTACTAATAAAATTACCATCATTATTGTATTATTTACACCTGGGCTTTTCCTACTATGAAACGTCTGTGAAAAAGTCTTTAATTATACCAAGCAGTCATAGAGATTTTTTTTTTTACCACCCTAGATATTTCCAAAACAGAAAAAAAGCATTAACAAAAAGCGAAACACCAATTATAAAAAGTGAGAAAATATGTGTGACTGTTTTTTCAGTTGGAAATGAAAGATTGATACTCCAATGTTTAGGGGGCAACAACACTACGTGCTTTTATTAAGGAAAAAACAGGACAGGATAAAAAGTTTGTTGTTAGGCTTCTGTTGCTATCAAGCTGCCATTAAATACAAAGTACACAACACAGTACAGGTGGCAGTTTTATTGTATTTTACACAATGGCGCCCCCAGAAATTGGGCTGGCTAGAGCGGGCCACTGTAAAACCAAAAGCCATTACTGAATTTCAGAAATTTTATTATGCTGTTGTAGTACACAGGCTAGTTAAAAACTATGTCAGTATGTGAGTTAAGGATTTATATACTTATACTGTACCTTGGTGTCATACAGGCTTACTCAAGTTTACATGGAGACTTTTAGTGTTAGTTTGTGGTAATTTGATAGGAGATAGCTTTATTAAGGCTTGAGGCTACTCACCATGTGAGCAGAAAAGGCCACAATGTCACATAATAATGCAGGGCATTGTCAATATACAGTACATGTAGTACTTTAGTAGTGTACATTTCCAAACAAATTAAGAAATCTTAAGAAATCAGTGAACTGGGGCCTTCTGAGGCCTCCAGAGGTGGCCATGCGGCAGGTGCCCAACTTTGCCACTGTTGGTTGTCCAGGGTATACATATTGTTTGTTATGTCTTTTAAGCCTTTGAATTTCCTTAGTCTTTATAGGTCTTGAATTGCCTGTTACCAACCAGGCTAAACAGGCAACTTCTCAGACCACCAAAGCCCTAAAATCACTGAATATAGATTATTTTTTGTAATTGAATTTAACTGCACATTTGTTGACGAATGACGAATGTCTAAAGGCAGATACCGATGTTGTTTATCCTACTATGCTATTCTCCAAACAAATCATTATATGTATAATGTATAATTGAATAAATGTTGTTCTGTTGGCTCATTTATGTGGGCATATTTACTTTGCATTGTTGAGGATCCTTGATTTGCAATTAGAGCAAACAGTTGTGGCAAAATAATTATGGCATGGATTTCAATGTAGCAAATTTGTGAGCTAAACATTAATTCTGTGAACTCTACTCCAACATTGTGAAACAAAAAAGGTCTCAGGATCAGTGAAGCTGTTTAAAATAAAATTTATTACCAAGTAGGTTTTTACTTACCAGTAGGTTTCACCAATGGGGACTTTGGTTTATGCCAAATTCCTACCCTACCTATGTTGCGTAATTCAAAAATAGTAACGTCAGACTTTTTTTTTTTTCTTTTTTAAGGTGGCAGGTGTGGAAGTTAGTCATCCTCAACATTTGCTGTGTTATGGTTTCAGAATGATGACGACAGACAACAATTAGATACATAACAGGATATGATTTTTTTTCCTTTAGCAACTTTTATTTTTGCCCCAGTGGCTGTACATTTTTTGTGGCCATTTTGTTATCTTTAATGGGTTGAAAAATAGTGGATATCACTGCTGTGAATGGGAAAATACTATCCCTGGGGGGCATGCCCACGCACCCCTTTAGGTTTGGACAGAGCCCAGAACAGTGGTGTAAGGAAGTAATGATGGGAGGCAAGGCACGCTATCACGACAGGCCCTATAGTGCATGTATTGTCTCGTCACGTTATCAAATGGGGACTTGACATTGGACAACATCAACTTACATATTACCTAGCAATTGTCATTGCATATCTGACAGAAAATATCAAAGACAGCAAGAAAGAAATAATTTATTTGAATAGTTTTATAGTTCATCTATAGATTTTATAGTTTATGTACAATAAGCATTTTGTTATAGACTTTTACTGCCTTGTTTTCAGAATAAAAAACTTTACCTCTCTCAGTGACAGCTTATTGGCTCCGAACCGTAGTTGAGAACATGCTGGCTTATTTACATTAATTTTAGCTTGGCTTGTTACTAGCTGGTAAGCAGCTTCTGCAGGAGGAAGAATGGCGAGGTGTTCGGTTGCCACTCACCAACAATGGCTTTATTGCAGCCAACATGGCCTTCTCATGAGGTTTAACAGCAGTCCTGAGCTTATCGAGACGCTTAACTCTGCTGACTATCATCACTCTTTGCCACCTGCCACTCTAAGACAGCTGCTTCCCTCCATATACACACAATGAAGCACTTGTCACACACTCACAGGTTACCCACAAGGCCACTGGCCTTAAAGGGCCAAAAGGGTGAGCCGCTAACACTGAGGTGGGTTTGCCTTCTAAGGACATGACACTCACTTAAATACACTTTTAATTCACTTTGAAGTAAGGTATATTTCCAAGTTGGCAATCTGAATCACACACAAGGGCCCCCTCACCTCACACTGCCTGCACTGACTATATTTACGCCCCTGGCCCTGAATGTTTACAACATTTGCAATTACTGTTGGTAATTGCAACCAAGCTTATTAGCTTGATTTGTGCTCATATGATGCATATGTCTAAACAGAGTGGTGTTTAAAGGAGTAACACAGATAGGGGCCCAACAGCTCTTTGTGGCCCCCCAACATGTTAATCCGGCCATGCTTGTTGCAGATTTATTCCCAATAAAACAAGCTCAATGCTTTCAACAGAACTTGCTGAAGGTTTAATAATGTACGACAGAATGTTGGAGAGTAAAATGAGCACAGTGTAACCCTAGTTTGGGGACAGTTTTCACATGCACAACAGTCGGTTTGCAGACGCGTAGGCTGGAAGAACCCTCAACCAGCTAACCACCCAGCTCTCCTCTGAGCTCGGCGCTGATTGGCCACGATCGAGTAAAGGCGGAAGTCTACAGAGCAGGGGGATTCCCCGAGGGAAGTTCCCAACTCAACCAGGCTATGTAAAACATACATTGCCATATCCTCTCCGGCGCTTCGTAACTTTGCATCTGAAGATTAGGCGACGACGCTGCGGTGGTGTCAAAACAATAAATTCGACTTTAACAGTGACACGAATGAAGGTAAGAGGACACACACTCACTGGCAGCGAGGGAAACTGAGCCGCGGAGTCGTTGCTCGGTCGCTTTATCCGCCACCGGTTGAATGAGCTATGGCTAACCGGTCACTTACGGTTTAAGGAATACGGAACTGTATGGATTAGGTTTTAAATGTCTCTTTAAAGTGCTTCCCTGTTGTGCCTCGGTGGGCTCGAGCGTTACTGTTAATGTAATTTACTGTGGCTTCATCCAGGAGCAGCTGGTGTGACAGGTAGTGTGTTGCTGTGACATTTCTAATGAATATTGATCCATAATTGATGAGCAGCTTTGGGTGAGACTGACATCAACCTCTCTCTTGTTTTGCATCATCTACTACACTACTACAACAGTGAGTATGGGGCTGCAGTTGTCCCAGAAAAGTTGTTTGAAAGTTGACACTGGAAGACAACAGGTAGAAATGTAAAGTTTGTTTAGGTCAGTGGTCCTGGACTAGTTGTGCAAGAAATTGCAAGTGCTTTCAGTGCTTTTCAGTGGCTCTGTTGCTCATCATTTACAGAACTAGAACAAAGCATTGATTGTTGAAAGTGAACACAACTTTGCTTTTGCATGTAAGCTGATATTCCACTGGAAGTGAAAATAATCTTCCTGATAATCAGAGACTAGGAAGTATGTCAGTTTTGTCATTGCAAAAGTAGCTGACATACCGTTATGTGTAGTAACATAAAACTCCTCAAAAAAGGTCCCTAACTCCATGCTCTCTTCACCAGTCAAATAAAAGTGCAGCCTTTGGCAGTGCATTTTATTTGGTATGTCTTAATACAAGTTGTGATCTCACCCGTAGGGCTCATGTCTGCTGTGTCAGGGATGATTGTGGAGCACACGGCATGGAAAGGAACATCGGAGACCAGCTCAATAAAGCTTTTGAAGCTTATCGCCAGGTCTCCATCGAAAAGGACAATGCTAAAAAGGAGCTGCAGCAAATGGTAACGACACATGGAGCAAAACCTTTTCAAACTTTTGTGTGAAATGAGCCAAACATTCCTAATATAGCAAATAAAATAAGTCACAGAGTAGCTTGTAAAGTGTGTTTACTTGTTTTATTTTTATTGGCAGTCACATAGCAAGAAGACATGATTATTAGTTATAGGCCAGATTGCAGATATTGGTGCTAAAAAAAATAACCTCGTTTTTACAGAGTGAATATTATGAGCGATACACTCAAAAACTTCAAAAGCAGATAGAGGACCAGCAGCAGTTGATTTCAAAACTTGAAGCTAAGTTATCAGCAACAAGACAACCATCAGGTTAGTGAGACGTGCCAGATGATCTCTCTCTGTTCATATGCCGACAAGATCATTTACTCTCCTATCGCATTGCATTCTGGGCATTGATACTGGATTGTCATACATTTCACAGAATCTGTTTCATCTAGCATTGCCTCCTGTTCAAAATGTTAATTTCCTTTTTTTTGTATTCTAAGCAGAGATGAAATGTGAGCCTTGCAACCATCTCCTTGATGGGGCCAGCGCCTATAGGAAAATGCAGTACCCGGTATGTTTGCTGTGCTCTTTCTTTGTGAAAACTGCAATATGAATGCTCTGAAACTGGTTTTTCCTCATTCTACACCTTGAAAATATGCATGAGCATGCATATAACTTCCTCTCATACACAAACACATGTTGATAGTACTTCTGGTGGATGTTGTTGCACTTGTGTCAACAAGGATGTTAACTCAACCAGTGGGAAGTTAATGTAGCAGTAACTGTGAGGCTCAAAAAATGGTTCATCCACATGTGTTTTGTACTGTCTGACAACTTTTGAGGACTGCTGTTGTGACTGTAAGGTCTCAGTGTTATCTTTTGAGTAAATCAGGCTTAAAATATTTTGTTTTTTGTGTGTGTTTCTAATGTTTACACAGCTCTAAAGCAGAGCGCATATAATTACACATTAGTCAATCGATATCCTTTGCTTGTTGAGTCATTCGCTCTGATAAGAAGGGAATGCCCACGTTCCATTTAATTGTTTTCCAAAGATTCAAGCAATAGAGGAAGCCTAAGATTTCATTGCTGCTGTAATAGTGTCCACCCTCTGTTTTACTCCACACAAGGTGTATCCACTTTTACTTCACCAGATGGTGCTAGAGGATAATATCGCCTGCACAGTTCAGCAGCTTGAGCTTTATTGTTCAATACTGAACAGGCCAGGAAACATTTTTTTTCAGTGGTAAATGTAAATCTGTGATGTGCAAATCAAACTGCAGATGCATTTACAATATGCCTTTGGATAATTGTTGCTAATGATGACTGTAAATGTAATGTGTCTTTTTGCAGGAGAATATGGGCACTGTTGCTGTTCCTCCTAATATGCCAGTCAGCAGCAGCAGCGTTGACTAGTATGTGTCTCTCTTTGCACCAAACCTTTATTTTATAAATGAAAACCATGGATGTTACAGTTAAAGATGGATTTTTTCCCCCCTCACTCTTTATTTTTTTTTGTTTGTCAGTCAGGACATGCTGGATGCATTTGAGGCAATTCAAGGGAAATTCCGGCAGATTCGCACTCTAACCAGAAGACAAAAAGATCACCTAAAAAGATTCCAAGGAGGAAACGATGCATCAAATGGTAATGATAATATTTACTAAATATTACCTGCCTTTTTTTTTTTGTATGGCCTAAATCAACGTGTTTTCTTAATTCAATTACTTAAAAGAAAATGTGCTAAATTGAAATAGGTTTGTATATGTCACAACAACTTGTGAGTTAACTTGCTTTTGCTTTGTTCTTTGAGATAATTACATAGCAACACCTTAACTAGGGATGTACACGAATGCCTCGTTGCCCTTTGGAACCATGGCTGGCCACCTCTGTTTGAAAAAATGGTCGATAAACACATTTAACAAGTCCACTGACAAATGCATGATGATGGCTCTCCATGCTACATGTATAATAAATAATACATATATAATTATACAGTAATGAATATATAGTGGGATGCACAAATGTGTGTGTGTGTGTATATATATATAGATACTGTGTGTTTATGTGTGTGTGTGTGTGTGTGTGTGTAAAATAATGGTTACATTAGATATATAAAAGGTTACATATTTCTAGTTACCCTGTCAAAAATGTATCAAGTAATGTAACTATTTTAATTGTTTAATTGAAGTACTGTTGCATATGACATTTTATTACTTTTTGGTAACTCTTCTAACAAATACTTAAAACTGGGCAATAAAGTTGAAAAGCCTGAAAAACACAAGTGCAAGTGTTACACTCAAATTTGTCCCAGGGGCACTGCTGACCCACGCTGTCCAGAAATATGCTGAAAGAAGGTGTTCCTGCATGGAAAGATGCACAGCGACAGAATAATGTTTATATTCTACATATAAGCTTGTTACTGAAAATAATATATTCAGATGTAACCCCTTTTTATTACAAAGGGGTTAAGATACACTCCACCAGATTACACAGTTTGTAATCAGCAACATTTTGATTTGTAACTCTGATTTTATTTCAGGTTTGACTCAGTAACGGTAATGGCACTGTTACATTCATTAAATTACAACTAGTTACTCCCCAACACTCTGAATATATGTGTCTGAATATAGATATATATAAATGTATACACACACGCGCATATACAGAGCGACAGAGTGTATATATACAGTGTGTGTATATGTATATATGAAGGAGGGTTATATCTTCATGTATGCAACTTCTCCAGTCGTTGCCAAGCTCAAATGTCATTAAAGACATAGCTGGAATATGTCAACATGTCGACCGAGACAGAGGAACTGTGTAAAATCTCATGTTTTTCTGCCGTCTGACAGATCAGCGGTTCTCCATGCCCATCCAGTGCACAGACCGTACAGCAGAGAGACCCTTCTCCTCAGCGCCAAGGTCAGCAGTGGATATCCCACTCCCGCCTACGTCTCTGGCGTCCCGCGGCGCCAGCCCCGAGGACAGGGACTTAGTAGACTCTCTCACCAAACTCAGTGTCAAATTCCCGCCCTCTGCGGACAGTGAATATGACTTCCTGAACAGTGCTCCGGAGAGACACATTGGTCTGACCATGCCCACAAAGCGGCTTCTCAGCAATGTCCCAGCCACGCTGACCGTGGAAGAGGAGCCCATGGAAATGCCCATGCCTTTTGTCTACCCTCCATCCCCCTCCCTCTCAACATCATCTTCGCTCTCCCAGGAGAGCGTGCGGGGACCCCAGCAGGTGAGAATCACAAGAGAAGGTCTGAGAAAACTAGTAGCAAATTATCAGTCTCTGATTGGTCTTTGCTAATGGAGGAGTGAAACAGTGTGAAGTCCAAAAAAAAAAAAAAAAAATCCCCTTGGCTTAACTTGAAACGTATTACTGTGTAATGTGTGCTGATTCTTTTTTTACTTAAGCATGGATGCTCTGGTTATATTTGGCATCTTTGCTGCAAAGTGTGAGCCAGATGGAAGCACATTACAGTGTCTGAATCTGATGAAACAAGTATGATGGTTAAGTGGGATTTTATTTGCTGATGTGTGTAAATGCCTAATAAAGAAATTGTGAATGACATGCAGTAAGATCTTAAAGTTGGTCCAGTTTTTCATAATATGATTCTTTCCCTGGATTACATCAACACGGGTGTTTATTATAGGCAAGGCTGGTTTGATGGTGTGGTTGAACACATAAATAGTAAGATAATTAAACACTTGAGAATAGCCTTTTGTCTTTACTGTTGTGGAGTATTTGTGCAGACTATTGGGTTGATATGTTCTTGTACTCCTTAAAGCAACAGATACTTCAACTTGAAGGCCAAGCGCTCCAGCATGCTTTAATAGAGTGAGTGTTAGGCTTGTTAAGAGCATGAATAATATATTGTTTTCTTTGGTTCGCCCTGCTCTGCAGCCTCTCTGGAGCCCTGAGCTGTGTGATGCAGTTGATGTGAGGACAGAGCTGGCGACGTCTCAGAGCAGCAGCCCTGATAAATGTGCTTTCTGCCACGCTGTGGTTCCTCAGGACCGAATGAACAGCCACCTCTACTCGCATTTCTCCCCTAAGAATGAAGCCGACAACTGACAGTGGATGCAGAGACTGACGGGCCCAAGGCCACAACTACTCCAAGACTTACTGAATTCAAGGTGTAGTCCTGCCTGCCGTGAAGAACATGCGCTGTACTGGATTTGAAATGACACTGCAATAAGACTTGAATCCATTTATTTAATATTGAAGAATTGAATGGTACACTTTTTTGCCCAATATATTTTTCTAATATCACGCTGAGATTTTACTCTAGTACTAAGTGATGACGATTCATATTATGGTATATATGAGCAAATAAAACCAACATTTACTCTTTACTTTTTTATCATTTGAATCGTTTTCAACACGCCAATATAAAACAGGTAAGGGTACTCTAAGTGTATCCATACATAAAAACATAAGGTGGATTTATTATCATTCTCTCTGCAACATGTTTGAACATAATTTGCATCAATAACCAGTAACAAGTTCCTCTTAGAAGAATTACATTTCACTTTGTAAATAGAAATTTGCAATAATTTCTGTTGAAATAAGACACCTTTGCCTCCTTTTCATGTTAGCAGCCAGATTTTATATCTCGCAGAACAACAGTATGTCACGTATTACAAATGACAGCATGCATCAAATCACTCAAACAGTAACCAATCTTTTCCAGAGCTGTTGACATGTTGATTAGCACTATTTTAACTAGCACTATATTCCCTTCGTTCGTCCGTGTTGTGTACTTCAACCAGGGAAATCTGAAACATCTGTATGTCATTCTTGATGCAGAGTTGGGAATATTTCCAGCTTTGAAATCATTTTAATAGGTAGCATGCCACACATTCATTAAAATTATCTACACAGATGGCAACACATGCCATTAGGCACAACCTCATTGTTAAATCAGATGCTCAATTACCTTGCTATTTGTATAGTAATGAATTTACCATAGGCAATATTATACTGTATTAATGTAGGCACATTTATTTTAATGGACACATGAACATTATATGATGATTTGACTCTAATAATTCTATAAAGTGAAACAATGAGACATCCCAGAGGTTTCAAATGACATTATAGGCTAATATTAATAATTGCTGGTGATGGAAAAATGTGACCATCACACAAAATGTTAAAGAGACTGAACAGGACAGGTTATTGTAATATGGAAATAGAACAGATGATGTTTCAGTCACTGACATATTTGTACAGTATGTACAGTACCTAACATTTGACTAAACCTGAGTCTTTTCTAAACAGCAGCATCAGCTTTTGACTTTGGCAGTATTTATTCACACCTTTGCAAACAATCGCTGTGATTTTCACCATTCAGCGTGATGATGTTTGAGGAAGCGGGGACACTGTGTGTGTTGGAACACTGCGTTGTGCAGAGAGGACCTTGCAGCCCTTCAGCTATGGGCTGGTAACACTTATGCTGGGTAGATGAGCTGGTGTGAAGACTGCAAAACAACCTTTTTTCCTCTCTTTACAAGTGTTTGGTATTATAACTCACTTTCCATAATCAAATACTGCTTAATAGACTGATTGATTTGCTACATCAACCTTAACTGATATTTTGCGCTGCGCATTTCACTGTGTTTCATAAATAGCTCAGATGGGTGTAAAAAAAATGTGATGTGGTAATGCCATCAACTATTCCCAACTAGTGAGTCATTAGACCGAGATAGAAGAGCACTGCTAAAACACAACACGTCATCCACGTGAAGGAAAAGAGTGATCATGCATAACGTGTCTTTTGGTCTATTTACAAAGGTGAATTATTACATGCTGCATTTTTATTTTGGAGTGACATAAAGCACGTAATTTTACATTTCACATCACATCATGGACACTGAGGAGAGAATTTATTCTGATTTTTTTTTTTGGCAAATACATATCCCTAATGATCCTCTCTGCTTAATCTGTGAAGAGTCGAACATTGTGCAGCCTGCATGCTTTTCTCTCTGGGATCATGAACAGCTGCTTGCTCATAATTATGTTGTCATTCATTGTTATTTGGAAGAGGAAACTCGTACTGACAGCTAGGATTTTTTGTGTGTGAATCACCGTACACTGTATATATGTACGTGCTGGTGTATACAGTAGTGTGGACTGTTTTTTGAAATTCCACTTTAGCTCTAAGCCTCAGCTATCGCCATAATTTCTAGCAGAATATAGATATATGTGCCATATTTCTCTGTGGGATATTTACTACCAGAGGCAGTACATTTGAAATAGATTTAAGAGCTATAAAAAAATGGAAGAGGACAAAAAAAGAGAGGGATATGGATTGAGACGGAGAAGTAGCAGGCTGATTACAAGGTGTCAAAATTGCCAGGAGCAAGAAGGTGAAAGCAATCAGGGGTGAGAAGAGTGCAGCATTCGTGAGGGGCAACTAATTATCCATCTCATTTGTGGAGAGAAGCATTTGAGGCAGCTCTAGCCCACTGAATGGTGACAGATTGGTGCGGAGGAGAGGGGAGGTGTTAGAACAATGGAGCCCAGCTCACCATCATTACTGCATGCTAATCAGCAGTGCTTCTGCACCACCAGTCGGTGCTGCGGAGAGTTCGGGGAGACAGGGAAGTCACCGGCTTCAGTGGGCCACAGTCATTTTCGAGCAGACATGAGAGGAAGGAAACTAATGCACAGTATAGCTGCCGGCACTTATTTGAGCTTGCAGGTTATCTTATGCAGAGTCTGATCTCTGTGGCCTATGTTATCAGCTTGTACTTGAAAGATGAGCTGATGGTACTGAAGTGTTTTTGAGTAGATTGATTCGAAAATAGGTCACTATGGTGTCATACAGAATATACATAATGTCATTAAAAGTTGAAATCAGTAAAATAGAAATATCTAGTAATAAGTTTTAAGATTTTGAGATCAGACAGTGAAAATTCAATTTAAATGTCCACTGTGGTATAGACCCAGACGTCCATGACACTTAGTAAATGCACGTGCTGTCTCCAAATGCAAATTTAAAATTATGAGCAATGAAAAAACAATAAAATGGCAGCAAAAACTAAGCAGCAAAAAGCATAGTAAACGAAACAAGAACAGGCTATATGTATATATATACATATATATGTGTTTATATATGTGTGTGTGTGTGTGTGTGTGTTATTGCTTCACAGAACAAAAAACCCCCCACTATTCTAGGGCTTTAATTGTTTTTAAAATAGATTTTAAAAAGACATACTTTATTGGCACACATGCAGAACTGACTGATAAAGAAATTTAAATCAGATTCAGCATTATTATTTCATGAAATATTATATATATCTATATCTATCTATCTATCTATCTATCTATCTGTCTATCTATCTATATCTATATCTATCTATATATATATATATATATATATGTATATACACACACACACACACACAGATATACATATATATATATATATATATATATATATAATAAAGCTAATTTGCATGCATGCATGCAGCACATTTCTTAGCATGTCACTTGCTTTGTTAGTTATATTCAGTTGTGCTCAGGGTCATGTATGGCTGCAGGCAGGGCTGCTACACAACAATATCGTGTTCAAAAATGCAGCTATTTAGCCTCTTTCTGCACGCAAAATCTGCAGTCATTCTGTAAAGCAGTAACACTTGTTTATAACTACAGTCTAAAACACAAGTTTTGTCTAACGGTAAGGTTGAAATATCCAGTGTTGATTAACATAAAGCACTATGCCCTTAAAAGTGCATTGCATTATGCAGTTGTGCACAAAAAGGTAGTACCAAAAGTCAAACGTTGTCACCGGCATGGCTGTGCCCCTGTCCCTCCTTTGTGTTTCCCTGTGTTCCCCACTCTTCCTGAATCTTCCTCGTCCCCAGTTTCCATCTCTGCGACTGTGTGTCTTGTTTCCGTCATGCTGTTCACCTGGACCCCGCCTGCCAGCACACCTGGCTACAATCAGCTCGTCACCTGTCCTGCATATTTATCCTGGCTCTTCTCCCACCTGATTGTTGTCATAACTATTGTAAAAGCTACGCTCAGGCCTCTAGCTTAGGAATCCTTGTGAATAGTTTTCCTCGGTAACCTGAACTAATGCTTGTTTACAAGGGTGTAGATTTTGTTTCTATACTGAGGGACATACACATGAAATGGGGGGTCTTGGAGTCCTCCCCCATGAAATTTGGACCATCAAACTCTTCATTTCCTGCATTCTGGTGAATTTTTAATGCACAGAATTTTTTCAACATCAATGCCTTTAATTTTGTTGAAATACAAGTTCCCTTCTGATGGGGGCGGGGGTACAAATGCACATATTCCAAATATTAAGGGGGGCATGTCCCCTGTGTCCACCTCCCGAAGTCTATGTCTACATTTGTTTGTTTGCTTGTAGTGGTTAACACTGTCGCCTCACAGCATGAAGGTTTTGGGGGTTTGAACCTGCTGGCTCGGGCCATTCTGTGTGAAGTTTGCCTGTTCTTTGTGTTAGCGTGGGTTGTGAACTCTAAATGAACCCAAATATGCGATTGAATCCACCCTTCCACTCTCACCTTTGCCCAGTGTCAGCCCAAATGTCAGCAGGGACTGACTCCACCCTCCCTGTGACCCTGAATAGGATAACACGTTACATATCCACCTCAAGGGGTTATAGGCAATGAATGGATAGTTTGATGGATAGGCATGTGTTCCTCCTTGCCAACCTTCTCTCCTTTGCTACCTCTACCTGCCACACTGCGTAGCCATCCTCCACTCCACCTCTACCGTCTCCAGCCATCCCTCCTCTCCAATCCATCTCCATCCACAGCAGCATTACAATTAACCTGTTAAACTTCTCTACCTCCGCATCAGTGTCCTGCCAGCGTCCTCCTAACTACACCAAAACAAACACTGGAACCTGTTATTACTACCAAACTGCTTGACAGACCTTTTGGATTACACTAGCAACTGTTATTGTTTTTTAATGCTTCTGAGGAGGGTTTGTTTCTATCATTAATGGTTGTAGACACAGCTGTAAAGCAGGCTGATATTTTGGGGTTTGCAAAATAGTAATAGTCAATTTTAAGTGTAAATCTTCTGTAATTTAATGTGGTTAAAATAATGAATTTATCCTTTTAATTCTTTTTTTTATTCACCAGTACTTATTCTATCTTCCTGCTTTTCTTTTTACACCACTGGCTATTTTTAAACTGTATAAAATACATATACAGTAGTTCATCATTCACAGTTACCTTCACTAGCTCTTGTTTTTCTATAGGCATCACATCTGTGTATGCCTGGTAATTGATATAAAAAAATGAGTGTATAAAATATACATTAAAATAACAACAATGTTTTGAATATCTCAACTCTATGAAACAAATAGATCTTTATTGGCCAGTAATTGGATTATAATTGCAGTAGACAATAGATGAAGCGCCACTCCACTAAGTCATTATCTTAAACAATTACTCTTCTAAATATTTAAACAATGGTTATCAGATCGTGCCATTGCCAAGAAGATGTAACACAAGTGGGGAGGTGGGGGGAGGAGATTGTTAAAGGGTTTAATCAAATCGAAACAAAACAGAGAGATAGCAAGTGGATTAAGGTCACCTGGCTGGAGTGCCCTCTTCACATCAATGTCATTTCGATAATTAACAACTTTGGAGAGAAGCATATTCAACTGTCTGTGCACTGGTCACCGTTGGCATGAGAGACTGCCAACTCTCATGGCGTTGCGAGCTGAGAGTATCACCTCACAGTTGTCTTGCCATGCGTTGGGCTCCTCATGCTCTCTGTGCAGCAGTGGTGGAGCTGACTTTGTGTTCGATTAAATGTGTTGAAGCCATCGCTGCCTGTGCAGAGTCTCAGAACAGCCTCCCCTCTCTCCATTGTGTTTGTTTCAGTGCTGGTCTGAGAGCCCTGATTTCTGGAGCAGAGATTTGGCAGTCACAGCAAGTGATGACAGAGGCAGTGGTGAGATCGCACCCAGAACCCCAAAGGAGGCTCACATTTCAGGCGGATGAGGGGCTCGTTCAATACACAGAACACAAAAGCGCTGATCAGTGGAGCCTGATGATGCCATTGTTCTGAAAATCACATTGTTCTGCCGCCACAGCAAAGACTACTTTTATATGTTTAGTTGTGGAGGGTGGGAGTGTTGGAGGTTTGTAAACTTCTGAACTTTTTGAAGACACTTGGCTGCCAATTTGAAATAACTGTACGACTGAAAAGTCTGGCTCTCAAGATGTCATCCTCCTGCTATCTTATTGTCGCTGTTAAATCAGTGTAGGTTGTTTTTTCCTCTTGACACATGGGGGTGGGATGGAGCATGTCGATGTTTGTGGAATGGTAACTCGCAATTCAAGGGTTAAGGCAGCATGAAAGAATCCATTCTCGGTTTAATGACCTAGCCTTGCTGGGCGAGGACGACAGGGAACATGCTCTTGACTTGTACTGAATTTGCCAATTAACACCTCCAATAACAGGCTGCCTCTGAACATCACCAATGTAGAGAGAGGAGGAGCAACTCTCATGCACTTTGTTTTTCAGCCTCTGATCCTGTAATGATAAGGTCTGTGATTTCTCCATGCACTGAAAATGATTTTGCCTTATACACTGCTTGCAAAAATTTCCTCTCATTTTGCATGAATAGCTTTCGAGATAAATTCTCACTTCATGAGCTGTGCAGCCAGTGACTGGCAATGATGTTGGAAATATTTTATTTTTCCACGTGCTGCTCGAATCCTTATGTAGTTGTTGGACATTCTATTTTTCGCACATGCCCATATGGCCGTGTGCAGCTTCAATTAGACACATGGCTGGTAGCTAAGATACACCGTGCTTGATTGGCTTTGTCCCTTATTATTGTTATACATGAAAATACAAAACAACAGCGCCGTCCTCAATAGATATATCTGAAAAGATCTGTCCCCTCAAATAAGGTTCCCCCGTTTTAGTCACCCCTCTGGTTTCACACATGCTTATCAGACTCCCAAACAACACCTAGCACAGGTGTGAATATCAAAATCCCCAGTGAAAATCACAGTGGGTCCTCGTGTGTTGTCCTCGGAGTCCTCTTACATGCAGCAGCGGCTTTTGCATTGGGGCTGAGATGCTGCTGGCTAACGGCAACTGCAGAAACACCTTTGGCTAAGTGTAAGGTGGACATCCTTACACCAAATGTGCTTAATGACTGAAAAACTGCCACCCAGATCTAATTGAAAAAGGCGCCTAAGTGTACAGTAGCTGGTTATTGCCCAGTACAATCACACTGTAACACAGTATTTTCACAATTCATTAGCAGGTACTTTAAGAATATACAATAATTGAAAGATGGCTGCATAATTGATAGCAGTTCACACCATAGGGAAAGTGCAGTGATCCATCTAATGATAGCAATAAAGTGTAGTGGGTTACAACGACGAAGTTAACACTCGAGGTGTGAGCTGTGTACAGTTGTGACGACAAAGGCCTCATCCTAACACTTTGTCAACATAACAGATACAAACACTGCGAAGATGTTAGTCATATTCATATCAGTTGGGCTGAAGAGATTCGCAATGTACCTCCTCGAGGTTAGCAGATCATAGCTCTCGTATTCTCATGCTGACCACCTTTGTGTCACGAGGAGACGGATGTGAACCTTGTTAGAGATGCTACATACAAATCAATTCATTTATTCAGTGTTAAGAAACCATCTGGCTTGATTAAGAGCTGAAAGTCATCCTGGCAGGCCAGTTTCCTGACTGACACCTCATAGAATTGGTGGGAGGACGGCTTCATTTACCGTCCCTGCTCAGCTCGGCTCGGCTCGGCTCGGCTCAACATCTCGCTGTGCTATAAGCTCAGATATGAACCGAAAAGTCCTCCGCAAGCTCCGTTCACCTCGAGTCTTTGTTACAGCATTAAACAGATTCAGCATATCTGGGTTGTTGTTTATTAGTCTTAGATAGTGAGATATAACACTTTTTGTGTTCTCTTTGTGGAAGCTGTGAAAATGGCACGCCATATGTAATACACTTGCTTGCTGTTGGTCTTGCCAATTCCCCCAAGATCAGTCATTCCTGTGCCAACGCTCACACTCTCTCTTTGTCCTTGTGATTCGATTGAGCTTTGTGGATTGGATGGCTTTCTTTTCGATGCTGTGTCTGGTGTTTAGTTGTTGATTTGATGTCACTCGCGGCTCAGTTAAAATAACCATTTGAACCAGAACATACGTGTTCAGATATACCTCCAAGCACATTTGTTATAATCAGTCAAAGATAGTAAAAGTGCTGATAAAACAGGAGGGAAAAAAAAACACAGTAAACAGGACAGCAAATGGGAGACAGGTATGGATAAACCAAAGCATGTTCCTGGAGTGTTTTCCCCCTTCTAATCCTGCACAAAACAAATTGGCTGCATATTTTGTTCACACCTTTTGTAACCTGGGGATAGCGAGCGCAATTCTCCCTCGTCATACCTGTGACAACAACCTGCAAAGTGCTCCCAGTGCCCTAATCTGCGAGGTAGAGACCTGCTGCTGCTGCTGCTGCTGCTGCATGTAGATGTTGTTTTCTTCTTCCTTAGCCACTTGTCCTTGTTTTTTTTTGTGTGTGTGTGTTTTTTTTTTTTTACGTTTACACACCCACCAGAATCACACAAGGTAAAAGAGAATATGCGAGTGTCTCACAAGCTACCAATTTTTTTTTTTTCCTCGGAAACATGGTAGCGCTCAGTGGAAGGCAATAAAGGCATACTGATGGTGTTTGATTTAGAAATGGCAGTCAGACCATGATTTTAGCATCAACAGATGGCCAGTAGATTGGTTTAAATGAGTAACACCACTGCCTGCTTTAGAGTTGGCTCAAGTAGTAGAGTAGTGTACTACTGTCTTATCATATCTCCTTGTGTGAATGATGATGTCACCATGATAGATGCTACTCAAGTGGGATCAGACCTACTCAGTGATGCCTGTAGAGACCAGCTCTGGGAGATCCCTGTCTGGCTGCATTATTCAACAATACTCCTTACCTCTCCCAGGGAAAAGGGACTGTTGAATATTTGAAAGATAGAATTTGATTTTTTATTTAAGTGTATAGACGTAGATGGGAGCAGGGGGGGAAGAAAATAGAGATAGTGCCAGTCGGTGCAGCCTGGATGGTCACCAAGGCAACTTGCCGAGTTTTTCTAACTGATCTACGGGACTTCTTGGCCGTCTCACTTGGGGGACGTTTTGGAAAAGTGGGCTTCTTCGAGCGCCTTTTGACTGCGACTACGAGTTGACGGATCATTGATCATTTTACTCTCATAATTATGGCCACCACTAAGTTAAAAATTTGATGAAACCTTCCTGCACAGAGCTTTTCAGTCACCTGGATGTCTACCTCTTTTAAGGCTGCACCAGCTGCTGCGCCCATGACACGCTGCAAAACATTTCTAGAGCTCAAACTGTAGTGTAAATGGATACATCATCAATTTTCAGCCAGCTTTGTATCATAAGAAAGTGGGTAGTATGTGTAAATGAGCTGTGGTAAACTTCCCTCCATCTTACCAGCACCCAGATCTCCCTGCTCATCTCAGATCCACTGGATGATAGGATTTTCACTGGCTCTTGGGCTGTTGCTCAAACTACAGCTTGTACTTCCACATTTTCGTGTGGCCTGCCACCACGGACACAAAGACTATGGAAATGGATAGAGACTCAAATGCAGGCCAAACTCAGATCAAACAGTGAAAATAGGCAGAGTTGATCAAATATGAGTCAAGATTCTGTTGCTGTATTGCCTATTTGTCACCTAAAATGTCTTAAGAAACATATTTTAGTGCACTGTATGGCT
Organism: Cephalopholis sonnerati; assembly: GCA_019142605.1. NCBI lineage: Eukaryota > Metazoa > Chordata > Actinopteri > Perciformes > Serranidae > Cephalopholis > Cephalopholis sonnerati. Next base: position 21,277,928 of record JAGQAX010000012.1, read on the forward strand.
GTAACATGAGAATATGTGGACATGAAGCGGGCGCCATACTGTTTCCTGTACTGTGAAAACAAAGTCTGAAAATACTGAGATCAAACAGTGAAACAAAGAAGTGCTGAAAAAGTATGAATCAAGATTCTGTTACTGCTCATTTCTCTCCTAATATGTTTTCAGAAACATATTTTAGTGCACTGTTTGGCTGTAATATGAGAATTTGTGAACAAGAAGCGTGCACCATACTGTTTCCTGTACTGTAAAAACAAAGGCTGAAAATACTGAGATCAAACAGTGAAACAAAGAAGTGCTGATAAAGTATGAATCAAGATTCTGTTACTGCCTATTTCTCTCCTAAAATGTTTTCAGAAACATATTTTAGTTTACTGTTTACCTGTAATTCAAGATTGCTTGTTGTGGAAAAATGCTAGTAAGTGTAACTTCAGCTGGACCAGTGTTTATTGGACCGGTGCGGTGCAGTGCATTCTGGTAGTTGTAGGTTTTCTATCTCTTGAGCTACAGCAAATGTCACAGTCTTTGTCTCTGCTTTCTCTGGTCATATAGCACCATTTTCAAAAGTATTTTCATTTCTTACCAGCATAGACAGCCCAGTTTTATTAAAAGTACACCTTCTCCAGCAGGGAAAAACTTCTTCAAGTGTGACTTTAGCGCTATTAAGACCTTTCTAAAATTTAAAAATTAGTAAAAGCTCCTGAGTCTCCTCTGGACTCCTGGGCTGTTTTGTTAAATTGAATGTATCAATATTTCAGTCGCAACATAAGAAAGGAAATCTGCTCATTGATAACGTACCAGACATTGTGCCAGACAGTGATAGCCTATTTGCAGAACGGCAGCGTAAAAAAAAAAAAAAAAAAAAAATCATGGCTGCGGAACCACTGCTCAGATCCTGACGAGCCAAGCTGAGTATCGATCCATCTGGCTCTGAAGACACTGTCATGTCACCTTTGCATTTAAGTGTTATCTTGTCAGCTTCAAATGATCTAGCTGTCAGATCTGGAAAAAGCCGGCCTGTGTGATGTTGCTTTGTCTCTAATGTCCAGCTGTTGCTACAACAGCCTGCACCAGCACGATATTTGAATCCAGTGTTTAGACTGTGTTTTGCATATGTCTACATTAACATGTCTGTCTCCCCTGATCTTGATATATATGGCTTTATCATTTTTGATTGTGTCTTTGTAAAATGCTTCTCAGTCCACATTATGCATGACAGTGGATTTTAAATTCCACAGCTTCAGTCAGTTTTTCCTCAGTGTCACCTACTCCCTCACATAATTAAAAAGACAACTTACGATGAATGTTATCAGAAGCTCAAACTGAGTGCAAATTGCTTCAAAATTGATTCCGGCTTTACTGCACGTGTAACTGATAGTAAAAGGTTGGGAATCCAGCTTTGTGGTGAAAGGGCACAAAGTCTCTCCACCAAGGTGTGGTAACAGGGTGAAAATTTGAAAGCAAATTCGCTCCCTGCTAATGTAGCCCACATCGCCCCTAATGATAACACACCCACTGCATTGCACTCACAGCACTAATTTTCATGTTTTCACTCACATTCGCTGCAAACGTTTTTTAGCTGTTCTATGATTTATCTTCTCCTTCTTTTTTTTTTTTCCTTTTCTCACACACGAATCAGTGTCCAACATCTAATTTAGTCCCAGTGTAGCGGCTTTCGTTTCCTGGTCATTTAAAGAGTGGATCACTTCCTGAAGGCTACTGGAGATGCTGCAGGCCGGAGAGCGTGTCAGGCTGCAATAAGGGCAACAGTAGGACACCAGCCAGTTGTTCACACTTGTTGGAGCATACCGGAGAGGCTCTGGAGATGGACTCTTCTTGATCATACGGTACTGTCTGTACTCCTCATCTATCTAAATCAGTGTGAAATAGTGACACTGTGTGATATATTCTATTTCTCTATGCCATTCCTGAAAGATGTCCTGTAGCACCTGTGCTGCTGTATGAATTAAACATTCATATTGCCCCCCCCTCCTCCACAAAAAAAGAAAATGGAACACTACATTTATTACCATTGTTAAAGTTTGTCAAGAAAAATAAACTGTTGTTTGTTTGTGACAGCCTGGATGTGAGCGACGGAGACATAAATCATGTCACATTTATTTTTCCTCTCAACTTGGAACATGGTTCTCTTCCCTGTAGAATTCAGAGCTGATCATTAACCTTTCTTTTAGTTCCTTCCCTTGCCTGGTCACATTTCCTCTCTATTTGGTTCCTGGCCCCATATGCCACTTTCCTATTTCCTGCCTGCAGACAGCAGGGAGTAGCTCTATTATCACCTTCCTAGAGCTGTCTTTGAATGTGAGAGGCAATTCCATTTCACTCAGCCATGGGGAGGAGGAGGAGGAGGAGGAGGTGGAGGAGGGAAAAAAACACACACACACCATAGAGCACAGAGAAATTGGTTTAAGGTTACTTCTTATGGTCGAATGTAAGACTATGTTGCTTATCCGCTCCTATTGCCTGGATTTAAGGATTATATGATGCACAGTTTGTTGAGAAGGCGCAGGTTTTTGTGGAATAGCTCCAAATCAGTACAAAGGTTAAGTGCCGTGTATCATGTCTTTATCGTCAGGTCCATTTAGAAGTCACCTTTTGAAATATTAACAATCCTAAAGCAGCTATATTACACTGCTGTGAAGCTGTGCTAAACATATCGAAGATGTCTCCGATTCCTCCACTCTCAAGTGTGTTCTCTCCATTTTGCGACATTTTACTCCAAGCCTGCGTTATTTTTGGGCTTCCCTAAGTCTTATCCCAGCTTTTATCAGCCTCTAGTTCTTTGGAATGGTAGGGCTCTTGACAATATTGCTCCTGGATAAATTAAACATGAGTTACGTAGAGTGATAATCTGTGGGCCTCTCTTTTCACACTGCATTCCCAATGAGCTGTGTGTTGGCCTGGTGTTGTTGCCTGTGATTTTAATGAAGATTATTCTTGTAACACGACAGTCGCCTGTTTGCTCCTATTCTCCCCCAAAATATTTTCTCCACAAACAGAGGATTTGGTGTTCTTTCGAGGGGGATCCGTGCAGCATTTGTGTTTTATTTGAAAAGTATTTCTGATGCAGGTTAATCACCAGTTTATTCATAATTAAAGATATTTAGGTGCCACACTTTGGATGTTGATTAATCAGATAACAGATTTTTGAGTTGTTGTTTTTAGAGTACACATTCATCATTATGTCTAACCTAGTTATCGATTAAACAATACGCTGGCAGACACAGCTGTGACTGGGTAATTAGTACTTATTTTCATCCTGTCTAAGCAATGCAGGCTCGCATCAAAAAAAAAAAAAAAAAAAAAAGGCAAAGCTTCAGCAACTGCATTGGAGCCTTCTGTTTTTCTATTGTTCCGCTTTATAGGGCTGATAGTGCTCGGGGAAACCTCCGAGGGTTCTCAAAGGAGTAAGTGCACACTTCATGGCATGGCCACTCTTAAAATGGAACTGATGTTTTATAAATAATTTCAAAGTTACAAACATCAGCCTCACAATCACAGCGATTCAATGATATTCATTTGGCATAAGTCAGTTTCATTTCTGTGTGCTTTTCATCAGAAATGGCTTAAAAAGTAGAGTTAGTCTGAATTTTTCATGCCGTGGGCTTACTGGGGACAGTGGCCATGTTCTTCACTTGCAGACGTCTGACAGTGCATGGCAGCAGAAATAACAAAATGGTCACAAACCCCAGCTGCACTCCCCGGGTCACACGGGCTCTTTAAAATTTAAAGAGACTAGCAACAAACCAAACAGTTGATAACGGGTCAGTAGCAGGTGATAAAAGAAGTTTTCGTAGGAACATTAGCTCTTCCACTAACTTTGTGATTCCTGACATTATATCCTCACCATTTGTTAAGCCAAATAATACACAGCAGAGAGCACAAGGCGGTTACTCTCTACGGGTGTGTAGTACCCGGAGGGTTCAAATATTTCACAAGTGTTACTTTGCTACAGAATTGGTACGAGACAAAATTCACACATTTATAATTATGCATTAATTTTACATTACCGTCATGTGTATTAACATTAGTCCTTTGAAAGGGGAGAGCTCAGTTGAGCAGTGTGTGTAGCTCATGCTGCATTCTCCCATAGATTTATACTATTACTTCCATAGGAGTGTGTTAATTACCACACTGTCATTGTCCTGTGATGTAGAAACAACTGACAGGGATAGAAAGACGTGAGATAAAAATAACTAACAACGACATCTGCTTTACCCTCTGCCTTATGCAAGAGATAAATAAATGTGGCACAGGAATATTAAGTGGCATATTGATGATCTTTCATCAAAGACTGTGGTTATGACCTTGTAATAAGCTGCATAATGAATGATAAAAACTATGTAATTAATTGAATTCAAGTAGTTTGTGACTATAAAACAACAACTTTGAATAAGCTGTGAAAATTATATTTACACAGTATACACAAATCTTTTTGTCATTTATGTTTCTGCAAACTGTAATGCAAGCTTTGTTCACTTATAATAAAGCAATTGGATTTAATGGGTAAATACTTCAGGAATATAGATATAAATCGTTGGCTTTTAATAAATCTCCAGATTAAAAAAGCACATGTATAAATATTTGTTTTTGGGGTGGATAATCTCTAGAGTGCAGGCTGCAGGTATGGTATTAGCACAGGAGCCATGTCACTTGTATTTCCACTGAACATCATGATCACCTGTTCTAATTGCTGTGAGCTTTGTGGTAAAGAATCACGGTTGGGTCAGGACATCAATAATGAGCAGGTGTAGGAGTGCACTTCTGCGTTGACGCGTGTCTCGGTGTGTCCAGGGAGGATGGCTAATAAGGGTTTAAAAGCCACAACTGTCCACTCCGCCCCTTAGCAGGCCTCCAGCTGTCTTCCCTGTCAGAGAGCACCCTGATTCCCTCTGACAGAGCAGATCACTGATGGCAAGAAACCCCAGGGGGGAAGAGTTATGATAGCAAAGCACAAAGCACCACCACACTTGATCAGATTAGTCATGCTAGTTAATTAAAGACTTAAGGTAAATACAGGTTTTGTGTTTCCCCTCCCTTTTAAATCAAAGAGCCTTAAAGAAAGGAAGAAATACTTCACTTTGATTTATTGATGGAAATTGCAATGTGACGTCTGGCAAACAACATATAAATAACTTAAAGGCCATCTTAAATGCATTCCCATGAAATTTTTAGTGCCGCTGTAATATAAGCCACTACCTGTCATGAATCCCAAATAACCTTGGCTCTATCCTCTTAGTTCAGCCCACTGTGCCTCATTCCTTATTACTGGCCTGACAAGGAAATGTTTACCCATCCGACAAGAGACAAGCCATTTCATAGTCGGAAAAAGCAATTTCACCTGACTGGAGTAGCACACTATGTCCCCATATCCTTGCTGGCTATAATTTTGTTGTCATTTTGTGTGCTGTGATCATATCATTGAAGTGACAGTGCTGGGCATTAGGTAAAGTCCCTAAGCCGGTGCTCACTTTCAGGCTTTTTCTCTCCTTGTCATTCACATTGATTAGATTAGACCCAGGTGGCAAGCAGATTCCTTTGGCACAACAATAAAAAATGGTGATGCAGTTGCTTGAAAAAAAAAAAGCACGTTGTTTTATGCTTAACTGAACACTGAACTGGTGTTATGGAAAATGTTTTTTTTCCACAGATAATAAAAGGCTATTTTTAAAGGAGATCTTTCAAATAGATTTGTTGCACTTGAATCTATTTTTTAATACTAAGCCTGCATTGATATATTGTAGATGTATACATGCACTTATTTGAATTAAGTTAAAAAAATTTGATGATTTTGAAGTACAAATAGCATAAGCACTGCTTATAGGGAGCGACCCAGTGCATTAAGCTCAGCTGGTCAATGGAGGGGTTGTATAAGGCAGGAGGAAGAGATCCTAATCTGCACCATGCTGTCTCCCCGAGGGACAAGGCTGGCCACGGGCATAACAAATCAGCCCCCCTCCTCTTTGGTTATGTCCACTAGCTGGCTGAGCCAATAGAAAGAAAGGACTTAGTTGGATAAAAAGGCACCACAGCACCTGGGGAAACAAACTGAGTAGCTGCACGGGTGATTCAACAATTGGTTTGTTCAGGGGAGAAAAAAAAAGGAAGCCCATTTTGCTTATTAAAGATCAGTGATGGAAGTGAACCATAATCCTGTAATGAGCAGAGCAGAGAGCGGCCTCCTTCGCTTGGGCACAGACAAGCCTGTGCTTGCATGTTTCACAGGAATAGATTGCTGGACCCTATAGCCGACTGTAATGACCCCTCTTGTTAGCTTCAGAGATTCATGGCTGTTCCTTAGAGATACAAACTCGTGGATGTACCCGCCAGTGAAACAGGCCTTGATTGGTCTTCTCTTAACCCTGTCTGCTTCAGACCGCACTGTGCACACTTGCAGGTTAATGACACTGCAGGAGAACTAAACCAAAAGTTATTCAGGAAAGTGGAAATGATTGGTTTTTGATTCAGTGATGTTGTGCTGCAGGTGTTTGTCTTTTACACACATGAGGACTTATAGAAGCGCTTGTTAATATAATGCAGTTGAATGCAATTCTATACATAAACCACGTTTAAAAAAAATGACCACTGAGTCAAAAAATCTGACCCCTGACCCCCTGAAAAAAATTCAAATTTAAAAACTCTATTATATTATTTACCATAAGCAAGTGCAGCTGTACAGCATGCTATATAAATATGCAATAAATGAAAGCCACTACATTGAATCTCAGGCTTCATCAGGGCTGTCTGACATATATAATGTCATAAAGACATTAACATTATAGCTGAATACACCCTGAGCTGTTTTTCTGCTGTGCTACGGCAACACTGCTTGGACAAACCACATGCAGAACTGCAGTTCACTGTAATATTAGAGCTGATTTGTAAAAACAGCAATTTGTGAGGTTTATTAATGGTTATAATTACATTGGTAATGATTATTATGGCTGGCAGTGCATGGTCATAGAATAGTCTTTTTTTTTTATTGTTTATATATTTTTATGAATATATTGGGGTTGACAAATTAGCATATTTTAATAAAGGGGTGGAGATGTGCCCCCCCAATATATATTACAAGTACAATCTTAAATCAGCACCTCTCCGACACAGTATAAGTTTGATAAAGATTAGAATGAATTATTGTTCAGGTGCAATGAACTGGAAATGTCTAAATTTGGGGCAATTTCAGAAACAGATACTTAAAAAGCAATTTGTGTTAACTTGTTAACAACCTTCAGTTAAGCAGCAAGGTGTTTTTATTGGCTGCAGGTGATCTCAACTTGCAACTCTTCTCATACTTTATTTCATTTTCAGAATCAACATGATCCTGATAAAGTTTTTATTACACTGCAGTGAGGACTCCAGGTAGCTTCAGAAAGGTTAATGAAACTTTATAGTTTTACATGCTCTTTTCTATTTTAAATCTTATATACTGAGCTCTATAGCTGCTGACAATAAACTTGTTCTACCTGTCTCAGAGTGTTGCAACCTGCTGACATCAGATTTCATCTTTATTTGAATTACAGTTTGTGGAAAATCTCATTATATATAACCACTCATAATAAGCCTCTAACTCTTACAGTAAGTTCTCCACAAAAACAAGAAAAGATTTTATCAAATTATATCAAAAATGCTTCCAAACCAGCAGCTCCCTGACATGTACTGTCTGTGAGATGTATTTGCCACAGCAGCTCTGCTATCAGTCCACTGGCTCATAACTTTAAGGGCATCAAATATTTATCAGCACTGGGACTCATAAACACATCTTCAGTGGGACGCCATGATTTCACGCTATACCACAAACATTTTAAGGCATCAGATGCACTGCCTGTCATGGACTGTCATTTTTGGCGTGTTAATAATATATCTTGGTTTCTTCGGCAGACATACTTTGGCACTCATGGCGCATAAATAGGTAAATAACGCGGATAAATAGGTAAATAACGCGGATAAATAGGTAAATAACGCGGATAAATAGGTAAATAACGCAGCTGACGTTGCAGCTGAAAACAATCCTTAGAGCAGTTATTCTTTTATATTTATTTTCTGTTGTTCTTGTTCATATATGCATTAACAGACACAGTCGGAGTCCATATGTTTTAATCAAATATAGGTCCATGTCACACTACAAACAAATCACTTTGCTCACAGCGCTCCTCAGATTGTCCTAATTAAGAGCTGTCTAATTAAATTACAGCCTTGAGTTAACCAATGGCAATACTTGTTTCATTAGCAAAGCGGGGAGAGTGATGGAAAGAAAATCCTTCCTGATTGCAGGATGGTGTCAATTGGCTAATTTGCTGCCTTCGGTAGCACAAGTCATAGCAAGGCGTTTTCATAGTGTTAGATTAGGAAAAGGCGCGTGCAAAAGCTTGTGATATAGGTTGAGCTAATAGTGGCTTCCTATTGAGCTATGCAGGTCGAGAATTGCATCTCGCCAGCGAGTGATCTCTCCAAGAAATTTATGAATGTGGGCAGTGGCTTTTCGAGCTCCGATGGATCAGAGCTTTCGTTGCAGGACCATCCTATTATATCTGCAAGTGACAACCTGGAGAGAAGTTCACCTCTGAAAAAAAACTCTAGGGAGATGACGAATCAGTCAGAGGCAGACAATTTTCCCGACTCCAAGGACGCATCAGGGGACGTCCAGAGGGGCAAACTCTCTCCTGGTCTTCACGGAGTCTCTGACATCCGTCATAATTTCGATGGATCTGCAGGAGAAAGGTGCATCTTTTCTCCATCCACCCAGCCACAGTCAGTCTCTGCAGCTCCCAGTGCCATGTTCCCTTACCCGAGCCAGCATGGACCAGCGCACCCGGCTTTTTCTATTGGAAGTCCCAGCCGTTATATGGCCCATCACCCGGTCATAACTAATGGAGCTTACAACAGCCTTCTGACCAACACTTCTCCTCAAGGCTACCCGGCTGCGGGCTACCCTTACGCGCAACAGTATGGACACACTTACCAAGGAGGGGCTTTTTACCAGTTCTCCACGGCGCAAGCAGGACTGGTTCCGGGGAAAGCGCAGGTGTATCTGTGCAACAGGGCCCTGTGGCTGAAGTTTCACAGACACCAAACAGAGATGATCATCACAAAGCAAGGACGGTAAGAGCGCATACATACATCTAGATTTTTTGGGCATATCACTGTAAAATGGATGCGCATATTAACATCGAATCAGTTTCCCCAAATAAAAAGGATTCAAGGATAAAACAGAATCGAATCTGATTTTTGCGCCTTTTTGTGACCAAAAGGCGTTTTCTAAATTTGTCCTCCTTTATTTTCAACAGACGAATGTTCCCATTTTTAAGCTTCAACATTTCTGGCCTTGACCCAACTGCTCACTACAATATATTTGTGGATGTAATACTTGCTGATCCGAATCACTGGCGATTTCAAGGAGGCAAGTGGGTGCCATGTGGGAAAGCAGACACAAATGTAATAGGTACTTTAATTCATTTATTGCACTGTTAACATTTTTAATTCCATAATAAAACGTCATTTTTGTTTTCATACATTTTCACCACCGTATGTGGATAAAAAACAGATTTAAAATCCTGGCAAACGAATTTATTTATTTATTTTGATAATAAACCATATATTATGTCTTTTAATTCTTTGTATTTTTGCGTACTGTTTTTAGGAAATAGGGTTTATATGCACCCGGACTCTCCAAATACCGGAGCGCACTGGATGCGTCAAGAAATATCATTTGGAAAGCTAAAGCTTACAAACAACAAAGGTGCCTCCAACAACACGGGGCAGGTAATGCAACATCATATCAGTGCTTCTATTATAAATATATTTGGATTATTTGTGTAGCAGAAGTTGGAAAAATGCATTTTATTTTTCTTTGATTCTTATTGCATAGCCTCATTATTATGGTATGTCTCACTGGTGACATTTACAGCGCAACAACAGTAGTGCAGCATTATTATAATATTTAATAAATAAAGATTAAATCAGTTTATTCTTAATAAATTCTGCTTTATTCTGTCCAAACTTTGAAGCTGAGTTTCTGATGTCCGTCTTTAATTGAATCTCCAGATGGTGGTTCTCCAGTCTCTCCACAAGTACCAGCCCAGGCTCCATGTGGTGGAAGTAAACGAGGATGGGACAGAGGACACCAGCCAACCAGGAAGAGTCCAGACTTTCACCTTCACAGAAACGCAATTCATCGCCGTCACAGCTTACCAGAATACCGATGTACGACCACTTCATATCACACAACACTTCAAATGCCCCCCCCACCCCCCAAACAAGTCTCTTATCTATTTCAAAGAATTTGGAAATTAGAAACAGAATATTCTACATTTCCAAATAATGCTAATTTTACTGATTTGTTTCTAATAAATTAGGACAGTGCGCATTTTAATAGGAATCAAGAAAATAAATTAGACATTATTTTTGGATTGACGCTGCAGTCCACTCATCTGCGCTGATTTTCTGATCAATGTATTATTTTTTTCCACAGATTACGCAACTGAAAATCGACCACAATCCGTTTGCTAAAGGATTTCGGGACAACTATGACACGTAAGATTTTCTTTTATGTACAAATATATATATATATTTTTTAATTTTTGGACTTGATTTTAAATTTGGTTAAGTGTTGCTTTATTCCATGCTGCTGCCATTTGAATCCACAAAACTCTAAATCAACAATCAGGTTACAACTTATTAAAAACCTTAAAGCACTTCTAAAACTGTGCTGCAATATTTTGTGAATTGCTGCCCAAATTAGAGGGGGCTCATAGAATTTAAAAAATGAATCGAATAAACAAATATATGATGATTTTTTTTTTATTTATTTTTGAATCGACTGCTATCAAAACAGGGCTGTTTTTTTCACTTTAACAGGCAGAAATTTCACGCAAATATTTGACAAAAAAATAATAATTAACATCCAAATATTTGTTCCGTTATTGTCCATTGATGAAAACATTCATCTTTTCTGGCTTTGAAAATAAGTGCACCCTGCGATTTTAAAATTAATCCGCAAAATGTAGATGTGAAACAATTGAATAAAGCGATCACTTTTTGGCAATGCAGCTTTTTATGTATTTTTATTTGCTTTATATAAAGCAGTGGGCCTATTTGGAAACACCACACGTGCGTAAAGATAAGATCTGATGCCACTAGAAAGGCAGATTTTTTTTGCGCATATGAGATGTGAGGATCTACTGATTGATGAAAGTGATATTGACCTACATTTTGTTTTATCTCTAAAGAACCAGCTCTAGCGCTCTGTTTAGTCACTGAATTGTTTCTCTGTTTTTCTCTCCATCTTTTCAGTGTCTACACAGGCTGCGACATCGACCGCCTAACTCCATCACCGGGTGACTCTCCGCGTTCACAGATCGTGCCGGGTGCGAGATATGCCATGCCTAGCTCTTTCCTGCAGGACCAATTTGTCAGCACTTATGCCAAATCTCGCTTTCACCCTGGCGTGGGGACTGGTCCTGGCACGGAGCGCAGCGTCCCACTCGGCAACAGCTTGCTGTCCCCGCAGCAAACCGACGAGCCCACTGTTGCCACCCCCCCGCAGCGATGGTTTGTCACCCCTGCCAACAACCGACTGGACTTTGCTGCCTCGGCATACGACGCCGCTGATTTCGCCGGTAACGCGGCCACCTTGCTGTCCTACGCAGCGGCCGGAGTGAAGGCTCTTCCCCTGCCGACTGCAGGCTGCTCCAACCGGCCTCTTGGCTATTACGCAGACCCGTCAGGCTGGGGAGGACGCACGCCGCCGCAGTACTGTGGCGTAAACAGCAAATCCAGCTCGGTCTTTTCCTGCTGGCCCGCTAACTCTATCGGTGGCAGGGCGGGCACCAACTACCTGGCCGAGGAGGGGGACTCCATCCCGACAGAGAGGTCACCCATCGGCGGCTCGGAGGAGGCCAAACCAAAAGACATGACATCAGAGTCGAGCTGGATAGAGACGCCGTCCTCCATTAAGTCCATTGATTCGAGTGATTCTGGTATCTTTGAACAGGCCAAGAGGAGGAGAATCTCACCTTCTGCCACGCCGGTTTCAGAGACAGTGTCCCCGTTAAAATCTGAGCTGCTGGCACCGAGAGAGTGTGAGAAAAACTGCACAAAGGACATTGGTTATTACAGTTTCTATCCTCACAGTTAAAACAACAAAAAAGTAAATCTATCTATCTATCTATCTATCTATCTATCTATCTATCTATCTACAGGTTAATCAATTAAAAAAAAAAGATGAAAAGGACTGTCACCTCCACAGTTAATGGCCAAAGTGTAAATTCTTCCATGGCTTGGGCGCCTAGTTTCCAGAAAACACTGTAATTGTGAATATAATGTACATAATATTGAACATTTGGTGATAGTGATTGGATGTACACAGAATAGATTAAAATCCGACTCATAACTAGTGTTTTAAAAACCTCTTCTGTTGAGTAGCCTGAACTGTTAGTAAAGAAAGATATCGAGAATCTTGTACATGAAATGTTCTTGTGTAGCATATGCTGGCATATTAATCCCTGTCAGTGACAAAAAAAAATGTATTTTGTACTTTATCAAAGCTGTAGGCTACCAAAAGTTTATGACGATCACTGCTACATCCATCATACCTGTGGTTAAAGAAGTTATAAATGTTGGTAATGTAGACTTAGAGTCCTTTTTTATTTATTTTCTTTATTTATTTCAGCCGGTTATTTTTTTCATAGCCTGTATGCTATGCTGTTGTGGAAATCTCTGTATCTGCTGTAACGTGATTGAAACATAATAAATGATGTTAAGGACACGTAATTCATGTTTTTATTTTTATTTAATAATATCATGCTACTATTAAAATGATTTGCATTCAACAAACGGAGAATTTATTGGACTATTTTTCATGAACGCACCATCACCTTTCCTGTAATTCAAATTTAATGCGCTTGTATCAGGAAACTGTGAAGGAATATTTTAATCTCATGATCAATTAGAAATGATCCCAATTAGATGATGCTTGTGAGAGACAATCTTGTCACCCATCATACTACATACGAGATTTTTTTGTTGTTGTTGTTAAATTGGACACCCTGCCCTCTCGCGCATCTGCTGATTGGTTCAGAATATTAATAAATGAATAAAAAAATGCGTGGATTCAAAGATCCGTTTAATGAGACGCAGTCAAAAAAATATCTATAATTAAAGACAGCACAAAAATAATGTGAGACACTAATAATAATATTAATTGACCTATTATATGTCAGTGCGTAATTTTTACGCACGCCATAATTCAAAGTGATCTAGTTGGTTTTTAATGATTATGAAAAGTACCTGACATTTTTCTGAATCAACAATAAGGATTGTTACAACAACATTTGGTTGGACTGACTTTGTTTGCCAATCTAAGAGGGTGAAAACTTTTTTTTTGATCATAGTTACACTGAAAAGAAAAAAAAACTGTGAAGTTGACAAGTTTTCTGTTCGGCAGCCAAAGGAAGTGACACATCACAAGAAAGTCTTGCCTGTGTGAAAATGTGCAGGGGACCAGAACAAGACAGGGGTGAGGATAAACCTCATATGAAAGCACATGATTTTTTAGAAATATGTTATTTTTACTATAACTGACTGCAGATGAATTGATCGGTTATTTGGCGATGAAGCAGTTTTCAACCCTCATTTTTACTCTGACTTTATCATCAGATTTTAATGGCGTCATTTGAAAAAAAAAAAAATCACTGATATCAAATAATGAAGTGGAAAAATATAATTAAAACGGATGCATAATAAAGCCAATGTGCACTTAATTGGGATTTTGGTGTGAAGGAGGTGCTCACAGCTGTCAATAAGACGTGTGGCATTTAGCTTGTCTCAAATTGTGTGTGTGTTTGTGTGTGTAAATGCTCACTCTGGCAGTCAGCGACAGGCCTTCCTTCCCAGAGACAAACAGTAGATGGCGATAACTGAATGCAGCTCCTGTCATCAAACATCTTTTTTAATGTGTCCATATCAGGAGGTCAGTCCACTCCAGAGGCAGCTATGCGACATTAAAAAATTAAATACGTTAATAAACATACTTCTAGCTTATTTATGATCCGGATAAAGGCTGTACTGCAGTCTGCCTCTGGATTCAACTATTCATGGATGCTGATCTACACCAGATGGCGATACTTTACTATTATTATAACAGCTACAGGAATCCCTGCTGTTAGGAAGACTCAGAACTGCAGTGCCAAAAATGGTTTCAGATGCAACCCACAAGCTCTGATGAGCATATCAAACAGGGAAGTAAACACTGTCCCTGACAATATCCACTGTAAAACCTCAAAGTCACAATAGTGTAGCACCTTAACTTTATGTATAGGTGGCCGGAACAGTCACAGCCAGATGGGTGAAGCTGGACCCTTCAGATTTAATAGCCTACATTCAGCCTTAAGTTCAACTACTTTAACACACACTTTTCCTCATCATAGAGTCTTTGGGTGGTGTGTGTGTTTGTTTTGCTCATGGGCATTTCAGCAGGGTGCCACCATCACACTCACCACTGCCTTTAAAAGTATAATTTCAGGGGCCAAAAGTTGGAGGGGACCTGCACCATGTAGAAGATGGGGAAATATTAAGTGTGTCCTGTTACTGTAAATCATATGCATGCTTCTATTGCCCCAATATAACACCTTTAAAAAAATTAAATAATCACTTCTTATCTGAGATTTTAATTAGTTTCTGTCTTTGCTCTGAGTTTTGTGTTCATCTCTGGTGAGGTTCATGATCTTAATAAATCTGCTTTACAGCTTTTCATTTAAAGGTTGCAGGATGCCTCAGACACAGATAAGCAGCTGTCTTATAATTATATAAGTCACATTTTAGGAGACAGAAATCCTCTAACATAAAGTCATTATCTCCAGAATTTTGTGAATATCAATTAAAAAATATGCAATCTGAGTGGCTGATGTCAATAATTTCACCTGTCTTTCTGGAGCTTAATTTCCATAAAGTTTGAGTGAGATATTGTGTGGAAAATGTGGATTAAAAACACTAGCCACAGACTGCAGAGCAGAGCTGGACTGCAGCATTTCCTACTAAAACAGTCCTCATGAGCGAGCCCATGCATGCTGACTCAGTCTAATAAAAACCACAAACACATTGTTATATAACATGCACACCTCACAGAACATTTTACCCAGAAAACACAGTCTCTCTCCTCTGCGTCTCAAACAAACGCTTACACCGTGACGCGTCCGCGTCAGCTGGCACAGACGCGCATGTTTGTATGAACGCGGACGGCACGAGAGGCGCAAATTACCACCGAGCTGCTGACCGACCATGATATAAACATGTGACCGCTGCGTGGTCGCTCAGTTCCTGCTACACCTGCCCGGGATTACACACACTGCTCCATCTCTCTGATACAGTGATACTGCTGGAGGGAGGAAGATGGACACCACGGAGCAAGGAGCTCAGATAGAGCCGCTGCTACCTACGGTAAGAAACCCTGATCTCATGGGAACAAATATTTACTTATGTAGATTAATATTTTAAGACGCCTTTTTATCCTGACTCAAGCTTAATCTATGTGCCATATACTGTCAGAAGACTCATGGTGCCATTTAAGATATGATATTAAAAACACTGTTCAGGAGGCAGATAAAAAAATGTTAAAGTCACGTTTCCACAGGTGATAAAGTAGCTACCTGTGGAGCTTTGAGAGGGAGCAGCTCACCTGCAGAGCTCTGCTCACCTCAGAAAGAGGAATGGCAGTGTGATATTGCTTTACTGATGATTTTTTTCCCCTTCAATCTATTTTTTAGAGAGCCAAAATGTGTATTAATCTTGGCATTTCTGAAATGAAACAGGCACTGCCAGGAGGATTTCTGTGTCAGTATGTGACTGCTCTACAGTAGGAACATGTAGGCTGTAGGAGTGATTAAAGGATGTACTATTACTTTGTGCTGTATCATTTTATATATGCCAAATCCCTGTCAGGACAGATGTCCGATTAATATAGTAAATTCAGGCAGAAGTGACCTTGTGTCATTTTATGCTGTCAGAAAATTAAGACTTAGATTAAGGTTTATGTAAAAGGCAGCAAATGTATGGTGGCTGCTGCTTAAATGCAGGCAGCTATAGCTCACACAGACATCCTTTGAAAAACAATATTTCCTCAAGTATTTTTTTTTTTTTGAGAAATTGGTAAATATAAAAGAAGTCTCTCAGGGGAAGTTCTCAGACATGCGTGGGCCCATCCCCACTGGTCTCTGCTCATCACTCTGGAGATTTGTCGTCATTATCCATATGCTGTTTACATCAAAAACAGATTTTTCCATTTAGCTGAAGGTTTTAGACTGACTGAGCTTCTTTGCTGGTACTTTCAGAGCCATGTGGCCTTGGTTTCAAAATGTAAGGTCGCAACCTGGCCTTAAGAATCACTGAACATTTAAGAATCTAAAAATATCATTTCAGAGTTGATCTTTATCTGATTTGGAGCAACACATGTCTGAATGTGAAAGTGTTTTGAGTGGCCGAATGAACCCTTTCACTTGTTAAACTAAAGTGACAATTTATTATCTTTCAGGGCAGTTCTTTCTTGGGCCCATCAGCTGGGAATAGAAGTTTGGTGAGTTACATTTCCTGGACTATATGGCCTTTTACCACTATGAGGATTAAAGCTGAAATGTAAAACCAACTTATAAAATGTACATTTTTGTTGCGTGGAGATTTTTCTTAGATCAAATATAGAGTAAGTAGGAGACAGACTGAGTGAGCAAGGTTATTTGATGTCCCATGACAAGCTACTTCACATTCATATAGGGATGGATATCGATATTAATCGATATTATATGGATACTGTCATATGAGAGTAGATATCAGATTTTGGATATCATAATATCATAAATATTGTCTTCTTCTGGTTTTAGAGGCTGCATCATAGTAAAGTGATGTAATTTTATGAACTTACCAGACTGTTAGTCATTTATTTACTTAGTCATTATATCCACACTACTGATGATTATTTATCAGAAATCTCATACTGGAAATATTTTGTAATAGCACCAGTAGAAAACCCTACAACAGTGGTTCCCAACTGGTCCAGCTAGAGAGTCCAGATTTCTCCTCAGTCATTAGTTCAAGGTCCACACAGTTTAATACCTTTGGTATCATACTTGCATTTGGCCATGTCATCCAGCTAGTTTGCTGTCTCTGTCCAGTAGCTGTCTGTTAGTCACTCACTCCACAGCAGGAAGCAGCACTTCAAAATAAAAGCTTTATGCCAAAAATTTACTGTATATGAAAATAAAGTGTGTTCTTTACAAACATGACACATTTGCAAGTCACTTATGGTCCATTCAGATTGGACCTGCGACCTACTTTAGGACTGCGGAACCACTGCCCTACAATATCGAAGCATTATGGATGAGTTATTGAGTCAAAATATTGTGATATATTGATTTTCTCCATATTGCTCAGCCCATACATATAAAGAGTGAAGTAGTGAGGGATCGTGGTAATCAAGTAGGGCTGCAACTAATGATTATTTTCATCACTGATTAATCCGCCCATCATTTTCTCGATTGAAAGATTAATCCTTTTTTCAGTGAAATGTCAGAAATTCCTGTGTAATTTCCCACAGTAACAGGTGATGTCTTTCAGTGGCATGTTTTATCTGACCAACAGTCCAAAAATCCAAAGCTATTCAATTTATTATCATGTATGACGAAGAAAAGCATCAAATTCTCCCATTTAAAGAATGACTAAAACGACTATTTTATCATCAGAATAGTTGCCTGTTGATTGACTAATCGATGAATCGACTAATTGCTGCAGCTCTAGAATCAAACTTGGTCTTTGATGAGATGCTGCTGGGCAGCAGCGATGATGTCACTCTTATAATCTCATGATGGGAGACTGGTGGCTCTGTCGAAAGATGCTCATTCACAAATTACAGCTGTTTGGCACAACAGAAGGGCATCAGTGTCTGTCAGGCATGGTGTGAAGCAGGGCAGCCAGAGTTTGCACTGCAGAGCTCAGCTTTTAGACTGTGTTGCACTCTGTTTAAACTGATTACACAGCAGAGGACACAGAGGAAGAGCTCATGCACTCTGAAAACGTGGAGGCTCCGTGGCTCTTCAAAAAGGTAGGACATGGACATACTGAGATTACTGAGACATTCAGATTGTTGTGTGGTTAACAAGGGGTAAGGTGTGTTTCACAGGACAGAAATTTTGGGCATTTTATAGAGAGGGACCCCTCTGTGCCCCAGATGAGTGTAAAATCCTGGCAAAAATACAAAAGTGGAGAACAGCTTTCTCCTGCTGACCATTACTGATCCAGCTCGCAGCCTGGCGATGGATACAGACATTAAGTCTGCCAAAATGAGGGCTCAACGCTGTAAAACACCTTAAATAGCATCTCTGAAAAAAAGAAATTTAGTACTAATGTGTCCTCTTACAGGATGTTGACGTTTAAAGCAGAAACATTTAAGGATTACAGTGTATTTTGTGCCACATGAAAGCCTGTGCAGTTAATGATATTGCTGCCACTGATGGTTCCAAAATTGCCACAGCCATCTGTAGGGATCAGATCCAAGTATGCGCCACATCCTGTGATATCACTTCAGCTGTGTGGTCTGCCAGCCCTGTAACATGATTTTGCTGTTGAGTAGATGATTATAGTCTAAAAAGCATCAGTGGGGTGTAGTTTTGCCTGGGGGGCAATTGGACCACTATACTTGAACTCTTCTTTGGATTCCCAGTTTTCTACTGAGCCGACTTTGTCTCAAGAACCAAGTTTATTGATGTGATCTCATTCTGATCACCATGAACAAGTAGATCAATCTGTCATGTATGTGTGTTAACATCCGAGCATCTCTTTGTCCAGTCGTCCCCTTTAATAGCTAATCTAACATCCAAAATGCACTAAAGCAACAAGGACACTTTATACACATCTCAGGATTAAATCTTGTTCCTGGACACTTTCAACATTTGTCAACCAGCAGTTACGCTTTGTCACTCATTACACAATAATCAGAAAAGAAGACTAACAACAGGTAGCATTACAATATGTATCACTATTGTCTTTGAGGTATCTTTTATTTATCTTATTTTGCATAAACTAAGATTACATCACAACAAAAACCTCCTGCTTTACTAGATATGTCACAGAAATGAATCACAGATGCTGCCATGTGCTACAATAGGCTTTTTTGTTGCCATTTTTGCAGAGTAATTAAAACTGAAACTAAAGTAATCCCTGTATTTATCACATACACTTGTATAGGACTGCTACAGATACAGAGTGCAGCAGTGCTAGTCAACCCTCTCCTCTGCATTTGGCCACAAGTGCTCACCCACATCTGACCTTCTGTAGCCAGTGATTTTGTTAATTTTTAATGTGGCGGATGGCTCAATGGGAACACCCCCCTGCCCTCACACCACCTACCAACCAGCACCCACACACACCCATGTACACCACCCAAAGGACATTGTTGCAGGATGCCTTAACCATGGTCATGTGTCTCTCTTAAAATACTTTGTTACAGAGGTGGCTTGGGCACTACTGACTGATCAAAGAAACATTTTAGGGTATGAACACTGAAGGCAGCAGTGTGTCCTTATGATCCTTACAACATACAGCATTATTTTGTGTGACAACACTATAAATACACAGATGCCAAGTATTGATTTTTTATCATATAAATTATTAATATTGCAGGTACTGTTAAACTTTTGGTAGCTTACTAGACCAATAAAATCAATTGCTTTGCACTAGATTTATTTTGCTGCAATAAAAATGATTTGCTCTGAGATATACAGACTGAAAATGTATCTTATTACATAAAAAAGATCTTGATAAAGTATTCCTATAGGGGCATAATGTTACTGCAATACTCAAAATATTGCAAAACATTCAAATCGTAATAATATCGTATTATGAGTTAAGTATCGTCATAATTTTGTATCGTGGGGATCAAAGCGACAAGTTGCTACTTTGATCATGAAGGTGACACCGCTCTATAGAGCACTGGTTTTCAAACTTTTTGTGCCCATGGCACACCAACGTACACCGTGTGATATCACTCTTATCACGACATAAGACAATAGAAATAAGAAAAAATGACTAATACTGTCTACTGACAGTTGTTTTTTTCTCTCTTTTCTTTCAGTGGTAGGTCGTCTTCACTGGTGCTTTGCTATAATTTGCTCCGTACAATAAAGCGATCCATTGTCCCACTCATGGCTTTCTCCTTTTAATTGTTATCGTCCCTCACATTGGCTGCCAATCAGGGATTTTGATGTGTCACACACTGATAATTCCCACACACGAATGGTGACAAAGAGGTTCCCTGTGAAGGTTTTTTTTAATTGAATTAAATGAAATTACACTTTTTAGCCAGAGTTTGCATCTTTAATAGGAAATAGGTGCATACAACGTACTGATACAATCAAATAAAAATTCATTCATAACTTTTTGTATAGGCCCAGGTAAATGTAGGAATATTAATGTGCAGTTATCACAATATCCCACAGCACAATATAGTATAGAACTGAGTATTTATAGTGCATGGTTTCGAGAATATTATAGATCCAAGATGAGACTGACAGAAAAAGGCACATTTACAAATCTATCTGCCGCTTCAGCACCATGGACAGCACCATACACATTATACAGCATACCATACACAGCACGATATTTCAGAGTCATGGTGGGTTGTAACTTGCACAAACCTCCGTAAGATACAGGATCAATGAGTCAGGCAGACTAGACGAACATGATCGACTAAACAACTCCTCTGCCCCTGCACTTGGACGTAGAGGGGGATGTCAGGTTAACAAGAGGGATTCATTTTGTTCATTTTGCTAACAAGGAGGATAGCCTTCCTCCTCAAATGGCCCATTGACCTTACTACTCTCTTACAATGCACCTGAAGAAGAATCCTAAACTCCTCACCTCCATGAGGAAAAGATTACCTCTGTGGGGTAGAGGAAGAGAGGGAGGAATAACAGTTTAGTCCACATTGACCTCTTTTGTGCTGACTATGTAAATAGCTTTGAAAAAGTGAACTCCGTTTTTAGAAATGCTTGTTAAAAATGGTAAAAACCTATATGATTTTTTTAGAAATATAACAGTGCCCACATATAGTGCTATGTGAGGTCGGTGCACATTTAATATGGGCTAATGTGTCTGGTGTTTTAGTAACAAATACTGTCGGTTTAATCTGAGCAGGGATGTCGATCCATGCCCGGTGTATTTGTAGACAGATTATCAGCATCAGCCTTGAGGCCTGGCCAGCCCATGTGGCACTGCAGCTGTGAACAGCAGTGCCCTTCATTAACATAATGCCTCGATGGTCAACTGGTGGTCAAGATGGCTCAGGGAAAAGCTGATATCAAGCAAGCTTTCAGGATGAAAGTACCTACTGTAATAAGTGCTCTGAATCTGTTTGTAATTTCCCGGAGACAGGATTGCTTCTGCAGAGCTCTCTTGTTGTATGTTTGTTTGCTTTCTCAATCCCAGCTGTTGCTGCGTGGATTTACAGTAAATGACAGTGTCAAATGAGTTTTACTCTTAAGCCCAATGGTGCACTAATCAACACTTGCTATGTTTATACATCTCACAGATTGTACAGCAAACGCTGTAGTAAATCAGTTGTTTGATGACTGCTCTCAGTAGCAGTGATGACTTTCTATATCATTTTATATGCATTAATTTATCCTGTTTTAACCACGCTACCTGTGTTGCTCTGCTATATGGCAATTTGACAGTCCAACACTTTGGCTCAGTCTGAAAACAGAGATAACCACTCATGACAATGGTAAATACATTAAAGGGATAGTTCAGATTTTTTGAAGTGGGGTTGTATGAGGTACATATCCACAGTCAGTGTGTTACATACAGTAGATAGCAGTTGGAATATGTTTTATTGTCGGTCATTCACAGCAGTAAACTGTTTAGCTTCCGTTGTGGTAATCCCGCTTATTTCTCCAAACTGGGAACATGCTGAAAGCCATCTCTGTAGGTAATACACTGACCGTGGCTCATAAAATCCTATTTTAGAAAATCTGAACTATTCCTTTAATGGTCCACGGAGCATCCATCCTGATAATTTTGGTCATCTTCTGGCTTAATCAAGCACTCCCAAAACATCACAGTTTCATGAGCCCAATGCACAACCTCTTTGTGTATGACAATATAAAAAACTGAATTCCTTTTAGCTTGCTAGCATTAACATGTTAACATGCTAACATTATCATGCCAAATAATGTCAGTAAGAAGAGTTTAGCAAAGTACCTGTTAGCCGCTCTTTAACCAGATGTGCATGTGCCAAACCAGCCACATTAGACCACATTCATCAAGTCTTTTCTTCTGTAATACCTAAAAACACAATGTTTGAGAACACTTTGGATAAAACATAAATCTCACCTTTGTACCACATGTCAAAGTTTGTTTTGGAGTGTAGCATAGGCTCACTGTTGGGAGAAAAACAAACACCCACTACAACACCTACTATCCAGTGCCAGTAGGTGTTTTCCACTTTCCAGTTTGAGGAGGCAGTAATGAGCCCACAACAAGGTTGATACATCACAACAACCCACAGTCTATCATCAGTTAAGGGGGAAATTAAGGGAAATTAAGGGAAATATAGGCTATGCTGGTTAATTTAACACACATAAATAGCAACGTTACTGATTTGTATTGCCAGAATGACCTTTGTTGTTTGACATTCAGTGTAGAAGCCAAACGTCTCTTCATTTTATTTCAGATTGCCATGAGGAGCTCCTCTTCAAAACAAAAGTGGAGGAGTTAGTAGAAAAGCTTAAAATTTTCTTAAGGAAAAAAAAAAAGTTCTCTCACCTTTCCTTTAACTGGCCATGGTCAACCTCTCTCAGTGCTTCTGCCAATGTTAGTTTCCACACTTTTGCCAAAGTACCATTATTCAGCCAATAGTTCTTCATCTGATCTAGTCTACATGTGAAGACATTTTCATGAAAAGCTTTCTGTCAATACTTTATTGCAGTTATCAACATTTGATTAAGAAATCATTTAGTTCATCTTGTTTATCTGTTCACTAACATCCATATCTACTAACTGTCATCTACATGATATGTGTATGTTGAAAAAAAGGGCTACAACAATAATCAATTAGTTGTCAACTTTGTTTCTTTACTGAGTATCTCTGAAAAACACTGATTGACATTTTTCACCATTTTCTGACACGTTATAGACCAAACAACTAATTCATTGTCTGAGAAAATAATCAACAAAATAAATGCCGCAGATCATAATTGTTAGTGGCAGCTCCATTTAAAACCTCCAAAACTTAACAAATCTTTTTAAAATAAAAGAGGACTGATCAGGTGTTGAGTTTTTATCCTTTTATTCTTCAATGCACTTTCAAATGACAAATACTGCTTTCTTTTGCTTTTACAGATTCCCTCTTACCACCTACTCCCCCTCATCTTCTTCTACGGGTAGCATAACTTACATAAGCAGGCCGACATTCGCACCACAGAATGCTGGTTCTCTCTGTGACCTGACTCTATTCAAGTAGACCCAATGTACTCTGATCCATCTCCTGCTGTAACAATGACTGCATGTCTCTTGGTTGTGGTTATTAACTGCTTATTAGTAACTTTTTTCACGTAGGGGACGGGTCTACTCCTGGTAAACAGTCAATGGGAAATCTCTTCGGACATTCACTTTCTCTCCTGTAATCTGACAAAAGCTCTGCGCTGAGGATTATCTTCTTTTCACAATGCTTGTTTTTTCTGTCACTTTTGTGTATGAATGTCTGCGTGACCTGTTAAAAAAACTTGGAGTTTGTATAACCTCCGTGTGGACCTGTGTTTTGCAACGAGTATTAGTGCCATAATATCAGAGCTAATACTCATAAAACTGTTTTATTTATTTGGAATGTAGCCTGGGTTTTATCTCCTCCAGTTACGAAGAAGTGTATTGTAACTGAATAAGTGTGGGTGGTAGAAGAAGAAGGATAAATCAGTGATTAAATGAAAAAAGAAAAACAAAGGCAGATGAGAAGAATACAAACTTACTTTCCCTAACTTTGTGTAAATGAAATCAAGCAGTAATTAAATGTTTGAGCTCGGGTCACAGTAACAAAGTAGTGCAATTTGCTGCAAAGGAAGCACCTACAACAGAAGTACAACTTTAATTGTAGGTGGGTAATTTGTTGCACCCATTATGAAAAGCTTTTTGTTTGGTTTAAGATGATACTCTTTCCTCTTCAAGATGAGAAGTGCAATTAGTTTCCGTGGCAACCATGCTATCTGATTGGATAATGTGTTTGTTCATAATGCCCTGGACTGCGAGGCAACACCAAGTCAACAAACATTGATTCATGCTGTGTTTGGGATACATCAGTGTTCATGTTCAGTTCCAGCTAAGATACTGTATGACTGTGCTCTTGAATAATGTTTATAATATTGAATATGTGTTTGTGTTTGCTGCCATGTGTCCAACAGAGGAATGATGACGAGGCTGTGGTGGATCGAGGAGGAACACGCTCCCAACAGGGAACCAATTTTGGGCAGGAGGATCTGGAAGGTAGCTGGGCTGCACTGATTGAATGCATCTGGAATACAAAAAGCTCCAAGCAGTGAAAGGCTGCTGTAGCTGAGTCCACCCACTCTGTCCTTAAAACTGCTGCTTTCCTCTTGACAGCTTTTTCATAGTTAAAAGACAAGAGCAGAGTGGGAGGTTGAAACTGTGGGTGAGCTGAGTTTGCATCAGACATTTCATAATCACTGGAAAAACATGGACAATCAAAACAAGATACAAACAGCATGACTGTAACTTTGGCCCCATCTGTATCTGCAGACGCAGAGAACAATACACGGCTTTTCAGTGAAATTAAAAGCCTTCAGCTTTTAGTTTAAAGTAAGTGCAATGTTGTTAAAATAAACATTTTTACTTTTATGTTTAAAATAATCACAAGCCACTACAGTAATTTATCAAATATGGCCATAATGTAGGTGGCTTTTATCAGTGAGAAACTCTTTGTCAGGCTTCTCTTTGCACTGCCTTTCCAGAGCTTAATAACAATAAGAAGCCTAAAACTGTTAAGAAAACAAGTTTCATTATCTTTGTAGTAGGCTGAGCTATTGAGATGCTGCAAAATGCACAAGGATTGTTTTTTAAATGTGCCAGTCATTGCAACAAAGGTTATACTGGTTATAGCATCTCTTTAAAGGTAGACTACGCAGAATTGTTTTAGTGTTTGTTAACACACTTGCCAGTGAACTTGAAATTAAAGTCAACCCCAGAATCACTCTCATTTGGCGTTTCGCCTCACTATATTTGCCAAAGTTGTGGAAATCTGGCGCTTGGGCAGTGACTTGCAGCGTCAGACACTCACGAAAGAAGGCGTCCTTTCACGTCGGCATGATACACGACTGGTCACTGTTATAGTTTAATGGTGCTCAGTGGCTCGGGGGGAAATGCGGTGGGTCAAGAACAAAAGTTAAGGTGCTGAAAGTCCGAGTAGGGTGGATGGGAGTGGTGTTGGATGGGTCAAACATACACTGACTTTCACCCGGGAGAGCGGTGTTTGTGTCCCGTAAGATTATAAAGCCAAACCCTTTATTCCTAAACCTAACCATGTGCTCTTGTTGGCTAAATCTAACCACGTGTGTTAGTTGTTGGCAGTGTTGTATTGACGTAGTGGTTTTATTTTGGAAGAGACTATATATAAATGGTAAATTTCCTGTGAAAATGGAAGTGTATTTAGTAAGAAGACAATGCATGTAACAGGCAGAACTTGACATGGCGTCCCAGGATGTCAACAACCATGCACCCATGGCACCTTTCACGTCGTATCTGGACGTGAAAGGCCCATGACCAAACATCGATATGTGACGAGGTCGGAGTGAGAATGTGTTGGTCTCTCTGATGCCTGCTGCTTCTTATCTGGTATCTGGTTGCTACCTTTTTATAAAGCCCCAACCTCACCTGAGTGCTGTGGGGGTACATGCTCATAAATGTCCCATGCACAGAAAATAAGAAGAAAATACAGGCAGAGGACAGAATCTCTGCAGAAAAACACACCGCCAAACACTTCTAGTGAGTCATAAGAGGATGATTTAGGACAAGCCTGCATAGTATATCTGGTAAGAATGCTACTATATTCAACCTCAGTTAAATGTACCTTATAGATTTTAAAAAGATCCACTGGGTGTCAATAATAAATCCAGTACTTTTAAACTGGCAATATTTAGAACAACGTGCATGGTTTTTACAGAGTACCTAAATGAATGACTTGTGCCACGCATATACCCAGCATTTTAGCATAGCCTTACTGTACCAATCATTCTGGAAAGCGCTGTATGTGGTTGTCTGAGTCTTCATGTCATACTGCAGTGAGCTGAGTGGGCTGACTTACGAGTGCAAACACAGACGTGCTCTCTCCCTCATGCTCTTTTTCTCTTCCTCTCTTTCTCTCTTACTCACGCTGTCTCATACCTGCACAAACACAAACATGGACCCACATACAGACTTATGCAAGACGCTGAGAAAGTAAAAAGAATGGATGCATGAATTAACAACCACGCAATGGGCTATGAGAGTGTATGCAGTCATTTACAAACAAGAGCCATAGATAAAAACATAAATCCCTCATTATTGGATAATTGCAACATTACATTTTACACATCATGTAGTTGATGTGTATTCACACCTTCCTTGTCAGAGCCGTATGCACTCACTTCATGCAATATGTTTTCGTGTATTTCCTACATTAAAGGATACTATATATAGATACTGTACCGTACTATATATTCTGTAACAGCCGTATATCACACTGCAAATTCATGTCATACAAATTAAAGTATATTTGTACACAGATTACTTCTTCCTGCATGTCTTTCATGATTAAAATAATATGCCTGTGTTGACCAAAATAACTATTTAGACATGTTTGTTTCCACAGCTGGTTAGTTTAGAGTTCATTTCGATTTATTCATGCATTTATTTTTTGTCAGTAAAAGATCCCTAATTCAGGCCCAGCTTTAATGCACCAATTATTATAGTCAGAGCATTTATTTTCATGGACCTGAAAGAGATCACGATATGTCCTTTTTTATTTCATACATAATTGAGAACAAGATGATTATTCATGACCTAGGCTATCAAAGAGGGCTTTTTCTGATAATGTTCCTTTGTACAAACACGACAGGTGGTATTAACTTGCTGCTCAATGCGGCATGGTACATTATATAGCAGCAGTAAGCATTATTATGTATTATCTGCTTGAGCAGTACACTTCATCACAGTAAAAACACTCAGGACGTAGCGGTGATAGATAACATAAAGCTTAATGGAGTAACACAAAGAAGCAGTGCTTAATGGTGATCACTGAAAATGTAATGATTGTCTATGGTTACACACACACACACACACACACACACACACACACACACACACACACACACACACACACACACACACACACACACATGCTGGCAGGCTCTTTGCAGTCCTCTAACAGCTGTCTGATGTATCCCCAGGCCACAGGACTCTCTACATCGGGGTCCACGTCCCCCTGGGCAGTACCAGGCACCGCAGCCATCGCAGGCACCATCACCATGGAAACAAACACAGGAAAAAGAGCAGGGAACGGGCCCCCACCTTGGTGGAGGGTAGAGAGTCTCCTGTTTATGGTACTAGCTACAATCATGTACTTGCATGCATTATAGCATTGAGAAAAAAAGTATTTCAACCTTCGATCATGTTCCCTTACTTAAGGGAAGACGCAACAGGTGAAAACATAGTTTAGGACTATTTTGCATCCATAACATAGTGCAAAGAAACATCCAAAGATCACATTTAGGTTTTATATTAGTTCAGATTTCTGTTCTGGAAATTTGTACAAAAGGTCCATATTTAATTAGATAATGATGCATTTGCATATTCAAACAAAATATAATTGTCCTAAAAACTGATTTTTATGGCTTTTGACAGTATTTCCTGATTTAACGGGATGATTAAAAAAAATATCCAAAACTGCCTCTGATCAACAACATGAAGCAAGAAATTTGAACCTGCCTGAGTCCATTGCTCAGATTTCTGTTCTGTATGTTTATGCAAAAGAGAGTATTTAATTAGATAATGCCTCATTTGCATATTTAAACATACACTGTCAGAATACAGTATAACTTCAATTTGTAGCCCGGGCTATTATTTGCTTAAATCACTGAAATCAACACAGCTATATTTGGGACAGACCTTTCATTCCTCTCACACAAAAGTGCTAGCTCAGCAAAGATGGGAAATACAATCAAATTGTTTATATAACCATTATGAATATTACTAGTATAAAAATTAGGCTTCAGATAACATATTAATTATGACTTATTTGTTTGATCCAGCTCTGACAGACAGGTCATTAGACAGAGAGAGAGACAGTGCTATGACACCCCAGGATTACAGCACCCAGCATGCCGACACAACACCACTTTATCCTGTTAAAACAATATTCAAAACTTGGATATTGTTATGAAAGTCTTTCTTGTTTACCAGGCCAGTAAATCTGAATGAATTATTCTCTGGTGCTCATGGTTTCTGTAAAATGACCTGAAGGATTGAATTGTGGAGAATCTGACTGAGCTAACAGTGTGTAGCATCTCCATATTGACACACACTGAACATTCATATTTGTATGCACGATCTAAGCAACAACCTGGTTTTGTACATCCTAAGAACCTCAGTAAAAATGAACTGCTTGGCAAGCAGACCAGGCGTCTAATTGAGACAGGCATGTCAAAATACGTAGCCACAACGGGCTAGTGAAAGGGACTGGGCAATTAACTGGGACTAGGCTTTTAATTGAAGTTTTACGGTACCTGTAAAACAAGAAAATGATTGCCCTAATGTGTCATGGTGATATCTAGTGGTTAAAACTTCTACCCTATTCCCCTAGGAGTGTCACCCCTTTATGACCATTTCAGTTTAAACCACTCAATCTCTTTTATTCCCAGACACTCCCTCTCAGAGAGTGCAGTTCCTGCTGGGCACTGAGGATGATGATGAGGAGCATATTCCTCATGACCTCTTCACAGAGATGGATGAAATCTGTGTTAAAGATGGAGAGGATTCTGAGTGGAGGGAAAGTGCCAGGTACTGTGAGACTGTCATGTCATTAAAGCAGCATCTACACACAGTCATGACCCACATGTCATTACTGAAAGCTCTGATTGAATGGAGCCGTCATGCCCACGACTCCACTTACACTGATGAGAGATGTAGCTGTGTGTCTAATGTTTGTGTTTCCATTACATTAAGTAATCACAATTCATTGTTGGAATTGCTCTGGGAATTAACTTTTTGTTTCTGTCTTTCTTTGATAATTGTCAATATTAATCAAGATGAATTTATTTATCATATGAATTCTGGTCTTCTCTGTTAAAATGGTGAATCAGATCTATTTTATTTATAGCGATACCCTGATGAGGGGCGATCAGGGAGGGGAGTAAAGGAGTTAAATGTGAGGAGAGAGGGACCTGGAATGAATGAGTGTTGTTATCGCAGCTTGAACAGATGGCTGGCCACTTTGCTGTCTGCTGGCCTCTATCCTGACTGGTTCTCAAACTCCTGTTACAGGTGGCTGAAGTTTGAGGAGGATGTGGAGGACGGAGGAGAGCGGTGGAGTAAACCCTACGTAGCCACGCTGTCTCTACACAGTCTGTTTGAGCTGCGAAGCTGCATTATTAACAGCACCGTGCTGCTCGACATGAGGGCTAATACCATTGAAGAGATTGCAGGTAATGACTGTAATGAGACAAAGCTACTGTTTTTGTCAACTTAATACCTCTGAACTCAAAATATTGTGTCAGTCTATTAAATTCCACAACACTCTACTAAGTAAACTAGCTCGAATTGTATCTTACAGGGGAAATTTTGTGCTCCTTTCATTGGTTTGATTCACTTTTGGAAATGTGACCTTACTCATTCTTGGTGCTAAACTCAAGTCACACTCATCTTGAGCCCTGAAATCCAAATACCTTGTCTGTGTCTACCTTAGACATGGTCCTGGACCACCAGGAGTTATACTCACCACTGGGAGATGAGCTCAGACAGAGGGTGCGTGAAACACTGCTGAAGCAGCACCATCACCAGAACCAAAAGAAGCTGGCTAACCGCCTGCCCATTGTACGCTCCCTCGCTGACATGGGTCGACGGGCATCAGAGCTCCACCTGGACAAGAATGGTGAGAAAACCAGAGCTTAACCTCTATAATTATTTAATAAAAGATTCTGAAATGGAAGAATTGGTCTGTGGTTGAACTGTTCCCAACATGTTGATTAACTGTCATAGACTGTCCGTGACATCACCCATTGGTTTGTGAACTCCCATTTTGAGGCCTTGAGTTCAGCAGTTAGGGCTGTCGCCATCTTGGTTTTTTGGAGCCAGAAGTGACCATATTTGGATGAGGGGATGGATCTAACTGAGAAGCTGAGGTTTCCTTTCACTCAAAGCGTCCCACCCTTAATTATGCATAGCCTTAATGAATGTAGGTGAGTTATATGAAAATTCACCCTCCGTACAATTGTCATGAGTGTTGAAATTAGCTATCAAGACCAAAACTGTTTTTTGTACCGGGCTGTAAACATGCTTATTTCTGCTGTAAAGTTGGACATTTTAACATGAGGGTCTATTGCGATGTACTCGCTTCTGGAGCCAGCCTCAAGTGGTCATTCAAAGAACTGCAGTTTTCTTGGCACTTTTGACTTCATCTTTCAGCCCAGAGGTCGTAGCTTGCATACTATATGCCAACTGTGAGAAGGGGTCCAATTCAAAAAGGCTGGAAACCACTACTTTCCTGGAATGTAATGAATGTGAACAGGAGTGTTTAAAGGGACAGTTCACCCCAAAATTGAAAATACATATTTTTCCTCTTACCTGTAGTGCTACTTATCCGTCAAGATTGTTTTGATATGAGTTGCAGAGTGTTAGAGATATCAGCCGTAGACACGTCTAACTACTCTCCAATATAATGGAACTAGATGGCACTCAGCTTGTGGTGCTCAAAGTGCCAAAATAATACATTTGAAAAACTCAATAGCAATGTCTTGCTCCAGGTTACTCAAGATAATTTGATTTAATTTGATCTTTATTTCTAACATGTAAAAAAAAAAGAAAAGACATGAACATACAAATATGCAGACATAGAAAGAAAGTAGTATTTACAAATAGTGAAAAGCAATTTTCAGTGTATAGTTACTTTGATTTACACATTTAAAAGGGGTGGGAGGAAATAAACTTATTAAAATCCACCCCTTCTCCATAAGTCATTAAGTGAAATAAAACAGACAGCTTCCTTATATAGATGAACCTATACCTTACCTATATACGTTTTCATGTAAATGTATATAATTTGAATGACCAATTATCAGTGACTTACAAGTATAAACCAGTCTAAATGTATGATATGTATAATACCAACTGTCTTTGCCTTACAAATAATATAGAAATATTAATATTACATATATATCTTCGTCAACTTGCCCTACTTTCTGTTTATATTTAAATAAATGAACATATGAATTATATTAAGTACCACAGACTTTGTTGTGAGCAGTTTCATTTAGGAACTATTTTCTGTCCACACGCCAACCAAATCACTGTGCAGAAGGAAGCGTGCATCTACTGCTAGCTCACCTAGCACCACTGAGCAAGCTAACATTACAGCTCAGCTGAGGAGGATGCTAGTAATGTTTACATCTTGTGCTGCATATGAGAGAAGTTTGCCTTCAGTAGGTTTCTGCCAGAAATCTATTTATTTTAACTCAAACCGTTGATCTTTTTCCAAAACCTAACCAATAAAAGGCTTTCTGGCAGAAAGCACTGAAGGCAAATGCCTCC
Organism: Cephalopholis sonnerati; assembly: GCA_019142605.1. Lineage (NCBI taxonomy): Eukaryota > Metazoa > Chordata > Actinopteri > Perciformes > Serranidae > Cephalopholis > Cephalopholis sonnerati. The sequence goes on from JAGQAX010000012.1 coordinate 21,309,764, forward strand.
CAAAAGGGACATACCTCTTGTCCATGAGTAAGCCTCCTTCTGTGCAGTCATACGGTTGACGGCTGTAGTTTGGTAGAAAGAAAATAGTTCCTTAAGAACAAGGTACTACAAGGTCTGTGGATTATCTTGAGGAACTGGAGTCATGATTTATGAATTCAGGCACTGCTGCTGAGTTTTTGAAATATAATTTTTTGGGCCTTTGAGCACCACAAACCGAGTTCCATCTAGTTCCATTATATTCGAGAGAAGACAGCCAGTATCTCCTACACTCAGCAACTCACACCAAAATAATTGAGACAGATAAACTGCACTACAGGTAAGAGGGAAAGTATGTATTTTTGATTTTTGGATGAACTGTCCCTTTAAGTGTAGGTACTTTGTAAATATGCAATATGTGCATGTGTCTTATATGCATATGGTCTTAACTTGCTTATGTTCCATCGTCTCTTCATTCCTGATTCTATCCTCCACCCACCATCTGCCCACCCACCTGCCACAGCCCCTCTGAAGTCAGCAGGTGTTGGTTTACACAGTATGGCCTTAACCCTTAACCAGCTTATCCTTAAAAAAACATATTGTAGAGGGAAATATTCTCATGATTCGCGCTGATACTGGCAACTCAAAATAGATTGTTTTTGTTGGGTTGAAGTGGTCGAGTTAAAAAGAAGATTAAAAAACAATGTGCAAAAGTACGATCTATAAATATGATAATTTGTTTGCTGTTGATCTTCACAGCACAAGAACTATTTGGTTGTATTCTGGGCTAAATTTAGTCCAGGACAGGCTTGTAATTGGAAGCATTACTTGCCTATATCATTGCCAAATATGTTTTATAAGCTCCAGGTTTGCCAGAATTTCACATGACAAAATTAGTTACGCAGAACACACCAAACTGTTTGTTAAATCATTTTCTCGTAATTTAATTTCTCTGGTGTGGCATTTTCAAGCTTATTTCAAAGCAGCAATCTCTGATAAGCTCCACACCATGCTTTGTGAGCGTATTAAACATTATAATTAGTGTTAATTTTTGACCCTGCTGTTTAATGAATACAGAAATTAGGCCAGACCTGTCAGGCAGCTTGGCAGTAATCATGTTAAAATGAGCCTGGGTTTTTTTTTTTGAGACGACAGAAATGAAAATCTTTGTGGTTTTATCCACAGTAGCACCGGTAAATGTTGTCCTCAGTGATCTAGGTGTGTGATCCTCACTCCTGTTCCTCTTTCCAAACCTATTCTGTCTACTCATCTGTCTCATACTGAAATCATCAGGTGCTGAAATGTTCACACATTTTTGGAACTGATTCATAATTCTCCTCTCTGGATTATCCAGGTCAGATGATGGCCTCGCAGTCTCAATTAGCGGGTCCAGACGGGAAAGGGGACGTCAGCAGAGAGAACAGTTCTGTGGACTTCAGCAAGGTACACTACACACACTGTGCAGATGCACTGTGTGCTTCTCAGTCAACTGCATAATGCCAGAAACTCTTACCAATTCTTATTACTAATTTCATACCAGTTATTTTTTTTATCCGTTAATCTGCCAATTATTTTCTTGACTAATTGATTAAGAAATAAATATCAATAAAATGTCAGAGAATTGTGAAAAATTCTCCATAATTTCCCACTAGTCCAAGGTGACATCTTCAAATGATATGTTTTATCTGATTAACACTCCAGAAATCTATTCAGTTTATTAAAATGTATGACAAAGAAGAGCGTCAAATTGTCATTTAAGAACCCACAAAACCAGCAATATTTAGTTTTTACTAAAACAATAAGGAGACTAAAATGATTATTCAACGATTAAAGGAAGTACAATTTTGAGGTACTTCTATGTTCCTCAACCATTTCTTTTTTATACTTCTACTCAACTACGTGTCAGAGGGAAATATTGTACTTTTTGCTTCACTACCTTATCTGATAAATTCAGTTAATTTACAATTTCAGAAAATATAAACCTACTAAAAAATATAAACCTACTAATAAATTACTTGTATTATAAATAAAGCTAATCAGCACTATGTAATGTGTAATGTAATCAAAGCTTACTTTTAGCTGCAACATTCAAGTGATGTACAGATTAATTAATCAATTATTATAATCCAATAATATAATATATATTATTCTGAAATAGGTAATTCTGCATAATGAGTACTTTTGTAACTTTAAGTATATTTTAATTCTGATACTTGTGTACTTTAACTTCAGTAAGATTTTGCATGCAGGCCTTTTACTTGTGACAGAGTATTTTTACATTGTGGTATCACTACTTATACTTACATAAAACATCTGAGTACTCCCTCCACCAGTGCATATCATCATCTTATGAATATCGTATGTTGTAAAAATACCTAACAATATATAAAGTTATGAGAATCAGCTCCACCTTTACCTGCTGCAGCAATAAAGTGCTGCTTCCACTTTAATGCATCAGCAATTATAATACAATATTATAATATATATTAGTCACAGGGGGCATTTTTCTGTAAAATGAGTACCTTTAATACTTTAAATATAATTTGTGTATAGTAAAAATAAACTACTTTTCTTATGAATCACGATATTTTATAGTTGTGTATGAGAAACATATAGCCCAAGATAAAGACTGCTTTTTTAGCTCTGAATACTCTACATCTGACTTCACTGAGTATTTTAAGGCAAAGGGTGTGTTATGTGCTTCCTCTACGAGGAGGTTTTTAATTTTCTTGTTGCAACTATCATCCGTAAGTGTGCAGCCAAATCCAGGTCCCTATAAATGCAGCCAGACTGATATAGTGGCTGACTTTAAAGCGTGGTCTGGGCTGGGCTTTATTCACCTATATGTGCGCAGCCTTTTAACCAAGTTAGATTTTATCCAAGTGTGGTCTGTTTCTACTGATGCTGATGTAATTGTTTTATCAGAAACATGGCTTAAGAAATCTACCTCAAATTCTGACATAGGTGTAAACTCTCTTCATACATTTGTACTTTGATTGAACAGACATCAGACTGTAGCTATAGTCTGAGATCTCAAGATGTAGTTTTGCTGTCTGTTCCAGTGCACGGACTGAGCTGGGAAAGACAGCTTTTACGTGCTCTACTCTTCTTACTTGGAATAACCTTTAAAAAGATTTGAAACCGTGTGAACTGGTCTCTCTACCTGATTTTAAAGCTCTCATAAGTACAAGAATGAATGAGTTGGTTTGGTCTTATCATTGTGCGTAGGTGTTATAATATTTTTATGTTACTGTATATCTTCTCTGTTTATAATGTGTGGTTGTTTGGCTGTAACTTTTTGTGTGCTGCTGTCTTGGCCAGGTCTCCCTTGTAAAAGAGCTTGTTGATCTGAATGGGACTTACGTGGTTGACTATTGGTTAAATAATGTAATTATAATTTAAAAATATGTTATATTTGACAAATACGCAGTAGGCTGTTTTTTAATTGTGTGTTTCGAAAGTGTAACAGGAGGTCATTGTTGGTATTCTTAATGGAAAGGTCATCTAGTAAAGGATTAGGATTATAACCATGTTAAGTATTGCAACCACACACAGCAGAGACAAAGATAAAACCTATGTTGAACCCTTCTGCATAATGTATAGGAGTTTAACCTATTGTCCAGGTCAACGTGGTTAATAATTCTTTCATGCTTTTCCCTGTTCATTTAAACATTAATGAAATGCACTCGGCTTATATGGGTGTATTTTTAGAACAACTGAATTGAATGAAAACATATACATTGTACTTTATACACTTATGAACCCAGCTGCAATCAAAATCCCCCCGTTTACACCAGCTGCATATTATTCTGCATATTATCATTTCCTTGATGTGCACAGCAAAAATAATGAGTATTAACTGCGAGACTTAAAAAATCAGCACTGTAACAGTGTTTATGGAAGTCATGACCCATTAATACATCACAGATATTCTTTTGGATGGTCGCCCTAGAGCCACATGAACTCTATGATGGAACAAACAACACTTCAGTCACCACTTGTCAACTCTACATAATTATCGCTGCAAAATTAGCACCTTTAATATTCCAAAAATTTCTGTACAATGCAGTTCCACTGCATTAAAGAGTGTAAAGCAGATATAGCTACTGTAGGAGGATCAGTTTCATAGTTGAGGTCAGCTTGTATGTGCTTTTAGGCATCATACTTGTGGGGAACGAAGGATACCCCACCCTTATGAATTATTATACGACAGTTCAAACTAACATATTTCATAATCTTTTGTAATCTTTTTGCTACTGTAACACATCTGCAACTTATTTAAATATTATGTACTCTGATACACAAAGCCTGGACAGCTGCCGGACTGTATTTAGACTAGAATCCAGTCTAACCATTGTATTTAGAGCTTAATGTGAGGATGAACTGCAACAAAAAAGACATATATAGAATGCACTTTGAAACATGAATTATCTTTTTAACGTATCAACGCATGCTCTCAGTCAAAGCAGCTTAGACAATAAGCAAAGCGGAAAGAGCGTCAAGTTTAATATGATACACTAAACACTGTACTTTGTGTCCTCTTTCAGATAGACCTTCATTTCATGAAGAAGATCCCGGCAGGGGCCGAGGCGTGTAACGTGTTAGTGGGAGAGCTGGAATTTCTGAACAAGCCCGTGGTGGCATTTGTCCGCCTTTCACCAGCGGTCATACTCAGTGGGCTGGCTGAAGTCCCAATCGCCACAAGGTCACTGCAGGCTGAATCAAACTAAACCAGTTCCATAAGCTATAAATATCTTTTATTTACCCTGCTGAACCCTGGCTGATACTCAGTCAGTTAATCCTGATTGAGATTTGATTTGACAATGTATTAAACAAAATCTGTGTCTGCCTTTAGGTTTCTGTTTATTCTCTTAGGTCCCATGGGTAGAGGGCCTCAGTATCATGAGATTGGGAGGTCCATTGCAACGCTAATGACAGATGAGGTAAGAATTCCCTGAAGAACACCTCATTACCATGTGAGCATCTTGCACGGTTTATTTATTCATTAATGTTTTGAAGAGTGTGGATTGTTTTGAATGTCAACCAGATGTCATACTCAGATTTTCTGCAGGCACTTTGCATAAATTCACAGTCCAGCAGAACTCAACAAATTCCTGAAGTGATGGAACATTTCTCAGCATGAAACACAGCTCAGAGCTTTTATGACATGCTTTTGGCGATTAGTCAGACCTCATGTCCTCCTTTTTGTCTGGGATTTAGGCTGCAGTCCATCATCACTGAGGAGGAAAAGATGGGCTTTGACAATATCCAAACTTTGTTATACACTGAGAATTGGAATGAAAAGATTTGATGAAACTCGATATTTTATAGGGGAGCATTGTGAGTCAGTGATTAACACTGTTGTGTCACAGTGAGCGGGTCTCAGGTTTCTATGGTATATTCTACACATTTATATGGGGTTAAGTGAAGGTCCAGGGTGTAGGATTCAGGGGAATGTATTGGCAGAGATGGAATATATTATAATCAAGATCTTTTCTTTATAGCAGTGGTTCGCAACTGGTCCGGCCACAGGGTCCAAATTTCTCTTCAGCCATTAGTTTAAGGTCCAAGCAGTTTAATACAATCAGCATCATAGTTGTGTTTGGCCATGCAGTCAAGATAGTTTGTCGTCTCTGTCAAGTACTTGTCTGTAAGTCTTCCACTCTACAGCAGAAAATGGCACTTTAAAATAAAAGCTTTGTGCCAGAAATTCACTGTACTTTAAAATAAAGTGTGTTTTTTACAAACTTGACACAATTTCAAGTCACTTGTGGTCCATTCAGAATGGACCTGTGACCTACGTTTGAACTGCGATCCACGACTTGGGAACCACTGATTCAAAGTGAAACTGTTGTGTTTTCGCTGCGTTAAAATGAGCCGTTCATAGCTACATAGGAAGATTGCCATGTAGCACCACCATGTTTCTACAATAGCCCAGAATGGACGACGTAATGCTGGCTCTAGACAGGGCCATTTACACCTCAGTTAGCAGCCCCTCTGTGACAAGAGTGTTGGAAAAACACAGATCTTTTTCAACATGAAACTACTTTATTCAGTGTTTTTACCTGGTCCATTTGTTTTAGCTCCTGGTAAAAAACCCTCTGAGCAATGAACACTGAAGGAATTATAAGCAGGTGAAATTTCAGCTGGTTGCAGTCTGCAATCCTCACTGCGAGATACCACTCAATCCCCCTAAATCTTACACACTGTTTCTTTAAGTAAGTCCAAAGACATAAGTGTGAACGTGTCTGTCTGTTTAATTACAGTTAAGGTTGGCAGACATTCCTACATTTCAATATTCATGAGTCTGTAATGTATATGTATGCATGTTGAAGGATGCCAAATACAGTGGGAGTGGTGAGGCTTGTACATACAGTGCAGCATGTGCACTGTATGTACAATCACTTAAGGTCTGAGTTAGAAGTGCAGCCTTAAAGAAATACTTCATCCACCAAATGATCATTTGTTTATTAATTACTTACCCTGTGTTACGTTGAATTTGTAAAGAAAATGTTTTTCTTGCATACCTCCGGTGAACAAAGAATGCAAACATGATGTATTTAACACTGGTTTACACAACATGTGTAGTATAATCCAAGTCTCATTTATCCAGTCGTATGCTCAGTACTTCCCAAACAGACAGCCCTTTCTGATGGGGACCTGAACTACAAGTAAAACTTATCGATGGTCTCTTCAAAGCCAGACTCCATTGGAAAAACAGTCATTTTACCTCGCTGAACACAGGAGCTGTTGGTCTACCGCCGCCTCCATCACTTTGTTTGTGTTATTGTGTGTTTTTAAGGGTTCGTTCGGATTCTCCGAAGACGCACAAAAACACAAACAAACTAACTGATCAAGGCAGTGGTAGAACAGCAGCTTCTATGTTCACCGAGGTAAAATGTCAATGTCACTGTCAATTGAGTCTGGCTTTGAAGAGGGCATAGATAAGTTTCACTTTTAAGTCGGTTCCCTGTCAGAAAGGGCTGTCTGTTTGGGAAGCACTGAGCAAACGACTGGATAAATGAGACTTGGATTATACTGCAAATGCCGTGTGAGAGTCTGTAAACAGATGTTTTGCTGTTGATAAACACGGCCCCAAGAATTTTCTCAATTTTTGGATTATTTGTTCATCATGGAGATGTGGAGAGAAAACAAAGTTAGGTTTACGAGTTCACTGAAACACGGGATGAGTAACTGATGTACAAATTAAAATTTGATGGGTAAAGTATTCCTTTAATCAGCCTTCCCTAATCTTGTATTTTCCAGGTTTTCCATGACGTTGCCTATAAAGCTAAAGACCGCAATGATCTGATCGCTGGAATTGATGAATTCCTCGATCAAGTGACAGTCCTGCCTCCAGGAGAGTGGGACCCATCCATACGGATAGAGCCACCAAAAAATGTACCCTCGCAGGTTAGTAGGAATTTTGTCCCCTGGATGCTTTCTTTTCCTTTCAGATTTCATGTGACCCTTAAAATTTTGTACATGAGAAATAAGCTTTGTTGTTGATTGTTTGTTTAACAGGAGAAGAGGAAGAAAAGTAACATTTTACCAAACGGATTAGTAGAAGGAGATGAAGAGGAGGAGCAGGGCGGCCACGGGGGTCCAGAACTGCAGCGTACTGGAAGGTTTGGAAAGAACAAGCAGTGCTTTTGTTAAGAGTGAATTCTGGTCACCAGTAGAATAGTGTGAAGTTCTTCACACAAAGTTGAAGAAATATTTTATGAAATAAATAAGTGCCTCATACTGAACTGAATATGCAGTGCTCCTCTTCCTTAAGCAGTCCAGCATGCAGCCCACTCACTATGCTCACTACTTTGTTGCAGAGAATCTATTTACAATCAGACTCCTCCGCCTCCAGAGCTTCACACAACACTGCATTTATTTTATTATGTTTTGTAACATATAGAGATGAACTCAGAGGGAGCATGGAGTGCAGTTAATTATGATATGGAATTTTATATACGTGCTTCTTCCAGTGGGTTATTAAAAAATATTCTCAGTGCTTAGAATTGATGATGTTGATCTACTAGAAAGTATACTTATGCTGACATAGGACACTAAATAATGCAAATAAATAACAATATTTTTATTTGAGATAATACGTTGCTCGTGGGTTAATTTGACAGCAGTTATTATACTTACTATATTCTGTCTAAAATGTACCCAGACTTTGCTAAAATGAAGTCAGTATCAGTTTACAAAATGTACACCGTCATGCTGCTCAGCTATTTCTGGGTAAACTTGGTGTGTAGTTGTAGCTATAAAGTGGTTTCCATAGAAACATCCTGCCTGGAGAGGTCTATTTGCAGCTAGATTTTTCTATCGTTAGGGGCCTATCACACTAGGCCACACTCAGGAGTTGAACACCAGGAAGAAGGCAGTGGAGAGAAAGCAACTAAAGGAAGGAGAAAATAATAGTTTTGGAAAGAATAAAGCAAAATGAAAACTAAAAACTATTCCACTTTTTAAAAAAGAGGTATCTGTTATGCTTTTGAAAATAAAAACTCCACATGTGAAGAGGTTACATGAGTGACACATTTACTTTTTTACATTTCCAGGTGGTTTGGTGGTCTCATTCTAGACATCAAGCGCAAGGCACCGCACTACCTGTCTGACTACACTGATGCTTTCAGCTTACAGTGTGTGGCCTCCTTCCTCTTCCTCTACTGTGCCTGCATGTCCCCTGTCATCACCTTTGGAGGACTACTGGGCGAGGCAACAGAAGGACGCATAGTAAATCACTTGACCTTTCCTCTGAATGTTCACAGTGTTCTGCCAAGACTAGCTGTGCACTGCTGTGCACTGTACCAGCCTTTCAGTACATTAAACCAGATGACAGTTGTGGTTCAATATGGTAAAGATTTTGAAGGTAACTATCCATCAGTAAGCTGTCTGTCCTCTCTCCCCTTCCGCCAGAGTGCAATTGAGTCGCTGTTCGGAGCCTCGCTGACTGGAATAGCCTATTCCCTGTTTGCGGGGCAGCCCCTCACCATTCTGGGCAGCACGGGGCCGGTGCTCGTATTTGAAAAGATATTGTTCAAATTCTGCAAGTATGTTTTTTTTGCATGTGACTGTGCGTGTGACTACTTTATCTATACATTGCATAATTGTGCAACTGCATTGTCTGATGTTTATCGGCTTGCTGTTGGGTAACTTCTACGGACGTCAATGAACCAAACATCTGTCCTCCCTATAGACCATTAAATGTTCTAATTGTATGGACAAAAGGCCATTTAATCTCACTGCGATAACGACTTCCTCCAATTCACTACATTAATAATAGTAAATAATCAATATACAATGTGGTTTGAAATGTCCCACACTGATTTTTCCTCTTTAATTTCCACACAGGGAGTACGGCTTGTCCTACCTGTCTCTGAGAACCTGCATCGGTCTGTGGACTGCTATCCTCTGTATCATGCTGGTGGCTACCGACGCCAGTTCCCTCGTTTGTTACATCACACGTTTTACAGAGGAAGCCTTCGCCTCACTCATCTGCATAATTTTCATCTACGAGGCCTTGGAGAAACTCATCCACCTGGGAGAGCACTATCCCTTTAACAAGAACAACAACCTGGAAAAACTCACCATGTACTCGTACGTGGACACTTCTTCTCACACAATATGCTGTTGGAAGTGAAAAAAAAGTGTAATTACTAAGTGCATTTCTTGGAGGTACTGTAAATCCCTGACAGATGAGGGATTATTTAGTCACCCAGATGTTCGTGTGCCTCCACAGATGTTCATGCGTTGAACCTTCTGACCCCACCAATGGCACCCTGAAGTACTGGGAGCTCACCAACATCACTGCCTCAGAAATCTACTGGGAAGCGCTGGAGGTCAAGGTACTACCAGCGCTGACTTTTAAAAAGTAGCAAAAAATAAAAGAAAGCATTAGAAGCAAAACAAAATCTGTCAGTCATGGAGGTTTTATACACACACACACACACACACACACACACACACACACACGCCACAGCAGGCATTATTGAGTTACACAAAGATAAACTGAAAAGAAAACTGTGGATTTAGGTTTTCCACCTTAAAGTGGCATGCTCTCCCAGATGGAGGAAGCTGAACAGAGGAGATTAAGGGCATGTGGGCTGGATTATATTGGATTACTCATTGCAAATCACTATAAAAGCACATTTTTTTGTACTCGGTTAAGTTTTTTGTGGACATGGATGCTCATTCGTGGAAACCTGCTGACTCTGGTGTATTGCCACTCATATGGTGAGTATAAGTAACCTCTATCTGTTGTTTCAGGACTGTATTGAAAAGCGCGGGGAGTTTGTGGGCAGCGCCTGTGGCCCCAAGGGACCCTACGTCCCTGATGTCCTCTTCTGGTGTGTCATTCTCTTCTTTGCCACCGTCTTCATGTCTGCCTTCCTCAAGGAATTCAAGTTCAGCAATTATTTTCCAACAAGGGTACTTATTCTTCGTACACTATCATTACGATTAGAGTGCATTATGATCCAAGCATGGAGACAAAGCTGCTGCAGCTGCATAGTAACACAGTGCAGTGGTACACTCTAGTGGTCAAAACTAAGGTACTGCATGATAGAAGGCAAGGGAATGTGTTGTTTCCTGTAGCCCCTTTGTCTGCATGTACACTGGATACAATAAATAAAACTGTGTGTTTTCTCTTCATCAGGTGAGATCCACCATCAGTGACTTTGCTGTTTTCTTCACCATCCTCACCATGGTTTTAGTCGACTACGCGTTAGGGATCCCCTCTCCAAAATTAAAGGTTCCTAGTGTGTTTAAGGTGAGCAAGTCTACAGAAGAAGATTGCTGCACAACATCATACTTTTTCAACAAGCTCTGTCTAAACAGCAACAATCTTTTTTGTTTTTATTAGCCAACCAGAGATGATCGAGGTTGGCTCATCAACCCACTGGGGCCCAACCCCTGGTGGACCGCAGTCATCTCAGTGGTCCCAGCTCTGCTTTGCACCATCCTCATCTTCATGGACCAGCAGATCACAGCTGTCATCATCAACAGGAAGGAACACAAACTCAAGGTACTTCCTTGTCCCAGCTTTGAAATCTGGTTGTAGACTTTGATTTAGCATTTCTGACAGTCCTTTCTCAAGTTTGCTCATCGTCAGCTTTATTTACTGATGCTTTTCCCCTTCAGAAAGGCTGTGGGTACCACCTGGATCTGTTCATGGTGGGGGTGATGCTCGGTGTGTGCTCTGTGATGGGCTTGCCCTGGTTTGTAGCAGCCACTGTTCTCTCCATCACCCACGTCAACAGCCTGAAGCTTGAGTCCGAGTGCTCAGCTCCCGGGGAGCAGCCCAAGTTCCTTGGCATCAGAGAGCAACGCTTCACCGGCCTCATGATCTTCACCCTCATGGGCTGCTCTGTCTTCATGACATCTGTGCTGAAGGTCAGACACTGTCTTTGTATTATTTGTGCATTTTCATCCGTGTGAAGTTATTACAATATTATTGAGTGAGACTTAAAGGGACAGTTTTCCCTAAAATTATTTCTCTGGCATGTAGTGCTGTTTATCAATATTGTTTTGTTGTCAGTTGCTGAGTGTTGGAGTTATCGGATAAAGAGAAGTCTGCCTGCTCTTGAATATAATAGAATTAGAAGCCCTGTGGTGCCCATGGTGCCAAAAAAATACATTTAAAAAACTCAACAGCAATGTCTCTCTCTAGAGATCATGACCCGATAACACATATGTAATTATGATTTTGAATGAACTGTCCCTTTAAGGTTTTTCTCTTTAATTGTTCTATACATTTCTCAGTGCTTCAACCTGAAGACATTTAATGTCCCTCGGTAAATTGTTGAGTGCAGCAGGTCTGCTGAAATAGAGCTGTTACTATAACATACAATAAGTCGTGTTACTGACATAACATTTATATTGTTCTCCAGTTCATTCCGATGCCTGTGTTGTATGGAGTATTCCTTTACATGGGAGCATCGTCCCTCAGAGGCATTCAGGTAAAATTTCACTGTACTTAATGCATCTTTTTTGCTCACATTATAATGTACCACTAATAGGAAACACAAGGATACAACATTGCTTCATATTACATTTGATATGACTAAATCTGAGCAACTGATGTTTAAAGTTTCTAGCCTCATGCATATAACAGTTAATGAGGGTTATTTTTGTTTCCCAGTCTTAATGCTCACACCAGTGGTCTCACCTTCCAAAATTAAAGTGTGATTAGTACGCACCATAGGGCTTGTGCAGAAGTTGTAAATATGAAAATGTTTTGAGATTATCTGCATCGCTGAGATTAGAAAGACAGTTGGCCAGTGTGGTTAAATTTTAATTTGTAGACGCGCCTACCGGATAATCTGTGTAGACTGCTAATTCTCACTGAGCCATGATAGGGGATCGCCTCCATATTGTCTGGCTGCCCAGAGAAAAAGTGTTAATTGGCCTCTAGTGTGTTCCCACCATTTACAGAACACCTGGCTGTTCTTTAATTGCCCCGTTTACTTCTTCTTTTCTTCACTTTGAAGTTCTTTCTATTATTGGTTTTGAAAACAATAATTATATTTAGACAAATACTTTTTGGAGAAAAAGAACTTTATTGCGCAGGTTTTGCTGGCACAAAGCAACTTTTAGCTTGATGTCTGTTTTCTTGCTGTTTGAGGCTGAGGAGGTGGTGTAGAGTCACTTTCTAAAAGCTTTTTGTTTAAAAAGGCTGCCAAAATAATTACCTCAGAGATGCTAAAAAGCTGCAGAGCTGGAGGATTGTTCTCTCTGTTTTTTTTTTTTGCATTTACAAACCCATTTACATCACACGTGCATACATTCCTGTAACCCTTCTTTAATGGTGCATTTTGAAGATAGATAGATTTAATTGATAGATTTTAAATGATAACACTATAACAAATGAAAATATGAAAACAGTGATGAACTCACAGAGATTTACCACCTGAATCTCCAGCTCCTCTTGGCTTTATGGAGCTTTATAGCATGTTCCAGTTTATTGTTTAGCTTTCAGGCCTACGACTTTATTGTTTACTGTCACTCTCACCTCTCTTCATAAGGTACATGTCCACAGTGGCATTTTCAGATGCAAAGGGTTGCGTGGCTTCCCAGCACTGGATGGTACTAGGTGTGCCCCTAAGCATGTGGGCTATCTGCTCCTGAATTTCAAACCAGGCCAGCATGGTGACTTGTTTGACAACTTTCTCTTATATTACAAAAATAGTTAACTGAAATGTATGTCTAGAAATATTTGAAGCAAGAAATAGGTCATGCAGTTGCTCAAGAGCAGATGCCCCATCTCTTGAAACACAATGCGGCTCTACTGGAATTATATGAAAAGACAATGAATAGGAAGCTTGGAAATGACAGATCCTGTGGACATGTATCTATACAGTCATCTTTAAACGCTACAGGAAGCTGTTTTCAGTGTACAAAGTCTGAAAACTCACTGCACTTGCTCATCACCAAACAACATATAGACACAGTTCGACTAGCTGGTGAAGATAGTGGAGCATTTAGCTGCTAATGAGCCAGATATTTTACTCAGGAGTTTGTAGAAGCTATTTGCTATGTAAACACATAGGGGAGTAATGTCGTGCTGAACAGAGAATGTGGTCTCTATGGGTGTTGTATTCTGAGCCTCTCTGTTTTTTGTTGTTGCAGATGGTAAAGACATATCAGTGTTGTCTTTACAACTTGTTTTCGCTGCCCCCAAGTAGCCCAACAAATAACTTACTGGAAGTTTAAGAACTGTTTTATCATTTATCCTCTCCAGTTCTTTGACCGTCTGACACTGTTCGGCATGCCGGCTAAGCACCAGCCAGACTTCATCTATCTGCGGCACGTACCCCTGAGGAAGGTGCACCTCTTCACCATCATCCAGCTCAGCTGCTTGATTATGCTCTGGGTCATCAAGACCTCGAGGGCTGCCATTGTCTTTCCTATGATGGTATGTAAACAGTCCAATTATAGCATCTGCAGGACCATTACACAGGCAGCAAGCATTGTTAAATGTTAACAGGGCTTGCTGCTTGTGTAATAGTCCTTGGTATTAGAGTACTTGGTATTAGAGTACAGGTATGTTACTGGGGTCAGTCTACATTGGGATTAAATGCAGGAGTTATTAGAGAAAGACAAAATGTTAAAGGATAAGTCTGGTATTTTGCACTTTGAGCCCCATTCCTGGGTTGTTTATGATGAAATAGAGTGGTTAAGAACAAAATCTTGACGATTGCTCCTTCTCTGAGAATTTGAGAGAATTTGGCTTTCCCCTGCCTGGCTTAACAATGCGGTCTATGGCCATGTGTAAATCTGTCCTAAAACCACCTTTAACGTTCGTTTTCAAAGCCATGAAACTCACCGAGTGGTCAGTGGTGTTCGTTGATGTTCCGACATAAATTCGTAGCAAACTGTGGTTTCCATCCGTGTTTCTGCTATTCATCTTGATTGTGGAACTATTTTTTCAGCTGCCTCACACCCGTGTGTAAACTTCCGCCTGATTGTTCGTTTGACCCTGATGTGTTATACACTCCAGCCATCAAGCCGGCACTTTCGCTGAGCTAAAAGACTACAATGACTACAATCTTGTCGTAAACAACCACCTTTCCGTTTCCAGTGGCGATTACTACCAACGGACAATGAGGCTTCCTATAGAAAATCAATGCATGGACAAAATGTCAAATAAATCATCATGGAAACCACAGTTTGCTATGATTTTTATGTCAGAACATCAACGAACACCACTGACCACTCTGTGAGTGTCATGGCTTTGAAAACTAACGTTTAAGGTGGTTTTAGGACAGATTTACACATGGCCATAGACAGCATTGTTAAGCCAGGCAGGGGAAAGCCAAATTCTCTCAAATTCTCAAAGAAGGAGCAATCGTCAAGATTTTGGTCTTAACCACTCTATTTCATCATAAACAACCCAGGAATGGGCTCAAAGTGCAAAATACCCTACTTCTCCTTTAACACCTTTGTCTGTGGGTACGTTTCATCTCGTGGCAGCAGTTTCTCTCTGTTTGTTGTCATGGTTCTTCCAGATGTTCACTTTTACATAACAAGCAGTTTGCAGGTTTATGTTTATCATGATCCTGTGATACATTTTTTGGCCTTGTTAGAGCTTTGCTAGTTACTTCAAATTGCTTTTATTGCCAGCCATGTTTTTAACTCTCCCAAAATTACACATGGAACATACATACTGATAATACTGTATCAGTTGATTATAAGTTATTTAAAGGCACGTGTTCCTTATATCTTCCTCTTTTTCTATATCTGTAATCGTACTTAAACATATAAACTGATTAGTCTTTCATCCTTTTTGCTGACGCCACTGTTCAGCTCTGCATATACGCTGCTACCTCTTGTGTCTGCTTCCTGTTAATTGACATCCTTCTACCTCTCCAGCACAGCGTACTCCTTTAGGACAAAGGATTTTTGTGGACTCAGAGGTTTCTATGTGTCACTTCTGCAGGTGTTGGCTCTGGTGTTTATCAGGAAGCTGATGGACTGTTTCTTCACCAAGAGAGAGTTGAGCTGGCTGGATGACCTCATGCCAGAGAGCAAGAAGAAGAAGCTTGAGGATGCTGAAGAGGTGCTGTTGCTGTGTTAAAAAAAATAACTATGTACTGTGTCATCACAGTATGCATGTCAGTTTTATTTATTTTGATTCATATTAACGAGCTGTATTGTATTTCCTTCAGGAGGAGGAACAGAGCATACTTGCAGAAGATGAGGGAGTAGTGCAAGTGCCATTAGAAGGGTACAAGTAAGTTGTCTTATACTTTCTCAGTTTTACAAATTAGTTTTTCTAAATGCTAGTTCATGTAAAGCACATTGTAATCTGTGGTGTAAAGATGAGAAAGTAAACTGTCACCCTTTATTCACAGAGGAATACCCATCATCAATATCACAGATGAGATGTCAAAAGGTTCTTTTGGAAATACCTGGAACGCCAACAGCTGAGAAAGAATCAAGACCTCAAAACGTTATGGTAAGACTTTCTTTCATTGTTGACGATATACTCACTTGTGGCTTACTGCTAGTGTTGTGTTGACAGGGATGAAAATCCATTAAAAAGCAACTTCAAAAACTAACTAACTAACAAAAAATCTACAGTACCTTAAAGTTCAAGAATAATTGGGTCTACCATAAGTGTGGGCACTAATTATAACATTTCAATAAGGAGTTGCTGCTACAGTTGTACTTATCTTCAAGGTTGGCTCATTAAATCTCTGACTTGTTGTTATGGTGGAATGTGCTTTTTATTTGTCTGTGACTGTTTTCATTTACAGAAATCTTTACAGTCAGTCTTTACAAGAGCTGGGCACATCATATTTTTTAAGAAAATAATGTCAAGTAAAAATTTCACTATCTGCGTTTTATCCATTCACATGTATCTGATGCACTGAGGAGGTCCAACAGACTGTAGATTAGCTGTTGTATATTTCTATTGTTTAGGTTTTTGAACTGTAGATTTCAAGGAACAGTTAGAAATACAGGCACAAAGATTAATACCACTCTAAGCCACACATAAACAAAAAAGAACCAATCAGAGTCAAGGAGTCTCTAACGCAGCTGTCAGTCATGTCAGTCACTGCTCGTGAACTGCGGTCAAACTAGGCAGTGCTGATCAAATATGAATCAAGATTCTGTCACTACATTGCCTATTTAGCTGTATAATAAGGAAGTTGGTCTGGCTAGTGGGCGGTGCTTGGTACTTCAGTCGACTGTATCCAACATGGCGGCCAGGTCACCAGCTTTCTTTATTTTACAGCTAAACAGTACACTAAAATATGTTTCTGAAAACATCTAAGCTGAGAAATAGGCAATGCAGTAACAGAATCTTGATTCATATTTGATCAACGCTGCCTAGCTTTAAAGACTCCTTGCCTCTGATTGGTTGCTTTTGGTGTGCTGTGGTTAATTGGAGCAAATGCCATCAAAGGCAGTAGGAAGAAAAGGAGGAGTATGTTTTTTTCACAGATTATCTGTCTCATTTATTTCTTCCAGAATATGGTGACAGTTTCAGCAAATATAACAAAGTTATTTTAATAAAAGTTACCCACTGTAGCTTTGAGTATAGAGTCTGACTTCTTCCACATTTGTCAGTAACAAGTCCTCTTTAAAAGACAATACATGCCAAGTACGTATCCACTGATTATGTTATTTCTTTCTTAATTTGCACAGTTCACTACAAGGCTCACAGTATTTCACAACACTGACATGCATGATGAGAAGTGTGAGATGAAGACGGTGGAGGACAGTGTTGTGAATCTTTGTCACTGTCCCTTCTGTGTGCTCGTAAACAAATCTGTATTTTATGCTGCAGTTAATCAATCCTTCATGTTTAGTCCCGTAAATCTGCGTACTGTAAGTGAATAACTGTGTTATCTAATGTGTCGCAAATATTCTGCCTCTTCATGAACCGGTGTAACCTACTATTTTCTTGTGTTAATGTCACATTGTACTTTTTAAATTTAGATACTGTATTGCTACACTGAATGTCATCTAAGAGGTTTGTCATGCTAAGAGACTGTTCAAGTTTTTGTTATTGGATCAATTTGTACTTATTTTGTTACATACTTTGTATTTTGAAATATCATCATATTGACATATCCTTGGATTCTTTATCTATTTATATACTGATTCCCTATAATTCTCTCTTATTTAAGTTTCTTATAGTAATTTAATATGTCGTGAAAAAAAATGTAGTAAATATTTTAAAAGCTTAAGGTCATTCTTGACCGTAACGATATAAAAACTCTCTGAGAAGCCATACATAAATGTGCACAAACATGAAAAGCCTGCTAAATATACATTTCTGATGTCTGTTTAAGGGATGGGACATTTAATGATTGCGACTAATGGGAATGAATGCTTTAATGTGATAAAGGGCAATATATGTACATCTCTTAAGAACCAAATGCAATAGCACTTTTTGCCAGAATGTCAATTCTCTATTTATATGAGAAATTATTTACCTATATTTATGTTGTGGAATAAAATGAATGTGTTTGCTACAGGATACCTTGTATTCTAACTGAGATTTGCAGTATTTTGCCTCCTGGTGTCAGTGTGTTGCTTATATTGTAAATGTAGATTTACATAATCTCATAATTTGTTTTAATGCTTGTATAAAGTTTTGTGAATCTTGAATTAAAGAGCTTTACCATGAAGGCATTCAATCCAACTCAGAGGATGACAATGAAGCTTTAATACTGGTGTTGGAAAAGAACTACGGGATTGGCTTGTTTTTAAAAATAACACTGAAACACAATTTTATTATGCATATCTTGTCAATGTTATTTTAACTTAATAAATTTCTATGAGCACTCCTTTTCTTGTCTTTGTCAGAGATAACAGATTCAGTCCTCAAAGCTGGGCACACTAGTAATATTTTATAATAGGGGTACCAAACAAGTAGCCTAATAAGCACTGTAAGGGATAATATACAGCAATCTTTAGGGTGATTTAGGCCTCTCCGCTTCACCCTCTCAGGGCTCATTTCACAATAATGACCTGGTCACTGTACATTATCCTGCTTATTGCACCGGCTACTTGCTAAAGAAATCAATATTTTGACAAAAAACTATTGACTACAACGAGTCTGTAATTAGAACTGCATCCATAGCAACAGACTGGTATTCATAGAAGGAGGAAGAAGAGGAAAACATACTTTATTAATGCTCTGTTGTCGCATACCTGCAATACAGACACATGCATAGGGCCTGTACTGTACGTGCATTAAATGGAAAGATGTCAGAGTGAGGGGGCTGACAATAGACAGGTGCCCCGAGCCGTTGAGGGTTTAATGCCTTGCTCAGGGCAGAGGTGAACCTGACACCTCTCCAGCTACCAGTCCAAGCTCCATACTTGATCTGAACAGGTAGTTGAACCAGCAATTCTTCCCCAACCCAAGTCCCTATGGACTGAGCTACTACCAGCCTAGTAGTGGCCTGACATCAGAAATAACGAACCATAGAATGGCTTTATTATTGTCTGGTCTCAAACACAAGTGTTAACTTGTTAAGGCTCATTCATACTCCCTTTATGTATGAACAGATATCACTGCCCTCATACTTCCATTCATCGTACAGCCAATAGATGGCACTAGAAGGCAGAGTCAAAAGTTGGAGGAGGTTGTGATATTGTACCTTTAACGGAGGCAGTGTTGTAGATGGTGATGGTCTGTGCAGCCATCATACACATTTTAACATGTGGACGGAGAATCCTTTCCACTATATAATCAATTGGTTCTGTTGCGCAGTTATTTAAATTTTGAATCTCGCTTGAACTAGGCTACACTGTCCCCATGATCTCCAGTGGTACTGCTCTCTTTCGTTAGTATCTACAAGGTCTCGGAAAACATGCACAAATACGGACTAAATAAACGCAGATTAAAAACAAAAGGCTTTGTTCATCTTTATATCTAACGTTGAGCATAAATGAGCCCTAACGTTAGCTATCTAAGTGGTAGTGGTAGATGCACACTGCCTTGTGCGTGGTGATACGGTTTGCGGGTGTAGTTCGCAACAAAGAAAATAGTTCCAACATGAAACTACTCACAACAAGGTCTGTGGATTATCTTTAGGAACGGGGGCATTATTCTGGAGAGAGACATTGCTGCTGAGTTTTTCACATGGTTTTTTTGGCGCTTTGAGCACTTCAAGTGAAGTGCGATCTAGTTCCACTATATCCAAAAGAAGGCAGACATCTCTATGGCTGATATCTCCAACACTTGGCAACTCACACCAAAACAATCTAGACTGATAAACAGCACCATAGGTAAGAGGAATAACATGCATTTTTGATTCTGGGGTGAACTGTCCCTTTAAACAAGTTTTTGTACCTTTTCTTTAAAGTGTTACAAAATGATGTTTCACTTTGCAACCACAGAATTTTTCACAGTATCCCCAAAACCCAGAGAGGATTATGAAAGCTCAAATTACATATCAGACAAACTGTTAAATAATTACATAGAGCTGCACATGCTTGATCATGCACTGCATTGACGTAATAGCTGCATGGGGGATGACATGATGGAAACATCCAATACCGCTGCTGCTAAGCACAAATGTCCAATCTTTAACCCTCAGAGATTTGGCCTACAAATAGACTGAGGTAGGCAAAGGTTCTTGCAATCAGCAGATGGTTTGATGTGCTACGGATGACAGCTTAGAGAGGTGACACATCCCAAAGTATGTCAAGCTGCTGGCTCATGTGAATTCCTGTTTTGTCTCAGTGCCAGGAGCAACTCATGGGTGTCGACCCAGTCATTGTTCCCAACGAGTCTGAGCTGATTGACTGGATTTCATGTTCTTTCGTTTAGCATAACCCTCCTTGGTGTGCTGTCAGAGCATCACTTGGAGATCCTTCACCAGTGAACAGCTGACAGGTGACACACATCATCCTGTTACCTGGTAGAAATCCCACAGCACATTTCTCCCTGTGGAGCGACGTGTTTATTGATTTTTGTTCCGCCTCCATAAACAGAAGGATTAAGAGAGCATGATTGGTGCTTGCTGTCAAAACTTAAGACAGCTTTTATATGCTCCTCTACCAATCAAGTATGCCGGAAATGTTCTCTTTGGAATTACTATTGATTAAAGTTTTAAAATATGCTTGAAGGATATTAACAATTGGATCCTGTTTCTAAAACATAATCTTTATATATGTAAATGTACATGTACACATGAAGATGTAGATGATACTTGTCAAACCAATATTTCAAATATTCATGCATTTTTTTTTTACACAGGGAACTCATAGATTGTACACGTTTCTTTATTGAAAACTAAATATGACTTTAATCTGAATAATAAGAAAAGGTATTGAGACTATCTACAGATGTAATTATCGCAGTTCAGATAAATAATGTGACACATTTTATGTGAGAAGGAGAATGAAAATGCCAAAATGCGAAAAAATGAATCATGATGTGAATGCTTGATCAAAAGGTCACACAGCATTTATGACCGAGACACATTTCAAACATACTGTAACTTTTTGCATTTTGACAACATTTCCTTCAACCACTGAAGGCCGACAGAGCTTCTCAGGAGGGGAATTTAATAGCATGACAAAGAAAAAAAAGTCTAGTACAGATCGTGAAACATATAACAGCACAGTGTCAGTGTGAACTGTCAGATTATTTAGGCAGCTGCTGGTTGAGTTTACTCTCTTCTGCCTCGGCCAGTCTTAAGCCAGTACACAAACTCCTTGGCTGCCTGGTCCTGCAGGTAGGAGCTCACGTCGCTGGTGTAGGTGCCGTCTGCATGGCGTCTAAATAAGCTCCTGTGGAGACAGCCAGATTTAGATGATGTATGTAATTGTGTTGTTGATCCAATGCTAAAGGCGTATTTACAGTATTACTGCAAATAAAGCCAGACTCAATATATTACAGACTTCACCTTCATTTAATTCATACTATCTGTGACACTAGAAAGGGTGCACTTACCCGTTCCTTTTTGAGTTCTTTAGCCACTGGACAAAGTCTTGTGCTCTTCTTGTCTCCAGATATTTACTGTAATCGTTGGAGAATGTTCCCTCTGAGTGTCTCTTCATGTTTGGGAGCTCAATGGGTTCAGTCAACATGGAGTTTTCAGCCAGTAGCCTAGAAATGATGGAGATAATGAGGCTTAGGTTGACACAGTTTCATCTCAAGCACTCCCCTTCCCGTCATATGTCTGTAAATGAATACCAGTTTTCCTGTCCGAGCCTTCCTGCCCTTTAATCTGTCCCTTCTCTCTCTTGTGGGCTCTTCTAGCGCACTACAGCTTTCCATCCTGCTGCATTAATCTCATCCATGAAACACTACTCATACATTTTAGAATCAGAAATAATTTCTGTAAATCTAAATCTTGTTGACACTGTTATTATGAAATGAGCATCAGCCAGCGCTACAGTTCCTGATAAGCAACAGGCGACACCACATTATAACCAAAACAAAGACATATTAAAATACCAGTACATGCAAACAACACCACAAGGAAGGCATTAAAATACATGAAAGATAAAAATGCATCCTCTCACATAACTCCACTAAAATGCAAATTAAAATGAACTTTTGTCATTAAGAATTAAAGTTGGCATTATGATCTGTTTGGTCCGTTTTCTTTGGAGCTCCTTTTCCTCTAAAGTCAACAGCTGAAACTTTGAATGCACCACATGGAGCTGTCAATGGCAAAGCAGTCTGCCAGCACAAGTATCCTTTGCCTGTCTTCCTTTAGAAATGTTGAGCCAACTGGAACTCTCTCAACGCGAAAACATTGAAACAAAAATACGGATAAATTAAACAAAAAAGAAAAACATTTAAGTTTAAAAATGTGGTAATTGCTACGGAGTAATATTCAAAAATTATCTGAGCCATTTTTAAAATCTGGTTGTTTGCTTCAAAGATTTGCTGCTTTTTTTTTTGGAGCTCAGGATGGTGTCACCAAATACTGTCATGGAGAGACCTTCCTAATCCTCTCATAAAGCATATTTGCTGAGGGAGTTTTTCAGGCCAATGCGAATGGAAAAAGCTGAGAGTTGATCTTACATGGGATTTCGGTCTGTATCCTGGTCAGGCATCTGCCAGCTGCTTTGGATCACGATGAGGAGCAGGACTCCGGCCAAAGAGTGAGCGCTTTTCATTGTTTAAGCTTCTGAAAGATGGACAGAGAGAGACATTTTGATAATATTTGAACACAGTATAAGAGAATAAAAACCTCATGTACAAATTCAAGATGTTTGAAAACAGGAAGGTAAAAAAAAATTCTCACCTGTGCTCTTTTTTTGTTGAGCGTCTGAGAGAAGGATTTTTAAGTACGCTGATTGGTGCCGTTCTTCTCTCTGAAGCTGTTCCATGGTCCCCTCTTGATCTGCTCAGTCTTATATAGTGGAGCTGAGGAGCTTTCTCCCAGGTGACTCCCCCCGTCACTGAAACCTCACCATATCCTGTTATTCTCAACCCATTAGTCAGCTTCCGTCTCAGTCCACTGAATCTATTTGACTTTGTTTAACAGCAAAATCTGGGTGGTAATAGCTGACTCTTTAGGTGTTACAATCAAACATAACCTGTTGTCTCTCAGTGTCATGAAAAAAAAATTGAATAGTCGGTTTTAATAATGTACAGACCATGCAGTGATTATTTGTTCATGCATTTCACAATTACGGGTTACGGTTAATGTTGTGAGTTCTTGCACCATAAGTTAAGCTGTACATGTGGTTAGTGACCTCCTGCCTGTGTAGATACCAAAAGGTCAAGTGAGAAGTGTGCTTCTGTTAAGTAAAGAGCAGTTCCTGGTTCAGAGTTCATTTCCCTGCTGCCTTCTTGTTAGCGAGAAACCCCAGCTATATGTGCATATATAAATAACTCTCCACTATTGTCCAAATTTACTTGGGTTTAAAGTGAGCTTTAAAGCTTTGGAGTTTTGTTTTTATAAGGTTTATTATGACTTGAGGAATATGACCAAACTAAAACATGTTTAGGATTTACTGAGAGGGACAAAATATGCACAACTTAAAGTAACAGTGTATAATATTTAGGGGGATTTTGTGGCAATTTCTTCAGTGCTCGTTGTTCAGGAGGTTAATTCCTGGAAACCGAATTTTCCGCAAAGGTCTCTTCCTCTTCAAAACAAACAGGCCAGGTAGTTAAAACAGATAAAAACACAGAGTCAAGCAGTTTTATGTTACAAATCAGTGTTTCTCTGTGCTGTTGGGTGTGTCGCTGACAGGCTGCTTATGTGTGCTCGCATTTTTTCACTGATCACTTGAGATTCAGATGCTCAGGAGGTTTTTAACGGGAGCTTAATTATCTGCAGAGGTCTCTTTCTCTCTGAAACAAACGGATCCAGTGATTTAAACTGGTGAAAACACTGAATAAAGCCGTTTCATGTTACTAATGACTGTTTCTCTAATGCTGTTCAACATTTCATAAACGGACCTCTAACCCAGTACCTGCTAATGTGTGCTCACCTTTTTAGCTTTTTTTCTCTGATAACTTAAGATCCAGACATTCAGGAGGTTTTAACCAGGAGCCGCATTACCTGCAGAGGTCTCCTCCTCTCCAAACCAAAAAGACCCGGTGATTTAAACCGGTAAAAACACTGAATAAAGCATTAACAAATTTGGTGTTGCTAACTACAAGGGGGCTGTTCTGGGCTACCGTAGAAACATGGTGGTGTAAGATGGCGATGTCTGTGGACGAGGACCCGCTCCATATGTAGATATAAATTCTAAGGTAACAAAAACACAACAATTCTTCTCTTATCGTCTCAGGTGATTATACACTAATGAAAATTTCCACTATATTATATTCCATTTCTTCCAATATATCTCCCACAATCCTACACACTGGACTTGAATTCTTTTTAAATGTATGTTTACGCAGTAAGGCTTAGTGATAAAAATCATTGGATTAAAAAATGTACAAACAATAAAACAGCTGTATTACAGAACAATGTTTATTTAATAAAACATGACTGCAGCAGAAATGCAGCGCTCACACAACAAACCAGTGTGGTGATCTATTGTATGATATCATATTCACATAAAAAAAATGTTTTCAACTATAAATGCATGCAATGGCTTTCCTTATGTTTTGAATGTCAGACATTTTGACAAAGGTTCCCAAAATTCATATGAAGTACAAATGTCCATTTGTAAGAACAACCGAACATCCATTGCACATAAAAAAACAAATGTACAGACTTCAACCTAACACTTCAGTATATCAGCAAAATAATAAAATATATATATACAAATTAGAAAAAAAAACTGTATTAAGGTTCACTAACTGCTGTCACAGTCTTCACATCTATTTGGGATTAACGAGGCATTTCTGCAGGAAGTGGCTCATGAGGGTGTATATATGATGGTAGGATGATCCTCTGAGTGTGTGGTCCTTGTCAGTGTACCACTGAAATTAACACCAAAATCAGATTAGTGCAAAGAATCTTAAAGTCCATGTAACAATATTAAATAATACAGATTTTAAATCATACATATTTTAAACTGTGCATTATAAGACATGACATTTTTTTTTCTATTTTAAACTTTCATTAAATCAACACCATCAGAGCCAATATTAGTCCCACTTCCCTAAGCCAATATTTACCATGACCTCAAAGTCCACTTGCTCGTCCACCAGAGCTTTGGAGATCTGTGCTGCTTGCTGGAAATGGACATTGTCTACAGGAAAGACAGTGTTTTTACTACGTGACTTAACATCAAATCTCAAGGCAAATAGAGTCCATTTGTGTAAGGCTTTACTGTGTTACCTGGTGCACTGTTGAGAAACAGGGCTAACACATGTTCAGAAATTGAAAAGAAGAGTGTTTGGATGACACCTACCATCTGCTGTGCCATGAACCAATAGATAGTCTACTGTTTTGAAGTTCTTTGCTCTGGCCGTCACTGTAGAATTCTGTTAATAGAAACATCCCAGTTAATAAGGTACTATATGTCTCAAGTCATAATACTGCAGTAGTTGGGAAATATTACTATGATAGAGCTCTTGTTCAATATTTACTTTGTAAGAGTCTGAATTCTCCGTAGGTTTGCCCATGTAGCGTTCAGTGTACACAGCATCTGCAAAAGTAAACTCAGTTAAAACCACAGATACGCAGTGCATACTATACAAATTCAGGCCGTTGTCATGCACTGTTTGTACGTATACCTACGAAAAGTAATGCCCAACAATTCGTATAAAGCACAAGCAATTATGAGCCAGTAATTTGTATATAACCAATGCAGTTGGGAAGGCTGTGACATGACCAATGTGGTGACAGAAGTAGGGAAGTGGTCAGCATAGGGAGGCAGGCATGGGTAGTGGATGTGTCACAAAACACAGGACTTTCCCCAAGGAGACCAAAGTGAACTTTGAATCATTTTAAGGTATGTCCTCCCCATGTTTCTTTTCCTAAACCTAACCTATGTACCCTAACTTTACTTGCTTAAACCTAAGCTATGTTAATTTTCATTAAGTATGTAACTTCACACTAAGTACGTAACATTACGACGCCGTTCATGGGATGCTACTTTGTGAGATATCATACAAACTGTTGTATGTGCATTTTTGTAAGATACACCGCCGATCAGCATGCTGGACACAGCTTGTTACAGTCGCTTACTATGGAACATTCAAGAACAGATGAAGAAAGAGAGACCGGAGATGTTACACTGTAGCAAACTGAAACATTTAATAAAGTATATAAAATTTAAAAAAAATTTCAATCAAAAAGTTAATTTATCCGATCAACTCCACGATTGGAGGGCATATTGCTGAGGACTCGAGGAAGTGCAGTGTCAGTGTGAAGTTGTCTGGATGAGTGTTTCTCGAGAAAGCTCCAAGCAGCAATATTGGAAGCTGAGCAATCAGCCTGTTCCAAACAGGCATGTTGTGAAAAACACTGCATACATTTATTTAACAGAGGGAAAAAGGTTTTCTGATGATTGAAAAGATTTAAATAGAGATTTGACTCCTTCAAGGAGAACTCCACTGATTTTATACATCAATCTCAACTGACAGGTCTTGAGGACTGCCTGTGTAAAAAAAAGTTATATAAAGCCTTTTGTAGCTTCAGAGGGAGCTTTGCGAATTCTAATGAGTTGCATCAAGTGATGTCACTTGAGTCAGCATCAGCTGGAACTGATGACTACAAGTTTAAAAAACTTAAAAAGAAAAAGGGGTGTGGAGTTAGAAAAAAAGGAAGCTTATTTGACATCTGTAGCTTGCTCCTTAACTCTGCTAATGTAGCCTGCTAGTAGCATAACACATCTGAATGTCAGACCAAACTTAATCAAACTTGATCAAGTTGCATTGTGGGTAATGCACGTGGCAGGTTTTGGCAAGGTGGAATGATGCAGAGAATTAAAAAAAGACGAGATCGCTGATGCTGCATCAACTTTGATACAATGAACCTGTCTATCATGAGTATTACTGTGAACAAAATGAGCAAAAACAACCAATCAGAGGCAAGGAGTCTGATACAGCTGTCAATCATGTCAATCACTGCTCATGAACTGTGGTCAAACTGTCAAACTGGGCAGCACTGATCAAATATAAATCAAGATTCTGTTGCTGCACTGCCTATTTCTCGCCTCAAATGTTTTCAGACACATATTTTAGTGTACTGTTTAGCTGTAAAATGAGAAAGTTGGTCCAGCAGGTGGGCAGTGATTGCACTTTGGGTGACTGTTTCAAAAACATTCTGAACAGCACACTAAAATAAGCTTCTGAAAACATTTGAGGTGAGACATAGGCAATGCAATTACACAATCTCGATTCCTGTTTGATCAGCGCTGCCTAGTTTGGCAGTTTGACTGCAGTTCACAGAGTGATTGACATGCCCGAAAGCTGTGTTAGAGGCTCATCAGCTTTGACAGGTTGTTTCAGTGCACTGCAGTGGATCATAGTGAATGCCATTACAGGCAGTAGGAAGAGGAGGACGGATGACATGCTTTCTGTCTCATGTACATCTTTCAGAATATAGTGACAGTTTCAGCATAGCAGCAAGTTATTTTTATAAAAGCCACCAACTATAGCTTTAAGGAAATGACGTCAAAGGAAGAATGTAGTGCTCTCAGAAGAGACTGCAGGAAGATATACTATTGTTTGTGTGTGCACCAACCGTAATATTCCCACTTGGCTACTGGGGCGACTGCTATTCCACACTTGAAGAGTCCAGTTCCAGCACCCAAGGCCATTGAGGTGACGTAGCCACCATATGACTAAAGGTCAGAATTGATCAAATTTAGTGAACATAAAAACAATGAAAGATTAAAGGTTATGTATAAGAGAAACACAGAGAGCAACAAGAGAGAGCGCGACTTACCCAGCCCCATATTGCTATTCTGTCTTTGTCAATAAAACCCATCTCAATGAATTTCCTACAACACAGAGATCATTTATTAGCTGCCAAAAACAATACTTTCACCACATTCTGAATAAAATAATGACACAAAATCATACAGAAAGATAAAGCCAGCAAATGAGATCACTTCACAGTGCATATCATGTCACTGAACGCTGAATGTTCAGACACACTTTACCTCACAGCTGTTATCTGATCCTCCACTTCGAATGTCCCAAGGCGCCTGTAGATAGCGTGCATTATTTCATCACCTTGGTAGCCACTTCCCCTTCCGTCAAAGCTGGCGACAATGATCCCGTGTGAACTGGAGAGGTACGTGCCCCAGTTCAGCTTGAAACGATAGTCCACCCGCCGACTACAGGGGCCAGCATACCTGCACAGGTCAGCAGCAGATGATATATATATCATCAAATGTTAATGAATGCTCACTAAATTATACTGGGATGGAGCGGTGAGGAGCGTTGTTTACTTACACATCAATAAGAAGAGGATATTTCTTAGACTTCTTGAAATTGGGTGGCAACATCATTTGATACCAAAGATCTGTTGGGAGAAAAACGTTAAAAAAAAGAGACACATTTCAAATATGAAGGGTTTATTCCAGTGAAACCATTTATATCCATCCAGTATTTGACAATTATTATTGTTTCTGTTCTAAGATGTCCAACATCAAGATGATTAAAATACATCATACATCATTTGAATCTCCCTACATGGTGAAATATAACTAAATTTAAAGTCCCCCTCCACTCAGAAATGTGTTTTGCTTGTTGTTCCTTCACTTAATGTTTGACCCTCACTGTGCAGCATGATGTATGTTCAGAGTTTGACACTTTGACACACTTCACATTGGTCTGCTGAAGGGAGAAAGTTGATGTCACACGTGGTTTGGAAGCCAATCATAGTCCAATATGAAACTTGAAACCTCCAGTGCACATATACAGAGCACTGGCTTTACAGTGAAGTAGGAGACATCTTTTGTCCATCAATTAAACTTCTGAAATGAAAAATGTTTGTATCGATTTAGTTTTTTCCACTAAGAAAAGGCTTATTTAATGTGTGTGGAAAATTATACCAGACACAGATTATTATCTTACATGTATTCAAACGGCTGGAAGGGTTTGCCTCACTGTTTGCATGTGCATGTGTGTGTGTGTCTTTCCATTTTGCAGCTCACTTGGACCTCCCCCACCTGCCAGCAATCGGCTCATCAACTGGCAGCTCGACACCTTGTCACCAGATTGTTGAGTCAGTTACAATGGAAGCTACTCTCAGGCCTCCACCCAGACGAAAATTTTGCTGCCCATAATATTTTTTCTTTGTCTCATTAGAAATAAACACCCTTTTGTTCTGAAGATTACTAAATCTATCTAAATCTAACTAAAGCAAAAGAACAGTTCTTTTGCTGTGCTCATAGGTTTCTCAACTCTGAGAACAGATCACATACAAAGAGTTGAGACAAAAACTTGATCACTGAGCCAAATTTCTTGAATTGTGCATGCTGATTATTTCAGACAAATAAAGATTACTGTAGCAAGAGAGGAAAGATAACATAGCAATAACACGACAAGAGGAAAGCTATTTCTCAGTAGCTGAATTTAAGAAGTATGAGAACGTAGTCAAAATCTCATATTGATGTTATACTGAGCTCAGTTATGTCTAGGAGAAATAGGCTGGACAAAGAACAGATCTTGTTTTGAATTTTCCTTTCCTCTGGGCAGATCTTGAATCTTTAAGAGCAGTTTTCCTCGTGTTCTTGAAAGCTGTATTTATGCTTGTTCCGTGTGCTCCAGGATTCCTGTCTGCCTGCCTGGCAGTTTCCCCGCCTGCCAACAATCGCTCCCCTCTACTATTTCCAGTCATTCCCACTCCTCAACCCATCTCCATCAACATTACTGTCATCACTGCAATGAACTGGTTAAACTGCCTCCTTGTCTGTACTGCACTGTCTCACCATCAGGGCTGCAACTACAGTTATTATCATTATTGATTAATCTGCTTATTATTTTCACGATTAACCAATTAATCATTTAGTCTAAAAAATAAAATAAAAAAATGTGAAAAATGCTCTTCACAATTTCCCAGAGCCCAAAGTGATATCTTTAAATTGATTCTTTTGTCAAACCATCAGTCCAAACTCTTCATTGACTTCAAATTATCACTTTTAAGGGGCTAAAACGACAAATATTTGACATTTTTGCTTAAAAAAACGACTTAAACCATTAGTCGAAAGTCAAAATTTTCTTTTGATCGACTAAATGATTAATCGACTAGTCGCTGCAGCTCTACTCACCATGTCCTGCAACCTTTAGCGTGCCGTACTGCATTGTTGGCATTTGAAACTCCGACAGAATACCTTCCAGTTCCTTGTTCTCTTCAAGAACTGCGAGCTCTGAAAAAGAGATAATTGAACTGATTGTCACTCTGGTAATTACTGATGTGCACACAAACCTCATATAAAAGTGAATATCAAAAATATTTCACTGTGTACAGCACAAACAGTCTGATACAACCTGAACAGAATCAGTGACACAAAATGGTCAGTTTTTTAGCATTATTCCGAAAAAGACCACATTCCTACCAAGCTGTTTACATGACTGATGAAAATGAATATTACACTAATATTTCTGTTTACAGCCACGCATACACCGGTTAACATGCTCTAACATGTCATTTGTCACGTCAAAATATGGAAAAGTGGAACAGCTGGAGCTGCTTTTCAAAATAGGATTTTTCAGTTTTCCGCCACAAGTAGACTTCTTTCAGACTTCTTTCAGTAGACATCTTTCATTCCTTCAGCCACCTTCTTTAAAAAACTGGCATTGTAATATTTGCACATATCCAAAAACCTGTTGATATCAAAAGTCAAAAAGTATGTGTGTTTCTCTTTCTGACCAGAAATGTGGGCTTTTCTTCAGGGCATGCGTCACTACCCTACAGCCTTGCAAACTGTTGGCGAGAAGGTTTGAGTACAACAAACTCATGACAACACAAAGAGCTGACCATAAACAGGCAAGTGTTACAAATTGCAGTAAAAATCCCCACATGTGGGACACACATTCTGATGGGGAGAATACACACCCAAAGAATGCTCCTTAAATTCAAATAACACCGACACACCCCATATGTCTTGATCAGAAAATGCTTCATTCAGAAAAAGTACTGATTTGGATTATCCAAAAGGATAAGGATGTTTACATCAGTGGTTCCAAACTGGTTCAGACATGAGGTCCAGATTTCTCCTTCGTCATTACTTCAAGGCCCCACAGTTTAATACATTCAGTGTCATACTTGCATTTGGCGATGTTGTTGAACTAGTTTGCTGCTCTATTAAGTACCTGTCTGACAGTCACTCACTCTATAACACAAAACGGCTCTTCAAAATAAAAGCTCCGTGCTGGAAATTCACTGTACTTAAAAATAAAGTGTGTTTTTTACAAACATGACATGTTTGTGAGTCACTTGCGGTCCAGTCAGAATGGACCCACAACCCACTTTTGGACTGTGACCCACCAGTTGGGAACTACTGGTTTACATGACCCTCATCATATTCAGAATATTGTCATGTTTCAAATAATTGTGAAATATTAGTGTGCATGTGCGGAACGTACAGAGCAGATATCACCATAAAACATTATAGCCTTTAATTTTGTATAACTGACACTGAGGGTTGTATCAGCACTGAAAAACAGAAGACGTGGACAATTTTTTAGTTACCCAACAAGAACAGAAACTAATCTGTGGTACCATAATGACAGTAAGCACACATCTGTTACTTGAAAATAATAACATATAAATAATAAATGTGCATCTGTTTTATTTGTGTGGCACAAAGTGAGATGATAATATGAAAAAAATGCAATATTACTGTTGCAACTGTAATAAATAATTCAACAATGGGCTTGGGGTTAGTAAGTATACAGACCTGCACCTGAGCCCCTGTTGTCCCTGAGTGTGTAGAGGGGCAACCCAGGTCCTGGTAGAAACAAAAATAGAAAATGCACCGACAGTTGATTATACGTAATGTCTTCTTTTTGACTTCTTCACTCAGGTTATTGTTCACACATGCTCCCCACCACAGATAACCCCATCACATGGACCATGAATGAGTTATTGCTTAAGAGGAGATGTGGATGGGTAACTGACCGTAGCAGTCCATTCGGTAGAAAGAGGCGTCAAAGCTGAAGTAAGCAGAGTTGTACTGACACCTGTCCTTACGCAGGTCGCAGGTGAGACACTGAGGAGCAGAGGAGCTGCTTCCAATCGCAACCCTGATAAACAAACAACTGGTGTCATTCAGTTCATCCAAATGTTGTAATATTTAGTGTGCTTCTGTTTATTGTTTATTGGATCCCAATTAGCTTTGGCTAATTTGTCTGTTAGAGGACATCACACAGATAACAGGAATCCCTTACTTGTAAAGATTGGCCTTTCCTGGTACGCCTTGGTGCTGATTACTCACAAAATATCTGGGGAAAAAATCACAGTGTCAGATTTATATGTATTTACTTTCTAATATTCTTTAAGGTGTATGCAGTTTTTCTAGAGACGTTCAACGTCATTACTTACATGGCATTGTTTGTTAATTTGGATATGTAAACGACCTCCCACTTCCCAGAGGTAATAGGTGTTGCTTTGCCCTTTGAAAAAACGAGTAAACAAAACACTCAACACCAAAGACATGACCAAAGCTACCGAGCAGTTCACTTTGCATATATATATATATATTAATAAAAAATACTTACATCTTTTACATAATGGATATGTTTGTAGCCCTGAGTGTCACTCATAACTTTGTAGAAACTGAGTTTATCTTCAGCGATGAAAATAGGTAAGGGAACATACTGAAAAACAAGGTGAGATGTTATTGTCATGCACTGAATCAAACAGTGAAAATGGTGGAATCATTCTGGAAACTTACATGGCCGACCCAGCCTGTCTTGCTTGTTTGCTCAAATTTCTATAGAGAGCAGAGACATTTATTGCACTTCATTAGCATCTCCTCATACGACCATGAAGTCAACATATTGGTCATGATCCAGAGAAACATAGAGGTGACAGCTACCTGCTTTTCTTGCCAGCTGCTTCCATCAAAGTCATAGAATTGTACAACCACGTAATTCTGTTTTCTTGTGACCCACTGCACAGCGACGCGTTCGTCTGTAACCCAGGTCACTGAGCACAACAAGTGATCGCTGAGCAAAGGCAACACAAAGTGACAAGGTTAAGGCAGACCATGAGGATATTGTATTTGCCTCTGTTTTCAATGTAGCTTGATTTAAAGGGAAACTTGGAGCATATTTCCACATGTTTTTTGTGTCTGAGTGACAAATGGAGATAACAGGTTTTAAAATTGGTCCAGTATTGAGAAAGACTGCTGCAGCGCCAGTGGTGAAACAGACAATTCTTCCACTGTCAGTTTACGTCCATTAGAAGTATTTGTTTTTGCCACTGACAGGCTCAGATAGTTCTTTTAAGTGTGTGACAGCATGACGGAAATGACCCTACAGAGAAGTTAAATGTTTTTCCTTACCTTTCACTGTACTGTTTGTCATTGTGACCATGTCTCGCTTAAGGAGAAGTCTTCATCTGAAATCTCATGATACATGACTTGTTGCAGAAAAAAGAACGGTGGGAATGTTAGTAAGAGCTGGAGAGAGGAATACCAAGAAAGAAAGAAAGTGTAGCTTGGTGTTTTGTAAAATATTTTTAATGTCACGGCTTATTATTTAGCTGATTTCGACAATGTTAAAAAGTCCATGATATATTGGAATGAGACCTCTCTTTAAACAAGACTTGGTTACACATGCTAACAAAAAGACTGGATCAGTGAAAGGTTAAGAAAGGTTAAGAAAAAGATTTCATTTCTTTGAGGGTTGCAGCTCTTCATTTAGGTGTCCTGAGTGTAATTGCTTTGCAGCAGTGGTAGTTGTAGTAGTATTATTCATTCATTTTCCGTTATCCTGTGAGGGGCTTTGGGTGTGCTGGAACCTATCCCAGGTGACACTGGACAAGAGGTGGGGTACATCCTGGACAAGTCACCAGACTTTTACAGGGCTGACACACAAAGTCACAGCTCACATTCACACCTATGGCCAAATTAGAGTCACCATTTAACCTAACCTGTCTGTCTTTGGACTGTGGAAGGAAGCCGGAGCACCCGGAGAAAACCCACGCTGACATGGGAAGAACATGCAAACTCTGCACAGAAGGGCTCTCCTACCCTGGGTTCGAACGCCAAACCAGGAACCCTCTTGCTGTGAGGCCACAATGCTAACTACTGCACCACCTAGTCATAGAGGTATAAAACGAGGGGGAAAAAAGAATTGTTCAAATAGAATTTGGGCTGAAAGTGTAATTAATTAAGTTAGTTGCAGCATTAAATTAATGTTAAATTTAACTTTAATTAATTAAACTTTCAGCCCAAATTCTATTTTTTCCTTGTAGCAATCATCAGCTGTTTACCCTCTCCAGCACCTAAATGCCCTATGCACAGTGTGTGATGTGCATGTCCATAGCAGCTGCCCTAACTTCTCTGTCTTTTCCATAATATTGTCAGACAATAACAATCTGAGCCTGTCAGTGGCAAAAGCATGCACTGTTATAGTACATAAATTGATGCTGCACAATTGCCCATAGGGATTACATTGCATCCTGTTTTGCTGCAGCGGCTCCAGCGGCTGCAGCGGTCTCTCTCAATACTGGACCAATTTCAAAAACTGTTGTCTCCATTAATCACTTAAATACAAAGACATTAAAAATATGATCCAGGTTAAAAAAACCAAAGCTCCCCTTTAAGCTACGCTATAAATGGAAGAATATACAGACCCAGAAGCGACAGAAGCGGGGGGAACCACCTGTGTGCGTTGGGATGGATTTGTAGTATCAACCACATACAGTTTCACCTTGGTAAGGGGCGATCCAGCCTGCAGCAAATGCAATCAAATGTAACATTGCTGATAAATCATGAGAGAATAAGGAGGATACATTGAGGACAATGTGATCAGAGAATTGCTGATATAACAATCAGGGCAGAATATTGCATGTTTGAGAAAAGCACATGAATGTCCCACCTTTGGGTACGGAATAGCCACTGTTTCAGGATACTGCTCAGATCCATACCACGAGAACTCCACTTTGTGAACGTCTGTGTCGTTAAACTCTGCATAAGTCAAGTATTTCCCAGTCGTTGACCACCATATTGCCCCATTGGATGCAAACACTTCCTCTGAAATAGATGGGAGAAAAAAAAACTTGAAGCATCTTCCATATAAAGAAACAGATGCACATCTCTAAAAAAAGTAAACATTCATTACCCTCATATACCCAGTCAGGAACACCATTGAGGATCTCATTCTTTTTCCCATTGAAGGTCACTTGTACAGCTTCAGCAGTGACGTCGGATTTGAAGTAAACATTGTAGTCAACTACATAAGCCTGCAAAACAAAATTTTGTCATAGCTTTTGATCATTTTTATTTACAAATGTATACAAATCCATACTCAAATTCATAACTTCACTTCATCAAATACACTTTATTCAGGACCTGTTATTTATTTTGCAAAATGTGATGTGTCCAATGTTGCCTCACACACCAGGGCAGCATATTTCAAAGGCAGTCATGTTAAAGCAGCTGTGATATTGTTAATTTCAACTGAATGTGATGACAAGGGTGCCTGACAATGTGGTGTAAACTTACATATTTGTTTCCTGTTGGGGCGAAGATGAAGTACTGCACCACGGTTGGAAGATTCACAGGGGTAATAAATGCTCTGGAAGGAAATATGAAAATAATTAAGGGTGATAGTAAGTAAATCACTGCCTATAATGATAAATGATGTACTGTATTATTTTAAAAGGCAACAACTTACGAACTCTCCCTGTCATAGATGGAGTAAGAAGCTGTGAAAGAATGTCTCCATTTCTGTCAGAGTGCAAACACAAAACTTGTTTTCAGACTTTTGTCATCAGTTTTTATGATATTAAAACTTATAGTGACATATACAGAAAATGTTTTCAAGAGTTTAGCCAATGTAAAAATGCACATGCAGAGCTAATTAGGGAGCATTCACAGGGAGTTTCTCACCTTTGTGAAATTGCTTTCAAATGCAATGTATCTATAATCACCTGACAACAGATAATCAGTGGCATCCACCTGAGCCTGCAATGAAAATTAAATATTAGTGCAAACTATGAGCTATTACTGACATATGTTTATTGTTGCAAAATGTTAACATTTAAAAATATATGTTTATTACAAAGGTTGAATTGCTCAAATATAGTGACTCGTCATTTGTTTCAGCATTGTAGAGGATGACATTTCCTTCTCTTGTTTTATGCAGATACTCCTTGTCTGCAGACATAAAAGACAATAAATATGCTTGTGAGAGATTTGTACACAATGTGAAGATTCATATACTATCTTGACCGAAAGAACAGCCTGTATGATAGAAGTGATTTGACCAGTGTTGATACCTGATATCCAATACAAGTTGTAGGCTTTCCACCTAATGGTGTCATTGAAGTAATCTTCAATGGTGAATGGCCTCTTGGCAACACCAGATTCTGAAATGATGCACATGCTGTGTTAAGGCTTTTTGTCACCAACAATATAAGGAATACAGTAGCAGAAGTATTCATATATTCTATTTAACCCTCATCCTGCTGACTGGGTTAGACCCAGAGGTATACTTTTTGTCATATTTCACAGGTGCTTTATTCCAATTTTCCGGACTTTGTCAATCGATCTGTTCCTAATAACTTCATATCATTGTTTTGTGTTTCTGTTTTAATTAATGCTTTTTAAAAGCACCTAATTCTGCCTATGCAGTTTTAACAGATGGAACAATTTATTGAGTTCATGTTTGCTGTGGGTCCTAATTTAAAGCACCACATGCTGTCAGGAGGGCAGGGGTCATTTATTTTGAAGGGGACGGATAAAGATGCAGCAAACAGATTTCCTCATGTGCTCTGCTGACAACCCTAAATACTGCTCTTCTCTGGTAAGATGATGTTCAAAGTCAGATCACATAATTTAAATAAAAATTCAAGGGAAACTCCTCTTCCTGCTGTGAACGCCCAACCCTCAGCTGGAAAATCTACTCAGAATAGGTGTTGCCTTTGCTCCCAGATACAGACAGGATGGTAGCAAATATTTGCTCCTTCTGTCACATGCCAGTATGTCCTGAGCCAAATGGTGTGCTATAACTGCCTGCACTGTGAGGTGTTCATAGCTCAATGAGAACACCATTAATCTTACATTATGTATGAACTGAAAAATCTAAATTTCAATAATATTTGCTCTACCTTTATTTTGACAGGGGGTCATACTAAAACCAAGGTCTCTGACTACTTTTGTATTGAAATACAACAAAGTTTGAATGACTGTGGGTTTATTTCATATTTAAAAAATTTTGGGGTCAAAATGACGCTGGTTGGTTTCACCAGATAAATATAACACAAATTACTGAAAAGTAAATGAAAAGCTTTTATGAAGCAATCTGGATTGAAGTTGGGATATATAAAGACAAGTATATATTTTTGTTTCACACAATATGCAAGTAAACTGTAACTTTCCCTAAAATAACAATAATCTTTTGAGTTTTTTGTCAGATGACATTAATTACATAACTAATAACAGTTTGAGAATAAGTAAGTTCACATGTTGCTATGATGGTTGTTTCTTACAATAGTTTATTCTTGTCCTGTCGGTTGTCCCAAAATATGTTGGTAGGATGAGGGTGAATTAAAAGTGGCAATGCTGCAGTGTAAACATACTCTGCATTCAAAATCTTGAGTAAAAGTACAAAAGTATTAGCATCAAAATATAGTTACAGTACCAAAAATAAAAGTACTCATTATGCAGAACGGCCCTTTCCAGATTTATATATATTATATTACTGAATTACAGTGATGCATTATTGTGTACATCAGTTATATATTGCAGCTGGTAAAGGTGGGCTTATTTTAGTTACTTTATTGCCAGGTCACTTTACCTACAGTGATATAATCATAATTTATCAGTTGATATATTATTAATTGGGAGTTATCAAACTCTACTTGATAAGTACATTGATAGAGACTTTACTTTGCTTCAATAACTGGCTGATAAATTTAAATTACCTAGATTTAACTTCTTACCATACCTTCAGATAAGAGACTATGTTCGGAAGGTCATACCATCTTATGAGACTATAACTGACTCCACTCTTAAATCCATTGTCACGCTCCCAACATATACTCCCCACTTAGCATCTACACCTCTGCAGGATGAAAAGGTGGACACTTCTTATTTAAAGGAGAAATGGGAAAAAGATTTAAGTATCCAGAGTGCAGATGAAGAATGGAATCATAGTTTAAAACAGATTAATGCATGCTCTGTTAATGTCAGACACTGCCTGATGCAATTTAAAATAGTACATAGCTCGCATATTTCCAAATAATAAGACAAATAAATGGTTCCCCCTCTCTTTCTCCTTTGTGCAACAAGTGTCAATCTAAAGAAGCCACTCTAATACACTGTTATATAATGTGTCCTAAGACTCAGAAGTACTGCTGCCACATTTTCCATAGACATTCTTGATTCAAGAACTGAGCCTGAACCACAAACTATTATTTTTAATGTTCAGAGACACTTAACAACTTGAAG
This sequence comes from Cephalopholis sonnerati, assembly GCA_019142605.1. Taxonomy (NCBI): domain Eukaryota; kingdom Metazoa; phylum Chordata; class Actinopteri; order Perciformes; family Serranidae; genus Cephalopholis; species Cephalopholis sonnerati. Next base: position 21,348,215 of record JAGQAX010000012.1, read on the forward strand.
ATGAGTTATAAGCTATTTCCTTGTGTCAGCTCAGAAATGTTTGCTGATGTTGTGGAAGTTTAAAAATATCCCAGATGTGAATATGTGGCTTGATGATGTTGTCAGTGCTCTTGAGGTGGAGAGGATCAGATATATTAGAAATGAGCAGGTGAACTTATTTGATGCCATCTGGCAACCTTTTATTACCTTTTTGTTACCAATTCAGTTCAATTTTATTTTGGGTTTCTAGGCTGGGTGGGTTAGGTGCTTTTATTTTTCTTTTTTTCTATTGTGTTATCTTCTTATTTTTTTATATTTTAAAAGAGAGTGGTATCTGCATCAGTTTTGTAAATGCGCTATCTTTATATTGTATTTGTATATGTGCCAATTATTTCTTTACTTGTATATATTTACTTATGATCTGTGCAAGCTGACACCACTCTCATTAAATGCTTTAACTAAATGCAGTGGAGGAAAAAGTGTAATATATATGCCTCCAAAATGTAAAGTGAAGTCCAAGTAGAAAGAAGTATAACATGGAAATACTCAAGCAAAGTACAAGTGGGCTCCAGCAAAACTGTGCCAAGAGCAGTACTTGAGTTTATGTGCTTAGATACATTCCGCCAATGCAGAAAAGTAAAATGTTACTGTTGGATCAGAAGTGGAAAAATGGAGACACTCATCCATCTGTGCGTCACGCGGTGGCGCTAAAACGTCCAGCAGCGTGCTATTACACTGATAATCCACATAAGGGCCACTTATAAATCATATTTATAGGTTATATAAACATGTTTGTTACTGAAACAAGACAAATGAAAAAGACTGATTTTGACAGCAAGAAAAAAAGCACACAAACTTGAATAAGTCAAACACAGAAAAAATGTTTGTAAAACCTGATTTGTTGTTTTTGTTTTACATAAGCTGTTATGGTTATTTTTTACTCTGAATTCAAACAGACAGCACAAACACACACACACACGGAGGAAAAATAAACACACATAGAGGCCTGAGCTTTAACTTACTGCTGAAATAAACTGCAGGGATCGTTATTAACGTGATGACGACAGCCGCCCCCACCACCCCCCACAGCACCTTGTTGCAGCCCTGTGAAAGGTGACACAAAAGTTTCAAAAACATCCTCTTCTTGAAATCACACAACACAAACTGACGCTGCAGGGTCTGCTTTTGTAATCGTTACATATCCCAGCAGTGAGCTTCACACTGTCCACAGTAAGTACTTCACATCTACTCATGTTTTCTTTTTTTTTTTTTTTGTATTTAAAGTGACTACTGAAACTGATCAATCGATTACTGACCATGATGCAGGAGACGTCTCCGTGAAGCTCTCAAGTCTTTAACAATCCGTGCAGGTCGATGATGAGATGTTTAAAGTGCCTTCTTGGACAAGCAGCCTGGTGTTAACATACTCTCACAGCAACAAAACCCGTAACAATGGCTTTAAACTAAATATGGCAACATGAGAAAACCGAGCTCCGTCCTACTTTTAGTTGAAGCAAGACTTCTCACACTTCCCGCTGCATTCCTGAGAGGAGTCCGACACCAGACAGACAGGCAGAGATGCTTCCCTGAAGTCTGCACAACTTTCCAAGAGCGCACAACTTACTGGTATTTAGGAAGTGGCTTTTTCACCGAGGGCGCAAGTCATTCCCTCAACAACTGTGAGAGAGGAGAGGTGGCTAGAGCTGGAGATACTGCGAGAATAACCATACTGTAAGACAAGTAATTATTAAAGGATACTTTTATTTTAATGTCATTAATAGTTCAGAACATACATGGAAACATGAGAGTATTAAAAGGCAGATAGGTGACACACTTTTTTCATTCAAGGATCCATACAGTGGCGTGTTTGTGTACTCCAGACACTCAGGTGTCTGTCTGTATGAGGAAACAATTCTTAACAAATGGTTCTAAAAATAGCAGCTGTGACTGGCTCAACAGTTGGATTTAATGGAAAATCACCAGCACCTGTTTTGTCTGCGTGTGTGCTGACAGGTGGGCTCTGAGGGGCTATCACAGGCTCAGTGGCTCCAATCTCATGAGACCACAGGAGCTTGAAAGAAAAATCATTTTCCCCCCCAGTTCATTTTGTATCAGTGATGCACACTCATATTTTATGTTCGTTACTGCAGTAAATTCAACATATAGTATCCGATACACCAACAAGCCCAATACATATTCATATTTCGACAACCTTACATGCTTAAACTTTACAAAAAAAATATTGCACATGCTTTGCAGCACACACTTCAATCCACCACCATCAGTGATTCCAGTAATTGTTGCACTGTAGCACTTATATTTACCAGTGTTATAAGAACAGTAATTTATGCTACGCAAGCCAAAGGCAAGAATGCAACGGAAATCAATTTTTTTCTGAGTATAAGTGAGTCGACGCAGTGGTGATTCATTCAGTGTCATCGTCATCTGAGCTCTCAACCACCCGGCTTGCGTGTTCAGTGTAGTCAAACGCAGGGAACTTGATGGGAAGCTCACTCCACTTGGTGCATTTGCTCATCTTCTTTCCATTGAACGTCACCACGAAGTTTTTCACGTGGAGGCAGGGGCAGTCGATGCCTTTGTAGAGCATCATGGAACCCCATCTCTGCAACAGTAATCAGATGTTACAACATAAAAGGGATGATGTGATAGAATAAAAAGGTCCCGTAAAATCATTATAGTAAGAAATATATATACGTATATGAGAAAATAATGACTTAGTATCTCAAAATTAGAAAGTTAAAACAGATTTAATGGGTAAAATTAATGAGAAACACTACCAGGTAATTCTGATAAAGCTTCTCGTGTTGTGATACGAGTTCATTATCTTGGTAAAGTTTCTCATTATAATGACCTACAGGATCTCTTTTTTCCTCTCACACTTACTCTCTCTCTCCAAATTATTTTAGTGTGGATGGCTGGTCTCATTTACCACTTTTCTCTCATTCTTTTTAAAGGAATACTTCAGCTGCAAAATGACCATTTGTGTATCAATTTCTCACTCTTGAATTTGTTAAGTAAACCTTTTTCTTGCATGTCTCCACGGTGAATCCAAAAAAGACGGAGATTTTTCATGAATTGAAATAATCGGGGACTGTGTTCAACAGCAAAACTGTCAAAACATCTAGTAAGAAACTCTCATCCAACTCGTGCTGTATAATCCAAGTCTCATTAATTCAGTTGTATGCTTTGTACTAGGGCTAACAGTCGACCAAATGTTAGTCGACCAGAAAGGTCATTGGTCAGCAAGATTTTATTGGCTGCTTAGCTGCTGAAAAAAAAAAAAGAAACGTGAAACTCTATAAGGAGCTGTGCCTTGTCAAATTAAATCAAAACCTATATGACCGGACCATGTGGGTCTAGGCGGTTAAAGACACCGCATGTGTACAGTTGTCTGCGGTTATTCCACAGGCTAGTTAATAACATGTCGGGCAGGAAATCCAAAGTGTGGGATCATTTTGAGAAGGTGAAGGACGAACCCAAGGTGATATGTAAACTCTGCAGGCAAACAGTTGCCTATCATTCATCGACTACAAACATGACGTATCATCTGAAACATGGAAGTAGCTACATGCCCATTAGCCACTTAGCACAATCGTTACTGCTTTGCAGACAGCGTCATTAACAGGCGGCTCGCTCAGTGTGTGACGTGCACTTGTAGATAAAATATAGGCCTATATTATTATTATTAATTATTAAATTTATATTGTAAACATGCGACTACTCGACTAATGGCCCTAAGTGACAACTATTGGTCGACTTGGAATATTCTTAGTCGGGGGCAGCCCCACACTCTACTGTACAAACACATATGCACATATGCATGAGCTTATATGCACACGCATGCTCAGGCAAGCTAAGGACGCGATACTCTTAGGCTGAAGTTTTTAATATTGTAATGTTTCAGTGAAAATGGCTGTGACTGGAAAATACTGAGCATACAACTGAATAAAATAAACTTGGATTATACTGCACAAGTTGTGTGAGAGTTTGTAAACGAGTGTTTTGTTATAGTTTTGCTGTTGTTTAATGTGGTCCCCAGTGACTTTAAATCATGACGAATGTCTCGCAGTTTTTGGATTTGCCTTTCACCATGAAGGCATGCAAGAAAAACAAAATTCTCTTCATGAATTCAATGTAACATCGTGAGTAATTGATATACAAATGGTCACTTCGCAGGTGAAGTGTTCTTGTAATAAGACAGCTTACAACACTACAGGAACTAAACGCTCTCAATGTGCTGCATGCAGCTTATTGGCTGGAGCTTCGTGTTGAATGGATAGACCTGAAAGTAGTATAAAACCTCTCATCTAACCTTCAGCAGGAAAGCAAAGAAGTGTACTTCCCAAAATGTCCAGCTCAAAAACTTTCTGAAATACAGTTACCTGCCCGCAGTCTTTGCATGCTATGTAGAAATTGGTCTCGTAATCCAGAAGTCGCTCTTGAAGATGAGTATTTTCTCTCTGAATGAAAAGTTTGCTGTAAAAAAATCAAATATTTATTTAAATATAATATATTTTTATATGAATGTGTAAAAATCAATATTTGAGTTAACTGGATACATTTGCCATGCATGCAGGGTATAATATATAAGCACATAATTACAACTGTGGCATTAAGTTAACACATCATGGAATACTGTAGAAGTCGATTCTGAATTGTAACTAGTACCTGAACTGTGGTGTGACATTGACTCTGTGCATTTTTTCAATGATCTGGATGTCCTCGCCGGTGCAGACGTGTTTGCTGCAGCTTCGGCAGGTAAACTTCACTTCACTCTTTGCATCCTGCATTTTTTTCTCCTTCTTCTTAGTCATCCTCATCCTGTCCACCATGATAGCCTCAATCTGAAACTCTGAGATCTGACGAAAGGAAAAAAAACATCAGAGAGTGGTCTTGCATGGCGATGTGGGTTTCAGTCAAAACTTTTTTTAAAGTGAACCTACCTTTTTGTCATAGTCTGCTTGATCTAAGGCTCTGATTTTATCAATGGCTTTGTTCATCATTTCGATGCGGTACTCATTGACACACTCCTTCTCAGCCACCCCAGAGTTCTTCACCTCAACCAGAGAGTAACTGCTGTCGTCAGCTCTTGCTCTGCCTCGGGCCTGCGAAAGGTGATGATAGAGTCAATAAGCACTCACTTTTTACTTTTACTTTACTGTAACACACATGTGTAATGGTGCCTTTATTACTGGACATAGAAGGATAAGAAGGATAATCATTAACACACACAATAGTTCATTACACATTTGATGACTGACCTGAATCATAGCAATCTCATTGGTCACCAGCCCGTATCGGATGACAAAATTGCAGGCTGCTATGTCCAAACCTTCCTCTGCCACTGTGGTAGCAATCAGCAAGTTGACTCTACCACTGTGGAATTTGCTCAGCACCTCCCTTTGCTCTGCCTGATTAACACAAAATGTGTAATGAAAAGGTTAGTGTTAGTTGGACATGGAGTTCATTGGATGCTAGAGGCAAATGTGCTGCTGTTTGTGTGATGCGCACTCACAGCTGTCATTGGTTTAACATTACTCTGGTCTCCTCCTCCGATCACATGTGAGGCTTTCACTCCAATGTCAGCAAACTTGGGGTTTTCCTGAATCCACTGACTTAGAGCAATTGCGCTGCGACGTGTTTTGGTGAAAATGATCCCTCTGGCCACCTCTCTGCTGCTGAACTCGTACAGAATTTTACTTTTTAGTTTTGACAGGCTGTCATTTTCAAACTCTGGATGCTCTGCGAGCCTCTGCAGCTCTTCCTTGTTCTCTGCAAGACAGATGTTGAAGAAATGTAGTGAAATTTCTGTATGATTTTAGAGGCTCAAGGAACAGTTAACATTTTGAGAAATATGTTTTTTAACACTTTCTTGTTGAGAGTTAGATGAGCGGATTGATATCTCACGTCATAGTCGGTAGCAAGTTAGCTTAAAATACTGGAGAAAAGGGGGACAAGCTGTCCAAACCCGCCATCCATCGAATCCAAAGTTCACAAAGTAGCATGTTTGTTGAAAGGAATATTTCACTCCGCAAATGATCATTTGTATATCAATTACTCACAGAGTGTTATGTTAAATTTATAAAGAAAGAGCTGTTTTTCTCACATGTCTCATTGGTAAACAAATAATCCAAAAACAGACAAAAAATTTGTGATGAATTGAAGTCATAAGGGTCTACATTTATCAACAGCAAATCAAATCAAAATATCCATTAACAAACTGTCACACAGCTCCTGCAGTATAAACCAAGTTTCATTTATCTTGTCATATGCTCACTACTTTACAAACACATGCTTACTATTTAAAACACCTCCGCATAAAAACGTATGGATGAGTGGCACGCCTGGGCTGTTTATTTCAGACATGTTTTAAATGGTGAGGTTTTAGTGAAAATGCACGTGTTTGGGAGGTACTGAACATACGACTGGATAAATGAGATTATACTGTATGAGGTGTGTGAGAGTTTGTCCTCAAATGTTTTGATAATGTAACTGATGATGTAACTGATATACAGATGATTATTTGGGGGTGAAGTATGCCTTTGATCTGCACAAAAACCAAAACCAAAACCATAAACAAGAGGTTGTAGAGAGAGGTTGTAAACAAGTGTGGTTGTACAGTGGCTTTTCTTCCGAAAAATAAGCATTGTTATTGCAGGGTTAACAGGCAACCAGAGGACACTTCAGGGAGTTACCAGTGAAACAACCACTGCTTTTACAATTCTGTTTCCAGTCTTTGTGCTAAGCTAAGCTAACCAGTGGCTACTCCTATACTAACAGATATGAAAGAGGTTTGGAACTTTTCATCTAACTCTCATCAAGAAAGCAAATAAGTTTATTTCCTAAAATGGGTTTAAATGCTATGACCCATCTAATAGTAAAGATAACAACAAGTCAACACCACGATACCTTTAAACAAATTGAAGAGGAATCTCTCAGTATCTGTGATTTGTATGGGCTCCTCCTCATCTGGTGTTGTTTTTTGCTTTATCTGCTCCTCCTGGTATTCGTTCAGGAAACTGAACGCATCACGCATGCGAATGGTGTTGCAGAGATTCAGGCCCTCGCTGTACTGTCGAAGGTGCTCTGCACAAACCCGCACTTTCTGATCTTCCTCTGTTGCAGCTGAAATGGATTGAGACAAAATTTAAGATCCAAGAAACCAGGTAGTTTCCTATCAAAAAGGGAAGTTGGACAAAGTATTCCTGACGATGAGCATATAAAAATAGCACTCACCTATTCGCTCTTTTTGAACAACCCACTGTTCGTAATTCTGAGAGCCAGGTTCAGAGGTGGGGCTCAGCTCAGCATGGGCATGAATGGCATTCATGATGTTCTTGATTACATTACCAAAGGGATCCTAAAAAGAATACAAACGTATCACACGCTTAATGTCAGTCCTTAGACAGAAACTGTATCAAAAAGCTACCACGAGGCCAGCTCCAAATGTTGAATACATTTACCTCTTTTCTGTCTTCAACACCTTCAATGATTTTCCTTGGTTCCTTTTTGAACTCCCCGAGGCTCCTCGTCATGATTTTGACAGCATCCAAGTTTGCACAAATCTATAAAGAAGACACACAAATTACATTGTTGGATTAATCAAAATCACACATTTCTACGCTATTTCTATTTAATGTCTGCCTGTCAGACACAGAGTTGAAGCCATAAAGCTGTTTTCAATTTTCGACTTGTGGCAGTAGGAAACTTTATGGCTGGTGTGTGTGTGTGTGTGCAGGGGCAGTGTGGAACATTAAGAACAGCTTGGCTGTTGAACAGGATCCTCGATGACTGAGGCAGAGAAACTGGAGCAGGGTGTAGATGAGAACAAAAGACGAAAAAGTGAAAGTGAAAGACACATTGCTGTTGTTTGTGGTGACATGAATATACTAGGCGTGGACACAATTCAAGCTACAATGATCAGACAAAGAGGTTATCTCTTTAGTGATTTGTAAGGCTGCAGTCTGTTGTTGTTACAGTAGACTGCATTAGAATGTTAAGTGTAGCTACTAGGTGTCGAGGTAGCTGTGATTGATATTTACGCGCAGTATGTGCTCCTCAGCTTTCGCTATTTTCGTGGCTCCCCCGACCCCCGGTGAGGCAGTCAGGCCCAGGATCTGAGGGAGGGGCACGAGCTCCTTCTGCTCTTTCTTCAGCCTTTTGTTTTTGTGCTTCTGCTTCAGGTAGCGCATCATTATGTGGTTGTAGACCCCTCCTTTCTGAGTGTGGTGGCACTCATCTATGACGATCAGTGACAGATCTACACAAGGAGAAGAGAACAAAACATATAAATGACTGTGCTGTACAGTATGCTATGCAAAGTAGTCACCAGTTTGTAAAGAAGCAACTATGGATGCAGGATATATATCGGCTGATAAATTATCAACCGATATCGGCTATTGGGACATTTTTATAATTATGCATTGTTTCGATAATTAAAATCATAGCAGATAAATAGTCAATCACAGTTCCAGAAGACAACATGACTGCGCTGAGGGTCTGATTTGCGACCGCCCAACACAGCGCTGAGGGACCATCTCCAGAGTGTGAGCATGAGCTAATTAGCAGCAGCGGCTTACATCCAACATTAAGCTTTTGAAAAGCTCGACTCTGTTGTTAAACTACCCATGTGATGCTACGGTTAGCGATTATTTGTAACGTTACCTGGCAAGCCAGTCTGGAGCACGTCTCTCTTTGGCTGCGTGTGTGTGAGACACTGCCACTTGTTTTTCTACGTTCAGTTTTAAGGTGCAAAGTGAATCAATAACGAATTGCTATTCTCCTTGATAATTGTAGGGTCGTCTATGGTGGGAGGGTGAAATGGCGCCTTGGTGTCTTACTAAAAATGCAGCGTGATGGTATAAACATTTCATACACCAGAGGCCTGTACTATGAAACAGAATTTGAAGTTAGCGAAGTAACTTCTGGTTTAACTCTGGGTTGTCAGTACTATGAAGCTGGTTCTTTTTTTTACCGGGATAAATCACTGTGGCAACTTATGCAGAGCAGCTAACTTGCCCCGGAGCAGGTTAACTTCAGGGTGTCGGGTCATAGCCTGTCAACACCCCAGTGTCTGACCAATCAGATCACTGAGGAAAAAAGTATCCATGAACAAAAGTCCAGAGCTCAGAATAACATGAGACTCCTACGTGATGAAAACTAGAATAAAACAGATAATATTTTATTAGTAAAATAATCCACACGCTGTTAATTGGCTCCTGTTATCATGTTTGCCACATTTCGGTCAGATAGACCTCATCAGTGATTAATGAGGCTACTTTTTCACCCAATACTTCAGTAGCAGAAACAGTCTGGCATTGCGTTAAAGTGTTTTATGTGACATATTCAGAGTAGTATTATCATCATCCAACTAAACAGTCACATAGGGCTATAGCTCAGTGATACCTGCATGTAATTTAAGTCTTGGCCAACGGTGTATTTTTAGATAGTATTTTCAATGTTTCCACATTTTTTTGTTATAAAATTACTTTTCACACCACTGACATTTTACTGTCTCGCAGTCACAGACACTTTTGGTACCCTTTCATCTTATATCATATGAGGCAGCCTACTTCATTCATGGTTCTGATGATATCGCTTGTAATTAACACCTCCGCCTCTTTCACATGAACGTGCGTGTGGCTGGACTGGAAAACCCGGAGTTGACTGAACTAGTTGATAACCTGCTCTGTAGTACCCGTTATCCAGACGGCCAATGTTAGGGTTAGTCAAGCCAGATAACGAAACGATATCCTGGGTAAGTAAGCCTCAGATGAAAGACGGACCTGCTGATATGCATTCAACCCATTCATATGAGTCAGCAGTCTCTGTCTGTCTCTGTTAGTAGAGACTCCACTCTGCAGTGTAGTTTATATACTTTACTGATACACCAGAGAATTACACAGTAACACTGGGCTTCATAATCTCCATCTCTCTTACCGTTTACTATAAATTTAATACTGATTAAAAGTCATTTTACTTTCACATCCTTGTATTAATTATATTTATCTGTAGTGTAGGGTTATATGGGGGCAGGGGCTTTTTCACAGCCTAATGTTGGCAGGTATGAAAGAGTCAGAACTGCTCTTTGTTTTTGTTGTGTTAGCAAGTGATGTTGGTTTCATTTGAATGGGGCTATGGAATATTAAATCATCCTTATTTTCTCACTACATCTCGGCCTTTTGTACATAAAGTAGAGGTTATACGCTTCTTTTTAAAATACAAAAATGTGAAATGATCAGTTTAAAAAAGACCCATATTGGTGCATCCCTAGAGGCAACACTGACGATCACAAGAAGAGGAACACATGGTGAGAGATTCTTTGCTAAGAATATAATATAGCAAGATTACTGCTTGCTTTGTTAAAACAATAACATTTATGTCTCTGCATCTCTCACTGTACCATTACCGGCCAGGGACTACAATTTTGTCAGCCAAGCAGTGCTATTTATATGACATTTATTTGTATTTCTTAAATAAATAGAGGTAATTTTCTGGCACAGATTGTAACATCTTTCTGTAAGAGACATCCTCCCACACAAACCAACACTTTTCTAGGAACCTGACGCAGCAGTTTAAGCCACACAAAAACATATGCTGGAAAACTTCAAAAATAGCTTTGACTCATTTCTTATTTTTGTATTTTACACAAGTGTGACTGAGTGAGGTGAATTGTAATCATTCACACGTTCAAGTTTAACCAGAGTGATACAAATGTGTCCCCAGAGGTACAAAAGAGTAGGGAGGAGTGGCAGCTTGATGTACTGTGGGTGATAGAAGCTCTCATGTGAATTTGATCAGCCACACACTGATGGCTTGAACAGACGTGTGGCCTGGAAGGCAGGGGATGGGGAAAAAAAGAAAAAAGGACACGCTCTCAGGCGTTTCAACAAACAGCATATGTTCCACTGAGGTGGCTATTCCACCTTGGACTGGTGAGTGCCAACAAGAGTGAACAGCAGAGCCGGAAGACTTTGACAAGATCCTGTCAGGTATCATCAGGGGAGATGTTATGAGTCCTCCGGGTGGCTTTCTATTCCAAAACCTGTCAGTGTCTGTGGTTTAAGCCTGGGCAGATTTTTAACTCAAGGTTTTAGGAAGCCTTTTTAAAAAAAAAAAAAAAAAAAAAAAGTGGAGTAGTTGTGACCTTGTTTCAGTTTTGAACGCTGTTTTTTTTGAGTGGTGATCGAGTTAACTTCAACCAAAGGAATTTGTTGAGTAATTCACATTCTTGCGTTGTATTTTACGAGTTTTTGTAAAACTGTATTGTAAAATCATACCGCTCAAGTTCACCCCTTCGTCCTCTCCTGTGTGAGACCTCTCCAAGTAATTTTCAAGGATCTGGGCTGTGCAAATGATGACATCATTTTTCTTCACGATCTCTGTAAAAGAGATTTTCAGCTGGCTGTCTCCGCTGACTCTCTCCACTTTGTATGAGTGCTTCAAAAACGGCCAGAACTCTGCAGAATAATGCTGCTCGACGAGAGGGATCTGTAGGACACCAGAAGACAGTTTTATGATGCTGATCGTACAAAGTCAAGAAATTAAACAAACAGAAATAAATCTCAATCAAAAGAAATAAAGACTTATCCATGTTGCTTGTATTACTGCAAAGCTGCTGATGATTTGAGGGTGTGTTTGTTTACGACCACAATAAATGCTGTTTTGCCTCTGTTGTTTCATAGTTTAGAAGATTTTGTAGCCCATTGTTTGAAGATCAGGATGAGACACTCCCTTGTCTCAGAAGAGACGTGATTAGGCAACTTATTATTCTGTTCTGTTGAAGAATGAATCACCATAATCAGTTGCAGTAACATACAGTCACTATTCCCCAAGCTCTTTTGAAACTAAAAGAAAAAAAAAAAAACACTTTTATGGCTGGAAAATCTTTAATCTAAAATGGGGTATGTGTGGTATTTTCCAGCGAGGAGCAGATCATATGCCAAATAGTACCAAAGTGCAGAGGAATACCTAAACCCTATGGCATGTAATTTGTGGTGAGCTGACCCACATGTGCAAATTGACTGAAAGATAGAATGTTTTCTTTGGATTTGAAAAGGAAAGAAGTAGGTCAGCATAACAGCGCACAGACGTAAGTCAGGTATACCGGGCTGGGGTTGTTGTACCTTGTTCACCAGGACGACTACTTTCCCTGAACGCCCCTCTGCCCTCCTGCCGTCCAGATGGTTTTTGGTAATATAAACTGCAACCCTGGTTTTACCACTTCCTGTCGGGAGGCATATGATGATGTTTTTCCCCTCCAAGGCGGGTCTAGCGACCTCCATCTGATAATCTCGAAGAACAATATCATGTTCTCCTGGGCTTCTGGCCGCTGCTACTAGATCTGTAATGCGGAGCAGAGGTTCAGACAGACAAAATTTATTGTCTCTGTCAGCAACCCACGATTACAGGCATTACCAGGAGGAAACGACTGTGCTTCACATTGTTTGTGGTTTTGGTCCTGTGGTAGGATGTGTTCTTAAAAGTGCAATTGAAAATGTCATGAAATTATGGAATATGTTCTACATTCAAAACATAAACAATGAGCATTCAGATTAAAACGAGCAGTCAGTGAGTTACTATATATGTGCTAAGTAAAAACAGTAGGTATGATAAGCTTAAGCTTTAGCTTACACCTTTTTGGTGTATATTCTTTGTTTTGGAAATGTTTTCCTTTTGCTTTTAATTTAATGCCTTGTTGTTATTTATTCTTAATTATGTGCATTCATTTTAAATGAAATAAATTACCACTATTTTAAACTATACTTTAAATATTAACCTACTGATTTTAAAACACAATTAGCACTGAATGCAGCTCCTACAAAACATCCTGTCTTGGGCAAAGACATGAACACTGTGCACTAAAAATAAACTCGGTGAGAGGCACAACTGTACCATATTTTAAAGACCAAGCCATGAAGTGTGGTACAAAACAGTACAAATAATTATATGTAATCTGGCCTTTAGTACATCATCACAAATCTAAAACTGGAAGTCATATTTGATGGATATGAGCCAATTCAACTGCTTCAGATTTTCCGAAAATAATAAAACAGCCAATGTTGAACATCTGCATGTATTTATCAATCATTTAGATTTTCTCAAGCTGCTTGGAGTGTATCATCTTATCGTCATTTCATGTTTTCCCTGTTCTTGAGGTCTATTGTGTTTTATTCCTGTTTGCAAGGACAGCAGAATTCTTATGATCCACTTTAGTCAGACTTAAAGTCATTGGCACACTATGACTCATTTTCTCTGTCTAGGCCGGGGATAAAACATGACTAAGACACCATGCACAATGTGCATGTAACACCCCCGGCTACCTTCAACCATAGACTGTGTAAAAGGTTATACATGTCCCCCCACTTATGAGTTCAAACCCCCTGAAAGTTTTAATTTTCCCCCAGTGCAGACAGCTTTTAATTTTGTGTCTCAGACTTGGTATGCCAGAGGTTAAAGTGCTGTTTCAAGCATCAACATGGAAGTAAATACACGTCTGTGCCGATGGAAAGATAGAGCTTTAACAACAATAAGATGTAAACAGTGGTCTGTTCGGCCCCCTGGATTTTACCAGCAGTTCCCAGACGTCAAACTTATTAGAGCAGGAAAGTCAACAATTAGCTGTGTTTAATGTTGTTCCAATAAGAACAGAAAACCCACAGGCTTATTTTTCAATCTGATTCAGTGCCGTCATGAAATTAATTTCAGAAGAACCACAAATAATTCTGCACATGTCGTTTCTCAGTCTGGTGGATCCATCTTACATGTGATCCTTTCTGTTTAAACCATGCAGGTTTGTGTCATTACTCACATTAATGAGACAAACTGTACTGTAACCTTATATTAAGAAAATAAAAGATACTTCCTCTGTTAATTCATATCATATTATTTCCACTACCTCATTAGTCCACATGCCTCTCCTTTTGTGCCACTGCTCTACTCTGGCTTGATTAAAGAAATTGTTTATTATTTGAACACAATGCTGGAAAGGCACTTTACTTTACTTTTGAGCACAGTGTAGTGAGACATGATGCAGTAGCTTTTAAAATAACCAAACAAAATGAGGCCTTATATAAGCACCACTCCACAGTGCCTTGAATTAAACTTTTCCTTTACATTACTTTACAATGCACCATGTGGTTTTCATTTGCGGCTCTGGCTACGCTCTCTCCTCTCTGACCTCTATGTGGTTCATCATTGTACACACATGGAACATATTCTTTGGTGTCGAGCAGGCAAAAATGTTCCACTTGCAACACGTTCCAAAGACTCTCATTATTCTGCCTTTATGATTCTATAGGGCATCTACACATTAAGAAGACATTTTTTCTCCCTATGACCTGAGTTTGGTTTTTGTGTGTGGCCTACTGGGACCAGAACAGAACAGGTTTCTTAGATTACTTTGAATATGTGAACAACATTAACAGTATCATCAAGGGTGAGCAAAGGGTGAAACAGTCCCACCTGGTCGTCGGATATCCACGCTGTTTGCCCGTCGTCTGGATTCAGGACTCGCTCCTGCATACAGGTCTGAAAAGATATCAACAGTCACAGTCGAAAAAGGAATTAAATCTTTCGATAAGCTGCTAAGGAGTCAGTCTACCCAAATTCCAAACAAGCCAATGTCACAACTGGTGTTATCTTGTTTACTTGCCATTACTTTTAGATGTCTGTCTGACGTATGTGACTCTTGTGCATGTTTTTGATCTACTTAGGAAACAATTTGAAGAATGTGTCCCTATGAAATATTTGTCTATAAAATGAAAGTGATATACATGGACAGATATCACTAAGGGTAAGTGGGAAATAGGTGTTTTGTGATTTGGATGAACTGACCCATAAACTACTGGACCTACTGCACTGGTTCCCAACCTGGGGGTCCTGACTGCCACTGGGGGTCGCTAAAGCTTCATGGGGGGGCTGCAAGGCCTTCTTGATTTTAAAGAGTGTAAAAAATATATATATTTTTTGTTTAATTATACAGTGGGCCTATATCTCAACATTTTAAAAGTTGAGCTTATGATTCGAGATATAAACCTAAAGAAATCTCACAGAAAAGGGGCACAGTAAGGACCTGAACACAAACTATATTCTCTGCTTAACAGCCTTGTCCTGCATTAGAAAAATATGCAGTTAAAATAACCAAGGAGCTAACGGAAAAAGGGCCAAGTGCCAGGGAGAGGAATACACTGAATTTGTCAAAAAGATGCCTATTAGGTATGTATGATTGTTAAAAATACATCATATAAACAAAGAATCATGTAGAAAGTTCCTAAAATATTAGAAAAACTCATCTCAACTCAATCTTTCATTTTACACAAACTTTCTGAAGTTATCGGTTCACAATCAGGGTTACTACGGTTAACCAGGTGTTCTGTACTGTTATTGTTTTGCATTGAATATAATGTGAAATATCTACAAAGTGTCACTTGGTCAGGGGTTGTCACTTTAATCAATGATAGAAAAGGGGCCCTTAAGGAGAAAGGTTGGGAGTCACTGGCCTGCTGGGCAGCAAGAAGGTCCAAATTCAGTTATTACTTAACATTGTGAGTATGTACTGAATCAGGACAGCTGTCAGCTGTTATGTTTTTCATATATATGCATATATATATTGAACAGAGGTGTTCTGTGAGACCTGCTTCATCCTGAGGCTCCTCCTTGACGCTGATGTCCATGAATTCTGGGCTATCGCCACCTTCAGCTGCTGCTGGAGCTTCACCTTCTGCAGGTTCATCTTTCAAAGAAAGACATCCCATTTCATCTGAGGCAAATAAGAAATAAATAAATCACACTTTGGGAGTTACTATAATAAATAACCTCTACCAAACACAGACACTTTATTTTTAATGCTACAAGCCTGCCTGATGGCATTTCCTATCATGGGTGTGTCAGTCACCATTTGGGTCACAGTCAGGTGATCCTGTCAGCTCATCCAGCAGGTGCTGGTGCTTAGTCTCACGCAGAACTTTGAGAAATTTAGAAAACCATCCTGGTCGACCTCTCACGATACTTCTCAGAAGTTCACGAGCTCCACTCCTGTTACCTTGGTTTGTTGTTGTGGTTTTCACCTACAAAATGAGCATAGTGGTTATGCAATCAGAATGTGTCAGAGTGCTGTGCTCTGCAAAAACATATGAATGCATGTGTCTGCCATCTTGTGGTCAAAGACTGCAATCACATCTACTGGGACTTTAAAAAGTTGAACTGTTAAAAGTACACTCAAAGAAGTTGACAGCTTGTTCTGTACATTTACTGTGGGTGCATATTGTAAGGCGTTTGTTATTCTCTCTTAGATCATAGCTGAGAGGCTGATCGATAACAAATCAACAATGATCAGTGGTGGATTTAACAGCTCACGTTCACAACATTGTACTTACTAACTCAAAGTCATCCTGTTTGAGCAGGCCCTCAGAGAAACAGTGGAGACACACATCTTCAGTTTGCATGTCCAGAAGACGGGGGGAGAGTAATTCAACAAGCCTGACACAGTTATCATTCTCTGCCTCCACTTCAGGTCTGGGGCGTTTGACCTGCATGTAGTCCGCTGCAGCTTCACATCCTGAATGTATCAAGGCGTCAACAAATGCCCTGAACCAGCCAGGCTCGTGCGGCTTCTTTATGACAGCAGATATAAGCTGATCCGAGGCCGCTAAATCACCATCGGTCCTCGCCTTCTGTCTGATCCGCTCCTTTTGGTCGGTTTCGATAAAATGCAAATGATCCAGAACCCGCACCACAACAATCAGCTGTCGCAGCCTCGGCCTGTAGTCTTCAATAAGACGCACATATACATCATCCTCATCAGAAGCCATTGCAGCTCACATAAACAGTAACGCTGATCGCAGGGGTCTGTACAGTCTGGATCCAGCAGGGACAGAAACTACGTACAGAAAATGATGATTCACTGTATCGAGGAAAATGAAACTCTTTCACTTTCATTTCTTCCAAAGTCTCAAAAATGAAACTGACCACTAGATGTCAGCATTGGAACATAATAGGGAAGTCTTTGCACGTCCTAAGGCCTACAAATACTGTTCCAGTGTAACTGACCGAGGCTTTTACATCTGTTTTCTATCGTTAACAGTAAACAGTGATCAATATTGTAACTAAATACATTTACTCAAGAAGTATACTGAAGCACACATCCAAAATACTTGTACTTCACTTGAGTATTTACCTTTTATGCAACTTTATACTAGTCAGCCCCATCTCAGAGGTAAAAGGTACTTCTC
This sequence comes from Cephalopholis sonnerati, assembly GCA_019142605.1. Classification (NCBI taxonomy): domain Eukaryota; kingdom Metazoa; phylum Chordata; class Actinopteri; order Perciformes; family Serranidae; genus Cephalopholis; species Cephalopholis sonnerati. Next base: position 21,365,446 of record JAGQAX010000012.1, read on the forward strand.
ACTGTACTATATTTGTCCGATAGCTTTGGTGCATAGTGTGAGATAGACTACTTATTTATTAATATATTACATGTCCAAAGTCTGGAGCGAGGGCCAATCGTAGCCCATGGACCGAGTTTAAATGGCTGCAACTTGTCTTTCAAAATGTAGGCTACTATACTGTATGTGCCCCACCACACACACATTAATTAAGCAAGTTCACTTTGCTTTTTACCCATTTTTATTTAGCCATTCAGCCTGTCTATGGAGGAGCAATGCAAATACCGTCCTGGACGGGAACAGTGGACCAGCTCTTTACCCTTGCGGGGCTGCCGGACAGGTTGTGGTAATTTGCCCATGCAGTCTACATGTGCTTTGTGGTCTTGGAGAAGGCTTACGACCATGTCCCTAGGGGAGTCTTATGGAGCGTACTGCTGGAATATAGGGCACTGGTGTCACTTCCACAAGTCATCCGGTCCCTGTATGACCAAAGTGAGAGCTGTGTCTGCACACTTGGCACAAAGCTTAACACTTCTCAGTGGGTGTTGGCCTCCTCCAGGGCTGTCCCTTGTCTACTGTTTCTGATATTCATGGACAGGATCTCAAGCCGCAGGTGATGTGGTTCTGTTGGCTTCATCACACCGTGACTTCCAGCATGCACAAGGACGGGTTGAAGTCAAGTGTGATGTGGTTGAGATTAGAGTCAGCACCTCCAAATCTGAGGCCATGGTTCTCTGCCGGAAACCGGTGGATTGCCCCCCTCAGGTTGGGAGAAAGTTACTGCCACAAGCCCGGGAGTTCAAGTATCTCAGGGTCTCGGTTTGGTGTGGCTTCTGCAGTGATGCGGGTGCTGCATCGGACCGTCATGGTGAAGAGGGCGCTGAGCTGGAAGGCGACGCTTTTGATTTCGATTTTACGTCCCATCCCTCACCTATGGTCATGAGCTCTGGGTAGTGACTGAAAGAATGAGACCGTGGATACAAGCGACGGAATTGAGTTTCCTCCGTGGGGTGTCTGGGCTCAGCCTTAGAGATAGGGTGAGGAGTTTGTAGAGTTGCTTCTCCTTTGCGTTGAAAGGGGTCAGTTGAGGTGGTTCGGGCATCTCATCAGGATGCCTCCTGGGTGCCTCCCGTTAGAGGTGCTCCAGGCATGTTCAACTGGTAGGAGACCCCGGGGCAGAGCCAGAACACGCTGGAGGGTTCACATATCTCATCTGGCCTGGGAACGCCTTGGGATCCTCCAGGAGGAGCTGGAAAGCTTCACTGGGGAGAGGGATGTCTGGGGTGCTTTGCTTGGCCTGCTGCCCTCATGACCTGGCCACGGATATACGGATGAACTGAATTTACCCCTGTGGACAGTGTTCTTTTTATTAAAAAAAAAAAGACATGAAATACTATTATATCTACCAACACACAATACATTTCATTAAAATAGGTATTTATGTGTCTTTGTATTGGAAGTATTAGATCAATATTAAATCCTGGCTCGGGCAAAGAAGAAAAAAACAACACACATTAAAGGGCACTTTGTATATAATGAAAAAAAAGGACTTATCTAGAATTTAATTTTGTATTTAACTAAATTTCTAACTATACATACAACTACTATATAACTATATATAAAGTTATATTATATAGTTATAGTCATGTATATATAGTGGATGTAATGAAAGTATTTTTTATTATAAACACTCATATGGACTTAATGGAGACATTCAGTGACACAACTGTAAGTGTTTTCATTTATTGCTCCCACAGCTTCAAAACAAACATATGTACTACAGTTTTTCTAAAGAGTTTCTCATATAATTTACTCAGTTAAAAAAAATACATTTTTTTACATCTTGCAATGTGATGTATTTGTTTTCTAACAATTGTCTAACAACATTTTAACTTTATTGTACATTGCAAACAAAAACAGTACAGGGAAACGATATGCTTCGTCGATGTTATGGTTAGGTATACATGAAGATGCTGACTTAGCATTTGGATTGGTTGTATAGGCACACGACCCTCTCTGGGGCCTGTTTATGCGCAAGTACTAACTTTCCATGCGTCCCCCTTCCCCCCTTTCCCTCAACAGAGTGCATCCTAAAAAGAGACAAATATACTGACATCATTTTATATTGTCATGTGCTACTTTGGGCTCATAAGCAGTGCAAAACAGTAAATATATAAATATAAAACACATGCACTGCCATGTAGAAATACCTACATCATACGTGTTTGTCAGAGGCATAGCTCTGGGATAACAGCAGAATACTCTTAAATCTGCGGGTTATGATATCTGCCCCGACAAGCAAGTATGGTGTGTTCTGTTGGCTTAACGTTGTACAGTAGGTGCACGTCAGTGACCGCAATAATAATGCACATTGTTTATAGAAGAAAACTACAGTATACTTGATACTGTACTGTGTATTGCAGTGCAATTTTCCATAACCCCTGAGTCACACTTCAGAGAAGACGGGCATACAACTTAGGATAACAAAAACTGTTCTCACACCTTTGTAATAATGCTGTATTACACTAATAGCTGCAGAAAATAGTTTGTATAGTCTGTTCCTATGCAGGCCCTTTAAGTGGTAGTCGGTATATGTATCGCACACAGGCTTTAGATTCTAGTGGGCTCTAATGGGACTTACCAGGTTCATCAGTGACTGTTGAAGGTTTTCATGTGGTGAGCACCTCGGTGGACGAAATTCACTGTATGTGTTTCAGCCTATGGCCTCGTCAGTGCCTCAGATACCATGCAAAGATTTCAGCAACTTGGTCATTTTCAAGTCCCCTCCTCACGCTTTAGGTGCTCATACATGTATAATGGCAGTGAGGAAACAAAGTAGTGCAGGGCCCAAGCTTTGGCTCACATTCTTGCTTCCAAGTCTCAAGCTGCACTTTTAAACTGCCTGGACAACCTGGTGACAGAAGTGGACCACCTCCAGCCAGCATTTACAATCTTCAGTCATGGTCTCCGTTTCCGTTTCCCTTTTTTCACTGACTGGAGTATAGGAAGCTGAGTGATCATTTGTGTTGCCCTGTCTCTGGGGGGACTTTGGCAGTGAGTGGTACGGTAGCTGCTCTCTGTTGACACTCAGCTTCTGGGGATATAACCTTTCCCTCGTCTCACTACTGACATAAAAGAGTGTGAAAAGTTGACTTGAAGATTGCTGACAAAACCTGACCAAGGAAAAAATCACTGTTAACTATGTCAAAGGCATTTCACTCTTCTGTCGGTCGTGGACAGGAACTCTCTTGGCAGTGTTTTCCTAGAACCCCAGATCTCTGTTATGTACAGTGTAGTGATCTTTGTGTGGTCTTGCACTGCTTCCCTCCCTTGCTTTCTGCACAGGAGTAGAGGAGGAGACCTTCAGTGGGGGGTTGGTCACTCTCACCTTCTCCTTGTACAGGATGTTGAGGGGCAACTGGCTTGAGTCATCCAGTGCATGTACTTCTTGGTTTCACCAGGACACCAGGAAGAAACCCACATGATGCACTAATGCCTCGAGTGCTGGACATTGTGACCCGTCTAGTGTGAAGTATGTAGGTCAGTCAGCTCCTCTTACTTAGCAAGTAATGATTGAAGGAGGGACACATCTTTCTGATAATCAATGTTGTCAGGCCTGTTTCTCAATGTCCCCAAATAAAGCTGTGAATGTAGTTAGACTGGTGCTTGTGTGACAGTGCAAACCCAATTTGCAACAGTAGGTGTTGCGCTCATTAGGCTTGTGTGGTATCTATATTTTCAAACCTTCATGCTTTTTGACATTTCAAAAGGGTATGTATTATATAACAGTATCTGTGTGAAAACAAATAACAAAAACAACGTAAAAGCTGAGCTAGTGCTGATAGAGGTCATTGTAGTCAGTATGTCATTGCCAAGCCTACAATGCTGTGTTTCTAACATGCAGTTAGCTTACCTAGACAAATATTGCTGTGTTTAAATACCTATGGCCCATAGAATATTGAATACATAGGAAATAGGCACCCTTCTTGCTGGAGGGACTGATGCCGATTGTTGCTGTGGCAGTTACCGATACATCAGTGGACTTAATGGAAAAGATGTTTTGAATAAAGTCATGTAGCCTATACACCGTTTCGTTGGAAGAAATCACCTCTGTATAAAGTTATATGTGGTAATACTCCCAAACAGGGGCAGTCCTGTAACGTTATCCCCACTGTGCACAGTCGCCATCTTCTCAGCTTAGCTGCCTGCTCCACAAGTAGAGACTGACCTCTAGTGGTGCGTGCTGTGCACTACAATACATCACCTCAGTACAGCATCTCCGTATCAGTTTAATAGAAAGAGGAGTATCTGTATTTTTGATGGTGTTGAAAATCATACCTTCAGGATTTCTACATACCCAGTCATACCATAATAGCGTGATATCGCCCAGGCCTAGTGTTCATCATGGCTAACCCTAGCCTTGTGGTCCACTCAGCCCAGCCCAGTGTTGTGTATTGGGTCATGAAATACTGAGTCACAATGTGTGGTACAGTGTCCATTAGAGCCCATTAGAGTACAAAGCCTGGATGAAACACAAAGTTGATTCATTGTTGTAGTCAGTGGTGTAGTGCAGGGTATATGCAGGTATACAGGGTTTACTCACCTCTTTTTCTGGCAGTTTAAAGTAAATCCACCTTTCAACCAAAAAGCCATTGGAATATGTGAATACCCACTTCCTCCTTTGTAACCTATCCATCTACATGGAAGTACACCCACCTCATTAACTACCACTACACCACTGGTTGCAGTGCTACTTCTATCACAACCAAGTGGAGCTCTTTAACCAGCACCCCTGCCGATTAAGTTGAACTAAGTTAGAAAGCTGTAGATGTCGTAAATGGGGAAGAGCTGTCATCCTATAGTGCCACTCTCTGTGTGGAAGAATGATTCATCCTCATTGATGGGCATCTACATGTACATTTTTAGTGTGTGGTGCTTAAAAAGTCCATCAGAGGGCTTCTGTGTTGATAGAACTACTGTTACAATATGTAACCATTTCTATTACACTGATAACTGCAGAAAACTGATAAACACACCGTTAACTGCAGCAAACAGTATTTTATCCACATGCATAATGAAAAAAAACCCAACTTACTACTATTGCCAAGCCATTGCAAATGAACAATACAGATGTCTGTGCCAGCATGCCTATAAAAAGCTGCTACTTAAAAAGTAATTACAGCATTACAACCCAGATATTAGAACTGCTGGAAGGTTTATGGCCTTGGAAACTCTTGGTCTGAGACAGGTCTGTGGAGTCCAGTGGTGTTGAGGTTGGAGTCAGAAGGGGCTGGAGACGAAGAGGAGGAGGAGGTCAAAGAGGTCTCAGTTGGAAGAAGGATCAGTGCAGACTGTTGATGCCCTGTGATCTGTTGTTGTTGTTGCTGCTGTTGTTGCTGTTGTGGCTCTGTATGTCTTTGTACGAGCAATGTTGTAAGGCTGCCCTCGATGGGTGCATTCACATTGGCCAAGCTCGACAGAGAGTCTTTGGATTCCTGAATGGCCCTCTCCAGTTTGTGGTTGGGGCCCTTAGAAGAAGAGTGGCAGAATATACAACTTAGTTGCCTGGAGTTGCAGTGGAGTTAAAATAGAGCCCAGTTTTTTTTTTTTTTTTTTTTTTACCTGGACCCTATTATTCCCATGTTTTTGTGTCTACCTGGGAACAAGAATTTTTGAAATTGGTCCAGTATTGAGAGAGTGTGCTATAGCCAGTAGCGGTGAAACAGGCTGCAGAGATCCCTGAAGAGATAGACCTTTTTGTCCAAGAGTTAAGATCCTTTTCGTTTAACCACAAACAGCCCCAAAATCGCTATTGCCAAACCCACCAGGTGTATAGAACCAGAATCTTATCACATTTACCCAGATGGAACAAAGGCTTTTTAAAAATTTAATTTTGTTTCTGTCAACTTGAATGAAGTTTGTTTGTTAATAATAAAATTATTGTTTATCTAAATGGAGTCTGGTGAGCTTGGTGATAGTGATCTCGGGGCTGTTTCTGGTCAAATGAAAAATATCTGTCTCTTTAACAAAAAGGTTTGTCTTTGTAGGGATCCTTTCCATAATGCTGTCAGACATTATAAAAACAATCTGAGCCTCTTAGTGGCAAAAACAAGCACTTTTAGTGGACCTAAATTAACTGTGCATGATTGCCCTGAGCCATTACATTGCACCCAGTTTTGGAGCTGCCGGCTGTAGCCCTTTTGTTCAATTCTTGATCAGTTTCCAACAATTTCCAAAGATATTTTTCTTATTTGTCACTCAGACACAAAAGCATGGGAAAATAATAATAATAATAATAATTAATTTTATTTGGAGGTGCCTTTCAGGTCACCCAAGGTCACCTTACATAACAAGCATTAAAATACAGTTAAAACATTGGTAGAGGCGTCAAAAAATAGGGTCCTGGTTAAAAGAAAATACCTACATCTTCCTTTAATAGACCTGTATTTACTCAGAATCAGGTTTATTAATCAACATTTTGTGTTTCTTCAATATTTGTATCAACTTGATACCTACTTTTTTAAAAAAAAAGTTAACAAAAATGGCTCAGAATGTGAAGAGAATTGCAAAATGTGAAGTTATAATTTCCAGGAAAAAAAGCAAATAAGTTCAATGGTCTAAAAAATATGCCGAGACAAACAGTTCCACATACGTAAAACTGTATGACTTATTTTAGCCTGTATTGACTCCCATATTGGTGAGGCTTACTCAGATGGTGTCAGACAGTGGCTCAGATCATTTCTTGTGATTGTCCAGACTTTCTGGTAAACATGGTGGCAGAGAAACCAATCAATCAAAACAGGTTGGAGCAAAGCAATATGAAACAGTAGGAGCTTGTCAGATTATAGAGACTGCCTCATTGTCTGCTTGAACACCACTGATGACTTGGTGAGAATGTGATTGTTGATTGTAAAAGCCAGCTGATGCCCGACGTCAGTGCTCTGCCAGAAAAAAAATGTGATACTTGATGAACATATGTGCAAAAATAATGTGTGTGTGTGGGGTGGGAACAGTCTCTACCTCCTAGAACTTCCTTACTTGAGTTCCCGTATGGCTGAAAAAATGGCTTGCAGTCAGAGCAACTGGCTGAACCTTCACGGCAGGTCTGTGATAGTCTGGGCTGGCAGTCACAGTGCTGTAGGCTGGAGGTCCCAGCGTCGGTTGTCTTTGCAGCAGCTGCAGGATGGTCTGAATATCTGTCATCAACTGCGTCTCCAGCCTAAAAAAAGAACAGAAAAAAACAAAGTGAGAAATACAAATAGTCACAGACAGGAGGGGACTTGTGCATAATTCTCACAAGTCTTGACAGTGTAGTAGCTGAAAACACACCCAGCTGTACTTCACTGAGCACTAGATGGAGCTTGTGCTCCTCAGACAAATAAAGAGACGGTACAGGCGTGGAAACACATTCTGCCAGAGTAGTAGACGAAAGACGCTGCTCATGCTTGGAGTGATAATGAGCTTTCTGTGGGAGGTGTGAATTCAGCGTTTACTGTGGAAATGACTGCATCACACTCATTTGGTCAATCTAATTATGAGTAGATTTCATCCAAGGTCTATATTTAGGCTGTCAGGCAAAATTGGGTAATGCTGAATAACCCTTTAATTACCTGTGTTCCCTCTAATGTACACAAACATTGACAAATGTTAGGTCCCTGGTTTACTGTGCTGCTCCATCATAAAGAGGCAGCGTTTGTTTACCAGGTTATGACCGATGAGGGACAAAGTGAAAGCAGCCACACAGCAGACATTCATTACAGGTGCAGCAAACTGAGTTTTTTTCTTGGCTATTTATATGTTTTTGCTGAAGAGAATGCTATACCAACATTTTTTTCTTTGTCATATCCTTTCAGACTAGTCAAAGCCACAAAAACACAAAATGACAGAGAAGTGCTGCTCATCCTGCAGCCAGCTAGCATTAGGGAAAAAAACAAGGTCAGGTAGAGTGCAGTGGATAAAATGTCTTATTTGTGCTAAATAAAATAAGCCAGCCCGGTATTTCCAGCACCCTGATGCTGTCCCTCGTTCTCTGTAATAATTCCAGCTAAAAATACCACCTGCTGTTCATTTGTGTCTATTTCAGGTGGCCTGTTGGCTGCAGGTGTGTTGTTAAAACTACAGCCAATGTGACTCTCCACTACAGAAAATAATGAGACTGTAAAACACTGCAAAGGTAGCTTATTTGCATATCTATCGTTTCAATTACAGTGAGCTTAGCAAGAGAGTGGCTTTTTATTCCAAGATGTTTCAGGCACATTTTGTTCTCAGTCGTCAGTATTAGATTCTGATTACTATTCTGCAAAATGTTGTACCAATCCATTCTCAAGTTTAATATGTTCCGGTTCTGCAGCGGTACATCCTGCTTCCAGTAGATCCAGCCACCCACTCTGAGTCCGACAACAGCTTCTGCCAGCGAGTTGCCTTCCTCCACCTACTCATGTACATTGGCAATTGAACTACATGTTGCCAGTGATCGCAGAGGAAGTGTGGCTTACTTTTAGCAGTGTGGGAGGTGACAACTTTAAAAAATAAAGCACTCCATAATCATTAAGTCACAAACTGAAAATGTAATGGTAGGATACATAATAAGAAGATCACAAATTTAATTGTATTTTTTCCGAATACGACCAGAAACTATAAAAATGTGATGCCCTCGCGCCTGAAAAGGTGCTTTTTCGCATTTCTGCAACAACTTTTTTTTTCAGTGCCTGTCACTTTTTGGTAACTTCAGGAACTCACCAACGATTTGAGATAAACATCTGTGGGTTTAAACAACAAACATGCAGAATCATGCTCATTACACTGGCTTTATTACTGACCAGTTAACTGTGCCTCCTGGCTTTCCCTGGTGCAGTCGATGACAAGACATACATACACAATACAGACGTCTTCAGGTAAAGAAACAAATGCATCACCCACTTCGGTAAAAGAATGACTTTAATCATCAAATTTCATTTTAGTTTGGTTAAAGAGTACGCTGCAATCAACGGTCAAGGTTTCGACTATTTCAGCCTGTTTCCAACCAGTAAGGCTACTGTGTCAGACAAACAGCAGCGGAAGAAACACTTCCTTAAATCCAATTACAAGAACAATAATATAAAAAAAACTGTAAGTGCTCTACTTAAAATCTAATTTATTCAGTATTATCAGCAAAATGTAGTTAAAGTGTCCAAAGTCAAAGTGCTTGCAGAAAAAAGGGCCCTGTTTAAATTACATTACTGATGTATTTCTGTGTTTGCAGTGTGCTCTTTCTTTATCTGTTCCGGTTACAGTTATCCTGCACGTGGCACTGACGTGAGGCAAGATGATATCTACCATTATTTGATACAGTCTCCAGCTCCGTCTGGTAAACAGTTACACTGTGTCCTAACAGCAAGTGTAGCGAGTGGGCATCAAATTTCAACCAATGCCACTCAAATGATAAAGCTATAATAAAAAAAATACACTTAATGTGCTGGTGACAAAAAAAAAAAACATTAAGACTTCCTTTTTAAGAAAAAAAAGCACTTTTATCATTCACTAGTGGACAAACCATTAAAGCTCACCTTCTGGTGTAATGCAAAGTTAATGACAATTAAATGAGGATCAACCATCTGTATGCTGAAAATATGTACCTGTTTAAGTGCTCCTGAAGCTGACCTAAGCGCTGTTCCACCTCTCCATACGTGATCTCGCTGGCAGAATTATCGTCCTCTCTCAGGTCCTGGAACTGTGCTGACTCATCCAGGTAGTCTGTAGGCTTCTTACAGGCCCATTTATCACAGCACAGATCTGGAGAGCCAAACCAACACGCATGCTTTACATCCTCACATGTGGGTCAGAACAACGTCATCACTAAACAAAAAACCCCCCACGAAAATAGAACGTAATTAATCTCTAGGAGAGCTGCGTGTAGGCTCTTTGTTGTAATCTATCAAGTCCTTGTACTGGGAGAATTAATGCAATGTTTTCTAGTAGCAAACTAACCCTGTTGTTATCTCTGCTAAGCACCTGTTAGTATTCAGCTTGCTGTCCAGTGATATGTGTTGAGCCTCTTTTGTGATTTTAAACACAGAGTTCTGTGATTACACTATCTGGTACAGCAGTCTGTGCAGGAGGATTTGCACTCGCGTGATGTGCCTTTAACATGGATGGCACTTACCTTTGCCCTCATGCGGCCTGTATCTCTCCAGCAGTAGAGGCTAACAAAAGCTTTAGTCTGTCATCCATTTTTCTTTTTGTTTTCCTCACATCCACAACTGTCTGTCCTGTACTACTTTGGTTGTCAGCGTGATGGGCTTTACCCATGCAAAATTTGGCTATTTGTGTGTATTTTAGAAACTCCTGTAAGTTTGGAATTTCCACTTTTTTATTCTGTCTGTTTCATTAACACCCTGACACACCAAGCCGATGGTCGGGTGTTAGGTCGATGTTGGACTGTCGGTGAGCGTCTGTTGCCCTTGTCTTTGTGGTGTATCCTGCACTGTTGACCCTAGTTGTCTTCTTTTCAACTAATTAAGCATGTCGAATCAGCGGCGGCACAACCCATCTGTGAATAAAATTAGTCTGACTAGTAGTGGAGCTCAGCGCACAAGAAGAAAAACGGAAGTGAGGGAAGTGAGCAAACAGGCTAACGTCAAGTGGGAGTGAGATTGAAACAAACTTGTTATATAAGGTAAGATTATTTTTCTCCAGCCTTTGAGCTGTTCAGCAGAAACATTTCATGATGGATTGTGTTATTGTTCAATGGTACATGGAAAACATGGTTTGTCTTCCAGTTTCCATTTTTGAATGACGAATAGTGACTACCACCATCTACTGCTGTGGAGAGTTCTCTGTTCAACGTTTTGGCCGAGACACAGGTGACGTAAGGTGACGCAGCAGTCGGCTTTCGTCGCAGCTAGTTCTTTAATTTAGTTTGGTGTGTCTGGGCCTTTAGAGCAACTGAGACTGCTGATCAATGTCAAGCATACTGGCCTATTAAGAGACACTTTTCATCATAGCAAATATACGTCTTAAAAGCTTATCCTCCTGAGACCCAAACTTCTGTTTGGTATGCATTTGTAATTTCTCCTAGCTTTTTGGGATGAGTAGGACTTCAAGTACAAAAAACTAAACATTGTCAGAGATAATAAAGTTCCAATATCCTCAAACAAGACATTAATAAAGTCCTAATGTCCTCAAACGAAACAATAATAAAGTCCCAGTGTCCTTAAAAGAGACAATGTTTAAGTCCCAAGGTCCTCAAATGAGACGATAATAAAGTTCTAACGTCTTCAACCGAGCACTTTCTAACTAACAGTGTCTTAGCTTGTTACCATTGCTAAAATTGCACATCAATGGCATATCAAACTACAAACATTATTAATCATGAATAAACAGGTTTCAATCATTAAATTTGATTAGCTTTTGTACCTTGTCCACCTTTGTGTCGGGATCAGCTGCAGACTGATTGGCCGAAATGGCTGCCATCTTGTTTTTACATAGATTAGTGTACTATGCTTTTGCTACCACTAGATGGCACAAAAAAATGTCCACAAATGAGGACAACAGGTCTAAGTTGAGTAGAATGCGACACAGGGTCCCAGGAGGATTTACAAAGGCACCCGAAGCCCCTACAACAAAAAGCTAAATCATATCTTTCTTACATGTATGCCTGCATTATAAAAAGGAAAGTGGAAGTGGCTGTGCTGGCAATTATTTTCTTAAGGAATCACAAGTTAATTACCTCATTATCTCAATATAACAAAGCTTCTTCTCTTGTGATAACAGCTTTTTAATTTATGTTGATTCTCGAGAAAACAAAAGACTGATTTCTTGAGATAGCCAGATAATGTCTCTCAAGAAAACTATTTTTGTTTTCTCAAGATTGTGGGATAATTGTGGTGAACTCAAAAATGAATGTCTGCTTCATCTGATCACACCTGATTTCAGCTTCAAGATCACTGTCATGACTTTTGGGGAGGATTCATAACTGAACTCAACCTTGATTGAACTACAGTCTGATGTGCTGATCAATAATAGATACTCCTTTATCTGATATTTTCAGCTAAAATTAGTTGCTGCACTTGTCAGGATGTCATCTATGCATGCTGGCACGACATTCCTGATCTCAGATAAACATTAAGTAATAAAAGGAAATGACCTTTTCCTTTCGCATGATAACGGCTTGATTGCCTCGTTATCTTGGGATAACAAAATAATTAACTGATCTAGAGATAACTGCATTACAGAATAATTGCAAGTGAGGCTGCTCTTGGCTTCAGGATCATAGTCCTGTCTCTGTTGTATAAAATGGGGCAGTGGATTGGCTGTTCTAAAATATGATGGTGCACTGCGATAGACATGCAATAAAAACAGCCTTTGTGAAGCTTGTAATGTTTGGCTGTTGTTGTGTACAATAATGAAAGGTGATTATATTAAGCTGTGTTTTGATTCAACCCAAGGCCATAACCATGGAGTCAATATATTATTTGATTCAACCTAACCATTGCATTATTCTCTTTTTTTTCCTCCTTAATTTGGAATATCCTGTCTCATTAGAAACTGCTGTGCTGTAAGATAAGCCATTAAACTCATGGATCTAATACTCAAATCAGCCTTGGAAGCTTGGGAAAATATAAGCCATCTCCACACATCAGCTCCAACCATCCAATAAGAGGTGCTTCTGCAGCAAAGAGGACAAGATCCCTCACTGGCCTCCCATCCTCACCAACTTTGTCCTTGCCCTACACCACCCAGGAACCCCTAGAAACACTTCTTTATGCGTTCTTGTCAAAACAGCAAAGATTACGTTCACAAACTTATCAGTGAAACAAAATGTATTACCTTCAAAAGACGGTCTTCTCTCCACGTTGTCTCTGACAATAAGATTTGAGCCCAGGACTGGGGCATTGTGTGGAGAGGGACCGAGGACCTCTGAACTTCTCTTTAGGCACGAATTAGATCCTCTCTCCCTCCTCAAGTCTTTAACCACTTCCTTGTTTTCCCCTGTAGAATGGCAATCAACAGGAGCCAGTGAAATAACACTGTACTCTATTCCTTATGGAATAGATGCTCTCAGGGAGCTCCACTCAGTAAACAATAACAACGATCACATTTGCAACCACAAGAAGCTGCACTAGTCCTGTGCAGTTTAGTTTCCACTTACCTTTAGACACATCTGGTGTGAAGGAGATCCGTCTTTTAATGCTCTTACTGCCCTCGCCATCTGAATCACCACCTTGTGAGCCTGAAGGCTGCAATAATGTGAGTGTTAGAATCTACTAATACAACTCCGAATCCCAAAAAGTTGTGACGCGTTGTACATGTACATAAAAGCAGAATATGATGATTTGCAAATCCTTTTCAACGTACAGTAAGGTAAATAAATATTTGACATGTCAACACTTTTTCAGTAAACAATGGAGGTAGTCACAAGAAATTTAGACCTGACAATGGAATTAGCTCAATAAAAGTACACCGTTAAAGAAATCTTAATGTTTAAAACCATAAAAGTTATGTGCAATAAAGAGGAATGATACAGGAAAAAAATATTGAACTTGTGACTGAAATTAATTTAATTCTCATAGGAGTCTTTGTTTGCAATGCCAACTTCAGGATGCTTTCTGTATAAAGAAATTACTGTCTCATGGTATTCAGAGGGAATTTGGCCCATTGAGAAGGAAATTTTATTTTCAAAACTTTAACAATTAGTGTCCTCAGTTCCCAAATGCTTACTGAGTGTTTCAAAAGATAAGGTGATGTAAGCCAACAGATATCTTTCCCTTCTTCTGTAAACAGTCTGATAAATACGGAAAAGTTGATCATTTTAGTGCAGGGCTACCCACAGTGTTATATCTGTCCCACAGACCATAGGCCTACACACTTATAAACAGCACCTGGAACAAGATCAGCTCTGCACTCAGGATTTCAGGTAAATAGGCTATGATATGGTGCTTGTTAAGGTTGCTTAGCAACCAAGATGCAACCTGCTGCCGTGCTCTTAAAAGCTGGCACAAAAAAGGAACATGAGTCAAGCCCAGTGCCCGACTTCGTGTTTTCCAGACAGTTAAATACGCAGCATGTGTACGGCCTCTAATTTACAGGGCTGGTACCTGCGGTTATTACACAGGCTAGTTAATAACATGTCGGGCACGAAATCCAAAGTGTGGGATCATTTTAAGAAGGTGAAGGACGAACCCAAGCCGATATGTACTAACTCTGCAGGCAAACATTTGCCTATCATTCGTCGACTACAAACATGACGTATCATCTGAAACATGTAAGTAGCTGCATGCCCATTAGCCACTTAGCACAATCACTACTGCTTTGCCGACAGCGTCATTAACAGGCGGCTCGCTCAGTGTGTGACGTGCACTTGTAGATAAAATATAGGCCTATATTAATGAAGGTTCATTAGTACGGTTTTGTATTTCTCTGTAATGTAGCACAGTGTTAACAATGTTACTGATGCTATTCTTTCTCACACCTTGAACTCAAACCATTGTGTTGCCCTGCCCAAAATATTCAATAATTAAATCAATATCGTAAACATGTAGGCAACTAGTCGACTAATGGCCCTAAATGACGAATGTTGGTCGTCTAGGAAAATTCATTGTTAGGGACAGCCCTAATATTTTGAACATTACATATCTTTTCTTTGTACTGTATTAAGCTGATTATATTTGAAAAGGATTTGCAAGTCATTGCATTCTGTTTTTATTTATGTTTTACACAGCATCCCCACAATTAGTGGCCAATATTCATACATTTTCAAATTGTTAGAAAATAGTATTGCACCATACTATAAATAGAATATTATAAGTATAACTGTGAATGTGCTTAGTCGTGACAATGTGAATACTGAACATGTAGGTCCCTTACCACCAGTATTATATCATCTACCTTTGGAGACTCATCTCTGAGGTTGAAGGTAAGCTCCAGGTTGTTGAAGAAGGAGTCAGCAAACTCTGGGTACATGTCTATCACCTCCAGCAGATCTTCTCTCTGAATGGTGCTCAGGTCACAGTAACTCAGAGCTCGCACATCAGCATTGGACTTCCCAGGCTTGGCAAAGAGGTGGATCATTTCTCCAAAGATGTCATTTTTTCCTGGTATCAACACACACAGAGACAATAAATCTTCTCTGAAGCTTCCCTGGGATGGGGAAAAATGTCAGTGCTACCTGCACTGACTTCTACAAGTAGTCATGCGCATTATGGAGAATAATTTGTGTCTTGTTTTCTGTAGGGACTTATCTCGCAATTCCTCAGGATCTCACTAAAAGGGCACAGACGTGTTTGTTTTTGTGGATAATAAAGCTCAAACAGTCTTTCCTCTCTGTCTAGATGTTTTCCCAAGGCCTGTGCATCGGTTGTTTTTCTATCTTTGATCCATTATTTATGCTGAGGAATAATGGCTAACTCAAAGCAACTCTCATGTGGAAGGAAGAGGGGTTTGATTGTGATTGACACACTTGTGTACTTCAAAGAGAAATTTGTGTTGATAATGGCTATCACATAATGAAGCCAGTTCTTCAGCAAACTTCCAGGAAGTTGTGAAGTCTACCATCAGAGTTTCCTCTGTTGAAATAAGGGTCCGTTTTGCACAAGGACTACAGGTCTGATTTAAAGACCGAGATGAAAAATCCCTTTGTTGGTCCCAGGGTTCACCAAATGCCAACACTGTAAGCAGGGGTTCAGGAGAAAGAGATATGATATGTTGGCTGCCAGTGTGCCTTTCACAGCATGCGCCGGACACCTTTCTACCACAGAGGACAGCCTCACACAGAGTGGTGTATCTCACCCCCACATGCAGCTTTCAGCACAAGGATTTAGTTCGTCATTAGCCTGGATGGCAGCGTAAGAGACTAATTCCTCACCTGCAGAACAATGTTAGTGGCCTTGTTGGGCTCGGTATCATTACAAGAGGAAAATGCTTTAGCGCTGTCACCTAACTGCTACCTTGTTAGAGGCTGGGACGGTTTGGTTTTCACAAATTGGAGCAAAATGCTGCTGATGGAGCATTATGTTTGTATCAAATATAGACGGGCTGATCTATGAGATCAGTGACTTTACCAGTGTGTTTGTTAATAATAGGTTTTGTGTGATGCAGCAGTTTTTTGCTAAGCTTAAACCCCATTCTGTCAGGTGCAGCTTTGGAGAGCATTCATCTCATGAATAATGGCAAATTTAATCCAGGCTTGGCCTGTAGCACCTGGCTGTGGTTCACCCGTGTGGAAAAGATAAATACTCATTATTCTAATCAGAGCAATGAGTCTTCAGTATCACTACTGTATATTGCTGAGGCAAAGTAGCGTTTCACATATAGAGCTGGCAATTGTTTTAGTCAGTTTAGTCTTTTTCTGCCCTTTTTTATAATCCCTATTTTGCAGCTTTAACTCATTTCCCTGTGCTGTCAAAAATAGTGGCAGCTATTTCACCGTGTTCTTTGAAATTGCCAAACAGCCTTTCATGGAGCCACTTAATAGAAATGTCAGAGTCTCAAACCTGTCACATGGACAGCCTTATTGCCCAGAGGACAGAAATGGGGGACGGCAGGCACACCTTGCCATTCTTGTCAAAATGTGTGAACACGATGGTGGTTTAGCTGCCGCAATAACCCTGAAAATTATTCACATTTGAGGGACTCGCATAATAACAGTTAATTCTTTGATGTGCACACAAGTCATGCTGAGCCTCCTTGTAAGTATTACTGTGTTGAAATAGTGCGTGCCCATTGGGAAACTGGGAATCCTTTCCTGAGCTCATGACAGCAGCATCTCCAAGTACTTGAAAATATCAAGCATCCTGTGCCGAGTAGGACCTTTGCCTAATCAATAATTCAAATATTTCAATCAATCACAACAAGCTACATAATTAATAACCTTTCACAAAAAGTCAAAGGCAGACCATGTGTGTGAAAGGCACGGTGTGTTTTCCAGCAATTGTCTTACATTCTGAAAAGCATACTTTGCACAAATTAATGCAAAATATGACATTTTATAATCCACAATTTGTCCAATTGCCCACATGTATATATATCACACATGGGTATTAGTGTGACCTTTTTGTAAGTGCCCCCTTTTATAAAACAAAAAAGCTAAATCTTAGCATATTGACAGCACTGACAATAGATTTACTTTTGGAAGCTCACAGACCCAACACTGAGGTCAGAATAATATGAGTTTGAACCACCATTTCTGTTTTTCAAGCTCTGACTTGACCAAAAGCAGCAGAATAAGGGTTTTTATCTTTGTCTCAACAGGTTTGATGCTGACATTCAACACACAATCAGCTGACAGATCTTCAATACAACAAGGAGGTGACTTTCACAGTTATTCACACCTCTCGGTGATAGGTGGAGGTTTTGAGAACAATAGAGACTGTCACTACATTCATGATTCTGATGATAGACACTGGTGAAAGGTCAGGCAAAAAACAATCTGTCTTGGGTCAAAGGACATAATAAATCCACCCATAATATATCTGCTTTTTATAGGACATACATAACAATCTCTTATTAATTTAGCACTCAGTACCTTCACATAATCAGAAAGGGGATGTATTTACCCAGGATTGCTACCACAATGTCGTCTCTCAGGATCTCAATAGAGCCGCGGGATAGAAAGTAAAGAGCGGTGAGCACATCACCACTGTGGACCAGAGTGTCTCCAGGAGGGGCATGAGTGGTTTTGAAGTGCATGGCCAAGGCCCTTAGGCAGCCTTTGGTGGCTCCTTGGAACGCTTTGCAGTTGTGAAGTAGATTCCTGTTGAGGTGAAGGCAGATATCCGCCTGCAGGCACTCAGGAAAACCTTTTAACACCTGTGATGCAGAGAGAAAACGTGAGCAAAATGCAGAAAATATTGAGTCTGATATCCTCAAAGAGATCGTTCTGCGAGCCAGTGGAAAGCTGTGAGCAGCAAATGTGTTAAGATGAATGTACTTTTACTAAGAGACGTTGTAATTAAGCTTGACAACGGCTCAGAGATAAGGACATGGGATGAAAACAAACGTGGTATGGAGTCATGGACCCATTAAACACTGTCTGATACAGATACATCACATCTTTAGTGTATCGGAAGGAAAATCTTAAACGTAATAAGACACTCTGGTGTTACTTAAAGGAGCTGTATGCAACATGCAGAGCATTAATATTGCAGCTAACTGTTTGCTATGCAAAGACATAGTGGAGTAATGGCATCCTGAACAGAGAATGAAGTCACGCTCCCTCTGTGTGTGTTGTTATCTGAGCTTCTCTGTTTTTAATGTGGTAAACGATCCGCCTGCAGTCTCTGAACCTATCAGCCATAATTTAGAACTGGATGTTACATAGCTGCATCACGCAAGGTGAAAACACAGGCAATTTTGACAATCACTGGACATTTAAAACTACACAAAATAATAAATACAAAATTATTGTATTTAATATATTTTATTCTATTCTTCGTAAACAATACAGCATCACTATTGCAACATTTTGTCATACGTTTCTTTTTGCCGTCCTGCCATTATGTCAAACTGTTTCTTTGTTTTTCCTGTGCTATCCAGAAGGTGTGCCCTGTTTGCTATCTACAGTCTGCCTGATTGTGAATGCAGCGTAATGGTGTCCTGATCCATGGTGGTGGAACAGCATCACTACATAAGCACAACGCTCACCCTCTGTTTCCCCCATAGGTCAACACCATTAGCTCTGTCAGCACTGTTGCTGTTGTAAGCACTGTTCATCCTGTTAGCACTGAGAACCATGTTAAGGTAATCCCAGCTCATTCTCTGAATCATAGATATGCTCTGAATTGCATATAGCTCCTTTAATCAAGATGCATTCATAGAAATTAAATCCAAATGTAACAATTATTGATTTTGTGGGACGTTCACAACAAATGTAGTATGTGAAAAAACAGCCAAATGGATTTATGTAACCTCCCCCTGAGCTAAACACAAAAGGCCTCTTCAGTTTTGGCTTTGTCTCTTTCCTTTCTTTATCTGGTAACACATAATATCAGAGTGAGGACAAAGTGTATTGTGTGATAAGTGGGAGCAACAAAGAAGTTATCGTTTTTATGCCCTAAATCTATTCATTTGTAGAAGCCATGGATTAAATCCTGATTTTTGGTGTATGCATCTGCCTTAAGGGAAAGAATTGACTGCATGCATTGATATTTTTTTCATAACTTGCTTAAGCAGAAAAACAATTCTCTGACTATTAACCACATTTAATAATCACAACCTTTATGCATTATTCCACTCCTTTATTGTGCATATCATATATTATATGATGAATGAGGAACTATTTTTTAGGAATGTAAAGCTTTAATTAGTAAGTATGTAGTTAATATTGGTTTATTGCCTTAAATACCCATTTATTTCTTGAATTGATAGGAAATTGACAGGGTTTCTACCAAAAATAAAAATAAAATGACCTGGAAATAAAAACCTTGCACTGTTACAATCTCAAACGTATGACAATCACAACATATCTACTTGAACATAAAACTAATTATGAGCCTAACATTCACACAATTTTCTGGTGAGATGGTCAGATGAAACTGAAATGAAACAAAATGCAATTTTCAGTGCATGCCACTTGGCTCTAAAATAAGATTTCTTTGCTTGGAGATACAAAATTATGCTATAATAATTAGGTTTATTCACACCAATCATGCATACCTAAGTGATGAAAATTTCCAGTACTGACACAGTCATAATAATGGGTATGTTACTTTAAACAGTGTTAATATAGGGCCATGGAAATGACAAAGTATAGATAAAAACATGTACCTCCTGCTCTTACCAATGTGGAGATGTTAATCCCAGTGGAAAGCAGACAAGAGAAAGAAAGCTCTTTTGAGAATTATTTCTACAATCATTTAATGAGATCACTTCATTTTGTTGGGCATGGTATCAAGTTACAGTAGCAGGTAGATGCAGTGATTCTTACCGTGTTCATATCAATGCCGTTGGTGTAGGCCCAGGAGTGTTGGAAGTACTCCTCCAGCCTCTGTCTCAGTGGATTGGGAATCTGGTGAAAGCGTATGAACTCCTTGACCCGTAACATTTGAGCATGATATCTGGCGGTACCCGAGTACAACCTCTGGATGATGGCAGAGACGTTTCCAAAAATACTGGCATACATCAGGGCTGCAATACAGACAATGATCGATAAACGATGTGAGTTACATTCTACGGACTGCTTTGCATTTTTATTGCCTCTGCCCACAGAGACACACTGTTAACTTGAATAAATGTGAACAAAATGCTGATGTGCACACACACAATCTGCTGTCTAGTTGAGTCAAATCAAGTCAGTTTTTAATTTACATAGTCCAATGCCAGAAATCACTAATTTGCCACAGGAGGCTCTACAATCTGTACAGACTATGACGCCCTCTCTTGCTTTTTAATGCTTTTTTTTTTTTATCCCTTTAAACCTTAAAACGTCTTAAAAGATCTTTTGAAGTGGGGTTGTATGAGGTACAATTCAAAGTTGGTGTATTAGCTACAATAGATGCCAGCTGGCACGCCTGCAGTTTGGAAAAGCAGAATAGAGTACTACCACAGAAGTTAAGCAATGCACTGCTATGGACAGGGGCAGCAGCTAAACATATTTCAGCCACCTAAAGAAAATCTCACCTAAAAAAAAGCCAATAACAGTTTAAATGTGCACATGTATGCATAAAAAAGAACATTTTAACCAGTTTATCTTCTCAAAAACAGCCCTTTCCAAGGGAGAAGTCAAAGCCACCAGAATCCATTGACAAAAACAGTGATTTCAGGTTGCCAAACACAGGAGTTTCTGGTCTACCGCTGCCTGGATCAGTTAGTTTGCTTGTTGTTATTGTGTGACTTTGGTGAATCTACACTAATCTTTTAAATGCTAAAGTCACATAATAACACAAACCAACTGACTGAGGCAGCGGTAAACCAGCAGCTCCTGTGCTCAGTAATTGTACTGTACTGTAAATTATTGTTTCTCTCAATGGAGTCTGGCTTAAAAGAGAATGATATAACAGCTTCAGTTCCCTGTTGGAAGTGAAGCTTAATGACAAGGTAACTTGGTGTAAATATTATAATATAAATATATAAATATATAGTATGGACACTGATTTATTAGGTGGCTAAAATACATTCTGCTTAGCTTCTGTGGCAGTATTCCTGTCTGCCTCTGGGAGCATCCTGACTGACATCTGCTGGAAGTTATACACTAACTATGAAGAAGTGCCTTATACAACCCCTCTTCAAAAAATTTGAACTTTCCCCTCCTGAGGTTCATTCCATTAAAAATGAAATAAACCTCAGGAAGAGCAACAGAGGAAAGACTCCTCTCTCAGGACAGGCATACACGCAATAGATAGTCCAGGATCTGATCAAAAGAAGCCTTGAACCACTTCAAGTGCCGCCTCAGATAAAAGCAGATGCTAAAGGAAAATAAAAAAGATCATAACATACTCACAGCCGATCAACATGACACAGATGGAAAAGATCTTCTCTGAGTTAGTGTTTGGGGAAACATTTCCAAAGCCCACGCTGGTCAGACTGCTGAAGGTGAAGTAAAGTGCTGTGACATACTTGTCCTTGATAGAGGGGCCAGAGGTCGGGTCGCTGTAGTTGTATCTCTTTCCTATGGACACGCCCAGATTGTCCAGCCAGCCAATCTTGTGCTCCAAGTAGGGCTTCTCCACATTGCCAATGGCGTACCATATACAGGCTAACCAGTGGGCGATGAGGGCGAAGATGCACATGAGCAACATGAGGACTGCAGCACCATACTCAGAGTAGCGGTCCAACTTCCTGGCTACACGCACCAGTCGCAGGAGCCTGGCTGTCTTCAACAGGCCAATCAGAGTGGTGGTCTAAACAAAATGTACAGCAAAGCGTTTTTATTAGTAACAGCAGCAGTAGTTTGAATGTTAAAATGTCACACTAGCTTTTATAATATTGTAATACAATAACATGTATCTCATTTCTATGGTGGCTGGCAAGGGCAAACAACAGCCCAAACAACTCCACTAAGACAAAACATGCTGCAGCTACAGAAACAATGCCAATTAGAAAACACAAATGAAAATCCAGAACAAATTAAACAAAACAAATGTGCTGCAATTGAATAAAACTGCTGAAATCCAAGGCAAATAAATTCACATGCTGCAAATACAGAAATGATGCGAAGACAAAAACACACAAACCCTGAAAACAAATGCAACAGAAATATGCTGCATATCAAATTAACACAATGGAAGTGCTCCAGGCCTCTAGGGGGGGAGCGCTAAGTGGAGCAGCTCTTCTATAATATTTTAAAGGACCAGATGTAAAGAACACCATGTAAACAAGAATATGTCCTTTTTATGTCACCTCTTTACTTTACATTTCTTCCTGCCTCTAAAACAGGACTCCAGAACAGCGTCAGGCCTTTCAGCCAATTTCACATAGTAGGCAAAAGTGGAATCACTCCATCAGTGGCGCAAGGAAGTTACAAGGGCCCCAGTGCACACTATTGTGATGGGCCCTGGTATGCCCTAGTTACTACCTATGAAGCACACACACACACAGAGTTTTAGCCGTATGTCTATTTTACAGTGTGTCTTACTGCCGCTTTTATGTTATATCCGTTTGCAGATGTGCCCAGTTTGTCAGTCTTGAGAGATTTTGCTAGCTACTATAAATCGTATCATCTCATTACTTGATTAAACAGAGACCTGATATTGGACAACATCAACATCCATATTACCCAGCAGTCATCATTACATATCTGTATATGACGAAAACGACATAAGAAAATAGTCAAATTATTATTTATTTTTATAGTTAAATGATTTGTAGTTTTTGTGGAACAAGCATATAAGTTTGCTATAGACTGATACTATTTTACAAAAACAGAAAACTATAATGGAGATGGGTTTGCCTTTTAGGGCAGATACAGACAGTCGCACCATTTTTGATTTAATGTAAGTTCTTTGAGCACGGGCATATTTCCAGGTGGCAATCGGGCCCCTTCAGCCCACAGGCCCAGTGCAACTGCACTGCCTGCACTGTCTGCAGTATATTTACGCCCCTGCCATCCGTCCAGGTCTGTCATGTGATTCCAGGGGCCCAAAATACTTTTTCGCAAAGACTTAAATTGTGAAAGAGACATCTATACAACATTTTGAAAGTCTAAAGGAGCTGCATGATTAAATAATTATATCCCCATTCAAGTCAGTGGAACGCTAAATCGGAAGTGAACTGTTTGGCTGGCAAAAGTTAGCCATTTGGCCGCACTTGGCTGCTGTAAGTTTTTGGTGTGCTTACTCTCTCCCCGTAACCGAGAAGATCTGGGTAATTCTATACTGCAGAAATGCGCTACTGAGCAACATTCATAGGAGTGACTAGGGGCCTGCCTCCAATGTTGTATCCAGGTCTCTTTATACATGCATGCTTAAAAACAAACACACTTTCTCGTTTTGTCTCTCTTGGGTCAAAAATCCAGCAGTTCCACTTAGCGCTCCCCCTAGAGGCCCGGAGAACTTCCGTTGTGTTGACTGTATATTTTTCTGTTGCTGTGTGTGTGTTTCTGACTGCATTATTTCTCTATTTGCAGCATGCTTGCTATTAATTTATTTGTTTTGGTTTTCTGCAGCACATTTTTCATTTGCAGGATGTTTCCACTGTTGCATTTTTGGGGGGGATTTTCATATGTTTTTAAATTTGCATCATTTCTAAAGCTGCAGCATGTCTCTCCTAATGGAAATGGTTTTGGGCCATTGTAGTGTGCGTGCCCTCGTCTGAAGCCATACATTGGACATTACATTTGTCATGCAATTCTCTCATCAAGAGATAATATTTGTTGCATACCTTCCACAGCCGTGTGCTTTAACACGTTCTCTTTGTTAACAACAAATCTAAACTAGTGACAAATCAAGAGAGTCACTTCACAAACGGAGGTAATGAGTTTCCTTAATAGTGGAGAAAAGACAAAGACTCCACTGTGGCAACTCCCCACAGCTCTTTGGTCAAAGGCAAATGAACACAGACGTGAAGACAGCAGCAGCCCACAGATAAATCCTCATTTATTCAACACCGAGCAGGCAGTAACACTCATTCAGTGACTCCCTGGGAGTTTGTTGCTGCTTCCGTGTCATCAAGAAAGGTTTTAGCAACTCTAACCACCATTCCCATTGGCATAGTCATTTATCTACCTGACAATTACTGAATGACCTTTGAAAATGAAGTTAATGTCTGCACACTCTCCTTTCTAACCGCTCTGTTAGTATCGTATTTAATCTTGATTTTCTTACTAAGACAAATGAAAAAGAAAATCTATCTGCCATTCTCCTCATTGTGTTTCTTTACTGAATGAAGTTAAAGTTGTTTAAAGCACAGTTCCACTAGATATTTCCACCATTATTAAACTGTGGCATTCCACATTGTGCACAGTACAACCAGACTGGGTTCATTTTGGAGACACCTTCATCTCCACAACCGTCTCTAACTGGGTTTACAGTATACAAAGTCAGGTCGGACTGTTGTTTGGGCCTTGAAAATCCTGCATTTATCAACCTGTCTTTTTGGATGTTCTTTTTAAAGTATGCACCCCCAAGCATTCCCTTTGTTCTGTTTTACTGACCCCATATCTCTTGGTTACAGTGATGCCATAAGCAGGAATTTGTGCAATGCAGAGTCAATAAACCTTGACAGGAAGCATGATTTGCAACACAGTACTATACTGTTAGCTTTCTGCTTTTGAAAGGGATTCATCCTGGTTTTTGAGGGTCTACATTATTACCATTGCACTATATTTATCCAAGGTTTAGGATAATTTAAATTTGTCATTACAGGCTCAGGTTTGCATCCAATCCCACACCTGAAATCACAAATTTAATAATTTAATCATGACCATAAACATTCCCTAAAGGGAAACTTATGTATTTATCAAACTGTATCCTGTTTTCCCATGTTTTTTGTCTGACTAATGGGAAGAATCATTTGTTGTTCACTAAAAATGCTTGTTCTTTGTCACTGACAGGTTTGACACTGACAGACTCACTTTGTAATTTTAAGTGTCTGACAACATTCTGGAACAGGCTCTCTAGGGAAATAAAACGTTTATCTTTACCTTTCACTTATTCCCATCTTTTTGTTATTGTCTTCCTGCAACGACACAACTCACGTGAATTCAGAACGAGATTTCTTCTTGAGTAAAACGTGGTTAGACACAATAACAGACTATACTGAGTGAAAGATAAATCAAACCTTTTTGGACAGCTAACACCCTGTCAGTGGCAAAAACAAGCACCTTTGGTGGACATACATTCACGGTGTACAATAGCCCCGATAAATTACATTTCAGCCCATTTCACAGCTGCGAGCTTGCTCAATACTGCCAATTTAAAAACTGTTGTTCTCTTATGTCACTGAGACACAAAAACATGGGAAATATGGTCCAGGTTGACAAATACCAAAGTCTCCCTTTAAGTAAGTGTTTTCTGCCAGATGCCTGATTTGGCTACATTTTTCCACCCCACAACAATTATGATATGCATTGTGCACTTATGTATGAGTCTAAGGTTGCTATAGCTCTGCCTTCTAGTGACTATTTTAAAAAAAAAACTAACGCCCTAATGACTCCCAATTACTTTGACTAGACTTCTTTGCTAATGTTATTGTGAACTTTACTTGACTTAAGTTTAGTTTGCTGATGCTAACAAAAAGCTCTCTCAGTTACCAGACCATTTTAAATATTGTAAGGATAATTAATATTTTGTCATTTCTAAAATTAAAAAAAACAACTGGCTTTTCCCCCAAAATGTCTTGCTTTTTATAGGCAACTTTTTTTTTTTTTTTTATGTCTGTGGGCATTTTATTTTGTTTTCTTTTGTGGTTGCTTTATAACAAAAGTATTTTGGGTCTGAGTCCACTCTTTGACTGGAGCCTTTCTGTGTAGAATTTGCATACTGAAAACTCTAAGATACCTGTCAGTGCATTGTTACTGTATGTTAGCTCTAATCTGAATTTCGAATGCTATCACTTCATTAAATGAATCATCATGAATATGAGTTAGCAAGGTCCTGCTACACCGAATAGTAGGTTGAGAAAGCCGTTATTAACCCATTAAATGCCTGATGCATCAGGAGCAGTTTTTTTAGGTTTCACTTTAACTTTCATTAGGTTTAGACACCAATACTACATTTTTAGGGTTAGAAAAAAACATCATGGTTTGTAGTAAAATAAGTATGTTTGTAAGTAATGTAAAGTTCAACTTAAGTTATGTAGTCATATTAGCTATGTTGCCTTTCATTTCACATGGGACAAAACCCCTGGTTTCTTGGGTGACAGTCCTGTGTTTGCTAAGCCCCTTTCCCACTGCACAAAAATCCTGCTAACATCCCCTAACATCTGGCTTTTTAATGCAGTGAGAAAGGTTTTAATTGTCACTCCCACCTGGGTCAACTGACTCTGCAATAGCCACAGGTATTTATCACTTCCAGCTCCAATCTGCATTGATGGGAGCACGACACCTGGGAACGCATTTATTTAAGCCCCTTAACTGGCGAGATGCAATGATGCGCCACCACAAATTACGCTGAAACACCAAGTTTAAAACAGAGACTGAATAAGTAAGAGATATAACAAAAAGTAGCTACCATTAAGTTTTCATAGGCCTCCATGCTCCCCTCTACTGTTTACCTGTTTCTGGCCTGTCCCTGCAATGGGAAAGAAGTCTATAGCCTATTTTTAGCAGGTTTAGCCAAAAAAAAACAAAACAAAAAAAAAACATTTAACCCATTGAATTGAGTGATAACATTCAAACCGGGTGCACACTGACTTAAATTTGAGGTATATGTACACATAATAATGCACACAGCCTGTTTCACTGCTGGGTTTACAAAAATCAATCTCCTAACAACATCAGGAAAAAACTAATTAAAAAAAACAGAACATGAAATATTGCCAACAAAATATTAAATTTGGCCTTTAAAATCTAATATTGGTTAACCCTACAAGCACACTGCACTCTACAATCAAATCAAAGTTCAATTAAGTCTCTTAAATGCACCTCAACAAGCACTTACATAACACAGCTGCACAGCACCACAACCCAGCCTCCCCTCTCCCTGCTCCTCTAATGGGAACAACATTTAGGGGGTTCAAGTTGGGACAGAGCACTCAACTTCTTTTCCGCCGTGTTCACAGTCAAACAGCTTGAAATAAATCTTTTGTTTGTCTATTTCTGTTATAATTATTATCATTAACAAACACTGCATGGTGCCAATTTTGCATAACGCCTCTCACAGTATGTTCAATCTTCTGGCAGGACTAAGTTGTTTTGAAAGCAACAGGACATTGATTGAAATCTATTTCAAATATATTCTCTGCTCCAATCAAAAGGTTTACTTAAGCGCTTGTAGGTTAAAACCGTCTTGTTGAGCTGCTAAATTAAATGAGCCTTGTGAAAACCATCTGCCACTCAGTTTCAGTTGCTTTTATTTTCTGAATGAGAACGCAGCTGAGTGGGACTTTGCGTGCCCGGTCTGAAAATTAGAAACACCAAGCTGGTAATCTATAACTACAAACAATGTATCCGCATGCTATCACAGCATTTGAAGTTCTATTTACAGACCTGAAAGGGAAACAACTATTTTTTTCCTCTTAAGTGAATTTTTAAAATGAAAATCAAGTTAATAGTGTCAAATAGTTTGCATTGATTTCCTTGAGGATTTGTTTGTCACCCTGTCTTGTCAGAGAAACAAACATCCATTTTCTTTTTGGTTAGTTGTCATTCACTGAACTGACTCAGCAGTAGCAGCAGCAGCAGCAGCGGTGGCAGAAAAGATGATTATGGTTTATAATCAGGAGCTTTTCTGGTGTAATGGAGTGCCTACAAAGCACGATAAAGCACTGAAGTGGATCCAGAGCCTGAGGGGACATATCCTACCAACAAACAAGCCAGCAGGCCTGGCAGCCGGCCTACCAATGGCCATCTCACATCTGCATGTAAGCTGTGCACACAGCCCCGTTGGCCTGCGCCTCACATAAATGCATCATTGATTGCCATTTGGTAAGCCATTAATCCGTGTAAATGGATTCTAGAATGAGGACCATTCAAAAAAAAAAAAAAGAAAAAAGAAAAAAAAGAGAGGAAAAAAAGTATGAAAAAAAACATGCAATTTAAAGTAATCCTTTCAGAGCCGAGACAGAAAGATTCAGGCTTTAAGTCGTGGCCCAGGGGCACAAGTCTGGACTTAGTAAATGGATAACAGCGCAAGCATGGCCGGGATGATGTGCAGCAAAGCTCCCTGGGAGAAAAAAAGAAGAAGGTAAAAAATACATGCATTAGAGATAACATACCTCATCTGATCCAGAGCCAAAGATGAGAAGGTCAAAGGGGATTGCCGCCACCATGTCTATAAGGAACCAGCCCTTAAAGTAATGGATTGCGATTTTAGCTGGATCACTGACCACCTCCTCGTTGATGTTTACGTAAGTGGTCCTAAAGTTAATGAGGATGTCGATGATGAACATGATGTCCACTATTAAATCCACCACATTGAGAGGGCTGCAGGAGTATCCGCATTCACGCCTCTTCTGCTCCTCTGTGTCATTGAGAAGAAAAGCAGCAGAGTAGGGAGTGAGAATTGCTGTGTAGATGACCAGCAGCAGATCAGCCAGTCCCACACTGCTTTGAAGGGGCTGTAGTGGAGGATGGTGAACTTGTCGATGCGGGTTGTCTGGAGTTTGTACTCCGGTAGCACATCAGCTCCGAGTGACAGGACCTGGAAGAGTGGGTCAGAACAATAAGAGGGTCTGTGGTTCAATCCCTGGCCCCTGCAGTCTACATGACACAATGCCTTTGAGCAAGATACTGAACCCAAAATTGTTCCTGATGACTGAGCCATCGCTGTGTGAATGTGCGTGTGAATGTTTATAGCTGATAAGTAGGTGGCACCTTGCATAGTAGCCTCTGCCACCAGTGTATGAATGTGTGTGTGAATGGCTGAACGGTGCTTGTGTTGTTATCTGCTTGGAGTGGTCTTTAAGACTGGAAAAGAGCTGTGTAAATTAGAGATGACTGTTTAAGTACTCGATTTAGAGGCATTCAAGGTATAGAATAATCACCGTCCAACCTCTCACATGTGTTCATGACTTTTACATGTTTTTTTTACAATTTAATGTGTGATGGGTAAAATCTTATTTCACTGTAGAGCTAGGTGTGATGTACTGCTGCGCTCAGCGCCTCCTCGCCCTGCTGTTGCTTTCTCCTTTTTTATCATGAGACTTCTGCTGCGGGAGCGTGAGCTTCGCACTGGGAAACAGTCGGTGACAGTCTGCCCTCACACACAGCGAAAGGGCTAACTGATAACGTCATGGGTTATAAACAGATTTAATGGTGTTGGTGTATGTTTCTTGGGACTGTAAATGGCTCAGTGTCAGATGTAGCTGCTGCTATGTTAGCTTGTGCTAACCAGGGGTGTAACAATCAATCGATTTTGATTGAGATATTGACTTAAAGATCAGCGATCTGATAGCATTGATGCAAAGTGAAAACATCAATGCATATCACCATCTTTACGCTACGCCTTTATTTTGAAATTCAGTGTCACTGTCAAACAGTGCCAAACAGGCAGATGGCAATCGGCGGGAATAAATCAGCAGTATGGAAACATTTTGGATTTCAGAGAAAATACAGGTAAACAGAAAGCAAAGCACATGCCATATGTAAACAATGCTGTTTAGAGATAAAATACTCGGGAAACATGACATTCATGTCGGGCATCTCAATCCACTAACTCTACTGACACAGCAACATAAGCTGTTGTGTTTCAACAGTGTTAGCTCCATGCAGGCTGTGACTTAAACCAGCGGTGAGTAAAAAAAAAAAAGAGTACAAATTATACATGTAATTTATTGAGCTATGGGTAAAGAAAAAGTCTGCAGCCTCTACGCTTATTCATGTGATGTAAAAATGCTTAAGGTAACAATGATGACCAGCAAAAAACAATTGTTTTGTCTATGAACCTTGACAGTCATTACTGAGCTCAATTTTATACTTGAATTTTATACTGAGGTTTAAGGAACAAGATCATGGGAAGGTATTTCTTACGGCTAACTTGTATGTCAGAAGTGACATTCTTTATAAATGTATCGCCAAAACTGTTAATGCATTTTGTATTTCTGCTTGCATGTAGTCTATATGTTCTCATATGTGTATTTTTCTACTGGATGTGCTATGGTGAATGCATATTTTTATGTATGCCTTACGGCCTGTGTTTATGGTGAAACCAAAGAAAAACTTCCACATTGTGGACAATAAATGTTCGTATTCATGTTTGTATGTTACCATGTGCTGCTTTTTGTGTTAGTGGAGGCAATTTAAAGTAAACTTTACTGCACTTCACTGTTAAAGTTTATTTACATTTATTTATGTGTTGTTTTTATCTTTTATTGCTAGAAAGCGAAAAAAAAAGTTGTATTAAATGGGTGCATGATATTGTCTAATGCTGAACTGAATTGAATAAAAACTGTACTTTGTGATGTCGGAAAATATTGTTTCAGTGTCCAAAGAATCAATATTGTATCACGATGAAACTAGTGATGAACACCCCGAGTGCTAACCTTGTAGACATTAACTGACCGAGAGGGAGCAGTTCTCGACTCTGGATGGTCCTTCAGTGCTGCATCTAACATCTGTAATGGCAGCGTCACAAGATTTGCTGATTTTTTTATGTAAACTTTGAATTTATGGTTAATAGGCTAATTGAAGCCTGGTTTTTCAATAAATTCATTTCAAATTGCACTTGCTTTTGGTTGTTGGCCAATTTACATTCCTTTTCTTGTGTTAGAGTTTTTTTCCATGAGTGCTTGAGTACTTTATTAAAATTAGATGCAAGCACTTGAATATGAAAGTTACTTGAAATACCCATCCTTAATGCAAATGCAGTCCATTTTAAATCTAAAGGTTCAGTTTGCAATTCTGAAGAAAGATATTTGATTGTTGAGTCTCATTCCCAGGTCGCCCAATACCAATTTGGGCTGGTAGTTGGACTGAACCACCAACCTAACGCGTCAGTAGTTTGACAACCTGTGAATGAGACTCAACAATCAACTATCCAGAATTACAGACAGCAGCTATAAGGGAAACCACCTGACTACTCCACTCCACTTTGATTTCAAGTCAGAACATGTCACTCAGTTTTTATGTGTGTTACTGGACATCTTGTCTAAATTGATGTTGCTAGTGTTCGTCTTTGTTGATTGTCCTTCTGACAGTTTGATCAAAGAAGCCTTTTCTTAGAATAATAAGAGGCCCACCAGGTAATTTAGCCAGCTCGCAGACTTCAGGGACTGATTTGACAGCAACTGTGACACACTACTGTAAGTGCTGTGCAGTCAAACAGTATTAGGTAAAGGAAGCCACTCTGACAAGTAGATTGCCTACATCCCAGCACCATGAATAATGTGACAGCAACCGCCTTATTCCACATTTACAAGATGTACATTCTGTACTCCAGGTAAAAACTAAGTACTTCACTGTACAGACAGTAACATTAAAAAAAGCTGTATAAATGTGTGCCGATAGATATTTGTATACCTTTAAGTCCGTAAACAAACATTTGTCGTAATTTTCCCATATGAATGAACTCTGACTGGATGATAAATTATTCAGTGTGCTCAGGAAGGCCAAGCCGTCCCCTGTTTTGGGCTTAATAAGCAGTGGCAGACAAAGAGAGAGGGCTCTCTTATGGCAGAAAATAGTGCAGGAGTGAGGATGAGGGCGGCAGGTCTCTCTATTCATTCAAGCACATTCCCCTATCTTCAACACATGAATTATAGATTTCCCCACGCTAGCAGTCAGGAAGTAGATGCCGTGTTCACATCTCAGCGGTGTCTCCAAACTCCCAGCTAAAGTCAGCGGAGAGGGAGAGCGTTTAATCATCATGATGGTTTGTCTTCATTTATGAATAAGTAAGCTCCGTTGAAAGATGTTTAAATATAAGGTTTCTGGCTTTCTCTCTTGGTGGTGTCTAACATTGCCTGAAAGCACCAGCAGTATTGTTTATCCCTTGTAGTGTGACCTACACACAGTTTCCATGGCTATTTATACCTTAAAAAAATATATATGTCAGTGTAATCCTTTTTTTTTTTATTATTTCGGCTTTTTATTGAATGTAATCTGATGAAACATTAGTATTCATTAATCAAAACCGTGACGAATGCCTGCACATAGCTGTCCTTGGCAAGCTGGCATCAGCTGTGCTGCTGGTGTTGTCAACAGGGAATTGTGCCACTAGATAGGCCCTGTTTCAGCCATATGACAGGAAGAGTTGGTCCTGCTGAACTGACCTTGAGCAAGAAACTGAATCCCTGCAGAATTGTTATGAACCTGCATTTGGGCTTGCAAGTAAAAAGATGAATTTCTTTCATGAGGGATCAGTGGAATGTCCTTTCTCTCCCCGAAACAATTACCCTTAGCTGATGTTGATGAGTATGAATTTCACCCTTTTTCCTTCAATATTATCCCTCCTTTCTCTGCAATTAGGAATGCCCAATTACCCTTCCTCTTATCATTTATGTCTCTCCACCGCTGACCTGTGTAGGCACTAGACAGCCATGTATTACCTCAGTGAACCACAGGATCACCAGCTGTGTTTTTCACCTGCTAGCAAAAAGTTTCACCGGCATACTAAAACACATGCTGTGCATCACAGTATAACCCTTTCCCACATCCCACCTTAGAGGTCCTACAGGTTTTATGATGGTGGCTGAAAATGAAGACGACACTGCTATATCAAACAAAGTGGACCTTCCTGACTCACCTGTGTGACTTTTTCTGTGACATTGTGAGTTCTCTCTTTGACCTTTGGTGCTATGATGGTTTTGTCGGATGTTGGCGGAGAATGCGTCTTCTTGTCGGTCGCCTCAGAGAAGTTGAGTGCAATCAGAGGGATCTTGTGGATGGTGCTGTATTTGTTGATGTTAGAATCAGAGGTAGAGCCAAGCAGGCTGGGCTTCACGTGATTAAAAGGGCCTGGTGGTTTAGGATGAATAAAAGTCACATTAGTACCCTCATGCTGTACACAGTATTTCAGATTTATACATTGATAGGCTGTGATTTTTTCAGGCACAATTCAAGTTAATACCATCTAATAGCTTTGAAAATGAATGTTAGTGTGCTCACTTCATTTAGTAAGCAGAGCTTAAGCAATTACAATTAATATTTTAGTGAAATAAAATCAGCTTTTCATTTTACAAGCGTTAACTTAACACATTAAATGGATGCGTCACTAATTTTCAAACCAATTTCTATGTTTTTGGTATTAGGATGAAATAATGATACACAGCGCTCTGTGTACTGTACTGATACTGATACTGATGCAATGATGTTGCAGCTTTACAGTAGCAGCCTACACATTACCATTGACTAATGTATTTTGACATCAGAAGATAGTGGAGGAGCTGTTTAGGGAATGGTTAATTACATTCTCTGCAAATGGGAAAATGCACTACCGTAAGGCTGCACTGAAAAGTTTTAAGCTCGAAGCTTCATTCATAATATTGACATTTGCATCAACATTTGAATGTTGCCTAGCAGGCTAGTAGGATTTTTTTTCTTTTATTTCTAATAAATGTAAAAAGTATTGCAAGGTCGAAAAGTAAAAAAATGTATTGAAAAAAGACAGATAATTTCTATTCTAATTTACATAAATTACAACATGTTTTCATGTAAAGAAATATTCAGCCTCACTCCATATTTGTTGGGTTTTGGCCTTTGAAAAAACATTTTCACTCCAGAAACTGTTTGCTCTCCCACTTGCGGCACAAAAAGGGAGGCACACACCTATATTAATGGGGCTGTTTGGTAGTAATCTGACAGCAACATAAATTACATTTATTCATGAAAACAAGTTGATTTAATAAAAATAATTAACTCATTTAATACAATTAATCACTTTGTTTAAATTGAGGATTTTGTTTTAGGATTATCTAATTCATTTTCTTTTAGGGTGATATAAAATATGACAATGGGAAGTTGAAGCTTTGAATCTGAAAACCTCAATGTAGGCTTTGACTGTAAAAAAAAATGACATTCGGTACAGTCCTACACTACATCTCAGCTAGCTTCTGTTGGTAAGAATAAGGTCAGGTGCTCAGAAATGCTCTTGGCTGCGAATTAGCGCCAATTACATATTTAGAGGAACTGGTGGTTCATTTAGAGACGTCAGCTTTTAAATTACACATATTCTTAAAAGCAAAGTTTTGACCGGACTGTGCTTCTGTTTTCATCACAGGTTACGCATGCATCAACGCACATGTGTTAACAGAATGGCAGACTGGAGAAAGCACATCTCTTGCTAAAATTTATTTGATAAAACAGCTGTTGAGTGTTTCTGTAACCTTACACTTTTGGTACATGACCAGCTGAGCCATTGTTTGGGATTTTCCCACAGATACTTTATGCTTAGAAAAGCTGACTGCGACATTCAGAACATTTATACAGCAGCAAACCAGTATTTGCTATGTAAAGATATAGTGGAGTAATGGCGTCTTGAGCTTGAAGAATGAAGTCTACCTCAGTTTGTGTTGTAATCAGAGCTTCTCTGCTTGTTGTTGTGGTATACGATCCGGCTGTACATGCATATTAGTGCATGTGAGCCCCTGTGAGTGTATCCAACTGGCTAACTAATTGCTGCTGCTCTGCACTGTGCTCTCATAGGGTGGTTACCGCTGCTATCTGGACAATGTTGTCACATAGCGCCCACCCTGTGGTTCTGGCTCCATCACCACTTGTGACATTGTTAGCACTGTATATTGAGTTAGCACCATTAGCTGCTAGCCGCCAGCTCAGCCACCTCCATACTGAGAACCATGTGCAGACAATCCTGGCCCAGACTCTAAATCATCAATATGCTCTGAATGTTGCAGACAGCTCCTTTCATGGCTTGCATGCCTTTCGAACAACACCTACTCAGCAGAGCTACTATGGTATCACGTAATACAAGCACACATTCATGCAGGTTAATCTCAAAGCAATACTTTGATTAGCACATGATGAGGGCAGATATGAGATTACATTACATGATTTTATAGACCGCTGACGTGACAAAATCACTACGTTGGTCTAAGTGTAAAATCATTTCACATAATTAAGTGCAGTCAGCCCACTCAGCCTATCCACTAGAAGTGGATCTGTGAAGAGCGTTTATGCTGATTGCCTTGCTTGAAGTCATGCTCCAAAATAGCACCGAGCAATGAGACGACAAACAGATATACATGATTACCTCTGACATTGTCTAAAGGCAGCATTTTGTGGACAGAGCAAATAAAGAAGAAACATGTTAATAGACCTATACACATTTAAGAAAAGATGCTACAAGTAAAATTAATAAAACAAAAACAGTGTCTCCTTATTACGACTTTTGAAGACCTAATCTGGAATTGGTGTACATTGCCTTGCTGACCCCAGTGTCATATGGTTCTGTTAACATTGGTCTGCAGTCTAATGCAAACTCAATTACAGTGTGATGTCTCGGCCAGTGGGGCCCCGTACACTAATCGCAGATTGGAGCCATAAGCTTTACTTACACACTGCAGTACGTACCTTCACTGGTATGACGATCCCTGAATATGCTTTTGGAATTGGAGCTGTAGGCCTCAATTTCATGGACGGATGAGGCTCGCCTCATGCTGTTGATGCTGCCTCTGGGGAAGGTGTTTGACAGGGTGTTGGAGGACTGGAGAGGCTCTGTCTGATACAGCTTCTCCCAGGGGAGTTTAGGGGATGAATGGTCAACTGGTTCAGGGCCGATGCTAGCCTGGGAAGAGTGGTGGCTTGAGCCTATGAGGCCACGCGTGTCATTGGTCTCAATGGGACTGCAAATGCTTTTGGTGGGCGAGGGGAAGCTCTGCAGGGCTACTGAGCCCTCATTCTCTTTGGGCGGGTCCACCATCACAGCATCTGGGTCCTCTTGTGGAAGAGATTGCTTGGTATTCATTAGGCTCAAAGCGGCTTGGCGGAAGCGGAAGAATCTACTCCTCCCTGAAAAATGAGGGAAAATTATGAGAAGGCTTGTTAAGTTTTTGGTATACAGCACAAAAAAATGCATTTGAAAGTCACATTTTAATAATGAATGATAAAATTCATGACTGCATAAGAAGTTTATTCTGCCTAAACATATAAGAGAAAATGGAAACTGAAAAAAAGTAAAGGTCTGTAAGTGGGAACAGATAAAATCACCAATTTTCAGCAATTGCAAAGGTCATGACGATGGGACCAGAGGTTAACCCCACTCATTTTCTGACTATACGATAATTTATTATGATGTCATTTGTGCTTAAAGTTCTTTTGATAGGTCTCTGCCTCCTCTTTCAGTGACAACAACAGTGATACAAAAAAGTATACAGAGGCCCAACATTGAGAATGTCAGGTGCTGAAACACGTCCGCACATAAATAATAAAATGAACAAACTTTGGCTCTGGTTGCTCAAGTGTGCAGGCCTCTGTGTACTTTTTTTTAAGTTAATCTTTTATAAAGATGTCCATACAGTTTCTGTCCTCAGACAAGAAGGGGGTAACAATTCTGTCATCTTTGCAAGACTTTTTGTAACTGAAGCTTCACATCTTTTGATTAAAGAGATATTTTGCTGATTTTCAACAAAATTTGTATATTAACAATGCGGGTAGTAAATGTAAATGAACAATGATTTACGTAACTCTGTCGTACCAGCACCCAGATCTTCCTTCTTATCTCTCAGTTCAAATCTGACTTTTGCTTGCTCTCAGGCTGTGGTTAAACTCGTGATGGGCAAAAATGAACACACAAATTGGTGCAGTTAAATCTTATTTTTGTAACATCTTTTGGGCTTACATGGCCTACCTACATTCAAGCATGGGCTTGTTACTAAGAAAATACAATATATTTTATATACATAATTTAGCAAAAGTTAGATGTTTTACCAAACACCCTTAAAGATGATTTTGTGTCACTGCTCACTCCTGTTGCTTGGAATACCCACGAAAAAAACATTATAATCAATGAATAGCATTACAAGGGTCAGCTTCATTTAGGGCATAAAGAAATGTAAGTCTGAGGGCCTGCGACCAAGGTCAGTGGTGCATTCATGTGCTCTTTGGATGGTTGTTCTTCCGACTTAAGTGTTTCAATGAGGTTTAAGTTGTGATGTGGAAACATCATGGATGCAATGGAGTGTTTAAACAGCACGTTGATAACAAAGAGCAAAGGAAACAGATTGGGCTAGCCATGAAATATGATCAGAAACTGACATCACATGAATGCAGCACAATGCTACAGAGACAACTGGGACGTCTGCTGCTTTACCCTCAAAGAACAACAGATCGTTGGTTAGGGACCACCACGGACACAAAGAGTATAGAACTGGATCGAGAGAGAGAGAGAGACAGATGTCCCCCACCACTCTCTCTGTCTTTATCTCTTCAACCAAACTCAGATCAAACAGTAAAACTAGGCAGTGTTGATCAAAAATAAATCAAGATTCTGAAACTGCATTAACTATATCTCACCAAAAATGTCTTCAGAAAAATATTATAGTGCAATGTTTGGCTGGATTATGGGAGTTTGTGAACAGGAAGTGGGCGCCAAAAACCAAGGCTGCAAAAACCTAGATCAAATGATAAAACCAAGCAGTGCTGACTTAATATGAATTCTCATCTAAAATGTTTTCAGAAATATATTTTAATTTACCATTTAATTATTGTGTGTATTGAGATTGTCTCTTACTGAACAGCTGCCATATTGTTTTATGTGTCCAAATGGCTTACATTACATCACCCACCAGGGGAAGCGTTCATTAGTCCGGTGCATTTGCAGCGCAGTTCATTCTGATAGTAGTCCTCTCCCTCTTAAGCAAAAGCGAACACCAAAGCCCTTTTTCTCTGTTTTCTCTGGTCATATATCAATTTAAAAGGTATTTTTGTCTTTGTACTGCAAAGAGAAAGAGTGAAAAGACCATCTTTCCAGCAGTGAAACACTTAAGTGTTAAACATTTCCTGTGTTGGAAGACCAGTCCACTAAACTTTAAAATTAAGACAAATCAAAAGAGATTTGGTTTTGCCATATTGCAACACATCTCCTTTCAGTGCCCATGGGCATCGGAAAGAGCAGATTGCACTATCGATTTATTATGCCTCATTAATTTGAGACAGGAACCCAATTTTTGTACAGAAGACACATTTTCAGATGGGACGCAGTGGCGAACATTAATGACCTCTTGGGACAGAGCGAAAGTTTTGGCTCATTAACAATAGAAAGAGGGTGAAAGTGAACCCTGCCTCACTCGTGAGGCACCCTATCCCTCAGCAGCCTCCTTACATAACGTCATTGCCATCTGTTTCCATTCCCTAGCCAAATGTGCTGATGTTACAACTATAGCAGCTTACAATAGAGCCATGACACTCAACAAGTTTCCTGGAGAGGAACCTAATGACATCCCGAGCTGGCAGGAGATATGGACAACCTTCCTGTCTCTTCTCTGCAGGGAGACTGTGTCATCTGCACTGAGAATGCTCTTGACTGTTGCTCTGGCCGAATGCTTATATAATATCTGTATAACACATTTTAGTATGGAAAAGTCGAGCTCAAACCAACCCAATATGATGCAGCTTGTTATTGGAGTAGCTTAAGAAAAATATCCTTGTTGTGCAATAAAAAAGTAAATCACGGTAATACCAATGATCACACAGCCCCCCTCTATAATGACATCATCACCAGCGCACACACAGTATGTCCTAAAATACATCATGGTACTAGATAAATTCTGTATTATACATAAAAACTTATAGTACCCACATTTTACTTTTATATCTCTCATTTTCAGTTGGAATAAAAATGTAATTAGTCAGGTCATGCGACTGTAGTGTAGTTTGTTTTGTTAGATTTTTACTTCTGGTGCATTTAGGCTTCAATAATCATGAAAGTGCTGCTCATTTGTGAAGATTATCTTGCTGAACAAAACGTGCAAGTATTATAAACGTTTCCAAATAATCCAAAATCCAGTGGAAAAATCCCATAGGCTTTTTGACGAGGGAACCAGTGCCATACTAACTTCTCCGCTGGACTACAGATAAACATTATCCCTGGGACACTCTATTGTTCATTTGTAGGTAGCCTGCTGAGATTTATATTTGGGTTTTTGGTGATTAGAGTTGACAGGTATCTGCATTAATGTGTCACTAGGTTTGAAAAACAAGAGGATGCTGTGTTAATTGGTGACTCCATATACTGTATGTGTAGAATGACTGCTCTGCTTCTCTCCTGTGTGTGTTGGAGTTTTTACTACATCTCGCTGCTATTTTGACCTTTTAAAGCTTTCCTGAAAAAGCTCATCAGCAGCTGACAGTGCTGTCCTGCCGTGTCCTCTGAGGTGGTTTCAAACCAATTCACACCTGAATTCACGGGACTCTGATGACTCACACATATCTGCCATGTGATCTTAACAACTCATATGTGGCCCTAAAGACACCTCATGTGACTTCCGAGTGTGAATCATCCAAAGACGTTTACCTACTTGGGACTCCCCACTAGAGAGTAGACTGATTAAATCCCTCGGTTCAGTGATGAAATGTCTTTAAGAATAAAACAGCATCTCCAGCTGCCTGTGATATTTAGTACTTCAAATACCCTATTACCTGGATGACTGAGAATGTCTTACAAAGGGAGGCTGACTTCTCCTAATACTGAGTGAGACATGTCGACTCATCCTCCCCAAAATATATGTTTATTCTTGTTACTGTGAAGGTTTACAGTGCAGAGTGTGAAGGGGCGAGGTTGAGAATCGGCACCTCAAAGTCCATTGTACTGTTGTTTGCTGCTTCAACTGAAGGAGTTCAAGTATCTCGAGGTCTTTTTCACAAGGAAGGGAAAGACGGAGATTAAAAGGACGATCGATGCGACATTAACAGTGACATGGACTTTTGTGGTGGAAAAGTGGAGCTGAGCCTGAAGGCGAAGCTCTCGATAAACCAGTTGATTTATGTTCCAGCCCTCAGCTATGCTCACAAGCTGTGGGTAGTATTCTAGAGAATGAGATTGTGGATACAAACAGCCAACATGACTTTGCATCACAGGGTGTCTGTGCTCACCCGTAGGGAAAGAATAAGGAGCTTGAACATCCGGAAAGAGCTAGGAGTGGACCTTTATATTGCGAGGAACTGGCTCGGCTGAGTGTCTATTTTGAAAGTTCATAGAATCTAATGTTGTTGACTGAACAGTAGAAAGAGGCACCGGACAGTGTACATTTCTGCTGAGTAATTTGTAAGTATTGTCTCAGGTTTTGGGCCTTGAAGGCATGTTGAAGTTGCAGAATGGTGTGTTCTAGATGGCAGCTCAGGGAAAGAGGGAATACTCTCTTATAGGCTCAATATTGTGCTAGTTGACACCTGCGGGCTTATTGCCTGCTGTCAACAGCAGATCATAATTAGCTCCCAAATGTCCAAAAATCACTTTTCATAGACCGCAAGACAAAAATGTATGGCTAGGCTATGCGGGAATGTTCTCCCTATTGATTTAAGGTAAAATGCCCCCCATATTTTTTTTAGCAGCCACATGTCAAAGTTCTTCCTCTGCCGATGAAATGGTCCTGTCATTGTGCTATAAAGTTCTGACAACCTGAAAGGAATTTCACTCATCAGTGCCAATTTTTTTAGCAGAGCCATGTGCACTGCTCTGCAGTAGATGAATAGGCCTTTCTGTTTTATCTTTTTACTGGTATTTCAGATTTGATGCACCAGAAAACAGGTTAGTAAAACAGTAGAAAGCAGCATGGAGGCCAGTGAAAGTGTTATTTAGGGTTTCATCTTTTTTGTATCTCTTACTTATTCAGTCTCTCTTTCATACTTTGTGCAACACATTCTCACTCCAACCTTGTCACATATCAACGACACAACTGTGAAATGCACCCTGGGTGCAGTTGGTTGTTGACGTTCTGGGACAGCTGTGTCAAGTGATGTCTGTTACATGCATTGTCTTTTTTCAAAATACACTTCCGTTTTCACAGGAAATTTACTGTTTACATACAGTTGCTTTCAAAATAAATGTACTACGTCAGTACCACTAACGCACATGGTTGGGTTTAGGCAACAAAAGCACATGGTTAGGTTTAAGAAAAAAGAACAGGGTTTGGCTTTATAAACTCACGGGACACGAACACCGCTCTCTTGGGTGAAAGTCAGTGTTTGTTGGACCCATCCACCACCCCTCCGGCACACACTCGGACATTCCCTGGCTTAACTTTTGTTCTTGTCCCGCCAGGTTTCACCCTGACACCACTGAGTGCTGTTAAACTTTAACAGCCCCGTATCATGCTGACCTTAAGGACATTTTTTTTGGCAGTGTATGAGGCTGTAAGTCACTGCGCAAGCACTGGATTTTGACAACTTCGAAGTGAAACCAGGCTGCTTGGTGACGACTATTTGGAACAATGTTCAAGCGCTGCTTGGACGGAGACAGATGGAATTTTTGGTGAAAAAGGGCATAAATTTGCACGTCCGCCCGGGTGTCATATTTTCATTGCTGCTGATCGAAACTCATTTGTCCTGGAAATAAATGACAATTGTAACATTTCCCACTCAAGACAAGAGCCAGACGTCGGTGGGTTTTTTTGTGCTGCAGAAAAGGGGCTTACATGCAATGGAAACAGCAGAAAAATGATGATGTACAGTCATGACGTACTGTTACTGCATAGGCCATTGCAAGCTCTCC
Organism: Cephalopholis sonnerati; assembly: GCA_019142605.1. Classification (NCBI taxonomy): domain Eukaryota; kingdom Metazoa; phylum Chordata; class Actinopteri; order Perciformes; family Serranidae; genus Cephalopholis; species Cephalopholis sonnerati. The sequence goes on from JAGQAX010000012.1 coordinate 21,407,094, forward strand.
TCATCGTCTCTGGGTGGCTTTTAAAACGGTAAGGCATGCAGACACTGCTGTTACCAGAACTCATTCAAGAGCATGCAGCTGTAATATTAGTTGGTCAAAACTCTGTATTTCCATCGTCCAATGTGCTCTTCATCATTATGCATCCATTGTTTCCCTTTGTTTGAGGTCAGACTGGCGCTCTTTTAATTACATCATCTCATAGTGCCTGGAGAATTAGTGCCACCTACTGCTTATCTAGATGAATCAACTCCCAATATTTGCATAACAGTGGTGGATGGAATATAAATTTGCATTTTATTTTGCTGATTTTCTGACAATTTGGTTACATTTGAATGGAAACCCCACTATCATCTGCTAGCAGACAGCTTCATTACAAATTATTAGCATCTGTCTTGTCAAACCAAGTATGGTGTGAATTTATTTCATAATCCCCTGGTGTTATCTAAAGGCTGCTCAAAGACAAAGACAATAGTAAGGTCATACTTTAAGTGTGATGTGTGTGTAGTCAAGACTCTTTCTAATCAAAAGTCACATCATATGTTTATCTGCCCATCTACCCACAGGTCTCCTTGCTGTAGCACGGTCACAAGCAATCAACTCTGATTAGCAATGTTAACAACAGACCCAGGCACTTGCTCACACATAGGCATACACACGCATGCATGCACGCAAGCAAGCGCACACACACATATGACTGCATGCACACACTTCCATACACGCATACACAGAATACAGCACAAGCCCAGTGCCAGTGCCCTGGAGGAATTCATGCTGATTGAAGTGGATAGCTGAGCTCCGGTCAGAGAAGAGATGCTGAGTGCTTCCAATCAGAGAGGAGCTGGAATGTCTCAGTGACATTTACACCTACTGACACATATCCAAATAAAAAATGAGAGTGCGGTATATGCTGCTCTCCCAAAAGGCATAAAACAGATATAACAATTAAGAATTAAACATTTTCAACAAGATGTGGTTACAAAAGCAGACCACTTACTCCTTGAATGCACACAGGGCATTTCATCATTGTACATGTAAACTGAATTGCACTTGCACACTAAATAATGCATACTTTTTTTGAATAATAGAGGCTGGCAACATGTTTGGAGGTTACAAGCAGCATCTCAGTGGACCGAATAAAAATCTCTAGTGCTTAATTAGAGTCTAAGAGATGTAGAGGGCTATTTTAATGAATTATCTCAATTACAGCCATCCACTCATGCAACGGATCTTTGTTGAAGGACTGAAATTAGTTGTTTTAGAAATGGAGCCATTCCACAAAATGTGGACAGGTTTCATTTGAAAAAAAAAAGGCAGAGAAAAATGTGACAAATGCATGACTGATGGAGTGCCATGCATAATTTTTTGGCACAGCGTCAGGATTTTTTAAATGCTTTTGGTCATGAAAGAAGTTTTTACCTAGAAAATACTGATGTGGGGTAAAAAGGAAATTCCAACTAATTAAAACACGACCACAACAAAGACAAAAAAAAATTTCTCATTTCTATTTTTATACTCTTCACTCCCTAGCAATGCTTTTTCAGGGAATGGTATATCAGATACTCACTTTGATCTGACTTTGTCGGGGACGTTGGGCTTATCTTCTCTGTGGAGTTGTCACTTTCCTCATCCACGATGTACTCAAAATTTATGATAAACATCATCACCACGCCCTCCTCGTTTTTCACAGGGATTACGTGAATGTAACACTGAAAGTCAGACCCTGAAAGAGAGAAAAAGTGTCAGTGCCAAAAAGCTAAATCATACATCAGCCTGTCATCTCTAAAAGGGTTAGTATGTCCCGTGATGTCTTTCTTCACCCTAAAAGAAAACTAGAACATTTCCAGTGAGAAGAATAAAGTACCTCACAGTGAGAAACATTCTGTCTTCACTTAAAGACTATTTCTACAAAGGAGCACAACGGATTGATAAAGAGTTTTGTCATATGGTGCAAGGACAATCACCTGAAGCTCAAAGCAGAAAAATTGATGAGCTTGTCGTGGACTACCAGAGGCACAGGATAGAAAATAAAGTTATAGCCATGACAAATGTAGACGTTGCGGCAAAGAAGCTACAAATTCTAAAACAAGGATGCTTCAGACACATCTTCAACCCCAACAGCACAGAAGATCTGTACCATCAGCACATTTTCAGGTTGGACACCTAAGATTAGTGTCACCTACTCAGTGTCTGACCAAATGTCTCCCCGTCTGTTCCTGAGTTATGGTGTTGAATAATGGCCAGAAAAGTGTTGCTGCAGAATGTTATGATGTCACAATTAAGCTGACCTTTGACCTTTTGGATATAACATGCCATCACTTTATTAATTGATCCTAATAGACATCTGGGTGAAATTTTGTCATAATTAGCATGGGAATTCTTGATTTATGGGCAAAAACATGTTTTGTGAGGTCACAGTGACCTTGACCTTTGACCAACAAAGTCTAATCCGTTCATACTTGAGTCCAAGTGGCCAGGTGGTTCTGAGATATCATGTTCACGAGCATGGGACAGAAGGACAACCCCAAAACATAACGCGTCCGGCTCCAGCTGATGTTGGCGCTGAGGCAAAACTAGAATTACCACCTTGTGGTTGTATGCTTCTGCCTGAGTAAAGTTGAAGTTTACATCCTTGTCTGTCCAGACTCATATCATACATAGTATGTGGTGAAGATTTTGAAGGAATTTAATAAAAGGTATTCAGTGTATTTTTTAAATGGAAGTTATCCCTGTGGTGACATCTGATTCCAGTTAGTATTTCCCTGTGAGAAACATGTTGTCTTCACTTAGAGACAATTTTTACAGAGGAGTACAGAGGACTGATGGAGAGCTTTTCGTTGGGTCAAAGTGGACATTTGTGCCAAATTTTAAGAAATTCCCTCAAGGTGTTCCACTAAAATCACGTTCATGAGAATGGGACGACCGGAAGGATGGGTGTAAGAAAGGACGAATGGATACAGTCATTATGTTGTGGGAAAATTTATCAACAAGTATTATAATAATCATGCAAGTCTTTGTAAAGGCCATTTTATAGAATGCTAATTAAACAGAAATCTAAAAATGACTAACACCTCCCTCTGATTTCACATGAATGTTGGGAAAACCGAGGCAAAGTTGATCTGATTTAAAGGTCAATGCCTGCATGTCAGAGCAAATGAAACAGTAGAGAGAGATAAAATAAGTAGGCCCAGGGGTTAAACAAAGTGTACGTGTGTGTTCATGTGTGCTGCATGCCCCATATAGACTCATTACAAGTATTCTAATGAGCAATACATAGCATAGCAGGAGACAAACATGATGCAAGAGCCACAGTATGGTGCAGGCAGCAGGGTTTAGTGGAATACATCAAACCGGCAGCACAGATTACAGCCAATTTAGAGGATTGCAATGTGCTCATAGGAACAATCACTAGAACTGAGCATCGTGTGAGGCAGCCGAGCAGAAAACAATCCATGATCTAAACTTAGTCTTGAGCCAAGAATATCCCAATTTCTCAGTTGAACTGGTTATAGCTGTGTTAGTGGAAGCTATTGATGCCTGCGGGCACAACTGCCCACCAATAAAACTTTCTACTCACTGGACCCTAAACAACAACACAATAGCTTCTATACAGCCAGGGTGACATACAATATCACTGTGCCTATCGCTGGTACAGGAGAAAGCTATCTTGATGTCTTTTTTGTGTGTTATTTCTGAAATTACTCCAGTTTTCAGCACATATTTAAAAAATTTAAATCATATTTTTAGAATGTTTTTTTTAGATAACATGGTAGGAATAATGACATTTGCCATCTGGCCTATAAAATCACAAATATGTAATACTAACTGTCCCTTTGCCTCTCTATGTAGGTCTGTCTGTCTGGCTTGTTGTGTTGCTCCTACTCACAGAGGACACATATTACCAGTGCTCACTGTAATCTCCGCAGGGCTCACAGACACCCTGCCAGCAGCATTCATTAGCAGTGGACTTCATGTCTGACTAAATATAACAAGCTCGGGCTGCCTCAACATGCCTGAGTTCTGTTGGAAGGATTTCTGCATCAAAACTCCCAGAAGTAATGCTGCATTGTCACCGCTGACAATATGATAATGTGATTTAAAGACTACAGAAAACATCAAGAAATTGGCAGTGTTTGAGAGGCATGCAGAATTCAGAGTTTCAATAGTATCATGTGAATTAATGGGGATAAACAGTACAGCATGTGTATGTGCTGTATATGGACAATGAGACCAGCGGGTGTGCACTCCGCACCCATCTTGCCTAGTGTTATGGGTGCCTGGTCATGTTATGTTGTAAAGTAGAAGAGCGGTGCTTAGAGAGCTGGATAACTGTGAGTCCGTCCCCAGAAAATCCCTCTTTCATAAAAAGCACTTTCCTGCATTTCCCAGAAATCCTTCACTTAATTCGACATTGTCCTTTCCATAAAAGGGAACGTTTTTGGTTTCGACTTTGATCTGTTTGATTTAACAGTATGCTCATTTTTCAGGGAGAGTGAGAGTTATTCAGTATCGAATTTTAATTATCTGAGAAATCCTGCAGGAATTAAACTTGTTAGTGATAAATCCTTAAAATCTTCCCTCTAAAAACGTGCGCTTATTGATGTTATTTTTGGGGCATTTTCTTTATCTAAAATCGGACTCAGGAGAGGTGACAGGAAATGAGGAAAGAGGGGTAAATGGCATGCAACAAAGGTTCCCTGCAGGACTTGGGATTACTTTTGAGTAAAAGTCTACAGCAGCGTGACATATTCGCCATATTTCTAATTACAGATTTCTAACCGCACCTTCTCAACCAAAAATTTGCAAATTACATTTTCCCAAACAAATCTTGTTGTTGTGTGGGTTAGTTGTGTTGAGAAAGGTATGTCAGTTGATACCAATCCACCGAGCCTCTCAAGATAAGATAAATAAATTATATATATGTTGTTGTATATGGTAATTATTGTAGTATCTCAAATGCCATCTTATTAAAAATTGCAAAATGTTAAGCCTCGAGTTTTCTCAGTGAGACAACAACACATGTTGTCCAAGACATCATGTACTGCATTAGTCTCATAACAGAGCAAGGCAGAGGTGAGTTGTTTTTATGTAGATATGAAAAATGAGAGTGTGAGATTTCAACATTTCTCCTCATTATGTGGGGAAACAGATGCACTTGTCCCCTTTGCTCCATTGCTCAGGCATGCCAGTACACTTGATCTTAATTTTGCTCTCTGTCAGGGGTTTACTGAAAGTTTTCTGAGTTGAGCAATAACCCGTGCATTGAATATGAACTGCTTAAAGGGGCAGTTCAACCTTATCTGTAGTTATCAGTCTAGATTGTTTTGGTGTGAGTTGCTGAGTGTGGGAGATATCAGCTTTAGAGATGTCTGCCTTCTCTCCACAAGACTCAACAGCGATGTCTCTTTCTAGAATCAATGACCCAGTTACTCAAGATAATCCGAAGACCTTTCTGTGAGCAGTTTCACGTAGGAACTATTTTCTCTCTACCAAACTACACCTGCTGACCGTGTAACCGCGCAGAAGGAGGCGTGCATATTCTCATGGACAAGAGGCTTGTGGCTGTGACAGTGTGAGATGTAAACATTAATGGCATTGTCCACAGCTGAGCTGCAATGTTGACTAACTCACTGTTGGCCAACTTATGGTATTGTACTGTATATGCATGCAACCTCCCCCATTTATTTACGTTTTACTACAAATGCAAAGTCACTTACTCATCACTGCATTCTTTATGATTTGGTGGGTTGGACGTCACTGACCAGCAACACTGGTATATTTTTATCTATAAAGCAATTTTGGGCAAACTTCCAGCACTACCTCTGCACCCTTCTGTGTCAGCTCTAGTAGTTACCAGCTACACTCCTCCAGGTGTTTGTTTTTTAATGCACCCGGGGTTTGAACAGATCTGGGAAAAACTGCTTTTTCCTACTCTGCACCTTGGACATGGAACAGTCATCAAAAAGATCTAAAATTAGAAACACTTATATCAATCAATGAATTTAAGGGCATCATAAAGAATATGGTGATAAAGGCATGTGCTTGTTTTTCTTGGGAGGCCACTATGTTTGAATAGTTGTTGTTTTATTGTGGATTTTTGTATTATATGTTGTATTTGTTGCATTTTAAACCTGTCTTGACTGGCTGCTACCTCAGCCAGATCTCTACTGTAAGAGATTTTCAATCTAAATGGGACTTCCTGGTTAAATAAATAATATAAAAAAAGTCAGTGATGCTAACAGTAGATGCCAGGCCAGCAGGAAATGAAGAACATTTTTGTAAAGGCCAAACAGTATAAATTCATTGTCACATGATGCTCTGTGGCCCAAAAACACTTTTTCCAATTGACTTGCATATGAAAGAGACCTCTGTAAATCTGTAAATATTTTTTATGAGCATCGCAACCCTTGCAAAATGATTCGTTTCACTTTCAGGATTTTGACCATTCCATCTGATAACAATTGGAAAGTCTAACAGAGCTGCACAATTGAATCATTTTACCCCCATTTAAGTTAACAGTGTGCTAAATCGGAAGTAGATAGCTTGGCCTGGTGGTGTCTCGTGCACAGTGCGGAAGCAGTGCAGATCATCCTGGTAATTTTATATGCAGCAGCTGAACCATTCTGGCTTCATGCGCCACTGAGTAACTTTCATAGGAATGAACAGGCCTCCAATGCTGTACCCAATCCTCTTTTTACATCCATGGTAGGTGCACACTTCCTTCTGTGCATTATCTTAAGGCAAACATCTCTACGGCTGGTAACTTAGCAACTTGCACTAAAACAGTCTAGAGTGATAAACTGCGCTACAGGTGAGAGGGAAAATATGAGAAAAAAATTGCAGCTTTAATTTTGGGTTGAGCTGTCCCTTTAGCTTTGCTGAACACAGCTGTAAGCCTATACATTTATTTATTTATTTTTGTTAACAGTGTCAGTAACAGTTTTTTTTTAACATAAAATTTAAGACAGTTTAAGCATTGTAGGTCTTATAATGAGTGAAGTTACTGCATTATCAGCTGACAATGTAAATTTACAAAGAAATTCAAAATGTACATGAAATACTATTTAAAAAAAAAAAAAGCTTTGATGTTTTAAGTCTTAAAGTCAACCACCTGGAAAAAGAAAAAAATAAGAATATACTGAATATTTTCTATCAGTTAATAACACAGTATATGGATATATAATGTAACGAATAATAACAACAGATCTGGTGTTCATTGTATCGAACTACGCGCTCCATAGAGCCAAGATGGTAAATTCAGCAGAAATATTTCTGGGCTGGAGTTTACCTTACCAGATGGGAAAACAATGGTCATGCTTAAAGGCTAAGCCATGGGGGTCCCCTCTCATCTGGTCTCCTGCTGAATGTCACCTCTACCAAAAATGGATCAAAGGAAAGCCTCTCTATAACTGTTAAATCAGCCGAGACTGTGCAGCTCTGAAATTTAATCAGATAAATGTTCTTAACCCTAAATTATTCATCAATTTGTAAACTTACTAAAGTTTTTTTGTGAATAAAACAGAGAGCACTTTTATTCCCTACAACTAAAATCAGTAGCAGAGAGCCATGTGATCAGCAGAGCTCCTCATGACCTGAAGAAAGACGGGCTCAGCCATTGATTGGAAACAACTGTGTTATTCATCTTCCGACAAAGGCAAAGGGTCTACTGACGTTACTTTGGTGGGGAAAATTATGTACACCCAAAGCTTTTATTTTTTTTTTCTCCTTACTTTTGATTGGTCTTATTCAACCTTCTTCAGTTAATCCAAAAGTAATACTAACTGAGATCCACAGCGCGCCACGATGAATTGTGTATATGCGAAAATAGTGCTATTGACATGAATGTTAATGAAAACAAATGTCATTACCAAACATAATGAGATAACATAATTAAAACCAAACTTCTGCGTTTCAAGTCAAGTCATAGAATACTACAGTATGTAAATAAAAACAGATGGACCCCCTGTTCACTGACTAATTGCCTTGGCAGACACAACTTTTGAAGTGTCATGATGAACAAAACTGTCAGACAGTTTAATGAGAAGCAATGGTCTTTTTCAGATTCATTGGGAAACAATATTGGATTTGTAATTTGACCTATTTACAAGTTGGTGTGATACTACTGTGCGCTAACCTTCATTCCACGTGGTTACAGAATGGGAAAGCCTCGGGGAAATACATTATTTTCTCTTGAAAAAATAAACTGAGCAACAATATATAATCAAATGTAATGCATTGTGACAACAGTAAATGAAGCTATTTATATTGTATGACTATGACCACAAAATGTACCAGAGATGTAAACCATCAACAGAAAATACAGTACACTTACTGTTTCATCATCACAGTATGTTTTATTCTCTGTATCGCAGCACATTTTAAACTCAGTCATGCTACTAATCTTCACAGTTCATTCAGGCTGCCTTTGTTTTAATTGGACTCACATTTGCTTTCATTTTTATCTTTTTTTTTTCTCTCTGTCATCACCGCCTGTTTGATAGTTTGACTTATAAGGTCCAGCTGTATGCTCGCTACCCAATCTAAAGGCATCAGTACCCTTCAAGTTCTAGTTGCATCATCAAACAGCATCTGAAATCCCTTTCTGAATTCCCCCAAGGAGAGACTGTCCAAAAGTGTGCCTTATCTCCTTTTCTACGATTCATTATGTCTTGCTCCACACTATAGATGGCAGGCTTTTCATCCCACCTTCAAGTGTGGCTCTTCTGAGCACTTCTGTCTTTAGACACGGAGAGACCAACGCTCAGTACAAACTAGTTTGTAACAGCCTTTATGGTGTCTGAGCTCAATGCACTGCAACTTAGAAAGAAAAGGCCAGAAACATCCTCGCTTTGACAATACAGATATTGATTAACAATATATAACAGGAACAACATAGCGCTTAAATCAAACATTGCAACAGCAATTTTCTCAGACTGTGACAAATAGGGGCACTTCTGGGAAATTAGGAAGCAAAACAAACCATAAAGAGACGCAGAGCAAAAAACAAAACAAGCAACCACAGGAATGCTGCGTATAGAACATACAGTACTGAGTTATAACACAAAAGGAGTTTCTGGGGGCCACCAATGAACATGCTAGTGAATAGTACTGGGCAAGGGTAGCCAAAATCTACAGCAATATCAGAGTACTATCACAGACAGTGACATCCAATTCATGTGTTAAGGCGTGTTCATGTATCTCTAGTCTTCCTGGGAACTTCTTTTGTGATGTCACTCTGTTGGGTTCAGTACAACTGCAGCATTTCTGTGTGTGTTTTCTGTATGTGCTCCTGTTTTTCATTGTGCTTTGGTATGTATTTTCAAATGAACGTGAATGTGTCTTTTAATTTGCTTGTGCTTTCATTTATTTGTAGCGCTTCCGTTTCCCTGAATACGACACACGTGTTGTCAAAATGGTGTTGACACTTTCTTTATTTTATTGTGTTTTGTTAAAGAGACAGTTCACCCTCAAATCAAGAATTCAGGTTTTCTTTTTGCCAGTAGTGCTATGTATCAGATTGCTTTTGGTGTGAGTTAGAGAGTGTTGGAGATAACGGCTGTAGAGACGTCTGCCTTGTCTCCAGTGTGATGGAACAAGAAGAAACTCCAAACTACACCCGCCAACCGTATCACAGCGCTGAGGTAAGCATGCATCTACTGCTAGATCACCTAGCACCACTCAGCTAGCTAATGTTACAGCTCAGCTGAGGAACACGCTATTTACATTTACATCTCACACTGTCACGACCATAAGCCTCTCATCCACGAGCAGATGCATGCTTTCCTCGGTGATACAGTTGATGGGTGTTGTTCAGTAGAAAGAAAATAGTTCCTACATGAAACTGCTCACAACAAGGTCTGTGGATTATCTTGAGTAACTGGATCATGGTTTCTGGAAAGAGACATTGCTGTTGAGTTTTCCAAATGTATTTTTGGTGCTTTGAGCATCACAAGCCAAGTGCCATCTAGTTCCATTATATTGGAGAGAAGGCGGACATCTCTACGGCTGATATCTCCAACACTCTGCAACTCACACCAATAGAATATAGACTGATGAATAAACTAACACAAAGAGGTTTTAACTCTCCTTCCACCTGTACCAGTCTAGCAAGCTCTTTGCATTCCTCTCTCCTCTACCCTTCACATCTTACATCATTAACTTCTGACCCTTGTAAATATGAATACAAATGAGCTGTAGTGAACAGCATGTGTGCGACTAAAAACTGCTGACCACTTGGGTTTCAGGCTATCCAACCTCCCTATTCTTCTACAACACTCGCCTCAGCACAATAGAATACCGTCTAAACATGGCCAAAGCTGCTGGACATGGTTAACATCATTGACAGTGAGCGGTTTGTGCGGGTGAGCGTCCATTAATTCCCTGACCTTTACATAGAGTGTTTCCCTGCGAGCCAAGAAATGTTATTTACACCTGCTTGAATGAATGGACAGTGTATTAAGAGTAGCTCCCTTTTCATGATGGAAATTTCATTACTGTAGATTCTATTTCCATCATCAATTATTAAAACATAGTTGCTTAATCAAGTGATCCTCTGGACACTCTTACAATGATGACTCACAGGTCAAACAGAGTTCTGGTGAAAGATGTCTTAAAGATACGTATTATATAAACTGTACAGTACTGGTGTATGAATTTATGTTGGAATTTAAATATATTTTTTAATCCTATTCCAAACAGAGAAGCTATTTCTTTTTTGAATCGACGCTGTTCGATCGATGTATTGAGGCTTCACATTAATCTGCATGAGCTGATCTGCTTTAGGGAGAAACATGAGTATTATTGTTGAGCGCTGATTTTTGTTTTTGTATCTCTCTCCCAATGTACAATACACAACTGGAGCTTTTAAACAGTACAGCCCCAGTATACTGCCTGGTAGTACATCTTGTATAATGAAATCTGACATGTTACTTGTTTAGGGCTATTCTGCTTAAGCCAATACGCAACGTTACTGGGGCATAGCCAATCGGGACTGGGGCATGTGGGGAGAGGCCATGCAAGCTAACCCTTTGTTTAGAGTCCTTGGGCCTTGTGGCAACATCTCGCCTCAGTGAGAGCGCTACGAGCTACACAGCCTGGCCTAATTTCATCTTCAATCAGTGTCTCCAGAGCCGTCAGGGATAACTAGCAGCTCCTGCTCGAACTGCATTTCATTTGTGTTTACATTTATCAATTCATGATATTTGGCTCTGTGAGCTTTGATTGTGTGTAATTTGGCACAAATGTTTGCCAATGTATGGTATGTATGGTACACGTAATGTATGGTACAATATTTAAGTTAAGAAAAACACAGATGGTATGGAGAGGAAAATTAGATTACCACCTCCAGTACAGGCATCCCATGGGATAAAAATAGCCTGTGGATGAACATTCCTGCTCAATGCAAAGTTAGACGTGTATTGTTATGGTGTTCAAAGCTCCATCTGCTCCTCCTCGCTACCAGTAAAATTGTTTCACACCATAGTTAAGGGCAGCAATGGGAGAAAACCTTCCATTAAATAAATATGCTAATTTCTCTCTAATGAAGCTCATATTCATGTTGTAAGTGAGCTGAAGATATAACATGTTACCCACACTTTCCATTGCACAAAGATGGAAAGCCCCACTAGGCTGTTTTTAATTGGTTACATCTACCAGGACAAGCCGATTTCCATCTAACACATGAAACCTGATGAGGAAAGCTCTGTATGTGTTTCACCTCATACTGCGAGACACCAAAGAGGGCTGAGCGCGATGAAAAATGGATGTGCTCTTTCGGAGCGTGGTCATCCAAGTGTCCTGCAGCACACCTTGTGCACTGTAGGCACCCCTGCCATTAAACCCTCAGCAGGGGTACGCGGCCCTTCAGTCCCCTCGGCGGGGAGTCACCTATGAAACCCTGCACCCACGCATACCACATGTCCCAGATCATTCAGCACGGTTAGCTAAGCTGCCACTGTTATGTAGCCATTATCCATTTAACTTCTCCCTGCACGGTGTCAGCTTCCTTTTGTTAAGACTCATTCAGGTACAAAGTATTATTACACCCCGTGGAATAGGATAGCTCTACAAAGCCATCCAGGGAAAGTATTTATCTCATTGATTATGTATCATCGCTGGAGGAACACTGTGCCTGTGGTATCTTCTCTCACAACCTGTCTTGGTTGTTCTCGTAGAGGGGAGCACAAAAAGTAAACGAAAGTGTCCTCGTGCTAAAGGCCTTTGCTGCGATCCCACGGTCCCCATTGTTCCACTACTTTTAATTTCTAAGCATACGCATAAGCAGCTTAACTTTTTGCCTTTTTTGTGAAAAAAAAAAAAAAGCCAAAGCTGTGTTGCTCCTGATGTCACACGGCTTCCTCAAATCCTGACCTTATTTTATTTTTATTTTTTAAGATTTCCCACTGCAGCTACTGATGGAAGATGAAAAACAAACCACACCATGTTACATTACAATTCATCCAAACAGCAGCATTTAAGTCATGATCATAGATCAGAGTCCAAGCAATATTTAGAGTGTGAGAAAACAGGGCGGAATAGGAAAAGGGAATACTGGTAACTTATCTGAGCTGGTTTATTTTGTTCTTTTTTAACATGCCCGTGCGATTTGTGACGTACAGTAGGAGCATGGAAAATGGAGGGGGTTTAATACAAAGGATTAAGTGATTTGCATGAGGACTGATAACTTGAAATACAGTTAGGAGAGGAGACATGGAATACATCCACTTTCCACCCATCAGCTTCAATTTGTAGAGCGACTTGAATCAATATAGCCATCCCTCTCAAGGATGCCATGAATCTTTCATTCCCCTATAGCAGTGGGAGCGTGTGGATTGTGTCCCTCCATACCAGTTTAATGCATTTACCCTGTAAGCTGCTCATTCCCAGTCACTGCACTGTCAGCCCTGACATCTTTATTCATGAGCACGCACGCTCACTGTAAATTCCTCTGAGGAGTATTAAGAGTTGTGTCTTGAAGCCGTGATGCACACCGGGGAGGATTGTGAAGAGACAGAGAGCAACGATTATGTCGGAGGGTTTCTGTGGCTCTCATCCGCCACCCTTTAAACATTACAGGCACATGATGTTTCGCTGGGGCTACAGCACATGCGTGCAAGATGGGAGACAAAATGAAGTTGCTTTAAAAAATCCTACTTGTCAAAAAACCAAGCTGTTCATGCTCACACAAGCATACCCTAGAGTGTTTGGTGTAATTGTCTTGCAGGTTTCTGAAACAATCTATTTTAGCAGTGTAGCAGCTGGCTCTTGGTTTCTTCCTGATTAGCAAAAAACAATAACAAAAAAAAATTTTACAGGCCGACGGCTGCTGGTGGTAGATTAAACATGTATCCATGGCCTAGAATCTAATCAAACTCACAATTAAAAATTAAAGCCCTGGCTCTTTATGATTAAATAAAATATTACGTCTCTTATTTTCCAGCTTGGGCTCCTCGTGTACTGCTGTTTGTACATGCCGTAAGTTATCACAGAGTAAAGTATACGAGTAAACGATATCACACATGCACACACACACAAAAAAAGTGTTGGCCTCTGATGGTGCAAACACTGGCACGAAATAAAACTAAATAAAGCGTGTTCTTGCTGTGCTGCTATATAAGAGGAGTACTTTCGGATTGACTCTGTGCAGCTATGTCATGCTGACCATAAAGAGCTCATGTGAGAGCATGGCAGGAGGTGGACAATCCCGGGATTTATGCCACTGAGCGGTAACATCGTATTAATTCTCTCTGACTCAGGATTGCTGTCTCTGCAGTGCACCATTCATACACACTGGGACTAGTGTTGGCTAAAAATGAATGACAAACACCAGTCTAGCATTAAAGGGAGGACATGTTTTATGCAAAGCTGGCACTGCTTCAGCCTATCACATGTACAGCACTTTTACAGATTAGTGGATTGATCTGCTGTCTACTGGAGCTGCTGTACACCTTTGCTACTCACCAAAACATGGCTAAATGCATCATGGATCTTCAAACACACGGGGAGTGTATTTTATTTGACAAGTGTAAAGCAGGTGCATTTTTTGTGAAGTAAGTAAACCTCATGAACTTCACAGAACAGCAGGTGAGCTCTGTATATCCATCACCATCTCTCACTCACACCCCAATTTTGACAGCCCAACTTTTTTGTTTCATCCAGGCACGTGATGCTGTGAATCACGCCAGGTACCAAAAAGATATTTCCATAATGCTGCAGTTGTGTTTCATGTTCTCACATGGGGCTGTATCTGAAACACTGACTGTTACACTTGATCCATAAGCCATACAAACACTAAAAAATACAAAATTTAACACCACAACAATTTCCTCATGTGTTATTGTTGGATGGATATTATGCAGCATGCTGTTTTTGTTTGCATATTATTTTTGTTTTGCTTTAAAAGGACTCTCTTGTGAAATATCTATTCATAACCCTCCTGATGAGGATCAAAGTTATATGCATTTGTTTACTTTCACAAAGTACATGAATAGCCTACCTCTGGCAAACTCACACAAAGCAGTTATTTTAAAGTCGACTGCCCTTATTGTTTTCCCCTCTGAGGTATAATGTCTCATTCTGAAACACATCTTTGTAACTGACTCTGGCTGCTTGGCATAACAGATTGACAGCAGTGGACACGGTGAGGAGCTGCAGTGGGTGCTTTCTCGGGAGTAACACGTCACAAAAGACACCTCTCGGCTTACGGGCATGCTGTGACAGCCACACTGTCGTGCCAGGTTACTGACTCACCATCCTTGCGGTAGTAGGTGATCTCCACCTTGCGCTCCTCGGACCCAATCACAGCCTGGGCCACCTGGTTGATGGCCTCTTTGTCTGTCAGGTCGCCGTGGAGGAAGTCGCAGGTGCATGGCTTCTGCATGATGTCCGGTCTGGAAAAGCCTGTCATCTCACAGAAGCCGTCGTTGCAGTATATGATTGCACAGTTCTCCACCCTGGCGTTGGCTATCACAAATTTGCGGTCTGCATGGAAAGAGAAAGTATGTGTACTGCCTGTTCTGGTACATCTGACCTCAGAGCCTAAACCGGTCAGCTCACAAATCAAACCAATCAGCAATCAAGTTCGTTAAATACACTGACACTATTGCAAAAAAACAAGCAGCATATTTGTGATTTTGTGCAGCAAACCTCAAATAAAAACAGTCAATGTCTTATGTTTGTCTTTGGATGAAAGATTATTTATTTGTTTTATTCCCATAAACATGTTTTTAAAGCAAACAACAATTTTATCACAAAATAAACTTAAATGCATTACTTTCTCTTTTTGCCTTAACGTTAATTTGTCAAAACTTTTACTTTGTATTTTCCCATCAGGTAGCAGGAATTATAAATAAAGAAGACACTTACTTTGACCCTCGAATTTCCGAATAATCATTCCCAGGAAGGTGTTTTGTGGCGCAACGTGACCTCTTCTCACAGGCATGTTTATACAACAAAATATCCCGAAATCTCCAGAAAAAAAGCGCCTTTACAAGTAAATCCCGAAGTTACAGATGTTGGCTCTTTGTGATGCTCCCTTCACCACAGACCATACTCGACGCGAGCGCTCTCTTCACTTAAAATAACCTTCCCACTTTCGCCGAGGAGTTCTTTACCCAGTTTGTGTGCCTGAGCGTGTAAATGCCTCCTCGCCGAGACGCACGGAATCGGGGAGGATTGCTTGAGTTAGATTCAGTTCGCAAAGCATTTCGCGTTGAGGATGGATGCGATCCTGACGTCCTCTGTAGCGGTGTGTTGAGTGCATACAGCGGACAGTGGTTGATATGCCGAGGGGAGTGACGTTGCTCCCATGGGACTTAGTTCCCTCCACCTCGGGCAAAAGGATAAGTCCCAGCCTCGTGCACCGAGACTGAGCATTATCAAAATATACAGTATGCACTTATTAGGAATTGTATGCCCTAAAATATGCTGCCCTGTCTGAAAAACATGAATATTTCCACATACTGGCAGTACACTTGCAGTGCAGAGTGATAAAGTACTGTATGCAGTGATTATTGTGTGTTTCATACCATGGAAATACTGCTTAAACTGTTCTCTCGTGAATTTCTTACCAGTGTACATTTATTTTTAAACTGTAACATTTTTTTGTCAAGGAAAAGTGTTAAATGTAGTCAACAGGCAGTGGTGCTGCCAAGGGGTGGGGGGTCTGGGGGAGCTCATTGCTGCCCTCATACAACAACCTGGTCTTACTCCTAGGTCAACTAGAACAGGCACTTTGGCAGTGACTTCTGGTGTCAGACGCTGACAAAAAAAAGCCATCCTTTCCCATCGGTATGATACGCAGTCGGTTGCCGATATTTTGTAACAGTGCCCGGTGGCATCAGGTGGACACCCTGGACAGGTCACCAGACTAGTACAGGCCTAACACACTGAGACAGGGCACCATTCAAAATCACATTTGCACCCACGGACAATTTAGAGTCACCAGTTAACCTAACCTGCATGTCTTTGGATTGTGGGAGGAAGCCAGAGTACCCATAGAGAACCCGCAGTGACACTGGGAGAACATGCAGACTCCGCACAGGGTCTCCCGCACCCTGGGCTCGAGCCTCCCACCCCGAGTTCAAACCAGCAACCCTCGTGGTGTGAGGCGCTAACCACTGCTCCACTGTGCCGCCTGCCATGTAAATAGTGGTGTATTATGTAACCAGACAGTGTATGACATGGCGTCCCAGAACATCACCAAGCAATGCACCCAGGGTACCTTGCATGTCATATGTTGACATGACCAGACATCAATATGTGATGAGGTGAATGCTTGCCCCCCGCTGCCCCCTCCTGCAAAAATTATATATATGGAATTTCTTAACTCTCCATATTGACATAATGTTATATCACTAGCCTATATACTCCAACAGCTGAACAGAATTTCTGAAATCCAGTCATGATATTTGGTTCTGGTGTGCTACTCCAAGATTTTCTGTGGCCACCTCAATGAACCACCATGTGTCTACTGTCTGTGTCTAAGTTCACTGGAAAATGTATGAATATTCTTAAGCTTTTGAGTAAGCCATGAGTTAATATACATTATTGAATAAATAATGCAACATATTGAGAAATGCTACACTATTCTTTCCACGCTCACTAATTAACATATCTCATTACAAAAACCACGAGTGTGAAATTTATGGATTTACTGGGGGTCAGGCTAGCTGTTTCCCCCCAGGGACTCCCTAAGACCATTATTTTCAACATTGTTTTTGCACACAACTGAGTGTTATGTGCAGCCTGGCCTCATTCCCAGAGTGTCAAAATATGCTGCTTGGGCAATGTCCTCAGTGTGACTATATTGTCGCTGAGGACACTGTTTTTTGAGATGCAGCGGGTTTTCCACCAACTCCAATGTAAACCCATCTATGTCATTATTAGATGCTCAGAGCAATGGATGTTTAGAGTATGAAAATCCACTTGGGGCGTGCAGTAGGTGAGGTGAGGTGGATTGGTCCAGCAAGCACCAGACTTTGACCCAGGACAGCGGCATTTAAGACCACCAAACATTGGTTACGGTGTTTATCACTGCTTTCCGGCTGCATTTGTGCCAAAACCTAAGATCTAAAAAGTTTTCATTAACCTAATATTTGCCTTAACCCGAGAATTGAAGAACCCATAGGAGTGCTCACGCCTAATTTTCATATGACTTTTACCTGGCTGGTAATACATTTTCAAATTGACCAGTATGACGATATGAAATATGAAGCCTACAACTAAATAGTTCTGAAATATTGACATGTAGATGGATGAAATTATATCCAACAACAAAAATCCACTCAGAAAGTGGGTCTGTACTCTAATATTAATGTAGTATTTCTCATCAGTAGATGCTCAAACAGGCTTACCACTGATACAAATTATAGGATAACAAGAATGGTAATATTCTGTATGGCTTCATACTTGACATGCATCAAATAAACTGATCTTACATTGCATGCTGTATTATTCAGTCTAGTTTTGCAAGCTTTAGAAATAAGACCAGCTCATACTTTGCCAGCCACACAGTTCAACTCCTCCCTGCTCCATTTTCACCATACCAACATTTGGTTGTCCATTTTTACAAAGGCACATGCAGGTTATCACATAAAGTATTAATGTGCATTCATGTGCTGAGACAATCATAGAGTTTTTAGGGATTCCCTTTTCCCCTGTTTCCAGTTCTGTATGCTAAGCTAAGCTAATTGTCTGTTGACAGTAGCTTTCCATTAAATGGACAGACAAGCGTCTCATCTAACTCTCAGCAAATAAGAAGCTTTCCTAAATTTCATCAGAGATCTAAATGTTTAACAAAGCATTCCCTTAGCTTTAAGTCACCTGTTCTACATAAAAATCTGTTAAAGTTTCAGTGTTTAGTAGAACATCTGTTGCCAAAAGCAGTGATAAAACTGCAGTGGTGGCTCTGAGCATTGTCAAGAGAATTTCTATGAAGACTACACATAAGTTTTCCAGAAATTTACCAAAGGCCCTAGACATACATCTATAGCCTACACTTATGCAGTGTTTCCAATTATTTCACCTGAAACAACCTTTTCTCAGGACTTTGTAGGTGTGCACAGACTGCACTTGACTGACACCTCCTCGACTCTGTTAGTTTTGTTACACCTGTAAGGGCGGCACACTTAGCACATACACTTCGATGACATCATATTTACCAGCTGTAACCTAAGCGGAGGTCTGCTCAGCCTTAAAAACACACCAGTGCAGGCATTTGACTGCCAAGAGCTCTCTAAAGTTGCTGTCCATGGTGCTGAAGGGGATGATGAATTCAGGTGCTAACAGGATTCCTGATTAGATTTATATTTGGCATGTGTGGGCTGAAATCTTTCAGCACCAATCATCTTTTTTTCTAGAAAAGAAATCAGGTGCTGAGAATCTAGTGACACTCCTTAGGGTTCGATTCATCCTGCATCTGCTGTGTGGCTGATGTGTTCACTGTTGCTGGTCCACAAGAATACTGTTGAGCTGAAACAGGAAGTGTTGATTCAAGAGAGCTACTTTAAGTTTTACTACGCAGGATTGTTGGTTACTGTTTGTCAGCATGATTGCCAACAAAAATGAAAGTAAAAGCCAATCCCAGTGACACCCTTTGAGGTTTTTTCAGCACTGCGTCTCTTGGATGCCTGCTGCTCATGGTCTGGCACCTAGTCGCTACTTTTTTTATAACCTTTTTTATAAGTCTTTTATCACCTGAGCTCTGTGGGGGTACACGCCCATAAATGTCCTGAGCACAGAAAATAAGAAGACAATAAGAAAATACAAGCAGAAGGCAGAGTCTCTGATGAAAAATACACAGCCACACACCTCTAGTGGGTCATAAGTGATGATTGAGAGGGATTACTTCTGTATGAATCTCTACAATCCTGCACTGTATACCTTTAAATTAGCAAGTGAAACTAGCTGAAACTCACCATAAAGCTCCATAAACTTTTTGTACACATTTGTACACAATTTCACATCATAATTTGATGCAGTGTTGATATTAAAACATCGATTTTAGCCCTGTAAGTGTGAAATAACTGGTGTGTTCAGTTGTTGTGAATGTTGGGCATCTATAGACCTTTCTCTTATTTTGGCCACTTTTAATTTATGTTTAGTTCAAGAGGGAAAAAACACAAACTACCCAGAGAAGTGATACAGCCCAGGTGTAAGCTGTGTGCCTAGATGCACTTCATAAACTCTATCAGTGCTGGCTGCCCTTTAAAACAGCAGCCCTTTTCTTTTTGGTCCTTTCTATTGTTTCGTCTTGCGTGAGTCTATTGTGACACAGGTTCAAATAGCTCAGGAAATAAGACCTATATTAAGTGGAAAAGCATTTTTGCTCAGGCTTGTCACCATGGCACTGCTGTTTAATGGACCCAGTCCCTCCACTGTGAATTACACAAAGTGGGGTTTCAGCTGTTGTTTGGTCCAGTATTCACTGGTGTTCAGTGGTGTTGTGGTTGTTGATGAGATGGGTGTACTAATAGGTAGATGGATAGGTTACAGAGGAGAAATTGGGAGTACTCTCTTATATGTTCTGATGGCTTTTTTGGCTGATAGGTAGGTATACTGTTAACAGCCAGAAGAAGAGGTGGGTATACCTCGTATTCCTGCATGTACCCTCCACTATGCCACTGATGGTGTTATAGTACCAGACTGGTCCACTAACTCCTGACAGAACACATAGCTTGTGTTAGATTGGATTGCTTGTTCAGGGGAGCACTTGTTTACTTTAGATTCCAATTGTGCTGTTCGACAGAAGCATCAATTTAGTTTTCTGAACTTGTTTGCAGGAATCAATTGCCTACAGCTTGTTAAGGGGGCTTGATGAGAGTTGCAGGACTGAACCAGAAGGTCTGAAAACAATCAGCTGAACAATGCTGAAAGCTTCACAGAGCTGCAGATTGGACTGATGATTCTCAGTGACATAAGTAGCACTTAAAAATTACAGGCAGTCATTTGATTTAATGCCAGAAATATCACATGCTTACATAATGAGGTAATTGTTGTTGGGCGTCTATTCAGCCATTTTAATGGATGAATCAATTAGCTTTTACAGCCACACTGTGCAAAAAGGCAAGTTTGGAGGCTGTTGTTTTGCAACTTGAAAAGGCTGATGTAAGCATAGCAAAATGTATTCACTATTCCAGAATACATGGAGGGTAAACTTTCAATATATTTAAGCATTTCTTGATGCGACAGTTAATGCTGTCCTTTCAGCTAAACTGGTTTCACCACAAGTTGAGTACACTACCTTTGAATACTTAAGAGGTACACTCGTTACTAAGTATACTTTCCTGAGCTTACTTTTTTTTTTTAACTTGAGGCACATTCAGTATCCATATTGTTTTTCAGAGCTGATGGTACTTATAGGTTATTGTCCGATGATTTTATTGGTCCGGCCCATCTGACATCAATTTGGGCTGTATGTGGCCTGTGAACTAATATGAGTTTGACACCCCCGATCTACGGAATCTCACCTGTTGGTGTATGTTTCTACACAACTTCACAGAAGAGTCAGCACAAAGTGAGTTTAGCTGAGATGCTGTCCGTAGTCCTGCAGCTTTGGTATTGCTCTCTGTATCCTCTGGGAACTGGGAAAAGCCAGCATACCTCACCGGTGTGCACTGATTTTCATGAATGGATGCATGTAAACCAGAGAAATAAATGTCCAACCAATCTGTGGAGACTACAGCCAACAGCCAGGTGGTGAAAAAATGAAAATGTATGCGTAATGCAAAAATCTCACATACAGTCTTGAAACATCTGTCCCAGTATTTCAGCTTGAGCTCATCGCCCATCTGGCCAATTGAGACTGAGATTACACATGGGATGAACACAAATGTACAAACATTATCATATCATCATACCTATCTCACGAATATCAACATGACTTGTATATTTATTTCTATTTAACCAATTACTACCCAATTTGTGATGCATTTTTGGTACTTAAATCTATCTGGCAGGTCATGTCATCATGTATTATGAAAAAGGCACTATTGTTCAAGACTTATGAAATACTTATAAACCTTGGCTGGTATAATATTTTGATGCCTCATAGTCTATTTCCTGGGAGCTTGTGTGAAGCTGCAGGTGTGTCTTCAGGTGAAAAAAACACTCCAGGGTTTCATATTTTCCCTTCAGTTTTATTGTCCTACATTTAGAAGATTGGGGCAAAAACTTGTGGCAGTATCTGTTCTCTTGTTTTGCACTGCAGTGGTAAACTTTACTGTAAAAGTCACCTTAGACAGCATTTTTTTTTTTTTTTTTGCTGGATAATCTTGGAGTGTTTTTTCTCCTGCACCCAGAAACACACAGCTCCCCAGGCCACAGTGCTTTGTCTGCTGTATTTTATTAAATCACTGTTGCATTAGGCCAATTTGCAGCTCGTATCCGTTACTCACAACACAGCTACAGTTGAACCTTTCGGAGGGCAGCCATTACTCACAAACAATTAGGTTGGAAAATCATGGCTTGTTTGTTTTCTGTTGGTTGTTTAGCTTAGCATCGAAGATGAAAATCCTGTTGATGGATTGTCCATTCAAGGACCTGGAGTCCAAACTATTACTTACAGTATTATGACTCATGTGAGAAATATCATTGTTGTGTGCATCTCACTTTTGGAAACATACTTGATTAAAGCTGGCATATATGCTGACTGGTTAAAGCAAAAGGGTAGCAATGGGTGGGTGAGGGGTGATGCTAACTGAGAGCTGCACACAAGGGGAACAATATCCCGTGGAGAGCTGTGTGCCCTTGGGTAAAGGCATATTGTAGTGTGCAACTACTCCAGCGTGCTCGCTCAGCTCACAATGCATCTGCATCATGCATTTGAATTACACTTGAAATGAAGATCTTATTCTGCCAGCATTATTTTTGCATATTTAATAGCTAAAGAAGTGGAGACAAAAAGGGCAGATAGAGATAGAGATGGATTTGACCTTTAATTCTATGTTAGCTATTTCTTTAAAGGAATCAGCATCCCTGCAAATGATCCTTTGTACAACACACTGCGTTGCGTTGAATTTGTGAAGAAAACGTTTTTCTCTCATGCCTCTGGTGAACGAAGAATCCAAAAACTGAGAACATTTTTCAATGAATTGAGAAAAAAAATGGTGTGTGTGTTTAACAACAAGACTATATCAAAACATCTGTATACAAACTGACCAGCAGACCAACAGCTCTCGTGTTCAGCAAGGAGAGTGAGGAGAGTTCTGCTTTGAAGAGAGCATAGATTAAGTGTGAGTTTTAGTTCAGTTTCCTCCTTAGACAGGGCTGTCTGTTTGTGAAGTCCTGAGCAAACGACTGGATAAATGAGACTTGGATTGTACTGCACGCGTTGAGTGAAATTTCAATCTGGTCTCACTCCGAAGTTGTCGAATTCTGGCACTTTGGCAGTGACTTGCCATATCAGACACTGATAACATCGTTTAATGTTGGCCTGATACGCTGCCATTCGGTGTTATAGTTTAATGGTGCTCTGCAGTATCAGGGGGAAATGCAGCGGGACAAGAATGAAAGTTAAGGCGGCAAAAGTCTGAGAAGGGTGGGTGGAAGCGGTGGTGGATGGGTCCAGCAAACACCGACCTTCACCCAGGAGAGCAGTGTTCAGGTCCTGTAAGACTATAAAGCCAAATTCTGCTCTTATTTCCTAAATCTAAGTATGTGTTTTTGTTGCCTAAACCCAGACACGTGCATTACTTGTTGGGGTAAAAAAAATGTCCATTCACATTGTTGTACCAACATAGTGTGTTTATTTTTAGAGAGACAGTACAGTGTGTAAATGTTAATTTCCTGTGAAAACAGAAGTGTATTTTGAAAGAAGACAATGCATGTAACAGGCATAACTAGATACAGTGTCCCAGAATGTCAACAACTAACACATCCAGGGTACCTTTCACATCGTATCTAGACATGGAAAGTCCACAACCAAATGTTGATATGGAATGAGAATGTGTTGGAACTTTTGTAAACAGATATTTTGATATATATTTGGTGTTGTTAAATGCAGACCCTTATGTCTTATATGTATCAAGAATTTACTCTATTTTTGGATTCTTCGTTCACTGGCATGCAAGAAAGAAAAGTTCTTCATGAATTCAATGTCATACAGGGTGAGTAAAGTATTCCTTTAAGTTATTATCATATGTTCTGATATTTGAGTGTGTGTGTATGTGAGTGTGTATGATTTAATGTTTAGAGGCAGCTTTAAATACTATATCTGAATTGACAGGTGTGCAATTTGCATAGAAGTTGGGATTAACAATCTGATGAGCAGCTTTCAACTCAGCTACGAGGAATAAAATTAAGTGAGTGAAACTCCAAACCCGTAACACGCAGGTTTTAACATGCTGATGTTAAGAGAGCATTTACTCTAATGGCATGGCACCTGACCTTTTATCTCCAAATGGTGCAACTCAAACAAGATGCATGGATGCATTAAATCTCCCATCAATAACAGGCAGTGGTGTCTGTGACTGAATAAGATGGCATTCATCACGCTGTGGCTCCAGGGTTGGCCTGTCAGGTTACAATAGTTTCAGCTTTGAGTGATTCCAGAGGGGAGGACGGTGCTTTAGTGAAGAAGGAGCACCCAGATTCAAACCTGCGTGCCAGAAAACATCCATCTTTTGAGCAACAAAGTGAATGTCTATCTGCTCCAGCAGAGATTTCTGTTTCACAGCTGAAATCAGCTATGTGGAAGGGGACAGTGGAAACATAACTTCTGCATAAAGATCAAGATCATATTAAATTGCACTCTTAAAAAGTGAGTAGCATTGTTAAATAAATAATGGGATTAGGGCTATGCTAAAAGGATTTTATTTTTACTTTCAAAGCTTTTATTAAGGGTTTTGAATAAAGTTTTGAATGTCTGTTGTCATGTTTTATAATACCATCACCATAAAAAGATAAAACATCCTGGAACAAAATCCTTAAAAGTGATTTGATGTGGAATAAAATGAATTTCATAATATTTCTATTTTTTTTTTTATTAAATCAACTTTCTGTGATGAATAAATGTAATTTGTGGTGCTGTTGGACTGCTGCAAGACCACCCTGTTATTACAGGTGCATGCCGTGGAGCAAACAGTTTTTTGCCTGCAGTGAATATCTTGTTTTTTGAAAAGCTAAACCCCAGCAAATATTAATCAAATGTATCTATTTGGATAGAAATATATGTTTTAATCGGCTGTTAGCCTTAGCTGTACTGATATTACCAGTTAGCCAACAAGCTAAGGGGTAATGTGAAAAACATATGAAAAAACATGTTGTTTATAGCTAACCAACAGCTACAACCTTGGTAAAGTCGACTGTAACATTAGTCATGATAACAGATACACTACACCCTTTATGAGTGGGATGTGTTAACAATAAAGATTAAAAAAAACCTTGTGAGCGGAACCTAGAGTGCTCCAGGAATGAGTCCTAAGACCCAGAAATGAGTTAGCATTCCCAATTCCTTCATCTACCTCATCTTGAAAAACTTGAAGGTTTTGGTCTACAACATAAAATACATCAGTAAATACCAGTAAATACTCGAGAATTTTGAACTAATCCAAATCCAATGGAAAAATCCCATAGGCTTTTTGACGAGGTAACCAGGGCAACCTACAGAAAAACATCCTCCCCGGAGCACTCTATCTGGACACTCGCTGAGGGAACAGGATAATTTTTATATATCCACCTGAAACCCTGTACTCACTCCTCATACGTGGACATCACATTTTGGGTTTACTTGACCTTATACTTCATTCTACTTAACTTAGACCTGTTGTCCACGTTCCTTGGGACTTAATTATTGTTGACAATGTTTAGGTTTTTATACTTATCAGGTCCTACTGATCTCAAATAGCTAGGAAATATTAAATATGCATACCAAACAAATGGGTCTCAAGAGGATATTTAATGATGGCTATGCATAACAGAATAAGCAGTTTGATTTGAGGAATTTGGAGTTAATATATTTATGATATACAATTCAATGCTGTTTACTGTATTTAATATTGCAATTATTGCTCATTATCCTCAGGGGATGGACTGATGGTGGCTGTTTGGAAATTTTAATATATCACCCAACTCTAGGATCTAAATCTTCAAATAGTATAATACTAATAATATTAATGTAGCCTAATCTTTATCTGCAGTTGTGCAGAAATACTGAGTTTAAACAGTATGAATGGACAAGCAAAAAAAAAGTTGATTCAGAATCTGAACATTATGAATGAAGTTTCTATTCAGCACAGCCCTACATGAGATATATGGTTTTTTTTCGCAGTAAATGTACAGCTTCAAAAGATTCCAGCGCTAATGCTTTCTTGATACTGTATGGTTGTTTTGAAAATCATGCTGCCATTCATGCATTTGCTCATTCATTCATTCATTCCACATAATCTCTGAGAATTTAGAGCAATCTGAAAAACAGCAGCAGCCACAGCAGCATCCACTGTCCATGGCCTAATCCAGGTCTCACGGCAGTATAGCTGTCTCTCCGTCTCTCTGTTTTTCTCTCTCCCATCCCTTCTACTCTCTCTGCTGCTGCGGCCCATACACGTACACCCATGAAGCACAGTTGCAGGGCTTACTCATTGTCCATATAAACCATTACGGCCCTGTCTCGCAGAATAATCCACTATTGCAAAACACTAGAGTGCTATTGCTGCTTTTGCTGCTGTGCCTTACCCCATATGCCACCGCACACATTCTCCACCATCTGCCCGCAATGAGAGAAAAAAATGGAGCAAAAAATGGGCTTAGTATGTGACTTCACAATATCATTTAATCTGCCAGAGGTCAGCGCTTTGTCCCTTAGGCACTACTGAAAATGTTAGCCCCATCACTCTGGGTGAAAAGTGTGCTTTGAGAAAAGGTTTCTCAAAATTACACGAAAATATGTGAAACGCTTAATTAAAGCTTCAACAGTTATTTCCTCCCGGTGCCTTGGGCTCAAAGATTGTTTTGAACCACACTGTATCACGTTTCCATTAATTTGCAGGGTCAGAAATACTGCAGCATCTGTCCCCTGTGTCACCACTGTGAGGGAACTAGTGCTAGGCCCCGTGTGGATGCAGCTGCAGTCTCTAGGCACAAGCACCATATGTTGCCACCCACAAATAGGCTGCAAAGTCATCTGACAGCAAACCGCCGCCTGTGTGGCTTGCTTTGCCATTTGCCTTTGTCCAGGCTGTGTGACTGCTGATTCATCACAAAGCCAGGCATCTTCTGTAGGTCAGCCATCCATTGTTGTTTATCACACTGGCAGTGGAGGGAGAATTAGTTCTGATACATAAAGCTTACACAAATCCTGCCGAGGGAAAATTATATTTACAGATTACATACGCTTGGGGATGAAATGTCAAGTGAACAAAAATATAGAGAATATTAGTTCCAGTTTAGGATAATTTCTCTCAGATTACCTGACATAAGATAATTAGGATCAGAATGGCCATTACCATCAATAAACCATCATTCACACTTTGAAATAATTATGGTGCATGTAGGATAACTTGAGGTGACATTTAAGCCTTTCATCTTTTCCTACTGGTAGGAGTTTCCCATTGAAGTCATCACCAATATCCCCTTTTTTCTCCAGTTGCTCTCAGAAGCTACAGCTGAGCATCATTACATATAATTTATTCAGGGGCACTGCGATGCCGAATGACATGCAAAGGGCACAGCCACTGGACTCTCCCCCACTTACTCGCAGTTTACCTTTATGGATAATTAAAATGTCGCCAATTAAAATCTGATGCTGACAAACAGAACGCCATTTCAAATCACTGTGATGACCTTCTGATCTTCAGATTAATAATTTAAGAGGAAATAATAATCTTCTGCTACTGCTGCTACAACGGAAACAAATCTTTTAGAGTGAAACTTGAAGAGTCGACAGCCATAAATATTTCCGAAAAGCTAGCTCATTAGCTGCGTTAATACATTCATATTAATTACATTTGTGTTGGCAGCAGACTGAGAGTCAGGTTCACTCATTAGCTTGACAAATGACAGAGTACGGAGATGTCGCCACTGCTTTAGACCTCCTCACTTTGTTTCCTGCTGCGTGCAGATTAGATGGAAATGTGTCTGTGATCAGAAAATCACCCCCATCAAAACTTCAAATATATCATGCCATCTTAAGTAGTATATCCTTTAAGGGCACAGTGACAGCATCCTTTCTAGATCTCCGGGAGAGACTCGTAAAAAACAAATGTCATGGAGATGCTAAATCTCCAGCTTTTGGCAAGTTTTAGGAGGAGCAGTTCATTACCACTGTTGTCAATCTGCTGGCAGGGCTCAACGGAGTGATTACCTCATTTCAGTTATCCCCTCTGTGATCAGAGGTTACCATGGAAACTGGTGTGCCCCAGTAGATTTGCCACTGCCCCTCTTCCCCCTGGCAATGTAGACTACTTTTCATATAATTGTTCTATGGTGTTGTTTTCATCTTAACCGAGCCCTGCTCATGCATTAAATGAACACTTTAATATAAAATACACCAGGCTCTGACTTCTGTTTCAAGCAACAGGTTGAACTGGCTAACATAGAAACTGTATAAATGTGATTGATAGAGCTCTAAATCTGCTCGGTCACCCTTCATGTCACTGTGTGCTTGATAACAGTAGTTTGAGGGTGTGTATTATGTTTATACTGTAGGCAGAGCTCTCTGTCTGCTTGGCACAGCTCACATGGGGGACTCTCACTCAGTAGTCTGACTCCACAGCTTTGTCTCTCTGGAGGGCAGCCAATAAAAAAAAGTCCTTCTCCACATCTAAACTAACTAGCACAGATGTCGTCATGCATCACACAAACAGCCTAAACACGCCTGCATCGACCATCTATGAGATTTTTTCCTCCTTAGCCATAAAAAGAAAAATGTAAAAATTTAAATTAAAATTGTACAGGAAGTAGTCCATACTGTCATTACATGAATACTTTTTGGTCTGGCGTTTTAAAGGGTTAGCTGGTTTAGATTCACCAAAGTCACACGATAACACAAACTATCAACCGATGCAGTGGTAGACAAGCAGCTCCTGCATTCAGCGATGTAAATGTCAACCTGTTCTTGTCCCAAAGGCATCACATACCACTGCTTAGTCTCTAATTTCTGCATCAGACACCAAGGTAAAAGGTCATTCTTGTGCAGCTTTATGATACGCTGCGGGACGGCATCAGTTTAACATGCCACCAGACAACAACCTAATTTAAGGTGCAGGAAAGTCCCTGTACTGCAGGCAGGTAGGGTGGTGCATGGTTCCTACAAACACCTGGGGCTGGTTGCACAAAACACCTTAAGTTTGTTCCTCAAGTATGACATTTGAGGCTTATATGAAATGCCAAAACAATAACTGACTGCAAAGATCCCATTGCATAAAACCTCATTAATAGTAAAGGTACAGGAGGAATGCACCTTTGGAAAATTGAGTGATCCAGCTCCAGATGGTCACAATCATAAACTGACTGCGGGTCAAATTTATAGCACAATATCATTTGCTAATCATTAAGCATGTCTGAGGTGGCATGATGGTGCAGTGGTTAACATTATTGCCTCACAGCAAGAGGGTTCCTGGTTCAAACCCAGGGTGAGGGAGCCCTTCTGTGCGAAGCTTGAATGTTCCTGTGTCAACATGGGTTTTCTGTGGCTACTTCAGCTTCCTCCCACAGTCCAAACACATGCATGTTAGGTTAATTGGTGACCATGACCCCTAACAGAATAAGAGGTTACAGAAATGAATGAAGCATGTCTATCAGGTTCTCCTGGTCACAGAGCACTCTTCTCTTGAAGTCTTGAGTCCTTGTTTTTGTCCTTACTTTGAATGCAAGGTTCAACAGTTTTACAAACTTTAAGCAATCTCTTAAGGACAAGACCAAGATGAAGAAAAAAACTGAAATGGGTAAGTAAACATTTTAAGGAAACCTTAAGGAGAAGACTTAAGGATGTTTTGTGCAACAGATTTTATCTCAAGGAAACCGTAACCCTGACTGTAATGAAAATCGTAAGGTGTTTTGTGCAATTGGCCCCTGACTTTCACCCAGGTGCCCATTGTTTGCTTCCCATATGAATGTAGAGCCAAACCATGATGTGCTTTTGTGGCTTAAACCAAACTAACCTCATGTGTTTGTTGTACAAGCCAAAAAAATGTAAATACAAGGTGTTTTACCATTGTTTTAAGTTTATTTTTAAAAAGACGCATCCAATGAGCAAAACTGTAAAGACACTGAAACTGAAAATACACAATGTATGCAACATGCGTAAATTGACACACCGCCCCAGAACGACAACAGCAGACGTACCCAGGACACCTAGCGTGTAATAGACATGAGAGTCCCTCACCAAGCTGGCTTTGAGGAGAGCATGACTTTCACTTTTAGTTCAGTTGTGAATACAACGGTTTCATAAAAATGCATGTGTTTAGGAAGTACTGAACATATGACTGAACAAATAAGAGTTCGATTATACTGCACAAGTTGTGTGAGAGTTTGTAAACAGATGTTTTGATATCAGTTTTGCTGTTCTTACATTCAGACCCCTGTGACCGGAATTTTCTAAATTTTTGGATTCTTCATTCCCGAATGCACAGCGAGAAAAACATAGTTATCGCCACAAATTCAATGTACAACTGAGTGAATAATTGATACAGTACAAATAGCCATTTTGGGGATGAGCTATTCCTTTGAGATAAACAGCTACATGCATGCATTTCCACAAAACATGGTAGCCACTACATGAGCAAATGCTTGTGTAACTGCCATGAATCATTAAGAGTAAAAAAGGGGACATGAGCCCTTGAATCTTGCTTTTTTTATCTGAAAGGAGACAGGTTTGTTTTTATACAGCAATACAGCCTGCCTAAGCATTTTTTAATGAATATTCCCTTGTGCTATACCTTCTCTCTGATCTTCACCATCATCTACTGTAGTATCAGTGATGCAGATGCAATTATCTGTTACGACTAAAAATAAACAGATATGATTTTTGATGTTCAAGGAGGGATGACGAAGGACTTTGGGGTAAACTCAGGATAAATACCTTAGAAGAAAGCAAGCATGGTGCATGCCACTCAAAGACTTTACCTAGTTCACTGCAAAAATTGTACATTATGTATAAGTTATATGCAATGGAAAGAGCATCTAATGCAGTAGCTGTGCATTGAACACCAAAGTGACACCCCAAAAATACATAGTATTAGTTCAAATGCAATCACAGGGTCACAAATGTACCTTTTTAATTTAGAATAGAATGTATGTGTGCATATTATGACTATAATTACACACCATTAGTTATGATCGCAGTAGTTACATTTCACTCAAATATCAAATGTTACTTTAGAGTGATCTTACTGTTTAGAGTGAATCTGTTATGCATTTTGGTGGTTTCAATAAATTGTCTGTCAGGCTCAGAAAATGTGGAGTTGTAGTCTTTGCAGGGATAAATGGCTCTGTGCTGACATCATGTGGTTGCCACTACAAGTTACATTTAAGGTTTTAGAAGTGATGTCTCCTAACCTGATCTGTATCCTGGCCTTGTTTAAACCCCCACACAACACATGACACAAGCATGTGATCTCCATGTAAAAGCCGACAGAATGCACATTGTCCTTGTGTAATCCCGTTCTAGTAAATAATGACATTAGGAAACACCCAGCACTAAATGATGTCAAACAGTGATGCTCAGTTGGTGCACAACTGCTACTAATTCTATACATTATTAAAATTAATACTGCACTGCACTGCCTGCATTTTATTTTTGTAATCTTTTTCTGGACCTGCTGTATGGAAGCCCTGAGAGGCAATTGAGAAAAAAAATTGTAGTGATCAGTTTTCTAAGTCTGTTTTGTGTTCCCGTGTTTATGACTTAAGTACAGGTAAAAAAAAAAAGGTTTTGCCACTATAATCTGAATTTTAATCTGTGTAACAGGTGAGATAAAAAAAAAGCCAGATGGAAAAAGATTTTCAGGTTTTATTATTATTATTATTATTATTATTATTTCAATTTAAATTTTTATGGTCAGGAGAATTTTTCTCAAGTGTTTGTTGTTGTAATACTCATTTCAGTCACACAAGGCTGAAGGGCACCACTACCTCATGTTCTGAATTGGACTAAAGTTATTATGTTTTCTTTCACGTAAATTCTAATTTCATCATGCTCTCTAAACAGAAGGTACATGTGTTAGCAAATTATTCGTAAATCTAATCTGACCTTCTACACTAAAATGAGAGAGCTGTTGTTTGAAGAATCAGCATTTAAGTGTGGTGCTCTGAATAACAAAACAGTATATTCAACAGCGCTACAAATTTGCGAACAATCCAGTGTGCGCCATAGTGCACTTGAAGTGAGTATTTGCAAACTTACCTATACTATTCACGGCTAACCTACAGCTACAAGCTAGGATAAATCCACTGCATAGCTAACGGTAGATTACTATAATGTTAATGATGGTAATGGGGACACTTCACATGTAATGAGTGGGATATTTTACCAAGAAAGATTAAAAAAAAAACTTTTGCGGTGGACATTTGGACACTTGCTAATGGAATAAGTTAATTTTCTAGAATGAGTGCTATATTCTGATTTTGGACATTTAGATAATATAATATGATTAATATTCATATTTATGATATAGAATTAGATGTGGTTTGTTGTACAATTCAGTGTAGTGAGATGCTTATTTTTAATCAGTCTTTCAGTTGATGGTTGAACCATTGTTACTTAGGCAATTGATTCTCAAACCATTTTAGGTAAAAGACCCCCAAATTATTATGTAACAAGCCGTGGACTACCATTTGATAAAACTTTTGTCCCTGCTCTCCTATCTAAGAAGATAGATGTTAGATAATGATTTGATAGAGGATTTGATAACGGTCTATACTGTAGTTTAGTTTAAGTTTATTATAAGGTGTTTGTTTATTGACTGATTTATTGACTTGACTTGGGAAATGATATTTCAAAGGCGGTGATGTGTGAATGAAATGAAAATCGTGATTTATGATTATTAATGAAAGTATTTGATTTGTTGACTAAATAAGTAATTTAATTCATTAATGGGCTTTATAATTATTACTTGTAAGTACTAATTGATCTTGTTTGGATTAAAAGAGAGTAGAAATTATTTAACAATTATTACAACTATTATTTAAAAGGAATATCAATATTATCCAAAACAAAGCATTGGTATTTAAAAATACATTTAATAAGTATATGGTACGCATGGGATTGCTTATATTAATGATAGTATTAGACATGGAAAATATATTTTGATTTAATCATTAATAAACTGACATAATTTATTTTTCTATCTTTCTATCAACCTAATGCTCAAACTTTCATGCTTTCAATAAATGAAGAAATTGCGTGGAGTTGTCCTGCGTCCTCTGTTGTTCTCTATGCCGGGTCGAGTTCAGGCAGGCATTGAAGCTGAAACCAAACAATAACTTGACTTTTTAAAAAAAATGTATTCAGTGAATGCAATGCGCTTCTGTAACAATTAGCTCTACAAAATATTGCTGCCACATCAGGAAAAAAAAAAGGATCAGTATTACATTATAACATGAAAAAAATATTGTTATAACATGAAAAGTTTATTGTTTTGACAAGAAGTTTTCCACGTTATAATAACATATTTTTCATGTTATAACAATATATTTTTCATGTTATAATGTAATACTGATCCATTATTTTTTTCCTGATGTGGCAGCAATACGCTTCTGTAATTTATAGCCTTGACAAATAACAATCTACAAAACCAGGTACATCCATTTGGTAGAGTGATCAGTAGTGGCTGAGAAGCAGGAATATAAAGCAGGGCCATAATCACAATACAGTTTGGGGGGTACAAGCAACCCCCAATACTCAGAGGGTATCAGATTGTCTCCCCCAGTGTATAGCTGTGACTCTTAGGGAGTCTTCAGAGTTATTACAGGAGGCTGCAAAATGATTGCTCGATCACTTTATTTATGTTTTGATTTTCATTTTTTTTAAACATATGTGTCTTGTTAAATTCATCTGAAAATACACATTAACATGAATCCAACATAACTGGAAATTATTTAAAAAACATTTAATTGACAACATTATTGACAGGCTAACTGTTATCCATGAAGCAGGATAAGTTTTGGGGGCCCTACTTTGCCATACATAGACAGTTAAGGATAAAGAAAACCAGATACAGGTCACATTATGTATGCTGGCCATTGATGTGGACTCAGTAGTCAGCCAGTTTTTTATCAAACAAATCATGAAGATCCTCACATGCCGCCCTATGATCAAGCAGGCTGCAGTTCACTGTAAATAATGGGGTTGCCAGGTCTGCGCAGAGGTGTGACAGTCAGTCAATTCAGTTT
Organism: Cephalopholis sonnerati; assembly: GCA_019142605.1. Taxonomy (NCBI): domain Eukaryota; kingdom Metazoa; phylum Chordata; class Actinopteri; order Perciformes; family Serranidae; genus Cephalopholis; species Cephalopholis sonnerati. Next base: position 21,440,916 of record JAGQAX010000012.1, read on the forward strand.
ACAGTGCATCCATCTGGGGGCCCCCTAGTGGCCGCAGGGCCCTAATCAGCTGCTTAATTCGCTTACAGGGAGGGCCGGCACTGCCCAATCCTAACCAGTCTCACCCCTCTTGGCTAAACCTAACCAACCTAGCCAATGAAGACGAGTACAGGCCAGTCAGAGAGACAGTAGGGTGGGTCATGCCTATGCCATCCTAGGGGGAAAAAATGGACATATGCACCAGGCCCTCAGGAAATGAGCTGGGCTTTGAAGCCAATGTTTGTAGTGGTCAAACAGTGTAAATATTCCGTCACATGATGCCCTTCTGCCCAAAAGAACTTTTTCCCATTGGCATCTGTAAATCAGTTGATACATGTTTTAACACCACAAGTCCTGCAAAATGACCTCTTTCACTATAACGATTTAATACATTCAATCCAATAACATTTGGAAAGTCAGGAAGAGCTGCACGACTGAATCATTTTTATCCCCATTCAAGGTAACAAAGCGCTAAACAGGAAGTAGATAGCTCGGCTGGCAGAAGTCTCTAATGCGCCTGCTCTATGACCCCTGCAGTGCAGAAACAGTGCTAATGATCTTGGTATCAGGAAAGCAGCTCAGCCTTGCTTCCATTTTTTTCATTGGCCACTCACAGTACTGCAGTGAACATATCCCCTGCAGCGCAAAACAAAACATTTTCCCATTGTAAACGAAACGTCGGCAAAATTGTTGACAGGACACCTCGAACTGCAAACAGAGTCAGTTTTAACTTTGTATTTTGGCTTCATGTGTAATTGAGCATCTCTCATAGAAACTGCTGTATACAGTTCTCTTTATACATCCATGATACACATGGGAGCTCACATGTAGCAAAGCCTATTATTTGCAACCAAAACACATTCATCATGTTCACAAGAGTTACTGCATTTTGCCACCATAATACTCCCTTTACAGCCTGTCCCCTTAAGTGTGAAAAACAATCAGCAACACTGTTTATATCACCATCCAAAGTTCACTCAGCATGCATCTGCTGTCACAGGGCGTGAACCGACACTGACACAGCTAAGCTCTGAACGCCCTCTACTGTCCTTTTTTATATAGTCACAGACACACATCAATATTTCTCACACAGTTTGTTTTAGGATTCACCTGCTCTGACCTGTAACGTAATTTTAGAATAAAAGATGCTGGTTTGATAGAGACTCCATGTAGATCTGGGTTGCAGTTCAGAAAATGGGGCCGACAAGCCTGTAGAGCCTCATTGGGTTCTCCCTATGCTCACAGAAATAAAGTTACACATTATAACCCTACTACTGTGTGAGCACAAGCAGGTAGCCAGTTCTAGCATTCCACCTGCTAATGGAAATAAGGCTATAATGTGTAACTGTAACATTTCTTCAATTTTATAGCCTGCAGTTAAGTTCCTGACTTGACTTTGTAGTCAGCCCGCAGTTTGAATTCACACATATAAGGAGATTAAACTAGGGGTAAACCCTGGTCATAATTAGTCCACTTAAAAGCCGATGTAAACAGTTTAACCAACTCATAATGTAAACACTCTTGGTCTGGTTTGATTTGGAAATATTTCCTTTTATGCAAATAAATTTGATCTTGATTTGAAACAGTTTTAAAAAAAATAACACTTCCATTAATGGGGCAACAACGGTAAAGTTCTTTTTTGGTGTGCATCATAAATGTTGTACCTCATTTCCTTCCCAGATGAAACACTGGGAACACTGGTCATACATATAATCTCCACATTTATGCAACTGACAGGCAATTAAAAGCCTCATAAACAATTAGGGTCATCTTTTATGGACAGTTCACATCCAATGCAATAAAAACTGATATTTATTTATTTTTTGCTGGCAATTTGTCTGTCACAGAAAATGTAGGGTATTAAGAGATTTGATGTTGTTCATTAAAACAAGTGGTTGAATAAATTTTCCTTTTAACATATTCACAGTCTTTAAACAATTGTTATTGGCTGTGCACTAGATAAACTTTGATTTACATTTGTGCCATCTGAAGTCAACCTTCATGTGCTGTTAGGAATAAATAAAGGAGCTTTATAGAATATGAAGTAGGCACAAACATGGATGATACATACAAATGCAACATCTTATGTAGAACACTGCAAGTTTATTACAATGAATGGGCTCACAAACTTTGTGTGTGTTTGTCTGTGTGAGGACAGACAACTTTGCAATGGTTTGACTCACAGGGCTGCAGTGAGACTTTAAGTTTGAGTCTTTGCTGTGCTGAACACATTCATGTTAAACAGGAGAGGGCAGTGTTGACCAAGATGTCAGAGAATACAACTGGTTAACCTGTTTTATTTGTTTTATTGTAGTTCAAGTGCTTGACTGTACGACATTCTCCGTGAAATGTTGGTCAATATGAATTGGAAAATAATGCAAAATAAACAATCTGTTTGAAATGTGAGATCACTTAATTGCATTTTCATTACGATCTACCAGCTCCACCATGGACATCACTTTTTATGACATTTGCACCAGGTTTCAATACTTATGCATGAAAGAAGCTTTGGATTGTGATACATGTATGCAAACAAGCATTCTACTGTAACCTGGCGCTCATCTCAAGCTTGGGGTTATTATACTGGGTAGCCTCAGACTGATCCTCTCAGAGTGACCCGACTTGAGGGACCAAACCTGTGGCACTGTGTGTGTTGGATTACCACACTGGGAATTAACAGAGGAAGGTTATAAGCCTGTCTAGGCATGCCAGAGGCAGGGTGAGAACTACAGAGACAGACAGCCAGAGACATAACCTGACAAAAGATGTGCAGGCGAAGACAGAGGCAACAGATAGATAGATAGATAGATAGATAGATAGATAGATAGATAGATAGATAGATAGATAGATAGACAGACAGATAGATAGATAGATAGATAGATAGATAGATAGATAGATAGATAGATAGATAGATAGATAGATTATCAACTTCAACTTCCTGCATTTTAACTAAGGCTGAGAACTGGTGAATAATTGTGTCAATGTCATGTAAATCCTTCCTAGTTGGGTGGATTCTTAGTGAGAAGTCTGTGTTAGGGAGCAGAGTAAGTATACTTTGAAGTTGCCTCTCCAATGAAGAAAGGTGGACGGTGTTAAAAGTCATTCTTAAGTGTGGCACTGATGATAGAAAGTTGTTCTTGTGAGGGAGGAAATGGTGCCATACCTATGTAACATTCATATCATTTGAATTATGAATCAGAGTAAGGAGAACTCTATGTTCTAAGCTGATGAATATTTAAAGGATTGAGTATACAGATCATCATATTGACAAAGGGAGAATACTAATGTCCTCTTCTCTGAGTCTGATTAGAGGTTAAGCAGAATGCAAACTGCATAATTTATTTTCATTCTTGCATTTTTGTACCTTTTGATTTGGCTCCCTCTTTTTAGGTTTGATAACTTCTTTGCGCAGAAGTCAGTCCTTTTGTTAAACTGAAATATGGTAAGGTGCCGCATGCAGATGAGGGATAATTGGTGTCATTTGTTTTAAGCATCTCAAAGAAAGTTAAAGATATGTATTTTAACTTCCAATGTGCAAAAGTTTTTTTGTGCAGCAGGCCAACTCTGTAAGTACAATAAGAGTCTTACATTTTCAAGGCCCATGCTGCAGTAGTTGACATACACAGAGTGCCCACTGTCCCCACTGACACAGACATTGTCCACAATCTATTAAATTGAATGTTGTATTTAACTGGTTTGGAGCGAGGGCAAAGTTACATGCTTTTGTATCATTCTAACTCCTCTCTCTGGTGGAATGTGCTTATTTCAGGGAGAGAGAAGCAGAGAGAGAAAGTGGGAGTGAGAGCCCATGCAGGTGAGAGTGTCTAACAGTGAGGAAATCAATATGATGTAAATTATTAAGAGCTCAGGAATGCGTCTGACCCCTACTGTCTTGCAGCAGGCTGGGCTCTGAAGGCTGGCAGGTGGACGCGAGCTTGGACTCTCCCTCTAACACTCATTAGTGGCTGGGAGCCGGGGCTCCTTGTGAGTGGGAAGGCAGGGATCACAGCGGGGAAGTGATGGCCCAGGCCTCTCACATCCCGGCTCAGCCTTCGCTCTGGCTCTGCCAGCCTCTCCCTGGAAGCTCATTAGTAAGTGCACTGATGCATAAGAGCTAGTCATTAGCTGGGCTTTTTTTCCGTCTTCATCTCTCTTTCCCCCGACACCATGTCTGATCCTGAAGACCGGTGGCAGTGCTGGTTTAAAAGACGAGAGAAGTCCACATTACCGCAGGTACTCTAGACATATGGATATGAGACAGTGGTAGCCATCAGATTTTCCTTTTCTTTTTTTATAGGGGGTGCAGGGTGGGGGTGTCAATTTGGAGTTCTTCAAATGGAGTCCATCCATAGCCCTTCAAACCAAAGAGTAAACATTAGTGCTTGACCAGGACTTTGGCTGAGCGCCCCTTTCTTCCTCCATGGTTGGTTTTGATCTGGGGTATTTGCTTTTGCTGCTGGCCAGATCCCCTCAGCACCTGATGGTTGCCTAGGCTCTGAGTAAATAAGATCTGGGGCCCAGGCCTCTTCGGGGCTGCTGGGTAAATAAGGTCTCTGGTGTGTGTAGCGTGCCTGGCAGCAGGGTGAGCACTGGTGTGGAGGCCTCCAGAGACACGCCATCCCCCTTTTCTATATCTAGCTGTTTAATTCTGTTATCCTCTCTCTCTTTAACTTACTCCAGTCTCCCTCCCCATCCACCGACACACACAGAAACTCTCTCACACACACACGCAGACCTCCCTCTCAGCAGGCGTTCTGATTAATGTTAGCCAATTGTACTCATGAACATTTATGGCTTCTAAAGCACTTGCAACAGGACCCATGTGTGTGTCATGGAATTAACTTGATCACTCGTTCAGGCAGATTGCTCAAATAAAAAGGGAACAAAACATTCTATATTTGCAGCATATGAACTCTTTTGTCAAAGCAATACCCAAGGTTATTCACAAGCTTTTTCATAAGCTCCTGTTATGCTTTGAGTTTGCAGATGGACACTATTAGAATTTAAAGATCCTGTAATTAAAAGTGTTTGAACATCACATAGGATCAAGCTCCTCTCTCTGAGGAACAGTTTGGCATTTAGTGAGTCTTTAAATGTCAGAAAGATAAATGATGATGATGGCACCTGTTATAATGTAATTACTCTCTCAATGGTAATCTTCCAAGCCCACAAACAAATGGATTTCATATACCACTGAAAGATTAAACAATTTAACACCTGATGTCTCCATGGCTTATTAAAACAAAAAGTGGCCATAGGGGACCTGCAAAATATTGTAGTTGTTATATTGCTCAACCTACATATTGTGTACCTTGCTGCCTTACGCTTGTCTCAAGCTAATAGTGGCCTTTTGTGAAAGACACAACTGTTAAGTTTCCCCATATTGTTCGGCTGATATAATACTGTATTTGAATGTCTTTTCAGCAGTGGATTTAAAGATAAGAAGGTATATGCAATAGTGTCATTCAGCCACTGTAACGAGGGATTTGCCTTTGTGAAAGTTTACTGAGTCAAATCTCATCAGCTTAATGTGATCTGGCGCTAGCCATGCTGGATCCCCTTATGCCAATTAATCCAGGTTGTAACTCACAGACTCCTGCTGACCAATTCACATCCATTGTTGATAGTTTTTGGCTGCAGGAGCCTCAAACCTCCTTGTTAGAGCCAAAAACCACAAGAAACCCACCACCTCTTTCAGCCCCATCATATTGTCTGTTGATTGCCAGCAATTAGTAAAGCCAGGCAGGCTGAGAAATGACAAGATGGGGCATGGCTATTGCAATGCATGGGCGTTGTTGGCTCACACGCCAGCTGAAAGCCTCGACAATGTTTGTTAACCCTAGGGGTCACGACTGATTCACTAGCGCAGACAGAAAACAAGATTTATGTAGCACAAATCAATACGCAGTCAGACTTTTACAATTGTGGAGCGCCAATCCAGGCACTTCTCTCGATCAGTCTAACATGACACTAATGTGTTTTTATTCCTGTTTAACCCAGCCAGTGATGAATCTGTTGGCAGGCCAAGACGGACACAGTGAGAAGCAGGCTGCCCTTGATTAGTTGGGGAACACATGGCAACATGCAGAGGCTGATGCAATGGCCTATCAGTCTTCAGGTTTCCTGCTGGGGGTTGTTTATCCACTGTTTATCCATTGTGAGAGAAATCAGCGATTTACATCCCAACGCCTGACAGTGTATCAAATGGACTAATGACAGTGTACTTGGGTGTTGATCCCACTCAGTGCTGTCTTAAGTAAATTAGAATGAATGCAGTTCCTCCTGCTCTTCTCACCGAGAGTGTTCACTAACCAACCTAACTGGTCCTCTTTATTCTCCCTGCCATCAGCTTCTGATTTCATTAACATTGCTTGTCAACCGAACACAAAAGGACACACACCTGGCAGAACGCTCGCTGCAAACAACTCCAGTGTAAATTATTGTACAGTAGGAATCCTCCTCTCACAAGCTGGCAGGCCAATAATGTAAAATTTGTTTAATGTCCTCCCCGCTTAGCCTGTTAAAGGGGGAAATTGGAAAGTGACATGAGTGACGGGTGGTATTCTCTGAGCATTGACCAGCAGGCACAAAAGAGGAGTTGAGTCTGGTGCCAAGTTCTATTTCAGGGGCTGCATTCCAATTGATTAGGAGGCTTGTGAAACAAACGCTGGTGACAGAAACGAGAGTACGGCCCTGGCAACTGTTGGGCACAGTGCCAGGTGTACAGTCTTCCCTTGCAGCATCTCTCTCTCTCTCCCCCTCTCTCTGTCTCACACACATTAGTGACACATTAATGACACCCACAATGTGACCACTGGGATAACTTAGCAGCATTATCTCTCTGCATGTGATTATGTATTGGACCAGCTTTTTCTTGTTCCACTGAATTCCAGCGATACAACAGTTGTGAGCCAGGACTCTTCAAATGTATAACCTCTATTATAAAGGATTTTTTTTTTTTAATTTAAAGGATTCCTGGTATACAGAAATATTCCCAAATTTGCATTAAACTTGGTCCTTGACAATGAGTCCTGAATTGTGCTTCAGTCAAGTATAGTTTTGAAGTACTTTGAGTACTTTTGGCCCGATCTTCAAACTATATTAATCTATGTGCGTGAGTGTGTGGCATGGTAATACTGACTGAGTTTGTGCATGTGCGTGCGCAAGGGCAAGTGGGTGCATGTGTCTGTGCATATGCCTGGTCTTTGCAGCAGCACCCTGTAAACCCCAGCTTGTCTTTATAGTGAAGTTGATGATTGGATAAACAGTCTGAGTCTGGATTATTGTACTGGAAAATGAAAGCATATGCACAATTTGCATTTTAATGAGCAAGTGAGCATTATAAAACAAATTGTCCTGGCAACAGCAACTCTTACAATAAAGCTGTGGCTTAATATAGCAATCAAGTATTTCATAAACACATTTGTAGATCAGTTATCGTTATAATTCCCCCGTAAACACTCTGGATGCATTTAGAGTATATTGAAAATTAATTTGAGTGTATAAAATGGTTTTTCCTTTTTGTTTTATCTCAGTTTACTCTACATTCAATATACACCGAGTCATGTGTTGCATCTTGCTCTTTGCAAATCTGCTTTGATTGTGACACATATGAGGAAGCCATGCATATAATTTATGCATGGCTGATGCAAAGTTCAGTAGGCCTGTGCCAAACAAAACGCTGTTCAATTAAAAGGGAAGTAATGGCATCCTATATAATAAAGGATATCTGTGCATACATAAACTGACAGAAAAGCATGATGGCTCATTCACGTCATGCTATGTAATTTAGTTAATGCATTTCCCCTTGCTCTTTAAAACACTTACACATTCAAATTTGCCATCATAATCTCTATGACAGAGGACATTAATTATGTTCGTTGGCCGATCGCTGTTTCTTCACAACATCTCTGATTAAAATTTCACACATTGTAATGATGTGCTTCAGAGCTAGAAGCTGTGAAATTTACTAAGCAGTCAGCGGGCTTGAATTCCTTATTCTTGGGAGGTTCGTCCAGCACAAAAAAAACCACATATAATCCAAATCAAAGCTGTTAAGTGCTTGAGGAAAAGCTTTATTTACATGCAAATGGCAATATATCTTAGCAACTTGTTCATTAAAATATTGTGCAAATGAGGGAACAACAAAGCGGTAACTTCTCTCCAGATATGTGGGTTCAAATTTCATATTTGGGAAGTTTAATTAAGCAATAGATTATATTTTGAAAGGAGTGTTCACTTTAATGAATCCCCAGAGACCGCAGATAAACACTGCAATGGTATCAAAGCATTCATCTCTTAAATGGATGTGAAAATTAGGGATGTAAATGGCTTTGAGCCTTTATTTTCATTGCTCGTGGGAATATTTACTGGATAAAGACGACACTTATGTAACCTACATTATACATATACTTTCATTTTTGGAAACCACATGAATATTGCTCGACGATTTTCAAGGACAAACACTAAACACTTATTTAAAGCATGCTTTTAACAGCTGCACCTGTCAAAAAAATGAAGCAAAGTAGGCTTTTCTGTTTCATATAACCTATTTCTATGTAGATTTATCTTTAACATCATTGCACAACACTACCACTAACAGTATCTGATTCTTCTGTTTGGCTGAGCTCTTGTTCCACCAAAGAGCATTTCTCGGAGAACCGCTGGTCATTTTCGCTTTTTCAATAAGATGTTTGCCTGAGTGTGGCTCTATATTCTGCAATCCTGAAACAGTGCAGAGTCAGTGAACCCTGGTACATTGTGTGATGGAGGAGTGCTACGTGCCCAACATTCACCTCTGCAAGGCCGGCTGTTGTTTTTCCCTGTAATGTCCATTTTATTGGGAATCTCAGCGAGCCTTCACACTACCTGCTGTGCTCAGCAGTGTGGAGAAGCCAGGGCCAGTAGAGTGGTGGTCAGTGCCTGTCAATCACAATCACAGGGATCAGTTAGCAGCCATCAGTCTGAGAAGCCGTACCCAGATGTTGCCTGTCTTCCATCTCCTCATGTTCTACCTCCATAGGCTGTCCTTTTTCCATTACTTGTTGTCAAAGCTTTCCACCTTTACACATCATAAACCGATGTTGCCAGACACTTTTGATTATTCTCTTTCGTGTTTGCTTTGGGTAATTCATTGTTAAGAAATATATAGAGAAATATAGTCCTCCGGTTGAAAAAAGATGAGCGAGATTTGTTATTTTCAACCTCAAGGGAGGCTGTTTGTTTCTGTGTTTGTGTTGGAGTCTATAAAGGGGAGGGCTGATGTTGGGGAAGAGAGCAGTCAGAGGTGATAAGAAGGGAACACCACAATATACTCTAGCTGCTGGAAAACAAACACAAAACATTGATTATATCATCTTTACAGACACCCAAAGCTCACCGTGGTTGATGTTTACCTGACACGGAGTAAACAGCACGTTGGACTGCAGACTTCTGCTCTGCATTTCATTTTGCTGCCGTGCCCCTGGTATATGTACGTCTATGACCTGTTCCCGCCCCTAATTTCCCCCATCACATTCAGAGCAGACCTGCCAACGGTCAGCTTCATTACAGCCAATATCTTAAATCACCTCTCATGTGTTTCCTACCAGTTTGGAGCTTGGTCTCCTCTGAATCGCAGTCATTTAAATGTTCCTGTGCTGATTGCGGGTGCAGGTGGTAATACATTAAGGGACTGAGACAGCCAGTGGCAGAGTGCTGAAAGACCTTTATCCATTTGCACTAAGTTTCCCCTCACATTCGGAGGCATGTCGGTCTAATTAGGCCAATGGTTTTGACTGTGGCCATATTCATATGGGACAGCTCACTTTAAGTTGTACAACAAGGTGATTCTACATCATATATACTCCACCAGGCCAATAGATTATGCCATGGTCTAGGGAATTTCTGGAAGAAATTGTACATTAATGAAAGCAGAGAATGGCTGCAGAGAAGAATTGCGACAGGGTTATTGCTCTTTTCCTCTCCATATTTTAAATAAAAGAGTCTCAGATCTCATGAGGGGTAAGGATGTATGGGGTGTACAACATTACTCATGATGTCTTTTTGTTGCTGTGGCAGCGCAGACGAAGATGCATTTAAAACTATTTAGAGTCGTATAAGAGTTGTATATGAAATTGATGTGAGCACCTTAATATAAAGAAAGTGATGTTCTACAGTGCTGCGTGTCAAATCAAAGGCACTGGTTCAATTTTATAAAAAGAACCTGTCTCTGTGTTTGAACCACGGTGAGTTCCCAGTGCGTCTCTGTCTCTCAATGATGAGCTCTTCTAGCAGGTAAAAGCCTCAGAAAGCCCTCGGTCCATTTCCATTCTAGCTTCCAGCAGTGTGAGTGGTGTGACAGCCTCTTGGGGGCAAAGGGATTATTGAGATCAGGCCTCCCCCAGCTCTATGCCTCTGGCCCAGCCAGCCAAGCCAGCCCAGTCAGTTCCTCAAGCCCCCCGGTGCCTTACAGAGCAGCCCACCAGGCGCACAGAGAGCAAAGAGGCACCAGGGACCCCTCTAATTGTCCATGCTTTGGGCGGCTCTCTGGCAAGCCAGCATGAAGAAGGCCCCCAGTCCCAAGGCTGTCCCACTGCTCCCCACTCAGCTTTCGCTCAGAGATTCTGAGGACGATATATCTGCTTTGAGGCTTTACGTTTCTGAGGCCGTCCTATAGTACAACTGGAAATAGTGAATTTCTCCGAGTGTCTGCCTTCGACACGGCCAGCGCTAGTGTTACAGCAGGGTCATAGTCCTAACTGCTCAAATGATCCATGTGATTCATGGCTTAAATACGTTCTGAATTTCATTCAGTGTTTCTTTGCAGTGTTATGACTTTTGCTGTTAATCGCTTTGGCTTTGAAAAATAAACCTGTAGACCTCAGGAAAATATATATTGTGGCATGGAGGATAATTAAGACTGATACTGATTAAATTATCTGACGGAGATATTTCAGTGCATGTATGATCTGTTGTCGTCAAGAAATATTACTCATAAAGCAGCATCAAAATACCTGTGCGTGTGTACAGTGCCAATAAAAATACACTCCCTGGCCACTTTATTAGGTACACCTGTACAATACAATGCAATGCAATACAACAAGTTAGAAACACCTTTCAGTATTATACAGTTCAGAATGTCTTTAACATTGTCAGTCATAATGGGAGATTATTTTCTTTGTAAAGGCACAATGTATGGTAGGGCTGGGATTCACCAGAAGCCCCATGATATTATCAAGATACCAAAGTCGAGCTACAATATATTGTGATTTTTAAACATTTTGTGATATATCCAGTATATATATATGTATATATTGCGATGTATTACCTTTTTTCAACTGCAAATTATGTCCCCAAAAGAAAACTTTCTCAACATCTGTTTTATTTGACAAAGTTTTCAGTCCTATCTTACTTTAATCATCTTACGTTAATCATTTTTATTGCATCAAAATGTATCTAGTGGACTGAAAAGCAATTGATTTTATTATTCCAGTAGGCTACCAAACGTTTAATTTGTGTTTGCAATATTGATAATTTCAAAATAAAAGCAATGATACTTGGTAGGATGTCATGATACTATGCTGTATCTCCTGAGCTCTGTAACACAGGTGTGCTCTCCACCTCTAAGATCATTTCTTTAATAGTTAAGGAATGGATGGATTGCCAGAACCAACTGGAAATATGGACAATTATAAGGCAGCAGCCAACTTTGTGGTGTCATAGAAGTATATTCCAAAAGAAGCTGCTGCTAACCGAGAGCTTGAGATACTGGGGAGGCCACGGCTGCTGGGAACTGGATGAGGACTAACAAGGCCACCCATACAAAGGAAGGGGCAGCCTCTAGTCATCCAGTGGGGGGAGGGGAGGCAATTGAACAAATAGAGCCGCAATCATAAACACACAATTACTTTGATATCTGATGCTTGTTTCTTTCCAGATTGTATACATTTTGATCTTTTATTAATCTCAACATGTATCTGACCTCTTAATGTCTTTATTTAACAGCTTCTATATAACAGCTTCTTCTCATGAGGTGTTCACAACATTTAAGTGAAGAAGGGATTTTTAAAATTACAGCCATGGATCAGAAGATTGTGGAGTGGGGCCCCGACGAGGCAGCAGTCAAATGATGGTTTAAAATCTGTTACAGCTTCTGTGCTGCTTTCTTACTGCATGATCAACCAAATGGAACTAAAAGCAATTATGAGCCACAATAACACTTAGGTAAGCATGCCATTTATGAGATTGACAAAACATCACAATTATTGTGTATGTATTAGCAACTCATTAGCAACATACATATTGCACAATATCCTGAGCCATTTAATTATAGGTGATTTCATCATTTACACCCCTCCCCCTCCCCCACAGACACCTTTTTCATTTATGAGCAGAGGAACATTTAGCAGCTTACAAATTCCCCACCAAAAACAACAGTTATTGCATCTAATGATGCTGTGGTGGTAAATTATTATTTGTTGTGTTTCTATAATTCATGAGCTAATAAAATCTTTGGCTGAGTAATGCAAAATAGTACTTTTCAAAAAGTATTTGATTTAAGCTTTGGCTTCTATTTTTTGACTTTCTCTTTCTGACTTTCTCCCAAAAATATCTGGCAAAAATATGCATGTGTTGTGCATATTGTGCAACTATTGGAAAAAAAAGTTATGGGCTCAGTAAATAGGTAGTTAGGCATGCTAGTCATGCCAGTAGCAGCTATGCAAAGGATAGCTAGACAATAGCCCCTAACTGGACTGTGACAGGGTAATTACTGTGCGCACATAATAAAATTCTCTTTACATAGGTCACTCGGAAAGTGTAATTAAAAAAGCGTTATAGATTATTTTTATTGAAGCAATTAAACCAAAAAGCAAAAAGTAATTAAGTGTGGAGGTAATAATAGTGTTGGTCAACAGCATTTGTTTTGAGAGAGGGATTTGTCAGCTTCACCCCTCTAATGCTGCACAGACATCATTTAATTTACACTCTACGATTTTATTATGTTAAACTGTTTTTTTTTTTTTTTTTTACTGTGTGACAATTATGTTTATAATGCCAAAAACTGGGCTGGATTTAATGAAATCATTATCATGTGTGATAATTGTGAGTAAATGCTAGATTTGAATTATCATCTTCCTCTATGCACTGAATTAATGAATCGTTACTATTCATACTACTGGTTTATAATTATGTTAAATTGGCCGTCTTATCAGCAGTCAAAGACTTGGGATTATCAGCGTCTTGACTGTGTGGACTGTGCCAAATTCCTTGTGGATATACGCCTGTTCCCTGCACAAAGAAAAAAGGAGAGATAATATTGGGAGGTTAAACTCCACAATTTTCTCTTAAAAGATGTAAGGAGAGCTATTGCACAAATGCGCTGCTGCTTTATGAGGGAAATCAGACAGACGGGTCTGTGGGGCATTAACATCCACTTGACTTTGAGTGCAGCCGATTTCACAAGCCAACACATACATGTAGCTGACACATCAACTGTGTTGATCTCTGCAATTGTGTCAGGTAACTGAATTCAGATGATATGTTAATGTGAAGGGGAAATATGTTGCCCTAGTTAGCATATGGGCCACTTGCATTTCAGAAACTTATTATCATTCAGCCTGCACATTTCTGAAAATCACAGCAATAATCTAATTGCCAGGTAGAGAAAAAATGGCATCATTTTATACAATGAGGTCAGAGATAATTTGGTAAGAAAAAATGAAGGAATATTTTTTTTTGTAAATCAAATCTGAATGAGGTTGTTAAAGTTTTTTTCTTTGGTGTGCCAACACTGATGAACAGGATATGAAAAATGTGAATAAAAGAAAGAAAGAAAAAAACCTCACAAAGGATTGAAAACAAAACAAATCCATCTTTTTTGCTGGAACGTCTCCAAAACCTGTGTTGACCATTTCACTGTAAACATCTGTCTGTGTCATATATGAAGCAAGGATCTGCTGAAGCTGAATTACATTAAACACTAAAAGCTTTATCCACAGCTACCTAATCAGCTACATCTACTACCAGCTTCAACTCCACGCCCCCCCGCCCACCACCATTATCGCTTACATCTACATCCCTGGTGTCATTTATGTGTAAGAAAAAGCAGTGATAATAACCCTTCACATGTGTCCTTTGATTGCTCTATAAATACCCACCTAATCATAGTGAAAGAAGTTTTACATGTACCACGAAAAAAAAGACACAGTGAATCAGATACCAACAAGGATTCTGCAAGCAGAGGAAGATGAATGAAAGTGAAGGGTTGTGCTGCTGATTTCACACGTCAGACTTCGAGCGCCGTAGCTGTGATTTGAGGTGAAACTTTTTGTGATTTCCTTTTGTTCCGTCTCCTGTCATTGGGAATGCGAACAGTAGAGGGCAGCTTGAATACATAAATACAAACTAGAAGGGTGCATCTCTCAGTCATCAAAGCCATGCACTCGTTTACATCCCAGCACACCCGCTCAGCTCCTGTCTGACAGCCGGCTGGACCACAGAGAGCCGGGGACTGTGATCAGCATCAACCCTATCACAATACCACACAGGGGACACAGTGGAGGAAGTGGGGAATAAAAGAATTGTGGAGTGACAGGTAATTGACCAACACCAGCCAAGTAGCAGGTAATGTTCTGAAAGCCCGGTGTCAATTTGTAAGTCACATCAAATCTTGAGCTCTCTCCCTGTCTTTTTTGTCTCTCTGTGCCTCACTCTTTCCTGCAGGTTGCAAAGAGAGTTACAGCGCCTTGCTGCTGCAGAACAAACCTCAAAGACAAACACTCTGTGCTGTTTTTATTGTTAAACCTGTGTTCTGCCATTGTCTGCCCTCCCTCCTGAGCTCTCTCTCTCTCTCACACACGCACACACACACTCCCTCTCTCTCTAACCCTCTCTCTCTCTTTCCCTCACCGTGGCTCAAGATGAATCTGCCAGCATGTGCCCATGCTCTTCATCACTGTCAGGTGCCCCATGGTGGTCCTCCTCCTCTTTCTCAAACTGGGCACCAACCGCTGGCTGGAATTATTCCTCACCTCCAAAACTCTCCCCACTGTTTCTAAATAAATGTGGCTGTAGTAACCGAGGAGTGTTGCTCATCCATCTTTACCGTGTGGTGTGTGGAGTGTGCAGTGTTTACTGAACTAGACAGAGAGCCTAATAAGCCACACAGTCGGTGTAAAGACACAAAGTGTATAATGTAGCGTAATGTGGATCTCAGGCATTAGTTTGGAGTGACAGTATGCTCCTACCTTAAATTCAGTGTCAGAGTCTTCATTCATAATTGATTTTGCATTAATGTCTTTTAAAAATCACATTTGTAAATGTATATCCACATTGTAGCAGCTCATTAGCAGATGTTTGGCCAGCAGCATCGACTCGTTTTAAGGGCCTGTTGATAGATAAGAGACTGTTTTTGTTACACTTGACACAGGAATAACTGCTACTGTTAAATTTGTAATTAAAGCACAAAAGGTAGCTGCATCATCTGTTGACAGACTGTAGCCTGTAGTGTTTGTGAGTGTCAAGATGTGTCTGCTTAGGTGGGATGTTGGTTGTTCAGGTTTACAATGAAAGTGTGCTAAAGATACAACACTGTATGCTCTATCTTAATGTTTAAGCACACCTACACACGCTGTATCACGCTGCTGCTGTCGAACAAGGTGTGCAGCAATTTCTTTCCTCTGCGTTGGTTATCAGCAGACAATTAAAGAGGATGCATTAATTTGTTTTTCTTTGAGGTAATTAAGCTCTTCCGCATGAGTGATGTTGTCCTTATTGTCCCCTGCTTCATGCAAATGTGATTATCTTCCAATCCTTTGTTACGTCGACTGAAATGCCTTTCGAGCACATTCCTATAAACACCGAGAGAACACACACACACACACGCAACACTAAGTTAAGCAGTTTTATTTCCACTTTTGGATAAAACTTAAAGAGCACAAAGGTTGTTAGTCACTTAAATAAGGAAAGCACCTGCAATACAGCTTGATTAGCAGTTAAATCTGCAATGCTAGACCTCTGGTTGATCTCTTATGGAAACACATCAGCCAGGATTCTTTCCCTTTTTCAGAGTGAATCTCATTCCTCAACACAAATATGCACTTATTAAGTTCCCCAAGTTCAATTTGAAATGGTTTTGCAATTAACAAGTAAGCCAAGCTTTAAAATGTCACATTTATTGTATTTTCATATCTCTGAAATTCAGTCCTGAAACAGAATGATGTGTGTTTTATAGCAGTTATGATAAGAGGCTTACACAGTCAAAATCTCAATATAGATCATTTGACAAACGTCTTTGGTGGCCACTCGTTAAATTGGTTTCACCCGCATATTTGGGCCTTATTTAAAAGATATCTTTGAATAATGGTAAGCAGTTTAGCTCCTCTGAAAAGAGGAGGGTGATGCAAATGAACCCCATTTCACTCTGTTTTGTTTAATCTATAACATTGTAGGTTTTCTGCAGTCTTTTCTCAGAGAGTTTATAGCTTCTATATTGTAGCGTAGATTAATGCAGCTTAGGCATACCTATCTTGAATTTAAGTCAGTCTAATACTCCTCATTGCATATCAAGGACACAAGAACATATTATCTGATCATTCCTTGCATTCATTACATTAATGAATCAAATATGAATAAGTGTTCCTCTTCAAAAAAAAGTTCATTACCATAAACATTAATATTAATGTCATTATGTGGTGATGCTGAGCTACAATATCTAATGACGTGTTTCAATATGCCAGTGTTTGCAAAAAGAAAAAGGAAACACTAGAAAATCAAAATAGGCTTTGTCATTTTTTCCCTTTAAATATGCAATTTTGGAAGCAACAATTGTGGGAAAATAATATTTCTTTGCAAAAGCAAAATGTGCTACACTAATCATAATTAACATGCTTACAATTTGCAGTCGGTCACTGGGTTGGAGGCAGGTAAGATCTAAAAGGCATTGTCTGCTCTCTGTGTGTTTGTTTCTCTCAGACACATCTGTTTGGAATAACAATGTACATCTGCTGAAAATCACTGGACTTAAAGCACCTGCATTTTGCTCTGTGCATGGGAGTTTTTTTGGCAGACAACATAACACAAGCCTCACATGGAAAAAAAAAAAGAAATTTCAAGAGATTAAACAAAACAAAAATACATTTTATTTTACTGACATAAAGCAACTTGGCACATTGAAATATACACAGGGTAATCATACTGTATGCAGGAAATACATAGTGTAGATAGTCATAAAGAAAACAACACGTTATGGCACTCGTCTCAACAATGTGCCCCAGATATGCTGAAAGGCTGTTGCTGTTGGTCACTTTTTGGTACCAAATGCATCAACGAGCTGGTTGTATTTTACCCCTACTGAAACGTTGGCTGTCAGCAGAGCTCCCATCAAAAAGCAGCGGTACCATCCAGTGCCTAGAGCGCCTGGCTCTGTCCTCTTTTTCAGCCAGACCCGTCTCTGGCAGCTGCACGCATGCACACTGGCCGAGGTCAAAGCTGTCACTTCAGAGGGCACTGTCAAATCTCAGCCAGCGTTGGATGATGTGGGAGTGCTCCCTACAATCACCCAGATGTTTCCAATCAGCTGGGCTTCTCCTATCCTCCTCACCCACTTTCGCCACCGTCTGAATTTGGAGTGCCACCATCAACCACTGGAAACATTTTATGAAAGTGAATGAGAAAAATCTGATTAATTGAAACCTGTGCTGACATTTCCAATGATAATTTGCATTTTTTTTTTCATCCGACTCATCACCTTAACTCTTGGCACATTTCCATTCCCATTGAAAGAGGGAAAAAAAATTAATTAATAAACAAAAGTACTGTGCAGATAATGAGCAGTTTTAGTGAGCAAGTTTTGACTGTACTATATGACAGGTTTTCAATTAAACATTTTATACCTATACATTTAAAAAAAATTTATGTAGTGTCCTGACATATAAAGACAATTTCATGTGCATACTAATTGCTTGATTCTCTATGCATGTGTCTGTGCATGTGTGTGTGGGTTGCTTCAGTGCTGTACGTATCTATGGTGTGTTTTTGTGCCTCTTAACCTTTTTATATTGAACCTTTTATATTGAAACGTATCTATTTCCTGTGTACGATAACATTACTAATCAGTGATAGTAACTTTACCTTTGTTTGACTCTATTTTCCGTCAGCATGACTGATAACTAATTAGTTTGATTAATCCCATATGTAACTGTAATGTAGCACAGTTTACATGTTGGTTTTGGGGTAAAAACAAAAAACAAGAAACAAAATAACATTTTTTTCACAGCTTGTGGGAGCTGATACAATAATAGGTGTATTAATACTACCTGTGTGTAAAACACGATTGGAGGCAAATCTGTTACTATGATTTGACGCCCTAGTGGGAATAGTGTCTGAGACAAGTTGGCACACACTGACCTTGTCTAAAACAGAAACAGTACAAATCATTTATAATAGCAGGATAAAGGGGCTGAGAAAATGTGTGATGTAGACCACTTAACATCAGCCTTCACAGAACACACAGATGGATAAACTTCAAAGTACAAGCAAATACATATTGTGTACAATTATGTTGGACTGAAAAAATACATGTTCACCTACAAAACACTGGAGGATTTACATCATGGTGAACTTAAAAAGTGGAAACACACAATTTAATACTTGTAATGAGGAAGCAAATGTTGCTGTGAGAATCTCAACAATGTGCCCCAAATATTCTGGAAAGCTGTTGCTGTTGGTTACTTTTTTGGTACCAAATGTATCAACAAGCTGGTTGTGTTTTACCCTTACTGAAACGTTGGCTGTCAACAGAGCTCCCACAAAAAGCAGCAGTACCATCCAGTGCCTAGAGCGCCTGGCTCTGTCCTCTTTTGGTGGTGCATAGTCCAAAATAAAGTTTTATTAAATAAAAATACAACAACTAGTCTAGACTAAGGAAACCTGGTATTATTCAGGCTGTTCTCATGCACTGTTTGTATGTACTTACAAAAATGTATGCACCACAGTTTGTATATAACCCATGTAATCAGGGAGGCTGCGATCATGTGACCAATGCGCTGGCGGGAGTGAAGAAGGAAGTAGTTTGAAGAATGATAATTCATGTAAGGAGGCAGGTTGGGATGGTCAAAAAATACAGGACTTTCACCCAGGTATTTGGTATCATGTGAAACCAAGTGAACCAAGTCATTTTAAGGTGCATCATCACCATGTTTGTTTTCCTAAATTTAACCGACAGACAGTGTAGCGTGATGGGGGGAGAGAGAGAGGGGATGACATGCAGCAAAGGGCCGCAGGCTGGAGCCAAACCTTGGCGGCTGCAGCAAGGAAGAAGCCTTTTGTACATGGGACGCCTGCTCTAACCACTAATCCACCAACACCCCGAATCTAACCTACTTAACTTTACATTAAGTAACTTAACTTAGTGTACATAATGTCATTTGTGGGGCGCTTATTTGTAAGATATCCGTTGTATGTGGATACAGTATGTTGTATGTACTCCTCCAGCATAGGAGGAGTAGATGTTTTCTAGGTCTCTGGCTATTCATTGAAGCTGCCACTTATGTGGAATTTGGAGGCAACAGGGTACAAACACAATGCCCAGAGGTGGCATGGTGACAGCACGGTAACATTGTGGTTAGCATTGTCGCCTCACAGCAAGAGGGTTCCTGGTTGCATGTTCTACCCTTATCAGCGTGGCTTTTCTCCAGGTACTCTAGCTTACTCCCTCCATCCAAAGACATGCAGGCTACATTAATTGGTGGCTCTAAATTGCCCGTAGCTGTGAATGTGAGTGTGAACGGTTGTCTGTCTCTATGTGTCAGCCCTGTCTGGCAACTTGTCTAGGGTGTACCCAACCTCTTGCCCAGTGTCAGCCGGGATAGGCTCCAGTTCCCCCCATGACCCCCAACAGGATAAGCGGTTACAGAAAATGAATGAGTGAACATGACGTTGTTCGTGTTGTGCTAATTTGTGAGATATCAGCTGTATGATGATACAGCATGCTGTGTTATTCTTGCACAGGAGCAGTGGATTTTTTCTGGGTCTTTGGGTATTTTGTGAAGCTGCCACAAATGTGGGATTTTTTAGGTAACAGGGTAGATACACAATGCCAGAGGGCAGTAGGTGGGAGGGTCAGTAGGGGGTTAACAAGGGTCCAACGGCGACAGGTTATTCCAGCCATGTGAGCATCAATATTGTATCAAAGAAGGTCAATATATCTGCTGCACTTGATGGTCAGTGGCTCTGAAACTTAAAACAAATCTTAATAATGTTCCATTTTTAGTAGGCATTGCTGCCCCGCTAAAGGCACATGCATTAAATGAGACGGATGGCATTATTAAATTCTGGATACTTGTACCTCAAGGAGCAAAAATGAATCATCCTTGACTTCACAACGGCACAACAGTGAGACAAGGCGTGCCTCAACCATCTAATGCAAATTACCACAATTTAGAGTGTTGTATTCAGCGGGAGACCATTGCTAAATGGTCAGACAAGCTAGTCACAGATATTAAAATAAATTATGTCTAATTTGAATTTTAGTCACGCTACATTAACTAATAGAAAGTTATTAACATTTCAAAAGACAGAAAAAAAAGCTTTTGCCTGCAAAATTAACAGTGGCTGGGCTGACCTGTAAGCCATGCAGTCTGATCACTGTAATGACAGCGTAATGGCATATTTACATTAAAATCTGGGCAGCTAATATGGGATTCAGAATGGGAGGCTCAGTCAAGGATTATTTAGTCTGGCCTGCTGGCCTCTCGCTGAATGTTTCTTTCTTAACTTCAATACAAAGCAGAAAGTTCTCATTTCATGACTATTTATGTGGCTGGTCTCTGTGGCTTGCTTTCCCTCTCACCACCCTAATGTTCTCTTTAGTTCCAACCTTTTATCTTTCATCTCCTCTCTCTTTTCCCTCCTTGGTCTTTAAAGGCAATTATCATTTCACTTCAGAAATGTCAGAATCCTACACTTCAGTTGTATCTTGAGGAGCCTTGTTGGGATGAATGGAATTCTTCGCCGACAAAGATGAGTGGCTCTCTCCCACCAACCCCCGAACCTTCTGATATTGCCAGTCTTTGAAACAAGAGAAGAATTTCTTTGCATTTTAAATATTCCTAATTCATTTCCCCCTACTTTGATATTTTCCAAGGAACTGCTGTGTTATTTCAAGATATAGGATGTGAGTAAGGAAGTGATAGGATCACACTGGTGGAGAGGTTTAAGGTTTCAGGTTTAATTGGTGTGAAAGCAGTGATGGAATGAAATTCTTTTAACATAGAATACATGTTGGCTTTGAATTAGCCCAGCTGTGTGTGAGTGCACAGTTGAATATGAACTGTACAATATCATTTGGGCTGCTATTAATGATAAATATGTGAATTATTTTGACAAGACAAAAAATTGTGAAAAAGTAGATCAGAATTTCAAACAACTCAAAGTGACATCCTTAAATTGATTACTTTTTTGAACAACAGTCCAAAACCAAAACATATTCAATTAACACTCATGTAAGAGAAGTGCATGCTGACTTTTTGAGAAATTGAAGCAGCACGTTTCCTTGATTGATGAAAAACATTTAGTGGAATATCAAAATTATGATAAATGAAAAATAACTTCCTGCCAGTCAACCACTCAATTAACTGACCCAAGGGTGTAGATTTTGTTTCAACATCTTCTGCGTAATATTATGGTGTAAATGTCTTAAATTTTGTCAAAATAAAACTCATTGGCTCCTTTCATGTCTTTACTAATGGAGGACAAATGCAATGTGCATTCCCCCTCCCAAAATCTACACCTATGAACTGACCAATCATTTTAACCCTAAATTATTGGTATTACATCTGTAACCCTCTTTTCTTGGTTGTTGGTGTTCCCCAGTTCTTCCGGGCTGTGGGTAATAAGCAGGCTACAACATTTGTTTCTTCCTCTCCATTTAATTTTTACCAACACAGCAAACAGTACTTACACATCTTAACTTAGGGGTACAACATCTTCCCCTTACTGTTAAGCACGAGGCACTTACTTTCTCTTGAGTATCATTCATACACATCCCCACAAAATAAAGGCAGGTAGGAACCTATTAGCTCATAACCAAGGGAACACAATGACTCCACTTGAACACCCTGTATGAAAATACAAATGAAACATTATACAAAGTACTATAAAGGACAATGAAATAATAGTTTACCAGTAACTCAATAATGCTAAATCTATTACTTAAATCTAAATAACATACCCATTAATAAATAACACAGTAACTTAAGTTATAAAAATAACCCCAAAATATAATGTGTGCAGTAATTATGGTCACACATCACCAAAATTTTATAAAACACCACAATGAAAATAGAATCAAGTCACACATCATGATACATTACACTGCCATGTTTGTCTCAAAAAATAATATCACGCAAAGAAAAATAATAAATAAGCACCAATAATTGACATGAACGTCTATAAATATGAAGGCGACATAAAATAATAGTGTTTCAGATTAGTTATTAAGCCAAACTGATTCACCTACAGGATATACACCATTGCTTTTTACATTATGTTAAGTTTGGTTACACTTTATTTTCATCCACCATGCCGTAGAATCATTTGATAAATGATATATAACACATCATTACACATGCTGATGTAGTTGCAGGCAGATTTAAGGACACTATAGGTGTTTATTAATGTTGATAACTAACTCCTCATATGAAGGATTTCGTACTGGTGTGTAAACAAAAAAGATGTTTGATGGTATAGTTGTAATCTTATAATGACTGGTCTTCAAGATTTATCCAAAGTACATAGTCCCCAAATGAATATATTAAAGTGGCATTTCGACAAGAAGAAAGACATTTACACCATAAATTGATGCAGCAAAGGCACAAATTGGTGCATAAAAATGAACCAGAATGCAGGAGATTGGGTATTTGATGCTCAAAACTTTAAGGCGGACAACCCCCAAACCCCCATTTCACGTTTCCCCCCAGTGTGGAAATTCAACCTACGCCCTTACATCCATAAACATGTCTGTAAATGATGTTTCTACATGTGTATTCACGATTAATAAATGTAAATGTAACTGTCTATGCACCAGTTATGGATGCTTTGTAGGAGTTTTTATTGTTAACAAACATTAAAGCCACCTGAAAATATCCCTAAATCTGCTTGCAAATATATAACAGTGCATTATAAATTATTTATCAACCATCATCTCTGGTGTTTATATACTACTACTACTACTACAAAGAGTTACCATAAGTCTTTAAAGGCGCTTTGACTCTGCTGTCCTCAGTTTACCTTTTGATGAATTTTTCCAAGTGTCTTTTAAAAACAAATCTATTATTGCCACATGCACTCCACATGACTGCTGGCCGTGAATATTGGACTCTGACATCCTGCAGGTGGGAGGAGGTGATATGTATTTAAAAATGCAAAATGACATCTAATGTTTAGCGTTGCTGCTTGTTTCCCAGACCCGGGGTGGACCTGACCATCTGCTCCCCTGGTCAGATGGAGCTACGCTTTTGGCAGTGCTCAGAGCTGTTCCATTGGCCTCCATCTCAAAGGACACCCAGTATTATCAGATTTCTCTTCCCTAGAAAAACTGAGACAGAGGCGCTATAAGAATAACAATATGCTCCGAGAAGGAAGGGGGTGGAGGATAAAATGGGTGCATGGAGGGAGTGGGACAACAATAACAACAAGTTGTCTTGCTAGCAGCCAGATACTGTCACATTACGGATGGAATCACTTCAGAAACGTGGAGAATTAATATCCTAATGAAGCTTCGAGTGGCCATTAGGTGTGTGTAATGTGGCTCCAGGGGTCTGGGATAGATGTCCAGCAGCTTTAGGCCCTTATTTGCGCGCAGTCACCTCAGCGGTTGCTTTTATTAGGGTAACATTAGAGGAAAAGGGAAGATGCCACAGAAAGATAGCGTTTTATTACTCTGGTTCCCAGGGAGCCATGCTCTACCTGTCACAGGCACACAAAGCATGCTGTTTTTTTGTTTCAGTTTAGTTTTTACAGCTAAATATCTCTGTTACAAATGCTTCCGTCTGTGGAACAACATTTGGGCTATTATCACCAAAGTGTTCCAGCGTTGTGTGGAGATGAGTTATTTTGGTGTAGCGTTTCAAACTGTGTGAAAGGATTTCTGTGCAGACAGCCGTGAATATAAATTTCATTCACATTTTCCATTCACACTAATATACTCCATTTCTCTCCTTTTTCTCCACATCTCTCTCTCTTTTTCTCTTTTGACAGGACTATTGCATGCCTCTGCTTTTTATCTCCTTACATTTTCGGGGGAATGAATTGCTCTCCACTGTCACATGGGCTCTGGCCAAGAATTCATTTTTAGTGGGTCAAATGTTTCAGAATGTCATCTTTGACAGGAACCAACCAGCACGATGAATACAAGGAAAGACACGGCCTGGTGATTTTTTTTTTTTTTTTGGTTCGATCACTGCATACACTTAAAGCATGGTAACCATGCAGTACACAAAGCACAGGCATAGAGTGTCTATGTAGAAATCAATATTGAATTAAAACTCATTCCCCACTCATGAATAAAAAAAAAACAAAAATGAAAAATGGTAAGGGGGCTACTGGAGCTGCAGGACTCTACAGTCAGCTAATGAAGGTTATGTTGCATGGCAGAATTCAGTAATTGCACCGCACAAGTGAGGTATTAGACAGGATGTAGCTAATGGAAAACAATCACATTTAACATGGCTCCTTGGTTCTAGCTGTTCAATAAGTGAGCAGCAGGCTGGCTCACAGCAAACAGGAGGCAGGGGGAGGGGGGGCTGGGCTGGTGGGGTGGGGGGGTTCGCGCGGCACGGGGTTTTAATGTGATCGGACTATAACAGACAATCTATTTACAGTGTGCTCTGGGGAGCTAATAAACAAATGTTGAGTAATTTCAGCCAGCAGTAATTACCCTTGCAGCTGACAAGGAGAGTGTGATACTCTCTCCTTCACCTCCGGCTCGGTCCAGGAGGTGTGGGCTCTTCGGAGTGGTCCTCCTCTGCTCATATAGATGTGGCTGCTGGCCAGCAGTCAACCGCACAGGATCATTTACACTACACTGCTTCTCTCTGTGCACCAGGGTGTCAGATTCTACACCATTGTTCTGTTTTGCTTTGGTAATAGCCGGGCACAAATGAGTATGATGAAACTGGAGCACATAACAATTTGTAGTAAATGTAGATGTTCACAACTTGTAGAAAATTTCATATGGATGTGTTGAAATGGTTTCCATATAATCCAATTAAACAGAAACTCAAGCAGCAGGTTTCTGGCTTGAGTGTTAATTAACATTTTGTACATGATTTCAGTGAGACTCCTCACTTCCTTTAGCCACATGCTATTGCACTCTAACCCCATTTTATAAATCAGTGGAGGAAAAGAACAAATATTAAGTTTAGGAAGCAAACAAATTACTTTGCAGGTTAGATGGGCGAGAAGGCCAAAGGCATCTTTATCCAGGGAGCTCAGTCTTGATCCTTCAGTTACGGTGAAATAGATTTTTATGCAAATATGCCTCTATCGATCGCTCTGCCTTTCTTTGATGGAACGGGATGGAGAAAACCGCATGTAATTAGATAGAGATAATCATTACAGAATAATCATTAATGGAGCATGTTTACACCAGCGTAGAAAAGACAATCTGTTGCATACAGCTACTCAACAGTTTCTAATAGATATGACTTAAATTAGCAAAGACAACTGCATAGATTAGTAGCAGTTTTACTGTCTCATAGATTAAATGCATGATAATTTCCTGGTTACAATGTGCTAACAGGGATTTGTGTTGTAAGCAGCTTGTGCCAAACAGCGATGCTTTTTGTTGCAGATCATGCCTACAGTGCATTAGCCTTCGTCCCCTCTGTCTTTCTGTCCAGTATGGCACAAACAATGCCTCATATCAGATCCCTGCGTTCTCTCCAGAATAACAAGGAGGGAGTGGAGCAGTGACGTGAGGGGTCCAGTCTGAGGGGCTGACAGACGGATAGTGAGCCAGCCTGTCCCTTATCCTCAGACAGGCAGATGTCCCCTCTCCCTGCGTGGCCGGCTGCTGACCAGGGGAGAGCCAGGCGGCTGCTGAAATGAAGAAACTTGAGAGCTCCTCAGGGGGTGAGCTGGTCATTTGATGTCCAGCACAAGGGCAGGGTGTGATGCTGAATGAGCTGAGGGAGAGAGGCAGCCTCTGCAGTCTGTTACAAAGGCCCGGCCTGACGGGTAGGGAAGGAGGGGAAAAATACTGAGCACAGACAGACCATTACTATATTTCATCTGTTTTGTCAGAGAGAAAATGGTCGCGAAGCACATGTAGGAATTTGGTGTGCGGGGCAAACATAGGGGAATATTTTTTAACCACATATGAATCTGTTCAAAACCAATAATGTCATAACTAATACAAAATTATCCTCATTATCTATCAGCACTTAATTTTTTTTTTTAGAACTTTATCTTTTATAAGCTTTGGTATGACCAGGAACTGTCCATAATATCACATTGGACAATGGGGGAGTGATACTGACACAATCTACAACTGAAGTCCCATTGAAATATGTGAAGTACAGTCACAATGGAGCCATGGCATCTTTCTTACCTGGCCTAGGTTCAGTCTTGCAGGCAGTGGAGAGCCCTTTGAAGGCTACAGAGAGGCTGAGATGAGAGGAAGCCCTGCCTGCAGAGGGATCAACCATGTCGAAGTGCCAGCACCACAGTGCTGTAATTAATCGCCAGCGATGGCAGCCTCAGTCCTGCAGCCCTGCTCAACTTCTC
Organism: Cephalopholis sonnerati; assembly: GCA_019142605.1. Taxonomy (NCBI): domain Eukaryota; kingdom Metazoa; phylum Chordata; class Actinopteri; order Perciformes; family Serranidae; genus Cephalopholis; species Cephalopholis sonnerati. Next base: position 21,467,700 of record JAGQAX010000012.1, read on the forward strand.
CCTCACGACAAAACCTGCGGTCAGGAGACGTTAGGCAACATTAACTGCTCGTACCATTTCCATTTTCTGAAAGGGGGTGGCGGCTGTGTGTGAGAGGGGATGGTGGAGGTGTCCCGGGGTGGGTCTGTAGATATAGGACTACCGTGGGGGCTCAGGCGAAGAGAGCGACGGTGCATAAGCCATGGCTATGTACCTTTCATCTTGGAGGAGATTTGGAGAGGTTTCAGACCACAGAGACTTCTTAATTCTCACTAATTCATTTGCGTTCCAGATTCACTGGGCCTGGGATAACCTGAGAATGATAATGAACTCGCAAGGGGAGTGCATGGTCCCTTGCCTTTGAATGTGCTCAGAATAGATTCAGATAATCTTTCCTTGTGAATCTTTCTGGAGGAGAAGAATCCCATTAAGAGTGATTGCTTGTCATGAGATGTCCTCCAACTTGGGGTGGTTTTAAACTTGTGGACATACATACCCACATATTGTCTGAGGACATAACCCTAGCATGGTGGTTCTTTTAAAAACACAAAAATGCAATATGACTGCATCCACAAAAAATAGATCTGTACAAGTTTTCGATTTCAAAATCATACTTTATAATGAATATTTATTTGCAAGCTGTATGAATCCTCAATCAATAAATTCTACCCACCAGCTTATATAAAGCGTTTTTTTTCCTCCTTGGAAATCAAGCTTCATCCAAACAATATATTATCATTACAAATGAGGCAGCAGGCTATTTACATTTATGGATTGAAACGCCACATTTTCAATACCATACACAAGCAAGTAGACCTACACGTTTACATCCTACAGGCAAGCAATGCTTGCTGTCCAAACTTGTCACCTTCATTTCCTTACTTTTTGGCAACATCAACATTGAGATTTATGTACAGTTACAGCTCTTCTAATGTTTAAACAAAACATGCTTTAAAAATAAAACTCATTCTCTCACCTGCGTTCTTAACATTCACAACCAGGCGGTGTTTGCTGTCAGATCATGACTGAAAGAATTTTCCATATGCTTCTTTATAGCAGGCTGACAATGACTAGAGAGATTTTGAAGAGATTTATAGGTCTGCGGAGTTCTAAGGGATAGATTGCAAACTCTTGTGAGAAAAGGGAGGGAAAGCTGCCTTACTTCAGGGCCCGGTCTCATCTTTGGTCAAACAGAAGTGAGCTTAATTTGTGGGTCTGCCTGGGGAATTTCAAAGGAAAAAAGCTTTGAGTGACGCCAAGCTTGAGCTCCCTGATGTTAGTGAGATGAATGAAAGCAGGGTCTATAGGCTACAGGCCTTCTCACACTCCCACATTAACAGAGGTCTTTCAAGTTCTCATCAGGATAATTGTATAGGATGCAGTAAAATGCAAGACAGTGTTTTAGAGGAGCCATGCAGCACTTGTCATCAGTCTGATTAAGACACGTTCACATGTGTGTTACTATGTACACACTTTACGGTAATTAAGTAGCACACAGTATGTGATTCCTGGTGCATGATGGCAAGTGGTTATAGGCAGATTAAAACTCACTTAAAAATAGTGCAGCAACCAACAGCTGTTTCAATCAATTGATTTGTTCATTTTTACTGTGATAAATCCATTATTAACCTATTTTTTAAAAACTAATTTTTATTGTTTCCAACATTTTATTCATAAAACATAATTTATTTCTTATTTTCTTGTACAATGATCTTTTTAATAACTTGAAAATGGAAAAAAACTGACAAACAACAACAAAAAAAACCCCAAACAAACCTAAAAGTATGCTACATTAAGAGTAACTTCAGACAAGGCCACAACTACAATAAAGAAATGGACATTGAGGATGCAGCCAGATCAGATATCAAGAAATAAAGGATTTACTTTATACTGTCTGTGACTATGGCATGAAATATTCCAAAAATTCCACATTATACTACAGCATCTTTCCAAATTAATTTCAGCTAATTAGCATAAGCTAAATCTGCTATATCTGGTAGCTTTGTGTCTGTTTTGATGGACAAATGCACAATTACAGGTAAATTTACAAACAAATGTAAAAATGTAATGGACAGAAATACCTTCTGTCTGTTTTTTCTCTGTTTTGTGACGGATCACCATTAGTCTGACATTAGCTTTAACAAGCGTTAGCTTTAAAATAGCTTCATCAGGGGCACTGCAGCTACACTGATCCATCACAAAACGGAGCGTAAACAGACAGAAAGTATTTCTGCCCATTACATTTGTTGAATTAACCTGTAAGCATGCTTTTATCCGTCAAAACGGACATGAATCAGCCAGAGACAGCATTAGCTAGTGTGCTAGAGTAGATGGTTTAGCTTATGCTAATTCACTGATATTAGGTTCGCAGCCACACTGTTTTCTGAGTATTTCGTGCCGGTCAGAGACAGGCTAAAATTAATTCCTTGTTTTTCACATCAGAAACTCTGGAGACAAAGGATAGAATGTAATTTCCTGTAATATATCACATGAGCCAGACAAGGCATGGCATTGGCAGGCTTATCCCCCCACCTAAGTAGGCGTTGCCATAGCAAGTGCCGCGCATCATAGAGCCAACTGACTGTTGATGAAGTTCGTTGCCAACTATTATATGATTGTATTTAATTCACTTAATCAACTGGTTATTGCAGCCCTACTTTTAACTGTTAGAGAGTCTCCAGTTCTAACATCATTTCATTGCAGAAATATCACATTTTAATTTAATAAGTGGATTAAAAATCCACTGTAACATAGCTGTACGCGGATATAATGCAAAGTGTTCTTCTCTTATGAACGTATGTATTATACATTATACATAATGTATTATACATTACATAAATTTATTATCTGTTTATACACCAGCTTTCAGTTCTAGGTGCCAACAGGAAGAGTCACATAAACACACAAATAAACACTTATATGGACTTACAGTTACATTATAGTGTACAGTAAACAAGGTTTAGATGTTAATTTACTGCTTATGAGTATGAGGAACTTAAAGTAAAGTATTGACCCAAACTTCACAGTCGTATTCATTTTAATTGGTTTATATATACCGTGCCCATTTATGTAGAGAAACTATCTGCATTAAAATATGGCAAAAATGTGGTGTTTACTCACAGTACTAAGCTTTAATATCTAGTGGACAAAATAAAGGAGGGCAGGTTCCTATTGCAAAAAATACAAGAATTCATTCTCCGCCTCTTGGTGTTTTTCAACAGAAGACTTACTGTGCTACGGAACAGGCTGGCCTTGATAGAATGACCTAACATTTTGACAGGACAAAATATAAAGCTGCTCTTTATTCTGTGGACAATTCACCAGATGCAGGCATGGGAATGGCTTTAATCAATAGAAATGTGGGTGTACTGCATGATTTATTCCAGGCTTTGCTTTATGTACAAAGAAATCTCGGACATTGCTAAGAGTGCAAGCAATAATGGGACCCACTCAATTTTCCCTGAAAGCTTGTGTTGTGATGGTTGTTGCTGCGAGTATTTACAAGTGCTATCTGATCAGCCTCAGAGGCTTCCCAACGAGACAGATGATTAGGTGCGGCAAACGAGCCTCATCACCGCCTAAAATTGATGACTCAATGCTGGATGACAGACAACCCTATTTGTATTAAGATAAGGCGCTGACAGTTGTGTATCAATCAAAATTGAGTTATTATTGAGCATAAAGAAAGGCATTTGTAATATCATTAAATCCAGATATGCCTCTCTTCACATCTGGCAGGCAGCCATGCGTGTGAAGGGGGGGTTGAGGGACAGAAAGAGAAAGGCAAAGCAAGAAAAAAACACTCGGGGCAATCATTCCTGGCAGTGTGCTGGCAGCTGCAGTGTTTTTTTTTTTTTCTCTTTTTTTTGTTATTTCAATATGTTTCTGTGTACCTCAAGCTCGGGTGCAATAACAGCTTACAGATTGCTTATGTCATCAAATTTTGACAAACTTCTCAATATGTTTTGACCTTCATCTTTAGCCATCTGCTTTCTACCTTTTCTTCTGCTAAACAGCCCCCCCCCCCTCCACCCAAGTCTTTATGTTTTCACCCCACGGTAATTGTGTACCCTAAATAGGTTATGCCTGATTTTTGAATTTCTAGTTACTAGTTTCGGCTAAAATTATTAGCCATTATTTATCTTTACTGCAAAAACAGATTTTTTTTTCCGGTTGGGGCAGAAGACACAAGCTGTAAACACATCTCTGACATATTATCTTTTCAGTTATGGCTAACTTGTTAGCATAAATTTGTCTATTAACACATAACATTAACACATCCTCTTCTGAGGAAAATAACTGTTTCTTTAGATGCTAAATGTGCCACAATGTTCATTGGCTAGTTGCTAACACTGTCTGTTTGGTGATGGGCAGGTAGCATGCAGCAGGATTTTAGAATCTGCCTTCTGCAGCCAAAAACTATACCATGAGAAAGGGGAGACTGAGCTGAAGTTATTAAGTTGTGGGTCAGAAAACCAAAACAATGAGCTAAAAGACATTAAAAAACTTCTTAGAGCTGAGGAAAATGGCAGCCAAGTGACAATTTGTAAGTATCCTCATACAAGAGTTCATATGATATCTTACGAGAATACCTCATGAATGACACTTATTGTTAAGTTACATATGTCAGGTTTTGGCAAGTAAAGTTATGTGGGTTAGATTTAGGAGAAGAAATATGGTGAAGACATACTTCACTTGGTTCAGTTCACTTGGTTTCACATGTACCAAACACTGGTTTCTTGGGGGAAAGTCCTGTGTTTGTTTGACCCATCCCCAACCTACCTTTTTAGATAGACTTTCGGTCTTTATACTACGGCCTTCTTTGCCCCCATCAGCTCATTGGCAACCCAGTCTCACCCCAAAGTCGTCAAAATCCGGTGCTTGGGCAGTGACTTGTGGCATCAGACATTAACGAAAAAAAGCCGTCCTTTAGCGTAGGTATGATATGCGGCGGGTTGCCATTATAGTTTAATGGCACCTAGTGGCACCAGGGGGAAACGCAGTGGGACAATAATGAAAGTTAAGGCGGCAAAAGTCCGAGTGGGGCGGGTGGGCAGGGTGCTGGATGGTCCAACAAACACCAACTTCACCTGGCAGAGTGGTGTTCATGACCTGTAAGATTATAAAGCCAAACCCTGTTCTTTATTCCTAAACCTAACCATGTGCTTTTGTTGCCTAAACCCAACCGTGTGCATTAGTTGTTGTAGTTAGATGTAGTTGTCACTTTATGTTGTTGTACTGAGGTAGTGCGTTTACTTTGAAAGAGACTGTATGTAAATGCTAAATTTCTTGTGAAAACAGAAGTGTATTTTAAAAGACGGAAATGCATGTACGAACATAACTTGACACGGTGTCCCAGAACGTCAACAGCCAATGCACCCAAGGTACCTTTCATGTCGTATCTGGACATGGAAAGTTCATGACCAAACGCCGAAATGTGACGCGGTCAGAGTGAGAATGTGTTGGCATTGGTCACGTGATCACAGTTATGGAGGTTATAAAAGAATTACTGTCTCAAGATTATGTGGGTGATACACAATTTGTGGTGCATTATTTTCCCTTGGTACACATACACACAGTGCATGAGAACAGCCAGCGGTAAGCGACCCCTTAATCACATAAATAACCATGTGACCCATTGTTAACATAAAAAATATGAATTATAGCAGCTTTAATAACATCTCTGTGAGAGATGTCAATCAAATCAATCACCTCTGATCATCTGTTCTCTTATTTGCTGATGTTGCATTACATTAGTCATCAATAGTCTAGCCAGTTGCATAATTTCCGCCCTGTCTCCTAGAGTTTACGTTAATATACAATTCATTTGAAACAGCAAGGGAAATGTAATGCCGAGTGAATTACAGTTTCAAAGAAAAGAATCAAGAAGTGTTGCGAATTAACGTACCTGGCAAGTCACAAAAATGTTGATAGTGAACACAGCCTATTAGCAAAGCGTTCACTGAAAACATATTTCATTTGTTATCACCAAAATAGGCAATCTTGCATTACACTTTATCATAGTGGCTACAGCATTATTCTTTTATTTCTAGTGCTATGGTCACTACGACATAATATACAAACGTAACTTCAAGGAAACAGGGTTGGTTTTTCTGAAAACTATCTAAACTCATACAGATCAAAAGCATAATAGAGACCTCTTAAATGGTCTACTGACAACGTGGCATTAAGAAGTATCTTGTTCCATGAGCTGGTGATCAGAGTAAACAACACGCTGCGTATAATATAGTCCCTCCACAGTTTGACATTTCCCTCTGATTTTCATATCTTTGCCTGAAATGACAGTCTATGTAACATGTGGAGGCCTTAAAAATGCCATGGCTGATATGAAATCAATTTGCATTTCCCCGGTGCCTGGATAACATGGCCCTGTCAGAGGACCCTGCAGATCTGCTGGAGATAATGACGTTATAGAGGGCGGCTCGCACAGTGGAAAGGATGAAATTGAAAGAGTGACGTTCTGTGTTTCCCATGATTGCCTTGACTGGAGGATGTGTGGGTATCGGACATGTACTCCTCTGTCTTTGCTCCCCATTAGCTCCACTTGTTCCCAGACAGGGGTTAAGACAGACTAAAGAGATCCACCAATCTGACCAGTCAAAGCCTCAGTGTGTCAGTGATGGCATTTTAACAGTATCAACTTTTATATAAAGAAATGATAATAAAGCTCATTAGCTCCTATTGGTGACCTGCAGAAGATAAAAGCCCTAAATATTAGAATCAATTAGGGATTTGATAGTAGCAATTAAGATATTAAGAAAAAAATCTGACTTTTAGGTCACTTTTGATGTTATGCCTTAATTTATAGACATTAATTAATGACTATTCAACAGTTAAAGAGAAAGAGACTCCAATTATAATGTAATATTATTAGTTAATGGATAAAAGAAGAGGAAAAGAATTTTAAAAATCCCTCCATATTGACTGTCATCCCATCGACTTCATACTGCAGCACTGGCCTGGTGTTAAAGGAATGGTGTGAGATGACATCATTATATTTTTCAAAAGAGGACCACACAGTAATGGTAACCACATGCCACTTTGGCCACTTTGCGAAAATGTGAAAAGGAATTATCTGAATGGTGTAGATCACACTCAGGAGTGTACTGCATTTGTAAAGCCATATTACAGTGCACAACCCAGAATTTGTTATAAACATAGGAAGTGGATAGTTGACGGCGCTGACCTGAGGACATTTAGACGTGATCACGCTGGTGCAGGGGGCCAGCTTGTTATCGAGCTCAGCGTATGCTGAGAGAGAGGGACATCTCTCCCGCTGCTGCAACACTAATATACGCTGCTATAACTACAGGTGATTCCAGCAGAGTTTTTCCTCACTTTGCCTATTTCAGGCTGTTGAATGTGAAAATGTTGACCTCTACACCCTGAGTCAGACAGCTTGCTCACTCTGTGACGGCTGAAGAGGAAAAAGTTGTGAATGCTGTCTGTAATTTGTGGTGGGCAATAATTAATAAACTGGGGACCAAAGTCATCAGATGCTCCTAATTGCCCCTCGATTTTACCTGGACACAGAACATTTTATGTATGTATGGAGCCAAATGTGAATATCAACACCACCATTATCACAGCAACACCACAAGGAAAATGAAAGTGAGGTTAACACACACAAATACCTGTGCTCAAAATCTGTGTCTAAATACAGTGCTGAGATATTTGCTCCACTTTGGCACAATTCAAATGTTGCTTACATGTTAATTAATCAATAATAATATCCCAATAACATACATATATGTTACATATAACTCTCATTACTGGTCCCATTTGCATTCCTTTTGTTGTACTTTGGATATTTTAAGTAAATTGTGCTGATAGTACTTCTGCACTTCTACTCAAACAAAATTTAATAACGTAATAATGCAATAAATAAGATAAAAAGTGTGTAAAATGCAGGAATTTAACTGGAATATTTTAATACAGAAGTATTGCTACTTTAGGAAAGTAAAGTAAAATATCTCAGCACTACTTCTTCATACGACCACCACTGAAATCCATACTGTTTATTGTATATGCATACAGACAATACAGTTAACACTCGTAAAAAATATTTAATCAGAGGGATAAAATGAAGTCACTAGGATGGGATCCTTTACCAGATGTAGGCTGTGAAACTTCAGATACAGAATCACTGTAGTTCACACTTCATGAATGATAGGAACAACTTTGCAGCTGGTTATGTATATGTCCACGAGAAACCTGTTGATTGACAGAAAACATTTAAAACCCCATTTTCTCACTTGTAAGTATTTCTGTATCTGTAGAAGTTTAAAACTGGTGACAAGATGGTTCTCGGTAATTACAGCTGACCTTAAATCCTGGATGGCTGTAAAAGTAAATATTTAGTTTGGTTTAAATTTTTGCAGGAAAAACTGAGAAAATCATGCTGAGGACATTCACACTCTAATTATAGCAACGGGTCACAGTTTGACTTGCAAATATGTATTTTTTTTCTTTGTTTCCATACATCTCATTATTTTTTCAAATCAAGATAAAATTGCTTTGAATGCCTGGGGATTAACAAGGTCATATCATAAGTATCTAAGAGTATATGGTGGGTTAGATGTTGCAGGGGGATTAGTAAAGTACAAAATGTGCTGTTTTCCACCTTATTAGAATAAATAAACACTGTGCTTACACAACTGGTCCACTGGGTCTAATGTCCACCTTTTGCAAGCTGTCAGGTGCATTTGAAATACACTGCAGCACACCAGGATGTCCCGCTTATAATAAAGAGCGTACTCACAATATATGAAGGAGACAGGCTGATAATGAGACATCCTGGCTCTAATCAACCTTATATAAGTCTGAAGAAGAGCACATCGCTCCAATAACAATTTTCAATTAATAAAAACATCATTTTGTCCAGTCCCCTAGGATGGGGATTCGGTATAACTTGAGGGCCTTCCCTCACATGGTGTGAACAAACCTTTCTGCTCTGTAGCTGTGTGAATGTGTGTGTAAGACACAGACAGTCTCTCTCAATTGTACTCACACACACACACTCTCACACACACACACACACACATGGCAAGGAATTATACTTGTCTGTATGGTTTGTTAGCACTCAAGAGATAAAACTTTACATGTTGCTCCCAATTAGCACAGCAGTGACCGTGCACTGTCTCCTGTGCTCAGCTTCCCCTCTGAAGAGGGGCTATTTATGTGAAGACTCATGAGAATGTGAGAATTGAGGCGAGAGAGACGAGATATGGACTGTGTGAGATAGAGTGTGTGTGTGTGTGTTATGAGGGAGAGAGGGTGAGAGAGAGGGAGTGAAAGAAAGAGATAGAGAGAAAAGGGAGAATTGAAATGGCTTAAGCATCCATTTTGAGTAGAGAGACAGGTCCTATTAACATTTAACAGCATTTGTGCAACTTGGTGCCGAGGTTATGATGCAAATGAGGAGGAATTAAAACTGGCCAGAGGTTTGTCATTGATGGATTGCAGTCTGGCAGTGCTCACACTTCCCAGTGTCCATCAGAAGCGATTACTGTGTAATTAAACCTTATTTCTGGACTCTCTAGTGCATAATTACTTTGTGAATGTAACCATCATCTAAAAGCTACAAAAATGCTTTACCATTTAGTCTAGCAGTCAGTTCCATGGGCTTGTGTCAGATATAGCCATCAGACAGAGCAAAAGAACTGTCACTTTTAATAAGAGGCAAAAAATTAAATGAAACAGTATGCTTATTACAGAAAAATTAGGCTTTCAAGAGTCCTTTCTGTTATTTGCATAATTTATCCCCCACCCCACCCCACACATATACACACACCGCAAGCTTTAGGCAATTTCCCTCACATTTAAATAGATTGCACATTTAAGGCTACTTAAGGAAAATTATCACTTTGCATATTTTAATTGTTATGAAGGAAGTGATTTGAGAGAGGTCTGTGGCTCATCCTCTTGAGCCATGCGGTTGCGAAGCTGTCTGATTCGGCTGCTCAGCGCTGCAGCTCCACAGATAACCTCCGAGTTCACACACATCCACTCCAGTTTCATCAGAATGCAAATGAAGCACAGAACACTGGGACAAGTGGATCTTTGATATTTACAAAATAGCCACTAATAACTTGAGTGTAATTTGTTTGACTCAACTTTATTTTTCTCTTATCAGTCCTGATTTTTTTTTCTCCTCTCCCTCCTGGTCAAATGGCTCTTGTTTAAAAATTCAGTGGAAAGAAACAAAGGGCGTGTTTGCTGCTAGAATTTCAGAGACAGCAGGATGTGGACTGTGTCTATATATATCTGTCTATCTAGCTCTGTCTTGTAACAGGCATGCTGCTGTGGCACAAGCCCAAGATACACACTGTTAAACATGAAAACAAAGCATGTGCATGCATATGCAGTTAGGTGTTTTTTTATCTGCATATCCAACAACAAACACTAGGCACACTTAACACTGTGAAAGGGAACAACCTGCTGAAGGAACAATATTATTGACTGTACAGTCTCAGCTTAAGGTGTTACTGGCAGTGGTTGCACTGTGTAGTGGCTGCATCATATTATGAAGAATGGATTCAGTCATCATCACACATACTTCAGTTGTCTTGATACTTACCCCCTGGTGCAGACTGAATTTAGAAAGTAGTTTGCTGGATTAGTTGAATTTAGGAAATAACGCAACAATTTAGCATTGATTAGTATTTCTTGAGCTTAATGAATAGAACACAACATGTTTCAACAGATGCAGGCTTTCTTATGCTGTGACTTAAAGTGATTACGGATGTGGCTACACCTACATTAGAGGATTTAATAAGTGTATGTTGTTGTTGTTTTTAAATAAAAAAAATGTTAACAAGCTTTTCATTCAGAGATGAAATGTCTAGAATTACCTTGAATGAATTACACCTGTTTTCTGGTCGACATAATTTGCCAGGCAGTGCTCTCCTGTATAATAGCCATGCTGAATAAGACTAGTGAACAATTCCATCCTCCAAGGACAGTTCTCCGTGGGAGACTGCAGTGTTTTAAGTGTTAGTGTTCTCGCCTTGACAAGCTTATCAATGCTTGTGAGGGAGAGTGTTCAGACACTGACAGCGCACTGATAATATGAAATTACCTTTTTCACACCCCTTAGTTTATGTAAATTAGTTAATTTTACTCCACATCATGTACGACTCTTTATTTAGAAAAGGCTCTGTGGAAATGAAAACATGTTTTATTTACAATTTTCAGTGCAAAATATGAATGTTTCCCCCAAATGATTAGCATACATGACATAATACAGGTACAAAATGTATGTTTTTCTTCTTCTGTAAAACCACACGTTTTTAAACCCCAGTGTTTGGAATCATGATATATGATAACTCTGATGAAAAAAAACTGCACCCACAGCTGATATTGACGTACTCACATGATAAAAAAGAGAATTACCAACACTGACACAATATGCTGGGTCTTTTCTCATTTATGTTAATTGCACAAAAACTTCCCACGCATATAACACCTACTACTTAATGATAACATAAAAGAGGAATTTTAAGCATAGCTGTTCACTTAGTAATAAAAAAAAAAAACAGCCGGTGTGGATTTATAAATTATTATGGATCATGAGAGGTGTATTGGTGGGAGGAGTGCAATAAAAAGTAAGCCTTAAAATCAGCCTCTGTAAACTGCTGCAAACTGAATTACTCTGACTGTACTGTCGTTGAACACCAGTGAAAATAAAGAAATTATGATTTAAGTTGTCATGGATCGAACACGGTCTTCCACAAGAAATTGCTTGAAACGGAAATAGCACAGGCTTAAATCAATCACACCATTGCAAATTTAATCAAGTAAAGGTACAAAATGCATCCAGTTTTCAGGAAGGAAAAAAAAGAAAACATCTTTATTCAGTATTTCAATAACCTTTTATGTACCTTGAAATTAAAATACATTTAAATTGACTGTACTGTAAGTATGGCAATACATACACACATATAAACATGTATGTGGTGCATTTTTTTTGTATGTATGCTGTATATCATTAGCAAATGTACAATACGTACAGCTATGTGCAAGTTTATTCTCTGTACATGAATATGAAAAGTAAAAAGATTTTTCATATCTTAATGTTACCCCCTCATACTTGCATGTAGAATCGCAAGTGCACATACATACACATTAACATGCGCACTACGACAATTCACAAAGGATTAAAGCAATTTGTTACTTTTTAGGAAATGAATTTGCATCAGCGACCTTGTAGATGACCTACACAGCCCGCAGCAATTCAATGGAAAGGTGGTTTTGTAAATAAACTGTACGTCAGTATGAGCAGGTTGACTTCATCTTTGCCCTCAAGGTGCCTTATTTTTTTCTGTGACTTGTATTCGACAGTGTGAAGACAGTCTTTGTGAGGTAGACTGCTCAGATTCAAGGGCAAGCATTAATTTTTTTCTTTTTTTTTTTTTGTTGTTTTAACTTTTTTTTTTTATCCACAAATGCATGACATTCAAAATGACAGGACATAAGTACTACATGTACAATATGTAGCAATGAGGTAGAAATGGTTATAAAGAATGCCAGACTATAAAACTACATAAGGATGGAATCAAAATCTTAAAGCAGTTCTCAACAAAATGTAATTACAGAAATACTGACAGGTTTTGAAAAAAAAAAAAAAAGCGATTCAAGTGGCTGAGTTGGCATCACTGTGAGACTCGATGTGCTTATCATACTGTAGGTTCTGCTCATGTGTTGGTAGAGACTGTTGGCCCTTTCATCACATCACCCTCAATGACGAATGACTATTTTTAATGATAACATCTATAGCATGTGAAATGTACACCCTATCTAAATAACTGTCACTGTTTTCCTCATATCAGATCTTGCTGTAAGGCTTTTTACGGTCTATTTTTGATGAAAATTCAAAACATAGAAATGTAACTTGTTGTCCATGTGCCTTGAGTTACACTGTGCTCTACTGCAATGATAGAGAGACAAAAAAAAAAAAGCAAATGCGTGACAAGATCCGTTGTTGTCGGAGTGATTACAAGCACTGCTTAATTTGAGTGGAACATTTCCCCTTATACATCTCTGTAAGTTTGTGAACAGTCGCCCTCTTAAACTCGTGAAATCTGCACTTGTTAATGGCACTTAGGGCTTCTTATCGCCTTCTTGTCAAAAACCCTGCAATGAGTATAACCACTTCTTAAAATTAGCAGTCATGGACAAACAATTATATTCCGGTGTGACAAAACACTGTGTGGTATGTGACATGTTCTGCTAATATCTATATTTTTCTTTTTTAAGACAAACAAATTAGCCATATTTGTACTCGAGGCAGAGGTAAATGACTGTTCATAAACTCAGACAGGATAAAACTGGAAAAAGTGCAATTGTTTTACAAAGCACACCATTCTCTTGAAAATATCTGACATATTGTGATACAATAACTAAACAATGCCCACCATGAGTGCTATGAAATCACCAATTTCAAACATCCACAGGTCACGCTGTGGTGTTAAGGTCACTGAAATTCACAACTTCTTTAAACAAGTCATCATACTCAGAAGAAAGCTTTTCTACTTTGGCTTCAAGGAGGATTTCAACCATTAAACACCTCAAAGTGCAGTAATGAATGACACAATATTTAAGGGGCTTTTAATAATTCAATTTTCTGTGTAACTACACATTTTTCATGTGTAAAGCTTTCAAGTGGACTTAAACTTATGCTGGATACTCTTCTGTAAAAACAAATCCGTCTATGGACCTCATGAATGTGGTGTACAGTAAGTCTCAGTAAAAAAAAAAAAAAAAAAAAAGTCTAAGTTTAATGCAACTACTTAATTAATCTTTAAAGTGTTTGTGTTAAGATGGAATTGTATAACCTCGGGGTAATCTATCATGTGTAAAACTGAAATGTTACTTTAAAATAAAAGACCCACAAGCATCTGAGAATACTATACTTATAAACAAACATAATTGGGCATTCATGTAGGTGGAAAACAAGTCATATGTTGAGTGTTTAGAATCTAGTAAATGATCCTGCTTCTGGGTTAATAAAATTTATCAATTACTGTAACTGTGTGCATTCAGGGAGAATGCTGTGGCCCATCTTATGACTGAATATATAACACAGATCATGTGAAACTACAGGAAGATGTTATTGTTCGTAGATGTGCTAGCTTTCTCTGCTGCTACGTAGTTTCTCTGCTTTTGCTCTGTATACATCCTTACACAGGTCTGGAAGAGTTAATGATTTCAAACCAGGTAACGGTGATTAAGATGGACACTGTCTAAAAAAATAAAATTAAATTAAAAAAAAGAACAGGTAAAAATGTGCAATAGGCAACGAACATGAAGGGACCTCCTTTGAAAAACAAACACAAGGTCCTTTAGTGCCTCTGCAGTATTATACACCTACAGTGCTATCTACTTCAGTGGCATTTTTCCAATGTGCGAGTGCTTTGCTTTCCTTACTGCTCAGAGGACGTAATACATTCAATAACATTTTTTACTTGCCAATTCAGCTGTCAGTCGTGCTCTTTCATTGCCAAAAAGACGTTGCGTGGAAATGTACTGGTAGCAAGTAGTGATTAATAGCACTGTAAACACAACAAGTTTAAAAGTGAAAATTACAACACAGTAAAAAAACAACAGTTTTTGTAAAGAGTGAAACTAGCCTTCAAGACATGTTCTTAAAAAGGAATGCCACTCAATTCATGGATGTAACAGTTATGGCCTAAGACAGACTTTATGTTAAAATAATGGAGTTGATATCAAGCCAGAGAATGTGTACCAACATCACTGCCGATGCTGTCAATTTTTCTATTTGACATCACAGATTCAGGGGCCAAACAAGCAATGGTAACAACATCCATTGGTGAACGTTAGCTAATATAGATCAAATCAACACGTTTTTACTCCCAACTCGACAAATACTAATGCTTGATCAGTGGCCCTACACGTCAAACTATGATGCTCTAGGTCAGTGGTTCAGAACTAGTGGGTTGCAATCCAAAAGTGGGTTGTGGGTCCATTCTGAATGGGCCGCAAGCGACTCGTGAACGTGTCAAGTTTGTAAAAAACACTTTATTTTGAAGTGAATTTCTGGCACAGAGCTTTTATTTTGAAGTGCCTTTTCCTGCTGAAGAGAGAGTGAATAATGGACAGCTACTTAACAGAGACAGCAAACTAACTCGATGACATGGCCAAATGCAAGAATGATGCTGAATGTTTTAAACTTCCCATTGTTGGACCAGTAGGAAACCACTGCTTTAGGTTGCCCTCCAGCATCAGTTTTGGACACACAGGGACAGCGCGTGAATTTACACTTGTTACATGCATTATGACTTTCAAAATAAACTATTAAATATTTTGTTGCTAACATAATGTAAACGTCATGTGATATACACATACTTAAAAACTACATTGTTATTAAAATAAGTTTTGGTTTCACACTGGAAATGAACAGTGGTATTCCAGGTCAAATTCCAGAATTTGTGTTTTTTCAAAACAAACTTTAATTTTCACAAAAAATGTAAAGTTTGTGCTCGTTGAACACATACAGTCTCTTTTCATATTAAACTTAGATCCTGGATAAAAAAAAAAAATTGGTTTTTAGGTTTAGTTTCTTAGGTTTAGGCAACAAAAGCATGTGGGTAGGTTTAGAAAAAAGCATCAGGTTTAGCTTAAAATAAACCTGATGCTTTTTTCTAAACCTACCCACTCATACTAGCACAATACGTTGTTATTAACATAACTCTACCGACTTTTGGTTTCACGCAGGACAAGAACAGCTGTCTCCTGAGTGAAAGTCCAGAGTTTGTTTGACCAATCCACCTCATCTCTCATCTTGCCCTGTGTGTACTTTCTCATTTTTTATACTACGGCAGTTGCCACCATCTGATGTGTCTCATACAGCTACTAAAGAGTGTCTCTCTCCATCAGTATCAGATGCTGAGGGCCACTGACAGTGCGTTGGTATTTGATAAGTTGGGAGTGAGACCGGCTTGACCGAATTGCCCTCAGGCAAAGGCATAGTGTATCCCGAGCCTGATATTCAGTGGTATTCCCCTTTAAGTGCATTATGTGGTGAGAAACAGGGTTCTTGGGAGTTATAAAAAATGTAAAGCTAATAGATTTTGCACACAACAAAACACTGTTTGGTGTTCTCTCAAAGGCTTCCTCATCAAACAAGCGGAATAGGTGCTGACATTTTGCTGTCTTCATGTATTTGTCTTTCAGAGATAACTAACAAACTGAGGTAGAAAGGAACTTAGGCTATACATAATCCTTAGGTTTCATTAATGATAAAACAGCAGCAGGATGGAATGAAATAGCTCGGGGCAGCTGTCTTCCTCAACCCCGAGATGTTTGTCTGCACCTTTCGAATTTTTCTCAGCTCTGTATCACCACCAGGTAAAACAAAGAACTCCAAACAAATTACTTTTTTGTCTTGTAAATAAACCAGAATTACTCTCATACATTCATTGTAGGAACCTTCTCATTTCATTTTGAGCTTTTTGAGGTATTATATAGCCTTACATGGTTTGATGATGGAATTTTAAATGCAAGCCAAATGCTCTTGTAGTGTGTAGTGCTTTGACACAGGTTTATGAGGTACTGTACATATCATCATCACTTTCCTGAGTTTTCAAATAGAGAACATCAATAGAAATAATGATAGGATTTTACATTTATGTGAAACACTGTGAATTACTACTGAAACGATATTTTAACAGCAATTACATAGTAATTTATTCTTTAGATCGAAGTCACATTGTAAAATAATATCTGTTTTTGTAATTTCATCTATAGTGGAGAGGCTAGTACAGCAACCAAATTCACCGTAAGTTTGCTAGAAAAACAAATCGCATTGTTCCAACAACAACAAATAAAAGTATGTCAGTGTTATTGGAATTAAAGGATTTACACATACATAAAACCTGTGTAAGGTAATGACGCCCAACTGAAATGATGCCAGTAAATTTAATTTAGCTCAAATTAACCACAACTGTTCACAGAGAGCACGAAACAGACACAGCTGTAGAACACTAATGGAAAAGAGAAAGCAAGTTTTTTGTCTCATTTTAAAGCTTTTTTTTTATATTAGCACATGTCACCAATGAAGATTGTGAGGCAAAAAGAAAAAAAAAAACTTAAACAGCACCACCTCAGGCACTTGATAGCAACTAAATCTCAAGATCAGCAGAATAGTATGTATATATATTTATATATATATGTATATACAAAAACGGGGGGCATCTTCTTCCAAGTCGTTTGAGTTTTAGTCAGCCGTATAAAGCATTTAATTAACTTTTACCAATGTGTGACATCCAGACTGTCATCTTCTATCTAAAGCCTTCAAGGACAATCCCTTTGCTGTATGTTCATGTCACCACTGTTTGTTATTTTTCTTGTTCAGTGAAGGCCAAACACTTATTTGTATTCAACTACTGGACTTAAAGAAACTGTGTTTGATGAGTCTCTTTCATTGACTACAGCCAAACATTTTATTCCACTCAGTGTACATGTCAAGTTCTTTTTGTGATATGCTGGGCTGGAATTTGCAAAACACATTGTCAAAGTCTTGGTAGGAGACCGGTCTCATCTGAGTGGGGTGGATAGATGACAGGTCAGTACCAGGAATGCCATGGAGAGGACCTACCACAGCCTCTTGACACAGCTGAGCCACGTCCTGTCCAGAAAAGCCCTCTGTCCTCTGAACCAGTAGTGACATCTCTTTGTCACTGAGACAGTAGTTGTGCTGTGAGAGCAGTTGGCTGATTATCTGGTGTCGTGCTGTCCCATCAGGCAAGGGGATGAGCAGTCGCTTGGCAAAGTACCTCCGTAGGGACTCTGGGATCTCTTCAGGCTTATTGGTGGAGCAGACCACGAGGACGTGGTCCTCAGCGGAGGTCAGAATACTGTCAAGCTGCATGAGGAGCTCAGCCTTGAGGCGATTCACTGGGCTCTCCTCGCTGAGCTGGGCTGACAGCAGCAGGTCCACCTCTCTGATAAACACTACCGCTGGCTGACGACATCGCGCCACCAGGAAAGAAGCCTGGATGATCTTGTCCCCTTCCCCCAGCCACTTGGTCACCAGAGCTGAGCTGCTGAGTCTCAAGAAGGCAGCCCCCAGTTGGCTGGCCATACAGTGGGCCAGCAGCGTTCTACCAGTTCCCTGAGGTCCAAATAAAAGGAGGCTCCGAGGTAATGTGGCAAGTCCACTAAACATATCTGGCCTCAAAATGGGCCATAGTATCTCCTCTTTGATGGCTGCTTTGGCCATATCCAGACCCGCGATGTCGCTCCAGTCCACTGGAGGGCCCTGCTGAAGGATTTCTGTGGTTACCATCTCAACCAGGTTGGAGTCACTGTTTTTCAGTTGTTCCTCTGCAGCATGGATGGACGAGGTAGCCGTACCGATGTCAGGCCCTGTTAGGGAGTGAGAGAGGTGCTGTCTGTGCTCTTCTGTTTGCTCGCTCATGATGGGGGATCCAAACTTGCTGTAGGGCTCGCCAGTTCTGAGATCACCCACAGAGCTTTTGGTTGATCCATAGGATGGAGGAGTTAGTGCTCTGCCAGAGTGCACAATAAATTTTCTCTGTTGATCAGAAGACATTGGCTGTTTGGTTGGCTTAAACGCTAGAGATGAAGCCTCTGCGTTTCTGTCAAAGCCATTGCCCCTGTTTGAGTCTGAGCCACTGTCTGTTATTCTGTACATAGGGCTCTGTGAGGAGCGCTGTTGGTTGTAGTTAAAATTACCATAGCTAGAGTCCATATCTCCATGTCCGCTCATGTAGAAAGCTTTTCGTTTTAATGAGTTGGATGTGCTGCCATTCAAAGGTGTTGGTGCAATTGGTGTATGATTATGGGACTGGTAGGTGTAGCCGGGCAGGGTGGAAGGAGGGATTGGTGTAGGAGCTGCAATACCGGACGGCAGATAAGCAGAAGGGGGGGGTGCTCCCCCAGGGCTATAACCGGGGCCAACAGCAGTCTGAGAAGGATACCCTGTTGGAGGATAATTGTAGTTGGGAAGGTTTGGAGACCCGGCGTTGTAGCTCGGCACTAAGGTAGGGGGAGGAGGTGGGGGTGGTGGTTGTAAGAGCCCGGCACTGTGCAAAGGAGAGGGGTGTGGGGAGGGGAGGGCTGGGGTACTCTGGCCGCTGTAGCTAGAATGCAGGTAGGAGCCGTTGTAGCTGGCAGTATATTCCTGAGAGGGGAGGCCCGAGTGGAGAGTAGTGGCTGTGTGGCTCCCACAGTTACTGCTGGAATAGCTGGGCTCAGACAAGCTGCTGGCCACCCCCGGGGAGCTGCCTATGCTAGCCGACACATCTGTAGGGGGTAGGGCAGCTGTCATTCCAGCTTTGCTCACAGATATAACATCTGGAGCACAGTTCATTGGGTAAATCCCCTCCTGCCAGGACTCATTCTCTGACTTTCGTCCATTCATGAGTCCAGTGGTGCTATCAGAGTAGGAACACAGCAGGGCTCTCTCATTTGGGCCCTCTAGGATCCCAGAGTACTTCTCTGCATATTTCTTGAGCAGATTGGAGGCAGTCAGTGCAGAGATGTCATCGTTTGCCCACGCATACTGGTACGTTCGCTGTAAGTGCCCCCGGTAGGCCTCTACTTTGTGTGCCGGCGAGCGGGTGGTGGATGAGATGTCAAAGTGTTGTTCTGCCCATTGTGTGTGCTCTGGGGTCCACTGCATCTTTAGACCTAGATATTCCGCATAAGGAAGAAATATGTCAAAGCAAGCATTAAATCAGGGTTAATGATCATTTAGAAATAATAATTTCATATTTTAAAATGTTCTATAATAATCAAATACTGTGAAAAAGTCAACAATGCATTTATTGCTTTCAATTGTTTGGGTGGAAAAAGGTGGGAAATTACAAAGAAAAAAAATGAGGCTATTCTGACATAATTAGGAGGAAAAAGGAGTTATCTTCCAGAAAATGCCTTGAAGTAATTTGCACTAAATGTCCATGTGACAAACAGACAACACTAACAGAACACACATCACGGTCAGTATGAGGATATGGGACCAAACACCTGGTTAGCGTGGTATAATCCACCCAACGCAGAGCAGAATGACACAGACATCGCGGGTCAGTCTATAATCCAACTCTCATCTGAGGCATTCTGAGACAGTTTCAAATCTGCTTGGAGGAGAGCAGCAAAGCAATCTTCCTTGGCAGCGCTCTGTTGCTTTCATCACACAAACCCCTCAGCCCAGCATGAATTACATCCACATCCAGTCTGCCTACTGCTTCCTAGTCCACAGAGTGAGGGAAGGGAAGAAAAAAAAAAAACATGCTTCACTTGTCTTTTTCTCTGCAGCATCTCTCAGCCACTCTATACAGCCTTGAGGGTTTGAATGACATAAATACTCAAGTTAAATCCTTAAGTCATTCTGCAAATAAAAGTTTTTACACGTGCTGTCATCTTTTACTCTGTTTGGGATTATCAGAGGCTGTACTATAGCCCCAAAGAATGAAGAATATTAGAGGTTAAAGCTAAAAACAATCAGAAATAGTGTGCAGAGCCTCACACATCTTACATCAACACTAATCTGACCAAAACCTACAAGGATATACAAGAGGAGACGCGTTTAACCAAACTTTCCCTGCCTGTTACAATGGTCTATGCCTTTGCTAATCAGGCTCTGCAGTCCCATACTTTATACTTCAGTAGGTTAAATCCATATCACAGGATTTAGGCAACAAACAGCCACTGTCCAGAGGCAGATTACAAACGCAGTGTTTGTCTGCGGATTCCCTTCTGACTCCCTCCCAGCTATTTGCCCACCCGCCACACTAGACACCAGGAGCTAATTAGCAGGATGATGCTGCACTAATTGTGTTAATTTACAAGGTTTTAGTCAAAGAGATCCATGCTATGGCTCACATGGTTGTCAACCATCCAAGCTAATGATTAAGAAAAAAAGCCCAAGGCAAAAAGCCCGGGCAGACAAATACGGTAGCCATACTGTGCTGGAACAGAAAGGTTCATCAACATACAGGAACTAGAATGTAAAAACAAAGTGTATTATCACAGGGGACAGTGACAAAGATAACTACAATTACAAAGATAACAAAACGTCTTTCATGCAAATCAAAACCTAATTTACTTGAAATGTGTATGAAGTGAGGGAAATGTATGAATGACAGCCTTGAGAATATCAGAGGTCTCACTGGCTGCTGCTTTAGACCCATGTGCATCTACTTTCACTGAAGTATTAGTCACCCACTACATTCTAGGTCAGCTGTTATGTTCGGTTTGTAGGTGGGTGCAATGCAAAAGTAAGACTTTTTCAAGTGGAGTTTTATCCCCCCAGTGCTACCTGTCCCCCTTGTTATTACTGCATTAAAATACATTTAAAAAACTGTTAAATCTAATATTTTTTTCCACATTATTGCTGAGAAAAATGTTCCTTTCAAAACAAACAAAACACTATTGGGGCGACAGCAACTAGCGCTGTGTTGTCTGCTAAAAAATCTCAGCCATTCAGAGCATTTACTGACACCGCAGTGCAAGTATCAGGATAATGGTTTTTGTAAAATCATTCAGTAGAGTTCATTAACACTCAAGGCACATTTTGTCAATAACAAAATTGCACACAGCTTATTGAGTGAGATTCTTCTATTACTGTTAATCCTCTCTGAACAATGTGCCACTTTGGACAATCAAAGGAGTGCTACTCGCAAAGTGTACTTGAGATCTTTGAGCATCAGGTATTTTATAAAATGGAAACCATCCAAGATGATTATCTAAATACAGCACACGGAGAAAAACTGACTGAGAAAGACTTATATTGACTCTATGTAGACAGTGATTCAAACCCTGAGATTTGGATTTGTGGAGTATTTTCTCCTCTACAGCTATGAAAGTGTGTTTTATTAATGGAGATCCTACCCAGAGAAAAGCAAGGATAGGATAGGAGGACAAACCATGTAAAATTAATAAAAAAGGACTTTTAGTTTTACATACAATAGCAGTAACATAATGAGTTGTCATCATAATTTGTGTTGTGTGTAAAATGTTTCAGTGCATCAACCAGTTTTCTCTTAATGAGATATTTATAAGGCATTAAGACATTAAGTAGTTTGGTTAGACAAAGGTTACAGAGTGGATAGTAAATGCAGCCAATGCACATAAACACTAACACATAAATAGACACAAATGCACCCACGTGCACACACAAGCAGTGCATTAGCATAATGATCTCGTACTTTGGCATTACGGTAAAACGGTTGTCCTTTATTCCACCTGCCTGGATATTCAAATACAACATCCACAGGTCCCTTTGTCTTTCTTTGAAATGGTATAATTACAGAGCGCTCCATTAGTGGAATGTTTTCAGATAGCCTCGGGGCTGCAGCTCAAATTCCACTGATCAGCCACCAACAAATACAGCCTTTGTTGGACTATTGTGTTTGTCAATTCAGAGATCTGAATAATCCTCTGGGGTAAATCTGAGATAATTGTAATATAAGAAAATTATCTGAAAGCATTTCTTGGTGTGACATTTATTCAATTTTTGGAGTTTTGTGCATCTTAACAATGGACTCATATCTAAATGCTGCTAAAATGTAAGATTATTTTGAGAAAATATGTTCGTCTTAACAGCATAAAATTCTATAGAATCACCACTGCGATTTAAAGTGAGAATTCTGTTATCATATCCTTTAGATGATCTCACACACTGAAGAAAAGCAGACCAGGTGGAGGCAAAATGCGTTTGACATGTGATGCCAAGGCGTTATGCTACGCTATGGTGTTTAATTTCTGGTTCAGTGATCATCGTCGATGAAACAGAGATGCTGACCTTTTTGGGAACTATTAATCTGGTAGCCTAGGCCGTTTTTTAAGCAAACAAGAGTGGGCCTCCACTCTGTCCATCCAATTTCCCAGTGCGTAAATTGGACCGCCGCTTGCACAATTCTCTATTCATTACTGTGCTGCTGAAAGGAAGCACAGAGGTGGCAGAGCGGTTTTCTTTTCCTCTTTCTGTGTGTGCGTGAGTGTATGTGAGACAGAGAGAGAGACACAGAGGGAGAGAGTGAGAGCAAAATGCCTTCCAGGAGGATTCCCAAGCATAAAGAGCTGGACTTTCCTTCGTCTTTTTTGGTTTGGGGGAGGGGAAGGTGGGAGGGTTGAGGGAGAGGGGGAGGGAAGTGAAAGCTGTCGTAATTGAAACGTGGCCTAATCAGACTCATTACCATTTTTACCAATTTGCACCACCAAAGATGCTTATTAGGTAACTGTGTTTAATAAGCCGCTCTTTAGAAAACTAACTGTAATGAGCTCTTTAAAGTCAGACTTGAGCGTGATTATTCACTGGAAGTGTTTTGCAGAGCCGAAGCAGACTGGTACATTTAGACATGTACAATGTCATAATTAAGCTGCACAAACTCTGCACTCCACACCACACAATAGTCCCAGCTGAGGCAGCAGACATGCTGAAAAGTATTTATAATTACTGATCATTACAACCCTGGGATTTTCATCGCGGGACGTAAACATAATTATGGGAGCTTTTGCTTTTATTCTGCACACACAGACCACTCTACTTGACAAGCGTGCAAATATTGGAGACAGACAGTAATTACGTTTATAAATAAAAACAAGCTCATATTCATATTCAAATTCATTGGAGATATTCTAAGTAGGGGTGGGGCAAAACATTCTAATACAATGTGAAATGGTAATCGGTACGGCTACAGAGTCTCATTCATCTCACATATCAAGTTAAGACTATTTAAACTCAATTTAGAGCTCCATGTGGCAGTAATTCCAATCTTTAGACGGCAGGGTGCCATTTAACCCCTCATTTAGAAAAGATATGTCTTCCTCAGTCACCGTCTTTTCCAGGGCTACTGCCCATACATTTCACAGTCTGACCACCCATGGCAGCAAATTACTACATGTCTCCACACTATCAAAGTCCACAGATCCCAGTGGATTCGATACTAATCCGAATACAAAAGGTGGAAAATGACCGTGCGAGCATGCATTTACAGTATGTTTATTGTAGTCAATCTGCCAGTCAGGCAGACAACTTCCTGTGACAGGACCTCCCTTTGTAATCAGAATAATACTCATGATCGTACAGGGAGCAAAGTGAGTTAGACAGTCCATTGTGACAGAGCTGTTATCATTTCAATTCAGTAAACACAGATTAGTCATTTAAAGCAGGGTTCCTTTGGTACGCAACACTGTTAACTGTAGCCAGAACGGCATTTATGACTACCCTGTGTTACTAAAAACTAAAAAAAACACACCTCAAAACCCTTAGACATCATGCTAGACTTCAGTTAGGCTAATGATTACATTGATTAACCATGAATCACATTAGATCAATCTGATAAAATATAAGATAAAAGATTATACCAAATATTAGATATCAGATAATATATAAAAAAAGATTTTGTATATCCAGAGAGTAATTAGCCTAATATATAATGTAATTACTCATGTTGTCAGTGGAAAGCCAAATATTAATCACAAGAGCCTAAAATATTATAAATTTACTCTGACAATGAGTAAAAAGTATCCATTGTACAATGTGACAAATTTGATAAAAGAGATCAGCAACTATATCTAGGGCATACTTAATTTGATAAATTTTATCATATTATCGTAACTATAAAACTAACCTTTCCTAATGTTACTAAATCATTTATGTCACTCATTACATCTACCCCTGCAAGTTAACTAATCAGTGTGTTGTTATTATCACTTTCATTAAAAATAATCTTGATTAAGTTTATCAGAAATCTTCATGTCAGAAATGATGAAAAGTTGTATATTTTGTTCAAAGTATTAAAAATAAAGTGATGTCATACGGGCACAAGAACGTGATTCTTTACATGTGAAGCTGATGCATGGATTGGATAATGCAACATATGCCTCTCCTGAAAAAAGACTGCAGACTAGTGCAGCCTCCCAAACTGATTTACTTAGTGTAGACGGAGCCTAACTGTGGGGGCATGCATAAACTGCACGTATAGTGATTCAAGTATGTTATGGCAGTATATATATTATTAAGTATACAAACAGTGGTTCCTTGGACACGTGAGCAGACGTCTGATTTTAATTTACAGGTGCTGCATTTGTTGTGTTAAGTAAGTGTTAATCCTTAATATGATCACACAATGAATGTCATGTTAGATTTTTTTTCAGACTTCCTCTTTGTGCTGAACTGACCAACCAGGAGGGGTTGCTGGTGCTAGCAACATGATCCCTAACTGGCTTCCCACCTGCCAACACTGGCAACTGTGTGTCTTTAAAACATGTCGAAAATACACACACCACTACCAAGAACTAAATTCCACTGTTTGTATTGTGGCCTTGTTACTAGAATAAAATGCAGGGGTGCTACATTTCTTCAAATCAACGATATGCTACGTTTGTTTCATACGCATCGTATCAACATTTCTAAAGTGATGTAGTTCAGATTACATGTCATTTCAGGAAGTGGAGGGGATTGTGAATGGTGTGATACCTGACAGCAGACAGCAGCAGACGACTAATCAAGACCAGCAATTTTATGACAAGGCGGGACATTTCCAGCCTCATTTGTGGCGACCAAGCTAGGTATTTTAAGCCAAAACATAATGTTTCATAACCCTGACCAAGTAGGCTTTGTGCTTAAAACTAGCCACACACTGACCACAGCATTTTCACAACATAAAATTGAAAAGTGAAACATAAACAAACAGTTTTAACACACCCACAACGTAAAAAATACAACTGTAATACAACTGTAAAATACAAGAATTCACACAACAATCATATTATTGAACACTTAATCTAAAAGATCTCACTGCAATAATACACTGTGTAATATGTTTTCAGAAAATGAATCCAGCTGTGTTTGGTGATGTTTGTTGAGCAGTTAGTACAACTTTTTTTCAGAAAACCACGTCATCTTCTACACCTGCTTCATTTCATAAATATAACACTAAATGTGGTTCCTGTTTATACAGTGCTTCTCAATGTGTGTATATACTGTACCAGCAGTAAGACTGGCAAGAAATGTTGCATTTCTGAACATATAAATTATTGTTTCAGATAAAACTATTAAAATCTATTGAGGTTACCAGAATTAAAAACATTTATCACTACTGAACAGTCTGAATTGTTATAACAACAGTCACCACTTCTGATTGCAAGTTGTATACTATATTAAACATCACTTCTCATATGCCATAATTTTCCATACATTCAATCACTGTAGAAACATCACCAA
The DNA here is from genome assembly GCA_019142605.1 of Cephalopholis sonnerati. Classification (NCBI taxonomy): domain Eukaryota; kingdom Metazoa; phylum Chordata; class Actinopteri; order Perciformes; family Serranidae; genus Cephalopholis; species Cephalopholis sonnerati. Next base: position 21,493,912 of record JAGQAX010000012.1, read on the forward strand.
CCACAGTAATTTTCCTGTTTGCAACACATATACTCTATTTAAGGCAGATCTATTACTTTTAACCACCTTGGGGACAGCCCGACAACTGGTGTGCTTGAACTGTCTTGATATCATATGGAATTGAGGCTGGTTACTGCAGCTGTTTGACTTTCCTACAGTTGGCTAACAGCAATCAGTCTGTTGGTTAAACTGTAAAAATAAATCAGATTGCCTCAAATGACCGAAAATTATCACCTCATTAGCTCACCATCCCTCTCTATAGCTGCGACCAAATCGTACTGCCAGGAGGACGATCTGATAACACCTCTGACTAAAAGTTATAATTCCTAATAACACCTGTTTTAAGTGCAACTACATTCTCACATCTTAAATTATACGTCTTGTGTTTGTGTTATACACAAGATGGTGGTTATGAAAAAAAAAACAAGAAAGCTGGCTCCTCTTACAGTCAGTCTAAAGACTCCTAAAAGTGTATGAATCTACAGAGCAGCACATTCTTTTAACAGCAGCTGTAAGAGCTCGTAACAGAATCAAACTGTTTGCTGGCACAGGGCTGTTGATGATTTGAATAATTCATCCGAAATGTAATGAGAAGATGTAAATGTTCCCACTCAGAAATCATTTCATAATTTAACTGTACAAATGCCCACTTTGGATTTTAAATTACTGTTAAAGTCATCCGTCTTTAAAAGAGGTAGTATAAAACACATGAATGTGTACAGTGTAAATGTTTTAGTATTCATAGTAATGATTAAAAAAATACTGTGGAGTGCGGATGAGAGCAGGCAATACACAGAGAGAGGCCTGGAGTTGATGTTGACATGTTACTTCATTACAGTGAATATGGGCAATGTCGTGTACTTTGAGTCCTACATACATAATCCTGCTGCTGGAAATACTTAGGCTACTAAAGCCTTTATACTTGCATTATACTAGCATGAGACACCACTGCACGGGCCTCTATAGATGGTGTGAAAGGTATGAGTATACACAAAGGCATTTATGCACAGTGTGTTGTTTGTTGCAGTATTCTCCGAAACATTGGGGGGCGTACAAACAAAACATTCTGTGAAGAAGCAAGAGGTCAATGAGAACTGCAGACTTATATCTCATACGCATCAAATATTTGTGGACATACTTTATTCTCTTTGAACAATCCCTGTAAGTAAGAGGTCAGACATTTGGACCAACAAATGTATTATAATGAAACAAAGGTTGAATATCCTGTGAGCTACTTGATTCAGCTGGTAAACTATTTACTCAAATATAGATTTAGATCTTCTGTTTTCATTTAAAAATGAATTTGGCCTTTTTCTAAATTCCTGAGAAATATTAAAAGTAAAGATGAATTAACTACTTTACTTCTTATATAAGTTATTTGCTTTATCAGGATTACTGGCCGTCGTGTCTGAAAAGCTCCATGCGTGCAGCTGGCGTGTAGTTACAAAGATTCGAGAGTGTACAGCCCAAGTGCGCGGACAAGTTTAGGAGCCTCTGCGCTTTACGCAAATACGTGATGATGTAATTTCTGGCCCATGCAGCCTCATGACAGAGACACTACAGTGTGCATAAACTTAGCTTTTGGCACCAAATGTATATTAATCTGCAACTGAATATAGTCCCCAACATAATACCTATTTAATCCATGTGTGGGATTTTTTTGTTTAAATCTACTGTGCCAGCTGATTAAAAAAAATGAAGTTAATATTTGTAAACCATTGTTGAAAATGTACATCTTCGGTAAGATCAAATGGGCTTGAAGCTAAGTGGTATGAACAGGGAATGGAGAAGTCAGCGCAGTCACAAGAAAAAAATGTTGGCATTACCAAACTACCAAAATGTTACATTTGCATGTTTCAGAGGAATCATATCCACATTTTTAATGTGATGTAATACATAAGATGACTTTGTCATCAGAGGATAGAGGGGCTGGTGGATGGAGAGATGCCTGCCAAACGGTTGTGATTTACTGAGTCATTGCTATGTTTCCAGCCAAACGTACCAAACATAGGTGTTTTGAAATGACTTGTTTTCCTGGTGTCTCCTGGTTGTTTTTTACTGAGACCTCGCTGCTTTCCTGCCTGGATTTTGCCCCCGAAAAACTGGGTATTTTAAGCCCAAACATGATCTTATTGATCTTTCCCCAACCATAACCCAGTGATTTTTGTACCTAAACCAAACCACATGTCAACCACAGCCTTGTTAAAACATGAAGTGGCAACAAATCTACAAAATAACATGCAGTGTTGAATGATGGTTTGCAGAAACATTCAACGCCAACATTTGGTAATTGGGTATGGAAAAGTACTGTGTGATGGACTTCGTCTTTTCATAGGATATGTTGACAATAAAAGGACATATGTGTGTATGTGCAGCTGCTTGTCCCTTTAAATCCAAAGTGATGAAGACACAGAAGAATAGACAGATTTACTTTTTGTTTTTACATATGATCCTCTAAATTATTATGATGCCTCCGCAGCATCATAATAATTTATTGTTAAACAAACTCACAGAGAGCCTCTCGGTTACTGTTAGTGACAGCAACTGCTCTTGCCATAGAGATAAACACCATATATGGCAAACTTCACAGGCATTCTCAGCGAATGTACACAGATGTTGAAATCTTCAATTTGATAATGCATTCTTTGTTACATACCCTGGAAAGTCTCACGTCCCACGGGGCTTCTGGGCTGAGCTAATGATAAACTCTACTGGCTTGAGGGGAACATGTATTTCTCATTTTTTCCCCTGTAATACAGTAAATCGTGAAGTTGAGAGATACTCTGAGCTGTGATTTCTCTGTCTCAGTGATGCTAATTAAACCATGACTCTTCAGGCCAAGAAGCCCCCGAGGCTACATCTTCCATTACTACCCTAAGTATAGCTAAATCCACACACATGCTAAACTAACAGCTCTCCACTCACAAGTAGAACTTGTACACTGAATAAAACTAAGACAATTATAGGAGACAGGCTTCATAGTGTTCTGTAGTGCATAATACTGATGAATACTCAAATGGCTTGTTAGTTAAAAGAACACGGTCGTTGAATTCAAGCACTTGGTGAAACTTGTTTAACCATAGAGCACATGTACAGTAGAGGCAGTGGTTTTTTGCGAGCCTCTATGAACTTGGCTACTCTGCCTCTCGAGGGATCACTTACACACTTCAAAAGAGAAGAGAGGCAGATTGTGACCTTGCTACATGAAGGCTCATTGACCAAAAGCTACTCACTAACATCTTCATTCCCCAAAGTCCTGTTACCCCGAGGAAGACTCCAATCAAAGAGGCACAGGCCGGTCGGGAAAAAACGCAAACAGGAAAAATTTCGGTAGGGCTTTCTGGATTTTTTTTTTTTATCACTTTTAGCACATCTTGACTTTTACTGTGAGGCAGTGGTTTAATGGCACCAGGAGCCAGTCATCTGATTTACAAACCAACAGGCCGAGCCCCGTTGGAAATTAACGGATTATCTTGTTCACTGGTCCGATTCACAACTGTGATTACTTCACACTTCCAACCATTAGACTTTACAGCCATGTTAACCTGGTTAAGGCAGGAAGGAAATCGCATTGTAAAAAAATCTCATTCTTCACAGTGTGATCTTATCAGAATGAATAAGTGTATATTTTTTTCACAAACAGCTAGCAACACAGCCGGTGGCATTACTCCAACCTTTTACAGAGAAATCTATAGCTAACAGAGAAGTGCTGGTTGCTATTTTTCAGTGTTTAAGCATTTATATACAGTAGAAACAGAGCAACACATACTGTATATGCTCTGAATGAAAAACAGTACTATTCTTTTCTATATGGCAAAAACATCACACAGAACAAAATGCAACAGGAAAGGAGGGAAAGGCCTAATTTGTTTGAATGAGCCTAAAATCATTCCATGCAGTTACACAGAAAAGAATGCAAATGCACTTGTAGAGTTCAAAAGCGAAATCTGTTTTGGTTCACAGGGAAAGCCAGGGCCATCTGTTGTTCTATTTATCGTTTCCTACACATTAAACTGATTAAAAGTTCAAATGGAACTATAATTGAAAATACCCAAGTGAACAGAAAAAGGATGTTTGCCTGTAACCACTGCCAGCTTTTCGCCGAAGCATTCTGAAGCCTTCTGCGGTATCGACTGCAAGTCTCAAAGAAGGTCACTTCTCCAACACAGGCCAGACAAAAGGTGAAATGAGACAACTGAAGCAATCTTAGGTCAATATGAAATAGAAATCTCTCAGCTATACTGTAATAAAGTTACTGAAGTGCAGTAGTGAAGCCATAAAGGGGAACTTTTACAAGGAAAGAGCTGTCTAGGAGATTGGTTCGCCCACTGGCAAACAATGGCTTCTGAGAGCTAAGGTGGCATGGTCAGTACTGTACCACGGAGCTGAATTCAGGCATTTGCTTTTAAAAGTAAGCTTGCTTTTACAAGGAATTAATTATTACTTAGCTTTTATGTATGTGACAAAATATATTGCTATCAAAAGGTGTCTTTGAACCCTGATATGTTCTTAAAGTCACCTTAAAGAAGTTTAAAGAGATGAAATGAGAATATCACTTTCATGTACAAATGCAGCTATGTGATGCTCAGCTGTTTCATGGCTGCTCTGTCAAAGCACATTAGAGTTTAGATGTTTTGTGCAGCGTTTTACACATATTTATTGTATAATTTAGCAAGATGTGTTGGGTATTTTACTTTGATGAGTTAGTATGAGGAATAACAGGGACAACAAATTAATTTGCTTAAGAAAAAAAAGAATTACAGAGGGCAAACCACCTGTTGCCTGACATGCAGAGACACTGAGTATCACAATATTTTTGTGTGGCAATATCGTATTGCAACCCAGTGCAAAGTATTGTTTTTTTTTAAATATAAATTATTACTATTACAAATACAAATTAACTTAAGGTAGCCTACTAGAATATTTAAAACATGTTTTTCAGTCCACAACATACATTTTACAGCAAATAAAATGATTAAATTGAGATGAACAGACTGAAAACTTCATCATATTCAATAAAGCTGATGTTTACAAAGTTTTCCTTTGGGGGCATAATTTACAGTTAAAAAAAGGGTAATAAACCATAATATATCGCAATATTGCAACACGTTTAAAATTACAATAATATTGTATCGTGACTTCAGTATCATGATAATATCGTATTGTGGTAATTCCCACCCCTACAGTGTACATTGTGTTGTCATTACAGTAATTGTTACATGCTGTGTCAGAAACTGCTGCACAGAATGTTATCACATAAAGATCTCACAAAATAAGGTCTGGGGTGAGATTTTCCTTCTGTAGTTTCAAAATGAAACAGTGAAAAAAAAAGTTGGGATTTTATTTAAAAAGTAATGTTAAGACAAAATACTCATTTCCAATTGAATATCAAAACTCACTTTACTGTTGTGTTATATTACAGATGGGGTGGCTTCATGTTTATATTTCACTTTCATTTTTGTATTGAACTTACATGACATCTAGATGGTGACTTTGTTATAACATTTATCATAGCATTTTTTAATGTATTTTTCTTTTGGTAATAGCAAACTTGTAGATATAAACAACCCTGCCTCCTAGAAATTATGTTTGTTTCTTAATGAACTGCTTACTTTCAGGAATCAAATGCTACATTGATATAGGCTTTGCAAGGAGGTGGCTGGGGACGATGGCAGGCACACAAAGTGCAAGACTTTGACACCATGACCCCAGGATTGCATCAAGACTCTTGTCTTCGGTTTTGGTAACAAAGGCACTATGGTTTAGTTTATGGAAAAAACAGTGATTTTAGTTAAAAGTTAATAAAAAAGGTAATAAAAAATAATGGTGACGTCACTACGACTGGATACTGTATTGAAAGATTGCCTATTTTGGCGGTAATCGACTGAAATACGTTGTCAATACGTTCAGTATCAACATTTTTGATGCCATTTTTTCCAGATACGTTAATTAGCAACATTTTCTCATTATGCTAACAGAAAATGTAATTCCCTTGGCATTATATTTTCCTCAGCATGTATTTGCTGTTTAAAATTAGCTGTATGCAAACAGAATTTCTAGGAGACAGGACTGAAATAACAGACATTCATTTTATCGGAGCTTGAAAGGTTTTTAAAAAATCCATTATATTCAATATTTTCATCTTATTTTTGTGCAATTTGCATCATTGTTACTGGTATTTGGCTCTATTTGTTTCTTGAAAATGGCCATTTAAGCTATAGAGGCCAAGCATTTCAGTGAAACATGCTTTAATAAAACTGTAGTCTGTGTTCCTCCTTTTAACCACTTAGAAGACACAAAATGAAAGATGGTAAGATGGTAAACACACTAAAATGGTCACAGGCTAATATAATCTCTCACTCCATAGCGTTATCTAAATCCAATAACTCTCTTGTTCTAAAAATTAACCAATCAAAAGCAGGAGCTGTTTGTGGTTGAAATTATTCTACACTGAAAATACAGATCCAAAATTTGAATTATTTAGAAATATGTCTCTTCTGCTTAAACTGTGACACAATATATCATCATGCATGTTATAGCAGGGCAGTACTGTGATTGCCTCAGCAGTGTCATCGTTATGAATGCCTCTGGATGAGAGCTGTCATTGAAAACGACTGTAAACCTCCGTGAGGCAGGTGGATGAGAGAGTGGCAGCCTTCAAAGAGTTCAGTGCTTTGACAGAAACGAGTCAAGAAAGAAAGAAGAGCTGTGCAATGGAAATTATTCCAGAGTATTCCTTAATAGATTATAAAGTGAAGGAAAGAAAAAAAGGTTAATCTGTCGCACAAAGCAATTGTGAAAAACAAATGAGATAATGAATAGAAACTGAGAGGTAGGCATTTCAAATATGTCTATTCTCTTTGTTTAACTGACACCTTTCTACCGTTATAAATTCATTTCTCTGGTAAGCTGAGAAGAAGAGAATTTTACAGCACAAAACAGAAATGAGAATAAACAGACACAACAAATGCATTCCCCACATTTCATTAAGTCGACCTCAATACGCAGTTTAAAGCAATGATTGTTCTACATTGTGCTGCATTTGCATGTACAGAGTTCAACCAATTAAAAGCTAATTAATTAGACACAATTCTATTAAGAAACAAATCCCACTCATCAATATACACAACCTAGGGTCAGCCATTGCTCAAATGTGAATTGGCTCGTTGCACCACATGGACTAGAGAATAGCACAATAGCACTATTGGAGCTCACAATAAACAGTTTGGCACAGATATATTTGTTGGAGCACGAACTCATCAGTGCTGATAGATTTTACTTCCCTGGATAGATAGCGGGACCAGGAGGTGTCGCTTGGACATGTAGCTTTCTCTCAAATTAAACTCACTATTAGGGAAGAGGCCAGGTGTTCACTATCACAGCTCGCAAATGCTCATATATTACTGTAAACACAATACGGCAATCATACTGTACTCTAATTATCAGAGCAAATATTTAATGCTAGTACTTCACTGGCTAAATATTATATAATATCTGATATGGGAATCATGATGACACAAATGTGTGCTTGTAATTCTGCATTCTAGCTATTGTGTCAGCATTATGAAGTTATTATATCCACGAATCCTGCACCGCTTTGCAACAACAAAATAAATAAAAATGCAAATGCCAAACTTGACTGCATCCGTTTTAATATGAGACAGGGAGTCTGGACGTCCTCCACCAGAAAATTTTGAGTGTCAGTTACTTTAATTCCTGTATTCTGATGAATTTTTATGCACCAATTTGTGTCTTTTCTGTTTTACTCTATGGTGTAAATGTCTTTCATTCTGCCAAAATAAAAGTCCTCTGCTACTTTCATGTTTTTACTGGGGGGGACAAATGGATATGTTCTAAATACTGAGAGGGACATGTCCTCTGAGTCCCCCCTGAAATCTACAACTATGTTTAAACAACTAGAATTTACACATAATGTTATAATGTGACTGGTGACCTTTCATGGCACCCTATCAAGCTATTGACTCCTCACTAATGCAAATAAGTATGTACTAGAAAATAAGAAATTAGAAATTGTATTGCTTTAATAAGCCAAATTTCACTGCCTGTTCTTTCTGCAAACCCTTTAAGCAAAAAAATATGGCCATCATGGTGGGAATATAAACCAGTACTAGCTACTGCAACTACAGTATTAACATCCAATTCATATTTTATAATATACAAAACACTTGTGACAAATACTGTATATGTTTGATGCAAACTGAGCTTAAAAAAAGCTTTTTGTGGCAAAAATAGTACTAAGCCTAATAGTAGAAGTGCTCCATGGCCTATGATTACAAGGCTTGGATGAAATCTTTGCTTGATTTTTCACACTGGTTGAATGTCTGTCTTCCATGTGCCAGCTTTCCGTCCATTACAATGAATGCTTAAAAGAGGAAAGTAGGCAAACGGCCTGCTGGCTGAAATATGCAATAAAAAAAAAAAAAAAACAACTACTCCACAGTTTATTTGCTATGTTTTGCCTCTCTTACAGGTTATGTGCATACTGTTAAATAAATCTGCCTCTGGCTAGTGCGAGTTCCCTTGATGAATTGTGAACGGCCGACAGTGAAGAGTCTAAGTATACTGGTCCACTTTGTACAAGGCAATTCGTACAGCCTTGCTCATTTGGGTATGCATGAAATAACAATATCCTACTGGGAGCATTCTGAGTTTCAAACATTTGGGGTCAACTACACGAGCAGATTCCACATGTGCAGCCCGTGGCCACTGAGGTCTGGAATCTACCTCCCTCCTGGCTGGGTGACGTTGCATGTTCTATTTCCAGACCGAGGGTTGAAGTGAGGCTGCAGGGAGTGTAACACTGACCCACATGACCTGTGACCTAGAAAAGCTGCCTGAAGCTCTGCACACTAAAAACTCCTCACTCCTTTGCTACAGCCTTTCAAAGGCAAACAAAACCTTTGCACATAGCATGTGTCTTTTCATGCCAAATGATTTGCATCCTTTTTATTCACATCTTTGACTTGTTGTCAATGTATTCCATGCTGTTGTGGAGCCTGATGCTCGCTCTCTGAAGTCTCAAGTGGGAAGAGAGAAAGGAAGTCGAAGAGGCAAAACTGCTTTACTTTCAGGCGCGGTGTCTACAGGCCACATGTCTCCAGTCATCTGTCACTAGTTTACATACATACTATGACACTTCCTCTCTCTGTGGGAACCCGTTGTCACCACTTGGCCGCCAGCAGAGGCTGACTGGGTGCTAGATGGGTCTCCCCCAGGTACCTCTAGGGAGCCACATTAGGCCTAACTGACAGACTGACAGGAACACGCAGACACACACAGACAAGGCACACACACATACAGTCCGTCCCTCGCCCAAGCACTCACTCCTCCTACAGTACGCCAGCTCACATGCTCCCCAGGCATGGCACACTTTGCATAAAGCAGTGACTTTGCTCTACATCAATTTTTTTTCAGACACAAAATTATTTTTCACCCCTCTAGCCTCTCCATGCTACATGGAAGTTTTGAAATGAATAATGGAAACAACAGAGCTGAAGACTCATGGGATCCATTTAAAGATGTGGGAGAGGCGATGCAGTCAGGGTTTGGACTGCAGAAACATCACGCTCCAAGTAAATGAATCTACTATTGTTCTGTGCAGTATAGAAATGCTGCTATAAACCCTGTGCAGGCGTATTAAAGCCAACAATGACATAATGTTACTACATTTTCCTTTAAATCAGGGTGAAAAATAAAACAATAAAAATATACTTTTAGTTTTTATTCACCCTAGGAAAGAAATGATCTGTGGCCAAACTGAGCTGGCGGCAACAACCAGCTAAAAACTTAAAAACATTCAGTCCACTGATTTCTGCAGACGTAATACTAGACTGCACACTAGAATCACACCTTTTTACACAGAACATAAGCTCTTGTTTATTGCACACAACATCCTAGACAGCGCAACCGCACAAATGGCTTGATTTCCTTTTGTTAAAGTGGGAGTTTATACTATGTTTAGCGTTTCTCAGCAAAACCTTCGTTTGGTATTTCCACCTTGCCTCCCTAGATACTTGGAGTGGAAGCGAGTGAGCGAGCATGGGGCAGTCCGCTGTAACAGCTATTTTAGACCATGCAAAGTCAACACGACTCCCTGAGGTGATTTCCTGATAATGAACACAAAAGAAGTGTCAGCCCTCATAAAGCTCTGTGATGATGCTCAACTCTTGAGCGCTCTTTTTTTTTGCACTCTTATTTTTCTGATTTAAATTAATCTAATTCCGTGTGGACTCTAAGAGGGACTGTCAAATAGGCCACACGCCAGGCAGCAAGACTTCTAGTGACTATTAACTTACAGATAGCAAGCAAGAGAAAAAAAGAAACATCTTTATGAATTTAAAAATGTCTACATGCGTTAATCTACCAGTCACATTGTCTTATTGTTTCATATTTAATTATTTCTACAGAAACCTTGAGCAGCTAACCTCCACCTCCACTTCTAACAGCTGCCTTATAGAAACCTAATTTGTGCTTTATGCAGTTAAATAACACAGCACCCTACACCATAATAAGCCGGGCACTATAACAACAATCCATAACATCACAAGCTATCCCCAAATTTCCAGTCGCCCTGCCTCACTTCTGTGCATGCTGCTGTGGTCACGTCACAGTGTCACTGCAGACACCCGCTGCCTTGCCGCAGCCTGACACCTTAAACCTTTATGGCAGCGTATACTCACCCCTCTATCCCCTCTTCCCTTCCCCCTCCCCTCCACGCCATCAGGCAGACCTCAACCCATCCTCTCCCGTCCCTGGCACTCAAAGCCCCCTCTGCCAGCACCTGGCACCGTGCCAACCTGTCAGCCACCCGGCTCCACCGAGGATGAATGAATCGCTGAGAACTTTTGCGAAAACCACTGATAGCTCACATCTCGTCTGATCATCGTTTCAGCTAATTGTCTCAAATATCAATTTGAGACAATTAGCATGGGATGTGATGAATGGGATGAGGAAAAACAGTCGATTAACATTTATATTCAAAGCAAATCCTTGCATGCTCTTGAATATAAATATCAAAGTTAATTCAAGCATTATTTCAGCACATGGATTATAAGACTATTACACTGTCATACAATGTGAAAGTAAAATGGTTGACACACAGCGTTATTCTGTTGGACAAATGTATTCAAACTCAAATTTTTTTCTTACAGTTACATATTTTATCTCTGATTAAATTTAGAGCGAGCTACACTTTTGTAGAATCAAAGCAGCTGGATCACAGCCTCTTGGTGTTATCATAATTAAGGGGTTATATTGATTAAGACAGGTCAGCATCAAGACAAAATTTGAGAGTTTGAATTTTAAAAAGTACACTTCAAATACTTCGATTTACATATAATGAAGCTGACAAAAGTGGTGTGGTGAAAAAGTACTTAAAGCTTCTCGTGTTGCATTGGGTTTTCAGTCCAGATAGAATGGCGGCCTCGATTGCCAGATTAGTCAGACACTGTTTTGTGAGAACACAAGAGGAATTTCAATACAGCAAAAATATTGAGTTTTCTCTTATCCTCTTGTGAAAGGCTTGCTGCTCTCTCACAATACAAAACTCCCCAACTGCATGCAATAAAAAAAAAAAAAAAACACCTTGGAAGAAGGACAGGAAAAAACACCTCTCTTCACCAAGGTTATTCAATGATAAGCAACAGTACTCAGGCACACAATGACAGCTCAAAGTGCCAGCTATATTCAAAAATCATGGAATTGTAGATTTTGTTAATCATAGTCCTTGGGGTTGAACATTCACTGCCTGAGAGTAACAATAAATAATCTAGTCAAAGACATAATTTAAAGATATGGAAGCAGATTCAGTCATAATGTCATATGATTTGTTATAGTTACATAAAATGTTCATACTATCATCCTAAAGCTGTCTACTGCCACTCCATTCTGACTTTGCTCATAAAGCAAGCTACAAATGACGCTCTCAGCTGCAATAAATCATTTAAGGGTATGTAAAGAAGGTTACATTAACAACACAAGAACTGTGAAAAAATCCTCTTTTTTTCCGAGATGCACACATTCTGCACGACTTAGAGCCAGGCAACACTCCAGGCATAATCTATCTTTGCTGAACTCACGATAGGAAAACCTCCAATCTTTATGGCCACTAAAAAAAAAAAAAATCAAGAATTTAGCATGTCTAATTAAAATGTAAACAGTGTAATGAGGACATCAGTGATTTAGGCAAACGTCTCTCTGGCTGCCACTGGGGGTATGATAATTACAGAGGCAAATCTATGAATGCACATGAATCTCCTACAAGTCCAGATTAAAAGCCTTAGTGCTAAACCTAGTTTAGTACACCTGGGGATTGTCTATTCTAGCCAATCCCCAACAGGCGCGGAGCTGCCTCGTCTCCTTATGAGTGCACAGACACCTCATGCGAAGGAGATGAAACAAAGCCTGTGTTTCAATGTGTTGGCGAAATGAGGAGAACAAGGAGTTTAAAGCAACAAATGCCACACTCCATGTAAATAATATGCCTGGCATGTATGGCCTGAATAAACCAGCTTTACCACATGACTTATGGATGTGTTGCAGTTATAATCAGTCACTTAGAAAAGCATAAGCTCTATAAGCACTTGTGCATTATGGTATGGATCATATAAACATAGGATGTATGTATGAAAAAAAAGAAAGATAAATAGAGAACAAGGCATTGTGTCCTCCCTTAAACTGGACTGGAAAAAAACATGCACAAAGAGAGACAGACAGGCACACACACACAGTACGTGCACAAAGGCATGCACTTGCACAATCCTTAAAAACATTGAAATGATAAAATATGTGCAACAACACAACCACAGAAAGTGATGTGAGCAATATTAGATTAAATATCCACTTGGTTCCTAACATGCAACCTGTGTTGTTTTATCCACTAGAGTCTTTTAAACCAAACTGTAAGTATTCTGTTTGAATACGAGGAACAAATAACACAACAGGCCTGTAGCTAGGAGACATATGAAGGGTTAGTACAAGCAGCCAATGGTAGGCACATGCATTTTAGAAAATGTCCATGCCATATGCTGTCACTCAGAGGAAAAAAAAACAAGTCTGAGCAGACAGTCGCTGTGTCTAAATGAGATGGTAGGAAGAGGAGGAGGAGGAGGAGGCGGAGGGGAGAGAAAGGGAGGATGTCAAGGATTCATGGTCCTTCATCTTTGCAGTAGAGCAAACACGTCCCTCAGTATAGCAACAGACAGCTGCCTCCACTTTCTAATGCAGTCCAACTTAGATCACTGCAAGAATTGTCAGCGTAGAGAGAAACACACAAAGATAACATAGCAAGCTGCCATGAGGGAAACGACAGAGATGTGGATACAAGAGAGGGAGACGAAGAGAGAAAGAGAGGGGAGGGAGGGAGGAAGACGTGGAATACTTAGAAGAAAGACTGGAGTTTTTCCTTTTTTTTTGTCCCTTCTGCTAGCGTCTCACTCCGTTGGGGACTCCCTCGGTTTTATATAAAAAAAACGGGAAAGGCACCACTTAACATATTTGCTTTAAGATGACAATCCTGCGCTGATCTCATTCAATATAGTCGTGTGGCTGAGTGGGATTTCTTGTAGTTACTGACAAATAGATCCATCTGTAAAGATTAATATTTCATTAATTTACAGGCAGCATTGCAGACACATCCCAGGGGGTGTTTACACAGAGGCAGCTCAAGGTATTCAGGAGGTGGCTTTAATTCTCATCATTAGTGCACATACTGTATATAAAGTGTCTGTCCTGTAGTATACCACCTCCTTTAATAATGCTTTAAGTCATGCTGTCAATTTTAGTGATTGGATCGCTGATAGTGCTACACACTTCAGATTATGGACAGAACGTTTATAGCAGCTAAATTGCTTCACACAGACACATTAAGTAACCTGACAATGAATCAAGATATGCTGTGTGTTATATTGGTAACAACAGCAGACAACACAAACACTGAATTTCTGCAATTTGATTTATGAGGTGCAGTTATTAACAAAAATAAATAGGAGCTTGAGCAGCATTTTTCTAAAAATAATAATAATAATTTTGAAATTTAAAGATTAGTTTAGAAATCTGATTTTCTTAAATATAAATCTGTCTGACTACAAAAAACAAGGAGGGAACACTTCAGCAATTTCTTTGTCAATATAACGCAACTAACAATAACAAGTGTATTTCTACACCTTTGTATCGCTGGGAAATAGGTGGATGTAATTATTAACTGTAGTTTACTTCACACAACTTCTTGTTATTATTTACAGTCACTCTTCAAAGTGTGAACATGTGTGACACTCAGTAAAGAGGGTTATGAAAACAGGAGGGTCAGCATCTGTCGTCAAATTCGGCTCAGAGATCCACGTCAAGCGACAGCTTAGATTGCTATCATAAGTGCTATCCTATCAGAAATAAACAGAGCTGTCAGCTCCTTTCCATGCACACCGGAGGTGTCTGGGGTTAAGTAAGGACCTGCAAGAATCACCTAACACGCTGCAGGAGCTCAGACATGGAACCCTTCCAGGGTTTGAACTCTGATAAATATCACCAGGTTGTACTTGATAATTAAGAGAGAATGGAGGGAACGGTTTGATGAAAGCAAAAGGATTGTTTTTGCTGTATAGATACGTCATAATTTTTCAACATAAACGCTTATACTGTATATTTTCAATAACATCCACAATGTATTATTGTGATTTGTCAAAGTTCTAAAGTGATGCGGATATTAGAAATATAAAATAGTACATTTAAACAGACTGCACAGGGTATTTCAGACTGCAGCTATATGCAAGCTGTAGATACAGATTTAAACATTATTAATTGCTCCAAACTATATCCCACTTTGCTCAGTATCCGTATCTGAGTAGCTCAAATCAAAGTTCTTTTGTCATAAAAAATACCCACCACACACACACGAGGGGGGTCTAAATATGAAACACATAAAAATCCGACCAACAAATTTAATACCCACTTTACAAAAACACATTACAACCAAACACTCAAACATAATGAACGTGGTAGTAATGTACATTTTTTTTCCCCACTGAGTGACGGATGGTGCAATGCTGTTATTTTTTTGAAGAGGAATGAAAACATACTTCAGCTCACTGCTGATGATGTTAATTTCCTCTCAAAGGAAAACATGCAAATGAAATGTGTGAACACAATTAAGTAAATTGTTCTATGGAGGTGGGAACGGTTCGTTTAGGACAAAGTGTTTGCAAAAGGGAGACAGCACACAACTTGTTACACCTCCTGACTTTGTGTCCATGCTGAGATCCATTTACTGGTTTGTCACAAACCATTTCCACCGGAACATGAATAACAGCTATTTTTTGACGCTGCCTTTCAAATAATTTGCGAGCAAATCTGACTTAGTTCCACTAGTGAATTGTTACACAGTGTGACAAGTAAATAAAAAAGTGCATGACAACTTCCTAAATGAAACTTAAAACAAGGCCAACTGTGAAGTCGTATTATATTCCATAAGGGATTTTACAAATTAGCTATACAATGATATATATTGTCAACATATTATAGCATTGCTGTAGTACATGTATTTTTATTGCACTGCTTAGTTTCCCATCATCTTTTAAATCTATAATTACTGAACAGCAGCTTTAGGTCATATATGATGGTGCCAGATAATAACTGTGATGCTGTATGTATTGTTCTAAGCAGTTTTCATTTAAACAACAGACATCTCACTAGAGATAGTCGTTTTTTAAACATTTGCAAAAGATCCTGAGCTTCAGCCATGTCATAAATTTTAGAATAAATGACATTTTAAAGCTGTCATGATAACATCATTTTAAATTCTTAATATTTAATTTATGGCTAATAAATGTCACAATAGCAGACTATGTCTCCACATCAGAAAATGTAAAAAAAAAAGAAAAGAAAAAAGTGTGTTTGAGATCTGATCTCTTCATGGAAATTTGCAACATTTGTGTTTAGGGATAAATTCACATCTATTGTCTATTAGACAAAAATATTCATATTGGTGAAGTTATGCATGCAAAAATATGAAAGCAGTGCAATGAGAAAGAAATCTGCACATTAAGAATGTCAGAAACAGAAACTAAAACCAAATTAAATTGGGGGCAAATTCTTTAACCTTCACAGAATACTTTGAGCCTAATTGATAATGCCACTTGTATGAAATTAATCACATTATTGTGCTCTAATCTCTGTACTGTGCTCATGTAATATTATTATTATTATTATTTTAACCTAAATTAAGTAAACTTTTGAAGATGAACCAAACATGCACAAAGATTAAAAAAATGCATTGCTGCAATAACAGCTTCTACTCAAATATGACAAATATGAAATCATGACAATAATATTAATGATAATTCCAAAATGAACATACCATAAATACTGGTGCTAGTGATCATGTCTTCAAGCCTAAAAACAAGAGGAGAGGGAAAACAGCAGAAACGGAATTTTCACGAGGAGGAATTCCAAAGGTTGCTTCTCATTACAGGCACTTTTTTCCTCAGATATCGGATTTCACAAGTTTCAAAAACGCACGGTCCCTTGTTTCTTTCCTCAGGTATTCATTTAGGTCGTGTGACAAAGGACAATGCAAACCAAAGGGAAACGGAACATGCGAGTGAAATGAAATACTAATTTGAAATAAACAGCCCTGGACGGAGACGCAGAGAGCCACACAGGCACGGCTGGAGCCTGTCACTTCTTGCGCGAGTTGAAACGAGAGAATAGGAAGCATGTGAGAGACTGTAGATGACATAAAACACACATTCTTCATGCCGCCTATTAGAGGAAGAGGCTAAACCAGCGTGATGCCCCCCTCCCTTTACTTTTAAAATAGATTACTTGCCAGCAGTTGTCCCACTAAGAGCGCAATGACAACCCATCTATTAACCTCCCGCCTGCGGTTATCGCGGCAAGTTTTATTCAGGCTGACATGCAAAAACTTCTCGTTGCAGGAAAGTTATTTAGGAGACTACTTCCAGACGTGTATGTAACCATGTCCTGGAAGTACAGTGAGGAAATCATCAAATGCAAACTGGGTCTAATCCCGGAACTTTAAAGCGTTTATTTTCTCTTTCCTTGGACGATGACAAGTCATGCAGCTTGTGTAAACGCAGAATGAGTGGCCACAGACTGCGCTGCAGTTCTGTGATGCGCGACACAGTCTCTCGGCGAGCGTTTGCGCGTACAGGGCTGCTCCGTTTCTCTTTTTTAATTGTCAACATCGCTGATAGACAGGATAAGACTTACCTGTGTAGGTGCCAGGGCAGCGTCAGGGTTTATAGTACCATCGATCCGGTGAGTGCGCAGATGAATGGCTCGCGGAGGTTAAGCGCGGCTGCTCGCGATTTGAAACCATTCCAAGTTAGTGAGGGGAAGACTGACCACAGCCTCTGCCATGTTGGAATTCCAAACCCTGGACAGCTGCTCCGCTGACTGAAGGCAGCACGCTGCACACTGCGCATGATCTGTGCGGCGGGAGCCAAATTCAAAGAGAATCAACCTTAATAAGCAGCACTTCACAAGCAGCCTATCATGACAACATCTCGCTATAGGCTCTCTCATGTATTAACAGTTTAATTGTACTGTCTGCACGCACTACTGGGGGACTGCCTTCCAGTGCCCTGCCCTGTATAGTCCATCTGCACTGCTTGGCACTAACTGAGGTGCATCATGTGCGTATTTCTTTCTTTAAGAGCCTGTACATTTAAGACACATTCCTCTCATTCATCTGTGAATATGATGTGCTCTTACAGAGGGTTGGGCAGCTTTTCTATACATTGTTGAACATCACTTCAGTTCTGTAGATCTGTCAATAATGACTTTATACTAATCTTTGCCAACTGCATACAGCCTATTTTTCTGTGCTGGTGCCATCATCTGCTCTCATCACAGGGGTCAATACAGTTGCATATTAATCTGACTTTGCAAACTATAATAAAGAAATGGTTCCACAGATGGAAATACATTATTTGCTTTCTTGCCAAGAGATAAATGAGCAACGCATTCTCACCCTTGACCTCGTCACATATTGTCGTTTGGTCATAGACTTTCCACGTCCACATATGATGTGCAAGGTACCCTGGGTGTGTTGGTTGTTGACATTCTGGGACACTGTGTCAAGTTCTGCCTGTTACATGCATTGTCTTCTTTCAAAATACTGTTTTCACAGGAAATTTTACATTAACATACAGTCTCTTTTAAAAATAAATGCACTACATCGGTACAACACTGCAAATTTATGTGTTTTTCCTTCAACAACAAACAAACGTGGTTAGGTTTAAGCAAGAAAAACACATGGTTAGGTTTAGGCAACAAAAACATGCAGTTAGGTTTAGGCAACTCAAGCATGTGGTTAGATTTCAGCAACAAAAACACATGGTTGGGTTTAGGCAACAAAATCACTTGGTTAGGTTTAGGCAACAAAAACATGTGGTAAGGTGTAGGCAACAAAAGCATGTGGTTAGATTTCAGCAACAAAAACACATGGTTAGGTTTAGGCAAGAAAGGAAGGATGCCTTTTTTTGTTAGTTTCTGATACCGCAAGTCACTGCCCAAGCACCGGATGCCGATGACTGGGCTTATAAAAACAGACTTTACGGGAGAAACTTTGACCCATGCTTATGAGTATTTTGGGGACAGGAATTTGGTGACGCAGATGGTGAGGTGGTAGTCTGATTGTAGAAATTGTTGAATATTTTTTGGCTCACACCGTTTTTTGCTTTTGTCCGTATACACATTTTTAGTGTTGATCCTACACGTTGTTTTATATATGAGACCCCAGGACTGAAAAGTGAGGCCAGTGCAAAAATGCCTAAAACCTGCATTCTTTCTTTATCTTTATAGAGTAGTCCAGGAATGACCCAGAAATAAGTTAGCATTTTAGCACTCACAGCTACCTTGTCTTGAAGTCTGTATGCTTTTTGAATGGGTTTTTGGTCAGATGTGTTTGGGTGTTTTGTTCTAAAATGTACAGCACAGCTCTTGTTTATCCAGCTCTTACATGTGTTCAAAAAGACAGTTGCTAACACGTGGCTAAATGAGACTACAGGATGTCATCATGCCGAATTCGTCTTTAAAGCCTCATGGTGGTGGTGACGTAAAAGGTATGCAACCGTGGTGTAGTATATTTATAGCATAACGTTAGCTTTTTACCTCTGGCGATTGCATTTATGCTTCAAAAATCATAGCAGTGGTGTTCATATGTGAAGAGGCTACCTTGTGAATGACAAGTTGTTACCACAGGGTTCTTTGTCAGTTCCTCCACAACAGCACCCTCTCGACCAAATATGATCATAAGAAAATGGCGACGGCCAAAATGCCAAAGTCGAGGCTGCAGAATGGTACCCTAAAAACCAAAGGGTGATGTCAGGGAGGTTATGTCCACTTCTTTCATACAGTCTGAGGAAACTGGAAGCTATGGCAGTTGCCTGGCAACCTCACAGTAAAAAAAAAAAATCTAGCCAAGAAATAGTTCTTCACATAACCCCCCCTCCAAAAAAAACCCTACAATAAAACCACAATTTGACATTTATACTATTATTTTTTTGTGTGGTGTAAACAAACAAGACACTGGTGGCGCTGGTAGGCGGCTTTAATTACCTTCAGAAGAGCCAGTGTTTGTGTTAAGCTAACCAGCAGCTAGCTGTAGCTTCAGATTTACCAGGTGAATGCAAAAGCAATGGTAATGTCATATCTTCCAAAATATCAAAGAACAATTTTCTCCAGAAAGCTTGATTTTATTTAAAAAATAAAAAAAATCCTCCTTTACTGATTGACACACATTTTTGCAGGTTATTCTCCAGTGTCTCTCTGTTATCTGCACATGGCCTTGAAAGGGGTAGGCTGATCTCCTCTCCTTTGGGGGAGCGTTGCTCGAAGACCCTGGTTAGACACATGATATGAGGATCGGCACAAAAAGTCCCATTATGCCCTCTCATATCCATACCCAAGGCCCTCGGAGTGATGCATCGATTCAGCCTTCAGTACTCCCTTGACTGCACCATGCTAATTCCAACTGCATGAGCTCTTCTGAGAAATCCTACCCAAAAGGCAGGACACAGAGTGGCCACTGAGCTGCTCTGGACAATGACAGTTTAAGCTCATACGCTCCAGTATCTTTTACTGCTGCTGCCCTTGTTAATGTTTCTTTTTTCATCAATTTAGAGACAACAGCAATGCAGATTGTATCAAAACTATCCAAGATGTCACCACACAAAAAAGAGAGAAGCAGAGAAAATGATCATAATAACAGTATGTGCTTGATTTCATTTGCTGCGCTGCTGATTACACGAGGATTCTAGTGCTCATCATGGAATAATGTCCTGTTAATACTGAGCTGACTCAACCAGAAGGCAGTGTCCACGCTTGTAGGAACAGCCTGTGAAAATCTCTGTGTGCTGTGGAGGTCACGGTGAAAACAACAGCAGTGCATTTCCAGGTGTAGCCACGTCCATTGTATCCTTCCTCATATGGGCATGTTCAGTCTGTGCCTTTGTCCTTGTGTCAGCAGGCAGGACATTCTAAATTATTTTGCTCAGCTGCCTCCCTGAACTCTTGCTACAGCACGTCAATACACACATCATGCAGACACCCGCACATACAGCTACAGGGATCACAGTTCATGTCCATCACACACTTGAATCCTCCTTGACACAGATCAAACCTTGAGGAAATAAAAAAGTTAGCCGGTTGCTATGATTTGGCGTCAGGATATTGCAGATCAAAATTTCACGTATATGGTTTTATAAATGAGTGTGTAAAATGATTGAAAGCTGCATGATTAAATTGCATTGTTGATGAATTAAAAAAAAAACAGGAGGAAGCATATCAAAGTATTTTATAGATGAATATCAGGTTTTATGTCTAAGTTTATTACACCTGTAATGAGGAATCATTGTTTAAAGGAATAAAAACTGAATGAATGTAAAACACATGCTGACATCTCCTTTCCTGTCCTGCACACACACACACACACACACACACACACACACACACACACACACACACACACACACTCGGTGGAATTGTTCATTTCCCCAGGAATGAGGTTAGGGGTTTACATGGCACGTGACTGCCTGTTTTTTAACCTTCTGCCTACAGACTCTTATGTCATGTGTGATCACTTCAGCGATGTTGCTGGGCGTTTATTGTTTCTGCCATGAAACACTGACTTTGGTGAAACCAGCTGCATCGAGCCTTTTTTCACAGGAGCGTGCATCTTGATGTAACAAAGGAGACTTTTATTCCCCTGATCAGTAGTTTGTGGAATTATTGACTCATTTTCACATGCACTGATTGTTGTTAAACACTGTGTAATAAAAAACAGCTTGTAGCATCAATCTTAAAGCCATGTAAAAATATATATCAAGTAATTCCACTTGCACAGCACAGTCAGGCTTTCCTTTCCCCAAACTATGTTTATATCTTTTATCATTACAGAATCCGATTTGAGGCTATTCATGGAATAATACTGTAAACGATATAATTTGCAGAGATGCTGCACTGTATCTCTGGGCTATCAGAAGCTGTGATTTTCATCAGGAATTGAGATCTTTGAGTAGAAATAATACACACACAGGTGTAAGACACCGTAGTGTAGTCACAGCAATGAAACATTTAGGTGCACAAGCTATTATAGAGAAAAAGATGTGCAAAAAGTGTAAAATCACAGGCTTGATTTCCCACATTATTTCTAGATGTGTATCCAAGTCCCTGTATAGACTAGGGCTAAAATCCTAATAGGGACGAGCTTGAAGTGAATAGAGCCCACAGAGGATAAGCTACTAAATCTTGCAATAAAAGCAATGTGATTTACAGTAAATTCCACAAGGCTGACAGTGCCACAGCTGAGGGCATAAACACTCCTTTCAATGCTGCGCCTCAGTTCTGTCTGCTGTGAACTACAATCACACAGGCATGCAGCTCAGCAGCAGTGACTTTGATAAATCACCAGGAAGTCCCACTGTTGGCTTAAAACTAGAACTTGTTCAGTTGCAATTCTGCATTTGTCCCTCTTTAATGTGTATGGAAGTGGCTTTAGCAGTAATCTGTCAGTGATTGATTAGGTGTGGCCAAATCCCCTCTCCGTTCTCCTCTGCTGGCTCACTGTTCAGCCACAGCTGTGTATTTACAGAAAGATGGCTGTATTAGGGAAGAGGCTGCCTTATTTACCTGCAACATAAACATGGTTACTTCCACTCGGGCGACTCTACACACAGGATGACCACCAGTAAACAAGAAACAAGAAGTGACATGTTCTTGTTGGTGCTGAATTCATGCACCTAGTGGATAAACAAACAGGCCTACAGACCTATGACGAGTTTGTTTTGGGAAGAAGAAATCTCATCTTAAGCTGTCATCTGTGTTTGTAACAGTCAACAATCACTAGAAGTGAAGTCTAGACAGCAGAAAAAGACCCACTTATATCTTAATGCAACACAATAACCCTTCATCCTGTGAAAAGAAATCTGAAATGTATGTAACTATTAAAACATATTTATTTTGTATGTGACACAAGAGGTTGAAAAAGCAATTTAGACAGGGTGCTGGATATTGATCACACTTACCAGCAGATCCATTTTAATTAAATATTAAGAGAGTGTGCCGCATTGATAGCCACCAAGCAGCAACCGTTTCTTGCTTTTCTTTTGCCCGTCATTTTAAAAAATTATACAAACTAAAAGAGAAGACATGCTTTAATAACACTCACATGTAATTAGACTTGAAGTATTAAAGCAGGGCCAGGTTGTATCCGATGAATTTTGTATTCAAAGAATATTTTAGTTATTTTTAAAAGAAGGTCTGAGTATGAACATCCGTGCATGAATTTTAATGGAGATACTTAAATGGTAATTATTCCACTCAGGCTCAAACGTAGGTAACAAATGGAATTCAATCAGTGTCCGTGCATAATGATGGTCATTAGGAGAAAGAAAATAATAATGACATCCTATCTGCATTAAACCTGCAGACACTTTACACAATGATCCTGCAGCCATTATTGATCTCCATGGAGATAAGCAATTGTCACTTTTCAGCATTGTGCCTGAATGTTAAATACAGCTCATTTTGTTTTTCTGCAAACTATTTCAACCAACACTAAATTTTCATTTAATTTACTTCCCTACTTGAAATCCTTGGTCTCATTCCACATGATTGTAATTTTGGTTCATTGTCACAGCTGCCTCTCTTGTTACCAGTATTTTTTCCCTCTGATTCAAGGTTTCATAAGGCTCACATAAAATGAACATCAGACCTGAATATGTCTGTAGAGATAGTTTATGAGCTACTCTTGCGTGCATATGTGAGTATGCAGTATGTAATGCAATGCAGCCATCAAGAAATCAATGCACACTTTGTAAAGACTGTAGCTTCCTCTTCCTTATCACTGCATTATGTTTTGCAAAGTTAACCTGAACTGAAACGTTCATAAGCAACACAGAGAGCAAAATGTCTAGATATTTCATGTATACCCCAAAGACACAATGTCTTAGTTTCCATCTTTTTTTTGTAACTCATTATTAGTTGAATATTGTAACAGTTGCTTACACATATTGTACAGTAGGCAGCTTGTATTGAGTCTTCTCCAAGATGGCCACTTGGTTGAATAATTAAATAAGATCTCCAATCAAATGATCCATGATTTGCATGCCTTCTGTTGCCAACTAGCTCCATCTGTTTGGTTTTGAGAGCTCTGACACAGTGGCTCGTGTGAGTGAAACAGCAATAATGTAATTGTGGATGTGACAGATACACCAGATGATGCAGGGACTGTTCGAAAGTCTGGTCCAAGGCATACTGTACAGCACGGTGTCATATGGTCTGCAAGAAAGCATGACAAAAACAGTTTCATAAAGGCTTTCTACTGTCTCCTCACTGCAATTAACTTTAAAGAGCCTCTGCAGTGACAACGCTCATTCATTTCAATGCAGGCGTCCTGATGCTGGAACTGCGTTTAAAGCATCTCTTGAAGCATGCATCACAAAGTTCATGTATCTTAATTGAATAGCAGGCTTCAGAGCTTGGAGGGTGAAGGACAATAGTAGCAGGGCCAGTTTGGCTGGGTGCCAGTGGACAATGCAGAGCGGGCCTCAGCTCACAGCAGCAGGCAGAGCCCATGCCGGAGTCCACATCAGGAGAGACAGCCTCTGCTGCTTTGATGGATCTGTCATAGCAGCCAGTGTCTGCCCTCAGCTGGGGTTCAGGTATTCACCACCAATAACGTGTTACTATCGCAGGTTAGAGTCTGAGTGTATTTTCTCTTGTTTGTCTCCCTTCCCTGATGTGTCTGAAGGACAATGCAGTACTTCTGATCACTTTATTTTTAAGATAGCTTGTCAGCAGCCACCTCAAATTAGTGCTTAATTACAGATAATTTTTAGAAGTTGACATTCTGTTTCAAACTTCACGTAAGTTCCCTTTCAAGCTGAAGACACTGTTTTTCATATGACTTATAATCTCCACTAACATCATTTATTCAACTTTCTAGTTAACAATTAAACATTATTAGGGCCAACAATAAACAGCATTGGAGACGCGGTCAAAGATCTAGATGTTAAAATAGCCACTAAGACACAATTTTCTCCAGTTGTGGGCTTTTTATATTGAAGTACGTCCGCTTATTAAAACCAGTGATGCCAAGGTCATTCAATTAATGTCTCTCCCTTTTATCAGCTTCAGTAGCTCCACAGTGACTGAGTGCCACTTTGCCCATCACACTCAAGTGCTTTTGTGCCCAAGACTGAAGCCCACTATGATCACACGATGTAATTTTTAAAATTCTGGTTGATGGAAATAGGAGAGAAATAATGAAGATATTTAAAAGATTTTCTTCTCGTGTACAAACTGGGTATTATTTTAATAGGTATGGTCGTCAGTCTTATCGGTTATGATAAAATTATTCATTACCAGGTGAACTGGAGAGATAACAGGTTAGAGTGGCACCCGCTGCTTTATAACAAAGTAAGTTTTACTTTACTGTTGATTTCAGTTATGAAAACTTGAAAGCAATGGTAAACATTTAAATTATAACCCAAACTGATTATTGTACATGTCCAGCTTCTTCCTGGTTTAACTATGACCCAATGTACTTGTCATAGCTGTGTGTGCATACAGGTTTATAATACATAGACAATACCATGTGTCTCCAGAGACCTGGGACCATATCACACCCGTCTAATCTATTCATCTTATTCATGTAGGCCCTCAATCCCATCTAGTTGTAACACTAAACTTGTTTTTAAGGATGTTCTGGTGTCAGGATGTCAAAATCGTTTATGCTTGTCTAAAGGATACCAAAGGTATGAGTGTCTTTTTATTTTCAAAGTATACAGGTAATATGAAGAGAGAAAAAATGATGAGGATTCTGTTTTTGCACAAAGTTATCATGTATTTAAAAAAATAGAATTAAAGTATGAGTTAGCAATGCTATCTAAAAGGCATGAAGTTGCATATGCACAACCATTTAGTAATACAATAACAATAATTTATGGCTACTGACTTATTTGTGTTTGAGATGTGTCAGGTCTTTGGCTGTGTCTTAACACAGAATTTGAAACATAAAATATAGTAAGCAAAGGAAATGGCAAAAAAATGTGTTTTGAGAATAGCTATAACTAACTAAAACAGTAACTAATACTTCACAATCAATGTTGTTGTAATTTGCAGGTTAATCTGTGTTGAATATGTGACAGGTCTCTACAGAGCTGAGGTATGCAGGGGCGGAGCCAGACATTGTAAACATTTGGGACTCAGCCCAAACCTGGGGGGGTCGGTCTAGGGACATGCTTTTTTCCTCCCCATTTACAGCGGCTATACGCACTATTTCTCAAGCCATTTGAACAATTGCCTAAAAATCTGTACATCATTTGGGGAAAACATGATAGTTGCCAAGGCAAAAAATTATCCTGTAGAGCCTACGTCCTATTTGTGTCTAATTGATCTCCAACTGTCTTCATCAGTCTGAAAACAAAACACAGCAAATGTTAATGATGACTAATTTCACTTCTGTCACCTAAAAAGAGGGAAAAATGATGTGTTACTATTTTTATTTTTATGAATTTGGCATAAACAGCATCACTTATAGAGAAATAAAAACCTTGATTTTCCAGTTTAGTCACAAAGTTGAAGGTATTTAAAAAACCTGACGACATTTGGGGCCATTGAGAGAACATTTGGGGGCCAGTCCATACTCCACCCGGTGGAGGTATGTTTGGCAAAATACCCATGCCTTTAAGGGTTACCCATATCTCAGCCATGGAATTAGCAAGTAAAATACAATCATAACCAATCAAAATTAAAAGTAGTTAGACAAAAATCTTCTTTTTCAGGGCGCCAAAAAAGTATTGATGTTAAACTAACCAAGAATCCTTAAGACAAATAAAACATTAACACTCAACGTGGGAAACATCCCTATATATGTGCTGAGCTTCTCTCCCAGCAGCCGAGTATAGCACAGACAAATGTGAGAGGGGCTTGTGAAACACACTGCCTGCAGTTGGATTCATTTTGCAAGGCAATGCTTTTCCAAACAGCTCCAAGACTTCCTGATCGGCTGTAATCCCCGGCTTTCACACATAAGTCATTGAGAGCGATGGAGTCCCCTCTGTTTACTCACTCCAAACCAAATGATCTTTCACAAGTAGACCACTTCAGATGTGAAATGGAATTTGCCAGGCTGTTCTATCCCAAGTCTATTTCTCTGTACGCTTTACCAATTCCCAAATAGGGTTCAGTCGCTCACAGGTAATGTCTGTGAGGATTGAGCTCGGCTCCTCTGCTGTTTTAATGGCCCACGGGAAAAGGTATTTGACGGAGGTAAAGAAGTGCTCTTAAGCACATACACAGCACTGAATTTCATTTTGTTTTAGTTGCTGTAATGCATTTGTTCATTGGACAGTAGGGGATGTTTATAATAGTGTGTGAATTATTTAATATTAAAGCTGTTGTACTAAAATGACTTATATTGTTTCATTCAGATTTAATGCCAAAATTCAAACAACTAATCCAGTTAATAACCTGGAAAAAAAAGAGGACAAATATTCATATTTCAGTAAATTATTTTAACATAAAATATAATGTGAGATCATTTCTCCTTAAAACAATACATGCTTACACTGTCACACGCTTACATGTGAGAGTTTAAAGAGCGTAGCTGATGGCTTTATCTTTCCAGTGGTTGACAGTGTTACTGCTTTGGTATGTAGTTATGATAAATGGTTGTTTTAAGAGGGCTGCATTTACTTTGTAGAGTCATTATGAGAATATTATGTATGAGAAAACAGTCATTAATATTCATTATAATTGCAAACTACTGAGCTGAATGCTGATGGAGTGTGTTCGGATGCCAGCACAGGCCTGCCTTTTCTAATGTATCTCTTCATTGCATCTGTGCAGCAATAAAAGTAGGTGTTTAGGAGGGTGTCTGTAACAGGATCGGACTTTTACTCATTTTTCCACTCAATCAGTAAGCTCATGACACCCTTGTGGGAAGTAGAGATTAACATACAACGGCAATAACATGCTCCAACGGTACAAACATCACAATGATATGATATAAATTCAGAAATATGACCTATAAAATGCCTCACTCACTGTGTGTTTCACTTTTGTAGAATTCAGTGCATAAGCTGCCTCACAGTCTCCAAAGGATACAGTGTTCCTATTCCAGTTGATAAGGGCTCCAATTTTGTTTGTGTCTGGTAATTGGAGCAATGTTGAAGTGAGGAGCACTGATACATTTCCCAGTCTATGTGTGAATGAGGCTGGCTATGGAAGGGAAAGGTCAGGCCCTGGACTTGCCTTTCTCCCCCAGGGCCCTCAGCAGTAGGGGCCAGAGAACACCACAAACAATTAAACATGTTGCTTCTCAGGGTAGAGCAGCCGTACTCCTGTTGGTTAGAGAAGTTTTTACCTTAGTGGGTTGCTGTTGGTCACTCTTCAGAGCAATAATCTGCAGGTCTGAGCAATCAATACAGCCACGACAGCTTCAGCTTCCATTAGCGCGGACATCTCTGGAGTGCCTGTGCATGAGCAGAGGAGCACAGAATAGGCATCAACTAACACATCCGCACGCACACACATACACACACAGACAGATATATTCAAGCTCATGCACAGAATCACCCATTCACACATGTACACAGGCACTGACACTTGTATGTACAGCGATACACAATCCTACATGGCGCATAGACAGACATAAACACACAAATACATGTTTACAAAAACATATTTATCTTTAAGGAAACACAGCTTAATATTATTTTACTGTGTCAAATTTTTTTTGCATGTTTTACCTGTGAAAAGAATGCTAGGTTCTGATTACATTTTTGTTTCAATGGCAAAAATCTGGTGCTACAATACGTATTAGGGGTTACTATTCAATATATTGCAATAGACTGCAATTCTTCCAAATCCAATTTTAAGAAAACTGTCAATTCCCTGTATGACTCTGCCTGTTTTGTAGGCCTGTATTTTTTGTGTTTACACTAGCAATATGTTTTTAAACTGGAGTGGAGACTCGAATGGCTGATGATTATAACACTGAAGGATGTAGCAGTCGGGGGTTTAAACCCAGTACAAAATAAACCACTGCCACAAACCTTTGCATTTAAACTATGAGTAAAACTTCATAACAGTGTTTTTTAAGAATCAGTACAGTATCACAGACATAATATCGATACTCAAGTGTATTGATATTTTCTTACACCTTTATTATACACTACCAATATGCAACAGCAAATACATTTTGACGGAACTGTAATGTCACCTGAATGAACATAACTCAAACACAATTTAGAAACATTTTCATTAACTTAGCCAAGTCGCAGCATATCTGCAAAACACATGTTAAACTACAACATTTAATTTGTTTTTCTTCAATATCCAGGTTTAGGTTAGAGAAAGATCACTATCAGAAGAGGCAAGACTGATGAGACAAGAATTACAAGATGCCTTTTTAGTATTAAAGTGTGGGTTAAGCAAAAATAAATATGTGTTATGAGTTTGTCACAGAAATGCCTATTAATATTAATGCATATTATTAACCACCAAGCCAAATTTGAATGATTAAAAAAATTGCCAAGCATGTAAAATTAGGTTTTAAAAATTTGAATAAATAAGCAATATTCTCAGCTCTGAAACGCTGGGGGAGCATCAGCTGAAGGGGCCAAAACAAAGATCAAGCTGCCGCAAAGCGTCAGACTCTGATTAGCAGCTAATCCAGTGGCACAAAGCGTACACACCGCAAGCAGAAGAACTAGCGAAACGCTGCACAGTGACAGTTGTCAGCAGCTAGCTTTAGCATGACGCCCACACTCTTATTTACTTATGTATTTATTAGATTGAAAGAACTATAAAGCTTGTGGAGTGTTTCCTTACATCTATAATGGGTTTAGAATTACTGTATATCTCTGATTTTACTTTACCCACTACGACATTAAACCAAAACCACCATCTATTCCTGACCTTAACTCTCCCAAATCTACCACACACAGGACCTAAAACCTTGGTCTCATGTGTCAAAGTCCTTTACTTTCTGCAACCTTAGGTACTTCCCAGTGATTTCCATGCAGTACAAGAAGTTAGCATTTTGTTTGCTGGAGCAACGTTGCCACAAAACATGTTTCATAAAACAATTTAGAAGTATATAGATGTAAATTGTGGAGACCCTTTTATTTCTGAGTCTGAGGGCTTAATAAGAATATCTGCTTCTCTATGAATTGCTTCCAGTTCCCCAAATTTGAGTCACTAATGAAAGTCAGTAATCCACATACAATAGTACATACAAAGTTTTCTTGTTTTCTGTTTGCTTTGTTTTTACATAATATGACTTATATGTTATCAGCTGAACATCCCAACACTTGCAGATTGTAGTTGTGAACACACACAAGAAGGCTGAAGTGCGATCACAGAACCAGATTCCAACAATGTAAGGATACTGAGCAGCACCTTACTGAGAGCTATACAGTAGTCATCTGTATAGTTCCTGAATAGCAGATAATAACAATGCAGCCCTCTGGGCCTCTGAGACAGCACTGTGTGTGCTGGGGCTAGTCCATCTGTGTGCTCTCGCTTGCTTTTGAGCTAGCACAGTAATGCACTCAACAAGTGAAACACCATTGGCATATCTCCAACAAGACACGGCCCCGAGGAAAGCAGTGCTACAGTAGCCTTACAATTACGCAAACAAAGAGATACCTTGCTAAATGCTTCCTTCACAACATAGAGTAGGATTTTTTCCAATTATTCCTTGATGTGAAAAACACTAATTGGTTCCCTTGCCTATTGTTTGTCATCACCAACACCTGTAGAATTGCATGTGTCTTATTACTCAGAGCTCCTAGTCAGGTTAAGGGAAAAGCCTACCTGTACTGCCTGAACATTTCAGTTTTAGGGTACTTCCTGCTGTTAAGTGCTGAACAGGGATGATTGCTATAAAGAAATGACTGAAACTAAAAAGATATTCATCATGTAATCATATAATTTTCTATTATACTTGATTATTTTAAATTAATGAGATACAGTGAAAAAATGGGCAAAGACTTATTCTGCCTAATACAGACAAATGTGTCTTGAGTTCCCTTTTTCCTTCCCTTTATAGGTGCAATGAAGAGAGTACTGAACATCCATGCTGACAAACAGCAGAATGAATTTCCTCCTGTTTGCAAAGTCATTGCCATGATAGTAGGAGAGCAATCTTGAGTGTGAAAAAAACACTCAAGGTTGGTTTAAAAGAGAGCTGTTTTTCTTTTGCATTCTTATCATCAATAGCTTTATCGCTGTACTGACAATACGGTGCCGAATAGCCCTGTGGGAAGGTGATTCACGATCTGGATACACACCACAAAATTACATGCTTTTGTACTGCAGAGCAGATAATGATTAATAAAAAGGTTCGGCGTAGTTTAATCCAGAGCAGAAACACTTTACACATCTATTGTTGCAGAGAGGAGGTGTGACCGCAGCTTCCAGAGAAGCCAGCTCTCTATTTTATGATAATGTTATGCGCTTGTCTGTCCTTTCTTTAGACAGGAATCTGCTGAAAGGACCTGTGACTCTTGAATAGAATCTCACATGAAACATGGGGCACACTGATATTGTTGTATCATAAAAAAGAAAAAGAGAAAGGAATCAGATTTAGGTTTTAGTGATTGATAATTATCTTATCTTCCCTTTTCATCCAGTTTGCGACATATATACTGTACTTTTCATTTTGCTTGCATGAAGCAGGTTAATGTTTGTCTTGTGATTTTTTTCTTCCTGTGAGCTGTGTGCAGTCACAGTCCCCTGCAGGTTCAATTTCTCTTAATTGTTCAGTGACCTTTCTATATACCCTTAGCAATTAGCTGATGAGTTTGTCTGTGCTGTGGGTCAGTATCATTGGGTTGTAATCAACACAAACACTTTTCAGAAGAGCTTGGCTTGGCATTCAAGGACCCTTACCTTAGTACATCTTATTAATTACAAAACAATAATCAAATGGTGTTTGATGAAGGGGGGAAGATAACAAATGTTAACCTAGCTGCAGTGTACACGAGGTAAAGCGGAATCACTAGAATGAGCCCTAGAAGATTCTCATCCCTGTAATTATTTGCCACTGAGGCTGTAAATGTGTGTAATATTACATATGCTGCAGAAGATCGACTTTTTCAGCAGGCTTGTTGTTAAAAGACTTGTTGGGCACAAGAAAACAGCACATTTTACAGCTGTTGCCAAATGTCAGATAGGCCAATGTCCACATCAGGTGCCATGAGGCTCTTTGGTTTTTCTCCTTAAGAATTAGCTCATGCATTCAGCTTCCAGATGTCAGGTCAGTACGGATACTCTGCGGTGCAAAGAGCAACACTGGGCAAAACAACATTTTTTAAAACATGTGAACATGACAACAAACCAACATTATTCCCTAGAAATTGAGTTACGATACTACCCAATAGTTTCAGAGCTGTGAATTTTGAAAGAATCCTAATGCTGCAAATTGCAAGGCTTTTTATTCCAACCCAAGAATAACAATGTTCTTGTAGTCTGAGGTAAGGGAGGAGGTCGAGGGAGGTTGGAAGGAATGGGTGTGCACAAACAAGAGACACCAAAGACCATGATTAGAGCAAAGTTCTTTGGGCTTTTCCGCCTCAGTGTCAGCCTAAACTTGAAAATGGCTTAGAGGACAACAGAGGACGCACTGAACAACTCAACTCATTTTTGAGACTCATTTTTTTTCCATAGTTTTTTATTTTTCACAAAAAGACAGTTTGTTTAGTTGGAGTTTTAGGGAGTTTTTCAAGTTGATCACAGAATAAAATAAAATTAAAAAAAGCATATTGCATGTACCATTTATTAAGTTCACACACTTCACACTTCATCAGAATTTGGCTTCGTAGTAAATCAAAATAAATTGTCAGTGATTCAGAAAGTTATTAATCACAATCAGATAAATCATCAGTACATCGAAGAAATAATAAAATTTGACCACAATAAATTCTTACATGCATACATGTAGTCTACTGATCATAGGCAAACATAAACATCATAAAAACATATCATTACATATATAGTATAATTAATATTAAACAGCATAACAATGCTAATGAAAAACAATAACAAACACCACAATGTATCCTCATACAATGGCTCATATGATATCTTATGAAAAGTTATGCACACAATCTGTAGATCTTATGAATTACTGCCGTGACACTTTAATAGCGTCCCCCCCCTTAGGTTAGGTTTAGGAAAAGATGCTAATGTAGGTAACTTTACGTACGTAACCTTTTGCTCTCCCTAACTTGCTTTGAGTTGCCAAAACACAACCATAATGTAAAAAATACTGCCCATGCTTTAATTGCTAAGAGTTGATATTTACAAAAAATGATTAATACATTGAACTTTTTCCAACTTTGCTGATAAAAGTTAACATTAAAATGTAATTTCTAAGAGACAGTTCATTTGTTTTTTGAGATGTGATTATGTTTCCCTGTTAATTGTTGTCTGATTTGTTAATGTGTTCTGTGAAATTCCTTTTTTCTTTTTTTGTCTGTGTGTGTGTGAGTGTGCTTTGTCCAGTGTTGCTGTGCTCTGCACCCTGAGGCCACTGTACTGGCCCCTGGGCAGAAATAGAGAGGGAGAGAGAACAACAGACTAACAGACAACAGGCTGTACTCATTATTGTCGAAACCAGCAATTAGGTGTTTGTACAGCGATAGAGTTGACCAGCTTTATTCAAATCAAAGGTTTGGCAGTAGAATGTTAGTGATAATGGCTTCCAGATTTCCTCTTTGTGGTTCTGGACACTGATACATACAGTACTGTCACCAGGCACTCGCTTAGTCCTACTTTGAGGGCAGCCCCGTTGGGGGCGGCTGCACCAAACAACGCTGTTGTGGTCTTGGTCAGCAAGTGAGGCAGTCATTATTGCGTTACCATGGAAAAGATGTGTCACAAACAGAGTTTTAACGAGGGTGTACAGCTCAGTAAACTATTGACTGAGCTACTGTAACTGGGCCAGATTGCAGCACTGCTCCATAGCTTGTTTAATGAATTCCTTTAATACCAAATATCAGTGCCTGTCCACTACACACAAGAAAGGTAGTAGAACATTGTCATCATTATGTGTTCATATAGAGGCTACTGGTATTTAGATGCAGATGTTTATCAACATGACACACTGTGATCAAGTGCACCCGCCGCTCTCCCACCACCTGAGTTGTGATATTCCTTTAAAGCTGCAATTATCAGAAGATTAACAAGTTCATGCTGCTACGACAGGATGCTGCGAGAATGAATTTTGGTTCCAAGAGCACTTGGCTGTTTGCCATCGCTGAAGGTGACAGAAATCTTGCCGATCTTGCACGACAGTGGAGGGGGATGGACAGAGGCAGCTGGGTGGAGCTTGTGAATCTGAAAGTCATTGCTGTTTGGGCTTCCACCCTGCCCTTACTGCCCCAGTCCACCGGATCAGCTTTACTCAGCAGATTCCTCCCCGGTGGGAAACAGAGGAGAGGCGGCAGGCAGCTGAAAGCAGCCTAAGCAAGCACGTGGCTAAAGCCCCCACTGTCCTGATGCTAATTATTGATCAGATGATTAAGGCAGATGAAGAGATTTTTTTTTTTCTTTTAAAGTGAGAGCTGTGATTGTGCATCTCCGACTTGTCTAGAGAGAGAGCTGCCAAAAGATCAATACTTTCAATCACGCCAGAGAGCTCTTCTGTCAGTCACGCTGAGTAAGGTGATTACAATTGAGTCTTAAGACAATGAAGAACTTCGCGGGGCTTCCTCAGGCACACTCAGCCTCCTCGCAGGGAGTCTAATGAACTCAGACCTGCTAAATAGGCCTCCAAACCACTTCAGCGCAGATCCTGAGAGACTGGCCCTGCTGCACCGCTGCCAAACTCACCAGCTCTCACCTGTGAGCACACATGTAGACACAAAGGCACACATGGGCCAGAAGCAGCAAAACTGTAACCCCTCTGAATAAAAGACAGAGAAACAGCACTGACGACCGCTAAAACCTCTCATGGAGCCCTTACACAAACCATTCTTCCTTGTGTGTGTGGAGTTTGGAATGGGAAGCCGTGTGCTGGCAGGAGGTTACATGGTCAGAAACAGCAGGGAGACCTGACAGAATGATGGCTTTTCCTTCAGTATATTCATAGCACAGTCAACAGTCAAAGCAACCGTTGCTTTTTCTTCCTTCTTGACAAATGGATAAGTAGACGAGGAGTGTGTGTTTTCGCACACATCATTTCAAACTTGTGGCAACTGTGTTAATGTCTTTAGACAGTAGATCGAATGTTTCCAGGCAGTGTTGAACCTTTTTTAAACACGATCACTGAAGAAAAATTAAGACAATTTCTGCCTTCTAGAAAATAATTAAATGATAATGCAAGATTGGCATGTTAAAGATTAAAGCTGTAAAACTACTTTCTTTTTAATTCTCTTTTTCTTTTATACTGATGTCCACCTGTCAGAGAACAGGAGGAAGGAATTCAGCTGAAACCACAGGCTCTATTTAAAGCACTTCCATGAAAAAAGCACTCCTTCATTTTCTCAATGCAGTAAAGAAAATGTAAAGATTTAACAATGACTGACTAAATAAAGAACCCTTCAGCGAGATGCACAATTGCAGAATTTCACTTAAGACACCTTGAACGCACAGCTGAGTGAAGATCTCTGCATGACAAATAAAAACAAAGATTCAATAGTTTTGTGTTGGGGATGTTTCTCTGTCTTTAACAGGCAGCATGTAGCAGCATTCATCCCTCTGTGGCTGACACCAGCCTTTCAGGGAGCAGGTGACTTGTTAGTACTCTAAGCAACAACGGGAACAGATGTGTCCCTGACAGTGGATGGATGGTCAGGGTCCATCTGGTCAGTGCAGCCCTGGACAGGAATGATGAATACAGCTTCATCAGTGAATAGCTGTCATCAATCGCATGGCGTGGCGATGGCCGGTGACAGCCACGCGCCAGCCCCGGGGGCCCCAGGTGTGGTGAGCAGAGTGCGGGCTGGCTCTGGAATGCAGGTCAATCAGGCAAGTCCGAGCCAATGTTATACATCGCAATGTTAAGCGCATGCATTACAAAGCAGACGAAGTGCATTGCTTAGTCCGGGGTGCAAAGAATCCGCTGGTTCTTTGATGCAGGCGCGGACTGGGTCACAGATTTATTTCAACACAGGGCTGTTACTAAGCCGCCGTGCTAAGGACGAGCACCGGGCGTCTAGACAAGTCATGGCTCTACATTGTCTTCCCCGGCGGTCCCAAATGAAATGTGCTGCATCCTTGTCTGCTTCAGTGCATAGACATGGAGAGGTACTAAAACACTGACCTTGCTCTGGACCATTCTGAATATGTTATGGCTCCCGGTTCCCTTGAACTGTCACAACTTTAAATCGACCACTTCTAATGGTTTCATACACTGTGTGGTGATCATTATGCAGGATGCTCCACCTGTTCTTAGTCCTGCTTTGAAACAATAATATCTTCCTAGAAACCATACTATACATTCCTCTTATTGTTTTTATTTATTTACCGTGGTAAGAAAATACAAATGAATAATTGCAGTTAAACCTCTCTGTCCTAATGGTCAGACATGCCATGGTGGGTGTGTTCTAGGACCTCAGTGTCGGTGAAAACAGGTCGCTTCAGTCTTGGAAAAGAAATGACAAGTATACAGTACATATCTTACAAATAGACAATGTCTTCACCAAATGTATTATTTATGTAAAGTGCCAGAAAATTGGCATACATGGCATGTAATCTTTAATTATGAATAACACAAGAAGCAAAAGAGAGAAACACATACAAGAGAACATTTTATGTCAGAGGAGCATCTTAAACATTTTTTTTTTATCTCAAGCAGCCTAGAACCGGATCCCTCCTTACAGCAGCCTGACTTCTTTTTTCCTCTTCTTCTTATTTAGTTTTTTAATCAATTACAGATTAATAGTCAATTTTACACAGCTGTCACTGATGTCATTCAGACCTCAGTGTCAGGATATAAATAACCTGGCCACGTGGCACGCTATCAAGGAGAGGGCCTAAACAAAGTGCACAGATGACCTATTAGAGAGAAGCAAAGTCTAATACATATTTATTGGCACATTTCACCTCCACTCTCGCTGAGTATCAGTCTGAAACACTTTTAAGCTTTTAAAGTCTGCCGATAATCAAAGGCCAAATCAATGTTTTTTGCATACTTGTAATTACAGGTATTTCAAATAACATGAAAAATAACATTTTCATGCTCGTGAATTGACCAAAATTGAAAATTAAACCTGTTTTATCCAAGTGTTCTCAAATATTAGTGCTGAAATAAAACTTTAACAGCACAAGAAACACTAATAATGTAGATTTAGGGTTTTTTTTTTTCAGTGTTAAAATATCTGTACATAGTTTGCATATGACAAAACTGTCTGTAAGCAAGCAGTGTCAGCAGATGCTGATCCAGTGTTTTGAATGTTGGTGGTGCTTTAGCTATGACTTCAAAGCCTTCACTGTGTTTTTAAATACATTATTTTTTTCAGTATGTCTGTGTGTTCATGTAATACGTGTAAACTTTATCTGTATATCTATATGCTCTACTTACACAAAAATCTCTAAAATGCTGATTGCTGGATGTTTGATAATAATAATAACAATATATATGCTTCATTGTGTCCTCTGAAAACATTACACTTTGTCCACATGTACACTCACCTTGAACGATTTGTGAAAAAATGAACAAAATTTCCCAGAAAGCAATTTCACACTAACAGTATTATCAGGAAAAAAAAAGGTTAAAGTGATGCATTGTCATGTGTTGGTGTAATCGAGATCAATTTATTTGCATGACAGTGAAGAGGATTGCTTGTCAGTTTTTTTTTATTCCTTTGGCTTGGTTCAGGCGTTTTCTCTACGAGCAGAGAAAGGTGGTGTAAGCCAGCAGAGAGCTGGTTTTGTACATTTTTGCTGCCCTGTCGTTTTCTCAGCAGGGTGTCTCTTGGGAAAATCAAGCGGAGGGGAAGGCCATGGGGGGAGGGTCTGGCAGAAAACACACGCACACACATACACACACACAGGCATCACATCTCCAAAACACATCGAGGTGTCGGCTGTCTGATGCCGCTTACATGTGATTAAGCCTCTGCCTCTAAACAGGCTACGTCTGATGACCCTGCTGGTGTGTGTATCCAATGTGCTGTAGTGCTAGCTCTCTCCCTCTCTCCCCCCTCTGTTTCTCCCTCCTCCCCCTGCAGATGCTGCAGATGACCGTCTCAACAAGAATCACTCTCATGTTCGAAGCTACACTTTGCTTTGTGAGGCTCCCTGAAACTGACATTAATCCACTTTTTCTTCTATAGACTGACAAGAGCATGGAATGGAGGTGTCACACTTTCAGGGGGCAGTTGGGCTTTGACGGCCCTGCTAAAGCACTGCTGCTGCCTGTAACAGTCAGAGCACTGCAAATTGGAAATCCAGAGGAGATCATCTGTAAAGAACACGTCTACCGGTGGTGTAGGATACAACCGAGTCAGAGAGGGGAGATGAGAAAGAGCCGGAAAGCAAACAGACGAATAAAAGCTTTCCAGTCATTCTAGCGGAATATAACCAAGAAATTTCCACAGCGGAAAAAAAAAAAAATTCCAAACAGCACACACATTCTGCTTACAATTTTCCCATGAGACATTACCACAAGAATGTAACATAATACAGGTAACATAATGTGTCATGTGTGGCCATTCAGCTGTTTGTCAGAGAGTGTGTGGTTCACATCTTGCTGATCTTCAAACAAAAAACTCTCCATCTCTCTGACATCTGCTGGGATGTTGAGTTTTACCAGGCTCCCCGAGTATTTATTAGAACATGTGGGGCAAATTGCATTACCTGAAGGAATTTGACCAGGTCAGATGCGCAGATTAACTACATGTATTAAAGTAATACTTTTCTTTGGAAGGAACATATTGGC
This sequence comes from Cephalopholis sonnerati, assembly GCA_019142605.1. Lineage (NCBI taxonomy): Eukaryota > Metazoa > Chordata > Actinopteri > Perciformes > Serranidae > Cephalopholis > Cephalopholis sonnerati. The sequence continues at coordinate 21,532,346 of JAGQAX010000012.1, forward strand.
TTCTTAGCAGGAAAAACCTCGTTATGAGTTCATTCCATCACTGACCAATATCTTGGGATTTCTGGAGCTATTACTTTATTCTCTTACATACTATGAAGCTTGTTGGTAGTATTGATAAAAGGATCAAAACTGCTGCTTGTTCAGAGGGCGTTAACACACCTCATCACGGAACGGGTTTAATTTTTTGTGATTGCTACAATGCAAGGAAGAGGATAAGATTGAAAATACAAACAGCTTCATATATGTCAAAGGATAAAGTAGATCTATAAATAGCCTTGTCCCAAATTTTTCTCTCAATAAATGGTTCACCCAAATATTCTAAATAGACAAGGTACGCTCCACTAATAATTACAGCTAAGATTTTCAGTTGAAACCAATGAAGCAAAAGTTTGGAATGTTAAAGGGGACCAATTATGCTTTTCTTTATTTTGTCATGTATAACTTTACAGTGAGAGATGTTCGTATCAAATGTGGCCAAAGTATTAAATAATGAGGTGAACTTCTGAAAAATCCCTGTGAGCAAAAACCTCAGGATTCGGATTGTTTTGAATACAACTTAATTGCTACGTTTTGTTCTACTTTAGCTACAAGCTGACGTCAACAGCCTGCTTGTCAGCCACTCTACATGGCTGAAAGATACACAGTGGGTGGTGGCTATTTCTAATGCCACCACAGCTACCGTAGTATAAAATGCAAGAGGTGGTTGGGTCAAACAAACATCGGACTTTCACCCAGGAGGCTGCTGTATTTATTTTAATAACAATAGTGTGCTAGTATGTGTAGCATGCTACATTAGTGGCATATATGACGTGACTATAACATTGATAAAACTGTCGTTATCTTACCCCGTACCATATGTTTGTCTAAATCTAACCACATGCTTTTGTTGCCTAACCCTAACCCTAACCTTAAACTTAAAGGAATAAAGTAAAAACAGAGTGCTTTACCTACGTAGTAAGTTTATTTAGAAAAAGACAGGATGCATGTAACAAGTATCCACTGAGTCGCTGTCTGTGAATGTCCAAAATCAATGCAGGAGGCAACCTAGCGTGTCATATTTGGCACTAGGATCCACTGACAAAGCAATGGTATTTATATTTGGGATGAGTATGGGTTGTGTCAGCTTATGACTAAAATCTTAATATGATCGTCTGCTTCAGGCATGCTATTGCAAGTGTTTAAATTATGTAGCCTACACTGCTACTTGAAGCTACATGCTATTGTCAGGGAAACATGTTATCTTGTCGGCTGATGTCGATAATTTGTTCTGTGTATCCTGCTGGAACATGTCTGATTGTGTTCAGGAGTTTTTATTAGTGATTATTTAATGGGTGAAAGTGCTGCTATACACAGTCATTAGTTAGTTAGTTAGTAAGCAAGTAAACAAAAAAATCAGACAGTAGTAGACAGACATAAAAAACAGGTTACTGGTTAATTAAACAATGAAAACTGAAACTGATTTACTTTTCCAAAAAGGAGTGGGAGGAAGAACAAACTTATTTATTCCCACCCCTTCTTCATTAATTAACAATAGTCAGTTATGTAGCTTCTCATCAGTAGCCCCATCCCTGGCCGCAAGTACACCGCTTCATGTAGCTACATGCTAATCTCAGGGAAACATGTCAACTTGGTTACAGATTTTAGATCATATTCCTGATGGAAAATGTACAGTTGTGTTTAGACGGTTTATTTTTTTATTTTTAAGTGACACTATTCTCTGTTACAATCATTCCAAATGCTGACAAATGAAAGCAGACTGGGCTTTTTCGGGAGGGGGGGTTAAAGAGACAGGTGATAAAGCAGATAGTTTCCGACAGAGGGTGAATACAGGTGTTCCAGCACAGACAGTTTGGGGAAAATAAAGTGTTTCTTGAACATTAAAGCATGTAAATATGTTCAAGTAAAACCCTTAAATATGAATCTGAAAATGAGCGCGATAGATCCTCTTTAAGTTTATGGCAATGCTGTGTTTTTTGGTTTTATTCCCCTTGTCTTGTGGAACACCAGCTACAGCGACAGCTTTTCTCCGCGATCAAGGCCGAGATCTTTGCTGTTGGGTAGAATCAGTTGAGTCATTTAGATGCCTTGCTTATCTAATGGTTTGGTGATGGCAGAAGCCTTCAGCCTGCATTAAAGTAGACATCAGCCCACGAGAGAGAGAGAGCGGCCCGAGAGAGGGAACTACAGTACAAACTAACAATGGCAGCTCCAGTTTTTTTTATATTTATAGCGCCCAGCAGGTGTCAGCCACAGCAGTCTCTCTGCCCCCTTTGACACCCCATGGCTGCTCCGCTCCACCGTATGAAAGAAAAGCGAGGGGGAGGGGGGGGGCAGCTGCCGCCTGGGATTAGGTACCTGAATCCAATCTTGAGGAGCAGTGGGCTCCAGTGGCGTTAAAGTGTTTTCTGGAGAATTTCTCATGTTCCCCACTAGCTGATTATTTCCAGATTTTAGTTCTGCCTCAGCGGAGATGAGCTCCACACAGTTTTGCCAGTCGTGGTTAAGATGTAGCTTGACACTCACTGGCCACACTCAGATGAGTTGTATAATCCCATTTAGAGAAGCACATCCCACAGGCAAATCATAATTCCAACAAACTGATATTAGCATTTGTCAACATGTTGCATACATTAAATGTTTACACTACATTTAAGATTACGCAGTAGGTAAATTGGTAATTTTTTTTAACCATGTGCGATCTTTGTTTCAATCATCAAAACAAAGGTATTCCCTCTTCACCTCTCTTTGCCTTCTTCTTTCACTAGTGTCAGCACTGCTCTGTCTACTCTCGCTCATTAACCTTGCTTGTTCTTCCACTTCATAGCCCTGCTAATTTGACCCCCCCAACTCTTAGAAGAGTCTAAAACCCTTAGAATAACCAAAGGGAAGGAGGTAGTTATAGCACTGTAGCTGTGCAGTGATTGGCATCCAGCAGAAATCACTTCCAAAATGTAAGATTTAACTTAACAGGGCAACCTCAGCTTAAACCCTGAGCTAGGGTATATGCGTGTATATTTGTTTTGCTGTCCTTTGTGAATTTAAATTAGATGACAAGCAAAATTATTCTCTGTTACCCAGTTAAGAATACTTTCAATATAAAGCAGTTTTACTCTTGTCTTTATGAATACAAAAAATTTTAATAAATCAGTGTCAGACACAAGAAGTTATCTCTGGGTCTGCAAAGTGAAGCTATTGTCGGTGCTTTAAACCTGCATTCTGTCTAATGGTCAGCAGGGGGTGACTTCACTGGTTGCAAAAAGAGGTCTGATTGTGTAGAAGTCTATGACAAAATGACCGGATTTCTCACTGGCTTTATTACCTCAGTAATCACTTTTGTTATCACTTTAATAGTCTTAATCGCTGGTTTCAAGTCCTCTTTGATAAAGTATTGAGGTTCACTTCGTAAATGATGGTCCCATTTAGAGTAAAATAGACAGTAAAGCAGGGTATGCTTTAGGGTGTGGCTACCTTGTTATCAACAAGTTGCGACCACAGCAGTGTCGTGAGGTTCCCAGTCAGATCTATCTGTTCGCTCCTCCATAACCCCACTATCTCATCCAAACACAGTCACTTCTGGAAAAAACCTGGCCAATGGCGATGGCCAAAATGCCAAACTCAAAACAGATGTCACAATGGCTATGTTTTGTTTTTTCTTCTTTTTATTTCATCATCTAATTGGGCTTCTTTTACAATGGTATAATGGCACCCACCCAGAGAATTGACGCCATAATAATGATAATATTCTTGTATAAACAGTTTCGTTGTCGCCATTACATTTGTTTTCAATTGCCTCATTTTGAAAAAGCTGACACAAGCACCAAAACTGTATTCCAATGCATGCACCATTACACTGTTTTCTAAAAACTGTATAATAAACAACATAATCACATATTGGTGATGTCTAAGTACTTAAATGTTGTTACAAAAAACAAGTTGGTGATAAACAAAAAATAAAATTATTGTGGTTCATTTCTCCACATTCATCCTGCCATTCACATCAGGATTTAACCTAATTCCTCTCTTTGCAGTGACGTCATCAGTCCATGATCTCAGTTAGCGGCCTGGACAAGAGATTTGTGTTTATTCCTTACTTTTATTAAAGTATGGCGGAAGAGCTTAACACACCTTCTAAGTTCAGTGATTGAAGCAAATAAAAGCCTGGTATATTAATTGAAGTTTACAGTACATTATTGTATTTAGGCCAATTTATATTTTATTTTTAGGCAATTCATATTTGTACAATGTAGTGGTAAGAAGGCCAAACCTCTTTTATATATTAATACAGTTTCATTTTATAGCCTACTGCTAGTGCCATCAGGATTCTCCCCTTACTTTGTTTTTTGTGATATATGGGCATATGTAAGGTTACGTGACAGTGCATCTTAGGTGATGTTGCAGAGTAACGCAAAAGGAATGTAACAAGCAGTGTTTACATTTACAGGGAGCAGCCTAATTAAACTGTTTAGATCCTCTGTCCATTCCAATGGACATAACTTTTCCAGGATGTCTAGATCTATGAGTACTGTATCTGACTCTACCCAAATGCTCAAACTTATTTGATGGGATACCTATAAACCAATCACAGTTTTTCACATCATCTTAAGTGGACTGCAGTTGAGTTTGTGGTTTAAACTGTGTTTAAAGAAAACATGAGATTATTACACATATAATATGTATGTGCTTTACATTGTATTACTTATATATACATGTCAAAAAATCATATGAAAGATTAATAGCTTTCCCCTGTGCATTCCAATGGTTCTGAATGCCACCAGAAAATGAACAGGGAATACTGTTCAAATATGGAAATAATGCTCTTATTTGATTTTATAATGATATCAGTATATAATGCATTTTATTGATCATATACACAGAATATTCATCTCAGGAGGATTTCTTCTAAAGAAAATCAGAAATTCAGGACATCTTGAGTTGCGATGATGAAAACAATGCAAAATATATGCGCAATGTGTTTTAAAGCATCACTTAATTCATTGATATGAGTTAACCATTCATGAAAACAAATAATCTCATCTGTTAAGACCATTTATTGTCATTTTTACTATTAGGTGATTTCTGCATTAAGATTTTTCATCCATTGGAATGGATAGAAAAAAAAACAAATTTAAGCATCCTAATCCAAAAAAAGTTCATTACTTATAAGCGTATTTAGAGTAGAAATCCACTATTACAATATTTGTTTGTGTGTTTAATGGGCTCTGGAAGTGTTGAGTAAAGTCATGCTTTTTTAAGTAACGGGTAATGTGCAATACATTTCCTATTCTCTGTGCTTTCATTTTTTGACAGCCTTTTAGACAAAATAACCTACGGCGGAAGAAGACTGAGAAAACTGTGAACAGAGGACTTTCAGGGGAAATCTGAGCTGCAAGTCTTCTTTAAACTATACTATGTAGTTTTGTGAAAACTTAAGCGAATCCAAACTAATTTGAGGAAAAAAATGTGCTTGAATTTCAATGGGGAAAAAATCCCCATGCAAGCGATACAGCTGTGCACTTACTGAATAACCAGTAACCTCTACATATATACATACAGAGAGAGAGAGTCAAAGAGTTCCCTGTACCAGCCAAACCAATTGATTGCCATGTGATCCCCGCAAAGGTGCAAAAAAAATAGGACTACTTGCATGTCAGTTACCATAGCAACCGCACAAACTAGGCTTGGGTGCTACCTTACAATTAACCTCTTTTGTTTTTTTACATTGAAACTATCTCTGGTTGTGTCATCAGATACAATGTTTTCACCCAGTGTGTATTTGAATGTATGTTCTTGACTTGTATTTTTTGTCTTTGCTTTAGTAGATGTACGTTCTTGCTGTTGTTCAAAGATCAGACATGTGAACTCTTGATGGCTGACACATCTACAACAGTTTAAATACTGCAGCTTATCATGATTTGCATTTGTTTCTGAGTCAGAGTACAACAAGAAAGAAATGTTTCATACAGTTTTGATTTTACAGTGAAACAACGTGGGCATAATTTGTAATATTCAAATTAATTTCCATGAAACATTACAAGTCTTTCTCACCTGAGGTCCTATTTTCAACCAGTCCGTCATTAATTAAAACTAATAGACATTAAAAAAAAAAAACATTATCTATTGATATATCATTGGCTTTTACCAATCCAATCACCAGAAAAACTGGCAATATTTTACATGTATGCTTTATGCTGTAACTTTTTAGCTTCAACAAGACTGTGGTTGACGTGTGGCACACTTGGTTATGGTTAGGAAAAACATCACATTTTGACTTACAATTCCCAGTTTTGGTGGCACAATACCGGTAGGAAAAGCAGCAATGTCTCTGTAAAAACAATCGCTTTTTGTAGCACTATCCCTGCTAAAGAAACAGCGACAGGTCATTACAAAACACCCATGTTTGAAGCTTTAAAAGTTGATGGAAACATATAGATGGGTCACTACAAAACACCAACACTTAAAGCCTAAAAAGCCATTGGAAACACAGTGATGACGTGCTAAACTCAAGAAGTTTTGTTGTCTGTGGGTCTCAAACAGTGGTTTGCAGTGGTCTGCAGCTTGGCAGATGTCTGGCTAAGGTAACATGCCATCCACCATTGCCTTCAAATTTGATATGATATGAATGAAATGTGTAAATGTAACATATTTGTGATTTGGAGGAATGTGCAATGCCAGCAATTTGAAAACTGAGCTGCTTTTCATGGGACCCAAATTAAATTGAATAATGGTAACACACTTTTGCGCTCAAATTAAGAAAGGCATGTTTCCAAAAAAAAAAAAAAAAAAAAACTTTCTACAGGAGTAAAGTAAGTAAGCAGATGGGCTGATAATGACCTTAAAAGCCTAGTAGATGTAGAGGCCCCTATTAACCCATGTCTATGATGCTTCACATCATTAACAAAGGCCTTATATGGCCAGTGTAAACAGGAGGATTGTTTACAGCAAGCAAACCCTGACTATTGTTATTTTAGACTTGATTTTTTTTTACATACCCTTTAAGATGCAGTCTACTAATCTTTACAAACAGTTTTAAAGGAATACTAAAACATGACCATTTGTAAAACAATTAATCGTGTTGTGTTACCTTGAATTTGTGATGCCTTCATGGAAAACAGCAAACACGTGGATTTTTTTTCAATAAATGGGGACCACATTCAACAACAACTAAACTATATTAAAACATCCAGTTACAAGCTCTCACATAACTTGTGTAGTATAATCCAAGTCTCAGTTATCCAGTCAGGACTTCCCAAACTTGTGCATTTTCCACAAAAAAACCCCACAAAAAACATGGTATTGGAGTCTGGCTTCTAATGAAAGTTTTACTTTCAGTTCATTTTTAGCATGTGTTTTGGGGAACTTCTGAGCATATGACTAGATAAACAAGTCTTGGATTATACTGCACAGGTTGTGTGAGAGCTTGTAAACCAATGTTGTACTGTTGTTACAAGTGGTCCCCAATCAATCAATAAATCAATGTGTTTCCGTGGAAGCATGCAAGAAAACTTTCTAATTTTCTTCTCAAATTCAAGGTAACACCACATGGTGATTTATTGGGTGAAATATTCCTTCAACACAATCACAGTTGGCCACACTTATCAAACAAGGCAGATGGCGCATTAACCAAAATCCAACAGGTGCATCCAGAGCCATATCACAATGGAATAGTCTGCTATTCTTCATAGTGCAAGAATCAAGTGAAGAGGATTTGAGAAACAACTAAAGTGGTTATTTTAACAGCTCTACAACATAGTTAAATAAAACAGTAAGAGTATTTATAGTTCTCTTTGCAGTAAAGATGTACAAGTAAATAAAGATTGTTTTGATGTTTTACTGTCTGGTCTTCTTATGTAATGTTTGTGTGTCATATGTTTGTTTTTGATTTAACTGGGTTGGGTTAATGATGAAATTGTAAATAATTATTTACTGCATGTGGTAATGCAAATAAACTAATAGCAGTGTTTAAAATACATTTACATAAATACATTTCAGCATCTTTATGATGCACAGACAGATGAACTCACAGTCATATTCTTTTACATATGTCTATATGAAGCAGCAGAGTTTCTTTATAGTCACTAAGGTCTCATGTACAAGCATCTTCCTGACTGTATGACTAACATTATCCTGTTGTTGCCCTGCTCTAAATTAACTCAAGCTGACAGGTACACAGCTTATCTACCCAAAAGAAAGGCATCAAATGTGTTTCCATTGTTACTGTCTTATAGTGTGGAGTTTATCTCTTTGAAACGTACAGTTAAATAACTTGAGTGGGTGACAATACAAAAGAATGCAATTAGTAAGTGCTGATTTGAGAAAGACGTGTCTGAAAGAGTCATAATGATACAGATGAATGAGTCAGAAACCGGAATCCAAAGGACCACGACATCTGGGCAGAGCTTTAATTCTTGGCTTGCTTAAGCATCAAGAGTGAGAAAGCCAAGAATTAAAGCTCTTTGATGTCACTATTCATTGCAAGATGATGACACACTCAGCGCAGTAAAAACCTCAGTGTTCCTGCTAATGATGACAGAAGAGGCCAACATGGCGGCAAGATCCAGGGGAATTCAACAAAAATGCTCATTAAAAGGTCTAATAATTAAAATATTGATTAATTAGTCTTACATTGATTTACAGTCACACTTTATCAAAGCGTGAGGCTCTAATTACCGTGCCATTATGCCACAGGCTGACCTACTCATTTTTTGTCACATGTAATGAAAAAGAACATTTCTTTAACTGCCTTTTAAATTTTTGACCTGTAAAATTTTAATGGGGAGTATAGTGGGTGTCGAATCTGGATTGGCAGCAAAGTCATGGGTGGCTAATGTCTGTGAGTCTGGTTAAGTGGCTGTACACACCGGGAGCTGGAACACCTCTCCAGAGGGATTGGTCAGGGTTACCCTGTTTAAACAAAATTGCATTTGCCAGCCTCTGCAAAGGCACAATGAATAATTACACAAAACTTGACTTTTCTAGTGTTTCAGTGCACTTTTTTACAAAGCATTAAAACATCTGTGAAATACCCCCCAAACTGTTTTTAAGAAGCATGGAAATGCAGTTATCAAAGTTCTTTGATACAAGCACTTTTTGTGGCTGGCATTTGGTGGTTAGTTAATGAAGAGGTGTTGAACAGGAATTGAATCCTATTTTCCACTCCATAGAGTCAGAAAATGGTACTTCAGACACTCAGGAATCCCAATTTTCCTCCTGAAATTGGAAATGTGTAGACATGAGAGTGAGGTGCAAATCATCAACAAAGTTTTGGCTGACCAGTGGCAGAGTGCAGTGATGGATTCAACTGTCCTCACATCTTTCTCTGTCTATCACTATGCAACAAATTATGCCACATATAGTATTTTCTATTTCTCTGTGTAAAATGAAAATGTCAGCACAGCTCTGGTTGCTAAAAAGCAGGGGCGGAGCCAGATGTGGTAAACATTCAGGGCTCAGCCAAAACCTAGTGGGGTCCAGGACATGCTCCCCTCGGAAGATTTTTTTTTCCCATTTAAGGCAGCTATATGCACTATTTCTCAAGCATTTAAGATAACAGAATGCCTAAAAATCTGTACATTATTTGGGAAAAACATCACTGTTGCCAAGGACAAATTGTATCTAATCATTGTCCAACTGTCTTCATCCTGAAAGCACAACACAATAAATGCTGAGGATAACAACTTTTCACTCCTGCCACCTCAGAAGAGGTAAACACTGTCTGATGTTACTATTTTTAAGTTACATTCAGGGCTCCAGTGTACACTATTATGACAGATCCTAGTGCACGCTATTGTGCACATATCCTTCTGTCACTTAATCAGACAACATTACACTAGATAACATCAACATGCATATTACTCAACAATTATCATTGCATATCTGTATATAACAAAAAATACCAAACAACATAACAATAAAATAAATTATAAATTTTGATTTATAGTTATAGAGTATTTGATTTATAGAAATGTGGTATAGAATTGTAATATTGTTATAGCTGCTACTGACTATTTTACAAATAAAGAAAAAATAAACATGGCGGAGAAGGGTTTACCTTTCTCAAGGGCATATATAGCAAATGGCACTGATTTTAATTTAAAGAGAGTCCTTAGAACACAGGTATATTTTCAAGATGGCAGTCACTTATAGGGGTCCATTTTCCATCCAAGGCATTGTAGGAGGGCCCACTCTCTCTATGGGCCCCCCCACCTCACCGGCCCCAATGCAACCGCACTGTCTACACCTCTGGTTACATTACAGGTAGGGTGGGAATTTGGTGTAAACAGCATAACTAAATGAGTAGAGTTCACAGATTTGCTTCATTTGAATCCCTGCCAGCTGGCTGCTCTAATTGCAAATCAAGGATCCCTGACAATGCCAAGTAAATCCAGTAGTCTGAATTGGATATTAGGCCAACAGAGCTGGAGCCCCGGGGAAGCCAATATGGCCCACCGCGCCCTGCCCCTGTTAAAAAGACTAGCCTGTTCCACTGACTTAGTATTGTACAATGGATAGTTTCAAAGAATCAATAAGGTAGAGACAGTGATATTGTCCTTCCATATTCGACACATTCTTCATCCTTATTAAAATCTTGCAACCCAATATCTAAAGTTTGAGTTAATGCATGTTTTGCTAGTAGCCGCTAATGTAGCCTCAAACCGCCAGCCTCAAACAGAGATCAGAGGCAGGCTAGAGAGGTCTGGTAAGCTCACTTCTTTCTGACTGCACGCCACAGATTTTTTTTTATTTTTTCATTTTCAAACTTGAAACCTGATGTTGCCTCAGGTGACCTTTTTTATGCAGCAGATCCGTGAAAAAAAGTGAAGAATTAGTTGACCTCGTGCTGTTAAGTGCATGTGTGGAAGAGGATCGCTTTGCTTGACCAAGAATGACACCTAGCCTATACCATCAAAATCACTCAGCAAACCAAACATAACACAAAAAGAGAGACATTATGTAGGCTTGAAAGACCTACCTCTCGAAGACATCCCACTGCAGAGCTCACTGTTTGTGAACAGAAAATATTACAAAGAGAGTACTTATTTACCATAATGCCACGTGTGAACACATACTAGAAGAAATAGAAATGATACAAGTAATAACAGGTTAATATAATGCACAAAGCATAATGGGGCACTTTTCATAAATTGCCTTCATACAATCACTTAAAGCCTCCCACCAACCTCCCACCTGATTTCAAATGCTTCTCAGTGGCACATTTATAAGATCTGCTATTTAAAATACAAGGTATTGGCTACCTCAGCATTCTGTATGATAGATAGATAGATAGATAGATAGATAGATAGATAGATAGATAGATAGATAGATAGATAGAAATGAAATTCTAAAAATGCCAAATCTAATTCCCAAACAACATAATCATAGCAAGTCCATTAATAAAAGGTTGAGGGAACGTAGTTGATGTCTTTCATATTTTAATGAGATATGAACAGTATTACACCTCCGTGATTTTGCTGCATCAGAACCTATATCCACCCCACCTTTGTTTGCACCCTGTATTTGCATTTCAAAGGGAGCCCCCGGGAAGCCACTTTGCATATTTACATCTGATTAACAACTTTAAATTAACATGTCAAAATCTGAAAATTGTTCCATCACTGGCAGAGAGAGGACTGCGCTGATTCCGTACCATAGGATGTAACGTAACAAAATGTTGAACACAAGCTGTCATTAGAATGACATGATATTGGCTAACACATACACATGCTTAGAGTTACTGAATTAAAAACATCTTGTTAATTATGTATTTTTTAGGGATACATTTTTGTTTTGCTTGTGGGCAAAAGAGGTTAATGCATGTGAAGGGAGGAATAATGTGTTGTCTCCTCTCTCCACATTTTTTAAACCACAAATATAAACTATTCCATATTTGGAGAAGGATTAACTGGTCACAAACTGGCTCTATAAAGCAATGTTTTACTGATTTAGGTATACGTCTTATTTCATGGTGTATTCCTCCAAGACAGACTCATTCAAATTTCATGACCATCCCTTAGTGGTCCCATTATTATGTATTTTTTACACATTCTGCCCATAATAGTGAATTAAAAGGAGGGTGAAAGAATGGTCAAGCTACCACATCATTAAAAAAAATCCCAAATTCTAGCATTCGGAGGAAAAGAAAACACAAAGTTCACAATGTTAAGGTAAAGCTTGGTCATGGTTAGGAGAAAAAACAGGCTATAAATTTCTGATGGAGGCTTTGTTCTGCTGAGCTCTCTATAAGATATAAAATATGAACTAACTATGTGATTATTAATTGGGCCCATTGTAATTTGAGTATTCCGGGCTGCATATTGTTGGCAGCTCTCCACGGGGTCTGTCTGTGCAGGAACGTGTCGAGGGGGTACCAGCCAGGATGCCTCAGCCATTTAGAGAGCAGCTTGCCACTCGCGCATCGGCATACCAATGAGTGGGGTTAAAAAGGCACGGCTCCTCTCAGAGACAGCCCTCCTTCTCCAGCTCGGCTCCAAAGGGTCTCCACGGACTAATTTCCAAAACCACCTCTTAATGTAGGCTTGTGTCAATCACCTGAACAGACAGCTTCATCCCCTGATATGGAGTAGTCACACAGTAGAGCCAAGCAGACCAAAGGAAATAGTGCTTTACAGTAGCAGTTATATGGAAAATAATAAAGACAGCTCTTTAAGGCCACATTAATTATTGTGAATAGCTTTGAAAATAACATGTTTACATAATAACAGTAAAGCCTGAATCATACGGTGAATTAATATTGTAATAATAAATCCAATATATCATCGTAGAGACTTTAAAAATACAAATTCTGCTTTTAGGATTTTCACTATTAAATTTTTTTCTACATTGAATGATCTTTAATTTGGAAGCATATTTTTATAAACAACAATATGCACACAGAGGATTGCATGTTCACTGATACACGCACATAAAACATGCGCATACATATCAATGTGTAACTGCTACACATGTACAAATGAAATGGATATGTGCAAAATCTCTGTTTTCTAATTCATCTTTTTATTTGTAGGCTGAGTTAATTACTAAATATGTCATTCTATCACTTAATACAAATATTTCAGGAAGCTTTTAAGACTTGTTTGAGTGTGAATGTAGAGTAATTAGTTATGATGAAATGCATTTAAAGCTGATACAAATCTTATGCGCAGTATCAAAGTCACAGCAAAATTTGGCTGCTGCATTTCTAGACAGTTTTATTTTATTTTATTTTGTTTTATTTTACATAATGAGCCTAATCTGTAGATAACAATACATTGAGTTCTGGCACCTTCAAAGTAAAGAATATGGATTAGAAAGCTATATAATATAAAGAGAAAATTACCCTAGACAGACGATAAAAGAACCATTCAGGTTAACAGTGAAACATGTGGTTTACTGTCACTCTGTAGCTTGAATAGAGATACAGCTGTCATTTCTGATCCACAAACAACCACACACTCCACTTAACTCCTAAACACAACTTATCTCACACTTCTCCTGAAACCCTTTCACGCTCTGGCTTCTCTGAACATTGAATAGCTGAGAAACCATCCCTCATACTGAGTTTTTGCTTTTTGTGTTACAATCCAAGATGACATACGACACGAGAAATGATGAGAAAACTGTGGGGAGGCTTCCAGTAGATTGATTCTCCCATCGCTTCATTCTTTTCTAGTTAGCCTTTTATTGGCTACAAAGGTAGAGTCGTTGTGAAGCCGAGTGAGAGAGGAGTGAACCAGCCTGCCCTGTTTAATCCACGGGGCATTGAAGGAGGGTGATCACTTCTTAAGAGCACAAAGGCCTACAAGGAAATCAGTGCAGTCTATGAGATCCCAAAGCTGATTTAAAGGAGAGATGTCCCAGCTTGGGCTCCGGGCCTTTAACAGGAATAAGGCCATCCTGTACAATAACAATCTAAGGCTCCAGAGGAAAGAACTATTCATGGTCAAATAAGAAGATCTCAGGTTTGGATGGAGAGGCTGTGTCCCTTATAGAAACAAAGACATATGCTTCTTACAGAAAGAAAAAAGTGATATCTGAGTTATTCAGTCAATGCATCACACACTTAAATTCCAGATTTGCGTAAATCTTGTAAAAGTAATTTAGTTAGGTGATGAAGATCTACTGTGTATATCAAAAAATGTCCAATTACGTGTACTGTGTGTACTCCTAGGCAAGAAGGAAATCTTGTTCTCTTTTTCTCTTACGGGCAGATCAACTCCATCTTTATCCAAAACCCTAATCACAGCAGAACAGCATCGAAATGAAAACCCACATCTTCCATTTAGCCACAAAGAGGGAACAGAAGATAAGGATATTAGTTATACGACTGTATGTTTTACTGAAATACAAAGCCATCAGATGTAAAAAGATAAGCGATTCGACAGTTGGCTGAACAGCCAGTGGCATTTTTTTTTGGAGGGGGGGAGATAATCAGTGTTCTGGGTTTTCCTGCGGCTTTGTCATCTTTATTTCAAAGGCATTGATTGCACTTATCAGCTCTTATCTACCTGATGATGTGCATTCATTCACACAATGTTAACATTATCCCTAACTAGCAGTTAAAGTTTATGTAATTTATTGAAAATAACCCATGTGGACGGAAGCGGCTTTGTTGCCAACACAGGCTGAGGAGCACAAATCTTGCGCTAAAGACTGAGTGCAAAATTAATGAAGGGGAACTCTGACTTTTAGTCAATGCAAAAATGTCATTAATGTTATTATTCAGTCACCTCTATGGTCCTGAATTTATATCATAGAGACCTCATGTGTTGAATCCTGATTGCATGTATTTCCATTTTTTCAACATCAGGGGACTCTGAGAGCTGAGACAGGGACACCTGGGATGCTCTGTATGAGAGAGGCATGAGCAACACTCGTGTATCTGAGTACTGAGTCTATCTTTTCTTTGTGTGGTACTTAAAAGCCATTAATTTAGCCGTAATACTCCTTTGTCCATTTTTAGATTTTTATTTGTTACATTAATTTATTTGTGAATATGTGTTTGGTTAGGAGAAATCATTTTTAATCACATGAAGGATTTTGAAGAATAAGGCAAGCCAAAAGTATTTAAGTATTAGTAGAAGTCCCTTAATTTATATTAAAAAATACATAAAGCGTTTTTTTAAAGGGGACCTATTACACTAAATTTCAGGTTCATTCTTGCATTTTGGGTTTCTACTAGAACATGTTTACATGCTTTAATGATCAGAAAACACTTATTTTTGCTCAAACTGTCGGTGCTGGAACACCTAAATTCACCCTCTCTCTGAAACGCTCGGTTTTAGCACCTGTCTCTTTAAATTCTCCTCCTGAAAACATCCACTCTGCTCTGATTGGTCAACATTTGCAGGTGTTCTGCTTCTTGTAGATTAGTGGCACTTTCTAAATCACCAATAAAAGCTTCAAATAAAATTCTACAGTTAGGTACCATTCACATTTGAATCTGTACTAGTACCAGTTCCTGTTACGTGGAATTCAGTACCAGAACCCAAGGGTACCTTTAATAACAGAAATTACATTTTTGATCAAGCTCTGCATGTGTGTCTGCTTGTCTAGAAATGAAGTTGAACCCGGTGGCTCCGAGGAGTTCCATTGCTTGCCTTGGAGCTGACCTCCAGGCTTTGGGGTGCTTCTGTCTAAACCCCCAGATGTCCTCTCAGGTATCAGTATTTGGCAGAGATGAATTAAACATGAAACGGTTCTTGGCAGTACCAGGGTAGTTTGATCAATACTCATAAAAGTACAGAGTTCAGTACCCAACAGTGCCAGACATTGTCTACCAGGAATATGATCCGGAATTAACAACATGGGCGACCAAGATTTCATGTTTCCCTGAGGTAGCATGTCGCTACATGTAGCAGTGTAAGCTACGTAATGTAAACACTTGCAGTGGTGTGCCTGGAGCAGATGACCAAATAAGGAAATCTGTCACAAGTTGACGTCAGTTTGATTTTTTAAAAAATGCTGGAAGCAGAGTATTCAGAACAGTCTGAAGCCTGAAGTAGTTTTTGCTTATAGGGATTACCTTTACATACATTCACCTCATCATTTAAAACTTTGGCCTCGTTTAAAAGGACATCATACAGACATTTATTAGCGAAATAAACCGCTTGAGATGAACGATCTGGTTTTTAGGGGGGTCCGCACAAAAACATATGGAATACAGCACATAAAGCAAACCAAAACAAATACACTCACGTATACACAGATGAAAGGCCTAGCCACTCCCACACCTAATGATTCATCTACCCACCATGATTATGTGTACTGTAAATGTACACATACCCATACAAAGCTATATACATACATCTGCATGCATCTACACATTAGAGACTAATTATTTCTGTAACACGTGTGTAGTTAGCAGCAAGAAGATGAGTGAAAGGAGATGCCTTAAAGAAATGAAAGGAGGCAATTGATCAAAGTGAAGTGGGTGGTTCATTGTATATATATATATATATATATATATATATAGAGAGAGAGAGAGAGAGAGAGAGAGAGAGAGAGAGAGAGAAATAATAGAAAAATACTTTTGCTTGTCCATTCCTTGTCTCTTATGTCACATTAGAGATTGAAAATGCAATAAAATTAAGGCAGGAAAATGATAAAGCCATGTTGACATTTATATGGTCATATGGAAGCTGAAAAGAAACAGACTGGTGTCATATTCCCCAACATGATGCCATTTGGTGTTGTATTCAAATGCAGTAGTACATAGTTAGCACAGGTGACCTCAATAGGTAATACCATGTCATGGGATGATTATATGGGAATCTGTAAAGACGTTCTTTGAGATTTCGGAAAAAAATAGAATGAAAAGGCCATTTAAATACAGTACAGTAGCACTGCATATAATCTGAAATCGATTCTTAAGTATTTGTACTGGATCAATGCTGTTCTTCATACAGATATGTCCTTGATATTCCTCCAATGTGATCATAGACAAAGAAGTCCAAGCAGTGTTAATTGACAGTGGTTTTCTCAGAATTTCTTTGTCAATATTACAACATAGCTCACAAGTAGAAATCAAGTCAAAAAGCCCCTTGGCCTTCAGTTTGTATTCTCCTGTGCCGCTGCCTCCTCTTTCAAGACAATGGTTGCTCAATACTGTCTATCTGACCATGGTCACATGTGGCCTGATCAGCTGTTTGTAAAACATTAAAAAGTCGTAACATTTAACTCAAAATGGCAAATCTGAATTGAAATAAAGATAAAACCTGCTCCCCCTGAGATCATTGCAGGTTGGATTTGAGAGTTTATTAGATGTTAATTATTACCATCAGTCAATCATTTTGATATAGCTCATTTAAACATTTAAACTGTTTTCTCCCAAATTGTGTAGTTAGCTAGGTTACTGTAACTCTGTAACTGTATGCTTCACTCTTTTCTTAGTGAATCAGGCCTCACCTAAATGTCTCCAAGCTTAGTATAACAGTGTGACAGCTCAAACCATTAGCAGCAACCTGCAACTACAGCTGCACAACACAACCTATCATTTGCTTATCTGGCCCTGATGGACACTGCTGAGCTTTTCCTTAGGCTAACACAGCAGTTCAGCACAGCCTGATTTGGACTGTTACTACATCTAGTATCAGGTGTGTATTTGTGCTATGTAAAAATCCAACATAACATGCCAGATGTATAAGTCTGTGGTGGCCAAGATGTCTTACTTGTTAAATGTGTGAATAAACGTGTTCCTCGAAGACTTGTTTGCTTATGTGGAAAAGTTTATGCAGGCTCTTAATCTTTTGTCTGCAGCTACATCACCTTGATTATAAACAGAGGTTAGCATTACAAGGAATGTAATTAGATATTGCGCCGCTTACTGTGAAAGGAATGCACTGACTTTTCTTTTTATTAATGGGGAGAAGATAGGGTAATCAAAGGAACAGCATCATAAAGTTCCTCAGCAATGGCTTCCACGCTCAGACCACTGTCAAATGGACTAAATCAGATAGGAAAACTGAAGTGCATATCCTTTTACCCGATGAGAGGATTTTAGGATAGGCTGTGCGCTTGCAAAAATCTGAAACAACAACAACAAGTATCTCTACGTTACTCAAAGACTGAAACCACCTGATGCCTCGGTATGATGCTCCACTCAACAAGCTGTCAACACTCACCTCCTGTGAAGCGTCTCAGTACACACACCACTGACTTTTATGTGAATCATCATTGTAATCTGTTTGTTTTTTGCTTATTTTTGATTACAGGAGCTGCTGATTCTCCAGGTATGAAAGTAATCATGAAATTTGTTAAAATTAGGTGTGCACATGCACAATATGCCCATTTATTTAGCTATTTTGATGAAAACAGAGCTTATTTCTGACTGTCATCGAAGGCCGATCCTAAATTTTGGATTTTGAATATGGCGAAGTGTTGTCTTTTCCTGCTTTTAAAGGCTAAATTATAATAAAGTGATGTCATTTCCTGAACTGTTGTCCCTGTTCTATTATTTGTCTTTACCCACTTAGTGATTATATTCAAATTAGTTTTGATGATTTATCTTAAATCTCGCTGTGCAAATATTTGAAGCACCAACAGTATGGCAATAACAATATTGAGGTAGCTGGTCAAAAATATTGTGATATATGATTTTCTATATCACCCAGCCCTACTCTGATGTAATCATCAAAGCAGAAAAGATATCAATGTGGGCTAAGACATCAGTGCGTGAACGTGCCTCTTGTTACTTTAAGCCATTACTCAGAGGTCCCTGGTGCTCTGAGATGTCAGTGGGCAGTACATAACTGTTTATATTTTGAATAAGTCTAATAATACTAAGTGAAGATTGTACACACCCTGACAACGGTCAAAACATTCAGAACTGGTTTCAAATCTGCGCTCAACACTGTAAGTGAAATACATGCTTTTACTTTGGGGAAATAGTCCTCTGCCAATTGTGCTGAAATTGTGCTATCCTTATCTCAAGTACTGCTTCACAGATATGAGGAGCAGCCTGCTTCGCAAAAAAAAAAAAAAAAATACAATGTCAAATCTTTGCAATTTCAATTTCCTGTGACATGGCTCTCCAATTCATGGGAAAAGGGGGGACTGTTTTTGAAGTAGCCATACAGCCATACTCAAATTGAAGAGGAAGGTACAAATTTATTCAGGTATGTTTTTAACACTCTTAAAGTAAACTGAGTTTAAAAATTAACAACTTCCCTAACAATAAATAACAGAAATAAAATGTCTTAAAATCTAAATATAATATTGCTACACACATTACACACTCAGCTCATCCTCTTGATGACCTCAAAGGTTGACCAGGTGAAAAACTGTTAAAGTTCAGTACCATGACACCTATGAAAACATGTTTTGAGTCTGAATTGAGATGTGCAGTATACAGCACTATATAGGTTATTGCAGCAAAGAGAAACTCTGTCCTGTGCAGCCAGACATAACTCCCAGCACAACAGCAGAGAAGGCATACTTTATTTATTGCTATGAACATCTGTATTAGCAGAGCAGAGGCAGCAGCGTACTGAGACTACACTTTTCGTTCATGGCTTTATTTACATGTTTTTTGAGTGCACACAATTTATAAATTATGCACACTGTTGATTGTGGCCAAAAGTATGTGGACATCACATTAAAGTACGTAGACAACATCACTGTAGGTTTAAAATAAGCGTGTACTTCCATGCAGGAGAAAAACTCCTGTAGCAAGTAATGTGTTTGAAATACACAGATTTTGTTTTGTTCATTTGAAATAAGAAATAAAGACTCAAGCTGTTTTGGATCAGAGTATAAGTTGAATGCTATGTGTTTTTTTCAGTGGCTGTAAAGTACAATGAGTGAAACTTGCTAGGTTTGCTGTAACTCAGTGGTTTTCAAACTTGTTGTGCCCAAGGCACACCAAAGGGCAAACCAAAATCTCAAGGCACACCTGTGTTTATGTCAGTGCACAATAGCTTCTATGACGTGTGTTATCACTCTTATCACGACATAAGACAATAAAAATGACAGGTTTTTTTCTCTCTTTTCTTTCGGTGGTAGGTCGTCTTCGCTGGTGCTTTGTTGTCATCTGCTCCATACAATAAAGCGATCCATTGTCCCACTCAAGGCTTTCTCCTTTTAGTTGTTATCATCCCTCACACTGGCTGCCAATCAGGGATTTTGATGTGTCACACATGTATAATTCCCACGCGCGAACAGCAACGAATAGGTTCCCCGTGAAGGTTTTTTAAATTAAATTGAATTACTTTACATTTCTTTAGCTAGAGTTTGCCGCTTTATTAGGGAATGGGTGCACACAACATACTGATACAGTCATTTAAAAAAACAACTTTTTGTGCAAGGCCCAGTTGAATATAGCAATTATAATGTGCCATTATCACAAAATCAAACGGCACACCTGGACTGGCATCATGGCACACCCGTTTGAGCAACACTAATAGAACTTATAGAGGGAGGAGATGACTTACCAGACAGCATAGTGAAGGCTACATTCAGACACAGCGCGTTGTATATCAGATTACATAATTAAATGAGCTTACCGTATACACGGTCACTTAAGATGTTTTGGCTGCTGCATGACCACCACAGGCTGTGTCTTGGCTCTCGTCACTGTCCATCTTTGGCAGATGTGGCTCAGCAGAAGAAAGGCAGAAGTCCTTCTCAGGATCCCTCTCCTGTGTTTTTCAACAAACAAGGGATTAATTAGCTTTCAGGATGCTGGGAGGCAGAGCCAGACTAGCTGATTCCCCCCCAGTTTCAGTCTTTTTGCTTAACTTAGCTAACCACCTGCTGTCCATTGCTTCATATTTAACGGAATAATATCTCTATAAACAGATATCTACATATGTAGATATCCAACAGTTCAATATTTTGGTATTGGTCGGTTCTGGCTTTCGTAGGTAATCCGAGTAGTTAAGATCTATCAGGTTTGAGCAGGCTTTGGTTATTTGGAGGTAAACAGTCCATGTGGAAAGCAAGAGGCATAATGAAATGCAATCTCAAAACCTGTAAGCTATCGTCTGATGATGATTTGGCTTTTTATTAGCTTTTTTAAATGATCTGCCTTCATATGAAGATATCTGTTAATATAGATAAGCTGAAATGTTGTCTGGACCTGTTTCATGTTGCCAATCAACATCATCGATAGCTGATATGTTCCGAGATTTATTGATTTATTCATTATTTAATGTTTATTTGTTTAGGGACAATTATGTAGCATATATAAATGCTACACGCAGCATTTATAGCCTAAGCTAACTTGCAGTGCCTATCACTAGCTAGGCCTTAAGACACAAAAGACTCAGCATGGAAACACAAGTAACAGAGTAAAGTACAAACAACAATAAAAAATACAGACAGAACAAAGCATGACATAAACTGCAACACATAATTAGCACCATAGAATAGTAAAGTACCAAATTATTCCTGTCTGCACAACTGATTACTCTTCAAAAACTGTTTCAGTTTAAGTTTAAAGTGATCTTAATCAGGATCCAATTTGAGTTTTGCAGGTAAAAAATTCCACATGTTAATTCTACAGACAGAAAAAAGCTGTTTGTCCAAATGAGGATTTACACAAAAGCAGATGGTGCAAAACAGCTAACAAGCCAAAATAACTCCCTCAATTTTGGACTCCCAGGCTCTCCGTTCCCTCAAATTCATTGCCATTCGTTAACACTGCAAATTTGCAAAGTTTATACAAGTTAGTGACTGATCAGTCGGTGGAGTTTGCACAGCTGTCATAGAGGTGTCATCACGTGTCCTAATTATGGAACCTTGGTCAGGTGGTAGGAGGTGGTCGTATGTGAGAGTGTCCATACCCAGGTCATGTAGTTACAGCTGAACTAGTTCAACGATGACTGAGAAAACTCCATCTGTTAGGAAGACTGAGATATGATTAAAAGCTCCAAATTGTTTCATTGTTTACAGCAGTATGATTTTTACCCATTTGGGGGCAGTGTAACAGGCTGTAAATGCCACAGTGACAAATTGTCACGTGATGAAGTTGACATGTTGACAAGCAGTTGCCTCTTTACACATCCGAAAGATTCATATTTTCTGTGGTGATGACTGATAATTTGAAACAAACTGATCCATTTTGCAGGTAAATAGTAGAGGTAGAAGTGTATGGATATGTAAATGCCTGTGTGCACCGAAAACAAACGGCTATCCACCACCACCAAACGTACACACAGAGACTGCAGCCACTAAATTCTTATTTCCATGTTTCAGTCATTGAAGAAATATGACAGCAATTAATCCACCACCATGTGAGTTGCCCACCTCTGCAAACCATTACACATAAATATGTTGTGATCCCTGTGTTCAACAGTCTGTTATGGACAAAGATGCATTCCTTTCCTTTTAGTGTGCAGTCATGTCGGAGGTCACGGCCATTTTGTCCATATCCCATTTCTTGGTGTATCTTTAGCAAGCCAAGCAAACCGTGTGCGGTAGCTCAGACTGAAGTCTTTCTCTGTTGTTGGTATATGTGGGTCAAAGAGGACTCTTTTGAAAACAGGAAGATAGGAATACTGCCCAGCGCTAAATGAAAGGGGTTTACAAAGCTAGAACTATTCTCTTAAATGTCTGACCAGAGCAAACTGATATTCAGTGGAAATACTCTAAGTGCAAATATTGCTACACCTGCTCCATCACTTTTGTACCTTTATACACACAGAAGCATCTGGATGGCAATACTGGACTAGGATTCAATTAACTTGTGTTATAATAAGGGGCAAAGACTGGCAGTTAGCAGCACACAACTAAGGTCCTGAGGTATGATTGACGTTAGCCTCCATTCAACCTCAGTCTGAAAGGAAGCGCTAAGTAAACAAATAGCATGCTCTCAAAACATTCTCTGTGTATTAAATCGTCCAAAAACCCTCATATTTTTTTGGTAACATGAAATGGAGTTTGCACACGGTTATAAGGTACCACTGCTGTCTGCCGGATCAGTGCTGGAATGTGTATGCATTGTGGCTTGTTGATGAATTGAATAAGTCCGTGAGCTGTGCTGTAAATCTCTGAGTTGAAGGACGAGCTGTATCTCATACTGGCCTCTATCTGAGGGAAGAGAAAGCCTCTGGGCAATGATAGAGAGGTAGAGGGGACAGTGGAGGGACAATTGGTAATTTAAACAGTATCTTATTTTGAACATTTTTCTTTACAAGAATAACAACATTGTCTTTGTTATCTTTGCTTTTTTGGGGGTTTAATTTCTTATTATTTATATCAAAAAACGGCAACAAGCGACTGGTCCTGGTGGGCTGACTTTGTATTGTTTGTACTGTACTCGTGTTTGTGTAGCTCTTTGTCGATAATAATGTGAGTTCCAGTGATAAATGGGATTTTATTTGTGCTGAATGAATGACAGTGTCAGATCCTGTCTTGAACCTTTTATGTTTCACTTCACTGCACATTTCACAGTCTTTCTCTTTCCTTACAACAGCCACAGAATATATTAGTCTTGTTGTCGTGGTGCTCGGTCGTGTTTGGGAGACGTACATGTAGTGTAAACTAAACACACACCTAATTAGAGAGGCAAACACTGTTAAGAGGCATGCAATGTTCACTGCAACATTTTCACACGGCATGATGCAAAACTTTTCAGGGCATCACCTGTTTGAAGTCATTTGATTTAAATTTAAATCAGTGCTGTCATAACAGTATTGCTTGTACCAGAGGCAGAGTGTAATGGAACCATTGAAACATGTGATCCTACTGATCGTGTATGATGTATTTATACTGCATAACCCCGTGCTCTTAAGCCAGTAAGCCAGTCAGTCAATCAGTGAGGTTGCTGTGGGTTCTATGGGTTCTATGTTCCCCAGCTGAATATCCTCTTAATATGACACATTAACGGTCAAGTGTGTAGGATTTAATGGCAGAAATTGAATAAAATATAATTAGTATGTTTTATTTGGTGTATAATCACCTGAAAATAAGAATCCTTGTGTTTTTGTTACCTCAAAATGAGCCATCTAAATCTAGACAGCTCTCTACATAGGAAGCAGGTCCTCATCTATGGAGACTGCTGTGTTGCACCACCATGTTTCTACAGTAGCCCAGAATGAACAAACAACTGGCTCTAGATAAGGCAATTTGCATTTTTTGCATCAGCTACTTTAGCAAAAAGCTTCTTTGTACAAAGGCAGTGTCAGAAAAACACTGATTTTTTTTTACCATTAAACCGCTTTATTCTGTGTTTTTATCCATTTAAAATCACCTGAACATCTGGATAAGAAATAATGTGAGCACACACAGCAGTCGTTGGGCAAGCAGCCTGTCTGAGATTCGCCTAACAGCATAGGAGAGACAGTGATATTCAGTGCTTTAATCACCTGGTGCATTTGTTTTGGACCTCTGCGGATAATTCAGCTCCTGGTCAAAACCTCCTGTAGAAAGAACACTGATGGAATTCTAACAAGGAGAAGTTTCAACTGGTTGCAATATGCAGTCCTCACCGCTAGAAACCACTTAGTCTCCTTAAATCTTACACATTGCTCCTTTAAGAAGACCTTTCAAAGGGTTTTATGTTTTCAGCAATGTTTCTGCCCATAATCAAATGTTCAATGTTTCCCGAGGTCAATATGTTGAAATCACCCACCTACAGTTTACAGACTACTCATGTTAAACTCTTTGAAACCTAAGCCCTCCAATTGGTGTGTAAGACAGTTTTCTTGATTTTAGACACTGATATCTCCAAAGAAGCTAAACATATTTTTACTATTCAAACTGTATTTGAAATGCCGTCTTTTTTTTTCTCTTTGAACAAAGAAGATAGCCCTTAACAATCTTTTACAACGTTGGTTTATATCAAGAGATACATGACCAAACTCAACACAAGGCTAAAGGCCCTTGGTAACATATAGGACCCTCGGATGATGTTGTGTTGTTGGACAATGTATCCCCAAACAATGGATATCTGAATTAGTGCCCCACAAATGATACTAAATAATTAACATAAAGTTACATAGGTTAAGTTTCTTTGGGTTAGGAAGAGAAACATGGTGATGACGTACCTTAAAATAACTAATCTCTTCAGCCCATTTGTCACATGATCATGAGTTATACATGAACTACTGGCTCGTGATTATGTGGGTTATATACGAATTGTGTTCCATTAATTTGGTAGGTATACATACAGACAGTGCATGAGAACAGCTTGTGTACTATGCCATTAGTGACTTTAATATGAGTAAAATAAAAGTGTGTCGTGTAATGGGTAGAGGAAAGAACAAAATCCTAGGATGGTTTAAGAGCTGGGTTTCAGGGCAATCAGATTTTTAGCCCCTGAAGAACTCTGAGATATATACACTATTTGAGACAATTCTGGATTCAGGTTGTATCCAATCAGAGCGTGTGTGAGGACAAGGGCAATTTCAAGGATGGCCCTTTGCTATGGCATTCTTTTGAACATTCAAATTTAAGCAGGATGGAGGTGTTCATGGTGAGACACGGGCAAAAATATCAGGGCTTACGAAGCAAGCTATGAGGAGCAGAATCGTGTTTGTGTATGGCATGTTTTGGTGATTGCAAGGTTGTGGCAGCCACGCCTCATTGCGTAAAGGCACCAAAAGAACGATAAGTGTGGAGACAAGAATTTTCGGACACGTCTGAAATTGAGCGCAGGTTTGATCAAAGTGGGATGATAACCGCAGCAGGACAGATCTTCGTAGGTTCAGTGAGGCTCACAGCTGTAACTGAAGTCAACCTAAGCTCTGTTCAGCTTCTGGGCAACACTGATGGAGCATCTTTAAACCTCCAACCGAGGAGGCTGACCTCACTAAACCTTAAAACTTCCCAATGGTCCATTAAATTGGAGAATTTATGTCAAACCTGCATCCACAAAAAAGCAGGACTCCTCAAGCTAAGTGTTAAAGCTCATCCAGCTGTGTTTGTGTCTACCTTTCTCAGATCATCGTTGGCTGAAAACCTGGCTCTGTAGCACTCTCACAGAGGAACTCATCTGGCATTGCTGCATGTCCAAAGCGACATTTTGGATCATACTGACATTCAGAGTCTCTTCAGAGAATTTATGAGCCCCACTCCTGAGTGTAAATCTACTTTCTGGGTAGCCTACAGTCTGCTTAAGGTAAGCTGTGTCTCGAGGTTTGGCAGATGAAGACCGTATTCTCATTGCACTGCATTTGCATGAACTAATACAACCTGTCTGTGTTAGCTGCTTTACCTAACTGTGGAAGTTTGACTGCTTTCTGACTGTGTCAATCTCATGTCTGCAGTTAACATTTGCATATCCTAGGCATGCAGACTAATGACAAAAACATGAGGTTTGCACAGCATTGTCTGAAGCGTCATTAAGTATACCACATCTCAGCACCACCAACTCTACTCACCTACCAGCGTCCCTGCTTGTTTCCCTCAACGTGTTAGTATGCTGCTCAATCCCCCGCTTGTACGTGCTGTCAGTTTGGGTAGCTATGTTTGCTCTGCGCAAAACAAGCCCATTTTACTGCTTTGTCTAGATGCTTCCATGCCTGGTAATCCTCTCAGAAAGATGCTAGAGATCCTGAAGGTCTGTTCTTGACCAGGTACCATCCCCTCTGAATAATAACACACAGAAAACAAAGACGTGTGTTCTTCAATAGGCTAGCAGTTAAGTTAAATCTGATTAATTATACAAACAGTTTGGTTTATATCAAAATTGTGCATCTGGTTGGCACTGAGGTGTTTAATTTCACTCTCATTGTCCACACTTGGGGCAGTTGACTTTGCAGCATGAGGCTAGCACATTTAAAACACCATTTTAAATCTATTATATCCAGGCACTTACCTGATATTGTACAAAAATAACAAATAACAGCAGCAACCAAGGATTTTTATGTCATTCAATAATCAAGGAATATATTGACTTCTAAGTTACTCAACACCACTAGAACCATACTTTTGGGGGACCTTGTTGTGTATGTTTGTGTTACGTTACATTAACTCTTGTAGAGTAACTATCTATCTATCTATCTATCTATAAATATATATACATAAACTACACATTGTGTAACTCATTCTCTGCGCATATGACAAAGCATTCAATGTTTTTCTAGAGAAAACAAAACGTGAAAACTTTAGAAACTGTTTTCCATATAAATCAGCCCTCTCACTGTTTCTCATTTAAAGCTAAACTCATTATTTTAGATTATTTATTTCCTATTTGTTTTCATTTATTGTGTTGTACAACTGACATTTTAGTCTTCCTTTTTAAAATGCACAGCTTGATGTCAACCATTATATAATACAATCACTTTTCTGTCTGTCAATCTTTTGCTAATGCTTTAATATTTTGACATTTGATACATTTGAAATTCCTACAGCTGCTATTTAACAACAGACTCTGTAATTGCACCTCCTCCATTAAAACAATTTAAAACACTGATAGCAAATACTGAGTGCCTCTGCCAGCTGTCTGCACTACAACGGCACATTCTTAAAAATGAGTAGATCTTTAGTATACATGCTGTGGGCATAGGATTTGTAAATGCATTAGATTGTGTGTGTGTTTGGATACTTTCTGCCCTCTTGTGGTGATACTTTGTAGAATGAGACACATCAGCTCATCAGTAAGAAGATCCAAGTGATTGAAAATGAAATAATTTGCAGTAATTCCACAGATAAATAAAAAGACTTGTAGTATATAGATAACAAGAAAATATTAATAATGATGTTTGTGATGCATATAATGTACTTTTGTAAAATTTACATGAAAGAGAAATAAATACTTATGGATCCCATATAATGTATTTCATTCATAAATTATACAGACAATTGTCAGTTTCATAGTATGCCAGTTAAATGTTTAGGTTTTTGATTTGTTCCATTTGTAGTATGCCACCTCAACTTGGAAAATTAAAACAAAAGATTTCAATCAAGACATCAAAGTAGATGTACAAGCAGAATAGATTAACATAATTTAGAATTGACTGCATGGTACAGCAACACAGATCCTCCCTGACTCTGAGCCAGATTAGACGCAGAGTGAGTCTGTTCACAAATGCCCAGCAAAAGGTCAGCACGGTATTGAATTTTTTCAAATATTTTTCAAAATACCTCCTGGCATTGCAAATATTTTTGACCACTGCGTAATACTTTGGGGAAGGATGAATCCCCTTCTCTCTTACACACATACACACAGATACCACACTGCACAATGCCTGCCAATCTGCACCGAAAAACACCGCTCTGGGTTATTCATCGATTGACCATTCAAATCCCAACATATGCTGCTCTGCTTCTATTCCACTGTGTTCTCAGAAATGGACCATTTCCTAATTCTTCCACAAGGCTTCCTACCCTGTTCAGGAGTCACTCGCACACCATGTAAATGAGAGAAAAAAGTAGGCAGGAATGTAAATTGATCCAATACGTGTGTAAATGTGCTTGTGCACATGCGCACACGCGTGTACGTGTGTGCCACTGTGAACATTTTGACCTATTTTGCAGAAAAATGGAAGGACAATATATCATCCTAAGTTCTGCTCTGCAACCTTGAAGCAAATTGCCCCATGATATATATCATGTTGTTTTGAAGTTTCTTTTCCCAACTACATGTTACGGTGTGAATGATAGCCATCACAGGAAAGTGAATCTGAGTGTCTGGCTCTACTTTTACTAGTGTACAATAATATTCACCCCAAGTGCTTCACTGTCAAACATCTCAGCTTTACTTTGCTTTTCATGTCTTTCTAGCTTTAAAGTCCAAAATGTTTTCCTCTCCAAGACCCCCTCCTGGTGCTACCCCTGTCGTTTTCCTTTTCTTATCCATCCTTTTGATCACCTAAAACATCAGTCCATCACCACCAGAAGCTGTGGTTTATGTCTCCCTGCTGTCCATAGCTCACTGTCTGCCTTCCAGTGAGAGCTCCTCCCCGCTGAGCCGCTGCCCGTTTGCCAAACTCGAGTGTTTGTGGGAGAAGTGAGCAGGTTTTACATGGAGGACTGCCTTAATGTTGTTCAGTTGGTGGGCAGCCACACAGGGCGCTGCACTTCAGATTCACTGTTTGTTCATCTGTGCAGGGCCATTCCTCTCTCTGTCTCTCCCCCCTCTCTCCGTCTCACTACCTCACACACACATTGTACACACAAACACTACATCACAACCTATAAAGAGAGAAAAAAAAGTGCCGGATTAAATAACCTAAGAGAAATGAAATGTTTTATGTCTTGATATATCGTCTGATATCATGTAAACACTTGGCTTGCTGGGATGTTGCTATTTCGTCTGAGCAGCAGAGGTATGCCTTTCAACTGGGGATTAGGAGGGGACGTGGCCTCTATAGGGCTCCCTCAGAGCAAAGCCAGTCCTCCCATGTTAATTTCTCAAGGTCAAGAAGAACCTCTGCAATGTTTCAGCTTTGAAGGTGGACTTGAAAATACAATAACAGGAACCCTGCTGTATAGGGAGAAAAAAAGCACACTGATTCGATACCACTACATCTACCTGTTTGCCAAGATCAAAGAGGCCAGTTACAGAGGTGTTTCAGGCCCAACAACAACAGACAGATATGTCTGCTTTATGTGAGTCCATACAGGACTTGGTGCTAAATGAAACTTCTGGCTTCAACATAATAAAAGCAGTAACTCATATTAAAGAAAAAACACGCTGATCTGCAGTATTACTGCAACAGAGCATCCTTCTACTCTTGTCCTTGTTGGCTCAGTTCCTGTAGGAATAAGCATTAATATGATCATTCATCACTCACTGTCTTAAACAGTTATTTTACAAGCGGCGCTGTCTAGGTCTAATTGAGCTACTTTACATTGTAACAAGGCAACAAAATGCACCGGATTAAAGCAGACCCTGTTCCCTTATGTATTTAAAAATAGGGCTTTGGAAAAAGCTACATTGCGTGTGTCTCGCCTTTTGAGATTTAATGACTATCCTGTGACTCCACAGAGAATTACTGCCAGTAATTGATTATTAAAACTTGAAATTGCAAACCACATCCATTATTTGACGAGTGCATGTGTTATCCTTGTAATTAACAAAGCTTGGCACTTACCGTTTGCCAGTTCCAAGACCCCCAGAAAAACATATCAGAGGTTAGAAAGGCGATTTATAGAGCAAGCACTGTCTGGGCAATTATCTGAGACATAATACATTACCAAAGATGCTCAATACACCAAGAAAATTCCCCTTTCACACACCACGGTACAAACACGGTCTGGAAAAAGCTCATGCACAGTGTTAAAAGATGTGAAAGGCATTAATTGCACCACAGCTTTAGATTTGGTTAACAATAAATGTAGCACTATTGTTAAAAGCCTCTCATCTGTATAGAATTAAGACACAGTTATAGAGCATGTTAATATTTTCTGACTGCATATGACCTGTTAAAACCTTACTGTTACAGTAAGTATACAAATTCAAAATTTGAGAAAATTTCTTGAATATCAAGCAATGTGTGATTGCTTGTATTTGTAGTTCATTATAGAAGTATTGATTTTTCTTTTAGCATATTATCATTTAAAGCAACACATAGAGAATGTGCTGTATGGAATTAAAAAAAAATCTGGGAGGATTTTGGACATGTTGGACACAGTTGCATTCATTACCTATATTCCCTTTGTGTCACAAATAGAAAAACAAAAGTAGAAACGTAACACCTCTCTGATAAACCTCTGGCCTTCAAAAATGTGTCACTGTTCTTGAGTCTACTTTTTTAACTTCCCAGTTTTTAGATATTTAATAGAGATTTACATAGTACATAAAATAATCAGCACAAGGGCTGACTTTGCATTCATTCCCTCAGCCACACATTCACTGGAGCGGCATCTCTGTTTAATTTTTGATAATTAAAATGGATACGGCATCATATTAAATTTTTGCAGAATTTTGCATTAGAATTTTTGCATGGCAATATCATATTGATACACAGATGCAAGCATAGATTTTTTTAATTTTAGAAATTATCTATATTACAAATATAAGTTAAACTTTCAGTAGCCTACTAGGACAATAAATTTACTTGCTCTTTCAGTCTAATAGATACAATTTGCTGTAATAAAAATGACTGAAGTGAGATGAACAGTATGAGAACTTAATCTTATTAGATAGACGCTGACAAAGTTTTTCTTTAAGGACACAACTTGCACTTTAAAACAGGTAATAAATCGTAATACATGTTATTGCAATACTCAGAATATCACAACAGGTTTAAAATTTGCTATAATATTCTATTGTGACTTTAGTATCGTCATAATATCATATCGCTAGGCTTCTGGTGATTCCCATCCCTATCTATAATCTGTTAAAACAAGATGCCTGTTATGGTGTGTTTGACTAGTGTCCAAAACTAAATGTTTATTACTGCAAAATGAAAACAAAGTACCATAACTGAAAGTGCATGTGCCATGTAGCCTAAAGTTCATTTATGAACGTTTTAGCATAGGTGTAATATTTAGTTAAACACCATGTGTCTGTATTATGTGTGAAAAAAAAAAAAAAAAAAACAGATGAGAATCTTTCACATATTTAATATTTTTTTCCTCTCGACCTGTGATCATCTTTGCTCCGGTCCGCTGTGGCCACTGTAGCTACAGTAAAGAGCTGTTGGATTTGCTTTTGGCTTTAGATACTCCTGATGGGAAAGCCCTTTGCAAAGGAACAGTTAAAGCCTCTAACCTTCACTATAGTGCATCCCCTGAAACAAACCTAGCCTCATTTCCTCATACACTCTGCCTAGACTCATACCCAAGCCCAGATATTGCCCTTTTGTGGATCAAGAGCAGAGCAAACAGCAAGGTCTTCACTTCATTGGAGATAATCAGTAATTGGCCGAAGACAGCGAAGCCAGATAATTGAAAACAGACTAGGGGAATACAACAAGAGGGGCATTTAAGAACAGAGTGAAGTTGACAACTCTGAAGTGCAAAACCTGGAGTCATAAGAGTGAGAGTGCAGGCAGGAGTAAATCCAATGTAGTGGTGAGAGGTGTTAGGAACAGTGGTGGTTGTCCATGAGGGCCAGAGACAGAGCGGTGAGAGGGTCTTTATTTACTGGGAGAAATGCTGTATCCACAGGCCGTTTGGGCAGGATAGAGCTGGATGAATTCATTAAAGGAAGCGCAGTCTCTCCCAGCTGCCATCTCTCCCCCTGCAGCCAGACTCCGATCAATGGCAGGAATACATCCAAAACAACATTTAGCACAAGACCTCGGAAGCAGGGGTGCATTTAAGACTTCTCTGTGTGCGCACATCTCCCCTGGATGTGAGCACTGTTTCAAAATGTGCTATTGAAGTAGAGCAGGGTAGGTATGGGGGCAATGTGTTCGTATCACAACAGAGAAGATTGTTTAACACGGATGCTTCAAGACAAGACATTCTGCCGTTTACTGTTGTGTACGGAACAATCATATCCATTACTATTTCTTTCATATTTCATGTTTTATGGAGCCTTGAAAATAATGTGATTACCTTGAATTTTTTGTCTGTACCTGTAGAATGGCTTGTCATCAGAGTTAGAACATACACACAGGTGTTATTGTTGGTGTCATTACAAAACACAGTCACTCATTGCGGTATATAATACAAGTTTTTTTGTGTATCCGCAGATTATCTTTTGCATATAAAATGTTAGATGCTCAATAAGTTGCAAAACATTTAAGTAACTTCTTTTCTAAAGTCGCCCTAAACCTTACTTGCTTCCTTGACACATTTTATATGTATTATGTAATTTAAATTGCACAAGACACATTACGATTTCAAACATAAATCTGGACAGGCAAAAGCAAAATGCTTCTAGTACCATCTAGTGGTTATAAGAATTATTTATGTGAAGCACGCATGGAGTATGTATATGTGTACATATGCTGCTCACAGAATTCAGTAAATCATACTTGACAATGTTAAGCTAATTTGTCCCATACACAGGCTACAGTATATAGTGTGACTAAATTTAACTGTGCTGGATCTCCTTGAAAAATCATGACTTATGTTCACTATAAAAATCTTTCTGAGCAGCAAAGCGCCCCACTGCGTGCTGATGAGATGGCTCAGGTGGATGTTTCATTTTGTAGTGAGATTTAGTGTCTGTCATTGCATTTGTATCATAACCCTGTGTGCCCTATTTACCATACAAAGACTATAATGTACTGTATACTGTTTTTATATAATAAAGGCTGAGTTTATCCATCTAGTGATTGATTGCCTCACACTGTCCCAGATCTCATCTGGGCTGCGTACTGAACCACAGAAAATGCTAGCAGTTAATGTGTGTAACTAACAGTGAGTTTACCTTTTAGCGTATTGTTAACTGTGACAATAAATCATACAAATCATACATTACAAACAGACTTGTTTATATATAAAACTATGCAGTCCATGACATTCATTGTTCAATGCACTGTTGTCCAGCTGGAAATAAAAGAAAAAACAACTAACAGAAGATCATTTAAAACACCTTGTTTTTAAAAGCTGATGCATTATTGGCTTCTGAAAACAATATCTGACACTGTATATCCACAGCAGTGGCAATAACACCAAAATACAACCAACCCAGCTTTTGCTTACTGTATACATGAGTCTTTGGAAAGTATAAAACCTAAATTTCAATATACACTGAATTCAGATATGAATCAAAATCAGTCACACATTATTTCTGGATTCCATCCTAATGGCTTATATCTAAAAATGGTGAAATATATTTCACTGCTCTCACTCCAGAGCAAGCTCACAACTAATTTCATGTCATACAAACATTTCATTTAATCACATACATTTAAAAATGTACAGTGCAGGCTAGTGAGGTTGTGTGCCATTTCTCTCCACCTGTACATTACTTCTCCTTTTCTCTCTACAGCAGTCTCAGTCCAGCTAACAGGGCATGCACACTTCCTGAGAGGTTGTTTTAGCTCTCAAATAGAAAACAACAATCATTTTCTTGAAAAAAAAAAAAAAAACCTGAATACTTAGAAATACAATGACAATGATAAGTAAGATAGCTTAGTTTTACTCAGATATAACAGGACAGAGGTGTTTAGTACTAAAATTACCCACATGATATGGTTTCAAATAAAACTGACGACATGTTTAACTATTGCATACATACTGCAGAAGACATCTGATTGAAATGTTTTCAGTGAAACTCAAATTCTAGCTACTGTATGTCAACAAGAAAAAAAATGACTTTCTTTCACTGGTGCCATGATGTTGTCAGAATCACAAGCCGTTTGCAGTACACATTCAGCTCAACAATACACAGCACAAGAAGTCATGTTTGGACTTTGCACAATGGATTTACAGCCACACATGGGCACTTAACAGGGCTAAAGAATAACGTTCAGCAGACAAGATTGCACATCATCTTCAGCACACGTGGTCAGGTATTGTAAGTCTACTGTCGAATTCAGCTTTTTCTTAAGGAGAAAAATAAGAGGGGACCATGTAGCATAGTTTGAATGATGGTGGATGACAACAGTGGTTTCAGTTAGCATGGGCTGTTCAGTCTGTATATCTCTCTTCTTCAAGGCACAGGAACACTGGGAGTGTTTGTCCAGAAAGGCCCTGGAGTTAAGGTGCATGTGGGCCCTCAGGGGGTCTCTTGGGTCCCTTGTTCACAGGGTGATCCGGGCACAGTGGTGTTTGAGCTTGCAGGGCAACACCCCTCGGTTTAGCTGGTAAAACTCCACCAACTGGATCAAGTCAGTGAACCGCGTGTGACCGTCATCCAGACTGTAGAATAACTCCCCTTCATCATCCACCTGCAGTGGAGTTTGCACACATACACATGCATACATGCACATCCACACACACGTACACCACAGAGTCACACACAAGAGACAGATGACTTATTGAACATGAGGCTCAAATTTGGAGGTTAGTTTTTGGGGGACTAAAAACAGGATACTGCATATCCAAACAGTGGATTGTACTCACAGGTAAGATCTGAAAGTGTTTGATTTTCTGCATGTGGCACAGCGACAGTACAAACGTCTTCGGGTTGCTTTGGCTGTCCCTCAGAAGAAATACTCTGAAAACAAAAAGAAATGTTGTTTTCACTTTATCTGGCTGTATCGTTAGCTAGCTTGGTGAAGGTGAGCTAGCAGTAGATGACAGCTTCCTTCTGTGTGGTGATACAGTTGGTGGGGGTATTTTGGTAAAAAGAAAAGAGTTCCTACATGAAACTGCTCACAACAAGGTCTGTGTATTATCTCTAGTAATTGCTGTTGAGTTTTTTAAATGTATTTGTTGGTGCTTTGCGCATCACAAGCTGAGTGCTGTCTTATTTCATTATATTGGAGAGAAAGCAGACATCTGTACAGCTGATATCTCCAACTCTCAGCAACTCTCACCAAAACAATCTAGACTGACAAATTGCAATACAGATAAAAGGGAAAGATATGTATTTGTTGACTTTGGGGTATAAGCTATATCAATTATAATTTGCAACCACCCACCACACAATTGCACTACTGTATAGTTAACTGAAAATATATTTGATTTGTCCTGTATAAGGAATTTAAATGTGACAAACATTAAATGTATTTTACAGGGGAATTATTCTTTATTAATTTATAGAACTAGCTTGTCCTGAATGAAATTGGATATTTAAAAAAAACCCTCACTGTTGAGGATCATGCACCAAAAGCCCTCTGGCCTACCTATTACCATTACACCTTATTTCACAATGTAAATATGAAATTAGAATTAATGTTTTGTGGTTGTATACCTCCCTCATCCAGTGAAGCTGCAGTTACAGATTACGTCCATGTATGTCCAGACTCGTATGTTGCCATGACAGTTGACAATGCTTCAAATTGGATGTTGCTGCAAATATGTGAAACATTCTAAAACATGGATGCTTCACAAACATTTTAAACTCAGCACCCAAGATTAGTATCACCTATTCAGTATCTGTTCCTGAGTTGTGACGTTGAGTAATGGCCAAAAAACGGCATTTGCAGAGAACTATGATGTCACAGTAAAGTTGACCTTAGGATATAAGTGGTCATCACTCTTAGCATGTTATCCTATCAGACATTTGTGTGAAATTTTGTCATAATTAGCCTATGAATTCTTTAGCTATGGCCAAAAACGTGTTTTGTGAGGTCACAGTGACCCTTGATCTTTGAGCACCAAAATCTAGTCAGTGCACAGTCAAGTCCAGCTGGACGTTTTGTGCCAACTTTGAAGGAATTCTCTTAAAGCAATCTTGAAAAAGTGTTCATCAGAATGGGACAGGCAGATAGAAGGACAAGCTAAAACATAATGCCTCAAGCCATGGCTGTCGCTGACGCAGAGGCACAAAAAAGGCGTACAACCACTTACCCATCGATAAGACCCTGTTGAGTGATTAGACGCTGAGCCTCATCTCGAGACAGTTTGCCATGGAACCAGGACTGAGCCAAGTGGAGAGCTGCAGCACGAAGAGAAACCATATACTGCAAATGATCTATTTCACTTGTGTACATACAGAAAATCTGAATAATAAAAAAAGTGTTCCACAAACCTATGTTTGACACTAAGCTCTGGGATGTGGAGGGGCTGCCATGACCGCTCAGACGGTGGCAGCTCTTCCTCTATGGGAGAAATGAGTTACAGCCACATTGTTTGTGACTGTTAATACTTGGGTAAAGGTTCTTTTCACAGCATTAAAATATCAGCAAAACAACTTTTTGTCAAGAAATAGTGGCTTCCTGAGCAGAGAATTAAGTCACACTACCCCGTGTGTAATACAAGCTTCTCCGTGGTTTGTTGTGGTATGTACAGTAGGTCCAGCCGCACATGCATGTTAGTGCGTGTGTGTATCCCACTGGCTAGCTCATCGCCACTGCTTGGCATTGCGCTCATAACTGCTAAAATCAGGGTGTTGTCACAGAAGCATAACACCCATCCTCCAGGTCTCCCCTGGTTAGCATCGTCAGCACTGTTGATCCTGTTGCTGTTGTTCAGCACTGTTTATTGAGTTAGCACTGTTAGCTGCTAACTGCCAGCTCACCCACCGTCCATGTTAAGAATCGTGGTGACAACTCGCACGCTCTGGATTCTAAAGAGCCCCTTTGATAAAAACGCTGTAATATACATATTAAATACATATTTAGTCTATTTAAAATATATGTTCCTCTTGGCTTTGTACTCTGAGGCAATCACAATTTACTCTATGACAGTGGCTCTCAACCTTTTTTCCTAAGGGACCCCTTTTTTATTACTGAGTAAACTAATGCCCCTTTATCAAATGAAATATTTTAAGGGTATTACACGTTATATTCAGTGCATTACAGAAACAGAACAGAGCAAATGGTAAACTGTATAATTAACCCAAACAGGCAATAACTAGTTCACTTCCTGTGAATACTGCATCAATGATGAGTTTTCCCGATATTTTTAGAAACTTCTTATACAATTGCCTGTATTACGTTGTTTTTTTTTTTTTTTACTATCATACATACTTAATAGGGTTCTTTTTGGAAAGAAAATCAGTGTTTTCTTCTCCCTGGCGCTTGGCCATTGTTCTATTAGCGCTTTGGTTGTTTTAACTATGTACTTTTTTGATGCAGGACGAGGCTGTTAAGCACAGAGTGAAAGTTCTTGTGTTCAGGTCTTCATCGTGCCCTCATCCTGTAAGATTTTTTTAATATCTTTTTATCTTGAATAATAATCTTAACTTTTAGAATAACAATATTATTTAGTTTTCTTCATAAAAATGAATGAAACACTGGCCTACTTTATATTTTTAAAAAAGTTTTCTTACGCCCTTAAAGTCAAGAAGGCCTCACGACCCCCAGTGAAGCTTTGGCGACCCCTATTGGGGGTCGGGACCCCCAGGCCTGGAACCAGTGCACTCTGAGGTGCTTACAACTGTTGACCTTATGAGCTTTATTTTGTTGTGTTATGCTACTGTGAGAATGAATATACTCCATGTTGTTCAAAAAGACTGTAAACTCTTGTTACACTGAACATTAACAGATGTAATAAGGTTGTAAATTGTAAGAGCACATCACGACATCTAAATAAAATGTTCCTAGATTCACTCACATCCTTTTTAGCAGCATTTATTTTAAAAGTTTTTGAGTTCACCAAAATGTCAGGTGAAAAGTTTTCACTGGGTGACACTTTGACTTACCCTCCATGATAGGCCTTCCTCTACAGCCACAGACAACGCCTCAGATGGGTTCTCAATCACCCGGCTCTTTTGCCAGAAAAGTCCATGGCCACCAGTGAGTTCTCTGAGATGCTTCTCTGAAATTACACACATACATAGAAATGTCATTTTGGTATTGACTGGATGAGTTTGTTTGTTTAAATAATGCCTCTTCTTTTTGCTTTATTTAAGCATAACACAAAAAAAACATATTAAATTATGTACTGTACTCTACGATACCCAAAGGTTTTTATTTTTGGGGTTGATTTCCTTTATATACAGTGAAAGGAAGGAAGACTGCCATTTACAGTCTTGTGGTATTGTATTGCCATCTAGTGTCTGAGTAACGTGACTCCATCTTCATCAATCCTAGATGATTCCAGACAGAAAACTCTATTGAAAAGGGATTAGAGTGGCTTTGAAAAGAATGACACATGGGCACATTTTAGTCCCTTAAGCTGCCATATAGTGAGTGGCTCACTGCACACACTCAAGAAAATTCTTCTTATCAGGATTACCAAGAAGCTTTTAAATTACCACATTTGTTCCTCTACCACCTACTAAGCTTGCAATTTAAACGAGTGGTTAAAACAAAGTGAGCAGTGTTTATTTTGAGGATACAGACATTCCCATCTATCTTATTCACTCTGCTCCAATTCCAGTGATGTAAAAATACCTATCATTGCTTATAAATATGTTACTTAATATTGTACACAAGTACAGCTTTTATTTACTTTATAGTAATCATATGAAGAAGTTTTCTCGAGGTAGCATGTTGAGCTAAATCTGTCAAGTAAACTCCAGAAGATTCAGCAGCCTGACCCTGCATTTGGCAGATTCATGTACTCCCCTATCTATCTAGCTAATCCTCTTGGCGAGGCTGTTGGTCACATATGACCCTCCGACAGCAGAGAAGAGGTGATGAGTTGTTAAATCTGAGAGCAGCTGATCACTGTATATTTTTAGAAAGCAGAGGGTTCATGAACATGTCCAAAAGCCATAAATAGATTGTGTTCACAGCCGCGAAAATACTCCCAGTAGAGTCTGAGGCTATTCTGAGACACCAAATCCACATTAACACACTAAAGGTGCCTCATTTGTCCTATGCAATTATATTACTGCACTGCTAGGTCTTGGTCTGTTTTGGCTTCAACATGTTTTTGAAACATGAAAGTTAGTCTTCGAAGCTGCATTGATTGATTTTCTCTTGGTCACTTGGGGGCAGTGGAACAGGCTAGAAAACCAACATTAGCAGCTATTACATGGATATTATTTCTTCAATCCGAATGAAATCATTCTGATTACAGATTCCAACTGAACTGTTGAGGTGAGTGCGTAAGTGGGTTAAGGTGATGCGATAAAATGTGTGTAGATACCCCAAAGCATTTAATCAGAATATAACTTTTTTGACCCGCTTTGACCCCTTTTTTCATCACCAGCGTCACCTAATGTTACCCCCATGTTGGGCAATCATGCACAGAAAGAACAAATTCATTCCAACCAGATAGAAATGATCGGATTAAACGTTAACGTAACTATTAGGTACTAATATGTTCCTATTGCATAAATTATGAAAGGTTTACACCACCCCTCCATCCTATTGGGCGGCATCTGACCAGTCTCTTCCAATTGCAGTGGGATCACTGGTGGGTCAGGTCCTCTACTTCCCTCAGGTAAGCCTTTTCATTGTTATCTGTGATCAGGCCCACCACAGCAAACTCGATGATGGCATTGGAGTCGGAAGTAGCGCAGTCATGTGTGTACAAGGTGTACAGCAGGGGACTCAAAACACAGCCCTGGGGTGCTCCGGTGTTAAGGATGATGGTGGGAGAGGTGTGTCTACCCTCTTCCACCAAATGGGGTCTGCGATTCAGGAAGTCAAGGATCCGCATCCACACTGGGGGTGTTTAATCAAAGCTCCCTGGGTTTTGCAATAAGGCTGGAGGGTACTATGATGTTACAGCTGAACTGTAGTCAGTGAACAGACGGTGGTGTGGAGGATGTGTGCTATGGAGTCTTTCATTGATAGGTTTTTTGTGAGTTTGTCACAATGAGTGACCTTTATCAAAGTCCTTTGATCCGTTGTTAACATAAGCTTCCAGAAGTACATTTTTAAAGTGAGGATGAACCCTTTTAAGGCATTTTCAGTGAGTTACATGAGGTAAACATAAGACCTTAGGCTTACCATTGGAGAAGCTTTTTGTTTCTGGTGTGGCTGAATAAAGTTTTGGTACAGTTGCATCCCATACTGAAACACAGAAAAATGTCAGCATTTGAAATTTGATCCCCAAATATTTATTTCATGTTAACTTTAAAATACTTTCAGTAGCCCTTGAGTGTAGTGATGAAAAGGGACACATACAAATAAACCAGTCTATTGCACTTTACTGTATATTATTTATAGACCAGCGGGAGAGTGACTAATGCTCTAAACTGTATCCAGCAGATATCCAGACAATGAACACATGCTGCTTCTATAAAGAGTAGGAGTGCTAATCCAGCATCACTCAATAGTTTCTCTTGACCTCTTCCCAAAGCTAAATCTGATTCTAGCACTGACTCAGCATTCCTCCTCTTAGACATCACCAGTTAGTGATCAGCAAGCCAACCTTTAACAAGCGCATGGCTGTGATCCAGCAGGTCCTGGTCTGCTCATCATCCGCACAAAGAAGCTTCAAGTCCCGAGCTGAACTACACTTTGTGGACTGGAGAAAGGAGTTAAAAGGAAACAAAAAGGAGTTCAGCGTGCTAGGAATCAATACTCTACTTCTGCTCCTTTAATACAGTTTTGGCATTTCTAGAAAGTTATGGTACCTTGACGCAGAAACCATAATCTGTAGGTGCTCCGTGTAGTTTTTTGGCTGACAACACTGTGTAGACATCACTGTCACTGAAGTCGGCAATGAACTGGAGATGCCTCGGTTCCTGCAAAACAAAGAGAGATCGTAATAAAACAAAAGTACAGTCAAGATATGAGCTTTCATGCAACATCAAACGAAAGTTTTGGGTCTGGAAATCTGTAATCTGATGGATAGTGTGTCAGTACTGCCTCATCCAATGTATTTTTATGATGTGGTCACTTAATTGAATAACACAGAGCACAAGAAAGTAATTTACTTTCAAAAAGGAATGAGACATGCTTCTGTTAGAAATCTAAAACTGAACAGTGGATGAATGCCTCATTCAATTTAACCAAACCACGCTCACAGCAGTCATGTTGCTTACACCAGTGAAGTTGCCTATAACAGCGAGGTTGCATACAGCAGTAATGTTGCCTACACCAGTGATGTTGCTTACAACAGTGATATTGCCCACAGCAGTGATTTTGCTAGGTACACACACTGGGTTGCTGATGCATTAAAATTTACAAAAACGTAGTAAACTCATGATCGACCATCCTATCGAAGGGGACACACCTTCATGTTTTCCCTTTCAAATAGTAAATTGTAAACATCAAATCCACAAACGGTGACATCACGAGACACGGGAAAAGTATTTATCATGTCACAAAAACCACTGAGTGAAATTTTTGTTTTGGGTGTCATTAACATACTGTCAGTGACGTGTCTTGTGTTCTTCATCCAGGGCCCTGCACAGATCTGAGACCTGTCCAGCCTCATCCTCAGCTACCTGAAGCTCTGTGGGTAGCAATTGCCTGGCAAAGGCAGCAGTGTCAGCAATGTTGCTACAGAAGTCTTCCAAGGAGCGCCATTAGACTATAACCCTCATTATTTTGGGTTAACAAAACGTACCCAAATTCAGGATATGTAGGATATTGCAACAGACATTCCTGTTATCTTCTTCCTAACATCGCAACAACTGCTGTGACAGTGATGCTGTATTTGCTAATGTCCATAATGACCTGATGATGTTTTATCCATCCAGGGGGACGTGCCCTATTTTTCTCTCCTGATAATGCTACTTTGTGGTTATATGACTGAGCAACTGATCAAAACCATATTTACACTTCTGATGATGACTCAAAGATGGATTACTGTCCAGGGTATGCGCCATGTTGAAAAACATTCTCACCAGCGGAAGCCATTTTCCCTCTGTCTGTGCATATCTCTTGCTCAAGATGAGATCTCGTTTTGATCCCAGTTTCAGTGATTATGTATACATGCATTAAATATTCTGGTTTTGGCTCTTATTCCAAAATAGGCAAAATTTCTACTAAGCTGTTAACATAGCTTATAAAAATTCATATCCCACTAATATTCCAGTTTGCATGCAGTCCTGCATCTGATTAACGCGCCCTAACATGTCATTTATTATGTCAAAATATGGAAAAATGGAATGGCTGGAGCCACTTGTGCCACTTTGCTTTTTTGGATTAAAATAGGATTTTTCAGTTTTCTACTGGTGTCTGACTTGTTGGGCAGTGTGAACACAGCCTCCCTCTTTCATTCCTTCAACCACCTTCTTGAAAAGGTCAGTGCTGCGGTATTTAAGCATATCCAAAAACCTGTTGATACCCAAGTCTTTCATAATTTCATAATATCCGACCAGAAATGTAGGCTATTTTGGGGGCAGGCATCTCTACCTCATAGCCTTGCAAACCTTTTTGTGAGTTAGGCGATGTAGAACTTATCTGTGACAATGCACAAAGCTGACTGTAAACAAGCAAGAGGCCACAAACTGTCCCAAACTGTGGTAAAAAACACAAGTTGAGATGCATATTCCAAATGCACCGTATACATGTTAACATAATGCTCCTAAAACCCGAATAACACCAGCGTATTCCACTTGTCTTTATCAAAAAATGCATCATTTGAAATTAGGCCCGATTCAGAATGGCGTTTACATGACCCACATCAAATTCAGAATAGTGTCATAATCGGAATATTAGTGTGCATGTCAACATAGTTAATAGGTGAAAGGAAAATGTAATTTTTTTTCCCCAGAAAGAAATAAAACAAGCTAGATTTACACAATAGCTTATTTAATTTTTTTTAGGAGTTATCACAATCATCTCACATTTGATTTACTAGATACTGGGTAGATAATTTAATGCTCTCTATACTCAACTCACCATGTGACATTTGTATAATGTTTTGTACATAGACTTTACACAAACATACATATACAGTATAGTCTGTGGTTGTGTGATTACAATTTTCAGATTTGGGATTTTATCTGTATAATTTTCAGATACATTTTCAACACACATGAATATAACAATAATTATAGCCATATAACATCAAATTAAATTTTATTGGGGTCCCACTCAAATGACCACCTGTGGGTCCCGGGGACTCACGACACTGGAAACCTATCAATATTACTGGTACAGTCTGATCTTTGGTGCAGAAGGGAACATAATTGCTCATGTGGTACAGAGGTGGGGCACACTTACATTTAAACAAGGCATATCTAATAATATTAACAGTGTTATCAGTCAGTCTGGGTGTGGTTAACCTATGAATGCAGTGACAGAGATACGGATAAAAATAAGACATATTGATAGGGGTTGTATTGAGACAGTATCAACACCCGCATTGTGCTAAAGATAAATTTCCGAGAAAAAAAAAGCACAAAGATTACCATTGTTCAGCTTTCATGTGACGCACCAGTCCCACTTCCTTGTTTAAAGTAATGCCACAGCCCTTAGTGTCTGTACTGACTGACTAGCAAAGTGTCTGACCACAAATGAATGATAAACCTGCTAGAGTAAAAGTGGGCGCCATACCAAAGCCTCCCTGCACCCTACAACAAAAGGTCTACTGTTGTAGGAAATGAAAGCAGTTGAGAAGTGGTTGTGTTGGCACGGCTGGTGCCTAGGTATAAGCTTCACTTGTCAGCAGCTTTGGGAGTCCTGTTTCTGCCTGGCTGATATGCCAGCTGACCTAAGGAAAATCAAGCTCAACCTGTTCCACTGCCCTTTAACAGCATGAGTAAGATACATACAGAGGATGAACTGATGACCCCATAGTGTACCAACAGAGTATTAGGATGTGTCTTCATAGACTAAGTCAAGAATTTCAATTTTCTAGTTGGTGTCATGTATTTTTTTTACTCCCCGAATGTTGACTGTGTTAGGTATGGGTAAAAAAAAAACACGACAGATTAATGCAATGCATATGTATACATGCATAAGGACCTGGACTGCATGCAACAGAATGGTTTTGAGTGTATGCAACAAATAACCCAAGTAATAATCTGCTTTTGTTATTGCTTTTGATTTTGAGTCATTTGGTTTTACTGACCTTGGACGTTCCCTTATTGGAGAAATAAAGCCCAGACCTCCGTAGGACAAAATAAAACTTCTTCCAAGACTTTCTGCTTTGCTCTTTGGCATGGAGATGTCCATGTATCTCTGGACAAGTGCTGGAGTTGAGAAAGGTCTGTGTTGGGTAGAGAAATATTTATCCATAGATGGGTGTGCGCAGAAAGACTCTTATGGTTACACACAACACATTTAGACACAAGTTGAGAGCCTCACAACTGGCACTCGAGGGCAAAGTGAGAGCAGTGTAAACAGAAGAACTTGATACCTGTATAAGCTGAGAGTGATCCACCATCCCATTGGTTTCACTGGATATGGAGACCATGTGATCCGGGAAAAAGTCCTACCAATATGATAACAACGTCATTTATTACACTCTTTACGCTCCTCAACCCACACAGTGGTGGGAATACAAGTGGGTTGGTTCAAAGAGAGGATGATCACCATATATATAGTATAATGTTATCACAAACTCACCAGGGGTTTCCTGAAGAATTCATATTTAGCATAATTCTTCCTAAAATACAGCCGGCAGTCTGTGTCCATTCCCCAGCCTGAAAGCACCTCCATAACAGACTCATGGTCTTCAATGATT
This sequence comes from Cephalopholis sonnerati, assembly GCA_019142605.1. Taxonomy (NCBI): domain Eukaryota; kingdom Metazoa; phylum Chordata; class Actinopteri; order Perciformes; family Serranidae; genus Cephalopholis; species Cephalopholis sonnerati. The sequence goes on from JAGQAX010000012.1 coordinate 21,577,217, forward strand.
CTCTCTGGTGAGACCAAGAGGAAAGAAAATCAGTGTCAGGTTAACCTGTTTTTCACTTCTCTGTGAAAATCAAATAAAATCAGCTGTAATGCCAAACCAATACTTTTAAATGCTTTAAAATCACAATGCAAAGATGTATGCAAGTTACAGTATATTACTTTACTTCAAGGCACTGAGTTTGATTATTAACCTTATAGCAATGCGTAACCTCGGGATGAGAGCGTGGCTCTCAAGTGAATCAGTACAACATAAACATTAATTATTTCCAAGAACCTGAAATGATTGTTGAATTAATGGAAAACATTTTTTTTTTTTTTGCAATGTGAAGCAGCACTGTGAAGCAGTGAACTATGAACAACAGCAGGGCAAAGACGTCATCAGACAACAAGTAACTATTCATGATTAAAATGGCTGATAACATAATTCTGTGAAATTACATGAGCGCTTCTTTGTAAATGAATGAACATTTTTAGGTATGAACTGAGTCTGAGTGCAAACCACAATCTACAGTCTGAAAACCATGCATTTCCAAATACTTAACTTCTTTTAAATTAGGTAAAAGAGCCTTGAGACATTGCATTTTGTCATCACGTATTGGGTTTCTGAAGGGTTATATTAGCTCTGGGGAATTTTGTCAACACACAAAGGAGCATTTTATCTGTTAGTTTATCTGAAAAAGTAAAATAACAAATATCTAAATACATGGTTTTCACTGGAAAGCAATGATATGTAGTTTTGATTTAAAAAAGCATTGATAATTGGAACAGAACAGATGGATGAATTATGTAATGTGTGCAATAGTGTGAAAATGCACTGAGAATTTTTAAAGCAGTCACATTGTCCCCCAGCAGATCAGTGATAATATATCATTGACAAAATGTGTTTTTCACTGTGTGCTTAATAAGGACTTTATTTTATGTCATTCATACACCATTATTGAATGCAAACTGTAATGTGATTTTAATATACAAATACTTGCATCACAGTATATGCCTCCTAAATGGCTCAGCAAATTATTTGACGCTGTGCATCAACTTAAATGTTCCTGAACAGTTTCTCAAGCAAGCCATTTCTGTAATAAAATTAAAACCTCCTCAGTTGAAATTATGGTATGGTTTTCAAATAACACCGGTCAGCTTAATAGCTGGTGGCGCTTAAATTAAAATGGATCAATTCAGCAGCAGCAGCAGATAAAAGGCTTGGGCGGTATCTGTCTTTTCTTATATTCCTGCAGTTTTACTGGGGTACAACATGGTGAGTTCACTATGTCTCACAAGCTCAGTCTAATGGATAAACAATGTAAACTCCCAAAATGTCAAGAAAGGAAATATTCTTACACCTATTACACCTATTGTCCTTTTAAAGAATAATATAAACGGTACACCTTATGAATACAACTTTCTCTCTTTCATTGAACTAAGACTAAAGGCGCTGACACACCAAGCTGAAGGTCTGCTGTCGATAAGTGTCTTGTCGCCCTAGTCACTCCGGGGTGTCCTGCACTGCACTGCTTTATTTCAGCCCATCCAGCACGTTGAAATCAGCAGCGGAGATGGTGACGGCAATGGCAGAGTCTTTTGGTGAATGAAATGACTCTGATTGGCAGCTGAGCTCAGCACGCAGGAAGAGAAATGGCAGTGAGGAAATTAAACAAATAGCTAAAAGTAAGAGGGAGTGAAACCAAAACAAACTTGTTACATAAGGTAAGATTATTTGTCTTTAGCCATTTAGCTCTTTAGCAGAAATGTTTCATGATGGTTTGTGTTATTGTTCAAATATACTTTGTTCTTTGAACATTGAGTATGTATTTTTATGTATTAACTGGCTACTAGCCAGACAATCTTCTGGCTTCCCTTTTTGAATGATAAAAACAGACTGCTGCCACCTGCTGGTGTGGAGAGTTATTTCCTCTTACGCAGGCACAGAATGTAGGTGCTGGTTAGCCATCAGCTGAAGTCTTCGCAGTGTGTTCATGTACAACTTTGAGGTCGAGGCGCAGGCGCCGTGAGGCAAGACAACAGTTGGCCGCCATCACCAGAACCGTCTTAGTCCTTCTTGTTTGCCATCTATTTAGTTAGTCCACTGTACCAACAATCACCAACTCTGGTTTCTTTGAAGTAAACCCTTAAATGATCAAGGTAAATATGAAAATACGCGTTTTTCCCCGCTGTCTCTCTCTGCTGCTGCAGGCTAACTGTTTACAGCACTGCAACGTTATCCCTACCACTCGCAGTCGCCATGTTTCCCAGCTCAGCTGCCTGTTCCACCAGTAGAGACTGACCTCTGGTGGCACATGATGTGCACTACATACAAGACATCCTCAATACAGCCTCTCTGTATGAGTTTTATAGAAAGAGGAGCGTTTGCATTTTTGACGTTATTGAAAATCATACTGCGGGATTTCTACAGTAACTATCCTGGTATACCATAATACCATGATACCATCCAAGCCTCATGGGAAATACGGCTTAGAAATGTTAACCTCTCAGCAGCCTCTTGCATTCCACAACAAAAGCCATGCAGACATTACTAGTAGGATTGAAAATCATACAAGTTACAAGTGACTATCTTAATACATGCCAAGCACTACCTCTCTCCTAATGCAATGCCAGTGGAGTATGAGAAATTATATTCTATGTACGGAAGATCTATAAATGATGCCTCACAGTGATTAAGACACGATCAGTACCAATTTTAGCACCCCACATATTCTACATGATGTGACTGGGCAATGAATCGGTTTAGGATTTAACAAAACTCACATGTATCTACACATGTCACCACCCCACTACCTACTGCCACTCCGCCCATCAAATTAAGCAAACCTCACCCACTGGACTAACATTACCACCACATGATTAATATCAGTATATCAATATGTCAAAATCAGCAACACTTTAGCTGCCTCTACTATAATCCTCAGACTCAACTTTTTGAGATTTGATCAGGACCATGCTGTTATTGAGATTTTTACATTCTCACAAAAAGCATTTGAGAAAATAAAAATTTTACCTATCCCCAGATGAGAGAGGTGTTCAAAAAGAGTCCAGCTGTGGTCATCAATGCAGTGGTTCTTCAAGACAAACAGCTGGCATATGTCCCGGGCAGTGATGTCACTGGGAACCTCTACTGCTCTGCTGGTGTTATCTTCACTATAAACTTTGATTACCTGCAACAGAAATATTAAATTTATGACCATTTAAACATCTCACCAGGAAGGGATACTTTTTACAGTCAATCAGCACAAGCAGAGTTTTGTTTTAGGCTCAAAGTAATGCAATGAACAGTATTTAAAGTGAGGCCAAGTATCAGCCAAATTAATCAGTTTGACCCACATACAGCACTTAGGTAGGCTCCTTTTTTCTCTTGTAGCAACAAAATGTGGACAAAATTAGAGTTGATGAAAGCCCTACATGGGGGAGAACAATGTGCAAAGCATGTTCCAGGACGTGAATATTTCAGCTTGTAAAGAAATCTGTAGTAATCTTGCAAAACCACATTGAGACATCAAACGCTTTAAAAAATTAATCCATCTGAAACTTACCTCCCTGTTTGGAGCCAAGCAGAGTTCTGAGTTTGGGCATGATTTGTAGCCTATGCATGGCTGAGTACACAGCATTGCAAAAGAGAGCTTTTGTAAGAAACAAAAACACGCGTCTGACAGCACTGCGAGTGTCAGCTGGGAAGCAACGAGTGTCTCTGTCTCTCTCTTTCTCTCCCTCTCTCCCTCTCGCCCTCTCTCGCTCTGCGCTGCAGTGGAGCTGAAAGGAGGCAATTAGACAAAACTGCCTCTTAGCACAGCGCTGTCCTGACTCCACGTATCTGTATCGCTGGGGCTTGATACCAAATCACCTGCTACCTTTCTCCGCCACTAAGCATCAAGAAGCCAGAGATCAATCTGCTCATTCACTAAAGCCCCTTTTAGACATGCACCTCAGTAACATCACGTTTAACAGTCTTAGTCTAAACTGAAGGAAAGACAGAAAGACAAAATGCATGTATTGTATAACATCATAAGATCACTGTAATAAAATATCTCAACCTTCATCTCTTGTGCACAAAATCAGCTTTTCTAAACTCGGAACTATTATGAAAGAGCCCATTTTAAGTTGCTGAGGAAATCGATCCTCTTATCAGATCAGTCTATAGAAACTATTTTCCCCCTTGGAGTAATTATGGTTTCCTGACATAAGGAACATCAACATAAAAGTCAACCAGTTCTGAATGACAAACTGCCATCACTTTAACAGACAGATGAAGCCAGCAATATTACATATACCATGACTGAAAAGGGCTTAGGGGGGTGGAAAGAGAGAGGCAGAGACAGAGTCACAAGGCTCCAACCCCCTCTCCATTCACATTCACATTCACACGCCCATGGCAAGCAGAGCTCCCAGCATAATGCCCTGCAAGAGCCCACAGAGCAATTACAAAGGTGCTGGTTAAATGTAATGCTAGTTGGGTCAACTCGGTCTAAAGTTGACAGAGGCGGGTGCGGAGAGGGGGGGCACGGAGGGAGGCACAGTAAAGACCAAATGACTGTCTCTTTTCTTTTCTTTCAATGACTGCTATTGGTAGTTTAAAGCTGGGCAGGGCGAGCCTGATTCCTTTTGTGGAGAGAAAAGAGGTCAGCGCTCTCCAGCAGGGCTGAGGTTTGAGCCCTCAAGGAGCCATCAGCAAATGGGAGCCTCCAGCTATGACATCATCTCTCAGTGTAAACCATTTAGTGTTTAATCAGCCCGCTTGGAGCCTTACAAGACAAATATCTTTGCTTGTGGATGTCTCACAAAGACGAGGGCCTGCATTAAACAGATTACTCCGGCAGCCAGTGTTTTAATATAGTTAACACTGCATCATAGCACTGCAGGTTAATTATCTGAAATCGTTTTGAACCAAATCAGAGACAAAGACAACATCAGGTGCAGAATAATATTCGTTTAAAATAAACAAACCCTTGATACAAAAAAAGGTATGTAGGCTATCTGCTGCGCTGCTGGTGATGACTGCATCTCGCCTGGGCGCCTGTTAAGCTGCTGTGAGGAAGTGGCTTCCTGAGAGTTGGCCAAATCAAATCATTCAGGCATCACATTTCACCAGGAACAGGGTAGGGTTTGTCAGAGGGTGAGGAAACCTTTTTGGTACATTAGCATTGCAGATGTACTGTATGTTTGCATTACTTGGCAAAGACATACTGAAATTAGTCGTTCATTTGTGCAAATTTAAATTAGATGTTGAGAAGACAAACATACATGTAAATGAAATTTTATCTGAACCATAAAATTAATCCATTCCATCACAGCCATATCCTGTAAATACATCACATACCACAGCCTCTCATATGACCATTTTACAAGAGGAGGAGACAGGAAGACTACGCAGCGTTACACAGCAGGATTTTATGTTGTAAATTGTATTGAATTTTTGTAGAGAGCTTTAGCAAGGTGTGTTTGTGGTTTTACATGGGGGGACATATGAAATGGGGGGGAAACTCTGAGCATCAAACACTTAATTTCCTGCATTCTGGTCAATGTTTATGCACCAATTTGTGCATTTTCTGCACCAATTTTAGGAGTGGGGATTTTAAGAAACTTCCATATTCGGGTACTCAAAAAAAAAAAATTGTTAGAATAGGAATTGGCCAGCAATGAACAACAAGTCATTATTCAGCAGACAGGCTTTAATTAGCCTATTAAACCATAAATAAGTTGACATGAAAAAAATCTGCAATCTTTCTGTTGCTGTTGTTATCGTTATCTGAGGGGCCGTCTCCAAGCTGCTATCCTCCTGGTCAGTTCATCATCTGCCCCGTTCGCACAAGCCAACACAGCAGCAGCAGCTAACATCCAACACCGAGCCAGTCAACGGTCCTAACAAACTCACACTGACACTAAAATGGCTCACACTCGGTCCCATTAATATCCATTGGGTAGTGTTAGCCTTGCTGTGTGATTCTGACAATTAGTCTGTCACTGTAGGGGTGTGCGTGTGTGTGTGTATTCTCACCAACTGTTTCAGAGTGCAAGCTCAGATCCCGCAGCAGTTGTCTCATGATAAACAGAGAGAGACAGACAGTGGTGCAAGGTGACGCTGAGAGAAGCAATGCACTGCACACAGTTGTACAATGGAATAAGAGTTTACCCATTTCAAACAGTAAAAAATATATATAAAAGTCAATGTTTACATGTGAGAGGCTGGGCGGCAATCACTCTATACGTTGAACGAATACTGACGTCCAAGCAAGGACTCAAGCACTCATGCCCATCCCTAATTAATTCATGATGTAAATGTCTTTACGTTTTGATAAAAAAGTCCTCTGCTACTTTCATGATATGTCACAACACAGCAACACCGACACACCATCCCTGCATCTTGCTGTGGGGCTGCATGTCTGCAGTGAACCTTGGAGGAATTGCAGTGGGTGTCATAAGAGCAGCAAAAGCCATTGAAATCCCACATTCCCAGACACAATGCATTGCTTATATTTTACTTCCTAAATACTAAATATTTAACACTATGTTTTGAGAATGTAAATTATGTTCATGTGAATGTACAAAAAAGATAGACAGACAGACTAAGCTCAGGGCATGAAGGAGTGTGTGTGGGGGGGGGCATGGGTAGCGTCCTGAGATGATGTCCTTGTGACAATATCTATGACACAAACTCCCTAAGATTGGTTTTAGGAGGTGCTTTACCACCATGTTACTTCTGCTGGAGAGAGTGGACATCAGAGCTACACAAGCAGAGCATTTTCCTGTGAATGTAAGTGCTGTCTCCATGGTTACTGTGATAGCATTCTTTTTTTTTAACATTTGCATAATTATCACAAATTATTTGATGTCAAATAGTGGGTGTTTGGCCTAAGGCACCAGAATGGTGCTCACATGGTTTGCTATCAAAAGCTATTTAAAAGCGAGGCTTTTAAATATGAATCCTGCTCTGCAGACTGTTTTTGATTCACTAATTAACTTAGCAGATGCCTGAGTCACGCAGATATGTAAACGAGGTTGTTTCCAAACATAGAAAATATTTCATGCTGAATCACAAAGATTTTATATACAACATCCAGGATTTTATATTTCATGTAATAGTGGAATGTAATTTTGTATTCAAACTTCTACCAAGACAAAGTGAAAATGATAACTTTCAACAATTTGTTGAGAAATATGCATATTTACATACATACACAATACATGGTGCAAACTGTTTAATATCACCAGACAGGTCTAATAATTGTAATTACAGAACTCAGGATGTAATTAGTTTTACTTCCACAAACAAATTATTGTATCATTATGCATAAACTTTCACTCCAAGTGATTGAACACACTGAGTGGGAGGTGCTGTTAATCATTGGTTTAAAGTTACTAATGAATGGCCAGGCGAGGTAGCATGCTGTGTAAACGGCTGATGTCTTTATCAGTGAACACAGAGCTGCATTCATAAGCAAGTAACCCTGATCCAAATGTACACATGCTTTCACCTGAAAAGCATTCATGTCTGCCCACGTCATGTAGCTCAGCTTTTATGTTGCAACATGCAAAAATAAAGAATGTTACCTGGAGAGCTACTTCTCTGTTAGATTATGGGTCCTCACTTCAAAAGGGCAAAAGAGCAAATTGGCTTCAGCTGTTCAGCTTAAAACAGAGTTTTTTTTTAGTCAAGTTTGGTTGCAGTCGGCAAAAAGTAAATGTCACTTTTTAAATATGTGACCACTCAATTAACAAAGCAATAGTACAAAAGTGAACCTACATGGGGGAGATAATCATTTTGATCTCATTTTGTACTTCCTGAGAGATATAAGCACCCGAGGGAGCACCCTGTTTGCTTAGGTTGATTCTACTTAGGTGCTAGATATTGGTCTTTACTTTATTCTGCCACCCAGACAAAATTTGCTGAATGGTTGAATTCATTAATTCAAGCAACTTGCAGCAGTGGTGACACTGTCAACATTAAATTATTTTCACACTTCCCACATAATACAGTATTGTTAGCTCAGTAAAAATTGGCAGAGCAAAGAGACACAAATTTTAGCCTCCTCCAACTGGTAGACACAGTCTCATCTGTGGTCTAATGTTTAAAACTGGTTGGTGCTACAAAGTCTTCTGCTGCAGCTAGAAACTGTTGAAAAGCAGTCATTCGTATCCTCTACACAAATGGTATCAATATTTGAGAGTCCTAACTACTTATGGGCTGATATTTGTTTTTTAACATGAACATAAAACCATAGACAAAGTAGAAAAGTGCCCTCAGTGGAGTGCAAAGGTTTGTCTGGGGACATGTGGGTGGGGAACAGAGAGTGCAGGGAGGGCTGTGTGCCCACCGCATATGCATGATAGTAGTGTTATGAAGGGGAGACAATATGCAGGTTGCATTGTCGTGGTGTAACGAGAGTAGACAGGCTATATGGACGCATGTCCGATAAAACCCCGCCCTACCTCCCTGCCCTTCCAAAGAAAGAAGAGTTGAATCTCACTAAATTGTCCCTCCTGTCTCCCTTACAGTAAAAAAAAGCCTAATTTTAGAGAATCATAACATATCAGGTATTGAATTAATGTGCAGATGCTCCAGTTCAACATGAGGCCAAACTTTTCTACAGATGTCAGTTTTTTGTTTTTTTTGCCAAAATGTGGCCTGCAACAAACTGGGTACAGCTTGTTTTTGCCTAGCTATTTAAAAGAAATTCCTCTTGCCATGTAATTTTGTTGATCACTTGTGGAGTGAGGAGTCAGCAGTCAATGACGGTATAAAACAGAGCAGTGAATTAAGTCGTTTTTTTTTTTTTTTTTCAAAAATTGTTAATCCGGCAAACCACAACATGTCCTTCAACATACAATCATAAATCTGGATAAAAAATATTAGGGTGATGGGTCCAGTAGTATACGAGATTAGCTGCGAATGACCGATACACACAAGCACACACGCTATAATAAAGAATATCTTAAATTTACAAATTACACTAGCATGACTTAGATATATTGAGACATTTAACGTTGGAAAAATAAACTTGTCATTGCCCTCTGGTGGACAAAAAATGAAATGTCTCTAAATTAACGCAATCTTTTCTTTGGCATTTTGTGATGTGCATCAGTGACATATACACTTGATAAATATGTGATAAGCTGATTATATCAGTCACATTCAGCATACTTTGATGCCAATCAGATGTTGTTTGCAGAACTGCATCTCAAATGTGAAGGTAATGTGGCGGGAAAAACAACAAAAAAATATAGTACAGTAAATTAAGACACTGACTGTGTAACACCACATATAGTCTTGTTGAAGATAAACTCCTCTATTAGACCTTCTTATCTCAAGGACAGGACAGTGTGAGCCATTTTGCCAATTAGACTGCTCTGGTTTAACCTTGAACTGCACTCCCACAGCTGCAGCTCTATCTTGCAGTGCTGGTGAGTAAGTGGCCTTCAGCCTCGTCTATCTAAGAAACCGCTGAGAAATTTCCCCCCAGCTCCTCACTGTAACAACACTGCAAAGACTGACAGTCTCAGCCTCGCATGGGACTCTCTCTCCAATGGCTAAACCAGGTGCTATTTACACCTACAGTTAATAGCTCCCAAGTATTAGCTAAGCTACTGACGCTCCAGGTGCTGAAACACAGCTGGACCAACTGGAAATAAACAGTAACAGCCAGAATTCTATTTGCTTCACAGAGCATTCAGCGTGTAGCAATGAGGAGAATTACAGCAGCAGGTAACTGTTATCAGGCAGCACAAATGAGCATGCTGGAAAGCTAGGGGCTACTTTACACTGTAGAAATGACTGCTGAGCTGCTGCAGTCTTACCATTCTAAAAATAAATAAAAATATGTTGGCCAAATTTCTATTCTGCTGAGTTTTTTGCAGGGGCTGGATTTACACAACAGATTTGACTCAGATATAGGACAGGAAAGACATCTGAGTTGGCTTGATGAATATGAAACATTTATCATAATCACAACACTGCAGCTGTGCCCCTTTATAATACCACATTGATAATATACTACCTTTATAGTTCACAACAAGGTGCAACATCTGTCACATAGGTCCACACTGTGACAAATGGTGGCTGATGGTTTACGTTCCCTGACTGTAACAAGTGATTTCATTGTTAATATGATATATAGGTCAACACCCCCATGTCAGAGTAAACAATAAGAGAAAGCCATCATAAAATAAAAGGCAAGAACTATAAATCCATAAAACAATGGAGCAGTTTTAAAGGGGAGCGGGCAGATGTTTAAGCATTTGTATTATATTGTTGTTGAACCAATATTTGTGAACATGACCAACTGTAAGAAATCACAGAAACAAAACCACAGGAATGTCCAGCAAATGCAAAGTGCTGTTTCACATGTGGGCTTTCTTCCAGCATTCATGGTCCTTATCAAAGTGAGCATTTTTAGTATATTTCCAGTCCAGTGTGAGCCAGATGCTCTCTGGGTTTCAAACACCACCTTTCACAATCAAATGACACATTGCATCTGTGTCAAAGACTGATTCTGAGACATTCTTCACAATAACGTAAGCTAACTTTTTTGAAGAACCAAATGTGAATTCCAGTGGAAATTCAGTTCTAAATACTAACAACAGTGCAAGCAAAGTATTGTCAATCGACTGTAAACATATTAATGAAGATAAAAAGTTTAAAAAGCTGTACACATAGTGAACCTTTCCAGAGTGCTCCAATGAGGCCCATCCAGTGCAAACTAAAAAGACGGCTTAGATTTAGATTGGCAAACATGAACAGAAGGCAAAACTATTGAAAAGGAAAAATGTTTAGGAGATACCTACCCGCTTCTGCAGACAAAGTGGTGTGATGGCAGGTAACGTGACTCTTCTCGCATGGAAATTCATGCTTCTGCTTTAGGTTTACTATTAATTACGTGAGAAATATCCATACATAGTAACTGAAAATGAGGATAAAGTACGAACTGTAGTGCTCGAGGGTATTAATAATATAGCACTTAATACATAAGAGATTCTTCTATATGGTAATCCTTCTAGAAGCGATAGAAAAGCTGTTACGATGACATCTCCCACTATGAAAGTGTGAGAAACTAAGTCATGTTGCCTCCTCAACAAACACAAACTCCTCCTTTGTCCTTGAGATTGTAAAAGCTTGTTTCCTTTTCTCTCCTTTTAGAAAGGCAGTTCCAACAAACAAAACTGAAAAAAGGAAGGTTTTCTCATGAGTTAAAACATGCAAGGCCTGAGAAAGCTATTGTAAAATACTTGGAATCAAAGTAATAAATTCTGTCCGGTGACAATGTAAAAAAACACAACAATGTTTTCCCAGAAAGTCCGTGTATCAGTGTCTTTTGCTTACTTTCTAACTAGACGCTACAAAGCTATTTTTAGTCTCAGACATAAAATACATTTTACCAAACAAAATGAGCTGAAGTTTTCCCAGGAAGTCCACGGATCAGCTTGTTTTTTGCTTACTTTTTAACCAGACGCTACATGGTTATTTTTAGTCTCAGACCTAGAATATATTTCACTAAACGGACATTCAGAATATTCATGAGCATTTCGCATTAATGTTATGTTTTACTTTGTGCAAGCTCATTTTAGGCAAGGTTATGGGCAAACAGTGATCATTAAACACTGCACATTTCATTAACTGTTTAGATAATAAAAAACTAAAGAATGTGCTTGGGAAATAAAAAATTTTTTATTGTTGCACTACACTTCCTGCCTCTTCCTGCAACCACATTAGGGCTGACCTGTCTACATCAGGCCTCAGATTAGTCATTTATTCTCAGTACTTTTCAAAATTACATTTATTTATTCAGTTATCATTATTATTTTAGTCTTAACAATGTTCTGAATTTAAGTTTGTGTTGATATTCATACAATGCTTTGGCACTACCGTATTTTAATATGGCCGTGTCATTTAAACTCTTAGAGGAGGAGAGAGAGAATTAGAGGTCCGAAATAGCTCTTACTCCCACAGCCTCAATTCACAACCCACATCTGTTTTACTGTAAGACTAGACAAAGAGGCCTTGTGAATATGAGTGTGCCATCTTTACAACACAGCCCCTTTTCAAGCCTCAGTCTTTACCATTAGAGTATTAAAATTAGAGATCAATGTCAGTATATTTTGGGGTCAAATATACTTGGAAAATGCTTGCTTTCTAGTTAAACATATTTTGTCATATCAGAAATTACAGTAAGCACAAGTATGAAGATAGATACCAAATGCTGTGGGGAGCAGATGCCATTTCAATAAAGTTATGAATGCATTTATAAGGGAGAGACAATAGCAGACCACAAGGAGCCTGACGTTAATTGTCTGATGAAGACCACACACATAAAATCTCACTCAGCCCTGCTACAGTAATACAGTACTGTAGTGATACCCAACTTATGGATAAATCTGGCCCCCGATAGGGTGACGGGTGGCCCCACAAACCATTTCCTAATTCACATTTTTGTACTTTTAACATACATTAAGCTGCCTTTACACCACAGCATGGCAGCTGCCTTGACAACCACCTACCCTTGCTAGAGAGAATGTTAACTTTGTCAGCATTTTTCCATTTAGTCCTGTGTCACATGTCCTTGTTAGTTTTTGTTAAATTTTGTTTAGTCAACTTCGTCCTGCTGTTCTTGTCATGTTTTAGTTGACTAATAGTCTGGACCAAGACTGCTGACATAATAGTTTTTTTTGGATATCAGTTTATATTGCACATTTAAATCAATGAAGTCTAGCCAAAACCAACTGATGTCTTATTCTAAATCTATCTATTTAACTTATTTCTATTTTTTTTTATTTTCTATGTTATCTGTTTATGCTTTATTCTTGAATGTGTGTATATTTAATTATGATGCTGCTGTCATGCTGGAGCTGTCAAACTGCGTTTCATTGTTTTTAACAGTGACAATAAATTTTACATTTTATCTTATCGTTATCTGATAAAAACCACAAGTTGAGAGATTAAAAGAATACACCCTGCAAAATTACCATTTGTGCATCACTCACCCCATGTTGCATTGAATTTGTGAAGAAAACTTTGTTTTTCTCTCTGATGTAGTTTTGCTGTTATTAAACACAGTCCTCATTTACTAATGTTCACAAAGACTGTTTGCTGTTTTTGGATTCTTTGTATTAAGGCAGGCAAGAAAACTGCTTTATTCACAAATTTAACATAACACAGGCTGAGTGATTGATATACATACTGTAAAATACAAAAGCAGACTAGTGAGCGACCGGAGCACAAAAAAGTTTTAGCGATGAATTATCAAGTAACAGCAAATGTACAATCAGGTAAATGATGCAACTCCTTATGACCACCAGAAGTTTCCATGCCTTGTGCCCCGGCTGCTGAGTGGACTAACAGGGGTTAGCTCTGGCCACGAAGACAAAAACACTGTCTGTGTTTTCCAGCCACGGTCAGAATTAGTTAGCGATTAATGACGTTGCTGCCGTCACATCATTCAGTCATATTAGTCATGGTAAAACAGCAAAAGGTTGAGGGCCAGTTGATTTTTCTCCCAAGTTGTTAAATCTGTGCAGCCTTGGGTTGAAAATCTGATTGCAGATCTGTTTTTTATAGCTTTGGTATTTTTGATACTACTGAATGTATAATTATTGTGGTATCAAAAAAAAGTACCGATACTTTTGACAACCTAATAAGTCAGGGTGTGAAAGCTGAATGAACATGAATATTTCTGGTCACTCAGTAAGCTAAAGGTGCATCCCAGAGAGGTAATCCAGCTATTCTTGTCACCAAAACCTCACAAATCTACAGTAAAGAGCCTGCACACTGCATTTCAAAATGTGCATTGGTCTATGTTTCTTTTATCTCCTCACCAGTACCAATCATTGTACTCTATTTCAACTCATGAGAACAGACAGGAGAAGAAGAACCTCCCACGACAGGCTTCATGTTTATCTGGAAACGCAGCACCCTGACTTGTGAGAGCGCAGACAAGCAGACGCTGCTAGTTATCACACGGCTAAAATGAATTGGAATTAATGGAGCCAATGGAGCCAGAACGATAACAGAGTCTCCACAACTCCCATAACAAAGCCAGTTCCAGACACTTTGTCCTTGACCATGGGTGATTCAATCAAGACCCCTTGCAAGCTCTGTCAAAGTAACAAGACATCAACCAGGGGTGCAGTGGTGCGTGTATACAGACGTGGAGTGTATGCCCACATCTGGGCAGTGGGATGCAGGGTATACCTATCTAATAACAGCCAGACAGTTGTGTTTACATCTTACCTACTGAAAACTTTTGTTTCCTAAAAATGACACCTAGCCTGGAAAGGGGTGAAATCTTTACGATATACTGGGTGAACGAATTAAAAATGTTAAAACATTAGCTATCATCCGCACACATTACAACAAATAGGCAGCACACACCACACACCACACGCCACAGCACATAATAAACTACAGATGTAATGTCAGCAGCATTACGACAACGACCAAGCACTGTGCAAGGATTCACAAGGTGATCGTGTGCCACTCAAACCACTGTTACCTCAAAAGGTGCTGAGATTCAGATGTGAAATCCTAAAAATGTAGCAGTAGGCCTGCATCAAAATTGTACTTCAGTGACGGATTTGATAAAATATCTTTTGTTATCACCACTACCACTCTGGCGCCACAAAATCCAAAGCATGCTAACCTGTGCTTGAGAGGTGTGCTGTGTCACATCAACCTTCAGTGAGGTGAGGGATGCATTTTCATTCAAACTGCGCTATGTTTGACTGACCAAATTCAACTTAGCTGGCATTTTTAGGCATATTCACACAGTATTTAGTGCTGCTGTCTGGTTTGATAAGATCAGAAAAGAGTGTAAACTATGTATCTGTGACATATTCATATCTAACTACTCTCACAGTTTAATCCCTAGCTGTTGTTGTTTACACATGACCTGGGTCCACAGCTGTCACTCCACTTGTAAAATCACAGAGTAATACCAGTTTCACACAACATGACATTCAGCAAAAACTACTCATGGCTATGTTATCAACACCAAGAAGAAACAGAA
The DNA here is from genome assembly GCA_019142605.1 of Cephalopholis sonnerati. Taxonomy (NCBI): domain Eukaryota; kingdom Metazoa; phylum Chordata; class Actinopteri; order Perciformes; family Serranidae; genus Cephalopholis; species Cephalopholis sonnerati. The sequence continues at coordinate 21,592,218 of JAGQAX010000012.1, forward strand.
GTGGGTTCATTTTGCAGAAGTAACTAGCTATATTTGGTCTTACAAAAATATCAGACCAACAGCAAACATCACTTTATCTCATATGACTGTTTGTGTGAAAGGGGTAAGACAGACATGAAGAGACGTAAAAAAGCTGCATGTGAATCCAACACCAGATGACTTCCTATATATAACACCAACTCTCTGTTAGGCACAAGGAATGAAAGCTATGCACAGAGATTACACAGAGCATGATGATGCATAAAGTATGGCTTCAGCTTAGCTCTGATTGGTCAGCACGCAGCTTTCTGACAAATTAAAAAGTTGCTGAATGGAGAGAACATGAATAACTGTTTTATATTTATTATAAAGAGGGACCCTGAGGACCTTATTACATCTGTTGTAGAGAAGAGGCTGAAACTCAGAGTGAAGAACACGTACATGGTGCATGCTGCATCTGAAATAACATCTCTAAAGGGGCAGGCATTTCCTCTGAGTCATATGGCTGAACTGAACACTGAACACCGTCTGGACACGGGCTGCCTGTGTGCTTCTGGTTTCTGGTAAGAGTCCAAGCATGACTGCCCACTATATTCCTGGAGAGTGTAGGCTGTGCCAGCTACGTGGACTTCCTCAAAAACTGTTTATTTTGCCATTGTATCATGCTGTTATGCCAGGTCTTCCATTATGTTATACTCAAAGCCATCTTACACTGCCTTAATCAACAATATCAACAAAGAATTGTCTTTACAGTGACCAACTGGCTGCATGACAGGTTTCTCAAGCCCACAAATATTTACAGCATCATCATGTCATACTAAATTTTGTGTATTTGTGTACACAGTGGTGGAGCCAATAGCCTTAAAATCTGAACCCTTGGTATTGCCAGTGGGCACTTTTCCTGAGGTCAATATCAGAAGTGCATGAGGATTTTATTTCACAAAGTAATCTCTAATGTCACGGCTGTATCTGAAACAGCTGAGGCAGTTTAGGACACAGACTTATTCACCATGCAAACTGATCTTGCAAATCCATCTGTCTTAACAATCGCAGTTGTCTTAACCTACTGTACGTATAACATTGCATTTTCATGTCAACACACTGAATGTAGATGCATTAAGAAAGGTATTTGACTGGAGATTGCTGACGGCAAACCTGGGTTTCTCATTGACATAGTGTGGCAGTTATGACTCGGTGGTGTTGTTATGGAAATGTACCATGACACTGCAAACACTGGGCTAACAGGGGGCTCAGATAAACCAGTTTCTCGTGAGTGAAGTAGCTGTAAAGTCTGTGTAAAACAAAGCGATGTTGCGCAAAGGGTCTTGCCACGATTGTGCAAAGCCATTTAAATTAACTGCAGCAAAACAAAAACACATCTAGACACTGAGTTGGTTGAGATGCCACATCGACAGACGCCACTGCCATTTTCCTAGCCTGCTCATTTTATAATCTGAGCCTGTCCTTAGTAGAAGATTATTATTTTCAGATAATTGTAACTGATGGGAAAATTACTACCCAAAAAGACACACTGGGGAAGCTCAATGGACAATTTTCCTTTATAGAAAAGTTAGAAGGGTGGGTGAGGGGGTGAGCGCTGCACAGTTGGAACAATGATGTCATTGGTTTCTTGAGTGCTACTGAAAGAAGGTCATAACCCTGTGACATGAGGATTGTGACACAAAAACAGCTGTTCACTCTGACATACTCCCTTTGTCTTCCCAGTACCGCTGCTGAAAAGACTAAGTGAGAGGCTGTCAGGCCCATGAGGTGCAGGCACAGGCCTCATCAGCGAGATACATAAGGAGCACTTTAGGATTTGCTAACAAGGAAGCCACATTGTTGCAGAGTGAGGTCAACAGGGTGTCATATTGCTCCTTCACTGAGAAACTTGAGGATTATTCTCGCATTTGTCAAAAGAAAATGCCAAATCCGTGCAAATCCCTGACCTGTATTCACAATAGGCTGCCGAGAGCACAGGAGGATTTGGCAATCACTCTGTATGAATTGAGTGAGGATGGAATAGAGTAGAAGGGCTCATATGAGACATTGTATATCAAGTGGAGACACTCCAGTGTTAGATAATCAAGCAATCTTACCACAATGCATGAAGGAGAACAAATACCAATATGATTTCACTCTTATGCCAATCACACTTACTAACAGCACAATGGAGGCTTTGGAAAAAAAACAGAAAACACTACTTTCTGTATGTATTTTTTTCATTCTCAGCATGAAAGCAACACATGAGCACACAGAGGTCTAATACTGCTGATAGTCCTTGGTAACTGCTGAGCTCTGTAATTTCAAGCTTTCCTATGAGTCACTGCTTTGAGCTGCCCCCTGCTGCTACACATGAACACACAAATACACACATTTATACACACACACGCACCACAAAGATACTGAAAAACCTGAAATCAACTTCAGTATACAGTACACAGATCCACATCCAGGAAATATCTAGTGGTTGACAAACCAGACTAATTTAACAGCCCTGGAAAATGTATAGACAAAATCCATTTTGAAACCCATGCACTTTTGAAGCAGACCCATAATTGTTAGCTTTCCAACATAATGAATGTGCTCTCTTTTTAGAATTTGGCAGTGAGATCTGTATAAACGTACAAATCAACAACAGATCACAGGGTCATATTAAGTAATATCTGGCTGTGCAAAGTAATACATTTTCTGCTGACTTGCACTCATAAAGAGGGAAGTAAATAAAAAATTATTCACCAAGATTTGTGTATCACCTGCAGTATGTTTGTGCAAGCTGTTGCAGGCAAAATTAGGAGATCATTAGATTGTAGGGGAAAGCAAAATAAGTTGTAGTGCACTTTCCAAAACCAAAAACACAAGAGCAAAAGTAAAAGAAATGCATTAAACAGTGCATTTTTCTGCTTCAACGTAAGCTGCAAATGTTAGCATGCTCAGCTAATTAGCTTATTACAAATAGTTCAAAGCCAAGGAACACATCATTAACCAACCACATTAGGTTTTCATGGTTCTGAGAACTTCCTTTTTTTAGGTGTGCACGCAGCTTAAGAACTAGAAATGATCATAGTTTTTAGAATGCTGTTTTGAGGGACTTTTTTTTAGCTCCTTTTTTAGAGTAGGTACTCCCTCACCACAAGAGGAACCACGAGTGACGTAAGTGTACAGTGACTGATTCAGACATAACGTACGTTGACTGGTCAAACACTGGCAACGCAGCACCAATGACCATCATTTTTAAGAATTCGGAAGCCATGGAAAGAAGTAGACAACAAATCCTCTTTTTTCATTTCCTTTCTTTTATCTACTTATCTCCCTTTTTTCTACTGTACTTTTTAAAAATATGAAATCATTGTCATTGTGTCTTCAACCTGTATCTCCATGGACTTTCAGAGTAGGGGCAGGAGGGGATGGGTGGGAGATGGAGAGGGATGTTTGTTACAAAAAAAAATAAAAAATGAAAGGAATAGTATTGTTTCAATTGTAATTCTGTATGATTTGCAGTTATCCTTCAATAAAAAAATGCAGTTTTAAAAAAATAAGACAATAAAAAACACTAACAACAGCGCATAATAAAATAAAATTGAAGAAAACGCAGTCAAATGGACTTACAGTGAAGTCCTGGTTTTACTGAGCATATATTCATTGGTAGAAATACAAAGAGATTTTGACTCCTCAAAGCATAAGTGACGGTGATACACCAACCCTCCGGCCAGCTTACAGTCTGTCATTTCAGCATTCCTTATGGCGGTGCCAATATCAAAAAAAAAAAAATGCTGCGAAGGTATGTACTTCCCTGGGAGGTTCTCTCACCCAATGGGCACTTCCTCTAAACGAGTCCACTGAAGTCCCCTGAAAATCGCCTGGTGTGTGGGGTTAAAAATTCGGTCTCCATTCAGGACCAAGCTACTATATGAGAATTTATGGTGACGTTCACCGGCCTGTCCTGTTGTTTATTTGTTTTTTTGGGAAGCGTACTGACGCTTTTACAGGATTCTCATATTCAAACGAGTCAGCCAACAGTGAAGTCTGCTAGTGACAGTTGTATCTTCTTGCAATGAGAAGCCTTTAAACTACTTCTGTGTTAAATCAAAGACTTTGTTCCCAAAATTAATATAAATTTCGAGTTGTAAATCTGTCATTCTTATCATTGTCAGCTGCATATGTGCCATACTAGAATGGTAAGCAGGGGGTAGCAACAGTAACTAAGAGAGGCGTGGCTTAGTGGATGGTCAGATAGTGACCTAAGTAAGGAAAAAAAAAAAAAAAGAACAAAACTGCCAAAATTATTTCAAGATCTAGATTGGAGTGAAAGCAGCAGCAGGTACCTCCACACATTTGGCACTTTACATATCACACACCCTGTGCTAAAACAAATGTACAAGAGAGGCTGTTGGGCACTAAGCCAGGTATTTCCTGGGTGAAACATACGGTTATAATCAAATTTTAAATGCACTATCTAGAGGTGCTATCAAACATCACAGGTATTGCCCATTTTTATTTTGTTCGGTGGCACTGTATGTAGGTATACACCTGGGCTCTCAAAAGTAGTACCACTGTGCGTGTGGATTGTCAGAGTGTGCTGACAGCGTTATTATCTACTCACTGCAATGAATTTACATACTCACACAACTGGTTCTACCATCCATATGCCCTGAAGTGTCAGACCAATCACAAACCAAACATGTAAGTATGCATTTATGTAAATCTAAATATGTCCTGCAGTTGTTTTTCTGGCACTTGTTCCAATTAAAGTTAGCAGAACTGTGTTGCCTGAGGTAAGACATGAAGAAGGTTACAATAGAGGCCTTATTTTATTATTTTCAAATAATATGCCTCTTTGTGTCACACTTAGCCTCTAGTGCTGTAAATGGAACACTCACCTGAGTTGCACTACTTTTGGTCCATGGTAATAAACATTCAGAGACAAGGGGGGAGAGGGTTGAGGCGATAAGCTCAGGGAAAGGGTTTGGAACAGGGGAAGAGAATGACTCCTCTCCCTCTTTATTGCTCCTGAAGGACAAAAATTACAGAGAGAGAGAGAGAGAGAGAGAGAGAGAGAGAGAGAGAGAGAGAGGAACAGGCGCTGCATTAAATGTGGCAAGCATTGTTCACATCTGATGTCAAATTCAATATGAGATCCTAAAGTCTTTAAACATGTCAAGTATATCAGGCTGAATATTTTGGTAATGAAAATGCTGCACACATCTAAAGTATTCTCTTTGATGTAATAGTAAAGCCATAAAACATGTTTCCATAGTGTCTTAGGTCTGAATACCACTCGCATAAAGGGAACAGTTCACCCCAAAATCAAAAATATTTTTCCTCTTACATGTAGTGCTATTATCTTTCTAGATTGTTTTGGTGTCAGTTGTTGAGTGTTGGAGATAACGGCTGTAGAGATGTCTGCCTTCTTTTGTATATAATGTAGCTAGATGGCACTCAGCTTGTGGTGCTCAAAGAGTCAAAAAAATACATTTGAAAATTTAAATCGCAATGCCTCTTTCCAGAAATCATGACCCAGCTACTCAAAATAAGCCACAGAACTTGTTGTGAGCAGCTTCATGTAGGAACTATTTTCTTGCTACTAAACTACACCTGCCAACTGAATCATAGTGCATAGTGCATCTACTGTTAGCTCACCTAGCACCAGCAAGCTAACTAACACTACTGTTCAGCCACGGACAACGCCATTAATGTTTAAATCTCGTGCTCCCACAAGCACGAGGCTCTTGACCATAAGGTAGCACACTTATTTCTTCACAGTGAACCAGTTGGCGGAAATGAGAAAATAGTTCGTACATGAAACTGCTCTCAACAAGTCAATTTTTTTGGGGTGCTTTGAGCACAACAACACAAGTGTCATCTCGTTCCATTATATTTGAGAGAAGGCAGACATCTCTACGGCAGATATCTCCAACACTCGGCAACTCACACCAAAACAATCTAGACTGATAATTAACACTACAGGTAAGAGGATTTTGGGTTTAACTCTCTGGTTTACAAAAGCTTTAGTGAAATGTTGGATCAAGCAGTTGCAGAATTTACAGTTTGTTTGATATTGCAAGAAACTTATGGAGAAACTGCAGTGGAAAACCAAGCTTTTAAAAGGATGAATACAAACAATAGATCACTTGTCTCCCTTTTTTGCCTGTCAGAGTCAGTCCAGACTGCAACATCGTAATGATGCATTAGACTTTATGCCAGACTGATTTCGCAACCTGTAGCTTAGAGAGCTGTTTCAACATATTGCTGGTTCCTGTGTTGCGTGTCCCACGTAGAGGAATGGGGAATATAAATGAAGCAGGTGATAAACAAACTGACAGACACACAAGTCTGTGTCTGCATGAACTCCTCCTGCTCTCAACTGCCAGACGGCACACCCCACTCACCATCAGACTTCTGATAAGATAATGCACATGTGAGCTGCCCCTGATTTTACCACTATAATACAGTAGCTAACAGAAACACTAAAGTGCTTTAAGTGCTGGCTTGAGGAAAGTTATCTATATTACAATAAAAAAAACATAGCAGTATCAGTGAGCGCAGGATCTCTCTTGTCATGATTTCAAATATTATAATTATGTGGCACTCATCATAACCCCTAAGTGATGCATCTGCCAATGTTAGGCAGTAAAGAGTAGCCAGTACACCTCAAATTCATCTAACATGTCCTTACAGTGAACTAACATTTCAATCAATCATAAACTGTGTAAACAGATCATCCACAATACCAAATTCAACTGTCACTGTGATAAGGTAAGAGTTAGAATCAGCACACTTGCAGATGAGAGGGCCTTGGTTCCTGAACAAGGTGCCGTTCTCTGACTGACGCTTTCTTTACTGCTCTGTAAACACAGCAGTTACTGAGTTACTAATTATCTCCCACAAACTAACAGGTGCTTGATTTGATTCCAGGTCTTTAACTGCACTGTTGAAATAATACATTACACTCCATTGACAGCTGCGTTTGGCTCGAGCCAATTGTGTTTACAGGTACAAAGTCTACGCTACAGCTTTCAAATAGACCTCTGTGTCTCACTCCTGCTATTACAAAGAGTGCACTATTCTTCTGCAGGGCAGCTCACAGTGTAAAGTGTAGAGGAGAAAACACTAGTTTCAGTTTTGGTGTAACTGAATTTATTTTAATAGAATCTCCTGGTGTCAGTCATGGCAAGTGCAAAGAAAAATGAGTCATACCTGCTCCCCTTGCAGAGCGTAGTCCTGATCTTCTGGGCATTTGGTGCTGGTAAAGGAGCTCGCAAAGGGATGAAGGCTGGGCTGGGAAAGCCACTCACATTACCCTTGCCACTCTGAAAAATCTCTGCTTTCTCTCCGAGGCTTCCAGAAGTGTGTATTCCGTCCAGTGTGTTATTCATATCACTCATGTGGGCCGGCTAAATCCAAGGCATCATCTGGAGCAGAGAGAAGAGACGAGCTGTTGGACTGGAGTGTGTGCAGAGCACAGTTAGAGCAAGCTGGCTGGCGGGGCTCCTCTGCTCACAGCTCAGCAGAGCACTCAAACACACACACACACATACACACACACTCACACACAAGTCTCTCTGGCTCATCTGCTGCCCACGAGGCTGGCCCAGTGGGGCAAAACGATCCCTCCTACCCAAACATGATCCACCACAATAAAGATATTTTTAACACAATGACTCCCAAAACAGCTATCCTTGCTCTGACACAGTAGCGCACTAATAATCGCCTAATTTGTTCAGCCTCTAGTCTGTTCTTGCTTTAATTTTCCTTGCTTTTGTTTTGGTTTTTTGATATAGTTCCCTCTGCAACCTGGAAGGCAGGAAATGTGCACACAAAGCACACTTACACAAAGGGGGTGTCTTTAGCTCAGTAATGAGTCCGTGAGGGACGCCAGTACTATAAAACAAACTGTTCTTTTGTCATGGACTTCGCACAGGGATCCAAATTGCACTTTAAACTTACTGCACAGCAGAAGGCATAGGGTTGTACAGAGTCGCCAGCCCAGCGGATTGGTTGTGTTGTGGGCTGTGTCATTCAGTGACAGGCTCCATGTGGGGGATGGTTGGGGTGATAACATCATTCTGAAAGGTAATGTGTAACAGAGTCTGACCAGGGGAGGACAGGCTACTGGAGATACAGACTAACGGGCAGCATAGGGTTAAAGCAATACCTTATTACATTAACAGAGGACAAGGCTAACTTGATTACTTTGGCAAATATGACAAGCTGGTGTGGTGGTCAAACCCCTGTTGTTTTAACCTTCAAAGCAAAGAAATACAGAGTATGAAAACAGTATGATGTTGCACCTCAGAATGATAAAGGAGCACGAATTTCATCTTCCTGATTGTGTATCTTTTGCATGGTTTGACTTTACTGTTAAAGATGGAAGTTTGTAACTGAAATCCTTTGCAAAGAGATGGAAGTCGGTGTAATCTGCATGACCTCTGCCTTTCTGTCCCCATTAATCCACTCTCCCTGACACATACCCACCAGCATCTGTCATAATCACACAGCTCTACATGGCTTGGGTTACCTTTAAACATAAGTACTATTATGTGCACTTACAAAGCATACCATGAACACGAGAGAACCAGCTGATCAGCAGACAACTTTGCGCAGCGATGTGCAAGTGCTTCACTGGCTTATGAGGTAAAACCCTCAGTGTCAGTATTAGTGTCTCGAGCAGCGGGTGATGGGGGCAGACAAATGGTTCAGCTGAGGTCCAGCGGTGGACTGATACAAGGACAAGAAACCCCAGGCAGCATGAGAGGGCCAGAAATAACCCATAGCCTGGAACACATTCTTTTGGTATCAGTCAATGCAAATGCTAATTACATTGGTGTAGGATGAATGCCAAATCTATTTTAGGGACTTAATAGAGTGTTTCACATAACTGTAAGACACAGTTTTTATACACATGTGTAAGTATAAGAATGTTTGCACCAAAAATGAATGCTGAGAAAAACTTTGAAATTCTGCTTGAGTGACAAACAGGCATGTTTTCTTTGTTACAGTTCTTTACTGCAATAGTTTTGTACGACAAACTAGTAAATTAATTCTCACATATTGATGACTAATGATTGATTATCCTTGTCCACTTTGCGCCATCATTTACAACATCATGTACTTGCAACACAGGGCATTGTTTCAGCCTTCACATGCTATAATACCATGCAGGACAAAAACAAACAAACAAACCAACAAATAAATCCTGAAAGTTGTCAGGTATTGGCTAATATAATTGGACCCCCAAGATATTGTTTTATTTTGATTATCTTATACTGTAATGTATTTTGGTTTTAGTTTTACACTTTGCATTTTTAGATCACTTTACTTCTGACACAAAACTAATACAATCATCATCAAATGATTAATCCTTAAATTATTTATTTTATTTTTTTGTAAATTATTTAATGTATTTATTTTGTCTTTAAATGATGCCTCACAATATCTTGTAACATAATTTATATTCCACACTGTTGAAACTGTTCTATATTAAATGACAGGAGCTGTTTTGGCCCCCTTGTACTTTTGCTAAGTGCCAAAAATGACATCATGGACACACACTAATTGGTCTAATGAGGCACTGGTTGCTGCCAATGACCCTTATCAGCTCTGCTTTCAGTGCCACAGCACCAAGAGTGCCTCTACTCAGTTTGCTGGCTTGCCAGAGTGCTGATTGCCAGGTTTGTAAGATGTCTGTAGTAAAAAATAAAAGTACCTCAGAAATATAGCTCCTCTAAAAAAAAAAAACAGAAAAGTTGGGTAGCACCTCATTTTTGCTCTACTTCTGTCTAGGGGTCACCTCCTCACGAGCTAAGCCCATCCTGCACGTCACCCTTAAGCAGAGTCATGAACAAGGAGATCGTGGAAAGTGGATATTCCACCTTGCTCTCCAGTTGGCACTGACGGCCAACAACCTGCGGCTGCTGGGTGTGTCCCTATCACAGCTGTAGCAACACACAAGACCTCTGTCTAAGAGGTTAGATCCGGTGAAGACGAACAACCTCGCCAGCCACAGGTTTTGTTGTGGCACATGTTGCATAACTGCCCTCCGGCACAAGGACAATGAAGTCTCCTGGGGGCTCCACTGGTACTATAAAGGACTGTTTGAGCATCCACCTCCCTCTGAAACCAGCTTGTTCAGCATTTTAAAGAAGGCAACAAAAACAGCACTTTCTATTGGGCTCCTTTAACTTTCCCCATGCTTCCACTGAGGAGAAAACAGCACAGGACATTTGCTGTAGTCTATGCATCCCCTTCTGGCTTCCAATCTATCCACACTGCAGTTCAGCCAGCTATCCCAGAGCAGCCTTTGACTAATGCTCTTCCTGCCTGTCCACCAGTCTTGAGGATCCCAGTGCCACCTTTGTCACTTCCTGGGAATGTTCTCTAGTCACAAAGAAGGAGGACTGACTCATAGAAGGGTGGGTGGGTTAACCAGGCATGTGTGGGTCCCGTCTTCTTGGCTTGATGAACCTCACTGTGGAAGAAGGTGGATCTACTGACAGAGACTCAAGCTGTGATATTCTTACAAGTCTGTTTCACTTCAGACAGTTTTTCAGTACTAGGAGGTACTGTCGGAGGCACGAATGGTGATAGGTTCATGTCGAGCGAAAGGTTGTGTGCTCTGTGGGCCCACCAACTCATCTGAGTGGCATACCTAACTCAGACAAAATCCATGTTAAAAAACATCATGAGTTTAAGTCAAGCTACAGCTGTCCATCTAATGAAATGGAAAGGTTACTACATTTGCGCACTCTTTCGGTTGGCTTATGTGGAATGCAATATAGCAGCTGTTGGAACTACACAGAGAGGGTGGTGGGTTAACACTTGTGCTGCAGCAGCTTCTTTACAGACAAAATCCATGCTAGCCCATTCATATGGTGAGACAACAGTCAGCTCTCACCATTTGCAAGAGCAGTTATTGTATGTATTGAGGGTAGGCCTCATTGCTGTGACTAGCTGTGACTAGCTTACATTATTTCTGGCAAGTTATAAAAAGCTGTGGAAAAGCAAGGACAACTGACAAATGCGGATAATGTCCAAAGATAAGTGTGATCCAGTACCAGTGTGATCATGTTTTGTTCTACTGTTTTGGTGACATGGCATCTAATTTGAAAATTACATAATTCCAGAGGTGGGACCAAGTCATTGTTTTGCAAATCACAAGTAAGTCTCACGTCTTTGCATTCAAGTCCCAAGTTAAGACAGGCAAATCTTGAGTCATGTCTCAAGTCAAGTCACCGGTCAGGGGCGTAAATGTAGACAGTGAAAGCAGTGCGGCTGCACTGGGGGCCATTTTAACTACCTTACATCACTGTCCTTGGTCCTAAACTTTAAGTTTCTATTTCTAAACGAGTCATAATATGCATTTAAACAAATGTAATACGATTTTCAATAATATATTAAATTCACTAAAATAATGACTGCTTTCAAAAATGTGTTAAGACATAATTTAGCTAACTTATTAAGTAAATGTTAGCTAAGCATGAGCTTGCAAATTGTATTAATATTAATTTCGATTTACCTGTTCTTTGTGCTACTTCAAATGTCAAAGCTGGACGTTGTTGCGTTCTGTCTGTAGTGTTTGACCAACACGTTTTTCATACCTAAATTCTTTGTTGACCACCAAGTAAATTTTGTACATGAACAAAATGATCTTTAGTATCATTTTTCCCAGCTGGTGCTCAGTAACCTAACAGTAATTCTTTAATCTTCTTTATCGTTCTCTCCTGCAAGCTGGAAAATTCAGTGTCAACTTGCTGGGACTGAATAGCGTGAAAGACGATAGTTGATTCAGGAAATAACATTGGATAAGATACATTCATGTACAAGTCCAAGTGAAATCATGTCATTGGTGTTTAAGTCCAAGTCAAGTTTCAAGTCCTTTTTGTCAAGAATAGTTTGAAGTCATCAAATTTGTGACTCAAACACCTCTGAATATCTCTGAACAATGACTTACTGTCTTAGGTCAAAATGTCCTCTTGTAACTGAGTTACTGAACGACACTAAATACTGTTGAAAGATTATATTGAATTAAATGGGGGGTTCAGTTATACTTTAAGAAACACCTTCATTCATGTTGTGCAACTAAGAGGAGACTAATTAGGAACCATTTTAGAGCTAGTGCATGAGGTCAACTAAGTTACACCATAAAAAAAAATGTTAACTGTAAGTTATACATGTATTAGTGTGAATTTTACAAGACATTTGAAAAGTATAATGTATTTTGTCCATATCTGTTTTTTCATATCCGTTTAAATTTAGTTAAACACTGCAAAACAAAACTCTTCATGCACCTGAATAACAAACATCAGCTGGCGTCACACTGTATAAACACTGACGGAGGCTAATTCAACACATTAGTTTAAGCTGTTGTGGTGAAATATGATGCAAGCACAGAAACTTCATGATGAAGTTAGGTTGGTCACATTTTGAAAGATAAAAGCTTTGTTAACAGCCTTTAAATGTCGGTGAGGTCTGCATGTCCGTGTCTTTTATTTAGAAACGTGGGAGAAAGCATGACCTTCATGTGAACTGTTATCTAACGTCAACTATCATTGCTCCGGTGTGCACGAGCAGTTGAGACATGCCGCAGTCAGGGAAGCTTATGTCGACACAACACCTGTGTCCAATTACTTCAAAAACACAAACGACCTTCGGGCTGTTTTAACTTAACGTTATATTTTCGCGAGAATTCGTCACAGTTAGTGTTTAGTTTTCACTACAAATCAATAACCTGCAATTAAATAAAATAAATACGAAGGTAAAAGTTCGTGAATGCGACGCACGGTCCTTCCTGCTCCAGCTGCAGCCAACTCATGAACACCCATTTTAAAATGTGCGCTTTTAAACATTTATTATTATATATATATTTATATTTTCACAGCTGTTTTTACCTTGTGCCTCCTCAAGTGCTGTCTCCAATTGAAGCCTTGAAGCCTGGTCTTCATACCGCTGCTCCTGTGGGGAATGAAACTGTTCACACGTGTAGCACAGGTGCTCTACTGTAACGTGCCTACGTCACGCCACACTCTGTGGTCACGTTTTACCTGTTGTGAATAACAGGCGGTATTCAACGGGATCTGAGTTCAGCAGGTCATGGAGAGAAGAAAAAATAACTGCATGATTTATACACACACCAAACACATACAACTGAAATGATAAAAGCTTTATTCATAACAACACTGCTTGACAAGAACATTGTGTGCTGTGCACATCAGTGTATTTCTGCAGCTTAATCAAAACTCTGTAATACTTAAATATAGATTTGACATATAATCTAAGGAGCATTTAAGTACCATAGGTCAGACCTGGTCTGTCCTACACATCCAGTATTATTTAGATAATACACTTTCTAATAATTTATAGAATTGTTCTCATGTCATGTTCTTGTTCACTCACAACAGTGATGCATCAAATGCAAGATAGTCATCACACAAAATAAAAGAGAAGCATTAAAATGTGCATGTCAGCGCCAGGGATATTACTTAATGACATGTGAGGAAATAAACCAAAATACAGCAATTATTAATTATCAAAATACATTATTTTATGTACACTGTTGGAGACTACCAAAAGAGGTAAAACAAAAAGACAGTTCCTGCGTCTGTGTCATGGGATAAAGGGTTGTGGAGTACTCAAAGTAGACAGGATAAGCTCCTCCTGGAAGAGAAAAAAAAATACAATGGTTCATTCATGTGTTGTGGAAACATTTTTAGGATATCACATTGCAATGTGTGTGTTGGATTTTGCTTACAGTAGATGATATATTGTCAAAGGAATGAAGGCACTGCTATGGACTGCTCTCTCCTTGCATTTGAACAATTCCACTAAAAGTCGGTGTTTCGGGCTTTACTCCCTGCAGAGCGGAGTCCTTGTCACCATCCAACTCTGTATGTTTACTGTCCTGTGATGTTAAAAAGAGAGACACAATGTATACAATAACTGAAGACGAACTGTGTCAGACAACACAAAGAAAAAAAGAACACAATAGCTATTTTAAGAGCTTACAAATCAGAGTCCAACAAAAGTAAATATGTGTGTAATCAGATTTTCCCTACGCAGTATGATACAAAAAGACCCAGTGCCCATGATGCCCCTAGTATAAGGAGAAGTACCTCTTTAGCGCAGGAACGTATGTTGGTCTGTTATTAATTATTGATGTCCATTTGTACGATGAATGTACAAAGGCCATAATCTTTACTGTACAATGCATACCAGACATGATAGACTATTATACATCAGATTAAAGAGTAAGATCTAATGCCGCCTCAAGTCAAAACTGCAGTTTTTTCCTAACCATCCCTAAAGCTCAGACAGCGATGAGGTTAGGCCTTCATCACTTAGTCCTCTCTGTGTGGAATACCCTGCAGAAATAATTAAATGAACTGAAGTGTCGTCTTTCAGCGTCAGTGGATTGTGCCCCTCATTTCCTCTTTGTCTCAACTGCCTCCTCTCACCCTCTGTTTCTCTTTTATTATTTTCTGAAATAGCAGACCTTCTTGATCCTTCATTTCGCATTAACTAAATGTGATAAAAATTCAAACAGGTAAAAAAAAAACCTTTTCAATACTAAGGTTTTAAAGGGCTTAGGAATAAGGCGAGTAGTTTCTATTAAACCCTGGGCTGATTCAAGTCAATGGAACACAGTATTCTGCTACTTAGAGGATTTTATAATGTTCATGAGAGTCAATAACTCATCGCTGGTCACAGCGTAAATAGCTGATACAGCACCAAAAAGTAGCACCGCAGCAGTTACAAAAGTGGTTTTAGTTTCAAACAAACTAAAGCAGTAGTGGGATAAGTCACCCTCTTGTCCACCTCTATGTAACTCTTTTAAGGGAAAACCCAAAAAACTGCTTTGCTCAGCAGTGCAAAGTGCTCTTCTATCTGAGCATTAATATATCAGTGTGTGAGTTAAGTATATATATAAAAGCTATTACCAGCGGCAGTGGTCTCGAGAGTATAAAGTGCTGCTTTGATCTTTATTTAGATATTTATACGCAACTATACAATGCAGTCAGAACTCACCTTGAGCTCAGAAAATCCTCCTGACTCTATGACTGATGAGTGGCTTGTGATTGGGGAGAGGGGTGGTGAAACAGGTGATTGAGGCGACTTTGGCCACTGGGATAAGGACTGGCTCCTTTTCACAGCAGAGGACACTGCCTGGGCAAAGCGGGATGGGGTTGTAGGAGAGAAGGGCCTAGGGGCGGCAAAGCTCCTTAATTTCTCCAAGCTTAACCCTCCGCTTGGCTCTTTATATGGCAAACTACGCTGCCTGGTCATTCGCTGGAAGGCTACATTCTTGTCATCCCCCTTAGGGCTGAGCTCGACATTAGCGGCCCCTGTCGTCTCCTCTTGACACTGCACAGGAGGTGGAAGAGGAGGGGGTGGTAACTTTGCTCTCTCTGCACTTCCTTGAGCCTCCCTCTGGCCAGAGCCAGGACTGGCGGTGAGACTCTTTTCTGCTGCTGAGGTTACATAATACCCAGGTGTTTTTTTGTGCTGTGCCAAGCGGAAAGAACCAGGCTTAGGTTTAGTTGCGGGTGGAATTTTCATCTCCTTGACCTGTGCTGGTGAACTTGCTTGAGATGCCCCATTAGCTGAGGATGAGATCTTGTCATCTGCATTAGGTAAACTTGTTGGTGACGAGGGAGGAATGGATTCAGGTATACTTCCGTTAACAGTGTCTTGGGTAGTAGTAGTAGTAGTGCTAGTCAGTATGTCTTCCCTGGGTATAGTAGAGTGCAGCTCACTTTTTTCCTTTGGGACCTCCGCCTGTCCCCTCGGTGCTGTGCTCTCCTGCAACTGAAGAGAACCAATATTGAGTCCCTCTTCTGGAGCTGCAGGAGGCGGCTCCAGTGTCAGTGCAACTTCAAAATATCTCAGTTTCTCCAGAGATTTCTGAGGCACGATAGTATACGTTGTCATCCCCACCTTGGGGATGTAGTCCCTTGTCAGCTCGTTGGAAGGCTTGGGCTTTGGCTCAGAGTTTGTGGCATAAATAGTCGATGCCTTTGTTGTGGCAGGAGCACTTACTGTTGAGTCTTGGCACGATGAGGTCTCCGAGGTGCGAGATAAGGCATGTTTGAGGTCAGGCGCGTCCATTTCCTCCGTTACAGTGGCCATGTCTTTCTTCCCCGCTGATTCAAAAGCGGGCGCATTAGCTGAGGACGGGACTGTGTCTATGTGTTGTTGTGGAGGCACAGGTAGGGGTGTGAAATCTGTTTGCACTTGAGCATCCTCTCCAGTGGGGCGTGATGTGCTCGTAGCCACTGGGCTCTCCAACCTGTCAGTCTGCTCCCGGAGGGTTTCAGTGTTTGCCTCAACAGAGGCCTGTGCTTCTGCGTCCTGCATCACAGGCAGAGGGAGGCTGCTGGGTACAGTGCTGCAGTCCATACTTTGAGGTGTAGACTCTTCACAAACCGAGTGTTGGCTTACATTTTCAACTGGACATGGACCACTATCTGTACAGAAAAGAACATTTGTAATGTGAGACAGACATGCTGACTTTCTTCGAGACACAAAAACACTTGAACTTTGGCACAGTAAGGCAGAGTTCAAGAAAAGACACGAACAACACCACTGTAATTCAAGCAAACCCACTAGTATCTGCTGGTTCAGATGAGTCTGTGCCATCAGTTGTCCTCACAACACTCAGGGTTGCAGAATCATTCACTGTGCTCTGCAGCTGACTGTAAAAGTCAAGAAAATGAAAAGGGAATTAAAAGTATTGCTAATACTAAAGTTAAAACATGGCTGAGGCTGGAGAAGTCATACTAGAGTTCGTACTTGCCATCTGAGGACAGATCACAAGACTGATCTTCCCCATTTCGCTCCGTAGACGCTGTGCTCAGTATCTCAGTATCTGGGGACGGGGAATGCAATGAGACATCAGCAGACATGTTGAGGCTGCTGTCCTCTCCCTGGGTTTCACTAGCAGTTGCAGACATTGTAGAGGCAGCCGTCTCCTCTTGCTCCATAATCTCCTCCAGTGTGTTAGCAGCTGCACCTCCTGGAAAACAACATCATAAAGAAGTCATGTAAAATCATTCACATTTACCGTACCTGGCGTTGGAAGGAAAACGTTGCTAGGTGATGACCAGTGGAGCATCCAACATCACACTAAGTCTGTTTTTTCAAGGGCATGTGATGGCTGTAATGTATAAACAGCAGCTCATGTGACTTTTGGAAGATCTTTCACAAATAGTAAAGTAGTTGTTACCTTGAATTTTTTATATTTCCCCAACCATATGCATGAAACCGAGCATCTACTGTTCTTATCTCATAGGTACGCTCATTCACCCTTTGCCTTAAATAAGGTTCTTTTGATGAATGAATTCCACTTAATAATCTTTCACATCTCACTCCCTCTTGTCTAGTTCTTAATTTAGCACTGAAAGGAAGTGCATCACAGAGCCGCAGAGAGCAAAAGGAATTTCAAGGCTACTTAAACAAAACTGCAGCTTCTCACTGTTCTCAGCCTCTGATCTTTGTATCTACTGAGTAGCACTGGGCTGTTGGGGAAACAGCAGAGGAAGTGATCTTTCTCTGTGAACTTAAGTGTTTGAAAAATTAGGAGCAAAGGGAGGACGGAAATGGTGGTGTATACATGTAGACAGCAGTCGGATAAAGTCTGTGATTACACTTTCTTTTAATGAGGTCTGGGAGATATGCTGCTACTACGGAGACTGGGTAACAAAGGAGTAAAAAAACAAGAAGAAAAACACAGAGGCATATAAAAAGTTATTTAAAGGAGAGTAGATAAGAAAGAAGACTGCTGTCTTTATGGGGTGTTTGTGTGATATACAGGATACTTGTTTTTGCAATGTCTAATCAGAATACACTTGATGGAGTGGTGTGAAACAAAAGTTTGTGGTGCCAAAACTGGGCTAATCCTGATTCTCAGACCTTTCTGTAGATAGTTTTCAGTATTTTCTGTTGACAGCAAGATCCATGGATTGTCCACAGTAACAAAGATACTGTCTCTGGATTGTAATTTCAGTGTTATGAACCATTCAAGCAGAGTGTTTACAGGTATCAGACACTTAAATGTAATGCCTTATATCCTCAGGTAGGGCCCTTCTGGCTGTTTCAGAGTCAAGGTTTAAATCTAAAGGAGACTGTGCTTTTACCATCAGGGGCCCCTCGGCTTTGGAACGACCTGCCTGAGGAGATAAGGCTCAAAGAAACAGTGACTTCTTTTAAATTACTTCCTAAAACCCATTTTTATAGACTTGCTGATGTCGTCTTTTTATTTATTTTGTTTATGTTTTAGATATTTCATTTCCTTTTATTTGGTTGTGTTACTGGTTTTGTTGTTTTTGGTGTTTTTCTTTATTTATATTGACATTTTGTGTCCTGCATCTTGCTTTTTTTGTCTTCCTGCTTTAACTTTATCTTAACTCTTCCCTACTCTTGTCTGGTTTATGTTCAATAGGCTTTTTTAGCTTTCTATTGTTAAAAATTTCCCTCTGAGTATCCCACTTCTGCTTTGCTTTGCTTGTCAAAGCACTTTGTATAACTGTTTTTATAGGTGCTATAAAGATAACATTATTATTGTTATTATTATTACTATTATTATTATTAGTAGTAGTAGTAGTAGTAGTAGTAATAATAATAATACTTTTTAAGACTTTTTCAAGATAATTTTTACCCAATTCAAGACTGATTTCTATACAAATCTTTATTCAACCATTGCTTGTGAGTATCAAGGTTAGTATAAACCGTGCAGAGGGTGCATCAGTGCATCAGTGTTGCGACAGAGATGCCAAAATAGCAAATAAAACTGCAAATTAATGAATGATTAGATGCTATCAAAAGAAAGGTGATAAAATATGCTTTGTAATCTGTGTGAACTGAGCCTAAAAAGGAAAACATCAAGGAGCAACCCGACTTTATCTGAGGCTATAAATCTTCATATTTCTTGTCACTTCAGTTGTTTAAGCCAAACTAAATTGCCCGTGTTTGTTTATCAAACCTAAGTTCATTTTTAGGGGGGAAATATTCTTTGTTTTTCCTTTAAATTGCTTTGTATACAGGACGGGTGGAGCTTTCCTCACAGGATAAAACAGTGAAACAGCGAGGGTTGGATTTTTCTACACACAATCACAGGAAAGTATGCCAAAGCAAGTTAATTATACTCAAGCAAGGAAAAATACCGGGGAATTCAGAACCTGCAGTAATCTGGAATGTAGCATAAACAATTTCTTAGCATACATTTGTTAATGGTTTTGACTTTTACAGACATTTCACAGGCATCCGAAGAAGCAACTTGATTTCTTCCTATATGAGGTGAGTCGTTACATTGAAAAAGAGAAGACAAAATACTAAGAAGACTGTCTTGAGTATGTCAACGTATGTAAATAAAAGAGGTAGAGAGTCAACAGAGACCAGAAAAACAAGCAGATAAAGGTCAAGAGTTAAAATACTAAATGAAAAGGCAGTTTTGAGAACAGGAAGCAGAACTAGTGCAGCACAAATTCTTAAATGAAGCACAAAATCACAAATGAAGCAGAGGCAAAGTTTATCAAAAAACATATTGAAATGAATAATCTTTGTGCTTTGACTACTATATAGTTCCCATGATCCTGTATCCTGAGGGGCTGTAGGAAATGTTTAAAATGAGCCACTGTTCAATAATGACCACTAGGAGGCACAAGAGTCACATAAAAGAAAGACTGAACGTCAAAGTTTGAAAATGCCGGTCTTTGTCTTAGAGGCCAAAGTGCACATGACAAAAAACATCACAGAACAGGCAATATTTTATTCCCCATGCAGCAGTGAAACAATCCAAATGTATGTAAATGAAGACAAACCTTGCAAATTTTCATCCAGAGAAGCTGTTTCTTGGACAACAGCACTAGGGGACATGGGAGGTGGAGGAGCTTTGCGTTTGGTTCTCTTCAGCGAAGACTCTGCTGAGGACCCACGACTTAAACCACCCATCTATGATGCATAACAAGATTGATAGTTACATAAAGAACGCACCTAAACACAAAAATTTCGTCAGTAAACAGAAGTGTTAATAGCTATGCTGAAATGTCAGCGCTTCTGTCTTAATATTTACTCACCTGGTCTCTGTCCAGTTGGGCACCAGGTTCAGAGTTGATTCTCCGGCGAGTGCTGAGGTCCGAGGAGCAGCTCTGTGACACGAGGATTGGGGGTTGGGGCGCACGTCTCTTCTTTGGCACATCGGTGAGCAGTGTAGGGGAGCCGAGGGGAGACGAGTTGGAGCTGGGTAAGGCCATGCTGAGAGGTCGAGGCTTGTTCACAAGCACAGGAGAAGCTGGGGCGCTGGCTGTCGTTGCCTTTAAAGAACAAACATCCAATCAGATCATGATAAGAGACCTGTTCCCAAACATCAAAGTGCACGTCAACCAATGGCAAACCAAAGTCAACAAACCTCCCTCTGGACATTTAAAGTTCCGTTCAGATACTGCTGTATATTTGCATGATCAGTATGTTTAAAGAAACAATCCTGCACTACCTGGTCAGATTTTTTCTTGCTTTTTCTAAACTTGCTGAAGAGGCCTTTGTTTTCTTTCTCTTTCTGATTTTTATCTTTGCCCGGCGTGACTGCTCCTGAAAAAAATAAACACAGTTGTGAGAAACATTGGTCAGAAATATGACAGCTCTGCTGATATGAATCATACAGTTTACAAACTGAAATACCTGCATGTGTTGGTGAGACTGGACTCACAGGAGAAGCAGGTTGTCCTGCAGAGACACCAAGCATAAGATTTAGTGAGAAACAAGTGGTATATATATATATATATATTTATACAGAAATAACACTCATGCTTAATATAATATACCATATGCAGCATGTTTTTTTAAATACATGAGCACTTACCTCTCGTGTCTCTTGCATAAATCTCCCTTATTGCATAATCATTAAGAGAGCAGGACAAGTCCAAAGGGGCCAGTGATTGGACATCTCTTAACAGAACTGTAGTCTCTACATCAAATTCACATTTCTCACAGATGGCTGGTAAGTGTTCAGCCAGGGGCACTCGAGGACTGACTCGTAGTATAGTTTTCTGGGTCTTCCTGTAGTTTATCACCATCCGTACAGTTGCCTGGAGAAAGAAAAATGTGTCACTGTTTGCTCAACAAAAACAGCAAAAAGTGGTGTTTACTGTGTGTGACAACATGGTGTGATGTGTGTAATGTACCTCAGGCATCTGAGGACCCGTCTTCTTATTTTTATCCTCCCCTTTAGGTTTAAGAATGATCTTCTCTGCATCCAAGGTTCCTATGAGAGCGTTGGGCTTGAGTTTGGTGCTGTTCTTGTTGGTGGTGACCAGTTCTAGGTGTGGCTGGATGGGTTCAGGTGATACTTTGCACAGAGCGTCACTAATAGGTCCATAATGGGTTTGCTGAAAAAGATACAGAGGACATGATGAAACAAAAACCAAATAATTTAATTTAATAATAAGAGGGGAGACAAGCAATAAAATCTGGGTAAGTTACACAAAGCATAATAAAATATATTGATCAAAGCAATTTTTAAATAAAGGGTAAAGGCTCTCTTTTTAATTAATTTTTCATTATTGGTTATTTTTGCAATCAACAGACCGATCTATAAAATGTGAACACAATTTCAGAAAAAATTAAACACGTCAATCTCGCTTTCCCAGAGTCCGAGGAGGCATTTTCAAATGTCTTGTTTTTTCGAGCCACTGGTCCAAAACTCAAACATATTTTATATAAAACAGAGAAAAGCAAAATTTCCACATATTTCAAAAGCTAGAACCAGAGACTGTTTGGCATTTTTGCCTAAAAAATGACTTTTTAAAACGATTAATCGATGATCAAAATAGCAGCTGATTTATTTGCTGTTGTCCAACTAACAGATTAATCCCCTTCTCATTGCAGCTCTAATTTTTTAGAGAAACAAAGACAGTTGATTTCATATAAAATAAGAGTTTAAATTTAAAGAAGCTGTACAGAATCAGTGGAAACGATACAAAGCATATTTACAGTTACAGTAGCAACAGTAGTCTCATGGAGCTTTCCTAACACTAATAATACAGTTTAAACTTAATCCTCAAAATAAAGCGTAAAGTGTTGTGTAGGCACTTAGAACAGGTTTAAAGGAAGAAAAGAAGGTAAAGAATCCAGGACCTAATCCTTTCATATTGGATTGGTCTCAGTCATTTCTCAAGAGGCCAAGGTGCAAAAGACACCCGGGTTAGAGCGTTTGTAAACTGTGTGCATTGTGAGAAAGATAATATCTTGAGTAAACTCTGTTGATGGAAAGTCTGAGCTGTGTGAGTGAGAAGGTTTGTAGAAGGACACCTTGTTCTAAAAACTCTGAAACAGAGGTATGTTGATACATGTTGATCTGCAGACGCAGCTGAAGATTTGAAGAGTAAGATTTGTGTGTCCTTAATGCACTGTAGCATGCAATCAAGGGCTGATCTTTGAGAAAGAGTTTGAGATGCAAAAGTTCTTTAGTCCTTAATCACGTCATTTGGTGAGGAAACATGAAGGAATGCAATCAATTTTGCTGCTAGTACAAATATTAACTAAAGCGACTCCACCTCTGTGACTCAATCTAATTGGAACTGCAGTTTAAGTGTGATGACATCATGATGTAGAGTTTAAATGTAATACTGAAATGATCGAACAAATACACAATGGTATCCTTGCTCAAACTGCATTACAGTGCTGTAGCTGTACCTTCCATGGACTGTGGTCATCTCTTCTACTCCACCTGGCAGAACCACAACCAGAGAGAGGTCTTTATCAATGAGGTTCTCCTTTTGGTCCATTGTTAAATGGGGGTGTCCTGGGTACCACTGGGAGAAACCAGGGGATTCCAGCTTTTTTAGTCCAGGCGGAGATGGTGCTTTGCTTTTGGTCGACACCCTGTAGTTGGAAAAGAAAGTGTAAATTATTCTCAGAGTAGCTTCAGCATTTGCTTTGACACAAGCCAGACAAATTAATACTTTAGAGATGACCGGGAATGGTTTTCCACTTACATCTGTGTGTGCATTTCTTATGTTTTTAAATGTTACTGAAATTGTTTCTGCTTTCTCAGACAATAATCTGATTGAAAATCAAAGTGCAGCAGACAGCATGAAAGGAATCCTTTCTTCCTCAGGTTTTAGAAAGCAGCGAGGCTATTACATGAAAGAGCTCAAGTCCACTTTGCAAACAAGTCACAAGACAACCAAGTGGACAGATTTACTCACTGAGCCTGAAGAAATGGCTGTAAATGGACAGACATGTGAGAGATAATAAGACACAAGACAGAGTTTCTGTAACTGTGGACACTGTGTTGTTGTTGTCAGTGTATGTTGTGGTAAAGATGAATTCATAGTCTTTTACATGTTCTTTTAAATATAAAAGACAACAGCCCATACATTAGTGAGGATCACTTGGTGTGCTAGGATCATAGATTACTGAACAGGTATCTCAGGCACAGGCCCAGAGGCCCAAAGTTTCAGGGGCCCTCCTGGCCTTCACCTACAAAACACCACTCAAATTAGCATGTACTGACCGGGAAAAACAACGACCATAAAGCGATTACAAAGACATGCAAAACAGCTGTAGAGAGACACAAAGAGACTCACAAATGGGCAAAAAAATCACGGAGAGACACAAAATGACTACAAAGAGATGCAAAATGCCTAAAAAGAGATTTAAAATGACCAAAGATACACAAAATGACCACAAAGAGACACAGAGCACCTACAAAGAGATGCAAAGCAACTACAAAGAGATGAAAAATAACTATAAAACCAATACAGCAATTACAGAGACTCAAAATGACTAAAAAAAAAGATGTCAAACAACTACAAGAAACTCAAAATGAATACAAAGAGACACAAAATAATTTCAAAGAGGTGGAAAGCAAAACAAAGAGATGCAAAATGACCACAAAAAGATCCAAAGCAACTACAAAGAGATACAAAATAACTATAAAACCCGTAAAGCAATTACATAGAGACTAAAAATGACCAAAAAAAAGATGTCAAGCAACCACAAGAGACTCAAATTGACAATAAAGAGACACAAAATGACTTCAAAGAGATGGAAAGCAAAACAAAGATACACAAAGCAACCACAAAGAAATGCAAAGCACCTACAGGCACAAAATGACTATAAAGAGTCACGAAGCAATTACAGAGACTCAAAATGACCAAAAAGAGATGTCAAGCAACTACAAAAGACTCAAAATGACCACAAAGAGACACAAAATGATTTCAAAGAGATGAAAGGCAAACCAAAGACACGTGAAATTACTATAAACAGACACAAATGACTTCAAAGAGATGGAAAGTAACTACAAAGAGACTTAAAGCAACTATAAACAGGGACAAAACAACCACAGACATAAAAAAGAGCTACAAGGACACAGAAAACTACAGAGACACAAAACAACAATCAACAAAGAGGCTAAACAGCTATAAAATCTGTGTGTCTTGCTCCTGTGGAGGAGAGATGGTGGGGCCTTTTGCATTTCTGTGCCCAAGGGCCCATTGTCTCATAAGCCTGTGGCTGGGATTTTGTTTTCAGTCTGACTAACGATGACAAACACATTTCAGTTTTGAAGGGCGTTTTTGAGTGTTTGTCTTAGCTCAACATTCCTAGAAACTGTGTCAATACAGTGTGGGTAAAGGCAGTCATGTTAGAGCTACAGACTGACCAGGTATGCCACACAAAACAAAAAGAAAAGAAAAAAAATCACAGGCCAGTATATTTCATAAAACACTGATTTCATTCATCCCAAGATTTTCTGTCAGCTGGCCATCTGTTGGACAGCCATACACAATAAATCTGTGACGCATTTCAGATAATTACACCATTCTCGTAACGCTCCCAAGGGGCGGTGAACAATAAAACCTGCTGTCAGTAAACAAAAAAATTGATCTGGTCTGAACAGGGTCGTCATTATAAGGTTTTAAAGCGAGCTGCAACACATTATCTTCTACGTGTGTGCTGAAAATGAAAAGCTACACATGGTATGATGACAAACCAAAGTAGACTCAAGATCACGTCAAGTCAGCTGAGGTCACACTATTGTACTGCAATGTTATCAAGTTCTTTAGTGGGCCCAGAAATCAATAACTTTACAGACATTCAAGTGTCACATCATTTGGTCGGTGTGTAGATAAAACAGGCACTCGTAGACCCAATGCCTTGAATTATAGCCTGTAAAGTCTCTAGTGGGGGCACTGCTTATTCAAACAGAGGAATCTGAGCAATGCAAGGTCACAGGCTCCACTGAGGCACGTCTAGCAAAGGATTATTAGTCTTGCTATGGGGGCGGCTGTCTTTAAACACTATGGCTATGACATAAATGTATACACACACTCACATGCACACACACAAAGAAAAGACACACACTCATATTGTGATTCAGAGTTCCCGCTGGCTGTAGATGTGCTAATCATTAAGTCAGTTTACAGTATTTACTATATACAGTCTGTCATACTACTGTATTACATCAGCACAACAACACCACAGAGCCATTATCATGCACATTCTTGTCTCAGTCATGTTTGTTTGAATAGTATTTTCAGAGATGAGGTATTCGGCCTGGATTTGTCAATAATTTAAAAACAAATGTGTAAACTGGAACAACATTATTATTCCACCATTATTCCAATTACTTCAATAATTCATTAGAGCTGGAAATCCTGACTCACTTTAATGATGACGTTTTCTGGTCTTAAAGGAAAACTTTGCCAGTTTAGAACACACACTGTATGTGAAGATGGATGATGTGTCTCCACTTCCTCCCACTGCACAAAAATGAAACCAAAATATCACAGATATGGGCGCTGCCATCTCACACTAATGACATCATTTGGAGCCAGAATCTGTGCTGAAGGTTTGGGGGGGTAGAGCCACAGTATTGAGGTCCTGCCTATACACATGCATAATGGAACCATTTCTTTTACATATACTTAATATAATTTTTGAGTTTGGTCAAAGTCCCATCCGCTAACATGGAGGGGGCAGGGTTTGTGTGTTTTGACCTCACTTTTGGGGAGCTGTCATGTCCTCCATCTTTATAAACTATCCATCCATCTCCTGTGACTGCCTATCCTTTTAAGGGTCGATCACAGCTGACATTGGGTGAGAGGAGGGGTACACCCTGTAAAAGTCGCCACACTATCACAGGGTTGACACATAGAGACTGGATATGCAGACAATTTAGTGTTTAGAGTTAGAGGAAGCCATGCTAACATGGGGGAAACAGGCAAACACCACACAGGAGAACCCTGGCCGGCCAGTGGGTTCATACCTGCAACCCTCTTGCTGTGGGTTTGAACCCAGAACCCTCTTGCTGTAAGGCCACGATGTTAACTCCCCACACAGTCTATAGTCCAGACATTAACTCTTTCCATGTCATGGTGATGAGTAGTTACAGACCACATTTAAAACTCAGTGTGCTGCAAAAAATTAATGCGTGATAGTACCGGAATAACAATGATAATATCAGAGGTCGCGGATAAACCGAGATAACCCACTTTAAATTAATTTCCTGTATCTGTGTTACATGGGTTCCACAACTGCCCTGCCCCTTTAAGAAACTAGTAGCAGTCCAGGCTCCATTTATTCCAATGGAAAAAGTCCTTCACCCTATAGTCACTGAACTAAATACTGGACCCATTTTTCACAAGCCAGACAGACATATCAGGAGAAAATTAACTTTGCTCGTGACGTGTCTCTGCTTTGGTGACATACTCTTGCAAGATCTGGTGGCAACTGTAGTGGTCTTACACTCGGCTGATATCAGATTTTAAGCAAGCAGATAAAAACGAGCAGCAAAAGAAGGAACAGACATTGAATTTGTACTGCATATAGTGTTATATTGTTTTTAATTTGATGTCATCCATCCATGGTTTTTTAGTGAACAGTGAACCCGTTTAACAATTTCAGACACAGCAACAGTTATATCGCAATGTCTAGAGAGAAATTTCAAGCCTTATTGTCTGCTATTTCTGAAGCAACTACATGGCTGGCTTTGAAATCCATTTGTGTCTGTGAACTGTTTAATCTGTTCATAAGTCAGCCAGACAACAGGCAGAAGAATAATTTGCAATAAGAGCTGAAGCAGTAAAAGAAAAACAAACAAGCAGTAAGCAGTGGGAAACAACAGAGACACGTTTATCTGTTCATCTATGAGCCAACTGCACCAGTAGCCAGGACGATAAAGCCACAGGATCTAGCTCAGACAATAATGAGTAAACCCAAATAACTTACTGTGAACTGTTTATTTTTGTTGATTCTGTTCTGGTGTGTGTGACAGTAACGGCTTTCAAACTTTTCTCGGAAAAATAAAGTCAAAGAAATGAACAGAGTAAGAGGGGCTGAGTGGAGACCTCTCTCTTAGGGACCCCTAGATTGGTTTGTGCCAGCTATTATAAAATCCAAAACGTAAAAGTAGGAATGCTACAAAGACTTTAGAGAACTTTAACAATTTTAAAATTATACATATTATTCCTACAGCCCAAAAATCGTTTGTTGTCATCAAGCATAAAGTCTGGAGCTGCTCCAGTGAATTGGGACAGATGTTATAAATGACACTGAGAGCATCCAGGGAAATGTTCTGAGTATATGGGGACATTCTCTGTTTCAGAACTGGGAACGCTTCAACATCATAAAGGTCATTTGGGTCTAAAATCCCTTGTCTTTGGAGCAGCTCCAGACTTTATAGACTTAATTACAAAAACTTCCTGGTAGAAAATGCCCACATCACGTACATAAATTGAAACTGCGTTGAGCAAACATTGCCTCAGCTGATAAGCTTTCAGCCACCTGAAAAAAACGGCATCCAAAATAATATTTGCTCGTTTAAGACGGGAAACTGAAGCCAGTTGCTTAGTGCCTGAGGTAAAGTGGTTGAAATAGTTCATATACAACATACACTTAAATGGCTACTAATTTTTTTAGGTTGCCAAAACTAATTTTGCTGCGGCCCTATTTACATCAGTACATTGCTTAGCTGTCGTGCCAGTAAAGTGGTTTCTCAAAGCAAAGCAACAGGGCACATAAAATAAGCACAGCAGCAACATGAGGTATCTCGGAACACCGTGTTTAACTAAATATCTTTAAATGTTTTTGCCATGGCTGAAAATCACGACAGATATAAAAAATCTTTCCGATTTCACATATCACTGCAATTCAAAACAATTGTCAGTTGTCTTCCCAGTCTGTGATAACATGGATGTTCACACACATCTTCCCCTGGCAGTAGATCTATACAATCAGCACAGTTTAAGGTGGGCACCCAAGATTTATGTCACCATTTCAGCATCTGACCAAATGTCTCCCCGTCTAATCCTGAGTTATGATGTTCAGTAATGGCCAGAGAAGTGTTTTATGCACAATGTCATGATGTCACAGTGAAGTTGACCTTTGACCTTTTGTACATAAAATGTCATCACTTCATCATTTTATCTTATCAGACATCTATGTGAGGTTTTGTCATAATTTGCATAAGAATGCTTGAGTTATGGCCAAAAACATGTTTTGTCACCTTCAAACACCAACTTCTTTTTTTTTTCTCCTTCAAGTTGTTTTTTTTTTTTTGCCTCCTTGCCTTCATTGATAGGATAAAGTGAGAGACAGAGGAGGGATGACATGCAGAGCAGGGCCACAGGCAAGCCCCTGCAAAGGGCTCAGCCTGTATGGGGCCCACACTCTATAAGGTGAGTTAGAGGTCGCCCCTCAACCACCAAATTCTAATTAGTTTATTCTTCAGTCCAAGTGGACGTTTGTGTCAAGTTAAAGAAATTCCTTCAACGTGTTCCTGAGATAGTATGTTTACGAGAATAAGATGGATGCAAGGTCACAGTGACCTTGACCTTTGACCACCAAAATGTAAAGGCATTCTTAAGATATTGCATTTAAGAGAATGGGATGGACGGATGTTTACATGGACGTACGTGTGGACACACAGACTGGCAAATGACGCAAAAACATAACATTCCGGCTACGCTATTGCCAGCATGGAGGGATAAAAAGCCACAGCCATAACAACGCTATAAGGTCAGACTGACACGTCCATTTTCAGGGTTGTCTGTGTCTGTCAGCATGTTTTAGAGTTCATCTGTCTTCTAATGGATTAAGTTAAATAACTGAATTTTTTGCTTTTCAATTTGACTGATGACTCCTATCTCCCTGTCATCATTTCCTCTGAATGAACCTAACAAAACCTGTTCCTTGTGCTGACACACAGAAGGTAGACACAGAGGAAAGAAGGACAAGGCTGCACACATACATGTATGACCCTGATGCAGTATCGTTGATATATCCACATGTATAAACTACAGATCTCCAGTTTGAAAAAAATATGGCCAGCATGTGCGAAAATGACAGAAAAACACCATGACAACCAGTCAACAATCATTACTCCTTCAGATCTGTTGACATGTTAGAGCTGGTGACAAGACACATGTGCTTATATATGTTATATGAATGATTTGATTAAATGTCTCTACACTATTGTGATCTGCAGCTGTGTGGATTTTAGCTTTACAAATCAGTGCAGTCCGTTATCTTGCAGTAACAGCCTGCTGATGGCTGAGCTTAAAGTTGACACATTGACACAATTAAAAAAAGAAAAAAATCATAAACCTTACTCAACATGCTCCCCGGAGGATCTCTGTTAAGTTGAGTCAGACATGAACTTTGCTTTGGTTCCACCCATTAGATCTATGCAGATTAATGTTCTTTGCGTGTGTGTGTGTGTGTGTGTGTGTGTATGTGTGTGTTAGGGCTGCAACTAATAATTATCTGCATTGTCGATTAACCCGTCAAATGTTTCTCAGTAAATTGATTAGATGTTTGCTCCATAAAATGTCAGAAAACTGTTGATCGCTGTTTCTCAAAGCCCAGAATGATGTCCTCAAATGCTCTATTTCCTCCACAACCCAAAGTTATTCAGGTCACTGTCATAGAGGAAATATTCACATTTAAGAAGCTGGAATTAGAGATTTTTTTAATTACTTACAACAATTTATCAATTATCACATAAGTAATGATTAAATTAATAGTGGATAACTTATCAGATATTCAATTAATCATTGCAGCTCTAGTTTGTGTGTGTATGTGAATCAATGTGTTCTTCATTTGTACACATCTGGCATGCACGTTGGCCACTGTCCTCTTTCCAAACTGATATCTGTGTGTGTGTGTGTGTGTGTGTCACTGCTTGGAGAAACCGTGACTCTGTTTGCACCACCTGGAGAAATCTGCATCTGCTTGTGTGTGTTTGCCTCTTTGTATGCAAAACTGCCATCTCTGATTTTTGTTTCCTGTTCAGTCTGAATGCCACGATGAGTGAGATCATCAACTTCGGCCATAAGAAAACTCACCCACTGCCGTAACATTTGCTGTTGATATTCATTGTCCCAAAAGGACAATAAAACTTAGTGATGTTACCACACAATAACATTTGCACTGCGCACATGGAATTGCATAACGCAACAGGCTGATTTTCACAACATTTGCAAAGTACACAGATCCTCCCAAGAGCAGTACCCTGAAGCTAAACGTTTAAAATTGACGGTTTCTTGTCCATTTTATCCAAAACAATCATGGATTATTATGGGATGTAAGTGTACCACTGTCATGTATGGTATCACTGCCACCTTTAGCTGTGCAGCTGTGCTTTTATATACTGATGTGTTGAAAAGTAACCCCTCTCAACCCCAACTGTCCAGCTTAGAGGAAGCAGTTTAGAGAAGTAAGGGAGTGTTATGAATAATGATATACAGATTACACATTGTAGGAGTGGAGCCACCAAATATGACCTTGAATGCCATGAATTCCCTGTACATAAGTCAACAGAAAGACTAGCTAAAGCAGACATTCACACTGTGGTCTCTACTGGGTACAAAGTCCTGATCTGGCTCTGGCTGTTTATTTGGCAATGAGATTATAAACGTTTAGCACCGTCTCTAAAGAAAAAAAATCCATTTCCCAACATTTTTACAAATCTAAAACTAAGCCTTATATGTTGATTTATTTAATCGATACAGCTGTCATGCGTGATCACATTTGAATGAAAGAGCATGGAAAAAACACACAATAGCCATGCCTCGAGTTCAGGGTCAGCCCAGTTTATACAGCTGTGTCATCAGTGATTTTATCAAGACACCTCGAGCAGGTGACAGACATGGACACACAGGCTGGTTTGTTTGTGCCATCCAGGCCTGTGTTTTTTCACGAGCCCAGGATGTGATGCTGAATGAGAGGAGGCGTGTTGAAGCTTGACTGTGCTGATGCCTCATTCACAGGGTTTCCCTGGGAGGTCTGACACTCACAAACAAGCCCATTCAATACCAGAGGACATGCTTGACAGACGTGATCACAGACTACCAGGAAATAACAGGCCTGTTGTCATTGTGCCATTTGTTATGTGTCATCATATGATCTTGTGGAGCTTCAGCAGTGCAAACAAATAGACTCTGAAACAAATAAGCACTGTGATAAATAATACTGCATGCTCTTCTGTTGTGTTGAACAGTGTCTTAGTTTAGCCATGACTCGATAAGTGATAGGAATATGTGAAAAACTTAAAACAGATGTCCGATGTTTTGTCTCACACCTGATAAAAATGTGCAGGATAATTTGAGACAGTGGGATAAAAAAGCTAGAATCCCCTTTATTAGGTTTTAGCTAAACGTCAACCTCAAAATGAAAAGAAAAATGAAAGGCCAGTAGAATCCTGCTGCTGCTTCTTCTGTAAAAATACTTCAAATACTTCTGTGTTTATGTGAGAAAAAGATGGACTGACAGAGAGACCCAGAAGAGAGAGTTTGAAGAATGGTGGAAATACATCTTTCATTTCTTATAAGAAATCAAAAAATGAAAATAATAATCGTAATATCATCAGCAGTCCAACAGCTGAACAAAGGAATATCCAAATTCCCTACATTCCTTTGCACTTTGTTCCAGCTGGCACGACTTTTACCAGAAACATTTCAGTCACTTCTACATATTTTTTCCACCCAATCAATTAAAATCCCTTCAGGCCAATCCTGGATCAACTGCAGCACTGAGCAGGTGGGAGCGGCCCAGAGAAGAAACCGGGCCAAAGCATTGGTAGAAATTTAACTTTCCTTTGAGGTTCTGAGAAGGTGGAGGATTAGCAGAAATGCCTACAGAGGTATGTTAGCAGCTGCTGGGCAGCAGTATGGCCCCTAGGGGAAACAAACAAGTTTTAAAAGAGGCCCCTCTGCACAGTCACACTTTGAGACAACACCCAATTATTTTAAGAAACAAGAGCAACAATTCAATGCTTCAATGAACACTCCCAGAACTGTACTAGCTGCAGTTTACTAGCAAGCCGTACAGTCAAATGTACAGGCTCGAACATGCCCAACACACCCTCCACTTCAAGTCAAAACAGACTCTTAACGGTCTGAATATTCAGTGCACAAAATATTTCAAGGTCCTCTCCGGCACTTTTAAAGGAAGTCAGTGACAGCTGTGCTGTGCTGTAAAGAACACTATAGAGAAATACCAGAAATTTGGAGAGCAGGTGTGACAGACCTGCTTTTCCTCTCAGTTTGCCAACATTTCATTCCACGCTCTTACCTCTATGCCTTAGGTTTTCTCCGCTCAAATAATTTCCATTCTGCTGTGTATGTCCCATGAGTAGCCAGACAGACTCCACTCTATCAGTGTGGCTTCAAAAGGCCCACCTTAATGCCACGCCCAAGCTGTGACATCAGAAATCTGTCCCCTCTACCTAAATCCTGTCTGCCCCCTTGCTGCGTGTCTGAAAGCTCCAGCGCACAGTAGTGTGTGAGAGGCACTACCCCCTGCGGTCATGAGCAGAAAGGTAAGCAGCTTTGCCTCCCTGTGCAGACATGAACCTGTGGGTGGGGCCAGTGGAGCGAGAGTGCACTGAAACCAACTGCAGCATGCACTCGCTTTGGTAGATTAGGGACTCAGACAAAGACTACAGTAAATATGCTGAATTATCATGATGTGTTTTAATCATGAATGATAATTCTAATCATGTTGGTGATGATGTGATTATCAGTGTGAAACAAGGGGAGTTAGGGAACTCAAGGACATGGAATCCTTCCCCCTCCCTAATTTAATCATGCACTCCTCCTGTGTTTGCTTTTCGTCACAAAAAACACTGGCAACTTTCCAAAACCACACCTTACTCCTGCACAACTGCCTCGTCCAAAAGTCATGCTAGAATACTTTCCAGTTGAGCATAACAACAATGTGACAAACACCTTTTTCCTTACAGTAAGCAGCCCCTCTGTATAAACACTGGCACCAACCCAGCACCCGCCAACCTATTTTTTTGTAAATAAAAACATGACGGGAAAATGATCTAAAGATCTAATGCTAATAGTTGGTCTGTCGAAGCAGTCAGAACACGAAAGAGCACTGATGGTGGAGTGTATATGGAGGGCATTAGAGAAAGAGAAAATGAAAAGGCAAAAGCTGTCCGCAGAAAACAGGAGACAATGAAATTTGAATTCTGCACTTGAGGTATTATTTTGTTGTTTATTAAACTGTTAGTTAGCTAAGTTGTTAATTTGTGTTGATTTCTCATTAGCTTATGTTTTCATCTGTGATAAATAAATACATCCATCCATCCATTTTCATCCTCATATCCGGGGCTGGGTCACGGGGGCAGCAGACCAAGCAAAGCACCCCAGACGTCCATCCCTCTCCCCAGCAACACTTTCCAGCTCCTCCTGGTGGACCCCAAGGCGTTCCCAGGCCAGATGAGATATGTAATCCCTCCAGCGTGTTCTGGGTCTGCACCAGGGCCTCTTACCAGTGGGACGTGACGGAACACCTCTAACGGGAGGTGCATAGGAGGCATCCTGATCAGATGCCGAACCACCTCAACTGACCTTTTTCGATGCAAAGGAGCAGCGGCTCTACTCCGAGCTCCTCTGGATGTCCAAGCTCCTTACCCTATCTCTAAGGCTGAGCCCAGACACCCCGCGGAGGAAACTAATTTCAGCTGCTGTGGCATTTTACATCGTATAGATTAGCCCTGCGGCTAGCGGATTTTTCCTCTACTCATAGGGACAACAGCGACATTTAACGAAAGTAACATTACAAAATTCGGCTCCATTACAACTCACAAGGTTCACTGACAAAACAATTGTCTAATAATAAACATGTTTGCCAAACAAATACACAACATGCTAATGTTATTAGCAAAAGCCTATAGTATTCTACAGTGTATAAATTATCCCAGTGACAAGCGGAGATTTCCTCTGCTCAAATGAAGAACACACACAAGACTTAAAATGCTATTTTTGTGGAGGCTTTACTGTCTGCAATTTATAGTTTCTTATCTGTGAAATTAAAGTAAATAAAAGCTTCTTTTCCACAGAGGGAAATGGTTTCAGCTTACAAAAATAGACAGGAAGTCTGTGTCGCCGCAACATGTAGTCACATTTCTGGGGAGACTACGACTAAGACTACTACATAGGGTACAGGATCAATTCGACGCAGAAGTATAAATCCTGCATATAGCAGTGAGGATGCAGAACTGAAACTTCTCCTGTGCACCAAGCATGTGGGAGAACTTCGGTGGCTGGTGCAAAAACATGTATGGCTCTGTCTAGAGCCAGTGTTTGCTACTGTAGAAATAACATGAACGACTCCATGGAGGAGGACACACTCCAAATGTGGATAAAATAACAGCTTATTTTCAGGGAAAATTAAAAACTTCTGACAACACTTATTATATACCATTTCTACCAATAGATGCCCCTAAATTCTACACACTTGACCTTTAACTTAAAAGCATAAATGTGACTAACAGTGTTGTTAAGTCAGGAAACACATTCATGAAAGCAGTCAGCATAGTTGTTAGTAAAAGCTGTCAAAAGAGGCTGTCAGCACCTTGCACTTAACAGGTCCAGCCAGAAAAAGCACCGCCTTTGGAAGTTTTTTCTGATGCTGTCATTGTTGAATTAATCAGCACTTCACAATAGATTAAAATTAAACAGCTTTCAATGTAAAACAGCAAACTGCACACCGTCTGGTACGGAAGCAATAACTTTAACTTTCCATTGTGAAATAAGTGCTCACTGCCAGTTCGTTATCAGTAGCCCTATACTTTCTCTCAAGAATGTGCTGCCCATTCTACAGACACCACCAACACACGATAAGGAGGTGAAGTGGTGAATGGAGATGGGAGTGTGTAGGAGCAGACCGGAGAGGGGCGGAGTTAAGGAGTCATAGAAGGAGGAAGGGTGGTGGTGATGGTGGGGGGTGGGGGGTCGTCCCTGAGGAAAGACAAAACACAGGGCCAGAGCCACAGCTGGTAATTTGGTGAGAGGTCACTCACAGTAAACACAAGCTTTTTAAAGAGGGTCTGGAAAGGCCATTACTTCATAAGCAGTGTGGGATGGAAGGAGATTAGGGTGAAAAAAGAGCACAGGGACCTTATGAGAACTTCCCACTTCCTATGTGTATCGTTTATTATTGCGGGCAAAACAAAAACTTTTTTCCCACAGAGCAGGCCTGGTAACACTCAAACTCTCTCAGGGCGTCTTTCACATCATTATGTTGAATTCTGATAAACATTTAAGGACCGACCTTATGACATTATTGGCTTTTCAATGCAGCGTGTAATATCCGTTTGTCATGATTCGCCTCATTTTCACTCAGTATTATGACTCCCTGTGGTGCTTACTCTTGTATTACATGTTGTACAGTGCCTTATACTGTACTGCAGCAGAGCCAGAGTAAGCTAGGTCTGCCGGCCAGTTAGGTAATGAGATTTGAATGAGATTTGAGATAATACAGGGGTGATCTCTCAGTTCCCTATACAATGCCCCCAAACACCAGATGTCATTTCTACTCAGTGAACTAGGGTCTGCTATGGTACATTACCCTCACCTTATCTCAGAGCAGCTCAACTATCTTAACTCTGAACGCTGCACTGAAACATACCGATGGCTCTGCAAAGAAAAAAAAAGCCATGCATGAATAACATGCACAGAAAAGATAAGGTAATTATCACACTAACTTCTGGTGAGTTGACCAAATGTGTGGTGTCTTTTAAAGGAGACCAACATTTAGATGAAATATCCTGGTGAGACAGAAAGCTCCCCCTTGAGTCATAATTATAACTATGACACTGCGTCCTTTCATCTGAAACAATGCAGCATTGTCTGCAGCGGGGCATCTTTCAAAAGGCACAGCAGCATGCTTTCCCTCTTTTGCTTATCACATGAACTGAGGTTTCTGAAGTGTGACTCTGCACTAAAACAGGCACATT
This sequence comes from Cephalopholis sonnerati, assembly GCA_019142605.1. NCBI lineage: Eukaryota > Metazoa > Chordata > Actinopteri > Perciformes > Serranidae > Cephalopholis > Cephalopholis sonnerati. The sequence goes on from JAGQAX010000012.1 coordinate 21,628,438, forward strand.
CAGTAACTTATTTCATTGCTAATGGAGTGGTGAAGAAATGAGTCCTAAAACCCAGAAACAAGTTAGCATTTTTGCGCTTCTAGTCCCCTCGTCTTGAACAGGTTTTTGGTTAGATATCAGAAATAAGGTCTGTAGTTAACACAAGCTAAAATTCCACAATATATGTCAGTAAATACCCCACTCGTGAATTTTGAAGCTTTAACATGTCTTAGAAAAGGTTGCTAACGCGTGGCTAAATGAGACTACAGGATGTTATCACCCAAACACAGCTTTACAGCCTCAATGTGGTGACACTGAAGTCATGTGACTGTAGTGCAGTTTGTTTATAGCCTGACGTTAGCTTTTAACTTCTGGTGATTGCATTTATGCCTAAAAAAATCGGAAAAGTGGTGTTCATTTGTAAAGATTATCTTGCAGAACAAAACGTTAAAGTATCATAAATTTTGTTTGCTAAAGATACCCCTTTTTCCACCACCACGTAACAGGTTCCACTCCAGTTGCCGCACTTAATTTTGAACCGTTTCAACCAAAAAATCAACTGGTTTGAAGCCTAAAAGTTTGGTCCCAGTTGGAGCCAAAAAACAGCAGGTGTCCTTGACCTACAGTGCAAACCATGACAACATCAGTGGGCATGTTATATTCTACAGTTGTGAAAGAGAGGAGTGAGTCTTCAGCACAGTTCAGACCAAACATTCGCAACGAGACAAAACCATTTTACAACACTGCAGAGAAAACTGCAACACTGCAGTGTGAACTGGCCGGTCTGAGCTAAACTCATGCTGGCTGATGGTGTCATCTACAACTAAGCTGGTCAAATCAGCAGCGGCTGGTTTTAGAACGTAAGGCACATCACCTGCTTCTACAGCCAATTGGCTTGTAGTAAAGTACGCTGGTCAAGTCAAAATGCGCTGCTCACTAGTTGACGCAGGATATTTATATTATTGTGGAATATTTATTATGAATACAGTTCATCTGATGCTCGTTTTCTTCAAGTTTTTACTGTTTCATCACTACAAACGCAACTGTAGCCAGTATCTCACTGTCACTATGCTTGGTCATATTTTTCGAAGGTACAGATTATATTAAGCCTAAAAAAATAGCCTGAAAAGCTGGAAATCAGAACAGAAGAGAGCTGTTGCATAGAGATGAAACATCATCTCATCTAGTTGCATCTGTGTGAACCGGCAGGTTTTTAGAACGTTGCAGAATGGCACATTGCAAGTAGCTGCCTGTTTTGCGGATCTTTGGTCTGAACTGGGCGTGGTCTTCAACACCTTCTTATCCTTATTAGCTGGTCCATGCGTGCTCTTTTGGATAAAAACAAATGTCTATATAACAGAACAGCAATGTGATCCACAATTTTGCTACTACACCTTCCGTTGATGGCACATCCTTGATTACAATGGTTCCACTCAAATCTGGTAGAGGTACAGGCTGGTTCACTCGATAGCACCAAGGTTCCAAGAAACCTGACTGGAACCAGTTCAAGAACCAGAGGTACTCTGGTGGAAAAGGGGTAAGTTCTTATTTTCTGTAATAATCCAAAATCCAGTGGAAAAATCCCACTGGCTTCTGATGAAGAGAACCAGTGCAAAACTAAGTTCCAGGTTGGCCAACAAAAGTATTCATCCCTGTACTACTCTACAGTGTAAACAGCATATTCAGTGTTGCACAATCCCTAACTTCACTTCATGTAAATGTCACCAGGGTTACAACCTGTCTGTCTCAAGGTGAGAACATCACAACTCTCCTGATCTTTTGATGTCAAGACCTTCCCTTCAGCTCTCTCCCTGAAAACTCCCGAGTGGCCAAACTTTACTAATAAAAAGTTTTATGTACTTCTGTTCCTCTTAACAACATGAACTAAATTCTAGAGTTCAATTTTAACAAAAATCAGCACCTCCGAGGCATGGTACATAATGAAAAACAACTGCAGTAGAAACAAAGCGATCGGAGCTTCAACACAAAGTAGCTCTGCATGCTTTTCTTACTAACGCTCTCTGTTTAATATCCTCACTCAAACAGCTGGTTGCTATTTGTTTGTGTCGTGCCGTGGTTCATTAGCTTGCTACACTGTATGTTAGGTGATGATAAGGTCCAGTATATCACTTAATTACCAGTCTGATTCATGGCTGAATTATAGGACGATGGGCCCCTGGGCACAGACACGAGAAAGGCCCCACCACCTCTTCTCTATCGGAGCAAGACACCTAGATTTTACAGTTGTTAAGCCTCTCTGTTGTTGTTGTTTTGCGTCTCTTTATAGTTGTTACGCATTTCTTTGCGGTTTTGTATCTTCATGTAGTTTTTTTGTGTGTCTGTGGCTGTTTTGCCTCTTTCTATTGTCATTTTCAGTCTCTTTGTAGTTGCTTTATGTCTCTTTGAAGTCATTTTGAATGTATTTGTAGTCCCTTTTTATCTCTTGTATGGTAATATTCTGAGTCTTTGTAATCATTTTAATCTCTTTTTTAGCCATTTTGAATCTCTTTGTTTTCATTTTGTGTGATTTTTTTGCCCCTTTTCGTTGTCATTTTGAGTCTCTGTGTCTCTTTGCAGCCATTTTGCATGTCTTCATAGTCATTTTGTATCACCTTGTGGTCTTTTAGCATCTCTTTGTTGTCATTTAATGTCTCTTTGTACTCATTTTGAGTCACTTCCTGGTCGGTACGTGTTAATTTGAGTGACATTTTGCAGATGATGGCCAGAGGGCCTGTAACACTTTGGGCCCCCTGGGCCTGTGCCCCATAGCCTGCTCAATATTCCAGCCATAGTGTATTATATTACACAAAATTCAACACATAAACTAAAGCTATCATACTACTCATATGTACAAACATCTGGGTGGATACAACAGTATGAACATATGCACAGTGATAGTGCCATCTAGAGAGCCATCTCAAGGTGTGCAATTTTGTATTTCCCATTTTATACCTTTGTATCTTCTTGTCCCAATATTGGTTTAAGCTTTATGATATACCATTGATTGGATAATTGCTAGACAGCTTGTCAAGGTCTTGTTAAACTGACCTGCAATGCCAGTCATGACTGGCTAGGCCTTTTCGATACATATCTCATCTAAACAAGACAAACACTGATAATGAAGGTCAAGCAAATCAAAGCAATTTGCTCCTTTGTCACATAAAATGTTTGAATGCTATTGAGATAAGTAAAAGTTCCTATTGACAGCACACAAAGGACTAATTCATGTTAGGTCATTCTGAATGTTACACAGGCTGAGAGTGGGAGGCATCCAACTGTTATGCCCTGGAAGAGTGCATAACAGAAACAAAGAGGGCCCAAGGCTCCAGTTCAAGAAGGATCTGTGCAGCAAATCCTCTCAAACAGGCTGCTGTGCACAACATCAATATTATATAAAACATATAATCATGTCTACTTTAGAGCTCAAAAGAAAAATTAGCTATAATAACCAATAAACTGTTTCATAATATTCACAACTGTCCAGTGAGAAGTATTCACTGGTATTTACGGTCAATGCGTTGGCTTCAGTGTGGTAACAAAGGCAGCCCATTCTTCCCTGTCCCCTGGATGTTAGCCATATTGTCTGTTTTAGCCCTGTGAGGCAGAAAGCATCCATGAGATAAAACATCCCAGTATACAAAGACACACCAGCTCATTGCCAGGCCAAGCTTGCTGGGAATTAATGCTGATTTTCCTCTTGCTTTATTGCACCTAGTGGGTGGATATCTTTGAATGACATCCTTTATCTTGCTTGTGGAGCGCAGAGGATCTGAGTGGGCTCTCCGAGGGCAGCATGCTGTACAGCAAATTATATATTTTCCTGACTGAAGAAAGCCTCGTTGTCTGTCGAGGATCATTTTGAGGAGAAAACGCTGTGTTATGTTTTAGTGTTCTCTGAGGCCTTGTGATCTGTCTATCTTGTCTTCAGTGTTGACAGACTGGAAGCTTACAGAAATGTTGAAGTTACATTTGGTAACTTTTATGAAAATATTGTCATATTTGCTAAAACTGTCACTACATCCACACAACAGTACTTGAGCACTCGCCTAGTTTGACGGGTAGACCACAATTTACGAGCAGTGACTGACATGATTGACAGCTGCCTTAGAGACTCCTTGGCTCCGATTGGTTGTTTTCATTCAGGTGCAGTAAAGCTATTAAAACCAATTTGAAAGGGCAGAGGAATATGATTTTCTCACAGATCCTCTGTACCGCTGTGTGGATACAGTGACAGTTTCAGCAAATATGATGAAAAAAACAAGCTATTTTTCTAACTATTACCCACTGTAGCTTTAAGACACAACAAAAACAAGTGACTGTCACTGTGTTTCAACTCGCCATGCCCACTTGCTTCAAGTGTCTACGTTTCACCAGCCGTAAATTTCATCTGTAGACTCGTGAGCAGCTGTGCCCTTGGACTGCCTGCATATCTGGAAACAGCTGTGGGGATTCACAATACCTTAACTAATTCCACATTCTGCCCTGAGGAAAGTCAGCCATGTGAGATCATGGTTTAAGGTGTGTCCAATTAGCAGGGCCAGATCCAAAGCAGTGCACAGTTAGACAGAGTATGAATGAACTGATATGCCTCTTTAAGATTAACAATTGAGAAGAAAAAAAATCAGTAGTATGATTAAATGATTCATTATTTTGATTGTGGCATTGAAAAAAAAAATTAATAAACTTACTTTCAATGAAGAAAAGAACCCCTCTTTTAATAATTTTGTTAGGACTACCTTATGCTAAATACTGTACCGTATGTCTTGTGTGCGCTAGCGGCGTCTCTGCTTGGAGAACAGCCAGCCCAGTGATTCTGGCACATTCAGTATTTGGATAACAAATGTAGCATAGCTTCTGGGGTCACATGAAATCTTCACATATGACTGAATTTGAAAAAGTGAGAGGCAGCAAGTTTGTTAGCTCTAAATATAAGAAGCCACAAATAAGACAGGGAACATGTGCACACCCCAGCAGCTTATGGAAGAGTGCGGTTTACTTTTCCAAATAATAGTCAAACCACAGAGAGATTTAGGTTGTCTGCTGCTCTCCACTGCCAGGGAGTGTGGCTGTGCTCCCAGATTACACAATGCTTATGAAATATGAACACAAGTCACACCAAGAAAGTGTTTTTTCTTTTTTAGTAAACTGCATGCAATGTGCTTGAATGCTATTTTTACAAACGGGAAACTACAGCGTGCAGGGCAGGACTGGAAACTTTGCATGGCTATTATGGAATACTGAATTGGAAACTATCATATGTTCAGATTCTCCATCTCACCTCTAATTTAAATCTCAAAAACTCGGCAGATCTCCTCTGAATGCCAAAGGAGTGAGTAGTGACTCTGTAAGAAAAGCTCTGGAAACTCACTCCCACCTTTTTTTTTTAATGATTCCATCCACTGGAATACAAGCAGCTGACATCATCTCTGAGTCCCTGAACCAAAACTGATTCCATCATGTCATATACTCACAGCTCTTTTTACAGTGATTCTCTTTGACTATTGGACATGACGAATCTGTATTTTATAGAATATCAGTTTCAAGCCCGGTGAACTCAAGATTTCCATAAGGAAAAAAAAAAAATGACCACCAGGCTCATCACAGCCAGAGACAGAGGAGGCAGAATGTTTTGCCTGCAAAATACTTCCCATGACCTCTACATATGGTCAAGGCAATTTCTCAGTAAAACCCTGAGAGCAGGAAATGAGCAGAGTTCAAAGGTTGAAACGTCTGCAACAACTGTGACTTCGCTCAGATGCACTGAGTGAAAGGAATGCTATTTGAAAGTTGCATTATTTTACAAAGGTGGCTTTGTGCTCAGATTGGTCAGAAAACAGCTGTTTGCCTGCTTACTGCTGTAGCCAGCAGTCATAGGTGGAAGAATTTTGGTGGCATTATATTTGTGCACAAATAACAAGCACGGCCTTTGTATTTGTTATACTTTATCTGTTTTATAATTGTATTTGCCCAACAAAAATGTCAGAACCATTGAGGTTTGGCTCAGTTAGCATGACTAATAATCTTAAACTTTAAAGGCTACTGGACACACACAGTCCTCTTAAGTCTAAAGGATAAAAAGATATGACAGCTGGTAATCCAAATGACAGTTCTACATACCTCAGAGCAGAGCTGCGTGGATGGGGCTGGGATCCATGATCATCCATGACTAAACTCATTGGTTTAACAAAATCCCTCGGACTAGTCAAACACAAACAGAAAGCACAATTCATTTTGAGTAACTATTTACATGCTAAATAATGTCAAAGCTAGGCTATAGTTTAACCTGCTGCTTTCAAGTGATGCAAACTGGCAAATACTGAAATATGGGCGAATCCCACATGAGGTCATCAGTTTTTCAGTCATATGAACCGTTTTTTCCTCCTTTTCCACTGGAAATAACGGTAACGATTAAAGGTATTTACTAAACACGTCTTACCATGAATGCAGTTGGTTTTCGACGCAGTTGTCAACTTCCATCAGTCTTCAAAAAGGTAAAGTTAATTGTAGACTGCTACAAACGGGTTTTGTTTGGATAAATGATCCATAATTCCGCTCTCAAGTTCCGTGTTTTGCCACTTTTACGCAAACCATTCCAGTGTGGTGAAACAATTCCCCCCCTTCCTCTTAAAAAACAAAGTCTGGCATATCTAAATCATTTTGCCCCCCGACACCGTAGACAACTCTGCCAACTTTTCTCTGCACATCCAAAACACTGCATCGCAACATTGAGCTGGAAAAGTGGGGCGTCTCTCAGATCCAGTTTACCTTCCCTCCAGGATCCTGATGAAGCCTTTGGCATAACGGTGTCGTGTCCAAGTTCACATCTTGGCAAGATAACACAAAGCAAGGACCTGACTGAACCGTACCGTGAAAAAAACACCAGTAAATCCACTCATTTGTTTAGAAATAAGCTGTTTCTAAACACATCAGCGTTGTTGTTATTGTGGACTTCCTTTTGCTTTGTCTACAGCGACATCTTGTGGCTGAACATGGAAACGAGCATTTCCCTTCAATGTGATACAATTCAGAATCATAAATACCAAAAAAGACTGTTAATTCCAAAAGAAAAACAACAAATAAACACATCCACGTATAAAATATGGCCAAAAGTATGTGGACACCTTCACAACACACTCATATGTTGTTTTTTATCTTAGTTTATTTAACTGGCACAATGGACAGTCAGCTAGATCGTTACATTTCATCAGCAGTCCCTGGACAAGCAAATCCACAAAACAATTATGGCTTAAAATTTAAAAAATGTGAAAGGAGTACAGAGAATAAACACTGCATCATATAAAACTTAAAGCCCTTTCCATTTAAAAACATCACATCATATAAAAAGAGAAACAGAATGTTCTGTGTTTAGTCCTTTGTGGTTAGGTGTCACGTGATTGGTTATGTTTAAGCCATGATCAACTGTGGTTTAAAAATAAAAAGAGAAGAGCATTGTCTGATGGTGTTTGTTGCTGTGTCCCAAAAGTCTGCAACTCTAATGGTGAAAGCTGACTGGCTAAATTCAGTGGACCTGCGCTGTATTGCCCAGCTGCCTCTGATGGATGCTCTCTAAGTTATCTAAGCACAGTGACTCAAACTCTGTCAGTGTGGGAGGAGCAAGATTGTGGGTAATTTTGTACAATATGCAGGAGTTTGCAAGATAGACAAAATTATCAAAGGTCAAAGGGTTGTGCTTTGCAATTATATGACAGTGATGATACCTCGCAGGCTTTTTGTCCGAGCTTTTGTGAGGTGTTTTGTATAAACTGTGTAAGGGCCTTAAAATCTTTTTTCCTGCTCAGGACCAAGTGGTATTACAATGTGACAGGTGGGTAAATCATAGCATAAATATACAACTTAAAGGGAAACTTCAGTATTTTTCAATCTGGACCTTATTTCCCCATGTTGTTCGGGCTTTATGTGTGTGTGTGTGTGTGTGTGTGTGTGTGTGTGTGTGTGTGTGTGTGTGTGTGTGTGGGTGTCTAAGTGACTAATGCAATCAATTTTTGAAATTGGTTCAGTATTGTGCTAGATGGCTGCAGCTGGCAGGAGCTCAAATGTAACCACTCGGGGCATATGCACTGAAAATTTATGTCCATTTAAAGCTCTTGTTTTGTCACTAACATGCTTAGAATAATATTTTAAGTGTCTGTGATCATTATGGAGAGGAACCCCACAGAGATAAGTCTTCCTGTTGAAGAGTAAGATCCTTTTTGTTTAATCACAATCTGCCCAGAAACAGCTGTTACCAAATCCACCAGAATCCATTTTAATGTACGTAATGTTAGCGTGTATAGAGCCAGCCTATTTTTTTTTTAACTGGGTAACTTTAGGGTTTATTTAACTTAAACCAGGAGCTGGTGATTGTTGGAACAGTGGAAGACGAACCAAGACAGTTAATGTGAGTTTCATATTTGTTTCTGTTGACTTTAGATAAAGTGTTTTACAATGATGAATCTACTGTTTATTTAAATGGAGTCTGGTGAGTTCGACCATAGCAATTTCTGGGCTGTTTCAGGTTAAACGAAAAGGATCTCACTCTTAAGCAAAAAGGTTTGTCTTTGTGGTCCTTTCCATAATGTTGTCAGACACTTAAAATAACAATCTGAGCATGTCAGGGGCAAAAACAAGCACTTTTAATGGACATACACTGATGGTGCTCGATTGCCCATTGGCTTTGTATTGCAGCCTGGCTGTAGCCCTCTCGCTCAATAGTGGATTCATTTAAAAAAATGTTGCTCTCATTAGTCACTTAGACACAAAAACATGGGAACATGGGCTGAAAAATACAGAAGCTACCCTTTAACAATGTGATTGCTGACATCTTGGTCCATACTTTGAAACTGACCGCAGGAGTTTGCTCCTGTTTTGCCTCAAGAACATTATTGAAGTCGGGCAATAAGGCCTGGGTCACAGTCAACGCGAAGTTTATCTCAAAGGTGTTGACAGGATTGAAGTAAGGGCTCTGTGCAAGGCGAGTTAAGTTCTCCCACATCAAACTAAATAAAACATTTCCTTATGGAACTTGCCTTGCACAAGAGAACTATTTCTTAGAAGACTACAGCCCAAACCATGAAAAAGAGCACCAGATCAAGTACATAAAAGGTATGAGGACAGGGGTGTCCGCAGACATATTTTTCCATGTAAGTGTTGTTTAAAAAAACATTAAAGAGAATTAAATATTTGGTGGATTTCATACAGGAGGTACGGTGACGGAGACATTGGCGTCTGCACAGTAGAACATCTCTACACCGTGTGAACAGTCTTGAGGGTAGAGACCCGTCATTGTCAAACCAGTGATCATGACAAACAAGCCAATTAATATCAGGATGGCGGGTATCAAGTTTTCACCCTGGAACCAGCGGCCGGGCGAGAGTTTGAGGAAGCACGCAGATGGAACGATGAAGATCAGAGGTGTGGCGCTCAAAACACCCTGGAGAGTTGAAGAGAACACCAATAAGGTCAAATTAAACACTCATATGTACAAACCAAGATGAAATGTAGAGAGGGTACAGAATGGCTGAGCTGACGTGACTTACATTCAGCTCCAAAACAACTCCCAGACAGTCATAGGCCAAAGATATCGATGTACAAACTGCAACTATGAGCACTGTTATGGCCACATGTTCAGTTTTTGAAAGATCCCTACTGCAAATGACGTTGGATAACACCTGAGAGGATAAAGAAGAGAGAGATGGTTCTAATACGCACATATTTAAATTTAGGCATTTCTGAAAATGTAAAACTATTTTAATTAGAATGGTATTTGCAAGATGAAAGAAGGTAACATACACACACCTACAGCTGATACTGTACTGTTTCCCACTGAGCAGCTCTGCAGGAGCAATTGGGTGCAAAGTGCCAAGATTTCCTTTCGCTCAAACCCTCAAAATACCACTTTCCCTCACATATGTGACCGTTTAACCGTTAAATTCTTAGGTTGGCGTATGAGAAAGTATCACTTACCTCTCGTGTAACAAAACACTCCAGTGGAAATGTGGTTATTATGCTGAGGCCAAAACAGAAGCGACCAAATGTTGCCAGGTTATCATTTCTGCAGTAGTTCTCAAATATGTCTCCTAAAGAGAAGTTGAAATATGAGATCATAAAAATACATGTGCGATATTAAGAATAAATTAGAGAGTGTAGTTCAGACTCGCTTATATCCATACCTTGTGTGTAGCCAGTGAAGGTGGTATAGCCAGCGACAGCAAATGCAGCACTGATTATTAGCGCAGAGCCTACAGACACGTGGGTGACCCGGGACCAGTTAGCGAGTGTGGGCTGCTCCAGAGATCCATAGATCAGAAAGCTGTTGTGGTGGCATATAAAGGCTACAGAGACACAAAGGGGCAGTACATCAGAGTACCATTTACATACATAATAAAATCACTGAAAAATATTGCTCATAAAACAGTTTGAAGCAGTTTACTTCTTTGCTTGAACCTCAGCTTTAAATACTTTTTTGTGGCACCTTGTCTGAACCTGTTTGAGATGTTGCACAATGATTTACTGTAAATCAGAGCAATGTTTAGAGGAGTGTACTAAACTAATAGCCTCAATTATTGTATTTCAAGCTAGCAAACAATTGTCTGCTTAAAGACAAACTATGCAGGATTACACACACAGTACACAGCAGGCATCCAAGAGACACAGCCCCAAAATTGTGAAAATATAGTGAGACGAAATGCAAAATGAGAGTGGACCTAGGGTTTTCTTTTACTTTCTCTTTCACTGGTAAGCATGTTAACAAACAGTAACCGACAATCCTGCATTGTATACCTTTAAAACATGACTAGCTATACAACTACATTATCATCCTATTGGAAGCATGTTTTTTGACTCCTAACTGACTATAACTCTAATATTGACAGGTATTGTAGCTCTGCTTTGGTCCCCACCAACTTCTGAAAAATATCTTGCTAAATGTTTGACTTTCTTCAGCTGGTACTTTGTCAGCCTGTTGGTGCTGACCATGTAAAAGTCGTGGTTTGAGCAGAGCTTATATCCTGCCTGCTGCTGCTGGAAACAGGTCTGACGACAGCAGTGAGTGTTACCTGTACAGTCAGTGTAGAGGTTGTAAAACCAAAACAGTGAGCTAAATGCTTGTTATTGGTGTGCCTCTCTCAGATCTTTGATGGTGTTCTGGATAATCTTTCTATCATTAGAATGTGTTTGGCAGCCATTTTGGCTTGTATTTCTGTATGCAGTATATATAATATGTCACACACATGAAGCTAAACTCATTCAAGGTAGCTCCATCATCAGCATCATGCAGACAAACTCACCAAAAGACATCACACCAACAGCCTGAATAGCATTCCACTTTGCAAATGCCCATGCATTCTCTGTAGGGACGCTGGAGAGTGATATTCACATTCAGTCATTAAAGAACACAGAAAGACATAATTATTTTTGTATTCTAGCATTTTAGTGTGTATTCATTAAAAAAAGAACCCTATGGTTCACACATAGGAGCATTTAAATTAAAATCACAGAATATTCATTCATACATTTGGGGTCCAAGGGTAGCTGCTCTGATGATTACAATGATGAGGATGATAAATGTCAGCACCATTGACAGGAAGGACACCTGGTAACACACATGGATGTTTTACAGGCAGCTTTAAAATCACTAAATGACAAAGACAATTGTGCAGTAATCAGACTTACCTTTCCAAGTTTCTCTATGTTTCGATAAAGTGAGAGCGGCAGAGTGAATGCAAGGGTCGATAGCAAGATCACAAAGTGACGCTCTGCAAGTATGTGATCTGGACCGACTGCAAACACAATACATGAAAACAAATACATGAATAATTTTAACCATTTGAATATTTTATATGTACTGTATATGTTTAAAATTTGGATTTATTGCACACATGGTGCGGTTTGTCTTTTATATGAGGTGGAATAAAGTATATGCAGCGTACCTCCTGGTATTCTCTGAAATACTTTGGTCAGTGTGTCACCAGTTGTGATGTTGTAGCTAATCATAGCTGAGGAATAAGGTCAAGTATCATTATAGCATTTATATCTGCAGTAGAATGAATCAAAAGTGAGATGGTATAGAACAGAAATAGTAAAAATAAAATAAGAATAATACAATTATTTGTCAGACCACTCTGGAAATTACACATAAAATGTAACACACCATGATAATAATATTTAAATTTGGATTGAACAACTTGCAAACTGTAAACAACTTACCAATGAAAGGATAAAGGAACTGCAGTCCAGATAAAATCAGAAATCCAGGGAACCCGAATGTGCTTTGCACCAGTGACTGGTAACTGTTTGTCCCTGACAGGTTGCCTCCTTTAATCAGTAAGATGATGGAGTAGTCTGCCATACAATGCAAACATAATATTAGCAGTTTGCTCATGTGACACATTCATGTCTGACACCTTCAGTATTCTCACCTGTGATGAACCCAACCACTATCAACAGCAGAAGGCCAAGAGGGAGCCCTGCCTGGTTCAATGCATATGGTAAACCTGATCAAAAACAGAATGTATAAACGTATTGCATACAAACAGCAACATTTATTTTTGAACTGTAAAGCAAAAAGTGTTCCAAAAAAAAGAATGAATGAACCATGCTAGTTCTCTGTTGTTTACCGCACGGATAATGACTCAGGCATTTTTTGAGGATGAAAGAGTTAAAGGGGGGAAAGGGGGGGCAACAGGCGCCAGTCATATGATACGAAGGTTTACCACTGCAGGGCTTGAATGGTATCAAAGCTTCTCCTTGTTGCACAAAACATGTCATTTCATAATTTAACAGGATAATCTCAGGACAATGTGAAAGCTACACTTTATTATCCATATAAGCGATTGCATGCAATTCAGATATTAGTTTTTGTAAGGCAGTATAGGTTACTTGAATTATGAAGTCAGTATTTACCTATTATTCCAGATCCTATGATGGAATTGATAAAATTGAAAGACGCAGAAATCATTGAGCGTCTTGGCTCTACAGCAGCTTTTTGTGGGGAAACTAAAGTGGTCCCTTCTTCATTGTTTAACTAAAAAATAAAAACACAAAGCAGTAATTAATAATAATAAAAAAAAAAAACATAATAAAAACTGTCAGTCTGTTCCTCATGTCTTACAGCAACACATCACCTACCTGCTGAGCCATTCTGAGCACCTGCTGGTAGTTGGATGTTGTTCCTCTTTGTCTCCTCAGTGTCGAACTGTCACATATTTGCAGTGTGGCTAAACTAAGCGAAGTTTATAGCGGGGGGAAAGTCTGTCAATTTTACTCAACTAGCGCCTTGTAACATCAACAACAGCGCCCCCGGGGGTTAAATTGGGCCGGAGGCTGAAGCTCCACCCTCTGACGATTAAGTGGCACCCTGGCACCCTTCACACACTCACTTCCCAAAGAAATGTAGAGTCAGCTCCTTTTCTTTGATTGTACTGAATATCTGTGGCCATCACTTAGCCGCAGGATCTCCACGTGTCTCCATGTTAAGAGGGAGGCTGTGCGTAATTACGCACGTTGTGTCATTAATTATTTAAACCTTTTGATATGGCATTATGATCTTATGGTAGCCTTATTAACTCATATGCTTTTTCTGCACATCAGACAGGTGAGCAGATTTTATACTTTAAATTATTGGTGAATTTTTCTTTCAATCTTGGGTTGTCAAGTGGATTATTACAGGGAGTTTTCAGTTTTGCTGCTTATATGTAATAATATTTACCTTGGTGGCATTACTGCAAGCACAGAATTGATCTAATCATTTAAGTAAATAAAGAATATGTCAACAGATAGAAGGCCAAAAAATAAAACACAACTTATTGTGTTAAGGCTATAGGTACATTACTGTCAGAGATGTGTCTGTTTTTACGCATGGATATAGATTTCAGTGTTTGTGAACCACAAAGTGAATGAAGAGGAAAACTGTTTGTCACTACCAGTGTAGGATAAAGGCCTATATGGATTTTTTTTTTTTTTTGTTTTTATTATTGTCCTTTGAGACATAATAGAGTGAAGATTTTCCCCTCAAATTAATTTAAAAGGCTCCCTTTTACCCCAAATAATATGTAAAATAAGTTAAAGTGGTGTCTGGCCCTTTAGCCGTAATCATTTTGGGATATCTTGATGTCTTGAAAAATTCCTAATAAAATGGTGGCAAATAGAATTTATCTTGTGGCACAGCATTAAAATGACATTCAAATCACATCTTTACAGAAACAGCTCCATTGTTGAATCCACATCTGCATGATACTTTTCACTGAAGAAACAGTCCCAGTGCAAACTATTAACGGTGTGATCAGAAGAAACCACCCCACCCATACCCAGCCTCCATACCTCACTGAACAAGGGCCTGCTCACAAATTCCAATTTAACCCCTGCCAATACTGAGTGAAACCTGTGTACATTATAATGCAAAGCAAATCAGCAGTGGTGTAATAAACACTGACCTTTTTTTTAACATATAGCCTATAATTTTGACCCTGCAGCAGACAGGTGTTGCATCAACTAACTTCTGACAAACTGGCTGCACATTGATGCCAAAATATGTACTGACTCATGCATGGAAAATACGAATTAAGGGATTTAAGGATTTTACAGTAAAACTATTTAATTAAAAGGAGCCCTTTGTTCAGGGACGGAAACGAGTAACGAATAAGGAGCAAATTAGAGACATACTGCACAGTGAATATTTTGTAAAACTCAGTCCAAAACACTTCATTTTACAGTATACGTATAACTTCTTCTATAAAGATATATTTTATATGTTTTATATGATTACACTGGAGTTTTATTATGTAGTTAAACCAGTTATGGATGCTTCATAAAAGGAGTTATAGTTGTTGACAAATACACAAATAAGCACTCAAAAAAAGCCTCATATCTGCTAACAACTATATAATAATGTGTTTTACAGCCGTTATTAAATGCTTATTACTGCTTATAAATGCTAAATTGGTTGGTGCCTTTTGTCATGCTATTTGGTTTACAAACTTGTCACAGACTTCAATACATTTTTTTTCTCATAAATTTTTTTTTTTTGGCTGTACATTGTGTTGATAAATGCACATTGTTTAAGACCAAACAAAAAAATAAATAAATAAAAAATCGAGCTTCATGTTAAATCTAATAGATCTTTACAGAAATTAGTCTATAATACTTATAATTTGTTCCTTTATATTATTTATTTATTTATTTAATCTACACTGCAGTTTAATACTTTTCCTGGATCATTTGCATTTTTCTTTATTTATTTTTTTAATTATTTTATTTTTCTCCAGCTTTATATGTATTTTTTATTGTTTTTCAATGCATTTTTTTTAAATATTATATTATATATATGCACATTATATTGTATTATGGATATACTTTGTTCATATATACATCCATCCCCCTAGTAGACATCCTGTCGGTGTGTTTTTCCACTCTGGAAACTTTGTGATACGTCGCGCTACAAGTCAGACCTTTATTGCCTCTGACAGTGCTGTCTGTATCCACCAGGTGGCATCAGACTCACAGTGAATGTCCTGACTCACGCTCAGGTCACCCACCCAACTTCACCAAATAAATTATTACTCACATGCAAAACACAAAAGGCAGCTACAGGTACACCTCTGCGGTGTGATGTGTGTTTTCTCACTGCCTGCAGGCGATACAGGCTGTTTGCTGTCATGATTGAACACTTGTCCTGACGTTTGAATAACTATAGGCTCCTGCAAACTCTGACCCCCTCCTCTTCCACACACACACACACACACACACACACACACACACACACAAACAACATTACAATAAAATCTAATTCATAATTGTGGCTTTAGCTTTTAGTTTCGGATACAAACCGGATAGCAAACATCTACATTCCTGACAATTACGCACGATAATGTCCACCACAATATCATCTCCACAGCCATTCTGACATCTCTGCCCTCACTTGGTACCCAGTAACATCCGGAAGCGCACTAGTACAGTAGTCTGACTCTGCCCGCACGGAGGGGCGGATAAAATACACACACACTCTCTCTCTCCCTCTCTCTCAGGGTTTTCCTGTTCAAATCGTGGAAAATACCAGTTGTGCGTTTAGAGAAGCGTCAAAACACCTTAAACGGACGGACAGGTTTATTTTAAACTACATTTTTTACACGCTGAAGCTCTTCCACGGTTTTTTTTTTACCTGTCGAGGATGGGAAACTGATGGTGAGTTAATAAAATCTGAAGTTGTGTGTGAGTGCTGTTTGCCAAAAGAAATTTGGCTGAAATTGACTGAAAAGTTCATTGACTTATGTAAATTATTTGTGGAACTCTGAAGCTGAAAAAAAACTTGAATCTATCTATCTATCTATCTATCTATTCAAATGTGTTTTTTTTCTGTATCAGAATATTGTATGTCCTTATATATATATTTTTTAAAACTGCCTGGGGCATTTCACACTTGAAAATATGATGCAGCTTTTATGTATCACATTCTATCAAAGTGTTAAATGTAATCTCTTATAATGCGTTAAAGGCCTGTACAGGGAACACAAGTGATTTATCTCTTGTACTTCATAAAGACTAGAGGGCAAATTGTGGACCACAATATGTTACAGAAGTTAATGGGCATGGCAGCAACTATTAGCCCACACTCCATCTGAGACAACTTCCTGCTTGCATGACTGTCAACATCATTATTAGATTGCTGTCAATTAGAGATTAGACTGTCCTGTTTTCTCTCTTTCCAGACTGCCTACACATACACACACACACACACACATGCACATACACACACAGCGTAGCCTGTCAGCTTGTTCGTAAAGGAAAAAAAGAAAGTGCATGTATTCCAGTGAACTATGTTAACAGCTTCTCATCAGCAGCTATTTCGCCAACGCCCTGAATGAGCGAGATCTAATCCCTGATCTTTTAGTCTGTGAGAGGCAGCAGCAAGCATTAGATGTGAGCACTTAAGAGCTGTGAGTGTGTCGGTCCCTTAGGAGCCCTCAGATACTGAGCCGTTATCACTCTGTGTACATGTATGTTACAAGTTAGGTATCCTGCTCAATAATGAAAAGCACCCAACTATGCATAAAGTCTGCTATATGTCGTGTGCAACTCAGTTGTAGGCCTGTCGAGGTGGTCGGCATAAGAGGCGAGGATTGAGCAAAACAAGTAGAACTTTTAAAAGCAATATATCAGTCGAAATTAAACACACTCATGTCCGTATAGACGTCGAAAGAGTTGATCTTCCTGTCTATACTGTCCATGTAGAAATCCCTTACATTACATGATTCCTGTTTAAATGATGTCTGTGTACAAATGCATTCCCTCTGTATATGGTCTTTTTAGTATAGATCAATATATATGTTAAATAAATTATATTGTGTTACTATCCCTCCACTGCAGCTCAACAAGGATAGGCTCTTTTCACAGCTAGTATGTAGAAGATAAATGATTACATCACCAATAACTCTTTCAATAGACATACAGGCATGAGGGTTTTCTTGAGACAGAAAATGTCAACCCATCGTTTAAACCCTCATTCCCATAACCCTCAGCCTCACAAAGAAAAAAAAAAAAAAGCCTTGTGGACGCTAGCTGTGATTGAGCGTTCTGAAAATGCAGAGTTACTGATTCCTGTGGAATATTGTATTACATCTTGTGTCCCTTTTCTGACCTTTATAAGGATCAACTTGTCTTTATTTTCTCGTGCTTGTAGCTCACAGGCTGGTTTGAAGTCTGCTTTCAATGGTCAATTTCAAGATGTGGGCAAAATTGTGAAGGCAGGGGCAGAACCCTGGTGAGAACGTAGGCTACTTTGATGGCAAGGAAACATACTTTAAAATGTCTTGTGTATTCATCAGAATTATGAATTATAGTTTTTTCTTTAACCATACAAACAAAATTAAGACACAGTTTAATCTAAGTATAACTGGGGCTTTTATAAACGTGTCAGACACCGACAGCAGCTTTTGAAGCAAGAGGCTACAGTCTGTCCCAAACCATCTCTTAACTAATCTAAGTGCTAAGAAGCATTTTGAGGTCAATGAAATTAAGTTTTTAAATGAGTAATGTACATTAAATATTCAAACTGAGCTTCCATTTGACACTGCGTGATTGTTTAATATCCTTGTAGGTGTATCAGGTGGCCTAAGGCCAAGGTCAGTCATCACTTGAAGCTCATCAGCAGGACACAGTTAAATGGAGGGTGAATAGCAAATACCAAACTAATGTGTTGACATTGTGTTCCAGCGAGAGTGGAGGGGAGCAAATGTATCCATTTTGGGGTAATCAGCACAGGGTCATGATGCCGACAGGTTGCAGATAAATTGAAGTGGACCTATTTGAAGCTTCAAAGTGGCAGCTCATATCTCAAGTTGTGGTGTAATGAGTTGGGGACAGATTGACAGGATGATGCATACCTCTGTAGAGGTTAGTCGCTGTAGGTTGACCTTGTTGGGCGAACATTGAACCGAGGTTTATTTTATTTTATTAGAAGTTATTAGAAGTTTGTCTTCTTGTTGTTCCTCAATTGCTCCTTTCAACGAAGACTATTTTATGTTCCTCTAAATAGTCATATGCTGCTGTTATGTGGAAGAACTTTTGTCTTTTAAGATCATCACACATCAAAGGTATGTTATCAGTGCATTCTATGGAAGCTATGGGCTCGGTACTTACTGTACCATATATTTCAGTATGTAAACAATATGGTGGACACTTCTTGGTCTAAACTACAGTAGGTTTCACATTTATTATTGTGCTTCACTAGTGGCACCATGAACAATATCATCCATTAAAGTGTGCACCACTTACCAAAACCCATGGAAAAGACATAAAATGTATCCTGTAATTCGCACACAGTTATACAGTTAAGTAATTAAATGAAAAACCTGTATTTGTGTGAAATGTGACTGGAAATGATACGGAACACTGGCTCTAAATGATAAGCGTTTATTTTGTGAGATGTGATGTTAGAAAGCACATTTGTGATTGCTGTAGTGTGCTCATGCTGAAGCTGGGTCTGTTCCCTGATGGACACAGATACATGACATTTAAAGTGTGAACAAAGATGAGGGATGTGCGTTATCAATAAATTGATTAAATATTGCTACCCTTGCTTGTCGGCAGCAGAAATACCAGTTGATTAAACTTATTATGAAATTATTATTTTATTATTGTGCACATTTAAATTACACATTGACATGATTTGTGCTGAAATATCATGTCTTAATAAATGTTGCAATATAAAGAACAGGCATCTATAAGCAACTAATGTTAACAGCCAGATTGAAATACAAAATAAATGGATAAAGATGGAAAAACAAACTAACAAAAAAACACACTGGCCTGTTTGCCCTGGTGGAAAGTCTTACAATGATGACATCTCATGATCCATAACAGTTTGGGAGTAATTTGATTTTATTTACTGAGTTGTCATGTTTACAGCAGGGGAGTAAATATAGGCAGTGCAGGCAGTGTGGTCGCACTGGGGCCCGTGGGGTGAAAGGGCCCGTATAGAGAGCGGGCCCTTTGCAAGTGGTTTAGATTGCCACTTGTGTTCAAAGAGGAATGATAAAAAAAAAAAGTTCCTTTTTTTAAAAATGGCATCATTTGCTAAATATGTGTCCCCAAAGAGGCAAACCCATCTATGTCATGGTTTACTTTTTTATTTTTACATTTTTTTTAAATAGTCATTAGCTATCTGAAACAAAATTATATGCTTTTTCTACATAAGCTATAAAATCTACGATTAAACTACAAAAACTAGTCAATTAAATGATTCATTTCTTTCTTTCTTTGCTATTTTTGTCAGATATGCAATGTTGATTGCTGGGTAATATGTATGTTTATGTTGTCCAATGTCAACACAATACGTGCACGACAGTGTGCACTCGGGCCCGTCATAACTTCCTTACACCACTGTTTTGCAGGATAATGGGCAGTGTTCATAATGCATGGTGCAAAGTGCCACACATTTCGGCAGCATCTAAAATACAATTTGGTTAATTGAAAAATGAGATTAACAGTTTCAAATGGTCTAATAATAAATGCAATGTTTTTTGGACAATGTTTAACCATATAGATTAAATTGTGCTCAATTTTGACTGTTTTCTGAGTGTTTTCTAACTTAAAGACTAGTCGACAAGTCTGAGTTCAAACTTCCAGTTAGACCTGACGGAAATTAGTTGTTAGGAACATCCCTAATCGACCTCTATTGGATGGCGATGACATTTTTTGATAAGATGAATAATACAGCAGGTGTATATCAATGCAGCCTCCACTTTGTACTTGGGAAGGCTTGTGCACTGTCTGCATTTGACTGCTTGAGCAGTTCAGTCATTGGTCATCTTTCTGTCCAGAGATGACAGCACGACTGATGCGCATGTGCAAATGATTATCCCTCCTCCCGTATTGTGCCTTCTCTTAACTGTCTGTACGGTTTCGCTCAGTGTAAATCTTTAGAAAGTAGAAAACTAGACACGTATTAAAAGTCAAAGCTTTTCTCTTTAATAGTTGGACCTCCCTTTTGTTGCTGCAATTACATCACACATGTACAACCCAGTGCTGTGGGCAGTTGATTGACCAGTGTATTTGTGATTGATTTCTTGCATCACAGACACAACGTGTGGAAGTATTCTATTACACTATTACATTCAGATCAGGCAAAAGCTCTCAGTGAGAGGGCACCCAGAGAGATGCAGTGCAGTCTGTAGTGCATTCATATTTAATAGTGCATAGGTCTGCCTAACACATCATACCAGTCAGGCCTATTAGTAGGATGGATCTGTTCCTCCCACCACTCTGTCTCCATGCTCTGAGGGGAAAGTGGACTCTTTTCATTTTGAGGGATGGAGGAGAGGAGCAAGAATCTCACCTGGAATTGATCATTGTCATGTCAAATCTTAATTTTATCTACAGAAGAGCAGATAATTAGATCTAATTTTACCATAGCTGGCAGGAATTTATGTGTATGACAGCCATCTCTAGGCTCATTATAGCCTGCCACTTCCTGAGATGATGATCCCTGGCCAAAGAGCTGAACCACACCCACTTTCCTCTCCTCTGCATTTCAAGCACTTCTAATCTGCCAATAGAAATTTGCTGCCAAAATGCTTTCCATTATTTATTTACAGTCAAATAATATTTAATGTTAGATACAACTCAACTGTCAACCTCTAATCAGAGCTCCTCATCTGTTCTGACCCCTTAGGCCTTTCTCATGTTGGAGGCTAGCTGCTCACTCTGAAGGTGCAGGATGAAAACATGGAACAGCTGCTTGTACCACCAGGTCCAGACAGCTTCCGCCCGTTTAGTCGTGAGTCCCTCAAAGCCATCGAGGAGCGGATCGCCGAGGAGAAAGCCAAGAAGCCCGAGGGAGAGAAGGAAAAACGTGACGATGAGGAGAATGAGCTCAAGCCCAGCCGTGACCTGGAGGCAGGCAAATCACTCCCTCTTCTGTATGGGGACCCTCCTAAAGGCATGGTGTCGATACCGCTGGAGGACCTGGATCCCTACTACAGTAATCAGAAAGTAGGTCTACTTGATTTCAGACTTGAGCATGAAGTCAAAACACACCTTTTGATTTTTTCTTGACTGTGTTTCTTGATGTTTTTTTGCTAGAGGCTTTGAATCTTACATTAGTGGTTCCCCACCTTTTTTTTAAATGTGCCTCCACACCTCTATTAGATGATCTCAAGTACCCCTTCATCAACACCACCCAGCGTGTTCAGTTGAATTTATCACAACTTAATATTATTTATCATATAGTATTTTTTCATACAATTACACAGGCTGTATTTGAAACCACCTACTACATTAGCTGTATGTACTGAAATGGCCAAAATGTAGAATGCAGTATGCAAAAAAGCAGCAGCAGGAAGGCAAACCCAGATGTCATACTCATTTGAAAAAAAATTCTAGTATGCATCGGACCAGTCCACCTTGCCTATTGTGTCCCACTATGCAAAGTGCTCGCACCAACCAGCAGCAATGGCGGAGGGGAAAGCTCACAAGTGTATCTTGTAGTGAAGTGGAGGTGTCGTGTAGTTACAAACACTGTGACAGACAACAGTCAGTCGTCGGTCAATGTTGGGCTGTTGGTGAGCGTCTGTCGCCATAGCCTTTGCTGTGTGCCCTGCGCTGTTAGTGCTTTTCGGCCCTCATCAGCCCTCATTGGCTTTTTTAAATTTATTTATTTTATCTGATTCAGTATGTTGAATTGGTGTCAGAGCTGGCAGAGCCCGTCAGCGAATGATTCTGATTGGCAGTTCAGGTCAGCACACGAAAACAGAAGTGAGGAAAGTAAACAAACAGCTTAAGTCAAGGAAGAGTGAGATCAATACAAACTTGTAATATAAGGTCAGATTATTTTTCTTTAGACAGTGTGCTCTGTAGCAGAAACGTTTCATGATGGTTTGTGTTATCATTCACTGGTGCACAGTACATATGCTTCATTCTTTTAACATTGGATTGTATTGTTAATGTGCTAACTGGCTAACTAGCGTTAAGACAGTCGTCCAGTTTCCCTTTTTGAATGCCGATTACAGACTACCGCCATCTGCTGGTGTGTAGAGTTATATCCTCTCATGCAGGTGAAGAACTTGTGTGTTCATGTGCACCATTTTGGCCAACACACCGGCAATGTGAGGCAGTGCAACAGTTGGCTTTCATCGCCACCAGTTCTTTTATGTCGGTTTGGTGTGTCTAGGCCGTAGGAGAGAGTAGCTCATGTTCACAGATATTGATTAAACATATATATAACATATTAGAAATTTTCATTTAGGTGGCGTGCCCCTTTAACTCTTTCAGTCAGTTATCTGTTACTTGAAGTTAGTTGAACTGTGGGCATTTTTAGGCATTTAGGTATTTCAATCAGGAGAGACAGAAGAATGAAGTAAAGATACTATTTAATATAGAATATGAGTGTACAGATTAACAGATAATTTGTGCTGATTAAGATTTAACAGAAGTCTTTGGCTAAAATCCCCCTATGGAGTCCAGACACTCCAGAAAGAAACTTATAACATGAGCATGAAAATATTGTCTTCCTGACTGAACTTTCGCCAGAGCTTCATATTGTTATTTAATTTATTTGCAAATTAATTGAGCTACACCACAATATTTTCATGTACCTGTGGTTGGGAATCACTGTTGGAGATGAAAGAAAGACTAGGCCAGTAAAAAAATATGCGAAGAAAATGTGTGAAGAAGTGTGGATAGTGATTTGTACAATGAAATGCGAGCTGTAAATTATAAGCACTCTTTGATAAGTAACCTCATGATTATTATTTTTGTAAACTATAATGAGATATTGCAAGTCAGCCAAGAACTAAGAGTGTCTTACACATATTTCTCTCCTTCTGCCAGACTTTCATAGTATTAAACAAAGGGAAATACATCTTCCGCTTCAACGCCGCTCCTGCCTTGTACCTCCTGAGCCCCTTCAACCCTCTCAGAAGAATATCACTCATGATTTTGGTACACGCATATCCTTTCATCAAGATATTAATCGGAGGAGCATGAATTGTGTTTATGTTGAGACCACAATAGATCAGTGGTTATGAATTGTTTACATTGCATACAAAAAAGGTGTTCATTCTTCACTAAATTATGTGGCTTCCTTGACAACTGCCTGCACGTTGTTCAGTATCATGATCATGTGCACTATCCTCGTCAACTGTGTATTTATGACTTATAGTACAGTGCCTGACCACTTAAAGTTTGTAGAGTAAGTTTCCCATAAATTACACACTCAATCACATACTCAGGTTATACAACTATGAAAATGTGCTTTAGTTTAACTACATTTTGTTTCCAACAGGTACACATTTACTGCAGTCTATACGTTTGAATCCCTGGTTAAAATTTTAGCTCGAGGGTTCTGCATAGGGAAGTTCACGTTTCTAAGAGATCCCTGGAACTGGCTGGATTTCAGTGTCATTGTCATGGCGTAAGTACTTACCACACATTCAGTCAATTGGAGTAATGCTAGAACAGCTGTTACATCTTTTCCCCAACAGTTCCTTAGTATAGGCATCAAACAAGTTTTATGTTTAATTGGTTTCACTAGTAGTAACAACAGCAGTTTTGTCAAAATATGCTACCATTTGTAACAAACGCACTTAAGTATATTCATAACTTACATCTATGTTACCAGTTATTATTAAGTTCAAAAGCCATTTTTAGGCCCTGAAGAAAAAGGCTGGTGTTATTTTTCTTACAGTAAACGAATCACAAACCAGTCATGTATTAGAAAATCTCCTGTTACTTCCTGATTTCCCTACCCTATCTGTGGCACTTAAATATTTTAAAATGGTTCACAAATATATAGTTTAATTTTTATTTTTAAAAAAAAGGTGAAATAATTTTCTACAGCAGCTAGACTACTGTTAGCAAACATTACATAAACAGGGGTAAATTAATTTGTTTGTCACTATTTTCAGCTGTGGATTAATACACAGTTGTTACTCCAGACTTATCCTTTATATAGGTTTGTATCACATGGGAGCTGGTGCATTTCTTATTGCTCATCAAAGTGACCTCATTATCATTTTACCTTCACCAATGTGCATGCCTCAGTTTGTACTGTTTGCTTAACCTGATACTGTGTGTACAAAAATGTAATCATGTATACTGAACAAAAGGTTAAATGCAATACTTTTGTTTTTGCTCCCATTTTCACAGGTTTAAGTTAAGGACTTTTTTATGTTCTTAACAGATATATTTCTCTCAAATTTTGGTCACAAATTTGTTAAAATCAATTTTATTTATAAAGCCCAATATCACAAATCACAATTTGCCTCAGAGGGCTTTACAGCATACGACATCCCTCTGTCCTTTGGACCCTCACAGCTAAGGATAAGGGAAAAACTCCCCCCCCCAAAAAAACCCTTTAACGGGGAAAAAAAAGGTAGAAACCTCAGGAAGAGCAACTGAGGAGGGATTCCTCTTCCAGGTCAGACAGACGTGCAATATATGTCGTACAGAACAGATCAACATAATAAATTAACAGTAATCCATATGACAAAATGATACATAAAGAGAGACAGAAACAGAGAGAGAAGTTGAGACAGAACCAGAGAGAGATGCAGGGCAGACAGCTATGATAATAGCTTACAATGACATGAATTTAGGTAACAATAATATAGTAACATTTACAGTACTTCTGGTACAATATGTTGTAGGCATATATTAATATATAGTATTATATGTATGTGACAATAATCATATGTGTATAATAACAGTACAAGTATGACTAATAGTAACAGCAGCAGTGGGAGGCATCAGGCAGGACCATGGCAGCAGCACAACTACGACACATCATCCAGGCACAGCTGCGGTACAAGTTAACCTGCGAGACAGTGGAGCACAAAGGCTCCAGAGAAGAAGCTGGGTTAGTGATATGCAGTAGAGCCGAGTTAGTGAGATGCAGTAACAGGACATGAATGTTAGCAAAGGAGAGAGAGAGAAGGAGAGAAGGAGCTGGGTGTATTATGGGAGGTCCCCCGGCAGACTAAGCCTATGTCAGCCTAACTAGGGGCTGGTCCAAGACAAGCCTGAGCCAGCCCTAACTATAGGCTTTATCAAACAAGTCTTAAGTCAAGTCTTAAATGTGGAGACGGTGTCTGCCTCCGGGAACGAAACAGGAAGAAGATTCCACATAAGAGGGGCCTGATAGCTGAAGGCTCTGGCTCCTATCCTACTTTTGAAGACTTTAGAGGCCACGAGTAACCCTGCATTCTCAGAGCACAGTGTTCTGGTCCATCCCTCTGACAGGTGTGGCACTGATATCGCAAGTTTTGACAGAGCGCGCCATTGGCTTGCCGGCTGCAGGAATGTCCACCAGAGCTGTTGTCCATGAACTAAATGTTCATTTCATTACCATTAGCCATCTTCAATGTTGTTTCTGTCATTTGGCAGTACATCCAAACAGCCTCACGCCCGCAGATCATGTATAACCACATCAGCTCAGGACTTCCACATCCAATGACTTCACCCGCAAGATCATCTGAGACCAGCCACCAACAGAAGAGCTGAAACCATCTAAGGGAAGCTCATCGGCATGTTCATCTACTTCACCAGGGTTTTGACCTGATGGCAGTCTGTCATCGTAACTGACATATGTGGTTGTGTGGCTGGTTGGATGTACTGCCAAATTCAGGGAAACGACACTGGAGATGGCTAATGGTAGAAAAATGAACATCCAGTTCACGGGCAACAGCTCTGGTGGACATTCCTAAAGTCAGCATGCCAGTGGCACTCTCCTTCAAAACTTGTGATGTTTATGGCATTGTGTTGTGATCAAACTGTACAATTTAGAGAGGCCTCTTGTAGTGACCATCCTAAGCCACACCTGTGTAGTAAAGATGCTGTTTCAGCATTTTTGAGTTGCCACATCTGTTAGGTGGATGGATTGTCTTAGAAAAGGAGAAGGTGAAGTCCTCACTAACACAGAGTTAAATAAATTTGTGGCCAAAGTTGTAGAGAAATATATCTTTTAAGTGCATGAAAAAAGTCTCGCATCTTTAACTTAAACTATGAAAAAATGGAGCTAAAACAAAAATAATGTGTGTTCAAATTTTTGTTCAGTGTAGTTTATTTATTTAAGATTGTTGGCTTAAATTGATGGTGCATGTATTGTTGTCTCAGCCAATTTTCCATACTAATTTAAAGTTTCCCTGCAGGTATGTAACTGAGTTTGTCCCCCTGGGCAATTTTTCAGTTCTTCGCATATTCAGAGTGCTGAGAGCTTTAAAAGCTATTTCAGTTATCCCAGGTAAGCAGTAGGGGCAAGTGCATGTTAGTTAGTTTATGTTCTTGTGTGTCGTCTCACCTGTGGATTAAATAGTTACTCTGTGAGGTCTGTGATATTTGCTTATGTGTCCTGAACAAGCTGCTTTTGTGTTTCTTGCACTTTCCTTGACATCCATGTGCTCCTCTTTGTTTGTGGTCAATGAAGGCACTTAATGCCACTTAATCTGTGGTGAGGGTGTGTCCTGTTAGTATTGCATGTACATCAATACTGACATGCATGATACTAATTCACTGTGTTACTTTCCTCTATCTTCTGTTTTAACTGATTAACAGTCTTTATGTTGTAAAAAAAATTGAAAGGCAAATGTTTCCCTTTTTCCCAGTACTAAAAATAAAAGAATTGTGTTACTTTAAAGGTCCCGTATTATGCTCATACACAGACTCATACTTGTATTTTGGGTTTCTACTAGAAGATGTTTACATGCTCTAATGATCAAAAAACATATTATTTTTCTCATAATGTCTGCCTGAATATACCTGTAATCGCTCTCTGTCTAAAACACTCAGTTTTTCTGTCTGAATAGATGGTTTCATTGAAATTACATTACAAGGCAACAGCTTGGATCCACGTCTGCTTCCTGTCAGCTGATGTTATTCACATACACTGCAAAACAGTCCAATAAGAAATACAAAAAGACCAAATTCTGTTTATGTTTTAAACAGTCTACATAGAGTAGTTGTGACATAACAAATTCACAGAAATCCTGACAGCTCGTTTAAAGTCAGTTACTGGATATGAATTGTGTGCATTTCTCTGCAGACGGAGCGTTTTGATATGATTAGAGTATTTAAATCGCACCTGTACCTGCTAAAATAACATGGAAATCTGACTTTTCACAATATGGCACGTTTAAAGGGGAACTCTTTAATTAATTGCTTGAAGTGATGTCACTGTAATAGCTCAGTGTTGGATTGTAAAGGCTGCAACAATCCCCAAAAAATCCTGGAGGGACTGTCTTTTAAAGATAGAGCTCAGTGGCATCTCTTTAGAGATTGCACATGCCTACTGTTAATGTTGACAGTGTCTTTTAATTGACTACTTAAACTTAGAGTAACAATTGATTTTGTATCTGGCAGGTCTGAAGACCATTGTTGGTGCATTGTTCCAGTCAGTGAAGAAGCTTGCCGATGTGATGATTCTCACCGTCTTCTGCTTGAGCGTCTTTGCCCTCATAGGGTTACAACTGTTTATGGGCCATTTAAAGCAAAAGTGTGTGTGGACACCTGACAATGCAACCTTCAATGGTACGACAAACGAAACTTTCGACTGGGAAACGTACATTACCAATAAGAGTGAGTATAATCTCCTCTGTTCTACTTAATTTTCTTTTAATATTTACTACTTCATTGGCTACACCTCTGCAATCAAATACAACAGCCCTGCAATATGTTTGATCTGTGTGAGGCTTTTAATATTTAATTTTCCCAGCATTGTGTCAGCAATACCATACATTGTAGTATAGGAGGCTATGTGTGATGATGCGGTTGTATAATATTGGACTGCACTATATTGAGAGATGTATTTATTTTTTTTGTCGTCATTTGGGTGGACAAAACATTAGAAACACCAGAAACACTATGCAGTATAATGCCACCTACTACAACAACACCACAAACCACAGTCACACAAATGGCCATGAAACACCTCTCTGACCCAGTGTCATAAGAAAAAACAACTTAACACGATACAGTAAGAGGGAGGTTATTTATTGCACACACTCATACTGGATTGCCTTAGATTGTAGAGGTGTAACTTGGACGTCTTTGCAACCACTTATGGCAAATAAAGTGTGGTTTCCTTTTTTCCCCATCAGGTAATTTGTATTACCTTAAAGGCAAACGAGATCCATTGCTTTGTGGAACCGGCCGTGGTGCTGGGTAAGCTCATTGGACTCAACAACTGGGGGGGGGGGGGGTTAACCTAATTGAAAAATTGAAATCTCATTTCCTATTATCAGTGTTGAGAATGTTACTTTTTTCTCAGCCACTGTAACTGATTACATTTATTTTGTAATTTAATTACATATAACTAGTTACTGGTTATATTGAACTTGTTACTCCCCAGCACTGCCTACTATAAGCAAGTAAAGCTATACAGTGCATACAAATATGCAAAAAAATAATAATAATTCTGTTTTAGACGGCAGGGGCATGGTTGTCTGTCTTTTTTATATATAGCTATATTTTCCTTTCAATATCAGGGGGACATTTAGAGCATATTTGAATGTCGTGGAGGGACGACTCCTCCTGAGCCTCACAGTCTTTTTGTCTGTTGCAGGGAGTGTCCGGAGGGGTTCGAGTGCAAGAAAGTGGGAAGGAACCCAGACTATGGTTACACCAGCTTTGACTCATTTGGTTGGGCCTTTCTCTCTCTGTTTAGACTGATGACACAGGATTATTGGGAATACCTTTACCAGCAGGTAAGCAGTGAAATTAGAAAGACTTGATGCACTTTTCAGGATATAAATGCATGTATATTGATTTTTGAGTAATAAATATGAATTACTAAATACTTAAAACAAAATTAAAATACATTAAAAGATAAACACAACAGTGAAATCACTCATTAGCGGTTAAAACTCAAATTCCATGCAATAAAAACACTACAGGTCAAAAGAAAATGTGTAAAAGAAAGCAACAAAGTACATAAAAATGTGTCTTAAGAAATATAGCAGCAGCAACTGGCTTGCAAAGTTAAGTGTAGACAGTTGACATATGTAAATAGTGAGTTACGATAGCACATTATGAGTGATGAATGCAAATTTAACAGATTTTAAATTCTTCAATGAAAAGACTGACCTAGACTGACATATTTCTACAAAAAAATAGCATTGCTTTTGTCACTGCAGTGGAATACTTTGTCAGATTTGGTTTTTACTAGTTGTTTTGCAAGACAGTTTCATGTTTGAGGTCAGTGGTTGTGACACTCTATAGATACCCAGTCAACATTTGTATGCCGGCCCCATGTGGTTAGTATATGAGCTGAAAAATGGGCCATATATGGGACTGTCCATTGACAATCCCATATAGGGCCCATTTTTCAGCTCATTTACAACCCACATGGGGCCCACATACATATGTTGCCTGGGTTGTAATGTTAAAAAGCTCCAATAATTACTCCATACACTAATTTATGTCAAATGTGGTAGAGTGGCTCACATGTTTGCATTACAGTGCTGGCCTAAGTGTTTTAAACAGTTAAGTTTTAGTGAAAATGGATGTGTTTGGGTAAACGAGACTTGAATTATACTGCACGAGCTCTGTAAGAATTTGTAAGCAGATGCGTTGATATCGTTTTTGCTGTTGTTACACTCGGTCCTCCTTTACTTACGTTCATCCAGAATGCTCACCGTTTTGGGATTTTTTTGTTCACCGGCATGCAAGAAAAAAAACTTCCTCACAAATTCAAGGTAACACAGAATGAGTTATTAATATACAAATGGTCATTTTGTGGGTGAAGTATTCCTTAATTAGCATGTTTGGTCTTCCTTGGTCCTTTGGTTGCTCGGCATCCCTACGAGAAGAACAGTGGCTGGTTTGGTGGCAGGTTGATGAAATGTTTGACCTCATGTGTGGTCGAGGATGCTGTATAAGTACAGTCTGCCTCACAAAATACATACACATGCAGGACTCGCTGTGTTAAGGAGGGGCTCCGTCAAAGACAAAGCATCCTGCCATTACAATATTGAGATAAAAAGTGTTCAAACAAACCTCTAAATGAAGTACAGGTGCATCTTGTTTAAAAGGAACAATGATGAGTCCCATTGTGACTCAGGCAAACACAACTTGAATGGCCCTAAAGGCAAATAGGCGTCCACAGAATAGGCTTAATATTGTAGTAACAGCAAGTAAAGCAAACATTAATTTAACAAAGCTACCATGGGCAAAACTATTTGTGTGTAACAGGGAAGCATTACTTGTTTTGTCACTTGGTGATAGTTGTTCTTTTTTCTTTTTTATCTTTTGGGCTGGTGGTGTCACAACAGCAATTTTCACAGGGTATTCATCTAGTTAATTGAATTTGATTCTGAGAATGTGAACATGGACAATATTTTTTTAAATGTATTGGCCACAGACAAACAAATGGAGTGTCAGAGACATCTATAGAAATTCTGCTGCATAATCATGTATTTAACTTATGGTAAATAACAAAAAGCACAACAGTAATTTGGAATAAACATAAAGAAAAATAAAAAGATGTAATGTAGGATGAAAGAAAAATTAACTAGTGGGCCCATATTAAGAGTAATCATATTATCATATATAAAGTACACTACTAAAGTGTTTATTTTCCTTCCAGACATTGCGGGTAGCTGGAAAGCCCTACATGATCTTTTTTGTGCTGGTGATATTCCTCGGTTCCTTCTACCTGGTCAACCTGATCTTGGCTGTAGTAGCTATGGCCTACGAGGAGCAGAGCCAGGCCACTTTAAAGGAGGAGCAGGAGAAGGATGAAGAGTATAAGACCATGATTGAGCAGCTGAGACGACAACAAGAGGACGCTCAGGTACAGCACAATCCAAAATCTCCATATAAGTCAATGTCAAATGATTGATTCCAATGAAATTACATAAAGCTGGGATACATATTTTTTTAGAGATAGAAATTGGATTTTTTTTAATTAGATTTTTACAAAAGACAGCTGTATGTATCTATGGTAGTTAACTTTCAGCTGCCTGTGTTTACATGCACACTGGTATTGTGGTTATGAGTCATTCATATGATGTTTATTTGGAGCAAACCTCAAACTAGTTACAAACAATATGTGTTCATGTATACATAATATGTAAGATTTTGCCAGTGGTGGAGGATTTAAATAAAAGTTGAAATACCACAAACAAATAAAAGTAAATTCCTACATGTTACATAAGTAGGAGTACACAGCAAAATGCACTGTACTTTAAGCATCAGAAGTAAGAGTAATGCAGAAACATTGCCCTCATTAGATTTGCACTGTTATTATGGTTGCAGCTGAGTTTATGTCTCTGTATGTTCTCTGGGAGTTTAGGCTTTAAAGAAACCCAAGGTGGGGTTCACTTTCTATAATTTAAAAAAACGTACATATGATGGGTATTTAATAGGCTGATTTTTAGACTCAATATATTTAAATTTGAGTAAGTAAACAATTCAGCAATTCTCCACCAGAATTGCAGTCTTTGACATTAGTGTTTGGAAATAAATGTTACACAAATATTGAACACAAAAATATTTAAATCTTGACTTTATAGCTAGAATACAAAAAAACAAACAACTAATTTAAAACTAGGGCTGTTAAGTGATTAAAAAAAATGAATCTAATTAATCAAATGCTATTATCATGGTGATGCTTTCTCTAAATAGGATGTTTCTTCTATCTGTCTGCGGATAGTAGTTGAACACATTTCTGACAATGTTGTCAACAAAAACTAAGCAGAATAAGAACCACAAAGATTTATTCCACATGTTTACTCCCACTCTCTCTTCCCTATTTTAGGCAGCAGTAGCTGCTGCAGAGGGTGGGGAGGCCAGTGATAAAGCCAGTGGCCCTGAGAGCTCCACTGACACCTCCAAGCTCAGCTCCAAAAGTGCCAAAGAGAGACGAAACAGGCGAAGAAAAAGGAAGGAAGAGGAGGGCAAAGGGGCTGGTGAGAGGGTTCCTAAATCCGAGTCACAGGACAGCATGAAGAAAGCTCGATGCCGCTTCTCTATGGATGCAAACCAGCTCAACTATGG
The DNA here is from genome assembly GCA_019142605.1 of Cephalopholis sonnerati. Lineage (NCBI taxonomy): Eukaryota > Metazoa > Chordata > Actinopteri > Perciformes > Serranidae > Cephalopholis > Cephalopholis sonnerati. The sequence goes on from JAGQAX010000012.1 coordinate 21,660,895, forward strand.
CATGAAATGCTCATCAGCACATCAGGTTCAGTATATCTGTCAGTATGATTTGTTTGTACGAGCATTGATATTCTGCTACCAATGTATCACAAACTGTTGCCCTGCTTGCAGCTTATTATGTCTTTTCTCAACTCCAAAGTCCCCTTTACGCATTGCTTTTATCCATTATTTTTACTTAATTATCACCATTAAGGTAATTTTGAATCAGTCAAGAATAAAATTCTAATAACTGTTATTAGAAAAAAACATTTATGATTAACAGTCCCACCAAATTACAGTGGCATAAAATATGATATTTAGTGTCGTGTAGATCAGTACACATAGATCAGAATGTAGATCAGGAGACATCAAAACTCCAGTCTGTGTTAAGTGTTCTCATAATTTAATGGCAGATATGTCTAACTTTTGTCAATAAGAAGACTCATTGGCTTTTGTCAAGCTCTTTGCAGAGCTCAAAATGAGTGACAGGCAGGAGACGCAAATGGACTGATTATGTGATTATGAAGCTTACATTACAACTGCACAAAGCTGTGAGTGTGAGATTTTAGAATATTGAACAGCCTAAGTGTTATTCAACATATATATTTGCTAACTTTCCCGATCCTTTGTGAGTTGCTAACAAATTTTGTGATTACTTTTATGTCCTGCAATTGAGGCTAAAGCAGCTTTTCTAGCAGCGTTTCTTTCTCTGCTATCGCAATGGCACTGTTTTCGTTTTATCATCATCAGTATTGCCATCATCATCATCATCATCATCAGCTTCTTCTTCTTCTACTTCTTTTTCTTCATCAACTTCCTGTATTCTTGTTATTGTCAATCATCATGAAGATGCATTTTTTATTTTGCGATTTTCCTCCTTGCAATGCTTATAATCATCATCATCATCATCATCATCATCATCATCGCCACCACTATTTTCATGATTGTCTTTTTCTTCGTCATCACCACCATTAGTATCATTCTTACCATTCTTATCCCCAACTTGTATTTTTAATTTTGCTGTTTCCTTACATGCCCCGCCATCATCATTATGACCATCATTATCCTCATCACCATCATCATCTTTACCACACCACAGAAATCTCTTTCATGCAATTTGCTCGATCGTTGTCATCGGCGGTGTCTTCTCTTTACAATCAGCATATATCACGTATCCACTGAAGAATATCTTTCTCTCCTAGTCCTTTCTGAGTTTTCGTGGACCCCTGTTACCATCCAGACGGAACAGCAGGACCAGTCTTTTCAGTGTCCGAAGCCAAGCACGAGACGCGGGCTCAGAAAATGGATTTGCCGATGATGAGAACAGCATTTTTGAAGACAACCTGAGTCGGAGAGGCTCTTTGTTTTTTCCCTCACGTCGTGATCGACGCAGCAGCAGTATGAGCCAGTGCAGCTTCTTGTCGCATCATCTGCTTCCACCCAATGGGATCAAGCATAGTTCTGTAGACTGCAATGGGGTTGTGTCTCTGGTGGGTAGGAATTCACTCCCATCGTCACCTGTGGGTCTCCTTCTGCCCAAAGTGACGGTAGATATGGCTTCCACTGGAGACAATGTAAGAAAGGGTTGTTTAGCCTAGATGGCCCTTTTTAGTTTGCCTATAGCCTGTGGTCCTTAGCTCTATTTTGGCTTTCTTCTTTTTATTTGTCCTTTTCCTGTCTGACTCACGCTGTGTGTTGTACTGTTCACCCACATTTTAAGTTAAGAGTCCATAGAGACAGAGCACATTGAAGTCCTGCCCCCCAATGAAGGGGGAAACAATTTCGTATTGTGTGTAGGTGCCTCCTTCTCTTTTACATCTACTAGCAAACAACAAAAAAATGCCTGAAATGCTGCTTTGGTGGGATGCACTACCAGCATGGTAGAGAGTCTAAAACAAAGTTTTGTTGAGGTATCAGCAGGAAGATATCGGGAAACTGTGGGATTCTAACACAGCAAGGATTTTGCCTGGTTGTCCAAACAAACTGTAGCGGTTGAAGCTAACTAAGCTATGTAATGCCTGGTTTAGATTTTGTCAGGTTAAATGATGATCTTATCTGTTATTCAGTCAAATATAAATATCAAAGTTTTCCCACATTTGGCCATTTAATGGGATTATTGCTCCAAGATAAGCAAGGTAAGACTGAGCTGGACCAACAATATAGGGTTTGTCAATAGACATAGGGTGCTAAAATAATCCTTTGACTTGCTGAAATCTAATACTAACTAGCTACTGTCATTTTGTTGGAGTTTCAGCATATTGTGGGCTGATAGTTTTCCCCTCCAATGGGCGATGTTTTCAGGGTGTGACATGTTGCGCTTTGTCTCTACAACAGTGATCTATGTAACATATATCAATATTAATATTATCGATCATTTTTTTACAAAGCATGTTTTTGGTTTTAGAATGATGCATGTGTTAAAGGACAACTACTGGATTTTATTCATTTCAGCAGGCGATACTGTCAACATTTTGCACTCCTGCTTTGTGCTAATCAGTTTCAAGCAATGCTTTGCGCTTAATGCTAACATCAGGCATGCTAACATGCTCACGATGGAAATGCTAACACACTGGTGTTAATCAGGTAGGCTACAATATTTACCATGTTCCCCATCATAGCATTTTAGCATGCTACCACCTGCTAACTAACATGAGGTATAAAGTAAGGCCTAGAGCTTAGGCCTGTGTGAATGTTGTTAGTTTTGCAGGTATTTAGTCATAAACCAAAATATTTTACGAATAAAAATTTGACCTGATGGGGCACCCTCCAGCTCACCTAGTTGAGTGGCGGGCACCCATAGGATATGTCCTAGCTGCAGCAGCTGCGTGTTTGATCCAACTCTGGCCCTTGGCTGCATGTCATCCCTTCTCTCTCCCATTTCACACTAGAGTTTCCTATCTAATAAAAAGGCAAAAATGCCCCCAAAAATAAAAATTGACCTGATGAGAGCACTAGAAGAGAAGTCAGGGGATCACCAGTAATCAGGATTTCTTCCTCTTGACAACATGCATCTGTACTACCAAAGTTCATGACCATCCATGCCACAGTTGCCGAGATATTTCACTAAAAGACAAAAATGTCATTATGCAGCTAGCATGGCTAAAAACATTAGTAATGAGGTAATATTGAAAAATCTTTTCCAAACTTCAGTGACACACAGGAAGAGAAGCATGTCACAAGACAACCGTTGTTAGACATGATAACTTAAGTGGATGGTAAAGCTGACATTTAAATGGTAATGCTGATTTTACGGTCAGGAATTAATTTTTTTTTTCTTAATCCACTGTGATTGGCAAGCATAAGTGCTGCTTCTGATTACCTGACCAGGGTGTCATTATAGAACTTGACCTACTGGAGTCAATCTGGTAACTGTCTAATGCACATTTCCCTTCGCTTGTTACTTTCTTTTACTTTTGCAGCTTTTTCACTGTGATGCAAAATACTAACACTTTTCTTTATGTTTGTTTGTATATCCATGGTAACATGTTATTTGCTGTAGTGCAGTTGCATCTGTAACAAGTGCTTCAATCTCCAGGCTGACACTACAGACACGGAATGCAGACAGACCGGTGGAGGAGCACAACAGTACATGGACTACCTTGAGGGCCCGGAGGCCAGACAGAGAGCTCATAGTATAGCTAGTGTCATAACCAGCACAATGGAGGGTAGGTATTGTACACCCCAACATGAACATCCTATCTTGATTATATCTTGGATATTGAAAAGATAAATAGTACTTTCAGATAAAAAATATATACATATAATTTTTTTTTTTTTTTGTTATGTTTTTCCATCACTTGTATCTGCATCAGAGCTCGAAGAGTCAAGGCAGAAGTGTCCTCCTTGCTGGTACAATTTTGCCGACACCTTCCTCATCTGGGAATGTTGTCCTGCATGGATAAAGATCAAGAGGGTGATTAAACTAATTGTGATGGATCCATTTGCGGACCTAGCCATCACCACCTGCATCATACTCAACACACTGTTTATGGCCATGGAGTTTTATCCAATGAGCAAAAGTTTCTCCAATATGCTAGTTGTGGGCAATGTGGTGAGTGGACTGTAAGTGTAGAGTACAGAACATTTTTTTTTTTGCAATGTTGCTATGTTTATTAATGGTCAAAATTTCTGATTTTTATTTTTATAAAGGTATTCACTAGCATCTTCACAGCTGAAATGGTCCTTAAGCTTCTTGCTTTGGATCCATACTATTACTTCCAGGAGCGATGGAATATTTTTGATGGAATCATTGTCAGTTTAAGCTTGATGGAGCTCTCCTTGGAAAACGTGAGTGGCATGGCTGTTCTCAGATCATTCAGATTGGTAAGTCTAAGTGTATATTCATATACAAATACATATGTGTTATAGCCAGTACTTTTAGGTGCATTTTGTGTGCCGAAACTTGTGAAATTACTTGTTTTTCTTTTGTTGTTACAGCTGAGAGTATTCAAGCTGGCAAAATCATGGCCCACACTTAACAAACTGATCAAAATAATTGGTAATTCAGTGGGGGCTTTGGGCAACCTGACGCTGGTGCTGGCCATTATCGTCTTCATCTTTGCTGTGGTGGGCATGCAGCTGTTTGGAAAAAGCTATAAGGACTGTGTGTGTAAAATCTCTGCCGACTGCACTCTGCCCCGGTGGCACATGAATGACTTCTTCCATTCATTCCTCATTGTGTTCCGAGTGCTTTGTGGAGAGTGGATAGAGACCATGTGGGACTGCATGGAGGTGGCTGGGACGACCATGTGCATCATTGTCTACATGATGGTCATGGTTATTGGAAACCTTGTGGTACATTATCATTTTTATGGTCAATTCATAAGTCCAATTTGTCCAACCGTTGTAGATTGACTTGATGGTTGCAAAGAATAACACCCATGGTGCATTTTTTTTAGCTACACATGTTATGATAAAATACAATAGCTAAAAGATAACAATCTTACATTAAGTCATGTCATTATCTGATAGGTGCTGAACCTGTTCCTGGCCCTGTTGCTGAGTTCATTCAGCGCTGATAAGCTGGCAGAAACGGAAGATGATGGCGACAACAATTTGCAGATTGCCATAGCACGTATTCACAGGGGCATTGCCTTCGTCAATTCCCTTCTTCATAGCAGTTGCAACAGTGTCTGTCTCAGAAGAAAGAAGAAAGGGAATGGTGAGGACAAAACCCTGAATGAGCTCCACAAACCTTTAGGGCCGAACGGTGTCCCCAACCATACCATCAAAGACTTTCCTAAGAGTGGAAATGGGGATGTGACTGGAGTGGACAAAAATGGAGACAAGTACATAGTCAGTAGCAAGAGTGATGATTCTATAATGTCTTTCATCAACAATCCTAGTCTGACTGTCACTGTTCCTATTGCTGTTGGAGAGTCTGACTTTGAAAACGCCAACACGGAGGACTTCAGCAGTGCCTCGTCTGATGCAGCAGGATGCCATGCGGTAAGGATGCTCTTGTGGGTTGGTCGGTTTGGTCTGTCAATGTGCCTTTACTGCTAGAGATGAGTTGCTCCTTTAAAACCCAGTCCTATCTGTTATATCAGTAATTTTTATGAAGTATGATGGGTGACAAAGAATTTCAGTCTTGCTTAAGGTTCTTGACAAACATATCTGTTGTTGTAGCTAAGTGGTATCATCCGTCACAGTTGTCATATATTGAAGCACTTTGCCCACACTGGCGATGAGGTATGAGCACGTGACCTAACATTTTCCCTAAAGATCCTATATACCATGACCCTTTAACGGGGAGAGGCCATATAGACAGGAAAATATCAGTGAGTAGATTTCATTATGTGCCATTTAAGTCTGAGTGCTTGGGAGCTGAATCCTCTTCTTATGGGGGCAGTTTGTGCTTTGTGAAAGCTCCCAGTTAAAAGACAAAGAAGAAACACAATCACTGTCTATTGTGTAATGGTTGTGACGTATTTACTTTGTGGAATTACTATTTCAAATTTTGTCTCAGTTTTCAATTATTAGGAATTATTTATGTGAAAGTTTGAAAAAAAAAAAAGGTTGTTACTGCTTGCTTGCTGCTGCTTTACAAATTCTCTCATGTTGTAAGAACACTGTACCACACATGAAATGGAGACTGCCTGCCACATATAAGATAACCATCAAGTTACCTTTTTAACAGCTCTGCCATCCTTTTTTATTTGTAGTCATAAACAAATACAAACAAAGAAACAGTTCAGTTTCAGAAACAACATAAAATACCCCATATGTTTTACATTTTTGAATGTATAAGAGCTAACATCATAATTTGGGTTTTGGGGGAGGGGTTGCACAAAGCAGTGATTACAGTCTGACTGAAATGGGTTCATGACAGAACATTGTAAAGGGGCTTAATTACATTACATTCCCTCATAATTCACAGTGAAACCAAAGTGGCTCCAAACACTAGACCTGTAGGTAATTGGCGGATCTTCTATTCCTGTTGGGGGTGGAAGGGGCAGACAGCACGTTGCCTGTTGTGTCATGTGGGCTGCCTTGTTGAGCACAGTGGCACTGAGACATTATATTATTTTCTAAATGTAATTAGATAAGCTCAATGAATCGTTCAGTTTGTCATGCATATTGAACTGAAAGCGTCATACCAAAAAGTTCAGTAAAAATATTGTTTAGGGCTGTCAGCAGTAACGCATTAATCATGATCCAATTAAGGTCCAATCATAGTGTGTTTCCTTTTTTTAATCGCATTTATCCCATGCTTCTTTCTTTGTCCTTTTGACACACCCTTGTCAAGCCGCCACAGCAGCTCTGTGCTTCCTGCTGCCTCAGTGATGGAGAATAAGGCACCTCTGCACTTTTTTAATGGCTCATCTCACTTTAGAAAACTCCCAGACAGTTAAGTTGACAAGTTAAAAGTAATGTGCACCTGCAGAGAAAAAACTGTTAGCATCTTAGTGAAAAAAAAAAAGCACACTAGCTTTACCATCAGCATCAGAGTGCGATGTAAGTTTGTGGCATTTGGTCCACTTGAGGAAAGCAAGCCGGTATCAGTAGGGAGGAGAATCACTGCTGTTGATGTGTGTTTCCCTGTTGAAGTTTCTCCAGAAGTTGCAGTCTTGAAAGAGTTAAGTCTGAAGCTGCAAATCTGACTGACTAGTTGACTGACTGACTGGTCAGTGGTACCATGAGTACCAGGTATATACAGTATTTTCAGTTAATTTAATTTCCTGTCACTGAACTGCGAATATAGAAGTTATTCGTATTCTGATTCCCTGATTTGTTTTGTGGGGATCCTCTGTAAAACGGAGTCTGGAACAGACTTTTGAGTTGTCTTTTCTTTTGGTGGTTGAAATCTGGTCTGGGACTGAACTGTGACTTATTGTCGGGATAACAAAAAACTGATCCAGTGAACAGAGCAATTTTTTTTTACACGCAATCACACAGACACACCAAGATTGCTGTTTGTTTGCTGATTGAATACACCTTTTGAACTACACTGTGGTTTAGTTGTTTGTGCAGCACTGGTTTCTGGTGATATATTTCATCATTTGTTGTATGCTTTATTATTTTGTGGCCTGTGGTTTGACAGATGTGACTGTGACTGGCACCCCACTTTATTTAAAACGCATCAAACCTTGCATTAATTTGATTCCCAATGAAGGCACTCTGTTAAAAATTGCTTTTCCTTGTTAATATGGACTTCAAAACTATTTTGAAATTCAAAATGATAGAGTTTCAAACACGCGATAAAAAATGTGATTCATTACGATCAACTATTGAAACTGAGCAATTATTCGTGGTTAAAAAATAATAATAATAATAATAATAACAATAATAATTTTTAAGGCCCTAGTATTTTTACATCCCTTCTCTTCAGTCTTGAATTTGGATTTTGGCTGGTGCCAAACATTAAACATTAGTGAAAGTCAATTAAATTTGAAATAATTAACCTTCTTTTTGTTTATTTCCTTTCATAAGGTTTTAACAACATTGTGAATGAATTTTTCATTGTGACATCAAATCCAGTGAACTGTAACTAAGCTACGCTGCATCTGCCATCTGTTGCATTGATTTTGATAATACCTAGATACTGGATGCTAAGATGGCGCCGATTCATTCCAAAAAGTTTCTAGCTTCCAGGTTTACTTTCACGGCCCACTGAATATGCACAGTGGTGTTGCTCCCGCTGATCTTACCGACAAGACTACCCATAGACTTCGCATTGTGATGATGTCACAGATTTTTAAAATTGTTTTCCTTAGGTCAAGGAAAGTTTTACAAACATAAAACTTCTATGGCTCAAAAACTGATAATAGAAAGAACCTTAATTGATCTTGTTTGCAGTTTGAGGTGTCCTGTCAATAGTTTTACAGACGTGTCTTTTACAATAGTGGTCTATGGGCAACAGGGGATTTTTGTGCTGCAATACTGCAAGTGGAGCTGAATAGAAGCAAGGCACTTGAACTACGCATAAACATCACATTTGTCCCGAGTCGCTTTCACAGGAATCAGTCCACAGGCTGTTATAAGCAACCAAGAAAGTCAGGCAAGGTCTCAAGTTTTAAGTTACGTTACAACCCGTTCACCCATTGGCACTAAAAAAACAATCAATAATGTTACTTACATGTAAAAAGTTACATTTAGTACCTTTAATGTTTTACAGTTTTGCTGAAGTGCTTCTGACAGAAACAAAGTGGATGGATTAAAGGACAAACCATCAACACACTGACTTTAGTGCTCACAGTATATCGCAGCAACATGCTTACATCATTCCCTGCACTGCATTAGCTGGTCCCAGGACAGCCAAGTGCTCCTGCATTCTCCAGGAAGGCATTCAAGCTGTTCTCATCTAACAGCTATTAGGAGACACACCCTGTAGAAAGCCATACAACAGCAGGCTGAAGGAGAGACCATGAGGCTACTGTACAACACTGCCAGGCTTCTTCAGTTATTTTTAGAAATTTCTGCCTTATTAATGTACTTTTTCTTTATATTTCATAGAACTGGCTGCATAGAGCAAGTACTATATTTTTTTCTCTAATTGGCTAAGCAAACATTAGACAGTTAAAACTTGCCATGCTGGGCAGACAGTTGCAGTATGCTCATATTTTTCTTGCTGATCTACATAAAAAACAGCAACTTAAATGTAAAAAAAAATGTAGAAGGATAATGATTTTGGTTGAAGTATGTATGTTTTATCATCAAAAGGTTATTTTCCCAGACCCTTGTAAAAAAGTTTTCCCATATGATCTGATGTAGGTTTTTGCACAATGTCGTTGCTACATACCATATTAACCCATGTACTGCTGTGGATGCCACCTTAGTTCAGTTACAAAAGTCACACAGTAACACAAACTAAGTGATTGAGTCAGCTGTAGACCAGCACCTTCTGTGTGTTGTTAGGTAAAATTAGTGTTTTTTGTCAGTGAAGTCTGATGGCTTAGTTCCCTTTCAGAAAGGGCTCTCTGAAGGCCCTTTCTGAAGTTGATATTTATTTTAGGTGGTCCTTTTTTTCAGAGGCTGTTATGTGTTTTGTTGCTGCCCCCATCCACAGCCACCAGACTTCTTTGACACAGTAATTTTACCTTGCAGAACACAAGGAATTACTAGCACTGCCTCTGATCAGTTAGGCTCAGTTGTGAAAGTACTGACTAATCAGGTTTTGAGACTTGTCTCTCAAAAAGGTGTGAGGTAGGCATCCTTCTGAGATGGGTGTCAAGTAACTTCTTTGTTGAAGAACAAAGAACATGAGGTCTCTCCATCTCAGGAGGAAAAACCTTCACATGTCCAGTTTAGATTTTAACAAATGACAAATCATCAGTGGTCCAGTGAATCCCAAAAATATGAACAGTGGTTACAAGAGCCTCAAACCCAGCCACAACTTGGCCCTGAGCAGAGTGACCGTCCGCTATTGACCAATCAACGGACTGCAGTGCTCACAGCTCCACCTTTTAGTACCAGATATTTGTGCTAGGTACCCCAACAGAAGGGGTACCAAAAATGCAAACAGTACAGAACGATTCCATCGGTACCACCCACAACTTTTCACAGTGGAAACAGAAAAAAAGCGTGCTGAGTTGAACTGAACCATACCGTACTGTTCGTTGGGAACAGGGCTTTATATACTCACTAGAGAGATTCACCCAGGCTGTTCACCTGGTAATTGAGTAATGCTAATATCAGCCTTATGTATGCCTTTGCCATTGTCCCACTATTCCTATGCCATCTACAGACATCAAAATAGTAGTAAAGCCCACCTCTCACTTGTTTTGATTGGCAGCCAGGGCCAAGTGTGATAGTGCCGAGTGGTGCGAAAAATTGAGAAAGTTTTAGCTTTTCTGGGTGAATAAAAACCGATGGAAAAAACGAAAAGTGACATGCAAGATGGGTGTGCAAGCCAGGCTCAATGTATCATAGGAAAACAGTGGTTTTGGTGACAATGACGCATTTCTAGCATCACATTACCATGTGGCTGGGGCCTTTGTTAGTTTGTTTGTGAGACTATTCTTGTCTGCTTCTCCAATCTGGGAGCATGCTGACCACCGTCTACTGTCGGTAATACACTGACTATGGATCTATATGTTTATATAGTACAAATGCAGTAATATATATTGAATGTCAGTGTGTCTTCACCTGGTATAATAGAGTTTTAATAATAATAAAATAGCGCCATCTTCCACTTCCAAACTTGAATCTTTGAAATTACCACTATTCTCTCTCTCATTACTTACATTGTCAGCGAATGGTGTGTGTGGGGAGATACGGGAGGGAAAGGCATCAGCAGTCTAACCTATGTCATTGCTTTTTCCAAATGGCTGAGTGGAAATTTCTATTAGAAAAACACAGAAAAGAGCACAGATGGACCCACCCTTTAAGTGGAGCTGATGAGGAGGGTAGACAACAGTAATAACTATAATGTAGACTCATTTGGTTTTCTCTGCCGATGAGCACTCGATGACGAGTTCTTCTGCTATCAAGCTAATGACATTGCCCTCGTGTTTGTTTGTTTTTTGTAGGTTTTTTTATGTGTTTTCATGTTGACATTTTGTTCAGTCTTCTTTACAGCATACTTATCAGTGCGTGTTTTTTTATTTTATCCATCACTGATTCAAACTTGAACTGAATACATGTCAGTGATTCTTGTGAAGTTCTTCTTACTGACATTCTTAATCAAGATACAGCAGACATCCATTTCAGTAGCAGTTAAGATATACTTTTATACATGTTTTGTGCAAATCTCTTGACTAATTTTGTATGACAATAAATTCAATTTAAAGGAGTGCATGAAGTGTATGGACAGGTGCTCAGAATGTCAGCCTCAATACATTAGCCATGGCTCTGTTATGTTTGCTCATCTAACATTGGTTTTGCTCTGCTATATCCGCAGCTTGGAGATGACGATGACCAGCTCAGCTCCTCTGAGGGCAGCACAATAGTTGGTTTGCCAGGTGGGGAGGGAGGAGAGTCTGTAGACTCTGAATTGGAAGAATTTATGGAACCTGACGCCTGCTTCCCTGACGGTGAATACTACTACAATATCCCTTATCCTACCACAGCCTTGATGTTAATCTAATAGTCCATGTTACACTAGTATATCACTATCTCTCCATTGTCTGTGCTCAGGCTGTGTGCAAAGGTTCCAGTGTTGTCAGGTAAATGTGGAAGTGGGCTGGTGGAAGGTGTGGTGGACGCTTAGAAGGACCTGTTACCGGATTGTGGAGCACAACTGGTTTGAGAGCTTCATCATCTTTATGATCCTGCTTAGCAGTGGAGCACTGGTAAGTGTCTGTGCAGGGAGAAAAATGTCAATAAAGTTGTTTTGGAACACTTGATTTGGCTGCTCTCATATAGTACAAATTGTATCTGGTATCTCTTGTGTCAAACTGCTATGTTTAAAGAACATTTTGCTTCATTTTATTGAGCTAGCGCAGTCTCACCTTAGAAATATAGAAAAAGTCTGCAAAGTAAGGTCAAGTCTGTGATTACAATATATTTATTTTATTTAAATTAGTCCCTTTCGTTTCTCTTACATCCAGGCACTCGAGGACATCTACATTGAACAGAGGAAGACCATTAAAACGATGTTGGAATTTGCAGACAAAATCTTCACCTACATCTTTATTCTGGAGATGTTACTGAAGTGGGTGGCGTATGGATATGCCAAGTATTTTACAAATGCTTGGTGCTGGTTGGACTTCCTCATTGTCGATGTAAGTTGGAACACCTCTGCTTTTACAGAGACACACATACACTTTTTTAAACATCTTTCTAATTGCTATCTGTGTGTGCATGTGCTCTAGGTCTCACTGGTCAGTATGATAGCCAATGTCTTGGGATTTTCTGAACTCGGTGCCATCAAGTCTCTGAGAACCCTGCGAGCTCTGAGGCCGCTGAGAGCACTGTCCCGGTTTGAAGGCATGAGGGTAAGAGTCACTGGATTTCCCCACCCACTCTGAGTCACGGTGCACTGTTTGTCACTAGCTCACAGCAGTGGTACAGAATACAAGCACTCCGCAATCTGGCAAAGAGCAGCATGAAGCTCTATGATTTTGCAAAACTTAGAAAGCAGATCCCTCCAAAATGTGTTGCACGTAAATGAAGCTTTCCTGTCCTTCCCTAATCCTCTTTCTCCAGCTCTTACTTACCTCTGGGTGACTTAAATATTTAGATGACAAAGTTGATATTAGTCACTTTCTTTTAAATTACCATCTAATTATACACCACAGTTGCAGGATTTGGATTAAAGGAGCAGTTTGACATTGTAGGAGATGCACACATTTTCTTTCTCAAGCCTCTTTTCCATTGCACAAAAAAAAAAAAAAAACACAAAAAAAACCCCACTAACATTTGGCGCTTGTATTTAACAGGAAAGGATTCAATCAGCATTCACTCCTGGGACAAATGACTGCAGTAGTTATGTTTATTTAGTGGCTCCACCTTCAATCAACACTGATCGTCAGTGATGGAAATACAACACCCAGGTGGATGTGCTAATTTTAGCCCTTTGTTGGCGCGATGCAGTGACAGGCCGCCACCAAATAACATCTGTCTCCATCCAAACAGCACTCGATCATTAATCAAAATGTAGTCGGCACCAAGTTTGAGAGAGAGAATGACTAAGTGAAAGATGTAAATAAGAAGTAACCACTGTAGCATTCTCACTGGCCTCCATGCTGCTTTTTACTGTTTAGTAACCTATTTTACGGCCTGTTTTTGATGTCGAACATCACACACCAGGGAAGAAAAAAAAAATGAAGAAATGCCTTATTGTCCACTGCAGAGCCATGTGCACAGCTTTAGTCTACTGGCAATTGGAAAACACTCTATCACCTATTTTTAACGGTTTTCTCTGGTTTAAAAAAAACCCCCACACATAAGCCAGTTTTGGTGAAAAAATGTTATTACTGCAAGTTAAATGAGAGGATTAATACCCCCAGGAGCGGAGCCAGATGTTGTTTACATTCGAGGCTCAGCCCAAACCTGCTGAGGTCCAGAGCGAGCTCCCCTTGGGAGATTTTTTCGCCATTTTCGGCAGCTATTTGCAGTATTTTTTCAGCCACTCAAGATTAAAGAATACCCTAAAATCTGTTATCATTTGGCAAAAACACAGTAGTTGCTAAGGAAAAAAATCATCCTGTAGAACCTACTTTTTATTTTATATCTAATTGTTCACCAACTGTCTTCATCATTCTGAAACCATAACACAATCATGTTGAAGATTATTAATTTTCACTCCTGCCACCTAAAAAGAGGCAACAATTGTCTTATGGCAATATTTTTGAGTTACATAACATAGGAGGAGTAGGGAACAGCATGACATATCTTGAAACTGCTGGATTAGAGTTTACAGAATGACTGTTTACCTAACGAATCTGATACATTTAAAACGATGCTGTAATAATCTGGCCTGCTCTAACTGCAAATAACGGATCCCCAGCAATACAAAATTCGAACACTGTCACTGACGTCATGTCCTTTCCTTCTTTTATAGTTTCCTCACAAGACTCTGGGAAATCACTGCTCCTGGGCAAGAAAATGTCCAGCACAAACTCCCCATAAGCACCTTACACTTTGTATAAATTCAGCAAACAAGTTACAACATGTTAAGTAGTGAGCTTTAGAGATGCCAGTAGAGCCGGCCTAGCTGTTTCCCTTGCTCCCTATTTCATGCTAAGCTAAGCTAACCATCTCATGGCTCTAGCTTCCTACACCCATACAGATAATCTATGTCAAACTATTCCTTTAAGTGGTGCCACATCTACCATTACAATATTTTGCTGTGCAATGCAAGCCCGGTCTAAACAGGGTTTGACAACTTATGTAACAGAGGGGGAGGGTTGTCAGCTGCTGAAATCAATGTAGCATGCATTGATTAGTTGCTGTCATGTTGTGGTGTTCTAGCTCTTTACATCACTGTTAAGGTGATGGTCTTTCCTCACGTGGTAGCCAGTGAATTCCCTCATTTGCATGAACAGCTTTTCATGCGCTACATTAATTTCAATTATAATACCAATGTTTTGGATATATGTTCTTTAACATGATTTTTTTCATGTTTTATTTATGTTTCTGTTTACAGTAAGCAAATTTTGTGGCGTCATCATGCCTCTACAAGGTGTTCTGTTTCAGTGTTTTTCTAAAATTTTGTTTTAATCCACTAAGACAACTTTTAGATACACAGCATCAATCTCCTGCCCCCTCTCCTAATTCTTTTCCCACCTTTACCATGGAGTTATCATTGCATTTGAGCTTTTTGGTGTCATAGCTGTAATGAGCTCATGTTGGTGTGTATGTTGGCACAGAAACATTCACTCTTGTGTTTTCCTATTCTTACCATAACCAGAGTATACAGTGTTGTGCATCAATTCTACATGCGGTGATCTTTGCTGTACAGATGGGTTATGTCCGTGTTTTGGTGTGCAGGTGGTTGTCAATGCCCTGCTTGGAGCCATTCCTTCTATCTTCAATGTGCTGCTGGTGTGTCTCATCTTCTGGCTCATCTTCAGCATCATGGGGGTCAACTTATTTGCGGGGAAGTATGGCAAATGTGTCAACAAAACCACAAACGAGCCATTCCTCCCATCAGAAGTGATAAACAAGACAGAGTGTGAATGCTTAGGCAAAGAGGTTGCTCGCTGGACGAACTACAAAATCAACTTTGACAATGTTGGCTCAGGTTACCTTGCACTGCTGCAAGTGGTAAGTCACTGAACATTAGACTATTGTTGATTTAAGCTTGCCAATATGTTATTTGCTGTACTGGTGTAAAACAGGCAGTGATGGAAAGATTAAAGGGCTAATGCAATACCTTTTGTGCATATTGTTTGTTTCTATAAAGGCTACATTCAAGGGCTGGACGAACATCATGTATGCTGCTGTGGACTCTCAAAGCAAAGTAATCAAATTTTAATGTATTAACATGAATGTATAATCTCTCTTTCTGATATCACAGTGTAATGCTTGAGATGTTTATAAAAACACGCAATTATTTCTCCATATGTGGAGGATTTAAGATGGCTAAACAAAATAAATGAAAATGAGACAGTGGTGCTGTATGGCAAAATATTTAGCTTATTTTGCAGATGAATGAATTGTTTCTCACGAAGACATTAAGTTTCCACACCAAATTAAAATCAAACCTGTAACGCAGACAGCAAAGAGGTGTATTGTATTTCACTGGTGTCCAGCAGAGGGCAAGTTAAATCTGCCAATTCTTAAAGCAGAGTGCTGTCATTAGTTTTCATGAGGCAGTAGCACCAGAGGTTTTTCTTTTTTCAGGTTTTCTTTTGTCTTCGTCTTCTTTTTTATTCTATTAAATTGCGCTTGCTGTTTGCCGTTGTCAAATCAACCAGGATTAGAACTTAAATTTACTAATGTCTCTATTTTCTGTCACTATTATAGCAAGAACAACAACCAGAATATGAGATCAGCCTGCGGCTGTACATGTATTTTGTTGTTTTCATCATATTTGGAGCCTTCTTCACACTCAATCTCTTTATTGGTGTCATCATAGACAATTTCAATCAGCAAAAGAAAAAGATAAGTATCAAATATGCTTCTATACAAAATTTGATCTTTTGACTTGATATTCTGACGGAAATGCAACATTTGAAAGTACTGCTTTCACTCTCTCTGTGCAGTATCTCCTCATCACCTTTGCTGTGATTTAACGTGTCTCCGTTTATCTGTTTACTTTGGAGGTCAAGACATCTTCATGACTGAAGAACAGAAGAAATACTACAATGCCATGAAAAAGCTGGGGTCAAAGAAACCACAAAAACCTATACCTAGACCATCGGTATGTGACTTAAATCATGACAGCATCTAATCTGTATAACAAATCTGATCCTTGTTTCATAGCATCTAAACTGTTTTGTGTTTCTCTGCCTTGTGTCTATTTCAGAACAAAATTCAAGGATACGTCTTTGACTTCGTCACAAACCAAGCATTCGACATTGTAATAATGGTTCTGATATGGCTTAATATGGTAGCCATGATGGTGGAAACTGAAGATCAGTCAGACACAAAGGAAAATACCCTCTACTGGATTAATGTAGTATTCATTATCATCTTCACTGGAGAGTGTTTATTGAAGATGATCGCGCTTCGCCATTACTTTTTCACAAATGGTTGGAATGTGTTTGATTTCATTGTCGTCATCCTGTCAATCATTGGTACGACTCTCCTTTGTTCACTGCGGTTCTCAAATAAATTAAAATCATTAATCTGTTCAGTATATGTGTGTATTGTTGTGGAAGTTAACTATGTTTTGCTTTTTTTCCTTAGGATTGTTTCTCTCAAAGCTGATAGAGAAGTATTTTGTTTCGCCAACCTTGTTCAGAGTCATCCGATTGGCTCGGATTGGCCGCGTCCTCCGCCTTATTAAAGGTGCCAAAGGAATCCGCACACTCCTGTTTGCCTTGATGATGTCACTTCCTGCCTTGTTCAACATTGGTCTCTTGCTCTTCTTGGTTATGTTTATCTATGCCATCTTTGGCATGTCAAACTTTGCTTACGTCAAGAAGGAAGACGGCATAGATGACCTTTTTAATTTTGAGACATTTGGCAACAGCATGATCTGTTTGTTCCAGATCACCACCTCAGGAGGGTGGGATACCCTACTTGCTCCCATTCTCAACAAACACGAAGATGATTGTGACAGTTCCAAGGAGCATCCTGGCAGTCGTGTTAAGGGAGACTGTGGGAGTCCTTCTGTGGGGATCGCCTTCTTCGTGAGCTACATCATCATTTGTTTCCTGATTGTGGTGAATATGTACATTGCAGTTATCCTAGAAAACTTTGGTGTAGCCACTGAGGAAAGCACGGATCCACTAAGTGAGGATGATTTTGAAACGTTTTATGAGGTCTGGGAAAGGTTTGATCCTCATGCATCACAGTTCATAGTGTACAATACGCTGTCAGAATTTGCAGATGCTCTGGACCCACCATTACGCATAGCCAAGCCTAACAAGATGGAACTGATCTCTATGGATCTACCCATGGTGAGTGGTGAGCGCATTCACTGCCTGGACATCCTGTTTGCATTCACAAAACGTGTTCTGGGCGAGGGTGGGGAGATGGACATCCTAAGGGCGCAGATGGAGGAGCGCTTCATGGCCTCCAATCCTTCCAAAGTGTCCTACGAACCCATCACTACCACCCTCCGTCGCAAACAGGAGGACACATCAGCCACTGTCATCCAGAGAGCATATAGATCGTATGCAAAGAGACAGGCTGCCACAAAGCCCTCTGACAGTCCCAGTGATAACATTCAAAAGGATAAATCATACATTGACAAAGAGGATGTTGTCACAGACAAACTCAAAGACATTTCCAGCGCTGATAAAAGTGAACTGACACCTTCAACAGCCCCTCAGATTTCATCTAACGGTGTGACAACAAATGGAGCAAACAAATACGAAAAAGACAAAAGTGAGAAGGAAGTTGAGGGCAAAGATGTCAGAGAGCAATATACATAAAAAGAAATGCTGGAGATGCAACAAAGACATTCTAATTGATGACAAAATGTTTACAACCTTTGAACGTGTCTAAGACATCCATTGGACTCCCTCCCTTAGTATGGATATCTATGCCAAACTGACCATGTTCCCTTGAGTCTACAGGTTGGTGTAAAGGGGCTTCTTCAGGCTGTAGTGGGACATTTTTGGCTGTGTTCATGAGCAAAGCTGTTTGTGGGCATGGCTAAGTACTCTGAACGACAAATTAGTTAAGGCTTTACTTCTATTGCAGCTAGTTCTGCTGTCGAGTGTCTTGAATTATTGATATATCACTGACTGTTGTATTACTTAACTTCTTCAAGCTGGAAAAACAGTTTTTATGTTTTACTTTAAAGTTCAAGGTTTGGCTAATTGACTTTTTATACACTTTTTTTTTTTACTCTCAAGGGGTTGTTCCTTCAGGGGTAGTGTTCACAACAAGAAGCACTTCTTTAAGGCTAGTCTTGCTTGCTGATACTAGAATACTTGACAAATCCAAGAGACAATGTTGGAGTTGCTGCAGTTAACTAGAAATGTAGACCTGCATGAATGTTTCTCCATGATTATGCATGTTAGAGTGTACTATTTTCTCTCCCTGTCCATCATGCTTTACGATGCAAAGAACACAGTCATGACATGGCTGTTGTTTTATTTACATAAAAAAACAGTTTAGCCTACAGTCCAAACAATTTCAGCCAGGGTGTCAATGAGTATCAGTGTCAGAGCAGTAACACTTAGCAGAAATACTTTGCACATTCAGCATTGTTGAATCATCAAAATCATTCACATACTTGTACCATTTGCAATGTTGTAAATTGTGTACCAATTTTATCATGAAACTGCTAAAAACAGAGTCTTCGACTTGAGATTTGCTCTTTATTAAAGCTGAAAATTTAAGACAAAGCCTGATATAAATGACCTCACTTCACAACAAAACCATTTAGTCCAGTAGAGGACTATCTGTGATATTGCCTGTTTGTAGTGCAGACTTTTTCAAAATACAGCTCTCCTCTGTGTATCTCCTTTTTCCTCATAGTGTCTGTTTTCTTTGCTAGTTGTTTTTGATGATGGACCTCAATGTAATGATTATAGAATTATGGAATTTATGGAACAGTTACTATCTATCACCTGTCATGTGAAACCAAATATATTCTCCATAATCTGCTGCATTCAGGCAGACAGGGATGCTGTACATGCAGCAGGAGCTGTGAGGTGGAAAATGTAAATGTCTGTGAGAACTGTTATATGGACGGTATTTTTTCGTCATAAGTCAAAGCCCTGTGTTTGATTACTGGTGTTATATGGCTGTGTTTTCCAATCTTTACTTTTCAACCTTTAACTGCATATTTATATTTGGACAAGGTGACTGGAAAAAGGGGTAGTATATTGTTTATGTTTCTGTGTGCTTTGTAAACTGTATTTTTTTTTACCTCTCAATCTTTATCACGATAAATATCGAAGTTGGATGGATGACGGCTCAGAATATTCTGAATGATTGTCTCAAGGACAAGGCATCAAACATCTCATGTTTCCTACTTCTGTTTACATTTTATAGTGGCAGTTGTGTTACTTTTGTCAGTTCTTCCCATAGCTATGTCAACCACCCTAAACTGTGTCACGGTTACATATGTTGTTCCATGTTATAAAAGTATAATTCCATTCATGTAAGTATATTTTGCATGTAATTAAAACGTTCATTACTTATACTATACTTGATGCATAATGAAAGAATGTTTTGATTACATAGAATTTAACTTCTCCCGTCATTCATATGCATATTGCTTGTAGTGTTTAAATAAATAAACTGCATGCAAGACACTGCTATAACCCATTTCACTGAACGCCAAAAGAATAAAGATTACATGTACCTCAAGTATGCCTAAAACATTCATTTATTTTCTTTACGTAAAAGACATTTATATAGTGTGTCATGTTTGTAAGAACCTTTATTTAATAACTGTTTCTTTTTGAGATGACTGTGAGGTAGGGATTAGAGGTTTGACATAGGCCAAAGACTAACCTGTGCTTACCTTTTTCCTTTTTTTTTCAGTAATAATAACCCTGTTATCATCTATGTTCTGTGTACTACTTTATGTCCATCCCTCTGTCTCTGTCTGTGTGTCAGTAATAACTGTTTTATCATGTGATATTCTACATCTTTTCTTATGTTTTGCTTTAACTTGAAGTAGATGTGTGATTGGAGCGATGGCTCTCGGTTTAAGATCAATGTTGTTATCAGTTTATTGTTTGTCCTGCAGTCTAGTCAGTAAGTGAATATTAGGTCAAGATGAAAACAATAATGTCTGTGTAGTCCAGTACATAAGTGAGCAGCTGTTTCTGAGTGTTTACGAGCTCAGTTAGTACCAAAATTGTTCAGGCTCTGGGCTCTTGGTAGTGTGCTTTATTAGTGTTTCTGTTATGCACAGTACACTCCTAGAAATAAAGATGCTAACTAGAACCATATAGGGCTCTTTGGCTTGTCCCCATAGGAGAACTCTCTTAAGCCCAGTTCAGACCAATGATGATTTTGCGATGACACGAAATGGTTTCAGAACATCACAGAGAAAAGTTGCAGCGGTGTGAACTGGCCAGTTTCTGGGGGTATTCAGAACCTTTACATCTTCCAGCCCACCCAGGGGATTCTTCCTTGAACCCCTTTATATTCCAATGGTTCAATGCTAGCCACAACACAATGCAATGGTTAGAATTGTTGCCTCACAGCAAGAGGGTTCCTGGTTTGAACCTGGGGTGGGGGAGCCCTTTTGTGTGGAGTTTGCATGTTCTCCGTGTGTCAGCATGGGTTTTCTCCGGGTGCTCTGGCTTTCTCCGACAATCCAAAGACACGCAAGTTAATTGGTGACTCTAAATTGGCCATAGGTGTGAATGTGAGCATGAATGGTTGTCTGTTTCTATGGTCAGCCCTGTGATAGCTGAAGGACTTGTCCAGGGTGTACCCCTCCTCTCACCCAATATCAGCTGAGATAGGCTCCAGCCCCTCTGCGACCCCTGACAGGATAATTGGTTATAAAAAATGAATGGTTTAATCTAGAACCCACCCAGGAAGTTCTACCATGAACCCTTTTGTATTCCAAGGGTTTCATCTGGAACCCAACCAGGGGAGTCTTCTTTTAGACCTTTCATATTCCACTAATCATGGTTTTAGTGGATAGCTTGGGGCCAAGAGAACCACGTCTAGCAGTCTTGAGATTTATATGACTCCTAAAGGGCTGGGGATGACTTATCCCCACAACAATCCACATTAATTATAGTTTACAGTCATGTTTATAGAGGGTGAAGAGTTCACAAAGTCATTACCACTACAGCCTTTACTCTTTCAATGGTGCAGTGCATCTGAATTCTACCAGGATGCTCAGTGGCAGAGTGGGCAGTATCTCTACCAATTAACCAGTTAACACAGTGTCTGTTCAATGCTGGAAAGCTGGATAAAAAAAACAGTTTTTATGTTTTACGTTAAAATTCAAGATTTGGCTAATTGACTTTATACACTTTTTTTTTTTACTCTTAAGGGGTTGTTCCCTCAGCGGTAGTGTTCATAACAAGAGGCACTGCTTTAAGGCTAGTCTTGCTTACTGATACTAGAATACTTGATAAATCCAAGAGACCATGTCTTAGTTGCTGCGATGTCTGTTCCATTCAAGTACACAATTAACTATTGTATGAAATGAAATGATGGCAAAGGTATCAGGGGTAAAAATGAACTGATTAAGGGGATTCCAGATAGGTCTACATTAAAAAAAAAAATGTTTGAACGTGGGTAACAACTTTATTTGAGGATGGGGATTATTTAACAGCTATTCATTCAACAATCCTTGAAAATGTATTTCTTCCACAAAAAGTTCTTAGGAGAACCTTTGTCTCAAAAGAACCCTTGAAGAACATTTTTCTCCCAAAAAAGGTTTATTTCTTAATGGAGCCCTAAGTCTTTCAAAGGACCATCGAAGAACCCTGTCTTCAGAAAAGGGTTCCTAAGAAGCAAATGATTGTCGGTCAAGAAGAACTATTTTGGAACTCCTATTTTTAAGAGTGTATGTCTTGTTTACCAATGCAAGTTGATTACATATCTTTAAGTTTGAAGCAACTTTCTTGTTCAAACATTAACTATGTGTCATATATTTCATATACTGTGACATGCACACTTCTATTCCCAGGAAACTGAACTGAACTGGTGTGAAAAATATTGTAATATTTTTCCACATATTTCTATTTTTTTTCCACAGAGGCATTTTACTTATACTTAAACATAAGTTACCCAGTCTAGCTTTGTCTAACTTGAAAATTATGAATGTGCAGTCATAATTATGTTTATTTTTTAGTAGACGGCTGAATCACATAAATCTACACCAATTCAAAATTTACTGTCAAAAGCTGCCTCCCTCTTTTCCCTGGCGGGCATGAATGAAAATGTATCAGGTGACACTATTTCTGAAGATTAATTTATGAGGGATTATTTTTTGTGTGTTACTAGATAGTGGAAGCACACTTGTTTTTGTCTTTACAATAGTATTAACAAGCACTTACTTTCATGTGTTGACATTTTCATTGTTATTATTTATATATATATATATATATGTACCATAAAGCTGCATTTTTAGGAGCCAATGCCCTACTTCAGCTGGTAAACCACAATACTGATGTCAGGCAGGCTAGAATTCATGATCATAGTTGAATGAAACTGACGAGTGATCAGACTGTTGTGATAACTTCCAGTTAAGTGAGGGGATTTAAATTTAAAAAGTGGATCTAAGTGCCAACCACAGTCAGAGGCATTAAGCATCAGCGTTTACAGTCAGTAGCTTTATGATTGTTACAATGCTGATAGCTACCAAACCGCAATCGGCATTACTGTCATTTCAGAACCTGTAAAATGTTGAAGTTATCAGTGTCCATTTCATGTGCAAAATGTAATGAGCACTCAAACTGTAAATGGCTCAACTTTTATTGATCTCTTGAAGCACTTATGAATGTTTGACTTTAAGCAACTCATCACAAGTGACGTGACAATATATATTATATGTAAAAAGGTCTTTAAAATTTTTTTGTGACTCATGGCCAAGAAGGGAGCTTCAGAGCTGAAAATGTGCAAAGGTTTGTGTGCAGTATGTTTCAGCAAACATCTGTGCAAGAAGCTTGAATCTGGTTTCTGAGTGCGTTTTGTGGCTCCTGCCGGAAACTATTAGCATCTTAAGTGGGTGGAACATTTTATTAATTATTAATAACAATCCAAATATTCATTACAGTCCAACATTGCTTTTACCTATTGTGGCTGCTGATTCCTGAGGGCAGTAAACAAGAGGCTGATGGCAAAGTGCTGATTATTCCTGCCATACTGTCTCACAATGATGTGATTATCAGTTTGCACCACACCCACACACAGTACTTTATGGCTCACATGTTGTTTTCCTGACAAGCCAGACAGCAGAATAAGCAAACTGTCTATGAAAAAATGATCGGCAGAAGAGTTCAAGACACTCTAAAAAAAACAAAAAAACAACGGCAATTATTTAGGTTATGTCAAAAGACTCTTATTCAGTACAAGAAATATTTGCCCATAATGTCTGATGTAAGAAAGCCAATATATTTTGAGATGAAGCCTATGACTGAAACCGGCACACAGCTCCACCGATGGCAACAGGTGGGGTTACAGATTGCCCCTTTTAATGACCAGTAAATCAAGAATGATTCTGCAGATTCTCCTTGCCGGTTGCCCAGCAACATGACATCAAGCTCCTTTGTTAGACTGCATTAGGGTGGAAGGTCGGAAGTTGGTCTGCCGTCCCCACCCGGGGAGTCTCACAAGCTTGGCAATAATATGTGGACATGTTATATGTGAAAGGATGCCTATTTGGCTTTGGAGCTCGCCACTGGCATGCATGGAGAGTCATCGGAAAGAACAAATCACATGGAAATCTGAGAATGCTGCCCACTGCAGCTCTGTAATTTTATTTGCTGTAGAAAGATGGGAGGAAAATCCCATTAGATTAGGTTCTGGTGAGTACCCCCCTACCTTCCCAATGCACTAATAGACAGACACACAGACTGACACACTCACTTTTCTCTCAACCGCTATATCGCATACACACACTCACACACAAACAGTTTCAAGTGAACCACTCCCTCAGCAACTCACAACACACACAAACAAAAATACCGCAGTTTAGACAACACCTTGTTGAGTACAACAGAGGAAAGCGGAAATTCTTCCTCTTTTTCTCTTTCCTGGAATTTTACAAAGTATCACAAATTTGTAAGAAAACAGTCCATCAACATAATACCTGTTGTATATTACAAGGGTAAATTTGTGCATGTACATATGTGGACTTAAGTGCGATGCAATCAAATTTAAAGTGACACATATGGAAAAATAGGCTAAATAAAATAGTTTATTTGCAAGTGAGCTGCTTGTATTATTGGGCATGGCTCTTTGATCAATAATGGTCTGCACAAACCACAATGGATATAGCCATTAGAATGCTATAGCACTACATCCCAGGGGGTACATATTCCACAGTCTTTCCTCTAATAGGTTTTCAAATGCATTCTTTGTAAGTGCAACAACACATGCAGTATTTATTGCTCTTTGCCAACAACAACACCTTGATTATCTACCATGTAACGACTCTGTATGAGAATTATGGAAAATCTAATTAATTTAATTTGGATTAACAAATGAATAAATACAAAATCGTTCAAATGAAATAGTTAATATCATCTATCATGTACATTTATTCTGGTAAAATAACCCTAACCGTATGGGCTCAAAACTGTGAGCTAAATTGTATGGTACAGTACACAGACTTTCCCCATTGCTGCACATGCTCAGAGCTCAATACCAACCTGATTTACTCTTCCATTGATGTGTGCTGCAGAGAGTAATGATTATGTGCCAGAGTTGGTGCTAAATAGTATCTGACAAGGCATGGAAAGGTCTCTCTTGGAACAGTTGCACCCATGCTGGACACTGGCTGCTCTTGTCATGGACTCAACACTGTAGACATCAGGTTCATACTTCACAGTCAATGCATGGTGTTGCATAACATTGGGCCACCAATTACCACTGGCTAGATGGAAATATGTTTCCACTGCACAAAGTAAACCATAAAGATATGTTAATAGGTGTGAATTTACACAACATGTCCAGTTGAACTATAATATAGTTAATAATACACAATATCAAAAATAGGATAAGATGTTGACATTAACTTTAAATGTGTTTCTGAGCAGGCTAAGCAGTGTAGCTCTGGCAAACAAGCCTAGTGATCATATAATCCAAACTCAGTGAGTGTAACCCAAGCCGCTGAGCTCCCTGAAATAATTTCCATATATTCAAAGTGGATTTAACCTACTTTGACATGCAACATTTTTTTACTGCATGTTGCCTCATGTTGTTTGACTTGCTTTTTTATATTACATGGCTCATGGTAAACTCAACCAATGAATTCATATAAAGGCTATAACCACACCTACACTTCCTTACCTTAGACCACCATCTGAATTATTATTATTGTTATATTATTAGTAGTAGTAATACTGGTGGTAGTAGTAGTAGTAGTTGTTGTTGTTGTTGTTTTTGTAGAAGTAGTGGTAGTTGTTGTAGTGATAGTAATAGTAGTACTGTAGCAGCTGGTAGTAGTAGTAGTTGTACTAGTATCAAATTTTATAAAGGGATGAGGACGCCACCTAGAGACACAAAGGCGACACTAGCGCGTCTGTAATATAAAGATGGCGTCTTTATGTTTTGTATTCCCTGTTTTTAGTCTCTCAGGCTCACTACCAGGCTTAGAGACTAACACTTGTTTACCAACCATTGCCCAAACTAACTTTACCAAGTAAATATTGAAGGATGCAGAAACAAAATTACGAGTATTCATCAAGAAAGATGAAATCCATCCGTCAATATACTAAATGAAGCAGGATGTAATCAGACAGCGAAGAAGTGGTGCCTGAAAGAAAAATCTCAGGGATTACATAGCAACTGTATGACGTAGTGGTTACTAAGTTACCGGGCAACGCTTAAGGACTCGATGCAAGATGGCGGAAACACAACGAAAACTGCTATAATATCGTTGTTATGCAAAAGTACAATGCAGAGGGGGTAAATGTGTGGTTATTTTCTCGTCATTTAACTTGCTGTTTAACCACAAAGCGTCTCACTCACGATGGAGGACGAAGAGACAGCGCTGGTAAGCTAACGTGTTCTAGTGATAACTAAAGGCTCCAGACATTAAGCTAAAGCTGTCCATGTTGTGGCAAAAATGATACAGAGAACTAACCTAGTTAGCTATAAAAAACAGAGGAACCTTCGTCAGACCTTTCGAAATGATTAAAAACCATAAAAGCTATGGCCGTGGCGAAGAATTATGTCGGTTAACGTTAATGTCGATGACGTTATTTAACGTTAACTAAGTTAGCTGACCTACTCAAGCTAAACGCAGAGTTCCTCTCTTAACTTTGGTTGAGACGTTACTTCGGTCTGTACGAACATAACACTTGTTGCAGCAGTAATTGAGAGCGTATTTAACTAGCCCCTTTGCTGCTGTTAGCTATCACCACCTCTAAACTACAAGCGCACTGTCTTCTTTCTGTTTCTCCACAGGCTCTGATCAGGTACTACTGCTATGACAAGTATTTCAATCACGCTGCAAACGCTGCAGAAGCTGCACAGAGGAAATTCGGCAATGATCCTATCTACAGTTTTTGCCATGCATATGGCATCCTTATGCAAGGTAGGCTTGAATTGATAAAATATTTCTAGATAGACTACTGTCTCTTTGCCATCTGTCATACATACACTCATGTCATTTTATTTACTCCAGATCAAATTCAAGAAGCCACAGCAGAGTTGGACACAATAAGAGACAGCCGAGATGTATCTCTCTGCACATTAATGGCCCTTGTTTATGCTGAGAGAAAAAAGACAAACCCAGGTAAGCCAGTATATACAGTAACATTTATTCATGTTGCAGATGTTTGCACACACCTGTTGGTAATACAGTAATAACTGTCTTTGTATTTACAGACAGAGAAGTCATTCAAGAACTAGATGCAAAGGTCAAAGAAGATCGCAAAAGTGCATCCCCCAAGAGTCTGTACTATGCTGGGATGTTTCTCTGGCTATTAGGGCGTAATGATAAAGCAAGGGAGTACATTGAGAGAATGATCAAACTCTCCAACAGCTCTAGAGAGGTGAGAATGGCATTTTTGTCATATGTTTGAGAGATGCATCAGTATTATTTTCATCGGTCTTGAAGTGTATTTAATTATAAGAAGGGCATTCTGTCTTCTCATCCATTTTCACTCTAAATTTGAACTGATATTTGTTGTTCAGGGGATAATCCTAAAAGCCTGGATAGATGTGACATCTGGTAAGGACGCCTACGCCAGAAAGGCTGGAAAGTACTTCGACGAGGGACTGAAAGAGAGAGCCGATGTTTTTGCCCTGATGGGAAAGGTGAGATGAGGATTAGAAACCCATACTGAATAGTCTTCCTCAGTCACAGCTGAATATGTTACGATGCTATCATTTCTCATTTTACCTGTGCATTTATAGCACTCACTGTGTTTCTAATTGACTCCGTGTTTATTTGATGTGTCCCTTGATAACACTGTGATTGGTGTATTTTTTACTGTTTAGTTAAGCTATTCCATTCACCATATGAAATATGGTCTTTTGAGTTCTTATGGATAGAATAGTTTGGATTGTTCCTCTGTAACATTGGAAATATTACTTCAATTGATGTTTTCGTTAGATATCAAGACATTTTGTTCATGTTGATTTTTGAACCAACAGTCATATTTTGTACCTAGCATGGATGTATTATAAATGACATTTTCTCTGTCTTAGGCACAATACTATGAATATCGCCAGAACTATTCCGGAGCACTTGAGATGGTTAACCAGGTCATTGTGAGTTTCCCTGGGTTCTTGCCTGCCCTCATCAAGAAGATGAACCTGTTGCTCAGCCTTCAAGACTGGGAGCAAACCATAGATGCAGCACACAGGTAATTGAGGAGGTGCTTAGAAGGTTTCTCCGAAATTATACACAGGTCACGTCTTTCTTAGTGCGAGCTAACGTGAGGGTTACAGTGTCTCTGGTGAGATCACAAAGCACCAAAAACCATTCGTAATCTCTGCCAGGGATGTAAGAAGAAACACAGTCTGCCTTTACAAACAGCTCAGCATTCAAGTGCAAATGAAACACTAGCATGATGCCTCAAACCAGTGCATACTGATTAAGCCATTGTTCGTGCTTGCCCCTCTGGACCTTGGCCAGTGTCAGACAGCATAAAAAGGCCTTTGAGCCAAAGTGCAGAAGTCTAACACAATTCCAAGGATTTCGCCGCTGCAGGTTTGTTGAACAGGAAGAAAGGTGATTACTCAAGTTGCACCAAGCTTAGAGCTGCTGTGGTGCCCTGACTGGGATGTTGTGAAGTGGGAGGGGTGCAGGCGGCATACAGTATACATTACATCCCTCAAAGTTTCTTTTAGTTTTAATGTTATTTGTCGGGGTGCTCAATACAGTGGTGCAGCAGTATCATATATTCTATTACTATTAATCAAAGAAATCCAAGTGTATTAAGTGTAGGAGATGGACTTTATTCACAGCACCTTGTGTCATATTTCAGGCTTTTACAGAAGGATAAAAATAACCTGGAGGCACTACGGATGCTAGCTCTACATTCTTTATGTAGAGATGGGGATATTACTGAGGTAAAGTTCACATTTTCACATGTTCATACTTTGAATGCAAATCAGTAGGTATTAAAATAACATACTGGCATTCATGATTGAGCTGATCAGTTTACAGAAGCTGTTTTTTTACCCCCCTTGGCAGTCGGTAAAGCAGCTTTCAAACCTCACCAGCAGCTTGGAGATTCTGGAACCACGCAACGCAGAGCTTTTCTATAGGATGTCTCTAGCCTTCACCCGTGTTGTAAGACAATTTTCAGTATTCTTTCTCAATTCTTAATGCCACAGTTTTGGTTGTCTTTACTTCTGTAGAGTTGTTTGACTTGCACAGAATTTCAGCATTTACAGTTTTCTTTTTGTTACAGTGTGGGCGAAATGAGAAATTGATCGAGCAGACGTTTAGGATGGTGGAAAGAGCCTTCTCTGTGGCATCAGGGGACTCAGATTTAGCCACAGAGTTAGGCTACCAGATGGTGCTTCAGGGCAGAATCAAGGAGGCTATGAAGTGGTACAAGACAGCCATGAGTTTGGACGAGACAAGTGTTCCTGCTTTGACTGGTAACATGTTACAAATATTAATTTGCTGTCTACATGACACTCGGCATCCATACATGCATTTGTCACTTCTGAAGATATATCTGTTTTTTTATTTTCACTATGCAGGTATAATTCATTGCCAGCTGATGGAGGGCCACCTTGAAGATGCAGAGCAACAGTTGGAATTTCTCACAGAAATTCAACAATCTATTGGAAAGTCAGGGGTAATGTGTTTTTATAAATGCTGACTACATGACATCTTTTCCCTCTAGAAAGAGTATCTAAAGGATGAGGCCTATCATACCTTAGAATAATTTATTATGCTTCAAAAAATAGTTTGAAAAGCTCTAAGGAAGAGCACCTGGCATAATAGGTAGCAGCTGGTCCTGTAGGTCTTCAGTGTTTCTCTTCAGTTTGTCTTCCCAAGAGACTTTTTCGTTTTTATGCTTGTGTGTAAATCATTGTAGCATTTCTTTCCCTATAAGTAAATAATTTTTTTTGTACTCCCCCAGGAGCTACTATACCTACGTGCTGTTCTGGCAGTGAAAAAGCGTCGGCCCCAAGAAGAGGTGACCAATCTGTTGAATGATGCAGTGGATACACACTTCTCCACACTGCAGGGTCTGCCTCTGGGAGTGGAGTACTTTGAGAAGCTCAACCCTGACTTCCTGTTGGACATCGTTAAAGAATACCTTGCACTGTGTCCTGCTACGGTACGACTGGGAGACTGATTGGTGGCAGAGTATCTGTTGGTCCCTAAAATGTCTATGTAAATTCTGGGCCTTAAATTTGGGCAGTGCAAGCGAGCCTCAGTCAGTTATACATTTATTTTGCCACTTATGATCATGTTTTTTTACATAACAGATTTTGGGAAAGTGTGTCAGGGATATGTTTTCTGTTGTAGTAAGACTCAAAAAAGTAAAAAGACTTAAAAAAGTCTGAGGATCTCTGCAGTTAATAAAACTTTTACGGTTCATGTTTTAGCCTCCAGCCCAGGGCCAGCCTCCAGCTCCTCAGCTCCAGCACTGTGCCACATTGTTGGATACTGTGGTCAAGATTGTACCAGGTCTCCCCCAAGGGGTCTTCCTGCTGGCCAAAGTCAGATACCAGTCTGGTGAGCACTCTATTAAAAATATGTTTTTGGTTCTTTTCTGCAAATGCTGTTTTAAACTACATTGCTTCTGTGTTTATTCAGGTGACATTGATGCTGCTCAGAGCAGTCTACAACACTGCCTGGACCAGTGTCCTTCTCATGCAGATGCTCATCTGCTAATGGCACAGATCCATCTGCTGCAGGGTAACTTCACGTTGTGTTCCCAGTCTCTTGAACTCTGCCTCAGCCATAACTTTGAGGTAAGATCACCATCATCATGGACAGTGTTATTAGCTGCTAAATCTTTACAGGACAGTATGTGTTCAGGCATTTGACCCACAGAAAATGTGCAAATACACTGCAGCTCTGCCGCCATGTTCTGTAACATGTTGTAGCACTAATGCATTGCCCATGCTTGTTCGAATTGGGCTGATTTCTTTGGCTCTGGTATTGATGCAGGCAGCTTTCTCGGAAAACTGATTGTACAAACAAGTTTGCCGTAAAACAGAAAAGGATGTAGGTGACAGAAAGAAGAAAGTCACATCTGGAAAACAAAAAAACTCTTTGTTTCAACAGAGGGGAATTTTCAGGATATTGTCAGCAGTGACAAGATATTAGTGAGTATTAAATGCCAGCAGTTAAGAATTGTTTACTTAGTCAGGTTTGGCCTCTTAAAAGCTGCAGTGGTTTGAGAGTGAGTAAGTAAGTAATACAGAATCAATGTCCGTGTCATCTGTGACAGTTTAACTGGGTTGTTGTGATTAAAAAGACTTCTGTGGTGAATGTTGCTGCAATCATGAACTTACACAACTTTACACAACCCGATATCAGTTAATTGCAGGGATTGCTTGTCCAAATAAGTCATGACTTTTTGTCCATTCCAGATTCGAGAACATCCGTTGTACCATCTGATCCAGGCTCAGGCTAAGAAGAAGATGGGTGAGCTGACAGAGGCAATTAAGACACTGCAGATGGCCATGAGTCTTCCAGGTGTCCGCAGAGCTGGATCCTCGTCCAAGTCCAAAAGCAAGAAGATTGAGCTGAGTCCTGCTGACTGTCTCTCTGTCTTCTTGGAGTTAGCTGAGGCCCTGTGGCTCAATGGAGAACAGGTAACATTTTGTTTTGACATAAAAAGGCTTGTATATGATACTGTCCTGTTTCATTTTTAAAGTAGTCTTTGTGTCTTCACCTGATTTCTGTCTGCCCCAGCTTTAAAGCACTCTATTAATTGTTCTTTATGGTTGTGATGTGGTGCACTCTGCAGTGAATATTTTTAAGGTTTTCATCCCATTAGTGTTTTGGGGTTTCCGTGTATGCCCGGTCTTGAGGAAAGAATACAGTATAAACTTATGAATGGGTTTAATATTTCAGCATGAAGCAACAAAGGTAATGCAGGATGCCATCAATGAGTTCTCGGGAACCCCAGAGGAACTACGTGTCACTATTGCCAATGCGGACCTGGCCCTGCTGCGTGGTGACACCGAGCTGGCACTAAGTATGCTCAGAAACATTACCCCTGAGCAGCCCTACTATATCCAAGCCAAGGAGAAAATGGCAGAAATATATCTGAACCACAGAAAAGAGAAACGTCTGTATGCGAGCTGTTACAGGTGAGCCGTAAATCTGGATCCAAATGAAGAAAAAAAAAGTATGAACTGAAATCTTGATGTGAGATAGCAGCTGAACATATGAGCGACTATACTCTATCCGAAACCTAATGCACTGTAAATGTTTGTCTGAACAGTAATGGCTGAAACTTAATTAAATACGTGACTCTAGGATATCCAGCCATAGTGCACCAACATTTCATCCAGCTGTGTCTGTAGTAGGATTTAGACGACCACAAGCATAAAGTAAATTCAATAAAAATTTAACTGAAGCCATTCATCCAGTAAAGGTGAAATGTGCACAGTTGCCTTCAGTCTTCTGCTGGTCTCTGATGCTACATGTATCAACAGCTGAGACCTAGTAAAGCATGACTGAACCTCAGACCAGCAGAGACACACAGTATGCCTGCATAATGAAGTACACCATATGTGATGTGGTATCTCTGTCTTTTCTCCAGAGAAATGGTGGAGAAGCTGCCCAGCCCTCACACATACCTCTTACTAGGTGATGCCTACATGAACATTCAAGAAGTAAGTGGGAGATGTGATTCATGTGTGTTTTATGAGATATTTTGTCACATATAACAACTAATTTGTATAGATATTGACTAACCTGCTACATGCTTCAAATAAGCATATTTTTGTAATGTGCTGTCTAATCCCAGTTTTATCTTAGCCAAGCCATTTTATACCTTTTCCAAAAGTCAAACGTGTAATAAACAGGGTTCCCGCAGATCCCTAAAAGGTCTTAAAAGGCACTGAATTTATCACTCGGCTTGATTGGTAATAAAATGTTGTAAATCTAAATCGTAAATCTTTCAAAAATCTAAAAAATGCTAAGAAATGGGAGGCAGGATTTTTAAATCATATTTTAAGGTGTCCCATTGTAAAATCTCTAAATAATTGGTAACATTTATTTTTATTAAATAATTTACAGTATGCCTCTTGCATTAACGTCACACGGATCAGGATAGTGGAACCAACATCACTCATATTTACAGCTGGGATGTTCAGCGCAGAGTATCCACTGTCTGCTGGCTAGCTACCTCTACACTCTACCCTAAGCATCATGGGGAAGTGCAAATTCAACAAAAATTGGCTATGTAACAATAATTTTGCAGCATGGCTGAAACCATGGCACAACAAAGCAATGCACATAAGGCTTGGTGTGTTTTCACCAAAATATTTTTCAAACTCATGATGGGAATTAAGGCAGTGGATTCCAACTTGAATGGTGAAAACCCACCAACAAATGTCAGGTATTTCCCAAAAAAGTCATGATTCATGTTACAATAAACAAAAATGAAAAATTTTCCCTAACCCTACATAATTGATGGGTTTTTTTTCTTCAGTTTTTGTTATTGTAAAATGGGTCCTAAATTTAAATCCAGGTGGCATTAGAAACACTAAAAAGCCTTAAATCTCACTTCTCTTATACCGTATGAACCTGAAAAGCTGTCCTTCATAGAGAGGTTATAAATAGGGGAGCCTCCAGGCAATGTTATCACTGTTGTCCCGAGTTTCATTATACCTCTACATTCCTGTTTTTACCGTATGTAAAGGAGCCTGGCTGTTTTCTGATCTTTATCATTCTGTTTTACTGTGTTGGAGCTGTGATGAAGCTCATGACCAAGGTCTTACCTTGGATGATTAGTATCTAGAGAGAACACAGGACGTCCCTTTTCCAGTCCTCGCCCTGCAGTTGAAAGCAGCATGATGAAACACTATAGTTTTGGGGAGGCTTTTCTGTAAGATATAGAAAATACACAAGGTACGCTCCACAGTGTTACTGCACATATTCCTCAAAGAGGAGCCCATTTATGGCAGGTCAGGAATTGACTACACTGATGGTGAAGTGAATTATCAAACTGAGAGATTCTGTCATAAAACATTATAATTTGCTACACAAAGTTAAAATACATTTATCTGAATAGTCAGGCCTTTTGTCAGTTGTCCATGTGTCCTGGAAAACCTGAAAAATTGTATATTAGTTTTCAAGTTGACATCTCAAATATGAGAGAAGAGAGTCCTGGAAAATAATGTTTTGAGAATGAGAAAGGAGAGGAAGTTATGTTTACTGCTATGTTTAGGACTAGATAAGAATCAAGTACTATAAAATCACCTAACAGCATGGTAGTGTACAGGGGATCATTGTGACACAGTATTTTATTGACAGTATACAAAGGAGGAAAAAGGCTAAAGGGGAATAATCACATACTTCAGCTAGATAATGCTGGAGAAATAATTAAAGAAAACAATGTTCTCATTCATGCACAACCCAGAATTTTAGTATATAGGGAAGGATGAATTAATATATTTAGTCAACTTATCCCTATAATTGTAACTAACAACAAAAGTCTTATCAAAAAGTTGTTTAAATAGTAATTTTCAATGAAAAAGGACACATTTTGCCTGCATGTATGTGAGTAGAGTTGGTTTTTCAATGAATCAGGAAGTCAAAGAGCAGGAAGTGTGATCGCTTGCATGATAATAAGAGAGGACAGGCATGTTGACACATACTGTGGTTGTGGTGATGGTAAAGATGTTGCCATTCAAGGCTAAAAATAGATTTTACAGCCTCGGTTATCAGAAAATGTATCTTTATTCGATGTTAACAGCTGCTCTCAATCCTAGCCTTAAGATGTTTACTGCATGTTCTGAACCATTTGTAATTAATGAAATGTATTAGACTTCCTGAATAACATTTACAAAAACTTCAAACCAACAACAACTTGTGACACCACTTTACCGTGTCATGTGTTTATCCTCAGCCTGAGAAAGCCATTGAGGTCTATGAACATGCTCTGAAGAAAAACCCCAAAGATGGGGCTTTAGCAAGCAAGATTGGGAAAGCCCTGGTCAAGACTCATCACTACGTCAAGGTTTGTGTTGCACACTCATTTAAAGATAAACACGATCCACTCACAGCAGAAAAAAACAGTGTTGACACAGGGCTGCTGTTACACAGGCAATAAATTACTATGAAGCAGCCCTGAAGACGGAGCAACAGAACTTCCTGCGGTATGACCTGGCTGAGCTGCTGATGAAGATGAAGCAATATCAGCGTTGTGAGAGAGTCCTGCAAGAAGCTCTGGCGCATGAGCCAGGTACTTAAGACGTCACAGTATTTCACACACAGTAAACTCCTGATGTCAAAAATTACCACAAGAGAATCTAGTCATGGTGATAAATTGTGCACTTGAGAATAATACTTTGGTATAAACAACTTGATGCAAAAGAAGAAAATGTTAGCAAATATTGTTTATGGCAATGCTAAACAGGTTCCCACGCACCCTTAAAAAGTCTTAAAAGGCGCTGACAGGCGTTGGCATTCATTAATCTAAAAATAAGACCTTAATTGGTATTAAAATGTCTTAAATCTATCTTTCAAAAGTCTTAAAAATGCTAGGACATAGGAAGTAGGATTTTATTAACTGTTTTTCCTTCTGACATTGCATTGGAAGATCTCAACATAATTGGTTAACACCCATTAAAAAAAATAAAAAATTACCAAATGGTTGTTGCATTAATGTCACATAGATCAAGATAGTAGAAGCAACTACACTCATATTTTGTTTCTGGATGGGATGCTCAGAGCACTGGATCCATTGTCTGCTAGCTAACTGTCACTGTACCCTGGACAACATGGGGAGGTGCAAATTCAACCACAACTGGCTACATAACCATGATGTTGCAGCATGGCTGAAACCAGTACAAGGCAATCAATACATGGCTCAGAGTTGGTGTATTTTATGCAAAAAGTTTTTCAATCAAGGCAGTGGAATCCCACTTGCAGAGTGAAAAAACATGAAGCTGCCAATAAAACCCACTAACAAACACCAGGTATTTCCCAGTTCTGTTCCACCTTCATCTCCAACACATGACAAAAAAAGTCATGTTATATGCTACAGTAAACATTTAGGAAAAGTTGTAATATTGGTGTTAAATTTCAATCCAATTGGCATTAAAAAAGTTTCTTGCCTCTTTGACTTCTCTTTTATTTCTGACTTCCTCAGCGAATGAACTGCCTGCACTCTCAGATGATTGCCGTTATCTGGTCCTGTTGGCAAAGATCCAAAATAAGGTTGACAAGAATGAGGAAGCTTTACTTTCCCTACAAAGAGTGAGTGTTTGCAACTATCTGAGACTTTGTCACCTTTTCACATTTTGTATGAAATGTGTTACTGGTCTGCCTAAAAAGACAATCATAGAGTAACATGATAAGGATGGTATTATTGTTTTCAAAATGAGGTTGTGTTTTTGCCGTGTATAGGCTCGGGATGTGCAGGCCAAGGTGCTGAAGCGGGTGCAGTTGGAGCAGCCTGACGCCGTCGCCGTGCAGAAGCAGCTTGCTGCCGAGATATGCGCTGAGATCGCTAAACACTACACAAGTCAGAGGGGCTATGAGAGAGCAGTCAAATTCTACAAAGAAGCTCTTGTGTATTGTGAGACTGATCGCAAGGTCAGTGCAGCTGAATCAAAAACGTTCTGTGTACTCACTGCAGCTGTGGTCAACAAGCACTGGCATCTTTTAGAGTCGGGTGCTCGTGTTTGTGAAATTTGGTGATCGTGGTTGTTTATGGTTTGATTTAAGGCAAAGGTCTGATTTATCTGGACTACATTATTCTACCAGGAATGCTGTCACATGAATTCCAATGCACGCTCTCCTTTTTCCTAGGTGATGCTGGAGTTGGCACGGTTATACCTTACTTTAGACGAGGCCGATGCGTGCCAGGAGCAGTGCAGCATCATTTTGAAGAATGACCAGTTTAATGAAGATGCAACTCTGGTTTGTTTTTTCTGTCTTTCACCACACTTTTAACCATAAGCTTTTTTTGGAAGTAGTTCATAGAAGTTATTTCTTGCATATTTTTGTCCTTAGATGATGGCTGACATTATGTTTAGGAAGCAGGACTACGAACAGGCAGTTTTCCACTTTCAACAACTCCTGGAGCGCAAACCAGGTGCAATAGAGTCACATTTCAAAAAAACTGCAGTGGATGTAAATGTGAATTGATGATTTGACCTTCTATAAATGGAAAGCATAACAACTTACATCTGTTGCTTTCAGACAACTACCCAACACTGTCACGTCTCATTGACTTGTTGAGGAGGGCTGGGAAATTGGAAGAAGTTCCCAGATTTCTTGATATGGCAGAAAAACATTCTTCCAGGACTAAGTTTGACCCCGGGTTCAACTACTGCAAAGGACTTTATCTTTGGTAAGTTTGGGGGAGTGTTTCCTCGGAATATGGCAACATCCGTTTGAAGATTAGCGACTAAACTTGTGCTTCTTCCTGCTCAGGTACACAGGAGAAGCTAATGATGCTCTGCGGCACTTCAACAAAGCACGGAAAGACAATGATTGGGGTCAAAATGCTGTGTATAACATGATTGAAATCTACCTAAACCCTGACAATGACACCATGGGAGGAGAAGTATTTGAGAATTTAGATGGTGAAATTGGGTGAGTGGCAGTAAGAGGATGATAAGACTCAAAGCTGGGGCAGGCAGTTTTCTGGAAAAGGCAAAAAACACCAGAATTTGAAAATACAGCCCTCCTCCTGCAGCTCTCCCCTCTCTTGCTGAAGCCCACCAGATGACGATCCATGGTGTTGACATCACAGATTTTTGAATAGCCTTTCTCAGCTCAAGAAATGTAACCTCCATGGATCAAAAGTTCATAATAGAAAGAGTCATAATTGACCTTGTTTGCAGTTGGAGGTGTCCTGTCAGCAGTTTAATAGACGTCTCTTTTATAATGGGAAAAAAGCTTTTGGGCTTCAGAGGATTTTTTTTAGCTGCTATACTGCGAGTGGCCACTGGGAAAAATTGGAAGCAATGCTGAGTGGTGTCTCTGGGGGCCTGCTATGAACTTGAGTTAGCCACAGCTGTGAGCCTTTGACCCTGGTTAGCAGGAGGCTAAATTATTAGAAACATTTTCTCTCCATCTCTGAAACACTTTTCCAATATTGACGTGTTTTTTCCATTTATTGTCAGACGTTCTTTTTGATAAATCTGTCTTCCTTTTTTGGTTTGCTTTGCACTGCAGGCAGTTGTTGCCAATGCTGAAATAGCAACTTTATCTGCAAAATTTTCCGTCATTGAATCGGCTTTCACCATCTAAAGGAACGGCACGTACATCTGTATTTGTAGAGTAGGCAATAAGAATGCCCTGTCTCTGGAACAGCCCGTGATTGGCCGAAATCTACCGTCACAAGCTAGTTTTTTTAAAGCCTGAAAACAGGGCCAAGAGGAGGTGCAGAAGTTTAGCATTCTCTCCGTCCACTTGAATTACAGTATGCTCTAAGGTTTTTTTTTTTTTTTTCTCAGTGACATTAAAAAAACTGCCTACCCCAGCTTAATACAGTTTATATTATTTTGTTGGACTTCCTAGCCTGGTAAGACCATCACAATCAGTCTGGACTCTGGAACATCATCACCAACAGGGCTAGCTGATAAATCAAGCTTTTGCCAGTTAGTTGGAAGAATGGCAAAACTTTTCTGAAAAGCTCTGCGAATGCATACCCTTGTTCCTGTTTAATTGTGTTATTGACTCTATTTCTGCAGTAACTTCACTGCTGTTTACTCTACTGATGTTAGAACTAGCTTGTTGCTTTGGGAGCCGCCATTACTGTTCCGCAAGGTGTGGCCTGCATTTTACATCATCAACTGTAATGCTGATTGGCTGCTTACATTGTCAACTGGGGTGCAGATCCCTGATTGGCCCCGATTGGTTTTTAATTTCTGTATGCAAGTTGAGTTGGCACCAATTCCAGACTGATACACAGAGCAAAACAGAATGTTAAGCTCGTGTCATCAGGATGGTCTTAGCAGGCTACAGACTTCCTTCCAATGCTGACTTTGTCTCTCATCAGGAACTCCACAGAGAAACAGGAGTCGGAGCAGCTTGCGGTGAGAACAGCCGAGAAGCTGCTGAAGGAGTTAAAGCCTCAGACACCGGGAGGACACATACAGCTCCGCATCCTGGAGAACTACTGCATTCTGGCCACAAAACAGAGGGCCAATATAGAGAAAGCCCTCAGTGTTTTTACAGAGATCGCAAACAATGAGGTAAGTAAACCCCAGATGGTGTAGCGGAGTTACATCACTCTCTCTTGTGTAAATATACTCACACCAGGAGCTGTGCATTTATTCAGGCTCCCCTTTTAATGTCAGTCATTCCATCTGGTTGTAAACTGAACACTACACTGTGTCAGGCTGAATTTTAATGGAGTATGTATAGTATATGGCATCACTTGTACAGCTGCAGTTCAGTTTTCTGACTTTTATTTGTTAAAGAGACACTTTATGTACTTCAGTAAAGCTCAGTGTAAACAAATGTAAGTAGGGTGGTGGGGGAGGTGCTGTCAGTTCATCCTGTCTAACCAGGATTCTTTGGTTAAATTCAGAAAGACCATGTGCCAGCACTGTTGGCCATGGCGACAGCTTATATGATGCTGAAACAGACTCCAAGAGCCAGGAACCAGCTCAAACGCATAGCTAAGATGAACTGGAGCATTGTTGACGCCGATGAGTTTGAGAAGAGCTGGCTGCTCTTGGCAGACATCTACATCCATTCGGGGAAGTATGACATGGCCGGGGACCTCTTGAAGAGATGCCACAATCATAACAAGGTCACTGCTTGAATATCATACACAGTCCAAAGCACTTTCCTCGTATTTTGGTGATTTGCGTTACATTTTTATATAGAGGCTGTCTTCTATGTACACTTCTTAGTGATGATAATTGCACTTTTTTTCCACAGTCATGCTATAAAGCTTATGAATATCTGGGCTACATAATGGAAAAAGAGCAAGCATTCCGTGATGCAGCACTCAACTATGAACTGGCTTGGAAATATGGAAATCGGACGAACCCAACTATCGGTATGTCAACCAAAATCACATGTCCAGTTCTATTTATAAGGACTAAAGGGATTAAAACAATT
The DNA here is from genome assembly GCA_019142605.1 of Cephalopholis sonnerati. Taxonomy (NCBI): domain Eukaryota; kingdom Metazoa; phylum Chordata; class Actinopteri; order Perciformes; family Serranidae; genus Cephalopholis; species Cephalopholis sonnerati. The sequence goes on from JAGQAX010000012.1 coordinate 21,700,718, forward strand.
ACATTTCTAACATGTCATGTCTGTTTTTATTTCAGGATACAAGCTTGCTTTCAACTACTTAAAAGCAAAGAGGCATGTTGATGCCATAGACGTGTGTCATAAGGTGAGACACCTGTGGTTGTTTACTGTTTGAAAGATTAGATCCGTTTGTATACGGTGAATCATCTTTGCTTCCGTCCACAGGTTCTGGCTGCTCATCCAAATTACCCGAGAATGAGAAAGGACATCCTGGACAAAGCTCGTGCTGCTCTCAGATCTTAGTGTTTGAACTTTGTGCGAGAGACAGAGATAAGACGCCAATGTTTCTGTAATAAAATGAGTTGCTTTGATCGAATCCACTTTTATTGTTTGGCTTTGGGTGACAAGAATGTGCAGTTATGTGTATATTTCTGTGGGGAAAATCCCCTGAAACACACTGCTATGTAAATTTGAGTATATGAATAGTTGGTTGCTGGCAATCCTGAGGGGAAACAGTGCAGAGGGGTTCAGGCACATACCCAGCTGAAAGCATTTTTCTTTCTTTATTTTGGAACATAAAAACAAGTGAGTCTTTAACATTTACATTTAAGCTTTATTCATAAAAAGTGTGTTCCCCCCATCTGTTAGAGAGGCTATTTTCAGATCTGACACATGATACATTCATATTGTCTTTGAAATGATTTCCTACAGCTGATTTAAATAAAATATAATATTGTGATGTTTTATCTTGTGATGAATATTCATAGAATGTTGTTAATGTGGTTATTTGTTACTGTTAAGCTTTTATATGATAAATATTAAATCATATTTCGATACATGACTGTTGCTTTTTGACCTGTTTTTTTCCTTACTAATTATTCAACTACTTAATACATGTCCTTAAAAGACAATTTCCATCATCAAACAGTTGCCACATAGACAAACATTTACAATCGTGACAGGGGAAAAAGTAGGACACAGTGAACATTTTAATGGACATAATAAACTGGATGCCTGCCGTGGATAGGAAGTGCTGGGGAACACAGTCACTACAGATGGAGTCACTGTGCGAGTCAAAGGCAGAAAGAAGTCAAACTGGGCACCAGAGCAGGCTCCCTGCGGCTGGAATCCGCGTCTTTACTCCTCCAAGCATCCAGCTCTTTATGAAGACCATCGTGGGGAACCTGGGAAATTCAAGGATCAGATAAACTAGAGTCCGCTGGTGAGTGTCAGCGTTTACAACTTTTTTTTATCAGCAGTAATGGAAGCTCAGATGTGATTAATAATCTAGGCAGACTCGCCTCCGTGCGAAAAGACGCGTAACTTTTCCAAATGCGCGCTCGGACCATGTGCGTTTTTAGTCTGTGTTAATAAATTTAAGCTGTGTGTGCAAGATGTGGTGTTTTCTCAGAGATCCTGATTGGATGCGGTGGGCTGTGTGTGGGGTATAGCGCGTTCCTCCGTTATCTGTAACCCAGCAACTGTCCCAATGAATGACCAGTTGAACAAATCCTATTAATGGCACCATTATTGAATGTGAGGAACTCCGTGGAGATCACAGTTTGCAATATTCCTGGAGTCAAAGTGGCTGCAGAACACTCGATCGTTTTTATCAAGAGGTTTGTCCTGAGATATGTTTGATTCAGTTGTGATTTTGTCTATAGGCTATATTTTAACAAAAGCTATCAGAGGAAATCAGACTACAGAGCAAACAGTGCCATCGGCAAACTTGTTAAACGGGATCGTGTGGTGGTTTCTCATGTGCCAGGTATGGACTGTGACACGCAGAAGTTCTCTGTGCGCAAGCGCGCCACCACGTCCCCTCCCTCTACCTGAGAGGAGCTCACCTGGATCCAGCGAGACGGAAGTTTTGTGGAGGAACAGCACTGAAAATCTTTTTGTCTTCGTGAAAAGTTTCTTTGGAGTTCACGCAACAAGTAGTGGATCTCCAGTCGAAGCAGGATGCCATTGGTTGACATTTTTAAGAACAATTTAAAGGACTTTTCTTACCTTAGTGTGTTCAGCGACTTGTGGTAAGTGTCTTTTTCTTCTCAGGGGATCCAGATCAGTGTTTGCTGATTTCATAAGACGATTTTAAAAAGCTATGAGATGTGTGGATGGCAGAAGATAACTTCTAGCTTCACTAGGAACTGCTACACATTTAATTTGTTTTATTTCAGAAACAAAAAAGGGGGAAATGCTTTAAGTAGGCTTCTAAGATGTTAATGTAGTGGCATGGCAAGTAATGTATCACAGCTTTGAATATTTCTGAAACCAATGTGTTAAATTTGATTATTCCATTAATTCTGGTCATCATCATCGTCATTAAACATTTGAATATATTTATTGATTACAGCTGAATTTCAGTCCAAAGCCAGCTTTTGCTCTCCATTTAAGAAGAATGACAGCTCTCCGCAGAGTGCTCCGAAGGCGATTGCACCCAGTCAAACTGGTGATAGTGGCCCTTGTTTTTGTCACATTTGTGTTCTTCATACAATGGGAAGTTGGGAGCCAAAGCCAACAGGAGGACCCCTGGCTGAGGGAGATGGCAGTAAAGGGGGATGCCATGCTGGGCATGGTGATGGGAGCTGTCAATAACTTCAGGGATGTGATTCCAAAGATGCAGATCAGGGCCCCTGTGCGTCAGCCGGACAAGGCGGGCAGCGCGTCCTGTCTGCCGGGTCACTACACTGCCGCCGAGCTCAGGCCAGCTCTGGAGAGGCCACCTCAGAACCCTATTGCACCTGGAGCAGCTGGGAAACCTTTCAACACAGACTCACTGAGCCCTGAGGAGCAGAAGGAGAAGGAGAGGGGTGAAGAGAAACACTGCTTCAACCTGTATGCCAGTGACCGCATCTCCCTGAGCAGAGACCTGGGTGCAGACACAAGACCGCCAGAGTATGTCAGTTTGTACAATCTTTACACTTTTGATAAAGCTGTGCACAATCCCTCACATTTACTTTATTTTACCTTATTAAATGAGCAAGAAACCTCAAGAGGATCATTGTGTTAGTGAGCATAGCAGACTAAGTAATGCTCAATTCCTCTTCTACATGATTTAGATTTAAAAACAACATATAATTGCACCACCTAGTGGGTGTAAATGCAGCTTTGGTGCTGTACAAGAAGTACTCTTCTTTCCCTCATACTATTCCATGGACTGATGTATTGGCCCAGATTATAAGTTAAAGTCACACTCTAAAAACCGCCCTAACAGATCAGTGTAATATAGATGGGGTCTAACCCACACACATTCATCATATTTGCTTTTTGCAACTGGAGGAAAACTCAGGCAGAAACCACAGAGATAATTGTTCTGACTGGGACTTTGTTTCAGCACTCCTGCCCAGTTACTGTGGCCAGTTCAGAGAGAAGCTCAGTTATGTTTGGCAAATTACAGCACATCCAAGTGTGTCTAAGTCCAAGTACGTGTCAGTAGATAGTCAGTACATGACACAGACATGAAGTCTATTCGTGTACTGGCCATCTTATTAGGGTGAACTACAAAGGCTCTCCCATTCTGATATGGCAGGTATTTCAAAGGCTGCCACACATGCAGTGTCATGGCTGAAATGGACACCCCACAGGGGAGAGTCTGCAGATGTAATAACTAGACTATTGTGCCACTCAGGAACTGTACAGGACAGTCAGATCTTTGTGCTCTTTCTCCTTCTTGCTGCAGATGTATTGAGCAAACCTTCAAGCGGTGCCCCTCCTTGCCGACCACCAGTGTGATAATTGTGTTTCACAATGAGGCTTGGAGCACCCTGCTAAGGACAGTATACAGTGTCCTCCACACCTCCCCTGCCATTCTCCTCAAGGAGATCATCCTGGTGGACGACGCCAGCGTGGACGGTAAAATTCAATAGGGCCCTTCAGGACCTCCCTGCGCTCATTTCATGCAGCTTGTTGGGTGGGCAGCTCTTTGGTGTGCCACGAAACGTGTAGAGAGGAGCGCCTTGCTCCTTCTGTGGCCCATGAACTGGGTTACAACAGGAAGCGACGGGCTGCTAGTGAATACTTTCCTAAGAGGAATTAACAGTGGTTGTGCTAAGAAGTGAGTCAGCATTAATTCTTGTAAACAGGTCTGATGTAGGAAGGAAACAAATGCTGGAGAGGAGAAAGGGTTCAGGAAATGCAGTCCATCTGAGTATCTAAGCTCAGTTATTTGTAGCGAGCAGGCCACAGATGGAGGCCTGCTGTACAGCAGCTCTCCTTACAGCCAGCCATGTTGAAAATGAAAGGAGGACAGCTTTGTACTTTTTCATTTGTTTGAGTCTTACCTTCCAGGCTCAAGACTGTGAATATTATGTATTTATCACTTAAAGGGACAGTTCACCCCAAAATCAAAAATACATAGTTCTAGTCTTACCTGTAGTGCTATTTATCAATCATGATTATTTTAGTATGAGTTGCAGTGCTGGAGATACTGACCATAGAGATGTCTGACTTCTCTTGAATATATTTGAACTAGATCTGGAAAAAAATCAGTATTTTTGATCATTTTTTTTCTTTTTGTTATTCTCAGCATACTTTACTCTGTGTCTAATGGACATCCCATATTTTCAGATGCGTTGAAGGACAGGCTGGATGAGTATTTAAAGCGGCTGAACATTGTTCGAGTTGTCCGCCAGCGGGAAAGGAAAGGACTCATCACTGCTCGCCTGCTGGGTGCCTCCGTCGCCACCGGTGACACTCTCACCTTTCTGGATGCCCACTGTTAGTCAACACAACTGACATTACTCACACATTAAAACCAGTTGCATGCCAGACACACCCTGACACGCCCCTAGCTTAACCACCTTATGTTTGCGCTTCTTAAAATACTTTGCATGGCTGCCATTCAGAAATCTGCCACTCATTAGCTATTGCAAAAAAGATGTTGTGAAGTAATGTCTGCTTTGCATGTGTTAACAGGTGAATGCTTTAATGGATGGCTGGAGCCCCTGCTGGCCAGGATAGCAGAGAACAACACTGTAGTTGTGAGCCCTGATATAACTACTATTGATCTCAATACTTTTGAGTTCATGAAACCGTCCCCGTATGGCCAGAACCACAACCGGGGCAACTTTGACTGGAGCCTTTCTTTTGGCTGGGAGAGTCTACCAGATCACGAGAAACAGAGGAGGAAGGATGAAACATACCCTATCAAGTCAGTAAACCTTGTGCATGAATATACAACTTCATATAATCTCTTGTTTCTTGTTAGAAATCATTAAAACTGATACATTTCTCCATAGGACTCCCACATTTGCTGGTGGGCTCTTCTCCATCTCAAAAGAATACTTCTACCGTGTTGGAAGCTATGATGAAGAGATGGAAATCTGGGGTGGAGAGAATATTGAAATGTCATTTAGGGTAAGATGTCGCTGAGCGGTCATTCCGGATGTGTATGTTGATTTTTACTCATATAAATCATTACAGTATCCGGCTATACAGGCGTGTCTGTATGTCATTATACATCTCTTTGTTCCATCACCCATTAACCTGCAGGTGTGGCAGTGTGGTGGACAGCTGGAGATCATCCCTTGCTCCATTGTTGGTCATGTTTTCCGCACCAAGAGCCCCCACACCTTTCCCAAGGGCACCCAAGTGATTGCTCGTAACCAGGTTCGTCTGGCGGAGGTCTGGATGGACGACTACAAGGAGATCTTTTACCGCCGTAACCAGCAAGCTGCGCAGATGGCAAAAGATGTACGTAATGCTTCTGACACTTGTGCGCCTTTAAAATCCTGTGCACCTATCCCGTGATCCTTTCAAATGCAGCAAATGTTCTGCGCCATTGTCTTTCACTTCTGCTTCTTATGGTCATATGTGTTTTTTAAGACCACTCATTATGCACCCCCTTAAGACAAGTTTGAGCAAATCCAACTCCTGTCTGTGAATTACAACCTCCATTAAGCCTGATTGTGATGTAACATCCTCTGCAGGGAAAAGCATAGAATTACACACGCTAGCATTCACTCTTGTTATACTCAATACATGAATTATGTTGAAGTGAAACACACTCTTTGAAACGGAGAGAGATAGATTAGCTACTAGGGCCTGAAAGCTGTTAACTGACAGAGAAAAAGGGGGCCTGAAGGAAGTCAGCTCTGGTAAATGACACAGGCTCTCAGCGTTTCCCAACATGTGGTCTCGTAGGTGCCATAAACAGTTCCCTCAGGGCTGTACCTCACAGAGTGGGCCAGCCCTCTCCCGCTGGCTTCAAACAGACACGCCGGCCTCAACAGCTTCAAGGAATCCACTGTAGTAGCTATCAGTGTGCACTAGTGTGAGCAGCATCCTCGTCATTATAGTAAGTGCTCTCATTATTCAAGAGCGTGAGGTGCCTGCAAATCCTTTTAAATGTGCTGCTACGCTTCTGTTTAAAATGAACAGTGATCTTATACTTGTCTGTAGTTCATTTGTACAACAAAGGAGTCGTTTGAGCACTGGAACACAGTCATTGACTTCAGAGAAGTCAAGTGATGGTAACAGAGTAAAATTTTAGAAAAGAAATCCTACATGGAATATACATATTTTCTTTTTTTTGTGATGTGGTCATTTGTCTTATTTTTTAATTTAATGACATTTCAAAGTATGTCTCTATGTCAATGTCAGTCAGTGAAACACAGACTATCAGAAAGATTGTGGTGTGTCCTAACGACTTTTCCTCTAGCACCACTCTAAGGTTGACATTTTAGCTTTTAATAAGATATCACAGCTAGGCTTGGGCGGAATCAGGGTGTTACAGTATACCAGGGTATTTAGAAATCTCAAAGTTGTGATTTTCAATACTGGCAAAACACAGATGCTCCTTTGTCTTTTAAACTGATATGGAGATGCTGTATTTAGGCGATGTAGTGCACAGAATTCACCATCAGAGGTCAGTCTCTACTGATGGAACAGGCAGCTGATCTGAGAAAGATGGCGACTGCAGGTGGTGTAGAAGGAAGTTATAAAAAATATTAATACTGTCCAAGCATTATCTCAACACTTATCAGATGATTTGCAATGGAATTTATTACATACATGCACATCACCCTCAGGATGAATTCCAATAACCCTCAGCTTCCCTTTAGCACTGCCATCAGGTTAAATCTTCTTATTTACAACAACTACGTACTCTGTTTCATGATCAGATACCTGCAAATATAATGTCATTCCCATCAGCCTCAGCTGTACAGTACTTTGAGTTTAGTGCTACATAGCAAATGTTAGCATGGTAGAGTGCTCAACTAAAATGATCAACATGGTAAACTTTTAACCTGTTATCAGCATGTTGATATTGGCATTTAGTACAGCTGGGATACTCAGCTTGCTTTGCCTAGGGGACACTTTTTTTTATCAGATAAAAATGAATAAACATTAAAAGGTCTTTAACCCACCTTCCTTTAAAATTCTTTATTTTCATTACCTTAACTTCCTTCCATCCATTTTCTAACCGCTTAGCCCGTCAGGGGTCACGAGGGGCTGGAGCTGGAGCTGACATTGGGCGAGAGGCACGGTACATGTAGAGACAGACAACCATTTACTCTCACATATTAACCTATCCCCTACCTGCATGTCTTTGGACTGTGGGGGGAAGCCAGAGTACCCGGAGAAACCCACACCAACACAGGCGCCGACTCCGCACAGAAGGGCTCCCGCACCCGGGATCGAACCAGGCGACAGTGCTTACCACCACACCACCGTGCCGCCCTACCTTATTACCTACAAAATGGCACATACACATACACTTTTATGAAAGATAAATGTTCAGTTTTTTTTTTTTAGATAAACAAGCACTACTTTAATACTTTTACTATACTTTGACATTAAAAAAGAAACTACAAAAAATATATCTAGTGTTAATAAGCTTATTTTCATTGTGAATTAGAAAATGTTTAGCAGGCCACCCTGGACCCTAATATAAGCCAGATTTGGCCTTTTGGGCTGTGAGTTTACTATCACTGTAGAGCCCCTTTACCACTGCGCTAAAAGCCCACCAACACCTGTTAACATCTGGCTTTTTTATATTATGGGAGAGGTTCAAATTGGCATTCACACCCAGGTCAAATGACCTTGCAGTGGGCATTTTTATTTATCAGCTCCAGGTCTGATCTGTATTGATAGAAATACAACACCTGGGTGAACATGCTAATTTTAGCCCCTTTACCAGTAAGATGCAAGAACCCACCACCACTGAAAACCTTTAGTCTCTGCCCAAGCAGCACTCTAACATCAACAGAATTTGAAAGAGAGACTGAAAAAGTACGAGATATATGACAAGAAGTAAGCCTAGTAGCCTCCATGCTGCTTTCTGCTGTTTACTAACCTGTTTCTGGCCTGTTCATGGCGTTGAAACATGACAGACCAGTTAAAAACCAAAAGAAAAACAGAAAGGCATGCTCGTCTGCAGCAGAACTGTGTTCACAGCTCTAGTCTATTGGCTGTGGGAGAGGAGTCTATAGCCTATTATTAGTGGGTTTTCCTGTGTTTGAACAACCTGTGCACATGCACTAATTGTGGAGGAAAAAGGGTATAATACAGCTGTACAGGGCTGGTGGCTTGTTGGTTTAACAGCAACTCACAACATTTTAGCTCTGAAGGCTTTGTTTTTCTGTGTTTGTATTGTCTTGCATCCTTTGAGCTCTCTATAATTTTTAGTTTCAGTGTGGATGGCAACCTTTAGAGAAGTGTTTGAAAAGACATTGACCTTTTCAACATGTAAACAGCACCTCCAGATTTATCTGGAAAGCAGCTTCACAGCATTTGCTAAGTGATCTTATTCTATACCTGACACTTTTTTCAGAGATCTCATAATAGTGGTAAAGTGTAAAAAGAGTACATCTGAAGTCTAGACAGAGCATCCTTGCTTTGTAGTTCAGGCCTCACAAGCTGAGCCCTGTTAGTATCCAGCATGCCTGCGATGTGTTAATGATCAATGTAAAGAAACTGCTTTGCTCTCCTGCCTGCCGTTGTTTTAACAGAGGGCCTTTGGAGACACCTCAAAACGCGTGGACCTCCGTGCGCGGCTTCAGTGCAAGAGCTTCTCGTGGTATTTGAAGAACGTTTATCCAGAAGCCTTCATCCCTGATCTCAACCCACTCCACTTTGGCTCAGTAAGATCACACACCCCACCACCAGCTCTCCCCTTTCCAAACCTCAGAGCTCTGTCTAGCCACTGTGGGTTTCCACTTGGGATCTACAGAGGGTACTGAGCAGTTCCAATTTGACACCACTGAAAGCACTCCAGAGACTAAAGTTGTTTGAACAGCTTGCACTGGATGTTAGTTTTTCATTTTGTTTCCTCTCACTGCTCTCGCTTTCCCTCCTCTTTCTGTGTAGGTGAAAAATGTCGGCAAAGACTCATGTCTGGATGTTGGAGAGAACAATGAGGGTGGGAAACAGCTGATCATGTACCCATGTCATGGACTAGGAGGAAACCAGGTCAGTCAGAGAACGTACCTTATATCTCTAAGAAACAAATATGTGACTCACTTAAATTACGGAGGTTGATGAAATTTTTTTCTGTTTCATTTGCCGTAGTATTTTGAGTACTCCACACATCACGAGATTAGACACAACATTCAGAAGGAATTGTGTTTGCACGGGGCAGAGGGGACTGTGAAGCTGGAGGACTGCCAGTATAAAGGCGGGAACACGTTTGTGGGAGCAGAGCAAAAATGGGAACTCAAAGATGTGAGTTTGGTTATTTTGGATTTTCTGTGCACTGATTCTGTGATTTCAAATACCTGGGTTATTTTTTAAGGAAAGTAATAGTTTTGTCTTCTCTTTGTATAGAACCAGTTATTCTACATGCCAGGACTGAACATGTGTCTGAGTGCCCGTCACGAGCATCCCTCTCTGACCCTCTGCAACCACTTGGACAGATACCAGCTCTGGTCCTTCGTCTGAGTGTGCAAACTACCACTTTACAGAACAGCCACTATGTATGCAACGGCATACTAGGACATGAGTATACTATACTGCGTGCAGTTTACATGCAGTGTTTTTTAGATTAATGACATTGAGTTTTAATTTATTTTTATACATAGAAGAACTGAACTGCTGCTGCTGCTGCTGCTGGGAAGTTTGGACTTTAGGAGAAACCAGTGTGCCACTGCTGGAAGGAAGCATTGAAACAATGCTCCCAATCAGACTGTGAACTGAGATCCTTGGAACAGTGAAGATGCACTGTGCCGACAAGTGCCTCTTATGTGTTTGAGATGTATTCACTACTCCAAGTCATTACAACCAACACATGCAGTGTTAGGTATACAGAGCGAAACACTGAGCATTTTCCAGTGAGACACATGAATCAAGAAATAAATTACAGTAGGGGATTCATATTATAAATAAGGGGTTCAAGCTGGACACACAAAATCCCAAATGTTATGCACCAAAGAGGAGTGGAAACCTGAAACACACAAACATGATGTGCATTATCCCCCTTTTTAAAAGAGCTTTTTTTCTAATAACGCAAAACCGTCCAGTGCCTTAGGTGTAATTTTATACTGGGTGGGGGGAGTGGTGGAGGGATGGGTGGTGGTGTGGTGGGGTTGTTACAGAATGATGGCTTCTGCAGTGTTTTGATCAGAAGGCTCTTCAGATCAGGATTTGAATCAATACACTTAAATTCAGTCATCTCCTGAGATACTATTTTTTAAGATAAAAAAAAAAGATTTTATAATTTCTATACACTCAATTTATTAGGTCCACCTAGTTAACACAAATACAGTCCAATGCAACAACCCTGCAATAAATCCTCCCTTCACTAAGGTTGTAATGTTAAATTATGTTACATCATACTAAGGTCTTTCTTATATTAGGTCAAACCCAAAGAGGCTAGTGTAAATAATAGAAACACCTCTCAGTACAATGAATTACAGCAGCACCAAAATGATCATACGTTGAATCAAAACTGCTCTTAAGCCGTTCTAAACAAAAACTGAACATTACAACCTGCAGGACTGTTGTATTAGACTGCATTAGTTTTAGCTAGGTGTACCTAATAAACTGACAACTGAGTGTAGAGATGTCAAGAATAAAGAATGATTATCTGAATGCCATTTTTTTTTACCTGTATCGTGAATGAGTGAGCTGGCCCTAAACAAGAATTACATATGATTAATTTGCCCTTCAGGTGTTCATTTCCAGTGCTCCCAACGCAAGTGAAATTGACCTTATTATTTATGATTGAAATGCATTTTTATTTGAGCTATAGTCAATGCTTTATCCCCAAAATGCATGTCAAATGTCATGACTGCTTTTTAAGATTTTAAGATCATACTTTTTGTAAATTTCGGCAGTGTTTACCTTTATTATTTGAAATTTGATGCTTTGGTCTTCATCAAAAGGAAATTTTTAATGTGAGATGAATGCACCGAAGGAATTCTGTTCACCCTCTACATTGAAACTGGAGTCCTCTCATGAATCTCTGGTGCAGGCACTAGTGTTAAGATGGAATATTGTAAATAATTTTGAGTTTGAGACCAGGGTGAGGAACAGATCAAATGTGTGCCTCAGATGGAAACTGCCTCGTGTTGTCTTGGTATTAGGAGGTCTTATTTTTAGGTCAATAAATTCAGTTGGTTAGTACTGAGAGCCGCTTTGCCTCATTTCTCCCTGCAGAGGGCGCCTCGTTCTCAGAAATTACTGAACTGTACAATGTTGGCTAGCAATTTTAGCAATTTTAATTAAATTATTTCAAAACCATGTTAAAAATGAAACAACTGAAAATGAAGTTTGCTCTATCTACAGTTGAAAAACAAAAACACATTGAAAAAAAAACTGTACCATTTTGTGCAAAACGTTTGCATTTCACAGAATAAGAAATCGAATTAAATAAATCAGGCACATGAAAGCTTTACAACTCACAACCAGCATGAAACAAAAAGACAATTTTAAGATAGTGAAGCAATTTACTCAATACAGACTTTTAGTAAACCACAATAAATACACATTTCAATATATCATTCATAATAAATACTGGAAAATAAAACCCAACACAGGATTCTTAAGTGGATGCAGCGTCATTGTATCTAGCCTCCTCACACTGTATGCTTTGGCACGATTAATCTGTACTATAGGCCGTGTTGATGATTGCCTGAAAGCAGTCTGTACACTTCTTTTGTACCACCGAAGTGGCAGGAGAGGTCCCAGCTACTCAGTCGCACAGAACCACCAAAACTCCAGTACTGACCCTTGTGATTATAAAGAATGGGCAGATATTTGCAAGCCTGGAAGAGGGACAAATATCTGTATTCATGCAGGAGCAGAGCTCAAGGTAAAGAATGTTTTACAGTATTCACGAAATTATTGCAGTCCCCCAATTGTTGAGCAGTCACTCCAATTTCCCTTTTGTCATTGATTTTACACAGACGTGTTCAGAGGTTATTTACAGATTTTTTGGTACACTTCTTTTTTTTCTCATATCTGGCTTTTCAGTCGTTTTCAATGGCTCGTGGGACTCATTGTGTAGCTGTTAATTACTGATATGAATCATGTTTGATAATAAGCTTTGATTGTCAACCTTGAACATTTGCTTCCCCCGTATACAAATATGAAAACTGTGGCACAGTTTTCATTAAACTAATGTAGCTTTAAGTACAATATCAAGTGCCGTGACAGTCAATTAAAAGAAATCTCAGTCCACTTTACTGAGGATCCTCTCTGAAAGGGAATGCTTATTAAAAACCCTCAAACTATTGCACTTAACACTTCAATAGAGCAAATCAGCATCATTACTGGATCCACATAAATAAACATCTCAGTTATTAGACAGAGGAATGTAGCTTATACAGCGTTCAAAAGCAGAAATCCAATAAGCAGTTAATTTGTGAAATACTGACACATTATCTCAGGTCAATAGTTCGTCTGCAGAACTTTGATGGAGACTGGTTACTGATGCTTTTCAAATGAAGCCTATTATGCATTTTAATTCGATGATAAAGATTCTGTCTGTGATGAATCATAGAACTTCTCATACTTTTGGAGATATGTCAAAGTGCTACTTCATTATTATCCCTGTATTGATGAAATGCTTCAAAGAATAAGTCTCCATTTGTTCAGTCGTGTTATTCTAAGAGAACAGTGGAGACAAAAGAAAACAAGTGAGGGGCCATATTTTGACACCGTTCAAGTATTCATCAGTTAAAACCAACTGCATGCCACTGGACCCCCACACATAAGTGCAAAAGGCTGGGAATTGATTTCTTGACGTTTTATGCTATTGATACTGTATTCCAAACATACAAATAAGAATTCAGGCTTTTTCATGCTTTTCAAAAACCATAGAAAAGCATATAATGGTGACAAAAAGAAGAAGAGAAATGTACATTATGTACACAGCACATTTTTATATAAAACAATGGCATTTTTTTCCCCTAAATGTCACTGAGATTTCCCAAAACAGCATGCGTATTGTTATCAAAACATTTACAATATATAAGTTTACACATAATTCAGAAACAATAAATAAACTGACAATATTTTTTTTGCACATTTGACACATACAGTAGACATAGAAAAGTTCCATCTACAGTACAATATCTGCTTAAAACTAGAACTTTACATCTGAAATTACAAGATACATTGCACGGCATGACATAACTGATGTTTTAAAATGCTTCTTGATCTGTTCCATCTTGCAGTAAAGCACGCACTGTAGCGGAGAAACCTTCAGGGGTGAATCATTCCTCAAAAACATTGCCATCGTGACCCTATGGCTTTATAGTTACAGATGAAAATGTACTACGGTGCTGGAGATTGCTTTGAAATTTAAGGTCAGATAATGCAAAAAAAAAAAGGCCATGATTATGTTCCCTTAAAATACCACTTGGTCAAGTAAAGATGCAATAATGAAAGAACACTTGAAAAGGTGAGGCCCATTAAATGGCTGTGACCTCAGGGCAATGGTCTGGTAAAGGGAGGTTCTTAGTGTTGTTTCCTAGTAAGGTCAGGTCAGAGTGGCCGTTAACGGCGGGCTCTTGCTGCGGCTGCTCAGCTGTCATACATGAGCTGCTGTAAGAGCCCTGGCTGTTATTGTTCAGGTATTTTTGAAACGGTGTCTGGCTCTGGCTGTCGGGCTGCTCCACAAACGCTGCTTTGGACAACACCTTCTTCTCCTGATCAGGTGTGTAGCAGGTCAAGGGGGCGGCAGGAGCACCGTTGGTCAGAGCGAAATGGTGACTGGCTGTGTATTGTTCCTCGGCCTGATTAGAGTAGTCTGTGTACTGCTCGGCAGACATGTTGAATGGTCCTTGGGCCGCGCTGCCGTTGGTAGCGCTGACCGGATCTTGGAATGCTAAGGCTTCCCCGTAGGGTTCACTGGGTCGGCTGGTTTGGCCATTAGAGACGGCACTGGAGCTCCCCAGCTGATAGTACTCAGCTGAAGAGGAGTTCATTAAATAACTGTTTCCATTCATGTGGTTTTCATGTGCCACTGAGCCATCGCTGTAACACAGCACAGAGGACAGGGGGACCACCTCACTATGAGACACAGACGGAGTCGTCATATCGCTCTGGAAGTTCTCAGACTTCTCTTCATCCTCATCATCCTCCTCCTCATCCTCAGAGTCACTGTTGGCTAAACTCTGGGTGCTGGAGTCAGACAGTCCGCTGCAAACACTGCTGCTGTCCTCCTCGTCCTCATCGTCTTCTTCGTTCTCCTCTTCCTCCTCCTCCTCGTCCTCCTCGTCTTCTTCATCTTCCTCCTCGTCTTCGTCATCTAGCGGCTCCTCCATCTCGTCCGCAGCCTGCAGGTGCATGCTGGCCGCCTGTGGAACGGCGTCTGACAGGGAGTACTCCAACCTGTGCTGGGACTGAACCAGAGGGTTTCCGCCTCCCAGGTCGTTAGTTTCGCTACGGTAACCGTTGGTGGGGGACGCCTGCTGCTGCTCGCGGCTCTTCTCCAGTTCCAGCTTCATTATGGTGTGCAAGAAATGGGTCCGAACACGAATGGGATTAAATTCCACTCTCCCAGTTGAGTTGCTGCAGCCCTCTTTTGTGCAGCCACATGGAAATGACATACGGTCCACCTATGGAAAACATAACATTTACTGTGCAACTCATTTAATTTAAAGATGACCTGTGTAATGTGATAATGAGTGTACCACATAATTCAAGTGCTTTCTTTGAGTACACCTTCTCCCTCAATGACTCCTCCCACCCAGCACATCATCTGTTTGACCTGATGCCCTCAGGCAGGCGCTACAGGTCACTGAAAGCCTGCACCTCCAGACTAATGAACAGCTTATTTCCCTGGGCTGTAAGAACACTAAACAAACAATAATCATGTGCAATATCTACACTGTGCACTATTTTTAGCCACTGTCTTGTATTGTTTTTATTTATTTTATCATTTGCTATTACAGCTATTATATAGCTGTGTATATGTCATGTTTAATCTGTTTTTAAAAGCACTAATGGAATGGCACCCGTAATCTCATTATATTTAATATATAATGAAAATAAAGCTTTCTATTCTAGGATGTGCTTCTGTTTACAAGGGTGAAGATAAAACTGAAGAAATGCATGTCATGGGATTTACCTGGCACTTGATCCCTGCGATGCTGCAGGCACAGGTCTCTGGGTCACAGAAGACTCTGCAATCACAGCCGCAGTCCTCTCTGGACATTCGGATCGCCCGCAGTTCATGTTTCTCTTCCACGTCAATCTTCTTTACCCCAGAGGAGCGCAGCAGTGCCCGGCGCTTTTTAGTAGTGAGAGGCTGCAGGAAGAAGTACTCGTCTACCTCTGTGTTATCCAGATCGATGTCATCGTCAGAAATGTCCTCTGCCGTGAGCGTGTTGGCCTCTTCAGACTCCACTGTGCCGTTCTTAGTCAGCTGAAAACAAGAAGGGATCACATTCAAATGCAAGTGAAAGAACAAAAACAAAGACTACATTCCTTTTGGAATTCTCTCACATATTTGATACTGATATCTGCTGAATAACTTATAAAATCCTTTGTGCAGAAATCTTTCTCAGATCCAGATTACAAAGCATTTACCTTGAGTTTGATTGAATTGAGTTTCTCCTCCTTCAGGTGATCTCTGAGCATGTCTCTGTGGATCCTCTCCTGCTCCACGGCAAATTCACCCAGGGAGTACTGCCTGATCCAGCTGTGCCTGTTGGACATGCCCAGTGTGCTGCCTCCCTGGCTGGGCACGCTGGTGAAGCCCTGCCGCCGGCTGAAGTAGTACACTGTCACATTCTCAAAATGCACTCTCCTCGTCCGCAGGCGCTTTTCTCTCTTCAGTATCGAGTCAGCTGCAAAGGAAGACAGGAACGTCAGGAAAGCGGTCCATTGCGTGTCCTTGTCATCTTGGTTGTAAACTGTTCCTGACAATTTATTAATCCAAAGTGGAAAGAATTAAAGCTCCACACTGCAAATCACTGCGTCAAGAACACTTTGAGCACAGTTGATTTTTTTTATCACTTCTTTCATGTCTAGTAGAACAGTTTCATAGCCATGTAAAGCCTGTTAAGATAAGTGACATTTTTATGGCAAAATGTGGGACACACATGCTGAGCGTATTGTCCTTAAATGCCTGAAATATGAGGATTTCTTTCTTGCCAGCTTTACAGCGAGCTTCTACGTATCTTAGCGCAGCTTTGCAGGGAAGGATTTCATCACATCTCTGTGCTTCCGCTTGGCATGCGAGTCTTCAGTGTGTCTTTTTAAGGAGAGCTCTACAAGAGGGGAGAGGCAGGGAGGAGGGCAACGGTGGAGCATAAATAATCCCCTGCCTGGCCCAGAGATGAAGAGCGCTGGTTCACAGAAGCAGTGTTCCCAGCGTTCACCCCATATCAGACAGACAGGACAAATAGAAACCATCTGGTTCCAACAGCTCTCCACCCCACGCAAGAGGGACAATGCATTTCATTACAGATGTAGAGCTGTCAGACTGAGAAGAGTCGAGTTTCATTATCTACAGGCAGCTTGTTTTAGGTGTAAAAACCTGAACAGATGTTAAGGTCTTTATAATCAGCTTTTCTGAGGATGTAAAACCTGTAGGAAAAAAACATCTCACAGGTATTTTTCACAATCTTGCAAGCTACAATCAGCAAGGGTTTCTTTGCCCTTTAAAGACTTTTCTGTTCTCAGACTCTCCAAACAAACACACTACAGATGTTTTTTCCTCCGCTCCCTAACACAACAGCATGGAGATGTAAAACCACTTAGATTATAATTGTCTCATCTCTCTGCCTAGACAGTCAATCACTGCCCATGCACGTCACTTCACAGGAGTGAAGTCTTCATAGTGCACGGCTCCCTTGTTGCTGTCAGCTGACCTTCTCCCCAGCTACCAGCAGCTGCAGCTGACACAGAGGCCACGCTCAGCCTCTAGGGACGCAGCACCCTACTTATGTCTCGCTACAGGGAGGGGGCCCTGTCACCCATCTGCATGTCATTCACACAGATAAAAAAAAACATAGTGCACCATCAAAACACAAATTCAGTGTTGACTTTGCCTTCAATTAAAGTAAAAAGTGTTTTTGTTTACTTGGCAGAATGTTTTTATTTTGGAAAATGAAATACTAAGTAGCCAAATTGTGCACAGGCACCCTTTCCAAATGTGACTCCTTTCTTTTGTTCTTCGTGAATTGCATTATTAGGCTTTTTGTGAAGTTCTTGGATGCTTTCAAAATCCGTCCAAAACGGATGAATAAACTGTAACTGTGTTATCCATTTTACTCACATTCTGTCTCATCTCTAAGACATTAAGATTCACACATGCACTGTGTTACTTATTAATGATGTGTTCAGTGTCCTTTTGAACCTGCTGAGGAGACATGTCTTTTGTGGTCGGTTTATCTTCGATTAAGAGTGCATTCTTTAATACAAAGCCAGTTCAAGCCAGGGGTAACTGTGGAATCTCTCAGCAGCAGACCTCTATTAGCACTAGTGAGCTTCACAGGATCTTAGCTGTGACATTATCTGCGTAAACCAAAACAAGCTTTGCAGAACTGCAGCCATTTTGCCCTTGTTAATATATATATTTCTGTATCTCAGTTGCAGCTGAAACAACAATTCATGGACATAAAATTAATCTCCAACTATTTTTAAAATCCGTCATCTGTGTCATTTTTCAGTGCATGTGATGGTTTCAACTGATGTGACATGTAGTCATATTTGCTGTTTAAAATGATTACAAACTGAATATTTTGGGGGCTTGGAGTGTTGGTTAGCCAACACAAGACATTTGAAGTTGTCACCTAAGGCTTGAAGACAGCATCACCACTGCATTTTATAGACCAAACAGGTATTTGATTAATCAAAAAATAATTGCCTGATCAATCCATAATGATAATAACAAAGCTGCAGCTCTAAGCTTTACCCATCATGCATCATGTCTAATTATCATGTGCACTTGCTGGTCTTTCAGTTTATGCTAAAAAAAAACATACTGCCCCCTCCTCAAAAAAGGGTTACTTCATCCAAAATATGATTCACATAGGCAGAAAATTAAGACTATAATTTAGTGTTCTTAGAAAGTAGTACATTTACATGTACAGTACCAACAGTGTTGCACACACACACACACAGCTTGAGACTGCATCACCTCATTTATCTGGCTGGGCCTGTACACTGATGCTGTTCCTAATGAGGGAGGCTGTCTGTGCATCTTTTCCCTTTATTACAGCATCAGACTCTTAGCATCACTCAGTCTCCTCTCCTCTCCTCTCCTCTCCTCTCCTCTCCTCTCCTCTCCTCTCCTCTCCTCTCCTCTGCACAGCTATGACTGTAAATTCATATTACACTCCCTTATCACCACACATGCAGATTTCTTGTCTCTGACCTGCATCCTGCACTGATTGTGAGCCACAAAATCAGGTTGTATCTGAGTGTTATTCGCTTCTTGATTAAAAATCCCTTTCAGTGCTGTGGCTTTTTTTTTTTCCTTGAGATGAAATTATGACATTAATCTTACTGTCAACAGCGCACGTTAGCCACCCTGAGCTCAATGCATGAATTTAAAAGACACAGCCACTCACGGGTGAAAGGGCCTGAGGCAGAGGGGTTGACACTGTCACTGCTATCCCCACTCTCACTGCAGGAGACCTCATCATCAGACTCCCGCAAGGAAGAGCACGGGGAGGAGGAGGCTTCCACCTCCTCAAATTTCCTCTTCAGTATTCCACTCATGGCCCGCCGCATCTGCACCTGAAACCGAAAGACAGCAGAGGGGCCACGCATTATTTAATATCCAGTTTAGGGCCTTCATAATCCTCAACACACTCAATTAGCAATGAGACCCAGACTCCCCCCCCCTCCCTCTTCCCTTCACACACACACACACATGCACACACACAAAATCTCTCCTGCCGCTATCCCAGCTCCCAGGCGTTCCCTGGGCGATTGATCACCTTGGCACAAAGGAGCTGAGATGGAAGGAGAAAGCTGCTAATTACATACTACGTCTGCCTTACAGGAAGTTCATTCCACTGTCTTTGATTGAGAGGCTGGAGAAAAAAAGAGACTGGACCAACTTGTCTTGCTGCTGAAATTATGTACAAAATACATGTATTATGTACAGGTAATATGTGATTATGTGGATTTAATTGTTGATGCTATAATATAACCGGCTTAACTGCATCTTAAACAAACAAAAAAACACAGGTGCACACGCATGCTGATGTGCACTTCCGTGTAGCTATTTAAGAATGGCAACAATCTGCACAACACAAAGTGATATGTGCATATATCACACATCTGGCAGCACTTAAGGAGGAACAGGTGAAGCTGTTGTTGACAGGATAATGACTGACATCCTGTACATGTGTAATAAGCTTCTGTTAAATCACATGCTTCCTCCAGAAAAAAGGAAAGGCCTCAGGTGAATGCAGCTACAGTCACTGCAGAGCCCAGTAAAAAAAGCTGTACTGTGACAGACCTTAAAACCTGCAACAAAGTCAATAATGGCAAAATGATAATGGCAAAAATGGACCACTATTATCCCTGCTACAGACCTTTTAGTGATAACTACCATTAAAAAGCGCCATGATAATATCTATAACAGTGCTGTTAAATCAGGCACAGCAGTGTTATGCACAATTTCTGAAAAATAAATACATAAATAAAACCATCTTTATATGGCCGTGGAGGTGCAGCTAAATGTTTGTGGTTACAGCACTTACATACAGATGCTGTTGTAACAGAGGTGTTACAGACCGCTTCAATGCCAATTGAGAGGGGCCATTAACTCCCTCTGACTGATGATGCAATTAGACAAATAAACAAGAACAAGCTCATCAGTCAACTACACTAAAACTAATCACCATTACAGTGGAACGACTGCATTGTAACTGACAAACAATATATTATTTTAATAACTGCTTTTCCCCTTTGAATAATATTCCACCATTATTCTTCAATGTGTAATGCCTGTAATGTTGCAGGACTTATTTAATCACTATTCATAATATAAGACATTGCTTGAAATGTAGTCCTTTAATGTATTTAGCCCTCTGTCCCTTGTTTCAACAGCAGCAGCTGGAACGTCATGTCACATTTTAAAATAAACCCAATAACACAACAGTGCTGCTGTAGCACAGCGAGGCTTGCTATGACTGGCAGCTTTTCCCTCACTGCTTTCTCTCTTGGAAACTGGAATCAGTAAAGACAGCATGCATCTTCACCCAGTCCCACTCTGTCTGTCTGCCAGAGCAGCTTGTGGGGGAGTTCCATTCACAGACAGCCACAGTGTTTCATCTGGGCTCTGCTATCGAGTCATTACAGATGCAAATGCTGCCTGAGAGAAAGAGGTGCAACCCAGAGAGGACTAGCACTGCCAGCAAGAGGGGTCATTGTTCCCAGGAGGCTGTGCTTGTTCAGCGCAGGTGACATGGCACCGCCAGCATTTGGAGAACCTCCAGAGTCAACAACTCTACCTACAACTAAGGAATGTGAGGCATCCTCCATCTGGGAGAACATGGAGGACAAAGGAGTCTGTCAGGGTAACCTCACTGAAAAAGATTTCTCTTCAGAGAGAACTGATATTAATTTGGAAGCAAAATCTGTAAGAGCCTGTATCCTGAGCAAGAGCATCTTTTAGATTCTGTACAGCCAACAACTGAGCCGGCTGACAAGAAACCACCAATCTCCTCTCTCTTCTGAATCATTATGACAAGACAAAATGACAATAATTAATGCGCTAATCCTGAAATATATTAAATTGTGAGATTTAAAAGGTTGAAACTGTTGATCTCGCATCAAAACAAAGCAAAGAAACACATTTCTTTTTTTCCACAATCCACTTCATTTGTTGGCAAACAGGAGTGGAAATTTCCACCAGAAATGACCTGTGCAATTTTAGTCCATTTCCTAGCGAGGGTCCTAATTAGATACCATTGTTGGAAACCTATTCGTATGCTTAGCCCTCAGCTGATGCTGCACTAGGCTTTGATACCAAAAGTGGTTTCCATGGAGATTCTAATGTACTCTCACAACTAGTGCTTTCCCATATGACAGTGTTTCCAGTATACCGTGTATAAAGGTTCGTCTTGCTAAAGCACCAGTGTTGGTTAATATTTTAGCAAATGATGCCGCTACTTTCTCAGATTAATACATTACTAGTTCATTTACATTCAGCATGAAATCAGAGTGAAAATCTTGACACTAGATGGGCATGACATCATGAGCCACAGCGCTGTGGGTAATCTAGGGTGAACCCCTTTCATCATAGCTAAATAAAAACCAGAGATTGTTGCTCCTCTCCAACAGCTCTTTCTTTGTCTTCACTGTTGCCTTACCACTAATCATGGCTGGGCAGCATACACTATGATACAAGAGAGAAAATCCCAGAGAAAATAATGCAGCAAAAGCCAGCTTGGAAAGCCCCTCCCTGTGTTTGCCTCTCTGTGCACACACATCAACTGTGGAAACCAACTCCTGTCCTTAATCAACAGCGCTCACGGCACTGTAGCACACTTGCATTCTGAATGCAATTATTTTTTCCCCCCTCGTCATTCACAAGGTTCCCACAGTCAAAATAGAACCGATGTGACAACACAAGGCTCAAAACACTCATCCCAAGTGATGCCAACAAGCCTATGGCATCTGGTGCAAGTCATGACACATCAGTCCTAGGATGACCAGATTACACTTCTCTGTGTGTGCTGGCCCTCACAGGAACAACTGACCTGTATCCACTGGCAGACTGTGACTCCTTTCACCTCTTCTCACAGCAGCACAGCCACACAATCATAAATGTGGCTATTCAAAAAAGGTGAAACATGATGAGTGAAGAGGTTCCCATTTTGTTTCAGTCCACTGACTTGCAGCGACCCCTGAGCTCCACGGGCATGAGAAAAAAGGGTGCAGGAGTGGGAGAGAGACTTGTAATTTTCCAGCTCTGACTGCACTGTCGGTACCATATGCTTTATTGTTGCAAGACGGCAGTCTTTCTCACTTTAACTCCCTGTCTGTCACTGTGTTCCTCTCTTTCTCTTTCTCTCTCTCTCTCTCTCTCTCTCTCTTTGGCCACACAAAGGCTCATTAGCTGCAGCCGGCTGAAAGGCAGGAGCCTGACTGGAGCAGAGTGGAGCAAAGCAGAGGCAGCCTGTGAGATCACATGGGTGGGATGTCTGAGAGAGAGAGAGAGAGAGTCAGGCGTGCCTCTGCTCCTGCTGTCTGCAGATATTTTTACCAACATGAGCTGGGGAAGGGGAGGGGAGCGAGTAAGGGGGGGGGGTGAGGAGGAGGCAGAGGTATGGGGGGGTCAGCAAGAGAGAGAGACAGAATGTTGGAGGAATGGATAAGGGGTGGGGTGAGGTGGAGGGGTTTGGGAGATGCAGGGCGATGGGAAAAGAGCCAGCAGGGGAGGTGGGGGGGGGGTATAACAGAGATGCAGAGAGGAGGGGATTCAGAGGGGAATAGTAAAGGGGAGGGGGAGAATGAGGAAGAGGTGGAGTGAGATAGAGTAGGCAGGTGAAAAGGATAGAGAATGAGGCAAAGAAAAGGAAAAAGGGAAACATCTGATGCCAAGAACAACACAGTGGGACTAGCAAAAGAGCACATAACAACAAATAAAAACTTAAATGACTTATAAAGAAAAAAAAATCCAGGATAAATTGAGTAGAACAGCAGAACATTACACAATGTTTATATAAAAATGTTGGCATATTATTGCAACCAGCTGCAATAACTAGCATATGAAATCTGAACATCTAACTGGAAGAGGTTGACAAGAAAATATCAACACCTCACGCATGAAAAAAAAGATTTTCAGCACTGTGGTGGATGTGATCCCAACACTTCCTATGCCAGGAAGTTCTGCAGAAGAGTTAGCGGGGCCTCAGCTTGTGCAGTCAGAGAGCCATTATATCATTCTTGCACTCGGTTGGACCGTATGTCAACATAAAAGATCCTTCACTTCCTCGTACAGGATGGCTTAAAGCCTAGAGGCTTTTTTTTACAGCCAGTGCAGCATTACAGTCTTTACAAACAAACAATCATTTCTGGGCACAAACAGCATACAATGCAGTGGGTAATAATAGTATAGTTAGCAACACTGTTACTACACATTCGCTCAAAACCTCCTATTAGCATGATTTATTTCCACTGTGGGTTTATACAATGTCTACGGAAGTCAGCATTTATTGACAATCTCATGTGAGAGGATTTGTGTTGTTTCCTTGATGCAACTTTGAGGAAACAATTGTCATTCGACTCTGCAATGTTCTGCATCCTCACCAGTGTCCTCCCTTGAACCTCGCCTTGACAACACTGCACTCCTCCTCCATCCCTGTTGTCTCTTCCTCACACTGCACATACTGCCTCTCTTGTATACTATATAACATCATCCAGCCACAGTCACAGACACATCAGCCAGCAGCAATTCGTTCATTTAGGCTTGTACCTTCAGAGTCAAGATCATCATGATCTCAATTGCAGCTTCTTTAAAGCAAACATCAGTATAAACTGTCCTATACTGTGTAGTATTTATCACAGAAAATGTTTAAGTTGTTACACTAGTCTAAACACTAATCTGAATTACATTTCTACATGACATGCTACCCTGGTAAATGAAGTAGTAGTAGCAGTAGTGATGGTGGTAAGTAGTGGAGATATTATATTATTTAAGGGTTTGTATCCCCTCTAAGAGCAACGCTAGCCATTGAAATAGCTCCTTTCAAACATGCGGTTTGCACACAGGAAGCCAGTGGAAGTGTACTAACAGTACTTTGACAGACTGCTGAGCACTCAGAGATTACAGTTGGTTATTATGGCTAAATCAGAAGAACCGAAGAACAAACAAGCAGCGTCAAAATACAACTGCAGCAGCTATAAGACACACACACTATACCTACAGGGGGTAGACACAATGAACAGACAGAAAGTTAGTTCTCCAATTACAAAATGCAATATCTCTGATTTATTTTGTTCCATTGTCGTCGTTATTGTGTCCACCCACTTCAGATAAATGCTACTCTGATCTAACTGATCACACTAATGAGAGGGCTGATGTCCCAATCACCATATTCTTAATCTAAAAATGATGATCTGTTTTTTCATGCAACAGATAATATATGTCTCTCTCACTCTATTAAAACACCCTGTAACAGACTGGAACATGAGTTATAGTGATTTGTGCTAGTTCTAGGCTACCTGGAAAGACTGTAAAACAGAGCTACTATCTCTATCATAACTTTAACAACATCTGTGACTCAATTCTACACAAAAATAGGTAGGCATAAACCAATGTCTAGTTTTCTGTCTTTTAAACCTGTTTAATATTTTTATACTTAAAGGTCCAGTGTGTAGGATTTAGTGGCATCTAGTGGTGAGGTTGGAGAACTGACACTTCTTCTGTGTGCCAATTGAAAAGGAGAACTAGGGTGGCTGACGTGAAAATGGCCCTATCTTGAGCCAGTGTTTGATTTGTCCATTCTGGGCTACTGTAGAAACAACATGGCAGACTCCATGGAAAATGGCTCATTCTAAGGTAATGTAAGCACAATAATTCTCAGTTTAAGGTGATTATATTCCATTTCTGCCAATGTATCCCACTAACTCCTACACACTGGGCCTTTAATATGAATTTAAATGACACATATATTAATACATCCTGATTTTATCTTTCTTTTTTTTTGTGTGCTTCTATATTAAGTGTCTACAGGCTAAATTCTGGCTGCCGTATTAAACACTAAACACCTCTGACCAGGCAGGTTACTTAAATTGTGACAAAACAACATTAACTCATGAATATGACGTTGAGTATATGCTTTACAAGAATGATGGAATAATTCTGTTCTAAGGGTGTATGCTTATAATATCAAAAAAAATCATCAACAGAGTGAGAACTCAAATCTGGATGTCTGATTTAGCTGTTAAGTTAAAACAATAGCAAGAACAACTTGACCAAACTCTGCCCTACTGTCCTTTTCTCTGCAAATGTCACAGTTCTGCTGACTGTTTTTAATAAATCGGATTTCAATCATTACAGTACAGGTTAAAATTTCACTGTGAAAATAACTATAAGAAAAGTGAACGATGATAATGCATACCAAACAATGTATTCCTTATTTTCAGTCTGGTTGTTCTAATCATCTTGATGAAATGTGTTCTTGGATGACCTCATCTGCATTTCTTTAATGATTCATCCATGAGCATCACACATATATGCTGCCCTATTGCATAAAAATGCAAAACATAAGCTGGCGAGATGGCATTTGTTACACCATCGCACCAGTGATGGTGACCTATATTTGCTCTGACTTTCAAGAGGCTTTCATATTTCAGTGAAGGGACTTGAAGACAGCAGGCAAAAACCAACAAAGAAAAGGTTTAGAATGAATCATTTGTGTACCCTTACAGTGATTGAGGTCATAAGCAAGTGCTGCCCAGCTCCCAGCACAGTCAGAGATGAATGGTAAATTCTAAAATACATTTTTAATGATGTCTCCGAACAGAGTCCTGTTGTTAAGCAAAGAAATGAGTGCTTGTTATTTCTATAGCATGAAGTATAGGTTAATTTACCCAGTTTGTTTTCTGTTTTACAGAACATAAACAACGTAGAAGTGGGAGAAGCAGAGAGCTTGTCTTTTGTCTATGCTCTGACACATGAACTGCCTCATCAAAAGTGTTCCTGCAAAAGCTATTTCCAGGGTCCTTAGCTCAAGATCAGTGACACAGAACCTTTGGAGGTTGTGCATGTGCTGAGTTAAAATGCAAATTGTAAAAGCAATCATTATATAAACCCTTCAGTGATCTTGCCAAAACATTTGACTCTGAACTGTCTGGCTTCATGACAACATATCAGCAACTGTTTAGCAGGAGTGGCCACAAATCAGAACCTTTAATAGAAGAAGCTGGGGTGAACCGAGGATGAATCACCGCACCCACTCTGCTTATCACCTTCATCACAGCCATTATCCATCTCAACACTTAACACAGCTATCTCACACAACAGATGGCAGGTTCTTCAGCCTATACAGATTCAAGTCCAAGGTCAAGGGTCTCCACCAGGTCACCATCAGCTGCATACTGCGGCTCCAACACGAAGCTGCGGCAAACAGATCATAATGCCATCTGCCATCATTCAGAACATGATCTGCAGTGCACCCATGGTGCATTTCCAGAGGCATAAAAGATACTTGGACTGGCCATAAACAGTAAGTACACAGAAGTTCATCTGGACTTTGCCACATTCCCACATGTACCATAGATTATTTTGCCTGCTTTTGCAGTTTGTCTTTCCTCACACAGAGAAATACACGATCACATCAGTTACACAAGCAGGCTTTTGCCAAACTCTGTTGCCTACTCGGCTGTGTGGTGCAGGAGCCTGGAACACTAACAGTACAGTACAGTATCTCAGAACTCCGGAAAAAATCCTACTAAAGCTACGTCCTGAAAATCACGGACATCCACTGGGAGAGAGATCCACAAATGTTAGTATGTAAGAGAAAAAATATTTACTGGATTTCCATGACAATCATCCAACACCAGCTCTGACAGATTGTCAATGTAGTTACAATGTCTGACTCGTGTTAAAGCAGACACTCCACTCTCATCTACATACTGGCAAGCTGGCGCATAGATATTAAAGAGAGTGGTACAAGGACAGCATCAGGACCGACCACAAAATGTGAAAGGGCATTGCACAAGCACACCTTTGCTGAGTAGAGAAGTTAATAGAGCAGCCACACTCCATGAAAATATTTCCAACAGGTCGCATGGGGCCAAGGGAGAGGCTTACAACAAAGAAGGCAGATCCATGTTCGATTACCATCACTATTACTGTACTGTCATTGCAGTAAAATCTGTTGTGCCAGGAGCAGAAAGGACCATAGTGGTAAGGTCATGTGAAACTACAGTATTTCGTGTGAGCAAGCTTCATTTGGTGGAACATATTCTACCATCATGATTAAGATCAAGGAAAGATCATGGTCACTGTTTGATCTGCTTTCGATGAAATTTAAATACTGAATAGACATTTGATTCTGCAGCTTTGAGCCTCCTTAGGGCCTGTACAAATGCTGCGTCTTTTGCACCCTTAAATCCATTGATGCAGATGCATGGAAAGTGCGCTCAAAAGCGAGAGCGATGCTATCGTGGCACACAAGCAATCCCAAGAGCCTATTTTTCAGAGTGCGACAATGGTGCCTGAGATAAACAAAGTACAACTTTTGGAATGCAGCATGTCATTCAATAAGGAATAACCAATCACAGCCGGCAGAAATCCTCCCTTTCTCGTGAATATCAGTCTAAAGGAAATATGAAGAAGTTGATCATTTTATTGCAGGGCTACCCAGAGCTTTTCTGTGCCACGGACAGTATTCTAGGCCTAATACACACTTAAAAACCAATTCCTGGAAAGTGATCAGCTCTGAAATCAGGGTTTCTGGTAAGTTGGCTATGACATGGTGTTGATTATGGTCGCTTAGCAACGTCAGGCACAACCTGCCTCTGCGCCATTGAAAGTTAGCACAGAGTAGGCACAGAAGTAGCATCAAGCACCTGACCTTGCCTTTTCCAGATGGCAGAGGACATGGCATTAGTCCCAGCCCCTAAGCTCCTTGTTTTGGTTCACTGTCTGGACTCAGACTGTGTGGTTGAGTCTCACGGTTCTCATGATCTCACACCTATGAGACTTAAGGGAGCGATCTCTGGCTAACAAGCTCAGATTGTGTATGTATTCAGTAAAACTGGATACCGCATTCCAAAATTACTCTCCATTCAGTCCCATTAAAAGATGTTCGCTGGGAGTACATGGCGAAAAACTATGGATTTTTAGGCTTCAGCAGGCTTCCATGTTTTTGGCTACATGCCGCACACTACTCCATGCCACAAATGTTTAGTGGAGACAATGTTTCGATCCCATTTTGGATCTTCATCTGGGTAAAATGACAGAATGCCCAAATGTTTTGGGTCCACAGAGCATGTGTGCAAGGGCACTTCTCAAACCGAGCCAGTCAGGAGCTTACTCGTTGAAGACTTCCTCTAGCTGAGCCAATCGCGTTGCAACAAGCTGCTAGTGGAGAAAGATGGCCATTTAAGGCCAGTGAACAAAAGAAATATATTGGTCAGGCTACCAGAAACATTACTTAAGATACCAACGTTGATTTGTGTCTGTAGATTAAGTAATTAAGCGTTTGCTAACGCATTAGCTACATAAAATCAACTAGCTGATAGTATTAACGGCTGTGTTTCGGCTGAGTTTTGTTTGAGTTTGCTGAACATTTCTGCCCCCTGGTGGACAATAATTGTAGCTTTAAATTTTTCTAATAGCAATACTGACATTCAGTCGGTGCCAAAATCAGCTGCCTTTCACACTCTCACCGTCCCTGCACAACATAAACATCCCATCTGTATTGGTATAAAATGTTGCAGATAAATATACGTAAATCGCTAATTAGTCAGTTACATATGTATACACTAATTATTTGCATATAAATATAATTTTAAAGAGACGCAGTTCCTCTAGCAGGACCATCAGACTCCTCTTTGATCGACTGCCAAATGTATATGTGTGGGGGGACAGGAGTGGGGTTGTGTGGGTATAGATTGATATAGATTGCAAATTTGCTTCCTCGCTCTGTATCTGCGTCTGCCAAATGCCTATGCCATTCAATATGGCTGGTCGCATCGCAGACTACTAGTGTTTCCACAGTGATGAAGCACACATTCATACAGCCCAGATGGCTTGGCAGATCTTTTTTTATTCTTCTTTTTTTTATGTGAGAAACATTTTTTTTCATGGCAGGAGACCCTGTCTGAGTGACTGAGGGTGCACTCCAGTAGAACCAACTGATAGGATCACGGAGCAAAGACAAACCCTGAAACCATGAAAGATCCTGGGCCATGCAGCCAGTCTGAGGTTTTGTTCCAACTCATCCATCACCGGTGTCACACTCAGCCGTACACGGCAACCTTGAAAGAGAGGGAGAGAAAGCTAGGCAGAGGGAGATAACTAGATAGATATAAAGAGAGAGAGGCTAGGTCTCAGCTGGACTCCCCTGAGGAGAGGCTGTGGCCTGGATGATTATACAGCTACAGATGATGTCAGTGGAGGATCCCTGCCTCAGAGAGAACACAAACACACTGCTCATATATTCATTGACACTATTTTGTGGAAGGGGTGCGATAGATTCCTAAATAATACATGAAAAAGGCCACAGTTGAATGTGTTTTGTGATAGGTCAGGGGGCATCTGCCTCTATCTGTATGTGCTAGCATCATTTTCAGGAATAAAACAATAAGCACGGTCATTTGCATCTTGTCCCCGGAGAACACAGGGACCACACACAAGATATAAATGTATGCAAAGGATGGATAAAATCAAAGGGCAACAGCTTGTGTTTAAAATTTTGCAGAAAACTCTCATAGATCATTCAGTTATTCTAAAAAACAATCAATGTGCAAATGCTGCAATTAAGCAACACTATCTACAAATCTTTTATCCATGCACAGTCCCTTGCCGTATTCTCAACTGGCCTGCCATTATTCCTGTTAGGTACCCAGCACTGAAAAACACCTGCCAGTCTGCTCAGCGACAGTGACAATAAACATTAGCTCGGGCTGTTTTTCCCGTTGTACCACAATAAAGGTCAGATGGACAAATTATGCAAATAAATAAAACTAATTGTCAAATGCAGTCATCCTCAGTCTCAGTCAGCCTTTAAAGAATTCCTCACGCACAAGGAAGAAAAAAAAAACATTCAGCAATTAAACACAAAGGAATCCATTTAAGGAAATGTAGCGACATCTACAGATTTATGCAAATGAGACTTCACATGCGCTCTGTACATTTGTTAACTTGCACTTGCCTGAGGCTGCAGACAGATCTGCTCCACACACATGAAAGGAGGGAAGAAGGGGGGGTGGGGGGGGTGGCAGGAGAGAGAGAGAGAGAGGGGAAGGGAGGAGAGAGTGCAGCCCACTGCTCAGCACTCAGCACACGGAGGAGCCTGGTGATGCCTGCTGCAGCCTCCCTCCTGCAGCTACAGTACAGCCGAGTGCTGGGAATCATTGATCTGTTCTTCCTCCTCATAGAACAATAGAGGAAGCACGGCTCCTTATTAACCACATGGGTCCAGAGCAAAGGGTGACTCCATGTCTAACAGTACATATCTAGCTGCACCAGTTTGATATTAACATTGTGTTGAAGCATAAAGAGCTGGAAATAACTGCCTGTGTTATTAGTGGCCAGTGTACAAGTGCAAATGACTTGAATGAGAATATTCTGGCAAGAACTTGTTGAGAGCTCGTCAACTCATTTGACTCCTGGCATAATGTGTGGTTTCTTTTTCTGTCTTCCACACCAAACAGCATTAGGCAGTGTTTTAATGAAACAGAGCTCCATGCCTAAATTGAAGTGTAATCTTTGAGACGACATTTCATCCACCATCTCAACCGTCTTTGTTTTTACAAGCAGTGATCAAAATACACCGAAGCAGACAAGCGCGAACGAACAAGCCCCACATTCAGACTAATGTTTTGATTTGCTGTAATTCAAGTCACACAGTGCGGAGGCATAATCAGGTACCCTCACCCTCATGTCAATCACAATGCTCGCCTAAATTATTCATGGCTCTATATTTTATTTATGACTATATTTTCCCATGCCACCTGAAAGTTCGCAAAAGCCGGTTTTGCTGGCAGAAACAGAGCTGCCAAAGCATTTCATAGAGACAGGGCTGCTTTCATCTCTCACACAGGCTGGGAAAGCTGTGGGATGTGGAGTTCATATTCTGCAGACAAGCCTTATCATTTATATATAGCCAGTATCATGTTGAGATCTTGAATCATTTTTTATATGCAAAACATTTGCACTGTTATCTGAGAAAATTCGCGAAGTAGGCCAGCTCTGCATGTGATTACAGTATATGGTGAATTAGAGAGATAGAAAAAAAGGAAGTGACACAAAACACTTCCTGAGAAAAATCAATGTGAGTTGTTATACAGGATACACACCTAATTTAAAGGGTGTTATTCAATGTGTTGCTGGTTCGGCTCCTAATTGAGACTGTAGGTGTGTGAAATAGGTTATATCATCAGGTTAATTTTCTCTTACAGATCATGGATATATCCTTGAAGAGCAGGTATGTTTCTGCCTTGCTCTGTAAAATGACAAATTGCTATATTACATTTTGTAACAGTAATTCAAATATACATGATAAAACACTTACAGTTCCATTTTTTAATTTCTACTTCTTGTTTAGAATTCTGAAAAATGACATTCTTTTAATTACAGTGCTGGTGCTTTTTTCTTTCTGATTGCTTTTTGAAAAATGATCACTGCTTTCTTTCTACATGGCTTTTTGATGACTAGATGAGCCTTTGAGAAATTAAATAATTAGACATTTGGTTAAACTGTGCTAAAATGAAAAAGACATGCAAACATCTGCACACATATCTCCATCCTGCAAAATGTATTACCTAAGCTTTGGTCACTCAGACCTTTGTCAGTCATGCCAAACTGTGTCAATACCTGCACAACAGTTTGCTTAACCTTTTTTGTACCTGTAAAAAAACATTAAAATGAACTTATCATTATTACTTAACATTAAATAGTCATGCCTAAAGAGACTAAGCATGAATTTAATTTAAAACTAAAGAAAAAAAAACATTATTTATTAAGAATTAAACTGTTGAAAATGCCACTTCATCAGGACTGTGTGGGTGTGGTTTAATCAGATTTAACTAACAGTGATCACCACTGACCCACTGTCATCAGATTCTGATTCAAATCCTGATTGGTGCATGAAAGTATGTGGCATCCAACTAAGCCCCGCCCACACACACACACACACACAAAAAACACAAACCAATGATGAATATCAGAGAAAAGACTAGAAATACAGAAATCTCTCAAGTGCAACAACCAAATCCATTTTAACTTTGGAATAAAATAATGTTTTTATGTAGAACCCCGTCACTCATAAGAAGATGATTGAGAAAAAGGGCTTTAAGTTTATCTTAAGAAAATGCCTCTTATCCAATCCAATCCGATTTTGAAATAAATACACTAAATACTTTATCTATTTTACTTACTTAATCAGGAAGTCTCTTAAGATTCATTATCTCAAAAGAGACCTGGTCAAAATGGTGCCTAAACAGCAGCATTAACACACATAAGCCCATGTAAAATTAATTTACATTTAGAACAACAGAACAGAACATGAGAAGCACTGAAAACCTCTCATAAAAACTTGATTTCTCATCCAACATGTTCTGAATGCTTGATATGAAGACAGATGAAGTTCATATTGTAAATTATTACAGGCCCAGGGTGCATACAGTGATATACATACAGCTGTGACTAAAACATGGACATAACTTCATCTCATCTTAAATTATTTGATCTTAAATTCATAATTTACTTCACCTGGTTTCCTTAGTTTGAACCTATTGCATCAATTTCTGTGTCAATGCTGCAGAATTATAAGTATCACTGAATAAGAATATGAATTGTGAATAACAAAATTGAAATATATAATCTTTACTAATTGTAGAATATTTGCAAAAAAAAACAGAATAATTACATAATCACTTCAGACGTTGATGTCTGTATACAGACACACACAGACACTTGTGTGGTTGCGCTCTGTGCACTGACAAATAAAACTCATTAAAGGCAGAGAAATATGTATTTTTTTTCTTTAATTAGCTGGCAACAGACAAAAGATTCCAAATAGGTGTCATGGCAACATCTCAAGAGAGCACAGTCCTGAACCGTGAAAGCTCAGAGCTCAGCCAGGAAGGAGCCAGAGACACAAAAAGAGTCACATCAAAAGCTACTAAATTGGAACCATGAACCCTGCTGAGACACACAAAGCTGCTCTGTAATCTAAAAGGTTGATATTAGTTCACACCGCAGTCCTATACCTCGCTGATGCTGTGATTTTAATTAGGTGTTTGGGACGAGGAATAAAACATGCACAGTGACAATTAATGAAAAACACATTGAATATGGAGATAGTGAGAGTGGCAATTGTTTTGAAAGAACATAAACTGTGTGTATCACACAGAATACCTCAAATGATCAAAAGGACATACAGCCTGTCCATAAAAATCAGAGAATGTTTTATACAATGTTTCTGCCTTTACTTGACTGTTAGCTTGTCGTCTCATCCTAATTAAGTGGAGAAATCTATTGAAAGATGTTTCATTTAAAGGTCCAGTGTGTAGGAGTTAGGGCAATCTATTGGCAGAAATGGTATATAATAATTAGAACTATGTTTTTATTAGTATATGATGACCTGAAATTAAGACCTGTGTTTGCGCTACCTTAGAATGAGCCATTTCTATCAACATAAGAAGCAGGTTCTTTTCCACTTAGTCCACCATGTTGTTTCTACAGTAGCCTAAGAAAAGTGAATGGCTCTGGATAGAGCCATTCACTTTTTTTTTTTGCTTTTTTGTGTCGTGTCTTGCTCCTGTTTAACTCAACACCTAGCTAAATTCTTAATTTTTTCCATTCTGTGGATGATTTTTTTAATTATAATTTTTCCATTCTGTGGATGATTTTTTTTAATTATAAGTAGACACCCTTAGAACAGAATTATTCAATCAGTCTGGTAAAGCATATATTCAACACTGTATTCATGAGTTCATGAGTGTTTTGTCACAATTTAATTAACCTGCTGCTTCAGAGGTGTTTAATGTTTAGTATGGCAGCCCAAATTTAGTCTGTCGACACTTAATATAGAAGTAAGCCAAAAAAAAACTTAAGATAATCAGGATGTTTTAATAGATGTTTCACTTAAATTCATATTTAAGGCCCAGCTGTGTAGGATTTAGTGGGATACACTGACAGAAATGGAATATTATCACCTTAAACTCTGAGTCATTGTGCTTAGTTTACTTTAGAATGAGCCATTAATATCTACATATAGAGCAGGTCCTCTTCCACAGAGTCCGCCATGTTGTTTCTACAGTAGCCCAGAATGGACAAATCGAACACTGGCTCAAGATTTTAACGTCAGCCACCCTAGTTCTCCTTCATGCTTGGCACACAGGAGAAGATTCAGTTATGCTACCTCACCACTAGATGCAACTAAATCCTACACACTGGACCTTTAAAACTACAGAAAATTAAATGTACCATGAGCACAAAATCTGCTCATTTTAGGAAAATATGTTAACTTTCTGAATGATATTTTTCCATCATCATAGGTTAAAAATAGATTTGAATAAAGTACTGCTTGTGAGCCGATATCTCACAACTATGAATGAGCTGTATCAACATATTATTTACATGTGTAATGAGTAATTCTCCTTTTTATGTTGTAATTTCTATGGTTTATTATTTTACATTTCATACATTGTGTTGTGGCCTGTTGGGTAGGGGAGGAGGGGATGGCAAAAATATTCCGTACACTATATTAAGGTTTTCTTCTGTGTATGTTGGGATACTTTTTGGTATGTAACTTGGAAAAAAAAAGAGAGAGAACTATATACACACTTATGTTGGGTAGAGGTGGGAATCACCACAGGATCCACGATACGAGTCATGATACAATAATATTGTGATTGTGATAAAATATATTGTAATTCATTATCTTTTCTGAACTTTTAATTATGTTCCTTTGTCAACCTCTGTTTTGTTTAATAAGATAAAGTTTTCAGTCTGTTCATTTCACTTCAGCCATTTTTTATAGCAGCGAAATGTATCTAGTGAACTGAAAAAGCAACTGATTATATAATTATAGTAGGCTACCTAAAGTTACATTTCTTATTTTTAATATTAATAATTTCTACAATAAAAAAAAAATCGATACTTGGCACTGTGTGTTACACAATATCGTGATACTTTGCTGTATCGATTTTTCCCTCACTTCTAATGTTTGTAAGATTCATCTCACTTGTCCTGTCCAGATGGTGAGATGTAAAGCAAGGTGTAAAACAACCCACTGGACTTACACCTCCAGCAGATTGTTTTCTTTTCATCTAAAGCACAATCCACAGTCTTCCCCACATCAATTAACAACCTGACCTTTAACCTCACTCAGTAAATCTGCCTGAACCTCCAGGTGGAGCTTAAAGCCACGACTTCTTGTTGTTCCCACGTAAAAGGAAACAAATTGATTTAGCTGTGCATGGGAACCTTTGCGTGCAGACAATTCACCCACACCAGCCTCCCGCAGAGAGACTCTCCTTAGTGCTGCTAAGCCATAACACCTTTCCTGTGAATCTTTAATAGACCACATTCACTGTTATCAAGCTTGAGCCATCTGTGCTACAGTATGTAATAGCAGCATGGCTGAATCACTTATTCAAATAAGCCAGCTTAATGATGCAGCTTTTCGCAAGTAAATACATCTACTTAATGTTTCAATGTCCTTTAACTCAGTGCCACATGTACTAATTAAATTCTGCTCCTCTGAGGACTGGGTGCTGATGGATTGGGGAGACAGATGGATTGAAGACGGGAAAATACACAGTCACAAGAAGAGAGGCCCCACGCGCATCGCCCAGCCCCCCCACCCCCTCCCCTCCCTCACCTTTCAGATCTCAATCACAAAGACGGAAATGGTTGTGTGATTGTGTGTGCACGGTCGCATGTTTGAGTGCATGGTTTCGCACAGGGATGGACTGTTAGTGCTGCCTTTTCCTTCTGACAAAAGAGGCTGGCGGGGGAACAATAAAGAAGGCATGGAAAGATAATGAAGCTGCCATATTCAAGACTAATATGAAGAAAAAACAGTTCACATAATTGTATCTTTTGATTATATTAATGTAAATGTATTAAAACCACATGGCTTCATAGGCAGCAGTAAAAGAAACACTCATCTATCAGTCTACCTTGGATATATGTCAAAGCCTGTGGTTTTCATATTTTCTGTAACACTGATGGTTGATTTGCTGAAAAAAATAAATAAATATCAAGCATATAATACAACACACTCTAGAAAGAATATGTCCTCTTTTCATCATTTTGATATCAGAGGCATCTCTCTAGTATAATCCAGTGAGAATAGCGCAGCTGTCTGTATTGACTAAACACTGTTGTCTGCATCAACATCACATCATATCTTGTTATCAGAGGGTCTTTTGTGGCAGCGTAGCAACAGTTGTGCGAGCTTTGAACGGCATCTATCTCGCAGGCATGAATTCAATATGTTAATGTGTTGTGAAGGCTGGCAGTATGATATTTCAGACAGCGAGAAGGAGATGTGTTCTTACCTTTAGCAAAATATATTACACTGCAGCCGCGATCCGCCTCTGTTCTGTAAAGAATAGAGAAGAGAAATATAAATATTTAGACTGCAGCCAGTGTGATAATAAGTGTCCGCTTAATTACTTCTAGAGTTGCAAGAGATTCTGTGCAAAAGGTGACTTTAAATCATGTTTTATGCTGTTTGTTGTACCAGCAAACACAAAGTGCCATAACAAGATAAACACAAAGAAACTATTTTGTAATGCACATGTTGTAGTGCTCATTCTGTGTCAGGGAAACTTTGCATTGATGTATAGATGATTGACAGTGCTTTATCTAAATCTCTTTGTGAGCCACTTATAGCTGGGGAGGTTGGAAAGGAGGGGGGGGGCATCCCGTGGGAGGCAGGAGGGGAACAGACTTTCTGCCTCCTCAGCCTGTTCTGCAGGAGGCTCTGCGGGGAACCAGACTCTCTTCTCCCTGCGGTCTGCATGAGAGGCTCTCAGCCAGTTGGCCATATACTAGTCAGCTGGCTCCTAGTAAAGTAGCCTGTATGACACACATGTGCGACCTCAAAAATGATACACAAAGGCACAGGAGCTCTTACATGCAGGATCCCTTTGGGCTCTGTGTCTATTTTGTGCAGCAGTGAACCTTTTGTGCTCAAAGTGTTTGAGCAATAAAATGGTCAATGGCTTGGATGGAACAAAGAAAATTTGGTCCTTCAGGTACTGGTATAATTCTTAATTTTGCTATGCATTAGTAGCCAAGCAGACAGATGCTCAGAAGAGTTTGACAATTGGACCATTGAGGGATGGGTCCCAACACACTGAAGCAACAACAGCAGGCAATCATATAACATGTCTAATTACTTTACGCACCAGAAAAATACGCATGAAACAAAGATAACATGCTTAAATTTCCCCCATCTAATCACTGTATGTGTTCAAATACAGGGCCTATTACCTGAGACTGCTCATACTCACCATTCATTTCGTTACTATCATCAGTACCCAGCCAGTCAATGACGCCCCTCTCTCAATGGACTTCACAATTTCTCGCTAAACCAGTTTTCCTCTGCGGAAATCCTCCACCGCTGTGAGATCATTCAAAACCGGTACCGGATTTCCCGAGTAGTGTTGGACTGACCGGCACAATTGTCGCATATAACAGTGCTTTAACAAGCACTCCTTCCGGCTGCTCGGGGAACAATGGTGCAGCATCGGACTGACAGCTCCACGGACAACGTGACTCAGTCTGTCCAATCATGGTTTTACAAACCAGGAATCAGCCGCAGAGCGCTGCCGCCTGCCCACTGTGGGCTTCAACGCACATCCCACTGTATCATCATGTGCGCCGACTGTTGCCAAAGAAGGTGGGCTTAACCATGACTTTAAATATATGGATTTATGGTGTTTCATAGGCAGCGATTAATGCATGTTAGTCCATGAAGATTCTGTGTCATTCGGGTGAAAGGCGAGGGCGGATTATGGGACAATGTGCCCCCTGGGCACAGATATGTTCATTACAGATGTGTGATTATCTGTGTGGTCATTTTGTGTCACTTTGTGGTTACAATGTGTTTTGTAGTTGTTTTGTGTCTATTTGGGATCATTTTGTGTCTCTTTGTGGTTGTTTTGCATCTCTTTGGGGTCATGTTGTGTCTTCTGTTGTTGTTTTGTGTCTCTTTGTGGTTGTTTGTGTCTTTGTGGGGTCATTTTGTGTCCTTGATGGTTGTTTTGTGTATCTTTAAAATAATTTTGTGTCACCGTGGGGTCATTTTGCATCTTTAGTGGTTGTTTTGTGACTCTCTGAGGTAATTTTGTGTCTCTGATGTGGTTGTTTTGGCTCCATTTGTAGTTATTTTGTGCTTCAGTAGGCTCATTTTGTGTCTTCTGTGGTCGTTTTGTGTCTCTTTGGGGTCGTTATGTGTCTTTTTGGTTGTTTTGTGGCTATCTGAGGTAATTTTGTGATTGTTTTGCCCCCATTTGTTGTTATTTTGTATCTCCTTGGGTTCATTTTGTGTCTTTTATAGTTGTTTTGTGTCTCTTTGGGGTCATTTGTCTATTTTTTGGTTGTTTTGAGTTACCTTTAGGTGATTTTTTGTCTCTTTGCTGTCATTTTGTGTCTTTTTGTAGTTGCTTTGAGTCTCTTCTGTGTCATTTTGTGTCTTTTATAGTTGTTTTGCATCTATTTGGGATCATTTTGTGTATTTTTTTGTTGTTTTGTGTCTCCCTGAGGTAATATTGTGACTCTAAGGGTTCATTTTGTGTCTCTTTGTGGTTGTTTTTTGTGTCTTTGGGGTCATTTGTCTATTTTTTGGTTGTTTTGAGTTACCTCTAGGTGATTTTGTGTCTCCTTGAGGTAATTTTGTGTCTCTTTGTG
This sequence comes from Cephalopholis sonnerati, assembly GCA_019142605.1. Classification (NCBI taxonomy): domain Eukaryota; kingdom Metazoa; phylum Chordata; class Actinopteri; order Perciformes; family Serranidae; genus Cephalopholis; species Cephalopholis sonnerati. The sequence continues at coordinate 21,739,641 of JAGQAX010000012.1, forward strand.
ATTGTTTTGCCCACATTTGTAGTTATTTTGTATCTCCTTAGATTCATTTTGTGTCTTTTATAGTTGTTTTGTGTGTCCTGCAGTCACTTGTCTATTTTTTGGTTGTTTTCAGTTACCTCTAGGTGGGGATCATTTTGTGTATTTTTTTTGTTTTGTGTAATATTGTGTCTCTTAAGGTTCATTTTGTGTCTCTTTGTGGTTGTTTTGTGTCTCCTTGGGGTCATTTTGTGTCTCTTAGGGGTTGTTTTGCCCCCATTTTTAGTTATTTTGTCGCTCTTTGCAGTTTCTTTGCATCTCTTTGTGGTCATTTTGAATCCCCTGTTAGTCAGTGCATGTTTATTTCAGTGACATTTTGCAGGTGAAAGTCAGGGGTCCTCTGAGACTTTTGGCCTCTGGGCCTGTTCCAAGTAGGTCCATTCAGTAATCCATCCATGGTGAAATTGTATCTAAAACTAAGTCACTGACCAGATTTGCCCTTTTTTTCTAGACTAAATAAGAAAATCCAGCTCACTTGACCTCTACACAGGCCTATTTTTTCTTATGTTGTAATATTTTTGTCTCTATGAGGTGATAAGTTATTTTAGAAGCTGAACTTTGCACCAGTGCTGCAACATTAGTAGCCTATAACGTCCCCCTTTAATGTATAGTATTACAGTGGTCTCTGCTATAGTTATGGTTTTCAAACAAGCCGCACATGGTAATGAAGCTGATGAAGAGGCTTATAAAAAGAAACAGCTGCCTTGGCAAACACCCATAGCACCACTATATCAAATTTAATTAGTCCCCACTGGGTTATGTGAGTTAGATCAGCCAAATGTAAAGGGTCTGTGCTAGGTTAGAGCACAATGCAGCAGGACAGCTTTGTTGTTTTTTTTGTAGTGGAAATAAAATATTAACCATCAAGTCCTCAGCACATGACTTCTCAGGGTCGACGGTTATAATAAATCAGTGAAGCACACCTGCCATCTTGTGGCCACTGGTTTAAACTACAGATGTTCTTCAGGCCCAAAATGATTTTTAAAAATCTCTTGTCATGTTCATTTCCAAACAGAGCCAACAGTGTGGGTGGGTATATGGCTGGTTCTGAGTCTGCCGAGATTAAGGGGAGAGGGAATTATACTCATCCCTCATGTTAAATGTGATTTATTTTAGTGTGCTCGTTAATTACTGGGCATGAAGGGGGGGAAGGTGAATGTTACATTTGGAAAATGTCAGAATTATAGCACCTTTATTTAGCCAGAGGAATTAAAGGAGGGCACATTTTCTCACCCAAAAAACCCAGGTGTTATTAGTAACATTAACAATAGCTCTGTTATATTCAAATGTCCCAGTAAGCCATGACAGTGTGACTGTGAGCCAGCATGCAAGATACCAGGAGCCTGAACGTGAAGCAGATAATAGAAATCATTCATTGTTCATTTATTTTTTAAACCCGTGCTTTTCCTGCTGTTGCGTGTTAAAATGTCTGTATCACATTGACACACATGTCTGGTTAACTTGATACTGATGTGGTTGAACAGGCATCAGGCTGCCTGTGCTTCTCACAGAGAACAGCAGATGACACTAAAGAGCACATTCTGGAAAACATTTCTGCAGTTCAAACAATTTCAGTCTAACCACAGTTACATATGTCTTAATACATAAAGATAATAGAAACATAGCACTGTGTCATCCATGCAGAGATACAACTGCACTCTGGAGCCTGTAATCACATTATGTTCAGGCAGAGAGGTGCTGTTTACATTACTAATTTCAAGCAGTACATTAAGTGTTTACACTAATAACAAGGTGGAGTTAAAGCACAACCTGGCCTCTATGTAAAGATCATGAAAACAGAGGTACCATCAGAACAATCAAAGTCTAGTAAATGGACACAATTCAATTGTTTGGGAGCATTGCTGTACTCTGTACTGACTGTTCAATCAGTGCATGTGATTGCCTGTTTCGTCTTTTTTCTTCTTGTCTAGTGTCTATTCACTTCTCATGTCAAATGAAAGAATTGTTCTAATAACCATAAATAATTGAAGAGGGCCTAGAAAATAAAGGGAGCTCAGAGGGACTACATACTTAAGAAGCTATTACAGAGCTACACCCAGGCAGCACAATTATTTCTGAAGCATTAGTCTCTATCGCATTACAGGGCAAAAAAATAAGTAAACACTGTCAGTAAATTGCATTCTGAGATTTGACAGTGCACCAACTGTTGTGACATTAAGTGTCTTCATTTCAAGATCCAGATGCATTTTAATGCTTTTTATACTCCCAAGTGCTACTTAATTTCAGCATGACATGTTTTGGCGTCCTCATTAGTGCTAATGAGAATTTGGTGTTCCCATGTGGCCTGTTAAGGTTGCACCTAGCACACGAGGAAAAAAAATAACTACTAATGAAAAATGTGTTTATACATCTCTCAGGGCAATTGCAGGAAAATTGTGTCATTCTGTGTTTCCAGTGCCGGAAGTGGCACATTTGGCACCCTAGGCAAGCTTCCCCTGGCAAGCCCCCCCACCCCCACCCCCCAAATACTTTTTATTTATGTATTTCTTATAAACAGGAGCCAATGAGAACCAACACAAATAAACAACATAGCTAACAAAAAAATGAAATAAATAGGTAGGGTGCATACTGATGAAGTGTGACACCTCATGATAATTTATCCTCTTCATTATTTTTATTTATGGTCCAAATGTCTTAGCCCCTCTTATGATACTATTCTAAACAGCTTCAGAGCTCTACTATACTCACTCATTCATTCATTTTCTGTAACCACTTATCCTGTTAGGGGTTGCCAGGTGTGCTGGAGCCTATCCCAGCTGACAGTGGGTGAGAGGTGCAGTACATCCTGGACAGGTCACCAGACTGTTGCAGGGCTGACACATAGAGACAGACAACCATTCACACTCACATGCACACCTACAGGCAATTTAGAGTCACCAATTAACCTGCATGTCTTTGGGTAGGTGGGAGGAAGCCAGAGTCTCTATGTGTCAGCCCTGCGATAGTCGAGCGACCTGTCCAGGGTGTACCCTGCCTCTCGTCCAATGTCAGCTGGGATAGGCTCCAGCCCCCCCGCGACCTTTAAGAGGACAAGCAGTTATGAAAATTGATGGAGGGATGGATGTCTTAGCTCTTCTCATAATACTATTCTACATAGCTTCAGAGCTCTACTATATTATACAGGAGAAAAAGCAGGACAGAATGGATGACTTCTCAAACACAGTGACCCAAAACCACATTTTGTTCCATTGAGAGTGTTGTAACACTGTCTAACAGCCTGGTATGTGAACTGTACAGAGGCAGATCAGAAAAATCTCCAGCGGGTGATAAGAACCTCAGAAAAGATCATTGGACTCACACTGCCCTCTCTGGAGGACATCTTCAGGACATCCTCAAAGATGCGACCCACCCCTGTCATAACCTATTCTCTCTGTTACCCTCTAGGGGGCACTACAGAGGCCAGCTTTTATCCAAGCGCCATCACTGAACTGAACAGGATCAAACACTGCCCCAACATTGTGTCGTGAACTATAGTGAGAATCAAACATGCAATGATGGGTCAACTTGTGCAATACTGCTTTTAATGTTATTTTTTTAAATATATTTATTGATTTGGGATGATTGTGTACGTGTATATGTTCTGTATTTATTACTGACAGTTTTCTATTTTTTATATTTCAGGCATGGCACAGCAAATTGCATTGTACTCCTTGTGTAATGACAATAAAGTCTATTCTATTCTATTTTACCTGGGGCTACTGTTAAAGTGGGACACCTTTGTTGGCAACCTGTGGCACTTTAAACACATTGTTATTTAAATGTAGGCCTAGTGAATATTTAAGTGTGGGCCTAATGAATACACAATAATAATATAAACAATAATGAACATCACTTTTTTTAAGGAGGGTTGCAGGTACAACAGATTTACCCTCTTACCACCCCTCGCTCGCCCCCTCAGAGTATTTTATAACGGACTTAATTTATTTCATATGAATTTTCATTTAAAAAGACGAACCTTTTGGAATATCTCTTCTTATAATTAATCCACAGTCTAAATTTGACTTCTGCTTTTTGTACAGTGGGTTAGTCTACACATCAATACAGCTAGTGCTAGTGAAGTGAGGCCATTCTCCTCACCACATATCTCATGGAACGAGCAATACACATGATGCTATTTGCAGTCTTCTTGGGATCATTCTCATCACCATCTGGCTTTGCAAAAAGTGCAAATGTCCCGGTTACCTAAGCTTTACCCTCCATCTTCCATGTTTTTTGTTCTTTCTTTTCTTTCTTACCAGGAAGTGATGTCATAGCCACAGAACCTGTATACTTTAATCAAATACTTGATAATGATGAGCTCAGTGTTGCTTAACTGTCCCACTTTACAAGTGTTCACCTCATGTGCAAATTGCCAAATTTCTTCTTTTGTTTTTGAACTGCAACCCCAGAAAGCTTTTGTCTTTAAACTTCCTGTTACTCGTATACCCTCCACATACACTCCACTCCAACATTTCCCTTATGTTTGATTTTTTTGAACATCAAAAAGAAAAGGGGAGGGGGGGCAATTTGACGCCGCCTATGTTGCCTATAGGAAGAGTCACCACTTAAAGTTTCCCTCTTGTGTTATTGAGAAGTCAGGGTTTGCTGTGGAGCAAAGTGGTCAGTCTTCCCCTGTCAGTGTAACCTGATGGCTGTGAATGCATAAAGGCCCAGGCTACACGTGACACCCTTTTCTGGCCTTTCTAAATTATGCATTCCTCTCAGGTTAACAGCAGCTATCCGGTGTCCATTCAGCACATCTCAGTGGACAAATCTAACATGAATATTTTTTCTTTTTTTTTCTTTTCCAGCAGCCACAAGAAGCTTTTTGAACCATTTTCAGAAAAAGGTGAGCTTCTATGTGTCAGATCAGGTTAATTATTTACTTAACATCTATGTTGAGTTGTGTTGTGTTGTGTGAACATGTGTGTGTTTGCTGGGGTGTTAATCTGTGAGTGAAAGGCCTCTGCCGCACATGGTACCAGAATCACTGAGCATGTCTCTCTTTAGGGAGCTGTAGAGAGCTTTTGTGCACAGCTTGTCAATTCTTTGCCGCTGATAGAGGCCCCTCAGGCTGCAAAGAAAGTGGAACCCTGTCGAGTGTAGTGACCTGTGTCCCCTCCCTCCTGTAGTCAGAGTACCGGGTGATACAATTGCACCACAATGGAAATTCAATCAAGAGATGGACCGCGCTGAGCAGCAACCACTCTCCTGTCCCACTCCCGCTGGCCTGCTAATCGATCAATTAATCAAAAGAGGAGCTTTAAACACATCTTCAGTATTCCAGGGTGCTCTGGGGGAGAAGATCATCAACTTCACTTTCACCAACTGTAAGTACGGTTATTGTCATTGCATGTCAGGTCATTTTATGGGAAGTGTATAATGGTTGTCACCGGCAGTCAAAGCTTTATATAGTGACACATAACCAATACCATGCACTTTATCAGCGATGACTGTGTCAAGTGAAGAGTGCCATGTTGTTTATTGGTGGGTTTGCTGTTCAGGCATCACTGACAGCATTCATGAGAAGTATGACAGACTATGCTTCGTCACAGTATGTCGGTCCTACGCTGTAGAGATGGGACAATATAAGATTTTATCACCGATCATGATGAAACACCCACACTGAGTTGATTGTGGTGAATTTCATTATTGAGTTAATCATGAATATCATGTCCAGCAGCTGGTCATTAAGACTGCTGGGCAACGGACAGTAAAAGAGACTCTGCAAAAACAGGCTGCATATGCACCAACCTCAAAAAATGCTTAGATCTTAATGAGTCGTTGGCATATTTCATATTGAAAGATATGAAGCCATTTTAAGGAGTTGAAAAGCCTGGCTTTTTAAGATTGTTTTCATTAAAAGGACGTTCACTAAAAAGGCATGAAAAGAGATGTAGATGTAGATTTTGGGGGGAATGCAGGGTCTAATACCCCTCAATATTTAAACAAATGCATTTGTCACCCCCCCAGTAAAAACATAAAAGTAACAGATAACTTTTATTTGAGCAAAATGTTTGACATTTACACCATAAATTGAATTCAGAAAAGGTGCAAATTGATGCATAAAAGTTCACCAAAATGCAGGAAATTAGTGTTTGATGTGCAAAAGGATCAGAGTTTTAAGAATATTTTGCTGACTATCTGGATAATATCATAAATCGCAATTACTTGGGGGCAAGGATAACTCTGACATGACATTTTCATATCATCTCATGCCTATTACACTGTATCAATTTCAGATAAATCCACCTGTGGCAGCTAAAATAAGCTGTCCAAATGGTGATTTAGTGACAGATGGATGTGGGAAGCCATAAGGCAACAAAATGCATTATCAGCTCAAAGGAATCAGCTAAAAGGCAACACAGAGAGAAGCGTGTTCAGTTTTAATCTGCTAGTCTGTTACTGAAAGACACGTTGATGTTTCCACTGTATATATGTAAAGGCTTTCGCTTGTCATTTCCTCATGAATATTTACCTCCCATGTTTTTGCTGCCACTAGCACTTCACCGCAGAGAGTCACTCATTATGAAGTCACATAGCTGTGGAGACCACTCCACTTTAATGGGAGAGTATAAATAAAAAGGTAAACTGCGGGACTCACTTGCTGCTCTCAACCATTCGGAGGAAGCATCCATCACCATGGATACTGATGGATGGCTTGCTTAATCATCAGTTAACCTGCATTATGTACAGTTTGCCAGTGAATGTCTTCCAAACAAGCATGTGTAACACAATCATGTGCTGGAAAATAAACGGTGCATTCTCCTTTCAAAGCTGCATTAGTCAGTTTTTTTACTTTAATGTTTGTTCAAATGACTGTGGGTGATGTGAAGGGGTTGCTCATAGTGATGAACCCTCCTTAAAGTTTCACCCTTTAACTGCCCTTAGCACTGCAGAATGTCCTAGCATCTTTCAGCTCCTTGTTTTGATTTTACGGTCCACAGTTTTACCGTTTACTTCCTCTCACCACTTTCATGAATTCTGTTCCCAGCTGCAGCTTTGATAAAACCTCTTGACATTGCCTGCCAAGGATCAGACTGCAGACAGGCAAAGTTAGTGTCTTGCTGGTGAATGTAGTGCAGAATTTGGCAGCTTAGGAGCCAAACATTGTCCTCAGGTGTTTGTGGAAAACAAAATAAAACTATAAGGGAAGTGAATATTAGGCTTACATTTGTCAGATGGCCAGAAACACACATTCAAATGAAGGCTGGTGTTTCTTCCATGTTTACTGGATACAGTATGTAAATACGCCAGGGGTGTCAAACTCATTTTACTTCATGGGCAGCAAACATCCCAAGTTGATCTTAAGTGGGGCGGACCAGTTAAACCACTGCATATTGTATAGTGTGTATATCACTGACTTGTATGTTATGAGTTGTATTTTTTTATCAGTGTTTAATTGCCAACCCTCTTATAGCCTTTTGTGTGTCTGCTTTTACGCAGCCTTTATGTTGTTATGTGTGTGTTTTTTATGGGATGCACTATGGTGAATGCATGTTTGTGTGTATGTTGTTTAAGTTTTTTAAGTTTTTGTATTCATATAATAACCTCTAAATAACAATGCCTCCAAATTTTTACCTTTATTTTAGTGTAAAGATTTACATTTTGATAATGTTCAGGCATTAACCAAACGGATGATGAACAGCCTGAGATGTCTCAAGAAAAACAGGTGCAATTTGAACAATGTGTCTCATCTTTTCCACGCTCAGTCAGTCTACTACTCACTGTCATTGTGCATTTGTCCCATACATTTCCACTCCTGTGTGGCAATGCTGGTATCATCATACCAAACAAAAGTAGAAGCTATTGAGAAATTAGGTTTAGTTTTCAGCTGCCTTACAAACCATTTACAAATCCAAAGTTTGCCACAGTGTTCCAGCAAAGTTGTTTTAAGATAGAAATCTGACACAGATTCTTTTGCACTGAAGCTGCTGATCGATAAAATTTTCCACAGTGTTCAGTATCTTTAAACGTGACCACAAGTTTGTTATGTTATTTCAGAGAACTATATTCTGGTCAGGGTCGAAAAGCCTCTGAAGCTGCATTTTACATGAAGTAGGCTACTCACTGTTTAATGTGCTCCTAAAGTCTGGCACCTCTTAGCCTTCACATGTGCATCAATATTTAGTGTGCAAAGTCATCCAGTGGGCTGCATTGGACCCTTTAGCAGGCAGGTTCTGGCCCCCAGGCCGTATGTTTGACAGCACTGAAATATCAGTGCTTATGGCTTTTTCCCACTGCCTCCAGTGGCCAAAAAACTATTAATGCTGCTTTAACTGTTCTGATTTTGTCTAAATTCACCTTAAAAAAGTAGCCAGCTGTTACAGCTGTAATATTTTTGTGAAGTTTCTTTATTTTCCAGCGATCTGATGATTAGTGTTCAGGTAGTTAGAGTGTGTTAAGTCAGCGCTGATTCAGAATCCACTCCCTACCGAAGCATTAGTACGCTGAATGTGCCACTTCTAGCGTGATTTTGTAAAGAATTAGTAACTTCTCATTGGATGCTTTTGTTCTCAGTAATTTCACAATGTGAGAAGAACAATGGGCAGAATCAGTCCAACATGTTCGAGTTTAATAGAGTAAGACAATCTGGCAGAAGGCATGATTAGCAGTGTGTGTGTGCAAGCCCATCATGTCATGTTTCAGCACTGTGAACCGCTGATGTATTTGAATGACAGGGTATCCATGACAACTGTAATAAATGAATGTGTGCACAGTAGTAAATTCTCATTTAGTTTGAAAGACATCAGCATGTATGTCAAATGGACCATGCAGCGTATTAGCTTCCTGGACTGACATTTTTCAGATCTCTCCATCTCAGAGAATGCTGCCAGAATTTTTTCTTTTTTTTTTTACATAAATAATGAAATCAGAAGTACTGGATGAACATTACACTCTGTGGGGCTTAGGAGCAGTGAATTACTGTTTCAGCAGGCTGGCTGGCTTTATGCATATGGCTTATTTGCATTCGATTGTCGGAGCAACAGGCTTGAGAAATTACAGTTGATATATGTACAGACCTTCCAGTCCTGCAATAGAAAACATTTTCTAGTTTGCCTAAAACCTGCAACTTAATGTGCGGTCGATGTTGTGTTGTGCGATCAATATCAACCAAAGGGTGTTTATGTTCACAGCAATAGAATAACTGGCTCAGTGATTATCACTTCACAGCAGGCATACTTCCTGCCTCTCTATTGTTCTTGTTATACACTTACAAAGCCATTGTGTCTTTCTCTTTAGTAAAAGGTATGTAGGAGGAGGATTCAACCTCCCATCACCCTGAAAAGAATTAACCTGGCAGAGGAAATTAATGAATCTTTTGTGTTTCATTGTATACCATGTACACTTAACTAATGTTGTAGTAACTCTATTTGTCCACAAGATGGCTGGAAGGTACATACAGAAATCATGAGGGGACTCTGCCTTGGCTTGACAAGGATATTATGGTGACTGGCTTCTTACAGTTTCTCCAAGCAAAACAGAATGTATTATACATCTACTACTATTGTACTACACTGGAATATAAAAACTGCTTGTTAATACTTGAAATTCTGCTCAAATCTTCACTGCTATTGTTTAGGTTTTTTATTTATGTAGCCTTTATTTAACCAGGTCTGTCCCTTTGAGTATTAAGATCTCTTTTACAAGGGAGACCTGGCCAGGAATAGCAGCAACACATTTTCAACAAGTAACATAAAAGCACATATATTTAAGTTACAATTAAAATGATCAGATAAAACATTTGCACACAGGACAGCCTGGACTCTGCAGATTTCACCATTGTTTCAAACCCACTCAGGGCTACTTTGTTCTGAAGCTGAAAGGTTCAGTGTATATGATTTACAGCCAAAATACATGGGGTGCAACCACAGACTGTATGAATAATGGATGTAGCTATCATGACGTCACCCATTGATTGGCGCCATCTTGTTTTTTTAAGCCAGAAGTTATCATATTTGGATGAGAGGCTGGAGCTATGGAGGAGCGAGGGGTGGATCTGACTCACAGACTATGGCGCACCTTGCAAACAATCTACTACTCCAGCAGGCCCCACCCTTAAATATGCGTAACTTTGGACCTTAATGAAATGTTAACAGGTGAGTTAAAAAAAAATCATCCCCAGAACAGTAAAATGTTGAAATTATCCATAGAGACCTAAACCTTTTTGTACCAGGCTTTAAAAATGTTTATTTCTGCTGTAAAGTTGGCCATTTTAACATGGGAGTCTGTGGATATAAACTCTTTTGCGCCAGCCTCTAGTGGCCATTTGATGAACTGCAGTTTTTGGCACTTTCGCATTTTGGCTTTATTTTTCAGCCTCAGAGATTGCCATTTGGTATGTACATGATGGGTCACAGTAAGCAGGGTTTTTACAGAGACTCCATCTTTGTAGCATGTGGTTGCTTTGCTGCAAGCTTACAGTGTGCATATTGAGTTTTGAGTGATAATGCAGTTGGTTCTGCAGGGTTTGGAAGCGTATAGACAATATTAACTGGTACTGAATTAATTAACTGGATCGTTTAACAACAGGATGCTCTGATTTTATTGATTATTTTAATGTGAAATGTAAAAACACCCACAAGTCTCCTCTGCTGTGTTGCATTGCCTCAGGTACAATGGGGTATTCATTTTAATCACTTTCAACAGATTGTGGGCATTTCTTTACACAGTATTTATGTCAGTTGTACCTGTTGGAGGGCGGTGGAGTCGCATGTAGAGAAATAAAAATAGACCAGCTGTGTAAAAAATAGAAAAGAGATGCACAAAGCTCACAAAGGTAGCCATGGCATCAGTGGTCAGTGTAGTAGCTTCAGTCGATTATAACGGAGGTGCTCTGCTGCTGCGACAGACGTGTGCCACATCCACGTCCCATGTATTGCAACATTTCGGGGGATATATTGGCAGAACTGGAATATAATATTCATAACTATGTTTTCATTGGTGTATAATTACCTATATTTTCTAGAGGTGAGCTATTTATATCTACACACGGAGCAGGGCCTCCTCCACAGAGTCTGACATGTTGGTTCTACAGTAGCACAGAACACACAAATCAAACACTGGCTCAGTATGAGGCCATTCACGTTTTTCCATTGGCCACCGTAGTTCTCCCACACACTTGGCAGATTAGAGAAGTGTCAGTTGGTTGAAATCTGCAACCTCACCACTAGATGCCACTAAAGGCTACATACCAGGGGCTATATTCACAAAGTTTCCTAGTTGTTCCTAGTGGCAAAATTCTAAGAAAAATCTTACAATTTCCCCTTTCAAGTTAAGACTAGGTCCTTGTAAAGATAAAAGTTAATCATAGACCTTAGCATCTTAGACCTTAAAATAGCTCCTACGGTGAAAAACTGTTAGGAGTGAGAGGAGGAATTTTAAGAGGCTTAGGAGTTTCTTAATTGGAAGAGAAAATGATGGAAACACAAAGAAGGCGGATAAAATATTCTCCCAATGCTTAATGAGTAAATGAAATGCTACAGATTAGATCATGCAGGGATAATATGTATGGCTGAAGTCATGAGGGATATGCACACATTTACCACCTAATACTATAACACCAGAAATAAAATGATCACAACACTAAGATATTTGGAAAACTGGAAAAATGTAACAGTTCAGCAGTGATAACTTGGGTCTGTCTTAATCTTCCATCAGCAGAGTGATCACACTAATAGTGACAACACTTTAACAGTCAGCAGTTCATTTCATTTCCACTGGGTGTCCACACATTGCAGGCTCACAAAACAGTTGTGTTATTAACACCCAATCACATTTGTTAAAAGAATGTGTCATGCCTAGCAACAGGGTCAACCACATCTCCTCACTAAGGTAGAAGTTTCTGTCCCTTCCTTGCTTGGAGTGGCTCTGAGAACTTTCCTAAATAACTCCTAAGCTGGGACTCCTGTGTAAATTTTAGGCTAAGTTTGGAGCTCTCTGAAAGTGTTCCCAGGAAGTGTGTGAATATGGCCCCAGACCTCTAAGATCAGTCTGTAGATTGTTCTATGCAGTAGATTTCAAAAACCTAAAAGCTTCCCAAAAAGTCCCACGAACAGAAATGACAATTTCCATAATTCAATTTTAAAAGAGGAGATAAGTAGGTAGCAATTTGTCAAATTCTAATGAGCTACCTTTGCTCGTCTTACTGAATGACAATGGTTTGATCACTTTTTAAGTATCATTTAGCAACGTGCCTGCTGCAGGGGCTCCTCGTACGCTGTGTGGCCCCACTGCGCACCACAGATGAATGAAAAAATTAATGACTGAAATGTATCAAATCCAAATAAACATGTTGTGCCTCTAAAAACACATGAATAAAATATTCATTATGTTTCCCTTGCCCTCTGTATTAATCTCTCGTAAGTCAAGACCATTGCAATGGCGATAGGTTTCATCTCAAGCTGATGTGACTTGTGATTTAATACGCTTACACCGCAAGACACTCTCACTGCAGCAAAGATTAATTAAGCATGATACATTTTGCATAATGGGCACTTGTGTTTAGTAAACAGCTTCAGTTAACATAAATCACTATGGGCAGTCTTGTAATTGATGTTGGGATAAAAATCTGTCTTGTGGGTATCTTTGAGTTTGCCCCAACCACTGCAGAGCAGAACCAAAGGCTCTCCACAGTCTACTGGGTGCAACTATTCCACCTTCATGCCATTATGTCTCTGTTGTAGCAGTTTAATGCTACACTAAATTAGAGTGTCTCATGGCTGCCCTATTAATTAATGTGAGCCAAAGTGTTGTATATCAGTTGTAATGATTTTCATGATGAAATTCAGCCGTATACCTATGGACCTCAAGTTTACCGCAGTTTAATAAAGTGTGCATAGTCTCATGATGATGGCCTATTTAATTTAATGTTGTACTTAATTTAGTGCTTGGAGCTGTTTGGAGTTTGGTTCTTTTGGAGTGCTTTGTTTTTTATGTACGTCTCAAATGTGATATGAGCTTTCTAGCATGACCACAGGACAATGTCTACGTCAAAACAAATGGCCATGATAGCATACAGTGTCCTCTAAAATCAGTATGGTTGTAATAATACACTGTCTCCATTATTATGGAATCATATTGTATCATATCTTTCAATACAAGGCACTTGTACTGTATTAAGCAGTTCACCACACATATGGGTAAAAATCACAGCCATGATTGTTGACCGGAGATGACATCAGCTTTTTTTGTAGGATTTTTTTTGGCATTTATTGGTGAGGTTGCAGATTGCAACCCGCTGAAACTTCTCCCACGTGTCAAGCATATAGAACTACGTGTGGCAAATGTGAAAATGCAAATGGCCCTATCTAGAGTCATGGCAGACTCCATGGAAGAGGACCCGCTCCCTATGCAGATTTGAACAGCTCACTCTACAGTAACAAAAACACAACAAATCATGGTTTCAGGGACGACCTCTAGCACACCGGATAGAGTGCTTACCCCATACAGGCTGAGTCCTTGAAGTGGCCCTTTGCTGCATGTCATCCATCTTCTCTGTCCCCCCTTGCCAGTCATTCTTGAGCTGTCCATAATAAAGGCAAAAAAAAGAAAACAATTCTTGGTTTCAGGTGATAATAAAAAAACATAGGTGTGAATATTTTATTCCATTTCTGCCAATATATCGCCCTAAATCATACATACTGGACCTTTAACAGGGCAATCTAGACATTCCTAATTCTTAAAGTCCCCATCTTCCTGACCACTTTGAAGTACAGATATAGTCCCCTATTAATGTTAACCTTTTTACTAAAATTGCCTCTAGACAGTTATTTTATAACTGTTGATGTTTAATGTATAAAAATGAACTTCAATTTAAATGCCAGGCATCTATTATTTTCTGTATTGAAAATGTTATGACAGAAAAAGTATGAATTTTGTGAATCATAGATATTTGCCAAAGGAATGTACCATTTATCTGGAAATTTTATTTCCAATACTTTTTTTTGTACTTTGACAAATTTGCACATTTTTTTATTATATCTGGTTGGAAAATCCCATTATCAATTTTTTTTATGTACCTGTTCAAATCAATCAACATTAGCAAAGTATAGTTCAGAGTTGGACGACTAAAATTTACAGATTTTCGATACAGAGCTTGTAAGACTTCGTCTGGAGGAGAAAAATGACTCCTCTCTATGTCTCTATATGTTTTAAATTATACCACATTCAGAGCGTTGATTTAGAAGGTGAATATTTCCTATGTAAAGATATGGCATCCTGAGCAGAGTAGAAAGTCGTGCTCCCTTTGAATGTGTTGTAATCTGAGCCTCTTTGTTCTTTGTTGTGGTGGACAGTCCAACAGTGTGTGCATGTTAGTGTGAGTCCCTGTGTGTGTACCCAACTGGCTAGCTAATCCCCACTGCTCTGCATGCACTCATTCAATGGTTGTTGGCATTGTTCTGGAAGCATGCAGGGCACCAACCCCGCAATTCTCCTCTGGTTAATATTGCAAGCTCTGCCAGATACCTTCATGCTGAGAGCATGTTGTAGCTACTGTAGAGCATGGAGCACAAATCAGCCCCATGAACCATAACAGTATAGTTAACACATCATAATCACACAGCCACTTTTAAAGAGGCATAGGAAAGTCTGTGGGAGAGCTTGTGGAAATCTTATCACAAAGATAGATACTCAGATAACAGCATCACCACTCTGTAGCCATTTTACTGCCCACTATAAAGCCACTTGGAGACTTACTGCTGAGAAAATCAGTACTCATAGGTTTGTAGTGTCCAAGACTTTTGTGTCTTCAGTATAAGAATGGCTCAGCATACCAAGTCAGAGCATGACTAAGAAAGTAAGCTTCAGCTGAATATACAGACTAAGCAAACGAGGTCGAGCTGCTTGGCCTTGCAGCAGCCTGTAGCAGAGAAATGACCAGAATGTAATGGAACAATGGTGTGTAAATAGATTTTTGATTGATGAGTGTCAAAGGAGTTGACAAGTGCAAAAAGGAAGATGAATAGAGCTCAGCGCCCGACGGAGAAGGCCAACTTTGTCATCTCTGATCTTGATAACGTGAGGAGACAACAGATGATTTTTTAAAATGTTGTTGCAGATTTAATAGTGAGTGTTTATGTCATGCAGTAGTTATTCTTAAAAACATCAAAAATATGGTTTTGATTTTTAAAGTAGAAAGTAAAAGCTACTCTTTTCCAGTGCCTTTCACATGACATAGCAATAGATCTACTGTATCCTTATCCGGCCTCATAGAGATATGGTCAACTCTGTCGTCAGGATGCATTTGAAGATACTGAACATTTTATTGACAGTAATGTAGGTCACCCTTGAGTCATGGCACTCAGTCTTTTGTCACTTGAGACAGTTATTTTTAGGTTCTTTTTGAGTTTCCGTCGTGGCTTTTGGTGCCGAGATTGGGTGTCAGGCACGACTATGTCATAGGACAAGCAGGGGCTAAATATACGCCCTGTTGCTATGAATGTTGCTGATGTGTGTTTTTTGCAAATTGATTGTGTCATTGTCTCAGCAGCTTATTTCACACATACTGTATGTGCAAGGCATCTGAAAATTTACAAGTGAATTGAGTGGATTGACCGCTCCGTGTTAACATTTATACTATTTATTTATTGTCAGGCGGGATCTATAAAGTGCCGCTATCTTTCTCTTCTTTCCTTTAACTTGTTAGTCACACTGAGCCTCACATTTTGAGCAACAAAGTCCTGATCAGGGTAAAAGATTTGGGTGATTATTTTACAGAAAACTGACACCCTAATTGACGGGCAGTGATGGGTGGAGGCAGTTAGGAGCCATGTACAGTATCTGCCACACAGTCCTACATGATGATCATAGGAAACACATACCTGCCATTCCATTTTAATGATGTTCCTTCTCTGCAAGAATGACCCAGATTCAAGGAAGCTGTAATATTTGTTTCTACAGATTTTTTTTTTCTCGATAGAAGTTAAGTTGATCAGATGGTGGTGCGATGTGTGGAGCAGAACAGCACATGAAAAACATCCATTCCTAGGGTCAGTGTAATATTTTTATTTGAATATTTCTAAAGAATAATCCCTCAAAGAAATCAGGTCACTTAATTTTTAATGCTTGATAATCTTCATTTTGATATCGTAGATGTAATTAAGGTGAGGACTGGTTTGTACTTCTCTTAGTTCTGCATCTTTTGTTTGCTGTGATGAGGTGTTAATTTTTGCTGTACCTCTGGATGAATAAAAGCAGCATTTACTTTCTTTTACTGTTTAAAGATTACTGAAAAAATCAATGTCATAGGAAAAGTAAAGGAGGTTAACACTACCAGTGGGTCTTGAAGTGTTGAAGGTTTTCTTTGCTTATGGATAGAGGTCATTGCATTGCGATCCCATCGCCCCGATTCAGCAAACATGTTGAAATATTTAAAATGCCTCGATGCATTGCAGTCACATGTTAACCTTTAGCTGCGAGGGGGGGAGGGCCGTTCTTTCAAAT
Source organism: Cephalopholis sonnerati (assembly GCA_019142605.1). Taxonomy (NCBI): domain Eukaryota; kingdom Metazoa; phylum Chordata; class Actinopteri; order Perciformes; family Serranidae; genus Cephalopholis; species Cephalopholis sonnerati. Next base: position 21,756,123 of record JAGQAX010000012.1, read on the forward strand.
AAACTATCACTTCAAGGCTAATGTATTGTATGTGTGTGTGGGTGTGTGAGGTTTTTCTCTTCTTATTCATCTTACATGTTAATTGAAATTTGACACATGATCAAGGTTTTATAAACTTGAAAGAAGTGACCTTTTCAGTAATATTTGGTTGCCATGGCAAATCTCTGGTATTCAGAGCTGATCTGTGAGAAACGAATCAATGTGAAGGAACTTCACACCAAAGCAAGTCTTCAACAAAGTGAAATATCATGACTGAATATATAATGTTCATAATATGTGTTAATTATTCATTTGAATGTAAATTAATTCAATGTCTAATTGACAGATTTTTTTTTTCTTTTTCTTCAACTGGGAATTCAATCCATGTTCTGAGGCACAGCGTGAATGAGAAACTATCACAGTAGTACTCTGAGAATAAATAAGTAAGACTCTGGTGAAATCTAAGGGCAGAACACAGACTATAATTTGCAGTCATGTCATGCTGACTAATCTCATAACTACAGATCTGAAAAAATCTTTGCAAAGGACTGAAGATCTCTTGATGTTAGCGCAGGACTTTGCCCTTGCCGTGCAACTGAGTGATTCTTTTTATCTGTATTCAGCAGTGTGCTACTCCGTTAATGGATATTTTTTCTCCAAAGTTAGTGTCGTATTGATTGGCAGTCACCCAAAAGGCCCAGCAGTGAACCTGCTGCGCTGGTCAGGGAGTCCCCAAAGTAAATCTTGAACTGTTGCAGAACCACAGTGAGTGCAGTTTTGCATGTGTGTGTGTTTGTTGCAGTGTACTCAACCAACTCAAAGCTTTCCCCGTGCTGTCTGTTCCTCACTCCAGTCATGAGGAAAGATCAACCACAGCGTTATTAGCATACGTCAATTCACCATCACAAACACCTATGGATGCACGAACACACAAACAAAAACGATGTGTGGTGGGCAGACGCAGGCCCCACCCCACTGAGCGTCTGAAACAAAGTGCTGCCTGCTTTTTGTTCTCAGTGGTGGGAGCTCTGAAAGCTGGCTGGAGGCTTAAAAGCACAAAGTACCTGCTTGTGTGTATGTGTGGGTAGGCAGTGCCAGGAAGAATTGATTATTTGCTCCAGAGGACACTTGCCTCTGTGCATCAAAGACCCCAGTCTAATATAAAGTGTCTGTTTATTTTACAGACATTCCACTGTTTTCGCTCTGTTTTTTAATGAATTTGCGAATCTCTGTGGTGTCATGAGAAACAGTGAATGTTTTTGACAGACTGACTAACACAGCAGCATTTGGAGTGTGTGAAATCTGCCTTATGGAGTTTGATGTGCTAGTTAAATGTGTATTTTTTTCCTTAGCAGTGGTACAGTACAGCCATGCATTCTCTACATTCCTCCTTAATTGGCAATTTGGATTATGGTCTTGAATAAACAAAGAGAACGGTCAAATTGTATATATCTCATGGTTCATCACTGATTTTTTTCCACAGTAACCTGATGGTAACTTATCTGCACATTGTTTTAATTATTAGCAACAGTAAAAGTTGATTTTTAAAAAAGAAATTTCATATATTATATACAGTGAAATAAACTGAAAGAAAAAAAAAACACACACACACACACAAAAAGCCAATTAAGCATGAAATGATGATGATAGAGGAGAAAGAGATGCAATATAAACCAGACACTCCAAGAGATTCACACATGAGCTGCTTCCATTCTGTCCATCAGTGTTCTCCAACGATGCTTTTCCTAAAGGCCAGCATTTGGACAGCTGGGAGTGAGAGATTGGAGCTTTCACAGAAATCCGTCTGTCTTCAGACTCTTGTGAGGCGCAAACACTAACAGCTCAGTCTGACTCTGTAATGTACATTAAACAATGACAACTGCAAGTCTGTAGGGACAAATCTGTAAACTCTTGGAGCATTTTGTTCTATGTGTGCGAGTCTGCAGTGTGATAACAGCTAGTGAAATGCATTGTTTGATAGGTAGGTTAAAAATTTAAAGGAATAGTTTCACATTTTTTTTGCAAGATATATGCTTATACTTGCTTTCTTTCCAAGTGCTGGATGAGAAAATTGAAACCCCAGAATAAAACTACATATTTTTCCTCTTGTCTGTAATGCTATTTATCAAGTTAAATCATTTTGGTGTGAGCTGCTGAGTGTTGGAGATGTTGGCCGTAGAGATGTCTGCCTTCTCTCCAGTATACTAGATCTAGATGGCACTCAGCTTGTGGTGCTCAAAGCACCAAAAAGTACATTTGAAAAACTCAACAGTTATGTCTCTTTCCAGAAATCAGGGCTAAAGATAATCCACAGACCTTGTTGTGAGCAGTTTCATGTAAGAACTATTTTCTTTCTACCAAACTACACTTGACAACAGTGTTAGGATGGTTTCTTTTGAAATGTAATAGGTTACAGATTACTAGTTACCTTGTTAAAAATGTCATGTGTAATATAGCTAATTTTATTACGTCACCGACATAATTAGCTTATTACATGTAATTACTTTTTGATTACTCTTCTAAAAAGTGTTTTAAATTGAGTTTGGTTTTGGTTTTGGTTTGAATAGTTCTTCCATGAAACTGCTCACAACAAGGTCTGTGGATTATCTTGAGTAATTGGGTCATAGTTTATGGAAAGAGACTGTTTTTTTTTTTTTTGTCGCTTTGAGCACCACAAGCTGAGTGCTATCTAGTTTCATGGTATTGGAGAGAAGGCAGACATCTCAACGGCTGATATCTCCATCACATTTAGCGACTCACACCAAAACAATCTGGACTGATAAATAGCACTACAGGTAAGAGGACACATGTATTTTGATTTGGGGTCAAACCGTCCCTCTAAGGTACCCAGAAAGTGATTAGTGTAAGTTAGCCCAAAGAATGGAAGCAGGGGGGAAAAAAAAAAATAAATTGTTGTTTTTGCATTACTTTTATAGTAATGTGTCAATTTGTGAGCTTTAGAGGTGCTGGTAGGTTTATCATACCTTGACACAGAGCCAGGCTAGCTAATCCCACCTGCATCCAGTCTTTATGCCAAAGAAATCGCCCCCCCACCCCTGCCCGAACAACATACTTACTGCACAGAGTGCATCGATACTCTCATCTAACTCTAAGAGAGACAGCGAATAAGCACATTTGCCATTATGGCGAATTATTCGTTTACAGTAATACATTATTGCTTTTTGCCCGAGGGCTGTGAGCTTTCTGATCGATCACTAAATGATTTGTGCATGTCGAAAATAATTTATCTTTCTATACAATTGTATTACCCTGTCTGTTCCATTTTTTCCTTTTTTTTCTTGAAATATGAAATATTTATAATAGCCATAACCCTTGTGGCCTCCATTGCTTGTGACAGCAGGCTGTGAGTAGGGAGTGCTTTATTTTTAGAAGTATTAAGCAAAGACTGACTGTCATTGCAGCATATTATAGATATTACTATGCTGCTTCTAATTTGGTTGACGTGACTCGATTTGATTGCTGTGTGTGTGTGTGTGTTGTACAGATGCTGTACTTACACTGCATTTTAATCATAATATATTTATAGGTATTAATGCCGTAAATGTTTGTCATATTTTAAATTCAGTTTTTCATTTTTGACTCTGTGTGTGTCTGTGTGTGTATTCAGTGATTCAGTCATCATGTTGGAAACCACCTTTCTGCAGCAGCCAGTGACCCAACACCACACTAAATATATCAGGGACAAACATAGAGTCTGGGAAGCTTTAACTGCCTTTTGAACTACTTCAGGTCTAAAGTGTCTAATCTGTGCGCAGCAGCACTAAAATGTCAAAAATAGGCATGTTGGCGTGACAGCTTGTAAGGATTTTCTGTATTCACGCCTGGAGCAACAACACCTGCATTATTTCATGTGAGTGTTAGTGGGAGAGATATGAGATCACAGCGTCAATTTGAAAATGAGCATAGATATTTTGAAGACAGTTAGGAAAGACCGGTGGGAGAAGCCTCCTCAGGATCTTTCAGTTTTGTTTCTTGTCTCTCAGATGCCTGTTTAGCATTTTCCTCTCTTGCAAGACTTTGATTTCAGCCCATAAAGTGTTTTGAAGTGAGGGCCGGGCTTTGTACGAGAAGGTTCCTCGCTGCAGGTTCCGAGCGGAAGGATGGCACTGCTTCGATTTCAGACTTGCTCTACCTAATTTTCCAAAGAAGCAGCAGGAGAAGCACCTCCAGGGGCTTATTTAATTTCCAAACAATTTGAAAACCAAAGGAGAGGTATTTCTCAGCCCTGTGGTGCCGATTAGCAGCTAAGCGGTGTATCCTCATCGCTGTCTTTCTGCTGGCCCCTGAGAGGATTTACATACATAAAGATAAAGAAGTATGCATATTATTATCTATGATACCGTATCATTATGTGTCCCTGGCAGTCAGGATGCTCTGCTCCTGCCAGGGATCTCTTTTCGTTGTTTCAAAAGAGCTTTATTATGAAAATGTAGATGATAAAACACATCACATCTTCATGTACTGTATGTGACTTCTGTTTATTGCTGCTCAATAATGTCTTGATTAGAAATGTAATGTCATTAAATTAAAGCTTTAAGTTTTCAATTTGTGTTTGAAACCATTTTTGTTTTTTCAAGGATTCTATGGCAGTCCTTAGCACAGTGAGACACATCACAGATTCTCATCACATAATAAAAATAGTAGTAGTAGTAGTAAGGTAGCAACAGTTGTACAGTGTTTATTGATCAAATTACTTTTTGTTTTAATTTGGTCCACATGCTTGACATTATACTCACATAAATAGATTTTAGCCTAATTAATCCTAGTAAGGCCACCACTGTGGTCCAGACTGAAATATGTCAACAACTGTTGGAGGGATTGCCATGAAATTTATGGTGCCCAAAGGGATGACTTTTGCAATCCCTTGACTTTACCTCTAGCACCACCATGAAGCTGACATCTATGGTTGTGAGTGAATTATCTCAACAACCAGTTCCTCCAGGATTTCGTGGGCTGGTGGTGTGATTGCTGCGACCTGAAATGACTGATTTCACGGCAGCTTCTCTAAAACCAAACTGCAATCCATGTTGCGATGTTTATATGAGTTTTTTTGCAATAAATTCATGGGGGCAAGTGAATACTGCAAAAGTAGTTGTGATGTCTCTGATTCACAGCCAATTATATTAAGCATCCAGTGTTTCCCACTGACTTAGAATGTATATGCGATTGCCAATGATCAGCTGTTGCTGCCATTCAAAGCAGCATTGATGACTGTCACCATGAGCTACTCTCCTCCTGCTCTCTCTGTCTGTCTGTCTGTCTGCCTGGTTAGCATGAGCTAACAAAGCAGCAGCGGCTAACATCCGACACCGAGCTGTTAACAGTTTATGCAATCTCACACCAACACCAAAACTGCTTGACTCTGTCATTAAACCTGTTAATAAACATTGGGTAAAGTTGGCTTTCTGATGCTAACAGTTAGCCTTGTTACTGTGTGTGACTCTGTCACAGGCACAGCAGTAGTCGAATGATACCCAGAGAGAGAGAGTGGCGGAGTGAATCAATTTGCTGTGTGCAGCTTTACAATTAAATGAGATTTTTTACCCACTTTAAATTCACACCAAAGTTACAGTGATTGGACAAAGTTGCAAGGTCATGCAGAATTCATGTGGATTGGATGAATTATTGGATAAATTGCCGTTAAATTTGGTTCAGACAACCATGTTCCCCTAAGAATGAATTAGAATATCTTAGGTTATCCCCTGACTTTTCATCTGGCACCAGAGAGTTATCATTTTCACAGCCAGCGTCCAGGTTGCATAAGTAGCAAATGTACTTTTATCCATCTGTGCACCTATGGGTATGTAGGTCTAAGGTAAGGTGTGGTCAGGTACAGCTTTTGCTGTATTATTGTATTATGTACTATTTTGAGGCAGCAGAAGCACGACTGACCAACAAAAGCCTGGTCTAGAATTAACAGTGCAGTATTTTCCTGCTATTTAAAGGGAGCATGATTCAGATGCACAAACAGAGGTGGATTTACAATAAGCTTACACTCTGCCTATTACACACTTGGACGCACATTGGGTTTTGGGTGGGTAAAATAACACATCATGAGTTAGGAAAATATTAATTACATTCTCCAAATTATGAACATAGCAGAGAGCAGAGCAGAGCTGCTGTCTGACTCCTCATTAAGAGAGATTCTGTGTGTGTTTATGCATGAGGAGCAGCGTAACTTCATTGATTATTCCAGAAGCTTAAAGATTATTTGGGTTACCTCTGTGAAAGTTTTTAAGGTTTGCTGCTAACTGTTAATGTCCCACAATATTTGCTGCAGTGACATCGCTGCTGTAACTGCATCACTTTCAGCAGAAAACCACTCACTTCTCCAAATTGCCAACCTGCCATGCAAACAGCAGTGCAGCAGGTGCAGGTGCACCTGGCTTTTAAAGGAAATAGGAGGTGACCCTCTGATTGGTGGAATTCATTTTACATCCAATATGCACCTATAATTAATTAAGGGACTAAGTACAACCCCCTACATCTTACTTTGCACCCAGATTATGTGCTGTTTGACAAACAAAGTGGAGTTTGACACACCCTAAACGCACTTGTGCCATGCACTTGGACCATAAGTCAGGGCCTGAAGTCTTATTTGATAAGCGAGTGAAGTTTATTTAGTACAGCACCTTTCACAGAGCAAGGTCACAAAGTGCTTTACAGAAATAAAGTTTAGTTTTAGTGAATGATGACAAAAATGAAAGGTAACAGGTTTTATAAACTAAAATTTCATCTCATGCCAGGTGTTTTCATTTGTCCATTTTTGTTCCATTGAATCTCTAAGGACAAACCGAATGCGATTGTCATTATCAGGCTGGGAGGTTTGTGGGTGTACTGTGTGCCTGGTATAAATGAGGTCTTGTAATGTTTTCTGTGGACCGCAGGAGACCTAGCTCGTCAAAGATAATGGCCTTCCTGATAATGAACAAATAGCTTCCTCTCATATTCAGCTTTCTCTCTCTACAGTAATGGAGTTAGAACCAATCAGCGTCATACACCGTTACATTATTTTACCCTTGCTGTGCTCTAAAATTGCACTCTTCTAATTCAATTTGTTCTACACTGGAATTATCTGATTGAAAGCACAAATATGTCCCCTCTATTTCACTCCATAAAGCTCTCTATACAAACTAATCATTTCATTTTTGTTAGCTAGTGGACATACGTTTCTGATGGGCCGGGGATGTGTGTGTAGCTCCCTTCAGTACTGCCAGGTGGCCTGTGGTCAAAAGCACAAAGTGATACTTTCTGTTTGTAGCAGAGACCACCACACACAGAGCAGTGACTGTGTGGAGCTTAAAGAAGCTGCTGCTACTCAACATGACGCCACAGTGTACAGACACTTTGGAGCTGCCTCATACCACTTCTTAAAATACAGCATATCACTCGCCTCTCACACCTGACATCATCTGTTAGACTTGTTGGGCTTTATGGTTGATCTACACTCTTCATATCACTTCACACTTAACACGTTATAGTGCTCCACTTGAGAATGATCAAAAGCTAAGGCAATAAGAAATTAATTTAGAAATGTCTGAGTGAAAGAAATCATAAGAAAAGTGGGGCACCATAACTTGTGTACTTTTAGCCAGACAGCTGGAGAAAAAGCAGTTAATAATTCCTGAATTTCAGGGTTTGGAGGTATTTATGTCCATTACTCTAAACGTGACTCAAGTTAAAGTATAAAAAAGAATAAACACTGCTTCAAAATATAAAAAAGCTTTCCTTTACAAGTGTGTGAATCCAAGAATCCTTGTGATTCATTGCCTCACTTCTAATGGCATCTGGCAGAGATGTGGCTCATTGTCATGCAACCCATGGTGCTATCTGCCTGTGGTCCGCATGCAGTGCTCATTGATGTGAGCTACACCAAGCCTCTACTGGGGAGAGGATGGAAATGAAAAACACTGTTGGCAATATTTCAGCAGAACAAAAACAGTGAAATATGTGCCATCCAAGTTACTCAAGTTATACACAAAACCATACAGTTCAGATGAAATGTACATGAAATCCCTGTATGTATCTGCAGTTATATAGAAGAGAGGTGATAAAACAGAGAGACAACCAGCAGCTGTCATAATTCACTTTTATTGCAGATTTCATAATAGTTGTTGCTGTAAATTTGTTATTCTGATGTCAGAGCTGGTAATTAGCAGTGGCTAATTGCGGCACATTTCTAAGATGACTGATTTATTTTGCAGAGCTGCAGATGCAAACATTTACATTGCAATTAATGTCAAGGCAATATACACATTAAATCTGAAACAGATGTTATTTGTTTCATTAAACAAAGAATCACGTGTGGAAATACTGCGGTCATAATTAACTATTAGAAACAAAAGTGCTGCTTAATGTTGATATTTTTTATTAATAATTTAGCAACCATCATCTTAAGACACTAAAATGCCAGATATTTGTGTTTAAATTGCATTATTATACTGTGCTGGGGGCTGTTCTTTATTTCTCAGAGGAGGGGCGTGGCTTGGGTGTGACTTTTTTTATTATAATCATTATTATTTGTTATCTTGAGACCCTCCCCAAAGATAGACATATTTTTCTTTGAGCCTCTCTGAGTTACTGGGGGAAAATACATGGCATTTTTTATATATATTCATATCAAATGTAAATGTTGGAGCCAAATCAATGAGCAAACAGCAAGGGATTGAGAGTTATCACCAACACAGACAATAATTTCTAAAGCAAAATGCAATTCAGTCCTGGTTTATCACGATTATCATGCAAGCACCAAATTTAATGTTTTTTTTTTAAAGAATCTGGTTTCTATCTGGCAAAATTGTAAATGAGACATGTAGATGAAGTGATTTTGATTTAATATCCCTTTTTTAAGCTTCGATTTGTTGATCCTGATGGAAGCATTCAATTTCACATGATGTGTTCAAGCAAATTTCCAATGATAATTCTGTTTTCACAGTTTCTGACCAGGATAAATGGTGTGATTTTGGCGATTTTTCAGGAAAACATGCCTCTCAAACCCACCTGCGGTTTTGAGGTTCAGATGGTGTTGGAAATAAATACAAAATACAACCATTTAAAGTTGTATATTCCTTCCCTAAACTGAAATAAAAAATACAAGTCCCTCCCCAGTGCTTATAAAATGATTTCAGATGTCATTTCCCTGTTTTGCGCCACCCCCCTCCCCACCTCATAAATAACAAACAGTCCCTAAGTGGATAAACAGAGCTATCATTAGGCTTTGACATTACTTCATTATAATCTCCTGATTGCTTCTGACATAAAAACCATATTTGTTTACAGTATCGCCATCACAAACTATGTCAGGCAAAAGTGTCTGTCAGCTTTTGTGAATGTGACATTTCCTTTGTTTCCTCAGGAATCTAATTAAACGTTGTAATGCAAACAGCTCCGAGGCTTCTCCTCTGGGCTTCTCTCTTATTTAATCAGGCACTGTGACAAAGAGCTCACAGATATTTACAGCCACAGTCTGGGTGGGTAGTTGTGAGAGGAGTGAGGTTTACAAATTGACACTAAGGCTCTCCACCAAACACTTGTGATGGTTGGCAATGAGCCATTTCTAGTGAGGGAGCAGCCAGGGGTTTAGTGCCTTGCTTAAGGGCATGTTGTGGAAGTTACTGAGAAAGCAAAGAGAATTTACTCACCCAGACTATTTTTATTTATTGTAAATGATTCTCCCCTTTTTTTCCTTGTTATTCATCGCAAATTATTCTTTTTTGTTGTTTTGTCACATTCCTGGGCAACCTCCCCACGCTCTGTATTGATGTTATAAATTACAAACCTGCTCCTCATTCCCAAGGTGGAGACATTAGGTCCACATACAGCCAGCATTGACCAATATGGAATGTAATTTTCAGTAATGGTCATGCAGTGATCGAAAACAGACAGTGGCATGTTTTTTTGTTTTGGTTCTGCACTCCAGCACAGTGGGCTAGAAAATTAAAAAATGACTTTGAGGCTACAGTGCCAACTTTCACATTTGACTGTGTTATATTGGGCAAACCGCAGACATAGGAGTAAGTCACAAGCAAGTCCCAAGTTACTGTGGTGAGAATTGAGCAAGTTGAGCCCCTGCTGTAAGTCAAGCACGACGAGTCATTACTCAGGTGAAGCAAGTCAAAAGTCAAGTAATATGAAATTCTGATGATCTAAAAAGCTAAAAAGTTAGCTAAAAAGACACAGTCCTGTCCCTTTCGTTATAGGGTCTTGTAGAAGTGGATGAATTTGGATGTTGTGGTGGTTTATGTCTCAGATTTCTGGGCTGCAGAGCCTGCATACCACTGTTTGCTTTTTACTACCTTCATCGACAACATAACCCTTGAATCAAAATTTAATTACTTTTGGACTAGCCCGCTCCGTGATAGCTGCCCAGTGTGTTGGCCCCTGTTGGTTTGCCATGTCCTCAGTTGCCAGGTTTGCACAAATTCCACTAGGAATCATGCAATCATGTTTCAAAAACAAAACTTAACTTCTCAGTATTTAGAAAAATGCAAAGGTTTAAGTCTAAGTCGGTGGTTCCCAGCTGTTGGGTCGCGGTCCACAAGTGGGTCGCAGCTCCATTCTGAAAGGACCACAAGTGACACTTTATTTTGAAGTATGGTAAATTTATAGCACTTCGCTTTTATTTTGAGGTGCTGTTTCCTGCTGTAGAATAAGTGAGAGAATGGACAGCTACTTGACAAAGACAGCAAGCTCGACTACATGGCTAAACGCAAGTATGACACTGAATACATTAAACTGTGTGGACCTTGAACTAATGACTTAGGACAAATCTGGAGCCTGTGACCAGGCCAGTTGGGAAGTCAAGTCTCAAGTCATGAATACCAAGTCAAAGTCAAGTCGAGTCTTTTATCAGTGTTAGTCAAGCAAGTCCTGAAGTCCTCAAATTTTCGACTTAAGTCTGACTCAAGTCAAATTATGTGACTCAAGTCCCCCACCTCTCATGAACAATGTTGCCTTGTCATTTTCCTGCTTCACTCCAAAACCCTTCCTCCACATCAGCTGCAACTCAGAACATTAACTTGATTAACATGTTTAATTTCAAATCCAGTCTGCTGGAATAAAAACACAAAAAAAAAAGATATGCAAATGTCCAAATATACTTTATTCTAAGACAGACTGTATGTACTATATGGACTAATTGCACAGGCAAAGGAGAAATTCATTGTTGGTTTTGTTCTTTTCATAGTATTTGTTGAAAATGCAAAAAATATAGAGCACAACAATCCTATGCAACATACACGCTTTTTCATTCAGCTGGAATTCCTCTTTGCTTTATACATTATGTTGCCTCTAACACTCCTTAGACTTTCTTAACCTCCACTTAGTAATTGTAGTCCACGTAATTATAATGTGTCTACAACTTGAGAACTTACTACAGCATACAAAAGAGTAGGAACAGTAATTTTCCTGTTCATTCTGAAGGCGCTCTGAATGGAGTTGGACTCTTTTACAGCTGAAGAAGTGGCAAAAGTGCTGTCACTAAAATATTTAGCTTGATATTTTTCAGACTGGACATTTCTTATAGTATCAGATGGGAATCACTTCCTGTGTGTGTAAGAGTATGTGAGAGAGAATTAAATATCTTTCCTTTTCTTTCACCCTCACTGCATGACTTAACTCCGCCATGGATCACAGAGGACTGGCTCGGAGCTGAATAAAGCAGGGTCATCATGAAAAGAACATGAGACCTTGAAACACTGACATGAATGTTCGATTTTTTTTTCATAATCCTTTTTTTGCTCTTGACTTTCATTAAGATTGAAATGATTGTGACTTCCATTACTCTGATCCTGGCAGAGCAACGCCAGGGTCATATTAATCACCTTGCACCCTGCTAGCATTTAAACTCAGTCACTACTTATAATCCAGCCAATATCATTACTAAAATGAAACCATCCTACTGTTCACTGGACATTTTTCCAACTTACTTCTTCAAAGAAATATTTGATTCACTCTCCCCATTTGTCTTAGCCATTATCAGTTCCTCACCTTTGTGCCTGATTATTCTAAATACGCTTCAGTTCAACCCTGTCTCAAAAAGCTTTCTTGATTCATCCATTTTAAATAACTTCTACCCAGTATCTGAACTTCCTGGCTAAAGTCCTTGAAAAAACAGTTGCTGGGCAGCTCATCAATCATATGAATGGCAATGGGCTCTCTTATTAATTCCAGTCAGGCTCTAGGGCAGGTCACAGCACTGTGACTGCAGTTAGGGTTAGGGTTAGAGTTCCTAATGTTATTCTTTTAGTAGCTTACAATTGCCAAACATCTATTTTATTGTTTTGAGATCTTACTTAGCACTGGGTTGGCATATCAGGTACAGTTTTAAAGTATTTCTTTTCCTATCTCTCGAACTGGAAATGTAAAATCCTGCACCTCCCATTTTTCCTATGGAGTGCCTCAAGGCTCAGTCATTGGCCCTGTATCATATCTCCATTTATATGTCCCCTCTAGGTGAAATCCTTCTTATGCAGAACATAAGTTTCCATTTTAATGCACATGACTCTTGTTTCTTATTTGACAGTAACAACACAACACAACTTGCAAAAATTACCGCTGACCTGAATGCTTTGAAGCTTCAGTTGTTGCCAATGTAATCAGCATCCAAATCAGAATTTGAATGCTTTGTTTTGTTTGTTTTTTTCACTAGTAAATTGGTAGAAGAAACTGAAATGAGGTGGCAAGTGTCTCAGACACGGATGAAGCCAGTGTCCTCAGTGCAGTCAGTGACCCCTGCTTTAAGCAATTTGGCTGTCCGACAAGGAAAACTAAAAGGAGTGACAAACTTCAGACGGTTATGCACAGCTGGCAACTGTAGTAAAGTGCTTGCATTGCATCTAGTAATGCAGCCCAACCCGTGGTGTTTGAGTTTTTAATAACTTAAAGAGACATTGTTTATAAAACCTTCTCTCTCACCTCACTATCATGCTCTCGGTCACACACACACGCAGCAGCGTCCTACCAAAGTCATCGGTCAGAACTGTCCCTCTCTCCTCCACAACTCACCCTCTTGTCCAAATATTGTCACTTCTTGCTTCAAAAAACCAAGATAGCGGTGGCCGAAGTGAACTTGAAGCTTCAAAACAGTAGTCCACAAACCAATAGGTGATGCCACTGTAGCTACGAAACAAGGGATGGGGGAGCCCTTCTGTGTAAAGTCTGCATATTCTCCGCTTGTCAGCGTGGGTTTTCTCCAGGTACTCTGTAGAGTTTCCTCCCACTGTCCAAAGACATGCAGGTTAATTGGTGACTGTAAATAGGTGTGAATGTGAGCATGAATGGTTGTCTGTCTCTTTGTGTCTCGCCCAGTAGCAGCTGGAATAGGCTCCAGCCCCCCAGTGACCCCTCACAGGATAAGCCGTTACGAAAAATTAAAGAGTGAATGAACTGTAGCTACATCCTCTTCTTTTATGCAATGTTTAATTCCAATCCAAACTAACAAAAGATGATTCATGCACACTTAGATCACAGTCTATGATTAATGCGGAAAGCTTGGGGTTATCTTTGATGACATAATTAACTTTCACCACCAGGCAACCAACAGTAAATCATGATTAAAGAAACTTAAAAATATCTCAAAAATTAGATCTTTTTTGCCCACTATGAATCCAGACGCTGTCGTCCACACTCGCATTACATCCTGCCTACACTGCTGTAACTTGCTGTATTCCTGTATCACTCAGTGCAGAAGTTCAACATGCTGCTACACAACTCCTCACAAACTCTAGAAGAAGAGTCCACATAACACCTATTTTGGCATCTCTTCACTGGTTACCTGTACATTTTGGAGTTAATTTCAAAATTTTTATTACTTTTAAAGCACATTTGCTGTTGGCCCCTGGTTGTATCACTGACTCAGTGACGCCTCATGAGCCTGAATGCAGCCTGATATCCTCCAGCAGAGGTCTGTTAATAATTCCTAGGTCAAGGCTATAAACTTGAGAAGATCAAGCTTTTAGAGTCACAGCCTCACAACTTTGAAAGGGCCTGCTGAAGGAGATCAGGCAAACTATGTCTCTTCTTTCAAATCTCTCTTAGAAACACACTGTTCAGAATAATTTCTCTCATGCCTTGTCTTGGTTGTTCTTCCATTTTACTCCGTGTGTTTTTATTGTGTTTAAGGTATTCATACCTCACTCGTCATCAGTTCTACTTTTATTTATTATTTCTCTGGTAATTTTTCTTGTTTATATCTTCGTAATTAGTTTTTCAAAAGTGCTATATAAATAAAAATATATATAATTATCATATGAATCTACATTGTAAATTATTTGGAGAACAGGTGAGCAGGATCATTTGCATTTTAGTCTAGTGAGGTTTGGCGGGAGCAGGAATCCCAGAGTGTCTCTTTTAAACAGGTGGTGGTGTATGGAAATGCAGGTATGAGTTACACATGCTGAGGATGAGCAGGGTTATGCAGATGCCTGGCAGACATGTCTGGTCTCCAAGCACTGACACTACCAGAGTCAGGCTGGCGCCACCGTCTCCAGCTGGGCCAAACAAGATGAGCTGGCTCTTCCACACTCAGAGGTGTCTCTTGTCGTATTTACGACCCCCTTAACCCTTCTCTTCTCAACAAATAGCATTACATCACTGACCCCATTTCAGAGCAACACAGCACAGCGCATAGCCAACATTTCACCAACATTTACTGTCACTTGAATCTGCACCTGCCCGACATCTATTTTGCACAGTTTAGAGATTAACAGAAGCAGTGGAGAATGAGAGATTCTCAGAGTGTTTGTTGCGGGTTTGTATGTGCATAATTTGGCATATAATGACAGGCGGTAACAGCTGCTGGAGTATGCAGTGCACTCTGATGGAAGCCGTGATGATGAAACTAGGGTGACCTGATTTATTAGTACACAACCGTCTGCAGAGGACTCACAGGAAGTATCTCCATATGAATTTTCTAGGGACCTTGACATCGGAGGCATGGAGGCCTCACTCTCTAAAAAAAACACACCCCAGGCCCATCTTTTGCAAGTGGGCGGAGGGTCTAAAATAAAATCAGCTGTCACTGTCTGCTCATCGGACAGAGGTGAAAACATAGTACTGGAGCTGGTCTCCAACACTGACTGGGATTTGCTTTTGGCTTGGAACGACCCTGCTGGCCGGCGGTGCAGTGGCCTCCCGGTGGGATTTTTACGTGCTGAGTTCATATTTTTACATTTTTTGATATCCTCCTTACCTGGTAGGTGATGAGCACTCTGAGAGCTGTTTGAGCAGAGTGGAAGTTTGTAGAAATATGTGAATGATTTTAGCTTTTTAAATGATGATTTTATGTTAATGATTTTGCATGCTGAAAAGGTCATAATTGTAAAATCTCCTTTTAATATTGGTAGAGAAAAACATGACAGAATGGCACTGAATTCTTGACTGTACTCTAAAATGCATTAACATTGTCCTCATGTTGAGTGCACTTCTACTCAAAACCCAAGGCAAAATATAAATCTTATGTCAGACTTGCAGGCAAAGAAGATGTGACTAAAATACTAAACTAACTCTGACTTTGTATCTTGAGGAGAGATTAGATTTATTCTAACTAATTCAAAATAGATTGAGCTCTGAGCTGTTTGTACCAAGACAAGTTCCTTCAGGTGTTAACGTTGCTCTACATCCTCGTCGCCAGGCAAGCTGCGACATGAAGAATACTGCAAAGCAATTAATTAATAAGAGCAAAACCACAAGGTTATCAATGCAGGCTGTCTAAAATCATTTGGAAAGGAAACCCTTGACCTACCAGCTTTCCTCTATATTTCACCGAGAAACACGACCCTTCATGGTTACGTTTAAAATAGGCGTGATTTATTTTTGCAAGTACATGGCGCCTAGATTACTTCACTTTCTTGTTATTTGAGCTGTCAGCCCGACCTGACGTGTCATTAGATAGCCTCAGACTGTTGACAGGTTTTTTTGGCTACAAATTTTTGTTCCTACCACAATAATTTATAGTTTATACCCTCAAGTCTTTAACTTAAATATGCTGCAGGGCAGAATTTTCCCCTCATAAAGTTTATCTGTGAAAGTCAAGATCAGAATGAAAATATGTGCTGTAATAAACAAGAATCTAATTTTAAGAGTTGTGTAATATGTTCCTTATCTGTCTTAATTGGCTGATTGGTTGACACAAACATACGCAGTGTTCCTTTAAGGCTAAAATACATCCTTGAGAACACGTAAGCTACAAATCAAACATGACAAGATAAATACGCCAATAGAAAGCAGCTAACAAAAGTGCGGTGCACCAATATAACATTTCTTTTGCTGTGAAATTCAGAGAACTGCATTAATGGCTTACACATTCATGAGCCCACTATTCAGCTTACTTTTGAATAGCTTATTACTTTTAGCTATCTGTAACTCAAGAGAAATGATTAAAAAATTGAGGTGTTTTGATCTGATTTGGTGTTTCATTCAGTCTGCGCTTTATTGAGTTTTTGAAAAATGATATGCAGTGATTAAACCTGTCCTTTGCTGCCTGGGATGATATTAAAGATGTGAAATATCATCTCACGTCGTCCTGCCTCGCAGCTTTTGCTGACATTATTCTTGATATTACAATAAGTTTGAAATACACAAGGCTACAAGTAGTGCTAATGCACCACAGCACAGAGCAGAGCTGAAATGAGGATTTTCTTTATGCTTTCTTTCTTTAGAGTAATGGATGGTCTTATATAAATTTGATGCTGTACTTTTTTCAAACGTCAAAACAGTCTGTATTCATATTTCATCCTCTTATTTGCATCAGCACATTTATATCCACAAGTGAAGTGAGGTGTGAATACTTTGAATTTGCAAACAGAGACAAAAATGTTGTGTCAGCAACTGGCCGGATATGGAGTTTGTGGATGATAAGAGTTAGAAGAGTTAATAATCACACTGACTGTCTTTTCAGCAGATTGCAGTACCCTGCAGGTTAACAATAATGCTCCTTTGGTTCTGGACTGCTGGTTGATGCAATTCCAGACATAAAGTCTAATTATGCCTAAGACGAAGAGGAAAAATCTTGATGATTACAAATACCACTCCCTGGATGATCCCCTTAACCCCATAATACCTTTATCTGCTGATTGAAAGTATAGTCTAAAAATACAGCCTTTACTGACAAAATATGACCGGTAACAGTGATTTTGTGTAAGTCATGACTGTCTTAAAAACAATGTAATCTAAGTGACCATTTCAAGGGCCCATCAAGCTCCTGGGAGACACTTTTATGGAATGATTATTTTGGACAGTCTATCAGTCTAGTTTGATTTGCTCTAAGAACTTCCAATAGGGGCCTTTACACACCAAGTCAGTCAACTGTTGGTCAATGTCGGGCCCTTGGTGAGCATTTGTCACCCTAGTTTTTGGGGTGTTTCCTGCACCGTTGGCACTAATAGGCACTAGTCGGCGCTTGTCGGCACTTGTCGCTTTGTGGCAGTAGTATGGCGACCGCTCGGTTCAGTGCACGACAGGAGAAACGGAAGTGAGGAAGGCAAACAAACAACTAAAGTCAAGATGGCGTGAGATCGAAACAAACTTGTTATATTAGGTACAATTTTTTAAGCCATTGAGCACAAATCATTCCTAATTGTTTCTGTTATTGTTCACTAGCGCACAGTAAATATCATTTGTCCTTTCAACATCAGGTTGTGTTGGTAATGTGCTAACTGGCTAACTAGCATCTTGAATCCGTCCTGTCGGTCTTCTGGTTTCCCTTTTTGAATGACAAAAACAGACCACAGTCGTCTGCTGGTATAGAAAGTTATTTGCGTTCATGCAGTCACAGAACGTATGTGCTAGCTGGCTACTAGCTGTGTGTTCAAGTGCAATCTTTTGGCCAAGACACAGGAGACGTGACGCAATTCAACAGTCGGCCACTAGTCCTTCAGTCTTGGTTTGGTGTGTCTGGGCCTTTAGATGAGGAACGGGCCAAACTCAACTGACATCACGATAAATAACTGCCACTGGACACCCCAAAGGTTTTATATAGTTATACATACTGTACAGTACATCATGTGAGTAACTGAATGTCAGATGAGCAATAGGTTTCAATAATGCCCCTGTAGAGTTTTGGAAATGAGTCAGAAGGCATTATTCACAAGGGCACCACCTGCACTAAGCTAGCACCTTTAAAGCACTACTGTGGCTCAGATTTGGTCGTCTTAATCGGTATATTTACAAGCTGAAAAATGATCCCATATTTGATACAGAAATCTATTTTTTAATGACAGACTGGTGTGCATTACTTAGCCACAAATGTAGAATAATCACCATATGAGCCATGTTATGTGCAACAAAACCAGGCTTTTATTCTCTGTTCTCACAAATAATATGGCTTTAAAAACAAGACAACAGCACAAGCATTAAGAAATCTGACAACTGTAGCAGTGCTTTAATTGCATGTGTTTATAAAACTCAGTATGGTGTGCAACTCTTAATGATAGCTGATACCACACATGAGAAGCATTTGATTGAACAGTTTATTGGTTATTTGTGCCATAGCTGCTGGCAGCACAGGTTGAACCAGGGCAGGACTTCCTGAAGAGATATAAACCAGAGGAACCGGATTCACTCTGTGGACTCAGAGGTCATCCCACTGACCAACTGCGAGGCCGTGTACCAGCCAGCTGTCTCCAAGCGAGCAGACAACACCATCCCCAGCGGGGTACTTTAGTTTGTGTGCATGGACATGTATTGTTTCTACTACAACATGAAGCTGCAGTACCTGCCAGAGCTGCCTGCTCTAAAAAGACCATATGAGTAATTAGAAGGCAACTTTCTATGGTCATTATATTGGTTTGCTTGCTTTCCTGTTGTACAGTTTAATCTTAAGCTGCTGCAGGGCATCCAAAGCACAGTAGCTAGTATTGTCACCATTATTGTTGGTGTTGTCATGCAGTATTAGTAGAGGTGATGACAGTTTTGTAGCTGCAGAAAACGGGTCAGCAGTCCTGCCTATACATATATAAATAGAGCGGAAACATGAGACTCCCTGCACAGGGCAGTATATAGAGGAGGGTGGCAGAAAACAAAATATTGTTGGCTTTACTGTGAAAGAGATCTCGCAATTCTGAGAAACTATTACATGACCAGCATTTAAATGAGTTTGTGTATGTGAGATAAGCCCTGTCTCTTAGATATTACATTTATGTACTTTTGAAACAGCAAATACGTTTTGAGGGAAGCATAATGCAAGGCATATTCTGTTCTGTATTTACACAATGAGGAAATGTAGCTAATTAATGTACCTGGCAAGTGGTACTGACAATATGTTTCAGTTGTTTTAACAGGCAATCTTGTAATACAGTATCCAGGTTGAGACAACAGCACTATTTTTTAATTACCTTTTTTATCAACATGTACCAGAAATCTCAAACTTTCCCTAATCTTAACCAAAGTGCTTTGGTTGCCAGGAGTCTGGACGCAAACCAAAGTTCTGGTGTCAAGGTCCTGCACTTTGTACACCTGCTGGCATAATGCCTATGTAGTACATATAGCGTTTCATTACCTGAACGAAAGGTCTCTAAACATGATCCAGGCAGCAATTATGTTGCCACAGCAACATAATTAAGAAGGAAGTTCGGTAACATACAAACGTAATTTCTAGGAGACAGGGCTGGTGAGAGAGCAAACCGCACAAAGCATGAGCTGCACCACGTTCGATGGCGTGCACACCAGACAAAATAGCCCTATTAAGCATCCGTTTGATTTCAGGTCATGCAGAAGTGGAGGCAGCTAATGATATTTCCTGCTTCATTAGGTCATGGAGGAGTCGGAGGTCTGTTCCCTGCCTGGGGGACTTGCCAGTGTGAGGAAACAATTTGAGACCCAGGAAACTGCAACATCACACAATGTAACCCAGTTCCATTTCCATCACAGAACTATGCAGGTACACATGTAGAACACAGCATATTCGCTCACGAGCCTGAGAGCATGAAAAAGATCGCTGTGGTCAAATGACCGTAACGTTTCTTCTGACCTGAGCATGTTTGCATTTAGCTTCGCAGTGATGTAACTGCATGGGGCGCTTTGCAAGTACAATAGGTAAATTAAGGCTGAATATTAACTGAGGCTCTTGCTACATCCTCTTGCACCAGTACCAAAAGTGTGTAGCAAAGTGTGTGGGTTTATGTTACAGACATTACTTGACATCTCTAACACCTTTCATGAAAACCTTGAGGGTGCTTTATAACACTTATATTGTAGCTCCATTCGGTAGATGGAAACTTCGCAACACAGTGGAAAATATTGTCTTATTTCTTGTTTTGCTATGGTACAGTGTGAGTGAACAGCTTGACACATTCTTTGTCATCCTGCCTCCATCTGTGATTAGTCGTTTTCAAACTGCGGTGAGCAATCTGGTCTAGCATCTTCTCTGCATGGTATTCAGTTGTGTACTATTAAGCTTTGGCTGGTGGAGAGAATTGGAGTCGTGTAAACTCACATCTGTGACTATGGCAAGGGGGACAATGTGGTGAAGCGAGACCAGGCGAGTTATAGGTGTGTTTTTTTACTGTGTTTGACAACCAATGTCTTCATCTTCACAGGAAATGTCCAACTCTGAGGTGACAGTGTCAAGCAGCAGCAGGCAGGTCGTCCCAGGCAGTCAGCAGCTAAATTTCAACCAAGAAACAATGGTATTGAACTTTTTCTGTCATTGTGTTCCTACAGGCTTTGCTAATGAGCTTAACACTTTGATTAACTTGTTGGGTACAAAATGGAACTGATTGCAATCACTTTTGTGTAATAAATGTTTGGTAGTCTCTGCAAGATTATTTGGGAGAGATTACAACATTACATTGAATGGAAAAATGTGTAGAATATCAATATCCTTTTTCCATTTCTCATGTGAAATATATAGGTGTCATACAGCAGCAACAACTTGGCATCGTCTTTTGAAAACCATCAAAATGAAACAGGTAGGATGTTGTTTTGACATTTTTATTCTCTGCCATATACGCTGTCACTGCCTGACTAATTTATGGCCTGCCTTTACACCTATGCCTGTGCTGACTTTTAGAAGAGGAGTTTCCCAGATATACAACAAAAGAACTGAGGGATCACTTCGAAAAAACAATAGAAGAGGCTGCTCCACAGAAACCAATGAAGGTAAGCGTTGAAAATATGATAGGACAGAATACTTAATTTAGGGTGAGTGTAATTTGAGATAGTTAATATAGTACATTATTTAAAGTTGCAATCCTTAAGATTTTAGTCCGGGTTTATTTTACGACACCTGTGTCAAGTTTGGTTATATCACAGTAAACACTCCTTTAGCACCGCCTTTGTTCGGAATACAGAAAAGCAACGTGTATATCCAGTTATAGGGAAGTTAATCAGGCTGTTTTAAAGATTTAGTATGTAATATTTCTGCATTAGAATGTCAAAGACATTGACATAATCAAAGACACAGTCTGTCATGTGCTCGCCATCGCCTGTCAGTGGCGTCATATCCCCTTTTCTCATGCATCAGGGTTGTGGTTGTCTGCCAGAAACTGTCATAAATTGACACTTTAATCCAGTTTTAAACCACATTTTTAGATACACTTTTTGGATCTTGTTTTTTTCAACTATATTTTGAAGGATTTTAAGTCATTGGATGTCTGGCTTTTTAGTTATCAGGAAAATAAGCCGAGCGGCAACTTGGCTCCAGCTCCTGCCATGCTGAGCAGCTTTGGAGAAACACCGCTTTTTAATGTTAAACTGCTTTATTTGGTGTTTTTACCAGTTCTGTATAACCTGGTCTGTTTGTTATGGAGAGGTGGAGACCTCTGTGGATAATTTGGCTCCCAATATAAGCCTCCTAAACATCTGGATCTTAAGTTATCAGAGGAAAAAAGTGAGCACATATGAGCAAGTGCTGGGCTAGCTGCCCATCCACGGTGAGCTGAACAGCATCAGAGAAACACCGATTTTTAACATGAATCTGCTTTCTTCTGTGTTTTTACCTGTTTAAATTATTTGGTTTGTTTTGGAGAGGTGGAGACCTCTGTGAATAATTCAGCTCCTGGTAAAAACCTCCTGAACATGGAACGCTAAAGGAACCCTAACCGTGATAAACTGACTGCAATGACCACATTGCCCCTATTTTTGTTCATGTTTAGACCAAGAGACCCCTAGCGACAGAAGAGAAGTCAGTCAAAAATGATTTGGTATTGTGGTCTGATGTGACAGTGTCAAGTGTCTGATGCAGCTTTAAGAGAACAGCCAACAGTGAAGCTAATTTAATTAGACAAAATTAAAAACAGTAACACTAGATCACACACATGTATCGTTAACTGTGAATCCCTCATTTGTGGTAGGGCAATCTGAATCCAGCATGGGAAAAGCGGACTGACTGATTGAATGGCCACTGAAAATGAAATTTCTATAAAGAGAGGCAGTAACAGAATGAAAATACACCAAACTGCCACTGCTTAAAAAATGACTTCATGGAAATCTTGAGGATTATAACTTCACTGCAAAGAGTGTAATAAGGAAGCAACTTATTTACACAGTACCATTAACCTTGGATTGAAAAGTATTTTGCTGTGTAAGATTATTCATGTTTTATGATCTCAACTTTGTCTGCAAGTGTTACAACAAGGTGAAATGCAATGTTCATAGAACTCTGTCATGGGGTAATGTGATGGATTTGTTAGTATTCACCCACAAATATCATTTTTTATCCCTTAAAAAGATTGGACGTGATATCAATCGATCTAAGTGGTCCTCAAACGTGTCACACAACAACACCGTGACTAGTGAGGTGTATGAAACATCCGCTACTGAGGCAGCAGAAGACACATCGGCTGAAGTGATGGATTATGAGGACTTTCCGCCCCCACCGGCTGAGGATTCTGACTATCTTCCACCCCCGCCTCCAGACTTACTAGAAATGCCATCAGACAATGAAAATATTCCGACGTACCATTACTCACCTGAGCCTCCAGAACCGGCAAACCCCTCCAAGTACCCACTCAACAAAGAGGCTTACTTCAAGCAGAAGGGTATGTCTGAGCTGAAGCGTCTTTACAGGCACATTCATCCTGAGGTTCGTAAGAACATAGAGAAGGAATACTACAGTGATTACAACGAAACTGAGAGCAACCAGGTAGAGAATCAAAAGTACATGTATGAGGATGAAGCAGGTAGTCCTGATGAAATCTATGATGAAGAATACATGGAATGGGAAGAGATTCTCCCCGGGGAGGTGCAGGCGATGCGATGGAGGTTTGAAAATAAGCCACTGGATGCCATTAAAGATGAATCTCCTGATGAGGATGACGACAACAACAAAATAATTGAGCAGGAAATTATTCTTGGAAAAGATGTGAGACGTACAGCTTGGATGTTTGAGACCAAGCCGATGGATGAGCTGAGTTCACACAATATCAACTCCACAGATTATAAAAACAAATTTAACAAATTTGATAAAGGAGACGTCCGTGCTGCAGCGTGGTTGTTTGAAACCCAAACAATGGATAGTCTAAATAAAATGCATAAGGAGGAGGATTTGACTAAAGAGGTTGTGTTCACAGAGGAGGATGGAAATGCTACTATTTACATGATTGACAATAGGTACATGGAAAGCCTCGGCCACACTGAGACCATTGATGAGAGCCACCTGTTGAGTCTGAGGTCAGTTTTAGAGGAAATTCAGGGAGAAGTAAAAACTGTTACGAGCACTTTTGACACTCAGTTTAAATGCATCATAATGGGACAGTCAAGCCAAATGCTGGAGATTAAGTCTGTGCGCAAAATTGAAAGTGAACTGGAGAACTCCATCGCCTCACGTTGGCTTTTCGACACCCAACCCCTGGACATGACAAACAGAGAAGCTACACCTTTGAAACTTGTGTGTAGTCTTTCCATGGAGGACAGCAATAAGGGGGACTGGGGCAGGTGGTTGTTTGAGATAAAGACATTAGATTCTCTTGATGAGTGGGAAAGCTCAAAACTGGAGAAGAAAGAGATTATTGGAGCTGATGTGCGCAAGCACTGCTTAGTGTTTGAAACCCAGCCAATGGATTCTCTGAAGGATGACTCCAATGCAAGACCCCAGTCTATTGAAGAAATTATCGGGGGCAATGTTAGATCTGCGAGGCACTTTTTTGAGAGCAGCCCTCGAGCAGAGAGGAAAACTGGCCCTGAGGTCGGAAAACTTCAAAGGGCTGCAGTAAATGAAGAAATGAAAGGGGATGTGAGGCACCAAAAGTGGCGCTTTGAGAGTCAACCTCTAGAGCAAATAAGAGAGGAGAAGAAAGAGGTTACTCGCACTGTGAATGTTGAGGAAGACCTCACACAGGAGGATGGCACAAGCTGCAGGGCAGATGTTCGCAGGAACTGCTGGGTATTTGAGACGCAGCCAATGGATACTTTAAAAGATGATTCAAATAGTCAGCCCATGACAAAAGAGGACATCATTGCAGGTAACGTGAGATCAGCCAGACATTATTTTGAAACGGCTCCAACTGAGGAGTTGAAAGAGCTTGCAGAGGTGGGCAAACTGAAAAAAACAGTAGCACTTAATGAGGAGAGGGGTGATGTTAGACACCAGAAATGGCGATTTGAAAGCCAGCCCCTGGAGGAGATCAGACAGGAAAAGAAGGAAGTCATCCGAACAATCGACCTGGAAGAAATCGATAGAGTTGACGTCTCAAACTACAAGCAAATGTTTGAGAGCACAGATTTAAGCTGCAGGGATCAATCTCAAAAGATTCTCATAGAGGGAGTTACATCTGGGTCTGTGAAATCAAATAAAAACCTGTTTGAGTGTACTCCGCTGTATGCCATGCAAGACAGCTCAGGGCACTTCCATGAGGTGAAAACAGTGCGCCGTGAAGAGGTCGTGAAAGGTGATGTAACAACGTGCAAGTGGATGTTTGAAACACGACCAATTGATCAGTTTGATGAAAGCATAGATAAATACCAAATTATCAAGGGCATATCAAAACAAGAAATAGAGTCTGGTGATGTTAAAACTGCAAAGTGGTTGTTTGAAACACAGCCCCTTGATGCCATTAAGTACTTTAGCAATATTGAAGATGAAGAGGTTGTGGGAACAACTACGAATGTTGATGTGATGAAGGGTGATGTGAAAACCTGCAAGTGGCTATTTGAGACAAAACCAATGGACGTCCTGTATGAAAAAACTGAGTTGAAGGGTGAAAATGAATCTGAAGAAATGCAAAAGGGAGACGTCAAAACCTGCACATGGCTTTTTGAGACACAAGGCACTCGATACGATCCACGATGAGACAGAGACCATTCTGAAAACATGCACTGTCAATCAAGAGGACATTAGAGGAAAGGATGTGAGAACGGCTTGTTTTCTCTTTGAGACGGAAAAACTGGAGAACCTCACTGGGGAGGAGGCGGGCTCCTTTAAACGGGTCACCGAGATAGACATTGCATCTGGAGATGTGTCAGGGATGAAGTACATTTTTGAAAACCAAACATCTGATATCATGACTTCGACATCTGGGGAAGTAATGCAAAACCTGAAGAGAGTTCAGGCTGAGGACATACAAAAAGGAAACGTGGTGAACTGTAGGTGGCTCTTTGAAAACCAATCAATAGATACAATACATGATAGCCAAGAGGAATCTATGAACAGCCGCACAGTGAATGATGTACAAGGAGGAGATGTAGATAAGGGCCGTTTCATTTTTGAGACCTACTCGTTAGATGAAATTCAGGAGACGGATGCAGAGCTGAGGAAAATGCAAAAAATTGTCCGTGATGAAGATGAGAAGGGCGATGTGAGAAATTACACCATGATGTTTGAAAATCAGCCCCTTTACGCCATTCAGGACAGAGAGGGCCTTTACCATGAGGTCACCACTGTCACAAGCGAAGAAGTAACACGAGGAGACGTCGTCGGCACCCGGTGGAAGTTTGAAACCAAACCCCTTGATGCTATCAGGGACACAGATGAGGTTTATGTCATTAAATCTGTCACGCAACAGGATGTGCAAAAAGGAGACGTCACTTCCGCCAAGTGGAAATTTGAGACGCAACCTCTCGACAGGATTGCCGAAGAAAAGAAGGTTTTCATAAGAACTGTGGATGATATTCAGGGAGGCAATGTGAGGATGAACAAAGATCGTTTTGAGTCTGACGCCCTGTTGCAGGAATCTGTAAGAACGGTTAATGTGAGTGAAATACAAAAAGGCGACGTGAGGACTGCGAAATGGAGATTTGAGACCCAGTCCATTGACAAAATAAGAAGCATGAGCTCTGAAAATCTGATTGAAACGGTTAAAAAGGAGGATGTCACAAAGGGAGATGTTAAACATTCAGTCTGGCTCTTTGAGAAAAATCCTCTTGACCACATTAAAGAGGTAGAGGAGGACGAAGGTAAAGCCATTACGTCACAGGAGGAGATTTTGAAAGCAGATGTAAAGACAACAACATGGCTCTTTGAAACGACGCCCTTTGACGAGTTTAATGAGACAAAAATGGAGAAGACTGAAATCCTTGGCAAGAGCGTCAAGGGAACTCTTGAGGAACTTTACAGTCAGAAAATGGTGAAGTCTCAGGGAATACTCATTGAAGCTGATGAAATAGGCGACGTTAGGATGGCAAAATACCAGCTAATGAATAAGCAGGCTCCGGAAATTCAACGAGAGGATGTCATCAGGGGAGATCTGCAGACTATTATGATGAACCTGCTGAACAGACAGGAAAGACAGGAGAGACAGATAGTTATAGACTCAGAAGAGAAGGGTAATATCAGTTCTACAGTGCATCAGCTATTCAACCAAGAGAGAGACAGCAGTGTTGAAAAGGAGGAAATATTACGAGGTGACATTCAGGAAGCTATAAACAATCTTTTCAATGAGGGCGGTTCAGCAAAACATGGAATACTCATCCAGGAGGATGAGAAAGGAGACGTGCAGATGACATTATATTCCCTTCTCAATAAACAAGAGAATGTTAATGTTGAAAAAGAGGATATTGTAAGGGGGGATATAAAGAGTGTTCTTCAAAAATTGTCCAGCTCAGACAACACGGATCAGTCAGTGAAGATAAGAGTAGATGAGACCGAAAAAGGAAATGTCAACTTTTACTCCACATGTATCGAATCTGGGGCTCTTGACTATCTTAAACAGCTTCATGTAGAACCTGATGAGACTCTGCCTGACAGAGAAGAAAAAGAGAAGATCATGGGAGGTGACATCAAGGGCACTAAACTCATCCTCGGCCGTAATCAAACACAAATTGAGCGCACAGTGGAGGATGTTATACCTGGTGATGTTCACAACACGGTGAAAGTTTTCATGTCACAGCCAACCCTCTCACTGGAAGGAGTCCAAAAGGAGGAGATAGTCAAAGGCGATTTAAGAGCTGCTTTGAGTTCATTGTCTGAATCAGCGAATCAGAGGGTTGTTGTGGAGAAAGAGGAAGTGGTGAAAGGCAACATACCGAAAACCCTGCGGTGCCTGGAGAGGGCTCAAACGCAGTACAAGGAGGTGGAGAAGCCAGATATCATACCGGGAAATATCAAAGGGGCTCTGAGGTCTCTCGAGAAATCATCAACATCCAGAGTTGAAGCAGTTATGGAGGATTTAGTTCCTGGAGATGTGAGGGCCACACTGAAATCTCTGGAGCTGGCAAAGCAAGCGGTGAAGGAAGTTGAAAAGGAAGAAATTGTGAGGGGCGATATTCGCACAGCGATGCAAAGTCTGCACGATGCCTCCAGTGAGAAGAGGACGGCTTCACAAGGAATAGACGTTCAAGGAGACGTCAGAGGAACCATTCAGCTTTTAATGGAGGCTCCACCTTCACCGAGGATGGAAAGGAGCCCAAGTCTGGAACGTGACGTAAAGGGTGATGTGAAGATGTCAATTAAGTCATTATACGAGACGCAGGAGCAATCCCAGCTGGAGAAGGAGGAAGTGATAAAGGGCGATGTTAAAGGCACTATTAAATCACTGATGGAAACAGCACAGCGCCAAACTCCCAAAGTCAGACTTGGATCATACAGAAGAGTTCGAGTTAAGCAGAGTCCTCCAGTTAAAAACCTAAAGGCAGATCCACAGAGGAATATACAAAAGATAAAAACTGCTGTTGAAACATCCAAAGAAAATCATACCATCTCTAATAACACTGAAATTGTTAGAACAGAGTCAAGTTCTGTGGTGCAGTCTGCTCAGCAATCAAAAACTGTGGTGGAGCATAAAACGATTACTCAACACCACGGCATCAAAACAGTCAAGACAGAGTTTCGTAATCTAAAGTCGAAGGGAAAGGGAATGATAAAACTGGATAAAACCAAAGTAAAGACTGATGATTATGTCCTAAAGCCACAAGAGCCTGAGCTGCCTCTCCCACCTCCACCAATGGCAGACACTGACCTTCCTCCTCCTCCTCCACCTCCCTCTGTTGATTCTGACATAGATCACCTTCCGCCTCCACCACCACCACTCACCAGCGAGCAGGACTTCCTCCCACCTCCTCCATCTCAACAAGAACTGGAGAGCATGCCAGCACAGGCAATTCATCCTTCACCAGCCAAAGCAAAAAAGATGACGGTGAAAAAAGTGAAAGCTCCCATTTTACATCCGGTGCCGAAGCTGGAGCCTAAAGTGGAGATCGGTAAAACGCAACAGGTGGAGGTTACATCGGAGAAAGTGGTAGAAATTGGCCAAAACCAATCGAAAACAACAACACACTCATCAAAAACTGTTTCATATGAAATCCCTCCACCGCCTGAGTCACCAAAACCGCTGAGGAAAGTTTGCATCTCTCCTGTGAAATTCACCCCTCCACCCTCCCCTCCACCTTTCATGAGAGGAAAAATGAGTAAATTCAACACTCCATTAATACAAGCAGAAGGAAAGTACCGGAAGCTGAGGGAGGAAAACACCCCCCCAACCACTCCAACACCCACTTTCATACATGACTCAGTTACTGCTGCTCTTGAAATGCTTTCCACCAGCGATACTGAGCAGTCAAATAAAAACACATCAGTAATCACAAAGGAAAGCGCTGAAAAGATGGCATTGAGTGTTCATTCAGACTCATCTAAGCATGTCTCAGATTCCACCCAGAGCATTGCCATTGCTAGCCACAACAAAATCCTCACTGATTCAACAGTTATAGCCTCAGCCAAACAGCAAGTTGTCTCTAATGAGACTTCTGAAGTTGTCTCCGTTCAAAAGACTTCATCTGTCTCAGCTGTTAAACAACAGATGCATACGACTACACAGAAAACTGTTTCTGTTTCCTCCAAGCAGTCTGCTCAGTCTGTCATCTCTGACAAAGTCCAGACCTCAATCACTGATGTCGCAGAAACTGAAAACATGAAAGAATCTAAAAATCAGAAATCAAAGGGTCCCCAACAAGTCTGAGGATAAAAACAAACATGAAATGCACCTTGATAAAATCCATACAGAGGAGAATGTTAAATCAAGCAAATCACAGTTGGAGAAAATAGACAAAAATGTAAAGGAGTCCAGATCACCACAGCGTGATAACAAGAAGAAAACAGATCATTCTCCCACCAAGAGCCAAGAGAAAGTTTCCGATCAGCAAATGCAAGCAGAAAAGACGGCTGCCAATACAAATGGAAAAGCTGGCAAACAAAACCAAAAGGTGAAAAAGAACAACAAGCAAGAAAAGCAAGAGACAAGAACATCCAGTGAGAGTGAGAAGCAGAGTGTTGCACAAGAAAGCTGTAAGGTGGAAGTGAAGGAAGCTACTGAGGTGAAAGTGATCAGTGAACCTAAAGAAGTGAAGACAGAGTTAAAGCAGGGGATTAAGAAAGTTACTTCCTCTCCTGCTGCTGCCTCCGCGCCTGCTGTTACTGTTAGCATAACTGACAGCCAACCAGAAACTCCGACTCCAGCAAAGAAGAAAAAGAAGTCCAAAAAGTCAAAAGGGAGTGCACAATCAGGTCAAGGTAAAGAGATTTCCACAGAATCAAAGACAGACATTATTGAAGCCAAGACAGCAGCTCCTGAAAAAACAAACCAAACTCAGGAAACAATTGTAGTTTCCCAAATTCATAAAAATATTAAAGAAGAGCAGATTCAAGTCAACAGAGAAGTCATTACCACAGAAAGGAAAGACGATCAGAATTCCCAGCAACAAAAAGCAGTTCAAAAGCAAGCGAAGGGATCTCAAAAGAAGAAAGGAGTGACAGATATTCAGCAGAGCGCAGAGGAACCATCAGAAGAAAGAAGGGATGTCCCAATTACAGTGACAGGCGAGTCAGAACAAAATGAACGGGTAAAGTCCACAGCGGGGAGAACAGAAGAATCTCAGAGGCGAGAGGTCCAAGTGTTAATCTCTCACATCACAGAGATACAAGGAGTTTCAGAGAAGGCTGATTCTAAGTCTGTGAAGACTCTGCTCAATACAGTTCCAGATTGGCTCATGAGTCCGGATAGAAAAAGTGAACTGGAGGGATCTGTGGTGGAAAGTGATGCTCAGAAAAGTGGAGATATTCTTTCCTCTGTGAGGAAACTTGCAGAGGCAAAACTAATGCATCTAGAGGATAACGAGACATTGGAGAAGCACGAGTGTGAGCTTGTTTCTGAGAAATCTGCTTCTGGTGGGGCAACACCAAGAATATCTAAGATTAGTATTGGCTCAGCCAAAGTCGAGAACCAAACAAAGAAGAAGATGTCCCATGAAAGACGGAAAGAAGAAGCGGGTCAGAGCAGGTCTGTAGACCTTCGCGCTCCCTCGCCGTTACTGAAGATGCGTTCTCCCTCACCGACGTTTATCACCATTGAATCCACACGGAGAACTGACTCACCCCAGAGAGTTACTCCGTCACCCACCCTGCTGCACAGGCCACCCACACCTCCTACACCGCCACCACGCAGGTGTGACACCCCGACATCACGGCTCACTAGAATCACACCCTCTCCGACTTTCGACAGAGCAGAAAATTTGGCTCGGCTCAAAGACACGACAGCCAAACTCTCACGTGGCGTCACCCCACCACCGCTACTCCCCCAACAAATCTCAGAGAGGAAATCAGAGATTGTGGAGTCACCTCCGTCGTTCCATCGGCAAATTAAAATCGAGACCCAACTGGTGGAGACTTCAGGGACGTCAACAGAAAGGCTCAAGAAGAGTTTGTCCGGGGAGGCTCAGCAGGCTGATGTAATTCCTGCACATGTAGAAGACGATCAAGCCAAGACTTCAGAGGGTCTGAATGCAAATGAAACACAAATTAAGTCTGACTCCCACATGCCATTGTGTCAAAATGACCCAGATCTTACTGATGCTTCGGATATTTCAGAGCCATCATCTGTATCTGTCAAGGAAAAGAGAGAGTTTTTCGAAGAGGCTCAAAAGGCTGAAATTAATAAGACCTATGTACGAAAGGAGCCCATTGCTATCCCTGAACGACTGGGCCCAGATATGGAGGAGAGTGAGACAGAAAATAAGAACAAAGAAAAGGAAGAGCTTCCCAGGGCGGACATGTATAGTCTTGTAAACAAATTTGAATCACCAGAAGAGAAAGTATATATCAGAAAGGAGCTAATCCCACTCACAGAGTGGCTTAACAATGACGCTGAAAGCACAGATTGTGACAAAAAGAAAGCAGACATCCTGGAACAGGAAATGCCAACTTTTGACATCCAGGCTATTAAAAATGTTTTTGAACTGGATGAGCAAAGTTTCTCATTCAGAGAGGAGAAAAAGGATCAGGAGGAGACTGTGTCAAGCCTGAGTGAAACAACAGCAGACACTTCAAAGCGGGAAAGTCCTCAAGAGACAAAGAGAGGCTCACGGCAGAGCACCCCCCTCCCTCTCCAGAAAAATGAGGTAGAAACTGTGCCAGCAGAACCATCAGGTTTCTCTGAAACCAAATCAATCACAGAACATTTCTCAAATGTTGACGAGTTTGGTAACAAGGTCACAGGAACAAGGACAGCTGTCACTGAGCACTCTGAGAGTTCGTCAACCCAACGGGTTCCTTTTTCCTACGCTGATGCAGTCAAAAGAAAAACTGCAGCAGTGAAGCAAACAGAACCCTACGATGACGATGCTGAGAAGTTGCTGAGTAATTTTCACAAAACATGGACAGAGAGTGAATCCGTTTTCAAAAGCCTTGGCTACACTATATCTGAGGAGACGACATCACAAGTCATGTCACATCAGACGTTTGTCACAACTGGTAAAGACTGCAACAGCATGAAACAAAGGAAACTAATGGCATGGACTGTAATGGATGGATGGTATTTCTTTGAATAACTGCATGTGGTGTGCAGTATTTGAAATAAGTGTGTTTCATGCATTGTGAAAGCTTTTCTGTTAAACAAAAGGTGTTGGTAATAATCAAGAAGACAAAATAGTCTACAGCCATGCTAGCAGCTCTGTCAAAATGTTTGCACAGCAATGCTTTGGGCTAAATTAGCATGCTAGCGTGCTCATAATGGCAGTGATTAGATGCTAATGTTTAGCTAAGTGGTGTCAGGTTTGAGGAGCAAGTTGACTTCATGTAAAATACTGCTTCAGAGGCTTTTCCACCCTGACCAGAATACAGTTCATTGAATAACAATAAATACTTATTGTGGTCATATTAAAAACATTGAACACTATCTTATACAATATTGAAAATAATGTCAATCAGCAGCATTAGTACAAAAGAATTTCTATCGGACCTTCAAACAATATTGGGGTCATTCCTACTATTCGGTGCCATTTCAGCCTGGTTTCAGCCTTCCATCAAAAATTTTAACTTTTACATCATTTTATTGTTTCATCTAAATGAGGGCTTGTTGAACTGAAGAAAAATGTTGGTCCAGCTCAGGATATCATGATCTAATGATTTTAACCAAATTCTTTGCATGTGACAGGCACCAAATGTCCATCCTGTTACAGAACATTCTCAGCTCTATTTATATGTGTTTTGAATGCACAATTATTATAATATTTATATTTTCTAAGACTTAAAATGTCCCTTACTTGCTCTATTTTAAGGCACAATCTAATTTCAACACATTTCTTTTTGAAATAAAGGACATTTTAATGGAATTTGGCCTCATTTTGCCAATTCATAGCACACAAGTAACCACTAAGACATGGTTAATATTTATTGATTTTCTTCAGCTATCGTAAAAAAATAGACTGGTAGCAGGGTGGACAGGACGCAACAGCAGTGAACAATAACACATTTCATTAAAGAAAATAAATGTAATTAATATTCAAATGGATATTTGACATATGACAATGAACATGAACAATTCTAAACATTACTTAACAACAATAATAACAACTATTAATCATTACCATTACCATTTAAAGTCTCCATATTATGGCATGGGGACTTAAATGGCACCGAATGCTAGGAATGACCCATTGGTGGAACCCAAATGCTAAGGCACTGGCAAAACTTGACATTTGTAAAGGCCAGCATTACTAAACAGGAGTAGAAATGTATGGAAAAGTGACCATGTATTGACAGTGAGTTGTAGACTGATGTGGAAAAACTGAAACATATTGTTGAAATTGCACTTATTTTTCTTAAGACATCTCATGCTGATTATCTGTTTTGTAAATGGATAAACATTTACAGAATGTACTTGTATTTACTTACACTGAAAGGAAGGGAAAAATTGGAGGTTTTTTTTATTTAGAGGTTATTGCGCAATGATTTCACTGGTTCAGCCAACTATCAAAATTGGGCCGTATGTGGTGCATGAACTAGAATGAAACTGACATCCACAAACCAACACTGCCTTGTCATGCATGATCTTTTTTTTCTTGCTGATTCTGTTCTCTGAGAACAGCTTCAGTAACATTTGGATGACAGTTCATCTTAACATTGGAAACAGCAGTTTGACAAAATAATCTTATGTCCACGATTACTATTACTGTTGCTCTCTGAAGCTTCAAACACATCTCATGGTCTTCATCAGGAAATGGAGTTGTTGCAGGATGTTTCCAATAACATCTAACAGCAGCAACTAACATTAAACAGAGAGTATCTTCCCTCTTTTTATAACCACCCATCATGATCTAATGATAACTCAGCCAACTCTGTTAAAAATGAATTTGTTGAACTTTTTGTACAGCAGTAAGTATGATGTCACTCTGAACATAATCGGTCTAACTGCTCATGATAAGCACTGCAGCCTTTTCATGAGGATTTATATTTGCTGACCAGAAAAAAATCAGTATATAATGTACCTTCTCAACAAGAAAATTACAGTATACAGTGGCTGATGGTTTGTAATTAACCAGATGACAGCCTTTTTATAGAGCTCACAAACAATGTCAAAGTGCAGTTATGGATATCCATGCATACGTGTTTGTGGGTGGATTAGTATATATAATAAAATCCTAAGGAAAAATACACTGAACAAGTCACTCTCATGTTTTATTAAAGAAAATTATAAACCATATGAGGTATTTTTAAAATACACATGTAATCTTTTTTTTAGTGCTTTGCACTAACAAGATTAACCATTATAATAAATGAAAGAAAAGCCGTTGCATTGTGAGGCAGCCCAAAAGAAATGCTCTGCACTTGGGATGAATGGGAAAAAATCCAATGATTTGCATTTTATCTCTTTCAAACAGGTTCGAGTTCCGAAGTCGGAGCTCTGCGCAGTATGTCGGAGGAGAGCTTATCCGATGGATGCTCTGATAGTGGACAAAAAAAAGTACCATAAATCCTGTTTCTACTGTGAGCACTGCAGAAATAAATTGAGGTAAATGTGGCATTCATTCAAATAAATAGTCACCTCGGGCACAATTAAACATTGCAATATTAATTAGTAAATACCTTAGTGTCTTACTGACAGTATAATTGTTCAGAAAATAGAGGTAACTGTCTTGTTCTGAATGTTCTTTTCTCTTAGCCTAGGAAATTACGTCTCTCTCCATGGACACTTCTACTGTCTACCCCATTACAAACAACTCCTCAAGTCCAAAGGGAGCTACGATAATGGACTTGGGCAGAAACTTCCCGCAGGAAGTGGTGGACCTATCCCCTCAGATGAGAAACTTGAATGGAGATATTCCATGAGCAGCATAAGTTCAGTTGACAAACCGCACGGCGGTGAAAACGAAACGACAAAAACGTGCAATGAAATCAAACCACACTGCAACAAAATATCTGTAGTTTGGCCCCCACAGGCCGATCCCCCGAAGAAAGCCTTTAAAATAGAAGAAGACATTCAGCTCACTAAACCGCAGTGGCCCCCTCCTGACAACTCCCCCAAGTCACCCAAACAACAACACAGAAAGGCTGTTCCCAGAAGTGTCCTTTGAAATAAAATCACCCAACTACACAGTTTAGTCAAATAAACCCAAAGAAGCACAAGAGAATGAATGGTACAATAAGATGCTATGAAAGAACTGTCCTGGTGGTACAATTAAGGATGTGTTTGGTTGAAGGTCGTGCAGTTATGTGATTTAAAAAAGGAACATGAAAAGTGAAGATGTGAAAGGAAACTGTACATACTTGTAAATGGGGCGTGAATAGAAAAGCAGGTTGTAACTGGAATAGTAAGTGCTAGAGAGATAGATGTGAAGAAAGTGTGGAACGTAGACATGAAGCAGTGTGAGAGAACAGGCTTATCTCATGTGTAATTTTTCATTTGTTGTATTTTATCTTTATCTTTCCTGACAGTCAGCAGTCACACTGATGTTACATTTAGTATTCGACACAACAGGATTGAATCAGTTTTAACAGCTAGAACAATTGCCTTGTAGTTAGACGAGTTCAACTGGCTAGAAACGGCATCAGGACAAATTTAACAAAATGAGTCTTGATATTGATTTCAATCTACATTTCTGGGAGAATTAGTCACTTTTACATCAACTGAACGTCGAAACCTTACAATTCCCACTGCTCTTGAAAGTAGCTCAGTAAAAAAATCCATGAGAGACATTTTCCAATATAATCTGGCCCAGTTTCTTTTTTCCACTCTTCTGTTTTATTCTAAAAATAATTGGTTTATTGTACAATTCACTTCATTCTATTGCTACTGTATTTATGGAAATAGACTCCTGTCTGTGTTCACTCTGTTGTATCATTCTGTCAGGTCTGTTATCTTTCAACATATCAACATTTTTGCATTTGCCTTTTTTTTTAGCACCTGGTGTGCCGACTACTAAAAGCATCTTGGAATTATTTTATTTATAATATTGAAAGTATATAATATAAACAAGTGAATTGGTGATAATCATGTTTGTTTTGGACATTTGTATCCTATTTTGAACGACAAATATTTTGCAATGCAGAATTTTATTTTTTAGATTAGACGGTTATACCTTGCTTTGTACAAGAAAATTCCTGATTCTGTCATGCTGTCAGGCTGGTTCACTAACTTTATTGCTGATCTAAGGGCAATAAAATATTGAATTTAATTGTTTCATTTGTCTCTTTGAAGTCTGTTACTTTACAGAGGAACAAGGCGAGACTCCTTCCTCTGTAGCAGCACGGTGGTCTTAAATAAGCAAAGATTAAATGCCTCACATTGTACCCAAGAGACTACTCTCTAGTCTGGTGGTTCCCAACTGGTGGGTCACGGTCCAAAAGTGGGCCGTAGGTCCATTCTGAATGGACCGCAAGTGACTCGCAAATGTGTCTGGTTTGTCCAAAAACACACTTTATTTTTAAGTACAGTGAATTTCCAGCACAGACCTTTTATTCTGATGTGCCATTTCCTGCTGTAGAGTGAGTGAGTAATGGACAGCCACTTGACAGAGACCATTAAGTAGCTCGACGACATGGCTTAACGCAAGTATGACACTGAATCAGACTGCATATAAAGATGGACGACATGACAACACCCCAAAAGTGGAGGCAAAACATCTCCATCGCCCCCTGGTGGCTGGCTGCAGTACAGGTCATAAACCCCACCCCCTCCATATTAGCAGATGTGACATGAGCCAAACTAAAAACTCAAAGTACACATAAAATACATTTTTCCAAAGATGGTTTCTGTCATGTAAGGTACTTTTGTGTGTTCTAGTGTTTGTTTTTCTGATAAGTTTGGTTTAAATTAGTTATACAATGCTATAAAACAGGGATTTACAACATGATTGACAACTGTGTGAGCCAATCGATGGGCTTCAGTGGCACTGTTTGCCGGAGTATGGGCGGGAAATTTGACACCGCGGAGATCACTACTGCAGAGACTCTGCCTCCGAATGGCATCACCAGAGCAAGACAGCAGCGACCGTATCCAGGGTATTTTGGCTTCACCTCTGTACAGTGGGGTAAATGAAGATGCACCATCCATATTTATATACAGTGTGCGCGCTGAATGTATTAAACTGTGTGGACCTTGAACTAATGACAAAGGAGAAATCTGGACCCTGTTGCTAGACAAGTTGGGAACCACTGTTCTAATCTAATACAAGTTACATCATTCTAATTTTAACAGTATCAGTACTGATCAAAATACAGTTAGGTATTAGATCCATGCTTTCACTCAAGTTTCCCTGTTTTCTCATTATGTCCAAAATCCTGAGCCTCTTTTTCTACATCTTCTCAACATGTTTTCAATAATTACTCTAGATAATGACTGGGGAAAATACACAATGAAGAACTGTCTTCACCACTTTCACGCCTCCTCAACAAATCTACGCAACTTGCTTACACTGTCCTTCTTTTTGAATGTGTGAATAACTCTGCAAACACAGCATATTTCTGCCTAACAATAGTCTGTAACTTGACAACTGTAAATATGTTACACCACAGGTTAACACCTACATCATCAGCATACACTGGCTTCCTTTTCCAACAGCAACCAGTTGTGTATTATTAACTGCTCTGATTAGCATTGCTGCACACAATTTCACATGCACAACTATGTATTATACATGTAGCAATGGCACAGACATGAAATTACCCTACACACCTTTAGCTGGAGAAAAGATCAATAGTTTACATGCCAAATACAGTAATCTGCACATTTTAAGACTTGTGTTAGGGTTTAAGCTTTGCCTCTCCCTTGTGTTCCCTCTTTGCCCCTTCCTATTGTCTCATGCTCTCTGTGTGTTTGCTGGGCGTGGTCCTCTGCTTCCCTCCTCCTGACAATCCTCCTGACTGCCAGCAGCTGCTGAACCTGCACACCTGAACCACATCTACACTCAAGCCACTGCAGTATAAAGCCCCAGCTCAGACATCCAGACTCTGCCAGGTCGTTCAGTCACCTCTGTGGTGCAGGCAGCAAGGCCAGCTTCAAGTTCTTGACACTATGTCTTTTTGTACTTTTGGACATCAAGTCACACTCTGTTCTGTGTCTCAGGTTCACCACACCAGCCTAAACCATAACCCGCCACATTCAGCCTCGCTCTCATCTTCTGCCTCCGGATTTGGACTGCTCTGGCTTCAACTAATCTGTCTGCTCTGCTTCATAATTCCCATCTCAGCCATTACTTCATTCAAGCCTGTCAGCTCCACTTCTTTAAACTCCAATAAACTGCCTTTAACCATTCCCCGTTTCCTGGTTGTGTTTGCATTTTGTGACATTTTCTGCCACAACAAGTTGATGAAATATCCATGGTTGATCATAAACTGATGGCATATATTCATTTTGGATTATGGCAGCTCAAACAAAGTGGTGATTTTTCCCCTTTTGGGGATGTCAGTGTGGTTGCTGTTCGAGTTTTTTTTCCAGTTGCCTCCAGTGAAAGGAAAGCCATAGTATATTGAAGATGTAGGTGTTCAACCTGTGGTGTAATGCATTTAAAGTTGTCGAGTTAAAGACTTACGTTCGGCAGAAAGATAATACGTTTACAGAATTATTTTATAGCTGGAGGACCCATTCAAAAGGAACACCAATGCAAGCAAGTGATGTAGATGTGTTTAAGAGATGTAAAACTGACGTAAAACGTTGAGAATATGTAGAAATATATCCTCGGGATTTTGGACATAATAAGAAAACAGGGAAATTTGAGTTAATGCATGGACATCATACTAAAGTGTATAATTCATGTTTGCTAAAAAGCTAATAAATGTGACTTTCATGTCTAAAAATCAGTATCTTGGCTGGAAAATGTGCAGACTTCTTCACACAGCTATGAAATTTCACATGCAAGATCAGAAAGGAAGTGGTCATATAAAAAAAATAAGTTTATTACATGTTGTTTCAACCATACCCGGTCTTCCCTAGTGTCACAGAGTTTGTCAGGTGTGTGTCTGGTTGAAGCAGCCTACAAGCAGACTGGAGCAGGTCAGCAGATCCTTTTCACACCCTCAGGTTAATCTCCTTTAGAAGCTGTCCCCACCCTGGAGGGGATTTCATAGCTCAAACCACAGGTGTGCCTACAGCAGACTAGGAAATCATTTCCACATGGAGAAAAAAATTGGACATTGAGCATTAAAAAAAGGCAGATGAGAGACAGCTTGAACACATGCAGTGTGATACAGCAGCAGAGGATGCAGCACATGCTCTAATTGAATTTTATAGTCACTTCTAAAATAAGCTTATGACCAAATGTGGTTACTCATCCTCTTACTGCTCCTCAGTGCGAACCAGCTTAGCACACAGTTTGCTGACTTGGACCACCTATTAGAGCTGGGCAATATATCGATGCTACATTCATATCATGATGAGTACAGATGTCATCTTAGATTTGGATATAGTAACATTGTAAGTGTTTTCTTACTTAATCATTATAATCCTCATTACTAATGATGATTTATCAAAAAAATTTTGTGTAAATATTTTGTGAAAGCATCAATATTCAATGCTACAATATCATTACTATAACAATACAGAGGTATAGAGCGGTAATGAGTCCTGAAACCTAGGAATGAGTTAGCATTTTTGCACTTCCAGTTTCCTGGTCTCATAGTCAGTGGGTTTTTTTTTTTAATGGATTTTTGATTAGATGCCTAAAATATGGTCTGTGGTTAACACAAGCTTAAGAGACTTTCATGTATTGATCTACAAGGGAAAATATGTCAATTAATACCCTGCCTGGAAATTTTGAAGCCTTAATGTGTCTTAAAAGGCCTTTGCTCACAAGTTGCTAAATGAGAACATCAACACAGCAAATACAGCTTTACAGCCGTGCGGTGGGGGCAAGCTTAAGTTATGCAACCATGGTGTCATTTGATTATACGTTTGAAAACCTACCTGACAACGAGAGGTAAAAACAAAATCCTTCGTCAATTATGACCATATAACTTGAGCCCCTACACAAATAAAGTGACACAGGAATATGTGAGCATAAAATGAACCTATAAACAGCGCTGAAACACAGACATTACTGTGAGAGCAATGTCACTTACCTCGCCTTTGGTGTGTAACAGCAAAAGGGGCGAGGTAAGGCGGGAGACACCCCTTTATAGGTGGGGTACCCCCACAAGTGAATGTAGGGGTACAGAAACTGAGTATCAAACGTTTTACAAATTGACTAGATTCTAAGTGTGTCAGGTAATAACAACTGAAACAAATTTTATGTAATTATAATACTTAACATCCTCCTGAGACCCAAACTTCTGTTTGGTATGCATTTTTAATTTCTCCTGGCTATTTTGGATCAGTAGGATGCAATAAAAAAAAAAATAAAAAAAAACACTGTCATGATAATAAAGTCCCAATGTCTTGCACGGATACTTCTTAGTTAACAGTTTCTTAGCTTGTTACGGTTACTAAAATTGGTCAAATTTGTTGCCATATCAAACTACAAACATTATTAATCATAAATACACAAGTTTTAACCATAAAATTTGATCAGGTTTTGGACCTTCAACTAGAAAGTGTCCACTAACAAGGACAACAGGTCTAAGTTAAGTAGAATGAAGAATAAAGTCAAGTAAACTCAAAATATGATGTCCTTATATGAGGACACAGGGTCTCAGGAGGATATTACAGTTGTACATTTGACTATGTTACACATATTACTGCTGTATAATTGACCCTTTTACACTTAGAATTGTTTGAATGTTACTGTCTTTATTTTACTGTATATAGCTATATAGCTAACTTTGGCTCAAACGTTATGTTGTGCAAACCCCCTGTTAAATAAACTAAACATAGTTTGCATTATACAGCTGTGACATGGAGCATAATTTTGTACTGGAAAATTGCACTTTTTTCTTTTTCTTATTTTGGCTCATATCTACATACATTTTTAGTTTATTTATATAAAACTAGCCTTTTGGCACAGTCATGCCACCCACAAAGATTTATCTTAAAGGCTGTAAGAGGCCCCTATTTTCTTTAGGATAAACTATATCCTAATATAAAGTATAA
Organism: Cephalopholis sonnerati; assembly: GCA_019142605.1. Classification (NCBI taxonomy): domain Eukaryota; kingdom Metazoa; phylum Chordata; class Actinopteri; order Perciformes; family Serranidae; genus Cephalopholis; species Cephalopholis sonnerati. Next base: position 21,797,282 of record JAGQAX010000012.1, read on the forward strand.
AAACAGACTTGTTTGGTCCCTTCATGTTTTCTGTGTGTGGCTGCTTTTCCAGCAGGACAGGACAGCAGCTAAATGTGTTGTCTGCTATGAAACACTTTGCAGGAGTTGACTGGAAATTCTCTCACAGCGTCAATCTACCTTGCTACTCCAGTCTGCGTGCAGCTCCCACTTTCTCCCTTTGAGCGGATTGGTAAGGGATCTATCGGATTACACTCTGATTGGCCGGCTCTGTCTCGTCAGGGGGCACGTCAGCCCCGGCTGCACTAACCATCATGTTTCCTCCCCTTTAGTCGAATAACAGTGCTTTAGGATGCTGGAGCAGAGCAGTAGCGTATCATCAGGACCACAAGTCTGAGTGGGATGGAGACACTGAGTGAGGTAGGCAGAGCAAGGATGCTTTCTGTCTTTTTAATGGCGTGTGTAATGCAGGTTGAGCTTCACTCATCTTGCGGAATGCAGTGTAATGTGATGCTTGTACTTTTTGTAATTTATGCAGTGTTTGTAGAATCGCCTATCCGCAGATAATAATGTGTCCTTCCTCATTTCCGTGCGCTCAGCCGCAGGTTTTCGGGTGTCCCGGTTATTGTTGGGGCTTTGATCCCTGCCTTGCGGTTATATCCGTCTGGGTCTGTAGTGATGCAGCTACTTTGGCTCAATCCCCATTGAGCACATACTGATCTCCATCCTATTCACACCTCTGCACTTAGCGGATACAAATGCGTAGGCTGTCCAGGACGATGGGAGGTGCAGGTGGCCAAGTTACACAGTAGCATATCAAACTTTAAACGGACATATTTATTATTTTAATGTCGTTTGCAGAGTGCTGGTGCCTTTAACTCATCTTTCACTCTTAACTGCATGTGTATGGGTCCTGTGTGCACAATGCCTGTGTGTATCCTAAATGTCTGTGTAAAATAACAAGGGACAAACAATTGAAAATGCCCTCAGGGGATTAATAAAGTCATTTTTCATCTGCTGCTAAATTTAAAAAGTAGCCTTTTATTTGACTTGACAGATGAATAATAACACAAGATTTAGAGAGAGCATTCACTTACAGATAAATGAAATGTCCCTCTGGGCCCTTACCTCAGTTGTCAGCTTGTAGGCTAAAAATATGCCTTTTTAAAATCATAATTATTATTATTTATAGGTCAATAATGAATGATGCTCAGTAAGACTTCAATGATCAGTTGCAATTTTAGCCCACTGAAGATGAAAAATCAAAAAGATCTGATGCTTTTATTTCAGATGATGTTTTGTGTACTCGCTGATGAAGTTTTGAGTAGTCATAGAAACTGTGTGAACATGTTTTTTTATCCTTTTTGTGGTAGGTCCAATGCAAAAAAAAGACTAATGTTGTACTGATGTCAGAAAGAGATGGAAGCTCGAGTCAAAATGTGCATGAGAGGGTCATGAAAATCTCGCATAAAGATGTAGTTTGTATTGTTAAAACTCATTTTAGTGAAATGCATTATGTTGAAAATCACTTTTAGCATCTTTTAGACAAGTAATTATAACACTAGTTTATTATGATATTGATTTTACATAATTTTTCTACCAGTGAGATACACAGCTTTATTTACTTATCAATCTCTGACTCTTCCTTGGTATATTTATTTGTTATTTAACCACTTAAACAGCAAATAATCTAATGAAAATAATCAGAATAGCTTCAAAAGTTCACAGTCAAGAGTGAGCGAGCTCTCCAGTGGAGCTGTGTTTCTTGTTGCTGCCATGACTTGGACATTTTCGATCATTATCTGGATCAAACGCCAGTCCCCTTTTTGTTCAGCCACATGATGGTTTCCATTACATGTCCATCTGCTCATAGAGTTAGTATCGTTCTGTGCCAGGCGCCTGTGTGTCCAGAGCATCTTTTTGTTTATTTTGTTTGCTGCAGAGCTCGTGCTCATAACTCCCGTTTCCGTGTGTGTACCCTGCTTACTGTGACTGCTCTCACTAATCACATTTCTGCAAGGTGTAATTAGTCTAGGGAGTCTGAAGCCTTAATCCCTGGTTTAAGTTTACGGTATCTTTGCTTAGTCAGTGTTGCTTCCCATGTTACACTGGGCTTACAATCAGCATTTATTTAGTTGCTGTTAATGTACTTTGTGTGTGGCTTTTGTTTTTTACTGTTGTGAAATCTGCAGCTAAAACATTCTATTCTCTGCATAATGTTACATCCTGTCCATGCAGGTCTATAATGGATATTGTATCAAGTCAAGACAATAGCGCAGCATTTACTTGTCAGTGCAGGCATACGCTTGCTAATAATAGGTTCACATGTGAACGGCTCTTCTTCTTCTGGCAGCTCTTTCTCTTCTCTAAAAGCACAGTTTGACACATTCTTTGCTAACAAATGTATAACATCATCTGACCTATTTGAGTGGCAAAATGCCAGGATGTATGGCAACAACTTCGACAGTACTTGTCCTCTCCTCCCTCACACTCACACACATAATGAAACCAGCCTCTTCCTGGCAGCTTTACAGTAAATAATTAGAGCAGAGATCCATTTGAAACAAGTGAAGTTATATATTGCAGTGCACAACACTGGACTGCCAATGCCTTCTCATTTAAACCTTACTTAAATGGGTTTAAAGCCAGTTTTTCATACACATATTAACAAAAACTGCTGTTGATATGCACATTTAGTACATGAAAACACATATGGCTTGGATGGAAATATGAACCAAATCATTTGCTCCATAATTTTAATAACAATCCACTTAAGGTACAATTTCTAAACTATGATAATAGATGTCAAACACTCTTAAATTATTATGTGCTTTTTTAATATGTAAGAATGATTGCATTTAACAGTGATAGAAACAGAATGAATAGGAAGGATATATCTCTATTCAAGTCATCTAGTTAGTTAGTCCACTTTTCCAACAATTACTAACTCTGGTTTGGTCCAAATAAACCCTTAATTTATTGAGTTAGATGTAAAAATATGTTGATCTGCACACTGTTTATCCCTGCGGCCTCTCTTTAAGTCTCTCTCTCATCCTCTCAGCTGTCCTCTGAATAGCGGCTCTCACTAGCTACAGTAACGTTACATCATGTTTCAACAGGCATGCAATTACTGGCAACAAAAGAAACGGGGAAATAAACTGTTGCAGTGATATTTTAAAAGCTTTAAAGCTTAAAAGTTTATGTGTCAGTTAGCCCGCTGCACAGTTACAATGGCAGCATGGCCATCCTACTACATTAATTCAAATGGGTGTGTCCACTCTACTCTCATTTTACTTCTATTGCTGTGGTGCAGAGGGTGTCTAAGCTAAAACTATAATGTATTATGCTTGTTTTGGCTTTCGAGGTTTAAAGCTATGCTGCAAAACGGCTCAATAAATCAACTCCACATACTCAAAAGAACCAAAAGTGCTATTTGTGCAACTCTAACATACAGGCAATAAAATGTTCATAAAAGAGTGAGGGAGATATCAGTAAAGTCCAGTTTGTACACGCCTCCATCGTCCTGACAAAAGGTCTAATCAGCCAAAACACATGAATAGCAGTTTGTGTTTCGTCTGTGAGACAGCAGAGAAGCTGTTGTAGACCCGTTGGTTTGTTGAGTGCAGCTCCTGTTTAGCTGCTGTGCACTGTGTTTTTCAGAAATTGTACAATTCGGTTGTGCATGTTGAAATTTTATGCAAATTTTATGTATTTTTATTCCAGTGTGACTGTGCTACTGTATAACTGTCCTGTGTGTGTGTTTACAGTACATATTGCATCACTGCCCAGGATTGTGTCCTGTAATTCCCTGCTCTAATGTGCAGTGTGTGCCACTCGGACATATGACTCAGGGGGTATTAGTGGCTTTTCCCATCAGGGTGTTATGATTCATATGGTGTATGTACATTGAGAATATGCTCCACTGGTAACAGTACTGGCTTTATGACTTTGTTTGGTGATATAGACTGCTGTATTTTCAGTGTAGTAGCTCAGGATCTACATTAGGGCTGCGACTAACAGTCATTTCATTATTGATTTATTTATCAGTTGTTTTGTCGATTTAATGTAGAAAATGGTGCAAAATAGTTCTTTAATCCCACGGTGACATTTTGAAATTGCTTTTTTTTGCAGATTGACACCCCAAATATTCAGTTTACTACCAGATAAGATGATGAATCGATTGAGGACTGCTCTACTTATATTGAATAGAATTGTAATTAGCACAGTGTAGGGGCAACATTATCAGTTATCAGAGACATGTAGAGAAGTACTTGTTCATATTGATTATCAGATAGTGAGATGCCTGCAAAGACTTTGCATACTTTGCAGTGTTTTATCATGACATGTGGTGCACAGAGAAATTCAAAAGCAAATTTCACCAAAAAGGACCCCATCACAACATGTGGGGGGAGGTAGAAGGAAGAGATAGGAGAGGTATGTATGCACAGGATTAGGGAAGAAGAGGAAGAGAAAATGGAGGGGATACAATAAGGTATGAGAGGATGAATGGGTGTGAATAGGGCTGGGTGAAGGTGGAAGGTGCAAGGGTAAAGGCTTAGTCAAGAGGTTAGGTATAAGTAGGTTTGACAGGTGATAAGAAGTGGTCAAGGCGTGGCCCTGCTCCTGAACCAAAGTAAACTTGTGCGACAAAGCAACAGACACACAGATATGTCTGTGCAGTTTTTGATATTATCTATATATAGGATTAAATCTCTGAATTTTGTTTACTACATGCTGCTTCATCTGATACAGAGGAACATCTTAAGAGCTTTTCCTCATGGGAAAATACCCAAAATGGTTCAGAAGTGATGATTAGCCCACTCAAGTCCCTCAAATTATCAGCTGGAATTACAAACTGTTATATTGCCTTTTCCGTGTCTGGAAGAACCCCAGGCGATTACAGCCTCAATCCCACTTCCTATTCATAGGACCCACTTAAACAGGCTTTCCAGTAATAAAACATTTTTATTTTAGTCTCTCAAACTGCTGATCTGTCCAGTAAAATGAATTAAGTTGTCTAGATTGTATTAGAATGGTGTTATAACATTCCCTTAATTGTGAAATTGTAAAATATTACATATTGGACACTTGTGTCTCATTTACTCTACATTATACAGCAACGTTTTCATTTTCACAAAAAAAGCAATAATGTTACAGAAGAATGAAATTTATTTTGAGAACGCGTTGGCAAAGCAATGAAATGCACTCTACCCATAGCCTATACTGAAATGTTTTCCCTCCCTGCTACAGTTTTATTTGCTGTATTACATTTATATATAGCAGTCACCTGCTTTTTAGTGTCTTGTTACTGTGTGTGTGCATCCAAATATGTTCCCAGCTCTAATCAGTCTGATCCGCCTACACACATACTGTAATTACTTTTTGTATTCAATCTCTTAACGAGACTCTGGAGCAGCCTCCCAGCTGTATAGTTAGTTAGTTTTTTTTCTTATTCATTAGACTCTTCTCACTTACAAGAGCGCAGCAAGAACTGTCTAAAACATCACAATTTTAAATGCAATTTTTATACATATTCTGCTGATTACATTTTGTCTTTACTGGATTTGGTTTGTGCTACCATTGAAGTGTTGTCTAAGTAGATACAACAATACTCTTTCCTCCTTTTCTTCAGATAATATAATAATTTTTGATTCGGCTTAATATGAAAACTGACAGTATTGGCAATTCTGTAATCATATTTATGCATGCAGCATTATTGTGTTGTCTTATTAAATATACTGCGATTACTGACAGATTTATTCAAAAATTGATGTGAAAAAGCAGCATGATCACACGGAGTGGTGGGCTGTTTTCTTCTTTATTCCATCTGTTTCATGGGTACAAATACAAAGACTGAAGAAATGCATTTCACCAGGAGGCACTGAGGAACAATTCCAGTCCATGACTGTTTTCTACCCACCTTATTAGAGGAATGAGTCTGAACTGCGGGCTGTTGAAGTTTGACTTGATTTCCCCAGTGACCAGCAGACCAAACCATTTTATTGCTGTGACAAAAAGGGCCCTGGACAAGTTCTGCAGGAGCCATGACCCTCAAATGACAAAGCAGCTTTTAACAACGTTGCTGCACCTGACATGAGCCAGCATCTTGACTCGTGTGATTCAAATTGAAGTGAATAGCAAGAATCGTTTGTTCTGCAAAAAAGAGCAGAGCAGCATTTATATGTCAGTTGTTGTGAATTTCAAGGTAACAGATGATATTTTGTAGCATTTTTGACTCCTTTGTGAAATAGTGCTTTATTGAAGATGGTGTTTGTCTTAAGAATACAGTGTAGACAGACTAAATCCTCTTAAATCTGTTGGTCTTTTTTATTTTGTTGAATTTGAATTAGTGTAACAGTTGCAGTCAAGGAAAATATCAGATATTAATGCTAATTCTAATATCACTACTACTGTTAAAATAATAATATTTTCAGAGTCAGTAGTCATTTAGTCAATATTAATGATTTTCCACTCTGAATCTGCTGCTATTTTTGGCTCATATAATTTGCTTATGGCTGGTTCCAGTGGAGCTGGTACAGTAAGATACTCTCTGTAGTCCACCATAGCAGCGCTGTGTTGTAATCCCTTAACATATATGCTCTCTGAGTGACAGCCTGTCTCAGTCAGCTGAGCAACTTCATAGTCTTTAACAGTCTCTGAGCTCAGCCCAAATCTGATTTATTTTCCTCACGCTTCTGCGATTCTGAATGCCTCAAAAATCAACTTGTACATTCCGAGGTAACAAATTGCTCTCCGGGGGGAAAAAATGGGCCAATGCAAAAATATGTGCATAAGAATTGTCTCCATCTACAAAACAAATAATCCAAAATGACCCTTGAAGGTATTAAGCTGCAGTCTAGAACTGTCTTAGAATCTTGAGTGAGTTTATTGGGACATAGACAGTTGACAAATTTAGAGAAAACCTGAGTAAATGAGTAGAGAAATATAACAAATGCAGATGCTTCCGCACAGGTGCACTGCATGATACAATTAAGCAATTAACATCCTGTCATGCTCTGTGGTTTAAAAATGCTGAGCAGGCCTGGTTTATTCAGATTTTTTGGACTGAAAATTTGGACTGACTTGTTAGACAGCACTCTCCAACACCATTATCAAAACACCAAACGAGGAAGAACACTTTTGTTTGTTTTCCTTTAATTTGTAGCCCATCTGTCGGCTTTCTTACAGGAGTGTTCTGATGCTCTCATGTCTTTGTCTTATCTGTTCTGATGCTAAAATATCCTCCTATCTAGCCCAGTGTCTTATAGGAAGTATACTCATATTGGATGATTTATGTCCAGTGTATCCAGTCACTGACCTTTTCACTAACCACAACCACATTCTCTCCATAACCAAGTGTTTTGGTTGATTAACCCAGAGCATATTTGCCCTAATGATAATCTTGTTGTGACTCCACTCAAAAATTCATGTTGCTTACTGCTTAATACTTCACTCAGTTGTTTAAGCTTCATTGCGATCTATAGTACATGGTCTAAAGTGCATGGCATAACTGCATTTAGTGCGTATCCAACTCCATTTTGTGAGTTTAATGACACATAATCTATGTGCACAATAAGGCGCAAGGGGCAAAGGGTTTGTATTTAGTCCCTTGTTAATCATAGGTGTGTTTTGGGCATAGCATGAATTCAACCAGTCACAGTGTCATCTCCCATTCCCTTTAAAAGCCAGGTGCGCCTGCACTTGTCACACCGCTATTTACAGGGCGGATTCTGCAATTTGGTGAAGTGAGCAGTTTTCTGCTGAGAGTAATGCAGTAATAGCAGTGATGTCACTGCAGCAAATATTGTGGGACATATAAGCAGCAAAACTCAAAGCTGAAGTGAAGAACTTAACAGAGGAAACAGAACTAAACTTTTGGCTTCTGAAATAATCAATGAAGTTACGCTGTTTCTCGTGAATAAATGTGCACAGCGTCTCTATGGGGAGTCTTCTGCAGGGCAGCAACAGACTGCAGGTCTGCTCTGATCTCTGCTATGTTTATATTTTAATGAATGTAAGTTTTATTTTCCTCATCAATGATGCTTTATTCACCCACCCACAACTCTATGTGTGTAATAAGCATGGTGTAAACAGCATTGTGAATCCACCATGTCTTACTATCTGGATAAGGTACCCTTTGAATTGAAGGAAAAAATTGACTTAAGACCAGGTATTTGTTGGCCAGTCTGCTGCCTCAAAATAGCAATACAGCAGTGTGCCTGACCACACCTCATTTTAAGACTTACATGCCCATCGGCGCGCAGATGGAGCAAGTACATTTGCGACTCACACAATGTAGGCACTGGTCTCCAGAATGAACTGCATGAGTTTGACACTAGCAATGACTGTTACGCTGCACTGTGTATCGATTTGAATCCACTGGAAGATAAGGCCCCTAAGACTGTTTTCACATTTATCTGTCAAGGATGGAAAGATTTTTTGAGCTCACGTTACGAGCAAGATTTTGTGACATCACAACTAGTTTGTGAGTCGATCATAGTCTAGTGTGCAACTTACAGAAGTGTCATGTGAAAACTTGAAACCTCTGAGAACAGACTTTTCACTTAAGTAGGGGACACCTTGTGTTCAGCTGTTGACCTGAACAATATTTGCATATTGAGAGAGAGACTAATTTTTTTAATGGAAAAACAAAAGAACATGAAAAAAGCTGCCACTGGCTTGCAAATGTAAGTTACAGTATATTTTCATTTGTTGCACATGTTTGCACAGAGACTCAGGAATGTGACTTCATAGTGACACCAAGACATTTCACTCCCACTCAGCAAAGTAAATTTGTAAAAGGAAAATGCGGATCTTGTTTTCTTGGTTCGGTTTAACTGAATGTTTAGAAATCATCTCCTTATAATTAAAAGTAGGCTTCTATTAGTTTAGAGAGCTGTGAAGGCAAAATTTCATCTGACGCAGTTTGTGATATGTTAAGTCAGCTCTGTTTGCCAGCAGGAGCTATTTCTTTTGGAGCTCTGAGGGTCCCTTCATTTAAACTCCCACTGAAGTCCCAGTGCTGTAGACTCTCTCAGGCAGTACTCAGCTGAATATGCAATATGGTACACTATGTCAGTCAGTTAAACATTTTCACTCATTACATTGCTCCTGCTCATCCTGATCCTTAAAGCTTGTCCTGGGTTTGGTTTAGCCTGGTTCATTTTTACATAGCTTGTGATCTGTCATTAGGGGACAAATAAGCCATTATCCTGTAATGGGTTATTTGTACCCCAATGACAGATCACAAGCCTGTTCTTCTTCTGCCCAAATCTTTAGCCAAATAATGGACTCAAAGGATAATTATTTTTTATAGTTTTGTTAATTAAGCTAAAGTGGCAAATGTTGGCTTGTATTAGATTCTCAAATTTGAGGATATATCAAAATACTATTGCTTGTTTAATTCATGGAGTGTTTCCACATAAACATACATGTAGGATGTTTGATCTGTTTTGCTCTCACACAGTAACACTGTCTCTCCTGTTTAACCAAACTTATTCTACTGTATTAGTATAAGGAACTAAAATCCATGTCTCATTCATTCAAGAAATTCAAGAGACTTATCCTACATTGCCTCTTCCTGCTGTCACAGCTTGGTCCTACTGCCAAAAGGCAAAAACAAGAAAAACTAAATTGCAAACAAATTGTTCTTTATTTATACTGTTAAGTCAGGCACCATTTGAGCTGCGCTTGTGTAACAGAATGAGGGGCTTTACGAAGGAAACTACAGTTGAAACTTCACATGTATAGATGTAATTGACTTGAAACTGATTGACAGTTAAAGTTATCACCTACAGATACTTCTTGAGGCACTATGCACCAAGATTATATAATGTTTTATCTTTATTTGTTCCTGCATCATTAAGGCAAATGTGAGATCTGTGAAGACAAAGTGTTAACAGCACCATTATAAAACAGGTGTATTTGAACCTGGTTGATCGGTAGTGAGGTATTACAAGGAAGTTGCGCAACGCAGGACAAAAGACAAAATATAGCCAGATCTCATGCATAATGCAGAAACACTAATATCAACAACAACAACAGCAATATGCTACGTTAGTTAGCATATTATAGTTCATTTGAGGTGACAAAGATCTGTTGGGTTCTTCTACTTGTTCTCAAGTTGAGAGCATGTGTCTTAAAAGCATGCATTTGCATTACAAAAGAAAGCGAGCTGGTGCCTCTCTGTATCCATATTTATAGCTGTGTCATCTGGGGCCAAAATGGCAAGTAGACACAACAAATCTGCACATAAGAGCATAGACTAGAGACTGTTAGAGAGAGAATAAGAGTTTTTTGATGGTAGTTAAAAGTGCATTCATTTCGTGTGTTATGTGTGGCAGTGCACTGGGCTTTAGTCTTTATAATGACGTTAGTGTCAACATCATTAAACTAGGCCTTGATGCTGTGCCCTGCATTATGAGTAAAGTAAGTCAAAGACGTCTTAAGAGTCCCTCCCACTTGATCCGGGGTAGTTATCGCTGAAAATATGAGGAGATGCCTGTGATCTCAGCGCTATTCCTCTCTCTCTCTCTGGGGCACAGAGCATCGGGACGGCCCGTGAAGGTGACACTGTACCAGCACCTTGCACAAAGCAATGCACAGCCTGCCTGGAATTGATATTCCTCAAAATCCCCAGCCAATTACTGGAGTGGAGGCTCGGTGGTGACTGCAGAAAACGTATGAGGCATAGCTCAGGAGGACGACAAGTACCTCAGTCCTGAAACATACAGTATGATGTGCTTTAAGCGCAACATCAATTCTGACTTGTGTTTTGTTGTACAAGTGGAAGAGTGTCCTGAATCTATATATCCTAAAGCACTGGAGCTGTCACTGTAGTGGCTGCTTGAAAAAAAGAGCTTTTAGTTGAAACTTGAGTTAAATAGAAACATTTTAGCCGAAGGAGTCGAGGAAACCCAACCATTCGATCATTCCCCAAAGCATTCCTCCAGCACTTTTTCACTTGTTATTCTGACGTGTCTGTGGAGAGCTGAAGGGAAGTTAGTATTATACTTTTTTTGCTTTTGCTTTAAAAAAAAACTTTTTCACCTCATCAACTTAATAACTTTAGATGACGTTTTTCTTTTTAGCAGTGTAACAACACCCTCAGATTTTTGTTAACAGGATAATTTGCTATTCGGGTGGTATTCTTTCCCTCAGAGGAGAGAAAAGGTCAACTCCTCTGCTTTGTGGTAGGCAACATCTGTTCAATGATATGTTAGGAGGGAGAGCTCTCCAGTTAGACGCACTTAATGAGAACACGTGATTGAAATCAACTGAGACTGGGGATGTTATTGATTTGTTAAGGGGGATACAGAGTGGTAATGTTATGTGTGTGAGAAGAATTACATGACCTCCCATTCGCTTGTTGAAGCTCCAGCATGAAAGACTGCCAGTTGAACTACATTAGACCTTAGATGGAAACTAATATCCTGCTTATTTGCTTTTTGGTGGTGTATTCATCAGTTAGCCAATAATTGTATCAATTATTATGATAAAAACAACACAAGAACAAGATTTTAACAAGAGATGATGGTGGCATTTGACAGAGGAAAATGAATGCACATGGTCTCATTGGTCCATTTGCAGTAATATCAGCACAAGATTAAAGAGCTTGTCTTGGAGGCTATTGAAAGCTGAATTGGGGTAATATTTGCCAGAACTAGATGGATGGAAAAATCTGAGACAGAGGCTTTTTTTCCTAGCTTAAGGGAGCCCGAGCCAAATGAAAATATCTTTTGTAAACAGGATATTTTTGCAGTCAAATCTAGCTTTGCAGCCATCGTTGGGCATGATTGCTTGACCAGCCTGGGGTCTTGTGTAAAAAGCCATTCCTAGGAGCAAGTCATTTTCTGCTGGCAGCAGAAAAATAACTTTGACAGATCAAAGAATTATTCATTAACATATTCAGCACATTAAAATGTAAAAGGCATGCAGTCCAAGGCCGCTTGGGAGAAATGATGTTAAAAGCTATTTGACAGGGAAAACAAAAAAAAAAAGAAAGAAAAAATAGCCATAGTCAAAAATTGTCATGGCAACATTGCATATTATTTTTTTCTTCTCAGGTATCTTCTGCACTGACAGGGGAAGATTTCCTGCAGGACAGGACTGTCTAGATCAGTGTACCAATAAAATAATACATTGTAAATATATCAGGTTTATGAACAGTAACTCTAAGTAAGTCTCTCATACACAGAAAACACCTTTAGCAATTTAAGTAATGTTTTTTTGTTTGCACTCTTTCCAGGTCTGTTTCATCTGTTAGCCTAGCTTAGCATACTGGGAGCTAAGAGGAAACTGCTAGCCCAGTCAAAAGTGAAATCACACAACAGCTCACACAAAATTTGTACAAAAAGTTGAGTTAGGCTATAGACAAGCAACTTTTGAGGACTAAAGAAGGGAGGGTTATTTACCCTATAATGAATCAAACAGTTATTGGAATATAAAGTAAAGTTCTGGGCCCTAAAAATAGGTCAACTAAATTGGAAAACAAAGGGGAACATGTGTAATGACTGATCAGACCAATTTCTGAAACAAAGGGGTCACACAGAGAGGAACACCACCTCTTTAACTACAAATAAAACAAAGCAGGACAGTAAGTCTATCAGTATAAATAATACATTAAAATGACTTAAAACAAAAGCACCAACAAACTAATACAATCTCCCTCATGATGTGGCGGACATTTGTGGGCCTTTTCCTCTGTCACTTTTGGCCTTGTCGTGATGGCCCTTCTCCAGAGTAAGGTCCAAAAGCCAGGCTACCTGCCTTTAAGTGGGTAGCGGTGACATCTCGCCGACCCCAGCCAACCTCCGACGACCCTCTCCTCCCCCTAAAATAAGCAACATGTGTACCGAGACCAAAGAAAAACCAAACCAAGCCAAGCCAGCCTACGACTGTCAAAAAGTGGTACTGGTGCAGTCTGATCAGCCACATCTTGTATTTAACAGCCCTACTTTAAAGGGTGCATCTTTGTCTCTGGCCTGACAAGATGTCCTACCAGCAGCACCCAGCAGCGTCATCCTCAGCACTCGGTAACTCAAATAAATAAGAAGTAGAACGACTCAAGGCAAACTTACCTCAAAACAAACTAAAGTGTGACTGCACAGAAACTATATCTGTGCACTACAAATAGAAGTTATTGCACTGCCAACACCACTATATAGCTAGGTTCGCAGCTGCCGTCTATTTTGACTCTTCGTTCTAAGTGATGCTCTAGCTGACTTGGACTGATCTGCACTGAGCACACATAAGTAAAATATCATCTAACTTTCATTACGACTTTTGTTTTTAAAAGCAATGTGTCCCTGTAAAGCTGCGGATAGGATAGGACACGATACAGTGCAGCACAACCTACAGCGTGATACATCTCTGCTATTAAATGTGTGATTAGTTCAACTAGTCCTATAACATTAGAGTTAATTGAAATTTCTATTAGAAATGCTCTTCCAGGCCCAGTGTTGTCTCTAGGGTGGAGACGATTGAGGAATAAGAAATATTCCAGTGAGATGGTTTAATTAAAAAATGTATTCAGAGCAGTGATATTCTTTCAGGGTCCCTGTGTGATCATAAAGTATGGATGTAAGAGACACGGGGTGAGTTTTTTCTCCATTCCCGTATTTATGTGTTGATCTGAGCATCACACACAAGATCACCAGCTTTCCGTTTAGTCGCAACTATAGAGGTTAGCAGTTCAGTTTATTTGAACTCTGAGTGCAAGCCCCTGGATGAGATGCTGTCAGCTGCACTTGATGTCTACAATAGCATACAAATGACCTTTCTTTGCACACACAGCAATATTTTGCATATGGTGAGCAGTATTGGAGTAGTGAGCTACATATAACTATTAGCAGTTTAATTACATTTTGCGATAGCCTGCTTGTTCAGCTACATTCATACTTGCATAGCAAGGTAGTTGAATTACTTTTTGCCATTTTTTGTGCAGTAAACTACTGAAATTACAAACAATTTTGGGCCTTAAAAGAAAAGGAATGATTTTTAAACATTATTTTATTGTTGCTTCTCTGCTGTAATTAAACCCCCTCTGGCCACAATTAGTGAGTTTTGATTATTGCTACTTATTAACAACTGTTAAGAGGAGTTGTTGCATGCTGTTTTAGAAGGTACCTGTCTAACAGAGTACTTCTGCTTGGTGCAGCACCCCCACCTCGACTCGTCAGGTGTCTGACTGATGGACATTCCTTGTACTTTCCCATTTTGCTGGCATGTGACTTTTTGCATTATTTTTTATTATAATTTCATTTCCCGTGCAGATTGTCAATTTGATCTTTCATCTTTTCAAAGTAGTCTGAACCACTTTTTCTGAGTAGCTTTAATTAACTAAACCGGATTTCTCCCTAGGGTAACTTTGCTTTAGTTCAACTTCTTTCAGTGTGACATAATTGGTAGCGCACAAAGCTGATCTTTCAAAGTAGCTTCCCTAACAGTGATGATGAATCTGGATAATTCTCTTAGTTGTAAAATACAGATGTTGTTAAAGAATAGGTTTTACATGCTGAGTTGATCTATAGGCTACATATTTTATGAGCAGCAGAAACACTACATGTCTGACTTAGTGTGGATAGAGGCTCCTTTAAAGCTGCTGCTATATTCCCTTCACCATTTCAGCATCCATTATCTCAATTCACTCAAATGAAACAAATATAATAATCTGATGTGTAGTGTTTTCTGTCTCTTGGACCTGCTTTTTTTTCTTTTCAGAAGGAGAATCTGCAGTGAAGGTTTGATTGAAAATTGATTTTCAGTAAATGGGAAAATTCATATGGTGCACAGTTACCATGTAGATGCTTCAGTTCAGGGTGGTCAATCATAGTGTATCATGCTAATAGTCTGTTTCTGTGACTGGAAAATGAGATCTACAGGAGATACAGCACACTTAAATTACACCTCTTTTTTTATCAACCAGGCTACTTTGCAATCCTGGGCTGGCAGGGCACTGTAGTATACGCTGTGTGTCTGTGATGTTAATTTTACAGAGCCTGGGTTCTGTCTTTTAATATAAAATGCATTGATTAAACTGTTATACATTTTTGGATCTAATGAGCACAGAACAGTTGTGTACTATATAGCAGGTCTAACCAAGGGGCCACTTTGAGGATTATACTCGCCTGTAATGAGCACACCTCTAGGGATAATACGAGGGAAAAAGAATACTGCATTCACCTGCTACAGCTTCCTCATTAGCCTTGCGTGCCCATGATGTTATTGAGTCATTATGAGTGATGCAAGTCATGACATGTCAAGGCCACCGTGAGCTTCCAGACAATGGACGTCAAGGAAAGGAAAAGCAGTGAGGAAAAAAAGTCTTCATAAACTGCTTTGTGCTTTGCCTTTAGTCGAAGTGACAGTTAAAATGATGAAAAACAGTCAGTGCACCTCAAATGAAACACTGTGAACATACCTTTAAATGGTGTCATAAGCAGCCCAGAAATGTGACAATGAGCTCAGCTTAATTACAGTGCATTTACTAATCTATAATGTATGACTGTTTATTCTTAGCAACACGGTGCAGTGCTGTCTTCCTTCATACATTATATTAGCACATTGTAACACATTCCATCATTCGACATCCATCTGTGACTAAATGAATGGGGTTTACATACATCATGTTCCTCTTTGTTTCATGCCATCTTTTCTTGCGAGCGTTCCTCACTAATGATGTCTGACAGGGACAGGTTGAGAGATAAAGGTTAATCACTCTGTGTCCAAGTGCTCAAAGACGCGAAGCCTTTCTGCAGTGTCGTCCTTTGTATTCCAAAAGAGTACCTGCGGCTCCTCGTTTCCCTCTGTAATTGCTTTGTAGAAGGGCAATGTTTCAGGACAAAGTATAGATAAAGGATTTTTTTTGGTTGTGTTTGTACTGGCCTCAGCGTAAAAAGGCTTTTGCTCTCAAGGATGTCAAATCATTTCCCATGCTCGTCCAGTAATTTTCCTAACTAGGGCTGAAACTGCTGATGTATTATGGATCTGATGCTGTCCTTTTCAATAATTAAGCTATAAAATGTCACAAACACTGACAGTTTCACATTACAAGTTATTTTCTCAAGTGCACTAACTGAGATCGAACAAGCACAGTAAGCATTGCGGTGTTATTAATTCTGAAATATATTGAAAGGTTTTCTGCGAGCAACAATGTTTTTTTCATATTTTTTAAGATGAAAGTAGTAAATGATACAGTATAAGTAGGTGGAAATCTAACACTACATACATCTCTCTAGACTAGCTTTGTTCCATGCAGAGACAATCTCAGGCATCAGTGAGAACTTAAAATTAAATTATTGGTCCTTTAACAGAATATATCGGGTGTTGGGGGACATTCATTTTGTCTCACTGCCATCCATCATATCCATTGCACAGGGCTACAAACCTTTATAAAATGTGTTTCTACTGCTCACAGTATGTGCTCGGAGAAACAACCAATAATCCCTCTGTTTGATTTATTACTATCATATTAATTCTGTTGTGAGGTTCTTAGTTTTACTTGAACTGAAAATAAGAAGCACATACTGAAGTAGAGGTGGAAATCATGGATCACTCTGCTGACTCAAAGTACAAATACTATGTAGTTTGTTCACTTTTTTATCTAAGCTAAGCGGTCGCATCACCGTTCTTTCTTGAGGTTGATTGGTCCAGCTGTGTGTACATGTTAGTGCATGTGAGTGCATGTGAGTGCATGTGAGTCCCACTGACTAGCTAATCTCATCCCACCTCGTCAAATGCCACCATTTTGTCAGTGGACCTCAATGTAAAAATCTGATACACTAGGTAGCCTCTTTCATCGATTTTGGATGTTCATGGATGGTGTCTCAATTGATGCTTTTTACATGCGTTGTGCCTTTTGAAAATACGTTCACTTTTTTACAAGACATAAAGTTTCTGCTCATTACATGCATCTTTCTCAAAATAAACTTACTACATAGGTAAAATGTGTCGTTTTTACATTTATTTACTTCAGTTAGGCAACAAGAGTCTGTATAGGTTTTGTAAAGAACATATCATGGTTTTGCTCAAAAAAGTGTGTTTCTTGCTAACATATGCCACGTCACTTGACATACATCATGTGACACATACTAGCACTATGTTGTTATTAAAAAAGAGTCCAGTGACTTTTGGTTTCACATTGGAAATAAACACTGAGCACTGAAACGAACATGGGACGGCAGAAGCTCATTCCATAGAAACTTGGGTTGGAAACCAAAGTCGCTGTTCAGACCAAATACGGAGTATGGACTGGTAGCTGGAGAGGTGCCAGTTCGCTTCCTGGGCACTGCCGAGGTGCCCATGAGCAAGGCACCAAACCCCCAACTACTCGGGGCTCCTGTCCATGGGCAGCACCCTCACTCTGACATCTCTCCATTTCATGCATGAATAGATCCTGTTTGTGCAGGTGTGTGTATTTCGGGTAGAGCTTGGATCGGGCCTAAAAAATCCGGCCCGACGCTTCATCGAGCCCGTGCACATCGTGTCCGAGCCCGGCCCGGCCCGGCATATTAACTGTAATTATGAGCCCGAGCCCTATTAACACCCGACTTTTTTTTTTTTTTAAATCCGTGCCGTGGTGGGCTGTTTAAATTCGGCAGCGGAGCTGTTCAGGGTCCTGACTCTCCCGCATCTCTGTACCTCCGACTTTCCTTCAACTGTGATCAAACGCAGCTCTCCTGACTTAATTTTTTTCTTGATACTTTCCAGCTCCATGCTGCTCAGCTGCTCCAGCCAGGTATGAGCTCGGGTGATGCTTGCCGTGTGTGCGGCTGTGCGCATGCGCACCCTGTGTGCACGTGAAGGAGACGTGATGCGTTTTTTCAACACTCGTTGGCTTTCTTAGCGAAAAATAAATAGGCTAAATAAAATATTGCTGATTAGGGCTTTGCGGCCGGCCCGGCCCGGCCCGGCCCGGCCCGGCCCGCGGATATTGGTGTGAAATGTTGGCCCGGACCCGGCCCGCAATCGGGTCGGGTTCGGGCCGGGCTCGGGTACGGGCCGAGAATCTAAACTCTAATTTCGGGCCTGTGTGTATATGACAACAGAGTGAAAAAAATTTAATTTCCCCTTGGGGATTAATAAAGTATATCTTCTTCTTCTTTCCTCACTTGGTTTCTGTGTGAAAGTCCTGTGTTTGTTTGACCATCCACTACCCCTCCCACCCACCCTATACAAACTTTCCTGCTCCTTATACTATGATAGTTGGTAGTCGTCAGAGATGCGAATCATACCAGCGTGAAAGGTGCCTCTTCACATGGATATCTGACGCCAAAATCACTGACAAAGCGGCAGTATTTGACAAGTTGGGAATGAGAGCAGGCTTTTAGCTGTTAGCCACTAGCTCAGCCATCTCCATGTTGAGAGCCATGTGCAGACAATCCCAGCTCACACTCTGAATCATAGAGATGCTCTGAATGTCACATACAGAACAGCGCCTTTGACTATGCTTTTAATACATAAGTAATGTACTGTGGATCATAGTGGAGCTGACATGGTGCTCTCAGTGACTACTGAGGGCAGCTCCACAGCAGTGAGCTACTGATTTGTTCAGTGACAGTGGTGATTCAGTATAGTCAGTTCAACTTTGAATATACATCGATAAAGATTTGTTCATACATGTACTGAGCACCTTCCATACTGAAGTTCACACCGAAGCCTCGATCTTGTACTTTCTCTCATGTTTCTGAATAAAGAGTCCACATTAAAGCACCAGTTCAGCAGTATCAAGAAAGGGCCTTTGAGGTTTGGCTGTACTTTATTTTTGGAAGCTGGAGGTGAACAAAGCGTCAATTTGCCACTGGCCTGGATCTCAAAGCCTCTCTGTAGAAAGTGTAACACCACTGTGCCACCTGCTAGCATTAAGACCTCCCATCTATACTGTGCAGCTGAGATGAACCTCCCAGGGCTGTGCCACCACTGCTGTTGTAAAAACCTTTGTTCAGCTCTATCAGGGTTTGTAACCTGGGTAAGGAGGCAGGATCTGAGCTTGCCCAAGATTAGTTATATTTTTTTATCCTCTAATCGTTTTTCTTATCTTCTTATGCAGTGTTTTTCATTATCCTCCTGTTATATGTATAGTAAAGCCCTCTGGGACAAACTGATTTGGGTATATATAAACAAAATTGACTCGATGCTGCAACACCTTGTTATTTGAACAAGAGAAGCGAGGTAAACAAAGCTGAACTGTACGGCGATAGCACAGCGCAGAGTGTGTTTGTGAGATTTAAGGCTCTCAGGGCACATTCCTGCTTACAGATTTGTTTTTAGTCTGCTTTTGTCTTAATTGCAGTTTGGCCTTGAAGAAACATGTGAATAAGCATTCACCCCAAACATAAGCTGATCTTTTGTGCTTGCCTTTTCTATTCTGGTGTTCCAACTTTTTTTTTTGTCTTGCAGCCACACAGTTTGGAATAAAACATGTAAGATGAAAGAGAGATATAGGGGAAACATCTTTTTACAACAGTGGCAACTGACTTTAAGCACCATCACTTTGACTGTGATGTTGAAAAGTGCCAGGGTAGGTTATTGTTATGACTCTCCATTTCACACATTGCAGCCCACAAAGAGGAACCTGTATCTGTATTTCATGTTTTCCATGCTACATAGGATCTACTTACATGATAAGACTGCACCAATTGTGTTTAGATTTTGTAAGATGGAGGTTTTTTCTGAAGATTTTCTGCAGGCCCTCGCACATTCTCTACTCTGCAATCTGTCTCATCGCCGAATTACAGTAAAACTGCCAAGACATAATTACAGACAGTAACTATGATGAATCTACTTGTGTAATTACTCCACAGTTCTATTTCACCCATCACTGACTGTCAGCACCAATTATTATCTGCATAATGAGACACTTTTTTGGGCAATGTAGAGCTGCGCTTTAGAGGAATCACTCTGCTCTGTAATATAATCATAACTTACTTCAGGAAATCTTTTGTCAACTCATGTCTGTTATATAACAGGAGAAGTGTAAACAAACTCTGAAAGGTCGGACATTTGGTCAGAGATTCAGTGTAGGTCAGATTAAAAATGAATTTCTTTGCAAATTAAGAAATTGTGATACAAGTCAGTGAAGTCGTCTGTCTGACTAAAACAAATTGCTGCTGGATTCATTTTCAAAGATGTTGCCTTTGACAGCTCCATCTGCCTTTTAGTGATTGCTTTTGGCTTCTAACACAGCAAACCTCCCCATTTGTGGGGAAGAGATTCAATAAAAATGGAACAAAAGCGAATTTAACAACATGTGTGACGCTTTGTAATATTGGCAGACTTCATTAGAGCAAGTTGTGTCTCTTCGTCTCAGTTAATGAAGGGACATGTGTGCAGTGATGTGCTGTCATCTGTCTACATTCTGCAATCATGTCATCTATCTGTCTGTCTATTAATGGTACTGTTTCATAACCTTCTGCTCTCTTTTGTATAATGCTGCAGTCTTTATGCAGGGCTCATAAGGGTTGTGGGACCATAATGGCATCCGGGTGACCAGGTTGCTGAAAGGAACAGGGCTGACAGTTTTCAAAATATGCATATTTGCTTTCTTGCCAAGACTTAGATGAGAAAATAACAATCTCATATCTGTACCCTGAAGCAGAATCTTGCTCGGGTCTGATTTTCAAGACCTGTACCAGAAGCATGATGTGCAATACCACACCCAGCCTGCTACCTGCACATATAAACAATTAGATCCACAACCCGACCTGCTGATACAAGAGCCACAGCCCAACCCAAAACCCCAATCCTATGATAACCATGCGCTGTTCAAATAATTCCAACAAGCAAAAGCAAAGCAAAGGTAATTTAGGAAATACAAAAATTGAAATCAATATTTTTTGCTTATGCTCATAAAACTGAGCAGCACATCTCCACAGTTAATGTGCCGGTTAGTAACACATCTCATTGAAGCAGCTCTCATATTCCAGCTGGCGCAGAAGACAGAGCCGACACACAAAGTCAGCAGTCAGAGCACTGAGACGCTAAAACATTTAATTAAATTGTTATTATTATCATTTTATTTTAACATATTTATCAGCCGACACCCACGATCTGACCTGCATGTTGTTGTTTTTTTCACCAAGAACTGAACCCAGAAAAAAAATTACCACAAAATATCACCTAAAAAATCACTTTTTTTTGCAGGTCACCTGCTGGGTCCCTGAAGGTACCCGACCTAATGCTATTCTCTGCCCTAAATATAAAGCTGGAGCCAGCAGCTGGTGAGCATAGCTTAGCGTAAACCCTGGAAACAGGGGGAACCATCTAGCCTGGCCCTGTCCAGGGTGACAAAATCTGACCTGTAAAGCTTAATATTAAACACATTTCATCTAGTTTGTTTAAAGAATATGAAAAAACAAAGTGTAATATTTCTATTTTTTGGCTGAGAGCAGTACTGTGAGGTTGCTGAATTAGTCTGGTGCATAGTTTGTACATCTAACTCTCTGCAAGAAACCAAATAAACATATTTGCCAAAATGTCAGATTATTCCTTTCACATTTTGACGAGGCAATGACAATGCCAAGGACTTTTTGTTGCATGGTACCCCTCTTCAGTCAGTATCCAGTCAATGATTTTAAAAAAAAGGCCTAAAAGAGAGAGTCAGGGGACCAAGCATTACATTACCATAACAGGACTTGAAAGGGTTTAAGGCTTCCCTTCCCCTGATTTTAATCATGAGCAGCATCTCTGGATAATGGACAATAGATGGAGGTTGTAGCAGTGTCTTACTGAGCTCTCCATGAATGAGACATCCACCTAGTTCAGCAGGGAGGCCATGTTCCTTTTGGCAGTGATGATCAAACACATGCAGGCCCTGAGGGAAGGGAGAGAGTGGCCAGGGGCATTGTACAGTAGAAGACCTCTTAATTTTGAGGACATTGGCCCTTCCTGTATAAAACATGCCATGAACAATGTACTTCTGTTTTTCACTTGGGGATTGCTCACTGAGCTTGCTACAAACAGAAACAATACACCTTGATCCAGCTGTGGGGGAGGGATTTTCAGTCTGAGGCAGAGGCTGTTGAGTGCCTTGCTTTTGATTGTAGCCAGTAGGAGGGTTTGCTGGGGGAGGTAGAGCACCAGAGGTCATGGATTGAGTGTGAGTCTAGAGCTTTGTACACAAGAGGTGCTAAATTACAAAAAGGAATATGTTTGTGTATAGGCAGGCCAAGTTTGTGACGAGCAGAGTATGAGAAACAAGAGATCATGCCATAGGGCTAATACGAAGTCCCTTCTTTACACCGCCTTTGCGTTTTTACACAGAACCAAATAATGGCAGCAGTCATGCTGCTCCAGTGTGTGACTTTAGATAGCATGCTGGCATTGTGGAAGCAAAAATGACTTGTAACACAACAATGTTAGACTCTTGTGTTCATGGCAATAATAATCATTTATCATTACTGTTGTATGGTGGCTGATCTCGTCCTCTGCCTGAAAAATAAGGAGCTCCCGGACGTCATTGTTTTCACAATTTCGGATGCTGTTCTTCTTCAAGTTAGCTGCTAACTGCTTCCAGCTATATTTTAAATCTCCCACCTTGGGTCACACACATAACACATCATCAAGACGTCACACACGTCTGGCCCACGGTCCCGTCCTGCCAGTTGTCCCTTTTACATAGACGCAGTTTTTGTTCTGTTTCTACCTCCGTTGCCAGCTCACAGCTGTGAAAACTCTGTCCTCCGATTCTGTGATCATACTTATTTGTACAGAACACCAAGGTGGCATAAGAGCATAATAATCCCATCTTGAACAGTCAGTGTAAAGGGTGCTAAAAACAAGGAGCAGGATCAGTAGTACAACAGGTATTAGCAAGGCTCAAGTTAATTTGCTTTTACGGTGTAATATCCTTATTAGGGATACTAAGTTGTGGAGGTTTATACTGTATAGTAAATGTACAAGTAATTGACCCCCCCCAACTCTCTGGGAGCCCTGGCTAAATGACACCCAGCCAACATTTGCATGTGGGGCCTATGTAAGTTGTAAATGGGCTTTAAATGGGCCCTAAATGGGATTGTCCATGGGTTCAATTATGGCCTCAAACCAATTGTCAGCATGGGCGGGTTTTCCAAAATGGGCCCAAACCCACTTGGTACTCAGGTAGCCCTAGCAGAACTCATGTGGGATCCACTTGGGTAACTTTACCCATTGGCAATTGGCATGGGGCCAATATGGAACCTGTGGGCCTGTTTTTCAGCCCATATGCTACCCACATGGGCCCATTCCGTCGGCATTTAGCCAGGTTTAACACTGACCCTTTCATCCAATTTGCTTTTGATGCATATGCTCATAGTCTATATAACACAACTAACGTATTGCCAGTGGGGAATAAACTGTCACATTTGTATTACATGTGCAAAACTGAGACCTCACTCAAACTCTGTTAACACTGACAATATATGAAATTAAATATATAAAGAAACTCATTAAAACTACATTAAAATTGCTCACAACAAGGTCTGTGGATTATCTTGACTAATCGGGTCATGATTTCTGGAAAGAGACATTGCTGTTGAGTTTGTCAAATTTATTTTCTTGGCACTTTTAGCACCACAAGCAGAGTGCCAACTAGTTCCATTATATTCAAGCGAAGGCAGACATAAGGCTGATATCTCCAACACTCAGCAAGTGACACCAAAACAATGCAGCTTGATGAATAGCACTACAGGTAAGAGGAAATATGTGTATTTTTTATTTTGGGGGGGAACTGTTTCTTTAAGCAGTTAAACAACAAAAATGAAGAGTGTTGTTTTTCTGGTGAAGACAGTCTTCCGTCGGCATGATAACTACCTGCCACTTCATGTTAATGCAACAGGGACTTTAACAGTGGCTGAGCTCGAGACAAAAAGCCAGAGGAGCAGATTCAAAGTGAAAGTAGCTGTCGAGAAAAACAGAGAAGAGTCATAATAGAGAGGTAAATAGAGAGTAAAAGGAGACAGCAGTAAGCATGTTAATTAAATCCGTTCTACCAGCTCAGACTAGATTCAAATGTTCTATTATTCTACCTACTAACCCTAACCCTAATTTTTGTAGTGGCAAAGTTTGAGGATCATGTATGAAACATTTTAATAGACAATGCATACACAATTCCATTCCCATTTCCAGACCCTATTTATATTCAATACCAGGAAGTATCCATCATATTCTACACTCAGCAACCCAGCAACAACAGCTCATACCCTTACAATCTTATAACACTCAAGATATTTGACATAATTCCAAAGAAAATTAAAAACATAATTGTCCATAGACAGACATGATACAGATGGCGTAGGTTATTGTTACTGACCCTGATTTGAGAAAGATCTAGACTCGGTGAGCACAGTGTGGAGACAGGCAGAGCTGTCTGCTCAGGATGACAGTTTGTTTTGACTCAAAGAGAGGTGGAAACACAGCCGCGCTCCCTTCTGCACTGCACACTATCCAAATAAACATAAGCGGTAATTATGGCAGGTATAGAAACCTGCTGTTTTCTCTGTTCTCAGAGGATCATTAGTTGCTCCTTCTGTGATTGTGACAGGATACAACATCATCGACCTGCTAGCTTGACACAATCTTTTTTCCTCTCAGAGCAATAATGGGAGTTAGGAGGCAGATTCTCAAGAAATTTCAGGAACAATATTTCCCTAATGTTTTTGTAGTGTTGCACTGATAATTTACATGCATAAATTGTTATGGTAACAAATATTACTGTATTTTAAGCTTTTATTTATGTTTTGTCATGCCTATAATCCTTGTTTAAGATTCATGTGTGGCATATAAATCACTAAGACCCTAAGTAATTTGGTCCCATCCATTCTAAATGAGCTTTTGCAGTGTCACCAATTTTGAAGCCAGATTTCACCGTTTGGATAAAGTGCGCACAGCAGCTTTTCATTGTCAGTTCAGTTGAATGTACCCTAAATAATGCACCATATGCCCGGCCTCAGAGGCACTGTGTCTCTAGAGGATCTTTAATTCTCTGTGCTCAGTAGAAGTACATTTTGGCCGTTCCTGTGGGTAAACTCAGATGTGCAGCCGAACTGCCAAATGAAAACAAATGGCGACGTGTATTTTCAAGTACAAAGGATGTTTCAGTTCCACTGGACAAACATCACAAAGCTGTGCAGAGAAACAAAAGGTGCCCATGCAGGCTTTTGAAAAGTGATAGAAAGTATGTCAAAGTGAATAATGTAATTTGGAAACGTGGTTACCTCTGACATGGTAAAAATTCTAGGTCTTGACTTTCTGCAGCAACGAGGACACAGTGGTGCATTTGTTATTTGCTCTTTCTTTAAGCCACACAAACCAGCAGCATTGTCTTTCATTTCTGACATAAAAACACGTTTCTCTGAACCTGAAGCATTGGCATTTGATGAATGGCAGGCTCTTGTTGTGCTCTGCATGTTATTCCTCTTGGCATGAGTTCTGTAGCCTCTCCCTTTTGAAAAGTATGAGACTTTCTTTGCCCTGCTGTGATGGATATGGATTTTCTCCGCCAAGTCAGATACCCATCAAACCAAGATTTTTGAACCTTTCACATACAGAAATCTGAAAGATTTGTTTATACGGAGTATGGTGTGCACATTAAAGGAATAGTTCTCATATTGGAAAGTATGCTTGCTTGCTTACTTACTGAGAGTTAGATGAGATCAAAGGTCCACCTGTTAAATATGAAGCTACAGCCTGGAGATGGCTATTGTGGCTGAGAATGAAGACTGGAAGCAGGGCGTATAGCTCTTGCCATGCTATCTATTTCCTGTTTCCAGTCTTAATGCTTTAGACTAAGCTTCAAATATGACAGTGGTATCGATCTCATTTAATCCTCCAACATGTTCTCATCCCAACTCTTCAAATACCGCTGCTTTCTCAGTGGACCTAAACATCAAAATATGGCGCACGAGGTACCCTACTGTGTCAGTTTTGGACATTCTTAGATGGCGTGTTAAATTACGCTTGTTACATGCATTGTGTCTTTTCAACACACTTCCATTTTTACTGGAAATGTACAGTTTGTGCTAGTTACATACATACAGTCTTTTTCAAAATAAACTTACACTAGAGGTAGAACAGTTTTTAGGTTTATTTCCTCAGGTTAAAATTCACATGGGAAACAAACAGGGCTCCCTATGGGCTCCCAGGTGAATGTCCATTGTTTGAAGGACCTACCCACCTCCCCTCCTAACCACTTTACACGCACTTTCTTGCTCCTTTAGTTTGGTAGTTGCCGTTCCATAGGGAGAGTTAATATTGGACTTACATTTGCCAGGTGGCAAGAAATACAACTTCAAATGAATGATTTGTTGCACTGTTTCTCTTAGATGTGTAAATAAGAAAACTGTTAGTGGATTCTGCTCCCAAGTATGCGCCCATCATATGCAGACATGGAAAGTCAACGACCAAATGACAATATGTGACGAGGTCGGAGTGAGAATGTGTTTTGGTTGGAGCCATCTGTCTGTCTGCATGTATGTACTCATTGTTGGATATTAGCCGCTGTTGCAGTGTTACCTCGTGCTAACAAGGCAGAGAGAGCAGAGGGAGAGCAGCTCAAGGAGACAGTCCTTCAGTGCTGAGTCAAACAGCAGCCACAGCTGATCATCAGCATTCAGCTGTTGCATCCCTACCCACCCACCCACCCAACCCCCTACCAGTACAAATAGATTCTAATTCTGTGAGCAACACTGAATGCTCATAATAATAGGCTCCAAATACGAGACAGCGTTGCAAAGCAATTTTCACTTGGCCCTGCATCTTCATTACAACATCACTTTTTTTTTAGAAAAGCTGCCATGAAGACAAAGTAGGCTGCAACAGTCCCATGACAAAAAGCCTGTGAAATCCTGGAGGGATTGATTATTGGGTTTTAATACTTTCCGATCAGGTTAAGCGTTATTACATTTTCAGGAAATTATTACATCATTGGGTGCTACAAGAATTTTTAGTTTTGCCGTGTGTTCCGATGTCCTTGGTGCCTTTTACCACAGCCAGTGTGGCATTATGGTAATTTACTTTCTCTATTTGCACAACACTTAGCAGACTGAAGCTCCCAGCCACGATGGCTTAGTGGACGCATATATTATTACTGTGTATGCACTTTTGACTTAAAGCATAATAACTACAATCCCTAACAGCCTTACGTGCCAAATAGAAGCAGCAAAAGGTTTATATATATCGACTTGGCTGAAAATACAAATAAAGCACACAAGAATCAGCAAGATCTATTCACAGGTTCTGTCACTTTGAGTTTGAGTTGAATGCATCGTGTGCGATGGTGCCTTGATATTTCAGGTGGAAGAAAATAGAATAGAACATAAGGATTTGGTGCAACATTTACCATGTCTTCCTCCACTTTTCTTTTCATTCATCATCTTAGGTGACTGTGCCCATTGAACTGAATACATTGCCTTGAACAACACTTCAGATGGTGCAAGCTTTTTCTCTGATGATGTGGACATGAATCACTTTGTCGCTGCATCACAGAGAATGAAGATTGTATTGATTTTGCTTTAAATTGTGCATCTAGCTGTGTTTCTTTTCATGATGGAGGAGACATACTGCATCGCATGGATGCGTAGAAAAATCAAGTCATGTCTGTTTTATCACAGTGAATGTGTCATTTGCCAGAATGTCCTTGTGAGTTTGAGTGTTGGATGTCCACTTTATGCTTGTCTCTGCAGGGGTGCTGTGTGGACACACGGCCAACTGCTTGAAGTACATGTATTTCTGGGGTCGGGCTGGAATTAGCATCTTTGTCTCTGTGGCTATGGCCATCTGCTTATAAAGAAGAGACATATTAATTAAGAACTCCTGGCTGGCATCATTAATTATGTTTCTGAGTACCTCTTTATTTTACCCTTCAAGAAGTGCATGTGGGAAAATTATAATTTGCAGTTATCAACAATGGATTTTGTTTTGAGGCTAATAGTTCTTTTTTGCGTTGCAATGCAAATTAATAAGAGTTCCACCTCCACACACTCATACTAATTCAAACTGGATCCATTTACGCTCTGAAATGTTGGGGTTTCGTAACAGTCTCTTTCACCTCACGTGGCACTGACACACTGTTTCAGAGCAGGCTAAACTTTTTTGGTCAGAGTTTCTCTGGAGACGCTTGTCTTCTGCTAGCTTTCTATATCCTGTACCTGTAATGGGAGCCCTAGAGCTGTATGTTCCCCATGCTCTGCTTTCAGTCTTGCTGAGTCTCTCAAACAGCTTGGCTGGCTCTCTGCTTCATGCTTTCACACTGCCAAGTTGCATGATGCGACAGTTACATAAGATACAAGATACATACATGTATAGCATTCACTATTTTGTAATACAAGAAAAATCAGCTTTCAGTGCCGACAAAATCCTGATTCTGACACTGGATACTAACTATCAGGATGTCACATTTTTCATTTGATGATCAATGGAGACAAAAGGTCTGTGTCAGAGTTACTCACGGTGACCAGCTGAAATTGTGTTTGCCTCACAGCTTCAACTTGTATCATGAATTATCCACAGCCCCGCTCTGATGAAAAGGGCCTAGAAGCTAAAAGTAGTAGGTTTTACTACTGCGACTGGCAAAGGAAGCAGGCTCTTCCTTCGGTTCTGTGTGTTGACTCTGGTTCCCAACGTATTGAATGTGAATGCATATTTCATGACAGAGCTTTGGGAGTGAGGGAGAGGGAATGGCAGTGAATCGAAGAGAACCTGGTGCCTTTTTTGAGGGGTACACACAGACACAGCAGTGTTATCACAAAAGAAACTTGTGTGTCTTGCATTTTGCATGCTGTGTGATTGTGTTCGTGTGTGGGTGTGTATGATAATAAAAACACTTCTGTGTGGCCTGCGTGTGCATGTGTGGGCGTACAGTGTGACATCAAATTGTTCAAATTGCATTTCTTTATTCAGTCGTCTGACACCAGCGCAGCACATCACACGTATAACTGTGGTCAACAACATGTGTCATGGTGAAGTGTTTTAGAAGGAGGTTTGGTGATCCTCTTCAAATTGCCACGGGGCTGTAGGAGCAGAGGGATAATAGGATTCAGACAGAGGTGTCTTTGGGGTTGACGGGGGAGCTGCAGCCTGTCAGATAATGAGAGGAAAAAGCCAGATTCCACTGCATAATGATTCATCATTAATGCTGATGTTACCACAGAAGGGAAAGGCTGTGGTGACAGGAGGGTCATGCTCGGCTATTTACATTAACTGCGACTGTGCATTCGAAGTGTATGAGAAGAAAATCTTTGGAGTGCATTAATGGTTAGCCAAGATGAGGAGCACTGCGTAATGGAAGCCTAATTACTTCCTGTCACATGTGCAGGTCCCACAGCTGCTTTTACTCTATCGATACATCAATGCCTGGCTTCATAAACCACATATTTACAGACCCCTATTAACCTGGAGAGGAGAACCTCATTAGGAGTTTGGTACACCAAATTTTACAGTCAACAAAATCACTTTTTGCTTATATTCCCAGTGATCAGCACATAAAACGATTTACCATCAGCCAGGCAAAGTACAGTCACTGTAGTGCTGGTTAACAGCCTCATTAACCCTGTTGTTTCACATTAAACGGAAATGTTACACTGCTGCTTCACAGCCTAAAAACTGTGCTCTGACATACTGAAGCAACGTCTGTGTTATAAACGTCCTCCATCATCAGTATTTTTATTTATTGTTGCAAGTTACTGGATCTTTTAGTATATTTGTGCACCAGATAAGTGTCAACTGGACAGCTTGGGTTCACGCTCCATGTCAGGAAGCATCTGCCTTGTGGAAGTGTGTTTGTAGAAATCAGTGCCAGCTCCAAGAGTTGATGATCTGTAGCTGATTCTCCCATATGACCACTGGCGTGGGGCATCCATTTCATACAGCACATGGTCCATTTTGCCACCTGAGTTGAGATGATACAGGTCACTCAGCATTTCAGCTGCCATCTGGACAGATAACCCACCAACTCCGAGAGCAGCTAAATAGAGGAGTTCTTGTACAAATGCCATATTATGTATTTAGCCTCCAGCTTCAGAATTAAATATAGAAACCATATGTTAGGAGGACAAATTTCTTAAGGCTAGGCAAGGCTGAAATTGTTTGACCCTGGCATTGCTGTGGGGTGGATAAAACATGACATCATCAGTTGGGATGATGCAGTTTTGCTTACAAGCGAAACAGTTTTAAAACATTAAAGAGTGGTGCAGTGGAGGATAGCATTAGATCAGACAGAGCACTGACTCTATCTGATTGGCAGGTGAACAGTGAGTGTAGAAATTATAACCTGACACCTCTCAGTTGCCATCCACCACCTGATCCCACCCACTATCCCAATCTTTTCTATATGAGCTTAGATTTTGGTAATGTTAATTTAACCAAGACTGACTGTTCTTCTAGCTGAATTCTCATTGCTGCTTGCATTTCTTTGAGAGCCAACTGTTGCTAGAAACTTTCAATACATTGACATACATGCTTCTAATTAGAATTTCATCTGGTAATGTCTTAGTAGATGCTGTGTTGTTTTCATAATTTGGTTATTATGATGTTGGTTGAGACAAAATTAGGGAGAGGGGTATCATTTAGCCTGTTTATGCCAAGCGAAGACTTGCATGGTGAAAGAGACATTTGTAGATCAGTGGGTAAATCTTTGAGCGTCACAACCACCGCAGAATGACTTGTTTCATTGTCGGGATTTGATCCATTAAGTCTGAGAACATTTAGAAAGTAAAGAAGAACCGCAGGATTACATCTTGTAATACCCATTCAAGTTAAGAGAGCGCCAAACTGGAAGTTAGCAGCTCAGCCAGCAAATCTAACGTGCTTGCTCTACTGGCACCACAGTGTGGAAGATCCATGTTTTTTCATACTGCGGAGATCAAGCCTTTTTGGCTTCATGCCCCACTGAGCAACTTTCATTGGAATAAACGGGGGCCTGCCTGTAATGCTGTATCCAGTTCTCTTTATACATCCATGGTTTACATCTGGTCTTGACATGCATCTTGGGAAACTGAATCACAATTGGACAGTGTTAAATACAAGTGCTCACAACCACAGAGATGCATTGTGATCTAAGCACTGAAACCACTTGCCGAGGCGGTCTGGGACACATTTGACCAGGTACCTTTTGTAGTGTAAACCCTAATGCATCCTAATGCATCCCCAACAAACACGCAACAGGATACTTAATCACCGCAGGCTAATGCTCTATAACTTGCCCATTTTACTACTTGATGGGCAAAGTGTTTTGCCATATGAGAGAGGTGAAAACAACGTCTCCAGTTGTACCAACATAATTGCTAACTTGACTAGCAACCAGCTACCTAGAGTGTGGATCCTAATAAATGTGCGCTAGGGCCTTAGGTCAGAGGGCATAGTGGTTAGGTGACAGGTACTGAACAGATGTGTCTCGGCTGTCCGCTTGTGTTCGGATCACGAAAACGTATGTAAACACCAGGTGTAAACAGGCTCAGTATGGATGCAAATCTACTTTCACACCTACATTTGTCTTTAATTTGGTCACAGACAATGCTATCACAATGTGTGGTGATATAATGGAGCCTTGCAGTAGCACAGGGAGGCACAGAAGTCGATTCATGTTTCATATACCATGCAATAATGTATGGCTGTGACTGACCTAATACAACAAGACAGTCCATGTAAGCAAGGTTGGCACTTATTTACTGTATTCTAACAGTGCTTACACTGCACCACAACACCTCTGTGCTACCTGCTACTTTACTCTCTCCATCTTCCCAGCTCACTGCATCATTAGCATTCAGATGTGGTTTCCAGAGACTTCTAGAGCATATGTCCATGTTCATTCAGTGTTGTGTATCTCAGGCTTTGTTTGGGCGGTTGTGTGCACAGGGACAGTCTGTGTCAAGTTTGTTTAGATTTGCCTCTGCCACACCTCTGACTTCCAACGGAAACCTTGGTGTGTGAGTCCTGGCTGAAGTGATGTAATGGGCACCATTAGAGGAGGTGGTTTAGTATTGTTACACAGTGAAGTTCGGGTAGTCACTTCCTGTATATTTTGTCCATGGTAAGGCCATATTTTATCACAGACAGTCCAGTGCTTTAGATTAATTTTGAGTCGTTAAAAGATAAATGCTGTAATGGTTTTCTTTCTCTGTGTCCAGTCCAGCTTAATATCTCTAAAGCAAACTATTCTGCAAGGACACTATACTTAACATTGTAGAGTTAAAATACCTTAGTCAGTAAACTTCTGTGAAATAGATATATGATGTGAAAACAGAGTATTTGCAGAATGTGTACAGAGGTATTTGGTTTCGAGGCTCTGACCTCCTCACTCCCCACAAGCATACACCAAGCTCTGCAGAAAAACACCTAAAGCAACAACACACAATATAACAATCTACCAGACTCCTGTCTGCAGTGAGCCAATTGGAGAGCCCTCAAAAACGACAACAACCTGGGGAGAAATTCAGCAAAATTAATTCAGCCTGAAGCAGCATGATAGCATCATAATACACACACTAATCAACAAGAGAGAAATAAGCTTAGTCACCGCAAGAATTGAAAATCATGCAAATACTGTACATAGATAAACAGCAGCAGCAGCAGCAGCACACAAACAGAAATTAGCACCCAAAATCAGATCAGGTAAAATGTGATAAAACAGCCAGGAACATTGACAGCAGTAAACTGTATTGATGCTTCCAAAGCACACAAACAAAAGCAGAGCCAAGACAATACTTTATCAAACTGAGCTTGCATGTTTGAGGCTGGCACCTGATGTGACAAATGGCATCACCAAATACCGGTAGCAAGGAGCACACCACAAAACCTCACAGTGCTGTGCTGGAGAGAGACATGATTTGGCTGTTGGCAGGCGAGATTCCTTATGAAATGCTACATAAGCAGCAGCCAGTAGCTACTTTAAACTGTAGTGAAGCCACATGCTACTCTTCATTATTTAGGCTACAGTAACTCTACACTTTGCGAGTAGAAATCTACACTATGAGCTACTCAGAGGAAGAAGCTTAATACATTGAAGCAATTTCACATTATGAAATATCTACTGTAAATTAATAATAAACAAACCTGTTCAATAATATATGCAACCCCTCTACTTAGTAGAAAAATTGCTTGCTACTTGAAACATTACAAAGTTAGAAAAGTAGCTACTCTACTTGAATGCCACTGGGAAATGTAATTAACACAGGTAAAAAAAAAGCAAAAATGTGGGCAGAGCATTAACATCTTAAATACACCGCATTACTGCTGCGAGTAGAGTTTGTCATGTGTGAGTATGGCAAATCACTCGAGCTGTCTCAAGTAGCCCCAAGGCTTCACTTCATTTACACAGAGAAAGGTTCATCTGACAGATTACAAATGGATTTTGCTTCATTTCTCTGGCACAGTTCTTGTTATTGTGAAACAAAAAAAAGAAAAGTATAGTGTAAAACTTGATGACACTACGATCTACATTGTGCTTGTTGTCTGTCATTTCTGTTTATACAGTTGTTTATCTTTTAATCAGCCTGCCATCCTCACTGCCCTCTTGAATCAAGATATATCTATTATAAGGACTTGTTTTACTCACTATATTTAACAGATCAAACAATCAAATCTCTTTGTCACCCACGACAGAGAACTGCTTTGAATTTGTTCATTTCAATTATGAAAATTGAGCTGCCTCAAGTGAATTATACCAGAAATCACTGCATGAAAAGTGGGATTTTTGGCCCTGTAACTTCAGAAAATGTCACTAATTCCCAGCAATTAAGGACTGTTGACAGCTTGTGAAGTCTGCCTTCACCAGTGCCATAACTTGTCAGAGACAAATCTGGGGTGGGGGGGGGGCACACAGCACAAGGGGGCCAAAGTGGCGCAGGTATGAATTACTCTATTAGCATATGAGCAGGCCTGGCCATAACCAGTGTTGGGCAGTAACGTGTTACAACAATAATATTACTATTTCCAGTAACAAGTATTGTAACTAATTACTAATGAAATTTCAGTAATAATTTTACAATTACTTCAAATTCAAACAACTCGTTATAACATTACTTTTGTTATCACATCACCACTGACTTAAATTACAACAGTTACATCCACAGACTCATTTTAGTAATTGTCGAGCTGCGCACAAAGCAGCAAGCTAGTTGGAAACGCTTACATTAGTGTCTGGAAATATTCCCATTACTTCGATTTTGTCGGTAGGAAAGATGACAAGAATACTGTTGCTGCAGGAAGTTGGATTAAAACTCTTCACTGTAAAAACACATCCCCAAACCCCAGGTCTAAAACACCTCTGCTACTATGACCGACAACACAACAACGTGAAGCTCCAGGAAATGCACCTCACCAAAGGTGAGCCCTCCTCGGCTGCAGAGGTCAGCTGTAGCCCTACACTGGCCAAACAACCAAAACTAGATTTTAATTGTTCACAGCTGCAGACTACAAAGAACGGGTAAAGCTTGTGGCTGGATATGTCATGGATGAAATGTTGCTCCACAGGTGACTCTCCATCTTTCGGGCAAAGCCTTAGGAAAGTATCGGTCACAGGCAACAGAAAACCTCCAGGTAAATAGAAGCTATTTAGCCTTAGCTACACTTAACAGCGATTACCCTGACATTCACACAGAGGCATGCATCTGAATTTTGGGGAGATATGCAATTACAAATTTTATGAGGTGTAATGGAAAAGTAATATGAGTAGTGTAACAAATTACTGTTGGCAGGGAGTAATAAGTAATGTTATTACTTTTGAAAATAGTAACATGTAATGAGCAGTTACATTTTTAGAGTTACGAGTCCAACGCTGGCCAGAACCCGTCTCACCCCAGCATTCGATAAACCACAGACTTTTAAAGAGAAACTTGAGTTACCGCCTTGTTGTATGCCTCCATGAGTCCATCAAGATGCAGTTTCAGTTTGCATCCATGTCTGTGAAAACATGGATGCTTCACACACATCTTTCCCCCCAGCAGCACAAAAGATCTATACAATCTGCAGTTTGAGCACATTCTGTCTGAATGTGTTCCAGTGTCTGGATGTTGATATGTAGCCATGTACTTCGGACTCGCTCCCAGCCTTGTCTGGGTATGGCACACAGGTCCCCGAACTCCTGGCAGACAACCCTTCAAATGTGCTATCCTCCTCACTGGCCATCATACTAATAAAAAAAGTCAGTGGTTGCCAGCACGCATGCTTACAGCAGCAGTTTGACACACTGATTAAAGACGGTGCAATTGCACAAAGTTGTTAAAGTTGCACCATATGTTACTTTGGCAGATCGTGCTGGGAGGTCAATGGTCTTGTTGAGTTTTAAAGAAATTCACCAACACTTAAAACATATCTAGAGATTTCCGCAGATGTAATAATTAACAGACAAGGTGCATCCTGTTGAAAACAACATCCTTGACTGATTAAGCTGTTTTCCCCCCTCACAAGATGTTGTTTATTTTCTCGTTTTTGCAACAGACAATGAAAATTATAGATTCCTTCATTCAGTTTTTTCACCATCTGGAAAAATCATGGCTTCAAGAGAAGGGCTCCTCCTCACCCTTTACTCCGTCTTTTGATGCCAGACATGCAGTGACAGCCACAGTAGAAGTGACCCATAATTCATCTCTCCTCCATCTAGCCTTCATTATCCCTGCCGTGGATGCTGCATCCTGTTTCATTCTGTGCAGAAATGTTGCAAAATGAAACTCAATAGGCATTATGCAATGTGAAAGTCCTGTCTGTTTCTCTCCTGGTTGCTGTGTTATTTCTAGTGCGAGTAAAAATGCATGGCTTCAAATGTAAATTAGGAATCTCTGAGGCATCATCAAGAGAGATTACGGGCTTAAGGTTGTTTGACATTATCTCTTCACGTCAAAATCAGATTGTTAAGGAGATAATAGGGATTTGTGACCACCCAGGCTTAGTGACACAGCCTTCCCCTTTGCTCTGGATTCAATATTTCATTGTAGCATGGACCTGCATTAAATCATTTTAACGTTCTTATACAACCCAATTTTGCCATATTTATTGTGCATGTAATCAGTCTTTTATCTTGGTTTCAGATCATTTTTGTTAAATAGGAGCATTTTAATATGGCAGTGGGACAGCCGGTACCCTTTCGGTCAGTACACTTGGTACAACTAGGCCCCTAGGATGTGTGCAGGGCTTTGAAGCCGATTTTCATAGCGGCCAAACTACAACTTCGGGGTCCGTCACATGATGCCATTGGGCCCAGAAAGACTTTCTCCCAAAAACTATCACTGTTGGGATTTATTCAGTGTGATAGCATTTGGAAAGTCCAGAGGAGCGGCATGATTAATTCATTTTATTACCATTTAATTTAGTGGAAGGCTAAACTGGAAGTTAGCAGGTCGGCCAGTGAAAGTTTCTAGTGCACCTACTCTGTCAGCCCTATGATGTGAACGCAGCACTGATTGTCAAGGTCATTTTATATACAGGAGTTGAACATTTTTGGCTTCATACACCACTGAGCAACTTTCACAGGAATGAACGCTGTATCCAGTTCTTTTTATGCATCCTATACAATCAATATTGCCCTCCACAGAGCTCAACCTTACTCATGCAGGACCCTCGTAAGCAATTTAACAGTCCAACAGGAGGTGAGCTGGTTTGCTCCCTAAGGCGTCTCTATCAACGTTTCTTCCTGCGTTACGCTCGTTTAGCTTGCTAACCAGCCGCATTTCCTGCCACTTAGCTAACAACTGGCTTGTTGAACTTGCTAAATTGCAAAGTGGAATAGCACGAGGGGAAAAAGAAGTTTCCCTAGTAGGTCTAGTAAGGCTAGCAAAGCTGGGAAGTGTTTGAGGATTGTTTCTTTCCAAGACTGGTGGTTTGTAGTGGTGATCTCACAGGCTTACTTCTGTAAGGTGCATAGGTGTCTAATGATGTACACGCTTACTCCACCAGGGGCATGGCTGCATCCTGGATTCCTGTTTTTTCCACTGGAGAATGTCTGCTGTGCCCCAAGCTAGGCTTCTCCACACACATTCATGAAGTTTTATTGCCTGTATCTGACAGCTCAGGTTGCCCCTCGGTCTATGCTCTCAGCAGAAAAGTGACGTAGCTGACATCCCCATTACTGCTGTTCTGGGGCCAGATCTTCTCATTCTGTCTGTAAGGGCGTCTCAGGGCATGATGTTATATCCCCATAACTGATGTGCCCAGTGTGCCGACCCAAAGCGAATTGGAGGTTGTGCAGATAACCAATGCTCCTTGAGGGAGGGAAACGAGGTACAACACGAGTCAGACACCACACTGCCCTCCAGCTCTGTGAAGTGCAGTTTAGATGGAAGAGGAAAGACTGCACTGGGTCTTTTGCAGCCCTGGGGAAAAGCACGGCTTTTAAAAGAGAGGTTCCTCAGGTTGGTCTCATGAGAACGCAATCCCCATACTGATGTTGTGTTGTGCCTCGTTGGTTATATGCATAACCCTCAGTTAAATGGTTTCATGTAATAAGAAGACATATTTTGCACTTTTATTCATGAGTAATTCACAAGCTCATTGAGCCCCTTTGAGTCTCCCACACATCAAAGCTGCAATAGGTATCCTGCAGATTACTAAAGTGTACTTTGCATTTCTGTCTTTATTTGAGCCTCTCTATTTCCTACATTGCTCACTACTTCTGAGGAGAGGCATGATGAGGAAAAAACACCTTCAAATAGGTCAGCAGAGAGACCAATCAGCCGCAGCACCATCTGTCCCTCTAATGACTACCTGGCTGCTCTGTGATGTGACACGGTTGGCTGGAGAGGCTCCACAGCAAACATCCTCTCATTAAGTCTCTGCATTTCTACCAAACTCTGCACAACTGATGAGACATGATCAGGCCTGTCTCTCTCTAACACACAAAAATATGCTTCTACCATGCCCTGTCTGCAACAGGGAAGAAGAAGATTCCTTTGTGATGATGATTTATGGTTTTATTTCAGTATATAAAAAGTAAAGTGAACAGCATCTTTCTTTGTTTTCAATTTGTCTGTTAAATTTGGAATACATCCCCGCACTATAGTCCCATAACACTCATGTGAATAGCAAAGTAACGGTCTACTAAAGGATTTATATAATCCCATGAGTGACTCACAATATAATGGATAAACTAGGAGGAAATAAGTTTAAATAACTTCTAAATATCCTATAGTCTCAAAGAAGTATTTCACTGCTATTTTCACAAAACTGGTGTCGATGCAGTAGACAGATGCAAATACTTTTGAAAATGGTGCCAGAGAAAACACAGGAAAAGGGTCGGGGTATTGGCTTTGCTTTGCTGGTTTTGCTGGTAGAAAATCTGCAACTACCTGAATGCAATGCGCCGCACTGGAACAATAAACACTCACGCTTGTGGGTGGGCGAGTTGGTTTCAGCTCCTTCGAAAACAATAAGGTGGTCGTATGGTAACAGGCCATCTTGTATTAAGCAAAAATAGGTTTCTGAAACATTATGAGCGAGAAATAGGCAGCTCAGTAACAGTGTCTTGGTTCATATTTTATCAGCACTGCTTAGTTTTACTGTTTGATCTGTGTTTGGTCTGAGTTTGAGAAAGACAGAGAGGGGCAGCTCTCTCTTTCTCAGCGCTTCTATACTCTTTCTGTCTGTGGTGGCAGTGGGCGTACAAAAATGAGGAAGTACAATCTGTAGTTTGAGCAACAGCCCTAAAGCCAACAAAAATACACTGAGCAGTTAGATCTGGGAGCTGCTAAGATGGAGGGAACTTTAACATAGTTCATTTACACATACTACCCACATTGTTATGATACAAAGTTGGTTGAAAATCAGCCAAGTATCCCTTTAAGAAGAAGAAGAAGGCAAAGCTTTTTATGCACAAAATTATAGTTTTCATAATATATATTTTTATCTTCTCAGAGACTTGTCTTGTGATTGCTGGTGTAATTACTGTCAGGTAAATGCAGTGCAGTATAATTTTGTTTCACAGTTGACAAAGATTTGGACTTATTGCTCTATTCAGGTAAAACATCAGTTTAACTTTTCCAAATTGTATTTTTTATTACTATAATAATGACTTTTACATAACAAGGGTGCAGTCTATTGACATGTGATATGCTGTCCTTCAACACCTACATAAAGAGTGTGTATTTTTATTGTTCCTTACTGGCCAGAGAGAGACACACATTAAATTGCCATGTGCATCATACAGTACAGTTTAATAAATATATGAATAATTTGTGGTTTCAAATGTGTGTCATTTTAGACTCTTGTGTTACAGCTCTCACATCTCTGTGTCCTTTTTCCTTAAGCACTACAAAGGTGTGATTCGATGGCTGCAGTGGTTCAGTCGTTAACACTGTCTGCTCACAGCTGTCCACAGTATGCATGTTTTCATGGGAGGAAATAGGACTCAGACCTGAAGTTGGTCCACCTGCACCGTGGCTGCCCACTGATGTGAAATATTTTTGATTGGTCAAATGCAGAAGATGAATTTTCCTACAAGGTTAATGAAAAAGTTGAACCTGCTGAGCCAGGTAGGATAGTTTAATGATTCTGAACCTTGTAGGTGGCACAAAGAGCTCATGTAAATAACTGCTTTTGCCAAGTATTATGTGATTGTCAAGGTAAATGAATTTCGGGTTTCAAGGCTGCTGTTTTTAGTCTTGCCAGTATTGCCATGGCAATTTCATATCTTAATGTCATTGAGTCAGGAAACAGATCCCTGTTAAAGCTACAGCTGGTATGAAGATAACGTTTTGTTATGTCTGCTGAAACTGTCACTATATTCTGAAAGAAGAACAGATAATCCGTGAAAAAAATCATGTCACTCTTCCTTGTCCTACTGCCTCTAAAGGCTAAAGGCATTCGCAACAATCTACAGTGGCCAAGCAGCAGCCTCCAAAGCTGAAAAATGATGCCAATGTGGAGGTGCCAAAAACTGCAGTTCATCGAGTGGCCACTTGAGGCTAACCCCAAAACAAAGTAAATACCCAATGACGCCTATGTTAAAATGCCCAATGTTAAGGCCCAAAGTTTTGCATTATTAAGGGCATGATAGGCTGTCTGCGAGGCGTTGCTACAGTATTTAAGTCAGATCCACCTCTTACTCAACCACAGCTCCACCCTCTTGTCCAAATATGGTCACTTCTGGCTCCAAAAAGCCAAGATGGCGACAGCCAAAATGCCAGTAATTAGGATTTAGAGTGGGAGTCCACAAACCCATTTGTGATTTCATGGTAGATATATCCATTATTTTAAACGGTCTATGATTGAGGTGCACCAAAAACAACCAATCAAAGTTGAGGAGTTTATAACACACCTGTTATATCGTGTACAAAGATTCTGTCTCTGCATTGCCTATTACTGGCCTCAAATGTTTTCATAAACATATTTTAGTGTACTGTTTAGCTGTAAAATTAGAAAGTGTGCGCCGGCCAGTGAGTAGTGTTTTGTTTTGGCTCAACTGTTTCCAACATGGTGGCACAGTGGTACAAGTGGTACAGTGGTGCAGTGGTTAGCATTTTTGCCTCACAGCAACAGGGTTGCTGGTTCAGACCCTTCTGTGCAGAGTTTGCATGTTCTCCCCGTGTCAGCGTGGGTTTTCTCTGTGTACTCCAGCTTCCTCCCACAGTCCAAAGACATGCAGGTTAGGTTGCCTGGTAACTCTGATTTGCCCGTAGGTGTGAATGTGAGCATGAATGGTTGTCTGTCTCTGTGTCAGCCCTGTGTCTGGTGTCAGCCCCGGGGCGTCCACGGTGTACCCCGCCTCTCGCCCAATGTCAGCTGGGATAGGACCCATGTACTATTGCATGTAGTGTGGACACAAATGGGACATACTATTTCTCATTTTACGGCTAGACAGTACTTCAAAAGATGTTTCTAAAAATATTAGCGGCACATTATAGGTAATGAAGTTATACAATCTTGATTCATATTTGATCAGCGCTGCCTAGTTTAACAATTTGACCACAGTTTGCAAATAGTAATTGATATAATTGACAGCTGCATTAGAGACTCCTTGGCTCTGGTTGTTTTTGTTCATGTGCAGTAAAGCAATTAAAAGTGTTACAAGGTAATGGAGTAGGCAGAAGAATGTGATATCTCTCACAGGTTTTCTGTCTCATTTAGTGCTGTGTGACTGTAGTGACACTTTCAGCAAATACGAGAAAGGGTATTTTTTTCTAAAAGTTACCAACTACAGCTTTATAATCTCTGTTACTGTACCAAAACAACACCTTGCAATCAAGGAGAGACACTGTGCTAATTTGCAGGGAGGTGGAGCATAACTACACTGGCTACAGAATCAGTAAAGTTCACATTAACATTTTAATTTGAACCTAATTTGTTTAAGTAATAATACAGTCAACTGCCAGTCCACAGTCTGAGTTATGTATTGTTATATCAGAACATCAGGTGCACTTTAGAGGCAAAAGACTAGTTGGCCCAGTATGTCCTCATTTACCTCAGCTGCATGACTGACGGTGTGTGACTGATTGGTGCTGCTCGTCCACACACGTTAATCATGTCAGTGCTGACAC
The DNA here is from genome assembly GCA_019142605.1 of Cephalopholis sonnerati. Taxonomy (NCBI): domain Eukaryota; kingdom Metazoa; phylum Chordata; class Actinopteri; order Perciformes; family Serranidae; genus Cephalopholis; species Cephalopholis sonnerati. Next base: position 21,838,672 of record JAGQAX010000012.1, read on the forward strand.
AGTACGCAGTGGGCAGTAGTGACTGACAGTCTTTTAAAGCCAGAAAATAACACCCCTATAACCCAGTTTAGTTCATTTTAATGACAACCATGTAAACAATACTATTTTGTTCCTACAGCAGAAAAGTGTGAGTGAATAATTTGTCTGTTATGTCAGGGCTTAGCTGAGCCTGATGATGTCTGGGAGCCTGTGTGCCAGGGCCCTGATAGCCCCGATCCAATTTATCCCCTGGCTGTGTGCTAATGCCAAACATGCAGGGCACTCTCTGTAACACTGAACACATCACTCAAAGTTGTGCTCGCTTGACATTTGAAAATAGTACTTATATGTGCAGTTGGCATTTTGTGTAAGATAATCTTCTGCATAATAACGTCTAGCTGGAAGCTCTGAAAATCCGTGTCTGTGTCATTATTTTCATTATTTCAAGCATGGAGTAAATACTTAATCTCAATCAAAGGGTGTCAGTCATGTCATGATACATTACACAAACTTACAAAACATCTATATTTGAACTTTGCTCTCCACTTTGCTGCATGCGCTCTGCTGTATGTTGTAGATTTAAAGGATAAGGCTGCTGTTATTGTAGACTAAGTTTTTCTTATTGCCAACAAAATCCGCCAAGAAACCAAAATCAAACTATCTCAGTACTTTCAGATCTCGCTGTTCTGTTTGTGGTTTTCAACCTCAGGTCCATTGATTCCTACTGAAGATTTCACTTTCACTGGTTTAGAGTTTAAATGTTTTAAAGTTTAACACAAGTGTAAAGCTGTGTTTTTTAAGGCTAAAAACTCCTGTATATTTTAGAATGAATAAATGTTACTGAAACAGGTTTAAATATAACATTTGTTGGGGACTATTTTCAACTGCTGATTAATATCAGTGGAGGACAAAGTGCACAACTTTATTGCTTGAGTCAAAGTATAGATACTCCTGGTCTATTACTCCAATACAAGTGAAAGTTGAAAAGTCAAATTATTGCTTGAGTTAAAGTACTGGAGTACTTGCTTTTAAAACAACTTAAGTATTAAAAGTTCTTCTTTTTCATCTTAATGCATTGCTGTACAAACACACACACACACACACACACACACACAGACCAGGTCCTGCGTGAATCCAAGCACTACTACTACTCCAAGCAGTATGTGGTTGAGGTATGGCCATGGGTGATCTGGTGGGGAATCTTCATCTCCATCTGCTGCTGTAGCCATAGTAAAACCCCATAACCATAAACAACCGCAACCGCCTGCTGATGACCTCTCCTCTCTACCTGTCTCTGCCAATGAGCTGCCCAATCTGAGTACCACACGCGTGAGTTAGAGGTACAGGAACACCACTTTAACAAACAAACCACACACAGAACTCCATGAACCAGCCAGTTCATATGACGATTTGAATGAGTTTTATGAACAAATCAGTATGGATTACAATGGAAAAAATCTCACATTTGTATGCATATTGTGCCTGCCAGGTCAGAAAACAACATTTTGAATGTCAATTTATCAGAAACGAATTTGTACAACACATCAAATTGAAGCATTCGACCAGTTTTGGTAAACATCTGACTTGTGACTTACAGGTGACTTATGATCATAGGATTTCATTTTACCCAAAAAAAGGAAGAACGAAACATAAATTAGTTCATTTTTTTTTAATTGTGACCTAGGTTCAAAACTCAAATTGTGAACTATGAACATGAACTAGTTCATTTTAATATGTGTGAACCATTGAGCTAGCTCTTGTGAAGAGTGAACATGCACAGCATGGGTGTTGAAGGAACATGTCACCTAGTGCAAAGGTGTGGCTCAACAGTTTTTGGACAAAAAATTGTAGGTATATAGCTTGGAGGACTAAGTTACATCAGGCTTTGGCAACACAGGGAACACTCAGGATCAGTTCATTGCTGTATGCAGGATGGATATACAATATGGCCCTTATCATTTAATTGGTCAGACATTAACTATGCAGCTTTTATACAGTAGACAGGAAAGAGGATGGGTGGCTGAATGGCTTATTCTTGTTCTTGCTGTCCCTATTGCCATTCAAATTGCCCTAAGGCTTCCCTCTGTAATATAATACCAGTAGTTTCAGATTCACTATGGAAACACTGTTCCTCGGTAACAAAGCAATCAGTGTTGAGGATGTTTGAAAAAATAACTGTCTAAAAGCTGTCTTCTGCCTTTACTGAAAAATGTCTTGTACATATCTTTACTTGTTTGTTTATAGGATTCAGATGTTTTCCTGCTCTGGAACAGACCAGTCAGTTATATACAATGTTCATAATATATCAGCTTAGTCGCCCGAAGAAAATGTTTGCATTGTACATTTCTGCAAACAATGAATATGTTTCATTTAATAAAATGACATACTGCATAAGCTGACTTTGTTATCAGGAGTTGGAGGAGATGGTGGATGGTGCGTTAGGTTAGACAGCTGTCAAACTGCAGACAACTGTGCAGAACAAACCAACAAACAACACAGTTTTATTATTTATTTATTTATTCATTTATAAACGGCACATCGCTGCAATTCCCAATGGTGTTTGAGCCCCAGTCCTGGGTGTTTTTCATGGCCACATCCCAGTGTTTCCCAGCTGTGTTTGAGCCACTGAACCTAGGTATTTTTTACCAACACATTGCAATGTTTGAGCCAGTGAACCTGGCTGTTTTTCACCAACGCATCACAGTGTTTGAGCACTGAACCTGGGCTGTTTTTTCTCAACCCATCCCTGCTTTTCCATTGGCTTTTGTGCCACAAAACATGGGTGTTTTGAGCCAAAACATGATCTTTTCCTAATCATAACTTTGTGGTTTTTGTGAATGTAACACATCCGTAGTTTGCAGAAACATACAATATAAAAATTTTCTCTGCCGACTGGCTTGAATTCATACTGAGAGTCAGATCTGAAAACTCCTGCCAGAGCTTATATACTCTCATATTATTTCCTTAGGTGTTCACTTATTGCCGGAGTTAAATGGAGTTCAAAGATGTGAATTTAATGAACTGGCCTGTATGTGTCTATGTCTAGCATTTCCATTAGCAGCACCAAATCATAAACACTTATGGCCACTTACTTCATAGAGTATCTTAAAAGGAGTTATATGCAAAGGAATAGAGTGATAAAAAATAAAAAGTATGCAGAGTCTTGAGATTATAGGTCAAAAGATGAGATGGCATACTCATCAGTGTTTCAGTCTGTTGAAAGGACAGTCAATGGGTTTAAGAGGGAGCAGAGGTTTGCAGTTTGCCGTATCCTGTTTAATTTAGCATCTTGGCCTCAGTAATGAGTGTCCTTCACATCACATTAATGGGAATAAGATACAGAAATGAACAGGACACGACTCAATCCAGTGGATAAAACCAGACAGTGTAACCACCAACCCAATGACAATATTTTTGCGGAGGAGAGTCATGGTGTTTCCTTGGATGATTCTTGGAAATGCTCACATTTCTTGTTGGCTTATTGGATTTCTTACTTAATAAAAACTTTCTCTAAGAAAGTTCAGGAAACCAGCTTTCCTCTGTACTCATACTTCATAAATACATTGCTCATATCACTACTTTAATAATGTACAAACAAATGTGCTGCATGCATGGAGAAATAGTGCCCAATGAAAAAAGATTGTTCTTGAATTTTGCAAGCAAAGTAATGGTTGTTAGTTGTCTAGTAGAGACATTTAATTATCATGTGTGCTGTTTCCCTGTTTTACTGCTAGGAATCATTGGACTTAGGAACATGTCTCTGGTCCAAACACAAAAAAAATCAGGCTTCTCAGTCACTTCCATAAGGAGAGTCTCTGGAGTCCACAGGCATCAGTATAGCATTGAAAGGAAGGCATGAAAGTGAAACTCAAACTAAATGTATGCGAATTTCAGATGTGTGTAGCAGGCACTGACAAATGAAATCATAGTTGTCTCACTGATTCACATTTGGTCCACAAGCAACTGAGCAACTTTGTCTTCTGGACAGCATGTACAGCATCTGGTAAAACACGAGCTACATGTGACGTAGCACTTAGTGACCGAGCAGCAACCTTTAGGGCGTAAAGTTTAAGCTAACACGGAAATTCAAAAACTGCAGGTTCTCAAAAGGCCACTTGAGGCTGGCTCTAGAGCAGAGGTTCCCAACTGGTGGGTTCTGGTCCAAAAGGGGGTCCCGGGTCCATTTTGAAAGGACAGCAAGTGACTTGCAAACATGACTAATTTGTAAAAAAAAAAACACACTTAATTTTAAAGTACAATGAATTTCTTGTACTTTGAGGTGCCTTCCTGGTGTAGACGGAAAGCTATATGACAGAGACAGCAAACTAGCTCAATGACATGGTCAAATGCTTAATACATTACATGGTGTGGACTTTGAACAAGTGATTAAGGAGAAATCTTAACCCTGTGGCTGAACCAGTTGGGAGTCACTGCTCTAGAGGACAGTCAGTCCCCCTAGACGCCCATGTGAAAATGTCTTTACAGCAAAAATAAGCATGTTTCATGACAGCTGCACAGGGGGTATTTTATATAATTCACCACTTCACATTTTATCAAGGCTTAAGGCCTTTGCATAAATCTGTCATCGGAAAAAATTGTCACGCAGAGAAACCTTGCACAGTGATTCCGATGCATTTTATTACCTATCTGACTGTCAGCGCTCCCTCCCTGTCTTGCATTTGGCACTGCAGCTGCATGACGGGGCGGAGCTGTCCTCCCTGTGTGTCTCCACGTTTTGTGTGCGGTCCACATCCTCCTCTTCTTCATCAAAATCCACCTGAATATTACTAGCTAAAGTGTTGAACGTGAGCTATCTGAGTTATGAAATGATTCTGTTCCTGCTGTCCCTCTGTCTTATCGCAGATGTGTCCCACTGTGATGGTTTCTTCACTGATTCTAGGTCAAACGTCTCTAAAGGCTTTTGACGGATGCGAAAAACGCAGAAAATCAAACCTGTTGCAGAAATTTGAATGACAGATGAAAGTTTCAGACTCGTGTGCCAGCGTAATGAAGGGAGGGGCTGTTTTGAATGACAAGGTCTCACTGAGGCATCACTGTGATCTGTGAGTCAGATCCGCCCCTCGCTCCTCCACAGCTCCCTCTTGTTCAAAGATGGTCACTTCTGGTTCCAAAAACCCAAGATAGGGACGGCCGAAGTGCTGAACCTGAGCCTTAAAAACAGGAGTCAACAAGCCAGTGGGTGAAATCACAGTAGCTCAATCAGTTATTTTATACTGTTAATGTAAGTGACCAGGTCTGTGCAGTGGAGATGGCCTATCACAGCACACTAGGGCGTTAATTGATGCAAATGTAAACAGACTACAGTGTGCCGAGATCAGTCTGTAAACAGACTGTCAAGTGCAAGTGGCCTACAGCAAACACTCGTTTCCTCTCGAGGAAAGCTTTAAGAGCAGTTGATTGTTGTTTCTTTGGCAAAAATATAGTATCCATTTCATTCAACACTGAGGTGATAGCGGCTGTAACAGAAAGTGCCACATCAGCTGCAGCCATCTCGGTTGTTTTTGAAAATGCCTCAGCAGTGCTCCTCTTTACAGTCTTCATCTCAAACACTCCCCATATTGAATAAACCATGTGCTGTCCAAAGTGGAGGGGGACCACACACATCTGTCATCACGATGTTAAATTAGCAGCCTGTGAACAGATACATTATCTACTTGCCGTTTTCACTTGTACAGATATGGGCACTAAAACATTAGATGACAGAGCAGATGATCTGATTGATGCCAGGCAGTGGACCCCATTGATGTCCAATTGAAGCATCTTAATTAACTGTATCATTATTATACATTGTAGTTTCATCGAGTCAGCAAAGTGTGATAAATTGTAATCCATTTTCTTGTGCGTCAGACTGTCTCTCATAAATTGAGAAATGAGCTCATTTTGTCACGAGGCAGATGGTTGCTATGTAATGCCGGTAATGAAGAGAAAGGTTGCTTCTCAGTTCTCACATTTCTTGACATTTTCTCAGTGTTACTATCCAGTGCTGTGGCATTAAATATCCATTGAGTCAACCATGTATAACAATGACACATCTCTTTGATACTTTACATGCTTAAAACTGAGGGCTGAATTTATTATGAAAATTTAGCTCTTTCTAAGTTTCCAAAGTCGCTCATCAAAAATTGAGGATTGATGGTTTAAAACTGGCAAGAAACTGTATTGTTTTGCCCCCATGTTATGTCCTTTATTGGCATCAAGGTGAGCATTTTTATTCTGTGTGCGGCATGCAACGCAGCATGCCTTTGGAGAAGGGAACAAAGAATAGTGGGCACTGGGCAGCATCTGTTCAGGGAGAACGAATGCTGGCATCATCCCAGCAGGACGCCAGCTTCCTGTTTGTCTGCAGCTCTGCTTTGAAAACCCCCGACTCACCCTGCCTCGTCGCTAATATTTTTCGGCAACACCTGATGGCAGAAAGGTGCAAGCAGTCCCCGCGGTAACCATTGGCTCAGGATCTTTGATTCGGCTCTTTATCCTCAAGTCCCTCACTCACCGTTATCACTCCTCTGGCACCGATTGCCTGCCTCCCTGTCATCTTCCAGTAAAACCTATAAATGACTCTTATTGTTTCAGACACAGCTAATGATTTATTTACAGCATCTGCTGTGCCCATGCAGGCTTAAAATTAGCAACAACAGTTTTATCAGCAAGTGTCTGAAGGTAGGGTCGCTCTGAAATCTTCATGTTCTGGGCTTCTGGCTTGTTAATAAGTACAGCAAAGTCCCAGGAGTGAACGCTGCCCGAGGACAAAATAAAGAACAAATATATTGGAATTAAGAATCAACTCTTATCCAAAATATAGCACAACAAAATGTCCAGCACAGTGTTGCTTGTGGAAGCATATTAGCCCAGGTGAACCTTGCCTCTTAGAAATTACCTTTGTTACTAATTTGTTTTCCAAAATACTTTAATAGAAAGAATAATTCCTGCCTCTGTCATGATAAGGTACTTCCCCTTTTTATTGAGTTTTATTGGGTTTTTGTTTTACAACATTTTTGATAAATCAGAGCAGGTGAATGACAGATTTGTACATGTAGTAGCTCCAGCATTAAAATAAAAGCCACAGACATTTTTAAAATATCGATAAAGAGTGAAAGGTTAGGGCAACAAAAGCATTTTGAAAAAACAGTGATTTTGGCTCAATGTCAATTAGGAAAACATGTCTTGTCTCAAACTTCAGGTCACTTCTGACATGTTAATATTTAACCAACATTTTTGATTCTACGATTTCTTCGAACAGAACTATATAAATCATCGAAAATACTTTGGTAGCCATGTGTGGGCATTGTATTGGAAGAGGGGATATTGTAAAGAACAGACAGGAAATATACAGGTTGGGTATGAATTATGAGTTTGCAGGTAGTTAATTGAAAACATTATTCATGATGTCAATGAAATTACATTACATTTGCCTCAGATTTCTCCCAAAACATATTTGCTGTTGCAAATTAGTAACATAGATGGGATGTTGACACAGGGTTGCCAACTGACAAGCTTCACATTAAGGCACATATGCAGTTGACAATGATATATTTTTCAATGATGCATTCTTAATTTCAGACAGAAGTAGACAAAATGCAGCCTTCTAATTTTTAGGGTGACAGTTATTGACTTTGCTGACTGAAACTGCATTTTTTAGCAGCTGTTAGCTGACCATTAGCTGAGTAAGCTAACGATAGCTATGTGAGTCATTGCAAACAGTCTTCGACTGACTAATGTTTACAGCTGACTCGTTTTAATATAAGAATATTGTAAAATGTCATAATGTACATAAGGAAACTGGAATGGGTTTTTGTTGGTTTGTTTTCTGCAGCTGTAGAGCTAGTTTGTTCTAGTAGCCTAATATAAAAAAAATGTAATGTAAGGTCAGACTGTTATTTTGTTTTGACATATATCTATATATCTATCTATATATATGCTAATAATGGCATCTTAGAGCAAACAAACACTGTTAAATCCACTCCTTACATTTTTTCTCTCAGTTTGTGATTTTATAAACCTTCAGAACCTGTTTACACCTGAAAATTAAAATGTGTATTGGTAATCCTGACACAAGTGGACAGCTAAGGCACATCACTGTTCACATCTGTGGCTATTATGCGTCTTCAGCTTAAGTCAAAATACTCTGGATACAGCTACTACCATCTTAAACTAGTAAGATCTATTGGAGCCAGAATCTGCACACCAGCAGATCTCCATGGCACTGAGCTCCTGCCGATATACCAGATGCAAGCTGTACCAGTGATCACGAGCTCACTGATTGGCACACGTAGCTGTCAATCATGACATCAAACAATATAGCATCAAATAACTAATTAAAACCAAAGTTATGAGACACCTGAATGCTTGAACATGGCTGGCTGCAGTATGGGCTTTATGACCTGTATTGCAGCCAGCCACCAGGGGTCAATCAAGATGTGCTGGCTTCACTTTGTGAAGTTTTGAAACTCTTTAAAGGTCAAAAAATTGAGATGAATAGTCAATTCTTTTTGTTTTCCTATGTCTTGCCGCACCCTCAATCAAAGAGAAGATCAACATATCAATGACTCCCCTTGCAGCACTACGCTAACATTAGCCAATATGAATATTACCTGCCATTACCTTTTGATTTCAGGCATAATTGTGTTTATGTGATGGCCTAATGAAAACTATACAACCATTCAACAGTTGTAGAATTGTTTTGTGTTACACTTCACTTCCTTAATTCACATATGCATGGAAAACAATTGTTATTGCTGCAATCGAAAGCAGTCCTCGATCCACCTAAGTGAATCTGTGCGTTAGAGATATATTCAGTTAGAGTATAAACATTTGTTAACCGAACTTTCTTCAAGATGTGATAATACTCGAGAGATTTCAGCTCTCCCAGTAAAGGAAAGTCACTGTGATGCCAGTTTTCTGTTTTTTAATCAATCGGAAGTTTTCATTCAGATTAACGTACAGTAGCTTTGCTTATTTAATTGACAGTATAGATTTTCCTCCAGTGTTTAGCTTGCGATAATAGCAAAGGCAGAGCACAATTTAGATCAAGCTCTAAGCATAAAATATGTAAATGACAATATTCCCTTAATGTTTCAGTCAGGGAGCTATAAAGAAGACAGGAGTCTGTGGGAAATAGAGAGTCTGATTCTTTTGTTCGCCTGGTTTCAAATAAAATCTCATCTTCCTCTGCAGAGAGAAGGAGTCAGTGATTAGTCTGTTACCGGCTGCATAATGCTTTAGATGATACATTTTCAAATTAACAGAGCACATTATTCTTGTTTTGGTATTTCAAGGAACGCTATGAAATTACAAGGATGAACATGTAAGATGAAACTTGACCCAAAGTGCCTAAAATTTCTCTAAAAATGTGTTTTGGTTATTGTTTCTGTTTGACCTTCACTGTGCAGAACGGCATGTTCAGACTTTTACACATTCATGGAAAGTTTCTCTGTGCTTTCCTTATATCTGAGTGTAAGACGTGTACAAATGAGCAGGACTTTGTGACCAATCAAATGCAACTCACACATGTGATGTGGAAACCTCAAACACCCCAGTGCACACACACTGAGAACAGACTTTTCATTGAAGTATAGAAGGCACTAGGGCCGGCAGTTCCAACTTTTAAATGAAAAATATTTGCATATTCATAGATTTTGGATATTTCAATGATGGAGAAGAAGTAGACGTGCTTTCAAGAAGTGATTTTTTATGGAAAAACCAGACAAATTATGATTCAAAGCATAGCATTTTAATATAACTTATGTCTGGAGGGGCTCTTTAATAAATGAATAAAACATTATGAAATGAATAATATGTGTAAACACAGACAAAGCATGTAAAATAACTGAAATTGTCAAGTCCAATATTTTTTAACAAATTTATATCAATATTATGAAATGTTATTTAATCCTCCTTCGTTTAACAAAACCAAAGTTAATTGCAGGCTCTTTTAAATTCATCCCGGCAGTTTTTTTAATCACCATTTTTATTTCACAATGCCATTTTCTCAATGACTGTTTGATTTCATAATGCTACTTTCATCACAAAGTCTTTGTCTTCTCGTTATGAGACAGCGAACAGGGGCCAGTTCTGTGTTAGCTGTTGCCTCAGCCTGAATTAGTGGCCATTCAGTGAGCGGTATTGTGAAATAAAAACAGACTTTGGAGGACAAACGGCATTCGTAATTATGAGCAGAGATAAAAAGAAAAAGTCATCATAATTCATTTTACAATTTCATGTCATTTATATAATATTGAACACTTTCAGTTTCCATAGCAACCTGAAGAATTAGAGTTACAGTAGCACATGGGCACAGAACAGATAAAGTAAATAATCATATAAATGTCACTACACTACATTAACACATGAGTTATGTACCAGGGTTGTCATTGAAAGTGATGCCACATAATTTAGAAGAAGTGTGTGTTTTTTTGTTTTTTTTTTCAGTTGATGCACTGGAGCCATCTTTGTTTCCAGAACAACAGATCTTACGGTACACAACAGTCTTTCCGAAATGACACATTTATAGAGGCAGGATGATGAAAAAGCTTTACAGGCTCATTCTTGTTTAAGGGATCTGGTGTTGTTGAAAAATTGTGTGTTCAGCCAGGCATTTTGTTTGATTTGTGTTTTATAATAAGCGCACTAGAAAAATGGCTCATAAAATGCAGAGAGGTTCAGGTAAATGTTGTGAAAAACACTTTTTAATGGTTCTGAAAATGGGCGCACGGTCACCCTCCTTACTTTTCCAAGGTCGATGAAATCTCATCTATGAGCTTGCAAATGCGGCTTTCAGCATCCTACTGCTGGGCAGGGAGATTTAAGACTTTACCACTTGCTGTGCTACAATTTTCATATCATTTTTCACACATCTCTGCTCCATCAGGCGGTCCTGTCATCAGTATTTCATCATTCGGTTATTTGTTATTGTGAAAAAAGTACGTGCATGCTGGGGTTGTAATCCACATTTAAATTTAAAAGTCTGTGGAGAAGAGTGAATCCAGCCCTCATTATGTCATCCATGCTATACTAAACAGTAAATATAAAACAGCGAAGGTGTTTGCATTAAAACAGCACGGTGTACATATACTGTCAGCAAAATATTAAAATGCAAAGCATGTCTTATTAAAATGAATGCTGTTATCTCTTAAGTTCTGCCATTAGTGTGCTGTGTGATTAAAAGTATAACCAGCAATATTCAAAGAGTGTTGCGTCAAACGAAAGCCAAAGTAATCAATTTAAATTTTGGGCACAGGCTCTCCTCGATACTCCAGCTTTGTATGAACCAGTTAATTCAATCTGGCAATCTATTAGCTCTGAGACGTTGTTATTGGAAAAACACTTTGGAGGCCCGTCTATAGATGGTCATAGGGCCATGAATCAAAACATTTTTGTTGTGTGCAGAGGAGAGCCTAATAGCTCCTTTTTAGAAACCAGTCTGCCAAAGAGTCAAGCCAGAAGCTTGCAGACAGAAATGTCATGTCTTGATGAATGGCTGTCTTTGTGCTGTGCTCCCCATACAAGTTTACCTCATGCTATATCATAAATCATGATAAATTGGGTCTTTGTTGGTAGTATAGGCTAATTATTTCCTCATTTCATTCCCTCCCTGTTGTGTTTCTGGAGTACATTTTAATGTCCTGAAGGTCCAGCGCTCAACGGTTGCGGACATGTTCCTCCCCATATAGACTGTTTTATGTTTTACTATCCTTTTTGCCAGTCACCAGCCCAATCTGGTCACACAGAGCGGGAGATTTTATGACTGACTCTCAGTGTGACATCCAGTATTATGGAGACTGATTAGAATAATGGCTCTGCAAAGGTCTGGCGGCCTGCCTGCAGGCTCTGCTCCATGCTACAATCATCTAAACACAAACTAGAGTAGCTACATCTCTGCTGCAGACAACCAGGGACTGATCCTGAAGGGCCTCTGTAATAAAGTACAGACAGAGCTGTGATTTAATGAAAAAAGTATCTTATATTACCACTAGGAGCGACCCTGCAGCTCCGAGCTCAGAGTTTCCTCATACAACAGTTTGTATGATGTCCACGAATGACATTACATCCTTAATTTAACATAAGGTAATTGATATCAAGTTATGTAGGTTAGGTTTAGGCAAGTTAAGTTATTTTGGTTTAGGAAAAGAAAACTACAACCAACAACAACCATGCCATGTTCAAAGTCACTTAAACACCTCTCTTCGCCATTCTGATGCTCGGTTTGAACTTCAGCAGGTCGTCTTGACCATGTCTACATGCCTAAATGCATTGAGTTGCTGCCATGTGACTGGCTGGTTAGCTATGTGCATTAACAAGTAGTTAAACAGGTGTATCTAGTGTATCTAAAGTGGCCAGTGAGTGTCAGTCAAACAGTTAATAAAATGCAGCACGCTACAGCCATTTATTTTTTTATTTATTTTTTGGTATACCCCTATTGTTTTAACTTCAGCACTCTTATAACCAAAAAGTCAAAATTATTCTTTCAAGTAAGGGGAACTTGAAGCGATGATGCAATATGTTGGGGGACTGGCTACTAATATATAAAGAACCCAAGATGTAAAACCTTAATTGTCCCATCTTACTTGATGTCCAGAATAACCTGACTTCACCCTGAGATATATTAGCATGTATCCAGCAGGGGAGATCAAATCTGCTCTCGTATGTGTTTATTGCAGTTGGTCTTTATTTAATGTACACTTTATGAGCTGTTGAACAACGTGGGATCTAAGGAGCACATTCTGAGATATGCTGACTAATTCTGACAGACAGCAGAGATGTGTTAAGTCATAGTCATAGTAGTGGAGAGCTGTGCCAACCATCATATGTGGTGTTTCGATTTGTTGATGAGTTAACTGATGTGACTCACCTGCCATCAAAATATGCTTTCACAAGTTCGTTATCACTGTGCTGTTACAAGGCCCATTACATGCATTAGCTGACGTAGACTCCTCTGAAGTTTCTTTTTCTGCTGAAAAGAGAAAAAAAAAGAAAATCCTGATCCTATTAAAAGTGCCCAACCATTGTGAATGGCAGCTTTTCTGTAGAAAATCCTCATATTGCCAATTTACCTATTGGAGGTCAAACATTTCTTTAGAAACTGTGAAGAGGCAGCAGAGCAGAACGTATAATTACGCCACGTCTCTTTTGTTAAGAGCAGATTGTTGCACGAAATTCAGCCATTATAACACATCTCTCCTAATCAGGATCTATATCTCTCTGACTCTCCTCCTCCTCCTCTTTCTCCTATATCCCCTTCTCCCACTTATGTCTAGCTCGTATCTCACGGACTGATAGATGCTGCCACTTGACTCCATCGCAGATAGACCCATTTATATCTCTCTGTCTCACCCACAGAGATAAAACACACAGACAAATTTCTCATGTTGAATCTAAAGTGATGCACTGAATGATGCACAGTTATCATGACCATTACAGGCACACACATTAGTGACTTATCTTTTGGTTTGATTGATTGACAGTAAAAAAAATCAGCACTAAGCTATCACTCAAGCCAGTTATTCGAGTCACGGTTGGACAGTACACAAGCCATGCAGAAACAAGACATTATGTAATTTCTCCCACATCAGTTTTGCTTATGCACAGAGCATCTGCAGCTCATTCTAAACTAATTAATGACATTCAGAAGTAGTAAATGTACTTTCCTCAGCATCAATCGGAATCAGGGACAAATTGAATAGTCTGTTTAATCTGGTGGTGTGTGTGTGTGCACATACAAGATGCAGACTTAGAAGTGTTTGTTCTGGAGAGCCCCTGGAGGTTATGTTTTACAGACTGGCAGCCAAATGAACTGTCACATAAACATTGCCTCAGTTCTGTCTCATAAATATTTTTGCTCCAGTCTGGAAAGTGAGATTTCAAAGTGACAATGTGGGACACAGTGACTGTTTGCCACCAGCTGGCCCTGGTTATTGAGTATTTGAACATGTGTACATGTACACACAGTGTGCGCCTTGTTTTTGTGTCGGTTTCTGTTTTCACTTTGTTATTAACCTCGCAGCAAACATCCATTGCCCCATTATTCTGTCCTCACTCCGCCTGACCCTCCTCTGGTATTAGAAAATATTGGCGTATTTCTTGCGTCTGAGTAAACTGTTGTTAAAGGCAACGATTGTTTGCTTCTCTAAATCCTATGAGATCTAACAGTAATTTCACAAGAGGAGGAGAAGTCTGATATTGTGAGCAAATACTCCCAACATAAGAGTTTTGCTGAAAGACTCTGGGGAAAATGTTCAGTACAAAATAAACTGAGAAGTAACAGCATTTGTAAGACAGTCTCAGACTCTATTCCCAAACTGTAACCAAATAAACATAGATGTAGCCACAGTGCAAGATAAAAAGGTATAGCGATCATAGTCTACAGGCAAAAAAGGCCAGCTCTGTTTCATCTGTCATATCCCCAATGTATTGTTTCAAAGCATGTATGTATCCTTTGTCGGTAATGTCATGTCTTTCAATCTACCAGAGTACCTTGGTATACAATACGGGTATAGACTGCAGGTAATTGCAGTCTATTGTTAAATGGAATTCAAATCATCTCATTATGGCTACATTTGTCTGCTCTGCTGAGGATTTGCTGCTCTCAGGCTTTGAAGATGGAAATGTAGGGTTTTATTACATTATGGCTGTTCTCCTGTGAAGTGCATTGCCTGTTCCGCCGTCCCTGAGTGAAAAGAAAAGTCACAGGGAGCTTCAAAAGCCGGGATACATGATCTACATGCTAACATATTCTGCTCAGCCACCTGCGCAAAAAGCACAAACTGAAATGCCATTTCAGTGTCCATGCTGCAGAACGACTGCTCAAAAAAAGAGACATGCCAAATTTCTGTCAGCTCTGTAACAGGCAGACAGTATATAGCAGTGCAGGACTGAACAAACCAGGAGAAAAAAATCACCCCAGGGGAGAAGCTTATCATGGCACGGTGTTCCCTTTGTGCCACCATATCACACTGTCATGCAGAATGCTGCCAACCCCACAGCTCCTTTGAGCCACAGAACAAGAGACCTTGTAAACCTTTTTTTCTTTTTTTTTTTTGCTTTTGGTTTGAGTTTAAAAGGCCATTTGTCTGCTCTTGTGAAATGTCAACCCGTGCACATGGATCATGTGTTGAATGTTAAAAATATCGTCTCATCTTTTGTTAAGTTCTGATATGAAATCTATAACCCATTTACACAGGCATGAGCATTAAATCCAGTTTATAATAATGTAGTTATTGATTTATTTTTCTGTTGTTATGGTGACAATTTGTAAACAATGTGACAATGTGAAAGCCATTCATCATGATGATCCCAACAACATGATGTCATCCATATTCAACATATTTTGGCACTTGCGCACTCTTTTGCATGGTATCTTCTCGACGCAGTAGTGTCGGCACTTAAGTTTAGGCAACAAAACTACTCGGTAAGGGTTGGGAAAACATTGTGGTTGAGAAAGCTCCAGCTGGTGGGTGGAGCTTGGTACTCCTGGTTAATGGCTACCAGGACACAACCATTCTCATTTTACAGCTAAACAGTACACTAAAATATGTTTCTGAAAACATTTGGGGAGAAAAAGGCAATGCAGTAACAGAATCTTGATTCATATTTGATCAGTGCTGCCTAGTTTGACACTTTGACCACAGTTCATGGGCAGTGATTGACATGATTTATGGTTTGTCAGAGACTCCTCAGCCGATTGGTTGTTTTTGCTCTAGTGCTGTAAGGCCATTAGAGGCACTTCAAGGTAATACAGTTGGCAGAGGAATCTGTTTTTTCCACACATTATCTGTCTCACTTAATGCTGTGTAAGTATAATTATAGAGGGTACCAGCTATAGCTGTAATGTATCAGTTATAACAGTGGTTCCCAACTGGTCCAGATTTCTCCGTAGACATTAGTTCCAGGTCCACACAGTTTAATATACTTAGTGTCATGCTAGTGTGTGGCCATGTCGTCAAGCTAGTTTGCTGTCCCTGTTAAGTACCTGTCCGTTAGGCACTCACTCTACAGCAGGAAACTGCACTTAAAAATAAAAGCTCTGGGCCAAGACAGTGCCACTGTACTTCAAAATAAAGTGTGTCTTGTTTTTTTTTGGGTTTTTTTTTGCAAACTTGACACTTACGTGAGTCCACTCAGAATGGACCCACAACCCACTTTTGGACTGTGACCCACCAGTTGGGAGCCACTGAGCTATAATATTAGTGTAATAATATATAATAGTATTAATATATAATAGTATGGGACTCACAAGGGGCAGTTTTCTGTATTTAATATTTTCGATTTTGATATATTTTGCTGATAATACTTATGCACATCATTTTAAATGCAGGACTTTTACTTTTTATTTTTACAGAGTGTTACTGCTACTTTTACTTCCGTAAAAACAACAGATGTAAATCAGGGTTCCCATGCAGGGTCACGGAAACCTGGAAAAGTCATGGAATTTCACAGTCTCATTTTGTAGGCCTGGAAAATTCATGTACTTGGAAGTTTTGAAGAAGTCATTGTCATTTTGTGTTGTGAAGTGAAAGTAATTATTTAAGTAATCTTCCATGGATAACCTCGCACGTAATGTAACATAACTGCAATTTTTTTCAGTAGCTGTTGATGTAATGTAGCCCTAATGTATGTCGCATGAAAACATTAGTTTATCATCACATACATTTTTATTTTCTACCAATGTTTCATCTCTCTCTTCATTTATGTCGCTAGCTGGAATTATGTTTGAATGAAGTGTGAATCTGACTTGATTGAATAATGGTGTTACAACAATGTGATTTAACTTGTACAGTAGGGTCGTGAATCCCAAAGTTCCCATACCTATGCTATGTGTCCTTCTAATACCTTTAAATTTTACTGCACTTTTGAGATGGAGCAATGCACATGTTATGCATTGTGAATGGTCGTGGAATTTTTATTTTGGGTCCTTGAAAAGTTATAGAAAAGATTTTAAATTTTGTCCTTGAAATGTATGTAGAATGTAGATGTGTTGTGACTAAGCTTCATTTGCCCTTTCCCAAAATCTGCTTCATTATTACATGACCATAACCAGTCCATATCCTGTGTTGTCATTTAATGTGTGAGAAAAATTAAAATTAAATCACAAAAGTCGTAATCAACAGTGAGTGAATTTGGCCCGTTACAGACCAAGGCAGTAACACAGTATGCATACATACATGACCATGTATGTTGTTGCTGAATAACAACTAAACTTCAGCCATGAATAATATAAATGTGTCTGATGATGAGTCACTTTTGCAACACGGCTGATGTCACCACAATCTTTCCTGTGTGTTTCAGCCACTTTTGTAATTTATTAGATATTGATTTCATCTGAGCCCTTTCCTCTTGTCCTCTAGATTTACTCCCAGGAAACAAATTAACTTTTGAAATTGAGTTGTGATGATTTTGGACTCCAACACCCAAATGATGAGTATGATGCATCGAGTTTCACTGCAGTGTTTCTACAGTACTTGAGGTTATTTGCTGTATAAATATAATATGATACTGAGGCAAAATTTCCTCATTTGTTTGACTTGTTGCCGTAGTTGCTGATAGCAAAGTCTGTGTTGTGGTTTTTATTCATATTTGAGTTGCCACTGCTGAGTTTATTGGCTTTGAAAAAAACTGCAGTGGTTTCTCTCATGATTTATTCAAAAATATATTTTTAGGGTCTGTCTGATATATATATATATTTATATTAATGTATTTCTCTTGCTCTCTCTCTCTCTCTCTGTCTCTTTCAGATGTAAATGGAGAAGCAGCAGTGTTACCAAGTGAATTTGGACGTCCATATGATTTTAAAGTGCTTTGCATTAAAACACAAACAGGATCACTTCTTTCTAAAGTAATCCATTACTGACAATTAATGTCAAACTGCACGCTGGAGCAGCTTCATGCTGCCTTGCTGGGTGAAACATTGCTAATGGAAAGAAAGCCTTATAAGATCCAGCTGGTCAAAATACACCTAAATGCAGCATAATGCCTTCAAAAGTGTCATGTTTATACCTGTTGACAGTGGTCTGCTGGGCGAGCGCTCTGTGGTACTTGAGTATATCTCGCCCAACGTCCACTTATGTTGGCCACATGTCCGTGCCTATGCGTAAGACTGCAAAAACCCCCAAAAACATCACCTTCACCAACATTCACACCCGCTCCCTTAACCCACATGCCTTTGAATTTGTCATCAATGAGCCGAAGAAGTGCGAAAGTGCCGCTCCCTTCCTGGTCATCCTCATTAGCACCACGCACAAGGAGTTTGATGCGCGGCAGGCCATCAGGGAGACCTGGGGGGATGAGAGCACATTCACAGACATCCGCATCCTCACCATCTTTCTGCTGGGCAGGAACACGGACCCCGTCCTGAACCAGATGGTGGAGCAGGAGAGCCAGATCTTCCATGACATTGTGGTGGAGAACTTTATTGATTCCTACCACAACCTCACCCTCAAGACCATGATGGGCATGCGCTGGGTGGCTACCTACTGCCCCAAAGCACAGTATGTCATGAAGACGGACAGCGACATCTTTGTCAACATGGACAATCTAATCTACAAGCTCCTGAAGCCCACCACCAAGCCAAGACGGAGATATTTTACTGGCTATGTTATAAACGGTGGTCCCATAAGGGATATGCGCAGTAAGTGGTACATGTCTAGGGACTTGTATCCTGACAGTAAATACCCACCGTTCTGCTCGGGGACTGGCTATGTGTTCTCAGCAGACGTTGCAGACCTAATCTTCAAGACTTCATTGCACACGAGACTGTTGCACCTGGAGGATGTGTATGTGGGACTGTGTTTGCGTAAGCTGGGTATACACCCGTATCAGAACAGTGGTTTTAATCACTGGAAAATGGCCTACAGTCTGTGCAGGTACAGACGGGTCATTACCGTGCACCAGATCTCCCCTGAGGAGATGCACCGCATTTGGAATGACATGTCCAGCAAGAAGCACCTGAGATGTTAGAGGACACGAGGGCCACTGGACAACTCTTTTTTTTTATTTTCTGTTTTTTTGCCTTTTTCTCCTTTTCAGACTTCATCACACCGAGTAATGTAAAAACATTGAGGGCTGCTGCAAGTCTCTATTTCATGACACGTTTTCATTAACATCCATCTATGTCTATTTCTGCTGATTACGCCTCATGATTGTTAATGAATGCACGAGGCTTGTAAAGCGCGTATTCTCATGCATAATTAAAATGTGGTGTTTGTTACTGAAAGTAATTTTGTTCATGTATTCCAGGTACACATTTAAGCAGAATATTCTTCATAGGCATTAAGTCAATCAGCATTAAAGGAGTAGTGTGCAGGATTTAGGGGCATCTAGTGGTGAGGATTCAAGAGTGCAACCAACTTTCCTGTGTGCTAAGCATGAGCTCCCGGTTAGGATTTTTTCAGTGTTCATCGCTGAGGAGGTTTTTACCAGGAGCTAAATTACCCGCAGAGGTCTCTTCCTCTCCAAATCAAACGGACCAGGTGATTAAAACCAGTAAAAACACTGTATAAAGCAGTTTCATGTTCCAAATCAGTGTTTTCCAGTGCTGGTTGGATCACAAGCAGGCCGCTAGACTGAGTACCTGCTTATATGCGCTCACCTTTTATGTGTGATAACCTAGGATTCAGACATTCAGGAGATTTTTATCAGGAGCTGAATTATCCACAGAGGTCTCCTCCTCTCCAAAACAAACAAACTTGGTGATTGAAACCAGTAAAAACACTGTATAAAGCAGTTTTACATTAAAAATCAGAGCTTTTTCTATGCTGTTTGGTTTGTCGCCTGCTAAGCACCGGCTGATATGCGCTCACCTTTTTTTCTCTGATAATGTAAGATTCAGGCATTCAGGGGGTTTCTATCAGGAGCCGAATTATCCGCAGTGGTCTCTTCCTCTCTAAAACAAACAAACCTGGTGATTGAAACCAATAAAAACACTGAATAAAGCAGTTTTACATTAAAAATCTGAGCTTTTTCTATGCTGTTCTGCTTGTTAGGGAGGGGCTGCTAACTACAGTTGCTGATGCAAAAACACAAAACAGAAAAATAGCCTTATCTAGAGCTAGCGTTGTCGATTGTGGGCTACCTGAGAAACATGGCGATTCAACATGGAGGACTCCATGAAGGAGGACCCCATCTGTATGTAGATATAAATGGTTCATTCTAAGGTAACAAAAACAAAACAATTCTTATTTATTCTTCTACAATTCTCATTATATGCACTGAAGAAAACAGAGTTATTGTATTATATTCGATTTCTGCCAGTATATGCCCCTAAATCCTACACACTGGACCTTTTAGTCAATCAGCACTAAGCATTAAGTAGTGTGGCCTAAGGGTTAGAGAGAGTGTTTCAACCAGACGACCTTGTTTCAA
Source organism: Cephalopholis sonnerati (assembly GCA_019142605.1). Lineage (NCBI taxonomy): Eukaryota > Metazoa > Chordata > Actinopteri > Perciformes > Serranidae > Cephalopholis > Cephalopholis sonnerati. The sequence continues at coordinate 21,859,024 of JAGQAX010000012.1, forward strand.
GCTCTCGCACTCACTCAACCTTCTGCCCTGCTAAAGTGTCCTTGAGCAAGACACTTGATCTCTACCAGCTGCATGGCTGCTGACTTAGCACCCTTATCTTCCTGCAGGAGAGCGAGCCAAAAGAGAACTTCTCTGCAGGAATCAATAAAGTATTAAATTACTACATTATATCTATAATATTCTACATTTTAAAAGTAATATTAACAAATGAAAGAAGAGCTCCCGAACAGTGGGAGTGCAAATAGTCAATATATCTAACAAAAAACCAGGTCGTCTGTTGAGGTAAAACTACATTTACACTCATGCTGCTCTTCCCTTTCTTCTTAATCATGAACACAGTCGGATACAAAGCTGAAAATAAGCCGCAGTGTATTATCAGTCTCTGAACAGACCGAGTTGAAAGATATATTTCAGTTGATCATTGTTTCTCTTGCATTGGTAAAAATGAAATCATGTAGCTGAATTCACTGGATGCTCTTTTTCTTTTTCTTTTTTTTACAGATTTGCCTGTTTCTGTTTACATATATTTTCACTGCCTCTTCTCTATGAAACAGTCAGATGTATATTTTGGTTTTTAGATGCATTCTGTTTTTCTCCTCTTTGACATTTTTATACTTGAGGTAATTGTGTGTCTCAGCTACCAGCTCCTCATTACTCCAGCTGCTGCTCTTGGTTATGTATGCTGTACGTCAGCAGCTATTTCAGCTCATCGCCTCCTCCACATATCAAGAGAAATACAGCATCATGTCGTGCAAGTATGAGTTTAACTGTAGCTACAACCATTACAGACTGGATGTATTGTCAAATGTATCTGGCATATCAGTGATTACTAAAGCACTGCTACTGACATCATGGGAAAAAAAATTGTGTTTCTCAGAAAATGTGGCTTTCATGCCAAAATTTTTTTTTCTTTTCTTTTTTTTCCAAAGGTTTTGTAGTATTATAAGCTGACGTGACATTTACTGTGAAAGCATCTATCCCACAAGGGGTTGTTGTTATATATTGTATGTTTTTTATATTAAAAAACAAATACTTGAATAATTAAAGTTATATTACTGCTTTCACTTGTCGCCTGCTTTGAGTTTCCTGTCACAGATTTGCAGAAGGTTATTTTAGGTTTATTGAGGTTTTTTTTAACATTGTTGTTTGTAATTAAAGAGCAGGTTGTTCCACAATGGTCACATAAGGGATTATTTAAATGATTTAGCTATTAAAAGCAAACCTGCAGCTTCTTGAATGACAGATTTGGCTACAAATCTCAAATTGCAGTGTAAGGGGATAAGCTGAAATGTAGTTTAAAGGTATGATGTGTAGGACATTTCAGCAAACAGCAGCTTTGAGCACTTGGCATTTTGCTTTACTATATTTGTGTCTGTGATTTTCACAGTTTCCTCTTGATGCGTGTTGCCTCATGGTCTGGCACCTAGGCCTTACCTGCACACTGTGCCCAGGAATGTCCCGAACACAGAAAAATAAGCAGAAAATAAGAAAATACAGGCAGAGGGCAGAGTCTCGGCAGATAAACACACTGCCACACGCTTCCTGTGGCTCATAAGTGATGATTACAGTAACAGGGATTACTTTTGTATGAGTCTAAACATTGTCTTTTTTTAGGAAGATCCTGCACAGCAAACTCACTCCATGTTATCAGTTACACAGTTCTATCTAACCAGTGGCTACCATAAAGTGCTGGTCATACTGGACCAAGTATGGCTCTAGCAACAAAGCTATTGAGTGTATTGAACTGAGCAATGGTGCATTTTATAGCTCCAAATTTCAGCTTTTCTTAGAAGAGGAAGAATGTGAAAGTCCTTATTTCAGAAATGACATAGTCTCACTTTAAAGCCATTTTAAGCAATTTCATAGTGCAGCTCTTGATATTTTTTTCTGCAGTAAACATCTATTGTATGTATTTCCATCCTCAAAAAGAGATCCGTCCTCTGTTGCTCTTTCAGAGGGTGCCTTCATTTGTTTTTCTCCCCGTTTAAGAGGATTTGGGGGGAGATTTTCCTTACAGGAGCAGTGTGTAAGGTTTAAAGGCATCAAGCAGTGGGGTTGCAGATTGCCAATAACCAAATAACTCTGCTCACCCAAGATGAAGAGAACCTACAGTTGCCTTCAGGTAACAAAAACATATATAGCCCTATATAGAGTGTTTGGATTGTCTGCTCTGGGCTACTGTAGAAACATGGCAATGCAACATGGTGACCCACTCCCTATGAAGACATGTAGGGCTCATTCTAAGTTAACATAAACCCTGATTCTTAGTTTCAGGTGATTGTACATGTACACATAAAAATATTAATATTATACTCAATTTCTGCCAATAGATGCCCTAAACCCTGCACACTGCTCCTTTAATCGAATGGAGGGTCTAAGGATAGAGGTTGTCATGTGCTGTGCAGATTGTAACGCCCGAAAATAATCTAAATAAAACTGACTTGAGTGACAGTCAATGTTGTAAACTTGCCAAGTGCTGCTATGAAGACAAATTACAGTGATGAGTTGCCTGTTGTAGCCAATATCTGCAAGAATAGGGCAAAGAGAATCATTAAGGAGCCCAACCATCTACATAACGGCCTTTTCTTCCTGTTAAGGTTGGCACTGACACCCCTTTTTTCACCAACATGGAACTGGTTCTGTTTTGGTCCCCGCACCTAATTTTTAAATTAGAGCAAAATACCAAATACCAAAAATAAATTGGTTCAGAAAGAGAGGATGGAAAATGCAACAGCGAAGAAGTCAAGTGAGAAATCATCAAAGAGCGGGCAGTGGTCTCATTAATAGTTGGTCCAAGTTTGTTTTTTGGGTAAAAAGAAATATCTGCACTAACTGAACAAAAGTTTGCAGGTAATCATCATAACCTGCAACTTTGCTACTATTGTTCACTTCTGTTGTGCATTGTGCAACGCCCACCGCTGATCACACATCCTTGATTACAATGGTTCTGCTAAAAACTGGTGGAAAGGTGCTGGTTCACCAGATAGCACCAACGTTCCAGGAATAATGAGCCAGTTCAAGAGCTGGAGCTAATCTGGTGGAAAGGGGACATGAGGGGCTTGACACACAGGCCACAAAGATATTAAATGAAGACACTGCACTCACCCCTAGATATATATCTATTGTTATTACTCTTTTGAGTGCACAAATTGAAAGAACCGACAGACTGCATTTCACTGAAATTGTGTTCATATGATTTCATGTGAAGAATAAATTGAATTGAATTGAACCATAACATCTAAAAAATCTACCTTCACAATATCATCAGGTATTTGAAGTTTTAGTGTCGATGGCATCAAGTCGCAGTTGAGCATGTAATGACACTGTGGGTTAACAGTAAACACTCCACACCTATTTTTTTAAATAATAGCAATTCTTTATTGTTGCTTCTCGTCAGAAATTTGACATCAGCTGATTACAGAGAGGGAACAGGTGTAATATGCTGAAATGGTACACATACTGTACATACAAAACACAATAAATTACTTCATAATAAAGAACTTATTAGAAGTTAACATTTACCATCTGAATACTTAAAAATAATTTAGAACTACTGGACTTGTTTGGACAAACAAATGGCTCGTCAACCTTTCAATAGTTGCCTTTTGGTTTCATCCTCAGATGCATTGTCATACAGTACATTTTAGTAACTACTATATTTTTTTGGGAACAAAGGGTTTTGTAGTGCAGCAGGACAGAGCAAGAAAATAAAAACTGTTGTGGTTTTGTCGATTAACCTGGCATCTGAATACACGTCAACCAGAGCCGATTACATTGACTACAGGTTCTGTTATGTTTTTATTTGTCTGATGACAAAAGCACAGAAGTTAACTTGTCTCCGGGGGCTAAGCATCTGCTTGTCGGGTGCACACACTCAGCCCAAAAGTGCATTGTAGCTTGTCTCATTAAGTGAAGATACTTGACTTAAACTGAAATGGTAATCAGCAGGTTCTGCTCTTTGTGTGGTCTCACTCATTGTCTACTTTCTTAGGCACAGAAAAATGAACAAGGCACCTCTAACATTTTGAAGCATTAGCACTGTCAAGAGCAGCAAATTATACACAGTAGCATCCAGGTCTCTTCTTTTTTTCCCCCCTGCACTCTCAAGCAAATGGTTCCCTTCTTGTCAGTGTAAAACAGGTCTTCACACAAATACAAGTCACCCTCTTTTTAGACATTCATTATGTTATTATGAAAATGTGCTTTTTCCCATAAATTAACTAAATCTTACATTCTGACAAAGACCTCAGGGAAACATCACGAATGAGTGTGTTTGTGAGATGCGAGTCTATTTGTTTTCACTGTGGCAACAAAACAGCGTGATAAACAACATAAAAATACCTTCTCATTTTAATAAATAATGAGAGCTTTGCTAAACACAAAGGCAATGTGACGCAAAACAAAATGAGAAAAAGAAAAAAATAAATAAAACATTCAAAGCTACATCTTAATCACCTTAAGTCACCACCTGAGTACATCTTTAGGTTCCTGGGCTGTATCCTGATCCCGCTTTGTGCGCTAGGCGGTGGAATGTTGTTAAGGTTAAAGGCCAGGGGACAGTGAGCAGGGAAGTCGGCGCTAGGGAGGTGTAGGTGGGGTGGTGGCCGAGCTTGGGCTCAGGGAAGGTGAGGAGGAGTGAGGGAGGAGAGGGAGTGACTTTTCAGGGAGGGTGCTGGGGATAATGTTGCAGGAAGTGGCGGTGTGTTCCTCAGTCTGTCTGCCCTGAACTGTCTCCCCACTGTCTCACCTGCTTCAGGCATGAAGAGAGCATCAGCTAACACTTAGCTGTGCAAAGCCGATCAGCTTCACCTCGTCCGGGATCTCCGTGTCGTCGCAGCCGGAAGCCTGTGTGAGGAGGGAGGCACGGAGAAGGTCAACGGGGCTGCTTCGCATCCTGACACTCTCATTTCCATCAACAAAACTAATCCTGCAAAATCTCTACAACTGCTGTGTTGTAAAACCATAGATCAATCAGGAGACTGAACAACTGAAAGCTTATTATTTCACAAAATGAGGGGTTTTCAACCTGCTGAGTCTTATTTTCAAAAACTCTGAAAACAATTTAGGTTTGTAATTTGCTTGACTAACAAAAACACCAATAAAAGTGTGCCTGTGTAGACAAAGCCTGATACATTTAATTCCTCTGTTCACTTGTTGTCCAAAAACTATTTAAAACACTAAAAAACTATAATTGGTTGTATGTCTCCATGCACCAGAGTGCACTTACAGTTTCCATCCATGTCTGTGCAAACATGGATGCTTGACACTCATTTCCCCACAGAAGTACATTAGATCTATTCAGTCAGCACAGTTTCAAGATTAATGTCACCAACTGACCCTTCGCTAAGTCCCACCCCTAGACGCAGACTGGCCAATCATAACGTAGCATCGGGCCAGCTCAGACCAGGGTCCGACAACAACACAGCTGTGCTCCATTGACTCTAATACAAACATTTCAGATTTTCTTCATTTTCAGGCTGGTTTTGTGGATTTGGAGCTAAATGTTGTGCCTGGGGCACGTCGTGTATTAATGATACTCGTTACCTGGAGAGGTTGGAAAAAGATATATGTCTCTTCCCTGCTCAGAAACCAAAATCAAACCCTGAAAAGTGTAGGGTTAGCTAGCTAGCTACTGAAGATATAGCCTACTGAATGTATACACATGCTGCTTTTGCTTTGTAATGATTATAACAGTGAAACAAAGATCGGCCCTGCTGTACAGGAACCAGTGAAGGGAAGCAGGGTAACTTTGCTGATATTCAATCAGCTGTGTGTCATTGCATTGTGTGAAGATGAACGTTGTTTGGCTTCCCCCGGAGATCCCTGCCCATTCAGCTGCGGAGGTCTGGGTGCTGGCAGCAGCACAGGGGTGAAGCCAAACACTGTTCATCTGCACACACTGCGATGCCACACAGCTGGTTCCATATTAGCAAGGTTTCCCTTTATATTCATTGTCTTCTGTGGCGATCAGCAGTGATGTGGTGGTTCACTTTTACACTGTGATCTGTAGCCTATAGTTGGGCTTTAGCTTCTAACTATCTTTGTCTTTTTAACCTGTTGTTGCTGCTGAGTCAGTTTGACATCCTGGATATATCCTTCAAACACAGACTGTAGACCCCTCTGTCTGCTTCTTTCTGGAATCACTGTTTCATTTTTCCAAATATATGATCATATTTCCTCAGGGAGTGCAGTTAGTTACAGTGTGGGCTCCATGCTTACTGCGACAGCCTGTCAGACCATCACAAAGAGGCTGGGCTTAGCAAAAGGTCAATTCAGTATCTGACCAAATGTCTCTCCTTCTGTTTCTGAGATATGACACTCAGAAATAGTCAGAAAAGTGTTTTATGCAGAATATTATGATGAGCTGACCTTTGACCTTTTGGATATTGGATATAAAACATCATCACTTTATCATTATATCCTACTGGAAATCTGTGTGACGTTTTGTCGAAATTAGCATAAGAATGTTTGAGTTATGGCAAAAACTATGTTTTTTGAGGTCACAGTGACCTTAACTTTTGACTGTTTATTCTTCAATTCAAATGAAAGTTTGAGCCAAGTTTGAAGAAATTCCCATAAAGTGTTTTTAAGATCCAGTGTTCACAAAAAAAAGGAAGCAAGGTCACACTGACCTTGACCTTTGACCACCAAAATCTAATCAGTTCATCATTAAATCCAAGCAGATGTTTATGCCAAATTTGAAGAAATTTTCTCAAGTTGTTCTTGAGATATTGCTTCACAAGTATAAGATGGATGCAAGGTCACAGTGACGTTGACCTTCAACCACCAAAATCTAATCAACTCATCCTTGAGTCAAAGTGAGCATTTTTGCCAAATTTAAAGAAATCCCCTCAAGCTGTCCTTGAAATATTGCATTTTCAAGAATAGGAAAGACAACTCAAAAACATATTGCCCCCGGCCACGGCTAACGTCAACAAAGAGGCCTTGAAAAGTTAATATAGTTTTGTATTTTTTGTTATTTTTTATTATCTTTATTTTGTTTTCCTTTTTGTTTTCAATTCAGTTACGTTTCACTTAGCTTCCAGAGTGAGTTGGCTTGTTTCATTTTATTTTTTTATTGTTAAAAAATGTTTTGTTTTATTTTAGTTTTTATTATTTTCAGTATTAGTTGTCGTTTCATTTTATTATAAAATGGGCATATTTGTCAGGGGCAAGATTTAAGAAGTTCAGAATACACTACATTTTGCAAAGGTCATGTAGACATGTAGGCGTGTTGACATTTTCTGTATATTTTCTTTTTATTTTAGTTAGCTTTGTAAGTACACCATATTGTTTCAGTTAGGTTTTACTTTTCTTAAGTCTAATTTTTATTTTTATTTCAGTAATCTTAAATGTTTTTACACACCTAGATTTAATTTTGTTTTAATTAACTAAAATAACCTTGCCATTAACGCAGCCATTGTATTTTGAGTCACATACACCCTCTGACAAAGCAAATGTATATTAATCCACAGCTGAAAATAGTCCCCAGCAAATGCACAATTTTCTCCTGTTAAGTAATGTTTGCTAAAACCACAGTGTCCAGCTGTTTAAGGCACAGTTATGAAAGTACATTGCATTTGGAAAACGCTATTTTATTACTTATAAAATAACTGATAATCTAACAATTATAACTTCATAAAGTATTGAGAGACAGTATAATGCGTGGCTGGTTTTGGTCTTTTCGTGAGATTTGTTGACAGTGACAAAAAGCAAGCCTTATGTTTGAAATCTAAGTGGACACATTTACATCAGCATTATTTTTTTGCCATGCAGATTTGAATTTACTCCAAAAGGTTTTTAAAAGTTGCAGGTTTTACAAATTTGTAACGGCAGTGAAAAATAAACCATATTCTAATGTGGATGAGTCACATCTGGCCAATACCCCCTCTGTTTCATAGGGTCAGCTGGATCACATCACTTTTATGCGAGTTCATTAAATGTGAAAATAAAACGGCTTTTAAGTGTCAGCGCCTTCATCTTTGCATATAAACAATATGGTCAGTAGCTGCTTTTAGAAAAGCTTTTTTACCGTTTCAACATGACAACAGCCCCCATGCAGGCACTAGGGCCCATCATGGCTTTCCTGGTTTAGTGTGGAAGAACCTGACTGGCCTGCACAACCCTCTGACCTCAATCCCATCCAACACTTTTGGGATAAACTGGAATAGCAACTATGAGCCAGGCCTTATCACCCAACATCTGTGCCCATCCTCTCTGCTTCCTGTGGCCGACTGGAAAAAAGCCAGGAGTGGAGGCTGTTATAGCAGCATATTAATACCCATGATTTTGGAATAAGATATTCAACAATCCATCATGAGATGTACTGTAACATTCAGCTATGTCCGTACCATGCTTGCTTGTACATACTTCCTAACCTTAACAGCTCCCAGTGAAAAAGCCCAATGTTTATTTTACTGACAGTTCAACCTCTCAGCACCTACATCTCACCCCAATTTTAGGCTGCTCAGATGCTATTCACAGAGGCAATATCAAAGGCAGTGTGCATTTAGATCTATCTAAAAGGAGTTTTTCGTTTTCATTCAGCTCCCTTCTAGTGGAAAAGCCGGTGTGAATGGGTGGCCTAACACCTGCCACCCTCTTGCAATTCACACCTGATTGGGGAGAGACACTCAATTTCTCTGGGGGTCTGAGAGCTCTGCAGTTGTCTGATCAACATGGAGGGACTGTTATGAAAACAGGTCATTCTTTGTGACCTCTTGTTCAGTTAAATCATTAAGTTGCTCTTGTGGCACCACACCATGAATTGCCTGCATAAAGTGTTATGAACTGTTCCTCTAGTGAGCGTAATTATTCTCACTCCCAGGGTTTTGTGACACTGCACTCGTAACTCTTCGTTTAGAAAGGCAGAGCTGAGCCACAGTGAGGATTTTACAACGTCTGCAGTGGAGCAGAGTTAACATATGGAAATAGAAGCATAGCCATATATCTACATGGCAGAGACAGTATTGCCCTCACTCTGACTCTCTGGAGACTGGTCCACCTGCGACACTCACTAGCTGCTGATAAGGGAAACATGGCAGAAAGGTCATTTTGTAAAGCACTGTGACCTGAAGCACAGATGTTGTTTACCCACAATTACAGAAAGGTCAATAAAACTTAATTTACATATTTTTGTCAAATCCAAACAGACTGACATTATTGCTTTTTTTCCCCCCACAAAGGTCACTGTTTCTCTAATAGTCATACAAAGGTGACTTCTTAAAATGGCACATATGCAACATGCACTTCATCTTTGTCTGTCTGTCTGTGTGCTCTGAAAACAAGTACAGTGCTCAGCTGTTCTGTCTTTAAAGGGATAGTTTGCATTTTTTAAAGTGAAGTTTTACTAGGTACTTGTCTACAGTCAGTGTAATATCCACAGTAGATGTCCAGTTTGGAGAAGCAGACAGAGGTACCAGCCAAATAAGTTAAGCAATGTACTGCTGTGGATGGGGGCCACAGCAAGACCTATTTTAGCTACCTAAAAAAGGCTGTTAGCTGCTTCAGTTTCCCCCATCAATACTCTTATCAGACTCCATTGACAAAGACATTTATTTAGCACTGCTGAACACAGAAGCGGCTGGTCTACCGCTGCCCCGATCTGTTAGTTTAAATCTGAATTAACCTTTTAAAACACCCAAGTCACACAATGCCACAAACAAACTGTTTACTAGGGAATAAGGGGGTGGAAGGAAAGGATGGGGGATATGATGATACTCAGTGTACTGTTATGTTTGTATAATAACCCACTGGTGATTGCTGATTATTGTACACTCTTCTGAAACATAAAGATACAGATTTTTTTTTTTTACACCTTTTCTAAGGGTGCTTTCACACCTGCTCAGTTTGGTTCGGTTCAATCAAACTCAAGTTTGTTTGCCCCCTAAGTGCGGTTTGTTTGGGCAGGTGTGAACACAACAATCATACTCAGGTGTGCACCACAACAACCGGACCGAGACCTTGTTAAAGAGGTGGTTACAACCGAACTCTGGTGCGGTTCATTCGTGGTGAGAACATGTTCCAACCTTGATCCAAAACAACTTCTGTCACGTTATGCATCATTTGGGTTAAACATGAGCATGTTACAGTCCTGGAGGATTATTAATGTGCTCCTCCTCCTGTACTGCCTTAATATGTTCATTTGGCACATCCAATGCATCAAAACATTGTTTTCTAGTTGGAGCCGCGCCTCGTTTTCAAACTGTATGGTTTGACTAAAATGACCAGTGACAGCAATATAGTCCATGATGACCAGCACTAAAATCAACCTGCGTAGTTGTCCCTCCATTGTGACATTAGAAATTGTCACATTTATCTTGCAAGTGTACTCTTCTTCAATGTTTTGTTCACTTCCTGGATTTTTCACACATGGAAATTCTGACCAATCAAGAGCAGCTTTCTCGCACAAGGCATTGCTGGTCCACTCGCTGTGAGAAGACAAACCAACTCTAGGCAATTATGCAACTTTGTAATAAAATAAGTCCCTGGTTCAGACCACAGCAAGACAACTCTAGGTCTGAAAGCACCCTAAATGTAGTCTGGCTTTAAAGAGAGCGATATAATGGCCTCAGTTCCCCACTGGAAATTGTTCTCTGACTGTAAAGTGAAGGTGTGAGAATAGGCTATTCTAAAGAGCAGACACTTAAACTCATATTGATTTTTTAGGTGGTCCTGTTTTTAACAGACTAAAATATGTTTTGTTGCTGCCCCCATCCACTGCAGCTTAGCCTTTATAGCAGTATTTCTGCCTGCTTCTCCAAACTCAGGCGTACTGACTGCCATCTACTGAAGGCAAGACACTGACTATGGATAAGTACCTCATACAACCTCACATCAAAAGATCTGAACTATCCCTTTAATGTTATATCTCCATTCATGAGAACAGTTTCTCTGCTGCAGTGTTAGTACAGGAAAAGCCACTGTCGTCTAAAACACTGTGAAGGCAGGGGTCCTTTGAAATCAATCAGAGTTTGCTGGAATTTTTTTTTTTTTTTCACAAAATACTTCACTTTCATCATGCAAAGCTAATTATTAAGTCATTTAATCTAAAATTGGTTGCTACCCAAACACTTGCCTTTTTTCACTGTACATCATTTGGGTGCTGAACTGTGCTCGATTGAGTTCAGCTTTCTCAGTTGCACTCACATAACTTAATAAACAACGTACAAAAATCTATTTGCGAATTAATTCAGACCATGGAGGGTAAGACTCACAATTCTTCTGTGGATTGATTTTTTCCCCCACCCCCATGTAGTAATATCTTCAATCTCCTTCACCGACAAAACATCCTCAAAATAAATCCTTTGTGTCATCGACTGACAAACCTTCAGCAACAGATGTTGGTTCATGCCAAGGCTATTTTCTGTCTTTTTGGCCTTTCTAATAACCCCAGCTCCAACATTCCTCACTGAACCTTTCATCAACAAACTGTTTATAGCTGGACGTCGTCAGCCAGGACAAACCCGTGAGGGTGTCATCAGCCATCAATCATCAGGAAACTCACCAGCTTAAAGGTCAATACTTTGTAGGTAGTTGGGTCATCTACAATCTTCTGAAGGTTAGCAGCAACTGCAGTGCAGAGGGCAAACAGCAACATAATGTTCAGATAATACCAAACAAGTTTTACAATATCCAGAGTGAATTTTAGCACATGATTTACAAAAGTAGATCTCTAGTGTCTATATCAACAGTGCAAAAATGAAATAATATGTGATCAGTACCATTTTTAGACTAGAGTTAGGTGATTTTATAACTTTCGGATGCAACATGTATTAAAAAAAATACAAGTAACTTCAGTTTAGTGATGTCTGCTGACCTGCCAAAAGAAATAAATGTCCATCTCAGATAACAGCACTTCCAGGGAAAATGCTGATACTGTTAAAGTGATGTTTTATAGCACAAGGGCTTGGATAAGTATGTATTCAGACAACACAATTTACCAGAATTAAGAGGTGTAACATTACCAATAACAACATCGTGCCCATTGACTAGACCGGCCGAGAACAGTTCCTGGGAAACGCCATCAGCAGTGTCTGGTGAGGGAATAACATGACAAATATTGGGCCTGCAGCATTCCACTTAGCAGGTAATTGTGTTAGATATTGAATTAGATACTGTCATGAGCACAAACACTGCCATTACCCATTACACACACAACAATTCACAGTGCCTGAAGATGTTATCACAGTGGGAATAGTACATTCAGATCCATATAGGCAGAGCTCCTACCTCGCCCAGGAGTGAATTCGAACCGGATGTCATTCAGCTCCTTTCTAGAGTTCCTGCAAGGAGAGACAGTAGGGTGTGATTGAATGAGTGGTATCTGAGATGTCAGATTTAAGTTTGTTGCAGCTCGGTCTGTTAACAGTGGTGTTTTTAGGGGCCTCCTGTGGTAGCAAAAACAAGGGGCAGAACTTAAAGCATGCAGAGGGATGACTGAAGCTGCTCATGACATATGTGAGCTATATGAACCTGCGTGAATTGATTTTTGGCCACTTGGAGGCAGTTGAAACAAGCTGTGTGCACAACACTGACACACTGTCACCAAATGAAGCTATAGCGAAAGCTCAGTCAGGAAGACAATACTTTTCATGCTCAGGCTAGAAGTGTCTTTCTCACCCTGCCATTCACACCTTGCACGCAAGCTCACTCACTTTCTCTAGGCGACATTGTCTGGGTAGGTCAATTGAGTCATCGGCCGATTCACAATCAACCAATAGCACAGCGACACACCTTCTCTGTCAGCCTATCATCTTACTGCTCCTCATTTTAAATATGGTTCTCTCTCTGCCAAAGTTCTTTCTTGCTGCTGTCATGCGCGCCCTCTACCTCCCCAGCACCACCTGGTCTTTACAGATTCATCAGCCTCATCCGCCTCAGAGTCATCAGCCGCCACCACCACCGGTGTCTAGACTCCATGGGAGGGTTTATCTTGCTGCCACTCAAATGTCCCTCGATTACAAAATATTTCCTTCTGGTGTCCAAGCTTCAAAGACGTCTGTGCACCCATATTCTGTGTTAAATATTATCTTAACTTCATTCTTCTGCCTCTCTTGATTGTATTAATGTAAGGAACATGCTAGCCAACAGTGGTATATTTACTCATCAAGGAGCCGCATTAGTATTAATTTGGAGTCATGTTTGTCTTCAGCTGACAAACAGTAGCCCAACATTCAATCTCATATATTTTTTTCAGTTTTTGAATTCTCTGTTTAACATAGAGGAATGTGAGAAATACAATTTTTTTACAAATTCAACACAAGGGAGGGAGGGTGTTTATCTGGCACTTTAGCAACTAAATGTTCCACTATGCTCTCAAGGTGGTCGCCAACTTTGTCTGTGTGTTGTTTGATGCTGGGCAGGAAGCCTACAGCGGATTTCTTTATAGCTTTTCTGCTGGAAAAGGCCAAAATAGGAGCAGCGAACGTGACCTAAAACAGCAAAGTTGTGGGCAAGAAAACCAAATCAATGAGCTGAAAGGCACCGAAACATTCTCCAAAGCTGAAGAGAGTCTGGTAATAATTCTCACATTACACATGGCTATTTTAATCCTTTGTTTAATATAAATGTAAATCACCTTTCCCTGCAATGATTAGGTAAATAAGTTAAAATGAAAAAGCAATGGACATTTTATTGACTGTGAATTACTTTGAAAAGATGCTTTGAGCAACTTTGGTTGTTACATACTGAGGATTACCATAAAGACAGAGCGCCTGTGAGAAAAATGTCTTATAGCACTGGATGAAAAAACTATAGAGAATGTGCAGCGGGCATGCCTCAGTGGTTTTGAGTAGGATGAAGTTAACGTCTGTCTAACTGCTTCTCCTGCATATCCCTCTGCATCCACTGACATATACTGTATATCAAAAACACTTTTCTCAAAACTACACAAAGACCTGCAGAAAGTGTTGGCATCAGCTTATCTGTGTGGATTTACCTGTTTAAATTCTGTTAAGATTAAATGTGACTGAATGTGATTTTAGTATTTACATAATGCTGTAATGTAAATGTAGGATTGATGTAAAATGTGTCCTCAACTCTAGACTGCAGGTAAAAAGTAAAAAACATGTGTATGTGCATGCATATATACATCCAGCTTGTTTGATTGCATTAATAAAACGTGCCCTCGGGCCTCTTTTCAGCATCAACTTGCATTCATTTGCATCACTTGCATTAGAAATCTGCCTTTAAATTTTGTGTGTGACAGGGGAGTAGCCGGTTGCTGATAAAAGCAGGATGTGTCAGCGCTGCCCAGAAGAGGTGTGTTAGGGAGAAGATTTATTTGGTATGTAGTCTTGTTAAATAAATCACATGGTCAGCCCACGACCCTTATTTCAGATGAGATTACAGCAATAAGTCAACACACACATAAGCAGAGACATATCTGCAATGAATTTGTTAGTAGTAAGTCTATGCAACATAGTGAAAGAGAGGATTTACTATCAGCTTAGTTATGAGTCAACTTGACTTTTTTTAATTTTAGAGTTACATTTGAAAAAGAAAAACCGGGGTAAAAACTCTGGTGGAGCAGATGGATGAAAACAACATCTCTATTCCCAGCAGAGGAGGCAGAGTGTGCACATTGCCAAGGCTGTCGAGGCCACATGTATGTAAAAAGGATCATAATCCTGCCCAAATAAATCACGCCTAAAATCTGCATCCTATTTAAATACCACTCTGAGGTGTCAGTGTTTCCACAGGTCGACATCAATAAAATTTGCATTTCACCCGCCAAACCTTTTTTATTTTTGACACACTGTGAACTGACTTGCATATGTGGGATGACTGTATAATGTCCAACGACAGGTTTATGACACAGTACCTTGACAACAAAGGCACAGCATAATCATACTGCCTTCTCACTACAGAGTACAGGTCTGTGATTTTAGATTGAAGCTTTCATTAACATTTTACATGCAAACATAATGGAAACTGGTATCTTTTAAAACTATTTTCACATGTACACCAGGCACTGTTTGTCAGTGCATTACAGACCTGCACTGTTGGCTGTCACAGAGGTGACAGCGAAGCCGACGGGTATTTTTAGGTAAGAAAAGTGTAGATATATCACGGAAAATGCCACACACCATGATGCCTAGGCTGACACACCGATGCCCCACTGTGTTGAAACTACGTACTCTAAATTTTATGTCACATTGACAGGGAGGCAGGTGTTTTTACACATACTGACAAACAGTCAATACATCTACGGGGAGAATCCACTGTTATGGTTGAAAAAAGCACCCAAAGCTCATATCTTTATAGCATATCACACGGCTGAACGCACATCAAAAGGAATAAGTTCAGGCAGCCAATTTTATGCACTTGTTAAAGCTGAGATCCAGATTTCGCACAGAAAACAAAAGTGTCTAGTACTTGCAAAAAAAAAACTGTTAAAATGTGATAAAACTTTACTAGGTGTGCAACTAACCCTCACTGGTAAAGCTTTATTTTATGGGTCTATTATTTCCCAGTATTAAGACAGTTTTCAATCCCTAGACTCTCAATTAATTGCTAATTGCTACTAATTGCTAGCGTATCCCCTAGGGGGGGATAACCAAGGAGGGATTTAAGGCTTGTTATTGTAATTTTTGTTTTGTTATTGTACAGTGAGATGCCTTGAGTAGATAGGATTTAGTTGGCTCGAAACGACTGAGGATGGCCAGTTGCACCACAAACCTCTGATATAATTATTGGCCCCTGGCTTCCCTTGGCAAAAATAATTGGAGGCCGATATTACTGTCATTAAGAGGCTGTGGCACACTCATTTATTAAGCTTGTGCAAAGGCAGTGATGTCTTGTAAAACTAGACAACCTAAGGCATCCAATGGTAGCAACCATGTCAAAATAGCTTGTCACCAAGGGGACTAAATAACGCTCCAAAATAAGGCAAATTTTGACAAGGGAACAACTGGCATGTCCATTTTCAAAAAAGGGGATCTTAAACTCTCACCACAAAATATCTGAATGAAAACAGGTTCTATGAGTACCCTCAAGTCTCCCCTGAACCTGAGAGGGCTTGTTCCCATGAAATCTATTGTTTCTAACAATTAATGTACTCCTTCAAATTAAAGCTGTATATTTATCTTTTTGCAGGAATGGACAACCAGCCTATTTGAAAAACAATAAATCCATCAATCCATTTTCATCCGCTTATCAGGGGTAGCAGGCAAAGCAAAGCACCCCAGACGTCCCTCGCCCCTGCAATGCTTTCAAGCACCTTCTGGGGGACACCAAGGCATTCCCAGGCCAGAAAGATATGTAATCCCTCCAGCATGTTCTGGGTCTGCCCTGGGGCCTCCTACCAGTGGGACGTGCCTGGAGCACCTCTAACGAGGGGTGCCCAGGAGGCATCCTGATCAGATGCCTCCTGTTAACCAGTATTTTTCTAATTACATCACCTAATTAGTAAGAATAGCAATTCAGTTGTAGCTTTTGGTTTTGGCGTGCCACCCCACGATTATCAGTGACCCCTATGACAAATTTCTAGGGGCGCCACTGAAGACAGCAGCTGGCTGTAAACCCAACTTCAGGCTTAACGACGTCACAGGCACTACTGCTTCTCTAAAATGCATCAAAAAGATATTTCAGAGGCTACCCTGACATTTCTCAGCTTCTAGTTACCCTTCATATAGAAGAACCTTTAGAAAACACGTAAATGTCACCTCCGCACTGAACTGCTCAGTGTTATCAATTTGCATCTGTGCTATTTTGGCTACTTAAGCTCCAATGACATTGCACCAACAGCAAGCATATTATGCAAGTCTGAACTTCCCCTTCAAACTGCTGACAATACTCTTCTCAGGAGACCTCTGTGCCTTTGTAAAAAAAAAAAAAAAAAGATTGAATGAGTTCCAAGCAAAATGTTGACAAAAATCCAATCATGCTGCTGCCGTTCCCCTGTCTCTGCTACAGAGGGGATCATATTACCATAAACTCATGCTAATCAGCTGAACTCCCTTATTAGTAGAAAGAGGAGACCAATTAGCTGTTTATTTTGCTCGCTCAAATGCAATTACTTTCATGGATTCACTAGTTAACTTTAAATTTTCACAATTAGAGTTTTACTGTTGTGTTTTTTCCAACAAACCCATATGTTAGTACTTTAACTGACAAGGTTTTAGGAAAAACTATTTGAATTTACATTGAAGCCTTGAGCAACACTGATATCCCAGATACATTTTTTTTCCTAATCATCCTACATAAATACACTGCTTCTCATGCAGCCTCACACTATTTGTGGCCATAAATATCTCCTGTGCTGCCCCCAAAACATAGGAACACAGCCAAAGAGAATCCAAAAATATGACGCAGTCTCTCATCCTATAATACCTCCTGTGCTGATTCACTTAAAAACATACCAGCCAAATCCCTCTCAATGAAAAAAAGTCAATTTTCTCTTACAGAAACATTTCCTCTGTCAGAAGCAAATATCTCAGATCCCAAAATAAAGCAAACTGCGCCTAAAACGTGGATTCTGTCAGCATAACATCTGCTGTTCAGATGGAGATATTTTTGTTGATAGTATAAAGATAAGCATTTTAAGGATAAATCGTACACAAAGAGGGGCTTGATGTATCTACCCTTTGAAAAGGGTTTTTTTTTTTTGTATCTTGCTGCTACGTCAAATGTAATGTTATGTTCTGTCAAGTGTATCTTTTCTAGTCAAGAGGAATATAGAGCATAATACAAAAATCCCATCGTTAACACATCCCCTATGTCGTACTGCAGAGCATGTCAGAGAAGAGGATATAGTGAAAGGCCTTGGTAATCCACCCGGGGAATATATTAGCATTTGAAAACCGAATATTTCAAAGAAAAAAAATGTCATCAAGCTTCATGGCTTTACATCTAAGAAGACATCCATCACATGTGGGCATCTCTAATACTGAATATTCCAGCTGACAAACCAGAGAGATGACCTGACAGCCTGATGCTGGGATCACATTAAACACAGTGAAGGCATTTCTCTGTAGGAATTAAATCATTTGCCACACAACTCTGCTTTGACACATTTTTTACAACCAGGATAACGGTGTTTTTACGTTTAATAAGCGCTCCAATGAAAGTTTATGTTGTAATTGTGTTAATTGATAATCACATCTATCCTGCTTCTTGTGTTTCAGCCATAAAATCCACAGATCGAACAAACATCATTAAATCTGTGGATAAATTGTGAAACTGAGGACCCGAAAAAGCCCAAACCATTGAAACTGGCAATTAATTTTAATTACTACCAGGTTAGAATAACGACTCTTCACCAGCCATCAAACAGTAATCTGTGCCCCGTTGCATCTAGACCGCTGTTTTGTTATTAAGCACAGAATAAAGAGGCTTTCTGTGCCATGCTGGACGCCTGCGGAGGGACCTTTAGATGTCCGTTCAACCAAGAGTGTGCTCTGCGACCAGCTCATCAGGGAGCTACAGGCAAGCTACTGTCCAAAAATGCACCATTGTCTGTCTGTTGCATCACTCAACATGTCCTCTCGCTTTCTTTATCAGTGTGTTTGCATAACTAGTAAGATGGAGAGGGAATGTGTGTGATATACAGATAACGCATTGGTAATGTGTACACATGCCCTGCATTACCTTATTTTAGAGTGAAAGGGTGCTAAATTTAGTTGTTTTCTAACAGGTAGTATCTGCATTGATCATTCTGAGGCCAAATCACGAGTCTCCAGTTTTGCCAGCATGAACAGAAATGTCTGGAATCCTATAGCAAGAGGCAAAGGGTGCTATGAAAGGAGGAAAGCAGAGTGTGGAGCACAGCCAGGGAACCAGTGGAGTGTAACCCTCTCCTCCCTACAACACGACTGGTGAAACAAAGGGAGATGAAGGGATCCATGGCAATGCCAGATCCCCTCTGCAGCAGGCAAACATCATTAGGTCTATTAATGGCCTGCATGTTCAGGACGAAGTGATGATGCATCCAGAAACATGATTAGTCATTTTTTAATCTACTATGCATTTCTGCTTTTACTCCACAGAAACAAAGCAATTTTTAAACAACTTTTTAACAGGACAGTTCAAGCACACATCAAAAATCCATATTGTTGCTTTTATTTTTAGTGTGTTTTATAAAGCTAGATAGTTTTAGTGTGAGTTGCTGAGTGCGGAAGATATCGACCATAGAGATGTCTGCCTTTTAATGGAAGTAGACAGCACTAGGTTTGTCCTGCTCTAAGCATAGAATTTATTTTTTTTTATTATATATATATATATATATATATATATATATATATATATATATATATATATATATATATTTTTTTTTTTTTTTTTTTTTTTTTTTTTCCCATTTAAAATTGAAAAAATGAATAAATAAAAAATGGGGGGGGGAAAAATTTAAAAACCAAACTGATATTTCTTTCCAGAAATCATAATCCAGTTACTAAAGATAATCCACAGACCTTGTTGTGAGCAGTTTCATGTAAAAACTCTTTTCTTTCTAAAAAACTACACCCGCGAATCGTATCACTGTACAGAAAGAGGCGTGCATCTACTTATGGACGAGAGGCTTGTGGTAGTGACAGCATGAGATGTTAATGTATATGGCATCCTCCTCAGCTGGGCTGTAACGTTAGCTATTTCAGCGGTGCTAAGTGAGCTAGCAGTAGATGCACGCTTCCTTCGTAGCGGTGATACAGTTACAGGGTGTAGTTTGACAAAAAGAAAATAGTTCCCACATGAAACTGCTCACAACAAGATCTGTGGATTATCTTTAGTAACTGGATTATGATTTCTGGAAAGAGACATTGCTGTTGAGTTTTTTAAATATATTTTTTTGGCGCTTTGAGCATGACAGACTAAGTGCCATCTAGTTCCATTATATTCAAGAGAAGGCAGACATCTCTGCTGCCAATATCTCCAACACTTGGCAGCTCACACCAAAAAAAATCTAGATTGATAAATAACACTACAGGTAAGAGAAAAGTGAATTTTTGATTTTTGGATGAAGTCTGTATTTACATCCAGTAAGTAAAAGAGACAGCTGGCAAGAGATAAGACAGAATTTAAACTGTCAAAATGCATGCATAAAATGATCAATAAAAGTAATCTAATCAGCATTTCAACCACTATTTCTCATTATGTATGTTAGAAAAAAACATTAGATCTAAATCCTTAAAAGTATTCTTTCAGCACAGTATTTTGGGCTGGCGTTATTACAGTCATTAGGAAGCAGTAGCAGAGAAAAAGTTTTTTTAATGTATTTTTCTTTATGCTTTAAGCTCCACAAGCTGAGTGCCATCTAGTTCCATTATACCGAAGAAAAGGCAGACATCTCTACTGCCAATATCTCCATCACTCTGCAACTCACACCAAAACAATCCAGACTGATAAACAGCACTACAGGTGAGAGGAAAAACACGTATCTCCGGGGCTTCGACTGCCTTGTCATAAGTGACCAAAATCAATATTGTCTTATGATTGCCTTGTGTATCAGCCGATGATTGAGAAAATGGTCTGAAAAGAAACGTCTGTCTCACCTTAGCCGTAGTACCATGTTCACAGCACCTTGAATGTACGGAGTGTCCCCATATGGCTCAACCTGCATGAGAAAACACCTGATGATGAGGCAGTTTATGTGGTACGCTGACAGCCTGAGAGATCAGACAAACAATATCACTTTCTGTGGAAAAGAGGAAGAAGCTTTGCACACAGCTTGTACTGCAGAGCAAGAAGTTCAGGTAACTACGAGTTTAAAATATAGTCAGAAAAAAAACAGCTGGCTGAACCCTCAGCTCATGTGGCTTATTTTTTCTGAGAAATGTCTTCCATTTATTGCAACTGCAGGGAAAGTTGTATGGGAAAAGAAAAGGGACAATACATGAAGGTGTAAGGACCCATCACCGTTATCAATACCATGTTACAAACGGGCTCTTTGTACGGCAAAGAATGGACATTACGGGTAAGAAATGACTGCCGAGTAGCTGTCACAGTTAATTTCTGACAAGAGCACAAGACTACACCTCAAACTGCTTTGGCTCATTTTCAAAATGACAATAGCCTTAGAAAATGGGTTGCAATGGCAGTGAGTCTTTAGATGAGATACACCCAGGCACTGAGCTGGCACTGTCAGGCAGACAGCCATTTACTCTGAGTTATTACTGCTGAGAGCATCCCTCCAGGAGACCAACATTCACACATGTACGCCCACACACACACACATATTAGCCCACCTACACACATTCACAGACAGACGCACACATGTACAGTACTGCACACACATGGATGTACACAAACACACACACACACACATACACACACACAATCACTGTGGCATCAAGGTCATTGAATCATGACAAATTAGTGCTGCTGCTGAATCCCTCACCTGGGGATGCTGAATAGACAACCCTTCAATAGGGACATTGTTGGCATTCTCCTCATTCTAGGAGCAACAAAATGAGAGGCATAATTGTGCAAATGCTATTACATCCTTGGTAAATATCAAATCAGAGCTCATCTTATAAAGAAAACACAGGAAAGTCAATTCAGAACACTCAACGAGGAGCAATTTTGCTGGCTTTGTCAGACACTCTAAAACAGGTGCTCGGCTGTTTTGATTAAACTGCATAAGAATGGGTGCGATGAAATAAACATTCATAATTGAGTTCATTATTCGTACACAAGCTTCAGCCCAAGCAGGCAAGTTAATTGCATTTCTAAAAACTGCCCCTCTGCCAAGTTATTAAGTAATACAGCAGCAGAGAGGATAAAGTTTATTTGTCTACTTGTCGATTCACCAAAATACAAATAGGTGTTTTTATTTGCATGCTAAAATTGGTGCATGAGAGGAGGAGCTAACTTACATCTTTGGCCTCATCTTTGACCCTTCGTGACTGGAGGGGAAAAAAACACACATTTACATTTACATTTTCACAGGCACACAGCAATAATAATTATCCATTTCCTTTTTTGGGTTTCTCAAAAAGCCAAAAACTTGTACTGTACAGCCTCAATGCATTTTTCAGTTTTTACACACTGTATGTCTCTTTCTATTTCTCTCTGTGAGTCTGTCTTTTCAAACCTATGTTTCACTTTAATGAAAAAAGTACAGTGCGGCTGCCGAAAAGAAACAAGCCTGAGATCGATGAAAAGGAAACACAACCTTGTAAAAATACTATCATCAACAACTTATTTCTTAAATCACAACTTCTGGTAACGTATTATTTGTTGCTTCATACATTAAAGCTGGGTATCTCTATCAAAGGGCTCTTTGATCATAGCTGCCGACTTCCTCCTGCCTCAAATCCTTGCAGCTATCTTCCACCTCATTACAGCGACCTCATGACAGGCTCTCTCAGAGATAAGCCATCTGCCATCCACAAAAATACTGACTGATCGGGGAGGGAAGGAATGTACAGGGTTATACAGAGGGGAAGTTACGTAACAGTGTGATCGGGGTTAGACGTGGCACGTACACCTAAATAACTCATATTTTAAATTTCAATACACAAACTGGAGTTTTGTTACAATGACCAATTTGGTGTGTAGTTGAGGATAAATACAACAAATCATGAGTAAATATGACAGAATACGCACTGCTGAGGCTGGCTGTTGTGGAGTCTCACCTACCCTGCCCTGATTCACTGCTGCCTTGCCCTCCTCGCTGCCCTCGTCCATCTCGTCGTCGCTCCACTCCCAATCTCCATCCTCCGTCTTGTGCAGGTGGCCGCTGGAGCCTGGGACTCTCCTCACCTGGACCGTGACAACACACAGCCAGCACACTTCATGTTAATGATGCCATTTATAGTTTTTTTTTTTTATTGAACATGTATGTACATTGTGATTTACCCATGATTCTGTTTTACAGGCCGTCACATTAGAGCAGCGGATCTTAATGTTTCTGGAGTACTGGGGCCTCATTACAGAAAAATATCCTAACTGCCTGTCATATCTTCAGTTTCAAAGATAGAAAGCTCCGTCTTCCTACCACAGAAGCAATTCCTAAATGAATAGCTGTGTCCTATCCTATTTCAGACATCTTATGTGATCTTAACTTCAGAGATCTTATCCATAACTGTACATTCTTAATTAGCACTTGTCTTTTCATGCCTGTATCTATGTTTAAAATGTACACAGACTGCTTGTATCTTTGATTAGAGTGTGCCTATAGGTTCTCACTTGTCACGGGCTAACTAGCTGGCTGTCATGGACAAAAAAAAAAGGGCGTTCAATTTTAGCTATGAGGAGTAACGGCAACTAATCATGTCGATGATGAAACCCTTCCTTTTGAGGAAGTTTTCTTCTCAATTATTTGAGTTAATTATTAATTCAAATTATTAGTTAATTCATTTATTTACTGGAATTACTTTTTTAATTTTAAGTGTCATCACATGGGTTAAGTGTTAAGATTTCCTATTGTTTCCCAACAGTGCTGTTGGCATTGTTGCCAGTTATTTGGCAGCTACTTAGCTGCCAAAGCTTACCTACTATAGGTCATAAACTCCGCCCCCTCCATATTAGCCTATATAGGACATGGGCCAAACTAAAAATTCAATGTACACATGAGATAAATTTTTCCCAAAGATGGTTTCAGTCACTTTAGGAAGTTCTTGCTGATGTATGTTCAAGTACGTTTGGTTTTAATTAGTAATTTGATGCTGTAAAGACAGGGTCTGATGACATGATTGACAACTGTGTGTGCTAATAAGTGTGCAGCAATAAGTGGCACTGCTTGTGATTGGTTGAACAGGTGTATGGGCGGAAATTTGACACAGTAGAGACTGGCACTGAGCAGGCTCTGGCTTCAAATGACATCACCAGCACAAGATGGCAGCGGCCATATCCAGGATATTTTAGCTTCATTTTTGTAGAGTGGGACTAAGTGGAGACGCGTCATCCATCTTAATATACAGTCTATATAAAACTTAATCTTTTTTGTCACAAAATATTCTCGTTATTTCACAAAAATCTGCATTATTAACAAAGAAATTTTTTTATCATAACATGATAAATTGGTGAACAACAAATTTAATTTTTAAACACAAAGATTGAGCATTTGTTACAACAGTAAACGTTTCTTGTAAAATCTGAATAATTTGGTATGTAGTAATGATGAAAAAATCTGTTATAACATGAAAAGTATCTAATAAGACAATATACAGTTGTAGAAAATATCATCTTGTACATTTATCCATGTAATATTTCACAGACCCCTGGTGCATCGGATTTGGTTGTAGCTTGTACTGATATATGTAAAAAATAATGGCTAATTTTCAGAGGTTACTGGTGTGACATGACGACATGGGTGATATACAGTACACTAAATATAAAACTGCTTAGTATTCCAATAGAAACCATACAGAGGCTTCTAGTAATTGTATCAGTTTAGTAGGCACAGCTCGGTAACAGCACAATGACTACAGCACAGTCCAAGGGAAAACTCTATAAATCATACAAAGAGGCAACATAAGAGAGATATCAAATATGACTTGGTTGCACAGCAGCACTAATATAACTGCAAATATAACCAGCATAATAAAGCAGTTAAGTATGACAGAGTCATTGGTAAAGCCAGTGATTTGCTGCAGCTCTACAGTCTGGAGGAGTGTATAAGGCAAGCAACACACGACTAGTCTAGCAGTGTGAGGTAATATATGAGAGCACAACAGTGTTACGGAGGAGACAGCACATGAAACCATAAGCCACTAGCACTAGGGTAATTCAAATGCCCCAGCGTTAAACAAGGTCAAAGTTAAAGAAGCACTACCGCTCTGCTGGTGTCAGGATTTTTTTCCAAACCTGACATAGAACCGAGGCTCCTGCAGTTCTGCTCAGGGTCCTTGAGCAAAACAGACACAGATCAATGCACCCAGCTGCCACTCATGATCACCGGACCGACATTCATACATAAAAAATAGCTCACACACAAAATATGCAGCTAACAAAATCATCCCACTGTACACATATGAATCTGTATTGAATATAAATAGAAGCGTTAGTCAGAGAGTGAATGTGTTGATACTGGAATAAAACTGATAACACCTTCTACTAAAATGCTCTGTATTTTGAAATCAGGCTTCAGAAAGCATCCATGCAGAAGTCAAACAGTATTCCATCAGGATTTGTGCACTGGACCATACATTTGTATTTAATATCAATATTTTTATATGTTCCAACTTTTCAGTATTTAACAAATCAATGATTCAAGCCCTAATGTCTAATCTTTAAACATTTAAGACTCAATTTTCCCATTTAGAAGCTCTATAGTGGGTGTCAGGGTGCCCTCTGCTGGTTACTCACCTCACATTACAGTTCACACTACATCTTTTATACATTCATATTTCAAATGCGACACAATAACAGACAATTTCCTGTATTTCTCACTTACTTCTTTTTTTTTCTCTCTAGGAAATCATACCTGAGTTTCTCCCTCCTTTCATTAGATAAAGCATTAATCTAAAATTACTTTGTTGGTGAAAGCTGACCGGAGGATCTGCCATCTCCTTTTCATTCACTGCAGTATGTTCAAGGAGAAGTAAGGTCCCATTTAAAGAGGTTTTATGGCAGCTATCTGGCTTTAATTCTCGTCTCTTAAACCCACACTGTGCTTGTTTCCTGGGAGTAGAATTGCACGTGTTCACCACAGAGGACAAAAGCTACAGAAACATAACAAGAGCACAGAGGAACAGAGGTGCAAAGTGGCACAGCGCAGTTCACCGAGGTCAAGGAGGTCTGAGAGTAACCGGACATGATCTTAAAAGAGCAAGGCCACGGTAGTCTTTGTATAAAGAGGTCACGGCACCCTGAGGTGACAATGTTTCTGCAGTATCGCATGTCTCTGCAAGCTTTGGGTAATGTTTGCTGAATGTATAATGTAGATGACTCTGTAGGTCAAATCAGCACAAAATAACAAGGACACTGGCTCTGTGGCTCGTACATTCAGTCCAACGAAGGTATCAAGTGAATCTGACATTACCTGGCTGAATTTACTGAGCATGTTGTCTATGTTACACTTCACACCAGACTCCACACATACGAATGAAGTGGATTAATCACAGTAAGCACCCAGCAATTGTGCGTTAATATTTTGGAATAAATGGCTCCACAGCATACAGGTTCTAGTCTATAGATGTTCCTTCACAAAGTGCCAATGTTTTAGCTCCAATCTCACATAATGTTCTTCAAAGATGTAAATATAGTCTAAATTGGAAAGTAGTGACTGTAATACACTGTATTGACAAAGCTTAAAGATCTCTTCCACTCAAAAATGCGTTTTTCATATGTTTATGTCCCCTAAAATGTCTGAACTTGTCTACACTGGATTGTTTAATCTGTATAAAGTTTTGTGCAAGAGAGGTGTTTTCACATCCTCTACTGAAGGGGGTGATGTCTGTGTACTTCCCTAAAATCTGAGAATCAAATGTACACTGAGCAGGCTAGATTAGGTATGTCATTACTCTGAAAGCCCATCACTGTCTAATATGCAACTGTCTGCAAAGAAACCTGAAACCTCCGGCCAGAGCAGAGTTATTGCACCTAATATAAAAATCTCAGTCAGACAGAATATATCTTTCTGCAAACTTTGACTACACATCTGACATATCGTTATGTAATAACAATGTGACAATGTGAACACACTGCAACATCGTAGCAGATATTATTATATGTTTTGCAGTCACTGTCTCACCCACAGCTAATTACAAGCTAACATGCTAACAAACAAAATAACAACTAGAGTGCTCTCAGTAGAGTGCAGATCTCCACCAGGCAGCCGCCAGGCCACTTAAGCAGCAGACACACTGCAGCGTTTCAAAAGTGAGTTCTCCTGCTAACATGTCGATATGAGAAGTATAGATACAATGTGATTACGAAGACGAATGTATTTTTTACAACTAAAACGCGGCCACAAATCTTTAATACATGTCATTTATGACTGGACTTTAAACAGTATTAACTTGTCTGTAGCCTACAGCACAACAAGGCAGGAAATTACAGCAATTAAAACAGACATAAAAACATCTAACTATATTCGCCTACTTAACTTTATTATGGTAGAAACACAAATATCAAGGAAAAATTACCAAATCAACAAACCTACAAAATCAGGCAGGCAAAATATTCTGAGCTCCTGATGTTACGTGTAGTGGTAGCAGCAGGAATGCAGCACAACTGCACCTGGTGCTAATATGCAAATTGTCCTTCCCAGCCTCCTTACAGTCAAAAAGGCAGAAAACATAATAAAAACAGGGACAAATTCATCTTGTAATGTCCCTAACTTTAGTGGATCATAACATATCAGGTATGGAATTAATCTGCAGATGCTCCAGTTCAAAATGAGACAAAACCTTTCTATGGATGTTACTTTTGCCATGACAAAGGCCAAAATGTGGCCTTCAACCGTTAATAAAAGAGGTGTTTCAAAATCTGTGGATCACCGTAACCATGAGAGGCCCTTGAACACACAGTCATAAATGTGCACACAAAATATGAGGCTGATCGGTCCAGTGGTTTGCAAGATTAGCTGTAGACAGACAGATAAATACATACATGCACACACACATCCAAACGCATGTTCCCCTCTTGGCTTACACCTTGCCGAGATAGTTCAAGTTGCTAACCACATGAACACTGATTTTGGTGCACAATAGTCTCGTCATACAAGTCTGACTGAAGCTCAAACATGTATAGCTGAATCTCTCCGATGCTCCCTCTGACGCTTAATGTAGCCATCTTGATGCACACTGCTCTTTTACTGATCAATCTAGTGCAAGCAGCATGGTGGGCAGGGCGCGAGGCCAGATCCTGAATTCCTCAATAGCCCTTTTAACACAGAGATCACACTGTAGGGGCACTATGAAGTCCCCTCTTCATGTCCTCTTTGCACTTTTACACAGAACCAAACAACAGCAACATCACACCGCCGCAGAGTGTGATTTTAGACTGCATGCCTACATTGTGAAAGCAAGAGAGACTTCACAGGCGCTACATGTAACACATCAGAGTCTGCCTCTGGTGTGATATATAACAAATGCATTGCCAGCACTTTCTAAACAATAGCAATGGCATTAACATGGCAACAATCATTTACTGTCCCTGTTATATGGCAGGTGAATCTCGTCCTCTGCTCATGCGATGTGAGGACATTTTAGAATGCTGTTTTCATCTTTCAGTTAGCTGCTAACTGCTACAAACTACCTTTTAAATCTCCCGTGGTGAGTCACCTAGGTAACACATCATCATAACGTCACACCTGTCCCATCCATAGTCCCATCCTGCCAGCTGTCCTTTTACACAAACGTCATTTTGGCGCTGTTACTATCTACGCTGTCCTCCCATTGCACAATCATACCTTTTATACAGAACAGCAATGCAGAATAATGACACCATGCATTTAAAAAAAAATGTATATCTGTGATCACCATGTTAAACACTGTATTAATAACAGCAGAGTATTTTTACACACATCAAAGTGTCTAGAAGGGGACTTTAAGTGCCTCCTCATGTATTGTTATGACAGCTGAAGATGCCTGTAGTTACCACTTTACCCATCAACAAACCTCAACATCATTATGCCCATCCCACAACAGTTGCCTCTCTCTTTATTGACACCCTGTCCTGTCTGTGCGTAACACTAACGTCATACATCGTAACAGCCCTGCTATCCACTATGCCCTCCATTTACTCCCGAGCAATCAGTGAATTTCCACCCCTCCACTTGTCCACGCTGCCTGCGGCAATAGCCCTCTGTTCCCATTTTTTGTCCTGGCCATCCAGGCGGACTGTTATGTGAAGCCAATATCAGCTGTGCCTGAAAACTGCACTTCCTCCCAGTAAACTGTGACCAGTGGGCAACTGAGTGAGCAACCTGAACAATAAAGTGCTCCTTTCTAATCCCTTATGTTAACAATTCATTTAATCCTGTTTGTCTTTTAGTGTGCCACATACAGAGAGCCGCACTGGGAGCCACTGACGCAAGATGTCAGTGCATCGATGCTGTCTGGCTCTCCTGCTGCAGTGGCCCATATTTTTACATAATCTACACAACAGTTTAGGCATAAAGTGTTTGAGGTGCTGAAGAAAGTCAGAGTGCGTAGCTTGTGTTGACTGTAAATGCAACACTCTGGTGGACTTCAGTCGATCCCAGCACTCGGGCATAATTTGTTCATGTTTAGTCAATAGCTGAGTTATTTTACAGGGAATGTTTGCGTAAACATACCTTCTTCGCTCTCTGGGAAATCTTTGGTGCATGACACAAAAGCTTTTCAACCAGATATTCTTTGTTCTGCAAGAGAAAGACAAAAATACCAATCAAAAATATCATTCCTAAACACAAGAATTGATAGATTAAATTAATCAAAACCTGAAAATGAGTCACAAAAATCTCATGTAATTCAATGCAAACAATTCAGTGAGGTTCTAGTTCTTGGTCCTACTTAATCTCATTCATATAATTAACACTGCTGCAACTGTGCTAACAGATACAAATAATTACTTTATTGTGCGTTGCAGATATTCCGCGATTGAACAGCATTTCTTTCCTCTGAACCAGAGCATCAGGACACCCTTGTAAATCAACATTATGTTCAATTATTGACCTAAGCATCAACACGGATATAGATTTTAATTAGGGAAATATTTACAAGTTTTAATATGATGTTAAATACAGTGTCCTTGTTGACTTTTCATACTGTATGGTAGTTGATGAATCAGCCTACATATAACCATCATAAACGAATAAAAAATCTCAACATACGAAGCTGAGTCATTGTTGGAGTTGGCACAAGGCCATAAGCGTAACACTAATAATGAAACCAAACAAAGATGGCAAGTCGTATATTTGAAATGAAACAAATACCTTGGCCTTTTGGAAGATTTTACACTTCAAAAGCTCCGCGGCTGTGGGCCTAGAGATAAAGAAAAGCACACTGTTGAAAGTACATCACCACACCAGCTCTCTCTGAATGCTCATCGGGCGCTTTTTATCGATCACAACTTGCATCAGCTCTCTTCACTGAAATATTTGGTAGATTTATGGAGTGTGGTCCTAACCTTTTGGCAGGATCCTTCTGAAGGCACATAGTTATTAGCTTCCTAAACGATTTGCCGTATTTTTTTAGCACTTCCTTGTCTTCTACGCCCGTCTCTAGAGTGGGTGGATCGTTCTGTAGGGTAAGCATTAAAACCTAAAAGGACAAGACAAAAAAAAAGCTCAAAACCGCCCTCACATTTCTGCAGCAACACAAATACTGTACAAGAGGAAAAGAAACTCCAAGCAGGAAAATGTTTGTAGAAGAAATGTTGCAAGAAAACTTTGCCACTTTATTAGTTGTTTGGTATCCCAATTACAGCAAAAGCAGTGAGTCAGAATGTGTTATCTCCACTTCTGTTTCTGAGCTAATGATGAAACTTCACAGAAACAAGTTGGTTTAGACGAGAATTTAGTAAGCCTAGAGTTTGAGGGCACTGCTGGTGAAAGCTACAAAAATAGCTGTGATTAGGACACCACACTGATTAAATAACAGCCAATAATAACATCCAAGACACTCACCTTCATGGGAGGGTAGCGGTGATAGGGTGCAGAGCCTGTTGCTAACTCTATAGCCTGTAATTCCAAAACTCCAAATATCTGCTTTGAAATCGTAGCCTCGAACCTATGGACATATAATTATAAGAATCTGTTATGTCAAATACACTTAAATCTCTGGGGCTTTATATTAATGGCATGATTTAAAGGGACAGTTGACCCTCAAATCAAAAATACATATTTTTTCTCTTTTTCTCTTTTTTCCCCAGTAGTGCTATTTATCAATACAGATTGTTTTGGTGTGAGTTGCTGAGTTTTGGAGATATCAGCCGTAGAGTTGTCTGTCTTCGCCCCAGTATCCCTCCTGAGTCCCTGTGCCCTCATATGAGGACATCACAGTTTGGGTTTACTTGACCATATACATAATTCTACTTAACTTAGACCTGTTGTCGTCATTCGTGGACACTTTTTGTGCCATCTAGTGGCAGTGAGAGCACAATACACTTATCCATGTAAAAACAAGATGGCAGCCAAGACAGTCTGCAGCTGATTCTGACAGAAAAGTGGGTCAAAAAGGTCAAAAACCTGATCACATTTTATGGTTGAAACTTGTTTATTTATGATTAATATAATGTTTGTACTTTCATATGGAAACAAAATTGACCAACAGTAACAAGCTAAGTTAATTAGGAAGTACTTGTTTGAAGACATTGGGACTTTATTATTGTCTCGTTTGAGGACATTGCAACTTTATCATCTTTGACAGCATTTAGTGTTTTATACTTATCAGGTCCTACTGATCCTAAATAGCTAGCAGAAATTAAAAATGTATACGTAACAAAAGGTTGGGTCTTAGGAAGGATACAATGAAAGTAGATGGCACTCCACTTTTGGTGCTCAAAGCACCAAATCACCACCACACAGAAGAAAGTGTGCATCTACTCATGCAAGAGAGGCTCGTATTCATGACAGCCAACATGTAAACAATGGCGTCCTCCTTGGCTGAGCTGTAACATTGGCTAGCTCAGTGTTGCTACACGAACTAGCCACTGTTGAGTTTTTCACATGCATTCTTTTGGTGTTTTGAACAACACAAGCTGAGTGCCATCTTGTTCCATTATATTGTAGAGAAGGCAGACATCTCTATGGCTTATATCTCCAATACTCTGCAGCTTACACCAAAACAATCTAAACTGATAAAGAGCACTACAAGTAAAAGGAAAAATATGTGTTTTTGATTTTGGGGTGAACTGTTTCTTTAAATCTCTGGGGCTTTATGTTAATGTCATGATTTAAGTGGTTAAAATACATCGGCTAATAGCATTACATCAAGAAATGTATTAGCACTAAGTCCTGCAGAAGCAAGCTGAGGCAAACACATTTTGAATGAGATATGGTGAACTTCATGACATCACCTGCAGCTGCCTTTTTGTACGGATAAAGATAGACTCACCTGTTCCATCACCTCCGGCGCCATCCAGCATGGCGTGCCAACAAAGGTCTTTCGTACTTTGTTTCTAGTCACATCCCCCCCGGTGGATAGGAATGCGCTTACTCCAAAATCTGAAAATATAGATAAACAACCAGTGCCTTATTCATGCCTGAATGGGTGTTTCAGAATGAACATGGCTGCAGTCAATGTTCAGTTTTTGTTTATTTAAAATTCTGGTAAACCACCATTGTGATAGATAAGGAACTTCAGGATGGAGAGTAAATATTGGGCCAAAAGTGAGGTTTTATTTGTTATCAGATATCATTTCATCATGTTTTTCACCAAATATGATAGAAGTTCCACCTTTTACAGAGGACCTGTAGCTGTAGCTTTTTTTTTTACAATTTCCTAATACAGTTTTACCAGTTATTTATTATCTGTGAATTCAGTTTCAAAGTTTAGACATTAATGCTTTTAGTTTTATTAAAGAAAGTCACAAGTGTCACAGAATACTACAGTATCATGTTAAACACACCTGCAATCTGAACAGATCCATCTTCTCCAAGTAGTATGTTCCCAGCTTTCACATCCCTGAGGTCAACAAAACGCAAACACAGTCAAACAACAAAGTCATGTGGAGCAGCATTGATTCTTCCATTCGTGCAAACAAGTCCCACAGCCCACCACCATCTGGAACTCTGCCCAAGGGGCTGATAGTGGTTTAATCACGCCTCTCGGTGACCTTGAAACGCAGGAAGTTTAGAGAACACGACAACTGCACTGCTTTTTAATAAATATGATTCATTTTACATTTTCTTATGAATTTAGCCATTTGTTTAACTCTCTTATCCAGAGAGTGACAACATTTTATATATATTTTATGTAAGTCATAGACTCTGACCTGAATTTAAACAGCAACATAAATACAATTACAAACAGCCTATTACCACCTTAAAACAGCAAGAATTAAATGATTTCTGACTAAACAGGATGCAGAAAAAACTTGTTCATGCACTTATTTTCTGCAGACTAGGCTATTTCAATGGTGTCTCTACAGGTCTTAGTAAAAAAATCAATCAGACAGCTGCAGCTTGTCCTGAATGCTGCTGCCAGAGTAAAACCAAGAAAGTGCAGCACAATACACTGGTCCCTGAGTCACTGCTGGTTTCCACTGTATCAAAGGATAGATTTTAAAATCTTATTACTTTTCTATAAAGCACTAAATACATCTCTGATCTACTTGTATGTTATGAAACATCCAGACCCCTCGGGTCATGTGGGACAGGTTTACTTAGTGTTCCCAGGATCGAAACCAAGTAAGGTGAAGCCGCTTTTAGTTTCTGTGCTCTGCACCTGTGGAACAAGCTCAATGAAGGTCTGCTAAAACTGTCAGCTCAGTAAAATCAGGACTTAAAACATTATCGTTTCCTGTGACTTCCCAATAAACTAGATACATGACTTAGTTTTTAATGCGTGACTATGTATTTGCTTGCTTTTGCTTCATGTTTTTCTTTTTTTTTGTATTTTTGATGCATTTTTCTTGTAATCTTTAACTATTTAGTTGCTTGTTCCCACTTCTTTTTTATTGTCTTTTAAATGCAATTTTAATGTTTTCTTCATGTCTTATGTTTAATGTATTTTTATGCTCCTGTAAAGCACTTTGACTTGCCTTGTGTCTGTATGGTGCTGTATATAAATAAACTACCTTTATACATTTGTGCATTTCAAATGGGATTGTTAATACTAGTCTCTTTTACAACCAATTTCTTAATTCTTACAATAAACAAATCAAAAACTAAAATACAAAGAGCAAACGTCAGAGGAAAAAAATCAGGTTAAAATGTTAAAAGTATTACCGGTGAATCTGTCCATTTCTGTGCAGATAGTCCAGGCCCTCCAGGACTTCTTTTAGTATGGTAGCAATAATTGGCTCATCTAGCGCTCGACTTCTGTGGTCTTCTTTGTTTGTGTGCTTAATTATATCCAGCATAGAGCCTTGAAAGACACCACAGTAAAACAGAAACATCCAGTTAATAACTCACATATTAATGAAAAACACAAATCAGCTGCAGCGTTACTCTGAGTCATTACGTGATCAATATCCAGGCGCAAATTACTTCAGTGTCTGTTAATTGCTTGTTGTCCCTTAAACAGTAAAACGCAATAGGCAGTACATTATAGTGAGTAACATCACAGCTGTAATTCCTCAGAAGTGAGCGCCGTAAGCTGTTTACAATAGCATCCAACTGACAGTCTGCTACTGCTGCCTAATGACTGTAATAAAGCCAGCCCAAAATACTGTACTGAAAGAATATTTTTAGGGAATTAGATCCAATGTTTTTTTTTCTAACATACATAATGAGAAATAGTGGTTGAAATGCTGATTAGATTGTTTTATTGATCATTTTATGCATGCATTCTGACAACTGTTTAAATTCTGTCTTATTTTTTGCCAGCTGTCTCTTTTACTTACTGGATGGAAAAACAGACTAAAGGGACAGTCCACCCAAAAATCATAAATCCATTTTCCTCTTACCTGTAGCGTTATATATCAGTCTAGATTGTTTTGGTGTGAGCTGTCAAGTGTTGGAGATATCAGCTGCAAAGATGTCTGCCTTCTCTTGAATATAATAGAACTAGATTGCACTCAGCTTGTGATGCTCAAAGCGCCAATAAAATACACTTGAAAAAGCAGTGTTTCTTTCCAGAATCATGACCTTGATGATAGCAGTTTCATGTAGGAACTATTTTCTTCCTACCAAACTACAACCACCAACCAAATCACCACACAAAGGGAAGTGTGCACTGTACTGCACCTAGCAACACTGAGGTAGCTAATGTTATAGCTCAGCCATGAATGCTGTAATGTTTACATGGTGACTGTCACAAGCTTGAGCCTCTCATGCATGAACACATGAAGGCTTCTTTCTGTGTAGTGATATGGTTTGTGGGTGTGGTTCGGTAGAAAGAAAATAGTTCCTACATGAAACTGCTCACAACAAGGTCTGTGGATTATCTTGAGTAACCGGGTCATGATTTCTGGAAAGGAGGAGAAGGTAGACACACTTTAAACTGATAAACAGCACTGCAGTTAAGAGGAAAAATATGTATTTTTGAATTTGGTGTGAACTGTCCCTTTAAGTATATGATGGTAACTAATGTAATCAATAGACATTTAGCATACTCTGTACGACTGCACTATCATTTGAGACTACAGTACAGTGAGTTATGACCCAGGCAGCTGTTACATAGTTATCAGCGGATCGAAGCACAAACATGAAGCATCATCATTTTCACTGACTGTATTATCAACCTAGGTGTAGGATCTGGTTCCATGTAGCTCGGCAGCTGAAGCTTACCTCCGCTCAGAAGCTTCATCACTAACCAAAGCTCATCCTTCACCACAAAGGAGGTGTAGTAGCTGACAACATTGGGATGGTTGCACTGGCTCATTGCTTGGATTTCTTTCTATTGTGGGAGAGAAACGACAGGACGTGACACGTCAAATTTTATCGCACAGCTCTGTTGAACACATTGCTTTGAATGAAGGATGCAGTTCTTATGACAGCAATAAAATGATTTTTAAATCAATAAAATCATTTTTAAATCAGTATTTTGTATCAGATAATTGATTTCTTTAATACGTAGCCATGTAGTAAGTGGGATAATGTAAGGCAAGCAGGTCATTATGGTGAAATGAACCCCTTTGGGAGGATTCAAGACCCCATCGGCCCTGTCAGGGCTCATTTTGCTGTACATTATCCCTTACATGTTTAAACTAGACCAGTTTTAGTGAACTTGTCCTTTAATCACAGCTTGTATTTTTTGTAAAAACAAATAAGCCAGAGTAACAGGATATATAACAGGATGTAACAGGACATTGATATATATCTCAGTGTATACAACCTTACAGCAAATGATTCAATATTACAAACCTCTTAAGTGCATTAATGATTACCGTTATTCAGGCTTACACAGAACAATAATAATATGGATCAGAGCAAAAGTAGTAGCACAGCATAGTGGTACAAAAACAGTCTGTGCACACACTTAGAAAATAAGCCCGTATTTATTGTGCTCACCAATAGCTCATCCATGCTGGTCTGGCATTTTTCCAGGTTTATTCTCTTTATGGCAACGCGCTCCTGTCTGGGGGTACAGAGGGCTGCCTGCACCACAGCTGTGGCCCCGCTGCCTGGAATCACAGCCACAACAGAGCGATGACAAAGTGGACAGGAGCAAAGAGCGTCTCAAAGCGCACACAGCTGGAAGACAACACTGAAATTCAGCATCACTCTGTGGTTTTATGCTATTCTTTTTTGGCCTTCTGTTCCTCAGGTTTTGTGTTCGTGTTATGATATTCATCTTTTTATGCATGCTGGCGGACATGAGCTGATTTTTCAGACATGATGTGTTGTTTACTTGGTTCATTACAAATCAGGCCACGCTGGAGTAGTGAAGTTGTTCACACCAAGGAGCTGCGACACACAGCATATTGCTATCCAACTGTTAGTGGCAGATAAGGAGAAGGAGAGAACACATGAGATCTGACTGCTTACCAGTTGATTATGACAACAGAGAGGAGGGGGTCTCACTAACTCATCACAGTCAGCAGCAAACAGCTGTGGTGCTACTTCTTATCAGCGATGATATGACTTGTCAGCTCATCTACACAGAGCATGCATGTGCCAAAAATATTCAGGCGACTTCCTTTTGTGCTTTTTCAGTGCATTTAAGATTTTAATTGTTGTTGAATTTAGTAATTAATACTTCTAAATTTAACTGATTTGTGACAGCACTGAAGTTGAGCGCTCTGCGACTGATGCTGGAACACATTACTTTTTCAAACTCTGAAAAAAGTTAAATTAAATGAAGAATATCTTGCAGTACATATAACTATTTCATATATTTACAGCAGGCATATCCACAGTCTCCCAAGTAATGGTGCAGGAAAACACATAACCACAGGGTTAATCATAATAACACACATAAAACACATACTGTCAAATGTCTTTATTCTAGGTACGCATATAAACAAGACTTAAAACAATGATTGAGCATGTATACATTAACCCGCCATTGACCCATAGCTATTGTGAGAGTCAGTGCTTAAACAATTAGTCGATTCATTGTTCGCGGAAAATGAATCACCAACTATTACACTCTAGAAAATTATTCAAGGGGTTAGTGGATAACACTTAAAACAAAGACGTTTTTCAGTATAAAAAACATAAAGTTTGTTTCATTAACATGTTTTAGTCAGCTGACAGCTCATTTCAATAAGTTGGTCAAACATTTCTGACATTTTTCAGTAGGATTGAATTAAAATAAATAAGTACAAATATCTTAAAACAGTCTGACCACTGAATATCAACACAACATTTGGATAGATATTAAGTTGGTTCAACTTAATTAAGTTTTCATGTTGGTTGTATTAAACAAATTAATTGAGTACTTTATAAGACCTTAATTTTTTTAAGTTGAACCAGTGGATTCTTTTTTTGAGTGCGGCGTAATCAGTTATTAGGCAAAAAATATTACTTTTAACAGTTGGTCAGATATGAAATGAGCGTTTTAAGACAAGCATGTTGGCCATTTTTCACTATATTCTAACATTTAACAGACTAAATGACACAAAGAAAAATAGTTAACAGTTATTAATAACAAAAATTTAGGGTAACTCAAAGTTTTAGTGTGGTTAAAATGAACAATTTTAGACCTACTATCACCATATCTACTATTATTATGATGAATATTTTTACAAGCTGTTGTTATTATGATTTATATTTTACATTTGAAGCATTGCCCACTTGAGATGACAGGCTATTTAATTATGTTTCTGTGCCATCACAGATAACACAAGTGAAATAGCACAGTGTGGCTCTCACACAGCCACAGCATCTGTGATTTTAGTAATGACTAATAAACTGGACACGTGCCATAAACTGGCATTGCTGGAGTAGGTCTCTATTATCCGAGCGCACTTAGGCAAAGTGACATTTCCAACCTCGCTCAGTAACCTGCATTTCAACTCACTGGGCTTCATCAGGGTCACAAAACACAGCTGTAAACCGGTAGTCTCTAAAACGTGCCCGTTAACATCCGCATTGCAAAGCATTGCAGGAGGCTACTGCATATGAAAGAAGCCGGTAGGCCCCTCATCGTCATTCACAGCTGATAACCCGCCGCGGCGTGCCTTTCCATGATAATATACAGCCTTCATCACATCCCCGGGTACTAACCTATGACTTCCTGCAGCTCGTACGACTCCCTGGTAATTGGCCAGCTGGTTGTCAGCGCTGGTTGCGGGTGGAGGACTGGAGCCGGAGATTCGCCTTGATCCGCCATGATGATGATGATTCTGCGCTTGTTAGCAGCCTCTGTGGCAGACAGACAGACAGACACTGAGAGGGAGAGAGAGACAGTCAAATTTGACCTCACCTCCTCAGTACAAATGTCAGCTGGCGGCTGCAGCAGAGCAACTACCGCCAGCGAGGAGACACAACCCGGAAAATAACGGACCGCACACATGCGCGCGCACAAACTCACACACGCGCGCGCACACTTTTCAGTGACATGCCAGTTGACTACACGATGTTCAACACACACAGGAAGACACTGATTAAAATCACTATTAATCATTTTAGGAGGCTACTAGACGGTTCAAAACGCTCTTATCTAAATCTTTAATTAATTATGTTATTAAATGTATTCAGTGATTTATAAATCTGTCAGGTGTTGGTTTATTACTATTAGGAAGAAGGATTTGGCAGCTGCTTTGTGTGAGACAGTACGTATGTGTGACGATTTCATATGTCACATGTATTCAAAACTGCAAGTGATGTTGTAAACACTGGCCAGTAGATGGCGCCACCACATCTTGGTATTGTATTGTGTATGATGCTGAGGGACAAAGTAGACACCATTGCTCCATGCTGAAGAACTGGACATACATAAGTATTTCTTATTACTTTAATACACTGAGCCCCTTCTCTCCTTCTCTCTCTCCCTTGCTAGTATTCATGTCCTGTTAATGCATCTCTCTAACCCAGGCCTACTGCATGTCACTAACTCGGCTTGTTCTCCGGAGCCTTTGTGCTCCACTGTCTCTCAGGTTAACTTGTGTCGCAGCTGTGCCTGGATGGTGTGTGGTGTTGTGCTGCTGCCGTGGTCCTGCCTGATGCCTCCCACTGCTGCTGCTACTATTAGTCATACCTGGACTATTATACACATAACATTATTGTCACATACATATATAATCATATTATTAATATAATATCTGTTTCTCCTTATGTCTCATTGTGTCATATGGATTACTGTTAATTCATTATATTGATCTGTTCTGTACAACATCTATTGCTCGTCTGTCCGTCCTGGAAGAGGGATCCCTCCTTCAGTCGCTCTTCCTGAGGTTTCTACCATTTTTTCTCCCCGTTAAAGGGGTTTTTTTGGGGGAGTTTTTCCTTAGCCGCTGTGAGGGTCCAAAGGACAGAGGGATGTTGTATGCTGTAAAGCCCTCTGAGGCAAATTGTGATTTGTGATATTGGGCTTTATAAATAAAATTGAATTGAATTGAATTGAATTAGAGCTTAAACTATTAATCGATTAATCAGTTTGTCAATAAACATAAGATTACAACAACAATCGATTAATAAATTATTTTTCAAACCAAATGCCAAACATGCTCAAGTTGTCTGCCTATTATGTGATAGTGTGTTGAATATCCATGTGATTTGGATTGTTTGTAGGACAAAAAATACAATGAAACAAAACAAAAACAGAATAATCAGGAGGTACAAGGATAGAAGGAAGCTGTCTGTTTTATTCCACTCAATGACTTATAAAGAAGGGGTGGGATTTAATAAGTTTATACTTCCTGCCACTCCTTTTCCAATGTGTAAATCAAACTAACTATACACTGACAATTGCTTGTCATTATGCTTCTTTTTTACTATTGTAAATTTTACTTTCTTTCTGTCTGTCTGCCTGTTTGTATGTTCATGTCTTTTTTTACATGTTCGAAATAAATATCAAATATCAACTTAATCTGTGTTGAAATGTTAGTTACATTCGTTATATTTAATATATAAGGTTTGTCTACTATTATATTGCAGAATGCATAAATATAGCCTGGGATACGCTCTGACCCTCTAGCAGAAAGACAGTAGGTCCTTTCTATTACAAGAGCCTACTAATTAACATTTAATTATTATGTATTTATTGTTTAATTATTTAGTATTACATAGGCATACAGAATTTCTAAAATGTAAAAATGTCTTATGTATTCTTTGGTTCATGTTTTGTACTTTATTAGCCTGCATTGAGTTGCTTGTATACAAATGAAATGCAGTTAAATACAATAACAATGCAATAAATCCTACCTTCATGAAGGTTATGATATTCAGTCTTTGTTAAAACTGTTTTAAAGAGATTTCAATTTAACTTACAGGTCATTTTGGAGAGTGTAATTCTGTTTAATTGCCCTATAAATGTTTCTAATATTTCAGTAATAAATGCTCGGAGGAGATATTACAAGATTTATTATTTATTTTAATTTAATTTAATTTAATTTAATTTAATTTAATTTAATTTTTGTTTTATTTTATTTTATTTTATTTTATCATGTTTTTTGTTCATTATATATATATTTTTTTTTCCATAAATATAATTTATAGGTACCCCAAGCCATACAAAATAGAGAGATGCTTCAGTTAAAAAAATAAATAAAAAAATAACACTTAGTTTTTGTTAAAACGGTTTTAAAGAGATTTTGATTTAACTTAAGGGTAATTTTGTAGGGTGTAATGCTGTTTAATTGCCCTGTAAATGTTTCTAATATTTCACTAATAAATGGTTAGACAAGATATTACAAGGTTTATTATTTTTTTTATTTAATTTTATTTTATTTTATGTATATTGTTCATTATATATATATTTATTTTATTTTATTTTATTTTTACATAAATATAGTTTATAGGTGCCCCAGGCTATACCAAATATAAAAAGAGGAGATGCTTCGGTTAAAAAAATAAATAAATAAAAATAAAAAAATAACAAGAATACATCATTTAAGAATTTCAGATCCCTGAGGTCAACTAAATCAAAAGTGTCAGTAGGTGGCGTGGTTTACCAACATGATGTAGCTTTGAAGCCCATCTCTTTAGTGTTGCCGTGTTAATTGTGCTTAAATTTCACAGTTTTACTAAAAATCGATTAACGATCACTTTTAATTTGGTATTAATAAGACATTCAAGGTGACATCTCACGTGGCAGGCGTTGTAGGGTGTGTTTCCTGATGTCATAAAACAACAAAAAGCTGTGTAAAACTAGCGAAATAAACACAACAAAAACCTCTCTGTGGTTGTTTTATAAGGAAACCTACCTACTCTGTTTCTGTGAAGGTGCGACACAAAACGTGGTTTACCTTGATTACGCCGTTGTGTGGCCGGTATAACGTACACAGACTGTATTACATGACATTTCAACGCACCAATCACTTGCTGAGGAGCTGATTGAGTCTACTTCCCTACACTGGAATAGCTGAGGGGAAGCGGACGGACGGCGATCTCGCACGGATATCTCATCATCAGCCGAGTGTGCACGGTCAGATCGCCTGCGAGAGACCTCCGGGATACAGCGGGCCATCGATCTCTCTTTCCACCCGGTCCCAGTGTCTGCTGCAGGGAGATGGCCGGTATTTTGGCGTGGTTTTGGAACGAGAGGTTCTGGCTCCCCCATAATGTAACCTGGGCTGACTTAAAAAACACAGATGAAGCAACGTTCCCGCAAGCCGAGGATCTCTATCTGGCGTGTCCTTTAGCATTCTGCATCTTTATGATACGGCTGGTTTTCGAAAGGTGGGTCTAAAGCACATGCGATAATCCAGGTGGCTGTGATACGGTTTGTTGTGTGTCGATGAAATGCTCCGGTGTATGATGCAGCACACCTCGCTGTCCGTGTTTGTCAGTCTGTTATCTAAACAATGGCATCTTATCTGGTTAGCCCACAAATCACCACGGTTGATCATCCTTCTTTCTGCAGGCCTGCAGCATTACGCGCTGTCTGCATTTGATGCATCTGTCAGAGCACACACACATACACACACACACAGTGCAGCCAAGTTGCCATACCTGCCCAAATCCAGTTACTGTCCTCTGAGCTCAAACCTGAATTTCAACAAAGCATCATGCAGGAGACAGGCTTCTTCTGACTAATCCGGGTGGTTTGCTTTAACTCTGCTGCTCCAGTTATGATACACAGCATGTTGCATCATCTTATCCATGGCTGTTATTGTACAATCATCAAAATACAGTAAAGCACAGAGCCATGATATGTGGGTCAGAAGTCTCTTTAGGGAGTAGTGAGTGAGGCCTTAAATTTCCCAACTAAACCCTTCACTCATGTTCAGTATTTATCCTTAAAATACAGTATGTTAAATAATAAAGTGAAGGCAACAGCCATAAATCCTCAAGATACTACTTAGTTTTATATACTGTGTATTGTTTATTTACATAGTCACTTGTTACCTTTTATTAGCCCATCCCGGCTGTCACTGCTTGCCAAAACAAATTAGCAATATAGTCCGAAATTTGCAGGCTGCACATGATTTGTAAAAAGGGGTGAAGTGCCGAATGCTTTGTGTCATAAGGACAAAGAAAATGATCTTCACAGTGTCGTGTTGGTCCCAATTCTTCTTTTATTCTACATGGAAGTGTCAACCTCACTACCAAAGCTGGTTGTCCTCAAGATGACCTGTGGAGGACCACATTTTCAAAACATTTTCACATCCTAGTAGAGTAAAAGATTTGGGAAGAAGCACATGCACACATAGAGGTGCAGATAACTGCCACCAAGCACATTGCTTTCTTGTGATTGCATGTCTCGTGTTCAAATCCTTAAATATAAAGAATTCATATTTAATTCATCTCAGTTATACTGTCTGTTGATTTAAAAGGGTGTCATGATACTTTCATTGTAGGTTTATCGCAAGACCATGTGCCATGGGCCTGAAGATCCAAGCCAACGGGCCACAAAAAGCACAACCCAACGCTATCCTGGAGAAGGTTTTCACTGCTATAACCAAGGTGGTGCATGTGTTCTTGTCATTATTATTATTATTATTATTATTAATGTTTCATCTAATGACATTTGTGCCACATATGAAACATACATCTAATATGAGTGTTTGTCTTGTCTTGCCAGCACCCAGATGAGAAGAGGTTGGAGGGCCTGTCCAAGCAGCTCGACTGGGATGTGCGGACCATCCAGCGTTGGTTCAGGCAACGCCGAAACCAGGAGAAGCCCAGCACTCTCGCCCGATTCTGTGAAAGCATGTAAGGCAAATCTAACACTGCAACATGCAGTAGCTGCGAGCCATTTTTCCTCTGCATGCCATTATACCCAAGTTTGTGGAAATGAACTTGCACAGACTTTTAACTTGCCTGAAGTAGTGAAGATAATATCTGCTCTTTCATTGTCATGTATAGTATTACAGTAGGTACAGGCTGATTTAAACAGGCTGCAGTCCTTTATCATTCATCAATGTGACACACCTGTGACAGTAGTAAAAGCAGGTGTGATGCTCACTGTGATAGATAGCTTAATCGGAGCAAGTTTCATGCTTATGCAAGTTCATTTCCATATTGTATGGAAATGAGGAGAAACTCTGCAGCTGCTTAAACAAAACAACGTGATGGTGGCAGTGATGTAAAGGTGATTTTTAGGGCTGTAACTAATTTTCCACAAAATGTCGTCATCTTCGTATCGCTGGTTCTGTCTCACCAACAGTCCCAAACCCAAAGATACTCAGTTTACAGTGTTGTAAATAAGAGAAAAGCAGCAAGTCCTCACATTTTAGAAACTGAAATCAGCACTTTTTTGCCTGAAAAATTAATTTTCTGTTGATTGAATAATCAATTAATGTACTAATTCTATTAGCTCTATGAACATACAGAGGCATAAATGTTGATATGGTCATTTAACAGCCATTATGATGGTTCTTCCATGTCGGTAAACTGTTAATGTGTCTTACATGGCTTATAAAGACTGCAACATGAATGCTGGTGCTGCTGTGGGATAAGAGTCAAATGTGTCCCAGTGCGCACCAACAAACCCACTCAGGCCGTAACGGAGAACTGGCTAATCTGCAGTAGAGCATTTGCCATCAGGGAGATTGTAGTTACTTAGCAGTGTGATGTTAAAGGCCAACAAGCGAGTGTGGCTGTCAGAGCAGAGTCATGTCTGACACGAGTGGAGCCAATCTGGCAGTTTGAGACACAGGGAGCCTCACATCCTCTGATCTGCCCGAGGCTGCTGTTCACTCAGGAGAACACTGCTGGCTGATAAAACCACTGGACTCCCATCACAACCTCGCAGAGGGATCTGTAAACACAAACCTGCTTTCTTATATGGTTCACCAGGATAGGCCGAGTTTGTCCTTCTTAGTAATGTATGCGAGCTTATTGAACATGCTTAGCTGGCATTCAGTCTGTTTTAGCAACAACTGTACCAAAGCCGTTATCTGCATGCAGCATAATTGTCTGCAGATGATGATGGGCTCTGCAATAGTTTGGCCAGGTTGTCTGTCTCAGTTGCTTACGGTGCAATTCTCCAAACGGGGCCAGCTTCAGTCCTTCCAGCAGTGATTGTGCTCTAATTAGGCCCTCATGCACAGCTGTTGCAGACTGATAGCATTCTTTGTCTCTCAGTCGTCAGGACGGCTGATCTGTTGTCTATTCTTTTCATTATGCAAACACAGAGTATGTTAGCAGACACATTTGGTTTGGAAATAATGAAGACTCGTCATAGAGTTTGTTTACCAGCTATTGTTACTGTCTCTCTTTTTCCAAGATATACAGCAGAAAAACATTCCAACAAGTTCAAGTATTGATTTTTTTTGTTAGAAACCTACAGTAGCCTCTTTTTTGCAACAGAAACTGAAA
This sequence comes from Cephalopholis sonnerati, assembly GCA_019142605.1. NCBI lineage: Eukaryota > Metazoa > Chordata > Actinopteri > Perciformes > Serranidae > Cephalopholis > Cephalopholis sonnerati. Next base: position 21,903,869 of record JAGQAX010000012.1, read on the forward strand.
TCCTTCCAGAATTCTTAAAACTGGTGCTCTGTACTTGTAGTGAGAAATAATTCAAGACAGAAATGGAAAAATCACAGGATCTGAGTATTTCTGCACAGTGGCAGAAGTTATTAGTGTCAAGAAAAATGAATTTGATTTAAAGCCTCAATAAGAGACTAAATGACAAACTAAGATGTGCAGTTTTCTCAGTGTAGTTTAATCAAGAGTCAGTTCTCCTTGGTTAGAGCAGGCTAAGGAACGAGCAAGCTTTGATGTCCTCAGTGGCCCCTGTTGTCTGATCTCATCTTCATCCATCCTTGCTCATCCCGGCTTTGACCAAGAACAAAGAAATTATCATAAGCAAAATAATGCAACTCACAGCTTCTTTTAAGATATAGAGACAGTGTATTTCTGCAACATGATTTATATAGTTACTATTTTTATCCTGTAATGTCTATATTTGGCTTCAGTTAATATTTGATTTATGATAAAATGGAATGGCTTTCAAAGGGTCTTACTAATGATGCTTATTAGGGCTGAACAAATAATCAAAATTTTATCAAAATTGCAATATGGCCAGGTCTGATATCAAATTTGCGGGAGCTGCGATTGTTTGACAAAGGTAAAATATGTCACAGAGATTTCCAGGCCAACAAATCAAACCCTAAACGTAAGGGATTTTTTTAATTTATAATTTTTTTTTATTATTTATTTACTTGTTTTTCCATTTTTATATTTTTTCAGTGAAAATGAAACACAAAAATTAACTTTTCTATTAAAATCACAAGTCATATCGCAATATCTGTCAAAATAACCGCAATATGTTTTTTCATATATTCTGCAGCACCATTTATTATTAAAAATCATACTTCCATTTGCAATATTGCAACCATGTACGGTGGATCTTTTGAGGAATAGTTTTACATTTATGTCCTTGAATAAAGTTTGATAACCAAATCCATATCTGCACACTAAATATGAAGCTATCACCATTAGCCGGTGAGCTTAGCTTAGCACAGAAACCAGAAACAGGGAAAAACTACTAACCTGGTTCTACCCCAAGGTGATGAAATACATTTAATACCTCTAAAGGTAATTAAAACAGTATATCTGATTGTATCCTGGGCTTTTTTTTTGGACGGGAGCAGTCACTTCCTGCAGTTTTGTCATCACTCTGTGGTCCTCACGTGACCAGCCTAGACTTCAGGAAGCCAAATAGTCCAGCACATAACTCCTCACAACCACAGCTGATTGTTTTTATACTTCATTTTTAGTCAAAACAAGCTAAATATGGCGTTATCAGCCAATGTTAGAAGTATTTAATGCCTTTGAGCAGAGTGAGTTTCCCAGTTTAACAGTCTTTGTACTAAGTTATGCTATCCAGCTGCTGGCTGCAGCTCCATATTTACCATGCAGCTATGAGAGTGGTATTGATCTTCTCATCTAACTGTTGGCAAGGAAGCGAATCAGTGTATTTCCCAAAATGTAAAATGATTACCTTAAGTTTTTTTTGCTGTTTTGAGGTGGGTTCTCACTGCAATTATGCCTCATCTCCGAGTTTTATCAGATTTATAACCAAAAAGCTAACACTTGTATTTTCTTGCTAATTAATGCCCTATAACTATGATCTCTTAATTTCTCATTCCTCCTCTGCACTTTCGTCAATATCCTCATTACTGCTCTTCCTCTAATCGATATGATGGTCTATGATTTTCATACCTTTGAACCAACACACCTCCCCAGAAGCAGCACAGCAGACACCAAGTCGACAACTAATAAGCACGTTTGTGTTCAGCGGATGCTCATGGCCCAGCTGAGAGATGAGCCTTTTACATGTGTTCTTGAGAGAGGACAGCCACACCCGTCCGTGTTTGTCCTTAAATTAGTCGCAGTCTTCTAGCACCACATTAAAAATAACAGGCTATTAACAAGCTTTTTCATTTGGCCAATTTAAAGCCGAGCCTGATAATCAAACCAAATTAGACAAATACACAAAGGTGGAGGGGACAGCTATTACTGCCTGAAGAGCAAAGGAGGTGTTACTGCTGATTTAACAGCAAAGGGGGAGCATATCAAGGCTTTTTTTCTTCGCACAACTGAATTTTGATCAAAGCTTGAGCTTCATGACTAATTGTAATGTTGAACCATCCAAATGCAAACAGTTGCAGCCAGCTGGTGCTCAGACTACCCACCTGGAGAAGTGACAATGTGGAATTAAATGAGCCAGCATGACCTGCTTTTTATTATTTTCTTCCAAAGCTAGTAGCTCCTCTCAGAATAAAGCCAGCCTCATTACTGAGTTTTTGATCAAATCAAAGTTGCCCTCCTCCCCACAATCTTTCCTTTCCTCAGGCGATGCTTTGTCTAAACAGGTACTTTTGATCTAATAGCGATCAGTGGATCTCTTCCATTTGAAAACCCACAGTCTCATCGGATATTGTGAATGATTCATTATGTATAATCAAGCTGTTATGAAAGGATGGTGTTATGAACCATAGCACTTTACATACGCCAACTCCTGTTGTGTCATATAACCACAGTTTGTACGTTTTTACAGGACAAATTCATGATAAAACATAACGTAATTCTGTAAACCACACTCACTACGCAGCTCTTAAATTATTTAAAAGTGTAATCAGCTAGTTTCTGCCACATCGTGTGCAGAAAATAAACAGCAGCTCAAGGATAACATTTTAGTTTTCCCACAACCAATTTCCTATCTGAAAAAGAAACTTAACTCAAATTTAAAAAAAAAAAAAACATCTGTGCCTGACTGCGGAGAGAAAAAAAAACAATTCACGAAAAGCAGTCATGAGTCATTGTGATTGTACATACAGTATATAGCAGCGATTCAACAGCACTTGAAAAAGACTCTTGCCAGCTTGATGAACCAGTTGCCATGCAACAGTCTTTACTGTGCCAGGTAGACTTGTCCAGTTAATTTGGTTTTACAATACTGTTGATCAAGCACAAAAAGCAATTAATGACGGCTTCCACAGGCCTTGTATTAACATGCTTAGAATCTCTCCGGCATTCATTAAAGAGTTAACACTGAATATCTCGAGCAAACATCCACATAAAAGGACGAGCTCTGTTGGATGTTGCCTGCACCGAAAAGCTGATTTATCCTGTTCTCTTTTTGAGTGTTCATGTCATGTTGTGTTTGGAGACTGTGGATGTCAAAATGTAAAATGTATTTGAGGTCAGCTGGAACAACCGCACGGCACAACTTTTAAAGTATGCAAAACCTTGTCTCACATGACAGGTTGTACAGCCTCTGTCACAGCCATCAGTTGATGTTTTCCTCCATGTTACAGAGAACAAGTCTTGTTTTGTGCATCTTCAGTAAGGTATTGCACTGTCTTCAGAAGTGTATGCTATATATCTCTTATGTATATATCCTAGAACAGTGGTTCCAAACCTCTCTCTTGAGGGACCCATATTTTAAAAATGTTGTATACTCATTTATTTATTTATTAATTAATTAATAAGCTTTTAATATAACCTTTAAATATATTTGTTCTTGACACATAAATGAATTAAATTTTGACACATAACACATCAAAATTATCACACCCCTTAAAACCCAGAGGGCCTCGCAACCCCCGGTGACCCTTTGACACCCCCCTAAGGGGGTCCCGCCCCCCTTGGTTGAGAGCCATTGTCCTAGAACATGGGCTCCGCTAGAAAAAAATGTGTGAAATGTGCAACAGAGGTCTCTCATTCAAGCCTTGAAAACAAATTAGCTTTTGTTTTCTGTAGAAATGGTTTCATCTGATGCAACTTCCAGAGCTGTGAAGAAAGAAGGCTTGCTAGTTGGCCAGTCTTAAATCCTTCCTCCCAGTTGCTGACTGTTATAAGTTGGGTATATATATGCACATCTCCCTGCTCAGCAAGGCTTTGATCACTGAAGTGTCAGCTGAAGCAGTTTTTTCTCTGCCTGTAAGCTCAGACCTCATGATCACTTTCCCCGCCATTGTGTTGTTGTAGTTACTGTAAATTATGTGCAGGGTTATATAAAGCACAGAGCGAGATGGGCTGGGACAGTGCGAGTGTCTTGTCTTTGCCCCCGGACCTCAGCAAAGTGAAGTCAGTGATGTCCCATTTTCAGTGACTCACCCCAGACTGCAGATGTGGGGAAGTAAGAGGACCTCACACCACTTCAAATTTCTGATTAGAGGCATGACAGCCACAGAGAGTGCCACAGTGTGCTGCACCTAGTGACTAAACTACATAAGTAGTACACAAAACAAGTTGTGTTCATGTACACGTCCCCTGGTAATTTGTCGGGATGAATCTTAATGGTTTGACTCCAGGATGTGAGGCAGCTGTCTTATTCTCTACAAATGCGTTTTAGCATATTAAAACACTTTGCTTTTCCGTCTAATTTGCTCATCCTTATCTGTAATCCACATAGCATAGACTCCAGAAATCAAAGTGGAAAGGAGAAAGAAAAGAGGATAAATAAAAAGAGCTGTAGACACATTGCAGAGCTAAAGGCTACTGTCTGTCACACTTGCAATTTCGAGGTAGGGGTCCTCCACATTTGGCCCACAGCCTACTAAAAAGCACTACTGGTATGCTCAAAAGCAAAAACATTAAGAGTGCAAACGTAATGAAAGGCTAGTTGCCTAAACAAGTCGAATGTTTTGGGCTTTATATTCATTTTTTTTCTTTCTTTATTTCAGGTGGAGATTTACATTTTATCTCTACATATTTACCTACGGAGTGCGTTTCCTTAAAAAGGTGAGTTTTCCATACACACAAATGAGCACCAGCCTGCTGCTATGAGTCACTGATGTTTGAATCAATTTTCTACAGCCCATTTAGAAGGACATGGCAAGCATTAAAGTCTTTGGTTTTGGTTTCTGGCAGGGTTAGTGCCTAGTCATGAGACTGGCAAGTAAAATTGATGTTCTGGTATAAGAGACTAATTTTATAAAGGCAAATTGTAATAAAGCCTAGTGCAAAAAGTGTTCATTAATAATGGATCAAGGAAATGGGGAGCAACTGACAAATAAAAACACTCCCGATGCTAAATAATGCTATGCATTAAATATGCAATCTGATTTTCAGAAAGTATGTACATGATTTGTCTTTCTTTTTATCGTAAATGTTTGCTGCTTGAAGTCAATATATACGTATGTGCTTATGCTCACAAAATGATGACAGTTGAGATATATATAGTTAACTGTGGACAGCTTATTTGTAAATGTAACAAACAATAATAATGCCACTTCAGAATTACTTAAAGATATTGAGTGTTAACAGTAAAATATGGTTGTTGTTTTTAAAATATCTCTTTAATAATATTACATGGGCTGGTTAAAGGCTCAAATTGGGCTATAGAGTGCTGCAGGGATGACATTTTTCTGTAGGCTTATTTCCCTGTCAAGAAGCCTATGGGATTTTCCACTGAATTTTGGATAATTGCTCTATGGCAAATGAACGTCTATGATATTTACATGTTTTGTTCAGCAAGAGAATCCTCTCAAATGAACACTAATTTTATGATTTTTTGAAATATAAATGTAATCGGCAGAAGCAAAAAGCTAACATTAGGCTATAAATGAACTACACCTTGGTTGCATGACATGACATCCCTAACATTACCACAACAAGGCTGTAAAGCTGTGTTTGGCGTGACGATGTTCTGTCTCACCTAGCCACTTGATAGCAACCACTTTTTTTGAGACAAATAAATACTAAATTTAAATATGACTTTCTTATGCTAACCCTAACCAATCCCACTCCTCTTGCCTAAACCCAACCAATCTAACAAACGAAGGCAATGGATACTGACCAATCTAGGGCAGGTCACTTCTATGCTTTCCTAGGATTTGCAAATTTGTAACCAGGAGTGCAAAAATGCTAATTAATTTTAGTACTGATTTCTGAGGCACAACACTGCACAACATTACTAAATTAATTACCCTAGTGTTTGGAGATACAGGCAGCATGCTTTTACATTTGTTTGGTTTTTTTGTTTTTTTTATGTGCTTCATTTCTTACCATATCAAGACAAGGCACAATGACAGTACTGTTTGTATGTGTTCTTCATTTCTAAGATAGCAGCCCACCAAGAACTGGAGTGCTGGCGTTTACTTATGCAAACGCTTATAACTTACTTTTTGGAACTAGCTTGTCCTCTATGTGGGCTAGAAGTAATATTTTCTTAAGCAGTTAATGTTAGCTGCGTGCATGCTAACCAGGCCCCCAGGAACGCTGCTCAGCCGTGCAGCCAATTTTCCCAGTGGCCACTCACGGTATTGCCGTGAAAAATTCTCCTGTGGCCCAAAAGCATTTTCCCCCTAGAACACTGTTATAAAAGAGACATCTTTAAAACTGCTGACAGGACACCTCGAAACTGCAAACAAGGTCAACTGTGAGTCTTTCCATTATGCATCTTGATCCATGGAGGTTTTATATTTGTAAAACTTTCCTCAAGCTGAGAAAAGCTTTTTAAAAATTTGTGATGTCACCACAAAGTTAAGTCACATATTCAGTGGGCCACATACTGCAGCAGTAAACCCTGAAGCTACTGTCTTTTTTTGGCGTATATGCCAGGCGAGCAACTCCATTGGAATGACTAGGCGGCATCTTTGCATCCAGAATCTAGGTGTTAATATAAATCTACAATGCTAAGCCTTCTAACAAACATAATGCTAACTCAGTAGTTACTGTATTGAACACTGTCATTTCAAAGCATTTTTTACCCTTCAAAAGTTGCACCAGTGTGCACTTTGTGTATGAAATCAGTCATGAATGCCTTATCATGCGTAGTTCAGGGGATATAGGAGATTGGAGCATTTAAGTACTCTCAGTAAACAGCCGTCCCTGTTTATAAAGTTCTAGCCACGCTTGTAAGAGTTTATAAATCGAGGCCATTTTGTCCAGTGTTCCAGTCAAACATTACCAAAATATGTGGCTTAGATAGATTCATATATTTCATTCATATATTCATGAAAATGCATAAATGTATATATAATCAACAGAGCAATAGTTGAGATAGCAGAGCAGGAAAAATCTCTCAAAGACACAAGTTGCATGACGAAGCACTTTGCGAAAATAGTTCATTCCCTGGCAATCCCCGCTGCAGGCTCCAGTCTCTGTGGGATTTATTAATAGAGCAGGTCTGGAGAGAGGAGTGCAGGAGACGTAAACTCAGTCACAGTGATGGGTCACTGTTTGGTTATAACACATTCTTCTGTATCACAGTTACCATTTTCTTGTCGTCCCGATGCCATTATGTCATTACTCAGGAATTCATATCAGGACGAACCCCCCTCGGTTCCTTTGTAATCCAGCTTCCTTTTATGTCAAAGTATGCACTGTAACAAAATCTCTTATAACAGCAGTCATTCAGTATTTTACAAACCACTTTGATTTCATTCAGAATCCATCAAGGGAATTATTCATTTTCCAGTGTTCACTTTGATATTCATGTGTTAGATCGGAAATGACACATTGAATTGAACTTCAGCTGTATGTGTGGGAACAGCATAACGCTGCATTTATATTGTTGCTAATGGAGCCTGCTCTTTCTAGGTTTTAGTAAAATACAGCATATGAGACTTTGTCAGGGATCGAACAACAAAGTCTTTCCAGCATTGTCCCCGGAGTTTTTCACAGTGAATTGTATTACAGTGCAGTCTAAGTTATTCAGTCACTGTTTAAAATATAACCTAGTTTGATTTGTTTCATATAAGTTTATATAAAGTATTGATTATGAAGTTACTCCTTTTGTTTTTGCAGACTGCGTGGCTGTGGAACACTAAAGAGTGCTGGTACAACTACCCTTACCAGGTGAGTGTTTTAATGCACCCATCGTCAGTAATAATTATATAACAAGATGACCTGTGAATGAACTGTAACTTCCTACTTCTCAGATATTCATTTTAACCTTGTTGCTTTTTGTGTTTATGCAGCCACTGACTGTGGACATCCATTATTACTATATACTGGAGCTGTCTTTCTACCTGTCCTTACTCTTTTCCCAATTCACAGACATCAGGAGGAAGGTAAGGATGTATGCAAGTCACACCAAGACATACATAAAGCATCTCCAGTAACATGGAACGCTAAATGTCGGTTAAAGATCTACTGCATGGCAAAAAAGTGACACTGTTAGTCACTTTTATGCCATTGTAAGGAGCTCTGTCACAGAAAATATATCACTGTCTTTGCCTTACTGTCCATCTCTTACTGATATGACTCTAATGTTTAGTCTATTGGCTAGTGACCGTTTGTTTCTACCTCAGTGTTTTCTAACTGATGTGTGAAATAACAAAATATTGCAAGGGCAAAAAGGATAAACACTTTGTCAGACATGTAGATGTTGGATTTAGTGTCAAACTTCACAAAACATTTCTCATGCTTCACCCAACCATTGGCCTGTAGGCTGTTTTTGTGCTGCTTTTTGTGTAATATGATCAACAAATTATTGGTGCTTTACAGTTTGTTACATGATGGTAGGGATGAGCAAGTACGCCATTATCTGTATCCATATTTGTACTCATAACGGGCGGGGTTTACAGCAGATGTGGGTGGGATTTAAACCATTAATGGGTGTGGCCTAACCAGAATTTGTTATTTTAAGCTTGAAATTTTCATGAGTTGATCAGACGTTGCTATATTTATTATTTATTAGAAAACTATTTACAGAAGAGCCTCAGGATTGACCTTCAGATCATTTTTGATCACAAGGGTAAGGAATTTAGCACCACTAGCCACATGAGGATTTCCTACATCACAAGTTTTCGACTCAACCCTTCATGATGGTGTCTTACAAAACCCAAATATCAAGCAGAAGTTTTAAGAATAGATCTACTAAAGTGATTTGTCCTCACACATTGACATATTTTAAGTTAAGTTTATTAAGTTTAAATAATTATATCAGACAAGAATTCACCTTGGTAGCAACAACAATAGGAAGAATGTCTAGGTTTTATGACTCATTCATACTTCATTCCTAAAAAAATCAACATCATTCAACACACATATCATCACAAGTATTTACACATCACTGATAGCAGCAGGGTGCACCATCAGGAGAGGCAAACCAAGCAAATGTACAAGGCCAGCCTAATAAATTTGGGAAAAGGGACCCCCAATGACCGCTTACATTGGCACATTTTGCAATGACAACTGTACCCCCCTTCAACCTCCCATAAAGGTGCTATACAGTGCCCTGCCTCTGCCCCCCAAACCTCTAAGTGTGGCTCCTTGAAGCTTCCTTAAGACAGCTGGTTACTGTTAGCTAGGACAGTCAGCTAGTTACCTGTAACTGTTATACATACAATGTTAGGTGTAACCGATGGGTTTCTCTGCCTGGGGCTCCGCAGGGCCTAGGATCACCACTGGATAGCACTTTCTTTTATGCATTAACCACATGAATGTACTTCCAGCAAGCTGCTGCAGTGGACATTACAATCAGTTACAAACCAGAATATAAGTTTATACAGTTCATACATGATGCACATTGAACTTCATATAAAGTTTAAAAGGTCCAACTTGGTCAGTGTTTGTAAGAACTGAGATCAGCCTGTACAGTTGTACAAACATTCTCCAACCCACTTTCATCTCCTTTGCTTTTTTTTTATGAAAATGGCTACACTTTTGGTTCATTAAGTATCAATTTGCATGCCTTCCAGCCATGATCTTACTCCTGTCTCCAGTCCATCCCCAGCTCTGCCCTCTGCACAAAAACACTTCACTCACTGCACTCACAGCAGCCCCCATGATGCCATGCTGTGTATGCCTTCACTCTGTCATCTCTTTGTTGACTGTTGGCATGTTGTCTGTTTTTGTTTCTCCTTTCAGTTTTTTCATGCACAGTACTACACTGAGGAGGTCCTCTGCATCCCCTGCCAATTCCAGTATGTTCTCCCCGCACACTCTTGCCTTGCTTTCATTCTGTATCTTGCATCATTACTCTTCCTTCTCGTCCTCCTTCTCATGCTGTCGCCATTTCGGACTGGTTCTGGTTGCTTTGAGCTGAGACATTTCTTAAGATTTGCTAGAGGAATGCTTCCCCCATGCCACCTCTCTGCATCCTCAGTCACCTGGAGCTCCATTTAAGGCTATCCCAAACCTAAGGGGTCAAACCAAGACAGGACCAAAGCTAAACTTATAATTGAATTTTAGCTACAGTGTTGAGTTTAGGCAGTCCTACTGTCACTTGATTTTTTGATTTCACAGAAATGTTTTCCTCACTTTAAAACTTATGGAATGTAACTAAGAACATTTACGACAAGTACTGTACTTAAGTATTTCCATTTTATGCTACTTTATACTTCTCTCCACTACAGTTCAGAAGTAATTATGTACTTTTTACTCCACTACATTTACATCTGTAATTACTTGTTACCTTTAAAAATAAGATTTTGTATAAAAAAAAATAGATTATCTTATAAAATTTGATACACTCATTATGAGACTCATTATGAAGTAGCTCAATGTCGACCAACTACACAGCAAAATCCTGCTTTTTTTATTTTATGCATCATCAATAATGATCTAAAGACACAGCAAATGATAGTGTAAGAGTCACAAGGGCAATCTTTTTCTGTATATGTATCAATTACTTGGCCTGTGTGATGTTGAATTCATGAAGAAAACTGTGTTTTCTCACATCCCTTTGGTTAACAAAGAAAATCAAGAAAATTCTTGATGAATTGAAGTCACAGGGGTCCACTTTTAACAACAGCGAAACAGTTAGGGTGCTTTCACACCTGCCCTGTTCGGTTCAGTTCAATCAATCTCAAGTTCGTTTGCCCCCTAAGTGCGGTTCGTTTGGGCAGGTGTGAACACAGCAATCGCACTGAACCAGACTGAGACCTTCTTGAAGAGGTGGTCTCAGTGTGGTTACAAACAGAACTCTGGTGCAGTTTGTTTGTGGTGAGAACATGTTCCGACCTCGATCTGAACCAACTGCAGTCGCATGACACATTGTTTGGGTTAAACATGAGCATGTTACAGTCCTGGAGGATTATTAATGTGCGCCTCCTCCTGTACTGCCTTAATATGCACATTCAGCACATCCAATGCATCAAAACATTGTTTTCTAGTTGGAGCCGCGCCTCGTTTTCAAACTGTGTGCTTTGACTCAAATGAACAATGACAGCAATATAGTCCATGATGAGCAGCGCTAAAATCAACCTGCGTAGTTGTTACTCTATTGTGACATTAGAAAGTGTCACATTTATCTTGCAAGTGTACTCTTCTTCAACATTCTGTTTACTTCCTGCATTTTTCCCACATGGAAATTCTGACCAATCAAGAGCAGCTTCCTCACACAAGGCATTTTATCTGGTCCGCTTGTAAATGCTGCAGCGAGAACACAAACCAACTCTAGGCTATTATGCAACTTTGTAACAAAATTAGTCCCTGGTTCAGACCAAAGCAAGACAACTCTAGGTCTGAAAGCACCTTCAGTTTGTGTTATTGTGTGGCTTTGGTGTTATAAGGGATTAATTCTGATTCACCAAAGTCACACAACAACAAACAAACTGTTGTTAACCAAGTGCATGTTAGAAAAACTGTTTTCTTCCTGAATTCAACTAACTGATCAAGGCAGTGATAGACCAGCAGCCCTCATGCTCTGAAGAGAGCATAGATTAGTTCTACTTATACTTCAGTTTCACATCGGAAAGAGCTGTCTGTTTGGGACGCACTGAGATAACGACTGGATAAATGAGACTTGCATTATCCTACATGAGTTGTGTGAGAGTTTGTAAATGGATGTTGTGTTAAAGTTTTGCTGTTTTTAAAAGCACAGTAAAGCAAAGTGTTCCTTATGAATTCAGTGTCACACACAGGCTGAGTAATTGATACACAAATAGTCATTTGGAAGGTGAAGTGTTCCTTTAAGTGTCATTTTCAGTGCAGCACTTTACTTTCAATGGAGTATGTTTTACTTAAGTTAAGGACCTTAATTCTTCCCCCACTACTGCTTTCAGTATTTTAAAATGGCTATATTGCACTTTAACACAATAAAAACCATAACCAACACATCTAGTAGAAGAACATGTATTTCGACCACACAACTGCATCAGCACACAGTGTTCATTAATACTCGGACACTGAGGGCGTACTTGTTTGTTGTAAGTGGTGATTAATCATTGTCTTGTCATAACTTTTTATATCTTTTCAATAGCTGTGCCAATCACAGTGGCACGTGACGAATGCGGCTCACCAAAATAGATGTTTTATTTTGTGCAGGGACTAACTGTGGCAAAGCACGCATCAAGTTCATGAAAACATGCCAGTTTTGAAAACAGCCACCATTGTATTCCACAATAGTTCCACTTATGCTATAGACAGTAGGGGTCTTGTCATTTTTTTAAGTTATTACAAATGTTACGCATTACTGGAAACAAACAGAGCTATTGTGTTATGTCCCTTTGACTTTATCACATCTGTACCGCATTACATACACTGAGTATGTGCCGCATGCAGTGACTCAAACGGCCGTGAGGCAGTACTTTCTCTAGTTGTGTGACATTTCCTTGGCAACTGTGTCCCCAGGATTTCCTGATCATGTTCCTGCACCATGTGGCAACAATCTCCCTCATCACCTTTTCCTATGTGAACAACATGGCACGAGTGGGAACTCTGGTCATGTGTCTCCACGATGCAGCCGACGTGCTGATAGAGGTGAGGATGGGTGAGGGAATTAAAGACTGCAGATGGACAGACTGGCAAACGGAGGCAAAGATAGTTGGGTGTGTGGGAGGAGTGTTGGGAGTTTATGTGCTCAGCTATCCATCTTATCTAAATTTAACTACAGTCCTTATATTATGAACATTATGTCAGAGTGTGTCATACAGGCACGGCACATGTTTAACATACTTTGGTGGAAATTATTTAATTTGTCAGAGATCTTTCAAGCAGTTGTTTATATGAGCAGATTAATGATTATTTCTTTTTTTCTACCAAGGCTGCCAAGATGGCCAACTATGCCAAATGTCAGATACTGTGCAACCTCCTGTTTGCAATGTTTGCAATTCTCTTCATAAGTTCCAGGCTGGGAGTTTACCCTGTCTGGTAAGTGTTATTCTCTGTCTTGTGCACCATAGTTAGCATCCATTTTAAAGGCTGACTTCACTGAAGTAGTGTTAGCCTGTCATTTGAGCACAGTACAGTCCATACAGGCAGCCAAAGACTTAAAAACCTGTGCAGCAGATGCCAGAGATGCTCTGCACATTTTGGCAGACCATCCCTGAAAATGCATGTCAGTGCTACAAAGATCTCTGTGTTTTTTTTACTACTTTCTCCACAACGGTTTGCAGTGCAGACACATCTCTGTGAATTTTGTTGCTAAGTAATAGTTACTATGGATACAGCAGCTTTAACCTCTCAAAGAAAGCCAAACAAATCAACAAATGAAAAGCAGCACGTTATGGTTCTTGCTTTGTTATTGAAAACAGTGTCTGGAGTTTCATCTGATTAAAACATCAAAGGGGTTTTTTACTCATAATGATCTTTTGTCATTTTGTGCTGCTGCTTTATGATGCATTTATTCAGGATTTTAAGATGTAGCCAACTGTAACAGGCCTTTCTAATGATTTTTGGCCAAGTTACCACAAATCAATCTTTATCCTGTAAAGTGTGTGCGGCGGTCACCTTGCAGTCATCAGCAGCAGTGTTATCACACCTTTCACCAGCAAAGACAGACATGATTTAGTTTCTGAATCAGGCAGTTTTCTGCTTTTCTCCGAGATACCATCGATTCTTGATCAGCACAGAAAATATATTTTAGGCATCTAGATCCAAGTTTGTTTTCCTTAATAATTCAGACTGTTTTGGAGAAAGCATTTCTGGGAAACACAGAGGCTTTTAGATTAGTGCAGCATTGTAAGACAGATTTTGGAACTGTTTTAGCCCACAGCTCTCTGCCATTGTTTCCACACTGTATTATGATGATCCTACACTACATTTTAGTCAGCCCCCACCACACCAGTAGTAAAGTTGTCATTACTGTAAAGCTGTTGCCATGGCTTCAGTATCTGGAGGATGATTCACAGACAGCCATTTGCAGGAATTGGCCCAGGGATATATTTAACACAAATCCTTGAAGTTTTGATCGCATGTCATGTGAAGCCAAGCAACCACCCTTTCTTCTCCATCGGCAAGTTTAACCATATCAAGAGGAAGATCTTGCACATAAATTGGACTATAAACAAAATGTTTTTTCAAAGACAAGTACTGCACTTAAGTACTTGAACATTTACCTTATATTCAACTTTGTACTTCTATTCCACTGCATCCCAAAGGTAAATATTGTACTTTTATGTCACTACATTTGTCCGACAGCTTTAGTTACCTTTAGATTATATCTTTTCCTCCTCTTTCTGTCCTGTGAAAACAAAAAAATATATATTTGAATTTCCTGTATTTTAAGGATGAAGTGATCCTTCCTGAGTTAAGAAAATTCTCCTACTTCTTAAGCTATATAAACTCTTAAAAACCCTCTTGGATCAGCTGAAAAATGCGTCGTCACACATCTAAAAACAGGGCCAGTTTTCTGACACCATGAAAGGTTTACTTTTTAGAGATCCGTGGTCTCACAGGACAGCCACGCTGCAATCATATGATGATTTAAGAATGTGTTGCAAACTACTAAACAGTATATAAAGGAGTTAAAATTAGCCCAACCTTTAACACCCACAGCAGTATAATGCATATACACATTAATGCACCGGTAATTGTAGACTGTGAAGAAAACATTTTACTGCACAATGAGTACTTTTACTATTTATACTTTAAGTACAGTGTGGAATTAGTAGTTTTACTTAAGTAAATGACTTGAATACATCTTCCACTGCCCTCTGTTTGTGCTACAAACATATCATTAAAGGGCAGGTGTTACATGAAAGAGCTGGAACAGAGCCCGACTCGTCTCTTTTCACTGGCTTCTGTTTGGCTTTGTCTACCTGCTCCTCAGGACATACATTATTCTCCCACTAAAGGGAGAGTGCTTTTACTCTTTGTTTCCTAATGAAACATGTCAAGTTAATTATCTCCCTGTCCCTCTCTTGCTGTTGAAGGATTTTAAACACCACCTTGTTCGAGAGTTGGGAGATCGTAGGGCCCTATCCGTCCTGGTGGGTCTTCAACCTGCTTCTGATCCTGCTGCAGCTTCTTCACTCCTTCTGGTCCTACCTCATAGTGAAGACAGCGTGCCGAGCCATCTCCAAAGGAAAGGTGAGTCACGACACTTAGCTCCTCTTTCGAGCCCCTCTGCATAATCCTTCCATTAATACTTGTTCTTGCATAATAAATACTGTGTGGTGTTGTCAATAGCCACTTTTGACTCTGCCTTTCTGTTCTCTATGCCAACCTGCATCCTTCAAGGTGGGGAAATGGAATCCATTACATGTAAGTAGCCTTTAAGGAGAACATTTCAATCAAAATGGTGTACTGTGTGCTTAGTTTAATTTCATGTCTCTAGCAGCCATGTAATCAGTTGCATTCATCATGATCCTGATTGTCAATCAGCCCTGGTCTAATCAGTGCATTTTAGCTATACGCTAGTGCAGGTACAGTGTGGCAGTGTCAGTCTGTCAGTTGGTCCGCTACTTTGGTCCAGACATTCATCATCCCCAGAGGATTAATCCTACAAACTTTGGTTATGTCCTGTCTTTTTATCTGCTGCCACTGGCAAGTCCAGAAGATAACATCTGCTCGGTGGATTGGCACAATTTGCACAGACATTCATTTGGCCAGCACATTAGTTTATGACCTAATACTAGTAAAAGCTATTGACATTCCAATCAGTGTGTACTTTGTGTTCAGCACTTATTAGCAAATGTTAGCATGTTACCATGCTAAATTAAAATGGTGAACATGGTAAATATTATACCTGCTAAACATCAACATGTTAATATTTTCATTGTGACCACATTGCCATGCTAGTGTTAGTATTCAGCTCAAAGCTCCACAGAGCCGTTAGCATCGCTGCAGACTCCGCTGTCTCATTGTTACCATGTGTTGCAACTTTTTATTGGTATTCCTGTTTTTTTGCAATTTTACTACATTTGATGAATTTACACTTGGTATGTTTAATTTTATAATGTAAATGCTATTCAATATATTAATTAAATTCAATTCAATTTTATTTATAATGTCCAATATCACAAATCACAATTTGCCTCAGAGGGTTTTACAGCATACGACATGCCTCTGTTCTTTGGACCCTCACAGCGAATAAGGAAAAACTTAAATGAGGAAAAAAATAGTAGTTGATTGACAAAACTATTTTGGTAATTGATTACTCATTTATCAGGCAAAAATATCAAATGAGAGTTTTTTTTGATGCTGTGACACTTTGGTTTTAAATACTTGCAAATTGAATATTTACTGTTAGGACAAAATATTGTCGGGGTCTGGATAATTGCAGTGGGCACTTTCCATTATTTTCTGACTAAATAATGAAGCAATCAATCGGAAAAAAAAAAACAAAATAATCATTAGCTGCAGCCAAAATAATTTCATGTTTGTAGATCTCTTTGAAAATCGATTATATGGCTTTTACGGCCTGTTAACTGATATTGATTGGCAGAACACCTCCCAGTTTGACACATAAAAGCCCATTTGTATCACAGCTACACATGGCTGCCACAGATAATGGCACAGATAAGAATTTTAACCCTCTGGAACTAAAGCATTGATTTTGTGAATGTAAAAAAAAACATCTACTAAAACAGTTTTTAGCAAGCCTTGGATCACAAAATAATGAGGGCTTTAGCTTTCAGGGTCTCGGCGCTTACAAATACCTCCACTTAGTTTTAACATAGTCCATAGATTATTAGGCAATGATGATTCGATGTTAATAAAATATAAATCTTAAAATGGGTTAGGGTTTTTTTTAGGTAATTTTATTGACATGAAACTATTTGATAAAACATAATAAAAAGTTTAAATTGCATTTGTAATTCATGCTATAATTCCGCATCACAAAAAATGTAAGAAAATGACTTGTTATTGGAATTTTTGTTTTGATCTTGCAAAATTGGAATTTAAGGACATCAGTCCTCTATTGTCCATACTGATTTTTGCTTGAACATCAACCTAACCTAACCTTATAGCCTTGATGTACATATAGCACTGTACATACTGCTACCCAACTTTTGAATGTCCTCATGCCTCAGTGATGGGGCCATTTGTGTGAATAAGTGATACCAGGCCCCCAGGAGCAGCAATGGGCTTTAAAGCTAATTCGACGTATTGGCCTGTTTGTGGGATTACAACTTGCGGGTGTGTCACGTAATGCCACGGGGCCCAAAAATACTTTTTTTCCAAAGTCTGACATCAAGAAAGAGAGTGGGATTTGATCCGTTCAGTCAACATTTTGAAAGTCAAGAAGAGCTGCATGATTAAATAATTTTATCCAAGATGCAGGGGAAGTCAAACTTTTTTTGAAAAGAAAAATACAAAGGTCTGAGAGTCTGGGGTGTTGGGATATGTCATGTTTGTCGACCTGCAGTTAGGAATAGGTACTAGACAGCTTCAAATAGATGTTGCAATTTCACAACTGTGAGCCTGCAGGGGAGAAAAATGTAATCTCCAACCATCCCTCTTATTTCTGCAGGTGTCTAAAGACGACCGCAGTGACATCGAGTCCAGCTCTGATGAGGATGACAGCCCCCCACCAAACCACAAGCACCACAGCAGCAGCACCAACGGGACCAACAAAAATCACGGGACCAACGGCTACCTGACAGGGGCCCCGTATCCCGACGAACACTGACTAAGCTGATATCACTACACTGGAGCCATGCTACAGACACCATCCATCACTCTGTGTGTGTGTGTGTGTGTGTGTGTGTGCGTGAGCGTGTGTGTACGATTGAGACATGAACAACATCGCCTGTCTGGTACTGGAAGTTCTTGATAGATTTATGTGAATGCAGTTTTGTTATCAATTTGATTCCTTACTAATTTCCTCGCGCAATTTATTCTCTTCATCTATATATTTGCATCAAACTGCACTCAGTGAAATATCAAAGCACTCCTATCGGTACAACCCACTCTCTGTTTAGCCAATGAATGAAAGCATTCCACTTTATGGTGTAAGCATGCTACTTTAACATACAGTAGTCTGGCATACTGGGGGTGTGTTTTTTCTTATGTTTGTGTCTTTCTATGTTATTTATTTTTTATAAATATGTTTGCAGATGTTGGGACATCTATTTAATTTGATGTCAGTGTTAAAGATGAAATAATCTTGAACAACAACACAGCTGTTTTTCTCACACCACACACATCATGACGAGTATTAGCGAAATGCTGAAGACCTGGATTTACTTTTAATGCTACACCCCCAAAGATATGCCAAAATGTGTGAAGTTTACTCACATTTCAAAACACATTCTCCACTCAAACTGTATATGAGATGTCAATAACAGTATTATGTGTGTGCATCAGATATGGCTAGATGCTGTATTCCCTATTAAAGCATTTTGTTAAGTATTCTGGTACATTTCTGGTAAGCATTTCATTAAAGGCCATTTGTCCTCTCGGGAGGCAGACATGAGTTGTTTGAGTTATTCAATAAAAAAACATGAAGATTGCAAATGTGTGTGGGTCTGTTTATTTAGTGTAATCAGCGAAGAAGAAAAAAATTTGTCAACCCCTGGCTGTGAATTCAAACTTTATAAAGGAACACACACAACCATCTTTAGGGTTTACAGAGGATGGTCCGACAAAGAGAAAATATCCAGTGAGCAGCAGTTCTCTGGGCGAAAATGCCTTGTTGATGTCAGAGGTCAGAGGAGAATGGCCAGACTGGTTCAAGATGATAGAAAGACAACAGTAACTCAAATAACCACTCGTTACAACCAAGGTCTGCAGATGAGTCTTGATTTCTGCTGCAACATTCAGATGGTAGAGTCAGAATTTGGTGTAAACAACATGAAAGCATGGATCCATCCTGCCTTGTATCAACAGTTCAGGCTGCTGGTGGTGGTGTAATGGTGTGGGAGATATTTTCTTGGCACACTTTGGGCCCCTTAGTACCAACTGAGCATGGTTTAAACACCACAGCCTACCTGAGTATTGCTGCTGACCGTGTCCATCCCTTTATGACCACGGTGTACCCATCTTCTGATGGCTACTTCCAGCAGGATAACGCACCATGTCACAAAGCTCAAATCATCTTAAACTGTTTTCTTGAACATGACAATGAGTTCACTGTACTCCAATGGCCTCCACAGTCACCAGATCTCAGTCCAGTAGAGCACCTTTGGGATGTGCAGCAGACAGATCTGCAGCAACTGTGTGATGCTATCATGTCAATATGGACCAGAATATCTGAGGAATGTTTCCAGCACCTTGTTGAATCTATGCCACAAAGAATTTCTGCAGCTGTGAAGGCAAAAGGGGGTCCAACCCTGGTACTAGCAAGGTGTACCTAATAAAGTGGCCAGTGAGTGTATATGTGTGTATTAAGACAGTCTCTCCAGGAATTCGTGGACTGTTTTTGTGATTGTTGTAGCTGGAAATGTCTGATTTCATAGCAGATTGTCTAAAAAAAAATGTGACTACAGATGAATGCTAATGTTGCTCTGTGTCAGGTGGTTGTATGAATAAGCAAATGTTTGCTAAGGAGTTGTCCATATCAACTTCAAAGGTGATTAAATGTCAGTGTTGTGTTTACAGCTTACTGTTCCCAAGTTGGCAAAAAAAATTATTGTTGCTGGTTTAAAGACCAGGCTACCAGGATGCCTCATATTACCAACACTTACAGCTGCATGGTACCCAGTTAGTGTACTTCTTTTGGCTATCACTGACAGGTTTAATGACAGAGAGGAGAGCAAGTTGGCCTTTGTTTTGTGTTTATATTTTTTCCTGTCTTTGTATCTGCGGCACACCGAGTTGCCAGCCAGCTTGAGTTTACATTTGTACTTTCTTTTTTCTTCCCCTCTCGCTGGAATTTTCCTTTGTAAAGGGCACTCACAAAAGCTCAGGTGATTTCCGCATGAGTGACTTTGGGAGGAGGGTGGTCAAAGTTCCAGGTCCAAAGTCAACAAACAGCCACAGTCTTAAGATGAAGGACCCTATCAGCACCTGCTCTGTGAGTATTTCTTTAAAAAGTCCAGCTCAGTGGTTACTTCCGAAAAGCACTGGATGAAAAAACAAGATTTCAAAGTGCACTTTTTTTCAGAACTTTCTTTGTATCGGTCTGAGCTCAGTGAATTCAGGCCATTATTGCTCTATGGCAAACACCTCACGGAGGCTTACTCTCTGTCTTTCAGTATAACCAGCTCTACCAGGATGTGAAAAGATTTTCAAAAAATGGGGAGTACTTCTGCAAAGAACTTATGACAGTTTTTCAGCAAAGGTAGGTTAAATACAGTCGTGGCCTTCAGACTAACTTTTAATGACAGCCAGAGTTACTGTTTGACTGTTTTTGTCTCTTGCTGCAACCGTTTCCTGTTTGAGGGCTGAGCTGGAACATACCTATGCCAAAGGACTACAAAAACTTGCTGGCAAACTCATCAGGGCCTCCAAAGAAATGCCAAACAAGTAAGTGATGCAGTGTTTTTAATCAACTCTGTCTTTTGTCTGTTTTGTGTTAAACATGATCTCTTCCCGGGGACTAACTGCTTGGTGGCGTACAGAAATAATGGTATCACGGGAAATAACATGTGCCCAGCAAGTTAGATGTGATCAAAACACAGGCAGGTGTTGAGCTAATGAGCCCACAGCTCTAACCTTTTCATGCTGGCTCCCCACTCAGTTCCACCTACAGCGCCTGGTGTCATGTGTCAGATGAGATGTACTCGAGAGCCGATGCCCACAGGTAGTTTTCAACCCGAGTTCACCTCATAACTGTGCCTGTCCACAGAGTTAAACCAGAGATCTGTTGTTAAATATAGCGTGTTGTTCTCTTTTCAGATCATTAGGAAATGCATTTCAGCAGGAGGCAATTCTGGAAATACGACAAGTCTTAGACGAGCATAATAAGAGGAAGAGGCCTGTATGGAATTGATTCTTTATCTTCCTGTATCTGTCTGTTCAAGCTTCCAGCCGTAATATGTGTCTGACCTTTTCTGTGCTTTAATAGCTTGACAGTGCCATTGAAAGAACTGGAAAACTTGTTACTGCTAATTGGAGTGAGCAACTCAAGGTAAAGGGGAAAAAAGTGTTTAAATATAACAGAGATATGAGTCAGCTATGACAGAGCTGCTGCAGAGACACTTATTATTAGCATGCCCATCCATAAATGCTTAATACAAAAAGTTTGCTTGACTATAATGGTAAACTTTATAGTGAAGGCTTATAGTATATATAATGTATAATAGATACCTGCATAATGTATTACAATGCATGCATAATGCATTACTGAGTTGATACAAGCTTTAATAATGCATTATGGTGTGTTAAAACAGTTATGAGCTATTGAAAGCAGGATCACAATACTTTACAAATTCAAGGATTATACTTGTTTGTGATCAGTCACAACTAATGCATGACTATGCACAGCATGTCATTAAATCTTTAAAAAATCTTGGTAATGTTAAGAAAGTATTACGACCAGCCATAACCACACTTTATGCTCTGCACCATAATGTCTGTATGACTTTACAGCCTGTCCTGCAAAATGGGCAAATTGATCATGAGTGTGTGATGTTTGAATTTATGAAGTATTATAAAAAGCCTTTGGCAGTTGCTACAAAACACCATACATCATCAGGTTTATAGCAACTTTTACAACATAGTATGAATGTGTTAGAATGTGTTATATAACTGTTACAGATGAGGAACTTGTTTTTGCAAAACATATATTTTTGTCTTCCTTTGAATTTACAGTAGTATCTAAAATGATTAAATAAATGGAATGAATAGAAATAAAAGGTTTCCGCAAATATTACAGGAATACTACACCCACAACATGACCAACTGTAAATCAGTTCGTCATGACGTGTTACCCTGAATTCATGAGGAAAACTTTGTGTTTCTCACATGCCTTTACGGAAAGCAACCAAACCAACACACCGATTCATTGATCCGTTTACAAACTCTCATGCAACTCATGTAGTATAATCCAAGCCTCATTTGTCTGGTTGTATGCACAATACTTCCCAAACATGCATTTTTGGTAAAAAAAAACGTAGTACTGGAGTCTGGCTTTGAAGAGAGCGTAAATAAGTTTCACTTTCAGTTCAAGTTTTAGTGAAAAATACATGTGTTTGGGAAGTACTGAGCATACGACTGGATAGATAAGACTTGGATTATACTGCACAAGGTGAGTGAGATTTTTAATAGATGTCTGGATATAGTTTTGATGTTTTAAAACTGGCTGCCAATCAACCAATAAATCATTATGTTTGCCTTTTCTGTGGAGGCCTGCAAAAAAAAAAATGTTCCTCCCGAATTCAAGGTAACATTACTAAAGCCCAGTTCAGACTAAAGATCTGCGTCAAACCGAGTTGAAACAGACAACTACTTGCATTGCACTGTTCTGCAACGTTCTAAAAACCTGCTGGTTCACACCTATGCAACTAGATGAGACAGTGTATCATCTCTATGCAACAACTCTCTGTACTTCCGCTCTGATTTCCAGCTATTCCAGCTTGTTTTGTGGCTGAATATAATTTGTAGCTTCTTAAAGTATTTATGAGGACAGTGATGGTGAGATACTGGCTACTGTTGCATTAGTAGTAGTGATGAAACGGTGAAAAACTTGCTTGGCAGAGAGGAGCACCTGCACCTGCACCTGCCACAGCAAGTGAACACACCATCTGCAGTAATTTTGACTTGACCAGCAGACCTCGCTACAAGCTATTTGGCTGTTAAAACAGGTGGCGTGCTTCACATTCTAAAACCAGCTGCTGCTGATTTGACTAGCTGAGTTGCAGGTGACACCATCAGCCGGCTTGAGTCGAGCTCAGACTGGCCAGTTCACACGTTCTAAAATCTTCTCGCAAATTTTTGGTCTGAACTGGGCTTAACTGATCTACAAATGGTCAATTTTAGGATGAAATGTTCCTTTAATGTAAAAAAAAACACAAGATATTCATCATATAAATGAGTCAGAGGCAGCTGTAATTTAATGAACCACTAACATCACCACACCTGTATGTAGCTAGTTTACACTGGCTCACCTTTAAAATGGCAAAGTGCTGAATGTAATCTTATTCAGTGTTTACCTAGGGCTGTATGATTATGTTATACCAGTGATATGTTAATGTGGATTATTGTGCTTTCTCTTCTGAATCAGATAAAGAAGAAATTAAATGGACTAACAAGAGAGCACGAAGCTTTGTTCAACTTTGTTGAAAACAACAGACAAATTTGCACAGAAAAAGAAAAACAAAAGGTGCAGTACATGGCTACCAAACCTATTTTCCACCACCACATACATTCCCATCATCTGGGAGAGAATGCTTGCTGGAAAAGGTGCCAACACTAAAAGATTTTTTCCCCTATTCTTGACTACAGATGCTGAACAGGCTGACTAAGTCAGCAGAGATGCAGGCGCGGGTGGATGAGGAGTACTTTAATATTAACATGGAGGGGCATCAGATGAGACTCAAGTGGGAAAACACACTGAAAAACTGCTACCAGGTGCGGAAAAATGCTCTCCTGCTTTTCAAACTGCAGGCACTTAGCTGTTCACCTTATCCAGAGAGGCTTTTTGTGGGTGAACAGGTAGGTTCAGTGTCTTGCTCAAGGACACCTCATTTGTGTTAAGAGTTTGAACCAGTGAGCTTGGGGTTGCAGAAAATGCCCCGTAAGCACCGGGTCAGTCTACCACCCAGGAACGCTGTTTGGAGCACAGCACACCCAGTTTATTCTGCAGCTTATTTCATGCTGTTTTCTCTGAGATACACACAGCATGCAGCAATGATTGGTAGCTTTGGTTACTGTGCAGTCTTTCCAGTCACTATGACCTTGTTTCCATCCGTGCTTTTATTTAAATTTACCCAGGGTTTAGATGACAATCCTCCAGCAGGAGGTGATATGTTAGAGTATTACATGCTGCACAGAGTAAAGGACAAAGACAGGACTCTGGATAAGGATTAGATGTGCTGCATACAACACATTAAAGCGCATACGTTCTCCTTTTTCAGATCATACAGGAGCTGGAGAAACAGCGAATTGAAGTTCTGTGCAATACTTTGAATAGATACAACCTCCACACGTCCAGCTTTGGGCAGACCCTCACACATGTAAGACATCTTGACCTCTATCCTGCTCCTAAGTTTACACTAAATCCCTTGATGGGTATTTTAATTTATATCTGTCTCTTACAGGGACAAAGACAGATAGAACAGACTGTTCAAAGGGTGGACATGGATAAAGACATACAAACTCTGGTGGAGGAGAACAGCATCACAGCTGAAGATCACAAAACAGAGTTTTTGATGGTGGATTATTTTGTAAGTCTGCACTTTTTTTGCTCTGAGAAGGCTTGTCTGCAGGCCACAGACTCATTCAGTGACTCACCCATTCAAAGACACACCCAGTCATCTCTGCAAGGGGGTTCTTTTGATGGGGGTGTTGAAGCCACAGAAATAAAGATGTATTTATCATTTTATGACAGGACCTGACATGAAGGCTGTTTTAAGTGTGCTCTTATGTTTATTTCTTGTTTTTAACATGTTGTGTTATAAATTTTAAATGGTGTAGCTGTCAGGTTGTAGTCAGGTCCCTCTTGAAAATAGGACAGTAATCTCAATAGGATTTACCTGATTTAATTAAAGGTTGTATACTGTATGTGCAGAGTGCAGTGCAGTAGAGACAACAGCATGCCTTGTAAAATGTCTGAGAGATATTCACAGCACAAAAGATTTTGTAGCCTTGGCACAAGACGCATCAATGTTAGATTTTAACCAAGACCATCATAGTTACTGATCTGTGATCTGGACACACCAGGAGGAGGACAGCAAATCACTGATGGCCAAAGACCGAAGAAAAGAGGCCATTAAACTCAAACTCCAGCGCCTGGAGGACAACATTACAAAAACAAAGAAGGATCGTGAAGGCGAGTTCAGCACATTATGTATTAAATAATGCATTAAAATTACAAAATATAATCTGATGGAGGCGGCAAAATGGTCTTTCAGTCCAACTCGGTGATTCATAATGAAGAGTCCCATGTGAGGTCATTTGTTTTGTTTCTAAGTCACCTTCGACATTTTGTTTCAGGAATTGAAAAACTGATGAGAACATATTCTGAAAATCCATCTTTCTCAAACCAAAAGAACCTCGAGGAAACTGAGCAGCAGATCGATGAGGTAAACAGCGTGTGTAGAGTGGATGAATATTGATGTGCACAGATGGGTATTTAGTTAAACTGATCATGAATCAGATTTGCCGAAGTGTTCATTAATGCCATCTTGTTACCTGTAGTGTACTCTAAAACTGGATCTTCTCGAGGCCACTCACTACAAACTCTCTGTATCACGGTGTGAACTAGAGGGGGGACCCAAGTCCTTTCACCGATTTCGTGACAACATTGTAAAATGGAAAGATAAGGTAAGACTTCATGTATCATATTCAGGACATGAGGTATGTTTTGGGGTAGTGGTAGCCTGTTAGTTAAAGAAAAGTTTCCAATGGTAAAGTCATTAGTTTGAATGTCCCAAATTAATGGGAAACAGGGGGAAAGAAGAATTAAGCTCTTCTTGTTAGTGAAGTAAAGCTCGTTCTTCTCACATGCCTCAACGGTGAGCAATGAATCCAAAAAACCACAACAATCATCCGTAACTGCTTATCCTGGTACAAGGTCGAGAGCAGCCTGTCCCAGCTGATCCCACTCTGGCCAGGTCGCCAGACTATCACAGGTCTGACACAGAGGCAGATAACCATTCGTGCCACATTGACATAGAGAGAACATGTAAACTCCACGCCCAAGGGCTTTGGCCAGTTGGTGGATTAAAACCCAAAACCCTTTAGCTGTGAGGTGACTGTAACATCGCACTGAACTATAGCAAACCATTCATTTACAAACCCTCATACAACTTGTGCATTATAATCCAAGCCTCAGTTATCCAGGTGCACACTCAGTCCTTCCCAAACATATGTATTTTAACTAAAACCTTACTATTTAAAACACAAGTCTCATGCACAGATAAGTACCTTGCCTGAGCAAAGGCGTGCGTTTGAACTCTGCTTGTGGTTTCCATTTAATTCCCACCTCCAAGTTCAATCATTGGCCAGAAAACAACAGGAGTGGGCAAGTGACTGCAGAACTGCTGCCCAATGAACAAGCTGGGAACCAGGTTTTTAAGGGAGAGCACGAGCAGAGTTTAAATGCACATGCTTGCCCAGGTGTGCTACTCATCTGTGCATGAGACTGTTAAGTGTTTTAAATAGTTAGGATTTAGTGAAAATGCATGACTGGATAAATGGGACTTGGATTATGATGCATGAGCTGTGTTACAGTTTGTAAACAGATGTTTTCATAGTTTTCCTGTTGTTAAAGACAGAAACGTAACAAATTTCCTTATATTTTAGTTAATCTCAAAGCGAGGGGCTTCATAACCACACTGCAGTGCCACATCAAAGTAAAAACAAATAAACTACATCAATATATATTATATATAGGCTATAGTGTGAACAGAGAGAGGACTGAGGCCCCATCAGAGCTGAAGTTGACCAGAAAGAGAACTGAGTCCGCTTTCAAATGAACTGACAATGTGAAAACAAAAAGCAGCTTTTCCGTTGGTCCACTTTTTGGTGCACTTTAAGAGGACTGAGTTTGGTTTGTTTAGGAAGGACTCTATGTTAAAACATCCCAAGTTTTCAGGTATATTATGTAACATAAACTATTCTTCTGTCTAAGGACTGTGAGCACAGCATTGTTCAACTGACTCGTCCAGTCAAACTCAGGAGGACTCCATATAGATCCAGACAGTCACTGAGAGCTTCAATCATTTACAAAGGGCCCTCTCAGTTTGGGACACAGCAGTCTGTGGAGGCTTCACAAAGTACCACCGACCAAGTCGCTTCCACACCTGTAACACATGAAACTGCAGCTGTAGAGTCCGTCAGCACCGTTAATGGAGCCCTGCCTCACACTGATGACGACAAAGAACAAGGTAACACATCTGCAGAGCAACACAAAGATTTATTTCTATTCAGCACATCTGGAATTAAAGCAATAAAAACATCAACATTAAACAGGTCAAATGACATCAGAGCTGGGCAGTATAGGAAAATGCAAGGCCCTGTACAGTTTCACACCTGAACAGGATGATGAACTGGCACTAACAGAAGGTAAGTAGCTACTCAAGTGCAGTTTATCTACAACAGATGAGGTTTATAACTAATCTCATATAAATGACTGGATTTTTGTTTCACAGGAGATCTTCTAGACATTTATGGAAAGGAAGATAATGGCTGGTGGTTTGGCAAACTTAATGGGAAGACGGGCCATTTCCCATCAACCTACGTTGAGGAGCTGCCTGTGTTAAGCAGCGTCAAATCATCTGATGCCTGAGTGACTTAACTCACCAAGAGAAGTACAAAACTCTCCCTGAATCAGATTCACTTCTGCCAAAAAAAATCAATGGCAAACTAGGAGCCTCATACCACCTACGACTACACATTCTGTTTGCACTGACGATATGCATAGCTTTAAAATGGTTAATAAAAACAACAGCATGCAGTTAAATAATACATGTTCCTCTAGATCTGATTTTTATCACTGCCGTCTGACATTTTTATATTTTTTCATTATTTATGCCACACTGTACAGATAAACAAATGAATTAGTATTTTAAATCATAATTATAATTAACATAAGTGAAAATGAAGCCCAGGAAAATGAAACTGTAAGCGTATCCCTACCCACTTTAGTCTGGGTAATGACATGAGGAAATAAAACTGTTTACCTCACATGTGAATGATGCCCAATTATTTTACTCATCTTTACTTGTGAAGAACACTGACAGTGAAGTGGTGAATCTTTCAGGATTTAGAGACATTTACCGCAGAACACCTGTTCTCTCAAGGCCAAACTCCAGGGTTTGGAATTATGCCAAACAAACAGTTTCTCAATACTGCAACACGACCATGCTCAGACACGACAGGACACTCGTGCATAAAATGAACACCAGTATTTATGTATTAAAGTCCAGATTTTTGTAGAGCTTTTAACTTATTTTACACATAAAATGCATTTTAAATCAATATTTTAGGGATGAATAAATAAGGAGTGCTGTACTGGGTCAAGATGCTGGTGATGTTGAAATAAAAATATCAGTGCTTTTTAAGGATAGAGCAAACAGTCAATTACGAATTAAAAAACAATGACTGTCCAGCTCACTTTTAATACAAGTCCCTGGTACTGGTCGGCAGAGTAAAAAGCATCCGAGGCACTCTGATTCTAAGTGAAAAATCCTTTATTAATACATGGATAATAATATCATTTAGCTTCATAGTTCCATACCTATTAGCCCTGACGATGCAGTGGATGTGTTGATTATGGACATGTCCTGTACAGACTGAAAGCTGTGCTTCTTTCTCACACTAGTCCACATTGCAGCAAGATATTTTCCCATTCTTCCAATCTCAGCGGCGTGCCTGAGAGATAAACTCCTTCCTGATATTTGCCAGGAATGCTGCTAAGTTATTGGTCTCCTGAAGCCGTCTCTCCAAGACTGGCAAACACTCCAGCACGGGGTCACTTGACACAACTGTAGAAATTGAAAACTTGATTATAGAAGATGTTTACAATGGTTATTGCGAGATAAGACTGGTGCTATTTCATATTTTTATTATTGTCTTCAAATCCCACGAAAAGACCGAAACCATCAGTGCATTAGCCTGTCTCTTGATACTTTTTGACTCTTCTACTCTGTCTGTGGCACTCACCCCCAGGTCCATACGTCCTAGTGAACCACTAGATGTTTAAGACATGGTTTTTAAAATATAGTTTTATTTTCAAGTAATTTCCTGTAACAGCTTTTTTTGTTTTAGGCAACTTCTACACAAACAGGAGTAAATATAGCATTTGTCAGGAGACTATTTTAAGTAGCAGGTTAATGCACATTGGGTGCTCTAGTGTGCGTTTACAGCAGCAGGGCGGTGTATATAGGGTCTACTCAAAAACTACAGTGGTCATGTTCATGAAAAAGAAGGAACTGCAGCCGCCATAGCAACAGTATGGCACAGGTCTGTAGCATAGAGGAATAAGCCAAACGCTTCGGCTACAAAGACAATACTTGTGAGTAGGATCAGGTCATTGTCAGTTGTGGTTTTCTTATGGCATTTGTGACAGAAATAAAAATATAGAATACTATCAGCCTTGTTTTTTGACATGAAGGCAGAGTCAGAATTTCATTAAACTGCACAACATTTTAATATTACAGTATGTTTTCTGATGTACAGCACTGTATGTGTGACTTACTCTGGTATGATCTGTCCTCTGTAATCCCCATTGTGACAACATAAGCGCTGTCTGGATCTGAAGGGCTGATATTCCGGAAAACAAACTGCAGCTTTTCGCCTTTACGAGGACAACAAACACATTGTGTAAATTCTAAAGCCATTGTCAATTTAACTGAAGAGAGAGTCAAAGCATTGTCTGCAACAAGCTGCAATTACTATATGTGAAGTATTCGCTATTGATGTATAAAACCAATTATGCTTACAGAAACAGGATTCAAGAAAGATACTTAATATGGAAATGCCAGTTGTGTTTGGCATACCTTTAACCACTTGTGTTTTGCCAGAGATTGTTCGTATCTCCATCCCCAAATGATCCTGAAAGACTACTCTGGCTTTCTGGAGATTCCTCAGTCTGAGTTTGTTTGCTTTATTTTGAGACTCGATTACTGAAAAGAAAAAAAAAGTGCAGGGGTCAGTTACTAAAATGACCTTATGCTACAGTCACAAATTTAATTCTGTGATCCACACTTTTCATTTCACTTCATTTTCAAGTTTGAACTTACACTCCTTTCTCTTGGCTTGTTCTTCTTTAAGTTTCTCTATCTTCTGGATGATGTCGTCTTTCTGCATCTCCTTCTGCTGAATCTCAGATATCATTTCAGAAATGGCATGCTGTTTGCCTTTCATAGATGCATTTTTCTGTTCCAAGTCTGGAGGACAAACATTGCATCACTCCAAGTACACTTTCACATAAACAATGACGCCTCTGAAGCTGCACTACATTTTGTCTCAAGCAAGTATGGGCCCATAGTCTGTATCAGACAATGAGGCACTATTCAGCCATGAAAACAGTTTTAGCACTGGAACAAAAATACAGACAGTACAGGGCCACTATCAATAACTTCAACATTCTTGTAAACATAAAAATACACACAACTGAGCATATGGCAAACATGAATTAAACAGACACAGTGCTTTGTGGCCTAATGCATTAACTCACCTCTTCTGAATGTCTGTATTGTGTCAAACAGAATCTCATCGTCCTTACATTTCTTTAAACATGTATCTGCACAAAAAGGAAAAAAAAACAGATGTACTTTTATTGTTGCATGAACGTTCATGTTGTAACGTCATTGTTCAGTGTGAAGCATAAGTGCAAACACCACTGACTATATATTTTATTTGAATGTGGACCTAAGGAACAGATCTTATTGCAAAGGCAACAACTAATGGGGATCATAATAAACAATATCTCAAACATACCAAGTGCCGACTTCACAAACTGTCTGTGGGACTGGCACAACTCTGTAGTGACGTCAATTATCTCCCCATATGTTTTAAGCTGTTTGTTGTGGATCTCCTCCATTTCACTGGTGAACCGGATACTCATGTTTGGATCAGTAATGGAAGCCATGATGTTCACAATCTGCAATAAAAGCAACAGACAGCGCAATGCTCATCATGTGCACAAACATTCTCACTTTGCAATGCACTTTTAAAAAATATGATTTATATTAGTTGCATGTTGACTATTGATTGTAGCCATTAGTGTATTCTGGCTACAAACTTAATTTCCTGCAGGGTAAGCTGAGGTTAAAGATGAAAACAGAGATCAACCAAAGTGCTATGCCCTGAAACTGATAATATGCCGCCCACTTACTGTAAATACTACTATAATGTTAAGACAAGGGCACCAGGCACCTATGGTAATTTATACAGTAAAGAAGGTAGCCTATGGCATAAATCAATACATCCACCCACTGCCATACAATAACGTTATACCTGCAAGGTAGGCTAAAAATGCTGACAGCTTTGGATATAACTGAAGTAAAATGGACCAAATAATGTAAACAGGAGTTGGGATTGTTTTGGCAAACTCTCACAAAACATAAGCAGCTTCAACTTCCATAAGATAAGTAGTAGTGTGAGGAAAGACTTTCATTAGCCTTAAAGCACTGAGGTAATTGTCCAAAAGATTCCTTATAAAAACATAGAAAAGGGGTTTTGTTTTCCTCCATTTGGATGTGTGGATGAAAATTTTTGCCGGAAGTGTCACAATGTTCAATATTAGGTCACTCCCACTGTCCTTCATATTAATAGCAAACAATATTTTCTCATTAGAGGAGCCACTAGTTGGATTTTGGTTAGAAACCAGTCCTGCAGATCTTCCCATAACGCAGCACAGTATATACAATGGAAAAACAGATGATCAGTAGTAATTTCAGTATCACAAAAGTTGCAGTTATTGTGATCAATATTAAATCTCAGTCTTTGCAGTTCATTGGATGGATAAATATATAAGTAAACTTATTTGGTATTTGGGCTCATAGGATGAGTAATATAATTAGATCTTTATTTCCTAATGTCTGCTTCTAAAAATAGTAGAGTGATGGAGTTTCTGTGTAATCTTATTTTGTACAAAATATCATTTAGGTGATGACATACCGATATTTAAAAAAAAAAGTCTCAGCAAAAAAATCATGACCATTAAACTGAAGCACAGGCAGGTTTATCACACATGACTGTTTATATATGTTCTTGTCTAATATTCTGACTGAAACTGGGGTTGTTTTTTTAATAACTAAAACAGAGCATGTGTGCAAGCCATATCATATTTTGGACAGAAGTTTCCATATGATAGCCATGACCCTGATCATTTATTAGATGGGTTACTGATCAGATATTTTTCTCCATCCAGTGTTGTGAGAGAGATTTGCCATTACTACTACTTATTACTATTTTATTTCTGTTTCATTTTTACTTAACTACTTTTTCTATTCTGTTACTCATTTTATGATATTATTTTTAAATAATTTTCGTTATCTCTCTTACCTGATGTGCCTTGTTTTGTTTACATAAAGCATCCATAAGCTGAGGTTAGTTGACTTCCTGACAATATAAAAATGATATATTGTAGTTTCATTGAAAAGCGTTGCCAGTGTGGCCACAGAAAACATCTGTATGACAATGACTGATGCACGTCTGCGTTGATAATCGTCAGTTAACGTTAAAGCTAATAATAGAACATTACGAGCAACTCACGTCCGTCCGAGTTGACGGGTGACGTTAACGTTAAGGGACCCCGTTACCGAGCTCACAAACGGGGTTAGCATTACTTTCTGCCTATAAAACATTACTGAGTAACTTAACAGTCAATACCCAACCTGACTGAGTGATGAACATTATGGTATCAGCCCAAGTGGCAACATTAGCTGCTAACGTTAGCAGTTAGTTAGCCTTAGCTCAGTCCAGAACTCGCGTTACTTACACAGGAAATAAAACCAGCTGATTTGTTTACAAAATGACACTGAACTAGACTAGTTTATTTAAATATGGACACATTAAAATTACTCACATGTCGTACGGACGTCGATCTTTCTGATTTAACAGCTACTCCTTGTTACTGAAACAGTCGTTATTTTCAAAAATCCGCGGTCTGTACACAGGAGGCGGGGACCGAACACCGGAAATGACGTTGCTTATTATTTTACTTCCGCTTACAAATCAGCTAAATAACACTTTTTACATGTCAGTGCTTTGCGTTCATGTACTCGAACAGAAAACGTCGCCACTTTATGATTATATTATTTCGTGCTAAACTTTTAATGTAGTGAGGAGCACTCAGAAGTTCCCACAATGCATTTTTTAAAGCTTTTATTGTGATTTTATACCACCTTGTGGTGAAACTGAAGAAGTTCAAGTGGGCCTAGACTCCCAAACATCAAGTTCAAAATAGGCTGCTGTACATCACAACATTATTGCCAATTTTCTATGTGCAAGTGCTCTTACAACGGTGACTGTGGATTTAAAATGGAAAGAAAACAAAGTGATGATAGATCCCCTGGATATATGCCTAACTGTGGATGCCAGATGGACTGTGTTTTTCAGATCCAGTATTATGGGAAGCCCATTTTGTTCACCGAGAAAGAGAATATTAATGAGGCTGAAGGGATCCAGGGGGTTACGTAGGGCACTGTCTCTTTTAGTGTGTACAATGGCTAATATGTAACAGCCTTAAAAGCAATGGTCTGTGAAACACAGTCAGGGTGTAAACAGTTTTTTGTAACATCTCTCAAAATGCTGAGCTCTCATGACGTAGGAACACATTATTTTACTCCTTGTGGGGTCAAACTGAAGAGCTTGCTGTTGTTGCCATGGCTCTGATGAATGATTTATGATGCCACGTTGAGATATAAAGCTATCTCCAGTGTGGAAGGGGTTCATGGTGCTTTGACTGGTGCTAAAAAAGCAGCTGTTGCATTTGGGCTCACAAAGAGGGAATCTCAGATGGATTCTGTCTACAGCAGTGGGGTGCTGGTTATACAGCACCTCCAGAACAACTACAGGGAATACCACGATTTTCTCAACTTCATGTCAACTGTGGGAGACCCTCGTAATATTTTCTCAGTTTATTTCCCCCTCTGGTTCCATCTCAGTCATGATGTGGGCACCAAGATGATATGGGTGGCTGTTGTTGGGGACTGGTTAAATCTTATTTTCAAATGGTAAGCCAACTCTACTTAATACTTTATTTTTCAGGGGATTTTGTGTATTTTTAAATTCTAATAAAATACTTGTTTTTCAGGATTATGTTTGGGCAGCGACCGTACTGGTGGGTGCGAGAAACTCACATCTACCACAACGATTCTTTCCCACATTTGGAGCAGTTTCACATCACGTGTGAAACAGGACCAGGTCAGAATGCATGCAGTAAATTTTAATGAATCCATTAATAGTACTACAATATAGCACTGCCAAGCACTTTGATGTTTTACACAGGAAGTCCATCTGGTCACGCCATGGGCTCAGCATGTGTTTGGTATGTGATGATCACCTCTGCTCTCAACTTTATCAGGCCCTCCTCCACTGTCGCTTCAGTGCAGAGTTTCCAGAGGTGGGTGATTATTTTGTGTCACACCATTACATCAGTGATTTCTTCATTATGGGTCGTGTGTAAATATTTCCATCCTCTCAGGTTTCGTCTTCTGAGGTCATGCCTGTGGATGGCTTTTTGGGTCATTCAGACAAGCGTTTGCATCTCCAGGGTTTTTGTTGCAACACATTTCCCACATCAGGTTATCCTCGGTGTCTTAGCTGGTGAGTTTCTATTTCCTGTCACAAATTCCCTGAGCTAATAGTGTGTTGTATGCCATAGTGTTAAAATAAGTCATTCTGTTTTTTCTACGATGTGTAGGTATGCTGGTTGCCGAGGCGTTTGATCACATCCCCTCAGTCTACAATGCAAGCTTGAAAGTGTACCTCCACATCAATTTTTCTCTTTTCTCTTCAGCCATTTTCTTTTATCTGCTCCTCAAATTGACGGACATTGATCCCTTGTGGTCAGTTACTAAAGCCAAGAAGTGGTGTGCTAACCAAGATTGGATCCATATTGACACCACACCGTTTGCTGGTCTGGTGAGAAACCTGGGAGCCCTGTTTGGTCTGGGCCTGGCGGTGAACTCTCAGATGTTTTTTCAGAGCTGTAAGGGGAAGAACGGCTACAAAATCAGATTCAAACTCATGTGTGTGACAGCAACTCTCACAACCCTGCAGCTGTATGACTTAATCAAAATACCCACTCACACTGAGGTTCTGTTTTACATTTTATCATTCTGTAAGAGCGCTTCAGTTCCTCTTGGTGTGGTTGCTGTTATTCCCTACTGTGTTCATTTGTTGATTGGAGATGAGGACAGGAAGTTGGCTTAGATTATGGAGGAACTGTGAAGTTTTGTGACATTGTTCTCATCACTTTTGAAAGACTGTTTTCACAGTTCTTGCACACTCACATAAGCACTGAAAATGCAAAATATGTTGAGTTTGAAGAGTTTAGAATTTACTCTATGTGATGAACATAGCAAAGTATGACCTGTGTGGCCTGAGTATTTGTCATTTCTTTCATAGTTTGTTTGACATGTACATATACACTATAGCCTAATACACTGCATGAGTGTATATGTGAAGCATTAATGATGTGATTTGAGCGATTGTTGTGAATAAAACAGTTACGATTTTTAGCAATTTTGAATTCATAGTTTTATTATTAATTTAAAAAGGTTATATTGCATTGCTTTCACTCACCTTTTTCCCAACACACCAGGAGCGATGAGTTAAAGTAATATTTTTTACTCTAGGAAACAAGGCCAACTCACCTTTAAATAGCTTTCAAAGACAAAATAATTTTCTTTCTTGAAAATTAATGCTTACCTTTTCCATCCGTCGAGCTTAGCAGTGAAAAAGCATTAAGTTTTGATAGGTTTTTAAATTAGATTATGCACTGGGGCTCAGCTGAAAAAGTAATTAAATTACGTCAGTGATTAGTGAGGGTTTCTCAGTATTTAGATTATGCTGCAATATAAAACCAGTAACCCAAAATGTATACATACACTGACATACAAAAGGTCGTTTTTCTTCTTTTCTTCAATAATGGCTATTTAAACAGAGGTAAAACAGAACAATTCAGACACCAAATATATCATTTACATTTGAAACAGTATTGTCCTTGCCTGATATCAGACAGAACTGACAACTCAATACACTCCATTTTTATGATTTACAAGGTCCCCAGATAGGTTTTGCCACTAAAAGAAGAAAAATTAAACGAGTCAAAGTACTTTTATCATTTTCCTCCAAATAAACTTGAATTTTTATTTGGTTTTTCAGTCCAGAAAAGCCTAACTGACCCTCGATCATTACTGAACTCCAACAGTATAACTGGGCTCTACAGTAAATATTTTGGAAAGCCATTTTTTATTTGAGCCTTCTGCAGTCTATTCAGTGGTTAGATTGAACAGGTTTTAACTGTGATTTGTCTGACCCTATGCTCAGCTAATATTCCCTCAGTCAACAATGCTTACACTAGACTGACCTTCTATTTATATTTTGAAGTTTGAAGACGAGCTTTGCTAAAGCAACATGTTGCCTGTTAATAGGCATTTTTGTGCATTTGACATTGAAACAGCAACCTGATTTGACCCTAAGCTTCCACTGTCTTTTACTAATGACTGGTGATTTCTTATATTCTGATTTAACTGTTGCCAAGAGGTGTCTTTGTCTCTTTTTGCCCCTTAATTTGTACAGTGTTTTGTTCTCGATGCACAAACCATGCCTTTTTTCCTCAAACCCTTCATACAAAAGAACATCTAATTGCTAAGAGGACTTCTACAACCTAAAAGCATGAAAGACCATTAAAAAATGTAGATTAGTCCTCTCAGCCATCTGA
This sequence comes from Cephalopholis sonnerati, assembly GCA_019142605.1. NCBI lineage: Eukaryota > Metazoa > Chordata > Actinopteri > Perciformes > Serranidae > Cephalopholis > Cephalopholis sonnerati. Next base: position 21,940,413 of record JAGQAX010000012.1, read on the forward strand.
CAGTACCCAGCCAAGCCTTTGTGGTAAAGTAACTCCAAACTTTTGAACAACAGTAAATGCACAATTTGAACAGGGCAGGCCTTTCGCACCATGACAGCAACTCAACAACTCATCTGACATATGCTTTTCTATGATTCCCTGCATTGTTCAGCACCTACTAAATCATTAATGTTTTTTCTCCTGCAGCATCCATGTATGTGTGGATGCATGCAGCCTATATCCTGCTGCATTACATAACCTCTCATGGGTCACTTAGTTCCTTCAGGCAGCTTCAGATATTAATCAGCCAGAATGTAATGAGGTAGAACAGAATCTCTGATGTAACTAGATTAGGCCAGATTAGTGAAACTCCCCAGCAGAACCCATTTCCACATCTTTTCCCACCGTCCGTGGTTGCTTGGCATCCAGTGGCACCTGGGGCCCGGCACTAAATGATGTAACTGTCCTAAGTGCGTAGACTACTTGTTAAACCAAGCTTGAAAAACATCTGTGTGTCTGGGTACTCTATTATGACTTGGTGCTGAGGGCAAAACAACACAGGACCACTCAGTTGCCTTCCCTTCATCCATTACAACTTCAGTTAAATTTAAATATTTAGAAAATTAAATTCAGGAAGAAATCAGGAAGGAAAAACATTTAAATTAACTGATAAGAATTGTGTACCTTGAAATAACAGGAAAAAAGGAAAACCCCTTTAATTTAACATCTGTTCATTCTCTCTGCTATAATGAACACTTTTTTTTCCCATTTAGAGATACTCGGGATTTTGTTATACTGTGGCACCCCCATCACTGTTGATGTTTGAAACTTAAATGTGAACTGTGACAAAGCTCAAAACATTAACCCTGAGCAGGAAAGAAGCTTTCAGATTTCAGGGCACTATTACATGCTGTTACAAAAACAAGGTCTTTTGGTAAAGAGAAAACATGAGGAAAAAAAAATATAACCGCATTAGTCGCCGCTGCTAAAAGAACACCAGTGGCATTTTCCAAGACAAATGTAAGCGCAACACAAGATGTAAAGCACATAACAAGGTTTAGTGTGATCATTTTTCATTAAAACTTTCATGAATTACATAAAGTATATTTCAAACCAATAATCTCAGTCCAGCAGTACAAACACACAGGCTGCAGAAAAATCTTAACCCCTTAATTTATAAAAGGAACTTCTGATAAACAAATATATGTACAATAAATAGTTTAATCTCCAGAATTAATAATAAACTACATCATTATTAAAACCAATTCTTCCAACTGCAATATAGAAACATTCCTTTAAGCTAAATGAAGAAAATTTCTTCCCATGGTTTATATACAATCTCTAAGAGCACTGCATGAATTTAAATGTACAAATAATTTTCATCATATTCATCACTGTGGCTGCAGGCGTTTAGCTGATAGGAGCCCCTGTTGTGACCAGTTTATAATAGGCGCCCTTTTTGACCATAAGTTTATCATGTGTGCCTTGCTCTATGACAGCGCCATTAGACATCACTGCTATGATGTCAGCAGTCTGGATAGTAGACAGCCTGTGAGCAATGACAATGCAGGTTCGGCCTTTTCTTGCATCATCCAGAGCAGTCTGGACAGTCTGCAGGAAAACAGAGCCTTGTCAGGAACCCTCATATAGAGATTTATATCAGAAAATATGTAGTTATACAAATAAATACTTTGCTTTATGTTCATGCTGTTTGTTTGTGATTAGAAATGTATTACCTGTTCACTCTCTGTGTCCAGGGCAGACGTAGCTTCATCTAGTAGCAGGATCTTAGGGTTTCTGACGATGGCCCGGGCAATGGCGATGCGTTGTTTTTGTCCTCTTGACAGCTGGGAACCCTGGGCACCAACCTGAGTCTCATATTTCTTAAAATTTACAAATATATACAGAGATATGGAGAAAGCAAAAGGTCACAAGGTCAACAATGCTGTAAACCTGTACATCACCATCAAACGCTTTCTATTATACAATATTAACTTCTTGAGTTTCCAGTCATTCTTGAACTTGGAAACACAAGCTGGAAAAAAAGGGTCCATCACTGAAGTGGTCATTGTCAAGACATACTGAAAGATGGGGCACCCATTACCTCATCTGATAGAGCAGGTGCCCCTTTTAAAAAGGCTGTGTCATTGCTGCAGCAGGTGCAGGTTTAATTACAGCCCACGGCCCTTTGCTGTATGACACCCTCCCTCTATCTCTCCCCCCTTCACGCTATAGCTGTCCTATCAAACAAAGACAAAAAGCTCCAAAAAATATCTTTAAAAAACATAGGACATACTGAAAGTCGAGCATTTTATCTAGATACACAAAAATCAACTATGTCATATATAAAATTTAAGGAAAACTATTAGGTGTTCCCCTACTTTTATTCTACACAATTACCTAAATAAGAATGCTCTCTGCTCTCTGTGGGATAATATGGTATTAATATCACAGTAAAATGAGCTTCCAACAAAGCTACAATACTTAAACTGTGTTGGATTTAAATTATGTAATAGTGAAAGAGTGACTTACTCTAGCAGATTAATAACCAGGATTTGCAATGGCAATGTGTGTAAAGTTGTATCTCTAAGTGTTTCCACTCACATCTGGGAGCGTCATCACAAAGTCATGAAGGTAGGCTTTCTTAGCAGCCTCAATAATCTCTTCCATGCTGACACTGCACGTGTTATCTCCATACTGGATATTCTCCGCTATGCTGCAGTCAAACAATACCGGCTCCTGAGACACAATGCCGATCTGAGATCTTAGGAAGGGCACACTGACTGTGTGAGAGGGGCGGCCATCAATCAGCTGAAAATAAAAGATGACATAATTAAGATGTTGGAATCGATTAAACTCATTTTGTGATTAGAAAAATGACTAAATCAGTCTGCTTACGACTTGGCCTTCATCAGGGTCATAGAACCTTTCCAGGAGTTGAACACTGGTGCTTTTCCCACAGCCGCTGCTCCCAACAAATGCCAGAGTCTGACCAGGCTTCACAGACACAAGCATGTTGTTCAACACCTGGATGTCTGGCCGAGTTGGATAGGTGAAGTTGCAATTGAGGAACTCTATTTCACCTCTGAAGTTGTCCTGAAGATAGATAACTAGGCTTAATCATCATCAAAGGTAACATCATGACAAAATGACATCCCATTATGTCCAATTCTGTCTTATGTACTGAATTAACAAACCCATTTATCTCCATCCGTGTGGCTTATGCTGATTGTAGGAACTCTGTCCAGTAATTTGAAAAACTGAGCAGCAGCAATTTTGGCTTTGGCGTAATCTGGAGTGAAGGAAGAAGCTCTGCCCAGTGCTGTCCCACTGATGACTACAGCGCTAATCACTCTGGAGAAACATCATATGAGCACTGGATTGATGTTTGGTGAGCACATTAAAAAACACAAAAAAGATTTCAATATAGGATCTGAGAAAGACTTTCCATTAAAAGACATAATTTCACCAACCTGAAAACCAACATGTATTGCAACCCCTCAGAGCTAACCAGATAGCCTCCATATCTAAAAGAAGCAGCATACGCCATGAAGATCACACACTGGGAGAAACCGAAACAAAGCCCGTAGATCATGGCTTTCTTAATGGCAGATTTAAATGGCAGCTCGAGTTTCTGCTCATATGATTCCACAAATGATTTCTCTTTGGCCAAGCCTGCAATCGTCCTGATGTTGGCAAGAGCCTCACTGGATACCTGTGAGAGAAAGTTAAGTTCTTACACTGCAGCCTTTGGTTTCTCAGAGAAATGTAAACATATCAATGGGCATAAGTGGCAAATGTTCTGTGGAGCTTACCCGACCTGCTGTTTCCATGGCTTTTTTATCCTCATTTGCAAAACCTGTCAGCATTTTGGCTTGGAACAGACCTGACAGCCCAAGGAGTGGCAGGAAGCACATAATGACTAAAGTTAACTTCCAACTGAAGTAAAAAGCAATGATGAAAGATGCTCCGATGCTGGTCAAGGAGTTCACGATCATGCCGATCTGAGATCCTGTTGCCTGCGGAAACCATACCAGCCACATGGAAAACACTGCTGTAAGTATAGAACCAAACCTAGGCTTTTTGTAAAGCATGTATACAGGCCTGTAGATCCATTACTTACCCCCTGCACCATGGATGCATCAGTGGCTAGTCTGGTGGTCAGAGCTCCAGGGCTGTTTTGGGGGTCATCAAACCAGCCAATCTCCTGTCTCAACATGGCTTGGAAGCCCACTTTTCTTAGACGGCGGGTCAGCAGCTCTCCAGACTTAGCAAAAGCATATCCCTGAAATATTAAATCAGACTTAGCCTCCATGCAAAATCCTTGATTATTATTATTTTGCTTGGCTTTTTTTCTATATCAAATTAAGAGAGATGTAAACTGAAGGTGTATTAAATGGGACTTATAATGCATTTCCTCATTTTCTGTCATGTATATAATGTTACAGTGTTGGACATTCCTAATAAATGTGGCCAGAGTTTCAAATAATATGGTAAACGTTGGCTATGTAAATGTAATCCCTGTGAGCAAAACCTTGGACCTTGTACTGTTCTGAATACTCTGTCTCTGGTGTTTTTACTTTATATATTTATTTACTTATTTATTGCTTTGGCTACAAGATGACATCAGATCATGAGAGATTTTTTATATAGTCTTCTGCTCCAGGCATGCTACTGCAAGTTTCTACATTACATAGCCTACACTGCTACATGAAGCTACGTGCTAACGTCGGGAATCCTTGTTTTGGTTGCCGATGTTGTCAATTTCTCTCTGATTTCGAATCATATTCCTTGCTGGAAGTGCTATATCATAGGCAACTGGACTTACTTGAGTTGCTGAAACATTTTGGTTGTGTTTAGGTGCATTTTGTGGTGTTTTCTAACAAGACAAAGTGCGGCCATACACAGTCATTTCCCGGCTACAAGTACACAGCTGCATGTAGCTACATGCTAACGTCTGGGAAACATAAAGGGTTAACATTGGTTGCCAGTACTGTTAATTTCTCCCAGATTGCAATGCATTTTTTTGTTGGGATGCAGAGTCTACCATGTGAGCCAGAGGTCACTCCATGCTTGAAGCTTTTATCTGTGATTTTTGACAGTAAAAAGCGCCTCTATACTCTGTTACAGTCATTATCCAGCTGCAATGACGCTGAGATACAGAAGACCCAGAGACGCTGACCTATCAGAGCAGACTGGGCTGTTTCGAGAGAGGGGGGCTTAAAGAGACAGGTGCCAAAACAGAGAATTACAGACAGAGGGCGAATACAGGTGTTCCATCACCGTCAGTATGAGGAAAATAAAGTGTTTTTGAAAATTAGAGCATGTAAACATGTTCTAGTAGAACCAAAAATATAAGTATGAATCTGAAAATGAGCGCAATAGGTCCCCTTTAAATTTGTTACCCACTCTGATGCCAACCTGTAAAAACTGGGAAAAGAAACTAGCCACTGCCACAATGCAAAACAGAATACATGTCCCGTTAATCTGCTTCCTCTGTTCGTCCAAGTCACGAATGGCAAATGTCTGCAAAGAGAAAGACAATATAAGTCGTTTACACTTCAGGAAAATACATCAGCCTTTTAAGCAGCAATGGGAGTATGTGAAATGCATAACTCTCACCCCAAGAACTTGGCTGAACAGAATAGCATAGATGGGGTTGACAGAGCCGTTGACAGCAGCTCCCAGCGAGCCCAGCAGCATGTAGGGCCATTCTGGTTTGTTATACTTTAGGATACGTGCTACTGGGGCAGGCTCTACATGTTCGTCTGCATCATCCTCACATTTCTGTTAAAGGATACACATTGGAGCTATCAGGTTCCACAGTGATGTTTGCAATTAAGTAAATGTATTACGCAGCATAAAAGGCGACCCCCTGTACCTCCTCTGTTGTGAACTCCCTGTCTGAAAGCATCCCAAGGCTATCTGGTAATGTGTAATCTGACAATTTGCTAGGAGATCTCAGTCGAACAGAGCCCCTACAGGAGTAATATTGAGAACATCAGATTATTTTCTCTTAATTTTTTTAATATTGTTTTTTTTTTTTCTAATATAGTTTTGAGCTGGATTTGCTTTACCCTTTACTGGATGTGCGGCTCCGCACTTTTAGATCCATGTCTTCTTCAACAGCTTCATTGATTGCATCTGGCAGAAAAAAAAACACCCAAATCAATATAGCTTTTATTCAAGTATTTAGCTTCTCTTGCTCTGTTAACAGACACAGGAAGGACCTTTAAAAACTCTGTAGGACCTCTCTGTCAACTAACTCCTGCTGAGTGTTTCTGAGAGGTGCTGTTTCAACCAATAAGAGTGGAGCCACTGATCTCTTGTAATACTGGGACGAATTTGAAGGTACAAGGCAACAAGGTTAAAGGGTCCTGCATGTGTACACAGAACACGGAGTATGATAACAGTTTTATTTTTTTTTTTTTTACATATTTTGCTATCTTCTCAGCATCCTCTCAAATACGACTAACAGAGTAAAGTCATGCTAACAAGCCTGTCAGGCTCACACAACAACAGTCACCACCTCTGGCTGTGTGTGACAGATATGGATACAGTAACAAAGCTGGTAGTTAATTGTCCATCCTGATTGGCTGAACCAGCACTGTCTATGCAAATTTCACCTCTCCACAGGGGTGAGCAGTCAAGCCATCATGGCCAATTGTGATGTTTTTTCCTAAACCCAACCATGTGCTTTTGTTGACATCCTGGCGTAAACAACAGATGCAGAAGGATACCTTGGGCGTAATATAAAGACTTCAAAGATGGCTGACAAAGCGACGATATGTGGTGACTTTGTATGAGAACAGGTTGGTAATTCCTACCTTTATTTGTGTTGGATGTGCCTTGGTTCTGCAGGGTGACCAGAGTGAAGTAGACACCTTTCCTTTCTAGTAGCTCACTGTGTGTTCCTCTCTCCACTGCTTGTCCATGCTCAAAACCAACGATGACATCTGCATTTCTAATTGTGGACAGACGGTGGGCTATAGAAATCGTTGTCCTGCCTGTGCGCACCTGCACAGATGCTAGTATTAGGGTGTCTTTCAACAAAAAGTGCACTCGGTTATTTAGTCTGTGGGCAAAGAGTGGCTCACCTTATCCAGTGCCTCCTGGACAACAGCCTCACTCTCGTTGTCTAGGGCAGATGTGGCCATATCCAGCAGCAGGATCCTGGGGTTTCGGATCAGAGCTCGAGCAATAGCAATCCTCTGCTTCTGTCCTCCGCTCATCTGTCCTCCCCCTTCTCCCACCAGAGTATCAAATTTCTGGTGTATGAGTAGCACTATGTTAATTATGGGCTGCACAAATTCACATGTAACTATAGTACGTTCTGTAATTCGTCTGTAATATCTTAAAATGTGTAAATGTACCTGTGGCAAATCCATGATAAAATTGTAAGCATTAGCCTCTTTTGTTGCCTGGATGATGTCCTCCATGGTTACTCCAGGTCGACCAAACCGGATGTTTTCTGCAATAGTTGTTGCAAACAGCACCGGCTCTTGCTCTACAATACCAATGAGAGATCTGAGCCACTGGATGTTTAAAGTGCGAATGTCATGGCCGTCCAAAGTCACCTGAGAACAACAATTATATATGTGGTATTACAGTGAAGCCTTCAAACTCTCCTCTGATGACCTGTGTGTCGGTGCAGGTTCTTGCAAGAGCTGCAATGTTACCATTCCTTCTTTGGGTCATAAAACCTTTGGATGAGCTGGATTGTGGTGCTCTTTCCAGATCCGCTTGGTCCCACAAAAGCAGTGGTTTCTCCTGCTTTGATCTGCATGCTCAGATCATTTAAAATCTGAAAAAGTGGTTGGCTTTATATGAGTTCAATTTTTAGAAGTGAGAAATGGACAGTAAGAAATGCTTGTTGAAGAAATTTACCTTGACTTCAGGCCGGGATGGGTAGTAGAAAGTGACATTATGGAACTCAATGTCACCTTTTACTCTGTCTAACTTGTGACCTTCTTCTGAGAAACAATCAATTTCTGGTTTCTGTGAACATAACAGCACAGAGCTTTATTTCACAGTGAATATTCTGTCTCTTAAAATGACACTGTTTCAAATCTGAGTTGTACCAGCAATAAAGTCTGAAATTGCATCCTGATCTTACCCGGTCAATTGTGTCAAAGATTGTTTTTGCTGCAGCGCGACCAGAAGCAAAGGCCTCCAAGCAGGGAGAGGCCTGTCCCAGGTTCATAGCTGCCATGAGTACTCCAAAGAACACCTGAAAAAATAAAACACCTAAACACCAACAAATCTCCTAAACAAATCCTGAGAAAAGTAGTGAAAATGTAACATAAGCAAGCCATGTGATAGCTCATGTATTTGCTAACTTTGGTAAGCAGTTCAGTGATGGAGAGCTCATGTGAGAGTGGCCGACTTCCTGTGTCTTGAACCTGTGCAGTTCTCAATGATACATTGGCTCCTTAAATAGGCGCTCACTGATCAAAACTTTGAACACCACTGATATCGATTATGAGAAGTTAAATGCATTTATTTTTACATACCTGAATAAGAGTACCAGGAGTCAGCTCCTTTGTGTCGATGACCAATTTAGATCCATACCAAAAGGCCAAGGCAAAACATAAGAAAATGGTGCACCATAGGTATCCTTGAAAAATGCCCACGATTGTGCCTTTTTTCACACCCCAGTTCTGAGCTTCCATAAGATTTCTGTCGTATCTGTACAAAGTTCACATTGCAGTTTCATATCAAATCACAGAGTAATATCTCATCATCATTTGCAAAGCAGAACAACCTCTTAGGATGTTACAAAATGACAAAATACCTTTCAGCTTCTTTTTCCTCCCCACCAAACGCTGCTACTGTCCTGATGGATGTCAGGACCTCGTCAGCCACCGCCCCTGCCTTTGCGTAGGACTTAAGCTCTCGTCCTGTCAGCCTGGCCACAGCCTTCAGCAAACAATGAAGAAAATTACACAGAAATATCATTCTGTGATACATGATACCTCATGCAGTAGAAATATACTTCCATCCAGTGGCAAGAAGTCATTCTGTTTGATTCACAACTTTACCATGGCCATAAGTCCAGCTGCGACACCAATCAGCGGGCTCACTGCTATGACCACCAGAGTCAGCTTCCATCCGCCGATGAATCCAACCATGAAGCCAAACACAAACGTAGAGATCCTCTCAATGAAGATAGACACCTGGTCAGCGATGGCATTGTTGATCTTGTTGATGTCACTGTAGAGGAACAGAAATACTAAAACCTTCTCCAGCTTTGCACTGATAACAGCCTGATCTGCAGATGAGGAGAACTCACTCTGACATCCTTGTGTTCAGTTCACCAACAGAGTTGCAGTCAAACCATCCAATCTCCATTTGCATTACTTTCTGAAATAGGTCTTTCTCATTCGATCAATTTGTCTTGCAGCCGCTGACACCCAGAAGTCAATCTGCAGTGAACAAAGATGTACAACTCTCTTTGAGTACATATAATGTGCTACACCATCATAAACCATAGAAGTCAAAACGGCTTTAAAATTAAAGGCACAATTGACCCCAGAATGAAAAATACATATTTTTCCTCTTGCCTGTGGTGCTACTTATCAATCTAGATTGTTTTGGTGTGAGTTGCAGGGTGTTGGAGATATCAGCCATAGAGATAAGTGCCTTCTCTATGGGCCCCTCTCACAGCACAGAAGAAAGCGTGCATCTATAGATAAGAGGCTCATGCTCATGACAGCATGAGATGTAAACTTTAATGGCGTCCTCCTTGCCTGAACTGTAACGTTAGCTAGCTCAGTGGTGCTACATGAGTTAGCGTAAATGCATGCTTCCTCTGTGTGGTGATACAGTTGGCAGGTGCAGTTTACTGGGAAGAAAATAGTTCCTATCCAAAATCACTCCCAACAAGGTCTGTGGATTATCTTGAGTAAGCGAGTCATTATTTCTGGAAAGAGACATTGCTTTTAAGTTTTTCAAATGTATTTTTTGTTTGTTTTTTGGCCCTTCAAGCCCCATAAGCTGAGTGCCATCTAGTTCCATTATGTTTGACAAAAAGCAGACATCTCTACTGACAGATATCTCCAACACTCTGCAGATTACACCAAAAATCTAGACTGATAACTACAGGTAAGAGGAAATTTTGATTTTGGGGTGAACTGTGCCTTTGAATTTTGAAGATGAATTTGGCAAGCATAAATACTTACTTGAAAATAACTAACAATCAGAACTCCTATTCCAATACCAATATAGTAATATGCAAACATGGTCATCTGTGCTTCAATATCCACCCTGCAGAGAGAATAAAATAAGTAAGAGCAGCTTTCTGAACTGTAACTACACATCAACAAATCAACAGTTAACTAAGGACTCACCCACAGTGCACAGTGCTGTTTTCAGCTGTTACATATATGGAGCCATTTTTCCAATAAATGGTGTTGTTGTTGCATGTCTTGTTTATGTCTTTCAGTTCTTGGACCTCCAGCTCATACGCCACAAACGTGTTTGTCATCCTGCCGTACACCAGGAGCATGAGAGGTGAAGCTGCACCGTGTATGAGGGCACACAAACCCCCCACCACCATCATCACGATGTCTTTGCAAGTGGCAAATCGAAACTGCAAAAAGGAATTTATGGATTTTTAAGAATTCTTCATCAATATTTGTGAGAATCTGCTCCCCATGTTCTACTTACTTATTGATAGGAAAAGTACAGTGGTGTGGAGAGGTAAGAACATGACACACATCCTTTGGCCTACATAACTAACAGTACTAGTAAGACAATGTAAAAAAGTCTACTGCAAGTAAAAGTCCTACAATAAAGATCCTATTTTGGTAACAGTACATGAGTATTATGAGCAGAATTGACTTGAAATGGCAAAAGTACTCATTTGGTAGAAAATTCCCCCTGAATTTTATCAGCTTATTGCATGTTCATAAGTAAAATCTTAATCTGAAAACTAACTAGTAACTCAAGTGTCAAGTGTGATCTCGAAAGCTATTGCAATCAATATACTGTCTCTTCTTTCTTTTCTTTTTTTCTTGATAAATAAACTAATAAAATAAAAAGAAATCTCTAAGCACTTCCACTGTAGCAATGAACACGTTTTTAGTTATCTGTGTTAAAGGATACACTCCTCATTATGGATGATATCTTGCTTTGCTCCTACATGGTTTAAATACACTTATCGTGAGTCACTTTGGACGAAAGCATCTGCCATATGAATGTTAAATAATGTTAAATATACTGAGGTACTGTCCACAACAACCCTGTCTATAACTGTTTATGAACAATATGAGCAAAGAGACAGTATTTACCAGCTGAAAGTATCCAACAGTCAGCATCTTTTCTTTTTTCTTCTCAACTCTGTAACACAGGTAAACTACAGTAAGCCCCAGGAATATTGCGCAGTTGGAACGTATTGTGGTCTGAAACATATGGGAGATATCAAACTTACCCATGCTCAGTGTCTGCTAAAAAAGAGGTACAACTATATTTAGTTACACATTATCACTTGGCTTTTTAAACAAAACTCGACTTTTATTGTGTCCACTTCTTTGGACTGAAAAAAGATCACTCACTTCCTTTATCTGCCCCAGATGTCGTAAATTTAATTGATTTCTTCATTTCTGCTGCCCTGACTCAGGCGGGTGTGTCCTCACTTGGCAACTGTGGATAAAAAATTATCTATATGATAGTTTGGATGTTAATCAGTGGGATCCATGGTCCAGCGCGAATCAGGAGATCCAAGTTTTCAGACTCACTATAGTCCATATATACGTCTACAAAGTATAACAACAGATTTCCATTGTCCCAAAAAATGTATGACAATGGAAAAAAACTTCGAATATTAGAATAAGTTAATATTTATCTTATGTTTAAGTCACAATTGCCTGTGTAGATTGCCTTGGACGATACAATGTTTTGCTCAAAAATTTAGTTTTGATCCAACAGCATGGACACGAGATGTGAGCAACATACTACAGCAACATGCTGCTTTGAGCAGCTTACTATCCAAATGTCAACAAAACATTATTAAATTACTGTACTTTAGATTCTGATAAGAACAGCAATCATTAGAGGGTAATCCTGGTTGAGCATGAACACAGCGCAGACTTTATTTTGTAAGAAAAGCAAAATGTACCATACCGTGACTTCTCACTGAATGTCTGTTATCTTCAGAAATCCACCAGCACCACTGACGCTCATCAAAGTAAATTCCTGTCTTAACTATCTTATTTTCAGGTCACCTATGCCTCTCCTTTCCCATTATCTACACCTCCATTAGACTGATAAGAGCTGTGACAGCGTGATGACCTTTACTAGACTGCCTTTGTAAGGCAAAATTCAATCACTAAACCAAGTTAATGTTCATTTACTGTTACCCAGTGGGATTTTTAAATGTGAAATTTACTCATGAAAAAGAATCCCTTTGCGTAAACATGTTTCCTTGTTATTATAAGTACTAAGACTGCAAGGCCATTAAACTTTGTCAGCTGCTATCTTAATACACACATAATCAAGTTAAAATGTCATGAATAAGGACATTTTGGTACATACATGTCATTAGAATTCAGTAGAATGTCTCCATGTACTTAAGTTAGGCTAATTACAAACTGAAATACACAGTTATTTATTTTTACAAGGCTAAGTTGCTGGTTAGCCAGGAAATCTGCAAATCTAGTAATACTTTGAAACCATGGATTGACGGGCCCAGGGTGTCAGGGGCCCTTCTGGCCATACCTACAAAATGTCATTCAAATTAACTTGTGCCAACCAGGAAGAGACTCAAAATGACCATAAAGAGACACAAAACAACTACAAAGAGACACAAAATGACTACAAAGAGATGCAAAACAGCTTCAAAGAGAAACAAAAAACTACAAAAAAGGACAAAAGAATAACAAAGACACTCAAAATGACTTCAGAGAGACGCTAAACAATTACAAAAGGGGGCAAAACAACCACAGACACAAAAAGTACAGAGACAAAATTACCACAAAAATATACAAAACCTCAGAGAGATGTGTAACGACTTCAAAGAGACGTAAAACAAAATAAGGCAAAACAACTATAAAGTTTGTGTGTCTTGCCCCTGTGTAGGAGAGGTAGGTGGGGCCCTCTGCGTGTCTGTGCCCAGGGGTCCGTTCCGCTCACGTTTGTAACCATTACATTTCACCTGTTTTAGGGTTAATTATTAATTTCAGAAAGTTTTTTAACACACTATAATGAATTTTGTGTGTCATTATTAGATCTATCATCCATTTGTCTCCTTCCATACCTTTTTAACTACCCAACAATGCGGACTTCCTATATTTCACTGTTTATTTATCAATACATAAAATATGTAAATATAAAATACACTGTTGACTAAAAGTGGAAATGGAGACAAACTTCTAGTAAACAAATCACGCAGATGTTCAGGGGGTTAATGCCCGCTAGGACAAGAGGGCCTGGGTTCGGAATTTGCTCCTTCTTTACAGCCGGTTATTATTCACAACACAGGTGATTGATAATACCACAGCAAGGAGGGTTAAAGACACACATTGATAAACACTGACTGTCTGATTTACTCTCACACACTCTCTCACACAGCTGAGGGTTGTCTGGCATGCGGAGGCCTGCGCTTACAACTGTGTGCAAATATAGGTGTAGAACATGGAGTCAAGAGAAGTATAATCAAGTGTGTTAGTGTATTTATAATTTGGCCTCTTGTGTCTTCAGGAGCAGTATATTAATAAAGAAAGTGGTACTTGTGAAAATGATGTTGTTTTTAAGTATTAGATATATTAAACACAGTACTTTAACTACTTTTGATTGACAAAATAAAACACTATTGTATGAGTGTTCTTATAAACTGTATGTTGCATTAAATGTGTTTGTTATTTTGGGAAATATATTCATTCGTTGCATAGATGTATAAAAAGAACTGGAGGTGGAGCCCTGTTCATTTCTATGAAAGCTTCTCAGTGGCGCACGAAGCCAAGAAAATGTGACTTTCCCAATGTTAAATTATTCGCATGTTTTACATCATTGAGCCCACAAAACAAGCGCAAAAGAGATGGCTACCTTCAGTTTGGCCCTCTGCTAACTTGAAAAAAGATAACAGAATTTAACCATGCAGGTCTTCTTGACTCTGGAAATGTCATTAGACTGAATGGAAATAGCAGATTATTTCTGGGCTGAGGGCAACGACCTCCTGTGGTCTCCTGACTACCTAGTAACCATGAGGACGACAAGATTTCAGGAAGTAACTGAGTGCAGTTACATGCACATGAATAACCCATTTATGAGGCTTGTCCTGGTTATGATTATATTTGGGTCATGGTGTTAACTTGAGCACAGAGAAACCGGGTTTCCCAGCTGACATTGGGTGACAGGCAGGGTACACCCTGTACAGGTCACCACATGCAGAGACAGACAACCATTCACACATTCACACCATTCTCACATTCCGAACCATAACCTATCCCCAATCTGCATGTCTTTAGACTGTGGGAGGAAGCTGGAGTACCTGGAGAAAACCCACGCTGACATGGGGAGAACATGCAAACTCATGCTCACCACCACACCACCATGCTGCCCTTAAGAAAATCAGGGTTCCAAAAAACAAAAGACAGGAGAGGGCAAAAAGTGAATTGACTTTTTGTATTAAAAAAAATAAAAAATCCAAAGGTGTGAGAGAGAGACACGGATCACGAGAGGAAGGCTGGGGGGCCAAAGAGAGTGTTTATGTATAGGGCCTAGAATTTGGGGTTACAGCCCTGGTGAAACCATTAAAGAACCTTCAGAGAATGTTCCTCAAAGGTTCTTTAAAAGTTTAGACTAAAACAACCTTCAGGGATCATTCCTGTAATTAATATTGTCTACTGAAACTATTCTCAGAGTACTTTTTTAAAGCTTGCAAGAATAAACAATGTCCTCTGAAGGTTACACAGTGTCTTGGCATTTGGTGTTGCAGTTTACTGTTTTTGGCTGTTTTTGTTGCTGGCCTTAAACTAGGTGGTAAAAGGTGGCCATACTGCATTTAAAGGTAGGCAGGAGTTCATGTCAAAGTATTTTATTTTACCTACTGGGTGCAACTTGTTGTAATGTAGTGCCTGAGTATTTGCATATTCGTAGATTCTCAGTCTAATTACTGGCATTATGCAACACACCTGGGCCCAACCCCAGTGCCAGGAGCTCCGCCTCCTGGTAGTTGTAGTTTTTTTAAGTAGGTACTGAAAGGCAAGAGCAAGGTGGGTGGAGCAGTGGTTGTTCTGGAAGTTCAATGAGGTAAAAGGAGTAAATGTAATTTAAAGAACTTTTAAACTTTATTGTGGTAAATTGAAAACACACACACACACGAGAGATAAATTGTTATTCAAAGCAGGGGTTTGTTAATCACTCTTTAAAGTTTATAAACATATTGATTAATGCAGCTTTATGTACAAGACTTATTATATTTTTGTGAATTTGTAATGTTAAATAAAGTAAAACACATTGCATAGAAACACAAGTATTTTTTCTATGCCTGCTCTGGAAACAGCCAATGTCAATGTTTTATCCAGCTGCCATTATCCGTCAGTCCCCAGCAGATGTCGCTCTTCACACATTATAACACATTATCATATAAAGATGAGGTCGGAGGAGGGCATCTTCCCGGAAGTTCAGGTAAACCATAAGTATCAGAAGCCAAAAAACACCCGTTATAGCACTTTTATCTCCACCACCCGGTGTCTGTGCTGAAGCTTCACTTCCAGCTGCTCCACTGTGACACTGATTCTTTCACCCACCGCTGAATACATACACGTAAGTTTCTTTCTTTTATATTTCTCTCTAAAGAAGTGGAAAGTTAAACCTGCAGTCCTGCACCGTCCACATGGTGAAATGTTATTGTCTCCTTCAGATAATGGCGCGAGGAAATAATCTTGGACACTTTTTTTTTTCAGCAAAAATATCAAACACTGTCTCCCAGAAAATATTTTTGTATATTACTTATTTGTTTTCACAATTAAGTTTAAGTTTCTTCGAGTCCATTCAACACTCGCGTACTGGAGATTAAGATGGTATTACAGGTGTGGTGGATGGCCGCAGGACCTGAGTCTTGTCTGTCAGGTTAGGGTTGGCTGTATGCTCCAGTTACACTGAGGATTTGCTGCTTTCTTTATCTTAGTTGAAAATCTTTGGACTGTCTGTCTGTTTAATTACATTTTGTTGCTTAAATAGTTCTCTAGTTAATCGGGAAAATAATCACCCCTGATATTCAGTATCTTCAATATTCAGTCTCAGTTCATCTGTCTGATTTGATAAAGTTAAGTTTAGTCTAACACTACCCATTACATTAATTCATTTATTTTTTGATTATATACAGAGCTCAAAGATCAGTCAGTCAGTTAATTAAATAGCAGATCAAGTACTTTGCAACAAATTTAATAATCAGTTAATGCATCAGGATGTATTGAGTCACCACACAGAGAGAAGATGGAGCCAAAACGAAAAGCCTCATGTGACTGACGCTGAATAAACACTGGATGTTGAATGTTGATTCAGCCTTATTAACAGTGTTAGTGAAACAATATTGATTTAACCATTATCTAAAAGGCAGTCTACATTAAAATTAAAGTTGATTAAAAATTAAACCAATGTCAACATATTTAATTAGCTGTTTTGTGCTTTGACGTATTTTCATATAATATATAACATATAACAAAAGTATTTGGCTATTCTGTTGTCAATGTTTTGTCTTCAAAGCAAGTCTCACTTAAGAGTTTTTGGCTGAAATACATCAGAACATACCATACAAATTTGAGATGAATTAATACAACGTCCCTAAAATACTGTACTGTAAATAAAGTGGCCCAAACTTTTAAAAAGCCGCACATCACACTAAATCATGTACTGTTGGCAGATATTAAAATGGGATTTATTAGCTTTTTCACAATACCCACTACATTTGTTTCAGTATAAATAGTGAAAACACATGAAACTATATTGAAACACATTTGAAAAATATGACAGAAAATGTGCTTTTAATATTCAGATTTACTTTTGACATTGAACACAACAGCACTAAGGCTGCATTAACACCAAAAGAGGTGTTGCAGTAATTAGCCGCAGTTTTCTGTAGCGGTGTTGGTGTGTCCTCTAACGGCCTGTTTGTGGTCCATGTAAGGGTAGGGACTAATTATAGAAAGCCAACATACTCATGTCACGACAGAGCGTTTGTTTGTGTTGACCTAAAGGTGTAGAATTCCTTTAATTATTATGACTGCAGCACCCTTACTGGGATGGCGCACACAGCTCTTAACACATTTTTAATTTCTTTTACTCACCGTAATATGTAACAATAGACAGAGACTGTCTTACTTGTTTCTGTTGATTTTTCAGATTTTTCTGGTCTGATCGCCAGTTACATGATTATCCAACACACTTTTGATTTTTGGCATCTCCTGTGGCCACTATTCACATTCAAGTGAATGGGAGGATTGGCAACACCTGCATTGATGTAAATGCAGCCTAACAAGTAGCTATGTTATAATCTCTTTTAAAGATCCCCTACAGACCTTCATTAAGACATAGCCTATTTGACCCGTGATGTATAAAGAGAAATTTTAAAGCTTTACCATGTCTTAAAAAAGGCAGATGCTAACAAGTGGCTACATTAAAGTGGGACATTAAACATCATCACGCCAAACAACAAGCTTCGTGGTGATAGCGCTGATGTCCTGTGACCACGGTGTAGTTCATTTATAGCCATTTTAAGAATTAATCTGAACACAAAATTTGTGAGGCATCACACTGATAAAGTGTAGTGCACATGAGGACATATTGCACAACAATGCAGTGGCGTCAAGATCAAAAAGTGACAGATGGTATGCATATGCCGATATCAAGAATGGTATGCTGCTCATGCCCTACAGTCTAATGTTGTGATTGGTGTGTGTCTGCTGATTAGAGTCACACTGGGACATACTATGAAAAGGTAAACAAATTTGTACGAGGTCAATGTGATGCCGCCACATACTGTTTGACAGTATATGCCAGTAGAAAACAAATGGCATGCCATTCTTGGCATCACCCCAGAAATGTACCTTTAAGTTTGATCGCACCAAAGGTCATTCCTGAAGGCTCTTCCTGTGGCAAAACAGGTTTTTTGTCATCATGTTTCAGTTTCATGTTTATACTTTCCTGATCAGGATCAAATTTAGGGTTCATATAAGGTTAAATGGTTAAAGTTGTAAAATGTCATCAGTTTGTCGCTAATAAGTTGTCAATTTAATGTTTTATTATTTAATATTATATTGAAAAGGGACTAATGAAGGCCACAGACTATAAGATATACATTTATTCTTGACCTTGGAAAGAGTAGCTTATACAACAATTAAACTTTGAAGTCTACATAAAGCAAAGATAAACATGTGTCACACCACAGAAAAATGTGTATTAACCACCCACCCAAATTTGAATGAATAAAAAATCATAAAATATAGAAAATGTACGTTTCAAAATCGTGAAAAAATGAACAGTATTCTCTGCTCTGAGATGCTGGAGGAGTGTCCTCTGAAGGAGCTGAAATAAGGATTGAGCCACTGTGAATTGGCATACACTTGATAGGAGCTAAGCCAGTAGCACAAAACACCCACACCCCTTGAGCTGAAACACGAGCTGCCGTGCAGCAACAGACTCTTAGTAGCAGTTAATTCAGTACAATAGATAGATAGATCCTTTGTTGTCATTGTATGTTATACAACAAAACTTTGTTGGAGCAATCCAGTTAGCAGCATATAAATGTATACACATGCACCAACACACACTTGCTCATCACATCATTCTCACGATCAATTACACACACATTCATATTTATAATGGCATGCGTGTTTGCACAGCACACCCTTCAAACCAGGGCATGAGAGCTGCTGCACGGCAGTAGCCTCCTGTTCAGCAGCTAACATAAGCACAAAGCACACAACCACAGCACAGGCTGGAAGACTGAAAGGTACATTAGTGACGGCTATGTAGCCTGTGTTTATATAATTGTGGCATTTAACACAGATGTTTATTCACATACATATGTTAGACTGAAAGCGCTAAGAGAACTTGTGGGATGTAGCGAACTTGGACTTTAACGGTCACTGAGATGGCCTGGGTCCAGACTTTTGATCCACCGACTTAACTGAGATCGAGTTGATTGTGAAGATGGAAACAGAAGGTGTTTCTCAAGGGAGAATCCTGCAGGGGCAAGGCAAGAGTCCTTCCTATCATTCAGTGAACACACATTGGAACAGGCTAACAAGTGTCCCCAGGTGTATGTCATTAACCCTCAGCAGACTGAGGACACTTAGCGCTCCATCTCTACTGTAAATGATTCATTTAAAAACTTTTATGTTTTATCTAAATCAGGTTATTTCAAAAACTCACATGATTCGGCAGTGGACACATTGGAAAGTGTAAATTATGAGGTTTCTGTCAATATTTTTTTCATGCTTGTATGATTAAAAACTGGTGGAGACATTATTTCAAATAAATGACGTATTTATCTAAATCCTGCCAAGCTCCGCTGGCGCATATTTCATTGCCTTCCTCCAGCAAATCGTGTGCCAAGTATTGTGGGGATTTTATACCCGCGGAGGAGCCAAACATGCTTCCTTCGAATTTCTCTGAAAGAAGGACTTGGTCCTTCGTAAAACTTGGAAGGATCCTTGACATTGGAACAGTCCTTCGGCTGGGGTCGATGACGTAGCATCCTTCAAATTCAGCCGTTTGAGGATCCTTCTTTGACTTTGAGAAACAGATTGTAACAAGCTGACAACTCTGTCTGATGTCATGTAATCACTAAGTAGCTGTTGTGGAGCTTTTGATCATATCACACAGTCTTTATCAGCTGACAGAGTGTGCCCAGTTGTGAAGGAATTTAAGATGTTTACCTGCTTTATTTTATCTGACTGCTTTAGATTACTGTCCTGGTCTCAGATTGTCTAACAACAAGGCAAACTGCATCTGTTGAAGAAGATTGTGTGTTCCAATCAAACGCTCCAGAAAAGCAACTAAATGGATCTTGTGTGGAGATTGTTTCGTCAACTATGAGTGTCCATTTATCACAACTATCTCAAATTGTCTTCATCAACATTTTTTTCATCTAGAGTCAGTATAATATAAATCTATGTGTTAATGTGACTTATTTCTTATTTATTTGACAGTCTGGATTCTAGGAAACCATTCATCTCTAGACATAATGTACTTGTGTATCCTCGCACTGGTGGCTTCCTGGCTCATCTATCGCTGGTACAAGGAACGCGAAAGAGTGCCCAACAAGGAAGATAAATATGTCTACATCACTGGCTGTGACACTGGGTTTGGTAACCTCCTCGCGAGACACCTGGACAAGCTGGGCTATAACGTGATTGCTGGTTGTTACACTGAGAAGGGTGAGGATGAGCTGAAGAAGATCAGCTCTAACAGACTGACAGCAGTTCATCTGGATGTCACAGACTCCGAGAGTGTCAGCAAAGCAGCCGCTCTCATTGAGACTCTGGTTGGACAGAAGGGTGAGTGACCTTTAGAGGCTTCTTTGATAGGGCTCACATTTAATGTTCAGCTATAGCTTTTTTAAAATGTACCTACATTTATATGCAGATACCTGTTCATAGAGATTAGACAAAATGTTTTCCAGACCTGTCTCTGAGTTCCTAATCGAAATGTTAACAAGGAGTGGTACATGGAAGAGGATGTGTTGGTCTGTATCTGTATATTGGAAGCTGCTCTCAGAGGCTTATCGTCCAAGGCTGGTTGTCTGGCAACCAGTCTTGGAATTAATAATCACAAACTATGTTTTAAACACCAGTAAAACCATAACATGTTTTTTATACTTTTAACAAGGCAGATTAACAAGACATAATGTGTTAATCAGTGAGCTTTACAGTTGCTTGTCAGCTGATTTTTTTTCCTTAAGGTCAGGTTAGCTGTTTCTCCTCATTTCTAGTTTTTATGCTAAGCTAAGCTAACCAGCTGCTGGCATTAGCTCTATAATTACCATATTGACATGAGCATGATATCATTTAGGCTTGGGCAGGTATTTTGAAATTCTGATGGTATTTTTTTCTGTACCGTCAAACAGATACTGCTTTTCCTATTAACTCATACAGAAATTCTGTACTGACGTGAAAGTATTGTACTGCACAGCTTACACCACGAGAGGTCAGTCTCTCCCGGTAGAACAGGCTAGCTCAGCTGAGAAAGATGGCAACTGCGAGTGGTGGGGATAACGTCACAGGGCGAAAGCTGTCCAGCAACGTAAGAGAGAGAGAGAGCAGGGAAAAACAGCATATAGCCAGCATATTTTCACATCTGACTCATTTAATTAAGGGTTTATTTTGACCAGACCATAGTTTGATTGTTGGAACAATGGAAAGACAAACCAACATGGTTTTGATTAGTTTTATTGTGTTTCTGTGGATTTCGAATGAAGTGTGTTTTATGACGAGTTAAAAAAAAAAAAAGAAATTGAGTTAACATTAGTCTTAGTTCTATGAAAGAGAAAAGCATGAATTCAGAAGGTGTATCGTTGTATTTTTTAATGTACTTTGTATTTTTTGATAAGGGAAAAAAGTGTAGGAATATTACCTTTCTTGACATCTGAGCTTGGGGAAGGTAGCAAACTCACTGCTCAGACATACTGATGGTGGCCAGTTGGAATATTTTAACTAGTTGCCTAAACCTACATTGTAGGCAAGACAATGCCATACATGCTGCGATGATTTATATCACCAGCAGCTCAGCTTTAAGTTTTCTTTTTCCACACAAATACCATCATATACTATATTCCCTGGTGAAATGTGAGAAATGAATGAAGGTATTTAAAAAAAAAAAAAAAAAAAAAGGATACCGCCCAAGCAATACTATCAATTCTCATTCTCATGAAGTTCTTGGCAAAAACAAAAAGAAACAGTATTTCCGATCTTATCAAAGTAATCCTCTAACTCCAGGTTTAAGACTTAAAGGCAGAATGAGGAGGGTTTTTTGGCTGCGGTTTGTAAATATAAAATTAAGCATAGCATTAGTTCAGGCAGGACACAATGTCAAGCTCAGCTCATAGCCCAGCTACATCAGCTGATCTCAAACAGCCCAATCAACTGATGGAGCAGCCGATTGATGGAAGGGAGTCAGCTGATAGATCACATGATTCCTTTCTATGCAACTAATTGGCAAATCTCATTCAGGGCGCCCTATTTAAACTGCTTTGGCCTACTTACTGTTGCTGCTTCCTCTGCAAGCCACTTTGCAACCCAGCTCCATCTCAGCTCCTCCTTTTCATGCTGTATCAGACTTGTCAGTGTTGTTTCTGTTTGTCATTGATGCTGCTCTGTTCTGTTCCCGGGGAGTCTTTGCTGCTGCTCTCCCTGCCTTATGCTTTCCATGTAGGCGCATGCAAGGGCAGAGAGGTTTGCTTTTTCTGCCTCAGGCTTTCCTCGTTTGCATGTGGAAGGGCAGAGAGGTGTGCCCTCTCCACCTTAGGCTTTCCACGTAGCTGCGTGGAATAGGCTTTCTGCGTAGGCCTAGGAAAGGCAGAGAGCCATACCGCCAAATATAAAACTGCAAATAGAAATAAACTTTTCTTTGACTAAAATGGTCCTGACTGAATTTTCAAAGTTTGCCCCTCCTGGTAACTACGTTTTTATAGAGTCCCACTAGGAGCTGCACACCACTGTCAAAAGGTTGTTGATGAGAAATGTTAAAAACACAGCAGAAAAAGAAAGTACAGGCAGAGGGCAGAGTCTCTGCTGATACATACACCGCCAAACACTTATCCTCTCATGTCTTTAAGCAGACATTTCACTTGGGATTGATACAAAGTGCCATGCATGTAGGTATTTACTGTCTCACCTCCCTGTGCTTATTTTTTTGTTGTGTTTCTCCAGGTCTGTGGGCCTGTGGTAAACAACGCTGGAGTTGCTCATCCATCTGGTCCCACTGACTGGCTCACTGTAGACGACTACAAGGACATGCTTGCTGTCAATCTGTTCGGTGTAATCGCCATAACACTGAGTGTCCTTCCTCTTCTCAAGAAGGCCAGAGGCAGAGTGGTGAATGTCGCCAGTGTGTTTGGGCGAGTCACCCCGTTCGGCGGACCTTACTGTGTGTCCAAGTATGCAGTGGAGTCCTTCACTGACAGTCTGCGGTGAGAGAAGATGCAGCCTTTTCATGATGTATATACACTTTGTTATTCTCATGAGTGTCTTCCTGACTTACAGCAAACCTCCTTTGTGTTTCAGTTTAAACATGGTACCGTTTGGAGTCAAGGTTGCAGCAATTGAGCCAGGCCTCTTCAAAACAAATGTGACTGATGGAGGGGCGATGAAAAGTGCCCTGCAGAGGCTGTGGGACAGATTATCTCAGGATGTGAGGGACGACTATGGACCAGATTTCATGGAAAAATGTGAGTTACCCCACCTTTATTAGTAAATAATACCAAACTTCTTAATTGCTATAGCTCAGCAATCACAGAATGATTTATAAACACAAAGGAGATCATTTTGTCGAATGGTGCCCATCTCTCTGAAAATGGTCCATGATTCTCTCCATGACATAAGTCATCTTGCTTGATATTTTTAGACTTTTATTCATACATTTTGCAAGTGCTGCATTCAGTTTAATACCTAATGTCAGTATCTTTATAATAAACCTTCCATAGCACTTTTTAAGACAAGGTATGTAAAGTATGTAGAATGTAAAGTAATAAAACACTTAGGAAAAAGAAACTACCAGGTCAAAATACTAAAGTAGAGATAAAAATAACAATAAAAAAATCACATGAAAGCCATTTAAAAGGAAATAATAGTACACACAGAGTTCCAAAAACATTTCTGCTATGAGAGTTCTGAGTACTAAAAAACAATTAGACAGTTGATGTAGTCTACTTGTGTCCAGATTGCATTTGAAAGTTTATTCCAGACAGTGGCACCACTGAACGCTGCTCTCTTTAATAGTGTGAACACCAGCTCTATGCTGAAATATATCACACTTTGGTTGGTCGTTCAGAGTGTAGGACAATTACCTGTAGGTTAATTTTGCACTTGTTTTGGGCACCACCCTCTCAACGGAAAGTGACCGTAATCAAATTAATAACTATGTAAATCAATCATTAATTTGTCGGTACACTTATCAATTATAAATCAGTCTCAATATCTAAGTTATGAGTTCTCTATACAGTGATTGTAATTTCAGTTCAAGGACGTACATGGACAACGACTTGGCGATAAATGAAAATTTATTTGATGAAATGTTTAACAACTGAGGAAATTAATCTTAAATGGAGATGAGATGAAATCATTCAAAATCACAGGAAGTGTAAATGGGTGGAAGCAATAGAAAACATTTTGGCAATTATTCAGTTTGGCGATAGTGAGAAGAGTGTGTAACTTTGGATAAATTGCAGATGCGAAACTATTTATCTAACGAAACCTAAATTAAGATCTGAATAATAGTCTCCCCGCGGGGCGATGCCAACGGGAACCAGTGATGGGGCGACGGTCTGACGGCGAAGTTCTTCTGGTAGTCCTCAGCCGTCCGTTATCTTGAGCTGCCGAAAGTCTTAGTTTGGCAAAAGAGTCACTGCCTTGGGAATAATTCCGGCAGGTGGCTGGCCGCTGGACCTGATGGATCTTGGATGGAGTTGCAGGTCGAATAGAAGCTCCGTTATGGGACTGTAGCTACTGCTTATGATAAAGTTGAAACAATCTCGTTGTCCGTACGAGATTATTACTTAAGTTATCATTAATACTCAAAAATAAAATGAATGCAATCGGTGGGCTTCGTCACCTCAGGTGTAATATTACTAAGCATGACTTGATTTTTCCAGATCATATACTTTAACATTTTACTCGCGATAGCCACATGCTCTTCCCATTATGGTCAAAAATCGGCTTTATACCATCACATTTAGACATCACATATTCATTCTATGACATACATATATATCCTTGAATCAACAAGAAAAGAAAAAGAAGAAGAAGAAAGGAAAAAAAATGTTGTGTGCACAAACAATTAGTTTGCAGGTGCATCAACATACTAAGTGGGATAGCATATACTAATAACACTGGTTGATTAATCAAGCTACTATTCTTGAACTCAAACTATGATACGCGATTCCTACGGGAGCCTTGCTTAACTATCATCATAGGATGGCAGCAGCTGTGGTTCCTTTATGTCCTCAGAGGTCATATGTTTAAGGTTTCCTGAAAAGCATCATGTATAATTTGATTTTGCTTTGATAGAAAATAGACACAATGTTCTTTGTGTGTTAAGTTGTATGCTTACCTGTAGAAAAACAGCGTTTTACTGCTTGTGATTGATTATTTTTTTGTGTACCAATTTAACCTTGTCTGTATTTTACCTGCCAAATTACCCAGCTGTAGCCCTAGGAAATCACCATGAACCAATTAAAAATCAAAGAGCCAGTATCACACAGTATTCACATGTGTGAAATGCTTCCCTTTCAGCTGTTGAAATATTGGATCGGAGGTTTAGGATGTTGACTGACAGCGACCTGATGAAGGTGGTCAGCTGCATGGAGCACGCCATCTCTGCTGTTCATCCTCGTACTCGCTACTCTCCTGGATGGGATGCAAAGTTCCTCTGGCTGCCTTTGTCTTACATGCCAACCTGCATCTCAGATAGCCTTTTTCGTAAAATGATCCCAGAAGTTACACCTAGAGTGTCGTCTCTTCAGTTTGTGTCAAAATAGATCAGTTTTAAAAAGAATTTGGGCTTACTCAAAGATCACAGATGTGTCTATTGTTTTTAAAGCAGTAAGTGTTTGCATATGAAGGATTACACCATTTATAGCATCTTTCATTATCTGTATTATAAAACATGTTTGGGTCTCCATTATGTCTTTGGGTATGTCAAATTTGGCTATGAGTTGTTAAAATAAAGCAAATATATTGTCTGCCTGTAAGTCCTTAAATGTGTAATTTTCCTTGTTTTGCCATAATAGAGAGGTATTATCCTAAATGTAGGGTGGAAATTTGGAGGTTTGGTGCAATTGGAGCATAGATAGAGTTCCCTGCCAGCTGAAATGCTTTCACAACTGAACCCACACAGGCAAAGACTGTTGGACTATAGAACGTAAAGAAGTTTTATGTAGGGTCATGGGCATCTCTGAATGAAATAAAGCAGACAAGGATGTCAGCCTACAAGAGAAAGCCTCCGTTCACACCCAAGATGGAAAACTGTCAGGGATACTTGCCTCAATCCAATATATCGGCGCTCTCAAGATACCTGCCCAGTAACAATACTAAAAATTTGGAAGGGCCATGAGTCAAAAGATATCTGTTGTGCAGCTAAATTAATAGGGAAGACTTCACTTTGTAAGGGATTAATCTAACAATGAGAACACTTACTAAAGTGATCTAAGGCTGACATGACAATAGGGAGAGTTCTGCAGGGATTTGTAAAGTAAAGACGTAGATCGTCTTCGTACAAAGACAGTTAATGCATTGCCTGTCTCTCTGCCCTTCCCTTGAAATACCACACACTTCTGATGATGAGTGTAAATAGATAGAGGTTCTGTAGCTAAGGCAAAAATAAAGCAGAGAAGTTGGCTATCCCTGCCATGTTCCTCACAGCAAGGAAAGTATTGAGAGTTAGAGCCATTAGTGCATACTGAGGCTTCATTACGTCTTTGACTCCAGACATTATCATCCCTGCATTACTGATTATAATATCTAATACAAACACATTACAGATAATGGTTTTTGCTTCTTAGGTCAATGATCGTCATTGTCACAATTCAGTCAACTTGTAAAGATTTTGTTCCTGATGGACTGTGGCTTCTCTTCCTCTGTGTAAACCTGCTCTCCAGATTCTTAGCATTGATTTCCATTCAATATCAAATACAGAGGACAGTCTGTAACTTTTGGGCTGAAGTGTGTTTTCAGGATGGATTTGAGGTAAAAGTGGAACACAAAACCAGGGGTCTTGTGATCTGGTGTTGTCTGTTACAAAACCTCCAATTGGTGACACATTTAACCCTGCTGTTATGTTCTCGATGGCAGTGATTCTCAAAGTGAGGTCCGTGGGATTCTGCTGGGGGGGTCTGGTAAAAGTTTTGATTGATTGATTGATTTAAAACCCTGTGATATGAAATCGTGGGTGGGGTTATTAAATTTAATATACTCCATAGATTATGTTCTTATATTACAGACTGTGGCCTATATTGTTTAAAATAATCAGAATTCGCAAAGCCCACTTCAGACCCATGATTCATGACAGGACGAAAACATTTTAGTACATTTCAGAGAAAAGTTGTAGCAGTGTGAACTGGCTGGTCCGAGCTCGACTCAAGTTGTTTGACCTGCAACTTAGCTGGTCAAAAAGCCAGCAGCCGGTTTTCGAACATAAAGCACATCACCTGTTTGAACAGCCAGTCATCTTGTGGTGAAGTCTGCTGGTCTAGTCAAAATGACAGCAGGCGGGGTGTTTGCCTGTTGCGGCATGTGCTCCATCCCCGCCAAGCCCGCTGTTTTTGTCATTACGGCCTGCCAACATCAGACGGTGGGTTGCTGCTGCTCACTGTATGTGCTTATGCATATGCAGAGACTTGTTGCATAGAGATGATACACTGACTCATCTAGATGTATTGGTGTGAACCGGCAGGCTTTTTAGAACGTTGCAGAATGCCGCATTGCAAGTAGTTGACTGTCTCAACTTGTCTTGTCATGAATCTTTGGTCTGAACTGGGCTTAGCCTACAGAGGCACTAAGACTGAAACACTTCTTTTGATAGGTGTCTGTGTGTATGTTTTGAAATGGACTTCAAATTAGCCAGTTTTTCTTGAGTTGCCTTAGGTATTTTGTTAAGACACAGTATTACTTGCAGCTAATTGAATTGATGTAAACTGTATTATGGGTTTTATTCTGTGTTAAATGATGGAAATATTTTTAAAACGTCCCTTTAATACATTGCTCTTGTGTTGTTCTTTCACATAAAACTAAAGAAGCATAAAAACTAGGCAACATAAAATTATTCCAGGGGGCATACATGAGGGGGTCCCCAGTAGCCCATAATCTCTATCTTGTAAGGGGCCCTTTGCTGAAAAAATTTTAGAATCTCTGCTCTGTGGACCTTGACACTCTGCAGAAACACTGAAAACAATCATCATCACACCCTGACCCAACTTCCAACAGCTTCTGGTATTGACTAAGAAAGTATTGTCACTATATTCAGTTATTCTCTGAACAGTAAATCAGGTGCAATAAAAACACATAATATATTGGTAAGACTTGTTTCACAGCAATTTGACAACCATTAAATGATAACAAATATCCCCACTGGATGCTGAACAGTGCTTGGTTGTGTTTTGTCCATGCAGACAGTGATTGTCAGCGCAGTCTCAGTTTGCCTTCCTGCAAGACAGCCAAGCTTAATGTCTTTGGTATGTTAATTAAATACGTTGAATTATAGCATGCACAGGAAGTCAGCAAACTATTTAACAGTTTGTGACAGCTTTAAAGCTGTGAAAGAACACTGAGGAGATGATAAGAGACTGTGGTTTATGGAATTCCTTCACCTAGAGTGAGAGAGAAGTTGGTTCTGATCTTGCACTGGATAAAGCCATCAATCTTGTTTGGTCTCATGAAATACCACAAGCACAGCTTTAAACTAATGCTGGTGGAAACAGTAGCCCACATGTTCAGACGGTTTATGCAATCAGTTGGCAGCCATCAAAGAATTCAGCTAGGAAAACTTGCCAAGACGAGGCAAAAAGAATCCCGGATAACCTCTTCAAGATAGAGAGAAAGACAGGGAGTGCCCTGAAGAATGAGGCCACTGTCGGTTTGAGCAATGTAATGCCAAAGGAAACAGTGCAAGATATGCAACAAGTTGTGCCACTTTCCCAAAGTGTATTCTTCCTGGCAAGGTAAAGGAATGTTAAATGAGTCAGACATAATTACAGACAACTAGGATTTTTTATTAATGACACAAGAAAATGACATTAATGGTACAGAGCAGGCCTTGGCAGATGTGCAAAGTCCTTCAAACAGGAACAGGACTGTTTCCTGGTGAGTGCACAACTTATATAGACCCCAACACAGTACCTGTGTAACCACCTAAAAGATCAGCTGCAGTCACTGAACCAACTGAATGGGTCAATTCGAAGGTAGCAGTGGGAAAGCCACGCAGAGACAACCTGAGGAGAACAAGGTTATCAAACAACTGCACTACGCTTTACCTACTCTCAATAGTATCACAGCCAAGTTGGTTGGAACCCCCAACAAAGTATTATGGATGTCAGGTCAGGCTCCACCTACCTCTTGGACTACCTTCTGCCCAAGCTGAGTTTCAACATAGGAAGTGACACTATATCACTGTGACAAGAGTCTCAATGATAGTCTATGATGTTCTCATCTACAGCAGAAACAACCTCCATGCCATGCTGCAGCACTCCTGAGAGTAATGAGTTAAGCTCAACACAGAGACGAGCACAATCTGTCCCTCTGCAGTCAGCTACGTTGGGAAAAGTATCACTAAAGACAGAATCAAGCCCGATCCAGCCAAGACTGCACCTGTGAGAGACATGGGGCAACCCAAAGACAAAGGTGAGGACAGGTGGAAACAATCCTTGGCATGGTAACTACTTAAAGTTTGCCCCTATGCTCTCGGACATCAACACACTCATGTATCACCTGTTAAAATAGTCTAGTGAATTCATATAAAAATGTGCAACATGATGAAACATTCAGAAAAATTAAAGAGCTAATCGCAAGGATGAGAACATCATCATCTCCACCTTACTGTGTTACTGTGTTCTTACGATGTCCTGAATACACACAAACAGAGAGCACATGACATCCCAGTTTGACCTGATATGAACCAGCAGGTTGAAGAGTTGGTTGGAAAGTGTCCCACCCGTCACAAACATAGGCCTTTCAACACTAAGGACACGATGATCAGGCCATGGTAAACAATCACTGCTGATCTGTTTGCATGAAACAATGAGAACTATGTAGTCACAGTAGACTTACAGCAGGTATGTCGAGCTTGACAAGCAGAACAGCCTCTGCTTTGATAAATAAACTGAGGGCAGCCTTCTCCAGACATGGCATACCAGAGACTCTATCTGATAGTACAAATGTAGAGTTTGAAATCTTTGCGTGCACATGGGAGTTTAACCATATAACCACCAGTCTGCACTAAAAGAAATGGTCTCACTGAGGAAACTGCAGATTGCCTAGTCGTTTATGGAGAGGACCAAAGCTGATCAGAGAGGCCTCTACCTGAGTCTCCTTGACTATCATGACACTCTAGCTGACAGATTAAAATTACCAGCCCAGCTGTTTATGAGCTTAGACTTTATTTAAAAAGCGCCTTTCAAAACACAGTCACAAAGTGCTTTTCTTAACCGAATAAA
This sequence comes from Cephalopholis sonnerati, assembly GCA_019142605.1. Classification (NCBI taxonomy): domain Eukaryota; kingdom Metazoa; phylum Chordata; class Actinopteri; order Perciformes; family Serranidae; genus Cephalopholis; species Cephalopholis sonnerati. The sequence goes on from JAGQAX010000012.1 coordinate 21,970,756, forward strand.
AAGACAGAGCAAATAAGCAATAAAAACAGAGAGACAGAGTTTGCAGCCCTGATCTCCTCCTACGAATGCATAAATAACAGTTTCCAGATGTTTGTTGGAAAGGAATGATCTGAGTCTGGAGATAATTCTGAGGTAATGGAAGCCAGACTGAACAGCTTTACATGTTTGTCAAAATGGAGGGTTTGATCAAAAATGCCACCAAGATTTCTGCAATGTAAAGTTATCAAGTGGGACAGAGAACCAAGACTGTTTGACATTTGAACATTTCCACCATCTTTGCCTATGATCAATATGCTTACGCTCAGTTCTACCCAGCACCTACCAGCAGCTTCAGCCCAAGGTGATCAGCCACAGAGAGTCTACTGACAGCAGCATCAGAAACGATACTACAGCAGGTCAGCCAAACCAATGTCACTGCTGCATTGGAGGACAAAGCATCAGCTACTTTTACCTCACTAAGACCAAGAAAATGGATCACATCACTCAAGTCCAGAAGTCTTTAGGCTGCCGAATCTGGCATTGCAAAAAGTTCAAACAGACTTAACTTTCAAAGAAATTAAACCCAACGTGACACTGCAGTGGCCAATCACGTTAACGGCAATCATACTGGAACGACGGCCTTATTTCCACGGAAACAAGTCATACAGTTTCTTCCTTTTGTTAAATATTGCAGTCAATAAAAAAAATAAAGTATGTGCTTAACAGCTTGAGTGTACTATCCTGCAAAGGAGATGAGGGAGATATTTATGCACATCACGTGTACGTGCACATGTGTCTTTTGTTGCGGTAAAGATACAGAAATGATAATCAAAAGGAATTCCAGACAACGTGTAGGACAACAGTGAGCTGAAGATGGGGAGATTTTACCCTCCACTCCTCTATAAATGGAACATTTAAGTGGCACTCCCACACTGCCCTGCAATCCTACAGCTAATTACCGCAACATCTGATTTGTTGTGAATGCAGCCTTACACAGACTTCCTGTCTGTCAAAAATTACTTCAAAACACTACGGTTGGTTTATAAAGCACTGAATTGTTTAAGGCCAAAGTAAGTTTGTGATCTCTTGCAACCATCCAGCCCTCTCAGGTCTTCTGGGACAGGTCTGCTTTGCATCCCCAGAGTCAAGACTAAAAAAAGGTGAAGCAGTGTTTAGTTAATCAGGATCAAACTCCAAGAAAACTGTAGGTCTGCTGCAACTCTCAGTTCTTTTCAATCAAATCTGAAGACTTTTCTGTCTGCCACTGCCTTTTATTAAATCAAATAATAATTAATGTCTTAAACTGCACAGTAACTTTTATTCTTGTACTTTAAACCTGTCTTATGTTAGCTTGTTTTTATTTTCTATTCCCCTGGCTCTTAAATGCCTGGTTTCCACTGTATTTATAATCTGTTTCTTTTGCACTTTGTCTGTTTATGATATTTCAAGTAGAGCACTTTTAATGGCTTTGTTGCTGAACTGTGCAATGTCAACAAACTTGCCTCGCCTTGCCTATGATATGACTACAAATATCCCTATTGGATGCTGAACAATACTAAGCTGCGATTGGCCCATTGTACATGCAGACAGAGAAAGTCAGTGCAGTCTCAGTGTTTGTGAAGTTCAGCTTCCTGCAAGACAGCCAACCTGCATGTCTCTGGTATATTAAGTAAATACTTTGAGCCGTAGCACGTTGTCATCTGGAGTAATCTATGCACATACTGAACAAAACAAGATCAACATCTCCTAAAGAACTGTGGCCATGGTATGTTTACATTTATTATTTTATATTTTACACAAATGAATGGCTTAAATTAGAGTTACTTCTTGTATGCCTTATTGTTTTTACAATAACCAGCTTCATAAGATCTGATGCCATCTGGTGGTTGCATGACAATTGTTGCAGTAAAGGAGCAGTTCACCACACACACAAAAAAAAGACTTTCCCTATGCACTTAACCTGTTGTGGTGTTTAGCTATACAGTAAGTGAGGAAAATGTTGCAGCAACACATGCAAAAATGCTTTATAAAATGTCTTAAAGCATCAAAGGTACTTACTACGCAAAGAAAGCAACCCTATGAGTGTTATATTATTATTATACATTATAGGCTATTCTTTGATTAATACTATGGATGGATTTATGTGTAAGTAGTATTTTACTGTTGGTTGCAGAGAAGCTACTTTTAACTACTGCTGCAGAGTTCAATACATCATAAATATTTTAAAAGCTGATCTTGTGTTTTGTGTGTAAAATGACATTCTGAAAAGGAACTGGTTATAAAAGCTGAGTAAAAAATAAAATATTTCCCTATGAAATTTGTCAAAGTATAAGTATAGAGTACAATCAGACCAGGTCTATGTGTATAAATAAATGCCACTCTTCTGTTATTTGGGGAAACTGGCCCAGCTGACACATGATGAATATTGGGTCTTTGGAGGCCTCTCTGTAAGGCGAGTTTACTTTTCTTATTCCCTTCACAGGTAATGGTCATTGAGGATGGAGTGGACAGTGCAGACCTGAAAGTTATAATGTTAATATAGATCACATTGTAGTCATATAGACTTTGGGTATTTCAATATTAATCCTCTATGCTTTCCGCTCAGGCGTCAGCTGACAATCTCACAACATATTTATTAGAGGTAAGTAGATTTCTTTTTGTTTGCATTATTTGCATAAACATTTATTCCTATTTTCACTATTTTTTATTAATCTTTAGAGAATGTGTGTAGAACACAAACACACACACTTGACCCTAATGTCAAATTTCACCTTCCTAGGACGAGGTTTTTTTTTATGGGCCGACCAACCTATAGAGTTGCTGGTCGCAGTTAAAAAGAGGCATGAAGTCACATCTGTGGATTGTGTGTTTTAGGTAATCCTGTCACACCTGGCCTTATCTTGCGCTTCACTCCTGGCCACTCTCGCTGTCATCCGCTGGTACATCAGAGATTCCTACAAGGTTGATGGCTTCAACCAGAAGCATGTGTTCATCACAGGCTGTGACACCGGCTTTGGGAATCTGCTGGCCAGGCAGCTGGATGGAAAAGGCTTCCACGTCATAGCTGCATGTCTCACAGAGAAAGGTGCAGCAGATCTGGCAGCAGCAGCCTCCTCCAGACTGAAGACCCTCCTGCTGGATGTTACAGACAGTGCCAGCATCAGGAGGGCGGTGGAGTTTGTGAGCAGAGAGGTCGGAGAGCGAGGTGAGCCAGGCGGACAGCAGCAGGGGGTACACACTGATAGGGTGCCAGTCAGAGTGAGGCACTGGGAGAGATAAAGGCAACCTGGACCATCCTATCATCAACTCATCATCCTCCTGCTGATATGTTTAACATGCCCTCTGATTTTAAAGAGGAGGGAGGAAAGACTTACCTCATAAAGTCTGCGTGTTTTAAAGTCAGGGACACATTAAAGTTTCTCCAAATGTAAATCTAAAGTAGATTCATTAAAAAATTTCCTGATCAGAGTGTAAACGTTTATAAGATTTTTAGACTTTCCTGGACTAAGTTAACATGCCTGGTCTGTTTGTGTTGAACTGAGTAGTGGACATAACTCTCCAACACTACACAATATGTACTATATACGACTCTCCGTAGTACTGTGCGGTACTTGTCAGTCAGCGATGTAAGTTAATACTTTTGTCCAAAAGGCTGGTGCATTTCGCACTGGTAGCTATTATTTTTGTCCGAAAAGCTAACACATATAATGTGTGCGGCTATTGCCGCTATCACTGGTAAATGCATCAGCTATCTGTTAAAGTAACTGGAATTATTATGTATGACACAATCATCTCACATTCTAAGAATCACCAAGTATATTAAATTCAGTGTCATCTCTGTAAAGGTTTTTCCAGGTCACAGGATACCTTGTAGTCCTGAATTCTGTCACACATCCAAAAAATTAAATGTCATCTATACCAAATTGAACTCCAGTTGCTCAAAATTAAAGACTTCACTTGTGTCATGTTAAACTAGAGGGGTTTCTACGTCAAGGAGAATTAAATTATTACACTATACATGTAATTAATGCTATATTCAACTTTTTTTTTTTGCTTAATTTACGTTTTAATTATTTCATCATAATGTACTAATTTGATACATTATGCACAAAACTGTTACTATGTTATACACTCATGGTTTTCTTACATTATGTGCTGATTATGAGCTTTTATTACATTTAAATTAATTTATTATGTGCAGTTGTTATATTATGTTTAATGTGTTACAAGCTGTGCAAAGACATCAGGAACAGAAAAAGTAAAAATTGTCTCTTTGACCATCTTTTCTTTGAGAGCCTATCAAATCAATCAAGTCTTTGGTTGGCTGTTAAATACTACAGGAAACAGTGATGTCACAGCCAAAATAAGACAACAAATTGCGGCACTCTCTGCCGCAGCTACATAAATAGGCCAAAATAAAAGTGACACAGTAAAAACAGGATCAAATGTTTTCGAAAAATCTGATTTTGAGTCAAGGAAATAAAAGTATTTTTTAGCCTTTAATGCAGACATTTACCAGTTTGCAGTTTGTCTATGATGTACTCTAAACTGCAGAGTGCCAGCTGTATATTGATGAGGCATTAATCAAACCAGATACTAGCTGCAAAGACATTTTTTGATATTTGTGAACATAATAAATCGAAAACGTTCTTTTCTATCAATGACAGAGAAATAAAGATCAGAAGTTGGTATCTGCTGGAAACGTTCCTCTTTTCTCTGCAGGTCTGTGGGGTCTGGTGAACAATGCTGGCAGGTCCATACCCATCGGTCCAACAGACTGGATGCAGTTGGAGGATTTCATGAAGGTTCTGGATGTGAATCTGATAGGCCTCATTGAGGTGACGCTACAGTTTCTGCCCCTGCTGAAAAAGGCCCGGGGCAGGGTGGTTAATGTGGCCAGTATTATGGGTCGAATAACTCTCGCTGGTGGAGGATACTGCCTGTCCAAATGGGGAGTGGAATCCTTCTCTGACAGCCTCAGGTAATGGGAAGAAGTAGTATGAAATGGAAATACCTCAGCACAGTGCTTGAGTAAATTCATTTAGTTACCTTTCTAAAGCACAATACTCAAAAAAAGCTCTTCAGCTGCACTAAGGAAACATAATGCTCTGCTTCTTGTGCCCAGGAGGGACATGCGGCCCTTTGGTATCAAAGTGAGCATCATTGAGCCCGGTTTCTTCAAGACAGGTGCAAGCAGGGTGGATGTTGTTGAAACTGACCAGAGGAGACTGTGGGCCCGCCTCCCTCAAGATGTCAAAGACTTCTATGGAGACACATTCCTTGATGACTGTGAGTGGAAGTACAGTTGATTACACTCAGCAACAGTGTCATGTATAAATATTCTGAATGACTCCTCTGCTCTGTTCTTCCTGTCAGTTCTGAAAGCCCAGGCCTTCTCCATGAACACGTTGTGCAGTCCAGATCTCTCTAAGGTGACCAGGTGTATGGAGCACGCGCTGACAGCTCGCTTTCCACGCGCACGTTATAGTGCAGGCTGGGATGCCAAGTTTTTTTGGATTCCTCTGTCCTACTTCCCTTCATTTGTGTCAGACTTTGTTACCACTGGGCTTCTTCCTCCACGTAAGGCTGAATGACGTCCGCTAAATTAAACAGCACAACAGATGTTTTTCTGAAAGTGATTGAACTAAAAATATTGTGACAAAAAGGTTAAAAACAGTGTCGAGATTATGTTACAAAATATAAATTGTATTTATTTATGTCTCAGCAGCAATTTATATGGGCATGTTGTGGATGATCACAGATACAGTTTTCATTTGTCCTCATTATGGCATAAAATAAATCATTCTGAAAAATTAAGAATTTATTTAATGTGTTTATAAAATGACAGTCTGCATCTGGTTACAATTCTATCAGCAGATTCAGTGCAAAGATACACATACTAGACATGAAAAATATTCACACAAGAATTGGCATGGGAGTTATGGGTCATTGTTCTCTCTCATGAGTATAATATAGAATGATACGTAATATATCGTTGTATTAGCAGTGAAAACAAATGAAATAAATGAGGGCATTGATGGCCAAGAAAGGCAGTAGTTCAAACATTTTATGATTTGGTGTTGCAGTTAGTCATTTGGTTCAGTAATTTACTTTTTGCATTTTTATGCCTCCACACCGACTGTAGCCGTGGCATTGTGTTATCAGGTTGTTTGTCCATCTGCCTGTTCGTAAGTCCTATTCTTGTGGATGCAATAGCATATGAACGCCTTGAGGGAGTTTCTTCAAATTGCTACAAACATCCACTTGGACTCAGCAATGAACTGATTAGATTTTGGTGGTCATAGATCAAAGGTCAAGGTCACTGTGACCTTGTCTGTCTCATTCTTGTGAGCGTGATATTTCAAGAACACCTTGACGTTTTTTTCAAATTTAGCACAAACATTCACTTGGTCTCATGATGAACTGATTAGATTTTTGCCATCAAAGGTCAAAGTCACTGTGACCTTGCATCTGTCTCACTCTCATGAATGCAATATCTCAAGAAGGCCTTGAGGGAGTTTCCTCAAATTTGGCACTAACGTCCACTTGGACTCAAGAATAAACTGATCAGAATTTGGTGGTGGAAGCTCAAAGGTCAAGGTCACTGTGACCTCACAAAACTTGTTTTGGCCGTAACTCAAGAAATAATATGCTAATTATGACAAAATTTCACACAAATGTCAAATAGGATATAATGATGAAGTGATGACATCTTATACCCAATAGGTCTAAGGTCAACGTCACTGTGACATCATAATGCTCTGCAAAAACACATTTCTATGCTCATATCTCAGGAACAGAAGAGGAGTAATTTGGTCACTAATCTTGGGTGCCCACCTTAAAACACCGCTGATTGTGTTAGATCTTCTGCACTGCAGGGGGGGGAGATGTGTGTGAAGCATCCATGTTTTCACAGCCATGGATGTAAACTGTAAGTGCAACTTGACTGCTTCGCAGGGGCATACAACCATGAGGGGGTAATTCTAGTTTACTCTGTGAGGCCTTTCTTTTGGTTATCAGCTTTGAGCCAGGAGATAAAGGTGGCCATATAACATTAACGGGCATAAAGATTATAAGAATAGAGCTCTATGAATGTAATATACTGCCTGAATATGAGTATTTGTGTAACTGGTGGACTCTCATGTTGTCTGCGTTGTGTTGATATGAAGAGGTCCAGACTTTGGATACCTTTGGAGGCGATCTCCGTTTATTCCCGACAACTCTGACAGCAAGAGCAAAATCATCCATCAATTACAACAATATGACTCGAGCCCCTACACAAATTAGGTGACACAGAAATATGTTAGCATATTATACAATAAGTTTAGGATGAAAAATGAACTTATAAACATAGCTTAACAGCGCTATGTTGTGCCTTACCTCTCCGGTGGAGTACAACAGCAAAAGGGAGAGGTAAGGCAGAAGATACCTCTTTACAGGTGGGGTAACCCCAAAGATGAACATAGGGGTACAAAAACTAAATACCAAACATTCCACATATTGACTATGGGGGCCTATGCACGTCAGGTAATAACAACTGAAACTAATTTTGTGTTATTATAATGCTCAATATTACAAATGTACATTTGACTTTGTTACACATATCACTGCTGTATAATTGACCCTGTTACATGTGCATATTCATTGATTTTGGGGCTCGGTGTGGGAAAGGGAATATATGTAATTAAAAGAACTTTTACCGGGGTAATTTAACTTTATTGTGTTTAAAAAAGAAAACAAACATGGTTAGCATTGTCGCCTCACAGCAAGAAAATCAGGAGGGAGCCCTTCTGTGCAGAGTTTGCATGTTCTCCCCGTGTCAGCGTGGGTTTTCTCCGGGTACTCCGGTTTCCTCCCGCAGTCCAAAGACATGCAGATTAATTGGTGAGTCTAAATTGCCTGTAGGTGTGAATGTGAGTGTGAATGGTTGTCTGTCTCTATGTGTCAGTCCTGTGATAGTCTGGAGACCCGTCCAGGGTGTACCCTGCCTCTCATCCAATGTCAGCTGGGACAGGCTCCAGCCCCCCAGTGACCCTCAAGAGGATAAAAGGTTATGGAAATGAATGAATGAGATACTATGAATTATTTTCTTCAAGAATTTCTCTTTAAAATCTAAAGGCACCTTGAATAATGCATCTTCAAGTACAAGTTTTGTTATACTTATCGTGAAATTATGTTTAAATAAAAGTAAAGCACATATTAAAATAGAAATATAAGTAAACTATGTTTCTGTGCCTGCTGCAGAAGAAACCTGTGAATACTGTATTATGCTCCATCCATCTATCATGCACTATCATGCAGTCTCCAGCAGATGTCGCTATTTACCTCATCTCTGTGAAAAAGGAGGTCGGTGGAGGACAGCTGAGCTTCCCGGAAGTTACAGTAAAAACAACAGCAAATGAAGAAGAAAATGAAAAACAGGCACTTTGTATCTTATTACCAACACCTGTACCTGTCCTGAAGACTGACGTCCTGTCGCTCTGCAGTGCGACACTCATTCATTCATTCATTCATTCATTCATTCACTCACCGCTGAAAATGCTCGCGTAAGTTTCTCCTTTATTTTTGAACTTGAGATGTTGAACAAGTTAAACCTGACAGTCCTCTAAGTCTCCATTCACGTGGTGAAATGCGGTGTATTCAGTCTGTGGTGTTTCCTGAGATATCTCGTCAATGAATTATTCGTCAACAATTCTGATAATCGATTGATCGTTTTTGGTAACTTGTGACGCAGAAATACGGAACATACTTCCAGATAGTAAGTACTGAGGATTTGCTGACTTTCTTTGTCTTGTAACCTGATAGCAAACTACATATCCTTAGATTTTGATCGTAGGTAGAAAAAATAAAATGGCATTTTTACTGTTTTATGACATTGGCCATAATTAATCAAATAGTTCTCTGATTAATTCAGAAAATAATCTGATTAATCGATCAGTTAGTTGCAGCCCTAATATCCAGTGTATTCAATATTCAGTGTTAGTTGATGTGGCTGGTTTGTAAAATGACAGTAAAGTCTTGCCACTGCCTTTACAATATGTTATGCGTTTATTATTATAGAGCTTATAAATCAGTTGATTAACTGCATAGTCAATCAACAATTTTAATAATAAATTAAATATTAAAGATTCATGGAGTTACTGGTTTTAGCCTCTCAAATGTTAACATTGTTTTTCTTCTTGTCTTCTGGTTTTCTCTCTTGTCCTGTCTGAAAACAAGCCATTTGAAGATGCCAAATTGGGCCCTGGGAAAAGGTAATGGCCACGATTTCTTATATTGCATCATTATTTGATTTGTGAGGCACCTCTTTGACAGAGCAGCACAAACAAAGAACTCATCCCATAAAAATGTGCCTCCATGAATCATACTAAGAGCCATTCATAGAGGTATTTAAATCCACCCACAGAGAGAAACAGGTTTTGCTACATCTCAGTTTCATGTTCAAACTTTACTCAGCAGAGCTCAGTGTTATATGATGTTTAAATGGATGAGGTTGTAAAATGTTCTGAGTTTATATATAACAAGTTGGAAATGTAGTGTTTGCTGAGGATGGGGATTTATGTAGAAGTACCGTAGGACAAATAAAGGCATCGGACTGTCTGATAAGATATGATTTGAAAATTCATTCTTGACCTCAGCAACAGAGTCTGACGCAACAATTTCACCTCATTTAGTAGCTTTTTCTGGAGTTTTTGATCATATCACACAGTCTTTATCAGATGATGCAGTCTACCCAGTTGTTGAGAATTCAAGATGTTTACACTTTCATTTTATCTGCTTTGAGGACTTCACATTCATGTCATTTTACAAATGTAGATTAAAATCTTAGTCCATCTAAATCCATCCGCTGAAAACAATAGTGTGTTACAATCAAAAGCTCCAGAAAACAGACTAAACGGACCTTGTGTGGAGATTGTTTTGTCAACCATGTGCTAAAATGCTCCACAGTTCAGGAGGTCCAACTGAGCTCAGAATAAATACGAATATAACAGAGATGAGTATCTGTGTATCACAACCAAATTGTGTTTTTGTGAGCATTTCATTTGGAGACCGTATTAACCAGTGTTAATGTTAGTTCTTATTTAAAGGGGTCCTACTATGCTCAATGTTAGGTTTGTAATTGTATTTTTGGTTTCTGCTAGAACACATTTACATGCGTTAATTTTCAAAGTACACTTTTTATTTTCTCAAACTGTTTCTGCTTCAATGCTTGTATTCACGTCTGTCTGAGACGCTCCATTTTAGCACCTGTCTCCTTAAAGCGACGCTTACCTTTCTAGAAATGTTACGCTTGTCTTTGTTTAGGTTAAAATGCTATTAATACTGCTACTAAAACAAAAGTGAATTCCACCAGAGATACAAACTCATAATTATACCATTCTCATATGGTTCCAAGAAAATTCTGACCAATTGGCCGAGCGTCCTGTCTGTCTTCCCCACGTGGAGGTCTCCGACTGACGTAACAGCTCGTTTAACATCCCCTGCTCCAGGAGCTGGACAGGTATTTTTAGTTTGCCTCTAATGTAACATAAGCTCTAACGTTATATATGACAACACAGCATCCAGCTGCTAATGGTTAGCCTACTGTAGCCTAACGCAGCCTGAGCCTCTGTATTGTCTTCTTTGTTTGTTGCCAGTCACTGGTGCTATCTAATGTTAGCGTTTACGTTACATTATAAAACTCATCAGTCATCACTGACTCTGGATAAGTTTCAAAACTCCAGCGTTGCGTTTGACTGTGCAGGACAGGTAACGTTATGTTTAGTTTGCTTCTAATATAACACATAATGTTCAGCAATCAGCAGCGTGTTTTACTCCTCCTCTCTTCTACTCTTCTCTTGGCGTGTTACACTCGCTCTCCTCTTCCGTGTATCTAACATTGTCCTGCCAACGCCTACGTCTATCATAGGCGTATGGAGGACATAATGGAGGAGAGGGGAGTTGTGGATGTTCAAATTTTTTTCTGTGCTGTTTGAAATGCAAGAAAGGTAGGAGTTGCTTTAAGGCCCCCTCCCGAAAAAGTCTGCTCTGAATGGTCAGCGTTTCTTGGTCTTCCGTATCTGCGCTCTCTGCATCTGTGCATCACCACTGCAGCTGGGGAATGACCGTAACAGAGTAAAGCAGCACCGCCTACCTTGAAAAATCACCAGAATCGTCACAATTGGTCATGTTCCAGAGGAACTGACATCATCGGCAACCTAGATTACATTTCCCAGCTGCGAGTGTGCCTGCAGGAATGACTGTAATGGAGAATAGGGAATGTGAAGTCATGTCATGTTGAGCTCTGACGCTGACGTCGGCGTCATCTTGTGAGGAATGCACTTTGTTACCTATGCCAAAAACTGATCACAACGAGAAACATAGATCAATGTCACTTAGCAGCCCAGGGCTGGATTACAGACTCAGTGCATTTACCTCATACCAGTATAACGAGGTGATTTCTCTTTGCCGTAGAAACGATGTACTGGTATATCCCCGGAGTGGTGGCTTCCTGGCTCGTCTATCGCTGGTACAAGGAAAGAAAAAGAGTGTCCAACAAGCAAGATAAATATGTCTACATCACTGGCTGTGACACTGGGTTTGGTAACCTCCTGGCGAAACACCTGGACAAGCTGGGCTTTAGTGTGATTGCAGCTTGTTACACTGAGAAGGGTGAGGATGAGCTGAAGAAGATAGCCTCCGACAGACTGACAACCGTTCATCTGGATGTCACCGACTCCGAGAGTGTCAGCAAAGCAGCCACTGTCATCGAGACTCTGGTTGGACAGAGGGGTGAGTGACCTTTAATGTTTGTCTCGCTAGACCATTTAAACAAAATGCTTCAACTTCAACTTATTTCCTGTAGCGTGTAATCCTCTTACGCAAGTTTTAGGGAATTATCATAAAGGGTAACACATAGCCTGGAGCAGTGATTTCAGTTCTGGGTGGTGCAAATGTCATGTCCTGTGGGTATTAACACTCATCTCCTCATGTTTATTACCTGGCTGTATTACTGCAGGTCTGTGGGCCGTGGTAAACAACGCTGGAGTTGCTCTTCCATCTGGTCCTGCTGACTGGCTTACTGTAGACGACTACAAGGACATGCTCGCTGTCAATCTGTTTGGTGTAATCGCCGTAACACTGAGCGTCCTTCCTCTTCTCAAGAAGGCCAGAGGCAGAGTGGTGAATGTCGCCAGTGTGTTTGGGAGAGTCACCCCGTTCGGTGGACCTTACTGTGTGTCCAAGTATGGAGTGGAGTCCTTCAACGACAGTCTGCGGTGAGAGAAGACGCAACACATTTACACGTATACACACCATGGCTGGATTATGGACCGGTACAGTGGGGCCAGTGTGCGGGGCTTCGGACTGCCAGGGGGCTTCTAAGCCTTAAGGCTACATGTGGTGCTTGGCCCAAGACCTCTGAGGGAAGTTCAACACCAGAGCCCTCAGTTGACCATTAGGCCCCTGGGTGCTTATAGCATGAGCTAATCACTAGGGCCCATCAGACCTCTCAGTGCTTACAATGTGAGGGACCTTAAGGGACCATGATCCAGCCCTGATTTTCACAAGTGTTGTCTTGACTTACAGCAAACCTCCTTTGTGTTTCAGTTTAAACATGGCACCGTTTGGAATCAAGGTGGCATGCATTGAGCCAGGCTTCTTCAAAACAAATGTGACTGATACAGTGATGATGAAAGAGAACGTGAGGAAGCTCTGGAACAAATTACCTCAGGATGTGAAGGATGACTATGGACCAGGTTTCTTGGCAGAATGTAAGTTACTCCACCTTTCTTAATGAAAACATGTAATGTCAGCCTCTGATGTACTCTTTGCTGAAGGCACAGACTGCTATATGTTTCAACAAAGCTAGATTTTCACACCTGCTTGGAGGTTTATCAGAATCTTGCGTGCCTGTAAATAATAGTAAAAATAATAATATTATTTCACAAAAAATTGGTTATTGTGATCCGTTATTTTGTACCAACTGAACCTTGTCTGCATTTTACCCATAATTAGTGCCAAATTGCACTAACTTTTTTTTGAAAAACATACCAAGAAATTATTATGAACTATTATGAATTATTACCAAAAAAATGACAGACCTGTATACAGACATTCACATGTGTGTAATGCTTCCCTTTCAGCTCTCGACATGTTGGACCATAGGTTTGGGATGTTGACGGACAGTAACCTGATGAAGGTGGTCAGCTGCATGGAGCACGCCATCTCTGCCGTTCACCCTCGCACTCGCTACTCTGCTGGATGGGACGCAAAATTTTTCTGGTTGCCTGTATCGTACATGCCGACCTGCATCTCAGATAGACTCTTCCGTCAGAACAGCCCCAGACTAAAAGTATCTGGACTGTAGTTTCTGCCATATTAGTTGTTTGAGAAAGAATTTGGGCAAACTTGAAGATCACTAATGTGTCTGTTACTTTTACTGCAATGAATGTTTGTACATGAAGGATTACAGGATAACATCATATAAACATTTTTTGTATTATAATCATGTTTGGCTCTTCGTTATTGATTATAAGACCTTATCTAAATGGACATTGGGTGCCGTGGGGACCACGCCTCCTCTTGGAGACTACACAGCACTCATTGAAAGTGGTAAAGCGAGTCCCATTAAAGGGTGACCATGAGACCTCAGGATGGCTCCTCAGCTGCTCCAGTTCGTGCCATGGGGTTCAGTGCATGCAGGATCAGGACAGGAAGGCATGGAGAAGCCACACCAGGACAGGAAAGCGGGGTGGAAGCAGCACCAGGACAAGAAGGTGTCGGGCAAGCTGCACAAGTATAAGAAGGTGTCAGGGAAGCCGCACCAGCAAAGGAGAGAACATAAAATATTAAACATAAATATTGCATATTAGCCCTAAAATTATAAATCTAAAAGTAAGTGGTCATCAAAGCTGTTGTCACATTTTTCTCATATCAACACAATCAAGCTTATTTAATTGAAACTCATTTTCGTTTTTTCCTGTATTATATGTTATTATAATTATTGTTACATATTGTATAATGGACTCATTTTAATCAGATAATATGAGGGATTTAAAAGTGACCTGTTATAGGAATCAATACACAAAATAGATCCTGAATACGTCCACTAACAAAACAACTAAATATCATGTGTATCATATTCAAATCATGTCGTCTGTGTCATACATCTTATGTTTATTTCTGTAATGTCTGTATATTTTGTTACACATCTGTTTCTTGTCTGCACAATGTCACAAAAAAACAACTACAAAAATTTGGGGGTTTAGTTGTTCTTTAATGCCATTAAAGTTTGTCTGTGTTGGTTCGGGCATATCCCTGAGTAAATTTGCAGGTGTGATATTATCAAAAATTGAATTACACATGATGAACATGGAGCCTTTTGGAGGCCTCTGTGGAGGGCAGGGTTATTGCTGCGTATTCCCAACAAGGATGGTAGTTGATGAGGACAGAGTGGACCTGAAGGTTATTGGCTAATGATGTAAATATAGATCATGTTGTAGCCAGATAGATGGATATTAATCTTCCATGCTTCTCCACTCAGGGGTTAACTGATAATCTGATGACATATTTATTAGAGGTTAGTAGATTTCTCTTTGTTCGCACAACATTCACCTCTGTTTTCCCTGTTTTTATCTACCTTTATCAGAGAATGTATGGAAAATATTAGAGAGAGACAAGAGGCATGAAGTCAGAGCTTTTGATTGTGTGTTTTAGGTAATGCTGCCACACCTGGCCATAACCTGTGCTTCACGTCTGGCCACTCTTGCTGTCATCCGCCGGTACAGCAGAGATTCCTACAAGGTTGATGGCTTCAACCAGAAGCATGTGTTCATCACAGGCTGTGACAGCGGCTTTGGGAATCTGCTGGCCAGGCAGCTGGATAAAAAAGGCTTCCACGTCATAGCTGCATGTCTCACAGAGAAAGGTGCAGCAGATCTGGCAGCAGCAACCTCCCCCAGACTGAAGACCCTCCTGCTGGATGTTACAGACAGTGCCAGCATCAGGAGGGCGGTGGAGTTTGTGAGCAGAGAGGTCGGAGAGCGAGGTGAGCAGGGGCGGACAGCAGCAGGGGGTACGCACTGATAGGGTGCCAGTCAGAGTGAGGCACTGGGAGAGATAACGGCAACCTGGACCATCCCATCATCAACTCATCATCCTCCTACTGATATGTTTAACATGCCCTCTGATTTTAAAGAGGAGGGAGGAAATACTCACCTCTATAGCCTGCACTTTTTAAAGTCAGAGACATGTTAAAGTTTCTCTTAAAAATCAAGTAGGTGCATAAAAAGTTTATTCTGACCAGAGTGTAAACTTTTTGGACACTTTTTAGACTTTTATTGGACTAAGTGGACATGCCTGGCCTGTACATACACTACACAGTATGTACTATATACTACTCCCCATAGTACTGTATGGTACTTTGGCATTTTAACACTGATACGATAAGTTTCATTTGACCATCATTTCCTCTGGGAAAAATTTAGCCACATTTTATAGAAAAGGACATACCTCTTCAGATTGAGACTTTTCAAGTACATGAGTTTTTTCAGGGCAGCAAATAAAGAAATAGAAAAATAATTTAAGATTAGAATTTAAAATGTGTCACAGAAACAAATTTAAATGCATGAAACATTGTATGCGAAGTACAGGTGAAATAAATATAAAAATGTCACCATCGCCATCTTGGGTTTTTTGGAGTCAGAGGTGATCATATTTAAACAAGAGGATGGAGTTGTGCATGACCAAGGGGTGGATCGACTCTAAGAGTGCTGCCACACCTTGCAGGCAACCTAGCAGCCTGTCACTCCAGCAGCCCCACCCTGAAATATGCATAACTTTGGGCCTTAACAAAATGTTAACATGTGAGTCATAAACAAAAAAAAAAAAAACACCCAGAAAAATTCATTGTCATGAATGTTGAAATTATCTATAGATACCAAAACTTTTTTTTGTCCTAGGCTGTGAACATGTTGTATATTTATGCTGTAAAGATTTGACATGCAAACATTGTAGGACATCCTGGTATTTTTGGCATACTGCATTTGCATTGGGACATGCTAAATCTGTTTCTGGCATACTAAATAGTGTGGTAGTATGGGTGCTGGAAAGCACAGCAAGGCTATTAAATGAAAGTTAGGAGATATTAGGCATAATATATGCATGATGTAACTGGAGGTGCAATGTTGGAGGGTTACAGCAGATGGCGCTAGAAATTAAGGGATGGCATCTGTCTGCTCAGGTGCTCTTTAAGTGCGCTCTTTTTAGCCTCCTTGAGTGTGCTCAGCATGACAGAACTTTATGAGTAGGCCTGCACTTGAATGGCTGGTGGCCTGTATATCAAAACGTTTTCAAGCAGAAACCCGTTCTTTGTGGTCTGTTATTTAAAATCTTTTTAATAACTTCTGATTTGTAGCTCTTACCCTGTGTATAGATTTTTATTCAGAAGCCTGTAAGCTAGTTTGTTTCCTGTCCAGCTCATTCCAGAGTGCTTGTGGCATCACAATACTGAAGGCTGCCCTTGAACGCAGCATTATTGGCTGCAAGGACAGTTACTTTAAAACTTGCATCACTCACAGACTCTGAAGATTGAAACCTGGCATTGTTGCAAAAAAAATGTTTTAGGGTTTTTGCAATGTCAAGTGTGAGGACCACCTTCCCTTTTCCTCTGTAGCTGCTGTTCTGATTTCTCCCGCTCTTGTCCTTAAGGATCTGGTGCCCACTGGTGGCACAGAAAAATATGCACATTCAGTTCTATAATAAATGAGTCACTTTTAAGCAGCTGTCTTGTGGTTTATATAGATTGTCCTGGTTATGTACTGTATAGATAATTTTGAATAGGTTCAAATTTTCCAAAGTTTCAAAAGTCACATTTTGTTTCCTGGAAAGCACTGTGTATATTTGGATTTACATTGAGGGAAAATAACCACACTGTTCTTCATGCATGTTAAATTGTATGCTTACCTGTAGATTAAAATCATTTTACTGCTTCAGCTGTGTTGCTGTGCACTGACTCGCTTAGTGTTTCATTGTGATTTATTAAACCTTGTCTGCATTTGACCTGCCAAATTACACAGCTCTAACCCTTCTAAAGTATTATGAACTAATTAAAAATTATAGACATGGATATCAATGTTCACACGTGTCAAATGCTTCCCTTTCAGCTCTTGAAATATTGGATGAGATGTTTAAGATGTTAACTGATATTAGTGATATTATGAAGGTGGTCGGCTGCATGGAGCACACCATCTCGGGGATACAAAGTTCTTCTGGCTGCCTTTGTCGTACATGCTGATCTGCGTCTTCCATAACCTTTATGTTAAAAATTAATTAACCTAACTTTGAAGTATCTGCACTCAGTTTTGAGAAATAATTTGGGCTAGCTTGAAGATAGCTTATGTGTCTCTGCAATAAATTGTATTATATTATATTGTATTATAAAACATGTTTGGCTCTTCATTATGTCATTGACTCTAGACATGAGATCTTGTCTTTATACATTACATGAAGTGGCTTTTGCCTGTAAAGCTTTCGTTCCTAGTGGACTTTGGCTCCTCTGCCTCTGTGTAAACCTACTCTGCACATTTTGACATTGATTTCCCTTTAATATTAAATACAGAGAACCGTCAGTAACCTTTGGGCTGAGGTGTGTTTTCAGAGTGGATTTGAGGTAAAGGGGAATGCAGTTATCAAAGCAAGGACTCATGTAATCTGATGTTATCTATTATGCAATCTCTGTGTCGGTGAAACATTTAACCCTGCTGTTATATCCTCGCTGGACCTTGACACTTTGCACACACTGAAAACAATCACCATCACACCCTGACAGACTTCCAACTGAAGCCTGCAGTGCTGGTTGAGTAAATTCTCTGATGAGGAGGACAGAAGAACTGTAGCCATGGTATGTTTGCATTATTGTTTTACATTCTACACAACACCCAAAAAGAATCTGTGTATTAACTTTATTCTTTTTATTTATTTGACTCAAAATTAAGGAACAGACACTTGACAGTAGTTGAATAATTGAACAATTTATTTTTACACAAACCAGCATAATGAGATCTGATGTCAACTAGTGGTTGACGAGTGTTACATTAAAGGAACAGTTCACAAAAACTTCTTCCCACTTCTCTCATTAGGTGTTAAGCAATGCAGATACATTTGGCTCTATCTGATCTCCACTGCAAAGACCCAGTACAATAGAAGTAAATGGGGTTTTGTTTGTGGTGTATAAAGAATCACAAACAAGCTGTAATTCATCTTGTAATGTGTTAGTAAAGCACAATAGTCTCTGAGAAAATGCACTTAAAACATCCAAAGTAAAAGAACTCTTTATGCAAAGAAATCAACTCTATGAGTGTCATGTTAATAACATGGTCTTGGATTAACATGACTGATGCATTCGTGTGTAAGTTGCATTTTACTGTTGGTTGAGGAGGAGTTAATTTTAACTGCCATTACGCAATATAGTACAACATGAATATTTTAAAAGCTGATGTTTTGTTTTGTGTGTAAAATTATAATCTGAAAAGTAACTGCTTACCAAAGCTGTCAGATAAGTTTAGTGAAGTAAAAGATACAATATTTCCCTCTGAAATTTGGAAAAGTAGAAGTGTAAAGTACAATAAAATAGAGATACTCAAGCAACAAGTACCTCAAAATTGTGCTGAAGGACGGTATTTGAATAAATGTACTCAAGTACAGACCAGGTCTATGTGCATGGATAAATGCCACACTTTTACCATTTGATTAGATTCAGTATTTCTCTCAGATATGTACAACCAAGCCTATTTCCATTTTTGCTGCATCATATGTTGCTATCATTATTATTAGCCTACATGTGTTGTCCTATGATAGATTCACATTTAATCAGTTGATGTGAGGTATTTAAAAAGTGCTCTTTTATAGGAATACATGTACAGAATTGATACACAAACCCTGCTATTAGTTAAAATATTGGAAGCATCATGTCTAGTCTGCAGGTAAATTATTGCCATGGCCAGATCAACCCACTAGGGGGCACTGGAGCTGAAATTACTTACTGTTAAACACACATTTATTTGGGAATATGCACCATTCTAACCTATGAGTTTGAGGGCAGATTATGTGATGGGTTGTGCATTCAAGTTACATGTAATTTGATATACTTTGCTGTTATAGTTTGTACATCGGAGGGCTTTATCTGTCCAGACTGACATGGGGGAGTGGAAAGGCTGAGGGCAAACAACAGCAAACTAGAAAGACAAGTAAAATGACAACAATACAATAACTCAGTCATGATGGGCTGGCTCTGTCCCAGAGGATCTGAGAAGCTGGGGATGGTCTGCAGTAGACCAGCTACCACATAAAGTCTGGGGTCCGCCCAACATAGTGACACCCATGAGACTTATTAATAAGGCACCAAACCCCTTACAGTACCATGAACTACTACAATAACTACCACTATACTCATATATTATTAGATATACCTATATATACACATATATGTATATGTGTTCATATCTGTGTATGTATATTCTATGTTATTACTCTGTATTATATTTATTCTTTGTATTAGTAGTCTAAGTAGTAGTTATATTACTGTTATTATTCTTATTTACTATTTATTAGTTAAGTATTTTTATGCATTATCATGTTGCTGTACAATATTATTATTATTATTATTATTATTATTAATAATAATAATAATAATTATTATTATTATTAATATTGTTGTTGTCGTCATTATTCTTTTTAAAATGTATTTTATTGTTTTGATTTTTTAATAATTATTTAATTAATTATTTATTAATATTGTTGTTGTTGTTGTCATTATTCTTTTTTTTATTTATTTTATTATTTAGATTTTTTTAATAATTATTTAATTAATTATTTTGTTAGTTAGTTACTGAACTAATATATAAACATTATTGGTATTTATTCAACTTTTTTTCTCATCTTTTTTTCTGAATATAATATGAATATGTAACACACTTACACAACACACTTTCATTCATGCACACATACACATAAAATAAAAACTACCAAATTGACATCCCCAAGTAAAATTTGCAGTTAATATCATAAACCAACTATTACTTGATGAATATAGAGCCTTTGCAGAGGGAAGATTTACTGCTGCTTATTTCCAACAAAGATGGTAGTTGATGAGGACAGAGTGGACCTGAAGGTTGTTGTCTAATGTTAATTAAGATCATGTTGTAGCCAAATAAATGGATATTAATCTTCCATGCCTCTCCACTCAGGTGTCATCTGACAATCTGACGACATATCTATTAGAGGTAAGTAGATTTTTCTTAGTTTGCATGATTCCCATAAACCTTTTTTATTTACCTTTATCAGAGAATGTGACCAGAATATTTAGAAGAAACAAAAAGCCTGATCAGTGGCTGGTGTGTTTTAGGTGATGCTGTCACACCTGGCCATAACCTGTGCTTTACTTTTGGCCACTGTCGCTGTCATCCGCTGGTACATCAGAGATTCCTACAAGGTCGATGGCTTCAGCCAGAAGCATGTGTTCATCACAGGCTGTGACAGCGGCTTTGGGAATCTGCTGGCCAGGCAGCTGGACAAAAAAGGCTTCCACGTCATAGCTGCATGTCTCACAGAGAAAGGTGCAGCAGATCTGGCAGCAGCAACCTCCCCCAGACTGAAGACCCTCCTGCTGGATGTTACAGACAGTGCCAGCATCAGGAGGGCGGTGGAGTTTGTGAGCAGAGAGGTCGGAGAGCGAGGTGAGCGGGGCGGACAGCAGCAGGGGGTACACACTGATAGGGTGCCAGTCAGAGTGAGGCACTGGGAGAGATAACGGCAACCTGGACCATCCCATCATCAACTCATCATCCTCCTACTGATATGTTTAACATGCCCTCTGATTTTAAAGAGGAGGGAGGAAAGACTCACCTCATATAGTCTGCATGTTTTAAAGTCAGGGACACATTAAAGTTTCTATTAACTGTACTCTGAAGTAAAGATTCATAAATACAAAAACAATACACACACTCCTTTTTCCGCAGGTCTGTGGGGTCTGGTGAACAATGCCTGGCAGGTCCATACCCATCGGCCCAACAGAATGGATGCAGCTGGAGGATTTCACAAAGGTTCTGGATGTGAATCTGATAGGCCTCATTGATGTGACGCTACAGTTTCTGCCTCTTCTGAAAAAGGGCCCGGGGCAGGGTGGTTAATGTGGCCAGTATTCTGGGCAGACTGTCTTTCACTGGTGGAGGATACTGCCTGTCCAAATGGGGAGTGGAAGCCTTCTCCGACAGCCTCAGGTATTGGAAGACGATTGATTTATCACACATTCTCTTAAGAAGATAATTCTGTTAAGGGGTTCTTTGTAGCAAAACAAACCTGTATGTTCAGTATGCATTCACAGTTTTTTTTACAATAGGCCCCTCAATATTTTAAACATGTGCATTTGTCCCTCTCTTAACAGTAGCAGAGGGCTTTTATTTTGACAAATTCAAAAACATTTACGGCAAAAAGAAATGCAGAAAAGGCACAAACTGGTGCATAAAAAATCACCTAAACACAGGAAATTAAGTGTTTGATGCTCACATTTTTTATGGTAGAGGACCCCAAACCCTCCCTTTCATGTGCCCCCCAACAATGTTGAAACAAAACCTACGCCCTTGGCACAGAGGGTGTTATGCAAGTCACAGAGAGGATTTTGCAACATATCAGATAGAGCGTTTGGCTTATTAGATCTAGGTCACAAGAAGCTCTTCAGCTGCACTGATGAAATGTCCTGCTTCTTGTGCCCAGGAGGGACATGCGGCCCTTTGGCATCAAAGTGAGTATTATCGAGCCCGGTTTCTTCAAGACGGCTGTTACCAGGCCGGATGTTATTGAAGCTGACCTGAAGAGACTGTGGACCCGCCTCCCTCAAGATGTCAAAGACTCGTATGGAGACGCATACTTTGGTGAATGTGAGTGGAAGTACGGTTGATTACACTCAGCAACAGTGTCTTAATAAATATTCTGAATGACTCCTCTGCTCTGTTCTTCCTGACAGATGTGAAAGCTCAGGACTTCTCCCTGGGCCTCCTGTGCAGTTCAGATCTCTCTAAGGTGACCAGGTGTATGGAGCACGCGCTGACAGCTCGCTTTCCACGCACACGTTATAGTGCTGGCTGGGATGCCAAATTTATTTGGATTCCTCTGTCGTACCTCCCTACATTTGTGTCAGACTTTGTAAACACTGTGCTTCTTCCTCCACCTAAGGATAAAAGAAAAGTCAATTAAACTAAACAGTGAAATTGTTAAAATAAAACATGTTGTGACAATCTGGGTTCCTACACATTTTTCATTTCAAAATTTCAAATTTTTCTTGACTTCTCTGTAGATTTTTGAGTACAAATAGCCATATGTATATTTTTTAAATATATGGTTTCAAAACCCAACTGTTAACATGTCACACTCTGACTATGTATGCTATGATGTTGCCAAATAATTGCCATGATAGTGGCAAGGTACTGTAGCTCATACATAATAATTAACACCAAAACCAGACAAGTTTACCAATGCTCACAGAGGCTGTAAAGGTACGTCATGCCATGTGAGATGGGACAAGACAGGATCTTTGAGGTATGCACTCTGTTACCAAAGTATGTGCACTTAGTCCAAAAAAAGAGATAGTTGACAATGTCCGAGTATGTAAGCGGAGGTAGTGTATTGGGGTCTGTAATCCAGCCTTGGACTGCCACGTCATATGGAATTACAACTGTGAGTATAGTGACAGGATGTTCTATACAAATGATGTGATTTGATGTCATTATATTCGCAAATGAGCAAGCTATTGAAATTACATACTTGAAATTTCCATATTTAAGGTAATAGGTCACTGATTATGATGCTAAGACATTTGCTAAGTGCTTTTCCACAAACTAAAGGCTGTGATAGTTGTAAGAGGATGTCACAGACACATGAGAAGTCTTTTGATGTCAATATATTCGTGTGTACAGCCAATGCACATATATATCATATATATTCATAAATGAGAAAGCTATTAAAATTACCTTAAATTGTGCATATCAAAGCAGCAGGTCACTGATAAATACTGTATGTTAAGAGATTTGCTAAGGGTTTTTCCACAAACTAAAAGCTTTGAAAGTTGATACGGGATGTTACAGAGATATGGCACGTGATATGATGTCAATATATGCAAAAATGAGCAAACTATTGAAATCATAACCCTGAAATGTCCATATTTAAGGCAACAAGTTACTGATAATTATGACAAGACATCTGCTAAGGGCTTTTCCACAAACTAAAAGCTGTGAGAGTTGTGACAGCATGCCAGAGACACATGACATGTGATGTGACGTCAAAAAATTTGCAAATGAGCGAGCTACTGAGATCACATCCCTAAAATTTCAACATTTAAGGATGTAGGTCATTGACAATGATGCTAAGATATTTGCTAAGGGCTTTTCTGCAAACTACCAGCTGTGAAAGTTGTGAGAGGATTTTCAAAGACACATGACAGGTGATTTGTTGTCAGCATATTCATCAATAAGCAGCTATTAAAATTACAACCTTGAAATGTGCATATTTAAGGATATAGGTCATTGATAATGATGCTGAGGGATTTGCTAAGGGCAGTCTCACAGTCTCATCTCACAATAACTGAAAGTTTTGAGGGAATGTCTGAAGACACATCAGAGGTGGTTTCATGTCAATGTATTCATGAATGAACAAGCTGTTGACATCACAACCTTACAATGAGCACAGTTAAGGAATGTGTCATTTATGATCATGATTTGCTACATTTTTTATTATTATTTATTTATTTATTTAACAAACTCACAGATGTGAGTTTTTGGATATATTGGAGAGCTAATTTAGGCAGATATTTTAATTTTTAGTCAACTCAAAATAATCAAAAACGACAATACAGTTGAGAGGACAACAAACTGAATGTCTGTCCAATGCGCCTATAAACGTAAGCATAGTTTGGGATTGTCCTAAAAGTGCAATACGACTCATTTCAATATTCTTTTTTTTTTGTTTTGTTTTTCAACATAGAAATCTCAAACCATTGTCATTATAGAGTGACTGCTTGGTGGAAATGGATGCCTGCTCTAAACACCATGAAAAACACTCTGCTTGTATGATCAATGAAAGCTAATTCTGAATTTTATATTTTAGAAAACAGAATAGGGGCAACAGTCATAAAACACAAATATTTTCCTATACTCTCCATACTTCCGATCTGGAAAGTACTAAAAACAAATTCCATACTTTTCCATACTGTGCAGGAAACCTGGTCAATAAGATTAGAAAGTGTCAAGACTGTTACAAAATAGGAAATTTATTCATTCACATCTCAGCAGCAGCAATTTAAACGATATGGACATGTTGTGGATGATCACAGATACAATTTTTATTTGTCCTCATTATGATACAAAATAAATCATTCTGTAAAGTTAAGAATTTCTTCACCGTGTTTATAAAACGACATCTGCACCCTCAGGTCATGTGTTGCTCTTTAAGATAATCAGCTACATAAATTCATCTCCATGCAAAACAAACATTCAAGTATTGCTCCAAACAATTTTGGCCATTGTTCCAATATCATTACAAAAAAACTGATCACGTTGATTCAAAGTCATAAAGTCAGGGAACATAATGAGTTTGATTGAGTACAATGTGAGTATGCTTTGCATACATATTTTAGCTCATGCATACTGAAGAATCTTTGAAGAATTGAATGGTATAAGTTAAAGTCCAATTTTTTTGTGATAGTTTTGTTTAGCTTCCAGCCCTGAAATGAGGTATATAAACATGAAAGATGAAGTAAATACATCTTCAGTTTTGTTCAGTGGCAAAAAAAAAAAAAAATTACTCAACACATTTTTTAAAAACCTTCGATCATATAAGTACTGTACATTCAGAATGCAGCTCACTTTTTATTTGTTATTGTGTTTATGTTGAACTATTCATAGGATCTATTTCAAAGATATTTCTGACAAAATCTTACTGTTCAAATTTACAAATATACAACTTATTTATAAACACTTCTATCAGCAGCTTCAGTGCAAAAGATATACATATTGTACATCAGAATAAAGAAAACATGAACACAAGAATTGGCATAAGAAATGTCAGAAGGCATAGTCACAAAAGACGTTTTTCTTCATTCTATAGAAATGTATTTCTCTCTCCTAAAACAATTTGAGTTTTTGTTCACAGGCTGCATAAAAAAATAAATTCTGTGCAAAGTGTGTTTCTTTTTTTTCGATTCCCGTCTGCGAGAGAGGGGTTATACGTCGCTGTCCTCTTTTACGAGGTTGGCTGTGTCTTTGAAACTGTCCTCGGTTGGCGAAAAGGTGCTCGGACGATCCCTCTTCTGAGGTTTGGCGGGGGGGACAAACGGAGAGGGCTCTGGGGCAGAAGAGTCCCCGCTGCTTCCCATGGGCTTTTCATCCTTCATCTGTGAAACAGCGCATACAGTAAACAAGCCCGATAGTACACCTGTGCATCCTCGTAACTGGTGTCTTAAAATGTTTTAATTGTGACTACAATGTCCAAACTTACCTCTGAATACGAAGGGTTTTCGAATGTAGTGCTTGGCTTTAGTTTTCTCTTGAATAAGCTCCACTTTGACTCCTGCAAACAAACACAAACAGTGAAGTGGAATCATTCTTCAAAATATGAATTTAGCTGGCTTTTTTACTGTGTACTTATTAATTCTATCTTTCTTTTGTTTGTACTCATGCTTCTTGTTTTTGCGCTGTCCCCTTTGCTGCTGTTACACAGCAAACTCCCCCGCTGTGGGACGAATAAAGGATTATCTTATCTCATCTTAATATACCGACATACTATATACAAAACACTCACCTGCACAGGTTTGGCGCTGACAGAAGTTGTGTTCACAATGCCTGCGCTCTGATCTCCGCGGTACGCTGGGTTCACAAACTTGTTCTCCAACTGATCACCACTCACGTTAACAGTCACCTGTTGAGAAGCAGGTTGTCAAGTCACCTTCATCAGATGTGAAATAACATTTTCTTTATTTCTAACTAAATGATCAGGACGTGAATATTCATAGATTCTCTGCAGGTGCTCGATATCAACTATCTACAAAGAAAGACCAATAAATACCTGATGTATTGCTAATTTTTCCACGATTTGACCACAAATATTCTTCGTAAGGACCTACAGCAGATCTCATGCCCATGTGGAATAAAAGAAAATTTTGGAAAGCCACGGCAGTGTGTGGGTATTTTTTCTCTCTTTCTTTATTATAAATAAGTATTTGGCGGTGACAAGACTCTACTGGCCAGCAAACACATCCATTAACATACCATCACTCACGCTACAGCTGCAAAATGAATGTTTCGATCATGAAAACAAACACACCCTTAGCATTATGCAAAGCCCTCACTTGGTCAGCCTTAGCAGAAATCCTGCATCACTGATGCCATAAAAATCGGTGAGTTGTTATTTGGCCAGTCGTCCACTTATTTACTGTATTTCAATTAAAGGTCTAGTGTGATTTATGGTAATCTATTGGCAGAAATGGAATATAATACTAATATTTATGTTTCTTTAGTATATAATCACGTAAGACTATAAATTGCTGTGTTTTTGTTACCTTAAAATGCGCCATTTATATCTACATAGGGAGCACGTCCTCTTCAGCAGAGATCTTGTATTGCCATGTTTTAACAGTGGCCCAGAACAGACAAACCTAACACTGGTTTTGCATTTTTACGTTACCTGAAGGCCACTGTAAGTTCACTTCATGCTTGGTAAGGGAGGGGTGAGAGGAGGGATATGCAGTTGGTTGCATTCTGCAACATCACCACTAGATGCCACTGAATCCTACACAATGGCCCTAAGTTTGTTCCTGCTGTATCATTTTGAGATGTCCTGCTCACAGTCTAATCACTTTGGTGTGATTACAGTTGAAATGAAATGCCACATTAGGTGCATTTTGGTGTTCACTTTCCTTTCTATCATGATTTTAGATAAAGTAAAACTAAATAAAAATTAGTTTCTGGTAGAAGATGCTGAAATGATGAAAATCACTGAACCATTATGAATAAGTGTTTGCAACAATGCTTTGTTTCAGCTGCTGGAAGTCTTATCTTATATGTGGCAGTTTTTGCCAGAGCTGGTTTAGCAAGTTTTTCTGCGAAATTCTCTGTAACTGAATCACACTTTCACAATCTGAGGGGACGTGCATGTGTATCTGCAGACAGCAATAGACAACTATTAACGCTACATGCTCTTGGATCCACCACGGAGAGCAACAAGCTTTTTGCGCTTGTGTCTTCTTCTCCAGTTCAGACCTGTATGCTCTGGTTTTTATAGGCGTGCATCTCCTGGCTGGCATATATACTGCAGCCGTTTTATGTGGTTTCAGTGGCTTGAACCGGCTTCATTTTGACGCCTGCATTCTTGAAGTCGGCACCATGTTTACAGAACACTATTGCAATCCTATCATTTTATTTGGCGGTTTCAAAAAGACAAGTCTTCGTGTGGATATAGCCTAAAACTGCCTACCCCAGCTTTAGTATGTGGCATGTAACTCCATTTGGAGTGTACTATCTAAATGATATGACATGAAGTATTTATATTAATGAGTACCTGTGTGGCATGAATGACAGCAGGATCACCGGACACTCCAGGAGCTGTGGCATATAATGGGTTCTCAAACGTGATTGGCTGCCTCCCAGCTTCCATTGCAAAATTGTCATCCTATGGAGATAATAAAACATTATAATGATAAGATTTCTTTTTTTCTAAACATTAAAGACGCAGCTGTTTGTTTCTCAACTGCTGCTGACACAAGCAGTCCTAAAAGGAATGCTAAAATCAAAGTTGTCAATAAAAACCACACAGAGCGTTTGTTTGTGAGTGGAAAGTGCTGATACTACACTTTCAGTGACTTAGAGAAAATATTAACTGCTAATCAGCATCCTTCCAGGACTCACCATCTGCATGGCTGTGTCAATGAATGACACTCCAATGTGTGACGGTCCAAGGTCAACATTATCACCGGAGCGAAACGTCACCCCATTCCCTGTGTCAGCGGACTTCACCAGGCTGCTGAGGCTGCACAAAAACAGGCACTTTAATTTGAACTTTGATCTAAATTCTGTCTGCATCAACTTTAGTTTTACTGATAAGCACAAAAACAATAAGAGACTCAAAAACAAGAGTCAACATACCTGGGTAGTTTGGGCATGGAGGGGATGAAAGATCCTGTTCGTTTGTAGTTGAGGAAAACTCCGACAGCCAAAGCTCCAGTGATCAGGATGATAATGACTGCCAGTAGAACAGCCACAGCTAAAAAAAAAAGAAGTAGAAAATATTTAGCTGTATGCATATTTGCAATAAAGTGCTGATCATGAAGATTCCTCCTGTCTTAACATTTTGCTGACTGGTCAGTTATAGTTCATGACCTCTTTGTTTGCTAAACCATTAGAGAGTTAAACAGTGATCATAACAAGCATTACATGGCTATTTATTAGGTAAATGTGTGATTTTGACGAGTCAACAGCTTCAGCGACTGCTGAGCCAGATTGTTCTGTTGGCCTTAGTAGCTTTTAGGTAGATAAGCATGAAGTGTGACTTCATCACGTTTAGCCTTAATCTGCCCCAGCAGAGCCGACACACCATGACTGTTGATGTGCAGCAGCTCCCTCATGTCAACCAGTGCATGTGTGAAGGACTCCCACAGGTTTTGTTTGAAAGAATTTGTTTAGTTGACAAGTTAAAGGAGAGACAAAGTGTAGCTTAGATAACGGGTGAATTACTGTACCTGTTCCTGCTGGAGCGCCCCTTGACTTCCCCATCTCACAATAGCTGCCCACATAACCATATGGACATCTGCAGGGAGTCATGATAAATCAATACATGGGAAAAAAGACTTCCTGAAGTGGAATAACACAAATATGAGGCATTACTGGATGTGACTGATGGACAATCAACCACTGGTGTGAACTAAACTCACTTGCACTTGGGCAGACCGCCTTCATCAGTGTAGCAGGTTCCACCATTCATGCATCTACATGCAAGGGGCATTGCAACGGGTGCCTCAATGGCTGCAGGAGCAAAAGCCAGGCGTACATAGAATCAACAACAACAATTAAACGGTCACACCCAAGTTTCACGAAACCACACAGAAGCAGCCAGGCACATGTGAAGAATGGATTTAGAAATGCAGAATGAGATGCAACACAACAGCTCACAGATGACTGCAGGCAGTAAATGCACTCTGGTCTGTGTTTACCTGCATCACATTCATTGGAGTCAAACTGCACCGGAGTGGAGCCTTGAGGGCAGGCACAGGTGTATCCGCCAGGCCGGAGGAGACAGAGGTGACTGCACACGTTCTTACAAGGGTTGGGTACTGCAGAAGGAAGAATAACACTGTTAGATACTGTTCAGAGCAGAAATTTTGCTGGAAGGTCTGCAGACAAACACCATTCCTCCCCCTTCATCCCACCTCCTGACAACAGCATTTGTCTGGGAAGGTGAGGGTCGAGGCAGGCTCATAAGATCAAGGTCAGATACTGCACAGTTGATCAGAGCACATGACTGGAAGGTTCTGCATCCCAGCTGAGACCACATCAACCAATCTCAGAGCAGACATTTTGCTATGGCCAGCCTCATTCCATCTCATTTACATCATCAAGCTTACAGTGCCAGGGAGGAAGCAGTGAAGAGCTGCTAAAAAGGGCAGTCAGTGGCTCTGGATGAGGAGAAAGGACTCCACTTGGGCCCTAAAGTGAGCAAATGGCATGTAGGGAGTGAGACTGGGGCACAGGAAATCACTGCTTAACCTTCTGGAGGTATTGTTTGCCTATCAGTGAAACACTGAGGAATATGGACGCTCACTTTGTAACCCAAAAGATGCCATTGCTCACTTGACCAGCAGCTGTGGAGGTAGATAGGGTCATCTGCTAATCAGAGGATTGGTGATCCCCAGCTCCTCCAGTCCACTTGTCGGGGTGTCCCTTGGCAGGGCCAAAATTAGATCCTGATGAGCATATTGGTGCCTTGTGTGGCAGCCTCTGCCATTTGTGCATGGGAGTGTGTGTGAATGGCTGAATGTGGCATGTGGTGTGAGGCGCTCTGAGTGCTCGAGGGACTGGAGGGGACAACATAAATGCAAGTCCATAAATTTACCAGTTCACCACCTTACTGAGTGTAAGGTGTGCAATTTAAGGGATATCAACAACTACTCCTACAGAACAGATCAAATCTGTTTGCCTCTGTTTTCGAGGCATATTTTGTGTTTTCTATCTTATGTTGTTTGTCAGTAACTACTTGTTAATGCTGCCTTTCCTGGCCAGGACAAGAGTGTTGATTTTAATGATCTTTCCTTCTTAAATAAATATAAAAAACATAACTGCTGATTGCTATCCTCTCTTCTGTACTTTTTGCTTGGAGTGGTAAATACACCTCAAGTTGCCTGAGATTGATTAAAGGGCAATTTTTGCCAAAATTTTCTACATGAAGTTGTCAAATCAATTCTTTTTTTTTTTTGTTATAAATGTAGATATAGAGAACCTTCTCTTAATATGTCTTACAAGCCATTTTGCAGGTCACTGCACAGTCTAAAGTGTGTCAGCACTAATCCAACACAGTTCATGTGATACCTCAGACATGACATATAAAGCATGATATGAGCCGCTCTGTGTTCTGACCTGACTTGTTGTGTCGCTGCTCCTGGTAAATACGGACTTGAGTCAGCCATGGGTTTATGGTTACAACTTTGACTTTATGTCCTCTCCCAAACTTGTTCGTCTTCCACACTTCGCCTTTGTCTTTAGTTGTCCAGTACACATGCCCCTCAAACACATCCAGACTGTATGGATGGCCAATGTCTGAAACAGAGAAAACACTGTACTTTAAATCCCCTCCGCCATTACTTGAATAAAATACTTTGATACAACAGTGCCGCCCATAAAACTTCATATCTGTGTGTGTTTCTGCAGACTGGCTGGCCTACATCTGTGCTCTGACCTCCTGATATGATGATCTTCCTGTCTGTGCCGTCAGGCTTCATGGACTCAATGATGTTTTCTTTGGAGTCACACCAGTAGATCCTATTTCCATTCAGAAAGTCCAGAGCCAGCCCAGTGGGCCAGCCCAGGTCCTCCTCACTCACTAGCACCTCCCTGTGCTGACCGTCCATCCATGCTGATTCTATTCTGGGTTTCCTGCCCCAGTCGGTCCAGTACATCATCCTGCCAACGCAGAAAACAAAACATTTTCATACTGTACAAAGGAATTTAACAGCATATTTTTACACTAAAGCTCTACAGCCTCATACCCGAGTGACGGATTGACAACAATAGCCGCAGGCTGGTCCAGGTCTGTGTGGATCAACCACTTCCTGTACCGTCCATCTAGTTTGGCCACTTCAATTCGGTTGGTGCCTGAATCTGTCCAGTAAATGTGCCTGTAGAGGGTGGTAAATACATACTGAGCAACAGAACAAAATTTAGAGCAACCTATGCAAATTAAAGACATAGTTCAGACTTCTTGAAGTCGGGTTACATACAGTAGATAACGGTTTCAGGGCCCTGTCAGAAAGGGCTCTCTAATGGCAAGGTAAAGCGGTGAAAATATTCTAAATATGGTCCACACTTAAACTGATACTGATTATTTTAGGTGGCTAAAATAAGTTTTGCTGTTACCCCTGTCAACGGCAGTATATTACTATGTAGCTTGCATGGCAGTACTCCTGCTGCTTCTCCAAACTGAGGGCGTGCCAACCGCCATCTGCTTTATGCAATACACTGACTATGGATAAGTACATCATACATCCCCGCTTCAAAGTCATAATCTTGGTGAATTACCCGCCAACCCAGTCCACAGCGATGCCGTCAGGATTAGCAATGTATCTCAGGTTCAGATCCACCTCTTTCACTGGGTTGTTGCCGTGGTCATTAAATGTGGTCATGTAGGCACGTTTGATGGAGCCGAACTGAGATCCCCGACCCAGAACTGTCCAGTAGACAACACCTACAGCACATCAGGAGATAAAAGTTATGCACACTTTCATATTCAATGCAGCTATAAACAACATTTAAGGGTTTACAGTAGCAGTCTTACTGAGTCCTTCTCCCTCTGGATCCCACAGGTAGTCTAAGGCTTGGATGTGCTCTGCGTTGTCCACATAGTCTGAATACTGCTCAGAGGACAGGTTGAAACGACGGATGCGAACGTTGTCTGGCAACAGCAGCACCGGTGGGTTTCCTATGCAAAAATTGAATGCAGTTTGGCTAAATGGGCTAATAAAAGGGAACACTTGTAACTATTTTTCTTCTACATGTGAATGCTGAGCTCTTACCCTGGGCAGCACACTCTGTCCCATGTGGCTCACCAAAAGAGAGAAAGCCTTCAGCACAAAAACACTCGTAGCTGCCCTTTGTGTTCTTGCACTCCTGAGGACACGTGCCGTACACCTCACACTCATTCACATCTATTTCCAAAGGCAGAGGACGTGAACAAAAAGAGGAAAAACATGAACTGGGTGTAAAAACTACCTCTGTATCAGCGTTTAAATGGGTTAAGTACATGACTGACTAACTGATGTTACGTTTACCTTCACACATGTGTTTCTCCGTGGTTCTGGGCTTGTAACCGGGCCTGCACGAACACAGGATGCCTCCCTGCGTCAGGTCGGTACAGTTGTGTTCACAGATGTTGTCACTGCATGTGTGCCCACTGCCATGGTCTGACAAGAACAAATATAAAACACTGGATGTAAGACTTGATATTTCCTGTATAGTGTCTACAATGTGTACTGTACTCTTTGTGGTGATTTTGTGTGGCCTTGTACTTATTTTGTTTGTGTCTTTTTCGGTCATTATGAATGTCTTTGTATTTTCTTTGCTTCTCTTTGTGGTCATTTTGTGTTTCTTTGAGGTTATTTTGTGTCCCTTTTGGGTATATTTGTTTATTTTTTTTGGCGTTTTGTGTCTCTGAGATATTTCTGTGCCTCTTTAAGGTATACTTATGTCTTTCTTGGTCATTTAGCGTATCTTTGTGGTCTTTTTGCATCTCTTTGTGGTCTTATTGAGTCTCTTCCTGGTCACTTTGTTACAGTTTGAGTTATTTTACAGGTAGGGCCAGAGAGGGCCCCTGATATTTTGGGCCCCTGGGCCTGTGCCCAGTAGGCCTGTTCAGTAATCCATCCGTGGTGGTACTGAATCAATCCACAGTAAGAAATGCCTTTCTTAACTTACTAAAAATGGTCTGACTGTACAAACTCAGCTGAACTAATGTGAACCTTTTTCCAGATATGTTAGAATGCTGAACCTACAAACAAAACAGCATCTTGTCTCTAAAATTCAACACATTTCCACCTAAAACAGTGCTGGGAAATAGTTATTTTATTGATCTAAATTTTAGTACTGCAAGTTTTTCAATTCATCATCATCCTCACTCTTTGTTAATGTACTCACGGCAGCCAAGCTCATCCGACTGGTCTCCACAGTCGTCATAATCATCACAGGCGTACTGCAGAGGGATGCATTGTCCATTACTGCATTTGTATTCATCATCTGTACACGGTCCATGAGTGGGACTTTGGCCTAAAGGGGAGAAACGTATTCATGTATATTCGCAAAAGAAAAACAAAACGTGACATAAGATTAAGTAGATAAATGAGACCTTCAGCCACAAACTATCATACTCACAGTTTTCCTGTCTCTCATCAGAGCCGTCACCACAGTCATCAACAGAGTTACACAGCTCGTGGCTGTAGATGCAGCGGTTGTTGTCACAGCGGAAACGGAACGGAGTCTCACACTGGATTTCCACTGTGGATGAACAGAAAGTCTTAAGAAAACCTCACAGCAAGATCAAGTCAACACACTGAGCTACAAATAATGGTCCAATATTACATTTGCCAAATTCTTAAGCTTGGTTTTGCATGTGCTGGACTTGTGAGTGTTTATGTTACTCCTTACAGCAGAGATGAAGCTCCTCGTCTGAATTATCTCCACAGTCATTGTCTCCGTCACATTTCCAATGAGGCTGGACGCAAATATGGTTCTTGCACTCAAACAGGAAGGGTGGACAGTAGGTGCCATTGGGAAAGCGGGGCGCTGAAAGTCAGTGACAAAAAAGAAACTTGTGTATGCTATTTTAACATATATTAAACGAATACTGCACCCACAAAATGACCATTTCCTACATCAATTAATCACCCCATGTTAAGTCAAATTCATGAGGAAAGTTTTGTCTTTCTCACATGCCTCCATGATGAACGAAGAATCCAAAAACTGAGAAAATTTTGTATAGTTTATAGACTTAAATTAATCAAGTACTCAAGTACAAGTTCTTTCCAAATTTAACCTAACATGGGGTGAGTTATATGATATACAAATGTTCATTTTGTGGGGGAAGTATTCTTTAAAACTTTCTTTTTGTGATAGAGACAATAATTATCACCAAACAAGGCACTGAAAAAATCCACCCGATGTGGGACACTTACGACAAGACGTCTCATCTGTGTAGTCCAGACAGTCGGCGTTGCCATCGCATTTGAAGCGTTCAGCAATACAATGTCCACTGCCACACTGGAAGTAACCAGGATGACACGTCCGCAACTCTGCAACACAACCAAACCAGCGCAAAATGTAGCATTACTTCACATAAAAATATACTCTGCTCTGCTTCTTCTTTGTCATGACAACAGTAAATACACATTTAGCAAGTGAACTAAAAGACTCACAGCACCCAAAATCCCAACATTTTTTGTATTCCTGCATTAGAAATAATCTTTTATTTCATGCATCTCATCTAGAATAACTCCCAAATATGTGATGTCAAGTGAGGCTTGAACTTCTAACATAGTGATGTGTCTACGTCGGTTTTCTTCCAGCACTGTGAGGAAGAAATCATTCAGCTAAAAGAGAGAATAAACTGTTTTTGAAGAGATCTCTATTGGTGGTCCTGTCTGTCTGTATGCTTCAAAACATGAAGTTTTATTGCTTCTTTGTTTAGCGCAGCCCTCCGTTACTCACAAACAGCCAGACAACAAAGAGCCTCCACTTACCACAGTCCCTTTCATCCGAGTTGTCCTCACAGTCGTTGTCATGGTCACAGACCCAACGGTCGGGAATGCAGCGCAGATTTTCACAACGATACTCGCTCTCTGTGCATGTGCGTGGAGCTGAGGCAAAAACATGAAAAACACAAGTGTGAAATAGAGCTTTGTTTTTATTAAATTCCCGTTTGACAGACACATTAATCAGAGGGATGGAAACAGCTCTTGTGTGACTTAAATTCAACTTTGACACATCTCTTAAAATGCTGTCTATTGTTTTCCTCCACATTATAACAAAAAAAGCACCCTCACACCAGCTGTATGTGCAGCCGCTACTCTGCAGTGAGCTCATGAGTTCACTGGAGACAAACTCTTCTGGCATCGGCAGCATAGCAACCAAGGGAGCGGTACCGCCATGATTTAACCCCAGTCACTGTTTCTCCTTTGAGAAGCTACATTATCTCTATTAACAGGCATGTTCTCAGACATGTTTAAATTCTCCAGGGCAAAGGGTGACAGACTCCTTCACTCCCTCTTCCTGACACGCTGAGGACAGCCTGTTTCTCTAGCAGCTGATAAGACTACCTCTCTCAGCACTCAGGCAGAAGTGTCGAGCCTCTTACAAAACCTCCCTGCTGTCTGATAAAAATGATTGCAGGGCTATTCTTTGCCATCAACACTCCTTTTTCATCTGGACAATTCACAGGAGCTGAGCTTAAATCTCCCAGTAACCTACTTAGAAGACACTTGGATGATATCAAAACAGCGTACCCAGATTTTCACTGTTGGCACTCACGTCAAATCAAACCCTCAACTGAATGATGTAACTTTATCAGTGACAGTAGACGGTACTCACTGCAGCTGCGTTCATCAGAGTTGTCCCCGCAGTCGTCATCCCCATCACACCTCCATCTCAGCGGGATGCAGCGGTGGTTGTCACAGCGGAAGTCTCCATTAGGATCACAGGTCAGTTCCTCTGAGAGAGAAGCAGGTACATGAAACTGGTCATCTTACTGAAACATGCTCGACAAAGGAGGGCTGTGTTGTCTTTTCCTGGTTTTAAAGGCTGCATTACAATAAAGTAATGTCATTTTCTGGTCTTACCAGACTGTTCTAGCTGTTTCATTGCATGCCTTTACCCATGTAGTCATTCTATCCACATTACTGATGACTATTTTAAAAAATTTCTCTGTATTTCGGGAACGCACCACTACTCAACCCTTACAATATCGATAGAGTATCGATATCAAAAATAACCTCATATTGATTTTCTCCATATCGCCAGGCCCTACGACTGATTTCATCTTCTCTCCTTGCTGTGTATACAATAAGAACCCAAGGAACGCTCTTTTCTGCAAGTGTTTGTTTCAACTTTAAGAGTACCTTTACATTTGCCAAACTTACTGCATGTGAAACTGACTGAGCACTTGGCCTTTGCATTCTTTTGTATCTATACACATCTATAAATAAAAACAGACGCATGCTGCCTGGACTGAAGAGAAGGTAAAATATAACATGACGCTACATTAAATTTTTATACACAATCAAGAGCATACAAAATAACTGCCTAGTTTAAATCTGTAGATGCATCACTCGGTCTTTTAGGTAGCGAGAGTTTGTGCTATTTAGGCAAGGCGAGTCAAGCTAGGACAGAGCGATATCACAGTATACTGTGTGACGGTAGAAATGTGTCTACCAGTGGACATTTGGCAACACCATTTGTATTGCAGGAGCTATTTCGGAGGATGCTATATAGCAAATCAGGGCTGGATTCTTGCATGATCTTGCAAATCCAGCTGCCTCACAAGATGTCATGATTTAGGCAGACAAAGAGGAGAGTAAAGATGTTAAGACTTGAAATAATATTTCTCAGGGACTTCTATTCTGAAAGAAATTTGGTTTCACTGTTCAGTGTCTTTCTGTCTTTTATTTTGTTGTCTCATGTAAGGCAGTTACTGTTGTATTTTTCTTTGTCTGGAGGTTCCAAAATTAATGAAATGTGATGAAGTACATCAAACCATTTCTTCACTGAATTTACAGAACTATTACTGTATCATGTTATATATACCGTCAAACATTTTTTTTTACATATACTGTGATAGAAGACTTTGACCATATCACCAACCCCTAAGTCAAGCTGTATTATAAAGCACACTTCATTACCATGGGGAGACACAATGTGCTTTACAGGATCATTAAGTTGAAAATGACTTTTCATAGAGGACAGAGAACACAGAGATTTACGCATACACAAAATTTAGATGTTCTGAAGAATAACAGTGGAAGGAGCCTGGATCAAAATACACTTTGTTGCCACTTTATTAGGTCCATCTAGACAAACTAATGCGATCCAATACAACAGCCCTGCAACGAATCCTTACTTCATGAAGATTATAATCTCCACCTAACGTTTTAAACTGTTTTATAGAAGTATTGGTTCATCTTTATAGTCATTTTGGAAACTTTATGGAGCAATGCTTTTTGTATTTAGTCTATTGTTGTTGCTTACAAATGTGGTGAACAAAATATTACACCTCTTAGACTATTAACAGGCATGTTCTCAGACATGTTAAATTCCATGTTGTTTTATGTGTTTGTTGTTTTATTTTTATTCTATGACTGCGTGTGTTTGTCTAAAACTGTTGAATGTGCTGCTGTCTTGGCCAGGACACTCTTGAAAAAGAGATTTTTAATCTCAGTGAGCTTTTCCTGGTTAAATAAAGGTCAAATAAAAACTGCAGCCTCCAAGGCTTACATTGATACTGCAAGCCTTAATGCTTAATTCGGATTTACTGCTCAGATTACGTTTTTTTGAAATGAGGCAAATATCAGATTCCAGTGTGAACTGGTCACTTTCGTAACTTGATCCGCATGCGCATAAAAAAATATAACGAAGATGTCACACATAGCACGCTGTCCTTAGGAAGGAAATGGAGACCACTCAAGTTAGCCTTTACGGTTTCATTTATAAGTTGATATGCAATGGAAGCCAGAAAATTTGTTAGGGGATGAAACAAGGATGAGCGTAAGGAGAGAGAGAGAGAGATGAATTTTTAATTATGGCATCCTGTTGAGCAATAGCTGCTAATCTTGTATAGCGGTATGTAAGGATGTGGAGTGTGAGCCAGAAGTCGTGAGACTGTGAAGTGGATGGCTTCATGGAAACAGAGTTCATCCAAATTTTCAGGATGTCAACGAGTACTTTTGACTACATCTGCGACTGACTACCTCCATTGCAGCTGTCTACCATGTTTGTGTTTACAGAATGACTCACACCAGTACAGAACTGTGACTAATGTTGATCGAGAGTGACGTAAAAGTTGCTCGACTGTTCAGACTAAGGTTGGGCTGCAAAAACATCCGTCCTGTACCTGGTTTACAACCACGTATGAAAGTGGCCCAAATCAGAATTTAAAAGACTGGGTTAAAAGACTGGGACTGGAATTTGAAAGACTGGAATATGAGGGGGAAAAAAATCTGATTTGGACCACTGTTGCCTGCAGTCTAAAAGTAGCTTGAAATGACAGCAAATCTAAATAAACACCACTCAAAAACTTCTGTGAATGTTGGATTAATTGCAGAGCTGTTGCAATAAACTGACCTCACTACGTCCACCTAATCAACTGGCAAATTAGTGTATATTGTGTAGGCCTATTGCAACCACTGTCACAGATTTGACAACCCTCCTTCATTAGTTTGTCACCACAATGGCACAGACATGTCTGGATGTTAAATTCTGAATAAAACAGTGAGGACTGAAAATCAGTGTTGAAAAATGATGTTATGATGCTCCAGAAGATTATTTTATCAATAAGAGCAACAACGCGCCTGGAAATATTTGGGCTATTAAGTCACAATGAAAATGTCAGTTTGAAATGAAAGGCATCTTGTTTTGTAATTAAACTGTAACATCTACAGAGGGAGGAGAGCAGCGCGCCGAGGACAGATGGGTGACCTCTATCCATGCTTGTATGCGTCTGCAGAGGATAAGACTGCAGGAGATGAGAAGCACAGACGGGAAAGGAGTGGAGGAGAGCCGGTCTGAGCCGTCTCTACCACACAGCCCTGGGGGTCAAAGATAGCGCGGTGTTAGCTAGTCCTGCCCTCCGAGCCCTCCACCTGGCCCATCTGCTACATTCTTACAGGAAGATTAGCACGGATCTCCCGTCCTGTGCCGGCATGGCACTAATGGAGTGAGGGCCTCCGATAAGAGACGGGAGGGCCGCGGCGAGTGTGTTTGGATCGCAGGAAAGTACAAAGAGACTTGTGTGAACCCTGCCCCCACGCAAGGACAGAGCAACAACACACACACATACACACACATATACGTAGACCTGTACCAGCGGACAGCTCATAAATCTGTGGTGCTCTTAGGGAGAGGCAAATGGTGGGGGAGGGTGAGTGATGAGACCCTCTCCATCAGCACCTCCCACTACCTCACTGGGTAATGTTCCACAGGAGGCTGAGGTGTTGGCTAATTGCCCCTCACTCACTCCCTTCAACACATCACATTGTTTCCATGCTGTTAAGTTTTAAATCTTTTGAGATCTCTGGAATCATCTTACTGCCAAATAATAAATGTGACCTGATCAACCTGGAAAGCTCTGACCACATATTCAGTCCTAATAACAAACAGTCTTCAAATCAGTGCAA
The DNA here is from genome assembly GCA_019142605.1 of Cephalopholis sonnerati. Lineage (NCBI taxonomy): Eukaryota > Metazoa > Chordata > Actinopteri > Perciformes > Serranidae > Cephalopholis > Cephalopholis sonnerati. The sequence goes on from JAGQAX010000012.1 coordinate 22,010,396, forward strand.
CGATGTAAACAGGACCTCGGTTTTGTCTCAAGGATGGTTGTCGCAGACTCACCACAGCCCTGCTCATCGCTGTTGTCTCTGCAGTCATTGTTGCCGTTGCAAACGGACCACAGCGGCACACAGCGGTAGTTGGTCCTGCAGTCAAACTCTGTGTGGTTGTCACATCGATGTGTCGGTCCCACTGTGGAGAAAACACCTCAATTGTTAAGCAAAGTTGACTGGTGCACCTTTTAAAATAACATTTTATAACAAAAGGAGTCAGACTTTAAGGTTAGTTCGAGCTTGATGCAGTGTTAATTTCATTAATGAAAAGTTTGACTAAATATGATCCTCAATGACCTTTATTTCCATGACTAAGATGAGGCGAGTTATTAAACACTTACTGTGACTATTTGTGCTGACAAAAAAAGCTAGTGTAGTCCTGTGCCAGCACAAAATGGGGAAAGTCAGGAGGAATTGGAGTAACTCATTAATTTTAAGGAATATTCACCCTTAAAATGACCACCATCAAAGTTTTTGCTCTGATGCAAGTCAAATTGGGACCGAGTTCCTCTATAATTAAAGAAAGATCATGAGTAGTGTAAAGAGAAAAAAAAGGAGAAAGAAACTGTTTATTACTTACTGCACTCCTCTAAAGGTTCATCAGAGTTGTCACCACAGTCATCATCAACATCACATTTCCAGCTTTGCGGGATGCAGCGTCCGTTGCGGCACTTGAACTGTCCTGGGCGACAAGTCCTGGTGGAGCAGTGGGCAGGGTCCTCGTCAGACTGATCACCACAGTCGTCCTCGCCGTCGCACTGCCATGACTCAGGGATACACCTCTTATTTGCACACTGCCACTGGTGGGTTTCACACTGGTGTGTAGCTGTAAAGGGAAGACAAGTCCATCAACTGACTGGAACATACCTAAAGTCAGAAGGCATATAGACAGAGCTATTAAAATGAGTGAGTTGGGAGAACACAACCGACCACACAGCACAGGGTCTTCATCTGATCCATCATGGCAGTCCTGGTTACTGTTGCATAGGAAATGTGGACTGGTGCAGTTTCCGTCGTTGCACTGAAACTGGCCGAGCCTACAGTGGCGAGCCGGGCAGGTGGAGGGCTCGTCTGAACCGTCTCTGCAGTCCCTCTGACCGTCACATTTCCACCAGATAGGAATACACCTGTTGTCACAGAGAAAGGGCAAAAAAATGTTCCATATGTTGCAAAAAATTCCAAAAAATCACTCCATTCTCATTTTCATTAACTCCATAACTATTTACAACTCTATGAAAGGCTGCAAAATGTAAATGGGCATAAAATTAAATGTGGACTATGTGGCATTTAACATCACAAACAGCAGGGAGAGCTGTTTCTCCATTACAAAGAGAGCAAACAGATTAAGTGTATATCAGTGTTTTGATGTTACAAATGATGGATGGAGCGTGTGAACAGCCTGTGTAAATAGTGCTACCAGGAAATTTTTCTTCCTTTACCGTTTAAGGAAAGGAGAATAAAAACACACAAGGAAATGCCAGGATGAAACTAGCACAAGCTTTTTGTGATTGAAAGGGTGATTACGAGAAATCTGAGTCTCAAGTGAGAATTTTGATACTAATGCCCCTGGTGTGAGAAAACAACAACCAATCACCCTAGAAGTGTTCTACGTTGTTAATGTGTCACAGTCAGTTCAGCAATGATGATGTTTAAATTCTGCACATCACATAAAAAGATCACGAGGCGTGCCACAAGAAGAAATCTTGACAAACCGTTCGTTGTTCGCACATCTGTACTGGGTGCTGGTGCACATGGGAAGGCAGCGGGTCACACCTCCTATTTGGACAGTCAGGAAGTGGTCGGGACACTCACAGGTGTGCTCCCGTCCCTCATGACGGATCAGGCACAGGTGAGAGCAGCCTCCATTGTTCACAGCACAGGGGTTGATTACTGTCAAAAGAAAGACAATCTCAGTTCACCACAGCTGTGCAAATACAATCAAGGTATTGTTCTGCTTGTGGTCAATACCTGTATTTAAATCAACTTCAGGAGGACATGTTGAGATAAGAAACAACTAAAAGCTCTAGAACACAAGTTTTTAAGTTGTTAACTCACCAATGGGCTGTCTGTAAGGATGACACACATGGATGTCAAATGGTCTGTGAGTGGTGTTAACCAGGACCTGGCGAGCAGAGCCGTCATATTTGTTGCCTTTCTCCACAGAGCGCGTGTTCCAGTCAGTCCAGTATACAAAGTCCTCGAATACAGTCAGGGCAAACGGGTGAGGCAAATTTCCATCATACACTGTGTGTCTGTGTTGACCATCCAAGTCTGAGTATCTAGCAAAAGAAATAAAAAACAAAATGGTTACAAGTGTGACTACATTTACTGTGGGCAAAAACAGTGTGATCACTTCCTGACACATGTACTTACTCGATGTAACTGAGATGAGCATCGGACCAGTACAGCTTGTCATTAGTGTAGTCGATTGTGATCCCATTGGGCCACTCTAACTTAGTGGTGATGATTGCTGCTTTGTTGGTTCCATCCATCCCAACACGACCTATGAAGGCTTTGTCTCCCCAGTCTGTCCAGTATAGAAATCTAACAGGGAGCGAAGAAAATTACTTTAGATCACATGATTTCTACACATCAATAAAGAAAAGAAAAACTGTTTTTGCCAAATTTCGCTCAATATGAGAAAAAGCCAGACCGATGCAGCATTAATAAGTAGGTTTTTTGACTTGGACCCCTGAAATTTATTTAAGATTTGAGATAAAGGCAGGATATTGTCACTAAAAATGACAGCAGCAGTGAAATAACAGAGAACGTTGAACAGTTAAAGTAAAAAAAAAAAAAAAAAAGTAAAATGATTAATAAAAAGGAACTTTCAAGTGCATGAGCCCATGCTTTCTTCATCATTTCCTTGAAAAAAACGATCTGATTTGGTACCAGTTATAATTATACATGCATTTCCAATAATTAATTTGAATTAACTGTTGGTGTAACCTGGAAAATCTTTCAGTCAATGCACAGCAGGTCACTTAAATATGCAAAAATTTGATATTTGTCTACAGAAATTCAACATTCTTGCATATTTTAATGAACTGATATTAACTTGGGTTTAAATGTTGCTCATAAACTTTACTTATAGTTCCTGCATGAAGCTACTCACAGCATGGTCTATGGATTATCTTGAGTAACTGGGTCATAATTTCTGGAAAGATATATTGCTGTTGATTTTTTCAAATGTATTTTTTGGCACTTTGGTCACCACAAGCTGAGTGCCATCTAGTTCCATTATATTCAAGAGAAGGCAGACAATTTATTTTAGAGTTTCAGCCATTTAATGTGCTGATACCAACATACTGTGATAAGAAATAACAGAGGCCCAGTCAATGATATTGGCCCTGCTGATATATTGATCAGGCTCTATCATAAGGCTTAACTCCTCCTCTCCTCTGACTCACCCATATTTGGGATGCAACACAATGGCTCTGGGGTTTTCAAAGCAGTAGGTGTTATTGGCATCAACGCAGTGTTCAGCCAGCTTCTTCACAAATCGACCGTCCAGTTCAGACACTTTGATACAATCCAAGAAGCTGTCCGTCCAGTAGAGCTTCCTGGCTATCCAGTCAACTGCGAGGCCCTCCCCATGCAGAACTCCGTTGACCACCACCTCTCTGTTACTGCCATTGAAGGACATCCTCTCGATCACTCTGCGGCTCACATCAATCCAATAAAGACGCTTGTCGACTCGATCAAAGTCCATGGCAACAACACTGGTCAGGCCCTGCAGGATCAGAGAGTAGGCCTGTCCGTCTGTTGACAGGTTCCTAAGGTAATAGCGGTTGCTGAAGATAAGGTAGGGCGAGATGTTGCTGTTCTGACGGCAGCTGCGGCCGTCCGGCTCTCGGAGGAATCCTGGGGCACACTTACACACGTAGGAGCCGACGGTGTTCTCGCAGACCTGGCTGCACACGCTTGGCGTCTCTGCACACTCATTGATATCGTCACACGTTTTGCTGTCAGACATGAGGCGGTAGCCGGGGCGACAGGTGCAGATGAAGCTGGTGGGTGTGTCGGTGCAATTGTGATCACAGTGATGGATGGAGGGGTCTGTGCATTCATTGACACCTGCAGTCAAAGAGGCATAACATCAGCAAACGTATTGAAGTCATTAGCAAAGCAAACACTACTACAAGGAAGCAGGACTTAAGTCTGACACCCTCTCACATCTAAAGACAATAGTCACCCACTAAAGGATTTTACAAAGACTGAGCATCTTGTAGGGTCACTGTTTACAAGACTACAACTTGTTTTTTTTATTTTAAGATTTATTATCCTATCCATTTATTTCCATCCATCATATGTCCACAGTATTCTTGTCAATTTGACATCAATATAATCTAAAAAGATAAACTGTATATCCTCACAAACTCTACATTTTGGATTTTGTCACCACAACTCCTTACCAGCCTCTGATGATTAGCTGCACTATTTTAGTGGGAGGAGACCGTGGGAATGAGAGGAGAACCGTTTTAAAAATTAAGGTAAAGTAAGTTAAGGTAAACTTTAACGTCCCTGAGGGGCAATTTGAAATTCGGACAATAGTCAAGGGAACAACAAAACAGACAATACAATACAAACACACAGAATCCAGTATCACAATTAGTGGTCACTACTAGTTAAGATAAGCAACAGCAGACGGGTCAAAGGGTGATCTGTAACACTTGGTGCTACATTTAAGGAGGCAAAACCTCTGAAGCTGTAGGTTAAAAGTAACACCAGTAATCTTACAACACAACTTGACCACTTTTGGAAAGATTTCTCACTAAAATAGGTGCGGGTTGATGGATCAGATACACTTCACTCCACAGCTACAAGAGAGTCGAGACTTGTTCATGTTCTTACGCCTTCCTAGAGTCTCCTCTGTGTTTACTATCTACCCTGTATTGCTGCTTTTTGTTTGGTGCTGGAGAGAGCGTAGTTGTTGGTTGTTAAGCCAAGTCTTAAAACTTGCGATAATATTTGACATGTTTGATTTTGTCGTAACATCATTACTCCGACACTGGAAACTTGTATGTGATAGTGAAATTACATAAATAGTTGTTTGGTGTAAGGCCAGCATTGGAAAATATTAAGTACAGTATTAGGTGTTGCTCTGATGATTTAAAAAAAACTGGGGGATTTATGTAGTTGGTCATTCTACAGAGCAAATATCTATGTGCAACTAAGACTGGGTATTTATAACATCATAATAAAAGTCCTGTGGGTTACGCACTGGTATGTCTTTGTTCGTTTTTGTTTGTTTGTTTGTTTTGAACTTATCCCAAAGTATGCTTCTTTTTTTTTTTTTTTTTTGCTATGTGAGCATGTTCCTCATGTTGGGGGGTGAGGGGGTCGGCTTGTATGTTGTGTAGTGCATTTTCATAATGATGTCAAACTGTGTGATCTACTTTCAAATGGATGGATGTTGCAGGAAGCACAATATCCCCACATTGCCTCCAGTACTTCTCTGACATCTCCCCTAGAGCGAGCATGCATCAGCTGAGGAGACTCAAATGTAAACAAACACTAAAGAAACTGAAAGGTTAAAAGGATTTTATTGAAAGCACAACTCTTTAAACCGCTCTGAAAATCTCGTCACACTCACCACATCCCTTCTCATCGCTGTTGTCAGAGCAGTCATCGTTCCTGTCGCACACCTGGCTCAGGGGGATGCAGTGTCCATTGTCACATCTGAACTCCCCGGGGGGGCAGGTGGGTGCTGGTGTGTGGCACATGTGCTCTAGCTCATCAGACTCATCCCCGCAGTCATTGTCGCCATCGCAGACAAAGTCGTGGGACACGCAGCGACCGTTCTGGCAGGTGAACTGGTGTTGCTGGCACGGCTGGTAGGTGCAGCTCTGCTCGTCACTGCTGTCCCCGCAGTCATTACGTCGATCACACCTGATTTTAGAAGACAAAAAACATGAGCCATGCATTGCCAGACAGACTGATTACAGATGTAACTTCTGATATTACAAAATACTTTTTTTCCTAACCTGTAGGCGCTGCGTATGCACAGGCCATTGCTGCAGGTAAACTCATTGACGCCACAGGATCTACGTGAGCAGTTCTGATGTTCATCCAGTGCATCTGCACAGTCTGCGTCTCCATCACACACCCAGTCACGTGGGATACATTTCCGCTGAGGTGGTTGGTTGTTCACACAGGTGAACTCTGCACTTGAGCATGTGCGATTTCCTGAACAAAAAAAAAAATCGGGCAGGGGGATTTACAGGAAGTTAAATAATGATGGTGATGACCCAATGTCAACCTGCATTTCTGGCACTCCAAACATTCCAAACTGTATTTCAAAATACGCAGCCATGACAACAAATTCTTTATCCATCTAATGTGATTGATCCACATTGTTTGAAGTGAGTCTCCTACAGAGGCTCAGGCAGTGCTGAAGTCTTTAGCTTCAGGCATCTTATTGTTGGAGCTCACTTTGGTGAGACATAAGAGTCTTGATCCTCCCTGAGCCAGGAAGCCAGAGAAAGGAGACATGCACAAAGTAACGAGTGAGGCAGGAGAAATCAGGAATGTCAACTCCTTGGATTGGAGACCTTCTACAGGAGACTAAAAGATGCCGGGCACTGACTGCCAGTGTCTCCCACATAACACTCCCCCAGTGGTGTGTATCCTAATCCATCAGTGTCCTGAATAACGAGAGGATGAGGGAAGCGGGAGGGGGCAAAGTGGAGAAGTGATGGGGAACAAGAGGATGGGCTACAAGGGGAGGAGATGCAGACAAGGATGAGGAAGAGGACAAAGAGAAAGAAGAAGTGTAAGGAGAAAAAACATAAGAGGATTCATACCACAATTATGCCTCTGGTCTTCGTCACTCATGTCGCCACAGTCATTGTCCCCATCACAGATCCAGGATGAGGCAATGCACCTGCCATCATCACAGCGAAACTGATCTGTGTTGCAGGTTCTGACCAGTGTGGCTGCAGAGACAAATCATACGACAAGAAACTGTAGATACCAAAACAAAGTACTGGTTTTAATATCTTCTACCACATCACTTATGTTCAATATAAATTATTTTCCCCGTTTTTTCCCCCTTTTTGTGATTTGCAATTATCTCAGGTACTTCCCCCACTGCTTTCCCACTAATAAGCAAGGCACAATACAACACTGGCAAAGCTTTCAAAATAGTCATGGCAACTCCACATTCCCATGCATGGTGAGCTATCTAAACAAAAGCCAAAGTGAGGCTCTGTAACCCCTGGTGGACAAAGGGAGGGGGAGGTGCTGTTTGTCAGAGGACACTGAGGGGCGTCACCACAGAGGAATGCAGCGCACAATAGGAGGCCTGACTGACCACATCGTCAACAAAGAAATACACCACTGACTCGCACTCTCCGCTACATCACTCACAGCACTTTCTCCCTCACCAGCACACAGATGCACACTGGCCGACTGACACAAACACACAATAACCGAGCAGCTGATAATGGGGCGGGGACTGACGCACAAAGCCAACAGGCCCGTTTTGGGGGATGAGAGAGTTGTGCGACACTCACTGCAGGAGAGGGGTTCATCAGAGCCGTCGGCGCAGTCAGCCCCTCCGTCACAGTACCAGTGGGCGGGGATGCAGCGACCACTGGAGCAACGGAACTCGCTCTGGGAACATGTGGATGCCGCTATGTAGAGGATGCAGAGAGGCATGAGAAAGGGGAGTAACTAAGAACAGTTACTTAAGTTCTGTACACAAAGATAAATTTGAAGTAATTGGACTTTATTTCCATTTCCTGCAACTTTATACTCTTCTAAATTTCAGAGGGAAATATTACACTGTTCACTCCATTACATTCATTTGATACCTTTAGTTACTTTGTAGATTTAGAATAATAACACAAATATAATCAACAAATAAATTATGTATTATTAGAGTTTAGAGAGAAAAGACTTTGTTGATCCGTTGCTTAAATTCACATGCTACCTGCCAGTTTATATAGTAAAAATAAGCCCCACCTAAACCAGCTGCAACATGCTCACACATTAATGCATCCATATTAAAATTAAATAAAATATTTTTCCTGATATGGGCCATTCTGTATAGTGAGTACTTTTTGTACTTTAAATTTATTTTCTTGCTAATACTTTTGCATTTAAGTAAAATATGGAATGCAGGACTTTTAGTAAATAGAGTATTCCTACATTGTGGCATTGCTATTTCTCCTAAAGTAAGACTTCTTCTACCACTGTCTGTTTCTGACTCTTTTATATCCTCTTTTGCACAACTTTAGGTGGATTTCAATCATTTTTACATTGCTTTTTTCTATTCTTTCGTTTGTGTACTTGCATGTTTATACTAGAGGTGTGGGAGAAACTGCATTTCAATCCCATCTATGTCCTCTACATATGACAGAATTGACAATAAAGTTGACTTTGATTTTACTGTTACTGTTCCAAAATTTAGTAATCACATTACAGTCACTGTTCAAACGATTATGTCATTATTTGCGTTACATAAGGTCTTCAAGTATCTGCATAATGGGCAGATAAAAAAAAAAAAATCATCAAATGTGCCGACGCTCTCTAGTGCCCCCAGTGGAGAGGCTCTTCAGTCTGTGCCTACTCCAAGGAGGAGCAGGTTGTCCTCATGAGGTATAATCACTGCTTTAGTGATAAACACTTCAAAAAAGATGGACTAACCTACTATAAAGCCGTGGTTTGGTAAGTGAGCAACTCGAGTGAGTTTGTTTGAGTGAGTTTGGCCTGTTAAATGCCATTCACATACCAATCGAACATGCTTTTTATTAACTGAGGCAATTAATATCTGTACTATGCACTGTTAGGAAGGCTACCCTCTTTTATATATTGATAAAGTTTCATTTTGAGGCAGCTATAGTCTACTTCAGTGTCATCTCGATTGTCCTGATCCTTGTTTTGTGTTTATATGTGGGCATATGTATGGTTTAACATTACATTGTTAACTGGTACTGGTACAGGCACATTTAATTAAAATCAGCCATTATTAATTATAACTCTGCCTTTTCTGCAAGGACATGAAATAAGTTATACAGTTAATAAGGCGACAAAAAATATAAATAAGCAACTGAAACAGAAAAAAACATAACATTGCTTAAATGCTAAAACTGCTGCAGAACTCACCACAATGTGTAGGGCTCTCGTCACTCATATCCCCACAGTCGTTATCTCCGTCACACAGGTACGAACGTGGGATGCAGATGTTGGTTGACTGACATTTTGTGTGCTCTGGCTGGCAGGTTCTCTCCGCTGAGATAATCAGAAGTTAGAAAATATTTACTATAAGCAATAAAAACCACTCTGATTTCAACATTTACCTCTGTTTGATTCCTGTGGAAAACTGAGGATACTCACGGCAGTTTTGTTCATCAGAAGTGCCGTTGTCGTAGCAGTTGTTGATGCCATTGCAAACATAGTCCTTCGCAATGCAGCGCCCATTGTTGCAGGTGAACTCAGTGTTGGGGTCACATGGTCTAAACAGACAGCCAACCTCATCACTGTTGTCTCCACAGTCGTCGTAGTGGTCACAGCGGTAGTGGTAGGGCACACATCGGCCATTGCCACAAGTGAACACTGTAGGTTCACAGGTGTGGAAGGCTGCCAATCAGAATCGAGAACAGGTCAGAGCTCTGGCCAATAGAAAGGCCAGAATACACAGTACACACTGCAGTGGAAGCTCATTTTACCTGACAAGGCAATAAAGGATGACAGCAGCTGTGGGACTGCATGCAAAGATATAAGCACATTGATTCATTAGCGTTATTTGTTAGTGTTAATTTGTTTAAGTAGGTGTATGTTAATGGAAATTTAATCATGAAGTGGAAGCATACACACCAACATATTTGAAGTCAGGTTTAGGTCCTGAGGAAGAAATTTGTTAAAGCAGAAAAACATAACTTGTTAGTATTAGTGAAGGCATGCAGAGGTCTCAGGGCTCTATCACTAATAATCAACAGTGAGGTTTTAGATGATTTGACAAACAAATTGAGGAAGGAATGCAAATAAGGAATTACATTAATTCAAGAAAACCCTACCACAGACTCTCTCCAACTCGTCGCTGCCATCTCCACAGTCGTTGTCGTTGTCACATTTCCACTGGGCACGAATACAGCGGCCATTCATACAGGTAAACTGCCCCGGCTGGCAGCGAGTCCCATTGTCAGGAATACAGTGTTTGTTGTCAGCCAGGTACCAGCGTCCCTCTGACGGACACTGACACTCAGCGCCATTGGGTCCTAACAAGATAAAATTCCAGTTTACAAAATTAGTCGGGGTTTCAATTACTGGACTACATCAATACTGTGCTGAAAAACAAAGTGACAGGATGAAACTGCTCGTACCCGGCGTGCAAATGTGGCTGCAGCCTCCATTAAACTGCTGGCACGGACTGTCACACTGCTGCTGCTTCCTGCTGGCCAGAACATGGATGTCCATCGGCCGTGAAGGGAGGTTCTGAATCATGACCCTCTGGTCAGAACCGTCGTGCTTGTTGGCTCGATAGATGCTGCGTGTGTTCCAGTCAGTCCAATAAATGAACTGGCCAAACATGGTCATAGCAAAGGGGTAGATGGCTGTGCTGACGATGACCTCCCGATTGGACCCAGTGAGAGAGGATCGCTCAATCTTCTGTCTGATGGCACAGCAAAGTAATGATAATAACAGTAGTTTGACAAGGTGAAAGACAAAATTGAGTATATACTTCAACAATGAAATTTTTCTGATCTTACAAGCTGGCGTCTGCCCAGTACAGTCTCTCTTCTTCATAGTCGAGAGTAAGTCCATTGGGCCACACAAGGCTGCTGTTCACAATCTCTGTTCTGAAGTTTCCACCCAGGGTGGCACGCTCAATCTTTGCATGGGTTCCCCAGTCTGTCCAGTACATGTATCTGTGGAACAAGGAAGGACTGACTATGAAGCAAGGAATCTGTCTGTCAGAAGAAATTGGAAGTGTTGCAGTGTTGAAGTTGCGACTTGGGTGTGTTTTTATAACACAGAGTTTCAAAGCAAGGTACAAATACACCTGTTTGGAAATTTACACCTTAATGTATTTCACCGGTGGTTGAATTTCCAACGTAACCAGTAGTATTACAATGGTTCCCTCTAAGGTAGAAGTAGAAGTACACCATAAGTCAGTAGTATACTGCTGAGCTGCATATTTATAAGTGCTTTCGGGGGCTTTTTTGGCTTTTTTCAGGTTACTGTGAGGTAGAATAGTAACATAATTTTAACATCATAATAAATCTATAGCTGTTTGGGGCTCATGTGTATTACTCAGGACCAAAGGGAGCACAGTGTCAAGTGTGATGTTGTTTATATGAGCAGTTCCAAAGAAAGCTGTAAGAAGCAATACCACAGGCTGAGCCTTAAGCCTGTTCTGAAGGGACATGTTTTGAATGGGCACTGTACTACTTAACATTTAAATCTCTGTTTAATCTAATGAACAAAGAGAGTGTGTTGTGTTAGTCATACCCCCTGCAGGGATCCAACATGATGGCCCTTGGCCTGGACACATGGGCAATGACAGTCCTTTGAGAACCATCCACAGACATGGAGCTGATGCTCTGGTTGATGTAGTCACTGTAGTAAATTCTTCTGTTTATCCAGTCATAAGCGATGCCGTCAGGAGCCCCTAGATCTGTCCAAACACAGGGACCAAGCAACATGAGCAATATCCCCTGTGTCAATTACTACATCCATAAACATGAGGAATAACTACAAGTGTTTTGTAGTGTAACTGCAAAGCCTACCTGAAGCCACCACCACAGGAGCTGAGGTGGGAGAGGACAGGCTGATGTAGCTGATCTTGCTTGATCCTGCGCCTGAGCTCTGCGTGAAGTAGATCCTTCTGTCTGTGAGGTCAAAATCCAGTGCCACAGAGGTACGTGGCACATTGACCACAGGGAAGGGTAACGCATGGTCCTCTGGGTCGAGGCGCAGGCTGCGCACGGTGCTCTCAGTTGTGTAGATGAGGTAATCATCCCTTGACACCACACAGCTCTCACTGTCTGCTGCAAGATTCCCAAAAGCGCAGCTGCATTTTTTGTTCTGGTTGCCTGTGTCAGAACCTGGTAGGGCGAAGCAGAAGTGGGCACAGCCTCCATTAGCCTCCATGCAGGGGTTGTAGTTAAGCTCCTGGGCAGTGGTAGGCTGAGTGCGCTGGTCGAAGATGGTAACGTCCCTCAGCATGTTGATATTGTCTCGGATGACAGCAGGCTGCTCTGTGCTGCCAGGCTGTTTGCTTGCTTGGAAAACCTTCTTGAGGTTTCTGTCCACCCAAATGATGCTACTCTCAAACACTGTGATTCCATAAGGAGTTGGGTAGCGGCTGCCATATCTGACGATCTCTGTCTCCCCTCCTTGAGGGTTGATTCGGGCAATCATATCCAGGGAGTCATCCACCCAGTAGACATAGCCCGTTTGCCAGTCCAGAGCAAGACCTCTTGGAGTAATAATTCCCGATGACACTAAAATTGTGCGGTTGGTTCCGTCTAAAAGCGCTCGCTCAATTTTGGGGTTCTGACCATAATCAGCCCAGAACAAGTATCTGTTTCTGGGGTCCACCACGATGTGGCGTGGCATGTCCACCTGGGTCTTCAGCAGCACCCTGCGGAAAGTGGTGTTCAGGCGGAGCACCTCCACATATGTCTCAGTTAGGAAGGCGTTGGTGAAATACAGGTTACCTGAGGACAGAGGTCATCAGTCACAAACTGCAATATATGTTAGGTCACGATTAAAGTAGGAATTATACTCAGCTGACATGATGATGGTGTTATAAATTATCATTATTATAAGACAGCAGATTTTTAGTTCTGTCTTCAATTAAAGTAATGCAATTATACTTGAGTAACAAAGAAAAAGATTTTTCTGTCTGCAGCTGTCTCTGTTTTTCCAAAAGTAGCTAATTAAATCGTCTTCCCTGTCACCTGTGACTGATCTCTGTGTTCTGTGAGTCCATCCTCATGATAAAGCTTCTTAACTGTGACTCGACCAGGCAGTCTGCCACCTCAGACATGTGTCATACAGCAAGTTCAAAAGAGTCAGGCTGTCTTTTGGTTTTCTGGTCCACATCAACCGATTAAGATTAGTGTATTGATTTAGATTAAAATTAGACAATATATATTGTTGGGGGAACATTTTGGTTGTTGCAGATGCAAAAGCAACACAAGTCAGTGAGGAAATATATACTGAATAGGAGCAGAAAATTCAAATAAAAAACTGTAACTGTCTACAGTATGTTCTTCAATATAAGGGACAAGTAGGATGCTTTGACGATGGTAAACTTAAGGGAATACTTCAACCCCAAAATAATCGTTTGTATATCAAAATAAGTCATGTTATGTTGAATTTGCAGGTGGCACGGTGGGGCAGTGGTTAGCATTGTCGCCACTGACGCCGTTCTGTGCAGAGTCTGCATGTTTTCCCCATGTCAGCGTGACTCCGGCTTCCTCCCACAGGTCAAAAGACATGCAGACTAGGTTAACTGGTGACTCTAAAATTGGGCATAGGCATAAATGTGGGCATGAATGGTTGTCTGTCTCTATGTGTCAGCCCTGTGAAAGTCCAGGGTGTACCCCATCTCTCGCCCAATCTCAGCTGGGATAGGCTCCAGCCCCCCCGCAACCCCTAACAGAATAGGCGGTTACAGAAAAATGAATTAATGAAATGAATGTTCCATTGAAAGTGACAGGCATGGGTGAATGACAGCAGAACTCCTGGCCAATGAACGAGCTGAGAGGCTGGATTTTAATGGAACGCACGAGCAGAGTTCAAACAGACGCATTATCCAGGCGTGCTACTTGTCCACGCATGAGACTTTCCATGCATGAAATGCTTTTGAAATAGTAAAATTTTTGCAAAAATGCACATGTTCAGGAAGTACTGAACATACAACTGGATCAATGGGACTTGGATTATACCGCATGATACTGTGAGAGTTTGTAAACAGATGTTCCGTAATAGTCTTTTCAAATTCAATTCAAATTCAGTTCAAATTCAGAACTATCATCTTCATAATAAGTGACTGAGATCCTGTTTTACCTGCATCTAACATGCTGTGGAAGTACACATGGATAAAAATATATGACTTGTGTGAACATCAAAGATGCAACCAGGAGGGCACTGAACTGATGTATTACAAACATCCTAAAATAACAGCTTAGTTTACGGACTGCACTCTACTTACATCATGTGGTTAAACAAAACAAATACTTAACACATTTGTGAGCTGGCACAACATCATACCTGAAGCCCAGTCCACAGCAATGCCTCGTATCCCGTTGCGTCCTATTCCAGATGTTACTACACTGTGTAATCCGGAGCCATCTGGCTTGATCCGTCTGACCCCATTTTGATTCGCCACAGTGCTGCTGAAGTCACACCAGTAGATGAAACCAGAAGCCATGTGTACGTCAATGTGTAAAGCATTACGGCCTGCAGGAGGATAACCCAGCCATTAGAGGACTTAAAACACAATAACCATATTAGGAACATGTGACATTCGGTTAGTCTGTCAGTCAGTATATTATTTATTATTCCAGCATACAGCAGTAGATCATTTCTGAGAATCACTGACCTCTCCCAGCCACAGGCACCATGGCCTCAGAGTGGTCTGCCTCTTCCAGACTGAAGCCTTTGATTGAGGATAGGGTGGAGATGACGACATACGACTGGTAGGGAGCGCATGTCCTGTTGTCTGCATTAAGTTTAAAACCTGTGGCGCACGCGCAGGTAAACAGACCCTGCGGCCGAGGCAGGCAGAGTTGCTCACACACTCCCATATTGTTGGTGCAGCCGTTTGATGTACCTGCAGAGGCTGAGTTTGTGGAGAGAAAACAGTATGATAAACAAAAGAAAAAGCAACAACAAGCCATGATGATGATGTCCCCTTGTGTTACTCACTCTCTCTGTGATGCACTTTCAGAACTCTGAGTCCAGAAACGTTGTCTCGCAACACAACCCTGTTGGCACCCGTGGACTTGTCCACACGTTCTATGACCTCGAAGTTGCGGTCAGTGAAGTAAAGGTGATCTTGATAGACAGCCACACCCCAGGGGTGAGACAGGCCCGTCACTATGGTGATGCGGTTACTCCCATCTGGATCACCACGCTCAATCTGTGGAGATCCCACACCAGACAAGGAGTCAACTGTGGCATGTTCACTTCGTACAATTACCAAGATTAAAGGGACAGTTCAGCCCGGAATCAAAGGTCTGTGGATTATCTTGAGTAACCAGGTCATGATTTCTGGAAAGAGACATTGCTGTTAAGTTTTTCAAATGTATTTTTTTGGTGCTTTGAGCATCACAGGACGAGTGCCATCTACTTCTCTACACTGGAGAGAAGGCAGACATCTCTACGGCCAATATCTTCAACACTAAACAACTCACACCAAAACAATCTAGACTGATAAGTAACACTACAGGGAAGAGATCAATTATATCTTTGATTTTGGGGTTAACTTAACTTAACTAGGTAAAGTTGCTTATCATATTACATTTGTCAGAACTTTATAGCATTAGAAAACGATGATCCTTGAGACCTAGGAGAGTGGAGACCCACCATGCCAGAGCTTGTAACAGCCCAGTACAGCTTGTTCTCTTGGATGTCCACAGTGAGGAACTCAATGTGATCCAGGTTGTTGGTGAACAAGGTGACTGGGTTTAAGCCATCCATGTCTGCAGATGCCACCTTGGCAGGAATGCCGCTCTCTGTTCCCTGGTCTGTCCAGTACAGTTTGCTTCGGAGACAATCAAGAACGGAGGTTGGGGTTTGTTAGTCATGTATTTCTATGCTTATTACTTGAATAGTCTTAAGTTCTTAAGTTTTATAGTCATGCCACAGAGATACACATTGTAATATTTTAGAGATGAAGACCTTTAATCTCCAAATATATATATAAATTTTTCAGGAACTCAGAACATCAGCCTCACATTTAGCTGAATGAAAGGACACTTTCTGAGTTCATTTACTGAATTATCAAAGATTTTTATTGAGTTAGAAAAAATTCTCAACCCACAGAGGACCAGGTCAAGCCTGTGTTGAAGTATGAAATTCTTGAAACACTGATTTTGGTCATCTCACCCCAAATTAGCAATGTTTTCATATCAGAGTGAGAAGGGATGGCTTATTGTTACTTGATTGTGCTCTATTGTACGTTGCTGGGGTTTGAGTGTGCAGTGTGGTATTCAGTAACACTGGTTGAGTTCTCTCTAGAGGCAGAGCAGATGGCGATGAGGAGGCTGTTAGAGCTCAGTGGCTGTGGGGATGAGTGGCCGTGCCAGGACTGTGTTAAATGGGGCTTACCCACGTGCTGGGTCCACTGCGATGCCAACAGGACTGCCAGCGCCAGTTGGAGAGCCGTTATTTGTGATTAGGGTTTTCCTGTACTGTACCTCCCCTCTCAACTTCAAAACCTAGCCGAGCACAAACACAAAACAGGTACAATGATTATACGGCATAGCTGTGTTGTGATGCTGCCCTTATTTGCAATTTTTTTGTTCACCTATTAGAATCACAATCACGTAAAGATAGTTAAAGTTAAAGTCAGTAATACTGAATAAACACCAGCATGACCTAAGTATTATTTGTCTTACCTCAATAGACTGTGTAGCTGGATTGGTGTAGTACAGGTTCTGTGTTATCCAGTCCAAGGCCAGGCCGACAGGGGAGCCAAGTATGGCTGCAGGGGCAAACTCTGTCCTATTAGTTCCATCTGACTTCACTCTGTGGATCTCACCCTGGTGGACAAAGGAGGACAGATTAATCTCAACCAGTGTTGAATGTGTCGAGTGCATCTTGTGTTCCCAGCATGTCTTAATAGACTTTTTATGATGTATTTTTACAGTTAACCCTAACCTCAAAGACCGTGTTTATACATGGTATCTACATGCGCTAATGCGTTCCTGATGTGTTCCCAAGAAGCTAAAACAGAAAAATACATCATCAATGCAGGACGTGATGGTTGTTTTGGTGAGAGCCTGCTAATGCTCTAAAATTTGTCCATTTACACAGTTGGATGAGATGTTGAATGACTGTCCATCGTTTTGCCCCATGGAGGGAGACATGTTCAATTCTGCTGACAGCAATATCTTCAGCTGTACAGATGCAACCGCTAACATGACTGCTGAGTATGCTAGTGAGCAGCTAGCAATAGTGTGCACGTAATAAAACTGGGCGGGACCCTTTGACCTTTTAGCATAAGTGACGTAACAAAATCTGGACACAAGTGGTCAGCTGGAGGTGCATGAGACACACAAATGCGAATGGAGATGTGTTACTCAGATGTCCACTTGTGTTCGGATCACCGAAAGTCATGTTATTACCGTATGTAATCAGGATCAAAGTGTTTTTTGGAGGACGACTAAGTTTTGAACTGAACCATTTATGACATGACAGTAACTTACCGGGTGCTCCACCCAGTAGATGGTCTGCTCGTTGTCATCAAAGTCAACATCGTAGCCATTCTGAAGCCCAGCAATAGGGACCATTGCATCATTACTCTTGTCATCTGGGTTCAAGGAAATGCCATAGATGATGCTGTCTCTCACCACCACCAGGAAAGGATCTTCAACTACAAATAGAAATGAGAATGAAAAAGCAGACTGAAAATGCGTTTACAAACTGTTCTTCCTAATGTGAAACAAAAAACAAAAGCTACACCATGGTACTCCTACCCAAGAGCTAGAGACTTTCTCAAGGCTGTGAAGTACTAAGTACTTAAAAAGTTATGTAACCAACTCCAAAACAGAGCTAGGAAACCAAGTTTCCTGGATATGGATTTAGCCCATGGTAATCCAGTAACTTTAAGGGTATGATACCTTGCACAGAATATAGGATCCTGAGCTAACAGGTCTTTATCTATAAAGAGGATTGACCGGCGAAAGTTGTTTCCACAATCTGATTTGATTTGTCATCAGAGATTAGAATCGATGAATGGTTGTGGGGCATTTTCATTCTTGGATAATCGTTGGCCTCAGGGGGAGACTGTGTTCTGCTTGGCTTGAATGGGCTGAAACCTGAGATGAGTTAAGCTGTTGACCTAAGGGGGACTCCTTGGACTTTGAATTAAAGGTCCCTTGTCTCCTGAGACCTTGAAAGACATGCTTATATGATTCTTAATATTTATGACTGGAACAGCAGTTTACAAGAGAATCTAAATGGAAGACTGTTGACAAGGACCTGGATCGATCTATAATACGAATAGTGTTTTCAAAGATTTCTCCTCTTACCAGCATTAAGAGGGCTGCAAATAAAGCATGCAGAAGCCATCATTTCCATAATAACAGGTTTGCTCTTTTACAACAATAACCACTGCTGAGATAAAATACCTTAGGAGTACATCGACTTATCAACTGCATCTGACCCAACTTCCTTTTTCATCAAACTGAGTGATGAGTGTTTTCCTCCACTTGGCAGGATGCATACCTCTGGTGCAGGTGATTTGGTCTGCCGCCAGTGTCCAGCCTGAGGGGCAGGCACATGAGTAGTACCTCGGTCCCACAGCAGAGAGCAGGCAGATATGAGAACAGGGACTCCTTAAGCAGTGATTTTCACCTATGAATTGTCAAACCACACATGCACAAACAAAAAAACACACATGCATATCCATAAATAGTCAACAAAGTCATCTTCACAGGTTCTCCAGGATTATTCTTATTAACAAAACTAATGGACCTGCTGCATGTTGGAATCATTATCAGTATGCAAGATCTACTAAACCAGTTCAGGGGGCCAACACATTGGTCAAAATCAGCTAATACTAATACAAATGAGATTTGTTGATGTGGAATTATCTTAAAACATGCAAATAATGGAGAGTGCTCCTGTGCACTTAGCCTAACTGCCTCTGAACCCCACAACCCACTAGCAGGTTTGAAAAGGCATGTTTTCTTTTTAAAAAATCACCCAAATTAGACCATTTATTACAGCCAGAAACTGTAAAAACAAAAAGTATCCTCAGATTTTTAAATTTCAAATGGTCCTCGAATGCATCATGTGTGGCAAATGCTCCTGTCAGAAAATCTAACCAGATCAAGGCTTAAAAACGTGGTACTTTAAAAATATCACTTCATTCTATGTGTCTCATTTAAAATTTAGCCAAAAATCAACTTTTTGCATCAACCAGATCCTTTGAAAACAAATAAATGAATACATTTTACACTCCTCTGTGCAACTGGGAAGCCATGAATGACTCAGCTAAGACCAGCAGTCATGTGACAAAAATTAAGTGAAACTTGACTGAACTCCAAGCTGTTTACACAGAGGAGAGGACAGGAGAGGCTGTAAGTGGAGGAGGTAAAAATGTTAACAGTAAATATAAATTGCAATGTAGCAAAATAAAAGTTTTGGAAATGTAGTGGAGTGGTGTGTGAAGTGTACATCCATTATGAGAATTATAGCTCAGAAAAATGTCCAGCCCTTGGCCCTTTGATTTCTGAAAATGTGGCCCCCTGAACAGTACAGCTGAATAACCCTGATGTAGAATATCTTTGCCGTACCTGCTGGCTGCCTGGCTGGGTGTACTGCCACCAAACCCATGGGCTGAGGGAGGTTGAAGAGCATCACTGTCTGGTTCTCCCCATGCCACTTATGGGCTCGCATCACACGGTTGATGTATCTGTCGGTCCAATACACAAAATCCTCAAAAATGGTAATTGCGTGGGGATGTTGCAGAACCTTTTCACAGAGAGTAGCAAAAGAAAAAATATGTGTCTTACAGATGCTATTCAAAAGGAAATTGAATGTGTTCTGTTCACTTGTAGATCATAAACATAAATCAGATCTACAAATAAGTCAGTCTTCCTACTCATACACTCACCAGGTCACTGGCCAGGACCTGCTTCCTGTTGTTGCCATTATAATCGCAGTAGTCAATGAAATCCAAGTAGGCATCGGCAAAGTACAACAAACTGTTTGGATAGTCTATGGTTAGACCATTGGGCCAGTACAGCTTGTTGCTTATGATAACAGTCCTCAGTTTCCCGTCCATGCTGGCTCTCTCAATTCGGGGGTTCCTCCCCCAGTCAGTCCAGAACATCAGGTGAGCGCTGCAAAATAAATGCTCGTCTTTTAACATCAAACTGTGTTTAACGTGCATGACATTCCACAAGACACACAGACTTGTTTCTACTGACCTCTCCCTTGGGTCCAGCACCAGGCCTCGTGGGTTTGTGACATTTTCACTGATTAATACAGTACGGTGGGTGCCATCCAGTTTGGACACTTCGAATCGTCTCCAAGACGTAGTCAGTCCAATACAGGTTCCTGCCCACCCAGTCCACAGCAAGGCTTTCTGTTACAGTCACTCCACTGTCAAATATCTGAACACAAGAGACTCATTCTTAGTTAAATATGTTTACTGATTAAAAGGATTAAAGTGTGTGTGAAGCTGGGAATGAACACAAATGTTTTCAAGCAATGTGTCTATGGTGACAAAAAGGAGCAAACTAACTCACCACAGTTCTGTCACTGCCGTTTTTATTGGCGCTCCAGATTCTGTCCTGGCTTGTGTCAGACCAGTACACACGGTCAGTGGCCGAGTCAAAATCTAGTGCCACAATGTTCCGTCCATCTCGAACCAGCGAGCGGACCACGTTGGGCTGAGTGGTTATGTCATCTTGCACGATCTGATTTCGACTGGCCACTAGCAAGAACGCCTGACGAGAATCTGTAAACAGACATCAAATCTCCGTTATCTATTTTTCGTGTCCATTCTCATGCTAATAAGAGCACTTATCAGCTTTTGCATGTCAGCCACAACTATACACAGGACTGTTAAATAGACCCTACTCAAATAGCGATCCTTGGGGAATGCACTTTTGTTCAAATAATGACCTATTGTATTGAAAAGCCTTTCAGCAGGTTATCTGTGTGGAAGAGGAGCTCATGTCAGGCACGCTCCCCATAAACAGCCCTTTGTTGGTGATTATATCCTAATTACACCAGTGATGGCCAGTGAGTGACATATATGTTATTTGTCTTATCTAAAGAAATCAGAGCAGCAAGGAGAGACATGGGAGAAGAAAGATGGTGTGTCAGTCTCGCAGTCTGGTGGCCGAGCTCCCCCTTTACCACAGCTCATTCCTGCCCAACAACCAGCACAGCGGAGAAAACTGAGATACGTGTGCTGAATAGACATCCATGTCACTGTAGGACTGATAATTCGCCTAAATCACTGCATTATGAAATTATTTACAACGAGCAGGGGAGCAATTTGTTCCATGCACAGAAGGTTTAAAAGGATATTTTGGATTTTTTGAAGTGGGGTTGTGTGAGGTACTTAGTTGAGTCAGTCAGCACGCACCCAGTTTGGAGAAGCAGGCAGGAATACTGGCACAGAGGCAAAGCAATGTACTGCTGTGGATGGGGGCAGCAGCAAAATATATTTTAGCCACCTTAAAAAGTCCATTTCAGTTTACGTGTAAGCGATGTTAAGAATATTTTCACTGCTTTACCTTGCTGTCAGACAGCCCTACTCAACAGGGAACTGAACACAAACTGAAACTAATTCACACTCTCTTCAAAGCCAGGCTCCAATGACAAAAACGGTAAATTTACCTTGCTGAACATGGGAGTTGCTACTGCTGCTTCAATCGGTTGGTTTTTTGTGTTATTGTGCGACTTTGGTGTTTAAAGGGTGAGTTCAGACTCACCTAAGTCACACAATAACACATATAAACTAACCCACTGAGGCAGTGGTAGATCAGTAACTGCCATGTTTGGCAAGGTAGTTCAGTGTCCCATCAACTGACTGCAAGTTTAAGCAGTAAAACTAATCAAAATATTGCATACACTTAAACTGATATCTTTTTTTAGGTGGATAAAATAGGTTTTACTGCTGCCCTCATCCATAGCAATACATTGCTTAGCTTCTATAGTGGTACTCCTCCCTGCCTCTCCAAACTGGGGGGCAAGCCAACCACCTTCTACTGTAAGTAATACACTGACTATGGATAAGTACATCACACAACCCCAATTCAAAAAATCCAAACTATCCCTTTAAGCCATATCCCTCCTCACCTGAGGCCTTGCAGGTACGCTGGTCTGCTTCGAGAGTGTAACCGTCCTGGCAGTGGCAGCGGAAAGAGCCCCTCTCATTAAAGCAGTGCTGGCTACATCGTCCAGGGGGACTGCACTCATCTACATCCTCACAGGTTTTGGAGTCATTGCTCAGTTGATAACCCACGGGGCATGTGCACTGGGCCCCAAATGGCCCTTGGATACAACCATGGGTGCAGCCAGCATTGTTGTCAGAACAGCTCTCCTGATCTGAAAATAGGGAAAGTACAATTTAAAACCCAGAAATGGAAAGTAAACCAAACACAAAATCTACCAAATTATGCATTCAATACACGTTCAAATGATAATTACGGAGCAACAGAGCACTAACTACTTTAATAAGCGTCTTTAGAAGCCTGAGCCAGAACTATTTTTTCTCTATATTTGTGGAAAATGATTACACTAATTATTTTTTTCATTGATTATGTTTTGAAACAATTCTACAAATATCAAAATAGTTAATAAAGATACTGTGTTCAAAATGAATCAGAACTACTTGCAGCATTTCTACCAATGATTGAGAGTTTGTTCCTACCTGGCAAAGGCTCGTCTGAAAGCAGTGACAAAGGCAAGAAAGGAAAATCACAGATCATTTTCAGGTTAATACAGGTCAGATCACACACATGCATGATTTTAACACAAGAATCCAAAGACAAACAGATACCAGTCAACACATGAATTTCTGTGGAATGAAGCCCTTGTTTACAGAACACAAGAAGAATGTCAAATTTAACAAAATCAGTGGAGGGGTTTGAT
This sequence comes from Cephalopholis sonnerati, assembly GCA_019142605.1. Classification (NCBI taxonomy): domain Eukaryota; kingdom Metazoa; phylum Chordata; class Actinopteri; order Perciformes; family Serranidae; genus Cephalopholis; species Cephalopholis sonnerati. Next base: position 22,033,238 of record JAGQAX010000012.1, read on the forward strand.
CCTGCTTGTCATGTGATGTGAAAATTTAATTGAATTTGAGAAGGCCAGCAAACTTAGAAATGTAATAAAACAATTAATTATTTCTGACAGACAAATTCTCCAGGCTGACAAAGAAAGTAGAGATCAGACTTACTGCAGAGAGGAGACTCATCAGCACCATTGGGACAGTCTGGAGTGTTGTCACACACAGTGGTGAGGTTGATGCACAAACTGTGGCCAGGGCATTGCCACTGCCAGCTTGGACAGCGGAAAGGCGGCGTGGGACAGTCTCTTTCATCGCTCATGTCCCTGCAGTCGTTGTCCCCATCGCAAAGCCAGCTACGTAACACGCAGTTTCCATTGTCACAGCGGAAGAGTGTGGAAGGGCAGGTGCGAGGTGGGCAGGCATGGTGTTCATCACTGCCATCCTCACAGTCTGGGTGACCATCACACTCCCAGGTAGATGGTACACAGCTCCCGTCTGACTGACACTGGAACTCACTCTCATGGTGGCACATTCCTGGGGGCCTGGTAGCTGAGATACATCAGGAAACACAACAAAAAGCACGTTACCACAGTCCCTAACTGGAGAAAATTAAAATATATTAGCAACCTTGTACATAATTATGCATGAAGGAGCAATGCTTCAGCAATATAACCAATGACCAAAGTCACTATTTAAGTACTTACGACAGCCTTGCTCATCTGAGCGATCGCTGCAATCAAAGACTCCATCACATCGGTAGTAGGAGTTGATACACTGGTGTCCACTGGAGCACTTGAACTCATTCACAGTGCAGTTGTAGACTGAAAAATCCAGTTGAGTAAGTTAAACCTGATATTCAATATTTCCACAGTTTTGTATGCATGCTGAGCTCAACTGTTGTGCAACAGAAGTAATGAGATCAATAAACTAAGAGGCTTAGCAAATGCCTGTTAAATTTCACAGTGCATTCAATTGACCTCTACAACTTCTTGGGCATGTTTAGCTGGTGCAAAGAGGGCGTTGCTGAATGAATGAATGAATGAATGAATGAATGAATGAATGAATTCTTTATTGTGAAATGGATGATAAGCTCGCATTCACGATATCTTTAAGTGAGAAGCTGAATTGAAGCAAATTTACATCTAAGTAATTGGCAAGTCTGTATGGTAATGAGACCTGACGCAAAAAGATCTGATCAGCAACTAGTTTAATTTGTTTTACAGATACAAGCAGGATGAATTTTTTTCTATCAAAGGTGAAGACCAGTGACTACGAGTATGTCCTGGAAACTGCAATCCAGAAAGATACTCACTGCATCCCTGCTCATCCGCTCCATCCACACAGTCCCTGTCCCCATCACAGACATAGTTGGGGTCTATGCAGCGGTGGTCTGGACACTGAAACTGTCCTGGGTGACATGTGCTTCCCAGATCTGTCGACACACATTGTTAGACAACACCATGAGTCTACAAGCTTATTTCCTAGCCTTTCTTTGTCAATATACACAATGCTGTACAAGTCTAGTCTAGTCTAGTCTTGTCTGGTGTAGAAAAACAATGTTTGTTGGGGTTGGACATTCAACATTATGCACATTGCCTGGTCCTGGTCAAAGTTAGAGCAAGCCTATTCAGTTGGCAGCCTGGAAGCCACATCCGACCCAGAAGCAACCTCTCAGGCTTGCAGCATACATAAATCTGATATACCAGTATGACAAACTATGTAACTTATATATAGTGTCAGGAAATAGCCAACAAGTGAGCCATCTTGCTTCCCTCTCATCTCTGTAAAATTAAACATGCGCTGTACCAATCAGGCAGGATGTGTAGATCAGTGTAGCAACACCGGCAATCTTATCTTCCACAAATCTGTGCTATGACACAGTTTCAACCACGTTTAGTAGCTTTTCAAAATATCTGGGCCGCATTGGAACAGTCAAAAAATACGTCCTATCTTTCCTAAACACTTTTCTATGACCTTGATGGAAGACATCATGAGGTGAGATTTGTGTGTGTGTGTGTGTGTGTGTGTGTGTGTTTTTGTGTCTTTGTGTGTATTTATGTGTGGGAGAGAGACAGGAAAGGGACAGAGATACTGGTAGAGAGATAGAGTGTGTAACTGGTTACTCTTATAGCTACTTGTTATAGTTCTGTGCATCGATAGCACTAATAGCTCTTTTTTAATCTGTTCCCGCACTTTTTGATGTGGCTGGATCAGATATGTGACCAAACATGTATATTTTTTTATTTCAAAAGTGAAATGATTGTTTAGAATTTGTCATTACCAAAGTTTCAAAAAAGGTCTGGTCCATCTACATTTCCTGGTCCTAAAATTTGGGCCTATTGCATTTGTAATTGGATAGCCCTGACTGAGAGGTACCTAAAATATAATACTTGTAAAAGTGAGTTATCTCCAGTAGCCTACCAACCAGTTTTCATCTCTCTGTTTTTTTTATTAAGGGTACATTTGTAGGTTCATGTATGCCTTCATCAAAACACATTCAATTGACTTCAGGGCATATTAAACTCACTCTTTAGCCACTAAATGTCTTGTTCACCAACCTTCTTTTTTCTTAAATAACTGTTATCCCCACCAAATTTGCTTGTAGTTTGCATCCTGACATAAAGTCCTACTTGCCTTATTTCTACCTATTTTGGTTTAGAATGAACAAAACAAGTCTCTAAGCAAATCCTATTTATTTCAAATCTATAGCCTCTATGGGTACACTTACGGCAGTCAGCTTCATCTGAACTGTCCCCACAGTCATTATCAGTGTCACAACGCCAGGTGTGTGGGATGCAGCGGCGGTTGGCACAGGTAAACTGATTAGCAGGGCACGTCCCAGGCAGCTGGGTAGGACAGTTGTACTCATCACTGTTATCGAAACAGTCATTGTGCCCATCACAGCGCCATCCGACAGGCACACAGTGCTTATTGGCACAGGTGAATGCAGAGGGGGAGCAAGTGGTGTCTGAAAAAGAGATGATGATCTTGATTAAAATATTATAATATTGTTGAGTTTGAAAAAAGATCCAGGAGCATGAAACTGTTTTTACTCGGGTCAGGTCAGGCCAGTATAATAGGCTAGATTTACACAAAAAGCATTACTGTTAATTCCACAGTTGACTTCGTCACTGTTGTCATGGCAGTCGTCAACACCATCGCATCTGTAGCTGTTTGGGACACATTTGCCGTTGCCACAGGAGAAGGAGTTGGCTCCACACTGCAGCGTGGGGGGCTCATTGGAAGGGTCTTCCACACATGTCTGGTGGTTGGGCAACAGCTTCATGCCATATGGACAGCCACACACCCTCTGTGAGTCCGGGGCTGGGAAGCAGAAGTGGCTGCAGTCTCCGTTAGGATTTGTCGGCCTGTTGCAGAGGTTGGAACCTGAGAAGGAGAGTGGAACGTTATTACCAGGAATATGACTGACAAGTTTGAGCCTCAGCCATGCATGAAAAGAGAAGTGAGAGAAGCAGTGAATAAAGCTACTGACCAATCTGAGAGTTGGAGTTGAAAGACTTGACGTGCATGATGTGGCTGATTCCTCTCCTGATAATGACCATCTCCCCACCGTCGGTCTTGCGCACACGTACAATGCCACCCAGGCGCCAGTCAGTGAAATATGCATAGCCTTCAAGGGATGGGAGCAAAAAAGCAAAGCCTCTGTTAGTTGATCTTTCACCACCTCCTAGTAACAGTAATTTTTCTATTGACATGACCATCACTAAAGCAAGAATTTCAAGTCAATGCCAGTGAAATTAAAGCTGGGGTAGGCAGTTTGATTTTGCCATCAATGGGCAAAAATCCCATTCTAAACATTGAGCATATTGTAATTCAAGTAGATGGGATGTTGGCCAATCACAGGTCACTTCAGAGAGAAGGTGTTCCTATTAACTGTTTTATAAATGCAGATGCGAGTGCACATCCCTTCAGTCAAAGCTGAAGCCAAAGGTTCATGGTATGGTTTCATGTTCATATTTATGTAGCTAACATTAGCTAGAGCCTTGATCACAGAGTGTCCTCCGCCTCACTGCCTGCCACTACAGACCACCTCGCCAAGAGAAGAGCAGGCAGCAGCTCCAGGACGGACCCCATGTCAGCCAACCTGAATCCAGTCAAATCAGCAAACTTTCTGTTGCTGCTGTTACACAGGTTAGGACCGGCACTACTGCAACCCACCTGCCTGCGAGGCGGAGGGACCATGGAGAGCTAGCTAGCTAATTCTTGTCTCATTCATGGTCTGATAAACAGACTTGGAGAGGGAGAAAGCGGAGCAAGGGAGCTGTGTGCAGCTGTACAATAAAATAAGATTAAATAAATCAATGTATGGGTATGAAGAGCATGCATGTGCCCATCGTCGTAGGATGGGAGGGGCTTAGAACTTGCTTTAGCTTTAACTCCATCTTCATTGATATTAAATGTATGATCCTCTACTAGAACTCTATTGGCAACATATTGCTCATACCAGGACTTATTACCTTCAAAAATGGTGAGACCAAATGGATGGGAGATCTGGGTTATGCGGTCCAAAGTAATCCTGTTCTGTCCATCAAAATTGCTGTGCTCAATTTTGTCAAAGAAGGCATCCACCCAATACAGACGCATTGAGCTGAATGGAAATCAAAGCAGAAAGCGAGAATTTGAAATGGGTAACAAATGCTGTCAGGGGAGTGATCAGACAAAAACAATGCTATAGTAAACCATGAAACAACCATAAAACAAAGAAATTACATCAATCTTAGGTGCAATGAAGGTAAAATGGTGTATTGTAGGACTGTTCTTTTTAGCGTAGCTATACATGGTCACATGGTCATGATGTTTGACTCACCTCCAGTCAATAGCTAGGCCATTTGGCCAGCCAAGAGTAGTGTTTACAATAGACAGGGCATGTGACCCGTCACCCCAAGCCCTCATAATCTTCGCTGGTCTGTACCAGTCAGTCCAAAAAATATAGCTGTCCAAGGAAAATAAACAACAAGCATTAATGTCATATTTTATTCAAAAATGAACTGATACTTAGAAGCATCTACAGTTCCTGGGTGACAAACACCTATTTAGCATTTATTTTGGATACTTCCACATTATGGAGCTTTTCTGTTTAAGCCAACTTCTTAGTGTTTGCTACAATACTGCCCTTCACACTGAACTAATCTGAGCTGGAGGCCTTATGACTTTGAGGATATTGGAAATAACAGCTTGTTCTAAATAAGGATTCCTTTTATCGAGAGGGGGGCTTAATTTGAGGACTTTTACCAAACAAACATGGTTGGTTTTGCAGAAACTTCCTTATTCCTATCTATAGTCTGAATCCTGCTGAATTCCTACAAACCTTTAAAGTTTTTTTTACAGTGTCAAATTGATTTTCTAGTGTTACATTGATTTACCCGAGGGGAGGATGCACCACAATGGCCCTTGGGTTGTTGAGATTACGTATGATGGCTCTCCGGGACTTATCAGCTAGCTTCATGACAGATATGCTCCTGTATCGCGGGTCGGTCCAGTAGAGGTTTTTTGAAATCCAGTCGTAAGCCAGGTCCTCCACTCCATCCACTCTATTGGCTGCCAGTACCTCCCTGCCTGTGCAGATCAAAGCAGTCAGACCACCGTTTAACACAGAGATGAAAGAGGAACACATTTAAATAAATAGGCTGTCAGCTTGCATTTTTCCCCATGTGGACCGGACAGAAAAAACTAGAGCAGCTCCAAAAACAACACCACTGATCAGAGCGGTGGTGTTTCTTTTTATGTGTGTGGTGTGACTGTTCGTGGACATTAGTAACTACTTCCCACAGCTTAGGTGATCGTTCTGAAACTAAATATCAAAACTGCTCAGTAAGGCATTCTTGATTAGTCTGTCCTACTCATTTTAAAGTTATTAGTTAGAGATGTAAGTTGATTATATGATCCATTTTCCACTATCCAAACTTCTGTCCACTCCCTCCCCCATAGTACCAGTCGGCCCCATCAGGCACTCCCTTAACTCCCTGTATAAGCCTGGTTGAATCACATGGTAAAGCTCTACGCAAGGAAAACACTGGAAACATATTAGCTGCTGTTTCTCATACTACACTATTACTTTACTTCTACACTATTATCATACTGTGAATGCGAACAGCATGTTTTGAACAACTCAACAAGAGCAGCCAATAAGATGCTCACCAGTCCCGTCCACTTTTTGTTTATAAATAATATCTTTGACTGTGTCTGAGAAGAAGATGGCATCGTCTTCAGCACTAAAATCCACTCCAACAAAGTAGGAAGGTGATCCAGTGACGGGCAGTATGATGTCCTCCTGAGAAGAGAGGTTAAAGGGGATCCCTCTGACAGCCAGCTGGCTGGAGAACAGCAGAAACTGCCTCACAGCTGGAGATAAGAAATCAGAAGACCATATGAAACAATTTAGTCATTAAAGCCAACAATAACCAGCCTCACAAAAACATCATAGCACAAAAGAAAGGGGTAAACAACCACTGAAACCACTGTGGGCTGCTGTACAGGTGAGTTTCAAGTGAGTCATTACATCATTTAGGTGTTGATCAAGAACACATTTTTTCCCCTCACCTGTGCGGTTATTTACCAGTCTAGATTGTTTTGGTGTGAGTAACCCAGTGCTGGAGATATCAGCTGTAAACATGTCTATCTTTTCTTGAATATATTGGATCTAGATGGCACTCAGCTTGTGTTGCTCAAAGTGCCAAAAAATTACATTTGAAAACTCAACAGCAATGTCTCTTTCCAGAATTCATGATGCAGTTACTCAAGATAATCCACAGACCTTGTTGAAAGCAGTTTCATTCAGAAACTATTTTCTTTCTACCAAACCGCACTCGCTAGCCATATCACCGCACAGTAGGAAGCGTGCATCTGCTCACAACTAGAGGCCCAGCATGAGATTTAAACATTAATGCCATCTTCCTAATGCCTAGTGCCATCTAGTCCCACTATACTGGAGAGAAAGCAGACATCTCTACAGCCGATATCTCCAACACTCGCCATCTCACACAAAAACAATATAGACTAATAAATAGCACTACAGGCAGGAAGGAAAATATGTATTTTTGATTTGGGGGTGAACTGTCCCTTTAAGTATAATTTAACACTTAAATGGAAACATAATGAGATCTGTTCATGAAATGAATCACTTCAGTTATCAGACAAATGTTCTCTTACCATAACATCGCTTGCCATCAGCATGTAGGTCATAGCCCATGCGACATTTGCAGCGGTAACCCAGTCCTCCATTGTCACTCTTGTGACTCAGAACACAGATCTGCTCACATCCACCTCTGTTTGCACTACAAGGGTTAGGCACTGGAGGAAAAAAAATCGCAGTAACTGGCAAAGTTATTCATTACAGGTTCAGATTTACTTTAACTACAGTTATTTGTGATTCTTCCTTTAGAAAAACTAGCAGATGCATGGCAGAAAATCTGGGTAAACTTACATTAAACTGTGAGCTGCATCGCTGTGAAGAAGACACGTGTCTCACTGAGGGACTTACCATATGGTTGTTTCAGCTGATGTATCACTGCTACTCCATGTGGAGTCTGAGATGTACTGTAAACAACTTCAGGACTGCTGTCACTGAACTTGTTGGCTTTCATCACAGCCATCTTGGTCCAGTCCGTGAAATAGACATTGTGCTCAAACAGGCTGATGCCAAATGGGTGTGGGATCACAGCACCTCCGTGGGCCACTGTTTTTCTATTAGAGAAAAATAAATAAATGCATGGACCTGTTTACTTGTTTACTTGCTTTTGCTATGTTATTTCTGAGGAATAACACATGACATATTTACCTATGAAGGCCATCATATGTTGCAGTTTCAATGTAGTCATAGCGACTGTCAACCCAGTAGATGCGCTTGGCTTCGATGTCCAGTGTGATACCAGCTGGCCAGCCCAGTTTACTCCAATGATCCCATAACGGTTGGTGCCATCCATGAAGGCCCGCTCCAGGCCTGGTTGTCCATTTACCGCCTCCCAATCTGAGAAGAACATATACCTGTGAAAGGAGGTTAAATGTTTAATCTGGCAGTTTTCTCTGAGATGGGATCATTACATGAGGACTGCTATGTATGGGACCACAGAAATACCTTAAGATGTATTCCCCTTAGAAAAATTCTTGGAGACTTAATTAAGTCTAGCATCCACAGCATCACATTATGTCTCCAGGTGGGTGGCTGTGCATTTCACCAAAGAGCTGTACATTAATTTACGATAAGCAATTTCTCTGTAGCCACCTGGCTCTCCTCCCCCCTTGAACTATACTATTGGATTACAATGAGGGTCATAACTTACATTGCTCCTCACTAATCCACCCAGGGCAATCTGCTAATCTCACACAACACCCCCCATTATTCCACGCCAATGGAGCACGACAGATACTGTAGGTGGGGTTTGGGAATGCGTGGATGGATGAATGGATGGAAACTGGGAGATGTGCTTACCCGACAGTGGGGTCTACAGCCAGCCCTCTAGGGTTTCCGAGGTTTTCAGTGATGAGTGTGACCCGGTTACTTCCATCAAAGTCCACCATGTCAATCCTGTTGACGCTGGCCTCCACCACATACAGTTTATTGTTCACCCAATCCACCGCCAAGTTCTCAGGGTAGTCAACTGATACATTTAAAACCACCTGCATATTGGAACCGTCCATATCCACAGAAAACACCTGTACACAAAAGAAGCCATTGTTGTCAGGAAATTAGCTCTGAGGTGGTCACTGCTTCAAGAAGTAAAGGGAAGATATTAAAAGATACGTTCACTTTTTTTTCAAGTGTATTTTTAACAGTACTGACAAGCCCGTAGTTACATTGTGAGTGTTATTGGTCAATGTAATTGATCCCATGTTCATACTAGCCACAAAGAGATCCCTTCTTAAACAGGAAATAGACAAGTTTTTTTGCTTTAACTTATTATTATTAAGTAAATGCAATGGCACATTGTAATGGCTATGAACTAATGACACCATTGGCGTGTAGATTGGTTCCCTATAAGCCTCACTTTCACGATGCAGCTCTGTCTGCCACCTGATATGATCTCACAGGAAAATGAAGACTCGATTTGCAGCACAGTGGATGTTTGTAACCAAAACAGGAAGAGGATAGCACTTGTTTTCCCCAGTAGCTATCTATAGCTATACCCAGCTGCCAAAGAGTATCTATGTAAATTACTGTTACTGTAAGCTATTTTGCTGGGTTGTCTCTTAGCGAAATGCTCTGAGTGAATTTAAGTTCCCTCTGGTAAGCTGTGATGCAGTGTATATGTATAGGGCTTTTATTGTGAAAGTCACGAACGGAAGGAGCGGAGCTGTAATGTACTGCTATTAACAATGCGGGAAACAATGAAGACTTTGCCATCTTGGTTCAGACTATGGAGGCTCCTCGTCAGCTATTACCATCCCCACTTATGTATATGTCGGTGGAACGATGAAAATAAATTTGAGAAACAAAATGCAGTGTGTCCTGTGTTGGTGGTTGTGGGGCTCTGATGAAAATGGAAGGTGTTCTGGCTGTTTTCTCGAATGTGGCGCCAACAACAATACCAGGGGGGGGAAATGTAAAGTTTTCTGTTTCTACTTTGAACTGACTTCAGTTAAAGTGATGCAAAACTAAATCTGCTTCTAAAATTTAGCTTTAAAAGGCTTTAGGCTCCAGCAGTCTGTGTTAGACAGTGTGACCTTGCTGAGCCACTGCAAAGGGACAGTAACACTATTGCTGAAACCAGGCTTTGGTTTAGCTTTGGAATCCCTTTTTACACCTAACATAGACCTTAAAGTTTGTCCCTAATCACTTAGATTGAAGCTGCTTTAAGAGGGGATCACTTTGTGGCTAGTGTGAACATGGTTTAAGAGTAGTCAACACCTGTCACAGGCTTTAATATAAAGCTAACGAGAAACACATTTCAGGAAGTAGAAAAAGGCAGAGAGAGATTATTTGTTCGCTTGTCTCATGATTCTGTTTTGTTGCAATTCTGTGAATCCTTTAAAATGTCTAAATCTGCCACTCAACTGATACTATGATGGCACAAGTTTCTCAAACTGGAAGCCTTGGCACAATGCAGCTGGTTGGAGAGGCACAGCTTTTAGCAGCTCTGCTTCTTTTGAAACAAGATCCAGACGTCTAAAAGGCAGGATTTTCAACTGACCTGTTTAAAGAGAAACTGAAGATGTGGAAATAGCCTGATAGTTTAACCTTTCTGGTTGCATTCACATGCCCTGTTTGTGCTTTCCCTACATTTAATCTGACATGCTGCCATGGAGGTGGCTGATATACACAGATGCCCAGTCAGAGATGTGTCCAAGTCTTTCAGCCCAGTGGCTGCAGTTCAAACCTTTGAGGAGCCAAAACATAGGCTGAACAAAGACTTTTTAGCTGGCCAAAGAATGCATATAGATGAACGGTGCCATTGAAAACAAATACTGCATGATTACTTCGAACAAGGTCGAGTTACAAAAATTGCACCCTGGTATGTGAACATCATACCAGCCTATCAGACAGGTTTCAAGTTTAGGCCATTTGGATTCCATTCCACATCTACTTCCCTTCATTATGACCCAGCCGCAAAGGAGCCAACAGCTATCCCATTATTATGGTATCAACATTGCTGATATTTTACAGGATAACTAAAAGAATTTCATCCTGGACAGCTCCAGTCTAATTCAATCATTTCCTCAACATGAAACTGGTCTACTCTTGTAAACTCTTGCCCAGGCATAACAATATTTCATCACAGGTAAAATACCTTATTCTGAATGGTATCAGTCCAGAAGATCCTACGTAGATTGTAATGGAAGTCAACTCCCACTGCAACCCCTCTGTTCTGTGAATAAATCAAAGTGCGTAGACTGTTGCCATGGATGTCACCTAGTAGCAGGTCTCTGCCATTAGAGAATATCAAGGAAGGGACTCCAGCTGCAGTGGAGACAAAACACAACAAGTTACAAATGGCAGCATAAAGAAGTAATTTGACAATATGCAGTTAGAACCAGGGCCTAATTTGTAATAAAGGGACAGTTCCCTCCAAATCGAAAACACATATTTTTCCTCTCACATATTGGAGATATCAGCCATAAAGATGTCCAACTGCTCTTTAATATAATGGAACTAGATGGCACTCGGCCTGTGGATCCCAAAGTGCTAAAAAAAAACACATTTAAAACTCAGCAGCAATGTCTCTTTCCAGAAATGATCCGGTTACTCAAGATAATCCACGGATCTTGATGAAACAATAGACGTAGCTACCGTGACCTCACCCACTGGTTTGTGGACTGATGTTTTGAAGCCTTGAGTTCAGCATTTCAGCCATTGCCATCTTGGTTTTTTGGAGCCAGAAGTGACCATATGGTGGTGATGCCTCACAGACAGCCTGTCACTCAAGTAGCCCCACCCTAAATTATGCGTAACTTCAAGCCTTAATAAAACGTTAGTGGGTGAGTTATTATAAAAATGTATCACCCCGTACAGTTGTCATAAATGTTGAAATTAGCTATAGAGAGCAAAACCATTTTTTGTGCCAAAGCCATTTTTTGGTGCTTTGAGCACCACAAGCTGGCCATCTAGTTCCATTTTATTCAAGAGAAGAAAGACATCTCTACATCTGATATCTCCAACACTCAGCAACTCACACCAAAATAAGCTAGACTGATAAATAGCACCACAGGTTAGAGGAAAATATGCATTTTTTTATTTTGCGGTGAACTGTCTCTTCAAGCAGAAATCAGTTTTGCAGTACGCATGCTCAACTAAAATATCAGTGGAAATTTACAGAATGTAGCACATTACTCAGACCCCTGACTCAGACTGATGAAGGTAAAGTACTTTCTAGCCACTATCATTACACACTCTTTTCAGCAAAGCTAAAGGCAGAGAGGTCAGCCTCTTAGTCAACACTCTTTCTATGTTCCACAAAGCCAAGAGACTAACTAAAACAACATTCGGTACGCAACAATGAACCAGAAAGAAGTGCAGACGCTCAGTAAAGCCGCCACAGTGGTTGGCAAACAGGAAAGGGGGCTATGCTAATGGGACCTCATTTAGACGGATCATTCACAAACACACTCACACATTCAAAATGTTAGCATACTGTATGTGAGAGAATCTCTTCAAACTGATAGAAAACTGCACTCACTTGAGGCGTCAGCTCTGCAGTGTCTGTGCTGCTCGAGGACGTAGCCCTCTCGACAGCTGCAGCGATGGGAGCCTATGCGGTCCTCACACAGCTGGTCACACGCGCCCCACATCGAACAGTCGTCAAAGTCTTCAGCAAGACATCAAAATCACAGCAGATGAAGATTAAAGACTGGTTTGTTTTCTTTGAGTCGACTTGCACTTGTAACACATTTTAAGACAACATAAAGTTGTAATGAGGTGTGAACCAACAAAACTTTCATATCCTTTCCACTATCTCTAGATCTTGCAAACCTGATTTGAGTTGATAAGGCCCTGCTAGAATAAGAACTAAGAGTCACATGCATGAGTCTTATTTGGGTAAAGCTTTTTTGTGTGTGCACGTCTGGCATCCTGTGATTGAGTATCTTGCTTGTCACTTGTTAGGAGCTTATGGAGAAACCTAACCTCAAACCACAAAAAAAACACACACAAAAAAAAGTAGGTACTTTCTAATACATGACAAAGTACTGAACATCCCAACTTATCAGTCCCTCTAGGATGCTGCAATGTCGTGATCGCAACACTTAACACAAATTCAACCAATCTCACATGAATTCTGCACAACCTTGCAATTTTGTTCAATTGCTTTTACTTTTTTACATATTTAACCAATCATCATAGTTTCCTTTGAGTCACTAAACTCACTTTCTTGTGTCTGGTTGTGACGACGCAGATAGGTTCGACATGAACATCTCACATTGACAGTACCAACAAAAATGACTGCGAAGGACAGTGAAAGCCAGTGGTTCTCAACGAAAGTGGGGGTGAACTGTACAACATTTTGGTGGAACACAAACACTTTCTATCACAAAACATACCCAAAGAGAGGCTGAAATGTGGACAACAGAAACGACAAATCCCCCACAATTCAACTGCAAAAAACAGCCTGTGGAGGCACTGACTGATTATAAGAAAGAATCTCAATCACTGAGCAAGGGCTAATGTAAAGTCAACAAAGGATACATACCTATACATGAGCGACTATTGTTGCTGCTGACAATGTATCCAGAAGGACAAGAACAGGTCCCGCCATCAGGGGAAGCATGACAACGATGCTCACAGCTCAGAGAGGCACATCTCCAGATACCTGACCAATACAGACACCATATTAGTGAATGAATATATTTCAATAGCACAGGTTTCTGTGATATTAGATGTCCCTATGTGTGCTTGACACAAGTTGTGCTGGTACTAACTGCAGTTGCGCCCAGCAGTAGTGTTAGTTTCATCCTCTCCCTCTGGACAGTGAGCAGTCCCATCACACAGCTGATCCATAGGGATACACAGGCCAGAGGATGGACACGGCCATTCTCCTGGGTAACACTCCCGCGGTACATTATCTGCAGACAAAACAAATTCATCTTTGTGACAGGCTTAGAAAAGGGAAAACAAAATCAGTAAACGGTGTTTTTCCTGAAATGTCCCTTTTGGGAATTAAAAGATATTAAGTGTGTGAGGCACAGGCAGCCTTATCTCCACAGGAATGTGTTGCTGATCTTAAGAAAATTGTAACTAGGACTTTATTGTCAGGGAAATTACTGTCACTTTAAATCGATGCAGGGGAGTGGAGCTTTGAGGGGGTCACATGGGGGCTCAGAGGGCTTCTGCAGCCCATCCTCTAAAAACACACACTCTTCACAGCCGTGTGGAGGAATTCTAAAGCCCTTTGGGGGGCTGCGTGATCTTGTGCCACAAAGAGGCATTTGAATAACACACTTAAAGGAGCACAGGCATAGCGTCTTGCTAGCCCGGACAAACCATGGAGACTGGAGATGAATCAGGTTTGTACAGAGAGCTTGAGTTGCCACCCATTCAAATGTTGCTTAACCAGCCAAATGTTTCACGTTTCTGGTACTTGCAGCAAAAAAATTAACAAGATTCATGACAAGTGGTTTTCAACTGTTGTATCCATACCACAGCCTTTTTCGTCTGCATTGTCCTCACAGTCATCCTCTCCATCACAGACCCAGACTTGGTGGATGCAGCGGCCACTGGGGCACGTGAAGTAGTTCCCCTTACATGTGGGATATGCTGCAGGTTAAGTGAACACAGAAAAGATCAGACTTACAAGTAAATCACTCGGGAGAAGATGTGAGTCATGTGGTCTGATTATGAGAGAAGATGCTACATACTGCAGTTTAGCTCATCACTTCGGTCTCCACAGTCATCATCATGGTCACACACGTAGCGTTGAGGAACACACACCCCGTTGTGACATGGGAAGAGGCCCGTATTGCAGTGCTGTGCTAAAGAAAACACAACAGACAAAAAATTGGTGATGATGAGATGCTATTTCCAACAATGGCTTCTATGTGAGCTGATTATCGTTAAAAGTGACTGGCTTCTTACTGCAATTCGCCTCATCAGAGCCATCACGGCAGTCAAGTATCTGGTCACATCTCTGGGTGCGGTTGTAGCAGGCCCCATTAGCACACCTCAGCTGTGTGCACTCGGGGTAATCTGAAAGATTAAATCATCATCAGGGCAACGCTATGCATTCAAATCAGCCTGACAACTGTGTTCCATTTAGCTTTTAGACTGTGAAAAGCTCAGCGAATGGGAAGGATAAGAGATGAAAATTCAACGCCACCACCATAACAACAGCAGCCGCCACAGCATTCTTTATGCAATTGTGAGATTACCACAGTGTGTAGTGCTGTGAGTCTACCATGTCGGCACAATAATAGCATAGCAGCTGAACTTCAGCTTGACTAATCCACCAAGGAATCTGCAATCAACCTCTGACAACAAGAAGCATATTGTGGCCCATTCTGTCAGTCAGCGAGCCTCTTAATCTTAACAAATTGATTAAAATGCCACAGGAGCCTGAGATACAAAAAAAGGGAAACCACCCGGGAGAAGACTTACGGCAGTTTCTCTCATCAGACCCATCTGAGCAGTCGGCCAGACGGTCACATCGGTATTCTCCTGGGATACACGCCCCGTTACTACAGCTGAACTGGCCACTGGTGCACGTCCTTCCCGCTGGGGACAGATTAGAGAGCAGCACATAGACAGGTTTTATGTACGTGGCTCTTATATGCGACTTAAAAACATCTTCTGATGCTGTGGATATACAGTAGGTACTGAACAGGCATTGAATTCCTTAATACACACAGACTTCAAGAACTCATTGTTGGAATAATAACGTTGTATATTTTTCACAAAACATCTTTGAGTTCCACTGAAAGAATTGCTAATAATGTAAAGTGTACTCACGACAGTGTTGCCTCTCATCTGAGCCATCCTCACAGTCCTCCTCATCATCACACACCCACACATCAGGGACACACTCGCCGTCACTCAAACACTGGAAGTGACTGTCGTCACATGTTACCTGAGCTGTGGGAATACACACAGAGCATTTCATTATTTATAACAGTTGACTGTAATCCAGCGGTGGAAAGCTACTATGTGCATTTGCTCAAGTACATTAGTTTAGTACAATTATGAGTTACTTGTTCACCCCAAAATCAAAAATACATATTTTTCCTCTTACCTATAGGACTATTTATTGCTACAGATTGTTTTGCTGTGAGTTGCCGAGTTTTGAAGATATCAGTCCTAGAGATGTCTGCCTCCTCTCCAATGTACCAGAACTCGATGACACTCGGCTTGTGGGGCTCAAAGCAGTAAGGAAATACATTTGAAAGACTCAACAGCAATGTCTCTTTCAATGCAGAGAGGCACAAGCTCGTGACAGCTGCGAGATGTAAACATTAATGACGTCCTCCTTGACTGAGCTGTAACATTAGCTAGCTCAGTGGTGCTAGGTGAGCTAATAGTAGATGCACGCCTCCTTCTGTGTGGTGATACAGTTGGCGGGTGTAGTTCAGTAGAAAGAAAATAGTTCCTAAATGAAACTGCTAACAACAAGGTCTGTGGATCACCTTGAGTACCTGGGTCATGATTTCTAGAAAGAGACATTGCTGTTGAGTTTTTCACATATATTGTTTTGATGCTTTGAGCACCACAAGCTGAGTGCCATCTAGTTTCATTATACTCGAGAGAAGACAGACATCTCTACACCTGATATCTCCAGCACTCATCAACTCACACCAAGACAATCTAGACTGATAAATAGCACATTAGGTAAGACAAAAACAACTTGTTAAATGCACTGGGCTCAATATTATAGATCAAACTAAAGAGGAGTACTTTTGATTTCAATACTTCAGGTATATTTTATTGTTGATACTTCTGGTTTTAAATTTTTTTAAAAAGGACTTAAAGTAAGGGATTAGAGTTTTCTTCCACCACTACCTTAATTCAGGTTGGAATGACACATACAGCAAGCATTTCTCTTAATATCCGAACCCTCTCAGGTGCCATGCTGGCCTGAAATGTGATATAATGAGTAACTCACGGCAGTCGTGTTCATCAGAGTCATCCACGCAATCTGACGTGCCGTCACAGTGCCAGTCACCTGGTATGCATCGTCCTGTCCCACAGCGGAACTGCCCCAACTCACATCCTAAACACAATTCAAATTGTACATAATTTAAAGTTTGATTTCAAGCTTTTTCTTACATGCTATTGTGGCCACCATTATTTATCAGTTTCTTTCCAATTTCTGTTGATTACATTTTTTTTATCACTATTATTTAGATGTCCATAACTTGTCATTCTGGCCACAAAACGATAACTGATACAATCTTAAATACTTTATATTTAACAAACACATGGTGTAAGGGGGCAGGGATGCCTTCTACTGATGAAACACGTTGTTAACAGCATTGACAAGCCTTGGAGACAAGCGTGCCAGCCATCCCCCCCCTCCGACAGTTACACAATCTTCACCGCTCTCATCCCGAGCCTCCTTTTGATGTTCTCACTGAGTGGCATCTGTAGAGATAAGGTACCACCACTCTACCTTCCCTGACGTTTTCCAGGAGAGATTGATTCAGGCAGCATAGTTCAGTGGCAGAGCACTCCATCAGACCCGTCCAAATAGGAATGTGCAATTCTGATTGTCTCTCTGACAGCCTGATTTATGGTGCATGCTGTTCCTGTCTGAAACGTAATTGGAATAAATAGTGGTACTGGGTGGTACCGCAACCATTTCAACCCAAATTCTTCGAGAGGAGAGCTGTGAGGTGGTGATTGGTGGTGCTCGCTTGGGGTTGGTGGTCTATCTCTGTCCTGTCTTATCCAGCGTTTTGGAAACACTCTTTCTTTTTAATCAAATAGTTTCCCTTTGCTTGCAAAATATTGTGTTTTAGCTCTTTAATTTCACTATAATGGCTTGGAGTTACTAGTTATAAGGAACTGTAGATACATGATGTGACATAAATATGAATTGTCTACAAGTCTGCAGCCTGATGGCTTGACAAACGCTATGTGAATAAGAAGGGATGATTGAATTTAGAGTCAGATGTTTATCATCTGCTTTATGTAATGTTCTCTTTTAAAGATGGATCACTTCCACAACAGTTTAGGGGTCACCGCCTGTGCGTCTGCACTAAAAGCCTCGCATATGCTCCAATCAAGAAATCTTGTCTCAAATTATTCAGCCAGCAAAACACCAAACTTCTTCACGACCAACTCAACAAAACAAGCTGCATATTTAACTCCTTCAGCAGCTATCCGGGAGGCAAACCTTTTTTCCTGCTCAGTTTACTAATGATAAAATTGCTTACAATCTGCTCAAAGGGAGCCTTTGTTGCAAGGCAGTGATCCCAGAGGTTTCAGCATCATCTGTAGCATTGCAGCATGTTGTGCATACAGTGTACCAACTGCTAAGAGATGCACTCTCTTTAGGAAAAATACAATAAGCAGATTCAATACATTAAAGTCTTGAATGTCCAGACAACACAAATGTCTTAAGGGGACCACGAAGTTTAAAAAACAGAAATAAAATTGTGTTATTAAACTGAACAAATATATCACAATGAAGTATTAAAAAATCAAATCAAATGAATAAAAAATACTTTCAAACACTGCTTTGGAGAGGTTCAAGATGTTTATAGCTTCCATACATTCAGACCTACTGTAGGTTTATAACCTCAAACCACGTCTGCCAGGGAGAAACCAATCTTCTGGAGGCTTTCAAATGCAGCCAGTGTTTCCTGACAGTATTACTTCTGGGAAAGGTGACAGATACACTGAAGCTGAACCTTTCAACGGCACTATCTTGTGCAAGGGTTCCTCTTACATTCTGAGAAGAACGTCTTCTTTGTAACTTTTCCTTAATCCTCAAATTTCTATGTCTTCATCCTGACAGAGTCGCAATTTCACTGCGTCAATCAATATTGGAGAAGGTAAAAGCCTGGGTCAATGGTGCAAATCAGCTATTAAGGGATAATTCACACACAAAATGACTATTTGTAACTCAAATAGTCGTGCTGTGTTTCCTTGAATTTGTGAAGAAAATGCTGTTTTCCAGCATGCCTCCATGAAAAATGACAAATTTATTGATTGAGTGGGGACAAAAGCAAAACTATATCAAAACATTCAAGTCTCATTTATCCAGTTGTATCTCAGTACTTCCCAAACACATGTATTTTTACTAAAATCGTACCTTTTAAAACTGAGCTGAAAGCAAAACTTATCTGTGTTCTCGTCTCCAATACAAAGCTTTTTTAGCAAAAATGCACATGTTTGGGAAGTACTGAGCATTTGACTGGATAAATGAGACTCAGATTATACTGCACAAGTTGTGTGAGAGATTGTAAAGAGATATTTTGATATAGTTTTGCTGTTGTTAAACATGATACCCGATCAATCATTAACTCAATATGTTTGCAGTTTTCCAAAGAGGCATGCGAGAAAAACAAGGTTTTCATCAGGAGTTCAAGGCACCATAGCACAAGTGATGTAAAAATAGTCATTTTACGGGTGAAGTGCTCCTTTAAGAATGTTTAATCTGGGTCTGATGATCAGTGCTTTTCTATAAGCTTTTTGTTTGAGTGTTTTCGTGTAATTTAATGTTTTCCCTTTCCCTTCTCTCTAGCCTTGTCTTTCCTAATTAGCAACTTAAACCCACAGCAGGAGAGAGCGCTGCACTATCCATGCAGGAAGATAAGGACGTCCTACTATTGCCCAACAAAGAAGAGTAGTAGAGGAATTTTCATTAGAATGAAGCCCCCCATACGCCTTAAACCCCGCTGTGAAATTACAATGGCACAAAAGAGGTGCCAGCAGGGATGCAAACTCATAACTGGAAGTGTCACCCTAAAAAAGTACTCATCAGGAAGGAGAGTACAGTAATAAGGGTTACTTCCTGCGATAAGGTAACACAAAAGTGTAACATGAGATGCCCTTTCATGGCCACCCATTAAGAAAACACCTGTCCACTACCACTGAAACATCACACATCACATCATTCTCGTCACATGGGGTGCCTGAAAGATGTCTTCAAGCTTTCATCAATACCGTCTTGTTTTGGCGCAGCCCTCTGCACTCACTGAATGCGTGTGGAGAAAAGTGGAGAAAACGGCTGCTGGCAGCATGAAACGCTGGACCCATCCATGCTGTCAGAGCGAAGTGCTGCTGCCTATTTCATATGGAAATCAATGCAGCAGAATGCAGTCAATTGCCAAACAAGTGACTTTGGCTCTTAGTGCTACACACAAAACGGTGAAAAACCGAGGGGCTTTGGCAGTGGCATGGGAGCAAAAGGGAGGAATAAATAGAGTGTGGAATAAAGCCTTAGTCTGGTTAGAAGTGAGGAATACTCAACATGATTTTTGGTACGTGCCTTGACAAAAGCATGAGTGAAAAGAATCATAAATTAAGTTGTCACAACGTAATGAGACAGCCACTGTGGACGACTTATTTTTCCTCTGTACAGTGAGTCACAGCTCACCAACTGTTTACTGGAGGCTAGACTCCATCCTCGGTGTCTGTAACCTAGACTGAGAGAGCTGCAGGAAAAGAAAGGATTTGCTCTCCATTTGTGCCAACTGTGTTCCTGTTTCTAACGCGGTGTAACTGTTGCACAAGGACTTAGGCTCCTACACCGGAAAGAAGCCGGCATGTGTGAGGTTTAACGTGCACGTGCAGGCCAAGTCTGTGTCTTGAAGAGTTTGAACGCAACAGAGGAAACTTTTACAGTCATTTACAGAGTCAAACTAAATATAGGTGAGATCAAATCAAGATAATCAAGCACTTCACCTGACTACAATTACATTACAAACATGTCTGTTTTCATTATCCTGATTGTGAAATAAAAACTTAATCTATAAGACCATTAAAGCTCTTACTGTGCACTTAATATGTTGTTAGGATTTCACCAGAAAATTATTAACAGCGATAACAACTCAATTTAGTGTAAAAAACATGTCTGGAACAGCAAAAATGGGAGAGAATGATTAACAAACCAGCACCGTGAAATCCCCTCACACTGTCACATTAGCCATTAATGCCAGTGTAAGCACCCTGCAGCAGTATCAAACCCAAGGACTGGATAATGTATTACAGAAGGTCACAGAAGAAACAACTATCAAACTAAAGGATTTCTGTGGAGATTAGAGGCCAGAACGTATCCTGTCCCCTCATATTAAAACTGCATAAACAAACAATTATTAATCTTCCTGAGTGTATTATCAAGTCAGATTCAGACACCACTAGATAGTCTTCAGGAAGTACGACATGGAATTAAAAATTCAAGTTAAAGCTAAATGAGTCATTGGGTTTTATAAAAACAGTCTGCTTCACTGTCTGTTAATCACAGCAAATCCAAGCTAATGACCAATGTGAGCATGCTGACAAAGTCCTCTGAGAGTTTTGTTCATCACTTTGTTCACCTCAGCTGTCATCTGCAAATGTCAGCCACGAGAACTGCGACTGCTGCAATTCAAAGGAAATGCCAAGAGAATATTTTAAATGCTACAGCCTCACTGACAACACTGTTATGTTGTCTTTCTGGCAGGGACAGTCCACCTTTTCTGTTTTTTGTGAGTGTCTGTCAGCCTGTAAGGAAGCAGGCTCAGGATATTGTATGATAAATAGAAATAAATAAAGAGCTGTAGCTGTGGCCTTACACTTGGTACAGTTTTTACTTAACTCCAAACTGCTCCTTAGGTAGAAATGGTTGCATTCTGCAGCAGCTGCAGTGTAATTAGTTGCTTGATTCACACTAAGGAGCTTACATACTAAGGGTTGAGCAAAAAGAAAGCAGATTACAATTTGAGAAGTAGGATCTAGCTGGGCTACAAACACAAGAGACAAACACAAGACTGTCATGCATAAAGAGCTGCGTCTGGGCATTTTGTCCGTCTCTGTCTTAACATTAGAAAGCAAAGTGCTTCCTCGAACTGGAATCAGGTTCGAGTTAGTGGTCTGCAGCGTAAAATCTGCTCCACTCAATGAGATTTGTACCAGTAGCTCTCAGTCCTCACAGATTGTCTGTAAGTCACATGCTCTTTTCTGTTACCTAGCAACAGTAAAGCTCAGGCAAAAGTTCCTCAAGAGAACTTCCAATCTGTCTGAGGAAGGCTTTGTGCTCAACCTTTAAAGTAATACTATGTGGTAAAACATTTAGCTCCAGAGCCAGAATAACATTACCTAGTGGCCACATCAAAATAACTAGAGGTGACTGTGTAGATCCATTATAACAGAGGATATTCTTATGTATTTAGTTGATTTATCCTCTTTGATTCCCTTATAAAATGTACTTTTACTCATTGGATGGCCACTGTAATGTTGTGTCCTAAAAATAAATAAATACAAAAGCAACAACTCAATTTCCCTGCACAGTAACAGGTTTGTTTTGATGAGCAACAAGTGCACTCAGTGAGCCACTAGTAGCACAACAACTCAGCAGGTCCTCAATGAATCACTCAACTGACAGCCTGTGTGGACGGGAGTAAAAATCTACAAGGTAAAAAAAATACATCACACTACTTACCGTCAGAGTGGCACCATCTAACACAGCATAAGAAGACGAGGAAGAGTTGAAGTAGCAGTGCTCTCCACATTCTGGCTGGTCCGTCCAGCTCCGCTGTGCAGATGGAGGAGCTGTAGGGACTGGGGCTGGGATGCTGTTGCTTTCTTCTGTCTGTCTTTCTTGGCCCGCTAGTTGATGAAAAGGGGCGTGCACAAAGGCCAGGACAGCCGCTCCCCCAAGCCAGCCTCGGCCCTCCAGATAAATCCTCTGGCCCTGGAATCTGCATAATGCCATGCAGGTCCGACTTGTCCCGAGTGCCAGTGATTTTTCACTCACAGCGGGCTATCAGCTCTGTTTATTTGCCCTGCACTTGGGAATTAGGAGGGTGCACACGGGAAAATAATGATGGGAGTATTTAACGAGTTGGAAAACTTTTAATTATAGCAGGGGCGTTTCAAGGGTTTGAGGACACTGGGGGCTCAGCCCGGACCTGTGTTGGAGGGGTCTGCTTTTTTTTAAATGAACAAACTCTATTTTTATGCTTTTTAATGCACCATGGCCCCTAATTTACTTTAAATTTTCCAGATTAATTAAGAATTGTGGTGTAAAAATATTAGTAGTTGTTAGTATTGACTATATACAGAGTACAGAATATAAATTTAGGGAAGTTTCAGGTAATTGTTTTTTGTTACTAAAAAAAAAAATCATGTTAAATTCATTTATTGTTGATGTGTTCAAAGTCTTTATCTTTTTTTGTGCTGTCTTTTTTATTGTTGTATTTTAGGTAGTCTTGTGAAACATCTTGGCCAAGGGACTACAGATGAAAAAATAGCCCTTTGGCTAATTCTGGCATTTTTATACCATGTGTATTTATTAATTTGCACTGTCCCTTCTTAATTAAACTAAACAAAAAAATTGAGTATTTCCATTTTATACTTCTTAAGTCCTCTATATCTCAGAGAGAAATGTTGTACTTTTTACTCCACTATATTTTTTTGTCCTCTTTAGTTACTTTAAGACTCACATTAATAATACAAAATATAATCAACTCATAAATCATGATGATTAAGCTACCCAGCAGTATCTATACATAAAGCAGCTGCAACATTGAAATGATCACAGGTACCAGTGATTATTGACGTTTCTTGAGCATGCAATCCTGCAAAATATGCTGTCTGAATTAGACAGAGGACCCAAGACTTATGTTTTGGATCTACAATATATTATTATAAAGGGCTTTAATGCATAAAGGGCTTTTTGCATTAAGCCTATTCTTGTTTAAAACGCATATAATCTATATACTTAGAGCTAGGGCTATTAATGAAACATTTGGGGGCCTCAGACCCCAGGGCCTGACAACGCCACTGGATTTTGGGGTGTCCTGAAGGCCTAGACAAGTCACGTAACCCCAGTGTCTGTGGTTCGAGTCTGTCCAAGGCTCCTCGCTATATGTAAAAAAAAAAAAAAAAGAAATTGTTGGTCATGGTAAAGGTATTGTACATATTACACCAGTGTAAAGATAGGTCATAATATATCGGGTACCATAGGCATACTGTAGGTTTCCCTAAAAACATCACAAGTGACTTCTGAAACAATTAAGAAGCTAGATGAACAGCACCGCCAACTCTCAAAATAAAAAGTGACAAAAAGACAACTGCCACAGAAAAGTGAAACAGGATTCAGGCAACATAAGAACAGTACTGGTTCTTTCACCATGGTGTTAACACGGATGATCCATACCTTCACAGTGCTAACGGTTGAACAGAAGCCCAACGCCGCCATCTTGTGGCCGAGCTGCTGCTGCTACAGTTACCGTTAAATCACAGGACAGGACGGCTCAGAGATGGTTGCCATTAGCAACCGAGTCACTGAAACTAACTGAAAGGTTAGCTGTCAAAAGTAAAACAGGAGAAAGCGCTTTCTTTGTTTGTACTCATCATGGCAACTCCACAGAGAAGTACAGAAAACCTCATGAAGATGGAGGGCAACACGACGGAGGTGTGTAGAAGTTATCCATGATGGCAGTAAACAGTTATTCTGTGGGGTCAACTGTTGGCTACTCTCAAACTACCGAGCAGTTTAGCTAACTTGCTAGTTAGCATCTCCTGGGTAGACTTAAAAGTTAATGTAAAGCTATCCAACAGTAAGTTTAAGGAATCTTCAAAAGTTTATGTTAAGGGTTTTTCAGAGGCATCTACTTAACTTTAATGTATAGGAATAAGGTCAAGTAGTTGGAATAGCTGGAAAAGTGGGAATGGGTATGTTTAGTCTGAATGTGTTTGAAAAGCTGAATTGTATCAATCATGTAAAAAGATATTAAATTTTCTTTTTTAAAGCTCACAAACTAATTTGCTGGGTTGAATAACACCAACAGTGTTTAAAATACGGAATAATTTAGGGTTTGTTGATGCTTACACTACACTGAATTGCTGGCTTAAGTGTGTAAGAATGAGGTGAAGTAATAAGGACAGTTTAAAAAGGGTAATTAGTATGAATGTCATTGAAAACCTATAATTCACAAAAGATGTTGAACTGAGTTACTGGCTTTAAAAGTTGAATAATGCCCATAATGTATTAAAGATGTAGAACATGATAAGGTTTGATTTGAGTTTCTAGCTAAGGTTGTTTCTTTCTAAGTATGAATAAATGGAAAAGACATGAAAAATGCTGTTACAACGACTGAAAATATCTGAAACTGTACTTCATAGTTGATCTAAATTACTAAATTCATAGGGATTAGGCTTTTAAAGATTAAGCTTTAACGTTTCCTTGCTTAAGTTTTGGTACATTACAGGAAAATACTATGCTTCCTTCTCCACTACCTTCATTTGACCAGCTTAAAAAATACAAAATTTGTTATGAGCATACGCAGTTGTAAATAAACAAAATAAAAGTATAACAGTTTGTAGAAAGCAGAAAAGTTGTCAAATTTGCACGTTTCACCAACTCGAAGAATCTCTAACCTTATACCAATCCAATGAGATATGAAATTGTACTGATAATGGGAACCATCCTGCCTTCATAATGAATAATTTTACTTTACTTTTACTTTTGTTACTTAGTCTAAATAACTGGTGGGCTAATATTTATTTACTTTTACTTAAATTATTAATTATGTTATGCATGTATTTTTATTGAAGGGGGGCATCCTATAAAATAATTACCATGAGGTTTTATCAGTTTGACTATCCAAACTAAAGCCCAGTCAATAAACTGACTTGGCCAATATATTAGCCAGCCTTAGTTTATTGTGGATGTATTGGCAATGTATGTCACCTTATAAGTAACAAGAAAATGCAAGTACAGCATCATCATTACTTAGTTTGTCCACCAGAGAGCACCTAAAGTTTATTTTTCAAGTGTAAAATGTCTCCTTCGGTTCATATTTTAATCACAGTTCTCTCCACTGACATTATCCTAAATACTGAAGTCAATATGAGCCTCAGGAACCTACTATCAGTCAGGCCCTGGTGCAAACAAAGAATAACTTCACCAAGCTGCCAAAAGTGCCGGTGTATAATGTTTTAACACAGCTTTTTCCCTTATTCCCAGCATGTGGACAGTATGCGGAAGTCACTGGAGAAATTTCTTAACATTTCTTGGGATGATGCAACAGAGACAGGGGAGCTGCAGTCCAGGATAGACGAACAGTCAAATCTGATCTGCATGCTCAAACAGAGAGCAGATAAGGAGCTTCTTCGAGGTCAAGCCCTTCAGAAAACCAACAAGGAGCTAGTGGACCGAGTAACAAACTGCCAGAAAGAACTGGACGATGAAAGAAAGAAAGCAGAGCTATTAGAGAAGAGATTTATGGATTTAGCTGCCAACAATCAAGCAATTATTGCTTTCATGGACGAGTACAAAAATCAGAATGCCCAGTTAAAGCTGGAAAACGAACAGCTGCAGTCAGAAAATGACACACTCTTCTCCAAAAAATTACAAGATAAAGAAGTGTTTGTTCAAAAACTGATGGAAGAAATCAAACAGCTGACAGAGACATACACAAACAAGGAAAAGGAATATCGGTAAGAGGAGGAACTACTGTCAGTTATTAATAGAGCTGAGTGGTTGATTTGTTGGTTGACTGACAGAAAATTAATCAATTTTGCTAACTTTTTCATTTTGTGAGTAATTTATCCTGTGAAACTGCCAAACATTTTCTGGTTTCAGCCTTTATAATGTCAGTATTTGCAGTTTTGTCTGTGTTATTCTAAAGTCAATATCTGCTTTATTTTACATCTATCTTTAAAGGGAGAAATTAGCTGAATGCCAGTCAAAATTCCTTGAACAAACAACCCAGCATCAAGCCAAGGATGCACTGCAGCTTAATCAATTGCGCAAAGCTAAGCAACAACAAAAAGACACTGTTGAGATGTGCAGCGGTGGGTAATCATCGTGTTATCATTCTTTAAAGTTCTACAAAGTTCAAGCATGTATGAATTTGTAAATTTCTTTCCACAATCAGATCTTAAGTTGAAGCTACAAAAGGCTGAAGAAGAGCAAGCTGTGAAGGAAACCAACATGAGAGAAAGCATTTTAAGCCTCATCAAAGAGAAGGACAAATTATTGTGTGTGTCTATGAAAAGAGGGAAAGTCATACAGGTGATTAAAAAGGATATTTGTTCTCTTCAGTGAATTCAAAACTCAGATTAATCAATTACTTCATGTACACTCACATTGCTCTTAAATACAGGAGAAACAAGAGGAAATTCAGCAACTGGAGACGAAATGGAAAGAAGAGAAAAAAGCCCGGGCTGAAGCAGAGGACAGGTAAACTGTGCATCAACACAACATGCTTTAAGAAATTTTCTGAAGGATAACAAGTGTAGTCCCTGACCATATGTGTTGCTGACCTTGCTTCAGGTTTGAAAAGGAAGCAGAAGCTGTTAATGCAGACGTCAAAGTGAAGTCACTGCAGTCTGCTCTTGATGAATCCATGACAAAATATGGGAAGCTGAAAAAGGTTTGTTGAAAACTGCAATATTGAAAAGTGTGATTGACAATGGCCCATATAAGCCAGAGATCATGCTCAACATATCTGCCATTATTTTACAGGATTTTGAAGCCTTCAAAGAACACAGCACCAACCTCCTCATACAAGAAAGGGAGTTAAATAAGAAGCTTCGCCACATGGTTGGCTAAACTTTAGTATTATGTAAGTGTTACGTTCTCTTACCAGTGTTTTCATTAAAACAGAGTATTATCACTAGGGATGTTTGCTAACTGACAATGCTAACAGTGGAAAAAAAGGACAAACTTTGACCAAAAAATACATCACAATGTAATTTTTAATCTCATTTCACATTTCCAGAGAAATGGAACAACGGCACAATATACTTAGCATGACATTTTTGAAGTTCCTCAAATAGAAATTATATTGTACACATGTTTATCTCATAAAAATGCTCCTAAAAAAGCAAAAATATGATTGCTAGATACGGTTTTAGTTGATGTTATTGACAGCCATTCAGAATCTGTTAGCATCCAACAAATGGCTTGCCTAAAGAATCTTCTGCACAAGACGAACAACATCAGAGTGTTCAGACCTAACAGCGTTACGTGGAATCCAGAGGGTCCACAGCAAGAACAATACCAAGCTCACAGTTGTTGCATCCAAGTTGTGGCAGGAGCAGGGTCAGTGAAGTCATCAGCAGTTACATAGAGAGTCTGTAACAAAATGAGCAATGTGAGTGTGAATAATCGAGAAAAAGGAGGGTGTGCTGATGTGCGATTAGCATTATGTGTCGTCTTACCTGGTGTTGGTAATTCTCTCCTGCACTGTCTCCATGTCAGTGGCCAAGCTGGGCTGGTAACCCAAGCAGAGGGGATACGGCCAAACAGGACGGACACCTTAAGGACAATGACACAAGATGTGTATACATAAGAAGTGTTATTTTGTCCATGACATCTACAAATAATGCAAAAACTATTTTGGACTGTGTATCTGTGATCCAGCCTGGGTGAACTTAAAGATGTTGTCGGTAAAGAGAAGTACATCCTGTCCCTCCTGATCATGGAAGCATTCAGCTATAAGAAGACCGGTGAGAGCAACTCTGGCAATCTGGGGGCTCGCTGATTTGACCGTACACCAGTGCTACCTAAGAAGATAAGGACTGGAGTCACCAGGAGAGTTTAGCATTGATAAATGTGAATCCATCAAAACTATGTTACATGCTGTGAAGTAAGAGAGTCAAAAAAGCTTAATTGTGTTTTAACAAATAAATACAACTCACACCTTTGAGGTGATGTCCTTCATGTGATGACACCAGACACCAGGAGCAATTCTGCAAGAAAATAAGGACAAGGCTCACCATATTATTTCATGAAGGAATACTTTACCCACAAAATGACCATTTGTAAAGTACGTGTTACTTTTAATTTATGAAGAAAACTTTGATTTTCTCACATCCCACTACAGAAAACAGCATACATATTACTTTACTGAATGATTAGGGACCATGTTTAACAACAGCAAACTGCATTCATTAACAAAGTCTCATACAACTCATGCAGTATAATCACATTGCATTTTGGCTAAAAAAAAAACCCCTTAATATTGGAGTCTGGCTTTAAAGGGAGCAAAATGAGACTTGGATTATACTGCACGAGTTGTGTGAAAGTTTGGAAATGGAGGTTTTGATAGAGCTGCATGTCTCCAACTGAGTGTCTTTAGAAGGTCGATCCCAGGCTGCAGAACCGTCCTGCAGCACGCAACATAGTTTAAATGGCTGAAGATGGATGTACACACATAGTTATATCATTTATATTCAGAGCAATCTTGTACTGCTCAGCCCAGTCTAAGCATGCGCGGTCAGTTGTGTTGTTGTCCTCTCAATCACAGAAAGAGGGCAGCACAAACACGTCTGGCAGGATTTCTCTCATTACCCTCATGCTGCATGATGATTCTGCATCAGTGTTTATTTCCTGAATGGTTTTCATGATCATGAACATGGTGAGTAAAACCCCCAATCACTCAAAATACCGTGGTAATGAAAATAAAATACAGTGGATTTCATATCTGTATCCTATTCTTCTGTTTCAGAGGGCCAGAGTGTGCAGTTTTTGTGTTTTCTAACCCTCTCTGTTGCAGTATTGTCACAGAGCTGCTCACAAGTCATAATTTCCATAGTTTTATGATCAGACTTCACATAAAGATTGTAATAATGGAACAGCAGCACATAGCTAGAACATTCAAAAAGTATAAAGTATACCCAAAAACTAAAAAGTAGGTTAGCTTTAAAGCGTATAATAAGAGCTTGGTAACCTTGTTATTCAGCACAAGGTCATTGTTACTTCAGAGGGCATTTCACTATATTTATATTAACAGTGCTTTCCACATGTCTTTAAGATTTGGCCAGTCAGGCAATCTGTAAAATATTAATTGAACTGAACTGAACTTATCTTCAGTTCAGAACCATGACCCACGGTGTTTTATGTTACAAAGACACAAGGAAACTTAACAAATTCTAACTATTTAGTGATTATTACTTCCACTAACATAATGTATAACAAATATACGTTTGATTTTTACAAATTTTCAAGCCTGATCAAACCTATTCACAGACTGTGAGTAATATAATTAAAAGAAAACCGTCCATCTGCAGTCATTTTAATATATTCCCAACATTCACTGGACTTAGAAGAATTAAAAAACAGTGCAATGTAATGAACCCTGCCAAAATGCACTTTATCTCCTTTTTAATTCAATTCAGTTAGTGTAAAAGTGTATCATTTTTAATCAACTGGTCTATCTGCAAATTATTTCTCCACTTCATTGTGAATGTGAATTATTGTCACAGTGATTGTCTCTTCAGTGTAGGCATGTTTTATCACAGGTTTGAGATCTTCAATTTGCACACAGCTCTAAGCTTCTATAATGATTCGTATCACAATGGGGAACATAAACAAAAGCATTCAGTCAGTGATGGATGCACATTAAAGACAACAGCACTTTACAGTAATTTCCGCAACTTACAAGTGTTGCTGCAGCATAGAGGAACACTATGAATGGATGTCATTCATCACAGAGCAAAGTGACAGTGTGGATTTTGCCAAGCCATCATTCATTGCAACATTCCTTTGTGTCAGAGAGTCTCCTCTAATTACTTCTTGCCTGGAGCTTTGCAATACAAAGCTTCTTCACCTCAAGCACAGCAGGCAGCCATGAATCCTCAGCCAGTCCGCACAGGACCAGCCCCATCACTAAACCACACCGGGGGGGGGGACACTGAAAGGTCACCTCTGCTAGTGAATCATCGGATGGTCATTTTTTAGGGTCTGGAAGGTGAAGTACCACCTACTGCTTCCAGTTATTGAGAAATATTGCATGTCACTCGCCTACTGGTTCCACCCCACTTTTCACGAAAGCATAATGAAATGAAACAAATCACAATAGCTGACAAAAGGTAAACTAGTGCACTAAATATGGCTGAGGTCTCAGTTGAAAATACTGTGATCATCAATTGTTTCTTAATTAAAACAACAGGATTTAATTTTCTAGCATCACTGCTTAGTGATTTTATAATGCCTTTAGAAAATCCCTGACCCTTAATCCTTTTGTCCTCAGGCATGGTCATTTAAAGTCCGGGTGGAGACCAAAGGTGACCAGGCCTTTGCCATTAGGGCCTCTAAACTTTAAACCCCCCCCTATACCTGTGGAATTTATGCTGGCATCAATGCCTCTTAAAATGCCTTTTATTCCATTTTAATGTTGCAATTTTAAAGTGCTATTTTATTCTAATGCAACCATATTGTGATTTATATACAACATTTTCTGCGAGGTTTACTGACTGAAATGACAGATTTAAAATAAGCGAGATTTTTTTAAATACTGTTGACTGATTATCAGACTGTATTTATAACCATTCCACTCATCTCTGCTCGCTAAAGATTAAACAAACTGCTTTAAAATAATATTATCCAAGGCTACCTCACAAAACTCATGCATCATCACAAACATTTCATCCTCTCACAGCAAATACTGTGAGATAATAAGCAGAATTGCACAGCTAATTTAACTATTAAACTGTATTGTGAGTTTAAAAATAAAAGTTGCATGAGTCCGTCGATCTGTCTATTTGCTGTCAATTAAAAACATCTTGTAACTCATCAATAAAAACAAGAGAAACACACAATATAACTATAATTCTGTGATGTTTAAGAATGAGTTTTCCCTAACAAACTTATACATCTACAGTTGACTGTACTTGCAATGATACACAGCAACTGTTGCATACCCCAGTTCCCCTGCCCTGAGGGCAGAGCAGGAGTCCTGGCAAGGCTCAGTGGGATCTGGTCTGTGGGTGCCTCCTTATAAAAGGAGGAGTTCGTGCTTCGAGGTCTCACACTCTCTGCTCCACAGAATGACTGACACTGCTGCTGCTGCTGTTTAATCAATGAGCTAACTGGAGCTCACTGTGCACTCCGGTCCTCTGCTGTTCCTGCTACCTTTTTTTAAATCTGCATTTTGGGCTGCTCTTGAAATACTAGAAATTGCTGCATATCTAAAGGAGGTTGGACTGTGAGTTGATGTGATGACAATTGCTCAAGTATTTAAGGATATACTCCATTTTTACAACATAAAATTCAACCATTTTAAAACTGTTTTTAAATGTAGCAGATAAAATATTTGGATGCACAAACTTTAGCACTCTGACTTGATGTAGAAACTACTTTTGTGGACAGTAAAATTGTTTGATTTAGATTTTTGTTGTTGCTGTTTTTCTCCACAGCTGGGACAAGGATGTTCCCCTCCTCTACACTGGTGCTGCTGGTCACAGCACTGACCAGCATCTGGGCCCAAGACTTATATGAAGAGAGAAAAAGTCACAAGAAATCTAGGGTCAAACTTCAGGCTGCAAGTATTCATGATGGACAAGGTAAGATTAGTAATAAATGAGCAGATGAATGAAACTATTTTTATTCTTATTGTAAATGATGGTGCAATATATTAAACATCATGTTGCCTCGGCATTATATTCATTTATTGCCCATGTCTCACTCCCATTTATTAATCAGCAGTATTCCTGTGTGAAGATTTACAGATTTGTAAGAAAAAATGCATGAAGTTAAATCAGAATGTAATCGCATAGTGAAACCAACACTGAAAAAACATGCTGTATCATCAATAGAAGGTCCTTCATCCTGTTTTATGTGCATACAGCCATCCTGGATGAGGACTGTGGCTTGGAGCTCTCCTTCCTGTTGGATAGCTCCGAGAGCGCCAAGGACAATCATGAGCAGGAAAAGCAGTTCACTATGAACTTGGTGGACAGACTCCAGGGGGTACGCCTGCAGACTGGCCGCAGCTTGAGCTTCAGAGTAGCTCTGCTGCAGTACAGCAGTCATGTTATCACAGAGCAGACCTTCAGAGACTGGAAGGGCACAGAGAACTTCAAGACCCGTATAGCTCCCATCATCTACATCGGGCACGGCACCTACACCACCTATGCCATCACCAACATGACCAGGCTTTACCTGGAGGAATCCAGCCCCGGCAGCATCAAAGTAGCCGTGCTGCTCACTGATGGGATTTCCCACCCGAGGAACCCTGACATTTTCTCCGCTGTTGCTGATGCTAAGAACCAGGGCATCAAATTCTTCTCTTTGGGTATCACTCGGGCGGCCAATGAGCCAGCCAATGTAGCCCAGCTCCGCCTACTCGCCAGCTCCCCGGCCTCCCGCTTCCTCCATAATTTACAGGATGAAGACGTTGTTGAAAAAATTGCCACTGAGATTGTGAGTATAACACCCCGTCTTTCAGCAGACAGCACTGAGAAGAAAGGTGATGTATTTGCTTTGAACAGGGATCTTTTCACAGCTGACACATGGACAGGCTTGTTCAGGTATCTATACAGAGATGGAATGATGACAATGCTCTGGAGAAACAAATGAAAGAATGTCAAAGACAGCTCTGGATTTAAAGCTTTTTACACAGCTTTAGAAAAATACTGTTTACCAGCATGACTCCCTAGGACTCTTAGAATTTCTGTATACAGTAACACATGACTTGAATTAAGACATTTATTCATAACACACCACTATAACTCATCAGTTTTAAAGAAATTGTTCTTAACATTTTATTAAGGACTTTTATGTGTCTCAATCAGTTTTTCTTCTTTCAAGTTTAAGTGCCTATACAAGAGGTGTAGACTCGAGTCACATGACTTAGACTTGAATCAGAGTCGAATCACAAATTTCATGAATTTAGACTCGACTTGACAGGGTGGCACAGTGGTGCAGTGGTTAGCATTGTCACCTCACAGCATGCAGCATCCAAAGACATGCAGGTTAATTGATGACTCAGAATTACCCGTAGGTGTGAATGTCTCTATGTGTCAGCCCTGTGATAGTCTGGCGGCCTGTCCAGGGAGTACCCCGCCTCTTGCCCAGTGCTGGCTGGGATAGGCTCCAGCCCCCCATGAACCCTAACAGGATGAGCGGTTACATAAAATGAATAGATGAATGCATGAATTGACAAAATCAAATAAGATTTGCAACTCAACTTGGACTTTAACACCAATGACTCATGACTTAACCGGATCTTTTGACTTATATATACTTGATATCTTGCTCCAAGCCCAATGATTAAACAATTTGTTATTTAAAAAGTGTATTCATTTCACTTGGGACTTGAGTACAAAGGCTTAAGACTTACTTGTGACCTGCGAAACAATGACTTAGTCCCACCTCTGGCCTTTGGTTTCTCAAACTGAAATAGTTTTATAAGTATGCATTGTGCTGCATTAAATTATCCTAACAAATATGCATGAGGGACTGCAATATTTCAACAATACACATTCAATCAGACGTTCATCATCTTTTGTTTTCTTTGCAGACTGGCCTGGCTGATGAAGGAGTAAGTATAATAACAATCCGAAAATCTTTTGACATTCAATAATGTGTAATTAGGTGAGGGGGTGTAGAATTAGATTCATGTCAGCTTAGCAAACATGTCTCTTTTTCTGAAGTGCCCTCTGGCTCAGAGATGTGCTTGTGAGAAAGGAGAGAGGGGACCAAGCGGGCCTGCGGTGAGTATTTAGCCACACACTTTTCAAAATTTCCCACAAGCAAAGAGCAGTTTCCTTTGAAGTGTCATGAGTGAGAAGAGGGGATTTTCCTGAAATCTTGTGCAGAGAGATCTTAAACGACCCAGATATTTTTAGGAATGGTAATTGTGCATTTTTGAACCATCAGGATAATTACTTGCTTTTTTTCTCCTGAGCGTTGCTTGCAAACATTTGCACAGGGAGAGTAAACTGACAGGTGGTCCTGTCCCACATTCTAAAGGCAAATCTATGGCAACAGGGAAGGAGATCAGAGACTGTGGTCTGCTATTCACAAAGAAATATGTTTGTTGTGCCCAGTCTCAGCCAGTTATTGTGCATTTTTCATGTAACATAAGATGTCCCCCATGGAAACCAGAGGCACCACGGTTAGAGCCCCACTTCCTATAAAACTGGACCTTTGGCCACCATTAATCTCACACCCCTACTGCCACGGTCAGTTACGCAAGGATAGAGGAGTTACAGTATGCAGCACCACATATTACATATGGTTTCAGTGTGATGCTAGACACCCTCGCTCACATTTTCAATCACTTCCAGTCAAGCCCCCCCTCCTCCTCAGGTAATCTACAGCTCAGGTAATGTCAAGCTTTCCAGTGACCTGGCAGATAATCATGCTGCTGACAGACAGCTGCATGGCCATTAACCAGGTGCTTTCTCCTCTGAGAGATTCTTCAAATTCTTACACTCAGACGAAGAGGATCTCATAATTGCTTTCATTAGTTTAATGGCCACAAACTAGTGATTTCTGTTGGGTAGCAATTGACACACGCTGTCCAGGTGCAACTCAAGACGATGACCCCTGGCCCTGTGGACAAGACGCCTCATGCCCACCTACGGCTTCAAGTGTCTTACAGCCCTCACACGCATGTCTGTAACACACACTCAGACATCAGCCCAGTTTCCATTTTTCTTTCAAACAATGCCTGCCTTGAAACAAGAAAACCCTTACACTTTCACTTTGGTTAAGATGACCTTTAATTTCAGGTTATGGGTCACAGCCCTGTTTGTCTTTAGCGATTTTAAGACACACACCAAGAGGTGAGCAAAATGTCAGTGGAAGAAATTAGTCGACTTAACCCTGACTTTGTTTCATTCCTCAGGGGAAAAAAGGTCGCCCTGGAGAAGATGGAGCCCCAGGGCTTAAAGGGCAAAAGGTGCGTGTTCTATGAATTTCTTAGCTGGAAGGGCTCTTTCAGGTGTTATAAAACAGCCTACTCCCTGAGTGCTTCACATCTAAATTCTGTTTGAGTTTTGAAAGACGTATTCAGGAATACATTGTTAAGTATTTGGTAAAACTTTCTTTTTTTTTAAATGAATGTGTATAATAGTAGTAAAGAATGGCTCATATGGAGTTTAGGAATTGTGAATTGTTATCTATGAATATAATACTGTTGCAAGCTGGGATTTTTGTTAACAAGGAAGCAGATAAGAGATTAATTCTGGACCAGGTAGTGCTCTTTATTTAGCTATTGCACACATACTTACTTAACTATCTACACAGGCGGGAGGTCACTAACCATGTGTACAACCTAACTAATGGTACAACATTAACCATAATCCATTACAGACATTGTTAAATGTATAAACATTAATCACTGACTAATAGGTAACATGAGTGATTTCTAACAAATTTAAACACAGTTTCCTTAGGCTTATGACCTTAAACACCTTGCCTCATGTCATGCTGGGAAATATTAAATATTTGTACTTTATTGTTTAAACATACAATGTTTTAGCTTATACAATAAAACATTACCTGCTTTACTGCATTTGAAACTTTTGAGTTAATGAGGATGAAGAAACCATCTTTACTGTCACTGTAAAAACACAGTATGGGTGAGTGTATTATTAACAATGAATACATAAGTATTCAAAAAAGTCAAAAAAGATAGTTATCTTCTCAATGGGTAAGTATTAGGATGCGCTCAGAAAACAAACACTATACTGCTCTTGAAGAAATAATGGGCTGAAAGCTTCATATTTGTACTAAAATCAAACTCCTTTATCCAGCACAGTTTCTGCTAACACTAGTAGCTAACACTAGGCCCTCTTTTTTTGAAGTTCCCACTGGGCTTTACTATTAGAAAACACTTGTGACTGTCACACCGATGATATGTAGCTGTACCTCCCCTTGAAATTTATGACGTCCATTGTTGACCAAGCCCTGTGAGATTCTTTTAGAGATGGTTGGATTGATAAAGTAGTTATGGCCAGTTTCTGATTTCTGGCAGGGAGACTCCAGTAGTGATTTAACAAATATTTTTGGGCTCCTGTCCTTAAGTTAGTGCCACATATTTATACTCACATGCTTTTATTTCTTTACAGCTCAACTGTTGTACACAATGTATATATGAGTTAGTCAGTCAGCCTTGGCAGCCTGTTTTAGCCTTCCTTCACAGACAAATCAAATATAGAATTCATTTCAAAGTCCTTTTTGTTTGTTTCTTAAGTATTGCATATTGTGCAAACAGTTTTTGTTTCTGACCACTTTCGTCCCTTTTCCACCTGCACACCTCTAATATAATAGTAATTGAGCATTTGCCCTTGCTGCACCAAGACTATAGTTTACCCTCACATCCCTTATATCAGCATGTTTATATTCTGGCCAATACTTAAGTGTTTGTGTCTACACAATTATTAATCTGACTATATTGTTTTTTACATTCTGTCTGTTTTCTACTTGATTTTTAATTTCTCCTCTGAACCTGTTTATACCTGCAATGTCAGACTGTTCTGTCTTAAGGTATTTGCTTTACAGTAGTTGTAACTTGTACTCATTGATATAATGAGTCTTTCTGTCATATCAGGGTGAAGCAGGATTAAGTGGTCTACCTGGGCGAGAGGGTGCTGAGGTAAATGTCACTATTCATGACCAAAATTATGACAATATTAATTATTGTCTCTGTAGTTTGTTTACACATGATGTCTCATTAATTTTACTTGCAGGGGAAACCAGGTTACAAAGGAGAGAAGGTATGTGATTGAGATTAATGACAATGATAACATATTATTTTGTTTGAAACAATACAAGCCTGTGCAACACTTGTGATTTCTACACAGGGGGAGAGGGGTGAGTGTGGCACTCCGGGAATCAAAGGAGACAGGGTACAACAGCATTATTGACACCAAATATACTGAATATTATGTTTCCAGTTTCATAATTCCTGCTTACTGTACATACTGTGTTTGGTCTTATGGTCTCTGTCCTACATGTTTGATGTGCTTCAGGGTCCTGAGGGTCCAGCTGGAACAAGAGGACTTAGAGGTCTGCAGGTCAGTAATATTTCAGTCGTAAAATATGCCATTTGTGTATTTTTACAGCTTGTGTTTGGTAGCAAACAAACAAAAGATAGAGGAGATGTTTTTAACTGAAGACAGAGATACTCAGGTATACTTCTAAACTAGTAGGGCATTCAAGACTTGCATAGGTGTGTATCGTTAAAACTACTCACTGGACGTCTGTATGTGTAAGTGAATTTTTAAACCATAAAGAATAAACACCCTTTTACAACAGAAAATAACTGCAGAAAACACCACATTATGTCAAGCACACAGACATATCTTAATGTTTCTGGATATTTCTTTATTAATAACTGCACTGTATGTTGTTTCTGCACAGGGGTTACCAGGACCACATGGAGACCTTGGCCCAGAGGGCCCTCAGGGAAAGCAGGTCAGCTGCTTTTGAGCAACTTTTACTTACCTCATCGTGCACATCTGCTGTGACCTTTACATTTCCTTTATGATTAGTTTAAACTAGAGGTTGGAGCTTTACCACCCCAGTCTTTACCGTGCAGCACAGAGGCCTGTTTGTCTCTAATAAACA
Source organism: Cephalopholis sonnerati (assembly GCA_019142605.1). NCBI lineage: Eukaryota > Metazoa > Chordata > Actinopteri > Perciformes > Serranidae > Cephalopholis > Cephalopholis sonnerati. The sequence goes on from JAGQAX010000012.1 coordinate 22,071,098, forward strand.
TGTGTGATCCCTTGGCAATGAGTCTCCCCCATCATTACTGTTATTTAGCAGCATAAGGATGAGCCATCATCAAAAATCTCACTACAGGTTCACCTAATGTTCTCCTTGTATCCTGTTTCTAAATACAGACTAGGAAGTGCCTACAGCATTGTCAGCTACTCAAACAAGACCTGCAATTAATAACATACAAGGAAAGTCAGTGTATGCTCAGTGTCTCGCCATGTAGGGACATGTACAGTACTGTAGGAAGCATTTGCAAAGATAAACAAGACTCCTGGTGGTCCCTATGTAGTATAACGAGAGTCCTGAAAGACCTACCTTTTCACATATTAACTTGTGTATATATTTCTAAACAAAAATGCCTATTTACATACATATTCTGTTAAAACAAGCAGAATTATCAAATTACAGCTCGGTACATCAGGCTCTGCATTTTTACTTTCTCCTTTAGTTTTTAGATAAAAGGTACTTTAAAACCAAGCTATTTTTTGGAATTTATCCAAACTTTGATGTAGGAAAAAGCCTCCAGCAGTTCTTTGTTAATTTGACACACTGTTGTTTGGGGTTTATTTGAACTCTGAGACACTTCTGGAGCTCTTATTTGTCCTGACCTGCAGGATGAGATCAAATATTGCACCCATTACTCAAAGGATTTACAGCATTATTTTCTGCTTTAAAGGGGCATCTTATCTGCATGTGTACATGTGTGCGTGTGTGTTTGTAGGTGTGTATGTGTGTATATAGTACAATCAAATTCAGTTCTGGGTTTAGTAATACTTCTCAGGGGTGCAACATAGTGTTTACATGATAAATGATAAAGGAATAAAAATAGAGAGTTTAAAGAGACACAGGGGTCATTTCAATGGATAACACTAATCTAATGGTTCAGGACTCATGTCCTTTTGTTATATTGATGCATGCTTTCAGTGCCACTTCACATCAGTGTTTTGCGTAATTGCTGTATGTTTGTCATCACAGGGTGAACGTGGCCCACCTGGCCCTCCAGGAATTCAGGGGGAAACTGGTGTTGGACTTCCTGGACCAAAAGTAAATAATGGATTATCCTCTGAATATTCATCCATACTTTGTGATTGTATTTCTTTGGGTTTTTCCTATTAACTAAAGTTACTTTATAAATCTGCAGGGTGACATTGGATTCCAGGGCCGACCAGGTCCTCATGGTCCCCCTGGTATGGGTGAACCTGGCCTTCCTGTAAGTTAAGAAGAAACAGAGTCTGTACTGTCCTGAAGTGTTTGATGTTTCTGTGTCTGTGATTTACACATATGTTGTTTCAGAGGCAATTGTGATCTGTTGAGAAAGCCCACGTAGGTGCTTTGACCTGAACCTAAACCTAAACCTCTGTTTATAGGGACCTCAAGGACCACAAGGTGTTCCAGGGGAAAAAGGACCCCAGGGCGAAGGGTTTCCTGGACCAAAGGTATTATTTTGAGTCCATAATCAGAGAACTCATCGAGAAGTCATGACATTGACATTGTCAAAACTGCAACATACAGCAATGCTTTGCTAATGTTCTCTGTAGGATAGACCAGAAAGAGACACAAGATGTCCTTCCAAAACAAAAAACAAAAAAAATCTGGACACCTGAAACATCCAGTGTGTAGGGTTTAGTGGCATCTAGTGGTGAGGTTGCATAACTGAAACTTTTGGTCAGTTTCTGGGCTACTGTAGAATATGGGAGACTTTATTGGAGAGGCCCGCTCCCATGTAGATATAAACAGCTCAATCTAAGGTAACAACAACACAACAATTCTTAATTTCAGGTGATTAACAAATGAAAACTTAGCTATAACTATAATATATACTATCTGCCGACAGATGCTCCTAAATCTTACACACTCAAACTTTTATGATATACTATGCAGGAATTGCCGGTTAATATTCGTAGACAGTATCACCAGTGAAAGTGAAAGCCAACCCAAGATTCACTCTTCTTGGTGTTTACCTCGCCTACGCCTTTTTATTAAGTCCCGACCTCACATGTGCGCTGTTCACAGGAATGTCCCAAACACAGCAAAATAAGAAGACAATAAGAAAATACAGGCAGAGGGCAGAGTCTTTGCAGATAAATGCACCACCACACACTTGTATACGTGATGATGGAAAGGGACTGCTTCCCAAATAGTATATCTTGATTAACACATGAGTTACAGATGAATTAAGTAACAGTGAGTCATTTGTTGATCAAGTAGAGCTCGTCAACAGTGGTCTGCAGGGACACTAGTCAGATGGAGATTTAATTCAATTAGAGAACACAGATATCCACTGAAGTCTACGATAGAAAAATCAAGGTGCGTGAAGAACCCACTCTCCCCTGCATCAATTCATCTGTTAAAAAAAGCAAAGCACTTAGCCCCCTAACGCTGCTCACGTGTAAACATGTGGAGCTGCATAAATCTCCTGCGCTATGCTGATGGAAAAGATTTTAAAGCCTAAATTAAGCAGAAGTTTTAATTAAAGAAGTCACTAAATCTCTCAAGAACCAAAACTCGCTGCACTCTGACATTCTCTCATGTTATGGATCAGTTATTTGATGTGGCATATTCACTATAATTTATAGCTGACAGGAAACATTGGGAGAGACCTGTGGTTATGACTTGCAACAACTGTTCCATGCTGGAAATGAACCAATCCTTTGATTTCATCTTTGGCTTCAAACACTACTCATCTTTCAGCTAAATCAAAGGTTAATCCTATTGAGAGATGTAAACATGCCTCATGTGGTTTAAATCTGATATCAATATAAAATAAAGTTCTGCAGATATTCTTTATTTAATGAGCAGAATGCAATTTCTTAACACATTTGCATGTTTAAAAGTAAAACACATTACCACCATTTACCAGTACGAGTTCAAAACCTACTTGCAAGAACATTGCAAGGATCAGTTACTACATCCTTACAAAGACATAAGGCATGTAATGTGTACTGTTTTGCAGTTCGTGGCCTGCATCTGTCAACAAAAACCAGATCCCCCGTCTGTTCCATCTCACTGACTCACAGCTCAGGTGTTCACTCTAGCATTACTCCTCACTCTGTTGTTGATGTGTTAAGCTTGTAAAAACAGTTTCCCCCCACCCCCATGCTGCAACATGCTGCCCTATGGGACACAAGCTTTACAGTAAACTCTGCAAATACTCCATTCAAAAGGAGATCGCTGCGATTCAACCAAGGTTTTGACAAGACTTGCAGGACTGGGTACAATTGTATATGCCTTCAAATATGAATTATGCATGGAGATTGTTATTGACTTGACAGCAGCATGTCTTACTGTGGAGCAGGGCAGAAAAACCCCTAACCACAATGAAGTGAGATTAAGAAATGATATCCATTAAGAGTAAAAAGAATTGCCTTAATGCCCTCTCACAAGACAGAGCATGCAGGTTTAGTTTACAATGGGAGGAGCGTATTTATGTGGAGGATTCTCTGTAAAGAAATTTATGTACACTTTTATTTGTTTTAGAAAGCTCTTGGAAAGCGAACACTGGAAATGTCCTCAAGCAACAACACATCTGTTTTTCCAGTGCCAGACTTCCTAGCTGTTATATTTTATTCCTCTGCTGACTTCTACCTCTTGTAAAAAGGGATTAGAGTGCGTCTGTCAGATGTGCTCCGACCCACACACACACACACACACACACACACACACACTCACCACACACGTTAGCCTAGTATATAGTATCAGTAGTATCAGTATCTGTTGCACTTCATGATTCACTGCCACTGGAAGAAGTTCATGCAGTCAAAAAGTGCCATGAAAGAAAGAAAGTTTCCATTCTTTGAGTCTAGGATCATTTTGTATCAATCACAAGAGGATAACAGGAGCCAACATGCTCTTCTTCTTCTGTAGTCTCTTTACTGAGAACAATGCAGACTTGGCTGTGATCCAAAGGCAAGCGACTGTGATGTAACTGACAGATAGCCTGGTTTTGTTCCACAGGGGGAACGGGGGCTCGCTGGGCCGAGGGGGCCAAGGGGACAGCAGGGTCTAGGAATCAAAGGAGAAAAGGTGGGTTTAAGAGAATATACTGCAAACACAAGTTTACACAACAGAGGCTCTAATGAAATCCATAATGGAGCCCAAATATCATCCAGGTTTCAAGATGGCTCCTTTGAGCATTAGAGCAAGGCTGCAGTCGAATAGTCTTTTTTGCTTAGACAGTTTCCTAACTAGGTGAAATGACCTGCAAGTATCTAAATGGCAGCCATGAGCTTATTGAATTCTCTAAATGCTAAGGAGAGGCGCTTCAGTGCCTCCTTTACCATAGGATTGACTGGACCATCCTTAATGAAAGGAAAAGAGATCATGTCGTCCCACAGTTCCTTGCAGTAGCAATATTTAAAGCAACACACCATTTGGCCGTTCATGAAAACAAACAATATGCATATCTTGCATAAATTTAACAGTTATATTATAGAGTCACACTAATTGGGCTGCATGTTAATAAATTTGAGTAAACAGGATGGTAACCGTGAGCAGTCATTCTCAATGTGACAACCATTTAGTTTCACTTTTGGGACTGGCTGGCCGAAAACTCCTTTTTTTTTTTGTTTCAATTTTAACCTTGTTAATTAATAAGTTGTCGATGTTTATGTAACCTGTGTGAAACAAAACAGTAAGAGCTCATGGGGCAAAGTATTTGATGCACTTTTAGGAGACCATCTTCTGTACTTGCACATAGGCAAAATGCCCTTGACAAAACAGGGATATATTTAAACAGAACTATGTCATTATAGAAACACTCATATGATACGTAGGAAATACACAAATGTAATGTATCCTTGGTTTTGCAGAATGTACAATGCCAGCGTTTTTCTCTGGCGACTGGGCTGGCATTGTTGTTCTGTACGATTTGTCTACAGATGCCTTAATGAGAAAGTTAGTAGGCCTTGGTTGAGGTCTGCAATATATTGGGGGCTTTACTTCTGTTTTCTTTAACACCCCATTGCTGGATTTTTTAAATATATATATTAACATATGCTCATCTACCGTAAGTTGTCAAGAAAGTAATTGAGATCTGATACTGTGGTGTTTTACTTCCAGGGTGAATTGGGGCCTCCAGGTGTTGCAGGGCCCATTGGACTGACAGGCGTGGGCATACAGGGAGAGAAGGTTGGCACAATACCTTCAAAATCTGTATTTCTATAATGTCACACTCACATATACTTATATGCACAGAGAATTAGGAAATTCTGCACCAAAAGCCTTCTAATCTTTGTTACTGCTCAGGGAGTCGAGGGTCCAAGAGGTCCACCAGGAGCCAGAGGACATCCAGGAGAAGGTTTACCTGGACCCAAGGTTTGTTCAAACACCTGCTGTATGAAATGCAACATTGCATCTGCCTGTATGGTCAGAGAGAGCTGGCATAGTGGTTAACACTGACACCTCTCACAGACAAGGTTCTGAGTCTTAAATTCCAGGTCAATCAAGGTTTACAATTTAATACTATTCTCTCACTTCATTGTGAAGCGGGATATAAGGTGTATATACATTGTACGAAATCAAAATTTAACTGTGTAGCCAAACAATGTATAGACAAACAACGTACCAAACAAGTCCAAAACTTGATGGTTTAAAACATTTTTCCTATAATTACTGATGCCATCATGCAATTCTATGTCTAGGGAGACCAAGGTTTACCAGGAGAGCAGGGAGTCACAGGAGAGCCAGGCATTGGTGAGCCTGGTCCAAAGGTAAGGTAACACATGTCCTCAACTTAACAAAGCAATTTAGTTATGGTCTAAATTAGCAATGCTAATTTACTACATTTATCCAAAATCAAATAATACTATTCTGCTGTTCCAGGGAGACCCTGGAGCAGCTGGTCTGGCTGGCGTACCTGGTCTTCCAGGAGAGGATGGTGCTCCAGGGCAGAAGGTAAATAACATTGTGCCAACTGGGTGAAAAACTTCCACTGCATATCCTGATTGTCTAATAGTATCTAAACTCTACCTTCCTTTACTTTGTCCTCTGGTTTACAATGAAAACAAACTTGATAAGTTACTAGTGGCAGATGATGGTCTAAAAAAAGATTGCTTCTGTCTCATCTATCTTTCCTCTCTCAGGGGGAGGCTGGTTTACCTGGTTTAAGAGGTCCTGAGGGAGCGCAAGGAATTGGCATTCAAGGAGAGAAGGTAAGCTTTGGATTATACATCCTTGTGTTGTTCAGAATTTATACAACAACAGATTTTAATCAGATGATGTGTGCTGTCATCCTTCCCAGGGGGATCAGGGTCTGAGGGGCATCCGTGGGTTACATGGTCCTCCTGGGATCTCAGGACCATCTGGACCAAAGGTAAGAATTAACAGAACAAGTGTTTGATTGTGGTGTGATAACTTCCATGATCAAGTAGTATAAAGAGCCTCCTTTCACTTATTCTATGATGAATACGCTGTTGTCGAAGATTTATGCCACACTAACCCAAAAAAACAAGTCCTCTGCAGTATTGTTAAAATTAAGATATTAAATGGATCTTGAAGTGTCCTAACTCTCATCTTATAGGGTGAACGTGGGATACCTGGCCAGCAGGGCATACCAGGACAGCCAGGACGGTCCATATCAGGGCCAAAGGTAAAAATACTTGGCACCAAGGTAGACCAATAGCAGGCAGCCAGAGGAGCTGCCAGACAGAGTCTGATGTGATGTAATCATCCATGATTGTTGCCACCATTCAACAGTGTGACTTTACTGTCTTGTCTCCAGGGTGATGTAGGTCCTATTGGTCCTCCTGGTCCTGTTGGGGAACCAGGCCATGGATTACCTGGTCCAAAGGTAAATACTGAATTTTTTTAAAGAACATTTTAAACCATATTGTTCTAATCAGCATAATGTTGCTGGTACTCATCTTAAAATTTTGTTTAACCAGGGCGATCGTGGTCATCCGGGTTTATCAGGTCCAGTTGGTCCAAAAGGCGAAGGCATCCCGGGCCCTGTGGTTTGTATCGTCAGCATTTACACAAACTAAAACTCTGTAACCAGTAAGTCCTGTGCAAACTGGCTTGCTCTCATTAATGTACTTTTTTTAGGGTCCCCCAGGCCTGCCAGGTTTACCAGGCGAGTCAGGCCCAGAGGGAATCGGAATTCCTGGTCCCAAGGTTTGTGTTTACACGTTTTTTGTTTTCTTTGCGTGTGTTTTTTATATGTGTGTGTATATGTATTCAGCCCAGTTGTCACAGGAAGATGTTGGCATTTTACATTTCTGCAAACCACAGATACGCAAGACTTGTTTCATAGGTGTCATATCAATGTCAAGTAAGTTACGTAGTTCTGATTACTTGTGCCATCAGGAGGTAGAGGTACAGAAGCATATTGCTGCCACACCAGGACAAAAATAATGGGTCAGTATTATGTTATAACGTGAGAAGTTTATTGTTCTAACAAGAGGTTTTTCACATTATAACAATATATTTTCACGTTATAACTTATATTGTAAAAACGTGAAAAGTTTCACGTTATAACATGAAACTATATTGTTATAATGTGAAACTTTTCATGCTCTTACAATGTAAATTATCAAGTTTTAACATGAAACTAAATTGTTATAACGTGGAAAATATATTGTTATAACTTGACAAATTTCTTGTTAGAACAATAAACTTTTAACATCATAACATAATACTAAGTATTATACTTTTAATTTTAAGACTAACACTCCAGCAACACTTGTCAAATCTAGTATATTAGGCTGCAATACACCTTATTCACCACAGGGTTGCAGACATGAAACCACGACTACAATTAAGGACTACAACTCCCGGCATCCTGCTAAGTTGAAGTGAAAGCCGTGAGCAGAAGGATAGCTTGTTTTAATATTAATCGAACACACATCAGGGCAGCATCATAGTTTACATTATAGAAAATGAGAACATTCACATCGGAGTACGCAGGTGTTACAAAACAAACGCAACATGAGTTATAACAATATATTTTCACGTTATAACGTGATCATTTATATTGTAAAAACATTAAAAGTTTCACGTTATAACTTTTTTCCTGATGTGGCAGCAATACACTTCCATATAGAGGGAACGGTGGATGGCGTGACACCTAGGGGAGATGGCTGTCAAGCTGCAGACCAATTCAGACCACTGTTTGAGACCAACGAACTACAAGACTGGTTGATCTTTAGAGACACATTGGCAAAATCTCCTAAAGTGACTGTGCCACCAAAAGCGGACGTTTTAAGCCAAACCTGATCTTTAACCAAGTTGTTTTTGTGCCCAAACATAACCACATGTTAACCACAGTGTTGTAAACTAAAGAAACATGACGTACCAACTTATCTGCTACACAGTAATGTACAAAAGTCACATATCCACGATTTGCAGAAACATACAATGCTTACATTTACTCCATTGATTGGATTATTGTATTGGGATGCTCATAGTGTATTTGATGATGTCATATCTGTTTCAGGGTGATATTGGCTTTAGAGGGTTGCCAGGTTTGCCCGGCCCACCTGGAGAGGGCTTACAAGGACCACCTGTAAGAAAGATTACTTACAAACAGCCTGATCTAATCATAAAATCTGAATCATAGCTAATAAGTACACATGTTAAATGTCTGACAATATTTGAAGTTAGAAGTTGTACTATGATTAATAAGTGCATTCAAGTTTGCAGGTTGTTATTTTATAAACCACTGGTCTGATTACCTTTAAACATTTGTTTGAAGGGTAATGTTGGGAGGCCAGGACCCGCAGGTCCCACTGGGCCCCCAGGAGAGGGTATTCAAGGCCCAAAGGTAAATGTTACCACTATTCAGCATAAGTGCTGTCTTTCAAGCATTTACCAAGCTCTTCGTGATCATGATTTGTACTTTCTTGTCTACAGCAAGTAAGAGTGAAGCAACATGATGTACTTATAATAATTGTTGCTGACATGTTACCCGATAGAACTGCCTGATAAACTCGCTGCAGGACAAAGCATGATTTATGATCTGTCAAGAGTGTGGAAAGATCCTGTATGATTCACTAAATCTACAATCTAATTTCAGGGTGAGCCAGGATCTCAGGGTATGACTGGGCCTAGAGGGCCTCAAGGAGAAGGATTTCCCGGACCTAAGGTGATCAATTTACACTTATCTTAGAGGAGAACTCAGATATTTTTCAACCTTTACCTGATTTCCTCATGTTTTTGTGTATAAGTGAGTTGTGGGAACAACAATTGTAAAACTGGTCCAGTATTACGTGAGAGTGCTGCAGTTGGCAGCAGCGAAACAGGCTGCAATGTAACCACCCAGGGCAGGTGTGCCCCATCAATTTATGTCCATTAAAGATCCTTGTTTTTGCCACTGACAGACTAAGACTGTTCTTATGAGTGGCTTACAACAACATGGAGAGGACCCTACAGAGAAATTAAAAGTTTTTCTGTACCTTTCGCTTGTTATGCTTCCAGCTTTTTTCAGCTTTTCGAAACCAGCCAACAACAGTGAACATCTTTTAGATAAGAGTCAGATATACTCTATATAAACTTAGTGGCAGTCCTCTCTCCAACTCTCACTCGCATTTCCATCGTTTTCTTCCCACAACAAGTCACCTCTTGAGATTTTAAAACAAGACTTCTCATTAGTTAGACTGGGACACAAAACAAAAATGTACGGAAAAATGTTTAATCCCTCTGTAGGGTCCTTTTGGTAATGTTGTAAGTCACTCATAATAACAATCTGAGCCTGTCAGTAGCAAAAACTTTTAGTGGACGTAAATTGAACAGGCACCCCTGCTCCAGGTCATTACATTGTAGCCTGTTTTACCGCTGCAGACACTCACTTGCAATGCTGGATCAGTTTCAAAAAAATGTTTCTCTCACGAGTCACTTGGACACAAAAACATGGGAAAATTTGGGCCACATGGAAAAATACCGGAGTTTCCCTTTAACATTTTAACATTTTATTGATGTCTAATTAATTGACCACTGGTTGACAAATTACTCTGTAATGTTTCAGGGCGATCGCGGATCACAGGGTGAGAGGGGAATGAAAGGTACAAAAGGAGACATGGGTGATCATGGAGTCCCCGGTGAAGCAGTAAGCAAAACCAATCCTATTCCTCACTCCCCCAATAAATAATCAAACTGCCAATGTTAAGTTGATTATGCTATGTACCAGGCTGAAACAGTAATATTGTTTTCAACTTTTCTAAATTCAGGGAAGACCAGGAGCTAAAGGAGAACCAGGCCTCACAGTAAGTTTATTAATTCAACTAATGTTTCAACATTCAGTACAGTAAATTATAGTGATTTTGTACTAATATAAATGTTCTCATATTTTTTCAGAGAGAAGACGTTATTAAGCTGATCAAAGAAATCTGTGGTAAGGCTACAAGTGTAGTTAACCGGTATAAGTGTTGATAAGTAGTTGGTATCTAAAAGGAAAGCATGTACCATCTGATATATCTATTAGCAGAGTTACTTTGAACTGAGTGGCATGACTTATCATATGGTATTGGTTTGGTCCATTTTCTTTTGGCATCATTTTATATAAGCTACAATGTTTAATAACAGTAATAATTGATGGACATATATATATTTTAAATACCCACACTGAGGTGCATATGTGTCACCATGGTAACCAAATGATTGGCATAAATAGGTTATATATATGACCTTATACAAATCAGTTGGATTGCGGAAAGATTTCATGATCAGCAGATGGATTTATCAGCAGTTTAGATTTTGAAATCATGCTTAACTCTCATATCTGCTATCATAAAATCCTGTAGTTGGTTCATTTGTTGTCACACCACAAACAAATCGCACCAGAGTTCATTTGGAAGAAGACTGAGACCCACTTTTTCATGCAGTCTTGTTTTGGTTGTTCGTTCCACACGAGGGTTCAATTGACAGCTTTCACATCAGCCTAAATGATGGGCCATAGTACGTTTTAACCAAACCAAACATGTTAGCAGCTTGCAGTGTGTAGAAAGAGTGAGAGTGAGAGTAAACCAAAAATGAGTTGCTAGTTATATAATCAAAAGAGTGACCTGAGAGGTGCTAAAAGACTCTACAGAGCCAAAGGGAGCTGCAGAATTAGTTGATGATTCTTCATGGGTTTATCACTGCGAGTGTCCCCTTCCACAGTAATCGTATTTATTTCATCAGTTGTTACATTAAAAATATTGATAAGTGCAGCTCCAAAACTATCATTAGCTAAACCAGAGTACAGCACAGTAATGACAGTGTTTCATTGTTTGCAGGATGTGGCATCAAGTGCAAAGAAAGACCAATGGAACTAGTGTTCGTCATCGACAGCTCAGAGAGTGTCGGCCCCGAGAACTTCGAAATCATCAAGGACTTTGTCACCAGGTTGGTGGACAGGACCACGGTCGGACGCAATGCCACCAGAATTGGACTGGTCCTCTACAGTCTGCATGTCCATTTGGAGTTCAACTTGGCTCGCTACATGAACAAAGAGGACGTTAAGCAGGCAATCAGAAAAATGCCTTACATGGGTGAGGGCACCTACACGGGCACTGCCATCAGAAAGGCCACTCAGGAGGCTTTCTTCAGCGCTCGGCCTGGGGTCAGAAAAGTAGCCATCGTCATTACCGATGGTCAAACTGACAAACGAGAGCCTGTCAAACTTGACATAGCTGTGAGGGAAGCTCACGCTGCAAACATTGAGATGTACGCCCTGGGGATTGTCAATTCTTCTGATCCTACGCAGGCTGAGTTCCTGCGAGAACTCAACCTCATTGCTTCGGACCCCGACAGCGAACACATGTACCTTATTGATGACTTCAATACTCTTCCAGGTCAGTCAGATGTTTTAAATCTCGTGCCTACAGCAGTGTGTTCATTAGAATACAGAGCTATAATTGCTTTCAGCTGAGAGATTGGCCTGACGTTTACTGATTTCTCAATTTGTTTTTTTCAGCACTGGAGTCTAAACTCGTCAGCCAGTTCTGTGAAGATGAAAATGGCGCCCTCATTTACAATCACATTACAAATGGACACTGGAACGGCAACAATGGCCATGGGCATGGTATTAATGGAAACAATGGACATGGAGAGAATACCAATGGATATAATGGCCATGGCAATAATGGTTATGTTTATAGTTATGGAAACAATGGATATGGGAATACTGAAAATGATCAAAATTACCGAGAGGAGATCCAAAATCACAGACGAACCATTACGCGAGGCCGTGGAGACACTTTCACGCTGCCCATCAGTGCTGATCCTCTCCCTGTTCAGGTCTGAAAACTCCATCTGCATAGTTTCAGTTAAACTCTGCTGTTGTAATTTATTTTACTAACGGTGCAGTATTAATCACAACACTAACACATTTATATGTTGTCGTCTCATTCCAGGTGGTGGACGATGATGAAGGTGAAGATTTAGACCTAAGAGTCCACAGGCGGGGCGGTAACACTGTAGCTGCTGTAGCTGTAGTCAACAAAACAACATCATTATCTCCTCTGAGAGAAAGCTCCGTCTTCACTGAAGCCAGCTTATCATCTTCTTCGTCTTCATCCTCGTCTGCATCATCTGTGTCAACAGCCAGCTCAGTTTCATCTTTAAACACGAATCGGTCGCAGCCCGTGGTGAATCCAGTCCTGCCTGAAGGTGAGAACTGCATTCTTGCTCAACTGGCCTTTTTGACAGAGGACAACTTGGTGTGTCCCACTAGGAAAAGTACAGAAGCCTAGAATGGCCATGCTTGCATTTTTTTCAATATAATTATCTTGAGATTGCAAGTTAATTATTTCATCATCTAAAAAGAGCAAGTTTTGTTATCTTGATATAATGGGAAAACAAAAGGTTGTTTCCTCTTATTACTTATAATGTTTATCAAAAATCAGGAGTGCCATGTCAGGGGAAGCTTCACAGGCTTTATTTGAGCAGCTTTTGGCTAAAGCAGAGAGATGGGAGTTGGTCAACTTCTCATCTTTGTTGGCTACCACTAAAACACGATCTATTGACATAGTGGTAGCAAACAAAACTAAACATTTATCAGCTGATCCCTTGTGAATCTTCCCCCAACAGTCATGGCAGTTATATTAAAGACTGAAATTGGATGTTATCAAATTTTAAAGTTCTCCACCATTATCCCATGATCTCGAAAAAAACAAGTAATTGTCTCGCAATTATGTCATCATCTCCAAAAATTAGCCTTTTGTTTTACCGAGAATTGACATAAATTAACCCATCAGCACGGTGGTAGAGTGGTTAGCACTCTCGCCTCACAGCAAGAGGGTTCCTTGGGTTTGAACCCAGGGTGGGGGAGCCCTTCTGTGCAGAGTTTGCATATTCTCCCTGTGTCAGCAAGGATTTTCTCTGAGTACTCCGGCTTCCTCCCACAAGCCAAAGCCATGCAGTTTGGATTAATTGGTGACTCTAAATTTCCCATAGTCGTGAACATAAGTGTGAATATCTCTATGTGTCAGCCCTGTGATAGTCTGCCGATCTGTCCAGGGTGTACCCTGCCCCTCGCCCAATGCCAGCTGGGATAGGCCCCAGCCCCTCGCGACCCTCAAGAGGATAAGCGGTTACGGAAAATGAATGAATGAATGAATAACCCATCATCACAAGAAAATGACCTTTAGTATCTCAAAATAACAAAATAATTAACTTGTAATCTTGAGATACATTAAATAAATAATTGCAAGCATGGCCATTCTCAGCTTCCTTAGAAAAGAATGTGTAAATAATAAGATTAATAATGGCTGAATTTTATTTAGCTGCTTCAGATTCAGTGTCCTGGTATTGTACATGCTGGCTCACTGTCACACTGTCATGGTTTACAGGGACACTTAAAAACAACAGAGCCATTGTTAATGTTAATAATATCAACCTGTGGATGTCCTACTATAATTTAGTCAAATAAATCTGCCATTGAAAAGGCTTATCGTCGTGAAATGCTTAAATATTCTTTAAAAAACATGTATCTCTCACACACTGTTTTTTCGTCAGAGGTCCCTGTTGTTGATCCCCGCTGTAACCTCAGCTTGGACCAAGGCACCTGCCGAGACTACAGCATCCAGTGGTACTATGACAAGCAGGCCAACGCCTGTGCACAGTTTTGGTATGGAGGCTGCGGTGGAAATGACAACCGTTACGAAACAGAGGATGAATGCAAGAAGACTTGTGTTCAGTTCAGAACAGGTAACTTCTGTATACTTTTAACGACAAACATGCACAGTCTTGTTTTATTGTTATTGTCTTAATATTATACTGTCTCATCCCCAGCAGGATAAAAGGAGAAGAAGCCGTCAGAAAGTGGACTTTACTACTCTACAATCTGCTGATTTGTTATTTTAATGTGATACATTCTGCCAGTTGGGTTCAGAAAATAATTTCATGCACTTTTCTAACACTTTTGTGCTCAAACACAAATTTTTTTTATTTTTACAAATGGCAAAACAGTGCTAGAAAGTCATGACTGATTAAATCAAATCCTGATAAACTGTTGACTTGTTGCTGTTTCAACCCAACAAATGACTAAATTAAGACGAACTTCTACAAAAACACTTTATTACCTCAAAGAAATTGTATTATGCTTGATAAAGCTGAGGAGATCCTTTATTCAGGGTTTGGCTGTCCTGCGTTTCAAATAACAACTTTTTATTGCAATTTAAAATTAACCTGTAGATCATTCTTATACCTCTATGAGCCATGTGCGACATACCTAGTGTTGGTATTATGTACTGAAATATGCTGAGTACTTTTGCATACATTCTGTTTGTTGTTATTACAATGTGTCCGTTCAGGTTATAACTGGCAGCTGTAATAGACATTTCCGTCTGGGTACTACTTTCTACTGTGATCGTCACCTTGTGATGAAGACTTATGCTTTCTGCAGTCCATCCATTTAAGGCCTGTCTATTTGGGCAGTGTGTGCATATTGGAATAAATGTTTTATATGTTTTTTAATAATAAAATGTAAAATAATGTTTTGTATGTGTTTATTAATTTGCAAATTAGCTTGATTTTCTTTTAAAACATGGGAAGAAGGCAATGAGCAACAAAAGAAGAAATAACCCAAAAACTTAGCTATAAATTAGTAAAAAAGACAAAATTGATAACAAGATTTTTTTTTAAGAATTTAAAAAGTTAAAAACAAACAAGGAACTGACAAGGAAAGAGTGCTTTAAAAATATAATCATAATAATAATAATAATTATTATTATTATAAATATAGCCTTTTTTATAATATAGCTACTTTTTTAAAATTAATTTCTAAATCTTTTTCTTTCACAATTTGTGGGATATTTCTCATTAACTTGCTCATTGCCTTTTTTCTCATGTTTTTGAAAGAAATGGCACCAATGTGCTCAGGGTTCAAAGGTTTAAATACTTGCGAAAGGCATCTGAAAGCAGCACAAGAAAAGAAATGTTGCTCCAGGTTTCGAAGGGTCAAGTAAAATAACCACTGTCACTTGTGCCATCATAACAACCACCATCTGTTATCAATGAATTGAATGAATTATGAAAACTTCGTAAGTCTAACTCTGAAACTAAGGTTTTTGTTTGTCTTTTTTCATGTAAATCACATACAGGTTTTCTCTTGTGCATGAATTCTGCTGTATAAATTAAGGACATCTTATCTTTCCCTATCCATGTGTTTTAACATTTTAATTGTCAGTTCCTTGTAGCACACCTGTCTTTAATAGTTCACTAATTAGGAGTCCCACTGGGCTTTAATAGTTACCATGACTTTGGACTCACTAATATTTGAGGCAACAGCCATTTTCTATTATCTGTCTATTATATTAACTTTTCCTCCCCCTGTTTTTTAACGGCCAGGGGCTTTGAAACAGACATAACTGGCTGGCCTTCTTTACAGCAGACATTTTGACATGTCACAGTATAAATTATGCAGACCTCTAAAAATTAAAATTAATGAGGGCAGAAGTCCATTAAGTTGCTTTTACGCACGCTGGCTCACTTTTACCCTGCCATGGTTAATTGAGACACTTGAGTAGAACAGAGCCATTTTTAGTATCATTAGGAACACCTGTACTTTTCCTACTGTGACAAGTAAAAAAGTCTGCTATGAAAAAAGCTTACTGACAAGACTACTGAATAAAAAGTTTAAATAAATAAATGTAATTGATGTATTTAGTGTTTTACAAACTTGTTCTCCTACAACAATGTTGTAACATACTGTCTGGATTTCAATTTTAAAAAGTTTAGAGCACTTATTTATAATAGTATCACTGGCAGAGGATTAAATGGTAAAAAGTAAACACTACATGTTCATTATACAAGACATAAATCTGTTTTTAGTATAAAGAAGTGAGCGTGCGATTGGGAACAGGTCCACAATATTGTCCTCTTTGCTTGCCGTCTGTTGCCACGGTGATTATGACGCTCACAGTCTCGCTCAGATTAGCGAGTTAGCATTAGCTGGTAAACCAACGGTTGTTAGCGTCGTTAATGTTACTAAACTAAGCCGAGGGAAGTTATTATCTGCAGTCATGGCTTCTGTTTTAGATGCTCTCTGGGAGGACAGAGACGTTAGATTCGACATAACAGCACAGTAAGTTACAACTTAAATAGCTGGGGATTATTTCACCATCGTACTGGCTAACTAGCTAGTTAGCTCGGTTGAGCTAATTGGCTAACCAAAGGTAACGTCAGACTAAATTCGCCAGTCGCTAATAAAAGACTGCAAGGTTTCCCCGATAACTGTGTTATGTCGTGGTAAAAAATCGGTTTATGCTACATTAGTGTTAGTGAATAAACGTCGTAGGTTAGCATTACCTTATTACTAGCATTACAGTATCCAGCTGTGATACACTTGGCTAAATTAAGCCTCTGCTGTCACTGATCAACCTATTAATGTATTCTGTTCACAGGCAGATGAAAACCCGTCCAGGAGAAGCACTAATAGACTGTCTGGACTCCATTGAAGACACCAAAGGAAACAACGGAGATCGAGGTAGTTAGCTGTCTTGGAGATTAAAGCTATCTGGGCAACTTTGTGTGTTTTGTTCACCCAGTATGTGACAATGATGTCCACTGTTTCTGCAGGACGATTGTTGGTAACAAACCTGAGAATCATTTGGCATTCTTTGGCCCTGCCAAGAGTCAATTTGTGTGAGTACACCCCTATGTTTAAATGCATTATGTATTGTACTGTAGCAGCGTTTGTCCCCATCAGCAGCACATCAGCTGAATATTTCTGCCCTCTCTTGGAGATGCATGGCACTCAATGACCTTATAAACTGGTATTATGTGAACATCTTCAGTTGATTTAAACAGTTTTATTGTGGGTTTAATGAATTTACCTGTCCTCCATTTAGTTTTCATGTCTTGCTGAACCTTAAGTACATCTACAAATCTTGTGAATGGCCTATTGCCACCCATTTCAGAATACAGAAATTAGGTGACATGAAACTGATGTCTTCACATCATTTTGTATGTTATATATCCAATCAGCTTTATTTTGAAGTGTTTCGATGAATGAGCACTACAAGTGTTATTGAGTGTTTTAAGATAATAATGAAAATCATACTAAGAAACAGAATAAGACACCATTAAAATACATTATATCAGAGATCTGAGTGTGGTTTGTGTCTTGTGGTTCCTATTTTGAGTGTTTGCATTTGCAAGTAAATGCCAGCCATGCACAGAGTCAAGATGACTGGAATAACCATATGGAAAAATCTAGCCAACCTAAATGCAAATCTATATTTTTTTTCAGCTGTGGGTTACAACTCCATCATTAACATCACAACAAGGACAGCTAACTCAGTAAGTAAACTTTTGTTTTATTCCTATGACTGCTAATTATCTTAATATCTCATTATTTCAAGTTCAGGGCATTTGGCCATAATCTCTTTACATTTCCTTACACATAAATACTGTTTATATTATAGGCACTCAACAAGTATTTAATGCCCCAAAATTTGTGTCAAATAAGTCAAGTATTTTTATTCTGATGTTTTAAAGAGGGAAGAACTGTTTCAGTTTAACCTATACAAGGACAACGTCAATGAACATAACATTGTTTCAGCATGCTATCGAAGTTAGTAATGAATGAAGAACTTAACAAAGTGACAAAGAGAGACAAACATACTAATTTATTAAATGAATGCTGTTTTCCAGAAATTAAGAGGCCAAACTGAAGCCCTCTACATCTTGACGAAGTCCAATAACACAAGATTTGAGTTTATTTTCACAAATGTGGTTCCAGGAAGTCCACGACTCTTTACGTCTGTCATTGCTGTCCACAGGTAAAACAACACTGAGGGAGTGTTTAATTCTGTGACGACATTCTACATAAAATGTATGTCCTACTAAATATGTTTAAATGTCTTGTTTTGTTACAGGGCCTATGAGACATCTAAAATGTACAGGGACCTGAAATTGCGAGCCGCTCTCATTCAAAATAAGCAGCTGAGACTCTTGCCCCGGGAGCAAGTGTATGATAAAATTAATGGAGTTTGGAATTTGTCCAGTGATCAGGTACGAGTGCTTCAAATGTGTTTGCCAAAATTATTTTTCTTGATTTTGCATTTTTCAATTTACTTGATGTACAAACCTACTTAGAGTTTCTCTAACACTATGCTGTCTAACTAACACTAAAGTAGCTCTACATAGCTTTTTATGAGCAGTACAGTTCTATGAAATGTTAATTAACAATCTAACAAGTGGTTTTACTCCTTTAAATACATTGCTAAGAGTCCACATCTGACACCAGAAAGTCACTGTCTAGTTTGATGTGACTATTTGTTTGCAATATGAGTAACTAAGTTCCTTTTCTTTCTTTTAGGGTAACCTTGGAACCTTCTTTATCACCAATGTTCGGATCGTGTGGCATGCCAATATGAACGAGAGCTTCAATGTCAGCATTCCTTACCTTCAGATTGTAAGTACATTGAATAGCATTACCTGTCCAGTCCTCACCTTCAGCCTGACTTATCAATTAAATGGGCGAAATGAGCATCCAGTTCTGTATTGCAAACATATCCCTTCTCTTTTTTGTTGCCTAATTTGTGGCTCAAAATGTTTTGAAACATGTCCTCACAAATTATACAAAATTTCAGTGGCAAATAAAAGCATGACCAGATACTGTGATGCAGTATTCATAACTTTGGCTTGTCCCCAAAATTGTTGTACCAGACCTGTTTTACATAATGTCATAACAAGCATACACAATATCTATTGTGTGCTCAGGAACACCTCAGTAAGAGGTGAACCCTGTTCGATTGTTTAATTGCAGAATGCACTTCCAATACAGTACACCAAAAAGTACAATAAAAGAGACCCAAATAAAGAATGAGCCACCTTAGGTTGGTGTAATGATACATTTGTTTAGAGGCTCATCTCTGCAGTACTGCAGCTCCTCTTGTTATAACAGGTGGTATTTTTAAAATTGAGGTCATTATACTTGAGTCCTAAATATGTAAAATCATGTAATGTTCCTCTTTCCATTTGAGATTGTGTATTTTATTTTAATTTTTTATCTTTCTTTCCCTTAAAGTGGTCTATCAGAATAAGAGACTCAAAGTTTGGCTTGGCTTTGGTGATAGAGAGTTCACGCCAGGTAAAATGATTTTCTTCTGCTGTTTGAGTCACATTCACCTGACCTGATCACAATATAATGATTTAATACTTTTAATATGAGTGTGTGTGATACACTGATCTACTTTTGCGTTCAGAGCGGTGGCTATGTGCTCGGGTTCAAGATTGACCCTGTGGATAAGCTTCAAGACGCACTCAAGGAAATCAACTCACTGCATAAGGTGTACTCTGCCAACCCCATCTTTGGAGTGGACTATGAAATGGAAGAAAAGGTAGACATGTGCATAATATTAGAATCAATGACCTTGAATACATCCACTGTGTAACATTAATGCATGTCAGAAAACGTGAACTGTTCAAACTGCAAACAAACCAACTTAAAAATACATCTGTTTTTGAATCACTGTGTCATTTTTTTGTGGAATTGTTTTGAGCACTTCATTGTAGCTGGCCTTTTTTACCAGTTCAGCTGATCTTGTTGTCATAGCACTGTTTGTCCCAACATTGATTTCAGCCCCAGCCGCTGGAGGAGCTGACAGTAGAACAGCCTCCTGATGATGTTGAAATTGAGCCAGACGAGCAGACCGATGCTTTCACTGTGAGTTTCACTCATCACTCCTCTGGGAGTCAATGGTTTACTTTTCAGACTCTCAGAATAGCTGCCAGCTAATGCTCTGCAGTGTAATGGACAAACATGAATTTATGTTGCCTAGTGCTCATGTTTGTAGGAAGTGGTGCTCATCAGACATCAATAACCTGTTAGTACTGACATGTCACTTTTTTTTTTTAAATTAAATGTGTGAATTTTTGTGTGTGTTGCTCCTCTGCAGGCTTACTTTGCTGATGGAAACAAGGTAAAGTCTCACAATTAATTTTATCAGCAGCTATGATTGTCAAATATGTTGTAAAGTATGTTGTGCTATAATTCTTTTCTTTTCTTGTTCCAAAGCAACAAGACCGTGAACCAGTTTTCTCTGAGGAGCTGGGCCTCGCCGTTGAGAAGCTGAAGGATGGCTTCACACTTCAAGGACTGTGGGAAGTCATGGGCTGAAAAAATGTCAAATAATAAATAAGACACAATTCAAAATCAGACTCATACGACAGGGTGCTGGATCCTTAGTGTAGATAGGCAAAAAAGAAAGGTAGTCTGGCGATCTCTTTGCTGTACAGTCAGCGGGGATAAGCGTCAGCCCCCATGGGACCCTAAATAGGATAAGCGGTTGTAGATAATGGATGGATGGGTATTTATTTATAGGTCAGGTCAAAGGTTGTACAGTTTATATGTAGATAGTTTTTCATAAAAAGAAAATACCAAATTCCATTAGAACATATTTATTGTGAGGATATTTGTATAAAACTCTTTCTTGTAATGACTAGAATGTGGAATATAATGCAGTTTGTACTGTTTAAAGTAAATAAATGTATTTAAATGGATCATGGAGAGTACATTTTTTAACATTTCAGTAACATGAATGCAGTACGTTTGCACTGTATCCAACACAATTAACTTGTATGTGGAAAGAACACAGTGATCTCAGGCTAAATGCATAACTGCAGAAGGTGGTAAAGTATTTTAAAAATTTGACAAGAGAACAAACTGTCCCCCCCCCCCGCGGCAGCAGCTGTTCACTGACCCCTGTCGCATTGTTAGGTAACTCCCCTGCGGATGTGTCACCAACAAATACTGAATCACACTGTAGAGAAGTGGTCATTACTATCAATGACATGTGACTCACTGCACATGTAGATGTCTCTAGAATAAACAGGATTGTAGTAAATGCCTCATGTATGAACACATAAGGTGCTGGGTCAGATAGTTCTGCC
Organism: Cephalopholis sonnerati; assembly: GCA_019142605.1. Taxonomy (NCBI): domain Eukaryota; kingdom Metazoa; phylum Chordata; class Actinopteri; order Perciformes; family Serranidae; genus Cephalopholis; species Cephalopholis sonnerati. The sequence goes on from JAGQAX010000012.1 coordinate 22,092,413, forward strand.
ATCATGTTGAGTGTTTAGTTGTAAAATAATATATTTAGCCCCATAAGATATGGAGCAAAATGAAAAGAGCAGAGGTTATTTCTGTGTGACCATACAACAATGTTGTTACTTATCACTAGGGTGACAGGGTTTCACAGTTGTTTTTACTCTGTGACAGCTGTGTGAGCTCTCCGCTTTGGCCAACCTGAATTCTTCATGGATGGGGTGGATGGCTATATTTAGAGGGGGCACGGTTATATTGAAGTGGCTTCAGACCTGGCCGCCTATAGTTCTTTTTCCTCACCAGCTCGGACAGTCTGTCGTGATCACTTCCATCCACTTCCTGTCTTAGAAGAATGGATCCCCAAAGCATGAGGGAAGATCTCCGTCTGTTTCAGAGCACCTTGCTTCAGGATGGACTCAAAGAGCTCCTGAATGAGAATAAGCTCATCGACTGTGTACTAAAGGTCGGAGACCGAAGCATCCCCTGTCATCGGCTCATTCTGGCAGCTTGTAGTCCTTATTTTCGGGAGCTGTACTTCTCCACAGATGGCAAGGAAACAGGTGAAATGGAGGTTGTTCTGGAGAACCTGGATCCCAATATTATGGAGTCGATTGTAAATTACATGTACTCAGCAGAGATTGACATCAACGACAATAATGTGCAGGACATTTTGACCGCTGCCAACCGCTTCCAGATCCCCTCAGTGTTCACAGTTTGTGTGAACTATCTCCAGAAGAAGCTGTCAAAGCAGAACTGCCTTGCCATCTACAGGCTGGGACTGATGCTGAACTGTGCCAGACTGGCAATGGCAGCTAGAGATCACATCGCAGATCGGTTTGAGACCATAGCAAAGGATGAGGACTTCTTGGAGCTCGCTCCCCCTGAACTCTTTGCCATTATCGGAGCAGATAGGTTGAATGTAGAAAAAGAGGAGATAGTGTTTGAGACCCTCATGAGGTGGATCAGGAAAGACAAAGAGAAGCGCGTGAAATCCCTAGAGGAGGCCTTTGAGTGCATTCGCTTCCGTTTACTCCCGGAGAAGTATTTCAAGGAGAAGGTGGAGAAGGATGACATCATTAAGAGTAATCCCGAGCTTGTCAAAAAAATCAAAGTTATAAAGGAAGCTTTTGCAGGGAAGTTGCCTGAAAAGAAGAAGGGAGAAGATGACCAGGAGGGAGAGGAGGGAAAGCTGCCCGGCTATCTGAACGATAACCGCAGATTTGGCATGTACACCAGAGACGTGGTTCTGATGATCAATGACACTGCTGCCGTGGCCTACGACGTCCAGGAGAATGAATGTTCGCTTGCTGCGATGTCAGAGCAGATCCCCCGAAATCACGTCAGTCTGGTATCAAAGAAGAACAACCTGTATGTGTTGGGAGGACTGTTTGTAGACGAAGAGGACAAAGAAAACCCACTGCAGTGTTACTTCTACCAGGTATAGAAATTTAATTTACATTGTAGATGTACTGAACACAGCCAAGGGTGCCCCCAGAACTTTTTTATAGTAGTAGCCAGGTGGGGCACCAAAACCATAACTTAATTTCAGGGGATTCTATTATGCTGTTTAAGTATATAGGCTAGTTGAAAACTGTCAATTTAAGGGATGAGGAATTGTCTACTTACATAATTTGGTTTCTTATTTTACAGTTCATATTACTAATTATCTAATGTGCTCAGACTAATACCAGTACAGTTATTTTTTCACTACAAAAATCCTGTTTTAATGTGTTATGCATCTATACATGTTAGGTGATTTATTGTTCTCCAAATAGGCTGGTTGTCATTTTCCTTTAAAAGAAAAACATGCAGCTTTAATTTGAAGGAGTGCCTTAATTGTAAGGAACAAAACATTTAATAGGAGCAGGCCCTCTCAAGTTTAGGGGGGACTTGTAGGAACCCAAAGCACCATTTTCATTCAGTTATCTTGAGGTGAGAGTTCAAAGAATCCCTTTGAAAATGGCAATGCCAGTTGTTCAGCCTAAATTTGGACCGTTTTTTAGCCCCTCTTTCTAGCAAGGCACTAGTTGGTATAATATGGTTGGTACCAATGGATGCCATAGGTTGTCTAGTTTAACAAGATACCACTACCTTTGCACCATCTTTAAAAAAGGGTGTGCCACAGCCTCTTAAAGACACTAATGTCAGTCAATTATTTCCACCAGGGGGGCCATGGCCCTTCCTTGGGGGCACCACTGAACACAACAAAAATAATTCCTTCAATTTGTGTATTCAGAATGTCTTAAAATGTGTCTTCCAGTTGGACAGTCTCTCTTCTGGATGGACCGCTCTGCCACCCATGCCCTCCCCCAGGTGTTTGTTTGCCATGGGGGAATTTGACAATCTACTGTTTGCTGTCGCAGGAAAAGATTTACAGTCCAACGATTCTCATGACACTGTTATGTGCTATGACACTGAGTAAGTTCATTACACCAGCAGTTTCACTCAGCAGATTCTCTGTTGAAAGCATAGTGTGTATTTACTGTTTAACACTGTTTTTTCTAGAAAAATGAAGTGGTCTCAAGCTAAAAATTTGCCTGTGAGTATCCACGGCCACTGTGTGGTCTCTGAGAACGGCCTGGTGTACTGTATCGGAGGAAAAACAGATGACAAGTAAGATTGCAATGCCAAAACATTTTAAGTCGAGCTGTGATTTTCACATGATGTTAACTCTTCTCTGGATTCATCCTGTCTCCCCGGTAAAGCAAAGCAACCAATAAGATGTTTGCATACAACCACAAGAGGTCGGAGTGGAAGGAGGTGGCTTCTATGAAGACACCCAGATCCATGTTTGGGGCAGTTATCCACAAAGGGAAGATTATTGTCACTGGGGGAGTCAATGACGACGGCCTCATAGCTTCAAGTGAAGCTTATGACTTTGGAACCAACAAGTATGTGCTTCTGTTTTTACAATTTGAATAGGAGCGTCAAAGTGTTGTGCATGATTGATTATTATTTTCTGATAACAATATTTATTTGGTCATTTCCAATCCAAGTTTAAAACAAATAGAACTTTTTAAAAATTGATTTTAGTCAGATATTCATCAAATGTTGCAGCATTGCTCTATATTTTGATGCTTTAAAGTGGAAACTGACAACTTTTGAGCAAGCCTTCATTTTCCTGGGAGATCAGATGGAGTTGCATAGTGAAACCAATCTACCAATTTAAACAATGATGATGTCATTATTCTTCAGCTATTACATTGTGCAATCAACATTTACTGCATAATGATAAGTGAAAGCAGAAAACATGTCTACTTCCATTTTAAATCAGCAAAGCATCCAGAAAAAAAGCACAAATGAGATTTAAAAAGTCATAAATTATTATAATTTATGTCACAGAAATACATTATTGTTTTCTTTTGCACTCCTTTAATTGAAGACACAAAGTCAAGAAACCCTTGCTGGGATAAAAGCAAACAGATGTCACAATAATTCAGCTGTGTGCACCTTGTTTCAGGTGGGCACCCTTCACAGATTTCCCCCAGGAGAGGAGCTCACTCAACCTGGTGAGCTGTGGAGGGCAGCTGTACGCTGTAGGAGGCTTCGCCATGGTGGAGAACGAGAACAAAGAATGCGCTCCCACTGAAATCATCGACATTTGGCAGTACGTGTCGATTGTGTTGCATTTTAGAACAGTGTCTTGTTTACGTTCTTTTACATGGATATTTCCTCATGCTCTCAACAGTGCATTACAGTGACATGTTTTCACTGTCTCACCAGGTATGAAGATGACAAGAAAGAGTGGACTGGCATGATCAGAGAGATGCGTTATGCAGCTGGAGCGTCCTGTGTGTCCATGCGTCTGAATGTAGCCAGGATGCCCAAACTGTAGTCCAGGGACATAAGAGGGACTTTACTGCTGTAGGCAAGAATATTATGTATATGCTCTTATGTAGTGGCTTGTTGTTGTCATGTAGCATTTTAACATATCAGACATCTTTGTCTGTTCTGTGAGTGTTTTAATAAAATATATCATGTTTTAAATGGCCTATTATTTGTCGTTTGAACCATACTTTTTTGATTCTGACCCTTTAAGCAAATCTCGTTAAATTCTGAATTTGTATTTTAAATATGGTAACACCAACATATTTGAAATACACAGATATTACATTAATTACATAATACGCTACAGTAATTACATAACTATTAATGTAAATAAGGAAAATTCAGAGCTATAGTTACATAAACTCTGTCTATTTATCCGTTTTATTCGATTTAAATTACATAAATGGTACTTTTTGGTTTATGTTAGAATTACTTGACTGAATTGGATTGAAATTTTATATGTAAATGAAAAACCTGACAAAATAGATCTAATAATCTATTTGAGTGCAGCTGATGGTCATTTTAAACCTCAGCTCGTACTGCGGCTCACCGTATTGACTTCAAAGCAGCGTGTTTTACATGATAGTCAGACATGTAAAACTTCACTTTGCAATCCAGAATTATGTTTGACAAAAGTTTTAAAAAAGATAACTAAGCTTTGTGTTTTATTTAAAATACTCATTTTAATACAAAAGCACATAATATACAATCGCACTTAACATGAATGAGGTAGATTCATGTCAACGTTACGCTCAATGACTAAAAATAAAGAGCACTTAATGTTTATTAACAAATTGTTTTCTTAACTCTGTTCAGTTGTTCAGCCTGAAATTCTCAGACCAATCTCACAGCTTTATCAGAGCACTAAATGTAACATTACTTCATTGTCCAATAAATAAGGCCTTCAAGAAGAAAGCTCTCTAAATATGTTCTTCTTCAGATATTCCTTCCAGGCGTCTGGTGTCGACAGCTCCATAGAGTTCCATTCAAAGTGAGGGATCTGTAAAACATAAATGATTTACTGTCTGAGTGTCACTGACACTTAATATGATTCAGTGAAAGAGATGTATGACGCTACATGCAATCACAAATGATGTCTTCTCACCTGAACCACACGGTATCCTAGAATTTCCAGGTGTCTTTTCTTCATCAGGGCTTCACCTTTCATGTGGTGAGAGTTCTTACAGAAGGACTTTGAATCGAGAAAGTCCACAGCGACCCTGAGTGACGAGTAAAAGCAAAATGTCAAAAACATTTCATTTCTGATTGGTCTGCTGTAATAATTCATCTTTAATATCCATGTCTGATATATCGTTACCTCTGAGCTCCAGACGGCAGCTCATTCCTGATGTTTTCCACTGAGCCCGCCCCCCAGTGAACCTTTCCTCCGTCCGAGATCTGCAGCATGCTGGAGTCGCTGTACGGCAACGGCTGCAGGTGTTTGTTCAGTATGCATTCAAAGTCTGAAAAGGCAAAATATGGTCAGATTACATTTCAGTCCCATAAATTTGCTGAAATATGCTACATTAATAAACTTGCCTTGCCTTGCGTTTGGGGGTTACTAAATAAAATTCATTTATATAAATTTAATAGATGCATTGTGAGTATTGGGGTTCCCATTGTTAGAGTTTCTCTTTCTCCAGGCGCAGACTTTTCAGAATAGAAGAGGAAATGTGTGATAAAACATCAAATTAGCCTTTAATACAGAGATAGAAAATTCCCAAATATTACTCACCTATGGTGTAAAAATATGGAGTGACAACTGCTACACGAACACAGTTGACGCCACCGAGAACTTCACTCAGCATTTTGTGGATTTGCTGTTGCACAGGACTCAAAGAGCTGTTCCCTGAAAACGTTTTGACACACACAGATTTATTTTAAGTCCATTTTTCCACCTAAACCAGAAAATTGTTCATAGTGCTTTTTTTTACCTCTCTTTTGCAACTGCTGGCAGTAGCGCTCATGAAACCACGGCACCTGGAACTCAGGACACTCAAGGCACACGGCACGATTGAGCTCCATGAGGCGCAGTCTGGTCCGCATGTTGAGGGTATCAGGTAGAGCTGTAAGGACAGTTACATTAGTTAAAATGCTACCAATTTTGCTGCCAATTAAAATGATCAGTTATACTTCAAACACATTTGCAAACAAAGCAGGGACATACTTTCCAGTTGGGCGTCCAGTTTTCCCAGAAAATCTATACTGAAGATTTCTCTGGCTAGTTCCTCAGGAAAACAGTCGGCCAGAGCCAAAGTGTACGCCAGGAGAACCAGCAGATGTGGGTCAAAGGAGCCTACAAACACAAGAAAGAAAGGTGTTAGTGTAATCTTAAAATGACAAAAACTAGAATTACTATCTTACAGTTAAAAGTTTTGCCAACCAGTCACACACATCTTCCCCTTGGCAGCACATAAGATCGATACAATCAGCACAGTTTCAAGGTGGATACCTAAGATTAGTGTCACCAACTCAGTATCTGACCAAATAACTAGCTCCTTCTGTTCCTGAGTGATGATATTAGGTAATGGCCAGATGTGTTTTTGCAGAAAAATATGATGTCAAAGTGAAGTTGACCTTTGACCTTCTGGATAAAAGATGTCATCACTTCATCTTTTTACTCTATTAGACATTTGTGTGACATTTTGTCATAATTAGCAAAGGAATTAATGAATTATGACCAGAAACGTGTTTTCTAAGGTCAGAGTGACCTTTCACCACCAAAATCTCATCAGTTCATCTTTGAATCCACATGGAAACTTGGCCAGTCTGACTAAGTGGATGTGGACTGTGGGTACAAGTCTGCCACTAGCTGCCTATTCCAGCTGGCATTCTCCTCCCCTTCTGCTTTCTGTGTGCTACCATTTCGTAAGTGTAGCAGCTACTATCAATGAAATAAGCCACTAAGAGGCTGATAATGGGTGCTTCCAGACCTTTTTCTACTGCTGACACAGCACTAAGGTCTGGCTACACAATGCCAGCTACGCCACATGTAAGGAACTTCCCTTCTGGTGATCCTGAGATATCATGTTTAAGGTACCTGGACGGACGTGAGGGCACAGTGAATCTAATCAGGTCATCTTTGAGGCCAAGTTTGTGCCCAATTTGAGTAAATTCCCTCAAGGCATTCCTTAGACAGACAGACAGATGGACAAACAACCCAAAAACATACTGCCATGTTCCTGGCACGAAGGCATAAAAATGTGAGAAGTGACGGACTTACTGATGTGAGGAGTGAAGCGCTGAATACAAACATCATACAGCTCGTCTGCTTGAACAGGATCATAATTCAGGACAGTAAAAGGGCAGCAGGGTGGCATATGTTGCTGAGTGGTGGATCTGAAAAATAAAAATGAAGAAGTACTGTTAATATCTATTTAATCATTCCAGGCCTGCACATATCCTGATGTCTCTGAGAGCACCTTGTCAATGTCTTTAATGGCCACAGTGGCGATTCGTTCCATCAGCGGAGGGCAGAGGTGATTTATCCTGGTTAGGAAGAGCGCCAGCTCAGGCACATTGCTCCAGTTTATTTGGTCCATCATCCTCTTGAGCGTGACCATCGTCTCCTCCAGCAGCATTTCCTCAAACCACTCTCCTGAAATGTGCCGGAGCTCCTCCAGCACCAAGTCCAGCCGGTCGGCCGTTTGCAGCCGCTCGCGCCCGCAGTGCTTCAAGTTCTGCAGCAGACGGACGTACTTGCTGGGAGTGTTGTGGCGGTAGGAGGGATCATTACGTATCCACTTGGCGACGGCGAAAGAAATGGTGTTGAGGTCACTGAGGCTGCACTGAGGCACCACCGCCTCCACCTGTGCGAGCATGCCTCCGTCAAGCCGCAGGCTGGGCAGCATGGACAGAACACGGGTCAGCATGGTCACTTCGTAGGGGAAGACACTGCGCTGCAAAAAGCTGAAAGATAAAGTGTAATCATCAGTCTACGTTTTATTCAATCAAAGAGCAAAGAAGTCACTTTAATATACACTTACTTGGCCAAAATGTTTCTTAGTTTATTGAAGAGTTCGGGGTTCTGGTACTGCAGCAGAAAGAGGGCTTGGGTGATTCTGGCCACCTCCACGGGCTTGTAGACATGAAGGTTCCTTTTTATCACCACTGCAATTCTGCAAAATAATTCAGTAACTATTATAGTTTACTCAATATTTATATACTGGTGGAGTCTATTTACATAAACAGATAAAATACACATTATGATAAGAATCCCTGAAGTTAGGTTTTAAAGAATTCTGGCTGAAGGATTTCACAGAGCTCCATGTTACAGGGGCTTTATAGAGATGGTTTAGATGGACCATGGACACTCATGAAAGAATATATAAACAAGAGGCAGATAAATGTGGTTTAAAAACTGTTATGAATACTAAAGATAAGCCAGTACGAGGAATAGGATTCTGAACCCTTTAAGAAGAAGGCAGAAACCTTCTTAAGACAGAGCGGGGATATTATGATCTCCTAAGCAGCTGCCAAGTAAGATGATGTGACACAACTGAAAGCACCAGTAGAGCTCCTAAATGGGCCTGTTTCCACCATCAAGAATTAATCGACTTAACCTCAAAAATGTTGTCACTCCTGCACTGACATATATGGCAATACTGATAAATCTGCAATAAGTTGACATTGGTCGACACACTGGCTCCACTTCTTAAGTTATGCAGGTGCTATATGGCAGAGATGTGAACTCACTTGTTCAGTAAGCTAAGATTCCTGCTCTGAATCTCCTCCAGAGCTTCAGCGACAGCCAGAGCCTGATGTGCAGTGAGCCCGTCCGCCAACAGGAGGGCAGTGTTCTCCAATCTGAGAGGGACGAAACCACAGTTGAGATGTGTGAAACTCAAGAACTGCTGTAAAGGGTTCAACTTCCACTCACAGATCCCTCCACTGAAAGTGATACGAACCCTTCTCTGATCTCCTGACTGGCCATCGGAGCCAGAGCGACAAACAGTTTGGTGAAGGAGAAGGAATCTGTGCTTGAATCAATCAGCTCTGTGAGTCTCTGTTTGACAGCCAGCCTGAAGTCACAGTTGTTGAACTGCAGGGACTGATACAGCCCCAAAATGATGCTGATATTCTCTGCATCCAGCCTGGGAATGTTGCACAAGATGATCTTGTTGCACTTCTCCAGCAGAGGCCGGTAACTGTACTTGATGTTGCGCAGGAACTGCACCACTCTCCGGGGGTTGTTGTAATGTGAGGGATCCATGTTGTCCAGGAGTTCGTCTGCCCTGCTGATGAGGGCATCCCGAAGACGGGGGGACACCAGAGATGACATGCTGATCATCAGTGTCGTTAGGATCCTGGGAAAACATGACCATAGAGTCAATACACAATATTCGATTATATATTTGTTGTTTGATCATATCTGTCTCAAGACCAACCTGGCATCATTGATGGACGACAACCTCTGATCCACAATACTGGCGATGTGGCCCATTAGAGGACTGTGGTGAAGGTGCTGATCACTCAGGCAGATGGAAAACTTGGATAGGGATGCCATCTGAAATCTGCAAAAATCCACAGTCATGTAACATCTCATTGGTGCTGAAACAACTAGACAAAGTATCTCAGTATCTAACAGTGCAAAAATGCCAAACATTTGTCACAATTACTTGATTAATTTAAAAAAAAAGCCAGATTATTAGTTAAAGAAATGAAAGTAAGAGCTCAAAACAGTGTGATCCAGTCATACCTGTCTATTCTGAGCCATGCTTCTGAAACCAACTGCTGACGAGAGAGTCATGTGGGTCCACATTCAACCTAAAAGACAGACAATAAATACAGTATGTTATCGTTACTGTACTATAATTCAAACTTATGACACTTAAACTGATTGTCTCTGTGTCTTAATGTACCTGAGGAAACTGTAAAGCATGTCGACCAACATGAAATCATCCATGAGAGCAATTTTGTTCTCCGCCAGAACCCGGAGGGTCAAGAACTGCGGGTGGCTCTTGATGAGCTCCACAGTCCTGAGCATTTGTGGCTTTTCCCTCTGAAACTGCCACAGCATCCCCACAGCCCTGCTGACATGGTCCACTGTGAGCTTGGCTCTGTTCTTGCCCACCACATCAAACACCTGGTCTTCAACAGAGCAAACACACAGCTGCTCCAGAACCTGGTCTCTGTTCACTACTCCCCCGTGAGGAGCCTCCTGAGGGAGGAATTCACACACCGCAGCCGAAACATCACCACAGATCTGGGCTCAGATTAAGTTAGCACTGGGGTCTCCATTGTCCCAACAGTGTCCCAACACAGTGTCCCCACTGTAGCACCTCAATGTCAAATCAACAGGCAGCCAGATGAGATCACACCAACAAAACTGTAGTCTGGAGGTAGTGGATTTTAGGTGCTCCTTCAGGGACCAGTGGTAACTGAATAAAAAAGCACACATAAGAAACACAATATTTCAACCTGTATCACAATGTCACACTTCAGTCTGGTTCAAGTTAAACTGAGTGTACGAATAAAAAAGCACTTGTATGACAGTGACGTTAGCTCAGTGTGACATGCTGACCTCAGGTTCAGATGGTTTCATCTCACAGACAGCCCAAAACAGAGATTTCAAGTGACTTTCCTCCAGAGTACCACTACACTGAAGTGAGCTACCAGCAGCTAAGTTCAGTTTGCTAACACGATATTCACGTGCATGGACAAACAATCCACTAAAATGACTGACAACGCCACATATTACCTGCTAGCTGGGCTCTTAGCTACATTTACTTAGATTATAGCGATTCAAAGATTATATACACAGCACACATAGAATATGTCATTAAAACCGCTGATTCAAAGTCAAAATTACCCAGCATGTGTGCTACACAGTTTCACTTCCGTAGCCAGTGACGTAACGCACTCTGGGACTCTGAAACCCTGGGCTTTGCCTTTCAGGCAGACAGCACTCTTCAGCAGGCGACCAGTCGTCTTAAGGGGTACATTTCTTTAAGGTGTTTTCCAGGATACTTTGCTTAAAAAAAACATATCTTTTTTTATTCTTTTTTGTCACTCATAGAAAATTAGACAACAACTTTACGAGTCCCTGTTTCACTATCAACGACTGCTATTTCAGAACTCTGTGCATTACTGATTCAGTCACATCAAGTTAGTGTTTCCTGTGCAAACCCTTCAGAAAACTTAAAACTTATTTTTCATTTATTTTAGAAGCTGTAAATTTGTATCTGAACCCATCTCACCACTTTGTTGTAAATAAACAAAGATGAGATGTGTGGACTTGATTCACATGACTTGGACTTGAGTGAGACTCAAATCATTAATTTGATAACTTTAGACTTAACTTGACAAAATTAAAAAAGACTTGCAACTTGACTTTGACTTTAACACTAGTGACTCATGACTTTACCTAGACTTGGGTTGTTGACTTAAAAAATCCTGATATCTTCCCCAGAGCCCAATGTGTGCTATGAATCAATTAATTGCCCCTAAATTGAATCAGCTTATATTAATGCTATTTATTTCCGGCATTATGTTACTGAGTGTAAGTTGGAGAGAATAGCCCAATACCAAAGATATTTTTCTTCATGTACATTAACTACAAGTGGTCCACAAAAAATAAATATCCTTTAGCAAAACGTGTGGGTCTTAAACTACATACAGAACTGCAACAGCTTCAGACAAACTTTTTTTAATAAATAAATACACATCTTAAAGAACATGAATGACTATTATTAATATTAATACTATTAATTTAATATACTAATTTGTTAAAACGGCATTATATTATATGACGAGCATATTATGACTTATTCAGGACTTGGGACTTGACTCTGTACTTGCATGCTTGACTCAGGTCTTGAGTTGGGACTTGTTGTCAGCCTTGACTAGGACTTCCCTGTCTTGACTAGGGACTTGACATGGGACTTGATGTCAGTCTTGGCTTGGGGCTTGACTCAGGACATACCTTGGGACTTGATGTCAGTCTTGACTTGGGACTTCCCTGTCTTGACTGGGGGCTTGACTCAGGATTTTTCAGTCATGAGTTGGGACTTGACTGGAGACTTTCCTTTCTTGACTCAGGCCTTGACTTGGGACTTAATGCCAGTCTTGACATGGGACTTGAACTCAAAATATACCATGGGACCTGTTGTCAGTCTTGACTTGGGGCTTCCTGTCTTGACTAGGGACTTGACTGAGGACTTGTCAGTCTTGACTTGGGACTTGACCCAAGACTCCCCTGTCTTGGCTTAGGACTTGACTTGGGACTTGTTGTCAGTCTTGACTTAGGACGTCTCTGTCTTGACTCGGGACTATAACGTGAGACTTGAGTGCATAGACTTGAGACTAACTTGTGACTTGCTAAAGTCTGACATGGTCCCACCTCTGATGAACACTGCACTGAGTCATTAAATGGAAATAAGTGATGCAGGTGATTAAACAGCACGTGAAAGCTTTAAGTTACCTGACAGACAAATCTCAGGTCATAAAATCTCGCGGTGTTTCGTTGCTACGTGCTCGGCTGCGTTGACTGGCGCACGGTTCTCGAAATACATTGACGTCCCTGCCGCGCCATCTTTAGAAAACAGTGAGACCAACACTGAATGAAACTTAATTTTCGTCGATTGTGAGAGCTGCCCGCTGTATGGAGTGATATCCTTGTGTTTCCAGGTGATGTAATATCGTATTAATAACATTTAGGCGATATAACCGCTGCGTGTGTAGTTAATATGTCGAAATTGTACGGTTTGCGTCATGTAGAAGAATCCCTCTACATGTTGTCCGGCTGAGGCTAGCTGAAGTTGCTAATGCTAACACCAGGCCTGTCGTTAGGGTGACCGTGTGTGTTCTCTGTGAAACCATAACCGTAGTGTCGAGATTGATGAGTGTGTGAGCATTTCTGATTTTTAAACACTAAAATGCATCTTCGCAATCGGCTCCACAGGTTAAATGAGACTTCAAACGCGTTGCTAATAGGCTAACGCTAGCTTGCCTAATTGTGTTTATTATTATCCAGCTGTCGTCGTATTGTTAACTGTGTCAGTGACGTTTATGATGCTCATTTGAAATCTTGTCAGAGTAATTTAAAGCCATCATCTTCATGATTTATTTTGCATCAAATGGCTTTCATTAGACTTTAATGAAATCGTCCAATTGGTCAGAGCTGGTAGGTGTGCGGGATTTTTTTTCTTAGCTCACTAAGGGTGACATCCTAATGGCAAGTTTTCAAGAGCTAAATTGTCTTTGTGTTGTTTGTTTTTCATCATCAGGTGTTTGATCAGTGAATGTGATCATGGGGATCAAGACTCAGCGCACTCGGTGCTTTCTTGACATTGGCATCAGTAATGTGCTCGGTAAGAAATACACCTCAACTTTCTGGCTACTTAAGTGACATAAGCACTCACTTGTGAGTTTAACAGGTAATTACAACTAAATGTAATGCAATTTAATATAACAGCCCTGCAATAAATGTTGTCTCTGTTAATGTTATACTATGTCCTGTTGTAGAGAGATGTTGATTCAGGTTATTTTGAAGAAATCACATACTAAAAACTGCTCCTAATAATCACTCTACTATCACTGATGCAGTTAGGGTGGGCAGAAGGGTTTCACGGGCACATTTTGCAAGGATGTTGTATTATGCTGCATTAAGTTGAGCTAGATGAATCTTAAGTAGTGACCAATGAGTGTAATTTCTCATCACAATAAACAAACCTAACAACCTTATTTCCTTGCAGTCGGCAGAGTTGTGGTTGAATTGTTTTCAGACATCTGTCCCAAAACATGTGAAAACTTCAGATGCCTCTGCACAGGTGAATAATACATTTTCTGCACAAGAATAAGCCAGAAAAACTTTTAATTTAATGGCATGGTTTAATTTTGGTAACTGATAATTGACTGTGGTTTCATTCAGGTGAAAAAGGCATTGGTAAAGGAACTATGAAACCCCTGCACTACAAAGGATGTCTGTTCCATCGTGTTGTAAAAGACTTCATGATTCAAGGAGGAGACTTCAGCGAAGGTGAGTTAACAAAGTCTGAAGGATGTGAATGGTGTACTGAGCTTAAAGGCCTTGTTGAAGTCCAGATATGTAAAGACTGTGAAGATTTAGTGAATGACTGCAAGTCTCTCTGTTAATGTCATCGTAAAGCTCTCACTTTTTACCTGTAAGCATGCAGTAATGAAAGCATCAACCAAGCTTAATATCAGCTTAACCCAATATATTTGAATAACTAGCAGTCATCAGAGGTTTTATAACTCTTTCTTGTAGAAGTCCCCTTTCTTACATTTTATTTATTTTCTGACATCATAGGTAATGGAAGAGGAGGCGAATCCATCTATGGAGGCTTTTTTGAAGGTAAAGAGGCCACTGTCAGAGCTGTCAGTTGTTATCCAAACCGACGTTGGCTTCAAGATGGCAGTACAATCTTATCCTTTTCCCCCAGATGAAAGCTTCGCTATTAAACACAACAAGGAATACCTGCTGTCTATGGCCAATAGGGGCAAAGATACAAATGGATCACAGTTTTTCATGTAAGTACTACATATGTTATTTTATGTATTTGCTTTATTATTGGTTCATTCTGTCACCCTTTAGTCATATAAATAATTATATGCCTTTTTTTCTTGAATGGCCTGCTGCAAAACTTTAGAACAACAAAACCCTCCCCACATCTGGATGGGTAAGTGGTGCTTAATTGCATCTGAAACTTTGATTGATTGTATTGTGCACAATATACTTTGCTCGACTTGGATCAACATAGCTAAAGCTCAACACCACTGTATTTTCTCAGTGTCCACGTGGTTTTTGGTCATGTAATTTCTGGCCAAGAAGTTGTTCAAGCCATGGAGAACCAGAAAACAGATCCTAACAGCAGACCATATGCTGACGTCAAAGTTTTAAACTGTGGAGAGCTCATCCCTAAATCTAAAGGTTTGTTTGTGTTAAGTATTTTCAGTACTGTAGAAAAAGGTTTCAAACATCAGCTTGTGGTTTGTCGGCTGCTGTTGTGCATGATAACAGCTTTTCGATTTTTTTTTTTTAAAGCAGTGTTTCTAATAGACTCTTCAATGTTTGCAGCAAAGAAAGATGAAAAAAAGAAAGAGCGAGCCTCTGTCAGTTCCAGCAGCAGCGACAGCGACTCCAAGAGCTCGTCAGACTCCTCTGACTCTGAAGAATCAGAGAAGGAATCTAAGAAGAAGAAAAAGAAGGCGAAAAAGCTAAAAAAGAAACAGAAGAAGAAGGAGAAGAAAAAGTACATAATTTATTGTCTGATTCTCACTTTCTGCACTGTAATTAGTAGGTAGTGTCTTTACTCTAAACTGCAATGTTTTCTTAGGTCAGAGGCTGAAAGTGCTGAGGAGAAAGAACAAGAAGAGTTGGTTACATCTACTGTACGTCCTGAAGAAATTCCACCCATCCCAGAGAATCGGTTCCTGATGAGGAGGAGTCCACAGGTGGGCCAGAAGCCAAAGGAGGAAGCTGAAAAGAATCAGTCAAATAAAGAGGAAAGGCCACGAGAGAGGTTAGTCTGACTGATGAACAGCTGATATTACAAACACCCATCATAATGCCATTGGCTGTTAATTTTCACGCCTTGTTTTTTCTTTCCTCTCCAGTACTGGCATATCATGTAATTCTCAGTCATCATATCACAGAAGACTGGTGATGACACGATCCGGGAGAAAGATTAAAGGCAGGGGTCCAAGGGTAGGTGAACTGCACTGATGAGCGGAGCTCAGCTAAACTTTTGTCCACTTTGTCACAACTCACATTGAGTCTAATGAGGTTGTTTTTATAATGCAATGACACATAAAACTTAATTTCAGCCTTCATACAAATTTTAATGGCAGTTTTGTAAAATTGTGATGTGTCATTTCTTCCATCCAGCGCTATCGGACTCCGTCACGCTCTCGTTCAAGATCCAGAGATCGTTTTCGGCGCAGTGAAACTCCTCCTCACTGGCGTCAGGAGATACACCGTCAGAGGATGAGGGCAGTCACTGGAGAGCGGTGGATTAAGGGTGACAAGTAAGATAACCTCACTTTGACTTATTAAAGGGATAGTTTTTTAAATGGGGCTGTATGAGGTGTTTATACATAGTCAGTGTAATAGATACAGTTGGGATGCCTCCAGTTTGGAGAAGCAGGCAGAAGTACTGCCATGGAAGCTAAGCAGTGTACTGCTGTAGATTGGGCAGCAGCAAAATGTATTTGAGCCACCTAAAAAAATCAATGTAAGTTTAACTGTACACTATATTTAGAATACTTTGACCACTTGACTTTTCCACCAGACAGCCCTTGTCCAATGTGGAACTGAACTGAAGCTTATCTATACTCTCTTCAAAGCTACCATACTCCATTGACAGTAACACCAATTTTACCTTACAGAACATGGGACTTGCGGGTCTATTGTTGCCATGATTAGTTAGTCTTATTGTGTGATTTTGGTGAATCTGGACTAACCCTTTAAACCACCAATGTCATGCAATAACACAAACACACAAATCAGTTGAGGCAGTGTTCGACCAGCAAGTCCCAAGTTCTCCAAGTTAAAAATGACTGTTTTTGTCAATGAAGTCTGGTGCCTTTAGAGAGAGCTTAGATGACTGCTTTGTTTCCCTGTTGGAAAGGTTGTCTGACTGCAGTGTTAAAGAATGAAAATATTCTAAATATTGCGTACACTAAAACTGATATTGATGTTTTTTTAGAGGGGTCTTTTTTTTAGTTGACTAAAATATCAGTTGCTGCTGCTCCCATTGCAAATTTGCATTTCCTAGGATACTGAAGGTATGACCTTGATATTCTTACCCTAACCCAAACAGGTCTTAGTCCTCTTGTTTAAACCAAACCAGTCAGACCAACACAGGCAACAAGTAACAAGTACTAGCCAATCAGAGGGAGAGTAGGATGGGTCATAACTGTGCTCTCCTAGGAAACGCAAATGCGCACCCAGTCCACAGCAGCACTTTGCTTAGCGTCTGTGTCAGTACTCCTGCTTGCTTCTCCCGACTGGGGACATGCTAACACCTATTGTAGGTTATACACTGACTAGGGATAAGACCTTACACAGCCCCACTTCTAAAACATACAGTTACATACACTTCAAATTCCTTTAAAGAATATGTAAAAACATAATTCTCAAATATAAAACAATACCAGGGACAATAAAATAAGACTGTACATGGACATTTTAAATGTATTCTGACAGTCAGAGTGCTTAGCTTCATTGGAAACTGGCAAATAACATTCCTATACTGATTAAATGTTTGACATTAAACAAGTAAACAGGTACCTAAAATCTTCTCAGGTATGACTTGTGGAGGAAACTCAAAAGCTACTGTACTGTTTATGTTTCAAAGCTAATTAGTGCCATTAAACAAGAACATTCACCACGTAAGCAAATAATGAAAATGTTCTTTAAATTTAAGTAATGTGTCTGACAAATGTATTAGGTTAGAACAGTATTGAACACTGTCATGTCCGTGCTCCAATGTTGCCTGATGTCAGTTGTTCTGTACTGTAAGTGGCATGTACTTTGTTTGTTTTTTACAGAGGCGACATGAATGAGGCCAAGGATGATGCTGCTAAAGCTCCAAGAAGAGAGAGGAGGACCTCCAACACAAAGCAGGAACACACAGCTGAGGGTAAAAAAGACAAGAAAACTCGCTCACATAGATCTAAAAGCAAAGAAGAGGACACTGCTGAGAAGGATGACAAGCATAGCAAACACAAGGCTAAGAAAAGAGATAAATCTCAGAGCCGCAGTAAAAGCAGAGAAAAGAGTAGGAGGTCAAAAAGCAGAGAGAAGGCCCATAAGCACAAAAGTGATGATAGAAGAGGTCGCTCAAGGAGCAAGGACCGAAATGCTAATAAGAAAGAAAAGGAGTCAGAGTCTAATCACAGTAAAGACAGAAATAAGGGTCATGAGTCTGATAAGAAGCATAAAGAGGATACCAAAGGAAGAAATGGTGAGAGAACTAGGACAAAGTCACGAAGCAAAGAAAGACCAACTACAAAAGATGGGCACAGATCAAGTAGCAGGAACAAGGATAGGAGCGGACCTGCGGTGTCCAAAGACAAAGAAGAAAAACGAGAAAAAGACAAAGAGAGGGGCAGAGAACGTAGCAGGAGTCAGGACAGACGACACAACAGTGAAAGGGATAATAAGAAGCGAGGAACATCCAGGGATAAAGAACATCGAACAAGAAGTCCAGACAGAAAGAAGCCTAGAGACTCCCACAGAGGCAGGCGCTCCAGAAGCAGGAGTAATAAGAGGGACCACAGCAAAGACCGGTCCTCTCATAGGAAGGACAAAGACAGAGAATCTGACAACCACAGGAGAAGACGTAGCAGCAGTTCTGAGAGCGATAGAGACGCGAAAAGGAAGGCGCAAAAGAGTTCAGATTCCAAACGGAGAGAATCAAATAGTACCTCCAGATCCAAAGACAGAAGAAGCCCGGCCAAACCAAGACCAGATAGTACAAAGGGCAAAGACCGAAATGACAGCAAGAGGAAAAAATCAAGCTCTAGCTCAGGCTCTGACAGCGACTGATGATATTCTTGAGGAATAGATTGGGAGATTTGAAGTCTACCCTTATTTTATACCCGATACACGTGTAGTATGCAGCATCAGCTTTCCATCTGGAGAAGGATGTGTTCACATTCCTCATTCAGTGTAGAAAAACCTACTCCACATTTCAGCCAAAGATAACGTGTACAAAAGTCTGTCGAAGCTAATTTCTCAAACTGTTAAAGGGATAAACAGATACTCTAACTTCAGTACAGTACCTTGAAAAATATCCATATTTGATACCACAGAGAAAATTTAAATTTAGGGCATAAAATTTAAAATTTCTTATTAAAAGAAAAATATAACAAGGTGGCGTTTTAAAGGCTATGTTCAGGTTTACCAATGACACAAAGTAACCAATCAAGGCAGCAGTTGATCAGCAGCTCTCATGTTTGTGAGGTCAAATTACTGTTTTTGTCAGTGAAGTCTGGTATTTTAGAAGAGAGCAGAGATAACAGGTCGCGTTGCCCGTTGGAAAGGGCTGTCTGACAGCAAGGTAAAACGGTGGAAATATTCTAAATCAAGTGTACACCTAACTGCTACTGATTTTTTTTAAGGTGGCTGAAATATACTTTGCTGCTGCCCAGCAGTGTAGTACTTATCTTCTGTGGCAGGTACTCCAGCCTGCTTCTCTGAACTGGGGGCATGCTGGCTGACATCTACTGTAGGTAATACACTTACCATAGAAAGTACCTCATCCAGCCCTACTTTAAGAGATCCAAACTATCCCTTTATGAACTGTGAATATCACTCAGACTTGCCATGACAGACTGTTGTGTGAGCTTTGGCTGAACTTTGGACTTAATTTTGGCACTGAGTGGAAGTTGTGGATTTGTCCCCCGTTAAGTGCATTACACTGCTGATGGGTAGCTGAAGCTGCACGGCCAGTTTAGAGGACACTGAAAAATAAAGTCATCTACTGTGGGTACTGCGTCAGCAAAGTACCTGGTGTTCTTTTAATTGTACATGACCAGAGGAGGTCTGTTTGAAGGCTGTTTTTTTTATTTTGAATTCTTTGGTAAATTATATTTTGACTTTACAATAGTTGATTTTACTGCAACAGAGAGGACATTTTCTCCTGAAATCTGTTTCATTGTTAAGTTTAAGTTTGGCAAATGACGTTTACTTGTCAAGTTATTTTTACTACAACAATCAATCTGGAAGAGAAAACATTACTTTCTTGCATGCTTATCCCTGTCATTGTTACATCATGTACATCGATGACTTTTCTTTTGTACATCCACGACCTTGTACTGTAATCCTGTTTGTTAACCAGTTTTGAGATACCTCTGGTTTGTTTGGTTTTTTTGAATGGAAAAAAATGTCATGCTGTAAGTACAACATAAAATCAGTTTCTATACATTTCTGTTTTGTGCAAGTTGATTTTAAGAACCCGACTGCCATGTAGAATGATTAAAAGGTTTCACTTTGATCTTAATCATTGTTTTAATATTATTTAAATGCTGCTACATGTGCAATCTATTTAGTGGAAGTCCAAACACTGATGAGCATCCAAAATGACAGTAATCAACAGTGACAGGTTTAGTTAACTGCAGTGGTGATCACCTACTTGGTACAATCTTTAAACTAGAGTCCATATTTTTAGCCCAGATTGCTCATGATCATGACAGTATTCACAGAAAATTTTCATGTGATTCATTTCAAGCAAGAATAGAGTGTAATTTCTCTCACTGTAGTCCTTACGTTTCTCTACAGAATGTATGGAACATTACAGTAGATTGTAATACACTGTAGAGGTTTGACTAAAACATTCAAAGAACATCTTGCTGACATTGTCTTGAAGCACATATTACTCACATCATGTACCTAATGAACATTTTGTAGAACATCCCTGAAAAAGGTTTTGATTGTGTCCAAAATCACACTCTATTTACTAATAGTGTGTATTCTAGCATGCACCTACACATGTATTTACTATACCAATGTAAGTGTTCAAAATGTGTGATACCTTGCTCTCTAAAATTTCAACAACTGGACAAAAAAGTCGTCTTCATGACATGGATGTAACTTTTCAAAAGTTAAAAAAAAAAATTGGTGCAATTTTATGCCTCTATTAGTGAGACAACAAGAAACAAAGGAGAGAGGTACGACACACTCCCTGGCTGTGAACCATAGACCATTTGAAGCCTTGTGTTTGTCATTACACCTGTCACCATCTTGGTTTTTTGGAACCAGAAGTGGCCATATTTGGTCGAGAGGGTGGCGCTGAGGGGTGGATCTGACTGAGAGGCCGAGGACACTATAGGCAGACATTCTGTTGTTCAAAGTGGACAAAAGAAGCAATCTGAAGACTTAACTTTGGGAAACTGTGATGAGCATTTTATAGACTAAATGATTGATAATCAAAATAATAGTTGCAACCCTACTATACAACACAGTATTAAGTGTCTATTATAAACAGAGAAGTGAATGAGTGACAAAGGAAGTGACTTCAGACATAGCTTCTGTCAAAATATCTTAAGGATGTTATTAAAACATTCAGTATGTTTAACACTCTTGAATCCAGAGCTGCCAGCTGGGTGTGACCTACGACCATGTAAACCCAAGTCTTTTCTTTGCGTCTTGAATATCTACGGTCTCATTAAGCTTTTTAATGTTCTGGGTGGCATCAGAGACGTATGCGGGCATTTGAGCACCAGTGTTGTCATGAACGAGGTAGCTAGGCCTGACTCCACTAAAAATGGGACCCAGTCCTCCTCCAATCCCTTCTCTCGCAGCTTTGCAAAGTGGAAACACATTTCGCTGAGCCTCCGCCGCTGCGTTGATGATGTCTTTTGAATACTGCTGAAACTGGTTTTCCTCCTTAGCTATGAGCTCTGCGTTCTTCTCTTGAAACTCATGTTCGTCTCTTCTCAGCTGCTGATTCCTGGCAAGTTTTTGGGCCTGTATTTGGAGGATGAAATATAAATGTCAAACAGGTGCCATAACTACCACCAAACTACAACTGTTCATTTTTGCAATGATGTGGTGGAGACAGTGTCAACATTACAATTTTTGTGGCATTGAAGTCTTGTAGTTTTCTTCCATCTTCTTTGATCTTCTGCGCCTTCAGTTGTTGTTTCTCAGTAAATATTCTGTCGGCCTCTTTCTTAGCCTGAAGTGAGTCTTGGGCGCTCTGTTTGGCTGCTTTGTCCCTCTGCTCCTTTTCTTGCCTCTAAAGGAAACAAGTTTGTGTCACAGGTGTGAGAGCATTTTGTTAGCTACAGCTGGACTCTCGGGTGAAAACAGATTTCACTGCTGCTATAAAAGAAAAAATGATCACACATTTTTTGAACTGACAGGTCCATGGATGGATTACTGAAAGGGCCTTCCAGGCCGAGGCCCAGGTGCCCCCCTGGCCTTCACCTGCAAAATGTCACTCAAATTACACACCAAGGAGCCTCAAAATGACCACAAAGAGACAAAAAGACTAAAAAGAAATGCAAAAGAACTACAAAGAGACACAAATGACTATAAGAAATCACCAAAAATATGCAAAATTACTTCAGTAACATCAAATTATCTCATAGAGACACAAAATTAACCTCAAAGAGATCCAAACTACAACAAGACAAAAATACAACCACAAAAACAAAAAAGACTGAAGCGACACAAAATGATGACAGAGAGACAAAACAACCAAAAGGGGACAATAAAATAGGCTACAAAGCAACACAAAATGACCAAAAAAAAAACCTTTAAGAGGACAAAATTACCTCATAGAGACCCAAACAACTTCAATCACAATCAACAATCACAAGAAGACACAAAATGACTACAATAATGGGCAAAACAGCCACAAATAGTCACAAAATGACTACAAAGTGACCCAAAACTAACACAAAATTACCTCATAGAAACCCAAATGACTACAAAAAGACACAAAAGGACCAAATGAGCTCAAAGAGGATCAAAATTACCTCATAGAGACCCAAAGAACTACAAAACGGACACAAGGAGACAAAAAATAACTACAAAGTGACCCAAAACGGACACAAAATAAACCTCATAGAAACGCAAATGACTACAAAAAGACACATATAAACTACAAGTTGGCACAAAACAGTAAAAAAAGACACAAAATTTGTGTCTCGCTCCTGCGTAGGAGAGATGATGGGGCCCGTTGCATACATGTGCCTAAGGGCCTATTGCTTTGTAATCCACCCATGCACAGGTCACAGCCCCACATAAATGACTTTATATTTATAGCTCAACAAAAGCTTTATGCTACGGTAAGTTTGTATTTTGCAGGTGTAGCATCTGAGCTGCTGTTACCATTAATTCTCTGTGTGCGACAATCGACTCCAACATTGCAGCCTTCTTCTCCTCCTCCTCCATCTGCTGCTGGGCCTGTTTTGCATCCTGTTCGGCGACAGCCTTTGCGATCCTCCGCTCTTCGCTGTCGGTCTGCTGCTGCTTTGTGACGGTTAGCTTGTTCATGATCCTGTCTCTACGCATCTGGGCCTCGCTGGAGAATGAAAATGACTCACAAGTATGACCGAGACACACCTGGGATCCAGAGTTATTGTATGTTTGATTGTAAGGTTGATATGTTTGTTTTGCTGGCTCTTACCTAAACAACTCCTTTTCTTTCTCTTTCCGTAACTTCATCATTTTTTGTTTTGCAGAGAGAAAAAGTTTCCTTTGCTGCTCTTCAGCCTCCTGTTTCTGTGCATCTGCCGCTTTTATGAGATCTCTATTGGAGATATGTTCCTGTAAATACAGAGCATACAGTCGTGAACTTGAGTGTTATAAAATAAGGACACAATACTAGATAGCCTGTGCTGCTAAGGCCCCACCAGGTGAGCATGCATAAGGTTTCTCCTCAGCTCTGCTTGTCTTTCTTCCTCCATCCGTTGCTCCCACTGGTAGAGCTCCTGAAGGCGCTGGGCTTCCTCTCCGTCCTTCTTGTCCTCTAACTTCTCTCGCTCTTTCACAAGCTCATTTTCTTTGATCCTAAAGAAAAGGAATCATATTCTCTTGTGAGGCAACATTTTTTTACTCAAGCTTTTTCCTTTAGATTCTCTCTTTAAATTCATCACAACCAGGAACAGCTGGGCTGAAAATAGGACATTAAGCACATATTCTTATGAAGCATGTTCAGCACTGCTTGGGTTTGATGTGACTTACTGTTTCTTTAGGTCCTCTGCAACAGCCTGTCTCTCAAGCTTTTTCTGAAGTGCTTTCTCCTTCTCCTGTTTCAAAGCCTCCTCCTCTTTGGTCTTTACCACATCCAGGAATTCTTTGTCGACATCTTTAGAGGCACTGTTGATTCTTTGCTTCAGTTCGATCTGAGCCTCCCTTTCCTTCAGGACCTCTGTCAGCAAGAGCGCACGCTGTGGAGGTAGTAACAAAACATCAAACTCATATACAGACAAACATGTACAACGCAGTAATTCTCAAGTGACACTAACATGTAACCCTTTAACACGGTCAGTTTGATAATACAGCTGAGTCTTGGCTTTTTCAACGGTCTCTTTCTGCTGCTGCTCCCGAAATTCGGCCTCTTCTTTATCCATCAATTTCCTTTTCTCCTCCTCAATCTCCTCCCGGATCTTCTTTGCCTCTAGCTTTTTTTGCCTTTGACCCTTTGATACATAGAAACATACAGCGTGTTAACCTTTTACCTTAATGCAAAGTCTGCAACCTTACAACCACAGCAAGTAAAATCTGATTAAAAAAAACCCCATTAAGGCAACTTACAGCGATGGTATTGGACCACTGCTTCACCACCTCTTTTGACTGCAGGTGCAGGGCCTCTCTCTGCTTCGCTGCTTCTCTCATTCTCTCCTTGTCTTTATTAACCTGGTTCAGATGATCTTGAATCCCCAGCCATTCAGCCTTGGTTAAGACAGTGACTTGTCGGAGGTCTGGTGGCTGAATCATCCTGCTGGGTTCCTCAGCTGAAGATGCTATAAGGAGGACATTACTGTAAGAAGACAGACTACATCTAGAGCACATTATGGACTGAAAATATGCACCATCACTTTGTGGACTGGCCAGATTAATAATTTAGAAAGTCACATATTACAGCAAATGATTTTATCCAGGAAGTCATGTGATGCAAATTTATTGCTCCCATGATGACAGTTTACATTCTGTAGTTACACATGGAACTGAATAGCAGGTATCTTAAGTGATATTATTTATAGTCCCCGAATCATTTTGGATCAAGTGAGGCACTGCCTTTTGACATAACCACTTTTTTTGTCTGTACCTGAGCTTACTATGGTCAGCTATACCCTATGATAAGCAATATAGATTATCAGATTGTTTAATTTTACAACTTGTGACATTTTGCAATCAGTATGGTTTTAGTTGTATACAGTCTTTTTTCCTCACTGTATATAAATGTTCCGAATTAAGGCTATTCAGATATATTTTCCCTCTTAATAAATTTGAATTCCAAATTCAGGCAAAAAAAAGTTAAATAGATTTAGATAAGATAAGATAAGATAAGACAGAAGAAATTTGCTTTGAGCAGTTGCAATACAAAGTTATAGGAGTGCAGATACAAAGCATGTAATTTACAAGGACTAACATAAGTAGAAAAGCAGTGTAGCAAACCTAAAATACAATATATATCATATTTAGAAGTATACATATATAAACTAGATAATAAAGGTGCAAATATAAGAACTTGATCACACCAAGGTTCAAAATATATAGAAGTTACCTCACAATAAGGTGCAAAAAATATAACAAAATAAAAAAAAACAGTAAGGTGCAAAAAGGTGCAGCCACTGTACACAATGTACAATGTATACAATACAATACAATACAATGACACAGCAGGTTGCCAGTATGAGTGATAAGAAGTATTGCTGCTTATGAATATCAATGACAGGATTCAGTATTACTCCACCTAAATTACATCTTGTGATTGTGAGGACAGCTTTGAAACAATAATTACACAAAATATGAGTTAAATTATTTAATAAAATGAGGGGGAAATGTTACACTCATAGAGAAACTGCAGGCTTCTTCAGGTGGCTAGCAAACGCTTATTCATGGGGTTGAGGTTGTACTTGGGGATTTTAACTACTGGCCTGGATATGACAGATATAAATAAATAGAAAAATAACACTGCAACGTTATAACAGGAAGTTGTTTTCTTTTAAGAGTGGCTACCAGAGTGGGCATGACAGATACATAAATATTAAGCAGCCTGTGTGTTTTCGGAGCTACTTTTAAATTGTTCTGACTTGCAGGATTTAAATTATTAGCCATAGCAGCTAACGCTAGCTACCTTCAGCAAAGTCAACCAAAACTCTGTTTCTTCAGCTCTCACCTCTCCTGCTGGAGCCTGTTCTCCGGCCGTGCTGAACCACCGATGCCATTTATATTCAATATTTAATTTAGTACTTAAAGAAACAAAGTCTACAGCCAAATTAAACAGTTTAAAGGGTTAAATGTTTCCAGGTTCATACACAGCTGTGGCTGGGTCCGCTTGTTGCGTCGTCTCCAGGCAACGGCTGGACCAATCTGAAGCCTCCCCGCTGATGACGACAGGTGGCGCTGTGTTTTCTAAAACAACATCCTCCTGATTGAATGCAACACTACACACCTCAATATTGGCAGTTTTTGTTAGATTATTTTCTAATCATGCAACATATCTTTTAGAAAAATGCTGAAATTTAAATTTAACATTGTTTGTAACAAGTATTTATTTGTTTACAGGGAACAAAACAAAATCCCTTGTTAAACTGTTACTAAATAACCCTTACGCCAAACAAAAAACCTATATAGGAGTCAGTGTAGGTCACAATATTATTGGCACCTTTTAAACGTTTTATGACATAATTTTGTTTCAAGCAGATGAGTCATCTGTCAAGATCTGTACTATAAATAATAATAGCTTTTATTCATGTAGTACATTTCATGCCTTAAGTGTTTAACAAGACAAGATCAGATAAAACTAAACAGCAACAATAAAAAAGAAGAAAAAATGGAAAATATAGCCACAGCAGTAAGTGAGAGAAAATCAAACAAAAACTATTTGATTACAAAACAACAAAACTTTAACAATAATGCCAGTAAAATCTGCCCAAACTGAAAGCCAAATTAAAAAGATAGGTCTTTAATTACCTTCATGCCATTCTAAGAGCTAAGGGGAGGAAGTTCCACAGCTTAAGGTCATTAAAACAAGTGGCCTCGGCAGATTTCATAATTAAACTAGTTTAAATAGAGAACAGATGAGTCTGTGGCTTTGTGTCAGTGTGTGTTTCATGCTGGAAGTCAGACAAAACTGTAGTAAAGCATAAGTAATCCCGCCCACGGCCTGGTCTACAAATTGTCAACTGTATGTCACACGCCTTTTTCACAGGTGACCTTTTTAAATGTCACAGTTGAAAAAGCAAACATGTCA
Organism: Cephalopholis sonnerati; assembly: GCA_019142605.1. Taxonomy (NCBI): domain Eukaryota; kingdom Metazoa; phylum Chordata; class Actinopteri; order Perciformes; family Serranidae; genus Cephalopholis; species Cephalopholis sonnerati. The sequence continues at coordinate 22,119,122 of JAGQAX010000012.1, forward strand.
ATAATAAAAGTTTCAAGTCCAGTGTGATGGCTGTGGCATTGTGCACGCTGGCTCACTGTCACAGCTTACTGGGACACTTGAATACAACATAACAAAACTGGATTCATGTGACTCTAATACAGTTACTCAGTATGTGAACTGTGTGACAGGATAGAAGATTCTGCTTTATAGCAGAATAGTCAAAATAAAACAAGTTCATACTTGACTCCAGGGCTTTGTTCTAACTGCTCTACTCTTGTCGAGGCTTAGGGAAACAGCCCATCACATTAGACTGACACAAATATACTGTGTAGCCACTTCTGCATGCAAACAAACTACACGTGTTTAAAATCAAGTGTTGGGAGCAGATATAATGGTAAGACTGTGACAGTCTGGCACAAAGATAAAGGGGCTGTCATGTGCATTGTAATGAGTCAGGTGATGGACAACGTCTGTTACATTAAGACTGACAAAACTGACTTTCCTGACCTGATTTACTGTTAAATAAGGAATGGACCAGTATACAATGCAGTATGTAACAAGGATATGAGCAAGTGTGATGTTCTTTGGAGGAATAAAATGATTTCAACAAAAACAAATACACATTTAATGTCACCGAGTGCGTTTGTGGTCACATATCACTATAAAAATTCACCTTTTCATTGTATCCTTATGCCTATCCTATGGATGGATTACTAAACGGGCCTACTGGGCACAGGCCCAGGTGCCCAAAGTGTCAGGGGCCTTCATCTGCTAAATTTGTCACTCAAATTACAGACCAGGAAAAGACTCAAAAATTACCTCAAAGAGACCACAAAGAGACCACAAAGAGATGCAAGGGAACGACAAAGAGACACAAAATGACCAAAAAATACTTCAGAGACTCAAAACCACACAAGGATGCAGAACGACTAAAGAAAGATGCAAAACAACAATAAAAAAGATCTTGCCTTTTTACATCTGTGCCCAGGGCCCATTGTCTCATAATCTCACCATGATTTATTCAAAATCTATTACCGGATATGGTTATTTTTCGTTACAGGTACTTGTACTTTTCTTAAGTATTCCCATTTTATGCTTCTTAATACTCAATAAAGATTTTTAATTGGGACACCTCCCACTGTCATCCCTAGGCTAACGTGTTGAAATCAGTATTTTATATGAACAATTTGGTATTTATTTTCCAGAACAGGTTCACCTGTGATATTCATGAGATTAGGAGTGAAATGTTTTGCATGTTTAGAGAAAAATAATCTGTTGACACATGGTATAAACCACAACTACAAACTTACTGTCTCATAGAGAATAGCTACAGTGTGGAACTTCATGTGAAATATAATCTAAACAAAAGATTATCATCATTAGCCTCTGAGACTGAAAGGTTTAACACCACCGCAGAGGGAGGCAAAATTTGTTTGCTGTGTCATTTAAGTGACATTATGACTGAGTTTCACTTCTTGTTTTGCTGTCCTATATCTGAAGACATAAGGAATGTACTTTTCAGTGAAATGACCTCTGTCTATGTTGATTTGTTTTGGTTGGGTAGTCATGAAAAATGAGAGTTTTGTTTTAAAAGGTGAACCTTTTTTGTGCCTGAATTTCTTTGCCAGGCCTGGGACAGAAGGCAGAGTATTATGTTTCTGGACTAAGTAGCTGAATACGATGTACTGTTGATTGTTACTGTACCGTCAGTGTAATGGTGTCTTGCAAACCCACGAGGGCTGGGTACATGTAAGTGTGCATGACAATTTATGAATTAATTTAATTATGGAACTGCAGAGATATATATAGTACTTTTTACTCACCTAAAGTTACATTTATATTACAGCTATAGTCACTAAGTAGCTTTGCAGATATGATACATAAATACTAACCATATAATGAGTTTGTAAAATATGATGTACTGCTATAGGTAAACTACATTTAAAGTCAGTAAAATTATATTAAAATGCCACTTCAATGACAGAGCCTATTACCTGCATATATAGTCTCCTTATAGTTTTGATATTAAAAGTACATTGTGTACTTTATTTAAGAAACATTTTGCATGCATGCTTGCAGGAAGTACTTGCTGCTATTTCAAGTTGAAAAAAATCTAAATACTTCTTCCGCCTCTGCTGATGGCCTGATACTTAAATCAAACTGGTCTCAGCATTTGTCCAAACTGGTCTCCAGTATGCAGAGCTCCCTTTATGTTACGTCAAAGCAGGAGATGCACGAGAGGCGGGTTCACTTTGAAAGGGGGCCGTCTTAAATCGAGAAAACCATTCAAAACCAGCAGAGGGAAAGCAACTCCCCGTGTCCATCACTTCACGAAGGCATCAGCCACCCACCAACATCAGTTACCCTCCAACTCGCAGCCTGCAGAAGAAACCCCCCAAGATGGCCCCTATCTCCATCAAGACTGTGTTAATCAGTGAAAGTGTTGACCCTCGCTGCAGGGCCATTCTGCAGGAAAACGGCATCCGAGTGACGGAGAAACAGAACATGAAGAAGGATGAGTTACTGGCGGAGATTAAGGTAAAGTTGGCACTCGTGCTGCGTTCACGTGCACCGGGTTGCGATGTTGCATAAACGCAACTTGCAGCCGCTCTCCAATCGTGTTAAAAATAGTTTACTCGCTTTAGTTGGCATCATTTTACAGCTCGTGTGATTTTTGCCGGTGCAGTTGTGAAGGGGGAAGTATCTAAGAGGCAACAATCAAGCAGCACCTGTGTTTTTTTTTTTTATATAGACTTAATTTAACTTCTTTATGATTTGCACCGACGCCTTTCCTGTTTAGTCTGACTCGTATTTGCAGGGTTGAGATATAACAACAATTGATTGTTCTTTAGCTGTGGTACCGCCCCTTGGGAAGCTGATGCAACTCATCTGTGAGTTTACCGGCTCTCCCATCACTTAGTCTGAGCGCCACATGCAGCACATAGGAGGCTGTGCATGAAACAGATACTTGCCTTGATATCTCAGATTAGAGATCATGGTTTGCAGTGGAAGTGTTTTTCATATGTTAGTGGTTATCAAATAACAGTAGAGACTGAAGTTAAAGGGGAACACCACCTAAATTAAGAATTTCCATATGTTATTTCGATGGCTTAGGAAAGGCTGATCAATATTTGTGAACATGAGCTGCTCTCTCTCAAAGCCAGAAACCAGGGAAGTAAGTCTCAGACTTGTGATGTCATCGGGTATAAAGTCTGGAGCTGCTCCATAGACAGTGAATGAGAGCTTGATTTTGTGGACCCACAGAATGTTTGTTTTGTTTTTTATACCCAAATTAACTTTAAGATGTTTTACTGTTTAGCTTTGAAACAGAAAATGTACCCACATACGTCTTTTACAATTCATTGTCTATTCAGCAGTTCCGAACTTAATACTACTGACATCACAAATTTGAGTTTTAGCACTCTAGTTTTTTTTATTTGAGAGAGAGTTTTTCATATTTACTCATATTTTTGGACCATCTTAGACCATAAGAACAGCATACATGAGTTATAAAACTTTAACTCTAACCCTAACCCCTTTAAACTTAATGTTTACTGAAGTAAACAAATCAGAACAAGGTCACAGTGTGCTATAGATGCAAAGCAGCAGACATTCTTGCATATTAAAAATGGTATGTCAATCTCCCCCTCCATCTCTGAGTGGGTGATAGTAATAGCTATAGCAGAGGCTTTACATCCATAAACCTGAAGCTTGCTCCTTTGCGTCTTCAGCTCCGGTTTAAATTATGTGTTAATTCTTTTTTACCTCCTGCGCGATTGGGCGAGTGAGTTGCTAGAGGCTATTACTAGCCCAATGTGGCATTTCACTTGCCCCGGGAAAACCTTATTGTTGAGCCCTGACACTGAATGGATTGTAGTGGTTTGTTGTAGATTCAGGGCAGGACAAACTCTCTGTTTGGCCCTTGGGCAAAAGGGAGCTGTGGGCCCCTGTTTAAGCACACGTCAACTCAACAAGGCTACAACTGCACTAATATGTTTTCCTTTTTAAATGCACAACTATTGCTACGTTTACACCTAGTGTCCACACTACTCTGGTGTTTGCAAACCTCTAAAATGGAGACTTGCATTTTAGTTTGGATGGGCAGAAAACACTGATGCATACACCCATGTTTGCTTCCTAAGTTGGTCTTGGCAGCCACGACGTGTCAAGCCAAACACACCTTTTGTGGTGTCATCCTTTTAGTTTTGGCACTGCCATGGCTTCCTCTGACGATGGATAATGCTGCCAGTAGCCAACTGCTCTCATTTGTCTAATGCTGTATTTGCTTTGCAACAACTCCCAATCTGTTTTCGCCACCTTGACACCTATGTTACTGTAAGTAACAGTTCCATCTTGTCGTTGATCCAAGCAAAGAAATCTGCCCAGGATGTTAGTATGTGTTTTCAGGCATGTTATGGACAGAGAATATATTGTTTTACAAAGAAAACATCTTGGTTTAGCAGTGATTGTATCTTAAGTCTCATAAACCACACAGTGTTCTTACCTGCCCTTGTGTGTGCTGTGCACCAGTTGATGCACTTTCACACCTTCAGCTCAGTTCTTTTGTCCCAGACCAAGACAAAAATTAGACATTGTTGCCTTTTAGCTCTGGTCAAATTCTGGCTTTCTACAAATGTACCAAGAGTAGTTAACGTATTGACTGACAGAAAGTTCATTCCCTGGACAGTATTTATCTTCTCTGGTGTTTTATGTGTTGTCATTACGTTTCACTCATGTTTTAATTGGTGGACTGAGCGTTGGGCAAAAGCTAAACACACCTCAGGTTCAACTCCCTTTAACTTTCTGATATGTGAGTGAAAATCTCCACTCTCACAAGCTGAAGTGTTGCCATGGTTACAAAATGATCTTGTACAAATAGGCCACTCATCACTTGCACAGATTTTGCTTCTAGCTTTGTAAACAGCTCATGGTCAGATGTTGTTAAACTATTGGATTCATGCAAAAGACACACATGCTGCTATCATACAGGCCTTTGGGTCGGTCCGTTTGCAACAAACCACACCAGGGTCCAGAACCTGGAGGCAGACCAAGATGCTCGTCTTTAGGCTGTCTCAGTCCCGTTGTTAATGCTGCACCAGATTTGGGATTGGGTTGACAACTTTCACATGATCACAAACAAACAACTGACCAGGCAGAAAAAGTGACATAATTTGTCCTGCCCAGTTTTAGCAACCCTGGTGGTGTGCCATTCACATTGAATATGACCCTTGTCCAGCTCTTGTCCGACTCACCTCTTGACCTGGGTCGTGAAGCCCAGTCGGTCAATGTGGGTTAACCCTTTCAAACACAAAACCAGAGCTGGTTCAACGCTGGTTGAGCCCACATTGTGAAGAGGGGGTGTTAGTCTGTGATAACATGACTAGGCACATGTTTAAAGTGGGGGCCACAAAATGAGGTTATAATCACGACTTTAAGGCCCGTAACAACTTTGCATTGACCAGAGTACCACAAAGTACTGACACACTTTGTAAGGTTGATAAAGCCTCGAGTAGATCACACAGATTTAAAACACGATGAGATCAACTGTGTGCTTTTCTCTCCATCCTAGGACTACGATGGCCTTGTGGTTAGATCTGCAACGAAGGTAACGGCCGATGTCATCAATGCTGCTACTAATCTCAAAATCATTGGGAGAGCTGGAACTGGCGTGGACAATGTGGATGTAGATGCTGCTACCAAAAAGGGTATTATTGTCATGAAGTAAGTCACCAGTCTATGCACAAATTTGTCTTACTGTGCAGTTTCCGTATGATGTAACATGTCCATTAACTGTACACTGTTTCCCTCAGCACACCAAGCGGTAACACAATCAGTGCTGCCGAGCTGACATGTGCACTACTGATGAGCCTGTCGAGGTGAGATGAGCAGCTGTCAGCATGGTCATTATTTTTAATTGCAGAAGTACTCTAAAAATGTCTTAATGTGGTCTTTCTGTTTCTAGAAATGTGCCTCAAGCTGCAATGTCGATGAAACAAGGGAACTGGGATCGCAAAAAGGTAGGCAGAGATTTTGTTTGCAGTCAGCACACAAAGCGATTACTGTTGCATGGTCGGCTCCATTGTTCAGCCAGTCATCACTAATAAGATGTGTCACTTGGACTGGGTCATTGTTTTGTTTCTAATTTTACAGTTCATGGGTGCAGAGCTGTATGGCAAGGTACTTGGAATAGTTGGACTTGGAAGAATTGGAAAGGAAGTGGCTTCAAGAATGCAGTCATTTGGCATGAGGGTAATTAATGAGATTATACATGACATGGCGCGTCTCATTCCTCAATGGTTAATTGCGCTTTGATGATTAGATGAACAAACATTGCAAGACATGTTTCATTTTGTCTCCTCAGACAATCGGCTACGATCCAATCACTCCTCCTGAGGTGGCAGCCAGCTGGGGGGTGGAGCCGATGCCTCTGGAGCAGCTGTGGCCGCAGTGTGATTATATCACTGTCCATACTCCCCTAATGCCCTCTACTTTTGGTGAGTTTTACTGAAGCTCTCATGATTATGCAACCAGTTGTACTAAAAAATGTGATTTTATTTTTCACTTGTTTTCTTTTTGTGCCCAAGGTCTGCTTAATGATGAATCGTTTGCTAAATGCAAGAAAGGAGTGAAGGTTGTGAACTGTGCACGAGGGGGCATCATTGACGAGGCTGCTCTCCTCAGAGCTTTGGAGTCTGGACAGTGTGGAGGAGCAGGGCTTGATGTCTTTGTTGAGGCAAGATTATTTGAGCATACAATTTGGTCTTTAAAGTGAAATAGAGTTTTTTGCTTTAACTTATCATTATGAAGTAAATATTGAGCACACAGTGTATTGGCTATAGAATAATGACACCATCGGCATTTAGATTAGTTTCCTGAGAGGTGTTGCAGGGGTGGCGTTTTTTGTAGGCCGACCTGGAAGATAGCAGCGCTCTGGTTCCCTGGTGAAAAAACCTGTGGGATTTTTGCAGAAAATAAGCTCTGTGGCAAACAAATGTTTATGATGGTTACATGTTTTGTTCAGCACCAGTTTTATTATTTTAAAGCATAAATGCAATAGCAAAATGTAAAAAAAAAAAAAACGTTAGGCTACAAACAAATTACAGTGCGGTCACTTGACTTCAATGTTGTCAGGCTCTAAAACAGAGTTCTGCATGATGACCCACTGTAGTCTCATTTAGCCACTTGTTAGCATCCCTCTTTTTAAAGACACATAAAAGCTTCAGGATTCACAAGTGGGGCATTTACTGACATATTTTATGCCGTAGAACTAAATGTGAAAGTCTCTTAAAGGTCTCGTGTGTGAGATTTAGCGACATGTAATGATGAGTTTCACAACCAACTTAAACTTTTGCTGTGTGCCAAGTGTGTAGGAGAACTACGGTGGCCGACACGAAAATGCAAATTACCCTATCTAGTGCCAGTGTTTAGTTTGTCCATTCTGGGCTACTGTAGACGGACACCATGAAAGAGGAGTTGCTCCCTATGTGGATATAAATGGCTCATTCTGAGGTAACAAAAACACAGTGAATCTTAGTCTGGTGATTATAAACTAATGAAAACATAGTTGTGAATATTATATTACATTGCCACTAATAGACGCCCCTAAGTCCTACACACTGGACCCTTAAGCTTGTGTTGACCACAGACCCTTATTTCAGGCATCTAACCAAAAATCTTGACTTTGATATGATGGAACTGGAGGTTCCACGTTTAGGACTCATTCCTACACCAGTCTATGGGCATCGCTTTCACTATGCAATCCACTCACCACTGAGTATGATCTCTGGGGAAAGTGAAGGCTGGATTTATAGCACAAAGGAAGTGCATCAACCACTGCGCAACCAAAACAGGAAGATGATAACACTTTTATTTTCCCTGGTTGCTATTGTTAGTCATCCCCAGTAACTAAAGGGTATCAATGTCAGTTTTTGCAGTTACTATACACAGTAGCTGTGTAATAGTGTAACAACCAAAGCACAGCGAAAGAAGGCTCTGAGTAAAATGGAAATTGATCTGGTTGTCTTTGTGACAGCATTGCCCACAATAATACCACATGGAAACACTAAGGGGGGAAGTTGTAAAGTCGTCTGCTTCCATTGTAATCACTCATTCATACTAATAAGAGTTCTGCAGCCTACATCTTACATTGTGTTTCCATTTGACCACAGGAGCCTCCTAAGGACCGCTCATTGGTCAACCATCCCAACGTCATCAGCTGTCCTCACCTGGGAGCCAGTACGAAGGAGGCTCAGGCTCGTTGTGGGGAGGACATCGCCCTGCAGATTGTGGACATGGTGTCAGGGAAGAAGCTGGTGGGAGCAGTAAGTTCTGCTCTACTTTTTCAAACAAATCACTGCTCATGTCTGGAGATCTGTTGCAAATAATGTTAAAGTAGCATTTACATAAAGCTGGAGGGGACTGATTGAAAGAGTGATACAAAAAGGTTGTGTGAACATGACATCTTGCCATTCCAACCTTAAATGTAAAGCAAGATATAAATGCACAGAGTACATGCACTTTGATAAATGTCATATTTTTCACACTTAAAAAGATTATATGAAATTTGAAAAGTTAGGTTTTTTTCTTTGTTTTAATTATTTGTTTGTTTGAAGTAAAATGGATTGATAGACTTTATTCCCATGATATTTCTAGCAATAAGGCAACACAGCTATAAGTAAGCCGTAGTAAGAAGTAGGAGAAAAATTCATACAGCAAAGTATCGCAATATTTTTGTGTGGCAATATTGTGTCATCACACAGTGCCAAGTATCTTTTTTTTTTATATATATATATTATATAAATTATTATTAATACAATTACAAATTAAACTTTAGATAGCCTGCTATAATAATATAATAAATTTCTTTTTCAGTCCACAGGACACGTTTTTATAAATTGCACTATATTTTATCCCAATACTCAGCATATCGCAACATATTTAAAATCGCGATAATATCGTATCATGAGTTAAGTATCGTGATAATATCATATTGTGGATTCTCTGGTGATTCCCACCCCTAGTAAGCAGTCAGGAGAGATACAGCTGAAATGCAACCTTGTGTCATACTGTTTGTCACAGTATGTCCTAATCCCATGTTACTTCAGAGGTGGGTGTGTTTTCATTCCAGACTAATAACTCATACGGGTGTTCTCATGATTTTGATCAGCTCCCTTTGTAAAGCAGTAGTCACGCCACATGAGTTTCAAGAAATATTAAATATAAAAAGAACCCACAAACATATTAACAGTTATACAATCTGACTTGAAGCATTGGAAGAAAGGTGGGAAGAGATGAGAGAGTGATTAAGATTAAACTAAGAAATTAACAAGATACCTGGCAGCATTGATGACAAAAAATAATCCCCACTCTTAGCCCGAACACTAAAGTAATGTATCATGGCTGTAATGTGGGTCTCAAAATGCTTTATTGCATCTGTTCTCCAAATTGGGGATCACACTCGGTTCACAAAAACACACTGATTCCAAGTCTTCTCCCTCTTGTAGGTAAATGCACAGGTTTTGGCCAGCACGTTCTCCCAGGAGTCTCACCAGCTGATCAAACTCGGAGAAGCTGTCGGAGCTGTGCTGCAGTCATGCACTGCTTCTGTGAAACCGTTTAAACATGTCCAAATTACTACTCAAGGTAAGACTAACTGGTCTAACCAGTTTGTGTAACCTGAAGAGGAGGGGTGATTGTGGGTTTTTCCTCCCTCTGGTGGTGTGATTGTGAAACGGGCACTGTTTTCTTTAAACCAGGGGATTGCATGAAGCCCTCCACTGGTTACATGACTTCCTCAGTACTGGTTGGACTACTGAACCAAGAATCCGGCTGCTGCCCGAACCTCATCAACGTACTGAGCCTGGCCAAGGAGTCTGGCATCACGGTACAACATCAGCTCACTCTGGGAAATGCCACATGATAATAACAAGTGTAAAAAAAATAACCTTTTCATACATGTAAACCAACTCTTCAGGTAAACCACGCCCACAATGAGGCTGACGGGGCTGCCAGTGATGTGTGTAAGGTGGAGATCGCGGCCAACGGCTGCAGCTACAAAGCCAGTGGGTCAGTTCAAGGCGGCGTGCCGGTCCTGCTGGAGCTGAGCGATAGTGTGTTCAGACAGCCAGTCTCTCTAACTGGAAACCTGCTGTTCTTGAAGGCCTCTGCAAGTCCTCAGCTCCTGTCCTCAGTGGCTGGTAAGAAATGTAAAAATGATGTGATTATCCAGTAATGTTACAGGAAAAAGAATCAGTAGAATGAGGACATAATGATGGCTACAGCTAGCTGCTCTGTGGATGGATCTGAAACGGGGCAAGTCAACTGATTGAACAAGGTTTCAGTCTTCTTTCAAGCCTTAAAACTTTTAATAAGAGCTGATTTTGGCACCAACAACAGTCTCAATACCTTTTTAGAGTTTCTAGTTTAATGTGATGGTGCACCTTCATAAATCATTTCTTGTATTCAAGTAGTCTGGCTCACAGGATGTAGACTGTGGGCAGTGACCGCCTAGTTCAGACAGGTTTTCAAAATCCCTGTCACAATGTGAAACTAGGCCTGCCCAGCCAGACCTACAACCCAGAGCGTTTTTTGCCATTAGTGTGGAATAATTATGGATTCAGCCAGACCTTTGTGCTGAAGAAAGATCTGGGTATGCAAGACTAGTATTCAAGCAATTCACTTGAGTAAATTAAGCTTTCATGGTTATGTTACATACAACATGCCCAGACTGCATGGACTCACAAGACCTCACAATATCATATGAACGAGATCCAGAATGCCACTCATTCATTCTCAAACATACTAAAGTACATGACAAAACATGCTCTGTATATCCATACATCCATCCATTTTCATCCGCTTATTTGAGGCCAGGTCACGGGGCCAGCAGGCCAAGCAAAGCACCCCAGACGACCCTCTCCCCAGCAACGCTTTTTAGCTCCTCCTGGGTGTTCCCAGGCCAAGTGAGATGTATTATCCCTCCAGAGTATTCTGGGTCTGCCTCAAGGCCTCCTACTAGTGGGACGTGCCTGGAACACCACTAAAGGGAGGCGCCCAGGTGACATCCTGATCAGATGCCTCAACCACCTCAATTGACCCCTTTTTGACGCGAGGGAGCAGCGGCTCTACTCCGAGCTCCCTCCAGATGTCTGGGCTCCTTACTCTATCTCTCAGGCTGAGCCCAGCCACCCCACGGAGGAAACTCATTTCGGCCGCTTGTATATGCGATCTCATTCTTTCGGTCACGACCCAGAGCTCATGGCCATGGGTGAGGGGTGGAACGTAGATGGACCAGTAAATCAAAAGCTTTGCCTTCCGGCTTAGCTCCCTCTTCACTACGACGGTCCGGCGCAGCGCCCACATCACTGCAGAAGCTGCACCAAACCGCTGATCCATCTCACGCTTCATTCTACCCTCATTCGTCAACAAGACCCCACGATACTTGAACTCCCTCACTTGTTCTGTATTATACTGGCTAAGTCAGAGTAAATGTATAATCCATCTTACCTTCTTCATCAGGCTTTTGGGAATTCAACCATTCCTATTCCTGATCATCTGTACTCTATAATTTCCATTGTCAAGGGAAGTTCAATCAACATTTGTGAACATGAGCTACTTTCTCTCAAAGCCAGAAACTGCTGCTCCACAGACAATGAATGGAAGCCTATTACTTTGTTTATTGTCAGACTCTGTTTCAGACTCTGATTTTGATAAGTCCATCTCCCTTCCTCGTCTTTGCAGTGTAGGCAGTTGTCACCTACGCTGCTGAAATAGCAACTTTTTCTGCAGGATTCTCTGCCACTGAATCAGGCTTGAAGGGACGTACACGAGTATTTGCATATGTAGAACAGCCAATAGGAACGCCCTCTCTCTGAAATGACCTGTGATTGGCCAGAGTCTCCTGTCACAGGCTACATTTTCTGAAGCCTGAAGTCAGAGCCAAGAGGAGGTGCAGAAGTCTAGTTTTCTCTCAGCCCACTTGAATTACAATATGCTGAAAGGCCAATGATGCAAAAAAAAAAAGCCTACACCAGTGTTAAGATTTTCAATTTGGATGAAAGGTGGTTTCAAGTTATGACTTCTCAGGACTAAATAACTGTTTGTCTTTCTTTAAAATCACACCTATTTTCTCTTTTCCATTGTTCTTTGTTTAGGACTTCTGGCCACAGAGGGAGTGGAGATTGAGTCCTTCAGTGCTCCCGCAGACCGCACTGGGGATCTGTGGTATTGTGTGGGGGTGTCCTCTCTCCCGCGGGACCTCAGTGCCTTGAAGCCTTTGGTTAAGGAGGCTGCACAGCTCACCATTTAAGTGACAGCAACAATGCAATCTGAAAATCTAATCATCTCCAAGGGTGTCTAAAATAATTCATCCGTCTTGGTCTTAGTGTTTACAACTAACAACTTTGTTTAGAAGTTGTACATTTACTGTACAAAACTTACATTTTGATATAGGGGTGTAACGGTACACAAATTTGTGTTCAACTGTTCAGTACGAGGCTTTCAGTTCGGTACACATCACTAACCCAACGATACATTAAACTGTCCTGTTACATTTGAAAAATAAAACATACTGTTTAAACAGTGTTTAATATAAAGTTCTCAGAGCCACTGTGCTCAACAAGGCAGCCCCACACGACTGAACAGGCAACATCTGTCTGTCCCTTTCTCCCCCAAACCAGAGCATTTAACTCCAGTGAGACACACTGGGACGCACTAGCTTGTTGATAATGGTTAGTAATGCCATTACCAGATCAGAACCTACAGGTCTGGCATTTGGAGCCACTTTGGTTTTGCTGTCAATTATGAGGATGAGAGTGGCGCATAGCTCCTTAACAGCTAACCCATAGTACAGCAATATGCACGAGCCACTGCACAGCTACATGCTCAAGCCAGCAGCACATGTAGTCACGGCATACACACACACACACACACACCCCGAGCAAGGGAATGAGTGCTTCTGCATGGCTATAGCCTCTCGGTCAGTAGCCAACAGCAGCTAATGTAATCACAAAGCACACACCCAGAGCCGTGAGCAGTAACTACTTGCGGGCCGGGTAGGTGATTTAGCCAGAAAGACTAAATGGTATAGTATTGACGGCTATTTTGCTTGTGTTTATATAATTGCGCCATTTAACAGAGATGTTTACTCACGTATATATTAGACTGAAAGAGCTGAGAGAGCTCGTGGGAAGTAGCAAACTCATAAATTTGAAAAAATTTTGAAAAAAGGAAAAAAGTTTCTTGTGTTTTTACTTTTTTGCTGTATCGAAAACGTACTGAACGTCTGCAAACTGTTACACCCTTATTTTGATAACATTCCAATGTTTAGATGCTTTACATGCACTTTGATTTAGTAAAAAAATGTTTCAGTGTCATGATCAGTTTGTTTGACCTTTTTAAAGCTGAAGTGTAAAATAAAGTACTTACTAAAAACACTGTAAAAACATTTATGATTTCAAGTGAGCGTTTTATTCAACATCACACTTTGACTATGAATTTTAAAAGGGATGCACTGCACCAAGTCGCAGGTCTATAAAGCACACATGTATAGTTTATTGCAATCCAATACAACAGCCCTGCAGTATAACTTGTATTTTGTACATCTTAAAATACAAGTTATATTATTAAAATGTTTTTGTGTCAGAGAGGATTTATTTCAATTTTACAGTTAATCTTTTGGCACAAGTTTATAGTATTTAGTCGCATTGCAGAATAATAATTATAACTTTATTTGTAGAGCACTTTATGAGCTGAAAGCACAAAGTTCTTTCTAAGAAGAGGAAAATATAGAACAAAAGCGATATTTATAAAACATATATATACATATATTTATTTATTTATTTTTTGGCTGATCGATGCATATACCTGTCAGCATGCATACATATACACATGTCTGCAAATAGGTAGACTCCCATTCACACAATAAATCTATCAACTGTCAGAAAAGGGCAATCTGTAAAAGTATGTTTTTAGACGAGATTTAAAGCTGTGAACAGAATCATCTGATCTGATGCTCAGTGGGAGGCTGTTTTAAAGACGCGAAGCAAGAACTGAAAAGGTTTGATCACCCTTTGTCTTTAACGTGGACTCTGGAACACTTAGAAGACCAGGACTAGCAGACCTGAGGAACCTGTTTAGACAGTACGGTGTGAGAAGCTCAGTTATATATTCAGGTGCCAGATCATTGAGAGCCTTGTATGTGATTAAAAGAACTTTGAAGTGACTTTGAAACGCCGGCTTCCTGTGGATGGAAGGCTGAACCGCTTAAAAACTGACACGGCTTCGTGTGGACGGGCCCTAAAAGACACTGTAAGCCAACGAAGGGAGGCCAAAATGGGTGTGGACTAAAGTCTAGCTGCTGAATTTTGAATGATTTGGAGCTGATGTATAGACTGATTGTTTAAGCAGGTGAACAAGGCATTACAGTCATGAAGACGGGAGGATATAAGAGCATGTAGGATTTTCTCTGTGTTATTGAAGGACAGAAGTGACCGACATTTGGAGATGTTCCTCAACTGGTAAAACAAGACTGGACTTCATTGTTTACATGTTGCTGTTGCAGATTTTTCTGTTCAGAGTGATGGGGCTGAATTTATTTTGAGATATGTTCAGGGCCAATGATGAGAACTTCTGTCTTTTCAGAGTTGAATTTTAAGAAGTTTTGGGACATCCAGCTTTCTATATCATATAGGCAACTATGAAGAGATGCTAATTTGCTGGTGTCAGAGGGTTTAAAAGACAGGTAGCTATGGAAAGAGATGTGGTAATGATGCATTATCTGGCCCAGAGGTAGCATGTACAGGGTGAACAGAGCAGGTCCCAAAACTGATCCTTGTGGTATGCCATGTTTTAACTGAGCAGTTCCTGAGGAATATTCCCCAACAGGGACAAAAGTTTCCTATTGGTTATATATGAAGAAAACCAGTCCAGTGGTTCCTGTAATACCCAAGCAACATTAACACAGAACATGCACCAGAGTCCGCAGCCATCAGTAAGTCATTTGTGACTCTAAGGAGGCCAGTGTACATTATTGATGTTGAGTGTATGTAATAGCCAGCACTACCTTTTCTGGGATTTTAGATACAAAGTTGAGTTTGGAGATAGGCCGGAAGTTCAACTGTAGAGGTGGGAGGGGAAATATTTGCTCTAATAAGATCATCTTATCTAAGAAGAAGTTAAGAACTTTGTTGCAGTCAGCAGGAGAGGTGTTTACAAGCTTGTTGATGGTATTAAACAGAGCTCTGGGGTTATGCTGATTAGCAGTGATTAGCTGTGAGAGATAATGGTCCCTGGCTTCACTTACCTTACAGTTGTATGAAATTAGCAGTTCTTTGAGGAGTGAGTAATGAACCTGGAGTTTACTGGACTTCCACCTCCGTCTCACTTCTCTACAGGTTCTTTTAAAGCTACAAAGTTCCTCATTTATCCACGGGACTATTTTGACAGTGAACTGAAGTTTAGTTGTCAGAGGAGCAACCATGTCCAGAGTAGATGAGCATAACTGGTTAAAAGCTAGTAGCTGGTCATTTGTATTAGAAAGAGAAGCCAACTGGTCACTGGATGTGTTGAAAAGTGGTGAGAAGGACTGAGCTGTGTG
The DNA here is from genome assembly GCA_019142605.1 of Cephalopholis sonnerati. Lineage (NCBI taxonomy): Eukaryota > Metazoa > Chordata > Actinopteri > Perciformes > Serranidae > Cephalopholis > Cephalopholis sonnerati. Next base: position 22,134,678 of record JAGQAX010000012.1, read on the forward strand.
TTCAGTGAAAACACGGAGCTATACCTTTTGCTTTTGGGGTTTCATACTAGCTTGGAGAACTGCATTTCATAGGATGCACATGTGATCAGAGATCATCAAATCTCTTATGGAGAGACTGTCTAAATTCAAGCCTGGTGTAAGCACTAGGTCTTGCGTGTGACTGGTGTGTGACCTGGTCTAGTGTGTAATTTCTAATGTTTAAAAACTCAGTTGCAGCATGATTTGAGGTGTTGTCAACATGAAAACTGATGTCCCTTCAATCAAAATTTTTTCGTACTTAAGAATAACATCGCATAGGAATTCAGAAAACGATTCATTACAGTGCAGAGGACTGGGGTGACAGAGCTCATTGTAAACATTTTTCCCTCAAAACATGCTAAATTATTTAAAGAAATAAGGCTGCACTTTAAATGATTTTTTTTTTAATTACAGCAAGGCCTCCTCTGTGGCCATTTGCCCTGGGGAAGCTGAGAAACTCATAGTCTTGAGGACAAAGTTCATTTAACTGGCTGTGATCACCTGGTCTCAACCAGTACATGAGACATCAGGGATACATGATATCTCATATAATGTCATTAATGGCCAGTAAAACTATTCCACAACAGTGGTTGACACTAACTAAGTACATTAACTAAAGTACTGTACTTAGATACAATTTTGAGGTACTTGTACTTTACTTGAGTAGCCTATTTCTATTTTCTACTAATTTATACTTGTGCTCAACAATTAAGAGAGAAATATTGTACTTCTCTCTACAATATATTGATCTGGCAAAAAAGAGACAACAGGCCCCTGGGCACTGATATGCAAAAGTTTTTTTTTTTTATGCATGAGTAACCCAGACAACCCTTCTTCAAAAAATCCCACCAATCCCATTAAAATTCTGCCCTTGCTGTATACAAAATATGTACTAAATATGCTCTCTTTTAGGCCACTGTTTGCACTTATAATTATTTATTCCTGTTTTTTGTATGTTTTGCATGCCTAGTATAAATTCTTAATCTGACTTAATCTCTCTTCTTGACTGCTGCAACACTGGAATTTCTCAATTATGGGATTAATACAGGTGTATTTTATCTTATTTTACAAATATACCCCCCTTTAAAATGGGCCCCTTTTCAATATGACTCATTAAAATTATAATTCATTTTAATGATATTTAAGTCTAATTTTTAATATATGCCAATGTATGAAAGATTTAAGAATGTTGTTTTATGCATTTACTGTATTTCAAGACTATTTCCTCTCTCCTGTGTGCTTGAATATCATGTAAATATTCACGGTTAAACGAGTCAAACCAGCTGATGTGGTCATATCTCTCAGATCTTGTGCAGGAGTGAATATCGTGCACTGTGCTGTTAATCCTTGTTAGGATTAGGTAAAGCCTTGGCCATACTGAAAGTGGGCTCTAAACGCCATGGCAACGACAAGAATGGGGGAAAACATGAATAGTGAACAGTGCAATGGCTTCTTGTTAGTGCTGTGCTGAAGGCGACGCTCATTTGTGTGAGATTTGTATTCTGTCAGTGATGCTTCTCCGCCTGTTGGGTACACTAATGCGCCGCCCGTGAGTGCATCACGAGACTGTGGATGGAGGTTATATTTAGGCTCGGGGAGAAAAAAAATAGCGGTGTTGGGTGATTCCTCTGAATGGTTGCTTGGTTTTGTCAAGGACCTGCTGGTGGAGACTTGCTGCAGGAGAGGGGAGGAGGGGGGATGGACGCTGCGCACAGATACCAAAATAGGATAGAGCTGCCTGCGACAGACGTGCACGGGCTAAATTGAGGTTCATGTGTGTTTATGAAGAGGAGCGTTCAGAGAGAGGACACACTGTCGAGCAGCACGGGTCATTCATGGAAACAGGGTGAGGGGTAAGCCTATAGTATTTTCTTACTGAGTCTAGCCTTCTGTTTGTGAATCAAATGGTGCATTTAGGGTCAATGACAGTACGATTTTAAGGCAGTAATTCTAATATGTGTTGAGGGGGACACATCCCCCCTAATATTGAAATTCGACCAATGAGTGGCACCAATAATAATACTTCACTTTAGTCAGGACATGCATGCAAATATAACATAAATGTCAGCATGTTATGTTGTGCTGTAGCTGTATGGTAGGGGACAGACCCCTCTGGCAGATTGGCTCCATCCATGGCCTTGCTTTGCTTTACTGCTAGTCTTTACAGCACATTGTGTAACTGACACGCTGTCATAACTTCATTTTCCACAGATACCATGTCACACAAGCAAGCTGAAATCTACACATATGACTTCTGTGATGGTGACCACCCAGCAGAGCTCCTGGATGCTCTCAGGCACTTCTACATCAGTGGCTTGTTTACAGACGTTGCTCTACAATGTGGCGAGTCCGGACAGGTGTTTCACTGCCACAAGGCGCTGCTGTCAGCCCGCAGCTCCTATTTCAAAGTCATGTTCACAGCTGACATGAGGGAGAGGTCAAACAGCGTCATCAAACTCACCGGGGTAGACTGCGGGGTCCTTAGGTGTGTTGGTGAATTATGTGTACACAGCTCAGGTGTGCATCACTGAGAGCAACGTGCAGAGTCTGCTGGAGGCTGCGGACCTGCTGCAGTTCATATCTGTGAAACAAGCATGTGAGGAGTTTCTCATTCGCCTCCTGGATGTGGACAACTGCCTGGGGATGCACGCTTTTGCTGAGCTGCACTTGTGTCCCGGTCTGGAGAGGGAGGCCCGCAGAGTGATGCTGAGCAGGTTTGCGGAGATCATTCAGCAGGAAGAGTTCTTAGAGCTGGATCATGAGAGGATGAGATCAGTTTTGGCAGCTCAGAACCTCACAGTGCAGAGGGATGAAGTGTTGATAGATGCTGTAGCCAAATGGGTGACCCATGACTTGGATAATCGTGTTCACTGTGCTGCAGAGTTGCTGCACTGCATCCACCTGGACCTGGATGAGATTTACTTCCAGACTACTTTAGAGGTGCACAGACAACACTCTCTGAGCAGTAAAGGGAAGTTTAAATCTCTGATTGTTCAGGCCTTAAGGCCCAATGGTAAGGAGATTTGTGCAAAGAGGAAAATGTCTTCCAACATGTATATCATTGGTGGATACTACTGGCACCCTCTCTGTGAGGTCCACATATGGGAACCTATCAGCAATACCTGGGTGCAAGGAAAAGACATGCCTGACCACGCAAGAGAGAGCTACAGCGTCACTTTACTTGGAGCAAATATCTATGTGACTGGTGGTTACAGGACAAACACTGTTGAGGCTCTGGACACAGTTTCGGTTTATAACTGTGACTATGATGAATGGACTGAGGCTTGCCCCATGATCACAGCTAGATACTACCATTGCTCGGTAGAAAAAAGAATACATTACTGTTGAGAAAACAATCTCGCTAAAGTGTGGCTGTTATGGGGCTTTTGATATTCATCAGCAGATAAAGTTTGCATGATTGTCATGGTGTTGTAGATGTTTCCCATGGATGATTCCTATTTTTCCCTGAGCACTTTTCAGACTTCTTGTCCATGCTGACTTAGATTACTGATCTAAAGTCAATGTTTTTTCATGTATCTGATTGTGTTCATGGAATTTATTGGACTGACTGAGGTTAAAGGTCTAGTGTGTAGGATTAGGAGCATCTAGTGATGAGGTTGCAGACTGCAACCATCTGAAACTTCTCCCGGGTGCCAAGCATGTAGGAGAACTATGGTGGTCAACACAAAAACCAACACATTCTCAGTCCGACCTCATCACATGTTGACGTTTGGTCATGGACTTTGAATGCTCACATACGACGTGCAAGGTACCCTGGATGCGTTGGTTGTTGACGTTCTGGGACACCATGTCAAATTCTGCCTGTTACATGCATTGTCTTCTTTCAAAATACACTTCTGTTTTCACAGGAAATTTAACATTTACATACAGTCTGTTTCAAAATAAACACACTACATCAGTACAACAATGGAAATTTACATTTTCTTTCCTTCAACAACAAACACATTGTTGGGTTTAAGCAACAAAAACACGTGGTTAGGTTTAGGAAAAGAAGCGAACACCACCCTCTCAGATGAAAATCTGTGTTTGTTGGACTTTTGCCACCTTAACTTTGGTCCTTGTCCTGCTGTGTTTCCCTGTGATGCCACCAGGCACCGTTAAACCTGCCGCGTATCATGCTGATTTTAAAGGATGCCTTTATTCGTTGGTTTCTGACGCTACTGCCACCGGAATTCGACGACTTCAGAGTGAGACCAGGCTCCAAAAACAATAGAATAGAATAGGGCCATCTAGAGCAAGTGTTTGGTTTGTCCATTCTGGGCTACTGTCGAACAACATAGCGGACACTATGGGAGAAGGCCCACTGTAGATATGTAGATATAAATGGCATATTCACACACAACCGTTAATATTGTCAGGTGATTATAAACTAATGAAAACAAAGTTATGAATATCATATACCATATCTGCCAATATATTCCACTAAATCCTACGCACTGGACCTTTAACTCATCGATATTATACATGAATGACTTATCAAATGATTCCTATAACCTCTGTTTTCTTTGAAGGTGTGGGAAATGCTACTGCCTGTGTAATGGGAGATAAAATCTATGTAACTGGAGGCCACTATGGGTACAGAGGAAACTGCACCTATGAAAAAATCCAAGTCTACCGGCCAGATATCAATGAGTGGAGTATCAGCACTATAAGTCCACATCCAGGTATGTGAAAATGAAGACGAGATATGAGTAAAAAATATGCTGAATGTTGTATTCTGATTTTAAATCCTCTGTTTTCAGAGTACGGGCTGTGTTCAGTGGCTCTCGACAACAAGCTGTATTTGGTGGGAGGACAGACGACCATCGCAGACTGCTACGACATAGAGAGAGACGAATGGAGACCAATATCTGTGATGAAGGAGAGGAGGATGGAGTGTGGGGGGGTGGTAATAAATGGTTGCATTTATGTTACAGGAGGATACTCGTACTCAAAGGGGACTTATCTGCAGAGCATTGAGAAATACGACCCCGAGCTGGACTCTTGGGAGATTGTGGGGACTCTTCCGAGTCCAACCAGATCACATGGAAGTGTTTGTGTTTACAGTGTGTAGTGTCAAAGCCTAATCACATCATTTTGTGCCAAATCGATCAGGTGTTGAACTTAATCCTGTCAAAGTCTGCAGTGCCAGATACACTGTCAGATAAGTTGCTGATTAAGCACTGTGTAACTGCCTTTAGAAAGCTACACGTTTGCCAAACTGTGAATATGGTGACATGCATTTCACTTAAAACTCAGGGGCCTCACAATGAACACTTTAGCTGACTTTTGAGTATTTCTCTTTTAATATATTGAAAGTAGAAAGAAGATGACTGTATTTTAGTATTATTTAAATCCACTTTATGTATACACAGAATCCACCTCAGACCACTGGTGCACTAGGTTGCTTCAAATAGTATTTTCCTTTTTTAAAAACACAATTGTATTATTAATTGATTAAATAAATTACTACTCATATGATGTGATTTCTGCCTGAATTTATCCGTGAGCTCGACATTGGACTATATAAGGTTTATCACATCTTATCTTAACAGTCACACTGACATTTATGTCTGGTTCCATCCCACAGTATTTAGAAGTTAATAAAGACTACCAGCTTTAATGTAAAGATTTAAGGAATTTAGAGTTTATTGATACTGATTGGAGTGTAAAAGTAAGGCAAATTTATTTAAGTAGCACAATTAGTGCTTTATATTAGACATTAACACAAGATGTAAAAGAAACAAGGCCTGATTATTTATGATTAAAAAAAATCAGAATAAGCAAATAAGCTAAAAAAAATAATACACCTTTATAAATTCATTTTAAAAATAATATAAAGTGTAAAAACATGTTATAAATGTCAGATCATATGAAAAAAAACAGACTTGTTATGCACTGAATTTTAGTGGTTGTTTGTGCATCAAAAAGAGAACTGCAATGTGTTCATTTCCTCCCCAAAAAGACTGTGCTCCAGTAGTAAAAATAGCAAAAAAGTCACCTCATGTTTGATCATATTTTAAAAATACTTATTTCCAAGTAATCAAGGAACAAAACTGCTCAAGCATTTTATTGTTAAGTGTTGATCAGAGCATGCAGAATATAACAACAGCAAGCTCTCTTAAGATCACATTAATCAACAGAAAAAACAATTTCATACCTGTGACCAGTGGTGGGAGAAGTACTCAAATCTTTTACTCAAGTAACAGTAGCAATATCACAGTGTAAAATTATTCTGTTACAAGTAAACGCAAAATGTTTCTTAAGTAAAAGTACCAAAGTATTAGCAAGTAAAATATACTTAAAGCATCAAAATTATATGCACACATAATGCAGAATGGTCATTTTAGAATAATAAAGTACCATTACCATTATTGGATCATAAATGTGATGTATTATATGTAAGCATTACTGTAATGTTGCGACTGGTAGAGGTGGGACTAATTTCAACCGATGACTGGGTACTTATTAGTAGTCTACATAATTTCTTTGTTGATCAAGTTGGTGTCAATGATATTAAACTGCAAAGTAACTGGTACCTAAAGTTTTAAAATAAATAGTGATAGTAAAAAGTATAATATTTCTATATGACATGTAGTGGAGTAAATGTATACAGTAGCTTAAAATGGAATAACTCAAATAAAGTACAAGTACTTAAAATTGTATATAAGTACTGAACTTCAGTAAATGTACCTAGTTACATTCCACCACCGCCTGTGATAAGAAAAATACATAAATAAATAAAAACACAAATAAATAAATTTAAAAACAATATACAATTGTAAAAATATAGATACATTCATTATATTTTAATACAAAAATACAAGAGAAAAATGCAACATCAAGTAGAATATTTTTGTGGTGCTTGCAAAATGACAAAAATTTAAAAAAGCTAAATTATAAATGGCAACATGTTTTAACATAAGGTGAACATTTTCTAAGTATTTAGGGAGTCCCATCGACCCACAGCGACACCCTTGAGGTTGTGACCTCCTCACACAGAGAGAGACTTATGTTACTGAGTCACTGCAGCTGCTCAGATCCACCACAGCCTGAGAGTGGCCAGAGCGCGGAGACGACTCATTTTTGGTCCTCGCTGCGATCCGTAGCACGCAGTTCCACAACGTGTGAGCAGAGAAGTGAAGACTTTTGGTTTGAACGGTTCAAAGTGCTGCTAACGGAGACTCCACGTATCGTAAGTATAACTTTTCACCGTGGTGTTAAAAAGGACTTTTATAGTTTATGTTTTATTACCTCAGAAATGTTGTGTGGGTTTATAAAGGCACAGAAGACGTTGTCGTCAGGCTTGTTTGAGCAGCATGCTTTCGCTAGTTGGAGTTGCGCAGAGTGTAATTACAATTAACGTTACGTATTAAAGTAATTTGCGACAAATGAAATATCACTGAATAAAATATGTAACGTACTGTCAACGTGGCTGTACTTCATAAGAGTGACTTGGCTTGTTGTGTACGAGCACACAGCGTGGCCGGTGTGCAGCTGCAGCATGTAAGCTAATGTAGCATGCTAGCTATAAAGCTAACACCAACATTGCATCAGGATAAACGAAAACTGCTCCCTGTTCATGCTAATTATGTGCTAATTGCCATATTTCTATAGTTAAAAATTACCTTCTAAGATTTAATTTATTGGGTCAAGTATTAACCAACTTTTCCTGCTATTAAATTGTGCTAAATAGATATACACTTTTATATATATGTCCATGTGGGGAAATAGGTTTGCAGCATCATCACAAAGGCACCATAAACATACACATACCAATATCATGAGTCACACACAATATAAAAAATAATGTATAGACATACGTGGACATTACAGGCATACTCATTCACATGCCATTTTTAGTGAACAGAAAAACAGGTTTTCATTTCATTACATTGCATCAGGTAATGCACCAACACCTCATGCCATATGCACTGTGGCCACTTTGTCCTGGTCCTAAGATGTCCAGCTGCTCTGGTCTGTCCCCTGTCATTATAACGTGACTCACTGCAGAGAAATAATAACAAGAGTTCACCCCCAGAGAAGAGCTGTGGATGCTGCTTATGGCATGGAGGGGTTCAAAACTCTTCAGAGAGCTATAAAAGGCTGGTTCACTCAAATCTAAACAAATCCAAAGAGACAAAGCCCTCATGAGCTTTGGCCCTGGCAGACAATGAGCAGAGCATTTGAAAATATCCAGGCAGCTGAGTTTTCTTCTCGTAAAGGAGGGGAATAGAAATAAAGTTGCTGTACTCACAATCTAAATTATCTTCATCAAAGGCTTTTTCCATTGACAATGTCCAGGTTACAGAATAATCCAGAGAAACCAGGATGGCCAGTTTTTACAATTTTAATCAAGGCAGGTGTGTGATAGAGTACACTAATGTGGGTAATTTTATGTTCATTATGTCTTTAAATGTATTAGTGAAGCAACTAAGGATTATTTTCTGTGATTTTTATTGTATTTTTTAAATAAATTGTTTGTTTATAAAAGGCTCAAGGTGTCTGCAGGTACTTAAAAATCTTAAAATGTCTCAAATTAAAATGTATAAATTATAGGCCTGTAGTGACCCCTTTTGCTTATCAGTCAAGGGCAATCAAGGGTTGCTGATGGTGAGGATTCAGCGACACTCCACGCCATGCCACGGTCTGAAAACTGTTTGCTTCCCTTCCATCAGCCTCACCTGGCTGATTATATGACCTCTCGCAGTTCACAGCAGGGATACCCCCCCCAGTGGTGGGAAGCTCACAGCAAAAATAAATAAATAAAAATGAAACACATGCACAGAAATGGCTCTTACAAGGCCCTGAAAGTCATTAAATACTCTTAATTTAATTGCAACAAACAATTTATGTAACTTTAAGTTATCCATCTTTTAATTTCCTTTTAAAATGAGTCAAGCTCCTCTGCATGAACGTCCACATTTCTGATGTTACAAATCTTCAAACCTTTCGCAGAACCTAATACTGTCTTTTTACTGTATATTTGTACTTACCTATTGGCAAAATGTAGATTAATCTAACTCACTACCACTAACCTTTGTACTTACCTGCAATGCTTGAATTAGAAAAAGCTGATTTGTCAAAAAATCTGTCCTAAATATTGGTTAAAAAATATCTTGAAAAGGTCTTAAAAAGCTTTAAATTAAAGTCTCTGACAGCTGTAGATACCCTGTGGCTGTAAAATAGAAAAGCTGCAAGTCCTCACATATGAAGTGCTGGAACCACAGAATATTTTTAATGTTTACTTGATATGTAACTTAAATAATTATTTGAATAGCAAATAGTTGTTTCTGTTTTCCGGAGAGGTACTACTTGTTACATAAATGTGTCATATCCACCAAAGAGTAATGTGGTTTTTCTTTTTCAATTGAGATCAACATCTTCTCCTAATTGTTGTATTACCATTTCCTGCACAGAACAATCATGGCAGAAAACCAAGAAGAGATGTCTCCAATTGAGATGAAAGTGGCACGACAAATAGAGGTAATTCAGATTTTATATTTAATTTCATATTTTTTGTATTTTATTTAGCAAAAGTCAGTTACATTCAGCTTGTAAAATCTCTCTCATTCCCACCTCTAGTACTACTTTGGAGATCACAATCTTCCACGAGACAAGTTTCTCAAGGAACAACTGCAGCTTGATGATGGCTGGGTGACTTTGGAGACGATGCTCAAATTCAACAGGTTTGTTAAATTCGTCTGTGTCACGTTCTCTGTTTAACTGCTGTACAACAATTACGAGTGTAATTTAGGGGATATCTTTAAACACATTAATTTAAATTCCATTTTCACTTTGATAGAGAATACAGCAGTTTTTCTTTTTCGCAAAGCTTGGTGTTCATTATTTGGTTCCTTACATTGTGCATCCCGTACAACACAAAATCAAGTAATACTCTATCATAGGCCCACTGTCCTTACCTTTTCTGCTGTGGTGCTCTAATACTGAACTGCCTGCTCAGTGTAACTCCTGAAATTTTACAACAGAAATTCAGATATTCAGCCTGAAAATGCAGCAAATGAATAAATAAGAGCTGACTGATGATATGAAATGAAACAACGGTCTGCTTCAGTGCCCATGTAGTCCCATGTTATGCCATCCTGTAGTGCAGTGATACTCAAGTGATCAAATCTGGGCCTCGATAGGGTGCCAGGTGGCCCGCTGACCATTTTCTAATTCACGATGAAATTAAATTAATTCACATTGACAAGTTTTTTATTCTTTTACTGTAGATAAGGTGCCTGAGTGTGTAAAAAAAGTATCAAAATAGACCTTGTTTATAAAAAAAGTGCCAGTGAGGAATCCCCCAACAGAGGTCATTATCTATATATTAAGTATTAATGTTTCTTTATTAACTGGCCTCCTGTCATTTTGCAAAAGTGGCCCCTGGGCAAAGCAAGTTGAGTGTCCCTGCTCTTGAGGTTGTTGCTGTCTTATGCATGTTTAGACAGATATGTGCAGGAGGATCTTTGGCAAAATTTGGCAGATGAATCCACCAGTAACAGTGGCTGGCTCTGCTTGTGCCTGCACTGCACATAATGTTGGGGTTTACCTGCAGTCACCCTGCAGTTATTACACTGTTTGGGTAGCTCTCTGCTAATCTGACCACACCTATAACCTCACGGGAGCGTGTGAGATCACAGAGTGCTAAAAGCAACCCGTCCTACACTAGTTAAGTACTAATGTCTTTGTTTTGATTGTGCAGTGGTTGTCACTAAAAAATAGGTGTCATATCTCACAGCAGTGTGGACTTCACCCAGAAAACACTTGGCCAAATGATTGTTAACATCTCGAAGGCTGCTGAAAAATTATATGCATCCCACCCATGTGCTTTTTTTAACAGCAGATGAGGAAATATTTGTTTTGACACCTCTGACTGGGGTCTCATCAGCACAACATAACTGAAGCAGATACTAAAGCTTCTGTTAACAAGATAGGGTAAATAAGACATGTTCACCAAGGATTGGGATATTCTTCAATAAATTGACGGTAGGAAAGGAAAGCTAGAGGTTTGTGTGAGAAAGACAACAATGACTAATCAGTTTGTGGACCTATTATGACTCATGACAAGCAGGGCAAGATTAGCACATGTCCTCACCCTGTCCCAGAAGTGAAATTGTTACCAGGCAGATTACGTTTCACCACAACATGCACACACAAAACAGGCACACCACATAAACAAATAATATTTTGCTGAGCTTTTCATGTAGGGAGAGACCTTTCTATTGATGTTTTGGCAAAATCCAAGTGGTAAAAGTCAACATATTTGCAGTTTTATGTGAATAGAAGTCAGTGAGAGTCAGCACTTTTACTTTCTAATCAAGCCTAATTACTTGAAAGAGTATTGCCGTTGTAATTCAGTTTGCTCCTTTTAGTCACAGTATTTATTGACATGTCTGTATTCCCTTCCCAGACTGAAGTCTTTAACTACAGAACCCAGCGTCATCGTTGAAGCTCTCAGGAAATCAAAGACTGGCCTCTTGGAAATGAGCGAAGACAAGACTAAAATCAGGAGATGCGCAGACAAGCCCTTACCGGAAATAAATGATGACTACAAAGACGCTCTTAAACACAAATCTGTGTACATGGTAAGCTTTTAAATGGCAAGCACACTAATTGTGAATAAAAACATTTGTCTTTATAGTTAAATTAGGTCTCAGTCAGTCGCCAGTTTTTTAGTCACGAAGGTTATCATGTTCAGTTTCTGTGTGAAACTGTTTTAAAACTGTGTTGATTCAACTTGAGGATCATCTGGAGGATGCAGTTTGTTGCTCTCTTGAACAGAGAGGTGTTTCTGTCTTTAAGCCTACATTTATTCATATTAATGGGGTGGACAAAATAATAGAAACCCTACTACATCCTCAGATTAACAACACTTCTCAAAAACAGTTTCAACAAAAACTGAACATTATAACCTTCATCGGGGTAGAATATATTGCAGGACCATTGAATAGACTGCTCTGGCTTTAGCTAGGTGTCCCTAATAAACTGACTGTATTTACATTATATAAAACTACAAATAAGGTGTTTCCCAGCAAACATCTGCTCTCTGTATTTGGGCTACATTTACTTAAATGCTGTTTCATTTTTTAATGCATTGCCAAATAGAAATCCCACTGTACACAATCAGATTTTAGTCTTTACCTTGGTCATACTGTTGTGTTACTCACATTTCAATATATTTTCTCATCTAGAAAGGTTTTCCTCTCGACACTTCCCTTGATGAGATTCAGGACTGGCTGAGTGGGAAAGGCAACATTGAAAACATTCAGATGAGGAGAAACCTGCAAAGGCAGTTCAAGGTAAATCAAGGATATTATGTAGAAATTCCAGTTGTTTGTTTTCCCAGTGAATTTGGGGAGGTTTTTCTAATAATCTGAATTTATTCTTCTACAGGGATCAGTGTTTGTCTGCTTTGACACAGAAGAGTCATCCAAGCAGTTCCTAGAGCGCTCAGACATAAAGTCTTTCAAAGACAATGAGATGCTTGTGCTGTCAAGGTACGTTATACTGCTTCTTGGTCTTAAATGTATCTACAGTGGAAAATGAATGTGTTGTGATTGAGAAATGCTGTGAGCACAAGACCTGAAAAGGAGAACAAACATGAGTGAAACATACTTTAGAATATTTTATACAGAATTATTATGCTTAGTGCACAACCCCAATTCCAAAAAAGGTGGAAACAGAATGTAATAATTTGCAAATTTGTTTTGACCTATATTCAATTGAATACAGCACAAAGACAAGATATGTAATGTTCAAACTCAAACTGAAATGTAAATATACACTCGTTCCGAAGTTGATGCCTGCAACACATTTCAAAAAAGTTTGGACAGTGGCAGCAAAAGATTGAAAGTTGTTGAATGCTCAAAAAACAACTGGAACAGTCCACACGTAAACAGGTTAACTTGTAACAAATGATAGCATCACTGGGGTGTAAAGGGGCATCGTCAAAAGGCTCAGTTGTTCACAAGCAGAGACGGTGCAAGGTTCACTACTTTGTGAAAAACTATCCAACAGTTTAAGAACAGTATTTCTTAACACACAAGCACAAGGAATTTTGCGATGTCACCATCTATCTATTTGAGTTTGAACATTAAATATCTTGTCTTTGCACTGAATATAGATTGAAAAAGATTAGCAAATCAATGCATTCTGTTTTCATTTAAGTTTTACACAGCGTCACAACCGTTTTGGAACCGGGGTTGTAATTTGGAAGTATCTAGTAAATTCAGTATGTGCAAAAGTTTCCATTTCCATTTTTCCATTTCCAGAACTCAATACATTCTTTGAATGTTTAAATTCCTCAGGGTTCGTACTGTCAACCACTACTCACAAACAGGATAATGGAAGTAGTGTTTTTTAAATCACATTTTGGGGGGCAATTAGTGTTTTCTAACAGAGAGGCCATACAAATGCAGAAAATGCTCCAGTAGGAGTGGCTCGACACTTCTGTATGGATGTTTTAGGCTTTTTTTTCCTACCATGATCACAGTGACATTTAACAGCCCCTAAAACTACAGGGGGTGTGTGTTGATACAGAAAAAAATGGGTGTGGTTTCACTTTTAGATTAGTGTAAACTACTCAAAATGTGCATACAAGATGAATTTAGGATGTCTAAAAACTAGAAGAATACAAAGACTGTTGGTTGTTTACGTGAAATATATAGTCTACTGAATAGTGTCTGCAGAAGGTGCATTTGTGTGGTCTGACGAGGTTACTGGTTTTGTTTTTGCACATATTTCATTTAGCTTTATTTTTCTAATCTTTTCAGAAATAAAGCAAATTAATACACCGTATTAAGAAGTTAAAGTTTTTCCTTCAGTTTAACTTTTCATTTAGAAAATGAGCACATTTAATTCATCCAGGACACAAACTTTTGAACATCACTGCATGTAATAATCGTGTCATTTTTGTACTGCTTTCAGAGAAGACTACCATGCAAAGAAAGCAGAAGAGAGAAAACAGTTCAAAGCAGAGACAAAAGCAAAAGCTAAACAGTAAGTACACAAGCAATAATTTTCTGTCCTAAAACACACGGTACATTTTGTGAAAAATCACTGACCCTCTTCTCAAAATAATAATATTTAGGGACAAGGAACAACAGCAGAAAAATGCAGAAGAGAAAGAAATGGTAAGATCCCGTGTGCAAGCTCACGTTCTCTCAGTCAGATGGGCTCTGTTCACAGTAATAATAATAATTTGTCATTTGTGTTACAGGGTCTGCTTTTGGATGAACAGACGGGCTGCCTGTTGAAGTTTTCAGGAGAGCTTGAAGATGTTTCCAGAGAGGACTTCCATGAATTGTTCTCTGGCCATGGAAAGATCAAGTGGGTTAATTTCACAAGAGGGGCCAAAGAGGTAAGAAAACTCTCCACCACTCACGTCTCGCACTCGTGGTAAAGAGATGCAGTGTAGTTTACATTATGTTCTTTTTTTTTACTTTCAACAAGGGCACCCTTCTCTTCAGCGGGAATGCAAAAGAAGCGTTCGACAAGGCCAAAGAGGCATGCGGAGGGGAATTGAAAATCAAGGACAATAGCGTGACATGGCAGGTGCTTGAGGGAGAGGAGGAGAAAGAACATATGAAGAAGATCATCGAAGCGCAACAAGAATCGTTCAACAGGTCCAAAGGCAGAGGTAAATAATGTTTTCAAAGTAGCAGCTGATCTTACTGAAATGGAAAGAGCCTCTGTCTGTTGATTGTGCTTCAATTATCTCGACCACCGTTCCTCGACTGACTTCACTCTTGGTGGTTGTATTACTGAGGAACCAAACTAAGTGCAGTTCGGGGTGGGAACCAATAAAAACTGTTATGCCACTGAACAGCATGCCGAGTACAGTTCGCTGTTGTCCTCTACAGTGCATCATGGATGTATTAAAGAGCTGGATATGGCGCCACCTTTCAGCCTTGCTTACATTTTTTCCCAGTGAGGGAAAAGATTTTGAAAAGAGAGGTCTGTGAAACTTGTCACTGGACACCTTGAAATGCAGACAAGGCCAATTTTGACTCTTTGTTATGAATTTTTGATCCATGGAAGTTTTTTTTATTTGTAAGAGTTTCCTTTAGCCAAGGAAAGCAATTAAAAAATGTGTGATGACATCATAATGTGAAGCCTGTGAGCCCAGCGGGAACAATTCATTAGCGATACGCATTTCTTAAAGAATGCTTTTGTTCCTGGAAATAGTCGGGCTTTGACTTCATTGAGGCCATAAACTGTTTGCGGGAACTTCTACACCCAAATGATGAGTATACTCTAGCATTGCCAGATGATATAACCATGTCACAGCTGCTGCATGGTGAGTGTGAAATTCTTTGGATGAGCAATCCTTGATAAAGCTTCACCACTGCAGGCCATGTAGTCGGCCATTCTGAACAGGCACAGTTTGATTTGGCACTTTCTAAAATATTTTGTAAACCATCAGTAATGGAATCCATTTATGATTTGTATTGATGTATCTTGTCTGTCTTAAAGGTGGCAGAGGAAGATCAGGAGGCAGAGGAGGAAGAGGCGGCCGAAGGGGACGAGGCGGCAGAGATCACGGCAGAACTCAGTTCAAGGGCAAAAAGACGAAATTTGAAAGTGATGATGAGGATGATGATGGCGCTGATGATGGTAGGTTCAGCATATTTTGGAGCTTCAAAATATGGTCTCTTGGAAAGATATCCATCGACTTTAACATGGTTAATTGTATTGTATCTACTTTGTGCTTTTCCTCCAGCACCTGCAGCCCCAAAGAGAGAACTAGAAGACGCTGATGGTCCTGCAGCAAAGGTTGCCAAAACTGAAAATGGATCTTAGTCACGAGTTCACACCCAGAGTCTTTCTTTTTTGAAAACATTTATTATAAACAGTGAAAATGCAGAGGCAACTTAAATCCATTCCAGTGAAAGCGTCAGGCTTTGGAGAATCGTAGGAAGTCCACCTGGATGTCAACCTAGAGAACAATTTGCAAAGCTCGGTGTCAGACTTTTAAGTCCCTGTTTATCGTGCCTCTTATATTATTTGTGTACCTTTATTTCTCCTCTTAAGACGCTTTTGATTTTATCATGTTCAACATAAATCTGCTCTGACTGTAATTTAATTACAACCGAACATTTACTAAGTTTTGTAAAAACCAATGAGACATCTAGAATCTGGTGCCATGTTCTTTTTTCTTGTAGATTTCTGACAGTGAGTGATGAGAAAACCTGCTTTGCTATTTTTTTTTAAGTTTGCATATGTGAATAGCAAATAAAACGAGTTGTGTGTGAATGTGTTTGTCAATTATATCTTGAGACATCTGTGTGAAAACCTTATTTTCCTGAGACTGCAGTGTGACAGTGTGTTAGCTTACCGATTTCTTTTTATGGAACTTGTAAGATGCTGGCAGGTCATATCTTAGCTCTGTAAAGAGAGGTATGTGTCAGTGTTTTAATATTTTTGTTACAGCAAAGATGCACTGTATTTAGGGTGCGAAATTAACTTTGTGTCCACAAGCCAAATGGATAGTGAATTTTCAAATTTTACCAGCCGCTCTTTTGGCTGGTGAGCGAGGCAAATCTACTAGCCACTTGCAGGTTTTACCAGCATTTGGCTCATGCAGTGGTTCTCAAACTTTTTCTGTCATGCCCCCCTCCAGAAGCTGAAAAAGTTTTGCACCCTCAATCCCACATTTTTTAAAATCATTCTTTCAATCTTTAACATTGGAGAACATTGGGGAACCAACTAATAAAGAAGTTAAATTTTCGTAAAATAAAGGTCAGCATTACAGCATCAGCAAATGTAAATCATATTAATTTGACTTTGTTTCACGCCCTATATTTCCCCCTGGTTATTCATACCTCACCTGCCCCACAGTTTGATAACCACTAGCCTAGTGGATGGTGCTAATTTTGTACCCTGACTTATTCTTTCTTACCTGCTATTACTTCCATCTTCACTCCCCAGTCATTCGCCTTCTTTTGTATGTGCTGTAATCAGACAGAGAAGTGCACATCAAGCATTTAAGTCTTCATATTACAGATGTAAACGTGACACTTGAGTCACAGTCATAAAAAGTGAGGACTTGAGATGTAACTTAGGGCTTAAAAGTACAAGTATACCTCGAGTTGTGACCTTTGCATTGAAAGGACATGGTTAAAGAAATGTAAAATCACTGCTTGTTATGGTCAGCCATCAGACCTGACCTGGACCTCCCCTGACAGCCCTGTCTGACTCCACGGTGCTGTAAATGCGACTAATAAAGAAACTGAACTTACCTCTCGTGTTGATGTTTTATGGAGTGAATACACTGCTGTCTTTGCCATTGTTAAAGCAGCCCGTAAGAACTTCATGTCCATGCCTTGAATAAAGAATAAAAACATGTAAAATAAGTGTAACTTAATGGTGCAACACTGATTTAAAGGGGTAATCCACTGATTTTTACACATGAAGATAAGTACGCACGTCACAAGCAGAACTACTCAGCCTGTGGAAACTGTTTTAAGGTCCTGTCTACATGTATAAGATATTTTCCCCCTCGTTTTAAAAAATAATTCTCAAAGCAACAATGGGCATGCGCAACTTGAGAAGATTGTCTGTTTTAAACGTCCAGACAGATAAACAGTGATCAGAGTTTTTAAAAAATCTGCAGCATGCAAGTGTTTCGAGTTTTTCTTACACTCTAGTGTGGACACAGATATTCTGTGAAATGAAGGTCATGTGGAAAGAATATTTTAATGGAGGGGACAAATATCCATTTTCAAAATTATCTGTACTTGTACACAAGGTCAAAATGTAGTGTGACTTCAGAGAGAGTCAAAATCCAAAATAGTGATTACTATGAGTTGTTTTTTTTTTTTTTACAGAAAGCTCAGACTTAGTGCCACGTAACACAGAAAAGCCTGAAAACCAAACAAATTTGGATGTCTTACCTCACCTCTGCCAGTGAATTGTACAATGTAAGTAAACCCAAATTTGGTGGAAACTGTGCCACGCTTTTTAATGCAAAGTGTTTCCACCCAAATGAAAAAGTCCCTAGGATAACTTTTTTAGCCACATTCTGCACTCATGCAGTTCTCTAATAAGCTGTGACATGAATGCTCTTAAGTGGTAATTGTGGGAATCTTCCCCATCTCTACTATTAATGCCATATAACATGACCTGAACATGGGCTAAAGTTTTGAGAAAATAACTCAAGTGGGCTTCAGACTTCATTTTTTAAACAGAAAGCCTGTGTTAGATCTGGGGATGTGGAGTTTAAGAGACATGGCTGTTTACAACAAAGGGAGAGATACACAAAGTTGCTGTTGGGTTGCATTATGGGGGATCTAGAGTTTTTGTACCTTTACCCATACAACTGTGCTTAAAGCTAGAATATTTATACTTTATATTAGAATAATACTAAATCACTGGAGTAGCCTTTTAAACTACACTCACCTTGGTTGTGTTTTGTTCCAAATGGTGGATTCATTATGACAGTGTCAAACTTTTTGGCATAAGCCTCTGCCTCCAGAGAGCACAGGTCACACTGAACCAGATCCACGTTAGACATCTCAAATTCCTCTGCATTTCTTCTGAAGATGTCCAGCGCGTCGTCGTCAATGTCAAAGCCGACACAGAAACTAAGGAGAGAGTAAGAATTTAAGTTGAATTAAAGGTACAGCTGTTTATTGTGCTGACATGACTGAAAACAAAGTAATGAGGACGGTCAGGAGCTCTCACCCTGCATCAAGCATCGCAGCCCCGATGCTGAGGACTCCACAGCCACATCCCAGATCTGCCACTAGTTTACCCTCTATGTCATCAAACGTGTTCTGGATGGTATAAAGCATGCATGCTGTAGGACAAAAATTAAGTTAATGACAACAATTTGCGGTGTTAACAAACTCTATTATCACAAGTTCTCCTTACCAGCAATATGAGGACTGGTGGGATATTGCTCAAGAAGGATTTTTGGCTCCTCAAACACGTCCACTTGCTGCAGACAACTCTCTAACTCTTTAAGTTTCATTATAAGCGACTGTAATGTCCCAAACCTGTGTGACCCCTGAGCGACAACCCCGACAATTATTTACAAACGGTTATTTTTCAGCTAAAATCGCTGTAAGTGTGTATTTTGAGCATGGTTACTACTTCCGGTACAATGTGTGCGTCACCCAAAACAATCCGACTTCTACCCCGGAACCATGCCCGGAACGCGTGATAGTGGTCACTACGTACATTTTTGAGGGGGTTGTTTTATAATATTATTTTGTTAATTTATTATTTTATTTTACATACATAAGTTCAAAAGGCATTTTAAGATATGAGTTACTTCATTACAATTCAACTGATTACGTCATTGCCAGATAATAATGATGATTATAATAATAATATGAATAATAATACGAATAATATGAATATGTAATAAATACAACTATAATAAATGTATGATAGTGAAAAAAAACGAAATGCTTTTTATGTACAACATGAAATAAAGTGTCTCATAAAAATGTAACAAAGGAGGATTATTTAATTTGATAATTTATCTACTAAATGCTAAACTCATTCATACCATGGCCCTCTCCGCACTGCATTGTGTTGTGGGCGCAGTGGGGGGCGGTCGGGTCATAGTCAAGCGTTTGGTTACTTAGAAACAAGAAAACAAAACAGTACAAATGACAGTGCATGAACCAAGCTAATGCTCTGCTGGATTAAATACTTCTAGTCCTACAAAGTTTCATTGGATCAAATAGTTAAATTAGTCATTGCACATTGGACAAGTTTTGTTTTTAATTATTATTAAACACAAGTACATAATGCAGAATCAGTATACAAAGGATAGTATACGACTTAAAACAATGAGGAAAGAGCCAGGGCTATAACACAGTAGAAAAAACATATTGCTCATCCATAAGAAAAACAACATTTTTTTATTCTTAATTTGAGTGAATGAATACAATATTTTACATTATTAGCAAATTTATTATAATTATAGAAATATTAAAAAATAAAATAAAAAATATTTCGCTTCTCTTGGATTTTTAAAAAACCAAACACCACATTTCTACACAGTAATGTAAAGTCTTTTCAATTTGAATCGATGAGATCTGCAGAACTCTTGCCAGACTTTTTTGGTGTTAGAACAATAATAAAATTTGTATAAAACTGTTTCTAAATATTCAAACAGAAAGAGCTGTTTTTGTTTTATGTCTTTATTAATTTCTTCTTGTACTGGGGGTGAAGTGCGTTTGGAAATTCTTCGACCAGCGGCCACGACATAACGAGTCGTGTCGCGAGAAAACCCGAGAACATGGAAACAAGACAACAAAAATAAATTTGTGGACAACAAGCCAGAGTGCATGATGGCGGCGTCGCTGCTGCGCCGGGACAAGAAAGCCACTGCCGCCCACTTGAAGGCAGACTTAAATCGGACTGACAATAGCTCCGGGGTGCGACAACTTCAGGAGCTGCTCGACGCTGTGCTAAATCCCGAAAAACCAGCGGCGGACACAGAAGCTCTCGACTGGTGTAAATGTCTAATTGCAGGAGGCGAAGGTTTCGAGGAGTTCTGCAAAACGGTCCGGTCCTATGACAACGCGACTCTGTGCGGCTTGGTTTGGACGGCTAATTTCGTGGCGTATCGATGCCGGACCTGTGGCATCTCTCCGTGCATGTCACTGTGTGCTGAGTGTTTTAATAACGGAGACCACACGGGCCATGATTTCAACATGTTCAGGAGCCAGGCTGGTGGGGCCTGTGACTGTGGAGACAGTAATGTCATGCGAGAGAGTGGGTAAGTCCAAGCTAGCTAGCTGCTAGCTAAGCTGGCTAAGCTAACTAACGGCTAGTATTGTTTTGACAGGTCAGACTTTGAATCCGGTTTGTTGCCGAGTAGCTAGGTTTTCACATACAAGGAGTGTCCTTTGGATTATTAGTGCATAAAAAACACATGCAAAGAGAAAATTAGATTAGCAGTAAATGCAAGTATTGCTAAAATCAAGAGACATAAATACAGATTAGAAGAAAATCACAATAAAATGTGAAAAAATTAGATGACAATATGTACAATATATCTGAACAAAGCATGAAAGAGCTGGGTAGTTTTTAGAAGTGGAAATTATGTGCATAAATGTGTCAATTATTTGCAAGTAACATGCTGAAGTTCACAGTAAGAAATATTAAAACATTGTGTGCTATGTTAGTTATAGCTTTAGTGCAGAGACATATGAAGACATTAATATAAGGTGTAGAGACAGATGAAGACATTAATATAAGGTGTAGAGACAGATGAAGACGTTAATATAAAGTGTAGAGACGGATGAAAACGTTAATATTAGACGTAGAGATGAATGATGACATGAATGTGACATGTAGTGTGTAATGGTTGAGGGGATTTAACGGATAGGATGAAACCGTTTGTTGAGGTCTGGGTCCTTATGGACCTCAACGTCCTGCCAGAGGGGAAAGTTTCAGAGAGTTTGTGTCCACACTGGGAGGGGCGACCACAAACTTTACTGCCCATGTCAGGGTATTGGAAGCTTACAGGTCCTGGAGGGACAACAGATTGCAGACAATCACCTTCGCAACGGAGCGAATGACACGCTGAGGTCTGCCCTTGTCCTTGGCAGTGGCAGCAGCGTAGCAGATGGTGATGGTGGAGGTGAGGATGGACTCAACCGCAGTGTAGAAGTGAAACCACCACTGTCTTTCGCAGGTTGCCGCAGGAAGTACATCCTCAGTTGTGCTTTTAAGTGGCAGCTGATATCGACCTCCCAGTTGAGGTCCTGGGTGATGATGGTGCCCAGGAAGTGGAAAGAGTGATGGGCATGGGTGGGGCCGCGTTCTTCCGGGAATCCACACCCACCTCCATTGTCTTTCGAGTACTATGTTGTTGTGTCTGCACCAGGTCACCAGATGGTCAGTCTCCCACCTGTGGGTGGACTCATCCCACCAGAGATAGTCCGATGAGGGTAGTGTCATCTGTGAACTTCAGGAGCTTGACAGATAGGTGACTGGAGGTGCAGCTGTCAGGATACTGTGGGTGTAGAGGAATTTTGATGGGAGGTGACCTAAACTTAGCGAGTAACATTTCCTGATCGGCATAGTGTGTTTGAGCTTTCAGATAATTCTGTATGAGATATGCTTATGAATCACTGCCAGTCAGCAACAGGTTTGAATATTACAATGCTCTTGTCATTTATTAATAGGAGACCCTTGACCAAAAAGCTCTGCTTATGGGGTCAGCCAGCCTGGCTAACCATAACAACAATTATACCGGCAGTAGCTGTAGCTGGAGGTCTCTATATATCTATTTATTGTTAATATATGACTGCGGAGGTATGGTCTAGGGGTTCAGTCATTGGGATATGACTGTGTACTCTTTTTACCACTGTTAAAGACAAAAGTACAGTCAAGTTATAGCTGTTAACTTTTATGTTATTATTACTCTTAATAATAGTTTCCTCTTAAAAACTGTGATGTATAATCATAATTTAGCCAAAACTTATACACAAATTATTGTCACAGTTTTGATATTGTCATCCTGAGTATCAAAATATTACGACATCAGATTGTGTCACCATCAAGCAGCTGCCTTTGCTGCTGACTGATTCGTCTCTGTCAAGCAATCTTGAGCAACATGAGCAAGAGTTGTAGTTGGTTGTGTGTTGCTATGGATCACATTATTTGTATGGGTAGAGGTTTAAAAAAAAAAAGAAACCTCCCCAGAATCTTACCCTGAAATGCTCACCTAATCCCAGCCATCGTCAAACCTTAACCTGACCTTGCCCAACCCAATATACAACACTGTACCTTGCTGTAAATACATTTATTACATCTATAAAATGAAGCAAAAAATGAAAATAATCCAAACTGGACCTTCTGGTTTGGCAGGACCACTATGGAGCCATGACTGGAATTGTACTCAGTGTTTGGTGTCACCTAAGCTCTCTAAGAATTCAAACAAAAATCTATGAATGAAAGCAGAGAGAGCTGGCCTGCTTTGTTCTTCATTAGAGGTCTGCACTATCAACAATTTCTTTTTTTTTTTTTATGACAGGTTTTGCAGACGACATCGGCTGAGAACAGGGGAGAATATTCCCTCAATACCTCGAGACCTTCTCTTGATGTCCGAGATGGTTCTTCCTCGCTTTATTCTGTGTATCATACAGTATCTGAGAGATGGATACATTGAACCAGGTGAGGACACTCATGATCACAGTCTTGACAAGGATGTGCATCATTATATACTTTGTCCCACTGAACATCTTGAATAAAAGCTGTAACTAAGAAAAATAATGCATGTATCTTTCAGAAACCTCGTATTTAAAGTATCTCATATTCTTTTGTTTACTTTGTTATTTCATATATGACGTGCATATCCTGTTGGGTATCAAATACAAAACAGACTCTGCTGTGCAAGCCTGATAGCAGTGTTATAAAACTGTTTACATCCAAAGTTATGTTCACAAGTACCAAGTCTGATGGCTTATCTCTTATCTTGCTTTACCAGACACCTCAACTGAGAGAGATCTACAGAAAGTCCTGCAGCAGCTGGAACCTCAGATCTCCTTCCTGGAGGAGCTGACGAAGATGGGAGGCGCAATGAGGACTGTACTGACAAAGATCTTGACCAATCAGCAAACATTCAAGGAGTTGAGCATGGGTAAATATCTAGAGTTTGATCTTTATTAAGCATTGCCATACCACAGCATTTAAGTGATTTATTTATTTGGTTTTAAGCAGTTTTTAAAATATAAAAATAATGTTATTGTCTTGTTGTCTCTTTATTATCACACCTATGAACATTTTCAAAATTTAAAATAAAAGCAAAATGCTTATACTAGAATTTATAGCTTTCATTGTTAAAATACTTAAAGAAATGGAAAACATGTTGGTCTGAATTTTATTTAAGACATGTATTTTGAAGCAGAATACCTAATCCAGGTCTCCTTTACTTGAAAACTGTGCATTTGCTTGTGATAGTTGTCTTTACTTTGAGATTTTGACAGCACAGTAACTGTTTCAAATTATGTTTTGCTTCACTGTTGCAGGCCAAGAGGAGAATTTGTATGCTAAAAAGAACTATGACAAGTATTTGTTAGCGTTGAAGAATTCAGGTCTGGTGTCTGTGGAGGAGAAAGCCCAAGGTGCGACTGCTGATGTCACTGTTGGTGCTGAGGGAGGTGCAGGAGCGATGGTCCTACTGGGTAACCATTACACTTTATATGAAACAGATTTTCATTAACCACCTGTCAACTGTTTCAAATGGCTTCAAAACTGATTTGAAATTCTTGATCATTTGCATTAATAATTTAAGAGTCTAAAGCCTGCAGGTGTCAGAAATCAGAAGTTATCGTTAGGAATTTCTGTCATGCAGTAACCACTTTCTCTAACACTTCTCACACACAGTACACTTGAACTGCCTACATCATAGCTATTCTAGATAATAATAGTGCATGATATAATTAGGTTAAGATAAACAACAGACAGCTAAAACCTCAGCGCGTATTTCTGAAGTAATTGGACTTCGCATACATGATTTCATAGGAAATAGAAAGTATGTCACAGCTTTTTTTAACCAATGTTGAATTTTGCTGTTTGTACAAATTGTCAGTTGTGCAAACTGTGATGTCTCGGGCATCTGCATGTTTGTCCAGTGGCTTACAATGCTGCTGCTCATGACTTCTTGTGGCTAAATGTTTTTTTTGTTTGTTTTTTAGGAACCACTGCACCAGGGAGCCCAGATGAGTCTAACAAAGAGGTTTGTGCCAGCATCACACATAAAAATAATGATTAATTTGAACTGTTTTTTGAATTTAAGTCTAGTTTAGGATCCAAAAGATTATTTTGGCATCTTTTATCATATAAATAATTTTGTCTTTAAATGTAAAACAAAAATGCCCATCACAAGTGATCAAAGCTTACATAGACGTCTCAAATCAAGTGCAAAGATGTTCAGTTTATGTTTGGGAATTTTACTTTTTTACTTGATGATTACATAATTAAAGGAGCAGTATGTAGGATTTAGTGATATGTGGTGATGAGGATTGCGGATTGGAACCAGCTGCACTCCTGGTTAATATTCGTTTAGTGTTTATTGTTGAGGGGTTTTTTTTTTTTTTTTTTTTTTACCATGAGCCAAATTATTTGAAGAGGTCTCCTCCTCTCCAAAACAAACTGACCTGGTGATTTAAACCAGTAAAAACCTTGAATAAAGCAGGTT
The DNA here is from genome assembly GCA_019142605.1 of Cephalopholis sonnerati. Classification (NCBI taxonomy): domain Eukaryota; kingdom Metazoa; phylum Chordata; class Actinopteri; order Perciformes; family Serranidae; genus Cephalopholis; species Cephalopholis sonnerati. The sequence goes on from JAGQAX010000012.1 coordinate 22,159,870, forward strand.
AAAAATGTGTTGTCGTGGAAGGGCTGCCAACTACGGTTGCCGATGCAAAGACATTTATGGCCCTATCCAAAGTGTTTAGTGTGTCCACTCTGGGCTACTGTAGAAACATAGCAGTGCGACATGATGGACTTTATGGGCGAGGACCTGCTCCCTATGTAGATATAATTGGGTGATTCTAAGGTAACAAAAAAAGTACAACAATTCTTAAGGTGATTATAGACTGAAGAAAACATACTTATTATATTATATTGCATCTGCTGGGTTAGGGTTATTCTGCTCGTACATCCCCCTAAATTTTACTGGATCTTTAAATGATTCATCACATATGGTTGGTTGTTATTTTTTTTTTCAGCATGCCAAGTTACTCTATTTTAATTTGATATGAACTTATCTACTGTTAAACATTTTTGTTAGATTGACATTTGTGTTGATTTGTTTGTTGCCTTCTCAGGAGGACCAAGACGCAGGGCAGTCTGTCGGACAGAGGAAGAGGGTTAAGCTGAGCAGCAGTACCAAAGGTAAACATAAACAAATTGTAATGCACTGGTATATATTTTACGAAACAGCCATCTTATTATGTGCCTTTTATGTGCCCTCAGACCCCTTTATTATAGAATCTCTGAAGCATAAATGCTTCCTAGAGGAGCTGCTGTTTTGGACAATAAAATATGAGTTTCCTCAGAAGATGGTCACCTTCCTACTAAACATGTTGCCAGATCAAGATTATAAGGTATTTTCTCTCTTATGTGTTAAAAAGCATTTGCAAAAATACAAGATTATTCTTACTTTTAGATGCATGTCTGTTTTTTTTTTGTTGTTGTCTAATTTGTGTTGCACATCATGGCATAGACTCTCGGGTAACTGAAATGATGCTTGTCATACATGTCAGGTTTTTGAAAGCAAACGGAATCGTCCTTTTAAAAGCGACAGCATCATAACAGTAAGCCTTAATTGTGTCATGGGCTTTTCTCTTCCTCTCTGGCAGATCACTTTTACAAAAACATTTGTTCAGCATTATGCATTCATCATGAAAACACTGATGAAAAGCCACGAGTCAGATACCATGTCCAACCGCATTGTACATATTAGTGTGCAGCTGTTCAGCAACGAGGAGCTGGCTCGACATGTGACTGAGGAGTGTCAGCTGCTGGACATCATGGTCACAGTCCTCCTCTACATGATGGAGAGTTGCCTTATTAAAAGTGAACTTCAGGGTGAGTCGTCCAAATGTGTCTGATGTCTAATTATTTTGATTTAGCACACCTCGTCACACTTCAAAGAGGGTCTGCACAGCACGAAGCAGGTGGCTGGCTTGATACTCAGTTTGCATCACCACACCACATGTGAACAGCATGAGATTTTCTAACTAGGTTTTTCAGAAGTGATTGCTGATATCACAGACTGATCATTAACTTCTCTTGCAGTATGCATGGTCAAACTGTTGCATTACTGAACTGAAATTCATGCTAAGAGAGATGGAGCTTTAATGCCATAACTTAAAATGTCAGATTGTACGCACACACTCAAAAGATCCAGTGTTATAGGTTGGGCCAAGAGGCATGGATGACATCACACTGGGAGGTCATGACTTTTATGCTAGTGGTTCATCATTAACTCTATATTCATAAAGAAGGCACACCCTCATTTTTAGTAGTTAGCAAAACAGGAACATGACGCCAGTGAGCTGTTGTAAGAAGAAAAAACTGGGCTGCTTTCAAAAGAGCAAAATGCAGCTGTTAATTTAGCTTTTTATTTTTAATCATTCTCACTGTAGAAAAAAACATGCACAGATGTTTCATCCCTCTGGCTGTTCTCGTTGTTCAGGCTCTGAGTGAAATGAGATTGAATTTTAAATTTTTGAGTGCAGCCTTTTTTAATACTGCATACAAAATTGTTACACTGTATGGCAGTCAGGTTGCAATTGTGTAACTTGGAAGTGTATTGTCTTATATATTCATCTCTTTTTTATGTTTTTAAATGACTGAATACATAGTGAGCCATTAACTGAATGTCCGTGTGTTTCCTTGTCTCTTGTTTTTTCCTGTAGATGAAGAGAACAGTCGCCATGTTGTGGTGAACTGCAGTGAGGCTCTGTTGAAGAACAACACCTACTGGCCATTAGTTAGTGACTTTATTAACATCCTCTCACACCAAAGTGTAGCGAAGAAGTTCCTGGAGGACCATTCATTGTTGATGCTGTGGATGAGCTTTGTGTCATTTTTCCAAGGTAAGTCATAAGTGGATAGGTAAATGCTCTTGGGGGGTGTCGCAGCCTAAAATACCTGATTTCCTGGCAGCTTTCCTTAAAATTGTGATGAATGTTGTGATGTTTGGGTTTTTTTTTTTTTGCAATCAAATTGCGGGAGCAGGTGAAAATTGCAAAAATAATTACAATTTTTGTTTTGTATCATTCATTAAAAATCAAAGTCAGCTTGTTCCATTGAGTATAAAACGGCATTGTCCTGAGTTTATGATTTATACAACGCTAATGTTACCACTAACCATCCGTGTGTAATCTAACTCAACTTGATTCTTTTAGAACATGCAGTAGCTCTGATGCAAGAGCCTTTGCCATAGTGCCATATTCTCCCGCTGTGTTTAGCGAAAGAAAAGTGTTACACTGTGCAATAAAATGTACCCCTGCTTTTGTGCAGTATATCAGGGAAGTGCCCTTTACAGTCTTTAGCAGTAATTTTTGTTGGTAAATATAAGACGTTTGTGTTGCACATGTCTGCCACTTGATTGGTCAAATTTGCGGAAAAGTTGTGGGGCTTAGTCACGCAGAATTCACAGGAATTGGTGGGGGCGGGGCTTCTGAGTATCTAGGACAGTTACTCTGGGTGCCCTGCTGTAAATCTACCTTTGATCATTCAGATTAGACGTTTAACAGCTGAGACAAATGGTCATGTAACAGCCAATGTTGCTCTTGGATCCCATAGCATCCTCTTAATGACACATGAGGTCAAACACAACACTTGATTTAAATGATTGCTCCTGCTTGTGCAGGTTTTCAGTCAGGCTCTATAACAGTGTGCTTAGTCAGAGAGGCTGACTCTCACCTGTTCTCTGCTGATAATGCCTCATAGAAAAAGTGAGTTGTTGGGTGTATGACTCTGCCACTGAATTAGGATTGTGGTGCTGCTTACTTGCCATGTGTACTCTACCAAGACCCTAAAAATAACACTGACCCTTTCACAGTGGGCTGGAGTATCCTCTTGCTGACTTTATGTGCACAGTGTCACTATTACATTGTATGCATGTCTGCTGCACTGCTCCTGCTTTAAATTATCATGTTTAATAGAGATTTTTTGGGCACACACATGAATACACACATTTTAGCATGTGCATGAACAAAAAGTGTATTTCGGGTAAAGAGGTCTACACTGAATTTTCAAAACACAAAGTTCATTTTTTAAAAATTTCTTTTAACTGATTGCTCACATGTGCAAGAAGCCACGTAACATGTGGTCACTGTCTAACCTTTCAAACCATTTCCTGCTGTGATAGGTATGAACCTGAACAAGCGGGAGTTGAATGAACATGTGGAATTTGAGTCTCAGACATACTATGCAGCGTTTGCAGCAGAGCTTGAGGCTTGTGCACAGCCAATGTGGGGTCTCTTAACACACTGCAAAGTCAAAGTAAGTCCTGTCTATACCCTCAGACTGCTCTCACACACATCTCCTGTATGCATTCCTGATGAACTAGAACGTTTAATGGAACATGCATCTCAAGCATCCTGTGCTGCACGCACTTCCCTAGCTAATTCTACATATATGTTAAACATGAATTGTCTGTCAACAGGAGACACAGGAATATACCAAAACTGTGGTACGCTACTGCTTGGAGACCCTGCAGATCTGGTTTGATGCCATTGGTTTCATTGACGAGGTAGATTAAAAAGCCACATTACTGTGTTTACAAGCAAGCTCTCTCCTCCCGTGTTTCTCATGGCTCTTATCTTCTTATAGCCTTCTCCAAACCAAGTGACATTTCACCTGCCATTGCATCGCTACTATGCCATGTTCCTCAGTAAGGTATGTCGGAAGCTCTCATATCTGAAGACATGACTCTGCAGCATTTTGTTGTTAGTTTTTGAAGTTAATTGTTTGGTTGAAAATTCTCAGGCTGTGAAGTGCCAAGGCCTGGACCTGGACAGCCTCCTGCCTGACCAAGAGATGCTGATGAAGATCATGGTGCATCCACTCCAAATCCAGGTAAAGCACTAGAGGCCTGTAAACAGTTTTGTGGTTTGTATTCATGTATATATCCCCTTCAAGCCTCAGATCTCAAGATCTCCCAGCTGTGAAATACTTTTTCAAACCATTTGCTATGTTTGCTGTTAGGCATGCCTGTCAGAGATCCACAGCAACATGTGGGTCAGGAATGGTCTGCAGATCAAGGGGCAGGCCATGACTTATGTGCAGTCACACTTCTGCAACTCCATGATTGACCCAGACATCTATCTGCTCCAGGTCTGTATTGCTGTGTCATTACAGAACTGTCAGTTTCACTTTTATGCTGTTGTAACAATAACCATTTTCATTTCTTGTTCCTCTTTGACTTTCTCTTTCTTTGTTTTTTTTAAAGGTCTGTGCATCAAGACTAGATCCTGACTACTTTATCTCAAGTGTTTTTGAGAGGTAAGCTCCAACAGCTACACATGCATTCATATTAAATGTTCACGTTTTAAATTCAGCCTGTATTAGTAGCATTGTATACACTGTCTTCTGTCACACAGGTTCAAAGTGGTCGACTTGTTGACCATGGCGTCTCAGCATCAGAATGCTGTGTTGGACTCTGAGCAGGAGAGGCCGATGCTTGAAGGAGCACTGACCTTCCTGGTCATATTGACAAGCCTTCGTGTTCATTTGGGTAAGTGGTACAATGAAATGCACACAGTCTACAGGGAGTAAGAAATAAACAAACCGCTTACAGTATAATTAAATAAGCCTATGGTAAAATAAAACTGCATCAAGATTATAGCTTAAACCGACTGCTGGCTTAAACCCCACAGCTTACACTCACACTGAGTTCTGCTAATTGGTATTTAATTCACAGCTATAATCTCTGTAAGTTTGTCTTCACATTCTCCTTCTGACTCTCACTAACAGGGATGACGGATGATGAGATCCTACGGGCTGAGATGGTCTCGCAGCTGTGTATGAATGACCGCACACACAGCGCGCTGTTAGACCTTGTATCCTTCAATACAAATATGTTTATAAGTCATTAAATTTAGTCATCAATGGCAGTCTTTTTCCTTAGGAGTGTTTTCTTAGATTCCTGAGAATCCCAACCCAAAGAGTGGCATTGTCCCAGGGAGTTGTAGTTTTGAGGAGATGCTGTCTGCTGTGGCTGACTTCAAAGCACCGGTGTTCGAGCCTGGAGGCTCAATGCAGCAGGGCATGTACACACCAAAAGGTAGGATGCGTAGTGAAGTTGGAGGCACAGTGTATGAAACAGTCCATTGTAAAAAAGTAACCTGTTAAGTGTTGTTCGTGCCAGGATAACCATAACTGTTTTAGTGATGATCTACAAGCAACAAGTTAGCCACTGAAAGGGGTTATGCAGGGAGGTCGTGTCCAATGCGCTATTTCCAACCAAAGTGCATGGGTTCGTAACTGCGTTCCTTTTCGTTTATTGCAAATGAACAGACAGGTTTATCTAACATGATGCTCAGATATTGCAGCAAACTGAACCAGAAAGGCTGTAGTGGTCAACAGAAAGTAAAGCCCCCCCTCCCACCGAATCAAAATCTGTCTGAATTTACCGGGTGTTATGTTCAACATGGCAGATGACATTGCTGTTAGACTCAGCATTGAGTTAAAAAACACTCCTGTTTGATAAGACAAACTTTTACTGTCTTGATAAAGACGCCATCAAGAAGAAGGACATCTGGGATGCAGTCAGAGTTAGTTGTGTTTTGTTGTTATTATTATTATTATCAATGGAGACAAGGCGTCGACTGTCACAGCAGGAACAGGTCATTAATATCCATTTTTCTAAGCTGCCAACCCAGCTGGAGCGTGCAGCAAATGCCTGGTGCCAGTTTTTAAAGAAGATATTGATCATCTGTGTGGATGCTCACATAGATATCGTTATAGTTATTGTTCTTGGTGTGGACGGCCCTTTAACCTTATTGAAAAGTGCAATAGGGGCATGTCACAGAAGTGGCTGGTGGGGTTAATGCTGACCAGCAGCTGTCAGGTTTTGACATTAGGTATTAGGGCCCCAGGACTCAGACAGTGACATTTCTGAACTGGGATGCGGAACGCCCTCTGGTTGTTTGTGGCATCTAGGTAGATATGTCCTGACTGCTGCCCTCTACTGGCCAACAGTATTGTTAGCAGTAGCAAAGGACTGCAATGTATTGGGAATTAGCCGTTCCAAATTGGGAGAAATTGGGGGAAAACTGCAAAATCAAGTAAAAATCAGTACAGTGTGCCATGCAGTATTAAGCATATCACTGGGCTGTTTGAATTGAATTTATACTGTATATTATGACACATAATAGAAACGCTCTCATGCTCAATTGATACTGTGTGTCACAGATATCTATAATGCAGTAAGAGGGTAGAAAAATGAATGTTGTGTATTTCAGAATAATCACTTTATGTTCTAATATGTGAGTAGAAATAGGAAAAAATTATGCACATGAGGCTTGAAAGCCTTGAGCAGTAGATCTGTGTCATTGGTCTTTAGCAGACCACTTGGGGGCAGGCTTACACCACTTAAGTAGAGAAGGTGAACCTGAGAAGAAAGTGAATCAATGTCACTCCCTACCAGAGGTTACTAAACATTTCTTTCCCTTTCCTCAACTAGCGGAGGTGTGGGAGAGGGAGTTTGACCCCATCATGGTCGTTCTCAGGACGGTCTATCGGCGTGACGTCCAGTCAGCAATGGACAGATACTCAGCTTTGTAAGTTAACACTGTTGCCTTGATCTCCCTGAGTAAATGGTTTCTTCATATAATTTAGATATTTAATAAACTGTGAATTTCATTACAACATCTCAATCACTATATCACATATTGTCCTTGTCCCATTATTCATGTTCCCTGACAAAAGCAACCCTGCATCATGCTCTGTTCAGTGTCGCAGGGTCACCTCTCTCACTGGCCCACAAAGGGACTTGATAAGAAAGGTCAGGTCTAGCGGGTGCTCAAGTTGGTTCCAATTAGATAGCTGTCGAGAAAAATCAATATTTCAGTCTAAATTGTAATCGAATTGAGGAAATCTTTCTTGTTTGATTGTGGTACAAGACATCCCCCGAGGACAAACATGTCCATGGAGGTGAAGGAGATACCTCAGGGTTAATTTTTTTTGAGGCTGCTGGAATGTGTGAAGATGCTAATTATTACGAAAGTGACCCTCACTGAGTGTGTCTGTGTTTGAAGTAGTATTTGGGGAGGTAACCTTTATATAATGGGATTTTTTGACTGTCTTTGGTATAGTTAAAAAAATATAGATCACTGATGTAGTTAAATATACACATATGCTTTTCTTGGCCAGTGTTGGTGTTTTAAACCAGATGAAGCTAAGGCATATTTCTCCTTGAAACATACTGCCACCTTCAGAGTCTGATACCAGCCTCATGTTGCTTATTCACAGTGTTTGAATATGATGGATTGCCTGTCAGGCCGGCCCTGGTTTTATATAACAATGATCCCATCATCGCTAATAGAGTGAGCAGCGCGTTGGCTGCTCTGTTGCATAGACTAAAACCTTTTGTACAGTGAATTATTCTGAACAATGTAAGGTGTCACTTCATCAAACCATTATTTCTCTCATCATCCTGCTTCATGTGGAAACTCAACCATTCTGTTTTGTAAGCAAGCTCACATCCTTGTGGGTGTGTTAATTACTATGTTCTGTGTGTTCCTGATTGTTCCTTTGATATTTTCTCTCTTGTTGACGATTATGTCACATAGTTTAAAACAGTCTGGCATTCACACCGGCAACCCATGGCCTCCTTACAAGGAGAGGACTCCTCTGCATCCATGTTACAAAGGCCTAATCAAGCTGTTGCACTGCAAGACGCTGCACATTGTAATATTTACTCTCCTGTACAAGGTGAGCCTCTCAACAACTATTCATGTGGTATAATTCAGAGCTGCACTTGCATCTCAGTTTACTCCTTGAGCTAAATTAGAAGTGCCTCTGTTTTCCATATTTAATTGGTGCACGTGAAATATGACTTGGCAGTTAATTGATGTTGGCATGTTGAAAGATATTGGTACAATACAGGACTGTCCAAGTATAGAAGCAGCTTCTTCAGCATAACATGAACAGACCTCATAGTGTAGATGAGGCACAATGGAGAAACAAAGACAAAAGCATCAACACTAGTGTAAAGGACCACTTTACCCACAAAATGAGCATTTGTGTATCATATATTCACATGTATGTGTATATACCCTTATCCATGTCCTTTATATTTTTATTGTGTAACATTCCTGTTCAGTATTCTACCACTTACTGTGCAATATTTTTAGGCTATACCTCATATCTTTACAGTAAATATATTACACAACATGTGTTTCAGTTGTCAGTTATCCTGTGCAGCTATCAGTCATCACATACAGTATCCATATAAGTGAAAGGTCTATATAGGGGATAAAGATTTTACCTTACTTTATTTTTATTTTATCTAACTTGTATTTTTGAAAGATTTTATTTGTTAGCACTTTCTTTTCTTTTCTTCTTTCTTGATTATTCACCACGTGTCATGCTGAACTCGTTGAGAAAATTTTGTTTTTCTTGCATGTCTGAACAGTAAATGGAGAATCCAATCAAGAATCTTGATGAATTGACATAAAGGGGGACCGCATTTAACAACAGCAAAATTATGTGAAAAAAAAGATCAGTTTACAAGCTCACACAGCTCATGCAGTATATTGCAAGGCTCATTTAATAAGTTGTATGTGCAGTACCTCAGACGTGCATTTTCACCTAAGCCTTACAATTTAAAACATATCTGCATCAACAGTCTCTTGACCTACAAGGAACTTGCCTGGGCAAGTGCATGCTTTTAACCTCTGCTCAATCGAATGCATGAGCAGAGTTCAGACACATGTGCTTACCTTAGGAGGGCTACTTGTACTATGAAGGGTTTTAAACTAGATAAATGAGACCTTTTATTTATAGCTCTGCTGTTGTTAAACATGGCCCCCTTTACCTCAGTTGATCAGGAATATTTGCTGGTTATGGATTATTCGTTCACTGTGAAGGCATAAGAGAAAGAGCCTTTTTTTCTCCACAAGTTCAGCTTAACACGGAGTGAGTAATTGACATACGAATGATCATTTTGTGGGTGAAGTATTTATTTAACTGTAACAGTTGCATAGGTGGTGTCAGTAGTGAGGTGGATAACTTTTGTCTGTTCTTCAGTATAAACTAGTGGTTTGCTATGTTTTTAGATATGGATGGATCATCAGAACATGTCGGAGCACGTGCTGTGCATGGTGCTGTACCTGATCGAGCTGGGCTTGGACAACCAGGTTCAAGACAACAAGGCGGATGAGGTGAGATATTGGTGTTTAAGTTACAGCAACTCTCCTCCCTGTCCAGATGTCTATTGTCCACCAGTGTCTGACAGGATCTTGTGCTTCCAGGAGCCTTGCATTGAGGAGCACTGCCATGACAGCTGGTTTCCTGGCACAAACCTCCTCTCTAATCTGCACCATGTTATCAACTTTGTGAGGGTTCGGGTCCCTGAGACGGCTCCTGAAGTGAAGAGAGAGGCACCTCCCAGCACCAGCACTGAAGCTTCTTCTTATGGCCAGGTAAGAGGTAGCTCCGCCTGTAGGCTGAGCTGAATTACAGTGCCATTCTCCACAATGAAGGCCACACTGAGAAAAATAAACAATAACGTTGCTGTGTATTGCAATAACGATAAATTAACAGATATTAAAGTTTACTCAGTTCTGCCTTTCTGCTGCTTTAAGTTTACTACTAAAATACAACAATTTGCTCACTGAATTTAAAAAAAATTAAAGGGAATGATTTCCGAAAGTCTTTTACAGAACAAATTGAACACTGAACACAAAATGCACCATTAAAAAAAGATAGATACAGTTTTCTGAACCCAGAAAATCCCTGACTGAAGTATCTCAGTCTGTTTATTGCACAAGTTGACATTGTGATGACTACAAAAACCAAAACATTGTGCAGCCCTAACTACAGTGCAATGTCACTGTGATGAAAACTACTGGAAGTGAAACTTCTAGTGACTATACTGACTCCCCGTTTGTTATTGACTGTATGCTTCCTGCCACTACAAATGGCAGCACATTGAACCAGTGGCTGAGGAAGAAAACCAAACATCTAAATACTCAAGACCCAGATATTTTTCTCAGGAGATACAGGCTAAATGCCAATGATTTTTGGACTTGAATTCATCAGGTGTCCAAAAACACACTCCAGTGCCAGTGTTGCTGTGTATCTGTTCAAAGGTTAGCCATTAATACTTGGTAAGTGTAGAGCCTGTGTCGCTGTCAGTTTTGTTTTGGTGTCCTTTTGTCCTCCCCAGTGGTCAGTGGACCAGCACAGTGCCAGTCCAATGTGGTTTCCACAGATTCGCACACAAAACAATACATGGCACTTATGCTGACTTGAATTGATGGCTCTGAGCTGCAAGTAAACAAAGTACCAAGTGTATGAAGCATTATAGATTCATAAACACTGATTTCTCATGGCATGTAGGGGTTGGATGTAAATATAAAAGGTACTGTAGTGTCTCTAGCAACTCTTAAAAGTTGTAAAAATATAGAATTTGCTTCAACTGCTGTTTATCAGCTGATAGGGACTAAACATTTTTCTTGCTGTTTCATATGTCACTTGCACTTTCATTCCATTAAACTGAGGAGCAAGCTAGCACATACAAAAGGGGTGCAGCCAGAGATATGGGCAGCATCCAAATTTCCATACTCACATGCTACATAGTAGGCTAAAACAGTATGTGAGATATTTTTAATATGTCTGAAACCTTAGTATGATACCAGTAGTACATGATTGCATACTGTTTCTGGTTAAATATTAAAATATGCAAACACTGGACACTGCAGCAGCGTAAATATGCTGCAATGCAATACGGTAGCGATGACAACGTTCATAACAGATGATAGACAGCGACCGAGGCAGCTCTTTCACATCAGTAAATGATTAATACCTATAGAGATGAATAACTTAAGTCATAAGTCTACTGACTGATTTGCAATTTAGGAACCACTGTATTGTGTATTGTGGTAGGGGTACCATTGCAGATAGATGACATATTACATGATTAATTAGCTTTCTTATATGTACAACATGGTTTAGGTTTTGTTATCCATGCTAGTGGTGTAGCTCCAGGGATGTCGGTCGCTCACTCCATCACTTTGATCGTGACTAAAATATATAAAAACCTATTTTGATGACTTGCCATGGCATTGGTGCAAACAAAACATCACACCTGCTAAACGTCAGCTTGTTAGCATGCTGTTAGCTAATTAAAGCATTATCTTGCAACGTAGATGTCACTTATACAACGTTACACAACGGATTCACCTGCTGTTCACATTTTCTAACAGCTGAGGTAACACTACACACGTGATGAAAACCAAAAACATAAAAGATTCATCATGCTTAAAGATGCCAGTAGAGCTAAGGTTAGCATGGGTTACCTTGGTTACACGTTTCCAACCTGGTAAGGAGGCTAATTACAGCACAGTGTGTCCACAAAAATACATGCTGCTGTTTATTCACACAAAAGTATGTTGAAAGATACACATTTTAGGTTCGTCATGCATAGTGTGCGATTTCGGACGCAGCCCTCAGTGTGAGGTTGCCAAGAGGGAGATTTTTTATGGCATTAAATACATGAGATCTAACATGTTCATTAGTGCGTTTTGGAGGTGCTGAAAGGCAATTTTTTGTCACTGTTTTTTTGTTATTTTCAGTCTTTGTGCTAAACAAGCTAACCGGCTGCTTGCTTCATATTTACCGACATAATCATTATTATTCACATTCACATCAATCCTCTCATTTAGCTGTCAGCAAGACATTGAATATTTTCAGAACTGTCAACTATTGCTTTAAAGGTCCAGTGTGGGATTTAGTGGCATCTAGCTGTAAGGGTGCAAAATTAATCTTTGTCCGTTCTGGGCTACCATAGAACAACATAGCAGACTCCGTGTAAGAGGACCTGCTCCGTATGTAGATATAAATGACTCATTCTAAGATAATGAAAACACAATGATTCATTTTTTCACATGATTATGAAGTAATGAAAACATAGTTATAAATTTTAGATACAATCTGCCAATTAGATGCCCCTAAATCCTCCACACTGGACCTTTAAATAATTCACCGACATTAAGAATACTAAATAAATATTGTTACCTGCCATGTAGGCATTTGTTGTGAATAAGTCATTCATACATAGATTATGAAATTACATAACAAGAAGTTCATTTATCAGACTTCACAGTTCTTGTTGTTGACAAAGTTTGGTTTGGTTCCTGCAAAATAAATTCTTGTGACGCTGGTGCTCCTCTGACTTTTCCTCGCTCAGTGTAATGATTAGTATGCTAATATGATCACATTAGCACATTACACTACCAAAAACAATCTTGTTTTTTCACACTTTCTTTGAGGTCTGGCGTGACATGCGTGCTTTTTTTTATCCTATTACATTGTGTGGTACCTTCATGTTCCTCTTTCATATCATCACTGTTATTGTTGTTCGTTTTGCTGTACTTGCTCCACAGAACTCCAGGCGTCTTTCAGGCAATTGGAGAGAGGTAGCTATCTATGTCCATTTCTACAAAAAGGCTGATGGCTGTGATGCCACTAGCAACTGCGTTTGTCTTCTTTTTATCTTAATCATGACAGAATTTCTTTGCACATGTTTGTTTTGTGCTTTTCAAAGGGTGTCTGCCTTGGTGTGTTATGGTGTGTTATGGTGTGTGTATGTGTGTGTGTGTGTGTGTGTGTGTGTATAATGCTGCGCTTCAGCAGTTTCCCCCCCTCTTGACTGCTGAAACTAATTACATGTGAAACGCAGGTTTGGGTAAATGCTTTTTAACTGCATGTCAGTATGATTGATGTTGCCTTGACTGGGCTTTATTATGTATGTTTATTTAACAGTGCAGCTCAGGTCCTTTTTGTCAGGTCAGGTCATGGCAATCCTTCAGGAGGCTTGTGTGCCCATCAGGATGATTTGAATTTTCCCCAGGAATATGGTTGTTCTGAGTGCTATCAGCAAAGGTATTCGTGAAACGTCAGCTGAATTTTTTTTTTTACCGGGCATTTAATTTGACTTTTATGTGTATTGTGCTTGTCTGATTATGGTAATGAAACACCCCTCCAATCCATCAAAGTCCATCAGACTACTAGTGATGTCATTTTAGGAGATTGTGTTTGTGCTCAAAAAGACAGATCTGCCAGAGCACCCAGATGCAGGTGGAATGAAGGGATGTTTGAGTTTTCTCTTTATCTGTTTGTATATTTTGCTGATATGATGTGGGCTTGATATTGAAATGTTGTGTGCTGTGATGAATTTTGTATGTGTGGGACATCATTTATTTACATACCGTGTGTTTACAGTGTGTCCATATAGCTTTAATCATAGGGCATGGCACTAACACTGCCAGACTTGGGTGTTGGATCACCCGTACAAAAACAACTGTTCTCATGATGTTGTAAGGCGTTTCACACCAAAATATTCACCATATACGTACTTCCATGTAAATAAATAAATTCTTAAAAAATATTTTATTCTGTGCTTTCTTAGAACCTGCGTGAAGCCCAGGTGTTCAGCCTTGTAGCAGAGCGTAGGAGGAAGTTCCAGGAGATAATCAACCGCAGCAACACTGAAGCCGCCCAAGTTGTCAGGCCCAAGAGCTCCTCAACACGCTGGGTCCCTCCAGGCACTCCCCCTCAGCTGGTGACTGAGATCCTGGAGATCCGGGAGAGCATGTTGTCCCTCCTCATTAAGCTGCACCAGAAGTTGTCGTCCAAGCAGAACTCTCTGTCTGCATCCTGGCTGGAGGACATGGACACGAGCCGACACACTCATGGAGATGGCATCACAGCCATTGAGCGCATCCTCACCAAGGCAGCCACGCGCAGCTGCCAAATCAAGCGTAGCATCCAGGACATTTGTGGAAAGGTGTGTCCTCCCGTGCCACCAAAGAAGAATAGTCCCACAGACAAGAAAACCATGGATAAAGAAGAGAGGTAACATAATCATGCACAGTTCTTCTTTGTTAAATAACATTCACCACTATGGATTTACATTTGCACAGCTCCATGCTGTGTATGAATGTTACTCTTAATTGCTTCGCAGTAATTGCTTATGATCAAGTATGCTCTATATTTTGGTTTAAAACACTACAAGAATTGCATCACAGTTTTACTCATGTATGCAAGGACAGTCAGTGTGTACAGTGTCCAACCACCTTGTCATTTTTGGGTTGAGGCAAATGTAATAAATTGTACAGTACTGTTTAGTGTAAATCAAAGCAAGGCATGACAAAAACCGCTTAAGGGAAAGCGTAGACTTGCTTCTCTGAATAAGAACTCTCAGTAATATTGTCCGGGAAATGCAGTGTCAAGAACCAAATATTTTGTACATTACCACCAGGCCTGTCACCATAAGTTGTTGGCAGATATATTGCCCCATACATAATTGGGATAAATGATAGGATTGTCATTTTGAGACGATTTTCTGCCACTGATATAACGATTATAGCTTTTAATTTTTAAGAATATTCAGACATTGGAATTGGAATATAAAGAAAATGTTCATAGGTAAAAGTATTCAACAAGTAATATATATAAAAAGGTACAGGAGTAGCCCCAGATTACTCAGTTTCAAAACAAAAAAACAAGTAATGCCTCCGGTGACAAATAGACCAGCTTAACAAAGCTCTGGGAACACCACAGTTGCCTTCATAATCCGGCCGGTGTGCTGCAGTCGGCTCCCATGGATGGACGGCCCTGGAGCCGGGTGGTTGGCTGGTGGAATTGTGGAGTGGAGGATGAAGTTGTTGGAGGGTAAAACTACAAACGACAGACTTTTTATCTCATAGCCAGGGGTTGGTTAGACTTTCAGGACTGTGCCTCTTCCACAATAAAAGTGCCGCTGTCACGTTTACAACATTCGTTAGTAAACAAACATGCATGTAAACACAACGGGTGATATCGAGGTCAGCAAAATGATTGAGGTCATGTCCATACGTTGTACAATAAGACAATGATGTAATAATCGTGACAGGCCTAAATACCACAAATATGTGACCGCAGCAGGTGATGCTTTTTTTTAAACTGAACACAAACACAATCGTCATATGTGTTCTTATTAACACTGAAGTGATCTCTGCTCCACCATGATAATGGGATGCATTGGCTGTTGGACTTGGTGGGTTTTGATCCTCCGCCTCACATTTACCCACCAGTCCATGCCTCCCATTTCCCTCCTCTAATGATGATGGAATGGGCTATAACGGTTTAATAATTGCCTGCTTTTGGGGTTGGCTTCACCCCACAGACAGAGGTAGAAGGTAAAGGTAGATTCTCTCCCATTCTGCACAAACCAGTGCTGTTTCCAAGGCAACCGTCAGACAGCAGTGCGGTCAGTGGCAGCCAGAAGTGAAAAGCTGCTGCCCATTCCTCATGCTGGTTGTCGGCACCCCTGAAGCCATCAGTGAAAATTATTGAGCTGTGACGCTCCTGTCAGCATTTGTTTATGTCCTCTTATTAGGGACTTAATTTACAGTCAGCTCTCACCCTGTAAGTCTGCAGACTTGGGCTCTCAACCCGCCATATTAGTTGAGTAATCAACCTTTCCAACTTTCACAACACAGCCTCGTATGCCCTGCTACATGGAAGAATCTGTTGCGCATGTTGTGGGTGATCAGGGGAAACATGCTCTGCACAAGAGACATGCTTATCCCCATGTCGCTATAATGCATCTGTGAAGTGGAAGTGCAGTGATTACTATTCCTAAATGGAGCAAGTGGGTGCCAGGAGCTTATTATCTGGACCAGAGCTTGTTGTCAGTTTATGACATCAATGTTTTAACTTACTGAGTGTGTCTTTTCTCTTCTGGAAATTATTTTATTCCTTAAATATAATCTTCCTAGTGGAATTTAATGATTTAAAAAGTCTCACTTCTTTAGTTGATTATATCACAATTACACACACACACACATTTAGCATTTCAGTGGTTTTGAACTCAAGTTAAATATTGAGTTGTTGTTGCATATTGCTGCAGATTTATTAAACAGTATTTCACTCTTCTTTATTTCAGACGTCAGAGGGCTAGAGAGAGACAGCAGAAGCTGCTCGCTGAGTTTGCCTCCAGGCAGAAGAGTTTCATGGAAACAGCCATGGATGTTGGTAAGAAAAATCGGGCTTACCAACTTGTGGCCTCATTTTTAGGGTCTTAAAGCTTTGGATTACTAACATATTAGTCGCAGCAGCCACTGTCTAAATTCTGTTAGCAAAGAATATCATGGCAGAGCGCTCTGCTGAAGCAGGAAAGGTGCAGCAATGTGGCACATATGCTAACTCAATCTGTACTTGGCATACTTGCTGTAACATAGTAGTAAACAAAGTGCAGTATTCAGTCTATATTAACTAAAATGCTGCACCCAGTTGTTAAGACATGCATAAAGTGAGGTGTGTGGTGGAGATACTTAACAAGAGCACCTAAACTATTTCTAGTCCAGTGAGTTTGAAAACGTGCATTGTGTTAAGAGGATCATCACAAATTGAGGTAGCGTGCCAATTTTCAAGTCTGAATTTGTAGTGAAAAATACTTTTTTGTTGTCAGTTTATTTCTAGTGAAATAAACAAATCTGTCCAGGTAGTCTCTTTACCGTAAACTGATTAAAATGTAGAATGAAACTACATTTTGCACACTGCATTGCACTGCTCTGGATATTTTTGCCTTCAGCAAGGACTGTGTTAGCTGCTTTGAAACAAAATGTGCTTATCAAACTGGGTTTGTTCTGACACAGGCGTACAAGACCTTATAAAAGCACACAACACACATTAACACGTTTTGTCTGAAGGACAACTTGCTACTATAGCCCTTGACGAAAAGCGCTGTTGGCTGAAATAAACCTATCATTGCTATATCTTTTTCATCGG
Organism: Cephalopholis sonnerati; assembly: GCA_019142605.1. Classification (NCBI taxonomy): domain Eukaryota; kingdom Metazoa; phylum Chordata; class Actinopteri; order Perciformes; family Serranidae; genus Cephalopholis; species Cephalopholis sonnerati. The sequence goes on from JAGQAX010000012.1 coordinate 22,177,011, forward strand.
GGCAAGGTGACAGTAGGCCGAGTCCGTGCTCGTGGTCTCCGCAGGCCTGTTAGGAGAAATTGAGAGGAGAGCGTTCCTGTGGGAGTGTGGGTGGCTGCTGGCTGAGGGCACATAGGATCAAAGCACTAATAGTGGGCTGGACTCTCAGGGCCCACCTTGACACAGCATGGTTAGTGAATGAATAATGGCTGCTGTGATCAGACGGACCGTTCTGGCAGGACTGTATTATGACCTCCTCTGCACGCTTCCTGCTGAGCAGTAACTTTAGTTTAGTCTAGCTTTACTTCAGATGCACTGATGGCTTTGCATCACTTGTTCTAAAGTAAGATTGAAAGAAGAAGGAGACTATTTAATTCAACTGAATACAGTGTAAGCCTGCATTATAGCATGTGGCATGTTTTTTTTCCACAAGTGTAGCATAACTGAGGTATCTCTCCTCATGTCCGCCATTCTTCTGCACAGAGGTCTCATGTGTCAATGAAAATGTTCAGTAATCTAGGCTGCATAATTTTAAGATGTCGAAGACAGCTGGACCTGCTGTTTGGTCTCTAAACCAGCCTTGGAAACAAATAAACATAATAAACCAAAGGTCACTAAAAGACCTTTAATTGCTTTAAGGATTGTTTGAGCTTCTGTTTTTATGATAATCTTTGCATAGTCTACATCTTACCTGGACACTAAGGAAAAGCACAAGTTGTGCCTCTCTAGTAGATGATTTCTGGTTTTAAGGAATAACCTTAATACTTAGGAGGGGTGTCATGTTTTACTGGCACTGACAGTAACTGTAATATTTAAAAATAAAATATTGATATTATGTTAATAATAGACATACGATAATGTGAATAATCCAGTGCCTCTGAAATCGTTTCTGTTTCTTTCCGTTCTTGCTTTGTCGTCCTCTCCCAGCGTGATCTGGTTGCCTTTTCAGTATCCGTTAAGTGTAACCTAGTTGCTCTTTCTGTATGATTTTTCAGAGTTAAAGTCATAGTTACTCCCTCTCTCCCAACCCCTAGTCATTTGCCAAATAAAGAGATAAAACACGCAATAAACAAAGTTAAATGAATTAACTTTAAATTCTTTTTTTTTTTTTTTTTTTAATTTTAATTATCTGTAGATACTGCAATAATATCGTTGCTGTAAACTCTTTTGGCCACGATGATAGTGTAGTAAAAATCAGATTTCATGCTTTAAAATAATGAAATTTCAGTTATTAAAGGGTCATTTCAAATTTAGGGCTGCCATCACCCAAAGAAAATCTTGACTGAAATTCTGATTACTTGAAACAATCAATTGGTCAACAGACAAAAACATCAGCACATTATACGCTTCATTAACTAAACTGGCCACTGTGCACTGAGCGCATTCTGCCTGGTCTCATTTTTCCTGAGGGCAGATTATTTTTTGTGTAATTTGCAGGGGGATCACCGTGTAGCTACACTATGCTGCAGATGCCAGCAGCGTGATGAGGTGCTGAGCATCTACTCTGTGCTGTGCACTGCATGTTTGGCTTTTTTTTTCTTTTCTGTGATCACTGGGACTTAAAAATATTCAAGTTTGGGTAAAACACTGCGCTTGTCATTGTCACCTTTTACCCAGCTGTGCAATCACAGTGGAGGTGGGTTGGGACAAATACCATAAAGACCAGCTGTCACATCGTTCATGTACAATTGCTGACCAACAACAACAATGGAGGAGAAATTAATACTGCTGGTCACATAGACCAGTGGGTCTGTCCTCCCTTCCTACGTCCCTTCATTCAGAGCAAAGGCCTGAGCAAGTACTCTACTGTGTGCCAGTATTTTTATTCTGTATTAAAGCAACCAAAGTGTCTCTGCTAAAAAAAGAAAGAGAAAAAAAAAATTAAATCCACTTTCAGCTTCCAGTTGGATGTTTTCAGTTTGGAAAAATGAGGTGGGACAAGAGCATATCAACCAACCAATCGACCAACTGACCACAGGGTGTCAGCCTTATTCACATAACTAAAACCATTGTCCCCCAGTCATTAATTAGCCATATTTCTATGTGGCACACAGTAAATCACAGTCACCTGTAATATATTGAGATGAAGGCAGAAATCTCAAAGACAGATATGTCAAAACCTGAACAAGGTATACAAGGTGACGGTGTCAGTGTCATCATTAACCTGCATTATTTAGGAACAGGCTAACATACAATACTTCGAGGAGCATTCACAAATGTAAGCTGTAGGAACCATTAAGCAGCAGCACACCCACAGTTAGTGCGTCCTTGTCGTCTTACCTTTTGCGTGTGTGTGTTGGTTGGTTGGTGACTATGTACTGGGATGGCCTGGGGCTAAAGCTGCAGTGTTGACATCTAATGCATCTTTCATTTCCCCAGGAACACCGTGACCTCTATTGAGAACAAATTTTTCCAAAAAGCAATAAATCAATTTCCAACACAGCTTGACATTTGTCCACAATATTTACTGCTCAAATTGAACACAGGTCTTAACATTTAAAACTAATTTCACATCCGTGATTAATTTCTAGTGCTAGGTGTGGGAATAGATGTTATATTCTTCATTTTTCTTCCCATGACTGACTGCGGCAAGGAAACCACACATAGAAATTATTTAATTCAACAGAAGATCAGAGTGGATGTGTACTGTTAGTTTATTTTCAGTGTAAATAATAATAATAATTGACTTAATGTATATAGCACTTTCATAACAAACTTACAAAGTGCTTAACAAAAAGAAATAAAACCAGACAAAGTAGATTAAAATGACAATAAAGCGAGGAGGCATGAGCACAGAGGAAGTTAAGACATTTAATGAATAAGAACAAATAAACAGGAATATATACAGTATATATTTAAACATGAAGGAAAAATAGAAAGGAGCAGTCACAGTGCTGTGTACTGTAACTGACTTGCAACAGCTATCTGCCCCATTCCAAGGTCTGATTCACAAAAGATTGCAGTAATGATATTACAGTGCAAACACCCTAAGAAAGTTTTTTAGGTTAATGCAGTTTGCCCTTTTTTGCGCCTGATTGCAAAATCCACGTGGCAAGGTATAGATGTTGCCTTCGTGTCAAAAAGACAGTAGGCAGAACGACAGCAGAGAGAGAAAGAAAACCAAAATGTTCAGACCACGACCTACAGGTCCTGACTGACAAGGTGTTGAGGCACACCTGGCATGATGATGCCTTTTCCTGGCTACAGTCACTGCTTTGGGCATGACACCTCTAATAAATGTGCTTCAGTTAACACCAACTCTCTGAAGACACTTTTAATTTCACTGTCACAGCGTGTGGCTATTAGTGCTGATTTTTGTGAATTGGACTGTTTTTTCAGTGTGGTTCATTTGCATAAAAAGGGGCCAGTTGTGTGCCAAATGTATGCATATAACCTAATTGAGCACTGAGACTGTTTTTGCTTCGAAACGCAGTTAGGAGTGCATTTCACTCTTAGAAAATTACACAGTATCAATTGGACTTATTTATATAGGTTTTGCAGCTGCAAAAGCCGCCCCTCTGTGTGGTATTTGTCACCTGAGTAGGAGCAGAACTTGCAGTGAGTTACCTCCCTTCATCATGGATTGTTACCTCAGTTTCTGATCAACCTAAAGGAAAGCCTTTCAGACCACATTACCTCTAAGTGTTTTTGTTTCTCACACAGTTGGATGCCTTTCATCATGCTTCATCAGTTCTCAGAATTCTCTTAACATTGCTTTCCAGGTGTTAGTAATTACTGGCTGCAGCCGTTGCAGTGTATCCCATGTTCATAGTGTAGGTTTGAAAGTTTTAGTCGGGAAGCTTTCACAAACTTATATTGAGATTTTTCCTTTTTTGCTAGAATCCCCAGACACTGAGGCAGCCATGGACCTGGGAGCGTCTGAAGTGATGGAGTCCGAGGTTCTTTATGACTGCGTGATCTGTGGCCAGAGCGGACCCTCCACTGAGGACAGACCCACTGGCCTAGTAGTTCTCCTCCAAGCATCCTCAGGTACTGCATCGCCTTCCAGTCTCATATCCTGACATGAATAATCCACACAGGACACATTTGTTCACTGTCTTAGTTTTGGAGTATAAAATCACACATGACTGTTCTGTTTTTCTGTCAGCAGTCTTGCCTTTTAAAACGACAACAGTTATTCAAAGCATTTTGATCCACCATTATTGAAAATCAGATTTTTTATTGGGGGTTAACTGTTAACTGTAATTGGCTCATTTATCACTCATGTGTTCCCTGCCCACTTGTAAATGGAGCCTCGCACTGTGAGAGGTCATTTCTTATCCAGAGGAGGATCACTCGCTGTCATCTAAATAAATGGCATGTTTGATTTGTAATTAGTCACCTTGTAAAACGGTTCAGAAGACTCTGACCTCAACGTAAAAGAACCACCTCATAAAGTCTACCACCAGTGACCACCAGTGGGTCCATAATAGCATACAAATACATAGTCCCTTTTGGTCACCAGACACCATCATCATTGTGTGTTTTTCCATTTTGATTTCATTGTTGTTGAATGCCAGGTTGTGCCTGATTTATCAGTCATTGCGAAGAGCATAACAATCTGAGTATGGTCACTGACAGGCCGTCCATGGGTGGAAAATTACCAAGCAAGAATGATCAAGCAAAAAGGACGAACAGTCTCTGGTTCCAGCTGCTCAGTTTTCACAGCTGCTGCTTTGTAAATAGTTGTTGTTTTACATCAATGATTGTGTTTACATGGACATTTATAACTAGTTTATGAGGCTTATCCCTGTTCTGATCATATTTGGGATAAGGTTTTTATTCATATTCCCCATATACATGATAAATACTAGTAACCCAGTTACTGATTACTACAGTGTGTTTGTGCAGGCACTGTGATGTTTACAAAAATAAACTGGCAACTGGAGATGAGAGCGATAGGAAATATTAAACACTACACCGTACAGTTACTACCACTTGACAGTTTAACTGCTAATTTCCTCTCTGCTCTGAGTGCCAACCACCATCTCTCTCTCTCAAGCCACACACACTTTGTACTGAGCTAACGTTATTCCTGAAAACAGGGTCCTCCACATCGGTGGCGGCCTGTAACTACCAATGCACAGGACTGGGGAGCAGTAGTTGAAGATATGCAGCCTTTTTATCACCGAAAGGAAAAAACTCTGAGTCTACGCTGTTGTCGCCAGCATTGTTTCTATTTCTGTTACGTCTCATAGCTGAAGCAGTGCCTGCGCAGGTAGTCGGTGGTGCTCAATAACCAGGATGAGACGTATACATGCAGCAATATCCTGGTTTCATCCGGAATACTCCAGCAAGCATATCCGGGTTTCTGAAAGCGTGAAATTGTGTTCACGTTCAGACACCTAAACGGGATACTTGGGATACGAAAACCTGATCCTAATCGGGTTATTTATGTCCATGCAAAGGCACTTATTGTGAAGTTTCTTTTGGTTTTGGTTTGTGAAAGGGACAGAAAATGTACCCTAAAGCAGCCACCTTGGGATGTGGGAAACTGTGATGGCTGTTATTCACTGTTTTCTGATATTTTGAGATTTAAATGATTGATTAGGAAGATAATCAACAAAGTCGTCAGCGATGTAATCCCAGTCCTTAACGTCTTCATGTTAATACTGATTATGTTACATTTGTCATCACCATACTGACATCTGTGTATTGGCTTCAGTGCTCGGACACCGCTGCAAAAGCAAAGAGGCGAAGAATCTACCGACTAGTGATGAAGAACACATCTACGCTGCAGACACATGTGGAGTGGCTCATGATGTCAGGCTCACGCTCATGCAGCGGTTCTTCAAAGATGTAGGTGTCTCAGAAAATGGCACTCAAATGGAAATATGGATATTTGTGTGTTAAACAACAGCTCTAGTAGCTCTAATGACAGGCTTTCATCTTGTCTGTTGGAATTTCATGGCATTCGGTTGATACTATGAAAGTCAGCAGTGTGAACATCTGCTGAAGTCTCTTTAACAGACTGTAGGATGTTAGATGATCCTTGTTATTGAGTACATTTCTTAAATGCTTGTGATTGTTGTATTGTAGGCAGAGCATCACTTTAAAAACATCATTGTGTGACAAACAGTTTAAAAATGCATGTACCAGTAGGCAGTGTTTCCAGACAAAAATTCAGAGTCAACATTTAAAGGTAGAACTAAAAAGCTTCATTGAAAATGGCTTTGACTAAGCTACTTTAATTTGCTTCTCATGTATTGATTAGCTTGCAACACAACTCCAAACCAAAAATGATTACACTAGTTAAACTGGATATAATCCAATAAAAACTGGTGATTCACTCATGCAGTCTAATTGTCCATTTAAAGATGCTGGCTTTAATGTGCCTCATCAATAGAGTGTTTATTGTAGTTTGTTAATTCAAACTTTAAAAAAAAATCTGTTTATTTATCAGCACCACTGTGTAAACAAGAGGTCCAGGAGGTTGACTGTCTGAAGACGTATTTGCATACTCTAATTGATGTGATTTTTCTCTTGTGAATTCTGCAGAGCTCTTGTCTGCAGTCTGTGTCAATAGGTTGGGATGGGGGCGTCTACGTTCAGACCTGTGGACACACTTTGCATATAGATTGCCACAAGTCATACATGGAGTCTCTGAGGGTAAGAGAAAGCTTGACCTCATGAAATGATTAATCATCTAATTACTAGAGCTGGGTAATGTTTTAAACATTATGATAGCGGCACCAGTACCAGTACCCTTAAAGTGATACTGATACCAACAGAGTGCTTTGTGTGATACCTCTTTTATTCTACTTCATTAGGTACCCATCATGTGAATGGAAACATTCAGTTGTTTAAAATGTCTCCAAACACCACAGGCCTGTAGCATAGCTATACTTTCAAACATTTTGGTGGCATCTCAGCCCAACTCCAAACTGCCAGCTCCGTCAACTACACCGCATTCAACTTCAGCTGCAGGAGAGGGCCAATCACAAGTTGCATTAAATCGAAGAGCGCTGGCGGTAATTGGCTATAAGCCATCAGGGTACAAAAAGGATCAAATGAAGGTATTGTTTGACCAGAGGATTTTGATACTATTTAGTACCTGGGTTATTTCAGTAGGTACCTTAAAGGTATTGAGCACAAATACTCGGCTCAACCTACACATACCCAGCTCTACTAATTACAGTAATTATTTGATAGAAAACTATTGGATGACAATTTTGACAATTATTATTTAGGTCATTAGTCTAGTCAATATACCAGACATTCTCTAAGTAGTGCTACTGTGAGGATTTTCTCTGTTATCTCTTTCTAAGTATATGAATTTGAATACCTTCGTGTTATTTTGGCCTTTGATTTGACAAAATTTCAGTAAAACAAAGGCATAATTTTAGTATCATCAGTACAAAGAGGAGCGCTACAGCTTAATTATTAATTGATTTAAATCATTGGAGCCCCAGATTCACTGGTTGTTGACACTTTCCTTGTGTAGATGTTATATGAGATACAGATTTGGGTTCACATTTTAATCTTGTATCACGTTTTACTCATAGATACGGTCTCCTCACAAAAACAAACATTTACTACTCAATGAATTCATGAACCTTATTTGTAACATATATATACATACTTACATAGACACACACACACATACATACATAGATACATGCATATACACACACAATTTACACATACACATGCAAAAGGTTGCAGGAAGCATTCAGTTCAAATGTCTGATACCTGTAGACACCCTGAAAAAGTCCAGTGCCACTTGCCCCTTTGAAGTTTTGGTTTATATTGTAAAGGTCGAATTGAACTTCCATGTCTCTTTTCAGAACGACCAGGTCCTCCAGGGTTTCTCTGTTGACAAGGGTGAATTTACGTGCCCACTGTGTCGACAGTTTGCTAATAGTGTCCTTCCCTGTCGCCCCGGGCGGGGCACAGAGGCTGGCGCCTGGCACACACCCACAAACAAGAAGACGCTTGTGCTTGTAAAGGAGGTGGAAGATCTTCAGGAGAAACTTGGCCTCTTCCCAGTAAGTTTTATAGTAAGGCCAGGAGTTTAACACTAAAAGCATCCTGTATTTTAAACACACTGTCAACTCATTACTGGCTGGTGGTAACATTATAATTGGTTGAAGCAATCAGCTTACTCCAAGTTGTAGGGAGTGTTGACCTTTGACAGCAACTGGAAACAGGGTTTTCCTGCGTAAGAGAGACTGCCCTTTTATTATAGAATACAGAGACAAATCCCTGTTCCATCAAGCGCCTTGACATCCTGAAGTGTCAGTAACTACAAGTGGCACAATCTTTTACTGAACCTATAATCTATATTAATGAATGTCAGATTTTTCCATTTCAAATCTCGTGATTAGCAGAATGCTTTATGCTATTTTATTTTCCTTCCAAATGAAAGGAAATTTTAGAGATTTTATTAAAAGTGTTAACAGCTATGAGGAATCTATCGGCATGATCCTTTATTTAATGACCCATTACAATACATATTGATTGTTACGTACCCTTTAGGTGTTTATAAAATCTCTCTTCCAAGGTGGAAGTCAGAAGTTTGAATTCAGGTGGCTCTGAGCAGCTTTGTGCTGCGCAAGCAGAATGAAGTAGAAAACCTCTCTCATTGTGTAATTGATGTTATTGAATTTGAAGATGTGTCCCTGTGGGTTTTGTGAAGAATGTGTTTAGAAAACAGTTTTGAGCCAAGCTAATTTAAACTTTCTGTTTGCAGAGTTTTTCAAAAGGAACAGCTTAAAACTGCTTTAATAAAAGTTATAAATGGGCATTTCCTATGACTGTATGCTGCTGTATTACACTGTCTGCAGTCTCTTAGTGGGGCATATAGTTGGACATTTTTTATGTGACACGCTCATAGTATCGACTATCCCAAACTGCAGTCTAAATTGCCTCTGGAGGGGAAAGGAAATTTCAATATAGGTAAATTGTGAACCCATCCAATTGTCTCACCTTGTAGATAACTAATTACAGAAAGGCATGCACTGCTACTGGACATGTTTGATAACACGCTGTTACAACAACATTATAAGGAGGTTGTGGATGTAACTCTAATTAAGTCTTGCTTTCCTTTGTAATGCATTTCACTGTGTCAGATCTTGAATCGTTTATTTTAAGATAAACATGTTTTTATTACCTTGGGTTAGCTTTCCAAAATCCATTTAAGATATAATTTTAGACTTTATTGTATTCTTATTTTTTATTTTAGACGGAATCCAATTTAAGTAAAGAGATGGAGCTGGTTATTAAAGACATCAAGAACACCACACAGAAGAAGTACATGGATTATGGCAAGAACCCTGGCTCCCCTGACAACGATTTCCTCTTCATGTATTCTGTGGCAAGGTAAGGACAGTCATACTGAGTTTATTTGGGGCTTAGCTAAGAGAACCCTCCTTCAGCCAGTGTTGTATCATAACAATGTGGGTAGTGTGTGTGTGTAAATGAACCGTGATAGACTTCCCATCATCTTGCCAACGCCCAGATCTCCCTGCTAATTTGCTAGGAAAAATCTGCCAGATGATTCGTTCTGCTTCACCTGGCAGTTTTTGGCTGGCTTTAGGGCTGTTGCTCGAACTACAGACAGCATTTCCTCATTTTTATATGCTCACCACCACCATGGACATTTTTAAAAAATATCCCTTGAAGAGCAGAACGCAAAGAGAAAAGATGAATGTGTATACTTGTGCATACAACATGTGATTTGGTGTCCTTTTAGCCTGTCTCACATGGCAGCGTGGATGGGTTTAATACTGCCCTTTAAAACAAAAAGTGACATTAAAACCTAGTTTTGTAATCTGATAGATTTATGCTTTATCCTGTACCTTTATAAGGATCAGTACAAAATACTACCTCAGAAGTGGCTGTGCCTTGTGCATGTGTGTGCATCGGTTGTCAGAGTTATGAGCGATGAGTTGGTCATATTGGGTTAGCTCTTAGGTAGTCTTTGTGTCCACTGACCTCTGTGTCTGCAGTCCTCGAACTTGGAGGTCCACTTTCTGCACCACCTAACACATTTTAACTCACATGCACACACCACTGACTGTTGAGACCAGCGGGATAAATGTCTGCTTGCTCTTTCACTTGTCTTTTAATGCCAGCTCCTCAGCTTGAATAACAATGATTGTCCATGCGAAAAGACAGTGGTGTCCTCTCTCAGTGTTAGTCTTAGTTTGTTAGCCTTTTACTCCAGAAAGGCGCCTTGAAATTGAGCTGAAATTCAATACTGCAGTTGTTGCGTAGCACTTGCACCAAATATATAGATTGCTTTACATTTTTTTCAGTCTTGTTTAGGGAGCTGTGAAGGTGTAGTTGTTTGCTTCATAATTGTCATTATATTGCTGGAAGTGTTGCAACAAGAGTGTCCTTCCAAAGTAGCATTAACACCTTTGTCACTTCAGGCCACAGTGAAATGGTATTGACTCTTGCTCTGTCTCCACTTACTGAGTATGGATTTATTTCACCTCCTGACTGAATTTTAGGATTGCTAGTCCTTTAAGTGGTCCTTCACACAGTTCCTTTACACTCCTGTTGGGGAGCATCTGGGAGTGAGTTAATGGTCTATGGCTACATCCATAATATGTTTTCATTTTAAAACCTACAGCCTTTCCAGCATTTCCAAACCCCTGAAACAGAGACCTGTGAGGACGCTGCTGATTGCATTTTAATCTAGACAGGGGGAAACAGAGACGTTTAAAAAACTATGATGCAGACACTAGGGATAGGACTCTCCAGGCAACTCACGATTCAATTACAATTCACAGAGCAACAATTTGATGATAAAACGATTGTCAGTGCATCAGAACTTTTGGTACATGATGTATTTTTCTTACTGTGTGACTGCTTGCTACTTTTAAATCATAGCATACTATATTTAAAGTGATCCATAAATAAATTGACAGGTAATTCACTTGCATACCATCTGGCTCTTATACAGGTCCTTTTTTCGCCTCAAACTTACAGCCAAAATTCTTCCATACCCTAGTTTTAAAACTAGTCAAATTGTGTCTATCTGTAGTTGCACACTCTAATCTTTTGTGGGATATTTATGCCAGCATAGTGTCCAGTGATTGCATACTGTAACATTTAATTGGATATAGTATGAAATTACTACATACTATTAAATTGAAAGCACCATACTGTCTTTTGCCTGTATGAGAATAACAAAATGAGGGGGAGGCAGAGTGCGCCTCTGTGTTGTTAACGTTATGTCTCCAGCCGTGTAGAGCAGCCTCACTGCTTCATCTTAGCCCAGAGAAAAGCCAAGATGCTAAGCAGACTGGGCACAGGATTTTTGAAGTGAGCATAAAGTTATTGTCTTCAACACAGAGTTGTTTTAGGTTGTTTAATACTGCGGTTTGTTTTGGTCAGCTGGTCTTATTTGTTTGCATTACTTCTGATCACTGCTGTACTCCACTTACTTTAGTCTCTGGGTGATGGCAGTATGGCAAGTATACAATATACATTACGTTTCCCTCGCAAATGTAATTATTTAGACATTAAATTAAAAGAAGCTTGTAACAGCTGCCTTTTGTAAAGATGAATTACAAGTGAACTCTAGCATGTCTATGCTGTAGACTGTCCGTGTGCTGCTCTGCTCTCATGGTTGAGTTCTGCCTTTTTTATTCTGTCAGCATCACGTCATTAATCAACATTTAGGTAATCCATTATTGACATATATGAATTGATGTAGAATCGTTCACATCCGCATTGCGATGCATCTGAGAATTGATTATTTCCCTCACCCCTAGCAGACACCAATGTTCTCTTCTGGATTGGGTCTTATCAGTCACGTGTCAAGCCTACAGAAGACCAAAAGTCTTGTGCCCACAAGGTTAAAGAATTTCACCTTAGTTATTATCCGTTATTATCTTGTGAAAACAAGTTAATTATCTTGTGGGAACAAGTTATTTATTAATAATTTAATTATCTTGTGCACACAAGATAAAAAGTTGTTCCCACACAATAGTTAGCTTGTGCGCACAAGGTTAAAAAGAATTCACTTTTCAGAACTTTAGGGGCTCTGTACAAGCCAAAACATTATAGCCAGGTGATTTCATCCTTCTTGTGTGGGTACTCTGTTCCCATTGCCATGGTGATGGATAGCGCTCCAGCTACTGCTCTAATGTGCTGCTGTACTTGCTTTGCAACAGCTCCCACTCTGTTTTCCACCATCTTGACCGCTGTTTAGTCATGTTCTACCCATTTCAGTAACAGTTCACCTCGTCGTCAGTCCAAGCAAAGGAATCTTAGGTCTTACTTTCTGTCATTGCTGTTTTTCCTTCCTAGTGTAACACATCCATGGTAACTAAGCAACCGGCCTCAGATTAGACAATCTGCTTCCTGTTAACACTGGCATGCGCATGCCTATTGTACATGAATGGTCATGTGATATTCAGGCGTGTTAGTATGGATGGAGGTTATTTGTGAAATGATGTTAAAACACCTGTGTATGGAGATGGTTTTAAAATAACAACGTAGGTATGGATGTAGCCTTATATGATGCAACAGCAATGTCACATTTCGATTTAGGCTTGTCACCCTCCCCCCACCCTCAGAACATAATCTTGAAAAAACAATTACAGTCCTCTCTCAGGTATTTGTGTCTTCTCAACAAGCTGGTCACAGGTCAGAGAAATAACTGGCTTTCAGTTCACCTTGGGGTCTCCAACTTCTCACCACTCCCATTCCAAGAACTCTGTCCTTCCTGGAGCGTAACCATCTAGACCTTTTGCCCACCCAACGCTGTGTTTCCCTCAGCCCTCCACCCTGAACAGAAAGATCCCCTGAGTGTGTCTGGGTGCCTGTTGGCTCTCTGAAGTTCAATGAACAGCGCAAATTGCCTGAGGAGTGGAAAATTCCTTTGTCACAGGGGCACTCTTATCAGCAAAAGCCAGATGGAGCTTCACCGTGGCTGCATTATCTATGTGAAATTGCTTTTTCTCCCAGGAAACCCAAGGATTTGCCCCCACCTCCCTGGCCCATAGAAAGAAATGGCCAGTGGCGAGATGAAAACAGGCCCAGATCAGTCTTATTTTAGTAATACCTATCTGTTTTCACCATCTATATACTTTGTTAGAGCTTTTAGTTTATTTTTTCACTGTTTTGGTATTGGGGAATTAAAATTCAGGAGTGAAATGTGTTTGGATATGCATGGGAAATGCACATTGGGGATTATGCATGAACTGTGGTTGGAACAGCTTTTATGCTAATGGTCCAGCTTGTGTAAAATCAGTCTTGGAAAGCTGTCATTTACTTGATACGGAATTGCTGCTGCAAAACAGGCGCATTAAATGGCAAATGGCTTGACTAGGCAGCATCTTTCATCTTCTTAATCAAACTGGTAAAGAGGCAGGCTACGTAACCAGAAGCTGAATATGATGATACTCAGCCATTTATACCAATACCACCATCGCCTCTCCCACACATGCACACACTCTACTTTAATGGCTGTTTTTTAAAGAAACACTGCATCCAAGATTGACAATTTTTTGTCAGTGACTCATCTCATGTAACCTGTAATGCATGACACAGAACGTTTTACTTGCTTGCTCAAATATGGGGATTTTCTGAAAACCCTCTAGTGCACAACTGCATTGCACATTTGTTAATTTAATTTGATGACCACTTCCAACTTGTGCTTTGACCAGAAAGTCCCACACATTGTTTGATGATTCACTTTTACTGTACATTACTGTGCAGGTATAAGGTGACACATACTGCAGGATCTTAGCCAATGAAAAGCCAGTGCTTCTTGTCCTGATAAAGCCAGAGTTAAGTGAGTGATGGTATGACTGAGCAGAACTCTGCACCAATGAATAAGCCAGAGGTAGGTCTTAAGTTCAGTGCACAAGTGAGAACGGACCTGCAGCATGGTGGCACATTAAAGGGTTTTCCTCTAAAGGTTTGATGACCAATACTGTTCCTAAAAATCATCTGCGTTTGGTCGTCAAACCAGTACTGTGAACACAGAGTAGAAAACAGGGTAGAAAAGTAGCCAACTATCTATAGGTTAAGCAGGATATTTAGTATGACCAATGCCTACCATACACTTAAAGACTTTGACAAGACTTTGAAAACACTGAAGTTTTAAGTATCTTTGATCTTTAAGATCTCTAGTACAAAGACTGGAGATCTTGCAGGGTCACTATTGCAAAACATCAACTAGATTCCTTTTGAATTTTTTTCCTATCTGGCTCCTGGTGGAAAATATGATGCCAAACTCCCTTTAAGTGGTATGACACATTAACAATTAATTCAATGTCCACAAAAACGCATAACTTTAGCAACACGAGATAAAAGGTGTCATATATTGACAGCATTCTTGTTAATTCAGCATCAGTATAATCCATAAAGATAAACTGTATTTGTGTACAAACTTTATAGTTCTCACTACCAGCCTCCATTTTTTAGCTCTGTTATTCCAGTGGGAATGAGAGGTGAACTATTTTCAAAAAAAGATTTCTCACTAAAGAAAGTGCCGCTTGATGGATCAGATACATGCTGAATTAAGCACAGACTGTTGTGAAGAGAACTGGAACTTGTTTACTCGCCAACATTGTTGCCAAGCAACATCTGGAGCTGAAAAATGAGGGCAAAGCAAAGTGCTAAAAACTGCAGTTCCTTGAATGGGCACTTGAGGCTGGCCTTTATTTAAATGTCCGACTTAAAAGCAGAAAGAAACAAGCTTACATCCTGGTACAAAAAAAGGGTTTGGTCTCTATTAGCTCATTTCAACATTCATGACAAATGTACAGGGTCACAAGTCACCTGTTTACATTTTATTAAGGTTTAAGTTCCGCTTATTTAAGAGCAAGGACTAAAAACTTATGACTAACATTAAACATGTTTGATTTTGTCGAAATGTAAGGATGAGAAAAAGACTGACATAAAACAGCTTGGACTGAGTTTCATGATCATCTTACACCAAACAATCGTCATGACATGAGCGTGCACCTACTGAGATAAAACTCTTGATTTTATTCCAAAATTAGAAATTTGTCTGTGACAGTGACATTGCTTGAAAGGTCATTTGGTATAAGGCCGGTATCATCTGAATAGAGTTAATAGGTGATGGCAAGTTAGAATATTCAGCTCAGATAAAGAAACCACATATTGTTGCCATAATATTTTCCAGTTAAATTTCCGGTCAAAAATGGCCAACACATTTGAATATCTGTTCTCTTGCATGTCTGGTTTATGTCTGGGGTAAACGTGGGTTCTCAACAGTCATTGGGTGGGGCACTGTTTGAATCCTACCTTTACTAATAATAAAAAAATGCACTATATGAATTTAAGTCTTGCAAGTGTGTGAGAATCTTTTTGACAGCCTGCTTGACAGGGTGAGTGATTGATAAGCAAATGATCACTGTTAGGTTAAGTATACTTTAAAAGGATTATACCAGACAGTTATGTTGGCATGTCTTGGTGTGTTTTACGTATACTCTTGTTGAACTGTTTTCATATGTGTACCTGCTACCTGATAACTGTCATGACTCTGTCTCCTCAGGACTAACTTGGAGTTGGAGCTGGTGCACAGGGGAGGAAACTTGTGTTCTGGAGGGGCCAGTGCAGCTGCCAAACGCTCATGTCTCAGTGAGTAGTTACTCGTAGACCTCTTCATCTTTTATATATTACAGTACAATTTCACCACTAAATCTTTTAATTTTGCTAATATGCAGTGTGCCAAGTGTGGTATATTATTTCAACTGGAATACCTTTGGTCTATACAAATTTTGACTGATTAACTGTGCTTAGTCTTTTGGTTTTCAGTGACCTGCAGGTTTTTTTTACTGCGTTTCGAATAAATGGTAGTTTAATGTGGTGCTATGTTAGATGTATTTTGCTGTTTAGGTTGACAGTTATAGTGACGTGTGTTATTGCAGGTGACTGTACATCATTTCCCATGAGCCTCTGTGTAATAAACTGTCTGACTTGAGATCAGACCCTTTCTTCCGTGTTACAGCTGAACCATTAAAAGAAGAAGAAAAATACAAAGGGTCGATTAGCAATGGCAGGCAAGGATAGATGTTGTCCCAGGTGGGCTGTTGGGAGCAGTCAGGGTAAATGAAGCAGACAAATGGGTCAAGTGCTGTTTTAGTTGATTGTGTCACAGCTTACAAGGGCAAGCGTTGAGGGCACAATGAAAACTGTGATATTAGTCCCTCAAAGACAAAGATGAACATCAACCACTACCAGTATTCACTGTATTGATGACTGATTGAAATCATATTAAATATTTCTGGATGAAGGTATTGCAATAGAAAGTGTATGTGAAGGTGTCAGAGTTAAGTTTCTGTGTACACACTCTGCCCCATTTTCTGTTTGTTTAATTATTCTGTCAAAGTTGGGGCTGCTGCAGTGAAATGGCCTGTCATCCTTGAGTGGCTGAAAAGAGATTTCACACTGGAGGTTTGCCATTTTTGAGCTACATTAACCACGTAGCCATGCTGACGGCCAAATTTACTCAGTTGCAGTACATTAGTGTTCGTTCTTCTTAGGGAAATGGATTTGAAGGAAAACGGCAGACGTGTGCTAACTGAGAGCTCACGGGGTTCCTAAGCCTGTTTCCCAGTAGGCACGTCTTCTGTTCAGCTGATGAGGATAGGATGGACCACAGAGGCAAGCTGCCTGCAATTCCCTAGAAATGGGCTAAATCAACTCCAGAGAGTCAGCCTCCAAATAGCTTGTCCTTGGTTTACTTAACTGCAAATATTTGAATTAATCTTGGGGACGATGTGGCTGCTACTGTGCAGGGAGTTAAAAGGCATGTTAATGATGTTGACCTCAGTTGTGCAGACTTGCAGAACTTGGTGAGTGTTGACAGCAGTATTTGTGTTACTGAAACCCCCCTCATTTTTTGTGAAGCTAATGTGATTTTACATGGAGACAGCTGTGTTGTCATATGCCCTGAGAGGACACATGCAATTGTCAAATATCTGTCACAGAAAGTGAACACACATTAAAAAAAAAAGCGCTTTTATTGTTGTATTCTGGGAAAACATGTGTGATGATCGTATGAAAGTTCTTCAAACATTATCAGGAGGACAGAGCTTTTTCATAGAGGACATTTTGATAGGTCACACTTGGAAAGGTTAACATAAATAAATGAATGACTTGAATTTATACCTATAGCTGAGGACTTCTGAACCTCTCTGGCACAGAGGACATTACTAACATTACTCTACAAATCCTTCTTCTGCTGCCTCACCATCTTCTCTTTTCCTTTGAGCCCCAGTATCTTTAAGTGTCTTAAAGTGAGCACCAGTGTCTTAAAGTTCTCTCAGTGGTGTAAGAAGCAGAATAACACAGCCCTAGTAACAGAGCTGCTGACTAGGGCTGTATGGAATAGTTTGAAGCTTTGAAGCATTAGTCAAAACATCAACTTTTGAACGCTGTGCAGCTTTTTTTTTTACTGCCTAAACTGCTGGATTGTGTATCGACAAGTACACGAGTCTATGCACTGATCCTACACCACGTTATTTATTCATAAACTCTTAAGTAGGTTGAAACCCTGATAAAACCAGAAATCAATTCTTCTTTGCTGCTCTAAAACAGTGGCACTGGCAACTACGAGTACTGTTTTAGATCTGCATAGAAGAACTGATTTCTGGTAAATAGTGTAACATTAGCCATCATCAAAATATCAGCAGTCAAGCAGTCTCTGTGACATTCATTCTCTGTATGTATTTGTTCATGTTTTACAAAGGGTTTAACCTGAGCCATGCCTTTATAAGGTCTGTAGTCATTTCACATCTATACAGGGCTAGTAGTATACAGCTGGTAATTTTTTATGGTTTTTTTTTTTTTTTTAGTTAACGTAATGGTATCAGGTCAGTACTCCGTATCGGCTGATGTGCAGGTTCAGGTATTGGACCCTGTATCGCGAAGGAAAAAATGTTATCGGAACATCTCTATTGTCTGTTCTGTTTAAACTGGGTGTTTCTGCACAGTCCTAGATAAAGATTATGCTACACTAATATTATTATTATATTGTTTGTAGAATTAGATTCCATTGGTGGCTGTGTAGGATTGATTTCAACTCGTGTAATCCAACATTTCATTCAACTTTAGAGCATTTTAAAGTCCAAAAGTCAAAATTTATTGATGAAAGATAGATGTAAACCTTTCTAAGATTCACAATATGCTTTTACCTAAGTAAATTCAGTCCATATTTAAGTAAAAACATTTTTTACTGTGTTGAGTAATACTGCATGCTCTCCCTCTTGCTGTATACAAAGGGAGGCACGCACCTGTATAAGCAACAGTCTAACAGCACCATAAATTATATTAATTTATTAAATTAAAAAGACTAATAATTATTCAAATGGAGGATTTTGTTCAAGGATTTTTTGTTCTCTTTTCTTTAGAGTGATGATGTCATAACATGTGACAACAAACATTTGAAGTTTCATTTGAAAACCTCAATAAAAGCTTTAAATGTAAAAAAAACAAACAATTTAGGTACAGCACTAGAGCAGACATATTTTTACATGCCCCAACACCAGTCTCTTTTAGAACGCTACTCTAAGTGACCTCTTAATGAAAATAGGCTATTTTACTTTAGATTGTTGGCATGACAAACAATTGTGATCAGATATTGGACCAGGAGCTTGTAACGAGCCTTTTCCATCCATATACATTTTATAATTTTATGACAGTTGCAGGAAACCACAGCCCTGATTTTATTCACCTCTCCTCTACTTCTCGATATTTTTTCTTCCTCCCCTCTTCTAGGTTATTTCCTAGTTAGAGGTGAGTGGTAGTGGAGGAACAGAGGAAACAAGCAGTAGTGAGGACAAATAGGATACAACCAAGGACTGACACTTTGCTTTCTTCATGATGTGCCTTTGTTCACCTGTGGAGGGCAGTGTTGCTCTAACTATTGACAGCTCACACAAGTCAAATTGCAGAGCTGATTATTTGAAGCACTTGGCTGCATTACAGCATCATAATTCCCCGTAAAACAAAATCAAATAGAATTAGTGTTGCTTATTGAAAAAAGATTTAGGTAATACAGAAGGTTGTTGAGTTCACCTGAAGATGAAACTAAATGGAACTGATTGATTTAGTGGCGCTGCTTTATAATATCTGATTTAAATCTATTGCTCTAATGCAATTTTAATTTCTGGCTTTTAAAGACATGGATTGAGTTTATAATTGGAACACGTTGGATAATTTATTTCTAGACTAGTAAGAAATACAAGGACACTTTCTACTACGTAACATCTAAAATATATTCCTGCCTTTTGCCCATATTGAGGCTTGCTGTAATGTCATAAATTTTGGCACTAGAGCTAGAGCTGCAACAATTAATTGATTCGTTGTCAACTTAAAATTAATCGCCAACTAATTTGATAATCAATGAATCAGTTTGAGTAATTTTTAAGAAAAAAAAACAGTAAAAATTCTCATACAGTTTCTTAAATGTGAATATTTTCTGGTTTCTTTACTCCTCTATGACAGTAAACTGAATATCTGTGGTTTGTGGACAAAACCAGAAATTTGAGAACATTTTATTGGTCATTTTCTGACAACTAATTGATTAGACAAAATAATTAATTGGCAATGAAAATAATCTCTAGTCACAGCCCTACTTGTAACAGGTTTGTTCTGAACAAAGACACTCGCGGCTGTGAATTGTCCTGCTATTAAAGGCTGGTGTGTACACGAGAGATTGTGTGAGCAGGGGGTCTCTCCTCATGTCCTATTAGTTTCACAACCGAACAGGTGTGACCTGACCAAAGAGTTGCTCAAGGCTATCAAGCACCACCATGTATCCATCTGGCCTGGCCTGGTTTTATCTGAGCCAAACCATTCGCCTGCAGTCACTTTAAGTCAACTGCTTTCATCATTTGATCTACATTGGTTGCTGGTAGGGTGTGACAATGGACACTGAGATAAACAGACACTTGCTGGTTTTGTTCCTGTCAGTCCTTGTTGGAACATAACAATGATGTGGTTTTTTTTTCTCTTCCCTTTCAGATCAGCTGTTCCATGTGTTGGCCATGCACATGCGTCTGTACAGCATTGATTCAGCCTACAACCCCTGGACTAAGCTGACTCAGATTACACAAAGCCGAGAGGCAGAGTGAGTGACTTTTTCTCTAAAGTATCTCTGCTAACAGTAAATCTATAAATCTGTTCACACATTCGTCATACCCCCCAGTCTTTACTCTCCCCTGCTTTATTTTTTTTCTTCACATAAACACGCAATCAAAGGGCCACTTTGTCCTCTCTCTAAACGCCCCCATTTCCTCCTGCCCCCAACAGCTCTTCCTCCACACAAAGAGAAGCTAAAAACAGAAAAGGGACCATGCGTGGTTTCCATAGATACCAATAATTGCTGCATCTGGCAAATTACCGGGCACTCTGCAGAGAGCAAAACGACCCTGTCAAATTCACTGTACTGAGAACAACTGCACCAACACCATAACGGCACGGCATCTCAGCTCCCAGCTGTCCACCTAGCTTCAACAGAAACCCATATTTATCAAAATACAAAGGAAATAGTTTCTACCACACACACTTTCCTTTACTGTCTTGAATCGTGACTGTACGGCATAACATGTTATTTTATTCACAAATGTGTTTTGTTGTCAGGTTTGATGGAGTTTAAAAAAAAAAAAAAAAAAAAGCAAAGTTAAAAAAAAAAAGCTACTGGCAGCACTTAACAATACAAGATGAGCTTGAACAACCTTTCCTCCCTGTTAGTGTTGTCGGACAGCTTCTACACCTGTTACTATTAAAGTGCTCACAGCCATACTGTATTCCCATCGGAGCCATTTGGTGTTTAAAAATACTTTGCTAGGGTTTCGAAGGGAGCACTGTCATTGACACCCTTAGGCAGTCAACCTGATCTAGCCTAGTTAAACAGGACAAAGAGAGATGTGTCTATAGATGCAAAACTTAGCTCTTGCCTTATATATATTAGATAAACCAAAAAGAGAATGTATGAAGATTTTACAGTGCAAATGTCGTTCGTCTGCAGCGGTCTTAGCAGGGTTAAAAGCTCCGTCCTCTAAGGCTTTCCTCCAATGCGCAGTGGAATTAACTGGTGAGTGCTTTGGTAATGGAAGGTATTATTCTTTTAGTGCAGTTCCTCTCATTCAAAACCCCCCGAGGCCTTTCAGGAGTAGAGTGGAGATTGGAACCTCACTGAATTGTCAACAGAACGAGAAGACATTTAAATGGAGATGGCACACAGTGTGAATATGTAACCAGGACTACATTAAGGAAGTTGGTTGGGGAACACAAGGAATGGGCCTTTTCATACCATGTATTTGTTTAAGCAAATTTAAAACGATATACACAGCAAGACCTTTGCTCTCATACCTGTTTTAAGTCCTTTTTTAGACATGAGGTATGAAACATCGCTGCCTTCATCAAGCTGTTAAAGTGATGCTGTGAAGCTTTTTAGCAGACAGACATAAATGATCCTTAGGGCTCTATTCACGTGATAGGACACTGATTGAAGGAGACAATGCTAACAGGATATCTGAGAGATAGATAATTTAACATGTAGGTCAACTTTGTCTGTCAGGTTTAAGTAATGAGGTGCATATCTAAAAGCGGCTTATGTTAAAACAAGGTGTCTTCAGGTCCTTAAAAAGTCTTAAATTCAGTATAATAGATATTCAATTTGTTAAGTTTTAATTGCCACAAAAACTTAAACTGAGTCTGTGTATCCGTCTTTCAATTTCTTTTTGTCAAAATGAGTCAAGCCCTTCTGCGGGAAAGTCCACATTTCTGATGTATAAATTATCGTTATAGGCCTGCTTACCTGCAGTGCTTGAAAAGGAAAATACGTTTTAAATTTGGTTAAAAAATATCTCAAAAGGTCTTAAAAAGCATTAGAATTTAAGTGTGTAATACCAGTTTACACCCAGTAAAAGTAGCATAGCCAATATTTACTATGTGTACCAGTAATTTCTATTGAAAAGAGTGCCTGTATTTCCCTATGTGCATGAGCTTATCGATTTTAGTTGATGAATAAATTAATATTTCTTGCAGTGTTGTACAAGTTGAAAACTAGTCATTTGTTACAGGTACTAGTTACCTCTCTCAAAATTAATATCAGTACTTTACCAATTGCTGCATATAAAAGTAATTTGTCACTGAAGAAAGTAACGTTCGTATTAATTTTAAATACCTGCTTTAGCTAAGCTCAGATGACAGGAATCTTGGGTCATTTTATACCCGATACACACCGACCAAAAGTCAGAGGTCAAATCTGGACTGGGACCTTTGTCATTAAAGCTGCTCGGCCCAGATTATCTGGTGACATGAGAGGTGTACAGATCCAGTCTTAAACCCCCCAAACTGTTGGGAGGCTCATTGGGGTGCCCTGATAATTTCAAAAACGGTTCATATTTAGGATTTAAAATCTGGATGATTGGGTTGACTAGATGCTGTTAGTTTCGAGCCCTGCTTTTTAGCCCATGAAATTAAAGTGACATAACGGAAAAACATCGGCCCCTGCCATCGGTGAATGTCATCTTATTTGGCAATAGGCTCATTGCAGTCAAAAAGGCGATGTGCAGCCGATAAATTGTTGCATCCCTATAAACTGGGTCTCCCCAACCATGTTCTGATACAGTCTCATCAGGACTTCTACTTTTGTTTTTCTCAGTGCAAAGTGTTGTTGAAGTTACATCAAGTTATCTCACCACATCACTCACTGTTTTGTTTACGTCTGCCTCCCTGTGACAGCACGTAAGGTGGTGGATTCATGCTCCCTCTGGCACTATAATGTCAATAGTATCCTGTAAGGTGTGATGCTCCATTATTTCAAATCTTGTTGTGTGATCATGTTTGAAATGAGAGAGAAGAATATCTGTGAACTTTTCATATATGTATGATGCAATCTGATTTCAAAATCGGTTAAGATGTTAACACTCCTGTAGTTTAAGCACGGCTTTATTAATCCACACTTAGCTATATTATTGTAGTGTTGCTGTGGAACAGTGTGCCACAAGACAACCACCAAATTTGATCTATGATTGGCCTTCAAATCAGGAAGCATACATCCAGAAAATAACAGACTCAAAATTATTTTATTTAATATGTTTTATTCAATTCTTTATAAACTATGAGATATTAAAACAGCAACATATCGTCATCCATGTTTCATGTTCCATGCTGTTTTTTTTTCCATAGCAATTGGTATTTGATATGGGATCAACCATATACGTTACCTTCTGATTAATGGAAAGCTCTTATGCCTGTTTTGCAGTGGCTTTGATGAAGAGAGGCCTGAGGTCCCTATGCTGTTTCGAGATGTCCCATCCCTCCTGATTATCTTTGTGCTAACAATGCCACAGCCTCTGCGAAAAGGTACAGTTCTTGTGTCTGCATCATGACACTACAAGAGAGTAGTGAGTGTCTCAGTGGCTGCTCCACAAGGACAGCCCCATTATCAGTAGTAATCAGGGCTGAGTGCTGGAAAGAAGCATTTCACATCTCTTATCTATGCTCCTGTTGCCGTTATTTGGCCGAGAGGATCAGAGAGACGCGACCCCGGTGATGGGAGGGCTGCGCCTCCTTCGTGTGTCCTTCATCTGTGGCTCGTGGCTGCATCTCCTCCGTCTTAGCCCTTCACTAGAGAAGGCGGAGGGCCACCTAAAGACCTGGCCCAACACACTGCAGTCGTGTATAATAGGAGAAGTGTCGCAGCAGGCAGGTCATTTCATTGATGACTGAATTAGGTTGGCCGCTGGCAGGGACAATTAGGACTCTTGGAACTTGGCTAAAGTGGATCTATTGTAAAGTGTAACTCGTGATTAAAATAGTTAACATTATAGTTAGATATCCTGAGTGCTAGAGGTGGAGAGAAAAATCTATTCTTAGATGCATCGCAATTCTGTTACAGTCTTATAAGAAGGGGCTGTATGTTTCAGTTAAATGTTTTAGTTAGGACATAAACATGTGCATTTTGTTTACGTTGAGTTTTGGTGAGGATGGGTGAGCATGAGCAACTGCAGATAGATACAATTTTAATGCATCAAGATGCGTCAATAATCATTTTATAATCGCATCCTAACCCTCTGGATTGGAATCAAATTGAATTGTAGAGTGTATAGAGATTCTCGCCACTACTTAGTGTGTTCATGGTTTAGAAATTATGAAGGATTGTTTATTTGTCAGATACTTCTCAAGGTCATGGTGTATCATAGCACTATTGTTGGTCTTTTTTTAAAGAGAAATGGAACAGTAGAGGCATGATCAGTCCCTGAGGGGTACTTTGCAATTGATCGCTATAAAGGGACGGTCTCCTTTTTTAGTAGTAGTCATTTTTAATTGTTTGCACAGACACTTAATACGCTGACCAGGATGTGGAGCCGTCAGCAGCCTTTTTGCTGAAAAAGAAAACAAATGGCACTCTTTGTTGTTCTTTTTAACCAAACTTAAAATATCCTTCAGGCAAGATTTTCCACCTGAATCGCTCTGCTAATTATCCTGCACACTGTTCAGTCAGGCTCTTTATGCAGAACTGAGAAACCAACTTCAGTGCCCCTGTAAATAGCTGCCAACCCTCTGGAACTGGCTTTTTATGCTAGAAGATCTTTTTTTAATTCACATATTGATCACATATTGAAGTAATGTTATGAGCTCCGTGTTGAATAATTTATCCGTTTAAATTGTGCTTCTCTGCTTCTGTTTGTGTTTCCAGTTGGCTTGGTTTATATATAATCAGCGTCACCCTCTCTCCCTTGTGTAGAGCACTTTACCTGTGTGGTGAAGATGTTGTACAACCTGCAGTTCACTCAGGCTTTGGCTGCTCTCTCAACGAAGTTCAGCCCAGAAGAAAGGCAAGCCTGGAGCACATCTGGAGCACTCAAGAAGGTACAAGTGAAATTACTGTAATTAGCCTGATTCATTATGACATGTTGGTGCAAACTTCCCTTATTGTCCAGTGGCATGCATAGAGAAGGTCTTTCTTCCTAATCTTTCACTGTAGCCCTATTTACACAGAGAACCCACGATGCTACCGTAAAGGAAGACAGACTTTGCTTTTTTACACAGAGCCAGACAACACCAGCATAATGCAGCCCCAGTGTGTGATTTTTAGATAACATGCAGACATTCCAGAAGCAAAGTAGGCCGGACTTGTAACACAATATTGTCAGCATCTACTGTGAAGTATAACATCTACATCTGGCACAAGTGGTAACCTCCGAGACTTAGAAATGAAGCCCATGCTGAAATTGCAGACCTTAATTATGTAGACCATGGAATAGGTTCACCTGAGGTCATGACCTTATTGACAGTGATGTTATATACTGCCCATTACTTCATTTGGATTAATATTTATTCTGTATTATTGGTATTGTGCTCATTTCTGGGCAAGTATTTATTTCATGTTGTTGCTAATTTGTTGGTTTTCTTTTACCTCTTGTTTGGATTGCCATCATGGGTCACTGTAGTCAGTACATTCCTGCATATCCCTAATTTTTTGGTTAAACTTAATAAAAACATTGCTCCAAAAAGAAGGTCGTACTGTAAAGACAATGGCCCAGCATTTATGACAGCATAAAACCTTTAAGTACTGCTGAAGTAGTCATGTAAAGAGAGCCCTCACTGTATATCTGCTCTCAGTGCAGTTTAACCCAGCTGGGGAACATTTTCAAAGGGTGTTAAGAGTCTACTTGTATCCTCTGCTTGTTGAACCAGTTGTATCCTCTGATTGTTCCCTAGAATCAGGCTCCAACAACAGTAAATCATTGTGTATGACTGAGTATTGAGATGAATTGAGCTCCTTTCAGTTTAATTTAGGTGATTTCCACAGTCGATCTTCATTATCTGGAAAAGTGTGATTGCTGGAGAGTGTTGCATTAATTGGCTATCTGTCTTCAGTCTATTAAATCTGTATTAGTGAGTAGCTGGCTTGAATGTCAAAAGACAAATAGCTGAAACCCTCCCCTTTAGGGTGTTTCCATCCATAATGGAGGTCTGGATTAGTATCTTCCTCCTACACTGTCATGAACAGTAGTGCAGGCATTTCACAAGCTGCCATTAAGATGGATTTCAAATCCTCAATGAGGACGGCATCCATATTTGGTTGAACGCCATTGTAATTAAATTGAAGTTGTTAAAAAAGATGCAGCCTGAACAAAGATCAGAGCCTAGAGGAAGGAAATCCATAGACTTGAAATTCCTCCCCTATAAATCTATGACAAAGGACGGCAGACGAGATAAGAGTGCTGTTTTATATTCTACCACCTTCAGCTTGATAAATGCATGCAGCCTTTCCTCTATATAAAATACTAGCCAGACCAGTTGAATTTTTATCAGAACACACATTCAGTAATGTCTCCACCACTTATCAGATGGTATATTGTAAGGAAAGAATTATTGTCCTCTGCTTATTCTGCATAAGTCATTATATTTTACAGTGCAGCACATTTTATACCCAGGAGGAGGAGGAGGGCGAGGAAGATGCAGAAGTGAATACTTGATAAATGGCAATACATTGATGATGCTGCAGCCATTTTATTTCTTTTTATGTGTTTTTTTTGCCATGGTTGAGGATCATTTAATTGTCTTATCAATTTCTGAATCTCTGCATGTTCTGATACACAATACCTGCAAGAAATGGCAGGTTTCCATCTGTGGACTCAGTGAAAAGGGCGACTAATTAAAGATTAACTGAACAAATGAGTGCCTTCCAGGATAAAGGGCTAATTTAAACTGCTAAAGACCTATATATGTAATGGCTTTATCAGTTGGAGTTCATGTTAATACTTAATTTTGCAGGTGCACCAAAGTTCTTCCATCCTCCTCCTCCTCCTCCTATCAATACACAAGTAGAGCTGTGTTTCCATTAAATTGTCAAGCAAATTTTAAGGGAACTTCTGAAATGCAATTTAGACGCGTTTGAGTAAAATATTATTTAATTGCAGAGCTGCGTGCTGTGTAATGTTACTGCTTTGCGCTTCCTTGCCCCACTGTTTATTATGAGATTAATGCTGCGGGAGTGTGAGCTCCACACTGGGGTATAGTTCATAAGAGTCAGTCTACACACACACGCAGTGCCTGTCACTAACTGTTAACATCACACGACTAACATTACCATTATTTGTTAACGGGACATATGGAGTTTCCATGTTTTTATTAAATAATCTGTATAGTATAGGTGCAATTTATAAACCTCGGCTTCAATTCCAATGCACAGTTAGATCTGATGTGTCGTGTGTGTTTAATGTTCGCTATGTCAGTACTTATTCAGCAAAGGCGCTTCCATATCCCATTTATCGCATCAGCTCTTTTTTTCCAAAAACAAAACCCCCCTCAAGCAAGTGTAAAAACTTTTTTGTGACATTGAGGAAGTTCTTCTGAATTTTGCCGTCTCCATACAGCTTTACTAATGCTATATTTCAAAATGCGCATAGAAATAAGTTTAGGGAAACACAGCTAAAGATAAGCTTTGGGAGGGACTGTAACATTATGGAAAGACTTTTTCTCAGCCAGCCAAAAAATACTTGGGTGTAAAGTTCTCCCCTCCATTCAGCTCAAACAGTGAATAAATAGATTGCAGCAAATGTCTGTTGACTGTCAGAGGAGATTATAGGCTAGATCAAAGTAAAAATCTGTTTTTTTTTAGTGTTTGATTACATATTGTCAACATTTTGATTTTCTGCCACAGAATGCTCCAAATGCTGAGATGTCTTTTGAAGCGCTGCTCAGTCACGTTATCAGTGAGCTCTCGAAGGATAAGAGTGTCTACAAGGTGAACGCTGAAGAAACATCAATGGTGAGGCACTAAAATGACTGTTTAGCACTTCACAACATAACTGCCTTCAGGATGGTGCTCTCTCTCCCCTCAGTCTTGTCTTTGCTTTGCTCTTTTTCATCTTCTTTTAAACAATGAATTGGCCATTACCCTGAGAGACCATGCTCTAATATCTCCACTGATCTCCAGGGGAGATATACATCACAGTGTTATCAGCAAGCTGTTGGCTGGTTATTGATCAAGTGTTACTGTTGTTTCCCTCTCCAGCTGATCTCCGGTGTGTGGTCTCCACAGTCTATCGAGTACAGCCTTCAGCAGTTCTGCCTGCCCTTCCTGCGTCTCTCCTGCCTCCTGCAGCATCACCTCTACGGAGACAACCTAACTGGCTGCCTGGTATGTTTTATCATAAATGTCATTCTACCTGCCGAAGCTACCCTACCTTTGCGTCCTTGCAGCAAGAACGGTCAATATTTCTGCTCATCTTGTCTGCATTGTTATTAAAGTTCTCACGACAATGACATGAAACCAGTAGCATATTTGTAGACTGAAGTTTGATCCTTTGTGGGGGCTGGAGCCTATCCCAGCTGACATTGGGCGAGAGGCGAGGTACACCCTGGACAGGTCGCCGGACTGTCACAGGGCTGACACAGAGACAGACAACCATTTACACTCACATTCACACCAATTTAGAGTCACCAATTAATGTATCCTGCATGTCTTTGGACTGTGGGAGGAAGCTGGAGTACCCAGAGAAAATCCACGCTGCGCAAGGAGAACAGACAGGCCCCCCCCTCACAGAAGGGCTCATGCTTGAACCCTCTTGCTGTGAGGCGACTATGCACCTACTAACCACTGCATCACCGTGCTGCCATGTCACTTTCATATGTGGTCCTAAATTGAGACGGTCATATCAGTATTCATGTGTTTTTCCCATACATCCATGTTTTTTCCATGTCGTATTTCACTGTACAGTTGCTGTGTTGTAACTAACTGCAGAAGGCTGTCAAAGCCGTACTGCCGCTGCTGCTGCAGGCTGCCCCAGTCAACAACCGACTGCCAGACGCTGACTGATTGAAATATAGCCCTGGATTGTAACGTTCTGTGAGGAACTGTTCCCCTGTGAAATCTTCCACATTGTGGCTCCACCACTTTTGACACCTCCTGCACCCACACCTCTCTCTTCACAGTATAGCAATGCAGCAATAGCTGCTAATACAGCTGTAGCTATGGCTTTTGCGTTCCTTCGTCTTCTCACCTTTATCCTCAACATATGAATGAATTGTCATCCGACCTCCGCAGCAAATGTTTCAGGACGAGCTTGTGCACCGCTATGGCATTTTTTTCCCTTGCAAATGTCACATTTTTTGTTGTTGTTGCTACATACGTGTGTTATGTTATTGGTTGCACGTGAGGCGTTTCAGGGCAGAGACCCGTTCACTCTGATGTCAGATATGGGTCACTTCACACATGAATATGAGCTGTCTAGGCAGAAAAATGTAACGTAAGGTGAACATAGCCTCGTGAAAGTAAAGAGAGTGACCTCATCAGCTGTTTCTCTTTGTGTGTTCTCAGGAGGAGGAGGAGTTCTCATCCTTGGCTGTGTGTTTGGGGCTCTTATCCTCGGCCCCTCAGCCTTCCAACATCGTGCACAGTGCCTCATGTCTGACGTGGGCAGGTCAGCGCCTTTGACTTGGTGACACAGTGGTGTGCTGAGGTCACAGGGCTCTCTCAGATGCAGGCTGAGCAATCATTGGTAAGTGTGTGAATTTCAGACCAGAGGATGTACGTAGATATATATTGTGACAGTGTTACGTATACAGCATCTACTCTTCACGCTCACACAGAGAACTTACCAGGTTTTATTCATCATCACCAGTTCTTTTGCTGCAATGAAATATTCAGCTCACATATTTTTACCCTATTAATATTTAAAACCTTAGCACCTTTTATTCATACAAATGACAGCAAGTATGCACTAAAATCACGTGGATGAGACGTTCAAAAACATTTAAACATTAAAAGAAACTGATAACTCTTATTGAGCAATTATTTTAAATGTAACTCTGAGGCCAGTCAGGACTCAAAGCTGAATGTGAACATAAATCCAGTATGAATAGTTCCCCATGGGTTTGAATCAAGAGAATTTCAGCATATTTTTAAATGAAAAGTTGAGCTTTAATTGGCTTGGGGCCTCCAAGAAATAGTTTGAATGCAGTCTGTGCAATTAAATATTCAAACCATGTATTTTGAACTTGATGTCCTGTAAATGATTCATGTAACTCAAGTGCTGTTGACACTTTGAAATTAGTTTCAACCTTGGTTGACAAGGCCCATAGCTGTTATGGTCTCTGAGGAGAGTAACTGCATAACTAGCCATGTGTCTTATGCCCTCGTCAGTCAGTATCACAGTAACCTTGGATGTTGTACATCATTTGGTGAAAATGTGGAGTGTCTTGCATGTCAATTTAGGGTGCTAATACTTTACATAGAACGGTACTTATTAATATATCTTAGAGCTGAAAGGCGTCATAAAAACTAGGAAAGTGACACCTGGTGAATTAATTTTATTCATTGCAGTGTGATTTCTTTGCTTTAGAAATTTTATCTTTTGTCACAGTCACAGTCTCTTTACTGAGAGTTTTGGGAAGAAATGTATGGTCTGATTTCAGTACATTTTACGTACTTCTGTCTTCCTCTGAAGACCTTGCTTGTCCAGGATCCTCAGTGGGCAGCCCCGCGCCTTCTCCAGCTACCCGACAACTACAATATCATCTTCCAGTACTATCACAGGAAGGCCTGCACTGCCTGCAAAAAGGTGCCAAAAGACCCCGCACTCTGCCTTGTTTGTGGCGCCTTCGTCTGTCTCAAAGGCGTGTGCTGCAAACAGCAGGGTATCTGTGAATGTGTTTTGGTAAGTTTCTCAGAGCTTCAAAAGCATTGCCATATTATTGTCTTTTTTTTTAGGGCCAACAACATACTTTGCAGCAAAATTACTAATTTTATACCAAACTGCAGTCTGAACTCACATAGCAGTTTGACAGTGTCAGAATAGTTTTTTCATCTTTTATTTCTTTTTTGTTTGTTTGTTTTGCAGCACTCTCAACATTGTGGCGCAGCTACAGGCATCTTTCTACTGATAAATGCCTCAGTCATCATCATCATCCGTGGACATCGTTTCTGCCTCTGGGGTTCTGTTTACCTTGATGCTCACGGGGAGGAGGATCGCGATTTACGGTACAACATGTAACACACACATACACACACAGTCCTAAAGGCTTATTTTCATTCTACATACTTACTGTATACAGTATATACTGATTGTCATAGTACACTATATTTTGCAGATTATGTAGAAGAAATCAAATTATCATTTTGTACCAATGCAAAATGATGCAGCATATGTCAGAGTCCTGCAGCTGGGTTGGTTACTTGCTGGTACCAGGTGGGTGACCCGCAAAATAGGTGACTTCGGGGGTGGTATTTTGTCTTAATTTTATTTCCAGGTTCGTTTCTGGCTGAAAAAATAACATGCGGCTCAGATGTATTTTATTGCACTATGAACCCTCATTAGTTGTGTCCTTAATAAAGTCTAAATTTAATTGGATTGAGTGAAATTGATTGTAAGAGTTGGATGAGAGATTAAAATTAAAATGTGAGTAATAATACTCTAATTTAATGCTTTTACATTTTAATCCTCTGACCTCTTCGCACCAGCTTGATTATGAGAGCTACTTGAATCAGGTGTGTCAGTAACAGGCATGTAAACTGTGGAGACTGCTGCCCAATATTATGATAATAAGAAAAAATGTTAATTTGAATTGTATTTTCTAAATTACATTTGTTTTAAAATATAATAATCTTAGTTTCACATGTATGAAACGTCCCAGAATGTTCACTTTAAATGTGCTGCTTAACCAAATTATTTGAACAGCGCATATTTATCATAGGATTTGCGGTTTTGCGTCGGATCACGGATCTTGTGTCGACGGGAAAGGTCGGGTCGGGTTGCCAAACTGATTGGTCATATGTGAGGGTGGCGAGGCGTGTGCAGTATTTGCACACTGCGAGTCTGATTTGGGAGCAGGTCTTGAAAGTCAGACCCATGCAGGACTCTGGTATATGTGCTGAGAGACTCAATCAGGAAGCTTTGGAACGTCACTGTTAAACTTCATGTGGACAAAATTACAAAATCTGCTGAGC
The DNA here is from genome assembly GCA_019142605.1 of Cephalopholis sonnerati. Taxonomy (NCBI): domain Eukaryota; kingdom Metazoa; phylum Chordata; class Actinopteri; order Perciformes; family Serranidae; genus Cephalopholis; species Cephalopholis sonnerati. Next base: position 22,208,896 of record JAGQAX010000012.1, read on the forward strand.
ATTTCCTCCAGTTTTTTGTGTAATGCGTTGCAGGACAATAGTGCATATCAACAGCAGACTCAAAACAGTCTGAATACATTTAAAAAAAAAAACAATATTAAAAATGTTACAATGATGTTAACTCGTACTATGTGCTGAGTATATTTAAGCTTCAAAGACACTCAAACCCTTCTTAGAATAAGAATCTATAAAATTGGGACATGATTCTCTTTAAAATATGTTGTTGCTGCAGAGAAAACAAACACAGCTCTCACTCTTGTTTTCCCCTCTGGCCTTTCTGCAGCCGTGGCAAACCTCTCTTCTTATGTGAGGAGAGGTATCGAGTGTTGGAGCAACAGTGGGTTTCACACACCTTTGATCACATCAATAAGCGTTGGGGGCCTCACTATAATGGACTCTAAGATCTTCCAAAGTCCACTGAAAACAGCAACCCGTGACGGAGAAGACTTTTTTTTTTCTGGCTTATGTGTCTGCCTCGATCAAAATATTCGGGAACTCTTAACGTGATAAACACAAACATCCCAGTGAGGGTATTGCTGCCACAGCCTTGGTTTATGTGAAGTTTGGTGTACAATCATGCCTAAAGATTAACACGTGTGTGTGTTTAAGTGATTTATTGTGTGGTTTTCAACAGGGAAAAACAGAATTCGGTAAGATCAAAGTCAAAAGCACAACTTTGCCCAGAAATTCAATTGGTGTTTGACGGGCTTTTGAAGCCTGTCGTAATTATTTGGGTTTAAAAAAAAACATATATATCAAGTGCTGAATGTCCCTGCAAGGTTTGATTACTTTTTGCACCATTTATGATGATGTTAATGCATATCCCTTTTATTTATCAAAATGTGCTCTGCTGTGCTGGCATGAGTTTCAAGCTCCTGATGAGTGTAGCGATGTTATTGCAATGTGCACTCATTCTCTGCTGACATGTGAGGGTAGGCAGGACAAGTCCACCCATCAACACACTAGAGTTTTTTTGCAGACAAGCAAAGGCTCTTTTTATGGGTCTAGTTGCAATCCATCCTCAGGAATTTCTTTTTGTTTTTTTTTTGCTGTTTAAAATACGTTTTAGATATTTAAATAAATGCTGCTGCTCATTGTTCAAGTAATTTTAACTTTTGTGAAGATTTTTTTTTCTAAGGTTGTGCTTCGAGTTTATGCTAGATGGCTGGGAATGTTGACTCAAAACTCACTTTAATGTTTAAGGAGGTATGCGGTCATCTCATTACGCTCACTACAGATCTTGTAGTCCTGCCCTATTGCATAGCGCTTTTTGTTTCTGGTTGGTTCTGAAGAAGAAACTCTAACGCCAACTCTTAACACAGCTAAAGCTACAGCAGGTCAGTGAATGATCTAAGATTCATCGTCATCGCTCCACAAAAAAGTCACACATACAGAATCTTAAGTACCATACATTTTTAAGGAAACGCAGGGTTCCCACAGTCATGAAATTCCTGGAAAAGTTAGGAAAATACAAAAGCTGTTTTCCAAGCCTGGAAATGATTTGGAATTAACAGAATGTTTTCAAGGAGTTTTGAATATACATTGTTTTGGCTATGGTTTAAAATATGTTGGTAAATATCCCAAAACAAGTCCAACATAACACAGAAATGCCCCTCGTGTTACTAATGTAAGATCTAGTGCTGTACCGTGTGACCATTAAAAGGTCAGTTGTATAACGTGATACACATAGACCAGAAAGGTATGGCATCATCGACAAGGCCACGCCCTCTTTTGGACAAAAGAAACGCGCTGTCATATCAGGAGAGAAACAGGAAAATGTAGCCAGTTAAGGCTTTCTCACTGAGATTTGAGGCTCATAAGATAAATGAAATTCACTGTCAGTGTGGTACATGGCTAAATGAAGCTGGTGACAGTTACGACTGACAGATAGCTAACGTTAGCTTGTGTGGGAGCCTGCTGCAGAGTCAAAAAGTTGGCCTTAACAGGTTATTGGTTATTTATTGGTTATTTACAGACAACACTTAGCCTAACCATACCTGATGATTTAACCAAATGCATGTACATTTGATTGAATCACCAGGTATCGTGATCCGGACCTTTATACATGTGTAGAAGTCTGGATAAGCAATATCCTATTGCAAAACTTATTTATTAGACATGTCCATATAAAATTTTTAACAAGAATAAACGCTTGCAAATGAGAAAAAATTATAATCCAAACACACATCAAAGTGCATTGACATCTGCAGGAATTTTTCTGCTTTCTAAGCCTTAAGTGGGGCGTGCCCTTGACATTTTCTGAAGCACTTGTACATGCCAGTCTGGTCTATCTGCATATGCAGCTAGTTGGTGATGGGAATATCTAACGAGCGAGTATCTGCACATGCCTGGCAAGTGTGTGCCAACCCATTTTAAACTACAAAAATAAAGTCATGGAAATGGGGTAAAATATTAAATATTATAGAAAAGTTTTTTCAAATTCCTTGTTAAAAATGTGTGGGAACCCTGGAAAAGTCGTTGCACAGATACGGTGTCCTGCTGCACTCTGAAACCTGAACACCATGTGAGAGCAGAAAGATTATATTGGTTCTGTCAGAGTTTTCCCAAGACACGAAACTCAATGAAATGTAAGTTGCTTTTGAGAAGAAATGTCAATACTCCGCATTTGTCTGTGCTGTCAAAAAGTTTTTCCCTTTATGCTTTTGATTGTCGAGTCCTAACTGCAGTACAGAGCATTTATTGTGATGACTATCCCTTACTCATGCATCATCTAGTCGTGATTTATAGTTGCATTCCAACATTAACAAGATTATCAGACTTGAGTATCCGTTATACACTGTGCATGACATCCTTTAAGCCACCATTATTTAAGTGTCTTAGCTACTTCATTTTCTGATTAACATCTTTTTTTTTCCTGGAAGAGAGGAAATTTATCCAGTCGTGCCTGCAAGATACATTTTTTCTGAGTGATAAACAGCACACTATCCCTGACATCTGGATTTGAATTGCTGGGCCACATCGTGCTGCATCGAGGAATCTTTAAAGGAACAAGTTAACACTTGAAAAACCTTCCTCTTGAATTCATGCATGCTGCTTTTTCTGTTTACTGAGTTTCTCCTCTCTTCTTTATTTTGCAGTACCCACTTTGTAAATGACCGCAACCAAATAGCCAATGAGTAATGGGTGTAAATTGTAACTGAAAGCTCTTGTGTGTTCTCCTGTATGAATGAAGAGAGAATACAGTACATTACTGTAGGTGCTGACTCAAACTTTCTGAGTTTGACCAGAAAGTATGACTTGGACATTTAATGCAAAATGTAACATATGTGAATAAAATATAAACACACTGATTTGTGTCTTTTTTTGTTTTCTGTTGTCGACTTTTGAGCACTTCACTCCTGGTGTAACACCGTGTGAGAGCATTGTATCGGTTCTGTCGCAGTTTCTCTCAATGTTGTTGTTGCTTTTATCAGTAGGGTGTCTACAGGTCCTTAAAACGTCATAAATTGTCTTTAAATTCAGATATTTTTGGTCACATTACCATGAAAATTTCTCCAGCTGACAGACCCAACAATCATCGTACAGACCAAAGAAAAATCATTTTTTGCCCGCGATATTTCTCTAAATATTGCAAGTCTTAAATTTAACTTGGTTATATCTGTAGACACCCTGATCAAATATCAAAACCCCAGTGATGCAGTGAAGACCAACTAAACTGAGACCCAAGTCATGACCAAGACCAGAGTGTATCAAGACTGAGACAAGACCAAGACTGTTCTGGCTGAGAATGTGAATTGAACTGCTGATAATGATGTCATATACTCTAAAAAAGGTGACAGATGAGCAGCCTATTTAGTACTGTTCTATGGAGCTATATTAGGGCCAAAAGTTTTGTACATGAAAAAATAAAATTTGAAACTGAAAATTCAAGTTTTGATGTTGAATTTTGAAAAATACATCAGTGTATTCAAAATAAAAATAAGTAAACAATTTTTTTTTTCAGGTTAAATATAATTATGATTCACTCTGGTAATTATTTTGAATAAATTATTTATTTTCATTTTTCACTTTCATATATTTTGATATTTGAGATTCTCTTTTTTTCATTTGCATGTTTTATCTTTTCAGATTCAAATATTATTTTTTACAGTTTCAAATTTTTTTTTTTCAGTTTCAAATCTCTCTTTTTCAGTTTCAGATCTGTCTTTTTCGGTTTCAGACTTTTGGCCCGGATTTCGCGTGGGGGGCGTGGTATCAACTGAGAGGGGTGTGGAATCATGACAGAGAGCTTAACAAAAAGGCTAGGGACCTTCCCCTATCACGTTGCCTTCAGGGAACGTAGGAACTGAAACAATTCAACTCAACACTTTATGTACGCTACACCATGCGATTGGCGGTGAAAAAACTGATGTCAGTGACAAACTTCCATTTTCACGGCATGCACGAATATCCTGCACGACTAAATCTGTTTTAATTTCCTTTATAAGGCTAAAGCTGCTAATATGTTACTTTATATACCTTTTATATTCTTTAACACGTGGTAAGTTTATCCAAATATGGCCTTTTTTTAAAATTTACTCCGACGTTTTCGGAGATGTGAGATGTGAAAGCTTTTTTAGACAGTATTGAGCACCAATTGCAGAAGCGGAGCGATAAATTATGCCAGATTGTGCACTTCAACAGCAACACTTTAAGGCGATAATTTTATCCGACTGCTATTATTTCTCCTCGCTTTGCACCGGGTGTCATTGGTTGCCATAACGACGGCGGCCGGCGGAGACTCCTTTCCCGAGTCAAAATCCTTGAGGCCAGCTGGCCGTGATGACTTCTGTATTTTAACTGCTACACTACTCAGCCTTTATAAGCAATGTAAACTGTAATGTGACCTCAATTTAACTGACAGTAAACGTGTATTCCAAAAATGTACAGCCCGGACCTATTTCACCGACGGACAGCCACCACTAGTGGCAACTATAAACTCATTAATTTTACCCTGGCATCTTTATATGACGCGGTTGACTGATGCTGGTTCAAAGAAAACGTAGTAGAACTTCTAGACGTGTGTGTATTAAATTATAATCATTCATTTATCAATCATACGATAGGATACATATGATGTCAATACCCTGGCACCAGTGCTGGACACAACAGCGCCACCCCGAGTGTCTACAACGCCTGTGTTACCATGTTGTCAGTCTACTGTCTGTGCTGACTGTGACCACGAGGAGTGGAAAAACCATGTTGATTTAATTCAACAAAATGTGTCTACCAACAAGAATAAACACTGAGGAATCTTTAATTAATAAGGAATATTAATTATTATTATTATTATTATTTGTTTGATAGATGACAATAGAATAACCTTTATAAACTGTATGTATAAAGATCATGAGACAAGTTTGATTTGCAATTAATGCATAAACCACCACATCTAGAAATATAAATGTACATGACACAAAACTATTAGGTCAGTATTTCCAATTTCTTATTTGATAAGTTCATATTTTCAGTATAAAGCTTAATTCTATGAATGTATTACTTATGCATTTCTGGAGGTTTTAAAGTGCAAAAACACAAATACAAAGCAATAAACCTCACTCAGACATCATTTTAGCAGCATTCACAGTTCAATATATTGCATGTGTGTGTCAGTGCATATTGGAGTTGACGGTGATTATAGCTCTGGGGAAGAAACTGTTTTTAAGTGTGTCCCCCTAACCCCTAACCCTAACCATTGAAATGATACTCTACTTTGTCAATACACCTGCAACCTTTTGGCTGTTTTCAAATTGGCACAATGTAAGGTAACATTACAGGGTCAGACATGTCCACTCTTAACAGTATGTCAGGGTGCATTTAACTGTAATCTCCAGTGATCCAGATATGGACCCAGCCGTGAGGTGGACCACCACATCGTCCGTCCAGGGTCCTCAGGAAGAACAATCTAGACACCAAACTGATGAAGACCTTCTACCACTCTTGTATCGAGAGCCTTCTGTCATATTGCATCACAGTATGGTATGGGACCTGCACTGAGGCCAACAGGAAGAGGCAATCAAAGCTGCACAGAAGATTGTTGGGTAGCCTTGCCCCTCCCTGTCAGCCTTTTGCACCTCCCACTGCCTCAGCAGGGCACAGAATATCATCTAGGACAGACAGATCACATCCAGGTTCTGAAATGTTTGACCTGTTGCCCTCTGGCAGGTGCTGCAGGTGCATGAAAGCACTCACAAACACACTTAAAAACAGTTTCAACATGGTTTTTCCACTCCTCGTGGTCACAGTCAGCACAGACAGTAGACTGACAACATGGTAACACAGGCGTTGTAGACACTCGGGGTGGCGCTGTTGTGTCCAGCACTGGTGCCAGGGTATTGACATCATATGTATCCTATCGTATGATTGATAAATGAATGATTATAATTTAATACACACACGTCTAGAAGTTCTACTACGTTTTCTTTGAATCAGCATCAGTCAACCGCGTCATATAAAGATGCCAGGGTAAAATTAATGAGTTTATAGTTGCCACTAGTGGTGGCTGTCCGTCGGTGAAATAGGTCCGGGCTGTACATTTTTGGAATACACGTTTACTGTCAGTTAAATTGAGGTCACATTACAGTTTACATTGCTTATAAAGGCTGAGTAGTGTAGCAGTTAAAATACAGAACTCATCACGGCCAGCTGGCCTCAAGGATTTTGACTCGGGAAAGGAGTCTCCGCCGGCCGCCGTCGTTATGGCAACCAATGACGCCCGGTGCAAAGCGAGGAGAAATAATAGCAGTCGGATAAAATTATCGCCTTAAAGTGTTGCTGTTGAAGTGCACAATCTGGCATAATTTATCGCTCCGCTTCTGCAATTGGTGCTCAATACTGTCTAAAAAAGCTTTCACATCTCACATCTCCGAAAACGTCGGAGTAAATTTTAAAAAAAGGCCATATTTGGATAAACTTACCACGTGTTAAAGAATATAAAAGGTATATAAAGTAACATATTAGCAGCTTTAGCCTCATAAAGGAAATTAAAACAGATTTAGTCGTGCAGGATATTCGTGCATGCCGTGAAAATGGAAGTTTGTCACTGACATCAGTTTTTTCACCGCCAATCGCATGGTGTAGCGTACATAAAGTGTTGAGTTGAATTGTTTCAGTTCCTACGTTCCCTGAAGGCAACATGATAGGGGAAGGTCCCTAGCCTTTTTGTTAAGCTCTCTGTCATGATTCCACACCCCTCTGAGTTGATACCACGCCCCCCACGCGAAATCCGGGCCAAAAGTCTGAAACTGAAAAAGACAGATCTGAAACTGAAAAAGAGAGATTTGAAACTGAAAAAAAAAAATTTGAAACTGTAAAAAATAATATTTGAATCTGAAAAGATAAAACATGCAAATGAAAAAAAGAGAATCTCAAATATCAAAATATATGAAAGTGAAAAATGAAAATAAATAATTTATTCAAAATAATTACCAGAGTGAATCATAATTATATTTAACCTGAAAAAAAAAAATTGTTTACTTATTTTTATTTTGAATACACTGATGTATTTTTCAAAATTCAACATCAAAACTTGAATTTTCAGTTTCAAATTTTATTTTTTCATGTACAAAACTTTTGGCCCTAATATAGCTCCATACTGTTCTGGAAGAATTTGGCAAGATGAGCAATGTAATTATTTCTTGTATTTTATTTTGGTTACCACAGTCCCTAAATGTATGTAGAAATGCAGGATTCAAATAGCAATTTTTTCTTAGGGTAGCTACTTCCAGATCCCCATTTTTATTGGGACCCGCCCTTCCCAAACCAAAGTTACACCCTTGGTACCACAGAACTGCAAAACCCCTCATCTTCCTCTACTGTCAGAAAAAAATCAGACCATACTGTCATTGTGTGTTCACGCATGACAAGTAAGAATAGTTTCTAGGTGATGTTGAAGTCATTTCCAAGAAACCTGACTGACATGAGCACTAAAGGGACAACAGGAAAACGAGGACTTTATGCCACTGCTATCATCTCGGCTCCATAAAGCTCAGATATTACTTCTTGTAATGACCTTTCTCCAGTCTCAGTCCACTGACGTGAGCTGCTCCGAGGAAATGTGGCTGGTAGGATACAGACATCCACCTCCATACTGTGTCCACCAGGGGTCTCAGTTCACTGGAGCTCATCAGATCATCACCTCCACAGACAAATCCAGTGACCTTTTCTGAATGAATAGTGTGACTATATTCTACAATAAAGCTTGTGTGAAAAGCTGCTAAATATTTTCAAAATGCAGCTGATCAGTGACCACTGAGATCACTGAAATATCAGTGTACACCAGTGTTAAGTGGGTTGGTTACCAGTGATAACAGTGTGTCTATGGGTCCTTACAAAAGTATTAACATGTTGTAAATTCAATTTTATGAATACTGGGCCCTAAAAAGTCACGCATATACCATTTGGTAAGATGTAGATTAACCTAACTCACTCTAATATCCATATTCCTACATGAAACCTACCCCTGCACAGGACCAAATACTATACTGTACTACTTACCTGCAATGTTTGAATAAAAAAATGATGACTTGTTCAAAAACCAGTCTTAAATTTGGTTGAAAGGTTAAAAATTGTCTTGTAAAGTTATTGAAGGGATAGTTCAGATTTTTTGAAGTGGGGTTGTGTGAGGTACTTACTCATAGTTAGTGTATCACATACAGTAGTTGTCAGTCAGTACGCCCCCAGTTTGGAGAAACAGGCCAGAGTACCGACACAGAAGCTAAGCAGTGGACTGCTGTGGACGGGGATCGGCAACAAAGTGTATTTTAGCCACCTGAAAAAGTCCTACCAAAAAGAAATCAGTATCAGTTTCAGTGTAAGCTTTATTGAGAGTATTTTCACTGCTCTACCCTTCCGTCAAACAGCCAGTTTCAGTGGGGAAGCTGTTCATGGCTTCAGTCTCCATCTTTGCTCTCATCAAAGCCACCAGACTCCATTTACAAAAACAGTCATTTTAGCTCGCTGAGCACAGGAGCAGTTGGTCTGCTGCTGCTGTGGTAAGTTAGTTATTTTGTGTTATGGTGTGACTTTGGTGAATCCGAACTAACCCTTTTAAAGGCCAAAGTCACACAATAACACAAACAAAATTACTGATCAAGGCAGCAGTAGACCAGCAGCTCCTGTGTTCAGCAATGTTATATTACAGTTTTTCTAACTGGAGTGTGGTATCGAAGAGGGCAACATAACGGATTCATTTTCCCATTGGAAATCACTGTCTGACATTAAAGTAAAGCAGTGAAAATATTCTCAATATAGTGTATAGTAAACAGATACTGACTTTTTTAGGTGGGACTTGTTCAGGCAGCTAAAATATGCTTCACAGTTGGCCCCTCCATAGCAGCTTCCATGTTGAACTCCAGCCTGCTTCTCCAAACTGGGGGCATGCTGACTGACATCTACTGTGAGTAATATACTGTCTATGAACAAGGGATTGTTCTTTACTTATCAGAGGACAGGGTGGCTGGGATGTGACTTATTTTATTTTCATTTGTTTTTTTAATATAATATTTTTCCATGAGCTTCACTGAGTGACAGCAAAAAACTGAACCATGAATTAATTATTAGATTTTTAAAACCTACCCTTTGATGTTTTAAAGTTAAAAGTTGAAGATGAAATCCTGGAGTTGAAAAAAGCCTTGATTTTTTTTTTTACTTTTGTTGTGCGTACTGGTTAGTTAGTGCAAACAATTTCTTTTACAATGGTGTAATTTGGGAGATTATTAAAGAAAACATGCCCTCCAAACCTGCTGGCATGTTTTATTAAAAATAATCTGCAGTAAAATGAATGCAAAACACAACCATTTAAATTTGTATGCCCCTCACCTAAGCCAAGATATAAAACATGTCCCTCCCCAGAGTTTAAAAATGTATTTGACACGCCTCTCCCTGTTCCTCATAAGTAAGGAACAGTCCCTAAGTGCCCTACACAACCTCACTTCAAAAGTTATGAACTATCCCTTCAAGGGTCCAGTTTGAAGGATTTAGTGGCATCTAGCATTGAAGTTGCAGAAGTAAATTTATCCCGTGTGCTAAGCATGTAGGAAAACTATGATGGCTGACGAAAACTATGGTGGCCGACGTGAATGGCTATATCTAGACCCAGTGTTTGGTTTGTCCATTCTGGGCTACTGTAGAAACAACATGGCGACCTCCAGAGGACAGGTCCTGCTCCACATGTAGATATAAGAGGCTCATTCTAAGGTAACAAAAACACAACAACATTTAAACCTACCACTCAACCTTACACTGCATTTTTACTTTACACTTAAACATATCTGTTGGCAAAATGTGGATTAACAGCACTCACTCTAATGACCATATTTCTACATAAAACCTACATGTGCACGGGGCCACATGCTCCCTACCTTTTTACTTACATTTACCTGCAATGCTTGAGTAAGAAAATGATGACTTGTCCAAAACAATGTTTTAGATTTGGTTAAAAATTACCCTGAAAATGTCTTTAATGCATTAAATGTAAGTGTCTGATACCTGCAGACACCCTGCAGAAAAAAAGCTTTATTATTAAACCTGCACACAGGCATGCTGTAAGGTTATTTCTTTGAGTTTATCCCACTAGTCCACCGCCCCTTTCAGAGTATGAGAGAGAAATGTCATTGCCATGTGACTGAGCACTTTGAGGGTAACTGGGTCGAAGTTTGACAAACAAGGGAGGCCCTCTGCTTAATGACCAATGGCCGCACAAAGACTCTCTTTTCTGCCAATTAGGCAAAGAGAACACAAATGCAGCATGGAGCAGCAGAGGAATTTTATCCGGTTTAAACCACCGAGAATGTGCGACAGGTTTCATATGAGAAGATGCTGGTGTTAGAGGCGGTGCTGCACAGAGCATCACTGCACATTTCCTTATTTACACCCTGTCCAGGTAGGTGCACTGCCTCCTCACACAGCATGAATACACCATTGAAGGTAATGTTGGTCAGCTAAGAGCTTCCGGTCTGCAGGACAACATGCTCAGATGTCTGCACTGTTAATAATTAAAACCCTGCACTGAGTAAACAGGGAAATCAGTTCGGATATGTTGCTATGGACGGTAAGCTGCACGTAAAGAGTTGTTAGTTCAAATTAATAACAGTGAGGTTTGTGTTGAACTGTCTGCAGTGTTGACTGTGTTGAGCCAGATACACAGAGATGGATGCTAGTCTGAGCAGATGTCAGCTGATGTCTGAAACACTTTCCACTGTTTTGCAGATTTTAGAAATGGAAACACGGAGGCTGCAAACTCAAGGTAGGATTCATGTTTCCTCATCAGCTGGCCTGCAGAAAACATATGCAGGACTCACACTGTCAGCTTGTCTGGATTATTGTAAAGCTGGTGCTACTTTACTTACAGGCTTTACATTGTGAACACTGCATACAGGGGTGCTCGTTGATAGGATAGAGTAGCTGCTTTGTTTAACTTTTAAGATCATTGCCAAACAGTTAAGTAATAGGAGGAATGATGTGAGAATACATACAAGCGTCACACACTTATAACCATATTTTATAATTGCTTTGGCTCAGTTTTCACTGCAGAGTTTCGTCTCATTTGCAAAATTCTGAAAACAAAATATGATACTCCTGTGATACCGGACTATTCGACTCAAAATCTCAGGTAGCACATGAAGTGAAAACATCTGTTTCTTAGAGCTGCACAGTGTGAGGAAGATATGCTTTATGTCAGGGGTGTCAAACATACGGCCTGAGGGCCAGAACCGGCCCACCAGAGGGTCCAATCCGGCCCACTAGATGACTTTGCACACCTGATATTGATGCACTTGTGAAGGCAAAGAGGTGCCAGGTTTCATGAGCAATTTAAACAGTGAGTAGATACTTCATGTAAAATGCTGCTTCAGAGGCTTTTCCACCCTGAGCCAGAGTACAGCTCTCTGAAATAACAATGAATACTCTCTGTGGTCATGTTTAAGATACTGAACATTGTGAAAAATATTGTCAACCAGCAGCTTCAGTACAAAAGAATCTGTGTCAGACTGTTGCTTTGGGACTGACAAAACTTTAGATTTGTAACTTAACCTGCTTCCTCAATAGCTTCCACTTTAGAGTGAATGGAAAATAAGGAAAAAATGCACATCATAAATGTGAGTAGTAGACTGACTGAATGTGAAAAAAATTGAGACATAATTTGCACATATTTTTCTTGAGATATAGTGGGCTGGTCATCATTTGTTTTGTAAATAAATGAACATTTTCAGAATGTATTTGTACTTCTTTACAGTAAAAAAAAGAGTTGTTATTTCTAGATTATTATGGTTTTACTGGTCCGGCCCACTTGGGATCAAATTGGACTGTATGTGGCCCGTGAACTGAAATGACACCCCTGCTATATGTAATCATGTTGCATATGGCAATAATGAAAACAAATTTTAAAGTGTACTCAGTTCTCCCTTTGTTGAAACTGCAAAAATACAAATTGCTTGTTGAATAAAACAAAATAAAGGAAATTATTTCCAACATTCTTTTATTGAATAAATTGGACATTAAACTGAACACAAAAGGCACCATAAAAAAAAGAATTGCACTTACTTTCTTATAACTAAAAAAAAAAAAAAAAAAACAATATTGCAGTCTTTATTGTGCAAGTTTACATCTTGATGATAAAAAAAAATATGTGTTGCGCATCCCTATTTTAAATATGATAATACATGACATAGTAAGTTTAATAATGTGTGAAAATGCTCATTAGTGATTTTGGTCATTGTTGCATTAAAAAAAGTTCATTACATTAACTAATTCTTGTCAAAACAGTTAGCAGTCGTCACTTTGTCAAGAGAACTAGCAAATAGAAAATGACTGCAAATTACACAAAAGCCAGTATTTCAAATAATTCAGTGTAAAATGTCAGAAAGCCCACATTCATAAAGGCAAATGTATTTCACTGTATCAGTCTAGTTTTTCTGTCCTGTGCCAACCATAGTATCTGAAATCCAGGAAGCTACAATGTAATGCTGGAAAACATAATATCAAACCACAATTTACATGACTGTAACAGACACTTAGTGCAGCACAACATTTTGACAGTAAATCAAAAGGAAAGAAATCACATTTGAAATATTAATCAGTGGTGGTGAAGTAGTTGTCCTGAAATCAATTGCTGTTAAAATAAGGGGAATCTGTTGCAGGGATTCAGTGATATGTACGCTTAGTAATAACACTCAAACTTAACCTAATAAGAGGTGGCTGTATTCTGAAGACTGAGCATGCAAGTTAGTGTGTACTTTAGAATTTTGTATTTTGAGGAAAGTAAGAAGTTATTTGGCTTCTTTGCATTGAGAGTTTTGCACTCTGAAACCCTTGATGTAAAAACTGAGCCAAAGCAGTCTTAAAATACAGACACACGGAGTTATAACTCTTTATTTTGTTGGGATGATGCAACAGACCAGAATATGATTCAGTTTGTGCAAACTTATTGGAGCTTTATCTGATATTCAGAGCATTAATATACCAGCAAACAGCTTTTTTTATTGTAACGATATAGTGAAGTAATGGGGCCCTGAGCAGAGAATGAGGTCAAGCTCCCTCTGTGTGTGTTGTAATCCGAGCATCTCTGTTTTGTTGTGGTTGAGAGTCCAGTCGCGTGTGCATGTTAGTGGAGTTCGGCTGTTACCATCTGGTTTTTGGAGCTAAAAGTGACCACATTTGGATGAGAGACTGGAGCTGCTGAGGAGTGAAGGGTGGATCTGACTGAGAAGCCGAGGACAATATCGGCAGACAGCCTGTCACTCAAAGCAGGCCGCCCTCAATTATGCAAAAGCCTTAATAAAATGTAAACGGGTGAATTATATAAAAAGCAGTTTTGGGCACTTCCACCTTGGCTTCATTTTTTAGCACCCAGAGGTTGCTGCTCTGCAGTGCTGCACTGCTAGCTCCTAGAGCACTGTTGCCATTGTCAGCACTGTTCGAGCTGTTAGCACCGTTAGCTGCTAGTTGCCAGTTAAGCCATGTTGAATACCGTGTGCAGACAATCCGTGCTCAGACTCTTGATCATAGATATGCTCTGACTGTCACATACAGCTGCTTTAATGAATTTGTGTATCAGTTTACATCACATCAGTCAGTGTGTAACGCTGTTAGTTTTGTTTATTTAAACAAACAGTGCACTGTAAGGTGTTACACTGCATCATATCACCGTCGCTGCTAAAACAGCTGTGATATTTGTGATTAGATGACAGAGATTAATTTCTGTCAGTGGTGCAGGTTTTTAGGTTGATTGTTTTAATGATGATGTTGGCTTCTTGTTAATTAGGTTGATGTTTTGTGTATCCAAATTTGTCACTTGGGTATTATTAATCATGCAGGTGGACTGCTGATCTTAGGGGGCTTAAACTAAAAAAAGAAAATGTGTTTGTTTCTGGTCGTGTGAGACTTTGGTCATCCAGGGTGAGAACAAGGGCACAATGCTTTCGGCCTGGCTCGTGGCTACTGGAGGTTTACTGCAAAGCCTCTTCATATCCCCTTAAAAGGGATTATAGTCCAGAGTTTTTTTTTTCTCCACGGATTTACCAAAGGGTTTACCAAGTGGAGTTCCCGCAAGGCTTTACCAGAGAGGGTGGGATTGTGTGTGTGTGTTTGATGGAAGCAGAAAATTAGATTACTCACTTTTACTTTGCACTGTTTCTGGTGACAAAGACGGTCCCCGCGCTGCAGCTGTTCACATCATCTGAGGCTGTTACCACCTCCAACCATCACTGAAACTTGGAATTATGTAGATGCACCGTAAATGCAAATGTTATGGGGGCGTAAATTATTTAGCATGAGAAGATCTCTCTCACTTATATCACAGAGCAACATGTAGCCATACACAGAGCTGAGTTTATTCACAAATTGCAGTGTTTTATATGTACTTTGATGATGTTGGATTTTTAAAAAACAATTTCACTGTCACAGAGAAGCTCTTGTACACCAGACACAATGTCCCCGTTCCAGATATGCTGACACAGTATGTTAAACAAAGGGTAACCTGAGCACTGCCATCTAGGACCAGTGGTGTCCTGTTCTAAAGCAGCAAAGACGTGACTCCCCTTCATTTAAAAGAACAGCATTTAGGTTCTCTCTTTTCTTTGTGACAGTAAGACAAAATATCTTTTTGGATTGGAACTTAAATTGAGTGAATCTGACTAATTTGGGAACAATAAACAGAAAACAACAGTATGTTTCTTACAGGTTATATATATCTACAGATGTTAAACAGGTGGACCAAAGATTAATAGTTCTTTTCAGATTTTTAAAAATGTCTCGAGGAGGAAAAGGATTGGACAAAAGTTTAAAAATAAAAAATTCAAAATATAGTTTTGCACATTCATTCATTTTCATAACTGCTTATCCTGTTAGGGGTCACCGGGGAGAGGTTGGAGCCTATCCCAGCTGACATTTGGCGAGAGGCGGGGTACACCCTGGACAGGTCGCAGACTATCATAGGGCTGACAGACAACCATCACACTCACATTCACACCTACAGCCAACTTAGAGTCACCACTTTTCCTAACTTGCATGTCTTTGTGACTGTGGGATGAAGCTGGAGTAGCCAGAGATAATCCACACTGACATAGGACAGGGGGGCTCCTCCACCTCAGGGTTCGAAACACCCACCCCGGATCCAAACGGGGAACCCTCTTGCTGTTAGGTGACTGTGCTGCCATAATATTGCACAATGGGGGAGGGGGAAGAATATGCAGCATGCAGTAACATTACGAACATAACGATATTACTTACGATAAATAAACAGATATTAAAGTGTACTCAGTTCTGCCTGCTGCTTTCAGTATACTGCTAAAATACAACACATTGCCTAAGTTTAAATAATATAAGGTAATTATTCCAACAAATTGAACACTGAACTGAACACAAAAGAAAAATAGTTACATTTTGAAGTGCAGTTTTCTGCTGATATTCTCTTTCAGCTAACTCAGAAATACCTGACTGCAACATCACAGTCTTTTGTGATGTATTAATCGCACCAGTTAACATCAAGAAATTTAGAACAGCCTTAACACCGATACTTAAAAAGAAACATGCTGTCCATGTTCTTGTTAATGCTAATCTAATTTAAGGTATACAATGCAGGAATTGTTGGCTACTGTGTGTAAACAGTATTGCCAGCAAAACTGAAAGTGTAAGCCAACCCCAGATTCACTCGCAGTTTGGACTGAGCTTTGCTGCTTGGCATTTCGCCTCGCTATATTTGCCTTTCTTGTGTCTGTGATTTTTGTAGCTGTCTTTTTGGATGCCTGCCATTTATACTGTCTAGCACCTGGTTGCTACCGTCTTACAAAGTCCTGACCTCACCTGTGTGCTGTGCCCTGAACATCCCAACCACAGCAAAATAAGAAGAAAATAAGAAACAGGCAGAGGACAGGGTCTCTATACTCTGGAGTGGGTCATAAGTCATGATGAGAGGGATTACTTTTCTGTGGGTCTAATTTTTTTAAGAAATCCTGCACAGTATACCTTTAAATTCACCTTGACTCCTTTTGTTACTAGTGTCCCCAGCATTGTCACAAGTTAATAAATTATTTATGTGCCATGGAGGCAGTTAGGGGTGAGAAGGAGGCATGATAGAAAAAGTCTGGGAACATCCAATATAAAATGTGTTCAAAAAGTTTAAGCTTTTCTAGGAGCAAGTTCTGCCGATGCTAAAGCTCTTTCCAGCTGGTGTGACTATCTTCCACTTCATAAGATCCCCAGGGCTTTAAACGTAGCAACAGCAACATCCAGTGTCGCAGTTTTTCAGGTGGAATAACATCTTGTTTTTAGTTACTGTCACTGAGCACTGAGGCCCTGTCTTGTGGATACAGATATATTGTGAAGGACATCAGACTGTTATAACATCATAAACTCCTACAGTGAGTCTAAACATTAGAGTTCTGGACTTATATTTATGGACAGATTGTATTAAGCTTGCACTGAGATGCTTATGACACTGCTGTCACTGGTTTACAAGAAGCTAATACGACTGTCAGATGAAGTAGAAACAGCTGGATGTTGACTATAAAGAACATTATGTACAGAGGGGGAGACACACAGCAGTCATGTGACGTAGCAACTATCATGAACTTCCTAGTAACCTGTGTGCAACCTGAGATGCTTCATAACAGGCGCCATTATGAGTGGATACATCTGCCACCTGAATATTTAACAGCGCTGCAGATCAGGTTGCAGATTACTGGTGAATTATTAATCCCTTTAGATTAGCATGAATTAGACTGGAGCGTTTTGGTGTGAGGGAGAGACAAACACTTTCACAGAAACAGGTATGTGTGACTCTTGACTTTATGATCTTAGCTGTGTTGATCTTTGAGAAGTATTTTGAATAATAACTAGACTCAGAAGAGTAGATGAACACTTTGGGTCTTTGTGTGTGATGGATGCAGAGTCTCACTAGGAAGTAAATGTCTTTTTATGATTGATGTCCGAGCAGTTGGTGAAATTATGTGTGCTGTGTAACCTAAAATCCTGCGTCACTGATGCCAGAACTGATGTTAAAGTCTAGTTGTTGTGTTTTGCTTTAACAGCTTGTACTCCCTACTGTTTTAAAGCTTTTGCAGAAAAAGATGCTAACACGTTAATAGACATTAGACAAAAACCAGTCTCACTGATCTGCAGCTGCACATCTGAGGCCTAAACGTCTGTTTAGGAGTCGCAGGAAAACTGGATATTTTAGAGCACGTATCTGATGCAGCCGGTCATTAGAGACAAAAAGCTGCCGTAGAGGAATATGAGCCATCTGTTGCAAAAGTTAGTGAGGATGTCTTGGCAACAGGTGACTGGGGATGCGTTGAAAACACGCTGTAGATGCAGACACGTGTCACAAAACAGAACGACAGTTATAAACTGCAAGTAAACAGGTTTGGATCTTGCTGATTAATGAGGCAGGGGTGATGCATTATGCACGGACTGTTTAAGATAGCCAATTAGCTTCAAACAATCAATGATGGATTATTGCACTGAAGCTTTTTTTAAAACTTTATTTAATCAGAAAAACCTTTTTAAGATTAAAAAATCTTACATGTCCTGGCCAAGACAGGCAGCAACATAGAGAAAAAATACATAATAAAAAATACAGTCAACAATCAAAAAGTATGTTAATAATGTACTAGAAGTGAACCATAAAAACACAAAAAGGGCAACTTCACGATTACAAAGACCAGCTAAGATACACCCTGACATTGGCATATAGAAGACTGTGTACAAAAATCCTGCAACAGTGCTTTGAAATGGCCGAGAGGAATCAAAGAGTGCAACTTTAAGTCCCTCTGCTGAAGATTCCACATATAAGGTGCTGCATACATAAATGCTCGCTTGTCAAACTCTGTGCGTACCCTCAGTACAGACAATAAAAACATGTTCTGTGAACAGAGAGCAGCCATTTTCATTTTTTTGCTTTATGTGCCAACATAAATATGCTGGAAGTAGGCCAAGAAAAGCTTTGTAAACAAGAAAATGCCAATGAAAAAGGCTACAAATTTTAAAGATAGAGGGATGAGTTAGGGAAGATGAAACCATACTTGTAGCCAAGTGATTCAGCAGTTGTCTTGCGTAATTATTATTTTAATGTTTGTCACAAAACACACAACTATGGCTTCTGCTACTAAGCTATGTATCCCTGAAGGACACAGTGAAGGATATCAGTGCTGCATATTTGAACGTCCCCACAGAATAGCTGCATATCCATCTAATATCTGTCCGGATGCCATTGCTCAACCCTGCATGCACAACATTTCATAAATCTATCCTCACGTGCGAGTTGCCACGGCTTCTGAGGGTTAAACATCATTCACTTTTTTCCGCATCAATCTGCTGATCTCGACTTCCCTCCCTCAGGGTCACACAGTGATGCATAACACGTTTATGACAAGTGGAGCGGTCGTGAGATCGTACACAGACATTCCTCTCCATCATGCTAATCTTGAAAATGTGTCACTTTGAAAAAAATAGGATGCATGTATCCAAACATGGCAATATCAGTTCCTAATCCATCATGTTGTTCTGTCTCAGCTGTTTTGACACTTAATGCTTTGCATCGTTGGTCTCTACGTGTTGTATTTGATCACAGAAACATCACTTGTGGACCTAAAGGATGATTTATATCAGGCCTTTTGCATCACTGTTGATCATTAGTCCTTCTAACCTTGTAATAATCACTTTATAAAACACTTTATATAATGACCATTTTGTGAAACAGAGTGGTGCTGGTTCACCGCTCATTCAGGACGGCACTGGTCAAGTTAATCTCTGTCCAATCCAATTGATCTTGAGGAGATTGCACTTCTTAGTGTGCAGTGACAAGGCCCCCGTGGAGAGGGCTAATTCAGTGTCTCTGTGAGATGCCACTTGTTGCCCGTCCTCTTGAGGAAGCAATTGCTGTTGCTACTGGTGCTGTTATATTATGATCACAAGAGACTCTTTAGTTGTAATTTTTCTCAGCCCCGATGAGTCAGAAGAAAATAACACTCGCCATGTAAGTAGAGTACTGTCATCTCCACCTACAGCTTTGTTTTTGCTCTGATTTCTCCTGCTTTAAACCCGTTAAGTGGCTCCCTTGGCGAATGTAGTCGTTTCAGTGAGCTGAATGAGAGGGCCCTTGGGAATAAATGTACTGCTCTGTGCTATACATACACAGCTCTGCACAGTTGTACTTTTCAATTTTAATTACTTGCTTCTGTGTGACGCTAACTGGGAGACAATGTGTTTTTCTGTCTCGTTGCGACAGTGTAAAAGTCTGTGTGGTCTGTTGAGGCTAAATAGTTGAGTTATTTGCAAGAAGCTTTCTTTTTGTGAGAAGAAGTATGAGGTATTAGAAAGTTTTCACTTCACTACAAAGGTACTTCAATCGAGAATTATTTTTTTATTTTGTCTTCGTCTTTATTTTGTCACGTTTTTTCATCTGCGAACTGTGTTCATCCTCTAGGAGGTCACTGTATGGACTGTTTCCCTACAAGTCCAGCATGATTGGCATGGAGAACCTGGGCGATCCATCAGGTAACTGGGATATAGTGGAGACCATTGGTAAAGGAACATATGGGAAAGTCTACAGAGTGACCAACAAGAAGGATGGGAGTCAGGCAGCAGTGAAAGTGCTCGACCCGATCAATGTAAGTCATATTTATTGTGGAACCTTTCGCAGAATTCAGAGCCGCTGTGTCTGCTGCATGTCGACTATTTTCAGTTGCATAATCAGACTGCATAATAACCATTACGTTGCAGACCTCACAAGCTGTTTGAGCTAACTCACGCTGACTCTACGGATGCTACAGAACCAGCTAGGCTTCATTACATAGAGAGTTAATCCAGTCCAGAAACACATTCACTCAGTGGTTTCTAACCTTTTTAGCTTGTAGCCCCTTTAATTGAAAGTACTTGCAGACCATCATCAAGAGCTGTATGCATTAAGACCCAATCTATAGTAATGGATGGTGTGATCCTCTAATTTTTCATCTAGCAACCAGCAGCCTCTGTAATTTAGTGCTCATTAGTAAATGTTAACATGCTAACACACTTAACTAAGATGGTAAACATGTTAAACATTATCCCTGCTAAATGGGGCTAGCCGACGTGGAGAAAATTAAATATTGTGATAGTTTTGACCAAATACCTCAATGTTGATATTGTGATGATATTGTAGGGTTCACTGCTGGTGCTTTCACAAAATATTTAAAGATTTTTCATAAACAATCATCAGTAAAGCGGGATTTAGACTTGTGTGGCAGACCCTACGCTGTAGCCTATGTACGTCGCCTAAGCAGTTGTGAGCATTTATACTGGTGTGTCTGTGTCACTCTGCAGTTACACCTCCAAAGCACTAGTCTGCGACGGAGGTTTCTGTGAAGTTTAGTTGATTCAAAACACACATTAAACATGGCTTAATCAAGACAAATTGGTTTCACTATAACTCACAGCATTCACAGACAAACACTTGTCTTTATCTGGACACATTTTCTACACAAATACAACATGCTAATGTTTTTAGCACAAGCCTATGGCATTTTACATTGTTGTAAATTAGCTAGCAGCTAGTTTTCCTCTTCTCATATGAAGCCAGGGACAACAGCAACATTGAACAAAGGTAACGTTACAAAATTCGGCTATATTACACTTCACAAGGTTCACTGACAAAACAGCTGTCTTATACTAAACATGTTTTCCAAACAAATATAACATGCTAACATTATTAGCACAAGCCTATGGCATTTTACACTTGCCTAGCGACAAGCGGAGATTCCCTCTTCTCATATGAAGCTAAGATAAATCCTACACACAAGACTTAAAATGCTATTTTTGTGGAGGCTTTATTGTCTTCACAATTTATTGTTTCTTACCTGTGAAATGAAAGTAAATTAAAGTTTAATTTCTACTGAGGGAAATGGTTTCAGCTTACAAAAACAGGAGGTCTGCGTCACTGCGATGTGTAGTTACATTTCTGGGGAGGTGCACCTCAAGCTAACGCGTAAGCTACGGCTAAGCTACAGCGTAGGCTATGGCGTAGGCTCTGCCTTGACGTAGCTACATGGATATAATGACTTAGTGAGTAAAATCACTAACACTATCAATAACAACACTTACAATATTACAATATCCAAAATCTATGACAATATCCTGTCTCATATCCCAATATCAATATAATATAGCCCTACTGCTGAAACATTAGCATGTTAGCATTGTCATGGGAAGCATGTTAGCATGCTGACGTTTGCATTTATTTTAAAGCACTGCTAAGCATCAGTGCAGCTTTACAGGGTTGCTTGCACGGCAGTAGACTCTTAGTCTTGTTTCATGCTTTCCTATCTTGTTAAGTGTCTCGTTAAAAATGGCTTTAACTCGTTACCCTCCGGGTTTGGAACCACTGATTCAATTTAAGGTGTATTACTGTCGTGCCTCTATGTTGTGTCTCCCTCATTTAGTTGCATAACTAGATTGTAGCTGCATGTGACATGACTGCACATGTAAAAATTAACTTGTTTAACACTGGTTATTATCTCTCAGTTTTATGGCAACGAGGAAACACAAGATTTTGGGAAAGACAGCTTTCTTTTCTAAAATAAAAGCACCTAACGCCTTATCGTAACTTCAAGACTATTCTCATTTACTTACCTGTAACTGCTTTAAATGAGCCCTTAGCTAGTTTTTGTCTGTTGTCTTTATGACTGAGCATGTACGCTCAGCCAACTTAGCCTATTTAAATAAATATTATATGACAGTAAAATGATATATAATAATGAAACTGCTTAACTGCTTTGTAGTTAATTTAATTGAAAACGTGATGGACAGCTGTAAGACTGAGTGCGCACTGATTTGCTGCCTAAATTAGATAACACTTATCTAACATCACTCTGTGTGCCTCCCCACTGTAGAGTACCCCATAACCATTTATTTTGACAGTTTTTTTCATGACTGCAAGAACTCATAATATTGTGACAGAAGAAAAAAGCGAAGACTAAAACCATTGTGTTTTTCTTTATAACTATGTGACTTGTCTCAGCACGTGAGCCACTCAAACAGAGTAAGTTGCCAGTACTTTTTTCTCCTCTCCATCTTGATGCAGTTGTACATGTACTTGCTCCAGTGATATATATCAACGTCACCCCTTTTCATTTATTTCCTGTCATGTTAAGTCTAACACACCCTCACCAGAAAGTGTAGCTGCTGCACTGGCTTTATCCTCTCTGTATATCCGTTCATTTGTCTGTGTGATAAGACCGCTGTAGCCTCTGCATTGGCACCGTATTGTGCTAGTGAGACTTGGTCTGAGGCGTGCCTGTGATTGTGTCAATGGAACAATCCCCATCCTGGCAGCGCTATCCACCATGATGCCTCCCTGATGGCCATGAAGATGAAGCTGCCTCCTCTCTCATCCCTCTCCCTGATTAGACTGTGCTGACACTATCACTCAGACATCCAGGAAGAGAAATTCTGCCTCTCTGACTGCTGCTCCTCTCTTCCTCTGAGATTTACTTTGATAGAAAAGCACTTCCAGAAATAGTTTAGCACCCGGGCCCATCCCTTTCTTTGTTACTCACTTTATAACCCTATCTTTAGAAGTCTAATTATAGTTAACCTATAACTTGGTGTTCTGTTTCAAAATTAAACCCAACCTCACACTTTTAGACGTAGACATTATTTTTATTGTATTTAATCTCATTAAAATGTCTCTTCTATGTTCCAATTTTGCCTGTTTTCTGTTGCTGCTCAAAGGATGTGGACGAGGAGATCGAAGCAGAGTACAACATCTTGAGGTCGCTCTCCAACCACCCTAATGTGGTGAAGTTTTACGGCATGTTCTACAAGTCAGACAACTTATCGGGTGGACAACTTTGGCTGGTCCTAGAGGTGAGCTTGTCTTCATGTCTGACAGTATGGCATTTAAATGTTAACGGTGTGCCAGTGCTAACAGTTTTGTGTTTCATTTAAAAGGAAAATACTCTTTGATATCGTGCTGAGAGTTAGATGAGAAGATTAATACCCCTTACACTAAATATGAAGCTGTGGCCAGCAGCCAATTAGTTTAGCTTAGCATAGAGACTGGAAGCAGGTGTTAGCCTTGGCTCTATCACAGATGTATAATAATAACAACTAGATATCAGATGCCAAGGGGGTGCATATTTATTCCTCTTTTGCAATATGTGACCCACTGAATATGTGCATAGTGTTTCTCCTGCTGGCCTCGCTGCTAGTACTTGCTGAGTTCATAGCCTTTACATTGTGATTAGGGCTGCCCCCAACTAAGAATTTTCCTAGATGACCAATAGTTGTCATTTAGGGCCATTAGTCGACTAGTCGCCTGCATGTTTATGATATTAATTTAATTATTAAATTATATATTTTGGGCGGGGCAACACAATGGTTTGAGTTCAAGGTGTGAGAAAGAATAGTATCAGTAACATTGTTGACACTGTGCTACATTACAGAGAAATACAAAACCGTACTAATGAACCTTCATTAATATAGGCCTATATTTTATCTACAAGTGCACGTCACACACTGAGCGAGCCGCCTGTTAATGACGCTGTGAGCAAAGCAGTAATGATTGTGCTAAGTGGCTAATGGGCATGTAGCTACTGACATGTTTCAGATGATACGTCATGTTTGTAGTCGACCAATGAAGATGAGTTTACATATCACCCTGGGTTGGTCCTTCACCTTCTCAAAATGATCCCACACTTTGGATTTCCTGCCTGACATGTTATTAACTAGCCTGTGGAATAATCGCAGGTACCAGCCCTGTAAATTAACATGACTCCTGTCTGACTGCTGAATGTGGCCGCTTACTGTGTCAGTCCTTTCAAATTAAAGTCCCACATGGTCCAGTCATATAGGTTTTGATTTATTTTGACAAGGTGCAGTTCCTAATGGAGTTTCACATTGGTTTTTTTGGGGTTTTTTTCTTGTGACTAAGAGACCAATGAAATCTTGCTGACAAGTGACCTTTGAAATGACTTTAGGAAAATTTTGCAAATATAAAACCCCCATGAATCAAAAATTCATAATAGAAAGAGTCATAACTGACCTTGTTTGAACAGTTTTACAGACTTCTCTTTTAATGGTGGTCTATGGGGAAAATGTTTTTTGAGCCGCAAGGGAATTTTATCACTGCAATCCTGCAAGTGGCCACAAGAAAAAATTGGAAGCAAGGCTAGGCGGCGTGCCTTGGGGCCTGGGCTCTGTTCACTTCCAAAGCTCACGAATAAACGCTTTATATCTTATTTGTCTAAGCCATAGAAAAACAAAAAATGGAAAAAGGAGCCGGGCTAGCTGTTTCCAGTTTTTGTGCTCAGCTATCTAACCACTAAAAGAAACAAAATATTTTAATGAGCATGTTACTGTTTTGTTTTTATCTCGGGGTCAGCTAGTACATGCATAAAAATGCGAGTAATGCAATACATTTTGGCATCTGCAGAGGGGAGTAGTGCAAATGTGTAGCGCAGGAAAGTTGTAACAGCAAGAACAAAACAGGTGAAAATAAAAATGCCAGGGAGAGTTAGCAAGTGGTTTATGTTATTTTTTATCATCTCATCATTTACTAGCTAGGCCTGGCATTTATCTCAAAGACTGTTCATGTCTAAAGGGGTGGAGCTATTTGGCATTCAGCAGGAAAGCTAGCTATGTGCTAGCTGGCTGATGCAAAATATTTTAAAAATCTATTGAGAAAGAAACTGTAAAAAAAATTGAATGTAAACATAAACTGTTTTTGGCACAAGACAACTCCACAGAGTACCTGCTTGTCAAAATGCTGCATTTTTGTGTCTGTGAGTCCAAAATGTCTGTCTGAAACCATTTCATGTGCCTCGGTTTGTCACAACAACCCACCTACATGCATGTTGATGCTATCATGGGGCCATGTGATGCTGCATTGCTTCCTCTGACTTGTGTGTGTGGGCTAGCTCTCCACATGAATCATAATCTAGAGTGTTGAGTGATGGACGAGTCACTGGAGTTTCTCTGTCTCCCTCCCAGCTGTGCAACGGCGGCTCTGTCACAGAACTCATCAAAGGCCTGCTCATGCGAGGCCAGCGTCTGCAGGAGCCCGTTATCTCATACATCTTATACAGTGCCCTCTTGGTAAGATGGCCCACTGCAAAGCTGCTAATGTTAGGGAGGAGGTGGGATGCAAACATGCAGAGAGCGCGCTGAGGATTTATTTTCAGCCGGGGAAGTGTGGCAGGCGGTAATGAATGTCTCTCCTTCTGAACAGCTGTGGGAGTTCTTTTCTATAGTTTGTGCTGCATAACCTTTTGATGCATTATATTCTAATTTATACTAATGACAAATGACTAATAATGTGATGGTGATTCATGCTGAGCACCTTGTGTTTTCTGTCCTCTAACTTAAAAGGGTCTTCAGCATTTGCACAACAACCGGATTATCCATCGTGACGTCAAAGGCAACAACATCCTCCTGACAACTGAGGGAGGAGTCAAACTGGTTGACTTTGGTAATGGTCTTTGAAAGAGGCAATTTAGCCAATTCAGGGACTGCTGGAAAGAGACAAATGCATCAAGGTCTGAGAAATGTCTCTCAGCTTTATCTTTTCTGTGAAGTGCATTGTCAGATAAATGAGGCATTTTTTGGTGTTTGACTGATCTATGGGAAGTGTCAGCAGCACATCCATGCAGCGTTGTTTGTGAAGCCGAGCACAAGCACAGGATAAATCATTTTATGTGCACCACACTTTAGTCCCTTGCTCACCATAACATATTTTTATTTCATGGACCGTAGCCTTAACCCAAGGCTATTATTGCTCATTTAAATTGCATTATTTGATCCTTTGCATATTAAAAGAAAGCTGTTATGGCAAATGACTTTGAGTCACCCCTAGGCATGTTTATGTCCTCTGTGTCACGGAGATGAAGTGGACTCATGCTGATAAAAATCTGTCCTACATAATTTGAAATGATTATAGGCCATTATTATTACTGCTTGGCAGGTTGCCACACTAAATTATATGCGGGGATTTATTGATTAATTCAAACATTCAGTCTCTTTCATAAACTGTGTTTTTATTCTTTGCAAATTCACACGGATAAACATACTAATATCTATATTTTAATAACCATAAGAGGTGAGTAAATGTTATTTTTGTTATTGTAGGTGTTTCAGCTCAACTGACCAGTGCACGACTGCGCAGGAACACATCAGTCGGGACTCCATTTTGGATGGCACCTGAGGTCAGAGCCGACGCTTCAGTAAACACACATACAAACATGTTTATCTACAATAATGCAGCAGTGACATAGCACATGTTTTATTGCCTAACTGAACATTTAAAAAGAGTTGTTCAGATACTGATAGTGGTGTTGGACCTCTGATATTGCCTAAAATGCTGGATTGAATCTACGCACGGATCCAATACCACATAATTTAATAATAAACTGTAAAGTAGTTTCACACCTGGATAAAACAGCAGTCGTCCCAGACATCAATTCTTCTTCGCTGCACTAAAACAGTAGCCTACGCAGCAAGTTGCGCTGTGCAGCCATTGGCAGCTGCTGTTTTAGAGTGGCAAAAAGAATTTATTTCTAGTAAATAGTGTCATGTTAGCAAAATGTCAGCAATTTAGCAATATTTTACACTGGAAAGTCCCACCAGTAAAAGGCAATGTGAACAGTATGCAGGTTTTAGTTTTGAGGGGTGGCACAAGTGTTGCCAATTTCAACCCTACTTGATTTGAAATACACAGCTGTTAATTCATTTATTTGTTTATTTGTATTGGCTGCTGTACAAATTCAGGTATTAGGATCAGTATTAGTGGGGAAATTGTATTAGAGCAGCTCTAATTTTAAATGAGCAAAGTCTCTTGTATGTGCCTCAAAGAGAGAGGGAGGGAGGCTCAGTTATTTCTGTGCAACTCTCCCCTGTGTCATTGTGTATTCCCCTCCATGGGCGCAGCTCTTGAGGTCGCCTCAAGGTTAATAGCTGGGAGTCTGAGGCCCCTCGGCTTACTCTTTGGCAGAAATGAGGTGTGGTGATTGGGCTGGTAGGGAGGGACCTCAGGGGCAATTAGAATAAACTCAGCTGTAAAATGTAGTGTCAGTTATAATTATTGACTGTGGAAAAGAGAGGCTCGTACTACCGGTAACTGAGGTGACCTGCCTTTCAGTGTTTGAATAGTCCATAAATATAGATGTTTTGTACCTTTGCCAGATTTTAGGCAGCAGGTAAGAGAGTGCTATGACAAGGAGGTAAAATTTATGATCCTTTTGAACATAATTTTCTTTAAATTATTACTCAGTTTCTCTAAGGTGATATTTATAAAGTGCTTTATTTCAAGAATTTGACACAATGTTCAGGTAAAAAGTGACCTTTCTGGCAGATTGCCTTATGTGTTTTGAGGAAAGATGGATCTTAGGAGTCATTGGCGATCTAAATGAGCTGTTCAGATGGTCACTGTTGTGTTGCCAGGTCATAGCCTGTGAACAGCAGTATGACTACTCCTACGACGCCCGCTGTGATGTGTGGTCGCTCGGCATCACGGCCATTGAGCTGGCAGACGGAGATCCCCCACTGGCTGAGATGCATCCAGTAAAAGCCCTCTTCAAGATCCCTCGGTGAGTCCACTAGAGGGCGCTCCTACCACACAGCTGGAGGCTGCCCACACAAGGACGCTCAAACACAGCTCTCCATTATGTCAGGAGGACAATGGCAAACTGAATATGACAGTAGAGGTGATGAAAAAAAAATAACAGCGGCTGTCTTGACAATTGAAATTTGGAAAATGAAGAGCTACACTGGATATATTTTGGTTTGATCCATGTTTCTTGTTGCCATTGCATTTTCATGTTTGCTATCTGAAAGGCAGCATCTGCTGAATAATCAGTGTTTGAAATCTTCATCATCAAAAATGTAGCAGTGTTTGGCCTTAAAATTAATGCAGTGATTCAATCTGTAAAAATATTCACTGCTGGAGACGGTGTGTGTCTGATGATCATTTGAGAGCTTAGTGGCTACACGCGGTTGACCTTTTGTTATCAGCACAATCGCGCAATTATCTCTCAGTTAGGTAGAGATATGCCCTTCTGATTGCAATTTGCATTGGTGATTAGCTCCATTCACATTGAGATGAGGCTGTCACCTCCTCCCCGTCACAATGTTATCTCCTCCCTGCCAAGCCAGAGGAGGAACAGGGATGGCTTGTGTGGCAGGAATTACAGAGCTAACGCAGCATTTTCATCAGCACCAAATTCAACCAGAATTTAAAATAATTACAAGCGCAGCGACGGCTCGGTGAAATGAATGCCGCTAATTCAGAATTAGGTTTTTCCTCAGATGTGCACCTCATAACACGTCACCTTTTTTGGTGGAGTGGCTTAGGGGTTGTATGTTTGGGAAAATTTTAAAAGAGCAACCTGGAACTGGATGAGTGGTTCCTGTCAAGCAGCGAGCACGTTTCCTTATCAAACAGCCGCCATAATCAGAGGGGGCATATGCATTTCTCATGTCAGTGTCCAATCCTATTTGATTACTGCAGATCTCTAAGAGTCTTTGACTTTGGGGATAACAAGGATGTTGATAGAATTGGACATATATCTTTAACTGACATTCCTCTGTCTCTTTTTCCAATCAAAATAGATATTTTGCCCTTTTGGTATGAATCAGGGCTTTAAAGGCTCAGCGGTTGTGGTATAAATCACAGTAAATGTGTTGAACCATGAAATGATTCTGTTAACATGTCATTTATCTCAAATATATTTTCCCATCACTGCAGACAAAATGACGAGGAAAACCTGGGGTAAATTATGACTCCCGTATGAATTACTTTCTAAATAGGGAAATGTGTTTCACCTTTGGGCTTTTAGTGGCAGTGAGAGTGATTCATGATGAAATCAGAGAGATTCATCTTCACAGGTTTTGATCATTGCAAAGTTCTCGTTTTTTTCCCCCGCTTCCTAATACCTCACAAGACCATTACCAGAGGAGCCCCTTTTCTGAAGTATTGTCCTTGGGTAGTACATGTTTTATGAAACCATACAAGCACTAAAACATGCAATAAGCATTTTCATCATTCTGGTATTTTACAGTTGCACACAGTAATGTGTTTTCAGGCTCTAAAGGGTTCACTGTCATGTAGTTAATCTCGTGTGTATCATTCCTCTTCTCTCAAACACATCTGGATAGTAAACAAGAAATATGTGAGATGATGATCCGCATACAAGACAAATTCACCCCAGTTGTGACTCATGTTATACGTTTTGTTATATGTTAAAGCAGTGTGTGGTCAGCCCTCTGTCGTTGCACTATTTGACCTTTTTATGATGCTGTTCTTCTTCTTTCCTTTCATTCTTTTCGTGCGAAAACCTCTGTAAGCTTTCACTGGACAGTCACGCCCAAGCTTAAGATTTAATGGCTCCGGGTGAGGACCAAATAAACACATGGTGCTATCACCACTTTGGCTGTAGGGGCTAGCAGCCATTATGTCACACTGTTAGTTGTGCTAAGGGAAACCTGCACAGGTGGAAATGCCTCTCGCTCCGGGAGGCTATGAACGATAAGCGGAGCTCTGATATCTGTCAGAGGGGACGCTGATGAGCTCCATGAATTAGGGTCACCTTGGTGCGTGGTCTGTTTGTGCTCCAGAAATATCTGATACTTGATGAGCTGTGACATACTGCCGATCCATGCATATGTTTAAACCACAGATAGATGATTCTGTTATTTTTGTAATTTCAAGTTGAATCCAAGGATTTTGTGAATTTGCTTTGTGTTATAAGTAAAACTAACTGAGTGTGTTACAATGCATATGAAAGATAGGTGATGTCCATGGCGACCATGAATGAAGGTAACGGAGCATGTCAGAGGGTAAAGTTGTAAAATCATCAACTGCAAAATTAATTACAGATACTCAAGATGAAGATGGTCTGTGATATTTAATATGTGGGAAGGTTAATTGCTTGTACCAGTACTCGCTGTGCTGCACAGGCCGAGAGCGTCCATGTAAAGTCACACCAAAGTGCGTGTAAGATGTTGTTGTAAAGGTTAGAGGCGATTGGCAAAGACGTCCAAGGTTGTGTTTATTCGTCCAGATCCCTGTCGATATTAGCCACATATTTAACAGTACGTGTATCTGTCTGAGCAGAGACCAGAGCGAACGAGATGGAAGACAGAAGTAAATGATGGCTTGTCAGAGGCAACAAAGAGGGCTAATCAAATCATGAGGCTCAGGGAGAGAAATCCAGACCAGTGTGCTGGTAAGAGACAGCTCCTCATGGAAAAAGCCTGAGTTAAAATTTGTGGAGCAGAACAGCCAAGGATGAACGATATGAGTGGAGTGTCTGGTGTTTCTGACACAGACTCTTTCCAAGGGGTGAAAAATCAAGTTCAGGGTGAGCTAAAGTCATGTCTTGCCTTTTAGATGTTGAACGATGTGTTACTATGTCAATATATAATATTGCAGATTTACTGTCATTGCATATGCTTGACATATATATTTAGATCGTGGCAAAAACTGTTGTTCAAAAATATTTTATTCATCAGCAATACAAAGAGTCTACAGCCATACTAGCAGCTCTGAGGCTAAGGCATGCTAACATGCTGACAATGACAATGCTAACATGCTGATGGTTAGCAGGCATAATTTTTACCATGTTCACAATTTTAGTTTAGATTGTTAATATGTTAACTCTTGCCAGTTGCCGCTAAACACAGAGTACAGCTGAGGCTGATGGGAATTTTAGTTTCGGAGGGATTTGGTCATAAACCAAAGTATTGAACAAATTAGATTTTTTTTGATGATGGCACTAAATAAAAAGTTAAATAATGCCAAATATTATCACAATTCATGAATATCTGTACTGAATTTCATGACAATCGAGTCAATAGTTTTTGAAACATATCACTTAAGATAGTAGGGGACAGTCAGAGGATCACCAAAATCAATAGGATTGATCTACTGGGACTATAAATGTTGTATTTTTTGAACTATTTCAGTCAGGACCATAGACTGTATGTATAATAAGTTGTGGACTGATGAGCCCTAGAGCCATGATGCTAACATGGCTAATAATTGCAGATTAATGTGCATGTGCTTCACTTGTATTTGTGGATCCTTTCTCTGAGAACAACAACAAAAAATCCTCTATTCATGAACAACATCTGGATGGTACAGTAGCAGCCCCAGAAATTTTGTCATAGGGGTGGCCAGATGGGGCCACTGAAAATCTTGGGGTGGCACACCAAAACCAAAAGTCATAACAGAATTTCAGGAATGCTATTATGCTGATGCATCATATAGGCTAGTTGAAAACTACTTTAATATAAAAGTTAAGGGCCACCTCACAGAGGCAAAGTTTTCTTTATGAATTCAGTGTAACACAGGGTTAATAATTGATATACAGATGATCACTTTGTGGGTGAAGTGTTCTTTTAATGTCACAGATTTCACATTATCAGGCTCTGGTGCGGTCCTGACCCCTGACAAGAGATCATTGGCTGGTTGGATGATTTTCCAATCATGACTAAAGGCTTCAACATCTCCGTCTCTGATGATGTTATTTTACTGCTCTGTGTGGTGTCCAGGATTGCAGCATTTGGCGATGTGGCCGCCAAAGACATGATAAATGTAGCCGTAGTTCTACGTGTTCATGCATGTATGCGCAAAGAAGTGCTGGTGCTCTGTCTGCGGTGATGGATGAGACGAAATTTTAAGCGGGTCGTCCATTTGCTGAGTAAGTCTTTATTGTGGACCCTTGTAGTCATTCTCTTTTAAGCCTGTATAAAGGCAACTGTGTTTCTGCTTTAAGGCACTAATTCCCTCTTTTTGCTGAGAAACAGTCCCACAACCGAGGGAATACATGAATCTTTCGCCAGCTGTTATAAATCTTAAGTGCAGTTTGATTTATTTGTAAGATTTGAAGCACATCACTGCTCCCCACTTATTCTCCCCAAATGTCATCAGTTAAACTTCCGAACTGCACCAAGAAGGTTATGTAAGGTCATTTATACTTATTGTTTTTTTTTAAAACTATCCTCCATAAATTGGCTAAAAAGAAGCAACTCAGCATTGCTGCCTTGTTTAGGTAATTTAATCACCCTCATGTTGTCTGGTGTAGTGGACTTGAACTGTGGAGATCTGGCAAAGAAGCAGATTTTTATATCTCAGTGATGGTGATTATAATGATTCAAAACCTTTACAGGGCAAAGTGTCACACTGAGGAATTTCTTGAATGAAAAATAACAATGTTTTACTACATATGGGAAATGGTGGATTTATAAATTCTGTATGAAGTATTCAAATATTGCATTGGCCTGATTTTTGTCTTCCTTCATGGCTTAGTTACAGCCGTCAAGCGCTGTTGACACCTCTGTGATTTTGCCTCAATCCACTCTGAGGAACGTCTGACAGTACACGCTCTGCCTGGACCTAGATTTGAATAAGCCACTTGTGTTTACAATATGAGCCAGCACTCTCACAAATACTGAAAGAAAAAACTGCCTGAATTTGCTAAGCACAATGAGAGCACTTGACAGTGTTATCAGCAGTGTGCTGCTATATTGACTTTCTAATGTATAAGCAGTATGGTACAACATCAAGGCGAGAACGTGTCTTCAGGCTCATATTAGAGGTTGCATTGAAGCAGTCAGTTACTGGCTTTGATCTGCACTTTGGAAAGGATTGCCTGTCTGAATCCTTATCAAAGACTCGACTAACTTAGTGCTGTGGAAAATGACAGATTTTGTACCCCAACATCCTCTCCTCCCTTCCAAAAAAAAAGAGAAA
Organism: Cephalopholis sonnerati; assembly: GCA_019142605.1. NCBI lineage: Eukaryota > Metazoa > Chordata > Actinopteri > Perciformes > Serranidae > Cephalopholis > Cephalopholis sonnerati. Next base: position 22,242,113 of record JAGQAX010000012.1, read on the forward strand.
AAAGATGTTAAGTATGTTGTCGTTTAACGTGTAGTTGCATCTTTCTCTGGTTTGTTTGTGATAAACAAAATGAACCAAATTCAAGTGTTTTTTTTTTTACGCTTGAGATTTCACATTTACCTGTCTGTCAGCTTTGTGAAACAACACGTGCAAACTAATTAATACGGTTAATAAATGTCTTGAGTAGGTCTGTCACTGTTTGCCTGACAGTGACAAAAGGCTCAGCCTCCAGCTGTCAGACTTGCAGCTCCCTGTGAAGATGACTGTACTCAGGCCCGTCCAGCCTTGGCTCCTCATACAGACCTGCCTCCTGTCATCGTGCGCACTTGAAAAGTGTTAGCCTCATTATAGATGGCCTCCGTAAATGCTGCTGACAGAGGTATAACTAGCTCCCATAACTTTAGGCTCCCAATGGCAGATGCTTGCTGCCAGACAGTGTAGGAGCTGTTATCATTTGTCACTTTTTCTGTGGCTGCCACAGACCTGGACCCCGACCAGCTCGTCCTCGGACCAAAAACTCTCACAGGAGTCTGACGGTCACACTCTGCCTGCCAGCGATCATTTGTCAGCTAACTCTGGAGACGGCCTCAAAAAGTCTTTAATTTTCAGCGATGATCATGATGTCTTTTCAGTGCATTTATTGAAGTCACTGTTTCTTTGTTTGTTTTTATAATGACTTTTGCATGTGTGATTTTGTTTCAGAAATCCCTCCCCGACATTACGGAATCCAGAGCAGTGGTGCAGAAGTTTTTGCCATTTCATTGGCCAGTAAGTGTCCTCTAATTTCAACCTGTTCAACCTGTCGACCTTTGTCCTCAATTATTTTATATGTTCCAGAAAGAACCCAACCTATACCTATATAAGATCAGGCGGATTTGATATTTTAGAATAACGATACCTAAATTTATTTGTTTATTTATTCAACATAGACTTTTTTTGTTAAGAATCCCTGATATTTAGTTAGTTAAGACTATAGTTTGGTTAATAAATAATGATACGGTAAGATATGTCTGGTGTACACGTGGGGTTAGAGTGGGATGGTATTGGGCTTGGGTCGGGGGAAAGACCTGCATTTGTATATACAGCACAATGTACAATAATACAGTCTCAACATGCTGTATGTTCATGAGAAAAAATTAAGTTAGCTGTTATCTGTCTGTGAATACAAAATTTCAATGAAAAGAATCGCCAAAAATATGTGTCAGGGGCAGGATATTGAAAGTACATTAAACTTCAACTTAAGTTTATTTAAAGTGCACATCACCGAGAATCTCTGTACACTTTGCATGCCACCATAGAAGAAGACACGATATTACATATATATAAATGCACACATTCATGCATAGACAGTTAATAACATTAATACAACAACAGGCTCAGGTTAGTAATTAAAAAAACAGATTATATAGTAAAACTAACAGGATTGGGAGTTTTAAAAAGTCAGTGATTTGAAATATGAAATAAGAAAAGTTAACTTGAAATGCTCATAAAATGCCTCCTGTAAATTGTTTATTGCTTCAATTCGCTGCATTGAAATTCATTTTTGTGTATCCACCTACATGTGAGCATTAATGTACACCATGTCACTATTAATAACACAAACATGTCAGTATCACCGCAGCCAAGTATGTGTGATATGTGTTTGATACAGTGTTGAGTACGGGTTTCAATGATACATTGATCTGGATTCATATATTGATGCAATTAATGATTCAATATTATTGATGCAAAGTAAAAACCGCTACATATCATCTTTAAGATACGCCTTTACTTTGAAATTCCCATGGCACATCTGTGTTGCCATATCTGTCCAAGCACCCCTCTTTCCTCAACATTCAAACAGTGCTCGTGGCGTAGCATCAGGCAGGCAGTTTTAAGCAGCCAAGAAGAAGACAATGAGGGTCTTCACAAATATCGTCTAGTATTGACGACAGGCCCCTTAATTGAATCAAAGCTAAATCATATTGTGGCACACTTTGTGACATCAGCAAATATCATAATGTCTCAATAATGGATAAAGTATCATATTGTGATGAAACTAGACAGTCTGGTTTGGCTGACCGGTAATATTATTTTGATATTTGAGAAGAGTTTCATTCATTAAATCTGTTTGCAGGACACCTGACTGTGTGTGTTGAGCACCTGCTGTGACTGCTATGAACATGACTTAAGATGATAAACATTCACATTACTTTCTTGGTGCAGTTTATTTGACCAGCTCCTCTTAAAAATGCCATAAGCCAATTAAAACCATACGAGCGGAATGAAATGATAAAACATACATAGAGATATTTTTTTAATCAGGAACAGCTGAACATTAGCTTTAGTACATTGTCAGCACTTGGGAATGTGCATGTTAACATGGAGGGAATTGAAATTGATATTTTATAGCCCGATTCTATCAACCTTCTTGTCTTTCTGTTCATTGACTTTCATTTGTGTAAATCTGCCACAGAGGAACAAACTAATTCACCTGAGTTATCAGTTCTATCTGAGGCCCAGATAACTTATCATTTCCTCCACTGTGCAAAGCTAATAATGTCAGGGCTGGCTTGTAATGGTTGCTCAGAATATACAACCTTAATATCCACGGCGCAGAGGTGTGTGAGTCTGAGCCATAATGAGAAAATAAAATTCAATTTGTGTGGAGAATTATTTGTGTGGGTGGACATGGTTTCCAGCTAACATTTATGTTGTGGACTTACACTGAAATGCATTAGCTGAAAAGGAGTAATTGAAAAAACAAACAGACCATCTGCCTTGAAGGGCTGGTGGCTTTTTTGTGTGTGTGTCACTTGAGTTATTGATTAGTCAGGACAGAGTCAAGGCATATTACCCCTTAAACCAGCAAACACACATTGTAATGATATTAGTTTTTGTACTTTTTACAAGTGTAATTGCAATTTTTCATTGGATACTTTTTGGATTGCAGCTCTGTAATCTGTGTTAATGGATTGTGTGATATCATATCAGGAATAATCTCCCCGAACAAAGCCTAGCAGAGTTCAATGTGGGTAGGCTGGACAATGTTATCAAGCTTTGCAGGCTGTTTGTGAAGCCTTTTCAGCCCTGTCACGCCTGTGTGTGCGTGTGTGTGTGTGTGTGTGTGCGGGAAACTGAGGTGGGCGGGGATGTTTTCGGGATAATAAATCCATCACCAGTGTCTGCACTTGTGCAGCCAGAGAGCTGACTTCTGTGACAAAGTGGCCTGCCGTTCAGCATCCCGGCAGCACAGCCTTGCTAATAGCAGCAACCTCTGCTTAATGTCCTGACGCTAATGAATTCATGGAATTAACTTTCAGAGCTGAACAAACTGATAAAAGAAACAGAATTCCAGTGTAGATTAGGTGGTAGGAATTAGATTGGTGTTTTTCTCCTATCTCGCCTCTGCCTGCAATTGTTGGTGTTTACACGTACATTCACATTTAAAGTCTTTAGCTGAACAAATGATTTAACAGTACAAATGTGGATTGTTGATGGATGCATCGTTGAGTTCAGTTGGGGATTTCAAGCTTTTTAATTTATCAAAACTGTCAGAAATTAAAGCCAGTTTTGTTCCCCCGGGTGTCTGGAGCCAAACAGTCAATATTTTGCAACCACTTGAATCAGCAGCTAACTGATGCTGAATTGTAGCCACGGGCCAATCTCACAATGTGACTTCACCTATTGGCAAACACTGCACATCGCAGATAGGACTCACTGCTGTGCCATAGCGGAGCTTGTTTGGAATTGGGGGCCATGGTGATAGTGACCATGTGGTGCTCAGACAGAGAACGACAGATTAGTGACCCCAGAGTTAAAAACACACGGAGCTCCCTGCTGAGTGCGAGTGTCTTGTTAGAGCTGGTCCAGACGAAAAACAAATCTCTACAATGTTCAGGTGATCGCAGTTTCTCCTCAGCTGCTTTGTTCTCTCTGATTTTAAAATTGAAAAGAAGGATAGATAATATTGGAGGCATTATAGGTCTGAGAGTGTTATGTTTTTGTTATTTGTAAGGTGTCTGATAAAGGATTTTGAAGCACGCCCATCTGTGACCCACCTCCTGGAGCATCCCTTCATCAAGCAGGCCCACGGCAAAGATGTGGCACTCCGACATCAGTTAGCCGCTCTCATCCAGGAGCAGCAAGAACTGGGCTGCAAAACCAAAACCAAGTAAGTCCCTTTGATTTGACATCCTAACACTGCAGAAGAAATAATACGCTGCAATGGCAAAGCTGGTTTTTCATTTCTGTGCTGTCAGTGGAGACGTCTGTTGCAGCAGATGGGCACTGACTGAGTGGTAGTGATACCCTTTCTGTCCAGTAGGGGGCAGGGTCTCATCTTCTTACACTCAGAGATGATGATGAGCCCCAGTAATGGACATTACAGTATGTGATTAAAGAGAAGTTAGGGGAGTGTGACTAATTCAGAGGGAGTGATTGTGCTGACTAACCTGAGATTAATAAATGCCATTTAGGCCAGTGGATGTAGCAACCATCTGATGGGGTGTTTTTAGTACAAAGTACTTCCCCACCCGTGTGATTAAACCAACGATGGAGTAAATACTCTGTTCAAGATTGATTTACTTTGTGAAATAAGTGACATTTCAACTGTGCTGGCTTCTTTTTGCTCAGTTTTAATTCTGCTTATTTTCTTTACATATTATAATAGCAGCTACCATATAAGTTCCTTTAGAAATAAATATATTTGAGACAGAGAGAGGGATTTCGTGAGCTTTTATCCTAAAATGTGTGATGATTAATAGTTCACCCAGACACCCTCATGGCAGCAAATGACAGAGCAGAGAGTCCCCCGTTATTTACTGGAGAAATACTGACTTTGGCAATGCTTAATCTTCATTATAAAGGAGTTCGCTGAACCTGCCCTTGACTGAGAGTCTTGATGTTGTGCCAGCTCTGTTTACTCCCGAGAGTGTGCAGAGTCGGTGCCTGAGCCTGATCCTGAATTCCTGTCCACAGTGAAAGTGGATAATGGGATTAGGAGCTTGTAGGGCGAGAACTGGGCTCGCCTGGTTTAGTCTCTCATGCCACAGATCAGCACACAATGACTCCAGATAAGAATAAAGACATAGAGAACTTAAAAGTAGCTGCCGTAGGTGGAATCGTGTGATTTACTTCAAAGCAGGAGAGAGGTAGAGGCTAGAGGTCTCAAGTCCTTCACCAAAGGGACGCGATGACGAGTATTCACTTTAGGGGGACCACATATCGAGCACTCGACTTTATTGCTGCACTGTTGAATTTACACTATATTCAGAATAGAAAATGAGTACAGTGCAGAGGAGGAAACAATTCTTAACCTGCAGCTTGAATATTGTTATCCATGCTATGATTGATTATTAATTATAATAGAATATAGATACATCCTGTGAATTAGATTTCTTATTGTTTTTGGAGTTTGGAGAATTGAGAAGTTAGGATGCTTTTTCAATAGCTTCCAATTAAAAGACAAGGCTGGTGTTTTTCTGTTTTTTCTTAATTGTCAACAAATTCCATGAAAAGACAAAAAAACAATAGTTTGTTACGTCTGTCTTTTACTACTTTCTGACTCCCCTACTCTGTGACATTCAGCCCCAAGCCCACTCATTCCTACTGAAGACATAAATCCCACCAAACAAATGTGTAGCTTATTTTTTAAAGAAACAAAACAGGTGTGCACTGCCATTTTAGCTAACATTAATCAAAAAGGAGTAGAGCTGCAACATTTATTAGAAAGTTGTCAACTATTAAATGAATCACCAACTCATTTGATAATCAATCAATGAGTTTAAAATATTTTCTTTACTCCTTTATGACAGTAAACTGAACACTTTTGAGCTGTGGACACAACAAGACATGTGAGGACGTCATTGTGATCTTGGAAACACTGATCAATATTTTTCTTAACTTTCTGACATTTTATAGACCAAACAACTAATTGATTAATGACCGAAATAATCTACAGTTTCATCCACTATGAAAATAATAATTATTTGCAGCCCTATAAAGCAGTAAACAGTGCATTTGTTTCAGCAGAGGATCAATAAACAGCTGCTGCTCAGGAAGTTGTTGTACCATCTCTTTTTAAGCTAGCCTAGTTTATAAGTGGACACTTGGACATCCCCAAATTAAACTTGTTAACTTGGTTGCTAAAAAATATTGTAATTATACTTCATATTGTATTGCTACCATACAGTGTGCACTTACTGTTAAGGCATCAGCACCAGTAACATGGTCACTTTATAAGGTAGTTATTGTGCATTTCATATTGTATTCTGTACCATGCAGTGTGTGCTTATTGTTTGGGCACCTGCACTGGTAACCTGGTCACTTCACAAGGCAGCTTCTGTGTGTTTTATATTGTATTTTGTACTGTGCAGTGTGTACATACTGCTTCTATTATGTTAGGCACATGGGTTTACTGTTGTCTGCATTGCATCTTGAATTTTATTCAAATTTATTGTGTCTACTTGTTGTATGTGGGACTGCAGATGGAAATCAGCATATCGCTAAATCTGGTGCGACCATGTTTTCATTTCTTGTAAATGATAAATGTCATTGCACACTGTCCTCTTATAAATCAAATAAACTAAATTTAAAGAGGCTACATAGCACATACTAGTTGTTACGCAGAGATTAGTTGTCACTAAATATTTAAACCCAGTAAATGCTAGGTGTAACTGTTGCATATGTAGCTGAGCTAACTGTCAAAACTAACACTAGCTTGCTATGTAAAATACATAGGAAATATAGTCAACATATCCAACACTTGTTGCAAAATGCTGTTTAATAAATACATAAACCAAAATAATACAATTATAAGGGATTCAGTCAACTTAAGTATATCACAAGACCCTATAAAAACTTTTATTTTTGGCAGTTGTGCTTTAGTTTGTGATTCTTCAGTGACTTCCTGTTTACGTAAGCTAAGTGATCATTGTTCTTTGGAAGGTGCTGCAAATGTTTTCTAGCAACAAATGTACTCATCATTAAAGTCTAAATCATTTGGAACTAGCTAATAGTTACTAATTTAGGAAGTCTTAAGTCACAAATGTGGTGGTGAATTTACAAACAGCTGGTGCAACCCCAGTCCTAGTCGGTATTGACAGCAGCAGGATGACATATGTCAGACTGACTTTTAATAAACTACAGTACCCATGGTCACCATAATGACACAGAGTGCAACTGTGTGACTCACTGGTGTGTTTTTGTCAATAATAAAACTCTTTGACAGAGGAATATATCAGACTTACGCTACTCAGACATCAGTCCAGTGTTGGTTTTCATGATATTTAAATATAGAATATCACCAGCCTTACCATTTAAATGTCATAGAAACGTCTTGTAGTCCACTGCACATTGGAGTCTACTGTGCATTTGCGCACATAAAACAGTCGGCACTCACAGACGCAGCTCTCTTTAGCTCTCTTTCACACACTCACTGGTGTCCCCCGAGGTTTTGCACAGTCCCTTGGAGGCAGCTGGCTCTGCATTGACCTCTGCCCACTGGGGCTCATTGGAGAGTGATAGGTCAAAACACAGATGAAGTGCAATCACAGCCTGTGATAATGGGAGATGTGTCCCCTGGGAGAGCTTTAAAGGCTTCACACAAACCTTGGAAGTGCCTGGGTCTCCACATCCAGCCAATCAAAGTACTGTTTCTCATTTGGTGGTCACTTTACAGCTTTCTGAGGCATTATCATGTCCTTGGCTTCATACAGGCATGAGCGGATCAATACTCGTAAAACCCTCTTAATAGAGAGCTGTCCGGATGATGATCTGGTAAACCTGGAGTTCTTAGATGAGGTAAGATTTAATATGTTTATCTCATCATGTATTGATCTCTCTAAGCCACATTGTTCTTGATGCTATGTGTGTTTTTTATTTTATTTTTTTAGGAGACAATAATCAGCCATCTCCAGAAGAGGTATGATGAGCTGCAGGTGTACACGTATGTTGGTGACATCCTCATCGCTCTCAATCCTTTCCAGAATCTCAGTATCTACTCTCCCCAGGTTGGTTATGGACCAGTCACACAAATGTTTCCAGTAGTTTCCCAATCACAGCGAATCACAGTGGTATTAAATGATGGATCAACGGTCATGTTGCTGGTCCTGTCCTAGTGGATGTACTATACTGCACGTGTAGGGTTTGGTTTTATTTACTTCATTATTATTTTTAAAGAATTATTAATTTCATTTAAAATATTAAAAACAGCATAAAACCTGAAAAACAACAAACATATGGCATAAAATCTGATGTTAAAAATACCATTTCCAGCACAATCACTATAGTTGACCCCGGGGTCTGCAACATTTACAATCAAAGGAGCCATTTTTGGCCAAAAAAGAAAAAAAAAATCTGTCTGGAGCCTCATAATAAAGGTAACACAACCTTTTCAGTCGAATTTAGCCTCTTAACATGACTAATAGATCTAAATAATCATTCATTAATATGTCTTAGCACAGGGTGGCTCCTCTGCAGTGGGCTATTTTTGGGTTTTTGGTACTTTACATTTGGAGCATTGCTGATGGAAGCACACAAATTTGTCCACGCACTATTAAATTCTCTATTTTCCCCTGAGACTTTTTCCTTTTTGGATTTGGAATCCACAGTTAGCCTAGCTAGAAGGACTCAAGACTACTATAGCAATCGCTAGTGATGTTTTCAGAGGAAAAGGCACCAGGCCAGATGTGTGATGTACATTTTAGATTTCTAAATGTTAAGCTACGCATTTTTACGGTTGAAGAATGTGAGAATCACTTCAAGCCTGCAACAATAAATGGAAAATTAAAATGTTAAAAAAATATAACGGGTATTCATTTCCATATACTTCTCTGTCGAAGCCACAGGGAGCCACTGGAGAGGGGCCAACGAGCCACATGCTGCAGGCTGCCTACCTCTGCTTCAGCCATTTTTTGTTTTTAGCCTTGCTAGCGCCATGTCTCTTGGGATAGCAATGTCAACTGGTTGGCCTGGTCCACCACAACTATTTGATAGATCATCATGAAAACTGCTACAGATACTTCTGGTCCTCAGAGGATGAAATCCCCTGACTTCCTCTCTAGCACCACTGTGAGGTTGACATTATTTGTTTTTAGTGAACTGACTAAAACTATTGGATGAGTCATCCTGACATTTGGTGCAGACATTCATCATACCCTCAAGAACTGTAATGATAATCCCTAGTATTGTGCCATCATCAGGTCACAATTTCAGTTTGTCCAATACTTTCGTTTATGACCAAATGCCTGAGAAACGAATGACATTCCCATCAGCCTCTGTTGTACCTTGTGTTTAGTACTGCTTAGCAAATTATACACATTATACTTGCTAAACATCAGCATGTTAGCATTGTCACTGTGAGCACATAGCATGCTAGTACACAAGTGTGCCCAAAGTACAACCTCACAAAGCTGCTAGCATGTCTAGCAGTGTGGAAATGTGTCATTGTTTATTGTAAACATTAAAAACAGGTGAAAACTTGTTTTAAAAATGATAACAGTACAGAAATCTGGGATCTTTTCATAAATGAATTTTACTTGTAAAGATCTTTAACATTGAAAATAATGAGTCTTCTGTCTGCATGTGCCTTCTCTTAGTTCTCTAAGCTGTACCACGGTGTGAAGCGGGCTGACAACCCTCCACATATCTTTGCTACTGCAGATGCAGCCTACAGAGGCATGGTGACGTTCTGCAAAGACCAGGTACCTCACAGAAAACAGTGATGGAAATCCTTAAAGAAAATGATGTTAAACAGTGTTTTAAAGTGTTGGAAGGGATGTTGTAGCATATGTACCCACTTACGGACAAAAGTGTCTGTAAAGTGATGTTCATTCAAGACTTATGCCTGGTTAAATAAGGGAACAATGTATGTAATATGATGTAAATATTCCTTACTTGTTGTTTTAGTCACTATATTTGTCTTCCTTTTGTTTCAGTGTATTATAATCAGCGGGGAGAGTGGTGCAGGGAAAACAGAGAGCGCTCATTTGATTGTTCAACATCTTACCTTCCTGGGAAAGGTATAGTAGCAGTGTGGCCGTCCTTTCACTGTTAGATTTGTTAATACTTGTGCTGCATACTGCAAAATCTTGAATTCATAGTTATATAATAATTATATTTTATCAAAGTAACATGTTGTTGCTCTTAGGCCAACAACCGGACGCTGCGTGAGAAGATCTTGCAGGTGAATCCTTTAGTAGAGGCCTTTGGAAACGCCTGCACAGCTATCAATGACAACTCCAGCCGCTTCGGCAAATACCTGGAGATGAAGTTCACACCTACTGGAGCGGTCATCGGGGCCAAGATATCTGAGTACCTGCTGGAGAAGTCGAGAGTCATCAAACAGGCTACGTACGTGCTGCTCAGGCTCGGTCTGGACTGGTGTTCCCTTTGTCACACTTCTGACTGCTCTGTTTGTTTTCTTTCAGTGGGGAGAAAAACTTCCACATATTTTATTACATATATGCCGGGCTTTACCACCAAAACAAGCTGAAGACTTACAGGCTACCAGACAGAACACCTCCCAGGTTAGCAGCTGTTTGACTTTGACATGTTCATCCCATGATGTCGGAGCATAAATATTGATAGCCATAATGTGCCTCTGCAGGTATATTGACAGCCAGAACTGCAAAGTGATGCAAGACATTGTCTCCAGCAAACTGTACACGGAGCAGTTTGATGCAATTCAGGAGTGCTTCAGAAATATCGGCTTTACTGAAGAGGTACTTAGGAGGTAATACTTCACCCGCAAAATGACCGTTTGCTCAACCCATGCTACATTGAATTTGTGAAGAAGACTTTGCTTTTCTCAAATGCTTCAATGTTGAACAAAGAATCCAAAAAGAGTGAGCATTCTTCATGAATTGAAGTGAAAGGGGACCACGTTTAGCAACAAAGCATCCATTAACAAACTGTCACACAACTCGTGCAGCATAATCCAAGTCTCATTTATCCATTCTTATGCTCAGTACTTCTCAAACACATGCATTTTCACTATAATTATACTATTCAAAACACCTCTGCATAAACAGTCTCGAGCACAGGCAAGTAGGTGCACTTGGGCAAGCATGTGCGTTTAAACTCTGCTCAGTGCAAATGTATGAGCAGAGTTCAAACACACATGCAAAAGTGTTTTAAATCATTATTTTTTAGTGAAAATACATGAGTTTGGGAAGTCCTGGGCATATGACTAGATAAATGAGACTTGGATTATACTGCAGGAGTTGTGTCAGAGAATGTTAACAGATGTTTTGATATAGTTTTGCTGTTGCTAAACGTGGTCCCCTTCACTTCGCTTGGATCCTGTGATCACAAATTCAAGGTAATATAGGGTGAGTAACTGATATACAAATGGTCATTTTGTGAGTGAAGTATTCCTTTAAAACTTGATCAAATAGTACTTGGTCGCACATTAATTGAGGGCTAAAATATCTGTATTATCTCTTTTTGCAGGAGGTCAACTCCGTTTACAAAATCCTCTCGGCCATTTTGAACACCGGCAATATTGAATTTGCTTCCATCACATCCCAACACCAGACTGATAAGAGTGAAGTGCCTAACTCAGAGGCCTTAGAGAACGGTGAGATACGATACATTAGGCAATTTGTATTGTAATACCAGGCGAGAATCTTCTTTAAGCCAAAGAGAACAGGTAGGTTTAATGGTCTCCCTGAGGAGGAAATGTGATTTTGGTGAGATTAAAAAAAGGAGGGTATTTTATGTTGTATTTGTCCTTGTGTGATGATTTAAGGACTGCATCCTGCAGGGAGGACTTCAGTTGTGTTTTTAAAAGGGAACCATTGTGGGAATTGTGTTTGCAGGTCTCTGTGTTATGTTTTTTATTTTGTGTGATGATTTATGTTTTGTGTACTAGTTTTTTTCTGTTTCACTATGGCAACAGTATATTGGTTGTCATAAAAGCTTTTGTGGCCACTTTTATGTGCATTACACAAAGTAATCTATAAATCAATCACATTTTGTTACCCAGCAAACAGAGGAAATGTTTCTGTAAGCAGTTGTAGCCATAATATATACAAAAGCGCAGATCATTTACATAAAAAATGTAAAGAAGCTAAGACATCCACAGTAAGAGATTGCCGGGGCTTATTTTTATGCTAATGATAAAAGCAGACAAGCTCTTGATTATCAAACTGATTAACTCTCTCGTCTTTTCTCTCAGCTGCGTCTCTCCTCAGCATCGGCCCTGAGGAGCTCCAGGAGGCGCTGACCTCCCAGTGTGTGGTCACCAGGGGCGAGACCATCATCCGCACCAACACTGTGGACAAAGCCGCCGACGTCAGAGACGCCATGTCCAAGGCGTTGTATGGGCGCCTCTTCAGCTGGATAGTTAACCGCATCAACACCCTGCTGCAGCCTGACATGAATATCTGGTGAGTGTGTAGCTGGTGATGAACATCCGTGTGGACGTTCACCGTTACTCTCCTCTTCGATTATCTCGAGCGATCACGCAGAGTTTCTGCAAAGCTCTGATGACCTTTATGGAAGTCTGCAGAGGTAGATGCAAACATGCAGAGGAGAATATCAATGGGCAAGCACAAGACAAGCAAAAGGAGAGCAAAAAAAGTTTTAATAAATTTTTGATACAGAGTTGCGTGCAGAGAAAATAATGTTCAGATGATTAAAAAGACTTCAGAGAGACTGCAAAGAGGCTGTTCATTGATCCAAAAGAATTCCTTCATAAATATGAGCGTCGACTGTCAAGGAGTCGTCTCTCAGAGATGTACAAAAGCCAGAGTTCCTGTCTGCATCCCAGTCATCTTTGCCGTTTCCTTATTGCCATTAACAACCCTGTAGCACAGGCTAAAGGTGACCTCTGCATACAGTGGGTAATGACTGATCATGAAAAGTAGCAGCTCCAAGCACTGAATATAAAATGCAGAGTGTTAAGTCTTCATGCTGTGTTGTAGAAGTGAGTATTGTTTGTGCAGATATTGAAAATGACTCGAGGTTAAATCAATAGAGGCAGAAATAAAACCATTTAAGAAGCTCTGACTTTTTTAAAGCTGATGTTGATGATTTCTCATCAGACTGCTAGGCCGTTCAGACCAGACTCTGTATTTGGGTTGAACTTGGATTATCATTAAAGTTTTATCAATTAATATGCCTGCTGGGGATTTGCTCGTTCCGTAACATAGAAGAATAAGTTTGTTTGTCCCCTTTTCCTCCTTTGAAGTGCCGCAGAGAGCGGCATGAATGTGGGAATCCTGGACATCTTTGGATTTGAAAACTTCAAGAAGAACTCGTTTGAACAATTGTGCATCAACATTGCAAACGAGCAGATCCAGTTTTACTTCAACCAGCACATATTTGCCCTTGAACAGGTGAGTGTTGACCTGCAGAGAGAGGTTACTGATGAAGTATGTCTGTGCAAATACATCATGCTTTATCAATATCATGTAACAACATATCTTCATACAGAGGTTTGTATGACATCTAACGATGGATGGGGCCGTCACGTTACACACTTAAAGCTGTAGATAGTACTTATAGTAACTTCTTAAACTAACTCCTTGTCCTATTTGTTGAATCTGTTCGTCCACACAGAAGTACATGAGACAGATAGTATGTGAAAATAATCATATTCCTCTGCCCTCTCGCATTGCTGCCGACAGCAATACCACATGTGAACAAAAACAACCAATCAGAGCCAAGGAGACTCTAACGCAGCTGTCAGTCATTGCTCTTGAACTGTGGTCAAATAATTAAATTAAGCAGCACAGATCAAATATCAATCAAGACTGTGTTACTGCATTGCTTATTTCTCACCTCAGATGTTTTTAGAAACATATTTTAGTGTACTGTTTAGCTGTAAAATGAGAATATTGGTCCAGCTTATATGTGGTACTCAGTGCTTTACGAAACTGTCTCCAACATAGTACCAGAGTCACAAATTTTCTCATTTTGAAGCTAAACAGTGCACTAAACTATGTTTCTGAAAACATTTGGGGTGAGAAATAGGCAATGCAGTAACACAATCTAGATTCATATTTGATAAGCGCTGCCTAGTTTGACAGTTTGGCCACAGTTCAGGAGCAGTGATTGACATGACTGACAGCTGCATTAGAGACTCCTCGGCTCTGATCACTTGTTTTTCCTTAAGGTGTGGTATATTTTGGCAACTACCATTAGAGGCAAAAGAGGAGGGGAAACATGATTTTTTTTATAGACTCTCTCTCACATATAACGTTGTGTGTATGTAGAGACATTTCAACAAATGAGACAGTTATTTTTTTAAAAGTTACCAACTGTAGCTTTAACATAAAGTTATTTCATTTCAAAGTTACATAGGTGAGGTTTAGGGAAAGAAACGTTGTTGGGGATTGTCACGTTACATACTTAACATAAAGTGACGTACTTATGCAAAGTTACAAAGGTTAGTCTTAGGAGAAGAAACATTTTTTAGGGCTGTCATGTTACCTATTTAATGCAAAGTTACGTGCAACCAGTGGACTCTAGTGTTGTCCGCATTGTGTTGATATGAAGAGGTCCAGACTGTTAATATCTTTGGAGGCGATCTCCGTTTAGTCCTGACAACTGACAGCAAGAGATAAAAACAATTCCTCTGTCAATTTCAACCATATAAACTCGAGTCCCTACACAAATTTAGTAACACATGAATATGTTAGCATAGAATGAACCTATAAACATAGCTTAACAGTGCTGAAACACAGAAATTCCTTCAAGAGCAATGTCTCTTACCGCTCCCATGGAGTACAACAGCAAAAGGGGAGAGGTAAAGTGGGAGACACCCCTTTATAGGCAGGGTACCCCCAAAGATGAACGTAGAGTTACAGAAACTGAGTATCAAACGTTCCACATATTGACTGTGGAGGCCTAAGTGTGTCAACAATAACAACTCAAACAAATTTTGTGTATTCATATTACACATATTACTGCTGTGTAATTGACCCTGTTACGTACTTACTAAACATAAAGTTACATAGGATAGGTTTAGGAAAAGAAATGTGGTTGTCAGGTTACGTACTTAACAAAGTTGCATACTAAACATAAAGTTACGTTGGTTAGGATCAAGCAAGTATAGTTACGTAGGTTGGATTTAGGAACAGAGACATGGGGACAACGTACTTTAGAATAACTCACAGTTCACTTGGATTTACACAAGACTCAATCACTGCTCTCCTGGGGGAAAGTCCTGTGTTTGTTTGACTCATCCACAACCCCAACCCGCCCCTGTACACAGAGTTTTACTCTTTTTACTGCTTTTTTCTTTACATGGGTGACATGATCACAGCTTACCCAATCACATCTGTTATATATGAATTCTGGTGCATTACATTTCATAGGTGTATCTACGAACAGCAAATGACAACAGCCTGCATGTAATGTGCTTGGAGTAAATGCACCCACACAAAACTCCTCAGCAACAATGCTGCATGTAAAAACTCGCTTTAAAACATTTATGGAAATCAGTCATTTTAATATTATTTGTGTGTTTTCACATCCATCAGAGCAGAGACGCTCTCAACATGAACATTTTGCTTTTAGCCAGGCTGTGATGTGTAAAGGATTGTTTATACCGTTACGCACCACCAAATTACGCTCTTAATTGATTTAATGAAGTTGTTTACCCTGAAGTGCGAGAAGTCTTTATTTTCCTTGATGGAAATGAATAGACATTAATCAAGAACCATTTTGCCATAATGCCTTTTAGTCTGTGTTAACTTTGCAACAGTCCTTCTTAAAGGAAAAGCTAGGTAATGCAGGGCACTTTTAATCATATAGCACTTTATTACACGTAAACTCAATCTGCTTTACATTTAAATGCATACAGCAACACATGTTCTGACGGGAACACTAAATAAAATACAAATAAGATGATTTATTAGGCAGGATTTAACACATAACATCTGATTATGCTTCGTTCATTTATATTTTCTGGCACTCTCTGGGATGTGAACTGGAAGCGACGTTTACCATTTACACATTAATTACAGCAGTGATCATTGAAAATAAGGCCTTTAAGCATGTGGAAAAGTTTCTCTTCTACAAACAAGTGCGTACTGCCCCTGATGAAGGGCTGGCGCTCTGTGGAAAAGGGATTTTTATTTGGTGTCTTCAGTCTCGCTGCTGTACACAGAAACTGATTATTCTGAGTTAATGACTTAAACATGAGGACGGTTTAGATCCATTGGTTCCACTTTATTAGTAAAATATATATTTAAAACAACTTTTTGATCTGAAATTAAATAGATGCAATAATATGATATGACTCTGGGTTATTTGCAAAGTGAAATAAATTATGAATAAGTAAGCGGCTCTATTTGTTGGTTCAGAGCTGTTCTGTTTTATGCATTCAGTAAAAGACTCTATTATGCTGTAAACTTCAGCAATAGACACACACAGTCGGCTGCAGCTGTTTGGTTTTGTTGATTAGAAACTCTCTTTTTTTCCCCCACACACACATGCAGAAATCATATTTAGCCCAGATTGTTTAATTGGGTCATTTAGAGAAATCATTAACTGGATTGTTCTACATTCACTGGTCCTAATTAGATGGAATACCAGAGCGAGGGTGTGGATGCCAGCCTGGTGGAGTACGAGGACAACAGGCCCATCCTGGACATGTTCCTGCAGAAGCCCATGGGTCTGTTGTCCCTGATGGACGAGGAGAGCCGCTTCCCTCAGGCCACCGACCAGACTTTAGTGGGTAAGACTGGAGCGTAAACATGCTCAGACATAAAAAAAAATCATTGAGCATGGATATAAGAGGTCAGAGGTCACTGCTTCTTTGAATGTAGCTGCAGCTCTCGTCACACAGCTTATATCAGGTGTGTCAAACTCATTTTGGGCCTAGATCCAGTTTGATCTTTGATGGGCCGGACCAGTAAAGACATTGCAGAATAACCTGTAAATAACTGAAAATGTTCATCCATTTACAAAACAGATGATGATGAAAAATAAGTGCAGTTTCAACAACTTGTCTCAGTTTTTTCACATTCAGTCAGTCTATTACTCACTGTCATTACATATGCAGTTTTCCATACATGTCCACTCCTGTGTAGTAATGCTGGCATCCCCACACCAGACTAAAGGAAGCAGGTTCAGTTATCGGCCTACACTATTTACAAATCAAACGTTTTAGCAGTACCTTAGCAATAGGGCTCCAGCAATATTGTTTAAGACAGGAGTCTGATACAGATGGTTTTGTACTGAAGCTGTAGATTGACAATATTATACACAGTGTTTAATATCTTTAAATATGACCACAATAAGTATTCATTGTTTTTTCAGAGAGCCATATTTTGGTCAGGGTTTGCTCTTAAGCGGCATTTTACATTAAGTAGGCTACTCACTGTTTATCTTGCTTCTAAAACCTGGCACCTCTTAGCCTTCACGAGTGCATCAATATCAGGTGTGCAAAGTCATTCAGTGGGTCGGATTGGACCCTATGGTGGGCCATGATTGACCTGCAGGCCGTATGTTTGACACCTCTGGCTTCTGTGTGTTGCTTAAAGCATCTTTTTGTATCTTTAACTTTGTTTGCCTTTCTCATTTCTCACCAACAGATAAATTTGAGGACAATTTGCGCTGCAAGTACTTCTGGATACCAAAGCGTGTGGAGCTATGTTTTGGGATTCAGCATTATGCAGGAAAGGTATCAAATATATCTATGGACATCTATCTATCTATACAGCTGCAATAATTCATTGATTTCTTGTCAGCTATTAAATTAATTGCCAACTAATTTGATAATCACTTAATTGGATTAAGTCATTTTTTAAGACAAATCCTGTTTCCAGCTTCTTAAATGTGAATATTTTCTGTTTTCTTTCTTCCTTTATGACAGTAAACTAAATAATTTGGGGTTTTGGACAAAACAATACATTTTAGGACATCATCTTGGGCTTTGGGAAACACTTATCAACATTTTCCACCATTTTATAGACCAAACAACCAATCAAGTAATTGACAGATTAATCGACAATAAATATAAACATTAGTTGCAGCCCTACTGTGAAACAGATAATACACTGTCTTGTTCGTTGGTGGGACAGGAGATTTAGCAGGGTATTAACCATAGTTAGGGTTTTTAAAATGCGTGTCACAAATGCCATTGATTTCATTTATATCAGAAAAATATAGTAATATTAATTTCAGCCATATTGTTTGTCCCTTTACAAGAGTTAATTACAAATCTGAGTTTATGCGTGTGTCTCCACAGGTAATGTACAACGTGAATGGGTTTTTGGAGAAGAACAGAGACACTCTTCCTGCAGACATCGTCGTCGTCCTGAGAACATCAGAGAACAAACTTTTGCAGCAGCTGTTCTCCAGCCCCTTAACTAAAACAGGTATGCCATGATATAGGCCTCAGTGAAAAATACAGCAACGTAGAGCATTTCAGCCACTAACAGGAACATTATTCTCTCGCCAACCACAATGGAAATGGTAATGGAAACTTTTCTTTGAGACAAACTATTGTTAACAATGCCGGGTTCCGACTGTATTACTCTGTGAATTGTGCTGGTGTCTACTGCTTCCATAAATGTTCAGGTAAGTGGGTTTCTTAAAGACGCGGCTCCCAGGCATCTCCTGGTCCCCCTTCATTTCAAGCCTCTGTGTGCCGTGCTCGGATAAATCTGCAGTCTCCATTATCTCTTGAGAGGCTCAGCTCTCTGCACGGCGCTCTGTTTTTATTTTCACTAAGCTGTCCCTCTTGGTTTCCCACTGCTGAATGCTATCTACAGATTGTGGGTGCAGTGGGATATTTTTATGATAAGGTTTCTAAATACCCAGGGGATGAAGAAACAGTATTTAGAGAACACAAAAGCAACTCTTCCCACCTCTTTTCTGTTGGTTAAATGAAGGTAGAGTAATGTGCTCGTCATTAGCCGCGGCTGAGGCCTCCTGGTCACTTGACTTAGCTGAAATGCTAATAGATGTGTTAAATTATCAGATTCCCACTTCCTCCTTTATTTCAGCTAAGCCACATTATGTGATTCACTTCCTTTTTAGGGGCCTGTAAATGCCTGCTTTCAGTCCCAGTGGCATTAAAAGGAGCTTCAATTCACAAAAGGCACCTTAGCTGAGACTCCAGTAGAAATCTGTGTGATGTGTCTGTAAACTTCAATTGCAGGTTGTGCACAAGGGAGCCTTCAGCCACTTCCTTTCAGCAATTAACGGCTTCAGAGGAGTACACTCTATAAAAACAAATTCAGTGAACACTCCATTTCAGTGCACAAAGGCACTGAATAGACACTGAGATGTGCTGTAATGTTTACTGCTGCTGACATAGTGTCAGATAGATCTAAGAGCTTCTTTATTTCCTTTTTGTTCCACTGCCCTTTTGTCTGTCCTGACGTTCAGACCAGCGGATCAAGTTAATGTCATTTGATTTGATTTGATTTCAGTAAAAAAAAGACATTTGTTTTGTATTTCAGGATGTCAGCTGTTTTTTACATGGTTACACATAAATACAAAAAAACATTTAACCAAACAAAACCATGCTACAAAAGCTACAAATTACATCAGACATTACAGGAAGTAGATGCAGTGCAACAAATTAATCATTCTACCACATCCAGCGTTCGACCCTGGAACACCGAGGCTACTTAGAAACCTGATTTAATAGGTTGACAGACTGAGGGACAAATGAGATCCTCCTGAGCCTGTGGGACTCTGAATCTTTTGTTTGATGGCCAAAGCTGATATTCTTCAAATAAAGTGTGAGAGGGGTCAGACGTAATATTACCTGCCAGGGACAGGGCAGATTTTTTTGTATGTTATTCCTGCAACAATGATGATTTGTCGCTAAAATAAACTGTTACTGTGTTGTGCAGCTTGAGCCTTTTTATCCTGAAAAGCTCCACCAAAGCTCACAGAAATTTTATAGATTCTTTTGCACGTTCTTGTAAAGTAAAAGCAGTATGACTGCAATATGCTCTCAGTCAACTCTCTGTTATTTCTTTGGAGTTGGAGGTCCAATTTTCTCATTGCAGTTTGTGAAACTGCAGATCATCTCGTTAGATAAAAGCTATGAAACGCTCTGCTCCGGCTTATCGTTCTGGAAAAGATGGAGCGCCGTTTAAAGTGAGATACAGTATAGCATAAGAAAATTATAAATCTATTCTTCGGGGTAAAATTTGTGGGGGGATTTAATTTGCATTTTACTTCACATTATAGATTCACTGTTATCTGTGAAATTACCATTATCTGTGGGGATCTGATGGAAATCTGTTTTACACCAGGGTGGTTTCACACACTCTGGGTCTCCTCCTCGCAGTGTCACCACTAGGGGACACCCTTGTAGACCTGCAGCCTGACACTGTGATGGAAGTGAAATAATAGATCTGGGATGTCAAACTGCACACTTACATGCAGTGAATTATAATATTTCTACACACATCAAACAGTGCAGTGATACAGGAGCAATTCTCTAAAGCAGATAATGTTCCTCTACGTTTTTATATTTTGTTTTAAACGGACACACAGTGCACATGAATGTAGTAGACTGCCCTTTCATTTCACACAGCAGATTGAGAATGTGACAGTCTGAGTATTGATGCAGTTCATGTTTTGAGAACAGTAGGAAACTAGGAGGGCCCCAGAAAGTAAAAAGCTCCCAGGCGGTGAATAGCGAGGCCACTTGAGCCCTGCAGAATGTGGGTCCTTGAGGCTTGGACATGTGGTGGTGTTTTGTCAGAGGAAATGGGATGTATTTGCATGGACAAATTCATCAGAGCCAGGGCCTTTCCCAGATCAGGGGGATCACAGTGTTTGAATTGGCTGGGCTCAGTAGGGCCTACCAGGGCCTGGGCAGCCTGCGGTCACAGTGTGGGTCTCTGTGGGTGGGTTGGTGTGTGTGTATGTGTGTATGTGTGTGTGTGTGTAGCCGCAGGGCTGCCTGGCCTCGCTGCTTGTAGCACAGAACATCTGCACACAGCACCTCAAGACTGCCAGTCCTTTGTCAGAGCACAATGAAAATGGAGGCTGTGCAGAGTGATGTGTGACCTGTGAAGAGTTAAAGTTCACAGAGATCAGAACATAAAGACATATTTTATCTTTGCCAGGGTTTTAACACTTTATCATGTGTGCTACATGTAGGAAGTCACTGGTATGAGCAAAACCTGCAGCACACTGGTGCTATTTGTTGTCATTTTGTATTGTTTGCAGGCCGGCTGAGCATTTGAAATAAGTATGTGATTATACTTGAGCAATAGCAAAATGTACAAAATGCTATTGTGGCAGATATATTTTAATAAAAAAATCTGATTTAGTGCTGCATGTCTGCATGGAATATTAAAGGTTGTGCACCTAGACCATAGCATTTCTTCTGAATTTAAAAGAAGAAGACTTCTGTGGTGACTTCACAACTGCCTGAGAAAAACAATATTATCGGTCTTAAAAAAAAATCCTCCCTGAGATTTTCTACATTTGTGCTTTTCTTGTGATAGTTAATGTGTGTTTTAAGAAAACCTCCAAACACAACAAAAAGCAGATTAATATGACTTAAATCTTTCTCATTAAGGAGGAAAACTGGATGTTGTCTCTTGGTGGATGGATTCATTGTATATTTGGTTGCAGTGGTGCATTTACTCAATTACTGTACTTTCTGAGGTGCTTGTTTTTTTTTACTAGTGTTACTTTGCAGATTGTTGGTTACTGATTGTAAACACACTCACCAATGAAAGTGTAACCCAACCCCAGGGTATACTCTAATTTTAGAACAAGTTTTTGCTTTTTTTGGGCACAATTTTTGTAGCCCTTCTTAAAAAGTCCAGACCATACCTCCATGCTGTGCCCAAAAACATCCCAAACACAGCAAAGTAAGAAGAAAATAAGTAAATACAGACCAAAAGCAGAGTCTCTGCAGATAAATACAACAGCACACACATCTATTTGGTCATAAGTGATGATTTGGAGGGTTTACTGCTGTATAAGTCTATACATGTTGTTTTAGGAGAGTCCTCCACAGTATATCTCTAAGATCTTACATATAAAATGTGATAGATAGAGTTTAAGATATGATGCACTACCCAGCAGTGTATAAAGTAATTAAATCAGTTTCACTGTGATCTGCTACACCATTAATTTACACAGTAATGCATCGGTTATAAGAATTAATTAACATGTATAATGACATAACACTGACTTTTTGCTGCTAATACTTAAGATTTTCGATTTTTATATTGTGGTATTCATACTTTTACGTCTACTAAATAAATAAATAGGATCTGAGTACTGTGTTTACCTTTTTATCCAAAGCAGGTTTTAATTGTATTGTAATGCTTATAAAAGAGCTTGCTAATGAGGGAATTGTTGAGTATGTGTGGACCTGCTTCATATAAAAAGTGAATTTAGATATTGTTTATTGTTATGATTTGGCACTTTATTAATAAAATTGAAATGACTTGACTCATAATACTGACCCATAAAATAAGCCCCTGATGTCCACAATCTCAGGTCTCACATTTTTTGTGAGTGACAAGAATTCTTGTTCATATTTCACAATTCACAAAGACAATATTGAGTTCACAGAGCAGGCTCATACCACAGTATTCTCCCGTGAGATATCAGGGGTTATAAGTTCAAGTCCATCGTGCATATTGAACAATTTACATTGCTTTTACATCTTCACATGAAGCCACAGCAGCAGTCCTGCCGTCCTCTGCAGCTCCCTCCGTCTCCCTTCATGTTAGGAGATCCTCCTGTGTTGAAATGACAGGCTTCTCCCAGCGATATGACACATTTGGCTCTTTGTTCTCTCCCAGTAGAAGCCTTTTTCATCCCAGTGGGCAGACACCACAGTCTTTCACTAGACTTCCACACACTCTTGCTACCAAAAGAGACTCTCACCAAGTAATACTTTTGTTCAATTTCTCCCCTAATCGTGGTATTGGAGAATGTTTTGAGTCAGCAGTGGGATTTTTGACGGCCCCGCACATCAATAGCGAGGAGCCAGCTCTCCTAAGTCACATGGTACAACATCCTTTGATAAATGCAACACTGTGTTGTGTCACTAAAAGCCAATTACACCATGCTTTTTATGATTGATCTGCTCTGACAGTAGTGGATGGCATTTAAATCAACAGCCCCCGGAGCCATCTCTAGGCATAAACGGTGGTGGTTATGGAGGGTGGGGAGGGTGGCGGGGGGTTATGGGTGCTTTAATCTCATTTGCTTGGTTGCTGAGTTGAGTTTCTAGATCACATGTTTTCAAAAAGAGAGCGGGAGAGCGGCGGAGATATCCAGCAAGCCTCTGCTCACTCAGCTCGGGAAGGCTGCTCTCTCTTACAACTTTGATTGTCCCCCGTGTCGACAGCTCGATCCACAGCTTCTGAAGTACAAGGCACACACTGGCACTCATAAAAGCATGTAGGGAGGTGTCATATTGAACGCGGGATTGCTTTTTAATCCCAAGCACATTGACTATTCTTGTCAATAGAACCCCAATACAACTGCCAGCTTGAGCTTTTTTTTTCCTACAGGATTCTTGCTGGGCTTAATTTTCAAAGTGAACGCACAGATGCCAAGGAAGGCTTTTTCTCTTTCTACCCCCCCCTCCCTCCCCACACACTGCTCTGCCTCACTCTGTTTGTCCTGGAAGTCCATGCCAAGAGCAACATGCGTGAAGCAGAAACAATCAGTGGGACGCTCCTCCGCCGCCTGTTTCTCAAGACTGAATGACCTGATGGGAAATATTCCTCTCACCTGCTCCTCTTTTAATTGTTAAGCTTTTATTATTTTATTTTGTCGTATTTAAAAGCACCGACAGAAGTAAAAAACTGCCTCAAGCTGTAACCAAAAACATATGTGGCCTTCTTCTGTAACTGAATCCACTGTCAAATAACACATTTTTCTTGCTCGTCTGTGTGTTTGAATAATTATAATCCACATCATTAGACAAGTTCCTCACTGTATCTAAATTGGAAGGTCTTCTTTCAGGCCGGACATCACAGGTGTTCCCCTGGTTTCATGTCTCAGGAGACGGAAATCTTTGAGGATACTGACTATTAACCCATGCTCTAATCATCTAGTCAGGAGGGGGTATGAAACCCGCCAGAAGAATGAATTAATACGACCCGCCGCCAAGGAATACACGAAGAAAGCAGCGAGTGTCCATTTGCGAGGCTTAGGTACAACTGTCATAGTTTCTCTCATCGCGGCGCAGCCCCTTCATCTCCCCTTGATGGTGTCATGGAAGTGAGAGGCGTGAAAGCACAGTGACACTCCATGAGCCCGTTCCACTCGCAGCCGCTAATTCATCATGACAAATGTGCTCAGATGATCTGGCCCAGCAGCACTAATGGGGAGAGGAGAGAGCGCACTTCATTTGCACAAGACCCACTCCAATTAATCCATCCAGCTTTACTCTGGGCTAATTGGAGCGGGGCCCTCCCTGCCTGTGTGCTGGTAATATACCCGACACAGTTTAACGGCTCCTGTTCTCAAAGATCATACTTTTTTTGTGCGTGTGTGTATGTTTTTTTTTTTTGTGTTGATTGTGCCGAAGGGGCGTTTGAGGATGTAAAATCTGTCCCTGTGATCCTAAACACAAGGCCCTCTCACAAACATGTGTTCATAATGAGCAATTAACTGCTCATATTTCCATGTTATCATATTTTACACTTTCCTTTCTTCTATTTTTAGGTGGAGATCCAGAACCTGTGGATACACTTTCATGCACATTATTAACAAATTTAAAACTGCATATTTAAGTTTGACAGAATATCTTGAATTTAGTTTGTTTACCAAAATGCAAAATGTATTAATGGCAGAATAAATGAGTAGATAAATAAATAAAAATTAACAGATAACTGTCAAATGCAAAAAGCAGTATCATCACTAGCTTAAAAGACTGTTTGAGTCCTTTTGAAGTTCCCTCACATCATATGTTTTGGCTTGTTTTGACTACAGCAGTGTGTGTTAGTGTGTGTTTATGTGTGTGTGTGTTTGTGCACAAATATTTGTGTGTGTGTGTGTGTGTGTGTGTGTGTGTGTGTGTGTGTGTGTGTGTGTGTGTGTGTGTCCACGCGTGTGTGTTTGCCCCATGAGACGCCACATTGCTTTGGCTCACTTTAAAACCTTTGGCACAAGTAGGACGTTCTTTGTCTAAAGTTAGAAGTGGTCTGGCTGTTAATTAATCCATCATAAATTGATTTTGATCTCTCTAGTGTTTGATTGATGCTTCTAATACACACTTGATAGTGCAGAGTCCTCTGAGAAACGCAGGCGCTGATCCAGCGTTTAAGTTTTTGGCTCTGTGTCAGACCACGTCCTCAACAACTGACGTGAGTCTCGAAATTATATAGCAGAAGCCGACTACATATTTGCATTTTCAAAGTTCGTCTGTGTGCGGTAGAAAATCTAGAACAATTGTTGGCCTGTCACTTCGGCTTTATCTTAAAAAACGTACAAAGGTTTTCCTCCTTGCCATACACGGCTGCTTGGGTAATGCTGCCTCCTGTGTCTGCAGACGTATTTTTCTAAAGGTGTGTGTGGCACATCTGTGCAGCTATTGTTTATTCATGGAGTAAACCCTTTGAAATGTGTTAAGATACTTCCCACTCATTATAAAAATCCTGCCACCCATGGATTAGGACTTTGATGTCACCAATCCTGCTTCAAAGGCTTCTTTCACTGCTATTAATCACAGTTTAGCCTCTGAAGATATAGCCAGAGAAAACATTTGGACATCTTGTGCAGAAACTTTGAAATGTTCAGACTGTCTTGCATATGCTATGTTCATATCCTTTCCGCTGTGTGTGGGGCTGTTGGACTGCTGTGCACGCAGCTGCACTCCTGAGTCCATGGGATTCAGCTCAGATTTAGGCTCCCTCTGAACTGTCTTTTATACTGTGCTGCAGTATGAACAAACTGGTAACATAGTAGTGAAGCCGTTCACTTGGTGTTCCTTATATGTTGTATGCTGAAGAATAATATCGCCTCAAAGTGTTTACTGAGTCTCCATGTTTAATAGTGTACTTTCAATAATCGTTTCCTCCCTTCATTTGAAACAGCTGTTCAAACTTTGTTTAAGCTTTAAAGGGATATTTTGCAGATTTTGAACCAGCTTTGTATCATAACAGTGCGAGTAGTATGTGTACATGAACTGTGGTAAACTTTCCTCCATCTTAACAGCGCCCAAATCTTCCCTCTCAGCTCATATCTGCTGGATGACACGTTTCATGTCATCCAGTGGATTTTTGCTGGCTCTGAGGCTGTTCCTCAAACTACAGTATATACTACCATATTATCATATGCCCGCCACCACAGACACAAAGAGTTAAGAAGTGGATCGAGAGAGAGACAGCTGTCCCTCTCTGTCACAAACTCAGATCAAACTGTAAAACTAAGCAGTGCTGATCAAATATAAACTAAGATTCTGCCACTGTGTTGCCTATGTCTCGCCTTAAGCCCAGTTCAGACGAAAGACTGGCAGACAAAACCAGTTTAGAACGTTGCATAGAAAAGTTGCAGTGGTGTGAACTGGTTATCTGTCACCTGCAACTCCGCTGGTCAAATCGCTGGTGGCTGGTTTTAGAACATAAGTCATATATAAGTCATACGTCACCTGTTTCTACAGCCAGTCAGCTTGTAGTGAAGTACACTGATCAAGTCAAAGTGACCGCAGATGGCATGGTGACTTGCTGCGGCAGATGCTCTGTCCCTGCCATGACTTCTGTTTCCATCCACACGATGTGCCAGTGTCGGACGGGGGGTTGTTGCTGCTGTTTACTGCATGTGCTTATTCCCCCTATTAATTGGCGCTGGTTATTTATATTATTGTGATGTATTTATTATAAATACAGTCCATCTGATGTTCATTTTGTTCCTGTTTTTCGCCGTTTCATCAGTTCTACTAATACAACTGTAGCCAGTATCTCACTATCACTATCCTCATTCATATTTTAGGAGGCCACAAATTATATTCAGGCACAAAAGAAGCCTGAAAAGCTGGAAATCTGAGAGTTGTTGCATAGAGATGATACACCATGTCATCTAATTGCATAGGTGTGAACTCGCAGGTTTTTAGAGTGCTGCACAACAGTGCATTGCAAGTTGTAGCATGTTTCAACTCATCTCGTTGAATCTTTGGTCTTAACTGGGCTTAAAATGTTTTCAGAAACATTTTATAGTGCATTGTTTAACTGTAATTCGAGATTTTGTTACCAACCAGCTGTCACATTGTTTTCTGTGTCAAAACGGACAAGCTTGCATTACGTCACCCACCAGTGGTAGCGTTTATTAGGCTTGTGTGGGGGAGTCCACTCTGGTAGTCGTAGGTTTTCTACCTGTCGATTAGGGATGTTAACGGTTTACCGTTAATTGGGTAACCACCAAGAATATTTTTTGCACCATGCACCAGCGAGTGGGTTGGAGCTAGCTAGAAGCGCTGCCCATTTGATGATTATCACTAGAAATGCTGTCCCGGCCCAGCAGTGTTGCTGTGGAAACATTGTACCCATATTCAGTCTCCCCCCAGGTTGCCTCAGTGAGTAAGTGGATCAATTTTGAGCTGCAAATCTCCCATAGCATTGTTAACTACTGCTAGCTGTGTCAGCATGGCTGGTTGTAAAAATGCTAAAGGGGTATTGCAGCCCAAAATGTAGCTGCTTGCTCGCCAGAACTACCTGGGGGGAGACCAGGGATGGCCATCCTCGACCTTGATGGTCTTACCAGCAGTAATCTCTGAATGAGCAGCGCTGCTAGCTCACTCTCTCCCAACCTG
Organism: Cephalopholis sonnerati; assembly: GCA_019142605.1. Classification (NCBI taxonomy): domain Eukaryota; kingdom Metazoa; phylum Chordata; class Actinopteri; order Perciformes; family Serranidae; genus Cephalopholis; species Cephalopholis sonnerati. The sequence continues at coordinate 22,269,807 of JAGQAX010000012.1, forward strand.
GCTGATACGCAGAGCAGTGCAGGCTAATATTAGACAAGGCTACCTTTAACTTATCTAACCAACGGGGTGCCCAGTAGCTCAGCAGGTAGAGTGGTTGTTCCATGTACAAAGGCTATGTCATTGTCACAGCAGCTGCGGGCTCGATTCCAGCCAATGGCCCTTCACTGTGTGTCATCCCCTCTTATCTCCCCCTTACTTGCTTGAACTATCACATAAAGACAAAAAAGCTAAAATGAAACCAACTTAGCTAACTAGTGGAAAGTTGGCATTACATTTCTGTATGTAAACGCAGCTAACTGGCCGTCTGTTAGCAAAGCCAATGAAATATAAAAATGCACAAGACATTTACTACATAAAACATTAAAATTTTACCACCTCTAAATTGATAGTGCTATGAAATGTGGCGCCAAAGCTCAGAGTCAGTAGAGCACCAGACTAAAAGCAAAGGCCTTTAGTATTTGATGTAATTTTCCTTTTTTTTTTTCTTAAAAATTACCCAGTTAGTTACTGATTAATGGGTGTCACGATATCAAAGGCAAAATTAACTGAAACTGACATACCATAAGCAAACGCCACAGCTTCTCTGCTCTGGTCAGTTTCAGAAGTATTTGCATCTTTCTGCTACACAGACAGCCCAGTTTTATGAAAGGACCATCTTTCCAGCAGTGAAATACTTCTTTAAATAAGACCTGATGCGACCACTTATGACTGTTTTTCATGGTTTGGTTTTAAACAGGAAATCTGGCGACATCCAGAGCCCGGGTCACTGCTGCTTCCAGATCTCTGCCACCGCAGCTCGGTTCAGGACGCACCAAGGTGAGGCTCCTGTAGCACAAATCATCACATCTGAGAACATAATGTTTTTTTATTTGTTGCTCACAGGCATAGCACCATAAGAATCCCAGTAAAAACTTGTGCTGTGAAGCGTAGCCACATTAATTGACTACCCTGTTATGTTTGCTGTCTTGCTTGTGGTGATGCAGCATCGCCATCTGGCATTTGGTGTCTACGGCATAAAAGTAGTTTTCAGACTTACTAACTGTTGTTGTTTTGTTGTTAATGGGCACTAAAGTATTGGGGGGAAAGTGTAGGTCTTCTAAAATCAGCTCAGATAACTGCATCAACATACTTCAATAGGAGGGCAGGATAGTCTCATAAGTCTAATATTCTACAATATTTCTTCATGTAGCAGCACTTAGAGGACTCACCACGGCCCTGTCTACATGTATACAGATATTTTCCCCCTCCATTTTAAAAATAATTCTGTCCATATGGCCTTTGTTTTACGAAATATCTCTGTCCACATTAGGACGCAAACAAATGCTAGCGTTAGCTGTCTTCAGCTTCCCCTGCCATCACAAAGGTTTCAAAACACCTACTGGAGATCTCATCACTCGTTCAATTTTAGGCTGAAAGAGCTCACTCAAACATACAAGTGATGCTCTGGACATGTTTAAGTTTTCCTTCCATTCCTCACTGACAACAATCCCACTCTGGAAAGTTTCCCACCATCTGCTGGTTCAACCAGGTCTGACCCAAAACTGTCGTTTCTGGCACGGACACTGAGGTGAAGCAAATAACACTGGGTGCAGCAGACGGCTTCCTTCGTCAGTGAAGTGGTGCAGCAGTACTAAGTTCAAGTGTAAAGTTGTCAGTAGACCAAACAGGGCCAACAATACTTCAGCAAACTGGTAGTTTGCCATCGATGTTGTTGTTTTTGGCTTATGTTCATTACACAAAGCATCAGCAACAAATTGAGGAAACGACGTCATTGTTAGTTTTGATACATCTGTAGCTTAGAAGGAGAGGTTTTAGTGACCTAAACCTCATTTGCATGTGGACGAGAGGCCAAAACATAGAGAAAAATATCAGTTTCAAAAACATCTGTATATATATAGACATTTTGGGCCTAAGAAACACACTAGTGCCTTTTTATGGTATCACGATATCACCATTTTTTAGCACAAAACAGTTAGACAAAAAGTTTCTTTATAGCAGGGACTTTCTAACCTTCCCTCTCTTTGACTCACATTCTAATAGTTTTATTTCACTGTGTCTATTTGACTTTATTTAAGGGGAAACATTTGGTCAAGTCATAATGTCTGAAAGATGAGAAAAAAGAATTCACATTATGATTTACAGTGGAAAGCCCCTTAAAGGTGAATTTCAGCTTTTTGTCTTTCCACTTCTCTCTTCCTTTATCTCCATGTTATTCGCCGACAAGTCTCCCAAATACCTATTGAAGGTAAGGCTTCTGTTGAAATAGTAAATAGGTCTAAATCATTTCTAAATTGTAGACCAGTTCCAAATCCAAACAGTCTTTGAAAATACACCATTCCCAAAAATCAACTGATCATCATTGTAATTCAAATTGAAACTTATACTTTGTTTCACTAACTTTAAATTGTGTGCAGCTTCACTTTTCTAACATCAATCACAGTCTTTGGCTTTGGAAAATGTAAATCATTTCTTTTGAAGTACATTTTTTTTCACGCCGCCACAATTCTGCATCATTAATGTAAACAAATGCTCTGTGATGTATCCTTTCAGATTATAGAAATACTTAATGTGGGACACAAACACAGGCCAAAATAACTGTGGAGGAACTTTGTTGAACTTCCCCTAAGCACCTACTCAGTTATTCCTGACAAGAAAGGGCTTCTTAGTAACAACTCAGTGTGATTGATGTAATATGTATGCCGTCATGTTCTCAATCAGAGTCGGGGAAAAGTTGACAGAAACTGACACGTACAAAAAGTTACCAGTAGGACCAGATTAAAGTGACGGTTGTTAGAATAGTGGAAGTGAGTCCTAGATAACCGTTTCTACTTCTGTGTGATCTGCTTTCAAAATAGCAAAGTGTCAAAGCGTCCGATTCCTCTCTTCATGTAACTCAGAGAACGTTGACGTACCTTTCTTTCTCTGCACTGGGATGGAATAAAGAATTAAGATATGCACTTTGCTACGTAGACATCAATTGCATCATTAATTTTGATGAAGCCATGAACTGCAAAGGCCATTAGAAAGCTTATATTGTGTCCTCGTTAATCCGTCGTCCGTCGTCGGGATGACTGTCTGCTTGGTGACGGCTGGTCTCATTACTCAGAATGCTCTGCAATTTTCCCATGCCCCACAGCAGTGCAGAATTATTCTCTAGATTGTTAGCTTTAAGTGTTTATGGGGCTATGTTATACAGACGGCACAGTTAGTACAGCTGTGTATTCCCAACTGGCCCATTTAGAGGAAGGAGACCTGCTGTAATAATACCTTTATCTCTACAGAGCCCACCGAGGACGCCAGGTTGCAAACAAACTGAATCTCATTTGAATCTGCTGCTTTTGCAGTGATGCTCTTGGCCTGAGTCTGGCCTGTTTATCAATGCAGCGTATTCATTGTGAATGTTTGTGTTCAGGTGGACACCATGGAGATGATGCGTCACCCAGAGGAAACCACCAACATGAGGAGGCAGACTGTGGCCTCCTACTTCCGTGTATGTGCTTTTTCTTTTATGCTGTTTAACTATGTTGACACGAACAGGATGTTCCACAATTTTTCAGAAATAACAGTTTGACTCTGCCAATTTCAACAAATGATAGGACTCCCTAAAAATTTGGTGTTTCACCCGGATGGGCGAGGTTTTGCAGGACATAGCAGTGCACACTTCCACAAGCTTTGTGACCTCTCAGTCAGTGCTCTGAGTGCATGTTCATACTTTATATCAACATGTGTGCACCTTTGTAAGAACGCACAACAAAAATCCTGAATTGTCTCCGTTAGACGAAAATGAGAAGTGGGACTGTTTTATCTCTTACGTTTGGAAAATTAGGCAAACTAGGCTGAATAATAACACAGCATGCAATATCAAATCTGTTTACTACACCCACCAACTGTATGACTGCGCAGAAGGAAGCATGCATCTACTGCTGGCTCACCTAGCACCAGCTCACCAGCTAACATTACAGCTCAGCTAGTGAGGACGCCATTAATGTCTACATCTTGCGCTGTCACGACATCGAGTGTCTTGTCCATTAGTAGATGCACGCTTCCATCTGCACAGTGATACAGCTGGTGAAAGCTTCGTGACGCAGAGTTCATATTTTATATTGCACCTTTTTAAGAATGCACCAAACCTGAATTATTTGCGTTGGATTAAAATGAAAAGTTGTACAAACCTCGCACTTTCACGACCGCAAATGTCTCGTTTGTGAGAAGATGCACGCTTCCATCTGCATAGTGATACAGTTGGCAAGTGTAGTTCGGTCGAACTAAAATAGCTAAAAAGACAGATAATTCCCTGAAGAGTCGGTGTAGACCAAAACAGAGCTAAAAGGAGAATAAATACTGGGCTTACATTTGTCAGGTGGCAGGTAACTCTTCCCCAAATGACTGCTAATGTTGATCTGTGTCTGCTGGATCTGTAAACAAGCAATAGGTAACACATTCGTCATAAGAAATCTGAGCTGGTCTCGCTTTGAGACAAGGACAAGGACGAAAGTTAAAGCACCAAAAGTCCGACTGGGGCTGGCAGAAGGGTTGGTGGATGGGTCCAACAAACACCGACTTTCACCTGAAAGAGCGATGTATGCACCCCGTAAGATTCTAAAGCCAAACCCTGTTCTTTTTTCGTAAAACTCACCACGTACTTTTGTTGCCTAAACCAAACCACGTGTGTTAGCTGTTGTAGGAAAAAAAACGTCAATTTGCTGTGTTGCACTGTCGTAGTGCGTTTATTTTGAAAGAGACTGTATGTAAATGTTTAATTTCCTGTGAAAACGGAAGTGTATTTTGAAAGAAGACAATGCATGTAACAGCAGAACTTGACATGGTGTCCCAGAATGTCAACAACCAATGGTACCATTGTACCTTGCACGTCGTATGTGGACGTGGAAAGTCCATGACCAAACATCAATATGTGATGAGGTCGGAGTGAGAATGTGTTGAAACCCTATATGGCAATGATATGTAGATATGAAAATATGCACTGCTGCTGCCAGGACAAATTAACTTATGCAGCTTGAACGTTCATTTTTTTTAAACATAACCACAATCAGTAAAGCTATTGTAACTATCAGTTGCTTTTTTTTAATCTCAGCTAATTCAGTTATTTGTCTCTTATATGATAAAAAAAAATTAAAAAAAACATCTGCCAGATACTGTTGGGACTGATTAATACTGTCAACAGCTTGTATTCTGTTATTAAACACATCTATGTCTGGAAAAAGTTGGAGTCTTGAAATTAAGTGCAGATCTTTTTATATAGTAGCTACTCTCTCTTTGCCTTGTCTCTGCCTATTGTTTATTGTTGGCTCATTGTATGTGTGCAGTACTCCCTGATGGACCTGCTGTCTAAGATGGTGGTGGGTCAGCCACACTTTGTGCGCTGCATCAAACCCAATGACGACAGGCAGGCGCTGCGCTTCTGCAAGGAGAGGGTGATGGTGCAGCTGCGCTACACCGGGATCCTGGAGACAGTGAACATCCGTCGGCAGGGCTACTCCCACCGCATCCTGTTTGAAGAGTTTGTCAACAGGTAACAGCGATGTAAAGACAGGCAACACCTCCACACTGCAGCACGCACAACACGCCGACACAACCCCAGAGACAGTGCCGAACAAGCGAGCCGTGCTCTGCATCACACAAAAACACGGGTTCTTTAATTAGATAGGGGTACAAGTTGAGCAGAGCAAGAGGCTGACTAATTGGCAGTCATTAGTGATAGTGCAAGACAAAATCCAACAGCTCTTTTAACTGGGTGGATACACCAGTCTGGAAAATATGGATAAAATTCAAACAGGGAGGAACTGTGATTATAAGGGGTGATGCATTTTAATGGATTTCCTTTTACTATTCATAAAGAGTTTGTTCTTTAGCTGGCTGACCTGGAAAAGCTCAAATGTAGTCTCCGTGTCCCATTGGTATTACATTAGAACACAATTAAAACAAGATTTCATCATTAGGGGGGCTTTACGTAAGGGTGTTGTTTTTCTTTTTAAAAATGTGGGACAGGATACGATAACTGTTAATAGCTGATACACACTCCTGTTCAAATGTCCAACCCCGAATTTAAAAAGTGTACACCTCCAAGCCCCGCTAAGGAAGAAGTACACATACTTAATACGAGTCTGTGGGAAAATGCAAGGAAACTGTTTGATCAGTTTTCCTTTGAAAAATATTCTAGCCACCTCTAATGTGGAGACTTTAAGTTGATATAAAATTTAATTAACTCGGGCTTGTGGCCTGTAGGGAAAAAACTTTGAGATGGCTGGTTAGTCTCACTGCTTTAGGGAAGCTGTAAAAACTGTGCTTAATTTTGGTGACATAAAACTTTGAGTGACCACGTTTTTTTTTTTCCTGTATGTTCTCATATTGGTACCAATATTAAAAAATGTTTGATTATTGGAAAACCTTAAAAAACTGAACCGATGACGTTACTGTTTTCTCAACAACACCTGTGCATGAAGTGTGTGTGAATGAGAGGTAGGATTACGACTTAAGACTACATTTTAACCTCGCTATTGAATCCATATGATCCTACCTGAGCCAGGCAGAAGTCATACAGGCAGAACTGAACGGCTAAACTGCACCTTTAGTGAAAACTGATTTAAATTTGTGCTCTCATATCAAAGGCTCGTCTGATGTTGCCAAGCAGTGCTTTGTATTTACCATCAAAGAAATAACAGGTATCAACAGGAATTAGAATGAAAGGCTGTAGACCGAGGCGGGGAGGGGAGTTCAAAGAAGTTTTTCTTCTTGTTGTTCTTCTTTTTGACCAACGCCAGAACACAAGAGATGAACCAGTCGTTTTGGAGCCTTGATGTCCCTGAGCAAACAGTTAGAGCCACATTGTCCTATGCTGGTATTTTGTAAACTACAACAAGAGGATCAGTGGACGGATCCAGACAATGTGAGTGATAAACATGGAGTGGAGCTGATGAACACTGATAGGCCCCGGCTGATGGGCATCTTCTGTGGCCACTGAAATAAGAGACGATGATCCATTCAAAAGAGCTCCAACAAAGAGCCTCTGTTGAAGACTCATGTCTCAGTCAGGCTCATTTTTCTGCTCTGACTGAGCAGGCGATTTTCCAGCTATGATGATGCATCTAGTGTGGAAAAAGATGTGAAGATATCTAGTCTCTCCTTTGGACCAGTGTTGGGTTAAATTACTTTAAAATGTTGTCAGTTACTGAAGAAGAGCTCCATGTTTACAATCAGTCACGGGTTTGTCCTGCACGGAGAAATTTTTGGCACCACCCCCAAAGGTTTTAGAGAATTAAAAATAGGAATTCAAATCCTCCCCACATGTCTTAAACTGCAATTTATTAAACAACTGCTGAACAAGCAGAACATGAACTTCTCATCAACTGCCTTCTCATTCACAGCCGCTGAATTTTACACAGTGACTAGCACTGGATAACCAAGCTGCGCTGCACTGTTTTGACTTGATCTGAATGTTTTGCTGTGAAGCCACCACTAATGAGAAAGAGGACGTAGTGTGATTTCTCATAGAATAAAAGCTGTTTGGTGAAAAAATATTACAAATGCTGAGTTACAACCACAGCACACTTTTTGCATCATGTCCTGCCTCCTTTGCCACTCGTCTGAGCAAGAGTATAGTAGGTAAGACCCATAGGCTGTGTATGAAGATGGACAACTTTATCCCACTGTACAAAAATAGAAATATCCCACATTTGGCCTGCTGCCATCTAGCGCTGGTGATGTCACTTGGAGCCAGAATCTGTGCAGTAGCGATCTCTGCAGTATCAACTTCCTGCTTATACACCCATCTGACCAAGTGCAAGCAGCGCCATTGATTGCTAGCAAACTGACTGAGATGCACAGCTGTCAATCATGATGCCAATCCCCCTTTTTATATCACCAAATGCTTACTTAAAACTAAACTTGTAAGAAACATGAACAGTTGAACAAACATCAGCGTGATAAGAACAACCTAAAATGACAGAAGCTATGTGGGGAAAAAAATTATTTGAAGTGTTAATTAAGTTTTTAGTTTGGCACATGTACCATCTACTAACATGTAGGGGGCGGGGTTTTTGACCTATACTGCAGCCAGCCACCAGGGGACGATCAAGATGTTTTGGCTTCACTTTTTGGGAGCTTCCATGTCGACCATCTAACAGGCCATTGGCTGCGTCCTAATATTTACTAGACAGACATGAGCGTGGTACCAATCCTCACATCTAACTCTAGGCAAGAAAGTGAATAAATGTGTTTCCTAAAATGTCAAAATCTAAAGTGTATAAAAAATTTTTTAAAAAAAATCTAAAAAGATCTTCTTTCTTACGTTGCAGTACATTTTTCTCAACACTGTCTTTTGTGTTTTTGGATTTCCTCTTGAAAAGGGGAAGATGACAAAATGAAGATAATAACATCAACATATAAAAAGTAATCCTTAAAGGTACAATGTGTAGGATTTAGTGGCATCTAGCAGTGAGGATGCAGATTGTAACCAACTGAAACTTTTCCCATGTATCAAGCGTATATGACAAATATGGTGGCCAACACGAAAAATGCACATGGCCCTGTCTAGAGCCTGTTTGATTAGTTCCTTCTGGGCTACTGTAGAAACAACATGGTGGACTCTGTGGAAGAAGACCTGCTCTGTGTGTCGATATAAATGTCTAATTCTAAAATAATAAATACTCAATGATTCTCTTTTTTAGGCGATTACACACTAATGAAAATGTAGTTATGAATATTATATAGAATTTCTGTCAGTATATCCCTAATCTCAAATCCTACACACTGGGTGGGCACTGGGTACACATAAGTGGTGAACAGATAACTGTTTGTTTTTTTGTTTTGTTTTTTCAAATATAATCTTGATCGATGATCTTAAGCTTTAATTTTATCATCTGATCACAAAATCTCGAACACAGCATATCAGCTACAACTTCACTATGCTCTTCAACTGCTGTTACCACACTAGATCAAATGTTTCCTTTCTTTTCCCCTCTGCCTGACCTCATAGATATTATTACCTCGCGTTTCGGGCTCACCAGATGCCTGAGACCAGCAAAGAGAATGTTGTGGCCATACTGGAGCGGGCCAAACTGGAAGCCTGGGTGCTGGGGAAGACAAAGGTAATGCAATAATTACACCGAAACATTTAAAAAAGTAAGAAATCTGTGTTTGCATCAGTACAACATGGAATATTCTAACCTGGGCTGAACATCCTGTCAGGTTTTTCTGAGGTACTACCATGTGGAGCAGCTGAATCTGCTGCTGAGGGAGGTGATAGCACGGGTGGTGGTGATGCAAGCATACACTAAAGGCTGGCTGGGCGCCCGACGTTACCGAAAAGAGAGGCAGAAAAGAAACCGCGGAGCCATCATCATCCAGTCAGGTACACTGGTATTAATTAAACAGGTAAACAGATGAAAAGAATCATTGCAAATGAACGTGAAAATGTATTCTGCTATCAGGTAACGATGAAACAGGTGCAAATTTGATGTGAATCTGACCGCTGGTTTCTAAATGACCTCTAGTCTATTATGTGCCGGCAAGTCTTCATAAAAGAGATGAGTTTGATAACCACAGCTTGACCTACAAGGGTTAAGAGCAATGCTTCAGAGCAGACAATAAGACCTCAGAGAGTTCAAAGGGATCCATCCCTCTGCCACCTGGTTTAGCAGTGTTTTGAAGTGGGATCTTGTGTAGTATGTGCAGTCTATTTTGTTTCACAGAGGCAGGTCAGCAATCTCATGCACACACACACACACACACACTGTCTCTTTCTCCTCTCAGCCTGGAGGGGCTATGTTGCTCGGCAGAACCACAAGCAAATAAAAAAGGAGCGGGAAGAGGCCGCTATCCGCATTCAGTCAGGTAAAGAAATGTTTACATTTTTCTTTTAAGTTTTTCATATATTCAAGTGCAAACCTCTGGAATTTCTCATGTGTTGGGTGGAAATAAACGCCACTTTTTCATACGTTTTCAAAAGGAAAAAGGGATAAAGGCCTGAAAACCGTACGTCTTTGTGAAACACCTTTTTGATCTCAATGAGTGGCCTACGAAACAGTAATAATTAATTAATAATGCATAAAGAAAAGCTTTTGAAAGTTTGGGCAGCATTTGGTCCCCATGTTTCAGAAGAACAGTGCATACTGAGATCCTTTTTTTCCTTTCATCTCTTTCCCAGTAAAGGCAAGAGAGGGGCTTATCCCTTCTGTTTCCTCACGACTTCCTCTCTCAAATTCCTGGCCTATTACACAGCTCTCACATACCAGAAACAAGATGCCTTTTTATACTGTCAACCTTTTCATCTGAAATGTAAATTAATTCTTACTCAGTGTGCCTTGACGAAGATCAAAGTGGGCACATTAACCTTCCCGGGTCCCACCCCCCCTCCTTGGAGCCTCTCACTGGAGGACAAGGGAGGGTGCCAAAAGGGGCAGGAGAGAGGAGGGCAGGGGGAGGAGATTTGGCATTGTTTCCCCCGGCTCTCCTAAGGGCTGCCCTCATCTGGCACATGGAGCATCTCAGTCGCCTGCACACCTTGTGTAAATGTCCTCCATTAAAACCCTTGTAAATAACGCTGCAGAATGGGTAAACATGGTTTTGGTGTGAGAAAAGCCTCTCTGTCGCCGCTGTCTTTCTCTTTAGAGAAGTGTGTTTGTGTGTGGCCGCTGGGGTTCAGGGGGGGAGAACCTGAACCTGACATAAGTGGGGCCTCAGCCCCCCGGCGGAGCACTCCAGCACATTCACATTGTGTGTTCTCTGCAGCTTATAGCCTTTGAGGTGGGCTGCATTTGCATTCTGAAAATAAACAGATGCCTTTCAAATGTATGAGCCTGGTGGCTTCTCAGATCTCAGCGGGGCCTGGGGGACATGCTCACCATCGATCAGATTAGACCATGCAAAATAGAACCATGGCTCAACAATGTACTTGAGCTTTATTTTCCTGCGCATATAATTTTACAAGAAAAACACAAAGCCCGCTGATGGACTAAGTCAGCAGGCTCTGTTTACCATCCATCTGAGCCCAGTATGTCTCAATAATCACACAATGTTTTCCCACTGCTTCACTACACTCTGCATATGGATGATAAACACATTTCACAGGCTGTTTTAGTGCTTCGTTAAGTTGTTGTGAATTGTGTCAATTGCAACAATTACTTTCGATAACTGCCTCAGTGGACTCAGGGTTCCCACGGATCCTTAAAAGTCTGAAAAAAGGCAGTGAATTGTTTCTTCTAAAAAAAGGTCCTAATTGATATTAAAATATCTCAAAATCTCTCAGAAGAATCTTTCACAATGTGGAAAGTAGGATTTTATGATTTGTTTTTTTCTGATGTTGCATTGTAAAATCTCAAAATAGTTGGTAATATCTACCCTTAAAAAATAATTTACTGAACGCCTCTCTCATAATTTCGCACATATTCGGATAGTGGAAGCAACAACACTCGCTACACACTGCTGCTAGCTAGCTGTCACTGTATCCTGGACGACATTGAGAAGTGCATATTCAACCAAAATTGGCTATTTAACCAAGATTTCGCGGCATGGCTAAAACTGTTACAAGACAATGCATGAGGCTAAGTTTGGTTTATGTAAAACATTTTTTGAAATCCCACATGCAGAGTGAGAAACACAAAATCACCAAGCTCCCTCGGGTCTATTCTTCCCTAATCTCCGCCATGCATAGAAGGTGTTAAGAAAAATCTTTATATTAAAGGTCCAGTGTGTAGATTTCGGTACATCTATTGGCAGAAACTGAATATAATATTTCTAACTACACCTGAAAACAAGAATCATTGTGTTTGTGTTACCTTAGAAGGAGCCGTTTATATCTGCATGTGGAGTGGGTCCTCTTCCGTGGAGTCCGCCATGTTGTTTTTATGGTAGCCCAGAATGGTCAAATCAAACACTGGCTCTACTGACTCTCTCTTATTTGCAGTTTTCATGCCAGCCACTGTAGTTCTCCTACACAGTTTCAGTTCTGCAACCTCACCGCTAGATGCCACTGAATCCTAAACACTGGACCTTTAAATTTGAAGTAGATATCTAACTTTTTCACGGGAACAAAAATATCATGGTTTTACATTAGTGCAAAATTGTTGCTGTCAGTTTGTAATTTTTTTGGTTTGTTTTTTGTTGTTGTATTCTATTTTTGGTGTCAAATTTAATTCTTAGTGGCATTAAAAGGTCTTAAATCTAACTTGCCTTAAGCTGTTGAAACCCTGGGACTCTATGTGTGTTGTTTAGATGGATGGCAGTGAGAAGAATATGTTTTCTGACCATGTGAGAGCATGTCTGACATTCATATCCTGTGCAGCTTACAGGGGCCATCGGGTGCGCCGGGACCACGGACCCCAGGGGCACATAAGTCACCCTGAGGCTGGAGGAAAGACCACCAAGGAGGAGCATACGGGGTGAGCCTTGACATCTCTTGTCCTTCAGGGTTTGTTCTCACTGAAAGAGTGTTTTCCTGCAGTTTGATTTTTGTTACATCTTTATTGTTTCACCATACAGCGCAGAGAATAGGCTTCACACATGACCTCAAATGAGACCACCATTAGAGACGGCTCATTGAGCAAGAGGTCTCACATACCTGTCACTCATATTTAGCCCCGATGGACGGGCTCCTCTCACACTGTAATGTACTGTTGTTTCAAGCAAGAGAGAAAGCTCCTCCCTGAGCACCACCTCTTTCAGTTTTATAAACGTAATAAATATCTTTCCACCAAGATAGCACACTTGTCTGACCACAAATGGGGTTGGGCGCTGCACTGGTCTCCAGATGTACGAGCTGAAGACTTTGCGTTTATTCAGCATATGGGCAGGCCAGTCATTAAGAAAGTATGTGCTAAGCAGGAGAGCAGCCACCGACTGAACAGCAGCACACGTGGTGTCAATGGTGGCTTTTAGCTCCATGTTTAGCTTTCCTCTGCACCACATCTCACACATGTCAGTTGTTACAAATTCTCTAATGTTGGTTTTGAGGTTACATGCTTAAAATGTATCTCAGAGGTGAATTATGAGATTCTTCTTTATGAGTAGGAGCTCCAAAAAAGAACGAAAGAAAATGATGGTGAGGACAAATATCATGTTGCATTGCTTATAAGCGCTGATCTTAAACCGAGTCATGCGAAGAAGGAATCTCGTTCAAATCTTGGGTGACTTTTGGTCAACGCTGTGCATCTCTCTCCAGACTCAAACTCCAAAATACAAGATTTACACATCTGAAAATGTTATGCTTGTTGTATACTCGAACCGAGCAGAGCCTCATCTGGGATTTTTCTCTCCGTGTTTACAATCATATTCCTTGGTGAGAAAAACTTCAAACCTCCACTTAACAATTCTGTTTAATCAGTGTTGGAATCTCTCCATATAGATTTATTTTGACATGATCTGGCCCATTTTCCTCCTGTAAGATCTATGTTCTCACCTACATGCTGTTCTTTTCCCTTTTGATATCCCTCCTCTCTGCCACGCATGAATTCAGTGTTTGCATCCAAATAACAGAGCCTCCAGTTGCATCACCAAGTCCAAACTGGATGAGATTTTGTTTTTCTAGACTGGAAGCATGACTGCGACTGGCGTGCAGCATTGTGTTTGCAAATGTTGTCTCATTTGGTGTTTGTTTTTTTAAATAATGCAACAGTGAGTGATCACACACAGAAACACGTCTTTGTCTCTGCAAATTGCATGATCATAAGGCAGAGCTGTTTTTGCCATTAAACAGGGAGACAAAAACAATTCAGCTCTGCATTACTGCGTCATAAACAGATGCTTACAATATGTGTTGTGTTACAGTCTGTGTTCATTTTAATTATGAATGTGTGTCTTACTTTCACAGGTCTAACGGCCCAAAGAGCAAAGAGGCACATACGGATCACATACATAGAGGAAATGTAAGTAACAGAATATCAATGAGCATTTTCTTACACCCGACTTTAGCCGTGTATGTAAAATGCTGCTCCTCTACAAAGCAGCTTTAACCCAGATTATTCTTTGGGAATTTTTTGAGTCCTTGAGACAAAAGAGTTCTCTTGCTCCAACCTTCATCTCAGCGGAGAAGACAGGGTGGTACGGGAACGAGAGAATCAAAAGGCTGGAAATTCACGGCTGAGAATAAATGCTCGCTCTTCCCTGAGGTGATTTGTCTTTGCGCTCCTCTTTCTACAGATGTTAGACCCCTTTTTTAGTAAAGACCTGAGGTTCTTTGGTAGCACTTTGATATCCTGCTCGGATTCAATATGTGAAATAGAAGAGCCACTCCGTGACTTGGAGCACATCACAGTCTTTGAAGTCTGATCCAATTTTTGCTGCTCACCATTTGATGTTGAAAGGATGAAATGAGGAAAATGTACAGTTTTTGCCAGTAACTCTGCTGAGCATATGTAAGATTAAAAAAGCAAAATCCTTTGGAGGATGTACTTAGAAATGTTAAGCAGATTAATACTTTCCTATAGCTCTTTTATTCAAAGATAAAATTAAATATGAGAGGAAGTCTGTATGAGCTGTTTTTTACCCTCACAATTAAGTCAGTGTGGTGCTGTTTGCTAGGAGGTAGGGCTAGTAAAGGGGGATATGCAATTGCATTAGCATTTGATTAACATTGCAAAGCACATTAATGGGTTTGAGTTATATGAGTGCCAAATTGTAAATTGTAAATAAATGAATACAGCGTCTACATGACTGAATTGAAAAAAAAAAAAAAACATTACAGAGAGCTTGCTTTAACTTGTGTCTATTTTTCCGCTGCTTTCATTGACATTGCTCTTCTGGGTGTGTTTACGCCTCCTCTTTCAAGGTTGGCCTCGACAGCCGAGACAGACAAGTGAAAGACATCAAGAGAGACAAAGGCAGAGCAGAAGACAGTGTAACGAAGCCTTGCAGGGAGACAGCTAGACTGCGAGACATGCAGTGTAAACAAGGTAAGCCCGAGCACAGAGCTGGCGGGTGCAGGTAATTACACAAAGAGACAGCAGAAATCCCGCCTTAATGGATAAAGTGCCATTTTTAATACGGGGCCCCTTTCAACCTTTCATCCCAGCCAATCCTCTGCTGCCATTCTTTGTTGACAGCAAAAAGAGAGAAGCATTATGGGTGATCATTTCTGCGGTATTTTAATAACCCAGGTCAGCTCATCATAAACGTCTCATGGCAAGTGGAAGGGGGGGGTGGTCTTTCGAAGTGGCATGAGCACTTCAAAGCTTTCATTCTCCCGCACGGCGAGCCCTTCACTAAGGATCTCATCAATGACTCTAATAGACCTGCACAGTAACGGTGACAAGAAAATACACAAACCCTGATTTGTTGAACATATGTTTGGTTTGCTTTTTGCCCCAGGCGATGAATTACATTAATTCCTGCTGCCTGGAAGGCTGAGTGGGTGGCTGTGCAGGGGGCCTCCGATTACGGCCGTCACCCAGCCCACCGCTGGGGAAACCTGGGTAATGGGGGCCCGGCCCTTCATTAATGTTATTAGAGCGGTATGAGGTAAGAGACGGAGGTGAAATAGCGTTTAGCGGCGCGGCTGAGAGATTACGGGGATTAGACATGATAATGTAACACAGACAGGGCTCTCCAGCGGGCCCGGGATTAGTGTCAGCACGCCACAGCAGGTCTGGGTTAGATAGCGGCTAATTCGGTAATGCTGCGTACAGGTGACCCCCGCTCCCAGGCATCACTGCCGCTGAAGGGAAGCAGTGTTTGATGAATTTATAATGTCAGAGTGATTATGGAGGAAAACGTTGCAGTAAATGCCAGTATGAGGGCATTTTGTATGTTTTGTATGTTTTGTCCCATGTCACCAGAGCCTCCAGTCATTTTGAACAGAGTTTTGAAATAAAAGCAGAATTATTTTATTGTTTTTATTATTTCTTTGTAGTTTGACACATAGCTATCTAAATCTGTTTCATTTGATGTGTAACAGTCACATTCATTTGCACTTAGGTTCCCGCTCAGCCTAAAATTAGCTCAAATATTAAGTATTTAGATGATTTCATTGCTTCTTATCCATGACACGAAGGACAATACTCTACTTTGTATCACCTAATGCACTTATCCCCAACCTTTGAGGCTACTTGCAACCCCTTAACCCTTTAATGGTTTTCTCAGCTGTTTGGTAGAACAAATTTGGAGTTGTGACATCGTGTTAAAAATTAGTTATACTTAACCCAACCTGATTAATCTTCTCTAGCAGAAGTATGTTCAACCCAAAACAATCCCCAAGTGGAAACATTTTCACTAAAGCAGGAACTTCAGGGTGATGCTGATAATAAGAGTAATAATGAGTCAACAAAGGCTAGTTTGACCACTTTGACCACTTCCCTTAGAGCCTGCAGTCTGTGTACAGACTGAAGTGAACACAGCATACACTAATTACACTATATATGACCTCTTGTTCTCGTTATATGACCATTAATGAATCATCTAAAAATGTGTTTGTGTTTTTTTTTCAACTGTTTTTGTTTTGTGAAAAACTTCAATGTATAAAAATGTGTACAGATTGTTGAAAGTGGACTCCTACTGTAAAAAGACTCAGCTGGTAGAGATTCAGAATTAAAGGAGGTTAAAGGGTTAAGATGAAGCAATGTCCACTTCACTTGCAACCTGTCTTTACAGGCTGTGGTCTCAGTATGGAAACTGACTTTTAAGCTGCTCAGATTGTTCAATTTGAAGGATTTTTAGAGCAACAGGGAGGTGAAACTATCCAGGAAAAAAAAAATCCCCTTTATCGTACAGTACATATCACTAGTAATGTCAGAAGAATCAAAGAGAATTTCAAACTGTTTCCAAGAGAAATCACCTTGTTTTACAAGAATTTTGTATAATTAATGTTTGTCTTGAAAAAAGGAAATTAAAGAAATCAGGTAGCTACTCTACAATCAACAAAAATTAAACTTTAGTAAAATAAATACTTCAAACAATTAACAAGCAAATACTTTCCCTTGTTTCAAGAACGTAAGACTGTAATGCCTCAAGTTGGTAAGAGGGTAAATTTTGCAGTGAGTAGTTATCTTGTACCCTTTTTCCACCAGAATTAGCATAGTTTTTTAAATGCAGAAAAACACGTTTGTTTTGTTTTTTTCCGGTGTGTCATGCTTGACATCATGGACAGGCCGTTGTCATGTCAAAGACTGTTTCCATGACGATATGTACTTCTCCGTGCCTCAGTCTTACCAATTCCTTAGCCCTAATCCTAACCATCAAGGGGGACGCTACGCGTCAACAGTGTGGACACAATTGGACGGTGAATACATTTTGAAACATCACTGGAAAGCAGTTTAGTAAACAGTGGAAAGCAGCATGGAGGCTAGTAACAACGTTACGTGGTTACTACTTTTTTTCTATTTTTACTTATTCAGTCCCTCTCTCTTAAACTCGGTGCAAACTGAATTTGTAATAATGTTCAAGCAGTGCTTGAACAGAGACAGACAGTAGTTTGTGGCGAGGGCTGAAATGAGTGCATCCACCCGGGTGTCATATGTACTTCATTCATGATGTCAGTGAAGTCGATAAATACCTGTGACTACTGCAGAGTCATTTATCCAGGGAGTGAATTCCGATAGTAACCCTTCCCATTAAATACAGAAGCCAGATGTTAGCAGGTGTTTTTTTTGTCTAGTGTAAAAGGGGCTTTGGAGACCCACTGAGGGGTCCTAAACTCCAGGTTTCGAAAGACTTACTCAATGCAGCCTAAGACTTTCCTAGTTTGGTCTCACTGGCATCGTTTATTGCAGTAAGTCAAACACTGCCAGACTTCTTTTTGTTATTAGGTAAATTGAAGGGACTCTGCACTGAGTAAATTAGCCTTGGGCACATGAATGACATTTCATATCTGACAGTTCAGTTATATTCTATTTAAATGTCCTGACAAAAAGAAAATCCTCTTCCCCTGCTGCCATGGGCTTATTTTGTGTGGAGAGCACACAGATTTTCAGGTATTCATCATCGCCCCTTTTCCTGCCTCGTTTATGTTCCAACGTCTGCTTGTGGCTCCGACTTCTTTCAGGAAACCCCATTTGAATATGTTGAGGGAGGCCACGGTGGCTCAGGCACCCAGGGCACACTTTGATCCCTGCAGATCTGAGGGTCTTTTTTTTTTTTTTTTTTCATCCCGAGATTGAGCGAGTCATGGAAGCCTTGCCCTGCCAGATGTTTGGAGACCAGGCTCCTTCCTGTGTCTCATCCTGCTGTCGCCTCTGGTGATCGCGCCGGTTCTCTCGGGCTGGAGCTCGACCTGGAGTGTTTCAGGACACCAGTGGAGAAAAACAGAAAATTAGCCATGGAAATCAAATTACCCCACCCCTCCAGACACACGCACACTCTCACACACTCTGCTCCCATTAATGCCAAAACACCGGGGCGTGACCTGGAACCTCTCAATGTGTTTGACGGACGTTGGGTCTTTTCTAAGTGATTTAACAAAGCCTAGAGTTGTGTTCAGCTCAGTTTTTTCTTTCATGTGTGAAACAAAGCAGATTAAGGAGAGAGAAGATTTGGATATGTGTCTATTACACTGTATATCTGACACCAGGCTAGGCAACTGTTCTCACTCTTTAGCAAAATACCCGCAGTGTTGCATTTTATGGTGGGAAGCGAGCATTAAAGCACTTTGTACTCCAGGCGTTCTCAGATGTCTGCAGCGCCAACCTTTGATTTCCCGTGTTTTGTCAGTGAAAAAGTTACACATCCACAGTGAAGTCATGTAAGCTGCGCACTCAAGACGATGTCACCTCTCGTCACCTGTCTCCGGAACCTGAATATTAATACAACATGTTTGGAAATGAGTCACAGAGGCGTGTGCAGAAAGAAAGCCTTTGCTAGCAAGCAGCAGATATGATCAGAGTGCTGCTTATGCTCCTCAGCGTGGTAAACAGGATGGTGCTGAGGATCAGTCAGAGCTGACTTTATGGTTTATGAAAGCTGAGCTACTTATGTTAACAGGCTTTTTGAAGATTATAGTTGTGGTAAACATACATGTCAAGAGAGAGACAGCGATAAAGTGGAGCCACAACACAGAGACCAATTACCTCTGCGCCTTGGAAGATAGTTAACCTGTTCGTTTGAAGGGATGAGAAGAGAGAGAAATGAAAAAAAGGGTGCGAAGAAAAGTTCATGTTGACTTATTGGTTATGGTTATGTCGCCTCAGTGCATAACATGGAATAGTCAATAAGAATTGATTTTGTTTGTAGCCCTGAGCTCTCTCTGGGCTTTATAGCTGCAGCTGGGAGAGCTCATTGGAAATGCGGACGCTTTTTTTCACCCACACTGAGGTCAAACCCACACTCACCAGTACATCTCACTTTCCTCTCTTCTCACTCCCTCCCTCAGCTCTTAAACGTCTTCCCACATGTCCTCCCACAAGGTTTGCAGCCACCAGGTGCTGCTCCGCAACCCACCACCACCTTCAAAGCAGCAGCAACATCACCATATCAACATGCATCTGCCAGACAAATGATCCACCCTCTCCGTGTTCTCTAGACAAATACGCTCCCACCCTCTTGCTGTCTCTCAGCCTTTTGATTGATCTGTCTGTCTCCACATATCGCAGCGTCTCAACCGGATGCCTTCAGTTTTAGGCAAATTACAGGCTCGACGTAGCGGCAGCAGAGATTTGGAAGGGATAGGAAAGACTCAACTTAACGGAAGGAGTTGCCTCTGTCTGACGCTACCTACGTAATCCTCTTAATGTCAGTGGGAGTAGTTAACAGGATGTACTTCCAAACTACTCATCATCACAATTCCAACAGAATAATCTCCTCAGACGTAAAATCTAGGTGGAAAATGATACTCCCAAGTTCTCTGTAATTTTGCACATGTGGATTGACTCATTTCATGTAGTTTAACAAAGTTTTTCCAAACACAAAACCTTATTAGTTTGTTTTTGTTGTCGACAAAATACAGTTTTATATAGTGTAATTTTTATCTAATAAAATTACGAGGGATCAAACCGATCAGGAGAGAAAAAGCTTAATGCCACTCATTTGCATATTTAATCTATTTTTGGCCTGGTTTCCTTGTCATTCATGTCTCCCTCCGCACTGCTTACTTTTTACTCATCCTGCCAGGTCACAGTTATAAATACATGTATTATGTCTGTGACAAATGATTGACTTCCACAAAGTTCAGAGATTTTTCCTCCACGCAAACATTTCTTTAGGAGTCAAAGTTCCAAATCTGCTGTCAGGGGAAATGATTGATTTCAGTGTGAAAAATTGGTTGTAAGTAACAACATCCTCTGCCTGCATTAGTGAAAACAGATGCAGGAACTACTCTTTTTGAAAGGCATTATCTGCAGGACCTGACCAGTTTGTCTTATAATTCAAAGCACATGAGTTGCTATTTAAGTATGATGTCCAAAATGACGAGGCCGGTAATAAATCTCATGAGCCCTGAAAAAGTTCTGGAAATCCTCTTCAACTTCAGATATCTGTTTGGAGTCTTTGTTTGCGACTGAAGAATAATGTCTGTGTTAGTCTGCACGCATGCATGTGTGTGTGCACGTGTGTGTATGTGTGTGTGTGTGTGTGTGTGTGTGTGTGTGAAGAGGCGGTTGTGAGGTAAAGAGAGGGGTCTGGGTTGCACATGCCTCATTTAGACATCAAAGGCCCCTGCTGATGATTTTTCCTTATAATCCATGCCTTTTGGTGCCTCTGCTCCCTCCATCTGAATAAACAAAGCCCAAGTGGTTCTCTGTGGTCTGGGAGAAGTCAGGTGATTGCAGCACGTGATTTGGGGAGTAAATCGATACATTTCTAATTTATTCCACTAAAAATCCCTTTTAGCAGCTCTTTTATGTTGTTTCTGAGGAGCATTCTGATTTTCAAGGGATTTCAAAGTGGTATTTAGAGATGTAATACGAGTCATCTGCTGCTCTTTGAAAATGAAAGAAATACCTATCTCAAAAAGAATTCCAGCCCTTTTTATCTCAAGAAGCAAACATGTACAATATGTAAGTTTCTCACCGAGAGGAGCAAACTCTGCTTGGCTTTCTTTTGATACGGAGAAATCAATATTGTATGAACCGCGCTGCCTCTGTATTCCCAGTCGACCATTATTCCTCCCCACCCCAAACAGCAGACATTACCCACGATCATTTAGCAAACCCCCGGTGTGAGCCACTGACTGACCCCTTCCCAGCTATGCCTGCCCATGTCCAAGCCGCGCTCCCCTGCCAGGGGCCAGTTTGGCAGCCTCATTGCTTGTAATATATCTGCAGGAGCAGCATTCCTCTGGGGCTGGCCTGGATCAAATGGCAGTGATTTCCCAAACAGAGGCACAGAGATGGGAGTTCTGACCCATCCTCTGATCTGCTACACGCTCTAATCGCTGCAGGTCAGAATGGATAAATGGTGATGCTCAGCCCCCGTGTGTCGTGTTTTGGGTTATAGATCTGCAGCGGTAGATACAGCAACCGAGCCAGTTTAGGAAACATCTAATTCTCAACCAGTATTACAACAGTGATAAACATAACTCCAGCCCTGTGCTTGTATAATTAAACAAAATATGATTAATAACAAATTAACCTTGTATCTAAATTAAAATGGAAACAGTATTTCTAAGTGGTATTATTTTGGAAGCCATTGTTGCAAAGACAATCGGATCACTTTACGTTTTCCTCAGAGGCTAGCTACTACCACAGTTTCTACAGTTACTTTGGTTGTTCCGCTCTCCGCCATTTTCGCTATTAGTAACTGCAGAGAACTGACACTGACACTTTTGGTGACTGGGAATAGCTACCATTACCTACCTAGGAAAACAAACGCTGCTATCCTCTTCCTGTTTTGGTTGCCCAATGATTTGGCCATAAATCGAGCTTTCATTTTCTTGGGAGAAACTGAGCTTGTTGTTATTCTGTAGCTGTTACGTTGTGCAGTCGACATTTACTTCATAATGACAGGCTAAAGCAAAACACTTACCTATATCCCCTTTATTAGAAACAGATGAAATAATGCAGTTAAATGGCTTTGACCTAAATGTTAATGTCAGAGCACACCATACACACCGTCATAGTTTATCATGTTAGCATGCTACATTTGCTAACTAGCACAAAACACAAAGCGCTTAGCTTTTCAAGATCAGGCCAAATTAAATTTTTGACTTGATAATGATGTAAGATGAAATGTAAGGGGATCACCGAACATCATAATTCATTGGGAGGGGACCATGAATGTATGTGCCAAATTTAATGACAATCAGTCTTATAGTTGTTAAGATAATACACTCAAAACAAATGTCAACCTCATGGTGGCGTTGGAGGAAAAGTCAATAGGAATTATACTCTATGGACCATTACTGTCTGTACTAAATTTCATGACAGTCCATCAAAGAGTTGGGATCAGTATGGATCAAAGTTGTGGACCGACCGACAGGCATTGTCATGCATAGAGTGATGTCGTTGGTGGGCTAAAAATGATACAGAATGGCTTCCTCCACAAATCCACCTTTAACTAAGGTGTACAGACACCGACTTGCAGAGATCATATTAATCTGGAAACAACCGTAACTTGAGTACAGAACAGAGTTTATGTTAATTACTTCTGCATTTTGGCTGTCACCATTTTGGTTCTTTAGAACCAGAAGTGACCATATTTTAGTTGAGAGGGGGCAGCTGTGCTGGAGCAAGGGTCGGATCTGACTCATAGACTGTAGCGATGCCTCACAGACAGCCTGTCACTCAAAGTGGCCCCGCCCTAACTTTGTGTAACTTTAAGCCTAAATTAAATGTATATGGGGGAGTTACATAAATATCCACCCCTTATACAGTTGTCATGAATGTTGAAATTAGCTCTAGGGACCAAAACTATTTTTGTTTCAGGCTGCAAATGTGTATTTCTGCTGACTTGCCCATGACTTGCATATGTGTGACTTTGCACTGAATGCAGCTAAAAGTCAGTGCATCAATCTTTTATATTTGTGGAGTTGCTATTTTTTAAGATAAACAAACCATATGTTTGTTGAAAACAGACTATGGAGTCTGTTTTACAGTACGATTGAATTTTAAAACTTGGTTCAAGGATGTTAGGATTCATTATTTGTGATTGAGTGCTTTGATGCAATTTCAGGGGAATAAAACATTTGCTTATCAGATCCATTTCTGCATCATTAGCAGAACAATGTCCTACATACTGACTTTGTTCAACTCAAATGTAAGGTGCAAACATTTTATTGGTGCTGGTTTATTTTCTTTTCATCTCAACATGTCATGTAGATACTGTAGCTCTTTCAGGTCTCACAAAGCTAAGCAGAAACATTGTACAATTTATCTCAATGTAATATTTAAACCTTAGTGCTTTTGATGCAGCCAAACTGAGCTACTTGTTTAGAAGAAATACACACAGCTGTTTCCCTCCATGCATGAGATCTATCCAAATATCCTCAAATACTCAGGGGTGACAAGGATTCACACAGTGGACGGTTCGCACCTCTGAGGCACGGACAGATAAGATTCACGGTAAAAGTTAGCTAATATCTCAGAACTGACAGGAACTTTCTGGGCATTTACAAAGTGTGACTTTAGTAAACCTGCGCTGGTTTGAATAACATCAAGAAAGCCGAGGAAATATGGGGGGGTGGAGGGGGGAACTTGCTCTTTGATGTATAGGATTGAGATGTGATGAGGTCTGTTCAAAGTGAGTACAAAGTAGTGTTAAGATGGAAAAAGCAAATGCAGCTTTAGTCAAGGTAGAGAAGCCGAGGTAGCAAGAGATGATGAAGAAATGTCCTGTCTCACCCGAAACGTAGGCAAAGAAGATGAAACGTTATCTGACATTAAATATAGATGCTTCCTTGTAAAGGTGTCTCGGCTTTAAACTCACACTTTTGTAACCTATAAATTTTGAAACCCGGGGGTGATAAGCCTTCATAATTGTCTTACGTTTGAATAGTTAGTTTATAACGTAGCTCGTTATCTTTAGTAAGTCGTCAATAACATTTCCGTGGCGAAATGAATAATTAATCTTCAGTGCGCTGTTTTGAACAATCAGGGAAAACAAAGTTACACTGCCAAAGATTTGGTCATCTGCTGAAAGAGAGGCAGCAGGAGAGAGGAGAGAAGAAGTCATTCAGTGGGTGGGAATCGTAAATTACTTCTTACTCTGTTTAACAGATTAGCTGCAGCTCACATTTGTGTCATTAGATTCAGTAGGAGGTAGGAGGGTGAACAATTACATCTACAGTCCTGTCGATCTGCTGAGTCAGTGCAGGATTTTTATCAGATCCATGTTCTGGTGTGCATGGTGGAAATACACATTTTAGAGGCCAGCTAGTGGTTGTCACGTCACTTTAAAGAGTCCGTTCATTGAAATCCCAGCAGCATGTTAGCTTAGCTTAGCATTAAGACTGGACACGCGGAAACAGCTAGCCTGGCTCTGTTCAAACAAAACAAAACCCTCATACTTGCACCCCTAACGCTGCCAAACTGGCCTCTACCTTTATTTTGGATTACTTTACATCATGTCTGCGTTTGACCCAAGGGGTTATCTTGGAATCTGAAAAGTGGCGCTAATGTGGAAGTGCCTTAAACCTGCATGCTTTCTAATGGCTAGCAGGGGGCCAAAAGATGTCCGAAAGCATCAAGCTTTCAGGAACAGCACTGGTCTTGACGCCAATTAGTGCATAGTGCTCTAGGGATGACGTTTTTCTGTAGGCTGATGTGGAAATTAGCGCCACCCTGGTCCCCTTGTCAAAAAGCCTATGTGGGATTTTTCCATTGGATTTTGGATTATTGCAGAAAATAAGCTCTGTAACAAACAAACATTTATGATACTTACACATTTTATTCATCAAGATATCACCAATGAACAGCACTTTATTGAGTTTTGAAATGTAAATGCAGCCACCAGGAGTTAAAAGCTAACGTTAGGCTATAATTGAACTACACCACAGTGGCATGACTTAACGTCACCACCACAACAAAACTGTAAAACCATGTTCGGTATAATGGCGTTCTGTATTCTCATTGAGCCACTTGTTAGCAACTGCCTTTTTTTTAAGACACATAGAAGCTTCAGAGTTCAGGAGTGGGGTATTTAACAAAACATGAAAGTCTCTTAAGCTGGTGTTAACCACAGACCTTATTTTAGGCATCGAACCAAAACCCCATTGACTTCAAGACGAGGGAACCAGGATTGCTTATATGTTAACTAATTTCCTGGAGCATACTATAGTGGACAAACTGTGGGTCCTTCATGTGGTGGCATTGGTCCCAAAAATACTTTTCCCCAAAGACTTTGTTAAAGATATGTCTGTAAATCAGTGGATACACATTTTTGTGTCACAACCCCTGCAAGTCCATTTATGGCGACTCCTGTCCTCAAAAAAACAAGATGGTGGCGGCCAACATGACAAACTTGAGGCTTCAAAATGGTAGTCCACAAATGTCACATCAAGGTGGCTACGTCCACTTCTTTTAAACAGTCTATGTTTTGACCAGCACCTCTCTGCATTTTCCTGCTGTGCAGTGGTTCTACTTCTCTTTTTAGTTACTCTGACATCTTGGCTAATTTCAGTTGCAGTGGATTAAAACCTGCTTCTTGACCCTGATCTTGTTTATTGGCAGATAATTAGTTTCAACCCCACAATATTCTATGTGGCTAATTGTAGGCTCTACTTTTGCTCATGTATTCCAGAAAACTGTCTTCAGCAGAAAAACTGCACCTTGTAAAAAACTTAAACAGCCACTCTAAACAACTCCCAACAACCTTCCTCATTAAACTCTGCATCAGGAGAGAAGCCTCCCACCACAGCACTAACTAATTACATCTTCAATTACAAGATAAAGTAGAGGGGCACTTGGAGAGCACGGACTACCGCCAAGGCCAATAGTCCAGTCCTCCATGATATGCGAATCTGCAAGTGGAACCACTATATTATGTCTGGATATATTTCCTAAACTTTCAGAGTTACGTCAAAATATGGTTGTGCCTAGCTGAAGCTTTATCACCCCGGCTGTGCATTAATTATGTAATTCTGAATTTGAAATATTTCACACCTTAGTTTGAGAAAAAAAAGTGTCATGATGGTGTTACAGTTGTACCAGTTCTCCCATTAAACCACTGTCTTAGAGTGCTGCATAACAACTGCATTCTGTATGAAGTTTAAGCAACTACATTTAGGCTACCCCCAGAGGATTTACAGCCTTTCAGAGACAACGTGCTTGGAATTGCACAAGCTTGCTGAGTGGCGTGCCTCGCTCGACGCAGCATAAAGCCGTCATGGCACAACGCAAACCATTGGAAATAATGGGTTCAGAGCGCAGTGGTGCCACTGTTGCATTGTGTCTGAAAGGCCAATACTGGTACTCATGAATGTGGATTTTTCTCGTAGTCCTGCTGACTAACAAACGGAACCGAAAAGAATAACCTCCTTGTCAAAGGTAATCAATGTTTAAAGGGATACTTTGCCAATTTTTAATCAGCTTTGTATCACAGCTTGTTGGTAGTGTGTATAAATGAACTGTGGTAAACTTCCCTCCGTCTAGCCAGCACCCAGATTTCGCTTCTCATCTCTCCACTGGAATTTTGGCTGCTTCTGAGGCCGTTGCTCAAACTACAGATTGTACCTCTGCATTTTCATATGCCCACCACCACGGACACAGAGTATAGAAGCAGATTGAAAGACAAAACCTCCCCAAACTTTATAACATATATATAATATATATATTTATCAAGAAAGATTTTGCCTGTTTCTCGCCTAAAATGTCTTCAGAAATATATTTTGTGCACTGTTTGGCTGTCATATGAGAATTTGTCAACAGGAAGTGGGTGCCATACTGTTTCCTCTATTATAAAAACTGAACTGATTTCAACAGCATGTGTTTCTTCTGCTGCATAGGCAGCCTAGTTTTATGGACATACCATCTTTCCAGCAGTGAAATACTTATTTAACTCCTCACTGAGACAAATGTTTGATGCATTGAAACAAAATCCTCAGTTTAAATGAAATGTATTAAATTGTCTCACCAATAATAAGTAGTTTTTTGCTCTCAGTCTCGGACAAAAATATTCACCACATTCTGGATTACACATCCGTGCAATATTACTATAACTTGTACATCTTGACTGAAACGTTGAACGTTGCAGCTTGTCTTTAGTATTAGTTTTTATGGGACTGGGCAAATCATTGCAGCAACTTTCGTGATGGTCACGGCTGTTATGTTTATACTGTAGTTTACATTAGTTTTCACTTGTTCCTGGTGTAAATAAAGACCTGACCTCATCCTCAGTCTCAGTGTGAACACAGCCAAGAATTACTTTTTTCTCTTTGTGTGTGTTTTGGTCACAGGAATGTGAAAATTCTTGCAGTACCACACCACAGTCTCACCTCTGCCTCCTTCATTGTAGCTATTTAGCAAATTGAACTGTAGTCTGCTGTGCACCTGTGAGAGGAGATATAATTAGATGTGGTTTACATGTGTGGATTTATGTAACGTTAATCTGTTATTGAGTCAGATCATCGATGAAATTACATAATCGTAAACCTAAACTGACGTAAATTTAAAATATTTTTCTGCCACTTTGTCACACGAGGGTGCAGATTTAAAAAGTGGAGGGCAGAATCTGTTTGCAGCTGCTGTCGTCACCATCAGTATATCGCGTCGGTGCTTGTTGTTGTTTTGCTTGGTTGGATCACTGCCCTCATTTTTCCTCTGTTGCAGGTCCAGTGATGAAGCTGCAGCAGAGAACTCCTCGCCGGCGGGGCCAGCAGCCCAAGCTGCTCAACAGCCCCGAAGACAGCCTGTACTACAACCAGCTAAATGTGAGTTCAAAGTGCCGATAAAGGCCTTTGTCTGACTTTGGTTCCACATGATAATACAATTAAACCTACCTGTGCCAGACCCTGGAGCCCCACCCCCACGCTTCTCTGCCTCTTGTCTTGAACATGTGCTTATGCTCTTTATCTGTTGCTTTCATGTCAGGATGTCTGCCTTCACGGTGAATAATTGATGTGGTTTATCAAAGCTGAGCAAGATGCATGCTTCATCAGACTCACTTGAGCCCTTTGATCAGAAAAAATTATGCTGTGACTTCTGATATTATCAGCATCTGCTCGCATTCAACACAAAATCACTTTGAATTAAAAATTAATGACTCTCTGCTCATCTTTTGACTGTGTGCTCTTGGCCCTTTCCTCAGAGAACTCTGGATTACCAGGGGAGCAAGAGGAAGCCGAGAAAACTTGGGTAAATAACTGCTTTCCTACTTACAGCAACTCTAAACAGAGCAGGCCCTTTGTGGAATAGGAGAATCCAGAAATGGAGTTGTTTTCTTATAATGTAAATGGAGAGCCGAAAATAACAGGCTTTTTATGAGCAGTTGCTCTGCGTCATTAGAGAGGGGGTTACATATTAAGGCTTTGTCAGCATGCAAATTTTAATTGTTGAAGGTCTGACTTGTATTTGTACTATAAATGACATCCTGGTTCAGCTCAGTATACTTAAGAAGACGCATGCGCCTCATCGCCGTATCTGCAAATATTGTTTTTATACTAAATGTCTCGCCTTTCACATCAAGACTGCTCTGTATCCCAGTTACTTCTCACCCCTTTCTCGTCTCTTCTTTCCCCATCACAGTCAAATCAAAGTGCTGGATGGAGAAGATGAGTACTACAAATTACTGTCAACTGTGGAGTCAATCCCTGAGGAAGAGTACGCCACCGCCCCCCCCTCCCACCCTTTCTAGTGGGCCTCTCGTCAGTCAGAGCTGAGCCTTACAACCATGTCAACCGGTAAGACAGACACACCAGACATGTAGATAGACACTCCAAAGAACATCCTCAGTGTTGGATGTGCTGTGGTATGTGGAGCAAGTAGCAGCAGTGCAGAATAAGCGACCTGTACAGGCAGTGCCCTCAGCTGTTAATCCAACGTGGTCGGAAACAACTTACTCATCAGGATCATTATTAAAACAGTTGTCTATAAGCATTGTGCTATTTTCTATGTAGTAAGCCACCACTGTTTCTCCATTTCAGCTCAGGTTTTATAGCAATAATGCTCAATTATAGTCAGAGATATTAATTTTGTAAGGAGAGGAGCTCCAGACGTCTGTTACCAAACTTTTTTTAGTCCTGTCTTTGACTTGCTGCCGCAGTGCCTCTAAATGTGGCAAGAATTTGCGAAATTATCATGGTGTTTGTCTTTTTTCCAGGGGCTTTTCAGGGTCTTAAAAACCTGCATTCAATAAGAAATTATCATTCAGCGTACAAACTGTTGTGAAATGGTACAGATGTTGCATCAATAAATGGATTAATGACAATACACGTAACACAAAGAATACATCATCATGTGGCGCACTGGGGAGGGGAGGTTTCACTAATGACAAACATTTTGCAAAGTCACAATGAAACACTTAAAAGCTAAGCATCCATTTGCAGTTTTAATGTCAGATGTTTAAGCTCTATGTCAGGGCTGCAAGAAACGATTACTCTCATTACCTCCGCCAAGGACAAGGGCGTAGGTTTTGTTTTAACATTTGGGGGGCACACAATGCTTTTAATTTCCTGTATTCTGGGGAATTTTTATGTACCAATTTGGGCTTTTTTGGCATTACTTTATGGTGTAAATGTCTTAATTTAGTCATAATAAAAGTCCTCTGCTACTTCCTGTTTTTACTGGGGGGGCCAAATGCTTAAATGTTAAGGGGGCATATCTTCTGCTTCCCCCCAAAATCTACACCTATGACCAAGGAGTTATGTTGTCAGTTTGGTTTGTCAGTCTGTTAGCAGGATTACGGAAAAACTATTGGCCCAAATTTCATGAAATCTGGCGGAAAGGTTTAGCATGGGCCATGGAAGAATTTACTGAATTTTGGAGCGGATCCATTCATTATTTTTCACTCTGTTAACATTGCGAAAAAGAGCGTTTGACCTTAGCAGAGGTCTGCACTGTCCAAGTTCCCTTCTAGTTATCAATGTATCTACTAAATATTATGGATTGATTCTTCAGTCTATATAATGTTAAAAATAATGACAAATGCCTGAAACAAAGAAATGTCCTCACAGTTGACCTTAATATTACATTCATACTGACATAAACTGATGAAAAGCAAAGACTTCCTTTGATTTTTAGCCAGTTTGGTGTTTTATCTCAATAAATCATGACAATTAAAATGACCATTGAATATTTTTTGTCAGTTGACTAATCTATAATTGTGTCAGCACTGGCCCACATTCACTCTAAAGAGCCCCTCATCTTGCAGGCAGCGTGTTTCTCTTAAAACTCAGTGGTGTTAACCTGACTTGGTTAAAATCTACCTATTTCTGAGCATTATGTCTATTGTCTAAGACAGATCCAGAGACAAATCCTTCTGAAACCCAAAACTCTCCCTGCGAGTTCTCCCACAGCGAGCCGCCTGTAGTTAGAGGGGCTTTGTGCTGTCTGAGTGCTGGAATCACCACACATAGCCTCACAGAGGCAGAGCTAGACCTCACTTTGAATTTCACCCTAAATACAGGAATTTTCTTTTAAGATGTGAAGTGTCGGAAATACAGGGCTGGCGAGTTGATTTGTAGAGCTTTTTTTTTTTTTTTCTTTTCAATTTGCATATCATTTACTGCATCTCCCTTTGTTGACACCCGAGGGCCTGAGAGGAGATTTTGATCTTAATAGGAAGAGTAGGGTGGTATGACTGAGGATCTCATCCTCCTTACACTCAGCGGGGAAAACATTAGAGCTCTGCCTAGATAGCGAGACAGAGATAGCGGCTTCACTTAGGTTCAGGTTCACGCGAATCTTGGTGTGTTTAAAGAGACCCAAAGTGTTCATCAAATCCCACTGCTCAGAGCTGTGAGGGTCAGGCTGGGGTTGAGACACTGAGGACGAACTCATCACCCAAACACCACTGTTTCAATGTACTCTCTCCCCCTTTTTTGCATGTGAAATATAAGGCAGTTCTTTACCAGGCTCTTTACGATGATACATGGTTTCAGGTTCACCAGTTGTGTCACTTGACACCACTGTGGTTTTAACCCTGTTATTTTCTAACCATAACTGTGCTGTTTGTTGTGTTGAACAGCCACAGAGCTTGTAGTGGGAGCATGGTTAATCCAAAATGTTTTAAGTGTTACACATCTCCTAAAAGTAATGCGACCTCTACATGGTGGTGGAAGATGTGCTCAGATATTTTAAAAGTAGCCATTTAACAATGCAGCATACTCCATTACAAGTACAGAGTCCTGCATTCATGTTACAGTGATGTTATACAAGAGCACTAGAAAAAATAATGTACATTTTTTTAATGCAGAAAATGGCTCCTATTGTACATTATTATCTCCTTATTATTGTATTAATGTTATAACTGATAATAATTAGGCCACTACAATATAGCCTATGAAAAATATTGCGATATTCTTAGGCTATATCACGATACACGATACATATCTCGATATTTTGAAATCTTTAAACTACTGTAAACTACTAAAATACTAAACCACTAAATAAGGTACCATTACAATAAATTTAAATAAAGTACTGTTGTAATAAAGTTAAATAAAGTATTGTTATAATGAAATAAATCAAAGTAGAACCTCTGGTGCTTTTATTCTGATGCACCTGGCTCTTCTAGCTAACTGCTAAGAACAGTTAGTTCTTCTTCTTTCAGATTCAAAAACATTTGCCACGCCTGCTCACACACTATTGCCCAGGAGAGAGCAGTGTGGATGGCCGGGGAAGTGACGCATCAGGTTTCTAAAGCTTTTTTTTGTTTGAGAGCCATAGGAGAGAGCGAGATAACAAAAATGCAAAGTCTCAGGCTTAAAAAAATTCTGTGATAATGTATACTCGATGTTTGCAATGTAGTCACTTTATACATCCCACGTGGATCAAGCCACGAGTATAATCCATAAGTCGTCCAGTCCTTAGTAAAGGTGGAGCTAATTTTAACCAATGTACTGTTGGGTGGTTTAATCTGTAACATTTTACAATCTCTTCGTAGGCTTTGTACATAAGGACTTCACCTGCAACAGAAGTAGTGAGTAAAAAGTAAAATATTCACTCTGAATTGTCTTGAAGCAGAAGAATTAGGTAGCACAAAATAGAAATACTCAAGTAAAGTACCCTAAAATACAGTACTTGAGTAAATGTGCATAGTCACTTTCTACCACTGCATCAACAAGACAATGAAGAGATAAATTACCTACAATCAGCCCTTATTTAATGAAATTCAAAAACAATAATTACCTAAATTGGGTTAATGTTCTTTTTTCGTGCCATTAAATCCTGTGGTTGTTTGAAATTTCAATTATCTGTGGACAGCTACTTCTCAAAAAAGATAAAGTAGAAATTTTTATGATCACATAATTAAGCTGCATCAAAAGTAAAGTCTTATATTTGCTCTATTGTCATATATATATATAATGCTTCAAAAAAATTCAAAGAGTAACACCCCAGACCACTGGCAGTGTTATAATGTGGTGTCACAGTTAGTTCAGAAGCGTTTCACCTCCGGTCGTAGCCACAGATCCTGCAATAATTAAAATCCTCGTTGTGCATTACTCCCTTGCTGGGATAGTTGGTTCCTCTGAAGAGCAGTCTGAAATAGGTCACCCCAGCACCCTGTAGTGCATCTTAAAAGTACACTGAATCAATTAAGTGTGATCATGCTCCCTTGATTATTTTGGCCCTGTTTTACCACGGAGAGGAATTTCAAATAGGCTGACTAGTTTGAATAACAAGGTTGGACTGTGGTGACAAATGGTTCCAGAGTGGGTGTTTCTTCCCCTGTTTTTCTCTGCCAAATTAACTCCCTGGCTGATTGCCTGCTTTAGCATATGAGAGGAGGTGAGCGGAGGTGTGTACGTAATTACCTTGGTTAGCTGATTATGTGTTGCAAAAGGCAAATGTTATGAAATACTGTCGTCACTCTGGTGAAGGATGTTCTGACCTAATGAACTGGAGCTTCTGTGTTTTTGCTTGGACTCCCGGTCGTCTCGCGGGTCTGCAGATGAGGGACAGACGCAGGGTGAAGTCGGTGTCTGAGGCCTGACACCTGTGTTTTCTTTAATACGTCTGCGTAAATCCAGCTCCCTCTTGTTTTTCCTCATTAATTCTGACAACATCTGGTGTGCGAGAGAGGACTCCTTTAATGTGGCCAACGTTACTGCTGGTGTTATTCTTGCCATTTTAGCTATTTGCTTCATGCGCCGCACTTTCATTAAAGCTACATCCAAGGCAGCCCCAAACACTGTTATCCAAAGTTTTAAACCACCTTTATGAAAATCGCTCGAGCTGCAGCCTTAACAAATGATGAAAAGCTTTTTATTTTCTAAAGAAGCATACTTACCTTTTCACCTAATAGTGATGTCTCACTTCAAAGAGAGAACACGATTAGGCCAACATTGTCCTGTTTCTATATCCTTTGAGTTCAAAGGGAGAGTTTGAATACCAGTTTTTCATGTGCAGCCTTTTCAAATACTGTTTTAATGCAGTTTATGTGCTTTTGATATCCAGATGTGTCAGATTTTCACCACGGCAGAATATCTCACACTATGTTAAGATTGCATACCACAGTTTTATGCAGGTTTTGTTTTGTGGTAGTTTTTCTTCCCACCAACTTCAAGGACAGGGGACGAACAGACAGCTACAAACTTAGCATTGTGACGCTCTTTGCTGGCTAATGATTGGTGCCAAAGAAAGCGACATACATGAGCGTCAACCAGATGTCAGATGTGTGTTGAGGGCTCTGAGCAAGAGAACATTCCCTAAAGACGGCATTAATAAAGAAACTGGTTGAGCCGGGTAGAGGCAAAGAGAGTAAGAGGCATAGAGGAAGAAGGAGATAAAAGAGTCTGTTGAGTACATACATCAAAGGTCTCTTAATGACAAGGGATGCCATTAGGGTTACAGTGGCTTTTGTTTCAGCTTCCTCACACCTGCAGTTTGTTGAGGGCGCTTTATGCACTGTTTTGTTGTTAACATTTGCATGAATATAAAATGCATGCATTAGGAGATAAGATGTTTGTTCCTGGCTGCTAATCTTAGTGGTGACCAAATGTTTTGGAGTTACAGCTTCCTTTTCATGTGCAAAAAGAGAAATGTAACCATTCAGTGTGTAAAAGCTAGAACAATAAAAACAGTAAGGAGAAGCTGTTATCCTGTACACCATGGAATTTATTGACTTAAAAGTTTTCTCGGTGCCTCCGGTGCTGGAATGGGATTTGACAAATCAGAGCGTGAAATTGTGATTAGCCTCTCTCAGTTTGTAGACGGAGTGGGGCACTAGCAGACTTGGCATGGCCAAAGGTGTAACCTGTTTTGTTTTGCCCCGGTGCTGCTTCCCCAGATGGTGGGACCAGCTGCCATTGAATAAACGCTGGACGGGTAACAGTGTGAGAATTACCACGGCCTTGTTTCAGTTTGGGATGCATTACAAAAAGCTTGTCTTTTTGCCACTGCCAGGAGGAGCAGGGACGTATCACCTGGTGTTCAACCAAACGGCTTTTTGATCGAGGTCAGAATAAAGTAGCATCCGGTATAACTGTAAAAAATTGATTTACCTTATTTGTGTAGTTGTGCCCCCCCACTGTCATATTCCAGTATTTTGTTTACATAACCCTAAAGATCACCTTCTTTTTAGCTATATACCAAAATATAAATCTAAATAAAGCTAAATGAGTGGAATGACATGTGCCACACAGTACTGACAAATGTTACGATGTAATAGGCTGCATCTTACAGGCTCATATATGCTGTCAGTATCTTCCTATAATGTATATATCGTATCCAGTGTTGGGAGGGTTACTTTTGAAATATAATAGGTTATAAATTACTAGATACACTTTTAAAAATGTATTAAGTAATGAAGCTATTTTAGTTACCTCATCAAAGTAATGAAACTTTTTACATTTGATTACTTTTATGACAAATGTTTTAAACTGAGCTATAGTTGAAAAATATCCGTCAATGGGCCGTGTCAAAAGAAGGCATTCCTGCTCAGCGAATAGACAAAAGGCAACAGAATTAATATATAAATATGTTCTAGACATAAACTTTTTACAGACCAGAATATATCCAGATGTAACCTCTTTGTAATCACCAACATTTTGACTAGTAACTCTAATTTAGTTACATATTTTTCATCCATAACTATTTTTCCACTGAGATTTCAGTCACATTTATCTTGTAATTTAATTACTTAATGCTGTTACGTGTAACTAGTTACTCCCCAACGCTGTTTGTATCATAGTGTTACGATAAAGGTCAGTTTTTTGTACAGGTTATTTCACTCTCTTGTGTTTTCATGGCTTCTACAATAGTAACTTTTCTCTTCTTAACATTTTGAATTAAATATTTACTAAAATTAAATCATTAATATAAATTATTCAGCCCACTACAACATGGAGTCTTGTTGTAATGTTAAAGGAAAGTTACAAACCTGAACAAATTCAGGTTATAAATAAAAGCATTTGGCAAATATTTGCAGTGCTGCTAGGGCTGGGCAATATATCGTTATTATATTAATATGAGACTAGATATTGTCTTACATTTTGAACATCATAATATCGTAAGTGTTGCCTTTACTGGTTCTAAAGGCTGCATCAAAACAAAGCTATGTAACTTGCTGTTGTATTATCTGCCTTTAGTCATTATGTCCACATTACTGTTTTTTTAACAAAAATCTTATTGTTGAAATATGTTGTGAAAGCACCATTTGTCAACCCAACAATGTCATGACACTCTTAATATCATGTACTTTGTCAAAAGTATTATAATATTTGATTTTCTCTGCATCGCCCAGACCTTAGTCCTACGAGTTTTGGTGTTTTTGTCTCCTGTTGCCATGTTTTTAAGGAGATTAGGAGTGTTTGTAGATGCCAATATATCAAGTTTCCGATTATTACATCATCAACATAACAAAACTGGCGGTAAGCATGCAGCAGTGTTTGGGGTCTTGCTCAAGTACTCTGGAGCAACAATACCTGGAAAGTCACTAAAGTGAGAGAATATTTCAAAATATAAGTATGATTGAACCACCTGTTCTAATAAGCTGTTAACATCTGAATATCTGAGGATGGTGTTGTTCATGGCATCACAGTATATATGGTGATTGGAGACCTTTGTATTGTAATAATTCCTGGGAGAGCACTGCAGGCTGTAACCTTGTACATCATCACAGAGGGGGAGAGTTTCCCTCTTTAGGGCTGGATTATCACATCCAGGGTGGGCTGAGAGAAGGTAAAATGACCTGTCCCGCCTTACGTGACCCCGGGCCAATCCTGCACATTGCCAAGGCTTTGCTCTTTGCTCTTGAATATGCAGAGATCCCCAGCTTCATAGGCTCCGAAGAGGGAGAGAAAAAGAGTTGTATCGCATTGCAGGGAAAATTAGTGAGACCAAAGTTGGAGTTTCTGTGTGTTGGGGGCTGCGAACAATGGCAGCTTTCTGTCAGACAGCAACTTCAAAGCTCTGCTGAGTGACTGCTCTGAGTTATACATTGTTGTAGATCACTGAGGAAATTCACAGATGTTTTCTCATACGAGACACCATTATAGCGGCTCAAGTACCCAGTAGCCTCGAGCATTTCTCCCTCTACCCCCCTTCCCTCTCTCTCTCTCTCTCTCTCTCTCCCACACACTCAAACTCACTCT
Organism: Cephalopholis sonnerati; assembly: GCA_019142605.1. NCBI lineage: Eukaryota > Metazoa > Chordata > Actinopteri > Perciformes > Serranidae > Cephalopholis > Cephalopholis sonnerati. The sequence goes on from JAGQAX010000012.1 coordinate 22,306,366, forward strand.
CACTCTCACACATGCACCCTCACCGCCTCCCCCACCACCCCATCCTCTCTGATATCTCTCGTATGAGACAGATGTGGAACCTGTTTTCTCTCCAGCTGTCCAGAGAATATGAAAAGTTAAAAAGGTTCGTGTTGTGGCATTGCCCCCTGACTCTGTCAAACCCTCAGCGCTCACTGTCAGCTCACTCAAAACGCTCAAAATGTCAAGATCACTGCAGCTCCACTTTCTCAGATCCATCTGGGGTCAATACAAAATATCATTAAAAAGACATGATATTAATTCTAAACTGAATTACAGTGAGAAGTATTTAGAGTGTGTTTTTCTTTCTCTCCTGCAGATTGCCTTCTTCAACTTTGAACTGGACCTGAACCAAACTCAGCAACACACTTGATATCTATTGTAAATTAATATTTATTTCTAGTAAACTGACATTTTATATGAGTCAAATAAATGTGTTTCAACCACTGAATTTTGACTGTTGGTGTATCTTTCTTCTTCACCTGTTGAACGATTGGAAAATGTTTCATTTTGTTTTCAGAAATTTCCAATTTTTTGATCCAAACAGGAATATTGGACAAAAGTGCAGAACATCAGAATCTAACTTGTGGTTTTCTCTGACTTAAAAAACATCAGCTCCACTGTCCTGCTCTTTAGATACAACCAAGGGCGTAGGTTTCATTTCAACATTTGGGGGGGACACATGAAATGGGGGTTTGGTGGCTCTCTGACAGAAAATTTCAAGCATCAAACACTTGATTTGTTGCATTCTGGTGATTTTTTATGCACCAATTTGTGCTTTTTCTGCTCTAATGTATGCCGTAAATGTCTAATAATGTTAAATTAAAAGTCCTCTGCTACTTAAGTGTTTTATTTGAGTGGAGAAATGCACATTTTAAATATTGAGGGGGGCATTTCCCCTGCATTCCCCCAAAATCTGCACCTATAAATCCAACCACTTTCTGAGTTTAGTTTCCTGCAAGACCATATCTTCTTTTTAGATGTTCTGTTAATCCTCAATGCAGCACCATACACATCTCCACCTCTTAACAGTATGTCTGTCGATCGACTCTCCGCTTTATGCTTTAAAGTACTGTATGAAATACACGGATGGTACAGGCTGGTTCCATGTTCAAACCTTTGAGTCTACAGGCAGAAAACTATTGCAGTGGGGGTTCCTCCAAGTTAATTTTCCCATCAAATGCCGCAGGTAAAAATTCTTTTAGCCAAACCACTGCTGAGGTGACCCTGTAAAACTCGAGGCATGGCCATAAGACGGCAAAGGTTTGGAGCAAGTAAATTACCTCGGGGACTGGACATTGTGTCAGGCACACAGTCATGAATTTCTCACAAACTATATCAAAGTCCTGCTCAGCCAAATCCATCCCTCAGCTGGAGTCCCATTGAGATGCATTAAAATGTAAGAACTTGCATTTAAGGCTGAACCGAGTATCTCAAAGGAAGATATCAATAATTTGGCAAATGCTGGTGGTTCACGAAATTCATGCAGTTGTCACATATGTCTGAAATTTGCCTTTGCATGGCATGACAGCTCACATGTAAAGCTGATTTAAGTGGAAATCCACCCTGAATCAGAATTAAAATCTGCTGTTTTAAAGTCCCCAAATCAGCGCTGCTGCTCAGGATCATAGAAAAATCTTAGTTCTGTTTTCGGGTGGATTTCTCCTTTACTTTAACACTTGTCTGGTTTGACATAAAAGAGAAGATTACAACATTTGACATTTATCTGACATTTAAACCTGGAAGCTATCAGAAGCTATAGCGTTTTGGTGCACAAATACAAACTTTTGGAGTAGACTGTAAAAATGTTTACTGCAGCGACGTCTCAGTTGGTCAGCAGTTTAGTTGGTAACGGCTGGTTAACTGAGTGTACAGCATTCGGCCATTTTGTAATCTTCTTTTCACCTGCTTTGAATCCCGTTGTGACAAAACCCTTAATGTCTAAATGCATCAAGTGAATATATGTACACCAATGAAGTACAATTCACAGTAAAATTCTGTTTTGGTACCAACTCTCTAATAAAGCATCCTTTTCTTTCCTTCTTTGTCTTTCAAAATCACATGCAGAGTTGCATGCAAGAACAAGCTGAATTTCAGGACATCAATTACAAGATCATCGTCATTATCTTATTTATAAGTTTGTTATAAGTATTAACAAACAGCTTTATAAATAATTTATTACTAGTTAACCTCTTAAAAATGTAATAAGTAATGTAACTATTTAAATTACTTCATCAAAGTAATGTAACTTATTTCCTTTAAATACTTCCTGATGTCTTTTCTAACACATTTTAAACTAGGCAATAAAGCTAAAATGTCCTAAAAACATAAGCATAAATGTTGCATTCAAATTTGTCTCAGCGGTTTTGCTGACCTGCGTTTTCCTGACATGTCAAAAGACAGCGTTGCTGCATGATGGGGAAAATACAGGGCAACAGAATCTACATATAAACTTTTTTACTGAAAAGACTATTTAGATGTAGCCCCTTTGAAATCACCTACATTTTGACATTCAGTAACTGTTTTTTAAGTACTTCTTCTCAGTAACTGATTACAGTTACATTTTGTTGTCTAATCTAATTCCATTACTCCCTTGCACGTAACTAGTTTCTCCCCTACAAGCCATCAGTTAGAACAACACTTGTCACTGTAAGATGGATTTGTGTACAAACCCTTTATTAGCAACTTCCTGACACACTGCAGACTTGAATGCTTAATAGAAAGCGAAAAACCCATATATTTTAGCATGTATAACTAACGTGTCACTCAAATAGAAAGGATAAACACCATGGAATTCTTCCCAACCTGGCAACCCAAACTTGTTCTCACTGATCTGTAAACCATTTGGTCATTTTATAAATCTCTATAGTTTTCCTGTTTTGAGCTCCTTTGTGTCAAAATACTTTAAAACCAAAATGCACAAAGTGAATACATACCAGTGCAGCAGTAACCAATGGCTTTATAAATGGTTAATAAATCATTTATGAATGCTTAATAGATCATTCTTAGTCCCTTAATATAAGCAAATGTTGGGAAAATATCCCCTTGGCTGTTGTTTATCCTTTCTGTTTGTAATAATTAAGTTAATATTACAATAATAAGTGCTCATAGGTTTTGTCAGTTTCTAATAAGGCATCAAGTCTGCAGTGTGTCAAATTATTAATAAAGTGCTTTTATAAAACTTCATCTCAGTGATGAGTTGAAAACATGAAAGGACAACACAGGCTGTCTTGTTATCTTGACTGAGGATAAACTCCAAAAGTTGCTCTTCTTGGTTGCTTATAACTGATTTATGAAGCATGAGTGAATGATTTATTAACCATTAGTAAATCCATTAGTCATAAACTGTGTATAAAGGCTGCCTTATTAAAAAGTGGTATGAATATTTCTTGATCAGGAAAAAATGTCCATGCACATATTCAGAGGTTGCAGCCATTTATAATGTGACCTCTGTCGGATGATTTCCCAGGTGTAACTTGTAAAAGTACGCACACACTCTCTTGTAAACGGCAGATTTAACACAACGTGGCTCAGCACTCAAAAAGTACTGACCTTCCTGTTTTCTGCATCTTTTATATGCTCTACACAATAAAGCTCATCATCACCCACTGCTGCCATAACTTGATGTAAACAAGGTTAATCTCCACTAGTGTTTTTTTTTATCAGTCAACAGTGTGACTACACCACTCCTGTAGCCAGTTTTGTAGTTTAACATGGCTCCAGTTCAGCCCAGCAGGACTCCCCCTTTCCCTCATGACTGTGTGTAAAGCCGTGGGAGAGGACTGGGAACATTAATCCCTTCAAAGGAACAGATCTAATTCAAAATCTGCCGCTCCAAACTAGTTGAGAGGACAGTGATTGTTTCTTCAGGGAAGCCAGATAAAGATCAGAGAGTTGATATAGAAAACTACAACTTCCATTTCCACTTCTCTGCCACAAAAGTTTGGATATTATCTTAAGAAAGCTGCGTACTTTTGACTTGACTAAATGTTCTGAAACAAAAACAGGGCAGGAAATATGATACCAGTTCAGCCTTTATGTTAAAGTTCCCGTACACTATATAGATACCTCTGTTTAATTTGGACGCTCCAGTGCACAGGATCCTGTGCTGAACTTCCTCCCCACACACACTGACATGACAAGTTTATAAAGAAACATAATTGAGACATCACCATTTCAAGAGCTGCTTTTGTCACCTGATTTAAAACAGAGGTTCTCCCCTTTTGTGTCATGTTAAGTAACATGTTACAATTTGAATTAGCTGCTGGGAATTCACCCTTAGGCTCCAAGCTTAGGTTTTGATGCTCAACAAAGAGAAAGAGAGAGCAAAAAAAAAAAAAACTAAATTAGGAATAAGGTTCTGATAAAAACAAATGATTGAAATGACTGAAGGAGAATTAAGTATTTAAATAATTCAGAGAGGGCATAATTAAGTGTTTAATGCCGTGTTGCAGTTCAAAGGAACAACAAAGAAAATTTAATTCAAATTAGAAATGTAAAAGAGAGGCAGATTCTTGAGAGATGAGAACTTTGTGTTGAGTCACTTGATTTGGTCTCTTTCCTCCATCAAACAGTCAGGCAAACGCTCTTGGAGATCTCCAGAGATAACAATGTCACATTGTCACATAGGGTTCTGCTACAAATCCTTAATTACAAAAAGAGGATCAGATGACTACAGCATCCAATACCGGGGTCTCCAGGCGGCGTGGGGGTCTTTGATCAAGAAAATCCAATTATTTGTGTATATACATTTCCCACATAGTGATTACTTCATTAATTGTCCCGCCTTTATCTCCTCCCTTCCCATCCCCCCTAATAATCAGCTCCTTTATCCAGACCAACAAACACACCATAGGAGCTTTGTGGATTCAAAGGATTTGCTTTCCCCTCTCAAAGAGCCGCTATTCTTTGATGATTGGGCAGCGGCAAACTTCAAAGTAATAAATCTTATTTCTGACTGGCTGGCGGCCCACCAAAGTCCTTATCAAATTCTAAGAAGTGATCCCTCACTCTTCAGATAGACCAAGGATATCTCGGAGAGAGGAAGCACTGAAGAGTGGAGACCTGCTCGACGCGATATTTTAACTGCGAATGCACATATTTATCTAAATTAGCGCTTTTATTTTTATTTGTTTTCATCGAGAGGGAGGAGGACGTTTACCATGGCAGCAGTGGCTGTACTGCGGAATGAAACACTCCAGGCTTTTCTTCAGGTTTGTGCGCAACTTTCTGTTTACTTTGACGACTTTAATAACTTGTAAACTTACTCATCCGAGTTTTTTATATTTAACACAGATTAAAAAAAAAAAGCAGTCGTGCCACTTTGATAGTCCGGTGTCATATAATTTTATTACTAACGCTAATTGCTTGCGTCTTAATGACTTGTGCTGCAACATAACGCCAACTTTTATGTCACATCATCACGGTGCAGGCATCGATTTAGTGCAGATGAATTTAGACCAGATATTAAAACGTAGCAGTTTTTTTTTCCAACCTCGTAAAGTGTGTTAAATAATGATTGTAATGTAGAAAATGTGTGTCTCGGTTATCCAGGATCGCACTCCAAACTCTTCTCCAGAGAACTGTAAGCACTCCCCGCTGGCTCTCCTGGCTGCCACTTGTAACCGGATCGGGCATCACCACGGATCAAACCCCACAGATTTCCTCCAGGTCCCCTACGACCCAACTCTGGGCTCCCCTTCGCGTTTATTTCACCCGTGGACTAACGAGGGAACCCCTCAGAGCAGCCTGGCCAGCAACTCTACTTTCGGACTATCCTCCAAGCCCCAGCTGTCTGCGCACATCCAGAGCTCCTTCAGCTCGCACCACGAACTGCCCCTCACCCCTCCGGCGGACCCCTCGTACCCCTATGACTTCTCCCCTGTGAAGATGTTACCTTGCTCCATGCAGTCTCTGCAGTCCACCTGCCCTCCCACCTACGTCCCCGCCGTCAGTTACGCAGCCCCAACTCCCATTCCGCCCGCAATGCCAAGTTTTGTCACGGGACCCTCCGGCCTTGTGCACCAGCAGCAGAGACAGTTGTCCCCAAACCCTGGGGAGGATATTCCGTGGTGGAGCCTGCAGCAGGGGAACCACGTCAGTCACTCTTCCTCCCTGGGTCCCCATCGCTTCCAGCTGCAGAGGGGCTTGGTTCTGGGACATACGGACTTTGCGCAATATCAGACGCAAATCGCGGCTCTGCTGCACACAAAGTCCCCCCTCGCGACTGCGCGGCGGTGCAGGAGGTGCAGGTGTCCCAACTGCCAGTCCTCCACGTCCAGCGACGAGCCTGGCAAGAAGAAGCAGCACATTTGTCACATACCGGGTTGCGGGAAAGTTTACGGGAAAACTTCTCACCTCAAAGCGCACCTGAGGTGGCACTCTGGAGAGCGGCCGTTTGTGTGCAACTGGCTGTTCTGTGGCAAGAGTTTCACCAGGTCGGATGAGCTGCAGAGACACCTGAGGACTCACACGGGGGAGAAGCGCTTTGTTTGCCCGGACTGCTGCAAGAGGTTCATGAGGAGTGACCACTTGGCAAAACATGTCAAAACTCACCAGAACAAAAAAAGCAAGTGCCACGACAAGACACTTGACCATGTCAAAAGGGAGGACACGAGGAATATGTTGTAACACACCTTGTAGTCATTTTAAACAGTAGAAATATCACTAGTGCAATACAGTCAGTCCTACATTAGTTGAAGTACACAGTGAGCTGCATTTTATAGGGTATTTTCTTTATTTTTGTTGGTTGGTTTCTTACATCCTGACAATAGTCTCTAACATTGCTGGTCTGTGTAGCACATTTTTGTATATATATAAAGTTTCATAAGTTAATTTGGGACCATGGAGAAGTTATAGCTCATGAGTTTGGATTCACTGTCTATATCATATCAAGGAAGACAAGTTTTCAACTTGTGTTTTGATCATTGTCTTCGGTGGAAGATTTCACTCCCCTGTAAATTATATTTAATAGCTTTTGTTGAATGAAAGTGTCCGTTTTTTGCTCCATATGGGGTGTTTTTATTAAGCATGCTCTTGAAAAGATCTGCTATTGTTGATATGACCCAAATACTGTGTGAGAATAAAGATTATAACATTTTCCTCAACTCTAAACTCGAATAATTCATTTGATATCCCTCAGTTATGTGGGCGATGAGACAGTCAGGTTTTATGTGTAGAGAAATGGATGAGTGTGCCTTGTGAATTGTAAAACCCGGATACTCATTGCCAACTATTTTGTTTCGTAAAATATAAAATTTAATTCGAAGACGTGCAGGAAAAAGTGTGCTACTATTTAAATTCCAGCTGTTGGTGGTGGTCAAAATATTTCAACCCAAATAAAGCAGTGTTTGATATTACTTTGGTTATATTGAAAATTAAAAAAAAGATGCTGCATTACATTACATTTTCCCAAAAAATTGATCTTTTGCCTTGCTATTCTCCTGCTGCTGTTGTTCAACCTTTAACATAAGGAAAGCGATATTTAAGTAGAGCTGGTTTGAAAATCTTCACAGAAATAGTTAGAAATGTACAAACACTGTGTTAACATTTGCACTACAATATTAGACAGTGAAATACAGCTGTGCGAACCTTAAAATTTGGCCGTCAACTGACTAAAAGCTGTCATGAAGCATGTACGAGATCCCTCATCATATGTAGATCGCTTCAAGGATGCACACAGGTGCTTATATTCTGAAACATAATTTAATTAAACTCTTTTCAGTATGGAGGTGTTAATTATAAGGTGAGAGGTTTTACTAAAATATGCCTCTATGCAGAGAGTAAAAAACCCCACAAACAACCCTCAAAATAAATAAAATTTTACCTTAATTTGTAGGGAACATACCACATTTTCTTCACAGTTGATGTTAATTTTTCCACCATTAGACTCAACTGTGGGAAATGCTCTAATTTGTTAATGCACTCTAATAGATGTGGTCTTTTTTTGTATTGTGCCGCAGTTTTTGCGTTTTACATTTTACCTTTGAGGACTTTGCAGTGACACCGTGGGCTGAGATGAGACCCATTAGCCGAGAAACGCTTTTAGCTTTTAGCTGGAATATCACTGGATTCATGTTACACACAGGATGTGCAGCAAGTTTAATGTCTCACCTGTCTGACTGAGTCACTCAGAGTCTTAATGGACGGTTAACGACAGTCCAGTTATTTCACCAAACTTACTGGCGAAGAGCTCAGTCTTATTTTGTCTAACAGAGTGGGGAAATAATTGCATTTATAGGACATATTGCACACTTTTTACACACCAGCACCTACATTAAGTGTCACATAACACTGACTCACCCCTACTCAAAGTGCAGTAAACTAACCACTACCTGCTGATGAGTATTTTGTATTGATTTCCTCCAGGTGTTCCCACTGTGACTTGGAGTTTAAAGTGACTTTTTTTGGACAAAAAATACCTTTATTTTGTAACCTTGAGACAACTCTATCCATATAACTAATCACCACAGAGAGGTTATGACCTCTTCAGTGTCTAATAGATGTGAACGCTGACACAAAGATCCAAACATCCACCAATTCAGTACCTTAACTATGCAGAGACTATCCTTGCTGCCTGTCAGCAGGGACAGTGTCTGTTGTCCTGTCTGTCTCATAAAGGATCAGTGAAAATGTCAGTATGAAGAGAACAACCGCTGCCATTCATTGGCATTTTGAGCTGTCAGTTTTCTGCCTCAACAGCGCCCCCTTTTGTATTTTGCCTCAGTGGTTCATCAGAGCAGACTAATATTATTCTGATAAATGTGGCTGACATGTTGTTGTACATTATATCCTGGCAGGTTCAACCTGTTTGACTCCATTTGTATGACTCAGTTTTATTATTACTCTCAATGCTTGACCCTTATTTAAAAGTGCAAATATAGTTTGTCTTGGTTGCCTTGTCATATTGTGATAATGTTCGCTGCAACAGCCAGAAAGTTCTGCCTATTTGAATCCCAGGTTAGTTTATTTCATTACTCTGATATCACTTATTTTATCTGTTAACTTATAGGTGCAACCGAGCCACTTTAAGATGCAATTTAACGTAAAAATGTAAACATAGGGGCTGCATCCACACCAAAACAAAAAGCTTGCTCACATCTGAGCTGAATTCAACCTGAATTAAAGGTCTATGGATGGGAGGTGCGAATTAGCCTCAGCCAGATGCCTGTATACTGTAATATGTTGCAGCGCCTCTCTTTACAATATGAAAAAATGTTGTCTCTGTTAACAAATATACTATAAATTTAAGGACTAGCTATTAAAAACAAGTTATTATGTTTGCATATGTTATTAAATGTTTGTTTACATCAGTGATATTTGTGAAAAGCAGCAAAATAGGTCTATATTTTTTAAAGATCACCAAATAAAAAACAGAAAATACAGAGTTTCCAGCTATAAGTCAGGTTTATACAGCGGTGATTCCCAACCTTTTTCCTTAAGGGACCCCTTCTCTATCACTCAGTACACTGACGACCCCTGACTAAGTGACGTATTTTATAGATATATCATATCATATTCAATGCATTGCAATAATAATACAGAACAACTGATAAACTGTACAGTTAACTCAAATACTGAACACAATAACTGCAGGAAGTCTATAAAAATAAAGAATTTGTATGAATTTTGAGCAGATTACTTCCTGTAAATATTGCATCAGAGTTTTCCTGATACTTTCAGGAGCTTCTTATACAATTGCTTGTCTGTGTGTCTTCTCCCTGACATGTGGCCATTGTCCTGTCAGCTCTTTTACCTGTGTACGTTTCTAATGCAGGACGAGGCTGTTTAGCAGAGAGTGAAGGCTCTGTGAGTATAGCCTGCTGTTCAAGTCTTCATCGTGCCCTTATCCTGTGAGATTACTTTAAAGTTTAAATCTTAAATAATAATCTAAACCCTAGAAAAACCAATTTAATTTAGATTTGTTCACAGAAATGAATGAAATACTGAGATTTAGATCTACTGTGTGATTAAAAGTTTTCTTACACCTCATAAAATCCAGAAGGCCTTGTGACCCCCTGTGAGGCTTTGATGACCCCCAATGGGGTTCAGGACCCCAGGTTGGGAACCAGTGACCAGTATATATTGAATGTACTTGTAATTTATATGATCAAAAATGACTGATTAGACCTTAAAAAAAACACAACTTTATGTTTATTTTATCAGCTGTAGTATTTGGACTAGCTCTGTCATATCATACTGCATTGCACTACACACTGTTGTGCATATACAGCCTTATGGTACAGGTGCTGCACTCCATAGTAGATGTACAAATGAGACTTGTATCCAGTTTTCATCAGCTTCTAAGACTGAACACATGAATATCAACATACATTAATCACAAAAAGAGGACAAACCTACAGTAATAAGATGAGATGTGGCCATTTGAACTGTAAAGTCTTTATCCAATATTTTTTATGATCCTATTATAAATGATGCCTGTGGATGGATGTGTTGAATGCACCAGAGTGGCTCTGCACAAAGACATTGTTCAGCTCTGATTTGGCTTCACTGTCCAAGATAAAGTCACTATTCTTTAACACTGTAGGAGGCCATAATGCTTAATTAATGACAGGAAGGATATCATATGGCTTAAGTTTATATTCTAAAAATAAAGGAAAGATTTAAGAATTTCAAATATTCACATTACAAATGACTGCATCTTTTAATTTCTTACGTCTGGTTTAAAAAATAGCATAATTAAAATTATTAGCCTAAGCATTATTGTAGATTAAATGCTCATTCCTAATTATCTCATTAAGTGTGTCACTTATACTTTTTTAAACCCCACCTTATATGAATAAGCAGAATATATACAATCAGTTGTTTAAAACACACCATGGTGTAGCTGTTGTCAGCAGATACAATTTTAAATGTGTAATGTTCAATAATGTCAACAACTATAACGCCTGTGAAGCATCTGTAACTGGTTTATTCACACTGAAAGTGCTGTTTTGACCCAGTTTTACTGTTTTAAGATAAGATATTTCCTGTTAGGTTATTTACCCCCAAGTACTATATGGTCTGACTGTAAACTGTTATGATCTACTCCGTGTCACTATTTGTGACATATTGTTAATAATATGTGCGTCCTTTGCATTTTGGAATGTCACAAGCACATTGCTTTGTACAGCTAATGATGCATTTAGGATAGTTTTAAGGTGAAACTTTATCTTATTGTTTCTAAGCCTTGGGCCAAAAATAACTACTTTGGTACATTGATGTTAACCCAGTATTGAATCTGTGCTATCTTGAGACACCTATAGATGACTGATAATACCTAGAAACCAGATACCAAGATGGTGCCTATTCATTCCAATGGATGTGCTCACCCGGTGCATCACAAATGTATGAATCCTAGAATAGTGAAGGAGTGACCCACCCTACTCTCCTTATGATTAGCCAGTACTCGTTGCCTTTGTTGGTTGGATTGGTTAGGTTTAGGCAAGAGGAGTGGGATTGGTTAGGGTTAGGGTAAGAATGTCAGGGTCAGCTAATCAGAGGCAGCGTAAGACGGACATTCTTTTGATATCCTAGGATTCACAAATTTGCTGGTGCATGTCAAAAAATTTCTAGCTTCCAAATTTACTTCTATGGTAGGTGCCTTTTTCCTTTTGGCCCCTGCCCGTGAGCTCAAGACTTTACACTGTAATGATGTCACACATATTTAAACTGTTTTTCTCAGCACAAGGAAAGTTTGACCAATATAACACCTCCATGGATCAGAAATTCATGATTGAAAGAGTCATAACTGACTTTGTTAACATTTCAAGGTGTCCTCACACCAGTTTTGCAGGCGTCTCTTTTTCAGTAGTGGCCTATGGGTAATTGCATCTTGAGCTGACAGGGATTGTTTCGCTACTATAACATGAGTGGGCACAGGGGGAAGTTGGAAGCAAGGCTGAAGGTCTTTCCTGGTGGTCTGGAGACACCTCAGGTAAAAACATAGTTTTTTCATGCACTGGTCACTTTTGATATTTGGGACTATTTTGCCTTCATAGCATGTCTTTGGACTAGAGGGAATGAGCAAGTATACCATTACCTGCATCTGTATCTGTACTTGTATCTGTCCAACCAACCTCATTACGTGTATCCATAACTCTACCCTGGAAGTGAGTGGGACATAAACCAGAAATGGGTGGGACATGACTAGAAGTTCTTCATTTAAACCTAAAATTCATATGGGTTAATTAAAAGTTGCTATATTTGTCACATATTAGAAAATGATTTACAAAATAGTGTCAGGATTGAGCTTCAAATCATTTTTGATCACAAGAGTAAGAGATTGAACAGACCCACCCAAGTGAGGATTTTCATTCATCACATGTACAGATATTGAGACATTTTCCTTGAACAATACCCCTTAAAAGTATATTGTCTGTACCAGTTGCTCGTTTAATATGAGTAATCGGCTCAACCCAAACTCATACCCATTATTCACATAAAGTATCAGGGGGGACTGAAATAAGGTAGCATTTTAACTTTGTGCCAAAGTTAGTGGAGCACTGTACGTGGTTTGTGTTTAGCTAACATTAGCTCACTTTCAACATTGTCCAAGTATATATGTGTATTTATTAGTGCTGTCAAAATTAACGCCTTATTTAGGAGATTAATATAAAACATTTAATGCATTTAAAAAAATGTGTTTACTTCCTGTGGCGCTGACCCATAACCTTTGATCACATGAGCAGCCAAACCGCGCTATCACGGCTAAAGGACAGTCGCGAAGACCCCACAGCGCAAAGATGGATAAGGACGATAAGGACAGACTTTTGGACAGAAGGTTTCACTTTAAGAAGTTGCCCACTGGACAAAACGAAGGTAACTTGCACAATTTGCAAAGCCAAATTTAATTACCATAGAAGTAATTCGTCTCTGGCGTATCACCTGAGAGCAAAACACCCTGCTGACTCCATCTCTACGGGGCCTCGCCAGTCCACACTGCAGGAGTGTGGTGCTCTTGGGCGAATAACGAAACCTGTGAGTGAAAAATTAACCAATTCCTTGGTAACTTGGATAGCTAAAAACTGCCGGCCAATTAGCATAGTAGAAGATGACAGACTGATGAAGGCCATGGACTGCAAATGAAAGCTCCATGTGCCATCTAAAAGTGGACCTTGAGTTAAGAATTCTTTGTTACAAAGTTAAGAAGTTTACTGTTTCACTTCTAGTTTAGAAAAGAAATGATTTATTATCTTGAAATGTTAGCTGCCATGTTTAGGAATCATATTAATGATTTAGACCCTCAAATGTAAAATTAAATATCGGTAATTCACTGCAGTCATGGAGCTTTGGGGATCAGATTCAGTCAGCAAAGGGACAAACTCTTTAATCAGACATGATCCTACTTCACTGTGGTGTTGGCTCTGCAGAGGCTGTTCAAAATAAAATGACTGACAAGCAGTGGCATGAATCAAATCCCTGATGTCAACAGCTCTGCTGCACTCTACGGAGGACAGTTATGTACTGCCTGGAATTTTGCAGATGGTGTTACATTTAGTGCGGCAAGAGGAAAAGGCTTGTCTGGACATTTAGATAAATAATTATTAAATCTGAACAGTCTGAGAAGCATCTTTGTGTTTTTGTTAAGAGCCACTCAGTTTAAAGCCAATGAGAACAGATTCAAATATAAGCGTCTGAATATTCATCACTGAATGTGCGACCCATCAAAGTTCAGAAAAGAACAAAAATGTTAACAAACAAGTCAACAGTCCAAAAGCTTATGAGCTAAACTTTGTCTGGACTGTTTGATCAGGTTTAAATGATAGAAATAAATGACATCACCTTTTTTCAAAACTTAGCCCCGCCCACTTCAAAACAGTGAGGCGAGCACAAACAAAAAACACATAATGCAGAAAGTCTTTCATGCATAAAACAAAAACTGTTTTTATGCCCAAACCTAACCAAACCTTAAAGTGGAAATAGACTCATTAGGAAGTAAATGTTGATCACACAATGTAATGGCCATAGATAATGACACCATCAACGTTTAGTTAAGTTTCGTTTTCACTGTGCAATTCTGTCTGCCACCTGATACGATCTCCCAAGAAAATGAAGGCTCAGTTTGCAGCACAAAGGAAGTGCGTCAACCATTGTGCAACCAAAACAGGAAGACGATACCGCTTTTGTTTTCCCTTGTAGCTATCAGTAGCTATCCCTTGTTACCAAAGAGTATCAGCGCAAGTTCTTTGCAGTTACTATCCCCAGTAGTGGAAATGGCTCATGGTATAACCATCGAAGTAACTGTGAAAACTGTAGTAGTTGCAAGGCTCTCAGGAAAATTAAAAGTACAACCATAACACCACTTGAAAATGCTAGAAAGGAAAAAGTTGAGAAGTTGTCTGTTTCTAATTTAACCATAGTGTCACATAATTAAATTGAGTATATTTTCTTATTTGCAGCGACAGAAACCAACGAAAAAAGCCGACCTTTGATGTCGGTATGATACGTGGCTGGTGACTGTTATAGTTTAATGGCACTGGATGGTGTCAGGCGGAAACGTGGCAGGACAAGAACGAAAGTTAAGGAGGCGAAAGTCCGAGTAGGGCGGGCAAGAGGGTTGGTGGATGCATCCAACAAACACCGACTTTCACCCAGGAGAGCAGTGTTGGCGTCCCCTAAGATTCTAAAGCCAAACCCTGTTGTTTTTTCCTAAACCTACCCACATGTTTTTGTTGCCCAAACCTAACCATGTGCGTTAGTTGCTGGAGGAAAAAAAACGTCAATTCACATTGCTGTACTGACGTAGTGCGTTTATTTTGAAAGAGACTGTAAATTTCCTGTGTAAACAGAAGTGTATATCGAAAGAAGATGATGCATGTAACAGGTATAACTTGACACGGTGTCCCAGAGCGTCAACAACCAACGCTCCCATGGTACCTTATAGGTCATATTTAGACATGGAAAGTCCATGACCAAATGTCGATATGTGACAAGGTCGGAGTGAGAATGTGTTGCATTCTAGACGGCACGGACAAACAGCATTTTATATCATTTAAATGACTTGGTACTCCTGAGAAGACAGTGAGAGTGGACTATATATGTAAGAGATTCAAGCTCAGCTCCTCTGTGTGTTCACACAGGAGCGT
This sequence comes from Cephalopholis sonnerati, assembly GCA_019142605.1. NCBI lineage: Eukaryota > Metazoa > Chordata > Actinopteri > Perciformes > Serranidae > Cephalopholis > Cephalopholis sonnerati. The sequence continues at coordinate 22,321,470 of JAGQAX010000012.1, forward strand.
TAACAGCCTCTAAGCTGTGAGAAGGTGATGGGAGGTTTTCATGTCTCACAGGAGACCAGTTAAAACTGCACCCAGTGGTTGGGACAACACAACCGACTCATTCAGTCAAAGACAATAAACCTTGTTTTGTGGCGTAATCAAGATGACCTCATTTTGCATCCCATCTGCAAAGCACAACAGCAGGAGAGTAAAAAAAGTAAAAAATCCCAGCTGTTCTTTAGTTTATTTAATGTACATATGATACTTTACTTTAGAGATATCATTGCTTTATAATTTCATGGAGACATGAAGCTTTATTTTCCATTGTTAAATAATTCCTCTGATTGTAAGTAGCCATTTTGAGTCATTTACATTTTTATGAGAAAATTAAAGGATTGTACGTTTGCATATTTTAATTGGCTTTTAAGGGAAAAGGGGGTACTGGGTATTTAAACCATGAAAAATTGTTAAATTAGATTCTAACTCTGACTTGTTATATCTAGAAATATAAAAGTGTTGTGATAAAGAGGAAATTTCATGCCCGTTCAGATTAAAAATGGTGAATGGAGGTTTGTGCATAAGAGGTCATGAAGAGTCAGTCTCACGTGGGGCTGCATGTTTTATACATCAGTGCACAGTGATTAAAATGTAATTAAAACATGGTATTTTTCTTCGTAACTTATTTCCATCTCTTTATTGAATACATAAATATGTTTAGATGCAGATAAGCATTTACATAGCTGCACTGTGTTCTCGTAATCATACAACGCAGTGCTAGTACTTGAACCAGCTTCTCCCTGTGGATGTGTTTTTATCCTCTGAGGAACTGACCTTGTTTACAGTCTGTCCTTGACCCTCTTTGTGTTTAAACCTTGGTTAAAACTTTTTCTTTTGTAAGCTGCAAATGTCTTAAAAAAGGTTCATTTATTCATGTATCATGATAGCCTCCTATGTATCTATGTCCTCATCTCCAGCCTGGCTGTGTCTGAAGCAGCTCTAAAGCTGCTGTCAGATAAAAACAGTGAGGTGGGCAGCACAGAGGTGCAGCGGTTTGCACTGTCGCCTCACAACAAGAGGGTTCTCCTGCTTCCTCCCACAGTCCATACAGGACAGGTTAACTTAGTGACTCTAAATTGCCTGTAGGTGTGAATGTCAGCATTAATGCTTGTCTGTCTCTATGACTCAGCCCTGTGTTAGTCTGGCAACCTGTCCAGGGTGTATCCTGCCCCCGCAACCCTGAATATGATTACGGATAATTAATAATGAATGAATAAAAGGCACAGTATTTGCCTCTGAATTAAGGGCGTACGTTTTGTGTCAACATTTGGCGGGACACTTATTAAGGAGTTGGGGCATCATACACATTCTTTCTTGCATTCTGGTAAATGTTTATGCACCAATGACACAAATGTCATGGTACTTCTGCACTATAAGAAATAAAATAAAGCAACAAAAGAAAAGTAAAGCATAGAGCAAATACAGGCTGCTGAGGCCTCAAACAGAAACATACCAGAGAACAAGCACTAGGTAATTTAGGGTGGGACAAAGGCCATTTTGAACAGATGGATCTTCAGTTGTTTTTAAAAGTTTCTAAAGAGACCACAGACCTTAAACCTAATTGAAGAGAGACCACTAGTGTCCTGGATTAAAGACATGTTCTAAATATTACGGGGGACATGTCCCCTGCTTCCCCCTCAATATCTACACTTATGCTCTAAATTGTAATGTAGTCAAAGTATGAAGCAAGCAGCATCCTCCAAGGCTGGAAAATGGAGCCAAGGCATAAGTGCCAAACTCTGCAGTTCCTCTAACGGCCACTTGAGACTGGCTCCAGAAGCCAGTCAGTCCCCATCGACCCCCATCTTTACAACAGAAATCTGCATGTTTACAGCCTGCCTGGTATAAAAAACGTCTCTATAGCTAATTTTATTAAGGCTTAAAGCTGCACATATTTAAGGGTGGGGCCACTTTGAGTGGCAGGTTGTCTGTGGATGCTGTCCACGGGTTCTCAGTCAGACCCAGCTCCAGCCTCTCGTCCAAATATGATCACTTCTGGCTCCAAAATTCCAAGATGGCGACAGCCGAAATGCCAAACTTGAGGCTTCAAAATAGGAGTCCACAAGCCACTGGCTGATGTCACAGTGGCTACGTCCATTATTTCCATTATTTATGGACTTAAATACTTGTACTTATTCATAATATGATTCATAATAATCACAACACAATTGTCCTGTTCCAGTTTGTTGTTGTTCACATTGAGCTTGTTTTCTGAACTTCTGAACTTCTGAACATGTGATATTTTCTCTTACTATTGTCATGTGACCTTGTCATGTGACACCTACAGGAAGCAGGTGTTCACAAAGTGCTTTCCAGCCACACCTATCTGACAACAATCCATGTGTTTCCAGTGGCATCCTCTGTCCTGCTGTCCGACTGTCTGTATGTATTTATTGGTTTATTTTCATCATACCTGTTTTATCTGAAATGTTTTTAGTGAAATATGTTAGTTTTGTGAGTTTATTTCTAAATTGAAATGAGCTCATCTGTTTAATATTTCCTTACCTCTTATGTCCATGTAAACTGATTGGGATGCTCTTTGTTTGTGTTTCTGTTTCCAGTGTCAGCCTTTCATAATTAATAAATGTGTGGATGAAAGAACATCTGTCTGTGAGGTTAGTGAAACACTGTCAGACCACATGTTCGTTTGGAGCACATGGATGTACAGTAGTGAGGGATTACTACCACTTTACCTCAGGAGGACACAAGAACAGTAATAATTAATAAGTTGTTATATTTTGTGCTGCTCATCAGATGATTCTGAGGGAATCAGGAATGACTTAGTACTCAGATACTTAACATTAGTAACAGTACCAGTGCCACTCTGAAATTACTCTTACAAGTATAAGTCTTATATTTAAAATCCTACTTAAGTATAGACGTATTATCAGATAAATTTGCTTCAGGTATTAAAAGTAAAAGTACTTGTTTTGCAGAAAATTGGCAACCGTGATTATTATTATTATGTGTCAGCCCTGTGATAGTCTGGCAACCTATCCAGGGTGTACCCCGCCTCACGCCCCGCGTCAGCTGGGATAGGCTCCAGGCCCCACGCGACTCCTAACAGGATAAGCTGTTACGGAAAATGAATGAATAATTATTATTATTATTAATACAGATGCTTCAGTGTGTAAGCTGAATGTCATTGATGTAGCCGGTCCATGTGGAGCTAGTTTTAACTACTTTATTTACAGGTGGGTGTTTAGTCCCCTGGATTCCCATCCTAGACGTCGGGCCCCCTTCCAAGGGATCAACTTAAACGTAAGGAGTCTCTGTCCCTTAATTTTTTTGACAACCGTTCATCTGGTCGACTTGGCAGGTGTTGGAAGTGCAGTGTCTAGTGCAAGCTCTTTGGATCTCCAGGGTATATTTATTATTAGTTGTGCACTACTACTGCCACCAGAAGTACCCACTGTTTATTGTTTTGGGGACCCCTATTAACTGTTACACTGCCAAATGGCATGCTGGGTAGAGCTCGCTCTGTGTCGCTCACTACAGTATACTCAAGAACAGATGAAGAAAGAGAGACTGGAGATGTTACATTACAGTCCAGCACTTCAAGCATCAACAATATAACTTTCACAATGAATGCTTTTGCTCCTGGAAATAGCCTGGTCCAAAATAGCAGCTGTTAGCAAATGACACGTATACTCATTGCTAGGAGACACAACTATGATGGCAGGTGTGCTGCTCAGGACCCAAGAAAGTGCAGTGTTGAGTGTGGAGGTGTCTGGGATGAGCAGTTCTTGGGAGAGCTGCAAGTAGCAACACTGGAGGCCAAACAATCGGCTCGCTCCAGACAGGCACCTTTAACAGGTGAGATTAATCTGAGAGGACATGAAATTATTTGTGGGATTGAAGAAAGAAAAAAGGAGGTTCTGGTATATAAATTCAGACTGGTTTTTCAGACTTTTCAAACCTTTGCCTGTTGATGAAATATTGGAGGCTGCTTCACTTTGGGCCTCAGAACAGATGGTTACATGAGGCCATGTGAGACGTTTAGAGCGGAAATGTTTCCTTTAAAACTCAGACGTCTGAAACATGACAAGGAGCCTCAAATAGACACTGCTCTTTGTAAAGCCTAGACATTTGGAAATCACTGATTTAATCTTTAACAATGGGCAGTATTTTATAAACTGATCACGTGTTTTGTTCAGAATTTAAATCTGAACAGTGACTTAAGCTGTCAAATAAATGTGGCGGAGCAGAGAGTGGAATATTTGTCTCTGAAATGTAGTGGGGTAAGAGTAAAGTGGCATAAAATGGATATACTCACAGCTCAATGGACATAATTAATATGAAGTTATTAGCAGTGAGAGTTCATGGTGCTAGTGCTATTTCAGCATGGAAAGTAATGGCACATAAAATCAAGGAATTGCCCCTATTACTGTTTCTATTTATTGCCAAATTTTGAATCCATGTTTCCTGTAATGGAGATCCTTGGGTAAAGGTGGGGTGGGATAGGTTGCCATTAGGTTTCTCTTTTTGTCTTGTTTTGTGTTGCATTGTTGATGTTTATGGCGTTTTACTTGTACATATCTGAAGCAAAAGAATGATAAAACAGGAAATACATAAGTACAAGTACTTCAAAACTGTGCTTAAGAACAGTACATGTACTCACTTATATGTAATGGACTTGGCTCCTGCTCTTCTAAAATTCTGGCAACAGCCCTGAAACGGTCCCAGATGATGGCTGCTGATGTTATCACAGCTTCACCTGCTTTAACAAGATCAAACATGGCTTTTCACGCGGTGCAGCGTTAGCCCGTTTTATCCTTGATCCTCAGTGCTGAGCTCTGGGTTAAGCATCGAACGTCACCAGCATGCGTCTTCTCTCAGCAGGGGTCTGTTTGCTCGAGGCTGAGTTTTAGAACAGTTGTCTGATTTTTTAAATGTAACTTTTATCAAACTTACACAGTCTTAGTGATCTGTTTATTAAGACTGCTTATTCAAGGCAGAGCCATAAAGCCAGATGGGTGCACAGGTGCTTCTTGAGCTGAAGACAAGATGAGGCAGAGACCGGTGACACCAGTGAGACACCGTGTGACGGTCGAGGGAAATTCACTGACAGCTGCAGAGTCAGGCAGAGACAAGAACAGGAGCAGTCAGTGTTTGTACTCTGAGGGAGATTTCTCTTTTTTCACTGTCTCAGTTCCAGTCACAATTCAGACAACTAGACTTGTTTAAGTCAGATTTCTTCACAGATTGCAGTAAAAATAATCACAAACACAAACACAGGAATAGTCTGTCTCCCTGACACCCCTCCTCTCTCCTCTCACTCTCTACATTTGGATTATGCCCCATCTTGTGGACAGTTTCATACAGCTACTGGTGAAAAACAACCCCACCCCTTTTTCCCTTTGGTTTTACATCTTTTGTTGTATTATGCGTTACACCACTCCCTTGCAGCTGAGAAACAAAAAACAGATCAACCTTGTTGTGTGTCATCGCCACTGCAGGGTGGCGCTTTTAACAAAGACTTCATGACAGATATTGGCAGAGGACGGGCACACATGAGATGAGTGACAGGGGGAAATGCAGTATTGATTGTACACCAAGCTCGACTATCAGACAGACAAAATAGGTAACTGCCCTGGGATCTCGGGGGATCAGAGCCTCCCAAACCTCCAGGTTCACCGTGTGATGATTCGTTTTCAGTAATTTGATTAATTGCAAATTCTCTTACACTGCGGTGATAAGGGCCTTAAAGGATTTTCAAGTCTTTTTGGATACGAAACTCAAAGCACTGTAATTGTTTCTCCTGTCTCCTGTGAAAAGATTAAATACAGAGCTGAATCCAAAGTTCAGCTGAGGCTAAGCAGTCTGACTTCGCCAATCTTTCGAATTTAGAGTATTTTTAATATGAAATTCCCTCTTTGTGTTTCCACAGACTGCCGCAGTGTAGGGATAGTAACAAAAAGGGAAGGAATGATTTCTTCAAGGTCAGCGTGGACAGGAGGGACAATTGCAGCAGCTGATAACTCATTCAGAGTACATATGGGCATGTGAGTATTGCTTTAAGATACCTGTAAGAAATATGAACCTATCTTGTGAAGAAGGTCCTGCATTTATACTAGTTCCATCTTATAGAGGGCAGGGGTGGAGCCAGATGTAAATATTCACAGCTCGGCCCAAACCTAAGGGGGTGTGGGGACATGCTCCCCTGGGGTGATTTTTTTTTTTCATAATTTTATTTTTATCAGAGAGAGACATACAAAATCCTTTCAGCACAATTACACACACAGAAAACATGTGATGCATATATCCCTTATACAATTGCACCGCAACATATTCTCCTGTCTATTGCTCCTTCTTTCCTTTTACAATTTGCAAAACAAAAGATGTTACACTTTTCCAAACCTTCATCACTCATTTTTCTGTGGAGATCTACTCACAGCGTCTTCTTCCTCAGTCGTCTCAATACGTCATAGTCTGGTACGTCAAATCATGTAATAAGATACTTAGAGCAGTTCTGGTCTCTGTGAGCTTATATATCTGATCCATTTTGACCACCATCTCTTGAATTTCTCTGATCGTAGTTTTAAAGAGAACGCCAGTCTCTCCATGGTATAGATTTCATGAGCAGTTCTTTGCCAGTCTTCCAGTGTTGGTGCTTTTGGTTGTAACCACCTCCTTGTCACAGCTTTCTTCCCTCCAATCAGTAATATACTCATTAAATATCTATCTGCTGTCGATCGGGTGTACAATGGAAAGGTACCCAGATACATTGACAGGACATCAAATGGAATAATAGTTTGAAATATGTATTCCAGACTTTCATGAATGTCATACCAGTGAGACAAAAGGTTCGGACAATTCCCCTGGGGTGATTTTATTCCCATTTATTGCAGCTTTTCGCGCTATTTTTCAAGCCATTTGTTGTTATAGAATTTTCACAAAATCTGTACATCATTTGGGAAAAATATGACAGTTAAAAAGGAGAAAAACCCTGTAGACCCTACATCTTATTTTGTATCTAACTGTTGTCCAGTTGTCTTCATCCTTATGAGACTATAATGCAACAAATGTTGAAGATGACTAACTTTCACTCCTGCCACCTGAAATAAGGCAAACATTGTCTGTTGTTGCCATATTTAGGCTACATAACATATGTAGAGAGAAAAAAATGATGAAGCCATAAGAGGAGGGAAGCTCTGCGCACAGGGTCAGGTCAGCTAGAGTAGTGGTTTCCAACTGGTCCAGCCACAGGATCCAGATTTCTCCTTAAGGTCCACACAGTTTAATACATTTAGCATCATACTAGCGTTGAGCCATGTCATTGAGATAGTTTTCTGTCTCTGTCAAGTAGCTGTCCATTATTCACTCACTCTATAGCAAGAAACAACATTTCAGAATACAAACTCGGTGCTGGAAATGCACTGTACCTTAAAATAAAGTGTGTTTTTTACAAACTTGACATGTTTGTGTGTCACTTGTGGTCCATTCAGAATGGACTCGTGACCCACTTTTGAACTCACCAGTTGGGAACAACTGATTTAGTGCTTATTTGTGTTAGATACGTTACACAGAAGTAGTTCTCTAGGTTACTTTACATAGGTTAAGTAGTTTTATAGCTAAGGATCTCGGCTCCCCTGTGCACTATTCGCTGCAAATTGAATGTATATATTTGCCTTGTTTATATTTGCCTTCTGCCTTGAATGTATATGTTTTTCAAAAGTATACATACTATATATATTTTATTGCTTTTTATATTTTGTTATTGGTGCACCTGATATTCGTTTCATATTGACTTTTTATTAATTCTCTGTAGTGGAGGCCCTAAGCAAAAGCATTTCACATGATTGTAGGCATACCTTACCAAACAGCATTACTAATCTTGAAACATATTATTGTTATACTACTATTATACGCTGGAGTTCACAGAATGAAGGTCTAGCTGACAAATCTGCGACATTTGAATCCATGTCATAATAATCTGGGCTGCTCTAACTGCAAATTAAGGATGCCGAGCAATGCAAAGTAAATGTGGTCTTTAACACTTTGAATTGAATGGTAAGTCAGCAGAGGAACATTGACCCAATCATATTATATTTCCTTGGGGAATAGTAGGATTAACAACATGGGCATATGAGGCTGAAGGTATTTTGAAAACCTGAAAGATTCAGGGCTTTTACGTAATGATAATAACCTTAATTTATACAGCACTTAACAAGGTTACAAAGTGCTTCTCATAAAAGACATCAGATTAAAACAAAGTAGCAATAAAACAGCAATACAATAAAGTAAAATGCAAACAGCACAGCTGTCACACAATATATAAATACTGGGGGAGAAAGTAAAGTTTAAAAAAGTGGAATAAAGTGGCCAAAGAGGATGATAAAGCCTCGTGACATATTCAGAAATGCTGTCCTATTAAAGAAAGTTTTAAGAAGAGATTTAAAAGATGCTAATGCTGTAGCATGTCTGATCTGAGTAGACAGAGTGCTCCACAGTTTGGGGGCTCTGACAGCAAAGGCCCAGGTCAGCCCTTGGTCACATGCTGAGAACAGCCGCAGACCTGCATCCACTGAACTAGGGGAACGCCCCCTTTGCTTTGATGCCTTTAAATAAGACCTGGTGTGACCAGTTACCCTCATAATTCACATAAGTAGTTACATGAAATCCACCTGGGTTCAGTCTAAGTTTCACATGATCCCAGTATGTACACACCTCTTCTGAAAGGCTCCACAGTCTGCAACACCACTGAGCAACAGGTACCATCCATAGACTGTAGGCACCGCCAAGCAAGTAGCACTATGAAGACCAAGGAGCTCTCCAGACAGGTCAGAGATAGCAGATCAGTGTTGGGTTATAAAACATATCTGAAACTTTGAACATCCCACTGAGCACCATTAAATCCATCATTACAAAATGGGAAAAAATGTGGCACCACAACAAACCTGCCAAGAGAGGCCGCCCACCAAAACTCACTGAGCAGGCGAGGAGGACATTAATCAGAGAGACGACAAAGAGACCAAAGATAATGCTGTAGGAGCTGGAGAGCTCCACAGCAGAGACTGGAGTATCTGTCTGTAGGACCTCTTTAAGCCACACACCCCACAGAGCTGGGCTGTATGGAAGAGTGGCCAGAAAAAAAGCCAAGAAAGAAATGGGAGCATGTTTGGAGTTTGCCAAAAGGCATGTTAGAGACTCCATAAACATATGGAAGAAGGTGCTCTGGTCATATCAGACTAGAATTTAACTTTTTAGCTACTCTAACATTAAGCCCAGCCCTGTGGAGTGTATAGCTTAAAATGCTCCAGACAGATACTTCAATCTCAGCTGTGAAGCTTCCCAGTGTCTCTGTTGTCTCTCTGATTAATGTCCTCCTCGCCTGGTCAGTGTGTGTTAGTGGGCGGCCCTCTCAGGTGTGTTGTGGTGTCACATTTTTTCCCATTTTGTAATGATTGATTTAATGGTGCTCAACTGAACTCTGATCTGCTTCTCCAGAACTTTGTCCCTGACCTGGATGGAGAGCTCCTTTCTCTTCATGGTGCCTCTTGCTTAGTGGTGTTGCATACTCTGGAGCAGTGGTACTCAACTTACAGCCTGTGGGTCAGGTTAACCATTTTCTAATTCACAATGAAAAAAGTTTCACATTGGCAATGTTTTTGTACTTTTACTGTGGATAAGGTGCGTGAGTGCATAAAAAGCAATAATATAGAGTCTAGTTATCAAAAACTGTCACAGAAGAGGATCCCCAGACCCCCAACAGAGGTCCAGGCTAATATCCAAATGTCCTCAAATCCTAGAAGCGCCCCTGCTACTGCGACTGGCCCCTGGCTTTCTGTCATCTTGCAGAAATGGCCCCCAGGCAATGCAAGTTGAGTGCTTCTGCCCTGGGGCCTTTAACAACAGGTGTATATACAATGAGATTTCACACAGGTGGACTCAACTAATTATATGACTTCTAAAGGTAAATGGTAGCGCCAGGTCTTATTTAGGGGTGTCACAGGTACAAATGCACACACTACTTTTCTTTTTTTTTTCTTTTTACAGATTTTTTTTTTAACATTTTCCTTGTGATAGCCTGGAAACCTGTCCAGGGTGTACCCCACCTCTCACCCAATGTCAGCTGGGATAGGCTCCAGCCCCCCTACGACCCCTAACAGGATAAGCTGATAATGAATGAATGAATGAATGAATGAATGTTATTTTCATGTCACTTCACCAAATTTGACTATCTTGTGTAGGTCCTTTACAAAAAAGTCCCAATACATATCCATTTAAATATCAGGTTGCAATGCAACAAAGTACGAAACACACCAAGGGGGGTGAATACTTTTGCAAGACACTGTACATAGACAGGATGTGTACATGATAAGAATGTTAAAGAAGGCGCAGTCAGTCCTGACTGATCCCAGTTGTCCCTTATTTAGTGAGTTCTCTTAAATAATTTCGCATGACCCTTTCATGTGATATATTTTTTAATGTCATTTTATTTTATTTTATTATTTAACTGTCTTGGTGTGATTTTTTTGTATAGTTTAGTTTAGTTTAGTTTTTTTTTTTGTATTTATTGTATATTTTTTATTTGCTTGTGTGTGTGCTGACTGCTCAACAAATTGCCCCTAAGGGATAATAAAAATATCCTGAATCGTGAATATATCCTCGTAAATGTCATATATGATATGATCATATCATGTATGACATTTATTGATTACTACCACTACTTAATGACAACTATTGATTTTACTAAAATCATATTTATGATTTATTTCGACAAATAAATTGAATTGACTGAATATGTATGTTTTTTATGAATAGCCATATATGAACATAGTTCTGCTTTTTAATGTATTCTGTATCTGCTCAGTTGTTCAATTGTGAGCATGAATGCTAACAATCTCAAACTCAAGTTAAGGGGGGCCCAAAGCTAAATGTGGCCCCAGAGGACCTTTAGAGAAGTCAGGTCAGGACAGCAGCCTTATAAAGCCTGAGCAGGCTGAGGAGCTGTCCGGTGCTGAAAACACTTCATACTGTCCTTATATACAGTCTTATATGTGTTTTATATCAACAGTGTCACAGCGTGACAAAATGACCTTTCATCAGATTCATGATACAGAGATAACCACTCTCCTGGAGACTTCTGCGTGACTGCTTGTGATTGGCTCGTCGCGTGCGTGTCCACTCGTGTCCCTGCGTTCATGTATGATGGTGACGTGTTCCAGATTAATGGGTCGGTTTATAATTAGCTTCATGAAGTATTTCTGGAGTGGCCCATTTGTGTCTGTGCTCCTGCAGGAGCCATTCTTGGTTTCTCACTGCCACCTTGTGGATTTGGGGTTTGTCGTCCTCTCAGTGTGTCATGATGTCGTAGGTTACATCTTCACCATTCAAAAGCCGTCCTGTCTGCGCACCAAAAGTACCAAAATAACATGTGACAGGTGCGTATTGTGGATTTAATAACAACCAGCGTCAAGATCATCTGCAGATGTTTTTCTTTAATGGTCTCAGTTGATGATGTCGAGATCAAACTCATTCACATGATCGCAGGGGGAGAAATAAATAAATAAATGAAGGCAATTAAAGGAGTGTTTAGGCTCGTGATTGTGTCTTTACGGCTGTCCTCTTGTTTTTTTCCACAAAGAACAAAACCAGCGACCCTCTCCCCCCTCCCCTCCTCGATCCTGATCCCTCCTCACGTAATGTGTTGCTCATATCATCAAACTTCAAGTCCGCGTCCGTGACCAGGATTCAAACCAGAGCTATATAGATCCGAAGACAATCAACACTTCCAAAAAAAAAAGTCACTCTTCAGGGGCCGAAAGCGGCGCCATTCAGTGTCCAACCTGCAGACTTGCCTGCAGACGGGTCCGCTCCACAGATATGCAGCACCGGTGGAGGTAGTACTTGCAGTGACTCAGTCGTGCGCACTGACAATAAACAGACAAGGCTTGCTTTAAATGTCAGCAAATCAAACCCAACAAAAGCAAGGTCACCTTGGGATCTAGCACTGAACTGAAGCTCGCCTCTGTTTTTCTTCTCTTTCTTGGAGTGTACCAAAGAGCGCAGCAGTCTCTCCTTCAGGACTTAATTTGGTGGTAAATTCACTTTTTTTTTGGACTGCACCTGTTCACCTGGACACACACCATCACGGTGAGTAGTTTTATTCATTTAAAGGATCTAACACGTGAAAACTAAACGAACTATTTCTTAATTGTCATTGGAGATGCTCTAACAGGTGTTTTATAAGGTTTACTCCCTGCAAAAATAATAGCTTTAATCGGCCTGTGTGTGTGTATAAACTGCACGTGTTTATTAAATGATGAACAGAAAAATCATCATGTAGCCTTTAATAAGAGGTTGGCGGTTTGGAAAGAAGGATGCATGTCGTTTTTTCTGTGTGGGTGACTTTAATCTGCATCATCAACAATGCAAATAATCACCTTGAGCTGGTGCTTGACGTGCAAGTTTGTGGAGCCAAAGCCAGGCTGCTGCTTTAGGCCATGAATATTATATTTAAGTAAAATAAAAATTGCATTTTTCTGCTCACAGCCTCACCTCCACATGTCAATATGTGTGTATTTTATAGCCCTGCTGTGTATTGTGAGGATGATAAACATGAAGCTGTCTGGCGGCTGTTAACCATCATCCATCCTGAGCAGGATCAAGATATGATGCTGAAATAACCTGCTCCTGTCACTGGCTATCAACTGGTTCTAGTGAGGATTTTTCTTTTGGCAGAGACCAGCTTATAGCTGAACTTGTCATCTTAGATTTACCTTTTTTTTTTGTCTGAGTCTTGTGCCAAATATTGGAATCTCAACTTGTAAGTCAGACTGTGCCCTTGTCGCCAATTTGAGCATCTCTTTCAATGTGAAAAATAAATATTATTAATAAAAAAAAAACAAGATGCGCATATTTAAAATGCTGTATATTGTATGAGGTTTTTCTCTCTCCCTGCCAGTGAGCCTTACTTTTCATCTTGGATGGTATAAAGAGAGATTTTGGGGGGCATTTAAGGAAAGAAAAAAAAAAGTGACCAGGCTTTTTGAGGTGAGGACTTTGGCACAGGGTCTCGGGAGTGATGGCGGCGTCTGCACCCTCCTCCTCTGGCGGCGAACCGGATCCCAACTCGACAAATTTACGACCACCGGGCTCAAGTAGGTCCATCACAGATAAAATGCTATTTCACGTGTGCTATTTACTTTGTGGGCAATGCCATTAATCATTTTCATCGAGGGGGAGAGAGGGGAGGGAAAAAGAATCCGCTGCCATTTGAGAAGGCTTCCTTCGCCACAAATCACCGCTGCATTTCATTCACCATACCGACCTCCCGGCATCTGCGTGACAGACGAATGCTGCTGTCAAAACCTGATGTCCTCCACTAACATTACACTGAAGGCAATTAGCCTGGAAAACAAGCCCGAGGCTGCACCACCGGAACATCCTATCAGAGAGGCTCAACTATGAATATTTATCAGCAAAAAAAAAATAAAAGAATTATTTTTAATTTTATTTTTATTATTATCATTATTAGGGATGGTGTGTGTTAATGCATTCGTGTTTTTTTTTTCTTGTATTGTTTTGGCTAAATGTGCTCTGGCTGAATAAAGTGCCTGCATGGAAAAATGAAAATTGCCCCTGAAGTGGCTGTTAATTCAGCCATATTAAATTGCCCCTAATGGCACACTTAAGCATTGTAGCCTTCGAGAAAGGGCACTGTAGAAACCATACAGCCACCACAGTCCTTTCATTGTCAGCTGGTAGGGGAAAAATAAGCCTCATCCTCCCTGTGAATAGAGGTCTAAAATCATGATACAGGTGTATATGTGCCCCTGACACAGGAAATATAAACATATTGCTGATTTTTACCTTTTAAAAATATCATGCACTTATTTCTGTACACTGGAAATATTAGATTTTTATTTTCACCAGTGTTTGATTTTAATATCTGTAAGGCTTTGCATTGTCAAGTGATGAGTGTCAGATGATTGCATCATGTTAGGCCCATGCAGAAATTGCCTGTAGCTAAAGCCTTCAAGCTGCACCAATGCAAACAAGGGTGTAGGCTGATTCAACATAGGGGGACACGTGAATTTCCTGCATTCTGGTGAGATTTTAATGCACATTTTTTTGCATATTCTGCACCAATTTATGGTGCAAATCATCTTTAATTTTGTCCAAAAAGCCCCCTGTTACTGCCATGTCTTTTTGGCACATGTTGTGAATATTGATGTGAGCCTGTCCTCTGCGTCCCCCTTCTGAAATCTACACCTGTGTCTGCAAATGTATAGTCTGCTCTGAATGCTGTTTGTCAGCACATCTGCTCCTGATTCTTTTCTTCCTTCTTTTTGTGTTCCACTTGTCTCCTTTGTTGCCCATCTCATTTCCTCTGGCTTGGAGAAAATCATTGTGGGGACTGTGTTAAAGTGCGTCCAATGAGCTGAGCAGGGCAATGATTTATCTAATGATCCAAAGCAAGGGGTTAAATTGGGATGTGGGAATGGGACTGCCCCCCACCTCCACCTCCCCTCCCACCCCTCCTCCCCTAAATTGCTGCTTTTGAGGATTTCGTCTATGCTTCCCATCCAAGGTGCCCCATCCCCTCTCTGGCTGGGAGCCCTTGATAACGCTGTAATTCTCTATCTGTCACTGGCCAGCCGGCTCATGTCTACTGATGCTCGCATTTTAACCAGCATCCATTCACTCAATTAGATCTTTAGCCTGGCGTGGATCCAAAGGGCTAATTAATTTGAAGTCCTCGCTGAGGTCATGAACAGTGACATATAGTGGAAATAGGCTAATCCAGATCCAGGGGCCCGGGGAGCGCCCGTTTAATGTTTAAATAATCCCAAGACATCCATGCTGGCTATTTTTGTTTCAGCTCTCGACCTCATACGTTTCTCCATTTATTTTCAGCAGCAAATTGTTCAAGATAAAAAAGTGCACTTAAATTGGATTTTTTTTTTCAGGCTTCTGTGAGGCCCTCTAATTGTTTTTTAAAAATTATTTTTAGGCTATGATGCTTGGTGTGGAGTTGCTCATGGATGTACTAGAAAATTGGGAATGAAGATATGTGGTAAGTTGCTTTATTTTTTAATAGAATTATGCAAAAAATGTGAATTGTCAGGGAGAGATAAAAATAAAATATGTTTTTTTTAATATGTCCATAAGCATGACTGTAGGCTATTTATGGCCTGCGTCATTTTACTCGCGGCTCATTGGAATACTGAACTAGCAGGATTTTGAAATATCATCCAAACAATGATTAGATTGACCAACATTATTTAGCTTATTTAAAAAACACCTTATATGATCTGGGTAATTTTAACAAAATTATTTTAAAAAATTCGAGGAGCCAAAAATCACAGATTTATCTCTGAGCTGAAGATGAAATTGAAAGGGGAATTATGCAGGATGGATTTTCCCTTTTCACTCTCACACTACACTAAACAAGGGCGGACTGACATCTACCATAATGGTGAATGTCACGCACCAGTGCGCACTATTTTCTGGCATTTTTGACCGACACGTTCTGCTGGTTTCATTAAGGCCCTTTAATTACCCAGGACCTATAAAGGTACAAATACAAAGGGGACACAAAAATAGAAAACAAAGGTGTAGCCTGGTTGGATTATTATAAGAGGGAAACAGGTTTAATGTCGCAAAAGTAGCGTTTTTGCGCAATTTCAAACAAGATTTTTGTCAAATTCCAGTTGGGGATCATGAAGTTTTCTTTAAAAAATCAAATCAAATGTGCCTTTGGCCCGTGTTGTTATTGTCTATTGTTCTATTTGCTCCTCACATGTCGCAGGAGCTTCAATAACAATTTACAGCCGCTACATAACAGCCATTTGTTTTTGCTTGGCTGGAGTTTGGTGCTGATGTCACCGGGCTCAACCTCCCACAGAGCCTCGCGCCCATAAATAGGACACCCTGGGCAGGATGGGACCCTTTTCACATTAAAAGAAAGAAAGAGAGAGAGAGAGAGAGAGAGAGAGAGAAGGAAGGAAGAACAGTGGAGATCCCCTGAGAAAGACAGATGAGATAAAAGTCAGACATGGAAGAGGAGAATTATTAGTGGGCCCAAAAAGCTGCAGCTCTCAACATGTATGGGCAGTGTAACCACCCCGCGGACTCCTCTGCTTCTTGTAATCGTTTAGGGTTTTTGCAGAAGAACAACAGTCTGGAGGAGAGGAGCAGGATTGTGAGTTCCTTTAAGGAGCGCGCAGCCAAGAACCTGCTGTCCTGCGATAACACTGGAGGAGATGCGCATTTCAGACGCACCGAGACCGACTTCTCCAACCTGTTCGCCAGAGGTAGGCTGATGAAATTTAACATGATGCACATAACGTGAAATATACTTTGAGAAACGTTGCATGGATTTTTTTTAATCTGGATTTTAATAACCAAATATACTAAAAATGCTTGTAAATAAATACAAGATAATATATAGATAATCTTATTATCTAGAGGGTCATAATGAAACTACTTTTATATGGCATGTGTTGGTGGGAATCAATCACAGTGATGTTTTTACCCAACTGTTGGAGGATCTGCACAAAATAAATATGTTAAAAGTAATTTTTGAACTTGCTGAAAAAACAGAGGTCACAGGAAACCAAGTTTGTAGGTTTTGTTTCAACACTTAGTGGGCAAAATATGAAACAGAGGGTATGGGGGTCCTCACACAGGAATTTTGAGTATCAAATGTCTAATTTTTCTGCCTTCTGGTGAATTTTTATGCACCAATTTGTGCATTTTCTGCCTTAATTTATTGTGTTAATGTCTACTTTAATTTTGTCAAAATAAAAGCCCTCTGCTACTTTTATTTTTGTATTCTAAATATTGATATTATTTTCCTCTCTATCCTCCCTGAAATCAACACCTATGGAGGGAACTCATAAGTAAATGAGTCTCAACATGAGAGCAATCTTTGGTTTTAGGTTAACGAGAAGAGACACCATAAACATTACTTTAATCTTTCATTTTGTAGATCTGTTGCCTGCCAAAAATGGAGAGGAGCCGACCATGCAGTTCTTGCTCGAGGTTGTGGAAATCCTCACTAACTACGTCCGGAAGACCTTTGATAGATCCACCAAGGTCCTGGACTTCCACCACCCCCACCAGCTGCTGGAGGGCATGGAGGGCTTCAACCTGGAGCTCTCTGACCAGCCCGAGTCTCTGGAGCAGATCCTGGTGGACTGCAGAGACACCCTGAAGTACGGAGTGAGGACAGGTGAGAACAAAGAGGCCCGAAGGCGTTCAGCGTGGCCTGCTGCAATCAATAACTCTCATTAACTTACATGCCAGTGTAATGATTACAGATAAGCCATTTTCTCTGTTACATTCTCGAGTGATGAATTGTTTTCTGGGGATTATGCTGCTTTGTTGTCTCTCTTTCAATCACAGGTCACCCCAGGTTCTTTAACCAGCTCTCCACTGGATTAGACATCGTCGGGTTGGCAGGAGAGTGGCTCACCTCCACAGCCAACACTAACATGTGAGTTCAGTGTCATTTATCAGCTGTTAAATAATATCTGCACTCTTTAAACACAGCCATGCAGATAATATTTGAGATATAAGCATTGAGAATAAGCTCCAGTTTGGAAGTCATTAGGTTCATTTTATTTGACTTTTTTTTTTAAAGCTTTTTTGTTCTCATTGTTTCTAAATGGCCCGTGCAGAAGAGAGGCTTTCTGTTAGAGGAATACTTGAAGTGACATACAGTAATTACTGTCGCTGGCTGAAGAGCACCCTGCATGCTCTAATAGATTGTCAATCAAGCAGGAAAATAAAAAGCACAAAAGAAGACATTTGTACTGCTACTCCCCCACAGTATTGTCAATGTTGGCCTGTGCTCAGGCTGTGGTCACATAATTCAGCCCTGCGGGCAAACTAAATTGCATATTGATTCGCATTCACAGTTTACATGGTGTCTTTGTTTCATTTAGTGCTAGTTCCTGTGACATAACAATGCCAGGAGGGGAAAAGAGCCTCTGCTGCTCAGACCATCTGTATACAATATGGACAGCTATCAGGGGGACTCAGTCATGAGTTTGGCCTCAGCGAAAAGAAACTTATGTTTAGTTTTTCGTGACTGTGTGTCAGAGGAGTGATGATTCATCTCTGTCTTGTATTTTAATTTATTTATTGTATTAGTGTACCTTACACTATGTATGGTGATTAACTTACAGGAGCTGCAGTAAAATATTCAGAGCATTAAAACAGCAGCAAACCACCACTTGCTATATAAACATATAGTGAAGTATTGCATCCTGAAGTCATGCTACCTCTCTGTGTGTTGTAATCAGAGCTTCTCTGTTCTCTTTTGTGGTATATGGTCTTACTGCATGTGCTCGTTAGTACATGTGAGGCCCTTTTTGTGTATCCCACTGGCGAGCTAATCACCACTGCTCTGCACTGCGCTCATACAGCGGTCACCACTGACATCTAGATGGGGTTTTCATGGAAGCATAACACCCACCCTCTGTTGTTAGCACTGTTCTTGTGGTTAGCACTGTTAGCTGCCATAGATGTATAATGAGAACTGGATACAGCGTTGGAGGCAGGGCCCTGGTTATTTAAATGAAAATTCCTTGGTGGTGCATGAAGCCAAAAAAGTTACTGTGTGCCAACTGTAGCATATAAAATTGCCTGTAACGGTACTGTTTTGGCACTCTGTGGCCAATAGATCAGGCACACTCACAGACTGAGCCAGCTACAAACAGTTTAGCACTCTGCTAATTTAAATGGGACTAAAATGATTCAATTGTGCAGCTCTTCTAGACTTTCCAAATGTTATCAGACTGAATGGATCAAATTCTGATAGTCAAACAAGTCATTTAGGTGCTACGACGCTCAAAAAATATATCCACTGATAAACAAATGTCTCTTTTGCCATGTAAGTCAATGGAAAATGTCTTTTTGGGCCCAATGGCATCAGGTGACGGATGTCATTCTAATGTTTGGCCACTACAAAAGGTGGCTTCAAGGCCTGGAGCACTTCCAAGGGGCCTGCTTGCCGCCAGCTCAGCCACTTCCATGTTGAGAACTGTGTGCAGACAACCTCTGAATCATAGATACACTCTGATAATCGTATAAAGCTCCACCAAGGACTAAGATTTGATTCCCATTTCCATCATTGTAAACCGCTGAAATGCTGATAAAGAACTTGATCAGTAGTGGGGTCACCTGCAGCCTCGGAGAATCTTTTTTTTTAATAATAACAGCCTTGCAACTTTTGGGGGGGTAAACACAACAGCCTACAACAGCTTATAATTAAATCACTTGATGTAGATGACAATACATGTTAAAATATTACTGAAATATATACAGTGTGAGTGGATAAAAGGCTTTGTCAGACAATTTCAGTACCACCTTCTAAAAATACATTCTTTATAAAGGGTTTCCTTAGTAAGGAAATCATTTACTAATGCTTTATAGATCAGTTATGAGCCATCAGTAAGAACAAACTATCGATTACCAGGAAATGAAAAGTCCCTTTCACTGATTGGACTGTATGGCCACTTACCATCTGAAAAGAAACATTTATTAACAGGTTTTTAAACATCTATCAATGGATTACTAACATTTATAACTATTGCAAATAGAGAGGTTAAACACCAGACTTTTTTTTTTATTAATGGCGTATAATGTATTTATAAAGCCATCTTTCATAAAACGAGCCTTGTTGGAGAGTGGTACCATAATTTATGATTTTAGACTATGGTGAAGCTTTTGATGATCAAATTAGGATCTTGAGAGTGTAACAGAGGTGGATCTTCAACATTTATTACAAAACTCTGTTAAAATCTTATATAAACTGTCGTCAGGCATGTTTTAATAGCCTTGTTTGTTCTTTCTGGTTCAGCCACCAGTCTGTCTCCCACAGCTGGCCTCAAAGAAGCACTGTAGTCAGCTTGTGTGTTATTGGCGACATCACCGAGGATGACTTGAACCAGAGGGTGGAGGTTGCTTACATACTTGTAATTTACCTTTATTAATTACCCCATCAACCCTAATTACCCCTGGCAGATATTGACTGACACTAATAGACTGACAATCACATCCAGGTCTTACATAATCAGAATGAGTGAGTGTCGTCTGCATGAATGAATGCGGTGAAATTAATGTGCGACATCTGCGGAGTGGCATCTGACTTGTTTATTTTTTCCCCTCTCTCCATATTGCTGTGTGTGTATGTTAAAGATGCTGTGGGGCACAATGCGACATTCTGCAATGTTCTACGGATTCATTTACTTTCTTTGCATGAACAGACAGATACTTATGTAATTAGAAGAATATTGGTCAAGGGAAGATGGATGAGCCTGCCTGCGTTGTAATTCCAAATCGACTGTGCTCTTCTCTGAAGCAGAGGGGTTTTTAATGTACTTTGATTAGACGTGGAAAAAATTATATACTTGAGAATATAAAACATGGAAAATGTTCCAGCAATGAGAGAATTAAAGGCACCTGAAACAACTTTGTTTTGTGATTACAACAGCAAACTATTCATATTAATTCCCAAATGTTTTTAATCATGTCAGTCCCATTAAAGGTGTTCGTATTTCGACTATTCTCATCGGGCTGACATCACATTTCTTGCTAATTTTCTGCAAAAACAGGCTCCTCATGCTGCACCAGTGAGCCCAAGACTGTGTGACATTTCACTGCAGCAAGAGGCCATTTCTAAAACAACAAGATGGTGTTGTCACTGAAGTGTGACTGTGTACACAGCGCTGTATCTGTTCCATTTCTGTTGAGAGAGCAGCATGCTCAGTTACCATGCTGTACAATTAGAGTATACAAATGCATGTTGTTAAATATCAGTGTATTTCATATTGATCCCATCAGTCTCTCCTGCAGCCTGTAGGTGATATGGAGTTTTACTTCAATAAAAGAGCAGAGAGAAAACTTTATTATTCATATACTGTTGCTCAATTAACACACAACAAAACACACATGTATCATTGAGATTATGTGCAATAAGGCTTTCATCACATATTCTAATGGGTTCTTTGGTTTGTTCCAGGTTTACCTACGAGATCGCTCCTGTCTTTGTGCTCATGGAGCAGCTGACACTGAAAAAGATGAGAGAGATAGTCGGCTGGCCTGATGGAGAGGGTGATGGCATATTTTCTCCAGGTGAGAGCCAAACCAATAGCTCAATAACTCTGAGCCCTCATGCAAACATGTCAGACTCTTGTTATAATGTCATACTTTATCTGATACCACTTGATGTTCGGGGGTTTTTTTTAGCTGTGGTTCTGAATATGTAGTATAAAACACAATGGTGAGTACGAGAATCACAGTTTGTAATGAATCTCAGAGCCCCATGATCACACTACCCAGCATGTACAGTTAGTGAACAGAGGCGTTCATGTACAACACATCACCATAAACGATGACAGGTAAAAAGGTGGACTCCACCAAGTTCCTCTTCACATAAAAAGAAAAGCAAGACTTTCTTAAAAAGGAAAATCCAAACATAAATTTCAGCTTTTTTGCAACATACTGGATATGCGCTGTAAAAGACAAGTGGTCAGCAGTTAAAATCCCTAAGTGTTAATAAGCAGATGCCAAGTCAATTTGTTCACCATTTCTGGTGATAAGTTTCTCTGACACTGCTAATCTTGGCGTTCCTGAAGTAGCTCAACCTATATAAGTTTTGTCTTTTTCTGCATGTACTGCAGAGCAAGCTACAGACAGCTGACAGAGCTGTTCTTGTTCTCTATCAAATATGCTTCTTCCACCAAAATTAGTGCGTGTATGCAAGTTTTTAAATTGGAAAAAAAAACATTACAAATGGGTAATAGACTGCATTCCTATTGCCATTAGAGCTGTATGCTTTCCTGTTGTTTAAATTTTCCTGGTGCATCACGTTTGATGTCACAGTTGGGCTGGACAACATGTAAGTAAACAGCAAAAAGCAGCATGGAGGCCAGTCAAAATGTTACGGTGGTTACTTCTTTTTTATGTCTCTTACTTATTCAATCTCTCTCTCAAACTCTGTGCTGACTAAATTTGAAATGATTTTTGAGCGCTGCTTGGACAGAGACCGACAGCATTTTGTGGTGGACTTCATTGCATCGTGCCATTAAAGGGGCTAAAATTAGCGTGTCCACCCAGGGTTGTGTTTCCATAACTGCCAACTGAAGATGATCAGAGCTGGAGCTGATAAACACACATCAATACTGCAGAGTCATTAAATAAAAAAGCGAAATGTTAACAGGTGTTAAATAGTTTTTTGTCCAGTGGTAAAGGGGCTAAATACACACTGAAGATACTCAAAAGCCTTAGCTGGAGTGGGTGCAAAGCAATAAATGACAGTGTCATCTGCATAGAAATGAACGGCTAAGTTTGGCAGATTCTGCCTGAGGCAATTTACTCATATAGTAAATAATAGAGGACCTGTAACTGAACCGTGTGGTATCCCCATGAGGATGTGCAGTATCTCTGAGGTAACACCCTCTAACAAAATTGACTCAATTATTGATGCAACCTGCAGCATTAAAGCATCACTTTAATGTCGCAGGCTGTACAGGTGGTGCCACTTTTAACCAACTTACCACCTTACTCTATAAAGATGCATCAGAACGTATTTGTTTATTAAGTAACTAGTGACTAAGGCTTTCAAATAAATGTAGTGGGTAAAAAGTAAACATGTACTTCAGTACAAATACCACAAACGTGTACTAATTACTGTATTGACTTTCTACCACTGTTGGTTTCTACAGGAGGAGCGATCTCCAACATGTACAGTGTGATGATTGCCAGATACAAGTTCTTCCCTGAAGTCAAGACCAAAGGCATGGCAGCTGCACCCAGACTGGTCCTCTTCACCTCAGAGCATGTTAGTCTCTGTATTACTTTATGGCAAACTTTGACAATTAATATCTTGAGTGTAAATCCAGCCTGAAACGTGACTGATCAAACATCCGTTTCTTGCAGAGCCACTATTCCATCAAGAAAGCCAGCGCAGCTCTGGGCTTCGGGACGGAGAACCTGATCCTTTTGAACACAGATAAGAGGTTTGCTTTATACTGAACCCACATGCAGACAGTCTGGTTAAAGATCAAATATCTGGATGACTTACTACCGTATGTCTTCCTCTTCTTCTCCAGGGGGAGAGTCATCCCTGCTGATTTGGAAGCCAAAGTAATAGAGGCCAAGCAAAAGGTGAATGCCAGCAGCAGTGACTCAGACATCGGCCCCTCTAACTTATTTATTTGCTTCTATCAGTGACTCCGCACAATGAGAAACACTCCTCTGAGCCGTGGAGTTTACTTGTAGCAAAGGAAACACTTATGTGTGCCAGAACAGCGAGGTTATTTCAGTAAGGTTAATGCTTCTGTCTGCTCACATGTGATGCTGCCCCGGTCTAAAGTACCTCTCCTGGAAGTAATCCTTCAAAGGCAAAGTGATGTGCAGACTAGAGGAAATGGGAAAGCAGTAGGTGCAGACGGGCAGAGTGCATTATTTGAGAAATGTATTTTAGTCCATCTCTTTGATGTCGGCAATCACAGGAAGAGAATGAGCATAACAACTTGAATTCAGCCCAGAGTTGTAACCAATGTCTTTTTTTTTCCTCCGCTGTTTTTGGTTTGCAGGGGTATGTTCCTATGTTTGTGAATGCCACCGCTGGTACCACCGTCTACGGAGCCTTTGATCCCATCAATGAAATCGCAGACATCTGTGAAAAGTACAACATGTGGCTTCATGTGGACGTAAGAGAGTATTGATAATGTTCAATACCTTAAAAAAAAAACAACATCAGATGCACATATCAGCCACTGTAACAGACTGCTATAATAAACTGTGTTGTGACCTTTGCAGGGTGCATGGGGAGGAGGTTTGCTGATGTCCAGAAAACACAGACACAAGCTCAATGGAGTGGAAAGGTAAAAGAGTGCGATAGATGAACATAAAATTGATTAACCAGTACGGGAAATCATGTTTACTCATCACACCATAGGGGTAGACTTTGGTGGGGGGATGCAGGGGACACATCCCCCTTATTATTTAGAACATGTGCAATGAAAACATGAAAGTAGCGGAGGACTTTTATGGACAAACTGCTGGAATGTGAGTCAAAGACAACAATCATAAACTAAGTGGTTGCAGTCTGCCATTAAACAGAAAGACGAAGATCTATGCACAGTTATAGCATAAATGGATGTAGAGGAGGCACATATTGGTGCACAGAATTCACCAGAATTTCAGGAAACGAAGTGTTCAATGCTTAAAATTTTTTTCCGGGAGAAACCCCAGACCTCTGGCTTGATATGTAAAAAACACTTGGGAAAGTTATGGGGGAAATGTGTTAAACAGGGGGCACTGAGTTTGAAAGACATGGGCTGGCATGACAGAGAGGGTATACCATAGACACTAATGAGTTGCATTATGGGAAATGTAGGATCTGGTGTTTTGGTGTCTTGACACTTTGAGAATGACAGTCAGGATATTTTGGGCTCATTAACTTTGATTTTGACAAATCTTTTTTTTAGTCTCTCTTTTTTTTGGTTTATAGATTTCTGTTTTTTCGATAGCAGAAAGTAAGGAGTTGATGCAAAATAGGAGGGGAGAG
Organism: Cephalopholis sonnerati; assembly: GCA_019142605.1. NCBI lineage: Eukaryota > Metazoa > Chordata > Actinopteri > Perciformes > Serranidae > Cephalopholis > Cephalopholis sonnerati. The sequence continues at coordinate 22,346,041 of JAGQAX010000012.1, forward strand.
ACTAATGGGGACTGACATGCAAAAAAAGTTCAGGTCACTGTGGAAGCACCTTAAACCTGCATTCTATCTGATGGTCAGCAGGGGGCGACTCCACTGGTTGCGAAAAGAAGTTTGAGTGTTTAGAAGTTTATGAGAAAATGACCCAACTTCTCACTTGATTTATTAACTCAATAAACATTTTACTAACCAGTTTATGGTCTCAATCCATAGTTTCAAGTCTTCTTCAATACGGTATGATGTTGATTTTGTAAATTATGATCGCATTTGGAGTAAAATAAACAACAAAGCAGGGCAAGCTTTAGGCATGGCCACCTCATGATTGACAAGTTGCTACCACGGCGGTGTCCTCCAGTTCTCAGGCAGATCCTCCCCTTGTTCCTCCACAGCTCCACCCTCTTGTCCATATATGGCGTGTGTTTGAATACTCACTCTACCATATTATTTAGTATGCTAGAAAAAGATGTATTATGTCACAAGACATAGTATGTCAAATGCTGGTTGTATTTTGCAGTCTGCAAGCCAACATCTTTTTCTGGCTATTTGGACCAGCAATCCTCTGCGCAGAGGAATATTTGTCACATAGACAGATGACAGCTCATTGACAGCTGACAGAAGCCGCAATGACTATAATCAATCAATCAATCACAAACAATATGCAATCTATGCAGTCATAACTTAGAAGTTAAGACTACATACTGTAGCGACGCACACATTTCCCATCATTGTGGATGGAGTAATTTGTAGTTTGCAGTTAAATTTGCAGTGTTAAGTTCCATAATGCAAATGTCACTTTTATTGTTACTGTCTATAGTGTGTCTGTTCTGAACATGGTGGTTTATGTTATTGTCATTTAGTGAGTTGGCTCTTATGTACATTTCATGACCCCAGCTGTATTTTCCCACTGAGTTTTTGAGGTTGGTTGTCATTTGTCACATGTCAGTAAGAGATTGACAGTATTCAAATTCACTCTCTGTCCTCAGAGAAGCAAAAGTAGTCACAACACACTGTGAAATAACAGCAGCAGCTTGCTAAGTTGACCTCGGTGAGCTCAGCTGATAGCGTAAGGTCATGTCTCTGAGGTAACGGGAAGTACTGATGTTAAGATCTGCCGTATTCCAAATTGCATTCCTTTTCTTTTTACTTCAAATTTCACATTACGGACTGCAACAGATATATGAGCAAGAGGGTCAAAGTTCAAGGCATGTGCACACTCTATGCAACTGTACATACTTTTTCAGAGCAGCTGTAGAACGTACTGACAGTAAAATTAAAAAGTATGTGATTCAGAATTAAAGGATGGTCATGTCTGGCTCCTAAAAAACAAGATGTCGACAGCCAAAATGCCAAACTCAAGGGTTTAAAAGATAGACCACAAACCAATGGATGACACCACAGTGGCTACGTGTACTTCCTATATAAAGCTTCAGTGGTCAGCACCCTAACCCCTCGGCCACAAGTGCACCCCAATCTCCTCTCCCTCATGGAAGTACAACACTAAATAGCTGGAGTGCCCCTTTAAAATCTGAGCCAAAAAATCTGGTGTCCATCTCAGATCTGTAGTCAGCTTGAACATGACCACAGATGTCTCACATTCTAACTTTGAAAAGACTCATGTGCAGAGTTATTTCAATAAAGTTGAAAGGATCAGTGTGTTCTTACATTACAGCTCTCACAGAGCTCTATATACTGTTTCAATATCTGTGCAGGGCCAACTCAGTCACCTGGAACCCCCATAAAATGATGGGAGTGCCGCTGCAGTGCTCTGCCGTTCTGGTCAGAGAGAGGGTGAGACTGTGTTTTTCCACTGCTGCACACGATACCCCTCTTGCACTAGCAGGATAAGATAACTGTTTACCACTGGTGTTTGGTAACCTGAATATCTTTTTCATCGCCACTGTTTCCGTTGCAGGGATTATTACAAGGCTGCAACTCCATGTGTGCTGGTTACCTCTTCCAGCCAGATAAACAGTATGATGTTACATACGACACAGGTGACAAGGCCATTCAGTGCGGACGACATGTCGATATCTTCAAGTTCTGGCTCATGTGGAAGGCAAAGGTGTGCATTTAATCATCTTCTAAAGCCTCTATGAAGCCTGCTGCCATATTTAGATTGTAATGGTAACGACTCCTTATTCTTTCTTTTTCAATCCACCCAAAAGGGAACAGTGGGATTTGAACAGCATATCGACAAGTGCCTGGATCTGTCAGCGTACCTCTACAATAAAATAAAAAACAGAGAAGGCTTTGAGATGGTGTTCGACGGAGAGGTGAGATCATTATTTCCACAGACTGCATATTTTTTTTAAATGAACACTAAAATATTCACTGCACAGAGTTATCAGATGAAGATAGATCAGAGTTCATTAGATACTCGAGATGATCAGCTGCAGCAACAAAGGAAAACAGTCTGTACTATTCTGTTTATCACAAAGGAAAAACAGGTGTTGTGTAAAGCAGAAAAGCCCAGGTGATAGCATAAACAACTGCAACAATATATTTCATATCTTAACTTGGTTTCAGGATTGATTGGACCATTTTGCATCGCTGACAAGTTGACAAGAAAAGCTGAAATTACAGAAGGCTGTTTTTATCTGCGCTCATTACAATTGTTGTTCCCATTTTCTCTTATCAGCCGCAGCACACTAATGTGTGTTTCTGGTATATTCCACCGAGCCTGCGCAGCTTGCCTGATGGCGACGAGAAGCGGGAGAGGTTGCACAAGGTAATGACTCATCAATCTGCTTTTGAAGCTACATTTCTAGCTTTATTTACCTGAATATAGGTTGAGAAGGATTTGCAAATCATTCTGGTTTGATTTATGGTTTACACGGCATCCCAGGTTTTTTGGAAACAGGGTTGTAGCTGTAGAGACTCACACAGTAAGGTCATGAACAAATTGTGCGTGCTTGTGTTTGACAGAATTTGGATGGTAACGCTATGTTTCCCCACAATAGGTGGCCCCAAAGATCAAGGCAATGATGATGGAGTCCGGCACTACGATGGTGGGCTACCAGCCACAAGGAGACAAGGTCAACTTCTTCCGCATGGTCATCTCCAACCCAGCCGCCACCAGGTCAGACATCGACTTCCTGATCGAGGAGATCGAGCGACTGGGGAGCGACTTGTAAGAGCCACACCTAAACCCCACTTTTTTTCCCAAAAAACCGTTGCGACTCCGGAGAGCCTCGAGCTTGGCTTCTTGTCTCTTTTGTCTCATAAAGACGTTGAAATTTTTTGCTTACAGATTTTCTCTGGCAATGCACAAGAAATAATACGCCCTGTGTGTCTCCTCTCTGTCTCTTCTGTCTTTAGCAGCGATGACATGTATCCAAAACATTTGCACACAAGGTTATCAGAGTAAAAAGGACATAAGTCAAAATGGTGAGAGAATCATAGAAGCACACTCGTATTCTTGCTAAACCATATGTTAACTGGAAATTAACCCATAAAAATGCTGATTTAGTGAGATTAAAAGTTTCATGTAAATATGAATTAGCAAGAATATCTGAGCACACGAATGATTCTTTCTATAGCAGCTATAAAAAATGCCATTTTACTGTTGTACTATACGAAGGTCAGTATTAAAAACAGACTGAGATCAGAATATTTTTTCACAAGTAACAGAGCACAATGTAGGGAACCTTATAGCATTGACATAGACAAAATTAATGTATACGATGTACTGACTGTTGGTGCTCCATGTCGTCTGTGTATTTATCGAGCCAGATGCACCGCCACATTGTACCCTAGCTGTTATTTCCCTTTGATATTACATAGGTGGAAATATATAACACAGTCGTTGTACTTGATCGCTGTGTTTTTAGAGATTTTTGTGTAGATTGTGTATAGTATTGTTACATTGCCTTTGTGTAAAATGTGTCCTAGTTTTACAGTGAACAAAAAAATCCTATATGTAAATGGACCACACAGTATAGTATGTAATAGATGAATCACTTTATTTATATCCAGAGATTCTAATTGTGAATATGCTGTTCTGTTCCATTTGTAATGTATCCTCCTTCCTATTTGGAAACTCTGCTGTATAATATCACAATGTTTTGAATAACATTGAATTCTTTTAGTGTATTTGTGAACCAAAGAAGGGTTACGTTACATTTACGAACACGCCCTTATTCTCCCTTATGGATGGATTCAGATGTTTATATAAGAATACTTAACTTACCGCTCTTAACTTTAGTGCAATCTATGTTGTGTAACTGTGCAATGTCATTGTGATTCACTGACTGAATGTTGGCTATATGTGGGAGGCATGACTGGCAGTGCGGCCGCTACTGCCGGTGCTTTGTTCATGATAAAAAGCACAATGCTAAACCATAATCATGGGGCAGCTTTTATTCTACAGACACGTGACTGTCTGTATTATAATGTGTTCAATGGAGTAAAACTATAATATGCAAAATTTTGTTTGTCTTAACACTGTATCTCACTATAGGCACACTTTTATGTTGAGAAAAACAAAGTGAGAAACTGGGATTATTTATCATGAAGAATTTTGCTTGAACAATGAAATGCACAGTGTTTGCTACTGTAATAAGATTTATTGAACAATTGTACATTCCTGAATTAGTGGGGTGAGATATCCCTTGTTAAATTCAATGTGGGCACTTTAACTTCACGCCATCATTTGCAGAGTATTATTGTTGTATCCACAGCACTAATAAAGACATGAGCTGTAGAACATCTGTGAGCATATTTTTTATTTAATTATTTAAGTTTTTAAAAGGACAATGCACTGTCTATGTATGGAAACAACAGTGGAGAAGACTCAACTTAAAGGGACAGTTCACCCACAACTCAAAAATACATATTTTCCTTTAGTAGTCTAGAGTGTCTTGGTGTGAGTTGTTAGCTTACCTAGCACCACTGAGATAGCTAACGTTACAGCTCAGCCGAGGAGGACGCCATTAATGTTTACATCTCACTATCATGACAACGAGCCTCTTGATCTTGATTTTTTTGTCCATGAGTAGATGCACACTTCCTTATGCTGGGTAATATGGCTGGCAGTTGTAGCTTGGTAGAAAATAGATAGTTCCTACATGAAACTACTCACAACAAGGTCTGTGGATTATCTTGAATAACTGAGCCGTGATTTCTGGAAAGAGACGTTGCTGTTGAGTTTTTTAAAATGTATTTTTTGGCGCTTTGAGCACCACAAGCTTAGTACTCAGTACCTAGACTGAAAAAGAGCACTACAGGTAAGAGGAAAAGCATGTATTTTTTTTTTTTTTTTTAGGCAAACTGTCCCTTTAATTCATGTGTTTAGTTGACATTATCTTTACCTACACTGCTATAGGTGTAAAAATAATAACAGTAATTGCAAAATCAACATTTTTTTCTTTCAAATACTTCTTATCTATTTTTTTGACCTTATCAAAACACAATATATAGAGAAGTATTAAACTGATAAACTTCCCTTCCACTACAAACTTGGCTTGAATGTTTGGTGAGGGTGACAAATTACACCAAACGGGAAAATATTTCATGTATTACACATTATATAATTTATGCATGAGCACATAAATATCACTTTTATTTGCCAAACGTCATTCACAGACAAAGACATTTATGATATTCTACATCACATTGTTGTTACTTCAGGGTCAATTAGATGACAGACAAGTTAGACCCCATATGAACAATCTGAAATCCAAATAATCTGTTCACATTATTTGGGATTTTGGAGATAGTTCTGCTTAGCTTAGAAAGTGCAGCCAACCCACTGTATATAGACAGAGAGGTAAGAGAGACTTTATTGTCATCATCTATTTACAGTGCAGTTCAGTGGAAAGAGGAACAAAACTGTGTTTCCTCCGCCCTGCTGAAAACAAAAGAATAAACAAATAAATATAAGGTGCAAACAGCAAGATACCAAAACAGGTACAGACCAAGAGTGCAATGACAAACCTGTGGTTCTATAATAGGAAAATATATATGTACAAGTAATGTATAAATAAATAGCCCACAGGTAGTGTAAATAAATGTATCTAAACATGTTTAACAGCTGGTGTCTGTGAGATCTCAAACAGAAGTAATGTGTCATTTTCATCAGTTTAAAATCATTTTTATAAGCGATTCTCATCAGGAGAAGTTATGAAGTATCAAAATTATTTGCTAAGTGTGTTTTTGAGCTGAGGGCCCGTGGTGTCCAGGACCCCAACACAACATTAGAGGTAAAAGACACTCAATGTCTGGCTGTTCATTAGTCATTGTCAAAAACATGATGAGTGCAAGAAAACAGTCTTTGTGCTGGTATTCAACATCCAGACAAACATATGCAAAATAAGTTGAATATATGGAGAAAAATTCACAATGTGGTGGAGTGATAAATCAATCTCAGCCTGATATTCTCTACTCTACAGTAAGAGACAAGTTTGGGTAAATGTGCATATTTTACATTTTTTGTTTCTTTCTTTCTCGCACATCTTTTCAATCCACCTGGCTGTCACCAGCCATTGGTCAGATTAATCACCCTTGAGGGACTTTTTATTGGCTGATCATCTCACAGCTGAGATTTCACGAGCACCCCCCTGCCAATTCCCTCACTCCTCTCATTACTCACACTTTTAAGATATTTATCATAAAATGCATTAGACTGTGCTCTCTTAACATTTTTTTTCTTCTGAGGCGCCTATTTCAAGGCTGTGCCTGGCTGCGTTTTATTTCGACACAGCCGTAGAGGGGCTGACTGTTTCGCTGGCTCTCCTCCCATCCTCCACCAGGGCAGACGCTGCTTCTTTGTTTCATGCTTCAGTGCAGCGATCATTACAGACCCGGTGTCACTGGCTGGCTGCTGTGTAAAGTTACAGGGAACAGAGGATTAAAGGGATAACTACTCATATAATGGGGTAATAGAAATAATAACCCCTGACTTCTTGCCACATCTAAAGAGAGAGTGATTCTTTTTTTGTTTGTTCCTCTGCAGTATCATTGAAGGTTACACGTGCCAAAGCGTAATGACATGGCTAATTTGGAAGCAGGTGTTAGAGAACCTTGTAATGATTGAATGCAAATGAAACCAGGCTTTCAGCTCCTACACTCTTAGAAATGAAGGTGCTAACTAGAACTATGTAGGGTTCTTCATCCTGCCCCCTCAGTAGAACTCTTTTTGGTCCCTGGTGGAACATTTTATAAAGGTTGTACTGGAACGCAACAAAAAGGGGTATACCTAGAGCCATCTGTGACCATAACCCTTCTGTAGTGTAATGGTTACATCCAGAACCTGCTCTGGGGGCTCTATCCAGAACATTTCCACCTTCCACCATCCAGGGGTTTCAAAAAATTATAACTGACTACATTACCCATAGATCTCTCTACCAATAATTACGATTTTAGTGTAACAGGTTAGACCAGGGCCAGGAGAACCACGTCCCGCTGCCTTGGGCTTAATGAGAGGTATAAAGGGCCAGGGCTGATGTGGTCCGGCACAACTCAAAATACTCATGGTTCACAGCCATGTTTTTAGGGGGTGGAGATTTCGTGACATCACTGCTACCACAGCCTTTACTATTTCCATGGTGCAGTAGGGTTGGGAACAGAAATTAGGAAATTATAGATAGGAAAAATTCAAAATTAGAATCAATACAAAATGCCCTTAAAAACAAATACACTTCAGCAGACCAAGTGGTATTGTATGGCATTAACTGATGGTAAAGATTGACTAAGGGGATTCCAGATACATCATTTAAAATACCATTTGAAACATGGGTAAATTTGCGAGTGAGGATCTTCAAACAGCTACGCTTTCAACAATCCTTGAAGAGCTCTTTCTTCCAAAAGGCATTCTTTGAATGAAAAGGGTTTTTAATAAAACTTTTATGGCTCATGTACACTCCCTTTCCTTATGAAAAAAGATAACATCCATTACAATGTCACTGCCCTCATACTCATGGGTTGTTTATGATGGCATAAATACAGCTGACGGTACTAGAGGGAAGAGTCAAGGGTTTCACACAACAGACAAGGTGACGATTGAGGAGCTTGCAGTAATGTGCCTTTTCACAGAGGCAGTGTTGTAGCGTTGACATGTGGGCGGAGAATTCTTTTCACTATATTACTGATTCATTTTTGTCCACCATTTTTTAAATGTCTTTGTCGTGTCGTAATGTTGTAACCTGCTTGAACTACGCTGCACTGCCTCCACTGATACCACCTCATTTCGTCTGGATCTGAAAGCTTTGAGAAAACATGCACAAATATAGACAAAATGAACACAGAGTACAGACAAAAGGCTTCCTCCATGTTTGTATACGCATCTAACACTGAGCATAAACAAGGACTTAGTCTTATAGAGAAATCTCAAAGAACTCTTTCCTCAGAAAAGTGTTCTTCAGGTGCAAATGGTTGTAGGTAGAACCTCAGTCCTTCAGCAGGAACCATTATAGAAGCCTTATTTCTAAGAGTGTATAGTTTGTCACAGTCTGGTAACTCACGAGACGTGAATGAATGATGAATGGCCTCCCAAACTAAGTAACAAATATCAGTCTGTAGAATACAAAATGTTTCAGAAAATCATTTATATTGATGCATGATCATCAATAAAGTATGAAAAGAAAAGGTTTGTCGCTGATTTAGACCATTAAATTGATGTATAGTGGTATTTTAAGGGGTTCATCACTTTAATCAGCAATCAGTATCTCCATCAATTCTAATTATAAGCATAATTAAACTTTGATCGAGAAGAGATCAGGCCAGTAAAATAATACGGAGCTGGAGCAGTTCTGTTTTTGCTGTAGCGTCTGTCTCTGGAGGGTGGGTGGGCTGGCTCTGAACACCAGACTGTGAAACACTTAATGTCTGTCTCTGCACAAGTCTGTTCACCCTCCATTTCACACCTGGCACACACACACACACTTGTTCAAATACTGCAAATGAAACAAAGACCATCACATTCATTGGGCTGGCTGCATTGCCTTTTCTCCTTGTGTGTTAATTGTCTTTCCATGACGGACACATTTTGTGAATATTCTGAGGTCGGAGCAAAGTTTCCTGTCTTTCTCTCTCTCTCTCTCACACACACAATAGGTCACTCACCCATCTATCCTTTCTCAGCTGTGTTACTCCTCTCTCTTATATATCCATGAATCTCGTCAGTGGTTTCCTGAAGTGCCAAATATATCTCCCGCCCCTGGGAATCACTGCCACATTAGCTTCCTGATAGATACTGACGTTCCCATTGTGTAAGGCAAGTCTAATGAAATGATGATGATGATATTGACTGCGGGCTGCTTGCCAGCCCTTCCCCCCTCCTCCTCTCCACACACCATTAATACACACATGCAGCTATGGCCACAATTTAGCCTGAAAACAATTTCTTTTTTTAACCTTTCCATCCTTATTTACTTAAGTTATCAGCTCAGTGTGGCCACCATTTTGTCCTTACACTTCAATTTAAAGGTCAGTGTGTTCTTAAAAGGTGCACATGTGCCATTGCAATCTGCTTATTTTGGCTTTAAATTCAAATCCTGCTTGACATTAAAAAACAGCATCAATTGTAACACCTTAAGGCCTCTGACTTCTAAAGTAATTATAATGGGTTACACTTATCTAAATAGCCTCCTCTTATTGACTGCATGTCCACGGCTTGATTAATCCTGGCAGAAAGTACATTTTAAGCAGGAGATTAATAGTCCAGAGACTGTAACTCGCCTGTCTCCATGGCTGGGGAGTGTAAACCTAATGTGGCGCTTGTTAAAGTTGAAAGGCTGCTAGTAAACGTCTCCGCTGAACATTTTTTTCTAAAGGAATAAGCATGAGCCCAGGAGCAATTACACTGCAGCTAACCAAGTCTACGTGTGGTGATTGCTATCATGCATGCTAAATGAGCAAAACAACCTCTAAGCACATGACAGTAATCTAGTCCTCTTTCAAGTGTGGTCTGCTGCAATTTTTTTCTTTCCCGAATGGGAACAATGGGGCAGCCCAGGACAGGAAACATGTGTCTGATGCTGCTGAAATTAAAATGATAAACAACAACAATAATGACGTGATAACTACTTGTACTGGTGTTTGGCTCCGCTGCTCGGTCATCTCAACGCAGGCTTTTCTAATTCACTTAGCATTTTATCTCTGCCTCCCAGCACAGCAGAGTACATTATGTCTGTGTTTATTAGACGACCCTTTCATCCTGCAAAAAAATGACCTCTCACAGACATTAAGTGACTAACCCTGACAATAACAGCTGATAATGTTTGTAGTGCTTACAGTGTAGAAATGCACTGTGTGAGGGTGGGGCACAGCAAGCGAGGGGTCCTATAGATATTTACCACATTATGGACATTTTAATTTCTGGCCACTTCCTTGTTAATGTCTTCCTGGCTTCCTCGGGCTTGTGGTATAAATGCCTGAACAAAAGTAAAGTGCTTTGCAGCTTTAGCTGTAAATTCCTTGGAGGACTGAAGAAGTATAAATCTGAGAGAGCTATCCAGAGCAGTGATCGCAGAGTTTTAAGGCGTCAGCAAGCTTCTGCTGAAATACAGAGTTTATTTATCTGCTTCTTGAAAGAGCAAGTGTCACTATGTGAAGTTTATTTCTCACCAGTAGGAGATAATAGATAGATCTGTTGAGGAACAATGAAAGATGGAAGTTTCAGATTTGTATGGTATTGAACAAATGACTAAGTGATTACACTGCTGATTATTTTCTTAATTATTTAAATAGTCATTTGGTCTATAAAGCATAAGAAAATAGTGAGAAATGTCCTTGTAACTTTCCAGAGCCAAAGATGATGTCTTGAAATTGCCTTTTTTCCCCGAAATATATCTAATCTAATGAATCATAACAGTGAATTAAATATCTTAAGAAGAAAAGGCTATTTAAAGACATTACTAATGTTACTAATGAATGACGAAAGATAAGCAGTGAACCCTCACATATGAGAAGCTGGAACCATCAAATGTTTAGCTTTGCTTGAAAACTAACACAATGATTAATTTATTATCAGAATACTTGACAATTTCTTTTCCGCTGATCAAGTAACTGATATATCAAGTAATGGCTTCAGCTTTATGTCTATTTATAATGCTATTTTTGATGAAGAAAAATGAAAGCTACAGCAGGCTATAAATTCCTACATCTTACACATACTACACCAAAATAGAAGAGATACAATAATCACAGATGATAGAAATAAATTCAGATTTACTCAGCCTTAAAGGGGCAGTTCACCCCCAAATAAAAAAAAAACATATTTTTCCTTTTAGTAAGAGGAATAAGAAAAGAAGCACCTACTGTTAGCTCACCTAGCACCACTGAGCTAGCTAATGTTACAGCTTTACTGAGGAGGATGCTATTATTGTTTACACCCTCATCCATGAGTAGATGCACCTGTCCTGCTGCACGGTGCACAGTTGGCAGGTGTAGTTCAGTGGAATGAAAATAGTTTCTAAATAAAACCGCTCACAGTAAGGTCTGTGGATTATCTTGTGTAACTGGGTCATGATTTCTGGAAAGAAACATTGCTGTTAAATTTTTTCAAATGTATTGTTTTGGGCATTTTGAGCCCCACGAGACAAGCGCCATCTAGTTCTGTTATATTTATGGAAGCTGATGTCTCCAACACTCTGCAACTGACACCATAATAAGATAATCTAGACTGATAAACAGCACTACAGGTAAGAGGAAAAATGTGTATTTTTGATTTTGGGGTTAACTGTGCCTCTAACATAATGAGCCCTTTAGTGAATTTACAGTAATAACATAGAGGGGTGATCACAAAATAGAAACCATTTATTAATAGAGCATGTTATAAACAACCAGGCCAGAAAAGCTTCACAAGTTCTTGTATGTTCTTGTGTATATGTTGAGAAACTGACTTCAGTTCCACACTTCAGATATTACCATAAATGTTAATGATTTATGGCTGAAATCACAGTGATGAAACTACGCTTGAATTACCCATGAATATGGAAACACCTTTATGAGAGCAGTGCAGGTAATCTAGCCAGATTTGTGCCATTGTTGATAATCTATGCTCCACTAGAGCTGAGAGGACTAGGGAACAACATCTGGTTTCCCTCCAAGGTTAAACCTGTCTTAACATAGGGAAGGGGTGAAATATCCCTAAATATTCTAAAGTGATTATATGACCCACAATGTTGGTTCAAACCACAGTGTCAAGAGTAAAATCTTCTTGTCAGAATGTATCACGCCGCTGCTTGATCTCCTCTCCTGAATGAGGATGCTCTTTAAGTTTAACATATCTTGCAGTGCAGCCTGCAGAGAGACGAAATCAAGGTGAGCTCCAGCGGACGCAGAGACTGACAGGATAACTGGTGATTGATGAGGAGAATCACAACGCTGTGCAAGTTTATTTCAAATTATTTGATAAGAGCTGCTGCACTACAGAGATATTCAACTACATATGCATTAATCTACTCCTCGAGCTCGTGTTCTTTATAGCACTGATGATACCCCTTATTATCACTGTCTGATCAAAGAGACAATTTTATTCTCTTACATCTTCTCCGTCTCTTGTGTCTGCTCTGACATGATTACACAATCAAGTCAAAAGCAGCTGGGATCTAAAGAAAGTAAATAGATAAATAAAGCAGAGGTTTTCACTGATATCGGTCAGTTATGTTAATGGTTATAGATGGTGATGGGAAGTTACTGGCTAAAAGGCTCATTACTCATCTTCCAGAAAATCTAAGGTAGGTTGTCTTTATTCTACACATCTCTGATCAAGACTTGTCGCACCCAGAACATCATTCAAGCAGCCAAACTAAAACATATCAGACATATTTTGAATAAAAGTTTATCTGCAACATAATGTTACCCAGTAACAGTGATCAGACTTGGGCAAAAAGTACTGAAATATATTTTGTACTGAAATATTCAGTGGTAAGTGGAGATACTCAGATACAGTATCACCAGAAACTCATATATGACCAGTAGAACTAACACAAGTAAGTGTACTTTACGAGCTTTGGGCTTCAGACTTAAACTTGAGTCAGACTTACTTTACAAAAATGTACAAAACTCCCTCAAGAGCTGGTTCCACCTGACGAAACAAAAACATTTAGATCTCAGTCTTTTACCTGGTAAAAATACAAGACAGAAAGCAAATAGAAAATCAGAGCAAATATTACAGCATTCAGGGACCTGAAAGACTCGCAAATGACTCACAATTTACCCATGAAGACAAATCTTGTGAAGCCCCACTATAGACCTTGTGACAAACTGCACTGGGTGCACTGTGCAACAGAGGTGTAATGAAAAATGGTGATGGTAAGGAATGGTCCCTGTTGGTACCATCCACAGCTTTTCACAATGTAAATAGGAAAATAACTGATATACTAATGTGTATCAGACTGAAGTCAACTGGACTGCTTGGTCAAGTTTCCATCATGGATCTTGCACACAGCAGATCACACATGGCAGCTGCACATCCAGAGACATACAGGTTTTCTGTGAGTCCGTTTGTGGTAAGTCATGTATGGAGGGGGGGTATTTTTCACTCTTTAATTAGCATACATGAAGGATGTCAGAGGTAAGATCGTCTTACGTCTTATGGAATTGACAAAACTTATATATTTATTAATTTCACAGCAGTAATAGTGACTAGTCATTTTAATTCAAAAAGTTGCTACGAGTTTTCCCAATGCTAATCAAAATACTTATTTCTAAACCAAAATTCTTATTTAATTTTGATTTAGAAGGGCTACAGAGTTGACCTATTATGGTTGAGACATACCCAACAGCACTAACATTTAATGAATTTCTCTAAAACTAGACAGCTTACCAATATTTGAGCAGCATTCCTGCCTTTGGGAAACCAGGAAGTGAGACAAGAGTCTTTAGTCTTTAAGATATAGCCAACCCCTTTTATGCCTGATTAAGTGATGTATTATAGAAATCTGACAGCGTGGACAAAAATCAGGGAGACATCTTTAAAGGGCTAACATTTTCATTAAAAAAAAAAAATCTTTAAAACAAAGATGGATATAACAGTACATTTTCACACCAGTGTTACCGGCATGAACTGTTAAATATGGATTTTTAAGGCTTTTAACAACTTTTTTTATTTGTTTGAAAACATCCTTGTCTGGGGCAAAGGTTTTGATATATAAATGATATTTATTTCATATAAATAAATCTTTTAAAATAATGTTTAAAGTTTTCCAAAAATGTGTATAATCTTTAACAACCTGGATAAAAAAATCCTCAATAACCCTGACAGGACTCACCCTTTAGAATATTTTTAATTGTTGAATATTTCATATATTTTTGTATCAGAAATTCTGTTTTCACTTTTATTTTACTGTCTTGTCTGTTTGACTTTGAAAATCCCAATAAAAACAGTTGTAAAAAATAAAATAAAGTTAAACAGAATCAGTGTGTTCAGTTGGAAATTTAAGATTTATTTAAGCAGGACGAGATTTGTCAAAATTCTGGAGAATGGGTGATTTATTTAGCAATATTTACATTGCACCATGTCAGATCCAACACTAGATTTCCATGCAACCTCACAAGGAGGGCCATTGTTAGTTTAAATTGTGCTGTATCTGTGTGAATTCCCTTGCAACTGTGCAAAAGCAGTTGCATCAAACCATGCAGTGATCCTGAGGAACATGGGGCCCCTGAGGGTGCGGGGCCCTGAGGCAGATCATAATGCAGTTTTACATTAGAGTAAACAAAAACACCTCTGTCCTCCTCTAATACACACACCTGGATGATTGATAATGAGATGTAGAGCCGTGCAGGACACATGTATGCAGTGATCCCACAGCAGCCACAGAGGGCTGCACCACAGCGGAAGTGCTGGGAACCAGGAACCGCAGGAGACACGGCTCTGTCATGATCTGGCGGAGAGCCGCCTGCTAACTCTCACCGCTAACCCACCCTGACACACATATCCAGGGGAACATGGGAGGGTCTTCAAGCGTCGAGATACCGGGTGGAGGGACTGAAGGCTACCACGTCCTCAGAGTAAGAGCAGTTTAATGTCCCGGTGAACCGCAGCGTGTTTTGTGTGAGGGCAGAGAGACCTGCTGTTAGCTGCAGACACAGAGGAGGGGGCTCTGCTAGCTAACCTCACAGCTAATGTTAGTCACACAGCTAAATATTGTTATATATTCACTCAGTGGGGGTTATTTCAGTATGATATTTAAGAGGTTTCACTGTCATCTTATTGCCTCTACTAGCTAGCTAACTGTCAGCAGCTAGTTGTGAAGGTATGTGTGTGTGTTGTATGTTAGCAGGTGTAAACGCACCATCAGTGACCTGTCAGCCTGTTAAACATGAGCCTACTCATCATTTATATTAGCTAATTTGTCAGGTTGTCTTTAAACTGCATGAATTCATATGACTTGGCAGGGTTAATCAATATGAAAGCATGCGCAGTGGTTGTGACAAACATCAGATAATTACCTGTGTTTACTGAAACCTCCATGTTGCCTGAAGAACCGGTGTGGCTACCTACTGCAGTACATAACCACTGAGCATGGGTGTGTGTGCCTTCATACAGAAAAACCCCTCATTGTTTTAAATATGAAAGGCCATTAAAGTTTACCTTAATGTTACCTTTTGTCCAGTGATGGAAGAAGAATGCACATCCTTTATTTAAAGTATAAATACCACACTTTATAAATACCCCCTCCAAGTATAAGTCCTGCATTCAAAACCTTAGTTTAGTATGTAGTTACTATCAGGGAAACTGCTGTATTCTTAAATCTCGACCCTATCCCATGTTTTTATGTCTAAAAGACTAATGGAGGTAACATTTTCTGAAACTGGTCCAGTGCTGAGTGAGACCACTGCACCCGTCAGTGGCAAAACCGGCTCTAATGTAACCATTGAGGGTATGTGCATCAATTTATGTCCCCTAAAAGTACTTGTTTTTGCCACTGTCAGGCTCAGATTGCTCTGATAAGTGTCTGACAACGTTATGGATCATAAAACCCACAACTTACTTTATTCAAAGTTGACAGAAACAAAATAAAACTCCCAA
Organism: Cephalopholis sonnerati; assembly: GCA_019142605.1. Taxonomy (NCBI): domain Eukaryota; kingdom Metazoa; phylum Chordata; class Actinopteri; order Perciformes; family Serranidae; genus Cephalopholis; species Cephalopholis sonnerati. The sequence goes on from JAGQAX010000012.1 coordinate 22,362,014, forward strand.
AAGCAGTCTGGGTTCATTTTTCTACTGTTCCAACAACTGGTTTGGTTTAAATAAATCCTAAATTCACCCAGTGAGATTGTGAGTATGCTGGCTCTATAAACACCAAACTACTATTTATTTCAATGAAGCCGGGTGAGGTTGGTGACAGCGATTATGTGGATGCTTCTGGTTAAACAAAAAGGATTATACCCCGGGTTGGAAATGAACTTTTTTGTCCACATGCCACTGTGGCTGCTGGATTCCAAAATCTAACGGCTGCTCAGTTGATTACTATTGTTTTTTTTGGACAGTCAGTGAGGCAAATCTAACAGCTACTTGCATATTTTACCAGAGTTTGGCTGGTGCTCATGTTCAGCCCTGATTATACTCTTTAATAAAAAGGTCTATCTCTCTAGGAATCCTTCCCATAATGCTGTCAGACACTTAAAATAACAGTCTGAGCCTGTCAGTGGCAAAAACAATCACTTTTAGGGGATAAATTACGTTCTTTGTAAATTGATTTCTTGGGATAAAGGAGCAGATTAAATAAGATTATTCTTCTTTCTGCTCCCTTTCATTCTAGATCGGAGAACGTTTGTATCTATATTAAATTGTTCTTTTCTTTATAAATGAATGAAATAAAGAATAAATAAATAAAAATATAACTTGATGGCACCAAATGCTCCAAGTGCTTACATTGCAGCCTGTTTTGCCGCTGCCAGCTGCAGCCTTCTCACTCAGTACTGGACCCATTTCATAACTGTTGTCTCCATTACCTACTTAGATACATAAACATGGAGAAATAGGATCCAGGTAAAAAAAGTTTCTCTTTAAAGTATGAAAAGTTAAAGAACTGACTGTACAGTGAAATGTTTGCTCACAGTCGAGGATGTTTTCGGATTAATGTTACCGCTGCTTTAATGTGTGTTTTGCATTTTACTGCTATAGATGTTGAAGGTGGGATAATTTTAACCCACTTATATATTGTTGGATAGTTTAATCTACAGCAATGCATCATATTCCATAAGATAATCGTGTGTTTGTAGTGTCACTGTGTTGTGAGAACCACACATCTCTGAAAAGTCAACTTATCATGGTGTCAGAGAAAAAGCCTAATTGTCAGCTTTGTGACACACCATGCATTTTCCAGCTGATCCGAGGAACGCTTTAGTTTATAACATTATATTCTATATTCACATCAAAATCACCAAATCTGGAGATGCATTGTTTTCCCTGGACAGGAAGGGGATAAAAAATAATAACCTGAAAAGTAACTAAAGCTGTCGGACAAATGTAGTGGAGTATAAAGTACAATATTTACCTCTGAGATGCACTGAAGTAGAAGTAGAAAGCAGCACAAAATGGATATACTCAGGTAAAATAAATGTACCTGAAATTTGTACTCAAGTACAGCACTTGAGTAAATATACTTAGTTACTTTCACGACTTTTCCACCCTTCCCACATTTCATAACTTACTTTCTCAACTGATTGTTTATAAAATAGGGAACAAATTGTGAACACCACCTGAACAGTCCAGAATCTTCTATTTATTTACAATCATAAAAGACTGAGAAAGCCGACTCAGTTTTTAGTGACACAATATAACGTTACATTAATATGATTCTGGTGAGTTCCATACAGCTCAGTATACAGATCGTAAATGTAGGACAAAGAGAGAGCACTAGTATTGGTGCTGGAGAGCTGCTTCAAGAAGACAAACAACTGGTTAAGTCACTTTTATTTCCTGCCAGGCATATTTCCAAGAAGCTGGATTCAAGTGACTGGACTCTTGCTTTCATAATAGGCTGATTGTAGTCAGAATTTTAAAAAAAACTACAGGACTTTGTCTGTTTTGAATAAGAAGCAGAAAGGGACTCTTTTATCACATTTGTCCAGGATTTTAAAGGCAAAGACGATAAACACAATCAGTGAAATTGGCAAACAACCCAAACAACCAATGTTTTCCTTTAAGGTTACGTCTCTCCAGAGACTGAAGTGGCTATACACCAAAATCCGACCCTGCTATCTGCATGAGGCAGCAAAACTCGAGATTTGTTAGACTGGGAGACGGTTTTCCAATTTTCTCCAGTTCAGTTTTAGGTCAGGCTGTGCCCAGTGTGGCTTCAGTTTCCTGCTGTGGTCTTCAGCTGCTGTAGCCCGTCCACTCCCAGGGTCAACACATTTTTCATTCAGAGGTACTCCTATGAGACTGTATAGCATTGTTGTAATGCTGTTGAGATGAAATTTTTTCACGATTGGCTGTCTAGATATTATAGGAGCATATACTGGTGTGCCAAACAAAGTACCAGCTGAGTGTAAACATAGCAGATGAAGGCATTCCTTCATTCGGATAATAATTCTGTACTCTGATATAACACAGTTAGGACTGCACCCGACCCAAAATTATGTCAGTTTAATCAGATTTGGCTGTTTACTGTAAATATTTGACAGTTTGTTCCTTTTTCCTATAAAGAATTTATAAGTTTTAACAGGCTTCAATGTGATAGCAACATTCACGTAATAAAGTGAACAAGCTAACTGTGCTAATGATTGATCTGAAATGTGCGACAACATTTTTTGCCAACACTAGATATCAAACAAAAGTCAGAGACTGTGTCGTTTAAGTTGCTGTGAGCTGTAAATTCACCACTTCAAAGCAGAAGATAAAGTTATCTTGGAGCCTTACAGTGCAAGCTGCCGCTGTATCTGCAGCTACCTGTACCACAGGGCAGCGTGAAAGTGATGAGTGCTCACTCTACAGCAAAATCTAAGGACCAAAATGTCTCCAGAAGTACACTGCACAGCACAAAAACTGCTCAACTTGAAGCAAAGTCAGTCAACTGAGGGGTCTCTGACTAATAATTCAAATCTGCAACCTGCAGGGGGCAGCCCTTAACACGACGTGATGTAATATAATCTAACAGAGAATGACTTTGTGTTCTTTCCTCACCTGCCCGGTTTGTTTTTCTGTTGATATTTCATTGGCCTTAACTCATAGCTTCTGACCACCAGCTGTAATTAGTCATCAATTCATCTTCTGGTTACATCTCAGGATGAACAGTTTCATATTAGTATCTGACCATTTAGGCTGTGTGGAAGTCTTCATTGTCCTGTCTTTATGATTTTACAGGTGCAGGAGAACTCCCCTGGTCACTGTGCAGGACTGGAGCCTTTCTTTGATTTCATCATTTCCATTAGTGACACTAGACTGGTAAGTTGACCATGATGGCAGTAATAACCTGCTTTAACAGTGACAGAGGACTGCTTTACGACAGATGATCTGAACGTTTTGATCTCTGACAGAACAAGGACAATGACACCTTAAAAGAGCTGCTGAAGATGAACGTGGAGAGGCCCGTCAAGATAACGTTATACAGTAGCAAGACGCTGGCAGTGAGGGAGACGACTGTCACACCCAGCACCATGTGGGGCGGACAGGGGCTGCTGGGAGTCAGCATTCGCTTCTGTAGCTTTGAAGGAGCCAATGAGAATGTTTGGCATGTTTTGGTGAGTGTGCCGCTCCGATGAGGAAATATCCTGAAAGATGCTTAGATGTAATACTGTACATGATTTCTGGATGCTTAACCAGTCACAGGCTTGGAAATATAATGTTTTACATAGGTTGATAAACACTGTATACTGAGCATGACAGATCTGGTATAGCATACTTTATAGCTTATGTAAGTAATAACAAAGAAATGTAAATGACAAAGTAAACATGTCTGAGCTTTCATGGCTGTCACCTAATGTGTTTGTACAATGTGTTGGAGTCCAGGAAGTGGAGCCAAACTCTCCTGCAGCTGTGGCTGGTTTGAGGGCCCATACTGACTACATTATAGGAGCTGACACCGTCATGTGCGAGGTATGTGCTTTGATGTGAAAGCTATTTGCTTTGCAGATCAGTAGTAATGTTGACTTAACAGGTTCACAACTCTTGGCAACCTCTTGTTCATTCTACAGGGTGAAGATCTGTTCTCTGTAGTGGAAACCCATGAAGGGAAGGAGCTTAAGCTTTATGTTTACAACACAGATACGGACAACTGCCGCGAGGTGGTCATCACTCCAAACTGTGAATGGGGTGGAGAGGGCAGGTAGGAGGAATTTCACTTCTGTTGTCAGTCAAAAACCATGAATTGTGGTATAATTTTAACATAAATGCTTGGTCTTACCTGGTAAAATTCAGGTATTGGTCAGGACATTTTTCACAACAGAGAAACAGTTGTAGATAATTTAAGTTTATACAGTTAAAGGTGCAATCAGTGATTTTATTCCATCACTGTTTTTGTCAACTTCAGCGATTATCTCCTCACGGTCAGTAGCTGACAGTCCTCTTAAAATATTAGGCTTTAAAAGCAATTAAATAGCCTTAAATTTGAATTTTATTAATTGCTGTCAAAAATGTATGTGATTTCATTTATCCATCTTTTCATTTATTTTTATCAAAACAAGTCAAGCTCTTCTTCTGTTACAAATGCTGTCTTTGTACTTAGTACTTGTACTTATCTGTTGGCAAAATGCAGATTAACCTAACTCACTCTTATAGCCATATTCCTACATAAAACCTACATTTGCACAGGACCACATATATACTACTTAGCGCAACACTTATCCACAATGCTAGAATAAGAAAGATATGCTTCGTCCAAAAATCAGTCTTAAATGTGGCTATAAAAATGATCTTAAAAAGTGTCTGATACCTGGAGAAACCCTGTAAAACAAAGTGTCTTGGACCGAGCTACACAAGACACTGCCAGCTGCTCTTCCACATTCTTGTCCGAGAGGAACGGAGCTACACTATGATGGAAATGAAACATAAAAACATTAAGGTATTACTGAAGCTTCTGAAGGAGCACTGACGGTTGAGTTGAGTTCAAATGTCAACAGTCTTTCTCTAGAACAGCTGACGTCACCTTTAATACACACATATTTTCCTGTTTCATTTTAAAATCTGCCTTCAGTTTGAGTTTGGTAGTCTTGTTAAGCTTATTTTTCATTTCTTAATTCAGTATTTTTATTAACAGTGCTCACAACGCAATTTTTAATATTTGTAATATCATGTATTGTTCCTAAAATTAACATTTATATAAACTTGTCAGTTACTATTTAGTAAAAATTATATTGAATCCTATTGAACCCTGAAAAAACATAGAAAATTAAACAGTCATTGTGTATCATTTAACTGAATTTTAGTTTCATACAAACTTATATTTCCAGTTTGTCTGTTACATGCTTCCTGGAAAACAGTCACTGACTGGACAGGTTTTTAAATTGCAGCATGCTATAGCAGCTACTGTACCATCATTTTTCAAGTCACATGTCATCTTTCAGGGGCACTGTGAACTCTTAACATGAACATTTTTCTTCTCCTTCTCTTCAGTCTAGGATGTGGTATTGGCTATGGCTACCTGCACAGGATACCTACGCTGCCATTTGGAGAGGGCAAGAAAACCAGTTTCCCTGCACAGACTCCCAGTGAACCAGCTACTCCTCCTAAAGATGGCTTCACAGAGGTAGCTCAGCATCTTAAGCAAAGAAATAATTGCTTCCAGAACTTGTAAACATTTACTAAGATGATGTAATTTTGGTTGCCAGGTCCATCTCTCTGCTGTCATTCCAACCGTTCCAGTTGCTGTATCTTCTGCTTCGACTGGGTTAGAGCAGTCACTCGCTGGCTTGTCAGTGAGCTCTAATCCAACCGCTGTAGTTAGCGATCTACCGACAGGTACGCAATCATCTCTGATTGTTTAAAATATCCTGCTGACCTAAATTTAATGAGATGTTACTTGAAAAACTAAAAAAATAACACTGCAAACAAACAGACAATAACAGTTTTGTTAATATTGTCTCAGGAGCTCCTACCGTCCCCCTGCCCAGCCACGTCCCCTCCTCACAAAGTGCTCCCCTGTCTGTCAGTCCTGCTGCCACACTACCAGGTTAGTAGAAATTATTGTGGGAGGCTATAGCTCCTCAGGTGTGGCGTCAAAGCCAGCCACTCTGAAGCCAAACATGCATGATATCGACTAAGTTACCACTGTCTAATAAACTTTATATTTGACACACAGGTTTAATGCCCTTACCTGGAGGTCTTCCACCCTTTCCTCATTTACCAAATCTAAATATCACCTTGCCACCGGGAGCGGGTGGATTACAACATCCAGGTATTGTTTTGTTCTCTGGGATGTACTGGGGTTAGTGTAAATAGTCTGGCGTTATTCCTTTTTTTTTTTTTTTTTACTGTCCACAAAAAAACAAGGATGCATTGATTGTATACTAACAAGTAATGCATGTTTAGCCAAAGCATGGTATAACGCCTTCCTTTTTGCCAGACCTTAGTTGTCCACTTAATTTAAACCACATATTTTCTATTGAGACATTGTGCTCTTGGATATAAGTCAACAATGAGTCCATTTAACCTTTTACATTTGCAGCACTTAAAAGAGTTAGTTAGGATTTTCTGAAGCGGGGTCCATAGTCAGTATATTACATACAGTAGATGGCGGTTGGCATGCACCCGGTTTGGAGAAGCAGGCAGGAGCACTGCCACAGAAGCAGAGTAATGCACGGCTGTGGATGGGGGCAGCAGTAAAATGTACTTTAGCCACTCAAAAAAATAAAGATCAGCTTAATTTATTCTTTATTCTGAATATTTTCACTGCTTTATCTTACGTCAGAAATGCCTTTACGAGAAGCAGTTACCTTTGCTCTCTTCAGAGCCACCAGACTCCGTTGACAACAATAGTAATTTTGCATTGCTAGACACTTAAGCTGCAGGTCTACTGCTGCCTCGACCAGTTAGTTTGTTTGTGTTAATGTGTGACTTTGGTGTTTTGAAGTGTTAGTTAAGATTCACCAGAGTCACACAACAACACAAACAAACTGTATGGTGGCAGCAGTAGACCAGCAGCTCTCCTCGTCTCTGCAATAATGTGCTGCTTTTGTCAAAGGAGTCTGGTGGCCTTGAAGTGAGCAGAGATGGATAAAATGGCTTTGGTTCCCCATTGAAAAGAGCTGTCTGGTGCCAAAGTAAATATTTTACTATAGCCTTCACTTAAACTGATATCAAATTTTTTGGGTGGATGTTTTTTTAGGCGGTTTAAATATGTTTTGATGCTGCAACCCCACCTAAAAAAATTGTAACTATCCCTCCCTATTGGAGTTATATCCTCTCCTGGAAATGTAGTGTACAGAAATTAATGTCATCTATGGTTAAAATAAAATTAGGTACTTAGCCACATATCTTCTGCAAGTTATGACTTAAAAGGTACCTGTACAGTAAAAGTAATGCTTCTGTTTGTGTTGTACTCTACAGGTCTTCCACCCCTCACCCTGCCAGGTGTGGTCCCTGGTGTAACTCTGCCTCCACCTGACTTTGTTCTTCCCCCAGTCGCTGCAAATGCACCTCCTGCTGTTACAATGAATACCACATATCCCCCCTCCCCTATCCAAATGAACAGTTCACTGACCAGATCCCCCGTCCCACCATCAGTGGCCACCTCTGAATCAATAAATATCACAATAACTGCTGACTCATCTTAGCAGAGAGCACTGTTACACGATACAGCCAGTCTATTAGCTGCATCACTCAGTTGACAAATTGCTCCTTCACACTGTTACGATTGTCGTACAAGCTCCAGTATCTGGAGGATACTGGAACCTGATGCTGGTCTGCTCACATGAAGCGTGAATGTGTGTCCAGCAGCAGCGGTCCTGCATCTTGAGAGCAGTTTGTTGATGGCAGTAAAAAGAAAATTACAAGAATCATTCAAGCCTCTTAGCAGAGTTCAAATATTCACTCTGCTGCAAAGTGACTTTTAAAACCGCTCATAACTTAATAGTAATAGGTGTTAACACAAACTATGTGGGCCTTTTTAAGCTTGGCTCAAAAACAAGGTGTAAAATATGTGGGAATGGGTTACTTTAATTTGTGCAAGCCAGTATGTTTGCATCTTTTTTTTTAGTACTATGGACACTTTGAAAGGTCATAACTGCAGCTTTTCCACCAACATAGAACCAGCTCTGTCGGTTCCCACACCTAATTTTGAACAGCTCAGAGCATTTCCATCAAAAAGTTGGTTCTCAGGTGGAACCAAAAAATAGATATTCCTTGAATTGAAGTGCGAACTGTCACGACATCAGTGGGCGTGTCATATTCTACAGGTTGGAAAGAGAGGATGGAGAAGGCAATGATGGAGAGGTGAAGTGAGAAATCATCAAAGAACGTGCAGTGGTCTCATGAATAGTTGGTCGAACACACCGTTTGTGCAGATACTACAGAAAGGAGATGATTGCTCATTAGGCCTCTTAAAGACGAGCTCTAGCAATATGCGACTACTGCCTGTGAGCGCAGCTGCTCTGCCTGGCTGTGGTGGTTGAGGCTGTGAATATGGTAAATGCTCAGACTATGTTGCAGTTTTGGTTTTAACTATGATGCTATGAATATGGCTACTATAGCTGTACAGTGACTGCTCTTGACTGCTCATTTGTGCTTTCACAGCTAATGTTAACCACATGGGATTTAAACCTGCTATGCTTAGATCAGATATGACATGTATTTAACACCACACTTAGCCAGCACAACCATGTCAACTCACTGCAAACATTCCACCCCTGCATGTAGATACTGTTACACATATTACATAGACTAACCTATCATAATCATAATGACCGAAAATACATGGCTACATCCAAAACCACAGCTAGTCTGTCTCAATCAGCCTTGGCAGCAGTTGGTAGTCTAGCTCTGTTCTGTCCAGCTGCAATGATACAGACTTGGGACTGAACCACACACAGCTGAGGGTACACCCAGCAGTGGTGACATAGTACTTCTTACTATAGTCATAATACAGCTCTATGGATCTGAAGGAATGCAAAACATACTGTGAGGTAACACGATAAAGCAGAGAAAAAATGTCCACTATCACCTTTTAATGGCTCTTTAAGCTACTGAAGGTCTTCAGGGGAAGGCAGGGTGGTAACTTATACTACTGGGGATTTCTCTTAGAAAAGCAGGTTTGCTTGCTGCAGCGCTGTAGCCATTAACAATATAAAATGGTGTTGATTTTGTACAAAAAATAATTTGTAAAGTGATATATGGTTACCTTGATTAAACTGATGTATTTTCTCTATCTCAGCCTCTGGTCTCCACTTTGTATTCTTGTGCTCATCGCTCTAGTGGTTCGTGTTGAAAGCATCCTTGGTACACCCTGTAACAATGCAGTACCACACAAAGCCACAGAGTGTCAGTGTAATCTCAGAAAATGGAGACAAATGGTGGCAGATTGCAGCCTGAAATGTTCAGCGTTATCAAGCGAGTACGGATGTTAACTTTGGAATGAACAGGCTGATTTTACAGTACCATTCAGTGGGAGAGAAAAACGTTTCCTGGCATTTATTATTCACTCTTAGCAGAACTGTACAATTTGTACCCGAAGTGGAACATACAGCCCTTGAAAAAGTAAGAGCAACAAAGCAGCAAAATGAAACACTCCAGGAAACTAGTTTTGCATGGGGAAATTTTAACTCTTTGTACACATTACTGCTGCAGTTCAAAATTTGAAAATTCATCTGTACAGCATATACAGTTTCCAATTTATCTGTTAATTAATATTCCTGCATAGGATTCTATACATTGTCATTTTTCTACATTTGGTTACTTTGTGCATTAAACGTTAAGTACGCTGCCCCAACCTACATGTCACTAGATGCCACTTTTATGCTACACATTACATTCTCATGGATAAGTAACTCAAATTAAAGCCTAACATTTGTGAAAAACAAAACATTTAGCCAAATCAATAGTGAAATCTTTGTAGTTCTACATTAACGATGACTGTCCTCTCCTCACAGTAAATTAACTTCTAGCAGCTGAATCATTTGCACCCTGGCAGGACCATGTTATTTCATCTAAACAGCGGGCTGCCAAGTCTCCCTTCGGCCCGTTAAGGCTTTATCCATCTGCAACATCTGAACAGAGCGTCCAGTCACATTTTCTTCAAGGTTCGTCGTCAGTTTCAGTGCTTTTATCGGACCCTCAGGAGATCCTTTTACCCATGTCCTTTTAAAACATCCCCTCACTGTCCCTCCGTTGATCAAGCCCTGGTAAACAAGTAGAAGCCTGGCACAGGTCAGAGGAGGCCAGGTGAGATCTCCCCATCGGTGTCCTGCTCCTCCTGTTGCCGGCTGCTTTCTTCTCCCACGAGCCAGAGCCTCTGAGAAGCTCTGCAGGCGTGGGAGCAACTTGGTCAGTTTGCATTTGTGTCACAGTACGTGGCTGTCAGTATGAGATGATGCTGGAGGAGGCAGGTCCTGAGCCAGCAGCATTCATCTGCAGGTTTCCAGAGGAGCTTGACCTCCGCATGTGAGGGAGCAGGTAGGGGTCGCTTCCCAACTGGTGAACGTCGATCCGGTCCTCCTTCCTGTATGCCAGGCACCGCCTTATGAAGGCCTGGAGAAGGAGGAACTGTGTTAATAATTTGCAGGTAAACCAGGAATTTTAAAGGGGACCTACTATGCTCATTTTTTAGGTTCACTCTTGTGTTTTGGGTTTCTACTTTTCCTCATACTGTCTTGTGCTGGCACACCTGTATCCACCCTCTGTCTGAAACACTCCATTTCAGTGCCTGTCTGTTTAAGTCACCTCCCATAACAGCCCAGTCCTCTCTGATTGGTCAGTGATTCCAGGTCTTCCGCATCTGCACTCTCAGCACTGTTACTACAGCCATGAAGACTGTAACAGAGGATCGCAGCACTTTCTACCCATGACAAATCACCAATTAAAGCTTCTAAATCAAATTTGTCACAACCAGACACGTGCCAGCAGAATTAAGATTAGAATTCTGGGAGAGAAAAGCATAATAGGTCCCCTGTAATGTAATTTTTCTTTGTCAATACAAGACTTATTTTAAACGGACTGTATCCCCTTTGTTTGCAAGTTCTCCCCTACCTTTGCTTCATTACTGGAGACTGGCTTGACAGGAAACTGAACATCTGTAGCTTTCAGTATGGTGTTCTCCTGCAGGATGTCCTGTTGTGACTGATTGTGGCCAAAAGGCTGAAAAAAGAAGGAGCAGTGCTTTATCATCATGTGAGAAATTACAGAAACATTCAAAGGTAGAATCTGTATTGCCCTCCTTACCTTCCTTCCATAGAGACACTGAAAAAAGATGACGCCCACAGACCACACGTCCACCTTATTGGAGATCTTTGGAGGTTCTTTGCCAACTACAAAACATTCAGGAGGCAAGTACCTGGCCAGAGTAAAAAAAAAAAAACATGTTTAGTGAAAAGTATCTCAGCACATTTACACTCTACGTACTGTCATTTAGTACAGGTAGTTTTACACTTTACTTGAGCATTTCTACTTTATGCTGCTTTGTATGTATATTGTGGTTTTTACTCCACTACCTCACAGTACATACAACAGATGCATCTGTCCCTACCATGACCAAATACAACATTTAAGCACTGCTAACATGTTAATGATAGTGCTGTTCAGATACTTGTTGATAACACTTGCATACTTTTAATTAAAAGGGTGGATCCATTATTTATTTATTTTTAGGTATTTTTAATCACAGCACAGAAGCTAAAGAATGTACTGCAGTTTGGATTCTTTAAAATCACACAATAACAAACTAAACAACTGATACAGTGGTAGACAAGTAACTTCCATGTTCTGCAAGCTAAAATTAAAGGAGTCTGGGGGCTTTAAAGATGGAACAAAGATAAATAAAGTTCGTGGTTTCGGGTCCCGCTCAGAAACGACGTGTCTGCCCACACTATTTTTCCAGTTGTTTTTCTGTTTATATTGATGTTTGTGCAATGCTATCTTTGTGCTATGCTTTTTTGAAGATACTGTAGGCTTTTATTTTTTACTTATATTCTGTTATTTATGATTCTTTTTATTTAATCACTCCTGTGTTTTAATTTTATCATGCCTCTGTTGTAATTATTTCAATTTATTTATTTTATTTTATTCTCTTTGTGAAGCACCTCGGTGAGCTTTCATTGTTTTCAAATGTGCTCTTTAAATAAATCTGACAAGTTATTATTATTATCAACGCTTGCCACTCTATCTAACCTACGTCACTGCTTTTCTGCTAACGGCTGAGCAGACCTTTGCATTTGAAAAACCTGGAAAAGACACAGATGGACCCACCCTTTCAGTGAACAAGCGCAAAGTCGCTATAGCTGTTACAATGTACATGCATGCATTCACACATTCATGCATACACATACAAACACACACACAACCTAACAAACACTTGTCTGTAGTCTAATGATGCCTCCCTGTGACAGTCGAGGTTTGAAAGGGGATGTGGCAAAATGTGTGTTTACAAAAAGTCATGATCTGCGAATTAGATGAGCGTTTAGGTGCCAAAGTGACCTACAGAGCTGCTGATTGCAGCTAAAATTTGAAGGCAGAACTTTTACTTAGGGTATCTTTATAGTGTGGTATTTCTACACTAAATGTTCACACTGTATGCGGTGTATGTATATAGGACATTGTTTCTCACCAGTAGGTCCCTGCACCCTGTGATGTCAGGTCCATCCCATCCACACCATAGTTGTCATCATCCATGATTTTTGATAGACCAAAGTCTGTGATTTTGATTTCCCCACAGGCTGTGCCGTCCACCAACAAGATATTGCCTGAAAATTAGAGTAAAAGAAGTCAGTACTGAAGAAGAAATAAATGATGCCCTATCAACTGAATGACTGCTTCAGCCCACAAGATAACTGACACTCAGCTGGCACAATCTGATTTAATGTAGAGTAACTTATATTGTCTTGATTTGATGTGATGAGAGTCATCAGTTGCCCAGAGGGGCGTGTTTACCTGGCTTAAGGTCGTAATGGATGATGGGGGGTTTGATTTCATTCAGGTATCTTAGTGCGTTCACAATCTGCATGACTATAGACCGTGCCTCCTTCTCAGACATTAGCTTATGCTGTTTCAAGTAGAAATCCAAGTCATTGCCTTCGCAGTACTCCATGACAGTGCAAAACCTATTGAACGGAAAAAAGACTTGTTAAGAATTACGACCCACATCGAACAGAAATGAGCTGAAAAGTGCTGGAAATGCCTGAACAAGAATACATCGAGTGCACTGACGTGTCTGTGTCCAGTGAGAAGTAGTCGTAAAGTTTCACGATTCGGGGGTGGTCCAGCTCCTTGTGTATTCTGTACTCTCGACATGCATGCCTGTGGAGAGCAAGGTAATTATGCTTGTATTAGCTATAAAGCATGAAGGTGGAGGTGCTGTCTTCTGCGCTGACAGCACAGGGCTGGGGCTTATGGAGAGGAATAACAATACGCTGAATGTAAAAGACATCCGAACAGCTTGTCAAAGTATGTCACAACAGTTTAAACATTAATTACAGTATACTGCAGGTGATGTTATATATTTCCACATTAGCCAACGTACTTGTGATAGTTCTCCTTTTTCTCTCTCTCCAGTTCTTGTTAAGTTGGTGGATTTTCACAGCGGCATATCGTTGCTCAATCAAGTCAAAAGCCTGCACAACATATGTACAAAACGTCGGCTTATACTTGAAAAGCAACACCTGCTAAGAGAATTATTTCACTATGACACCTATGACATGAACATTTAATAACTTACCTTGTAAACTTCGCTAAAGCCCCCTCTTCCTAGAAGGTGTAGGAGCAGGTATCGCTCATTCAACGTTGGGTGATCTTTAAATCTTTGGATGGGAAAAACAATACAGAAAACAATCAAAACTAAAGATACTGACCTACAGTATACGTCAGAGACAATAAGCTATTAAGTCACTTAATATCACCACTATGGCTGAGGATACTGGCCCTGTGTGCACATCATGTTCCAATGTCAATGCAGCAACTGTCAAAGAAATTGATTCAGACTCACTGTGAGCTGTCTTCATTATTAATTCTCTTCAGCTCCCGAATGTGAAGGTTGCGCACTCTCTCCAGACGCTCCAGCTCCGCCTGGATCTCAGCTTCTTCCTATAAATGATTCAAACACGCAAACACACAAATGCACAGAGAGAACTTCAGAACTCTCGACTACAAGGAGAGGAGCTCATCAAAACCCACTTGTACACAGCTGACTAGTTCTGTATTAAATATTAACGGTTGACTTAGTACAGAGTCTGTCAGGGGCTGCCTGTGATGCTTATTCATCGGGAAAACAATGAATACATCGACAAAGTACAGGCTCGCTCCATCTTTAGGGAGATTCACACAAAAGGGAACAGTGGTTCAGCTCAGGAAGCAGGAGAATCAGGCTGAATATGTTCGATTATCTTCATGTTGAAGACAAAGATTTGCTGCGTGTAATAAGATACTGACTCCAATAAGGGTTTTATTTCTAAACTGTGTAAAAGCTGTCCTTTATCCTTATCATACTACTAGGTCCTGGAGAGGATTAGGTTCCGAATACTTGCACTTTTTTTAAAGATATTTTTTGGGGGCTTACTGTCTTTATTTGATAGGAGAGCTATAGTGTGAAAGGGGGGGAAAGAGGGGTAATGACATGCAGCAAAGAGCCGTGGGTTAGAATCAAACCAAGGACAGAGCCTTTGTGCACAGGGTGCCTGCTCTACCTACAGCTAGTAGGTGCCCCCAAACTCTGTGCTTTTAAGGGTACTGACAGAGTTACTTCCCTAACACTGAGTATGATTCACAATACATAAATTGGTGCCAAATTTCAGTACCTAAGAATTCATGAATGAAAACATCAGGTTCAGACAGTAGGCAGAAGCACCGTGAAGCACCCCGAACTAAAGGTGCCTTCCGTGGAGCTCAGTGCCAGGCTTCTGATCTTCGGGGAGCTTCAGGGTGCTTTGCAGCAGAGACAATGGAGCTCCACGGAGCTGCTGGGGAATTTGTCTTTCTGTGCAGTACAGCCACATGACCTCATGTATTAAGTTTCTCAATTTATCCAGGACTAGGGAGCCGCTGGGTTATGAGAGGAGGCGGCGGTGAGGTGGTGTGGTGGTGTGCTCTTTAGCCTGGAAGCCGGCCACGGAGCTCCACAGGCTCCCAGTGAGCCAAAACTATAATTGAAGCGCCGATAGTTTCGGTCTATCTAGTTTATTTTCCTTTCTATTGTATTTAGGAAATAGCTGAGTATCACTGTTGGTTTTGATGTTTTTTATATTATGTACTTATTCCACATATTTGTCAGTTGTGTCTTAAGCAGCGAGAGAGACAAGCAGACTGACAGAGACTTAGCTTTATGTGTTATAAGAGAAGAGAGGAGGAGCAGAGTCGCTTGTTGACTGGAGTTTGTTGACAAAAATTATATCCTTTTTATTACAGGAGGAGTTACGTACAGAAAAAAAGGTACTGTTGAGTATTGGTGCCAAATTCAAGTTATCAGCATCACTACCGCTATCAGTTTAGATACCAACGGTGTCCTAGTCCTAGACAAATTGAATACTTGCGTGCCTGTAAAGCACATAAAGACAAATTACCCACAGGAATTTTTTTTTAAGTTTTATTAACTTGGGCAAACCTTTTTGAGATGTCCAAGTCGCAGTTTGAAGATCTCTTCCTGTTCATGGTACTCTGCTAGTGTCAGCCTTTCCACGATGAGAGACAGATGAAAGAGAAAAAAATTATTGCTTTTGTCAACAGCACTTCCTGTTCATAAAGTCTTGTTAAACTTGCTTTATGACAGCAGACTACTCAAAGGAATAAAGCCAAAACTAGACAGAATTTTACACACAGCCTTTGCTTGGGTAACGACTGATCTGACATCTGTGATTCACACAAGGCCTGAACTTACAGCTGAGGTAGGCTGGGTTTTAGAAAGGGATCACTTTCTGCTCCATTCACCGCCTTGGTTTTGCGTTGCTTTGGCTCTGAGTTTGTGGTTGGTGCTTGGGAGTTGCTGGAGGACGGAGGTTTCCTCTTGGCTAGAAGTTTTCTCTGCCTTTCAATGTCCTCTCTCTGTTGGTTTATCGACTCTTGCTGTCTGCAGATGGAAAACAGTGCTTTTTGTTAGATGAGATTATTACCATTTCCATAGATGTGCTCCACTACAAAGTCCAGTCAAAACATTTAATCTGACACCATGATGAATATGATCAGCAGTTCTATAGTTGTAATGTTACTTTTGGGCTGCGCCTAGAACATCATATTCCATAATGTTCCAAGCTGAATCTGATTCAGATGAGTTACACGCCTGCAGAGAAGCAGCCAGACACTAGTGGTGGGAATCTCTAAGCACTAAATCATTTTTACATTTTTTTTTCCCCTCACAGTGTGACTACTTGCTACCTCTCAAACAGCCTATTTGTAATGATCTATAATTAAAATAAAAGGATGAATTTACTTCCATTATGTATTATTAATAGAACAGTAGTAACAAATGGTAGAGCTGTGTCAACTGGAAGGTTACATTCGCCAACATATTTGCTGTTGTTCCTATTATTTATTTCATGGAAGCTATCACTGTTATCACTTATGCGATTCTCTGGTTGGCAGCATCTACAACAAGCTGTTCTTCCTCCAACTACAATAGCAACATGAAATATGGTTTCTTATGTTTCCTGTGTTTCCCAAATATGTTAGTTTAGTTAGACACAACTTGCATACAGTGCGGCTCCTGTCCAGGTCCCTTTTCCTTTCAACTTCACAGAAACCAAAATGCTTTCATATGCTAGCTTTCAAGCCAGGGGGTGCCAGTTGGATTGTATTCTAACTCACTAGGGGTCTCATTTATAAAACAATGCGTAGGATCCACACTAAAAAGCCAAAAATGGCTACCCAAAAAATATTAGACAATTCCTACTATCAGGTTCCTGCCTCACCATCTCTGCCGCCAATTTCCCATCTTCAAAATGTTCGTAAGCAGGGGTCACATTTTCTCCCATCAAGTCTGTTCTTATCGATCACAACTTTCAGGCCTCATTTTACGCGTACGCATTGTTCATGAATGAGACCGCAGATGTGGACTGTAGCTATAAACCTGCCGTTGGTCGGCTGATTTAGGCCGGCATTCTCACTCCTTTCCACTATCTGCATGTTACCATGTTTGAAATCACCTTTGCTACAAGAAACAACATCAACTGCTGAGCTGACAACCTACATGCTGAAAAAGGCAAGTTTTGACAGAGATTTGGATCATGCAATAAGACATGCCTGCGTTGCTGTTTCGGTTAATTGTTGTAAAGATCTACAACAAATAAAACAACTTGTGAACACACTGAGGGAAGCCCAGACTCCATCTTGCAGGAGTCTCATGTCTGATGGTGATCCGTCTCCTGTCACAGCCAGTTGGAGTGGATTTGCCACATGTTGTACCTCTGGCAGCGACATGCACCAATAACACTGACTTCACTGATGTACTCATCTGTTCCACTCCACAGGAGCTTTAGTGATATTGTTGTAATAATTTAATAACAACTAGCAAATATGATAATAGCAAATGTTTTGCCAGCCAGTTTGTTCAGTCTTAAAGGAACGTACAGCCTGATCAAAGTTTCTACTGACTTTCCTGCACCAAGACATAATCGTTCAAGAGAGAATCGCGTCACATTGAAGAACAAATTTTTTCCTCCACCCCTACCTAACCCTGGATGTCCGCTGGACAAGCTGTAAGCTGCTCCACCAGAAGCGTCGTGGCGCGTCCTAGCCGCGGCCTAGAAGCGGCTTGGCGCTCTGCTCCGCTAAAAATACGCGCCGGGTCTATTTTTGAAGGATGCCGCATGAATTTGCACAGACCAAATGAGTCAAACAGGAAGTCGGGCGCAGAAAAGATGAGAATATCCAGTCAATTTTCAAAATAAAACACCCATGAAGACTCCGGATAGCCTACAGTGGTCGATGTCCGGCAGGCAGAGAAATCTTTTCTTTGTTTGTTGATGTCTTTATACCTTCAGGGTTTCCGCAGATTATCGCATGACGTGTGCGCCGCTATAGATACGCTTCCAGTGGACATTGACGCCCGGCACAGGACGGAGTAAGTCCGCGCTGCGGCCAAATCGCGCACGCGACGGATCCAGTGGCCATCCAGCGTAACACTGAACCGTTATAGCCCACATAGATTTAAAAAAAACATGCTTTACTGTAACTGGGAATTTTTTTGAAAAAGAGAGTGTTTCTTTAATTATAAATAAAGCTTACAGGAGGGAAAATGTTATTAATAACAAAAAATATGTTAAACAACTAGAAAATATGATCACTTTGAGTCAATCTCAGTAAAATCCTCTTACTTCACGAGGTTCTGAAAGGCATAGCCATCAGTCCACTGCTCTGTGAATGACGCTCCATGTCTCACTGTAGTGAAATGGCCTAAACGAAGTCTGTCCTGCATGCTTTTCTCCCGGCAGGCCTGCTTCTCCTGGGTGCTCTGAGGAACAACACAAAATAGGCGTTTGTTCGCAGGTTTGCAGACATACAGTATATGTTGTGTGTTTGTAAAGCGATAATAAAATTTACCTTCTCTATGAGCAACTTCTTGCTCATGGTGATGCATTTATTCAAGCGTTCCTTGTACTTTTCAAGTAATTTTTGTTGTTCATCTATCTGTCTCCTGAGATCACAGTTTGCCTGTGAAGCAGAAAAAAAATACTGAATCAGCAGCTGTACAAATTATATTATTTTCCCAATCCACCAATTATTTAAAAACTTAAACATACGGTTTATACTGTTGACAGACAAAACAAATTAGGGTCTGTTCTATAACCAAACATTGTCCACTTTATTTTCATTAGCGTTACATCTCAGCCCAGTCAAGCCTTTCAGTAAGGTTGCAGACAGAGTTAGACCTTCTCCTTACCCTTAGCAAATCGTCTATTCTCCCCTCCTTCTTCTCAAGGTCTAGATTCTTTGTGCTTTCAAGGGCAGCCAACTTCAACACTGTGAGGTCAGTCTAGAGAGGAAAACAACAAAAGAAGTCGTTTTAAAAACTTGCCGAGAATTGTCAAACACATTTAAGAGCAATTGCAAAGAGCCTGTGGCATTCGGACAATCCACAATCATCCCTCCTCACCTGAACAAATTTGACCGCTAGTTGCTTTGGATGCGTCATGTGGTCCCCAAAAGACAGACTAGTAGGAGATGAGCTATTTTGTCTAACCTGCAGCAGAAGAGAGAGCACTTCCTCTTTGACAGGGCAACACCAAATGGAGCAGCAAAGAAGAATTTGAGTTCAAGTTTTGGCGTAACTTACAGCAATACCCTGAGCGGAGTGGGAATGTGAGTTCTGGGGCGAACGAATCACTGGTGGGAGACCTCTCACAGGACTGGACCCATTTCCTCCCTGGAACTAAAAGGTCAAGAGAGGAAAGGTGACATCACTGCCAAACATTTGATAACAGCAGACCCAATAGTGGCTCTTTTTCTATCAAGCTACTGTTATTTTAGAGACAGGAAATGGATTATGCCTCAGTGGCTGCAAGACTAATACAGCACACATCATTCACTCAGCACCTCCTTTCAAAGCATACACACATCACGAAACTGAAAACTTACATCAAAATAATCACTTATTTTGGGTCCTCGCACAATTGACTTCCCTGTGAAGGTAAAAGAGGAAAAAGAATGTTCTTCATTGAAATATTTCACAGTAATACTGTAAAGAGCGGAAAAGTAACAAGTTTAACACACTTACCTTGGCTACTCTCTGATTGGATCTCAGGTTTCCTTTTTCTGCCTCTGGCTGTTTCTGACTGTTTCTTCTCCGGGGTCTGAAAGAGAAATTTTATTTAACAATGTTAATCAAAGCAATAACTACACAAAAAGGCTGTGTTGACCTTTAACTGCATCAACACACAGTGGTTGTGTGAAGCTACTTTTGGGGACGGTCTAAACTAGGGATGTCATGAGAATCAATACTTCTGTACCAAATCGACGCCAGCTTTCCCAAAACGTGAAGGTACTGTAAATACCGGGGATGCAATTCTTCCAGACCTGAGGGGGCAGCATATACGCCTACAAGTGTTCTAGTCAGCCGTTAAATGTCAAAGAAAGAAGATGAACGCCTACAAACATGAAAGAAGAACAACTTGTGGAAGACAACGACAAGTGCAGCTGCAGTGACAGCTCCGCATCGAAACGTCGCAAGGAAGAGTGTTTTTTCTTGAGGTCAGCAAATTCTTTTACTTTGCAACAGGAGCACAGCGTATTTACACTATGCAAGAAATGCCGGCAACTCAACGCTTGGCATTGTTTTCTGATCACCCAGAGTTGAAAAATGTTCATCTTTGGGTAAAATGCTGTACTCATCACTGTCAACCAAATAGCCTACCATCTTACATGTGCTGAACACAAACATCAATGAAGGAGAAATATGCTTACTTCCTGTATATATATTAATATATGTTTCCTAGACCACAAAATCTCAAGAACCGACATTACTAGTACTATGCATGTGTTTAAATTACATAAAATTTATTTTTGTAAATAAAGAAGTGTATGTTTAATTACATCATTGTTTTGTTCTTTACCATGGTATCACATTCGGTATCGAGAATCTGAGAATTTCGCTGGTATTGGTATCGACTGCTACATTTCTGGTATCGAGATATGCGTAGCCTGCACAAACCCAAATGCTGATTTCTTATTAAGTTACCATGACAGATTTTAGCCATAACAATTACTCATTTTACTTTGACTTGTGTGACTGCTCTCAATGCAGTTTCATATCAGTTTTGTCCAGTTTTCATGCACAGCTCTTATCAGGATTACTTTTAATTGTATGATTTCCTCATGTACCTACCGAATAAGCAGGAGAGCTGCCTCTTTTCACATCTGACCCCTATTAAGTGAGAAAGACAAGAACTTCAGACAAGTATCATGAAAAGGAGCACCTCGCACAGTAGACAACCTTTTACTACATCAGTACTTCATTAAAAATAGACTCGACAAGTATTCTTAAACAGTGAAATAACTAAAACAGCATGTTTGTCACAATCATAGATTGTCCTCTTGATTTTATTTCATCACAAGAACAACCTTTTCAGACACTCTCTGATGACCAAAACCAACCAACAGTCAAAGCATCTGTTAACAGGTGCTGGTCTGATCTGAGTCATCCCTCGTGCCTCATTAGGAACCATGTCAGAGGGGACTGCACAGCAACAGCTGTTTACAGCTTTTATATATATAGCACTGTGTAAAGGTTAATTCAGCTAGTCAAAATGGTGGATCAAAAATGCTACAAAATGCTGCTGATATAGGTTATTCCAGCCTTAGAGAGCATTCAGATGAACAATAGAGAAGCAAAGTCCCTCCCCTTCCAGTGTCCCCCATGGGATATTCTTTTATGGTAGTCAACAGTGTAAGACAAATTTTTGATCTGACCTGAATTGCACCATGAATTACATCGTGTTGTTTGTCAATTTAAAATATCATTTTACAAGTCAAGAAATTTGCAGTTGTGAAACCTCTCAGTGAACTACAACTCTTCTCTCACTAACACCAACATGGTCGTTACATTGGCACATTTCACTTCAACAAGGGAAAAACTATTAAAGTGGTGAAAATCGATGCAAGTCGGGCAATGTTGAGAGCTGCAGCCATGGGAAAGGAGAGTGAGTTGTGCGAGGACATCCCAATACAAAACACAGGTATTGTAGCTTCAGCAAGAGGATGTTACGATGTCACAAAAATTTTGGGTGTGTACTCTTTCTAATTACATATTTTCTCACACGCCAACAGTTTTACTACAAACTCTGTCTTTCTTCACTTGCAAAACTAAAAATCATGATGTAATTCATGACACACTTCAAACAGGATAAAAAAGTCACTTGTCTCTTAACTACCGTACATAATTTCTATGAAATAAGGTCCTGGTGTTCCACCAGTACCGGAAGGACTTTGCCTCTCTATAAACAAGACATGAGGCTGCAGTGTTTTGGGAGTGCTTCTACAGTGTACAAGAAGAACAAAAAACATGAGCATGGAAATCCAGTTTAAGGCTTATTAAATACCAGGACACAACATGATGATTTGCATCACACACTGTGCCAATACACTGAACTGAAATGAATGAGAAAGGAAGCTTTTGTTGGCCTGAATGCAGTCTTACACACTTCCCATCAGGGAGATTTAAGTCTGTTAAATTCAAGTGAAGAGGGTCCCGAAGTTATGTAGCCAAATGGCCAAGCAGTTAATTTAGAAAATGTATTAAAGATTTGACAGTGTTGTACTGATGGTGTTCATGATATCTGCTGGTTACAAATATCAGCTGCAAATTGCAAACATGTTTTTTAAAACACCCAACAAAAATGACCAATGAGACCATTTAAATAGAACGTGATTTTCAAATATGATGTTTAAGACTATGGACAAAAAGCTGCATAAACGGCATCAGATTAAGCAATGTTAAATATTTTAAGTATGTACTGTTATTGAGACAGCAGACATACAGTATATACAACTCAGTCGCACTATGACTCCGGTATTTTATGATATACAACAACCCTGGTCTGCTTTCAAGCTAAAGAGGTAGGCCACTGTAACTCATTTACTGGCCTCAGGTCTACAGCTATGAGCAAGAATATGAAGGGAATATCAATGTTAAATATAATCTATTAACTTATTTAAAAATCGTTTGAGTCAATAGATCAGTGTACCTCTGACTCCTTGTCGCTTGAGGATCCTAGGCTTCCAAAACTGTGATTTGAACATTCATTGTTGGTCAAACCCTGGTGAAAAAAAGATTTTTAGGATAAGGATTGGATCTTTATAAATTATTACACTGAAACAATAACACAGCTAAATATTTACTTACTTTGGTTCCCCCACTTGTGCTACCAGTGCTGCCCCCTGTGCTGCCACTGACCCCGCCCATAAAGCGTGCCTCCAGCAGCTCCTGTCTCCGGGGGTCCAGGCTGTGCAGCTCCTCCATGGTGCCTGCGAGGATTAGCAACAATTCACAGTATGTCTCAGTTATTCAAGGATCAGCTTAATTGAAGCCTTTGAATGCTCCCACTCAAGAGCAGATGACAGTAGCAATGAGCTTGGGAGCAGAGTTATAATAAAGGTGGCTTATTTAGTTACATATACAATCTCAAACCCTGACAGGTGATAATATTTTAGTCTAGATCAGAATATCAGCCCAAACCAAATATATGCCCATTCCCCAGAGGCAAAGCCTAGACAGGTTTACTCTACATTTGTGTAGCACAGAGCAAGATTTTCATTATGTTCACCACAACTACAAGTAGGAGCAGCTCAATACGACTCCTACGAAAAAACATAAAGTCACCAAAATAATTTATGATAACTCAAAATGTAGTCGAAGTCCTGATGTAACAGGCATCTCTATGCCACAAACACCATTATACTGAGAGGCCAAGAGCAATGTTTCGACTGCTAGGCACTGATGAATACTGTGCTCCTGTGGGACTGTTACGTGAGCTCCCTGGGCTTCATTGCTGCTGCTGACTCAGAGGGGTCTGCCCACTAAACCTGTGCTTTAATGAGACAACCATTTTGAATCTACAAAGGAATCAATTTAAATGGAGGAAACATAATGTATTGAGAAATTCTTTCTAATAACTACAAAATCACAGCAGCTGGGAACAGACCATACTTGTGCTCAAACAAAGGTTGGTCGAATGATGAATGCGCAACAAATATGTACAAACATGCTAACTATAAGATCCATTTGACATCAGTGCATCAGTGCATCAGTGCAGGGAATTAACACAGAAATGACTTTGAATGGAAAAAAGACAAAAATCTCTTTTCAATGGAGGGAAACAGTTATTAATCAGAACGTGGTTGGCTGAACAGCTTCTTTATTTACAAAACGTTAAACATAAAACCACCGACTGAACAAATATACTCTGTAAAAGAAGTTGCGAAAAGTCAAATACTACTTGTGTATACTGTCTACTTCCGTGTTGACGTGCAAATAACAAATAAAACCACACACACACATACAAGTTTCACATCTCAAAACAATCTTCAGTCACCTTAAAACTTGACAGTATTTGAGCTTAATTTAGGCCAAGGGTTGTTGTGTCCGACACAAAACAAGCCTATACAAAAAGCCTTTCATTATATCCTCTAAAACAAAAACACTGTCTGCGATTAAGTTATACATTACAATGCAGCGGTCAGCACATAGGCCCACTTCAGTGTGCAACATGAAGCCATGTGAGAAATGTTTTAACGGGCATGATACAGTCGACTCACTAAATAACATTGGCTTGCGACTATTTTCCAGATAAGCACAAGAAAGATGATCATGTAAACAGACTTGGTAAATAGACCTGCACTTGTATAGCACCTCTCCAGTCTTCTGACCATTAAAAGAGCTCTTACACTACATGCCACATTCACCCATGCACACAGACATTCATACACTAGTGGCCGAGGCTGCCACACAAGGTGCCACCTGCTACTCATTTTTTAACATCCACACACTGATGGCACAGCTATCAGGAGCAATTTGGGGTCCAGTATCTTGCCCAAAGACACTTTGACATACAGACTGGAGGAGCTGGGGATTGAGCTGCTGATCAGTCACCCCAGGTGTCCAAAACAACAAGTGCAAAACAGCATCCATAAACCAGCTGCAAAATGTATTTATGTATCTTCGGAGTTTTAAAAAAATCAGGTCAATTCTTCAATAAAAACTATTTGTTTTAATTAATCATTGTTATTAACAACGCAACTAAAAAGCAATGACCCACCAGTTATATACAATGAGAATGTGAACAGCAGCAGAGATAAAGAAAGCCTCCATCATATTTTAAAACAACCCCATAGGACCAATTTTGGATACATTTTGGATTCATTTTCAGATTTTCTGACAGAATGTTAGACTGACTAACCTGCTGGTCACTCGTCTGTTCGCTAAAAAAACTTTACTGTGCTTCATGGGATGGAAATGGGTGGCTGCTAAAATGAAGACAGGCTTGCAATTAATGCTCTAAAACCAGATTTACTGATACAGTTATGTTTCCCAAATGAAACATCATATGAAGTAGTTCACTAAAATACAAAACAGAAGCAAAGGAAATGCTAAGTCAAATTCAGCGCTTGAAATTCAATTATCAGATGCACATAGGTGTCTAAAGATAAGAACAATGCACCATAATTAGGATCTGCATACAAGTTAAACCTGGACTTAAAATACTGAAAGACATTTCCCTGGATTGTTCAACTGCAAACCTACATTATTCATCATAAACCTCTCGTTATTACCCCCTCCACACATTAACCACTTACTACAGAGGAGGAAATGATCAGATTTTCAAGAGATTGACAATGTCAACTAACCTTTGCCCTCACACTTTTACCTGATAACACCTAAAGATCACATCAACAGCCACTACCCTCCCACACTTAATGACACTTGTGCAGGTTAAAAACAAGTTACTAGGACAAATCTTACTAACAATCAGGCAACAGGTCCACATTTCCTCTTCCTAAAGCATCTCACAGACAACAAAGTAGGCTTGTCACATTTCCCACGATGGGTCTGTGGCCTCTAATCAAATCTGCCGTCTATTTTGCTGAAGAAGTCATCTACTGCAGTCATCGGTATTATACAACTACAGAGACTATGTTGCAATCAGTATTTATACAGCAGTGCTAAATATTTAGTCCAAGATAAACAGAGACAACCTTTCTTACCTAATTTCCAGCTATTCAAACGAAAAGCACAATTTTCACCTCTCACCTCACTGTAGTTTGACAAGCAAGTTTAACTTGTGTGGTGAATAAATGACAGGTATGTTGTGATTACTGTTTTATCATAAGTTCAACAGAGGCACTGCGAGAAGCAGTAGCTGAAGGTGTGCAGTTGTGGGAGTTCAATCGGCCCTGTTAAAATTATGAGTTTACCTATAAAAACCATCATCTTTATGAGAGGGTGTAGCCTTAAAACCCTTCCTGCTGCTGCTTCTCAGAGCAATCTCGGTCTTGCTAAAAGACCGCTCCATAACCACATCTCACTTTTCACCCAGAATGTTTACGCCAGTTTCTCATCATGTCTACGAATCAGCTGTGTTGTGCGTCTTAAGGATTTCCCTTTGTTTCAAACATGAAGGCCTCAGTGCACAACTATTATCTATATCCAAGCCCCTGCAGGAACAAGTGGTTGAACCCTTATAACTCTTGCTGTGGATGTCATTTTAACTCTGTGCTGCTCAGCAGAGTGACCACCTGTTTATGGCAGACACTTGTAAAGTCTTAAAAATCCCTGGCATGAACTGGATAGGATTGCTTCCACCTAAGTTCATTCATTGACAATTCAAGCTTTAAAAACACAGACAACAATAGTCTTCCTAATATGAATATTTACCATTTATGATGTATGCAGCCACACTGAATGTCAATCAATGCATGCAACAGTGATAATACAAAGAAACTGTGACGCTATCTTAACGTCCAAAGCTAAGTAAAAGTCCTCCATCATTACAATATCAAGTGAAAACTACTGAGGGTGCAAGAAGGCGTGATTAACACAAGTGACAACTATATTAGGTCACCAAAAATAACCAAATGAGCATCAGTTATTTGATTGCGTGTGGGTTAGCATGCTGCACAGCCCAAAGCAGCATGTATCCCATGGGTGTCCCCTCATTATTGTCGTGGCATCTAGCGTTACATGAACGGTCTTTGCTCCAAGTAATACTAAAAGGTCAAACAAGGCTACCTTTCATCCTGTGCAGCAGCATCTACAGCAAAGGGCTATCCTTAACACACTTAATGTTAGATGCATGCAGTCATGTTTAAAGCCGATTTCAGACCCCTGTGTACCGTTAAGAGGATGGCAAACGTCAGTTACACATGCACATATATTGTGACCACTGTTGGTAAGGAAACACCACAGTCTACAAACAAAGGATTGCGACGCACACCTAACTTCGGTGATATCACGTTAACCATCACCCCAAAAAAATGCTTGATATCTCTTCTTGCATTTACTGATCCATTTTACATCCATCTGTAACTTAACCAACGTTAGTGTTTGCTCTTGTAACGACAGCATGCTTAAAGAAGGATGCACCGACCACAGCGGTTACCCTTTCTGCTCTCGCAAAGGTTTAACGCCATTATGCACGTATTTCTCTTAAGGTTACTGCACTGGCCTGAGCACAGAGAGACGGTCCTGTGTCTTCAGTGCTACTAGCTAGCCAAACAGGCTCAATTGACTTTGGAGCTGACGCGTTAGTGTAACGTTAGCTAGCAAGCTGGTTTCGCCACCAAGATTTGCTCGGTCGTTTTAACACAATTTCCCTTCGTTATGCACAAAATGAGCTAAACGAGCAAGTAGAAAAGATATGTACGTCTTAATACGTTTAACGATACCTTCCTGGGCCTTCACCACTGCCGTGGTATGTTGCTGAAAACACAGTCCGTGTTGGGGACGTGGAGAGCTGGGACCAAAGATGGCGTCCCCTCCAAACTTCCACTACTTTGGACACTCATCAAGCTACTTTTCGTGTGTTGGCACTGCAGCGCACACGGTTAATCTTCCACACGGGCTGTGAAATTAACCGACTGACACACCACGGTTGTTTTTCACATGGGCACGGCGGCTGCCACCGAGTGAAAATGTGTAATTAATATCTGTTTTTAGGGCACAAACCTCTTCACACCTCAGCAGTGCGTCCTGGCTCCAGGGCCACCTCTCCGTCTTCAAGTGGTTGCCTATGAAACGTCATGCATCGTGTGCAAAATTTTTATCGCGAGGGTGATACATTTTTTCCTCACGTCAATGACAACATGAGGACTGCTTTTAAATTACATACACTGCACACGTGATCCGTGCACAAACACGTTTTGTGTACTAGTTGGAGACTGGTGGAAAAATCAATGGCGATTATGATGTGCAAAACTTAAAAGAATTATCTGCCATTTTAATTTAAAGAAATCAAATAAATGTTGGATGACATTAAACGATTATAAAGACAAGAAGTCACAATTATGAAAAATGCATGCCATCATTTTGACCTATTTCATAATTTAGTACCTTATCATTGACAGACTATCTCATAGTTTTGACTTAGTAAGGGACTGTACTTTATTTATCAGAGAGGGGTGGCTGACACAAAATTACTTTTTTCTATTTTCTTTTTTTTAGTCCCCAAGGCTATAAATATTTTTCCTCGAGCCTCCTTGATTGACTGGGGAAAATGCATGACCCTCCCTCCACTACAAATAATTTTTTAAAATATATATTCACATCAAATGTTAGTATTGGAGCCAACGCAATGAGCAAACATCAGCGAAAAACTGTACACAACAGTGACAATATCAGTTACTTGGCTTGGCAGATGTGATTCGATTTTAAAAAGTTATGCTTTGATGTTTGAAAGTTAAAAGTTGAAAACAAGATCCTGGAGTTGAAAAAAGCCTGCAGAATTTAATATTTTATACAGGATCTGGTGCAAACAGTTTATTTTTGGCAAAATTTTGAACGACACATAGAATTAGGTGGAATTTATACTTCTGCGTCAAATCGACGCCATACCTATGCTGTCGGCTCTGCGTTGACATAGTCTACGCCGTAGCCTGACATGCATCTCCCCAGAAATGTAACTACGCGTCACGATGATGCAGATTTCCTGTCTATTTTTGTAAGCTGACACCATTTGTCTCTTTTTCTTTTATTTACTTTAATTTCACAGATAGGAAACAATAAATTGTGAAGGCAATAAAACCTCTACAAAAATAGAATTTCAAGTCTTGTGTGTGATTTATCCTGGCTTCATATGAGCAGAGGAAATCTCCACTCGTCGCTAGGCTAATTTATACAATGTAAAATGCCATAGGCTTGTGCTAAAAACATTAGCATGTTGTATTTGTGGTGAAAATGTGTCCAGATAAAGACAAGTGCTTTGTCTGTGAATGCTGCGAGTTATAGTGAAACCGATTTGTGTACCTGTGTTTTACATTGTCTCTGTTAAGCCATGTTTAATGTGTGTTTTGAATCAATTTAACTTTACAGCACTTCACAGAAACTTTCGCCGCTGAAGAAGTGTTTCGGAGGTGTAACTGCAGAATGACACACCACCGCACAAGTATACATGCTCACATCTGCGTCGGCCATGTGCGTAGTCTAAGGCATGGGGTCTGCTGCACAAGTATTTGGCTGATTTTTAAGAGGAAAGCCTACATCCTGCATGATGTGTTCATGGACCATTTGAATTAAAAAATCCAACAATAATTTCACTATGTACTTTTCTGGCTATGATATAAATGGTGTACTTTTGGCAAATCTTAAAAAAAACATGACTTTGAAACCGACCGGCGTGATTTCAGAGGGTATTTAAAATAAATACAAAATGTGACCATTGAAATTGTACGTCCCTAAGCCAAAGTAAAAAACACAAGTCTCTCCCCAGTGCTTAAAAAATGTACATACCTCCCGTTTTGCACCCACCCCATAAATAACAAACAGTCCCTTATTCAAATGTTTGACATCTCACAATTTTTACTTCTCATGAGAATTTCAATCAAGCAAAACTGTCATCTAGTTAGTTCCTTCTGTAATATGTAGCCTGAGTTAAAGATGGAAATAAGGAAACATTAATTTTATTCCAAGCATGATCATAGTTTTCTATTAGTAAAGCCCAAAGTTTCCTAAATACAGACCATAAACTCACCTCATGGATATTAATACAGTGATCTACAGTATATAAAATAACCACAGCTTTGTCTGACAACATGTTTTTTAAGTTTATTGCACAGTTTTGTTGTTGGACACACACTCCTTTGTTAAAAAAAAGACTGAATAAATAAGTAGTTTAGTATAAAAAGTATAAACATATAAAAAGGCACAGAGCTCCTACTTAGGCTGTGCATGGTGTTGTGTTAAGATGGTGAAGGTGGATATGGTTTCCTGAACTTGCTCTGCATCCAGACCCGGTGCATTGCAACTTTCTTTCCTCTGTTCACTTGGAGTCGTCTGTCCTCAAGATTCTGAATTTCTTCCAGTCCAGCGTTGGAAAATAAATCATGAACCTCATCTGTAAAATGTACATAACGACACTGTCAGTAACCAGGGCTGCAGTGAGGATTGACAAAAAAGAAGTACCTGAGGTCATGAGTCCCCAGAGAACAAACTAAAATAAAGCCTCAAGTGGTTTTGATGAATTGGATTTTAAAAAACACGTGATTTGATTTATTTGTTATCTATTAAGATATATTTGTTAGTAGATTTTATTTCCCAACATGGACGTCTAATTGCTGTTTTAAAGGAGCTCTACACCATATTCAGGATGTATCTATGATTCAGAGGTTGTCTACACACAGCTCTCACCACCGAAGTGACAGACAGCAGCTAACAATGCTAACAGCACAAACAGTGCTGACAGAGCAAAAGGTGTTAACTAGGAGGAAACCAGAGAGTGGGTGCTACACTTTTGCAATGACGCTGTCCCGACATATGTGATAACTGCCATATTGGTGCAGTGCAGAGCAGGGGCAATAAGCTAGCCAATGGGATACACACACAGGACTCATACGCAATAACATGCACATGGGACTTGACCATAGACTTGCCTGGCACATGAGCTAGCTTCTGTGTTTACTTATGCTTTATACGCCCCATTGAATATAGTGTGCGCAGTAGTGTTTTTCCTGCTGGCCCCACCTACAAGTTCTTGGCTCACATGACAGATTTTTAAATCACTTTTCTCACCTCAAGGAAAGTTTTATAAATATAAAACCTCCATGGCTCAAAAATTCCTAACAGACAAAGTCATACTTAACCTTGTCTGCAGTTCAAGGTGTCCTGTCAGCAGTTTTACAGACATCTCTTTTATAATCGTGGTCTATGGGGAAAATGCTTTTGGGGCCACAGGGCAGTTTTTTTCACTGCACTACCAAGAGCGGCCACTGGAAACATTTGCTGGGTGCCTGGGCCAAAGCGGCAACCACAACAAGGACAGAGAAGCTTGGATTAGAACACAGACACAGGGAGTGCGACCTCATTCTCTGTTCAGGACACCATTACTCCATGATGTCTTTACGTAGCAAACAGTTTGCTGCTAGATTAATGCTCAGAATATCACACAAAGCTCATTTAAAACCTTTTGCTCCCTGTGGGGGTTAAATTCTGGTTGGAAAATAATCATTTATTTATTGGCCTGAAAATAATCAAGCTTAAACTGTGTCAACCTATTTCAGTACCCCCCCCCATACCTGCCCACTGTGGTATGTAAACTCCCCCCAGGTTTCTAAAACCTCCAAATCCCTAGCAAAAATACCAAGGACATAACCCCAGTGTCCTCAATGATAGCTCCAGACTTATTCACTGCATGTAGAAGAACATTCAGGTCTCATGGTTCAGAAATACCTTTAGTAAAAAAGTACACGCAGGTTCCATCTCCACGTGTGTAGAAATTCTCTGATAAGCACCGTCCTGATTGGAAGACATTAAAAGACTAGATTAAATTTATTTTAATGTTATAAAAACACTCCTCACAAACAGAATAGTATGCAAAATATACGACAAATTAGGTAAAGTAGATTAAAATGGCTGCATTCAGGTGTGTGTCACTGTTTGGAGGCTCACCCTTCTTAAACCTGAGCTGTGATAAGTCATATCTCCCATAATCCCGAAAGAGAAATATCCCTCCATGTTTCAGGTATGTAGACAGTCGGTTCACAACTCCTTGCATTCTGTCAAAGAAATGTCAATTAATGGAATGATAATGTTGCACGACAGGATTGCAGCTAATGGACGACATATAGGCCGTATGGGGATTTATTCATAGATAGTTAATACAGTTAGATTTATATTGTAGTTTGTAATGTAATTCAGACAAAGCCTGGGGACAGTGAAGGTGGGCTGGGGGTTGTGAAGGGCTCCACAGAGGAGCCTGGCAGGTGAGAAATGATATCAGGTTCTCCTTTGTCTTCTAATCTTCACCTACCGCTCCGGATGAATGGAGGAGAGCACAAAGACTGCCAGAATAACATCCAGGCTCTGTGGAGGGAAGGGAAAGGAGGCCATCTCCTCACAGATGTCATGGACAAAGGCGTGACACACAGAGTCATCGTATCCTGGGTGGTCCTATATGAGGAAAATAAAGTAGGCTAGATCCCAAATTGTTTTATAGCCACACAAAGCAAGTCTCCAAATGGTAGCTCAGATGCAGATTTTAGCAACTGTGTTTATATTGCAACCACAGTATCTATCACATTCTAAATTTCACACCTGATTTTCCCCTTGCCATCATTTATAAGAAATGTATGTATAGTATAATTTTGCTCTTATTTTAAGTCAGGTTAAAATGTTTTGTATCTCAATGAATGCTGCTATAAATAATCCAACAGATGTGCTGTGTTGTAGAAGTGTGGCCTGGAGTCAAATCACTTGGTCTTGAGTCAGATTTGGTGATTTTAGAGTCGACTAGACAAAATTAAAAAACTTTTGCAACTCGACTTGAACTTAAACACCAATGTCTTGTGACTTAACCTAGACTTGAGCCTTTTGACTTGAAAATACTTGATGCCTTACCTGGTGCCCAAATATTAAAATGTATGATTTAAAAAGTGTGCCACAAATCAGTTAAATTCCCATCATTTCCTGATTGGACCAACGTTAACGGTTTCATCATTTGCATTGATCATTCCCTGCAAGTCGACACTTAATTCCCCAGATCTAATTTGTTTGAACCAATCTAACGAAAAACAAATTTCAGTATGTAAATCATGCTGGTTGTTTTAACAAATAAAGACAAGTTTTTAAAACATTCATGTTTTTCGTAAATTTTAAATATTATTACTCTATAATTTAAAAAAGGCTTTACATTTGGTGTACAGCGCATTTTGATTTGTTTAGGACTCAAAACCCAAAGCTTAGGACTTGGGACTTGACTCCGGACTTCAGTTCAACGACTTGAGACTTACTTTTGACTTGCAAAACAATGACTTGGTCTCTCTTATTTTGTATAATAGAGTAACCAATATTAAAAGTTGTCTGGTATAAATAATACAATCTCAATCATGCAAACAAAATTAATGTCACAAATCTTTTTTTTCCCATTAAATATTACAAGGAATAATCAGCTGAGTGAGTCAATGGATGAATAAATCTCTGTCGATATCAAGGCAAGCTACAGGACATGAAAATAAATATATTCCATTATTTCAGGATAGAAACATTAAAACTGATGATGAGTTTTAATTAGATTAGTTATTTGCTGAGCCCAAAGTAAAAAGCTCATTTACACAAAAATCACTTTAAATGCTAAATGGACTTGCACTTGTATAGTACCTTTTTAGTCTTCCAACCACTCAAAGCGCTTTTTACAACCTTTTTAAACCCTGTGCAAAAATGTCATCTACAAATGACCAGACTCTCTTTGCTGCTTCTTCACATATTAATATTAATTGGCTGATTCAGATTCAGCTGTAGCTACCAGGCAGAGCTTTGAGTTATTCTGCAGTATGCACACTGTGTGAGGGAACAATGGTCTGTACTATAAAATCTAATATGAATGGTTATTCTGGAAAGCTCAAAGACTGACATTAACAACAGCTTTACAATGAATGAATTAAACGCATTACTTCATCAAACGTTAATGTATTCTGTCTAAATATTTCAGCACTCTATGACATGGGGGACTTAATCATA
This sequence comes from Cephalopholis sonnerati, assembly GCA_019142605.1. Taxonomy (NCBI): domain Eukaryota; kingdom Metazoa; phylum Chordata; class Actinopteri; order Perciformes; family Serranidae; genus Cephalopholis; species Cephalopholis sonnerati. The sequence continues at coordinate 22,395,540 of JAGQAX010000012.1, forward strand.
ATTTGATATGACTGAAAATACCCTCAACATATTGTCCTCATGACCACAGGAAGTACTATAACTACATTACTGCTAGTCTTACATTATATAGCTTTGGCTGTTTGACTGCTGGATATCAGTCAGTATTGCTTTAAAGAAATGGACTGACTCTGATACAGCATATACTGTACCATCAATATTAGAAATGCTTACCTTGACCAGCTGGATGGCACATGTGGAGAAGTCACAGCAGTATAAAAAGGCATCTGTTCCTCTGTGAAGCAGAAAAGCCAATATAACAACCAATGACTCGTTACAAATACAGTATAACCACATCTGCCCCTTCATGGAGATCTCATAAGGATGATACACTGAAGCCACGATTTTACATTTATTTATTGTAGAAAAGAACTCCCGCCCACTGTCCTCAACACTTGCAATAATAAGAACTTTACTGGGAACAACATTTTAGTGCAGAGACTCCAAAATCTCTGTAACAAAACGTTGTTCCCAAAACATTTCTTATGATTTTAAGTGTAGAAGACAGTGGGCGGGAGTTCTTTGTTCTACTGTAGAGTGCTGCAGGAATGACATTTATTTGTAGACCAACCTGACCATTGTTAAACAGAGGGGGTGGCCTACAACACCACTTATCACCCACCTACAATGCAGTCTTGGGATCCCTCCCCAAACACCTGAACCCACCTAACCTTAACAACACACATGATGGCTGGGTGGGTCAACAACTCACATGTGACCTAAATGACTCTGTAGGGTTTAAAGCCACACAGAATTTAAAAAAGCATCTTGCATGAGAGGTGAAACATCTTCAAGAAACTCAAGCAAGTCCAGTTGATTACAATATAGCACTTAAGATTACAATGACCTGGATGACTGAGAGTCTTCACCAACCATTGCTCTGGTCCCCTCGTCAAAAAGCCAATGGGATTTTTCCATTGGATTTTGGATTATTGCAGAAAATAAGCTCTGTGGCAAACAAAGTTTAAGATACTTGCACATTTTTTTCAGCAAGATAAACTTCACAAATGAACACCACTTTTATGATTTTTAAAGCCTACATGCAATCGCCAGAGGTAAAAATCTAATGATAGCCTGTAACCAAACCAAACTACAGGCGCATGACTTCAGTGTCACCGCCACAACGAGGCTGTAAAACTGTGTTCGGCGTCACGATGCTCAGTTGTCTCATTAAGCCACATGTTAGCAACTGCCTTTTTAAAGAGACATAAAAGCTTCAAAAGAAGTATTTACAGACGAATTTTATGTTGCAGAACAAAATGGGGAAGTCTCTTAAGTTTGTGTTCACCACAGATTTTTTTCAGGCGTCTAATGAAAAACTCACTCAAAAAACCCATTGACTTCAAAATGAGGGAACTGCGAGCGCTAAGATGCTAACTCATTTCCAGGTTTTAGGACTTATACCTGCAGGACTCTATAGTCACCTCATGGTCTTCTCCTATGCATCAGTCTACCTTAAAGTTTTGCTTTTTGACCTTTATTTATTGCCTATTGCCTGCCTCCCTTAAAAACAAATAGACAGGTTATTGCAGAAACAGGAAATTAAAAGTGTTAATAGGCTACATTTCACAATGTTAAATGAGTCTTCATTCTAAATTAGGGAGAACATGAAAACCTGGCATACAAACTCTCACTGTTTGCTTCACATCTGTACTTCTCTCCACCACTGCTGGTTGATCAGCACCTCTGCCTGAGGTGCCTTCCAATAACAGCAAAATGTCTCCTCTTTCTCTTCCACACCACTGTCTTTACCCAGTCCTTGATTTTAACGCTGATATCTCACCAGCTATCCCATTAAGCAATTTCACAGTTGCTCTCCAGGAATCCTTGTCTAAAGAAGCACAAGAGGGCCTTCTTCACAGAAGACATTTTGACATGTCACAGTGGGAAAATTAAATGTGTAAAAAGGATCAGGGTCCTGTTACTGTGCATGCTGACTCACTTTCACACTGTCATGGCCTACTGGGACACTTGATTAGAACAGTGCCATTCTTAATGTTATCTGTAACGCCTGTGCTTGTCCTGCTATGGCGCGTCAAAATGTCTGCCCATTAATGCCTTACCAATTTTTGATTAAGTTCCTACATTTGTTGCAGCTTGTATTTCAAATTTAGTGTTGCAGCTGTTTCAACTGACTCTTCAATCTGCACAAAAGTCGCCAATGTTAATGTGTATTTTAACGGTACAAGCAATATGTGTATATTTCATGCAATGATATAGATATTGCTCCAACTGTGATAATATGTTACATATTATATATTATTTATGATGAGCAGCAGTTTTGTGCTGATTAAGGATATGTAGCTGGATGGTTAAAATGGTTATTTCCACAGTATTTACAGGCCATTATTGTGTGTATTTGAAATGCTTTGCTTCTGTAAACATATGCTGCACTGGAAATTACACATGATCCACATTTATAACATTAAACTTCAATGGATTTTATGGAAATATCAAATATTTACTCACTTTAAGGAATCAACGATGGGAAATACACTGTTGCCCACCCCACATCCAACCTGTGAAAATAAACATATTTTGATATTTGTCTTTAAGTGCTGTTATCTAACACTTTTAGAATAGCAACTTACAGCCTCCTACTTTTTATATCACTATTGTGTAATGATCCACATGCAGTAATCTTTATTAATACATTCTGAACAAAAAAATCAATATATGTGAGTTTTGAAAACCTCCAAGATCCTGAAAGATGCATGCTGGCCAGGGAATATAGTTGTCTGTGTGGCAGCACTGGACTCCTGATGGTTGGAGGTGTCTGTACTTCTGTGATGGCTGTGTGGCGCCGTTGTGTTGCTGGTGTCTGTTGTCTGTGTCTGTGCTGGATCCAGTAGGTTGTGGGTATGACGCCTGCTGAACATCCAGACACCTGTTTGTTGCTTGACTTTTTGCACCTGAAGGAAGCAGCTCTGGGAACTCTAAAAACAGCCACTTGCGGTCTTTAAAGAACTTATCCTGATGCATCTCGTAAAACTTGTCCCAGTATTGGCAAGCGTCTGTGTCATATTTACCTGTGTGGAGGAGATTTACGAGGAAGAATTTTTATTTGCAGTGCAAAACAAATGTAACTAACCTGGATAAATATTTGTGCAGAAATATATTCTTGCCTCGTTCCTCTAAAGGAATTTGTATACAGGAATTTTCTTCTGCCTTCTGCCGTGCATTTTCTTTATCCTCCTCTGTCCACTGCACATGATCCCTAAAATATAAAGCATCACAAAAGCAACTGTTGGACATCTGTTCAACTACAATAACTCACAAACTGCAACACATATAAATCCACTGTCGTGTTTTAGAGCTGATCAGAAAGGTTTTAACTGTAACCCTGAATTTCAGCTCAGTGTCATAAGCACAAAAGTAGGCCTACACCGTAATCCTACTATCTCCATGAGAGGCATACTAGCGTGTGACAAATTAAAGTCTTACTACAATTCATCACTGACCACATGTTGTGCTTAAAGATGTCATCAGGATTGGTCAGAATCCGTGAACCCAGCGGAGCTGAAGGTCTTCTTGCTGTGCCCTTTAGCCTTGAGGGCCATCTGCTGACAGCTTTAGCCAGTTTGGCCGCAGACAGGCTTCGCAGTGTAAGCATTTGCTCTGTAAAAATGCGGACAGAGTTCAATATATGGAAGGTGGAGCTGTTTAATGCCACTAAAATAATTGTTTCTACTCTTCTGGCAATATTTTTCTGCCATCAGTAACTTTATACATTTTATTTATCATTTTATTTCAAGGACAGTTTGCAGTTTAATTTAAAAACATTCAAGCAAACACGAGACACATGAACTTAATATTAAATGTGATTTAAAGATAAGACAAAGGTCACTGTGTGCTCAGTTAAGAACTTAACAGTAAGCATCTTTTTTTTTTTTTTGGAGAACAAATTTCATGTTGTATTTCACTGGCCTTTATGCAGTGACCTAAGGAGATGTTATTTAAAAAGAATACAGTTTAGGAATCCTGATTTGTTTTGCTTATGCGAATCTAATGTCGGTCTACTGAAGAGGCTTTTTAACAAGGAGGTTTTTGTTTTAGCAAGATTCATGTTGAGGTTGAGACAGAACATCCTGTATCCTTGACTGTTACTGTTATATGTTTGGATCTTTTGAAATATTTTCATATAACCCTCTGACCTTCTGGTGTGTTAGTTATTGTAAATTCATGCCATGCAGCCAAACTTTGTTGAAACCCACAGAATTTTATTCAGATTCCAGTGGGGATCCCAAAGTTCCTAAAGGTAGCAAATGGCAGGCATTTTTGTAAATTGTGAATAAAATGACACACAATACATCTGGGATATGTTTAAATGGTATAAAAAAAAAATTAAAAAAAAAAACATGGGAGATCTCGGTTTAAATATTTTAGTCAATGTAAGCATCGAGAGGTGTGGGGAAAAATTGATGCAGTATATTATTGCGATATTATGTGTGCCAATATTGCATCAATACATGGACACTATGTATGTTTTTTTTTTATTATATGAATTATTAATATTGCACATAAAATCCAAACTTTTGGGAGCCTACTAGAATAATAAAATCAATTGCTTTTTCAGTCCAGTAGAAACATTTTGCTGCAAAAAAATGATTTCAGAGAGAAACTTTATCTCTCAAACTTGATCTTATTAGATAAAACAGATTTTGACAATTTTTAAATTAGAATACATAATTACAGTTTAAAAGGGTAATATATCCCAAATATATGTTATTCAGTATATCACAAAATGTTTCAAATTTTAATGATATTATCGTGTGATGACACTGTGGGGCCTCAAAACAGTGTAAACTTTCTTTTTTATTAAAAAAAATTATAACATGAGAGCTGGAACAAACTTATCCAGAATGTGTGAATGAGAGTTACTGCCTCAAGTGAGGGAGTTCAAGTATCTCGGGGTCTTGTTCACGAGTGAGGGTAGAATGGAGCGTGAGATGGATCGGCGGTTTGGGGCGGCTTTTGCAGTGATGCGGGCGCTGCGCTGGGCCATCGTGGTGAAGAAGGAGCTGAGCCGGAAGGCAAAGCTTTACTGGTCCATCTACGTCCCAACCCTCACCTATGGTCATGAGCTCTGGGTAGTGACCGAAAGAATGAGATTGCGGATACAAGCAGCCGAAATGAGTTTTCTCCGTGGGGTGTCTGGGCTCAGCCTTAGAGATAGAGTGAGGAGCTGGGACATCCGGAGGGAGCTCAGAGTAGAGCCGCTGCTCCCTCGCATCGAAAGGGGTCAGTTGAGGTGGTTTGGGCATCTGATCAGGATGCCTCCTGGGCGCCTCCCACTGGAGGTGCTCCAGGCACTTCTCACTGGTAGGAGGCCCCGGGGCAGACCCAGAACACGCTGGAGGGAACGCCTTGGGGTCCCCCAGGAGGAGCTGGAAAGCGTTGCTGGGGAGAGACATATCTGGGGTGCTTTGCTTGGCCTGCTGCCCTCACGACCCAGCCCCGGATAAGCGGACGAAAATGGATGGAAATGGATGGATGTGTGCCAATATTGTATCAATACATGGACACTATGTATCTTTTTATTTTATTATATGAATTATTAATATTGCACATAAAATCCAAACTTTTGGGAGCCTACTAGAATAATAAAATCAATTGCTTTTTCAGTCCAGGAGAAACATTTTGCTGCAAAAAAATGATTTCAGAGAGAAACTTTATCTCTCAAACTTGATCTTATTAGATAAAACAGATTTTGACAATTTTTAAATTAGAATACATAATTACAGTTTAAAAGGGTAATATATCCCAAATATATGTTACTTAGTATATCACAAAATGTTTCAAATTTAAATGATATTATCGTGTGATGACACTTGTGGGGCCTCAAAACGTTGTAAACTTTCTTTTTTATTAAAAAATTATAATTATGAGAGCTGGATCAAACTTATACAGAATGTGTGAATACAATACAGTTAAACAGTGTGAAATATGATTTTTTTTTTAACCATAAAACTAAATTTTGAGAGGTTTATGCATTATTCGTCATGGTTAACGGTACCGACGCTGGAAAGGAGGGCGCTACTGTTCTAAGATGGATGCCGTGTGCCGTTATTCCTTTCATAGAAGAAGAATCTTGCAAAGACTACAAGTATGGAGCGGGAGACAACAGGCAGCTAACATGGCAACTTTTAACTACTGATATTCTTTCTGTATTTTTACCCCAGGACAACTATCAGGTTCAGCTAACGTTAAGTCATAAATAACGAAATTAGCAGGTACGACTTTTGAACAAATTACTTGAACAAGACGTCGAGGTGCTGTAGTTCACCGGTGCTAACTTAAGTTAGCGCTAGCTGTCAACTTATCGTGTTAGCTAGCTAACGTTAAAGCGAGAGAGGAGGTTCAGTGATCTCGATAAGATGGAGCTTAGTGAGGGGCTCTAACGTTATCACCTCCACATCGTGCTTACCTGGCTCTGTCTGTGCTCTCGGGGGTCAGCTCAGGTTGTTGCCTCTTGTCATGCTACCAGACAGTCCTCTTGTAGAAACAAGTGCCACCTGCTGATGGCGCCGTACCGGAGAAAAAGAGCCGCAAACGCCACTCAGCTGCTGGACCGGAGGAGCAGAGGGATCAGAGATGCTGGGACTCTGATCAGACACAATATGAAGGTCCTTAGAGGAATCATCCTCCAGGTGATGGAAAAAAAATATGCTTTTAGATACTCACTGGAGCTAACTGGTTTGAGTGAATGCTTTAGTTACTAATATACTGTATTATTGTGACATTGCAGGACAACAGGGATTTCATTAAAGCATGGAGCAAGACCTCAAAATCCACAATAACATATGAGAATGGTAAAATCTACTTTGAAAATTACCAGAGCTGCTACAGCTGGTGAGTAAGATTAATTTACATTAATTATTTTAAGTCTTCAACATACATACAATACAAAATAACACCTTAAAGTGACAGATAAATTGCAGCAACTTTAAAACTGGCATAAAAAGTCACATAATTCATAAGTAAATTAATATATCTCTGAAGAAATCAAAATCTGAGAATCACAGGACAGATGTGAGGCATGGATCATTTACTTACAAACAGACAGCAGTAATTCCACACTATGATTTAATCTGAACTTGCAACTAATGAAAGTAATAAAATATTTCCTTCCTTTATGAATTTGGTAGCTGGTCTTGTTGCTCTAAATACATAGTTGCCAGATAAAATTTTACCTAGTTTACAGAGGTCATCTACCAAATTAAAATGATTGCTGTACATGGCATTCAGATTTAAACATGTAAGGAACACTGACAACAGATTAAAAGATTTAAACTCTTGACACAAGTGATTAAATCTTGTGGTTTCAGTGTTCATTCAGAGCCTCAAGTACTGTACAAACTGCCTAAGAGATCTAAATTGGAGAAATTTGAAGATGCCTTGCTGTGTCAGAGCCCACTTGTAAGTGAAATCAAACAAACATTCTTTTGGAGTAACGCTGAATTTTCACTGACAACGTGTTAACAACCCAGATTCGGATTGTTGTATTATTTGTCTCATTGACAGGACAAAACATTAGCCTCCCCCTCTGATCATAAACCCAGCCTCTTGGCTTTGACAGCCAACAACTGGCTGTATCGCCTTTCAGCTGAAACGGGAGAAGAGCTGCAGAAAGTTTACCTCTCTTCAAACCACAAGTTCAGGTATCGTCAAAGCTCTGAGTTCTCTGTTCTTAGAGTGAGGATTGATAAATGTATTTTCATGTTTAGGTCATTTAAAAACACTTAACGTAATTCTGTTGTTTTTTGGTAGGTATCTTGGCTGGGATGTTTCTCAAGAGATGTTTTATGTTAAATCTGTTCAAAACAAAGAAACATCTTTGGCACGACAGGTAACTTATTTCATGTTTTTTGCCTTACTGAAGAGTGCCCACGCGCTTTGTTGAGAGTAATAAAAACTAGGATCTTTCTGCATATGTATTTTCAGCAGTTCATGAATTTTGACAGGCGCATTGCATAAGTCTAGGAAAATGGATGATAATCTTCTAAAGATTATTAGATTATTAGAAAAAATGAGAGGTCAAAGTGACGTCTTTGAATTGCTAGTTTTGTCCTAAACCTCAAAATAATTAATTTACAATAATCAGAAAGTTATCAAAAGCAGTAAATCCTCAAATTTGAGAAGCTGGGTCGTGCGAGAGTTTAGCATTCCCATGAGTCCCATGATTTTTTTTATGGATATAATCAATTCAACTAATCCATTGGTCAACTATACTTTTACTACTTGTCCTGCTTATCTTTTTTTAATTTTTTAAATTCAAAGGCAGGTATCCCTCAGAATACGGTGTTACATCTGGCCATCTTTCATGTCTTTCCTTTACAAATTGTGGGCATTTTGGAGATCAACAAAAGGGTATGCAGATTTGGAGTTATGAATTATTTTTTCAAACATGCCTGCAGGAGTGAAATGTTGCTATAAAAGTTTAACTTTTATCCTTTCAGGCGTTTGGAAATGGCGTTACCGACGTTGTTCTGTCTCAAGGTGTCCTTGTGGTGTCGTACAGCAACAAGTCAGTGAAGCTGTACAGCTTTGAGCACATTGTCCAAAGGGTATGTCTTTATTTTTGATCCTGAAAGAGTTTCCTGCACACTGTTGAGCAGGCTGAATACATAAATGCATAATACATATTTAATCAGATTTCTAAACATTGCATCAGGAATACATTTGTTGGAAACTGAATATTTGTAGGGCTGTACTGAATGTCTTTTTTTCCATTCAAAGTTTTTAGTGAGGTTTTGAAAAAAGCTTCAAATGTCTGTCGTTGTATTTTATGATGTCATCATCAACTAAAATTTAAAAAAAAATCCTGGAACAAAATCCTCAATTTGAATAAAGTGATTTATTGGCCATTCACTGAGTTATTTTTTTTAATTAAATCAACTTTCAATAATGAAAAAAACATAATTAATGGTGCTGTTAATTTGCTGCTGGACTGCCCCGTTAATACAGGTGCATGTTTCCCTTTGTGTGCAGCAATCAGAGGAGCAGATGGTTTTTTGACCATAGAGAAAATGTTAGTTTTTAAAGGTTAAGCGCCCACAAATATGCAGCCCTGTCTCCCTAGAAACATAAAGTACATTTTGAGGAAAACATAATACCGAGGGAATTACGTTTACTATTAACATGATAAGGAAATGTTGCTGATTAACGTACCTGGCATGACAAAAAATGGTGATACTAAACTTATCAGCAAAATTTTCGCTGACAACCTACTTAAATTGTTTTCTGCCAAAATAGGCAATCTTGCAATACACCATCCAGTTGTAGTGACTACAGCATTATATTTTTATTACATTGGTGTTTTGTTAGCTTAAAGAAATGTCTGTCAACATAATCCAGGCGACAATTACTTTGCCACAACAATGTCATTAAGAAAGCAGTGTTGCAAATATGGAATGAAGATGAAAAACGTGTTGTGAATTTTGGAAACAGCTACAAACAACAAAACAAATAAACTTTGACTTTTGGATTTTACGACGTACATTTACTAGAAATGTTTGGATCACTTGAGTAGGACACAATCCTATGCAGCCACCACTGGGATCTAATTCTACAAATGGTCTAATACTAATAATAGGAGTGTAGCCTAATCTTTATCTGCAGCTGTGCAGAAATACAGAGTTTAAACAGAATAGATAGACACGCAAAATAAAAAGCTGCACAGCATTCAAATGTTGATTTAGAATTTGAATGCCAGCGTTATCAATGAAACGTCGAACTGTTCGGTACAAACCTAAATATTTGCATTGTCAGTGTTCTATTATCCTTCTGGCTCATCTTGCTGCTTATATCTCTGTGTATTTAAAGAATATTTTCATTGTTTTCAGTACTTGACGGAGAAGTTAACGCTCGGAAATAAGAGTTCACTTCTTGGAGGCAAAACAGTGGGAGATGTTCCATTTGGTATTCCAGTAAATATCCAGATCACTGGTGAGTCCGATTATAAGTCTGCCATTAGCAGGAATTATTTTCATGCAAAAGTAAACATTGTATTTTTTTTGTTGTCTTGCATAGATTGTCCCCCAGTGCTTTTTGAGGTGTCATGCGCTAATAACTGTGTCCAGATCGGAGGCTACCCGTGGCACTACATCTACACACCACCGCAAAAAAAACACAAGGGCACTCATCACATCTGTTCACTCAAGGACAGCATGATGGTGAGTTTAGAGAATCCTCTTTAGCCACACACGATAACACGACATTTCCATTACAACTGTGTAATCTGAGTACAAAATGGAGCATATACTTGACTGTGATGGATAAATATCCCCAATCTTGTTCTGTGATAGACCACCAAATTGGCCAGAGCTTATTGAAAGTGTCAGAGGAAGAAGGGCCACAGCTGTTTGTGACAGTCTTTGTACTCAGCTGCTGGGCAGAGCAGGACAGAACCAAACCTGTAATGGCTATTCAAAAACCCATAAAGTGGTCCAGCTACTTTAGTGCAGCTCTTTTGTGCACGTGTAACATAAGCTTCTCTGTATTATTCCTGAAATTGTCAGCAACTAAGGCTGCATAATAAATTGTGTGTAAAAACATAAAATCACATTTAAGCTGCCACAGTTTCCAAAAACATAAGAAACCACAGTTTTGTTTGCCCTCATCAATGTGCTGTGCTTAAGATACAGATATAAATACTGTATAAGCTTGTGGTAGAAAGAGAGAATTACATTTGTGGTGTTATTTATTAACCTTATTATAAAACAGATACCTCGATTCTATCAAACGCCACCATCACACCCCTTTAAGCTCCAAAGCTGCACCAGAAGCAGTGTCTTACACAACCATAATTTAAGTCTGCAGTGGTTAAGCTGTAAACAAACAACAGAGTTTGGGTGGAGTAACACTGAAATAAGTCAAGTCTTGCCTTTCCCACAATAGTGCGTGCACAGTTTGTTGATGCTCTGCATAGTCTGAAGTGCACACATTCAGTTGCACATCACAAAGAGGAAAAAAAAGTCACATTTCACTTGCCTGCTAGATTATTTTTCTTCAAGTATTGCAGGAGGAAGCCTTCCTAGAGTTATATGTTCACAGTACCATGTGCATTTTTCAGTGTCATTAATAATGCATGTGATACTTTACCGTTTTATGACATTAGGCAACAAATGGAATACAAAACATGAACTGCTGCTCCCTAGAGAGCGATGGGATCTTCTTTCATCCTGACGACTCGGGAAGAATCATTCATGTTGGACCAACCACCATAAAGTGAGTGCCACAGTCAGTGTTGTCAGAAATATCAGTTTATTGATACATATTGATTCTGATTATTTGCAACACTTTTAATATTCATTATGCGCAGCATTGACACACCAGTAGCAGCTGTGTGTTCTTGCTTTCTCTTATTGTTAACATTTAAGTTATTCTGCTGTTCGATGCCACCAACCAAGACAAGAAAGTCGTTGTTGTCATGTTAACACCTTGTTATATGAATCTTTTATCAAAAATTTGAACTTTTATGCCCTCAATTTCAATTTTCGCCATGGTATTGAAAATTGAATAGCAATATTTTTCAAGGTGTTGCATCAAAAATAGAAATCCAGCCCTGTGACAACACTAACCACAGTCAGCTTTTACATACCAAACTGAAGACTGTGCAAGGAGACTGTGGTAAAAATTCCATGGTGTGTGAAGGGAAATGTGTCAAAATAAATGAATCATGAGGCGTTCCTATTGAATGAAGGATTAAAGCCTCATTAAGTGGTTGTTCTTTGCCCCTGTCACTGAGAGCAACAATATTCTGTTCTTTGGTACATATACATTTTTCTTAATACCTTATTATGCTATACTTTTTTTCCACTAAGTGTCCTGAAAATCCTTGGTGAACTCAACAGCAGCTTGCCATCAAAGGTAGTTGAGGATTTCTCTATGGCAACCCAGCGAAACAACAATGTAAGCGTCACACTTCACTCACTTCAACCTCAGTTTACCTCGATCATGAGTCAGCTTCATGTACAGTATGTGTCACATGTGCTCTGTTTATCTATGGTTAAACTTTAATGTTTCTGCTTTTCTTCAACTGCAGCCTACCTCACAAGTCACTGTCACCTCATCGGGCCGCACGGTGAAGAGAAGATTTCATCAGCTGGATGACGACCCAGATCAAGAGGTACAAATGTGATTATGCTTTTATTGTTGATCCAGTGTCTCTGAAAGAAAATACTTATTCTGCTGTTTTTATTAAAAGAAGAAAGATGTTCAAGCTCACAGTAGGATCCAAATCATAGAGTTTAATAGTGTATATCAGAGCTAGTTAATTACAAATTCAAGTGGGTCACATTGTACAACCAGGAAAGGGCAAGACATTTTCAGCAGCCTGTTTAAAACCTTTCTTAGCTTTTGGTAATTACAAATTTTATAGAAATGCAAATGAATATAATAAAAAAAATAGCAAAAAGATATTTTTGGTCACATATCTGACCCAGGCACTTTACACAGTACAGAAACAGAATAAAAAAAGTGCTATCAATGCACAGAACCATAACAAGTTGCAATAACCGTAACCAGATAAAACACACTCTATCTGTCTCTTCCAGTATCTCCCTCCCTCTCCCATCTGTCTCACACACACACAAACACACACATGCACGCCTCACCTCATGAACTTTTCCAGTGAGGTCAAGGCAAAGTGTTTAGGAAAAGACTTAGGATGTATTTTGATTATCTGACTACAGACCAGATGTTTTCAAAAGCTGTTAAGCATGGTCATAACTGCGCCACATGCAACAACTTTGATTTCAGCACCATTACCCCTTTCAGTTGCATATGATCGGCGGTGTTGCTACACTGATCTGCACATCCTGCCTGATCAGTACTGTGCATGTGTAACTCAAGAGAAATAAGAGAGAAGCAAGATGGCTCCCTCGTGAGCTACTTACAGACGCTATGTAAAGTTTACATATTTTGTCGTGCCCTGTGTATCAGATTTATGTATGCAGGGTCACTCAGAGGTTGCTCCTGGGCCAGATGTGGCAGCAGGCGGCCAACTGAGTGGGCCTGGTGCATATGGAATATAAATATAGTCAGGTAAAGTCAGTTTTATCTATATAGCACATTTCATACGACAAGCGTAAACTCAATGTGCTTAAGATACATCATACATGACAAACATATCATGTAAGATTAGTATGACATATATAGAAACAAGCAGGACATGATAAACACAAACAAAATAAGAGGGTACTATTACTATCATTATTCTTAAAAAAAGGTAGATAATAACTGTAATAATTCCTAAAATAAATAAAAATACACTTGAAATCCTAATGAAAAGCTTGCGAAAAAAAGGTATGTTTTTAGTTTGCTTTCATAAGAGAACACTGTTGAAGCAGACTGTAGTTCAAATGGAAGAGAATTCCAGAGAGTTGGATCATAATGACTAAAAGCACCATGACCTGATTGAGAGTTTATTTTAGATACAATGAGTGTATCTTTATTTGATGATAAGGGATCTCTCTGCTGTGTCCTCTATGAGCATGTCAGCAACATAGGAAGGAGTTGAACCATTAAAACATTTAAAAACAATAATAAGTGTTTTATTGGGAGCTAGTGAAGAGAAGATAAAATCGGAGTTATGTGGTCAGACCTTTTAGTTTTTGTTATAACTCTGGCTGCTGCATTCTGAACAAGCTGGAGTTTATTTAACGTCTGCTTTGTCAGTCCAGCAAAAAGTGCATCACAGTAATCCAGCCTACTGGAAATAAACGCGTGAACCAGCTTTTCAGAGTCTGACTGAGACAAGAAGCATCTAACTTTTGATATATTTCTGAGGTGATAAAAGGCAGTCTTAGAGATATCAGAGATGTGCTTCTGGAAGTTAAGATCAGCATCTAAATCACACCCAAGTTTTTGACATGCTCACATGTTTTTACAGACAGGGGAGTTGACGGAGTTTGAATTTCACTCCTTAAAGGTTTTGGTCCTTCTGACAGAGTCTCTGTTTTCTTATGACTAAGCTGTAAAAAAAATCTTCATCATCCAAAGTCTGACGTCTGCGATATACTCTATTTGAAGGCGAGGAAGCAAATCCAGCTTCACAAATTATTTAACGTTAACTGTCTATATATCCCATGTTTTTTTGTTTCTATCAATGAATCTCATGAAAAGACCAAAACCATCAATGAATTGATCTCGTTAACAGGTGTGGGTCTTTTTATGACAGTTGTTTAGTGTTGCCACACCTCTCTAAAATCTGTAAGTGAAGTGTAAGATATCACAGCAGCACAACACTGAACGTACAAACTTTATAACATGCTAGAAAGCGGGAAACACTTCAGAACAGAGTATAAGCAGAGATCATTAAGTCCATTAGCCAATGTTGGGGTAACACTGTGCCTTCTTACAAGTCCTCAGGCCACATTTTCACACATGAGAAGAAGTTTCTAGAGTCATCCTCCTGTTACGAGTGACCAAGGTGAGACTAGTGATGACTGAAACACCACCTGAGATACAGACGACCACAGTTACAGGCTGAATAACACACGTTCAAAATGAGGCTGTCTTCGTCAGACGGCTGAAGAACTGCTTGCAAATATATATTTTTTTCAAAGTACAGGAAGTTTAGAATAACAGCTTGATGTCTTTAATACATTTTATTGAATCTGTTCTTTAATGAAACTGCTAATGAGTAGAAGGGTACGGGGCTTGTGTACATATATGGCATAGGCGTCCCTATATAATGATAGAACTGAACACAGCTTTACAACAACAGGCCTGTGCATTTCACAGACGTTCCGTATGGTGGAATATGAGGATGAGCTGGACCTTCTGGCTGTGGTGGTAACTAATGGTGAGGAGGGAGAAGGTAAAGCCCACGTCCGACTGCACGACAACCAGAGCGGGCAGTTACTGCGGACAGGTTGATCTGGTTGAGCCATGGGACGAGGTGAGTGACCCGACATGACCTGATATGACTGTACCAATATTAAGCTGAAGTGTGTGTGTGTGTATGTGTCGTGGATTCATGTGTGCTCTTATCTTTTGTTTCAGACTTATCGACATGAGTTGTTCTTTGACAAAGACACAATTGTTCATATTGAACAAAAGAACACCAACTTCTGCTGCCATGTTTACAAACTCAAGGCTGACAGGAAATAAGTGGTGTTTACTTCATGTAAATCGTGTAAATATTTGTTTACAACATGTGTTGTTGTACAGCTGTAACACTCATTATGCTGTGTTTTACATCCAGATTACTGTGTCTTTATTTCTTTTGATAGTTATGGTTGGTTATTTAAATCATTGTAAGTCTTAACACTGTATTACTGATTAACATGTTCTCTCACATATTTTTTTACACTCTGTCTCTTAAATTAAAAAAGTATATTTTCCCTAGTCAGTCTGTAATTTCTGCCTCCTCCTGTGTTTCCATCGTGCCCATCTAGACTGTGACGGCTCATACACACCTTCAGCTCCTTGTAGACAGATGCGTAGGAGAAAACATCCAAATGCAAAAGAAGAGAGAATTCCTGCACACCTTCCTTTCACTTGCAATATACTTCATAATAGAAATACATTTCCTAAGACCTTCAATACTACAGCATGCTTTGTATTTATAAAGTAGAATTAACTGCAAGCAAAAGGACAGATATATGTGCATTATTGGGTACCTGCTTTACAACCCACAGTGCTAATGTGTTAGTTTAGTCCATCAATAAGGTGATGCAACCTGGCTTTTCATTTGAAATTGCAGGTTTTGCAGTGTGCTATGTTGAAGGCCCCAAAAATAAATTCTCAAGTCAGCTACTTTACTGTGACTTTTTGTTTTGCCGAATTTAGAATTGACAAATTGTTAATCAGCCAATCACGCAGCAGCGACCCGGTGCATCTAGGCATGTAGACATGGTCAAGATGACCTGCCGAAGTTCAAACTGAGCATCAGAATGGGGAAGAAAGGTGATTTAAGAGACTCTGAATGTCATGGTTGTTGGTGCCAGACGGACTGGTCTGAGTATCTCAGAAACTGCTGATCTAGTACCAATTGCCCCTTAGTACCAACTGAGCTCTGTTTAAACACCACAGCCTACCTGAGTATTGTTGCTGACCGTGTCCATTCCTTTATGACCACAGTGTACCCATCTTCTGATGTCTACTTCCAGCAGGATAACGCACCATGTCACAAAGCTCAAATCATCTCAGACTGGTTTCTTGAACATGACAATGAGTTCACTGTACTCCAATGGCCTCCACAGTCACCAGACCTCAGTCTAACAGAGCACCTTTGGAATGTGCAGCTGACAAATCTGCAGCAACTGTGTGATGCTATCATGTCAATATGGACCAAAATCTCTGAGGAATGTTTCCAGCACCTTGTTGAATCTATGCCACCAAGAATTAAGTTAGTTTTGAATGCAAAGGGGTCCAACCCGGTACCAGCAAGGTGTACATAATAAAGTGGCCCGTGAGTGTATAATCAATTAGTTTTGGTTGAAATTATAGATTTTTGTCAACAAAACTAAAAGGAGCTCAATATGATATTAAGAGCATATCTATGATTCAGAAGTTGTCTACACATGACTTTCAACACGGAGGTGGAGGAGCTGGCAGCTAGCAGCTGACAGTGCTAACAGCGGCAACAGTGCTGACAGAGAAGCAGAGGTTGGGACACAATCGCAAAATCAGCAGTAACAGTTGTATGAGTGCAGTGCAGGGTGGCAGTGATAAGCTATCCAGTGGGATACACAAACAGGACACAGGCACAGAGGCTGTGACTTCAGCCACATCTTTACCTAGAAAATAGTTGTTTGCAGCTATATCAGTGCCCTGAATATCAATAGATCTCCTTTAAACTTTTACACAACCTTCATTTACACTAAGAAAAAAATATACTGAGGAACAGGAGCCTGGTTTTACAAGTGTGCTGGGTTCTCATCATAGAAAACAGGAAGTAACAATAAACACTGACAGTAAGTACAGGCAAAAAGCAGTGATAAAAGAAGCTAAGATGTCCAGTAATAAAAGAAAATGGATGAGAGCATAGTTCTTTAAAAAACAACAACTTATAAGTGGCCTTTTACTTAATCAGTGTGTTAGTCAAAAGCACTGTCGCAAGAACATGTGGCCCAAAGCTGAGATGAATCAGCAGGAAATGTGTTTGTCAGAGAGACACTGCAAAAAAAAAACAAAAGAATTTTTTTGTTATTAAACTGGTCCCAAACACTTTTATAACCTCAGGCTTACAAAACGTGTTTCCACCAAACATTTGCGCAGCTCTGGGTCACGTGACCGAGGTCCCACCTCACCACTTGAAGTTGTTGTAGTTGTGAAAACAGCTGCTGTGGTCAAGTCTCTCCTCTGCCTGTCTGTCTGTCTAACACTGACTGACTGACTGCGATGGAGAACTTCAGACAGTTCCTGGTCGCCCTGTGTGCCGCCGCCGCCGTCGGTGTCATCTCCATAATATTCGTGCTGAGATGGGTCCTGCACTTTAAAGAGGGTTTAGCCTGGATGGAGGACTGGCTGAATTCAACTGGCATCCGGTCTTAATAGTCAGCGGGTTTATTTTCTTGCAAGGAACAGGTGAGAGGAGTCTCTGTTTTTAAGAAATGTGGGGGGTAAACGGGATGTGGATACTTCTTGAAAATATGTAAACAACTATAGGAAATTATTGCCCAAGGCTAAGTTACACAAGACTTTTTTTTTCCAAGCACCTCAGAGGGGAGGTCGCTTCTAATAAGTGCGTAATTATAAAAGCGTCGCCCACCAACCAAACCTCCTCTGAAAATGTGGACATTTAAAGTTAGTCAGTTTCAGCTGAATTAGCGACGACAGATAGACATGTGATGTGATGAGAGTAAAATATGAGTTTAGCCTGACAATACGGTTTATCAACATAAGCAAATTTCTCTCAAGGATGAATGCAGTTTTGACACATAGCATGTCGACTTCATGAAGCCTGCACCTTTAACATATCAAATTTTAAAGAATAAATTTCATAAATTTTTCTTAGGGTCTAAAACAGTCCAAAAAGTATTAATACACATGAACATTTCTCTACAAAATCCAAAAAACTTCAGTGCTAAAACTCAAAGTTATGATGTCATAGGGAATTAAGTCTGCAGCTGCTCCATAGGTAATGCATTGGGAAAGATGTTACAGATGACACCTGAGAGCACTGCAATAGAATAAAGCTCATTTTTGGTATATTAAAAAAAAAGATACAGAAGCATTCTGTTGATCCACAGCTCCAGACTTTATACGTCATGGTGAGTTTGAGACTTCCTATCTGGTCTCTGGCTTTGAGAGAGAGTAGCTCATGTTCATGAATATTGGTTGAACTTCCCTAGGCCATGGATACAACATGCTGGAATCCTCAATTAAGTTGGTGTCCCCCCTATTAGGCCTATGTGCCTTCCACAGCCTACAGAAAAACCTGTTTAACTGTTGTCACATTTTAAAAATATGCATCATAGTTGCATCAGAAATTGTTTGAATGAAGCTGGCTTACCTTCTCTCGCAGCCATCATTGTCTACAGGCTGCCCTGGACCTGGCAGTGCAACAAACTGATAATGAAGTTCATCCACGCGGGCTTGAATTTACTGGCCTTCATTCTCGCTGTCATATCTTTGGTGGCAGTTTTTGACTTCCACAATGCTGCCAAAATCCCCAACATGTACAGTCTGCACAGCTGGCTGGGCCTGATAGCAGTCATACTGTACTGTCTACAGGTAAACAAACTCTATTTATTTTAAGCTATTTGAAGAAAGGGATAATAAGAAAGGCTACTGGTTTGGTTTTGTGGCACTGGTAATGTTATATATATGACATTTTGCACCTGAATGACCTTTTTGGTGCATGCTCAAACCGTGCCTTTACCATCTTTACTAATCTTTATGGAGGTATGAACATACTTGAAACAATGCATATAGAGTAGAGCAGAACGTTTTACACAGTGAAAAACAAGACACTCTTTTGGTGTTTTCTAAAACGCCAAGTCATAGTGAACAGCAGTGTCATTTAATACAATATCTGATAAGTGGATTTTTTTCTCCCTCAATGAGCAGCTTGTTCTTGGAGTTGGCATGTACTTGCTCCCAATTACACCTGCGTCCTGGAGAGCAGCCTTCATGCCCCTCCATGTCTACAGTGGTCTTTTAATCTTTACTGGCGTGATAGCTGTGGCACTCATGGGCATCACTGAAAAACTCATTTTTGGCCTGTAAGTATTAAAAAAAGAAAAAAGGCTTGTTATAGTTTATAAAATCTACAAACCAGGTGTACAGTGGTAACATGCATGACTTCAATTTGTTCTTTATCATTAAGGAGCAACCCGAAGTACAAGGACTCTCCCCCAGAGGCGATTTTTGTTAACGTTCTTGGACTCCTCCTTGTGGTTTTTGGAGCTCTTATCCTCTGGATTGCCACTCGAACGTCTTGGAAACGCCCCAGTGACCAGATCCTGCATACTCTGCATACCAATGGGGGAGGTGAGGACAGCAGCAAAGTCAGTCCAGCTATGTCTCAGCTGTCTGATGGAACTGATGCTGAGCCCTCTGGAGATGTCAGGAGGAGGAATAACAAACTAGATGAGCAGGATAACTGATTACAAAATAACCGACTCGGCAGCGGATAATGTCTCCAGTGCTGAATGTATGTACACCCAGTCTACACTGGTCAGAGAAAGTCAGAAGAAAGAAATATGTTTTTGCTGGTCTTTTGATATTTAGCTTTCTCTCTTGCACCTTAAAGTATTTTTTGGGTATTTTGTTGTTGTTTATCGTCATAAGTGCATGTAAATAACGTTGAACTACTTTATAACAAAATTCAGAGCATGTGGATACACTTTATTGTCACACATGTACCATAATCATGACAGATTTTCTCTATGTATGGTATCTCTTTTGGTTTGTCATACCTGGGTTTTTGAAATGTCTTCAAAACCTATTTACATTTTTACAATAAATATTTGCAACTTCTAACTATCATCTTTGAATATTAAGAAACACATGGCAGAAAGACAAGAAGAAATATCTAACAATAGAACACTGTCAGAAAATATAAGCACCAATGTGTGGTTGTAGGCCTAGATACCACTTAAACCATTAGTGCTTTGGCTTCATGTTACCATTCTGTATTAATGCCTTTTAAAGACAATATTGTAACATTAATTCATGATAGGAACCACTAACATTAAGTAACATACCAGAGCCTTGTCTTCACACAGTTAACACTTCCTTTTTTGAGGTTTAGCTTTTAGTTCTCCATCTTTGACCTCAGATGGCAGCAGCACATCCACGTCAGAGCGAAGTGCTTCTTTTTGGCTCTTCCCAGCACCTGTAGTTGTGCTGGCAGCCCGTTTGTTTTGGCTGTACATTGATTATAGGCATTTGGTGTCAGGTCGAGTACCTGCTGTAAGGTTTGTAATCTGCACATAAATGTCATGTTAGCTGTAGTATCAGGCAGTTGTAACATTTCTTTGTGTTTGTCGCTGTGTTTTAGCCCAACTTGTTTTATTCATTGTGCGGACAGTGGAGTTGAACGCGCATGACAGCACTGCGGACCAAGGTCCGGTTAACTGTTGTAGCTAGCTGCTAACAAATAAAGCTAATGCTACATCTTAGCCATAAAGGGTGAGATAAATCAGCCAGGTGACATTTTCTGTGACGCAGAAAACAGTTTCTTACTTTAGACATTGCATTTATATACTCCCGGTTTTGGTAATCACATAATAAAGTCTGTGCAACAGTGATGGCTAAGCTAGCTCTGTAGCCTGTCATAATAAGGAAGGCTAGCAGCGGCAGAGGCCGGTTGGATGCTAACGCTTCGTGTTTTCTATTAAACTAGTGTGCGATTTGCTAAATCAGACATCATATCAACATGTGATGGGCTTGTAGTTTGAACGCGTGTACTATAAGCTGACAATTACAAGAGACATGACACTGAAACGGAGATGATAACCCGGTGCTAAGCTAACCGGGTGTACACTTGTTTCAGCGGTAGGGTGGGGCTCTCTAGCTAGCTAGCTGACAATGACTGGTCAGCCGGGCTGTGGTTTTAATCGAGTTACATCTAGCTGAAAGTATTTGTCTCCTGACAGATAAGATGTTTAACTCACCCAGCTGCAGAGAAGACAGTAAACACTGTTGGATGGTCATCTTACTGCCAGATCAGGTTGGGTAGTAGCTGTCTTCATTGTTGTGCAAGGTGGTACTGAAGCTGGGGGCATCACCTGTCAGGAGATGCTTGACTTTTTAAAAAGATTTCAAAGCATTTATAATAAGATAAGATGGAACTTTGTTTATCCTGAGGTAAATTTCTGTGTAGCAGTTGCAATACAAAGTTATATGAGTGCAGCTACAAAGCATCCAGTATACAAGGACCAAAATAATAAAGTAGAAAAAGCAATAAATATTTGCAACTATATAAAATAGAGTGTAAAGCAACTATAAGTATGGTTGCTCATAACTATGTTTGCACGGCATCAGATGTGAGGTAGTTGTAAGAGTGCCAGAGTGCATGGTTAATACAGAATGTTCATGATTATGTCCATGATATTTCACAAATGTCACACTATCACACATTATGTCCTGTGAGTCAGTTGTGAGGAGCTGAGTCTGTCTGACAGAATCTAATAAGATATATTGTGTGTGTGAGAGAGATTTTACTTACCAGTAGACAGTACAAACGCAAGCAGACCACTCCACCTCCAGGACACCCTTGAAGTTTGGTTTTTGACTGATATATTTAATTCTTACAACAGTATTTTCCAGTGTATTTTAATGGAATATGAGGATAAACAAAAATGTGTTGTCTGTATACAGCTGTGGCATTATGTCTGACAAAAGTGAGCTGAAAGCAGAGCTTGAAAGGAAGAAGCAACGCTTGGCACAAATCAGAGAGGAGAAGAAAAGGAAGGAGGAGGAGCGCAAGAAGCAAGCGGTATGTTTAACATTTCATTAATGCTTTGAATATTCTCTGATAGTGAATGCAAATATTAATAAGGGGCCTTAACGGCATCAAAACTATTAATGGCTCAGTGTAAAGAGTGCAGAACCATGTATGTATTGGAATGCAAACTTTTGTCCTACACTTGATTTTTGTGAGTGTTGGTGGTCTATATCCTGCAAGAGTTCATTGATGGCCACAATGTCCATCAACGTCAAATGCAGTTTAGAGCTTAGAACAACTGATGGTTCAGTTGAGACAGACACAACAGGAACCAAGACCTCTTGCAACAACTTGCCATGCTAATCTTTAAATAGGTAGTATTGTTTATTAATTATGTAATCTAGAACAATAACTGGGTTGTATTACTTAAATGTACTTGTGAATGAGATGCTGATCAGTTTTTAAAGTTGATATTTTACCACAGAACTATATGAGATGTATACAAAATGTAAAAAGCTCTCTAATGACCCAGATTATGTGCTGGTGAGATGCAAAATAACATAAAAATTGTTGATTTAAAAAACAAAAAGATTGATGTCATAAATGATTTCAGCTTTGTGCTGTTATGTCTGTGATTTGTATAGCCAATGTATTTTATGTTGATGATCTAAGATGCCAAAATGAAGTTGCCAAGTCAAAATCTTAATAAACTAATTAACAGTAAGTTGACTGTATGTAAATGCTGAACTTGGGCATAATCCAATATAATTTAACAATCCCAAGTAAAACGTGTTCTTTTTTACTGTCATGTAATATCTGACTGGGTTAATTAAGTGTCTGCAAGTAGTTTTTTTTATAATGTAACACAATAATTAGTAGTATACTGTTTCCACCCAAGGTAAGAGGATAAGTCCTGATAGCCCCAGTCTGTATCTCTCATAGTTTGTGCGGCTACCAGCAGGAATAGTCTTTGAGAGGAGGAAGCTTTATTAAACTCTTTCACCTTACAAATTGTTCTGAAAATGTTAGAAAACATCTGTTGATGCTCAGCTTTTGGGTGTCTTCTTTTTCCAAAAATCACTGATGATGATCAGCTCCTTCGTGCTGCACTTGGCATTTTCTGCTCTCGGTTGCTAGTTAGGTTACTTTCTGGCACTAAGTGCCATTAATGGAAATTAGTGAGTCAGTTAGTATTTTACAATGTGCATTAGTCTCTCAGAGCTAGAAATCAGAGAACTTCCAACAAGACATGTTGTAGTTGTGGACACCAGTGGTCCCCAACCATTTCTTTAAGCTATTTCAACTGCACATTTATAGCTTTTAAGTTAAGTCTTCCAGCCATTTATCCATTACTTTCAGTTAGTTAACTATTTGAATCGTATAGAAAAAGTACTCCCTTGTTGAGAGTCACTGATGTACACTTTGTTGTCGGAGATCATAACAGTGTAACATGGATATTTTGAGATGGCATTAATGGATCACGTGTTGCTATGTTTCCAGGCGGACCAATTGAAAGATGCTGTACAACACCAGGATGATTCAGACCTGGAGAAAAAAAGACGTGAGGCTGAGGCTCTCCTACAGAGCATGGGCATAACCCCAGATGTTCCTGTTGGTATGTTATATATTACCTGTTGGCAGACTGTACATACTTAGCTATCATTATATCTGCTTTTAAACTCGTAACCCACCAGGAAAAACACAGGCATGTCCACAGGGTTCCTTGACTTGACATTTCCATACATTCTGTGTTGTATATCCTCTTGAATACCTGTTTTTAAGCAATATTATTACAGTAACTCATGTACCATAATATCACACATACATTGCAGTTATTGTATTAGGACAGCCAATACTTTTACTCACTGTTTTGGCTCTTTGACTAGGGTTTGAGGGTGCTAATATTCATTTTTGGGTGAACAGCGTAGAAATCATTGCATTTATTATTCCATGTCCCCCAAAGCAGATTTCAGCAGTAGGATAATGGACTAAAACATAGAGATATTGTATTGGTCAAACAGTGGAATGCTCTTTACTGACCAGCTCAGTCACCTGACCTCAGTGTAGCTGATCATGTGTTTGACTTCTTAAAGACCAGACTGAAGGCAAAAGCTTAGAAACAAGAAAGTTGTGAATATGGCTGCAATGTATGTACAGCCAAAAATTTGATACTCCAATGAATTTAAATTTACTTGTCCTATTATTTTCTGTTCTCTAAAACTGGATTTATGTATATATTTTAAGGCAGTCATCTTAGTACTACACATCTGTTTGGATGCAAAACCCCTCAGCCATTTAACCCTATTGTCCTTCTCATGAGGTTAAAATGTTTTCCTTTCATCATAGTAATTCCAGATTTAATATGCTGGATTACACAGTCAACACAAAAAATTCAATGAGCTGCCACCTAGAGATTTGTTTGTACTGCTAAGTACTTTGTTAAGTGAATTTCCTGAAGACAAAAGTACATGGTAAGGTAACCAACTAAGTGAGGCAGAGTGGAGTTTTCTAGCACAGTGTCATCTCCTTTCAAGGAACATTTTAGGTGAGACTGAGTGGTTCAGGTGTAAAAGAGTGTGTGGTCTACAGGAGACAAATGCAAGTTGCACCTCTGATGCTACCATAACAATACATACTGTAACATTAAGACAGCAAACTCAAGACATCGTAGGCCTATACTTTGTTACAGCAGGGGATACACAAAAAATGAATTAACTACCTGTCCGTGTCCGATGGCGCCATCTCCTTCATAGAAATGTATTATCATTTAGCTTTAAAGAAATGCCTTTATGGTCTCACAAGATAACACCAAATTAGAAGCATGAATCAACACCACTGAAATTTACTTTAATCACCTACACTCAATACAATAAAATACCATAAATAATAGTATTTCTCCATTCTGGTTTCATACATAATGTTTTAGAAACAGCTATGCCAACATGCAGCTAATTTAGGCAGTAAGTTATTCTCTAATAGAAAAAGATTTGTGCAAATGTCACAATAGCATTTGATCTCTCTTGGCAGTATTGATTATTTGTGAAACTTAGCAACTAAACAGGTTTGTTTTACAGGCAGGCTGTGATATCTATACAAACAAGCTCCATTTAAAATGATCGGCTAGCGAGGCAATATATGCTCAACGCTCTGTGGACAGCACATGATCAGACAAGTCCACTCTTACCTCAAGATTCTCTTACACATGCATATGATGCATAGAAAGAGATCAAAACTCTGGTGACACTTGTAGTCTGTTGAACAACTTTATTGTCAAAGGCCCAGAGACACCAAGCCGACATCAAAGAACGTGTCTCAGCCGAAACGTTGCATTGAACACACTGCAAAGACAACAGCCAACAGTCATTTAGCATATACCTTCTGCACCTGTGTGAGAGGAAGGAACTCTCCATAGCAGCAGGCGGCAGTAGTCACTTGGTGCTTCTCAAAGTCAAGGAAGAATCCTTCAAGGATGCTACGTCATCAAATCCCACCCAAGGACTGTTCCAATGTCAACGATCCTCGATTTCTACAGAGGACTGAGTCCTTCCTTAAGGGATTTTCAAGGATGCATGTGTGCAGTCTCAGCGGGCATGAAGCAGCCACAATATGTTGCGCATGATTTGCTGGAATTAAAGGCGGGGCCTCTTCAATGACGCACACCTGGGCACTCGCTGGCCTGTTCTAATGTGTGTTCACTGAATACTAGAACGGAGTCTTGCCTTGCCTCTGTAGACCCCAACTTGGAAGGATCCGTATAACCAGTGAAGCGTTCTTGACTTCGTGAAGCACCTATGTATTCAAAAAGGGAAACCCGACAGGACAGATTCAAGTCGTCTGTTAGCAAGTCAGCAACACACCTGATGTTGAAAGACCAAAGTGTGTTCAGCGTGCACCAGTGAACAATAAGACAAACAATTACTGAACGGTTTCTGCTAAAGAGCTCAATGGCTAAAAAAAATCTTACCTAATTTTGTTACACCCTTTTGACTTGTAGTTGTTTGCTTTTCTCACCTTCGTTTCTCTTCTCGTGCACTGAGCTGAGTGAGTCATTCCCCAACAGACTCCGACGTCAACTCAACATGCTAAATCTGCTGGGAAAAAAAGCCGTCAAGGGACGACTAGTGCCAACAGTGTGGGAAGCACTGCACAAACAACACGCTCACCAACAGCCCAACTGACAAACCTTAACGCCAGTGCATTGCGGCTTGTGTCAGAGATGACCCTGATGATGGCCACAGGCAGAAACATGATGGTCTTACAATAAAGTTATTCTGTATACTACAAGTGTAACATACTAAGTGAGAAGGGGTGAAAACATCAACATGGTACTACAACTTTTTTCTTAAAAATAACCTCTCAAACATGAGTCTGACTTTAGGTGTCTCACTTTACTAATATTTCTAGTAGGTTCCATATAAACATGTCCATAAACACCTCTACAGTCCAAGGGGAAACCCCTGATAAATTAAAAAAATATATATATTTTTAGGATAGTACAAGCATAGACTGTTTACAGAGGCCATCATTGGTGAGGGAGTGTTATGGCATTGACATTGTGCTAACAGCAGGTGGCAGAAGAGATCCATAAGAAAATCTTCAGGAGTCTCACAGGATGCAGACAAACCTGAAACAGAAATGAAAAAAATCTGTTTATATGAATAATATGATAATATATTAATAATCTTTTTGATCATTTGTATTGCATTTATTCAAAACATGAAATATATAAGGACAAAATCAGTGTAATTGTGCTGTTGAAGCTTCTTTCCTAATATTTGGTGATCTCACCACAGCTCAGGTTTGTTATGTACAGACTGATTTTGTATATTTAACTCACTTTGCTACCAATGTCAAGGCTTCACACCGATCACAGCATGCTCACTAACACATAGCCGTCAGGAAATCTTCGTTAAGACTGATAGTATTTGGTATGGATACATTTGTACTCTGTTGTGAGAAGCTTTTTGGTGTCTTGCACACTGTAACAGATGATTATTGTCTGTTTGCTATGTAGTCCCTCCTCCCATCTCTCCAACTACCAAATCGGCAGGCACACCGAGTGAGGCAGGGAGCCAAGACTCTGATGGAGCTGTGGGACCCAGGTACACACACACACACACACACACACACACTTCTCAGCAACAGTTTGAGTAACAACATTTTTCCCTGCTGCTTCCCGTACAGTACATTACAAGTATGGAAACAATGGCAACATCCCTATTTATGAAGAATTAATGGCTATTTCTCCCCCTGAGGGAAAATGCTTACATGCGTACGTCTTTATTGAGCTTTATATGTCTTCTCAAAATGTGCTTTTTGTGCTCTTTATGTGCTCAGTTATGCTTATGCCAGCAGGAATGTAATTTCAGCGTCCTTGTCACGGCCTCTCAAGCCACTTAAACTGCAGATGTGTTGTACAGCAAATTAGTTCTGAAGTGTTTTGAGTATTGCTTACGGAAAAAAATGTAGGTGTGTTTTTGCTCGACAAGCTTTGCATCACTTTTAACTCCAGACAAAGGCTGTAAAGGCTGTGAATAAATTTAAAGCATGATTACACTAAGAACAACTGAGCTAAAATCTTTCGGAAAGTCTCATACCATTACAGTGAATGATGACGAGTTTATGCCAACTGAGTGCATGTTTATTTAATTTGTGTGCCGTTGAATTAGGACGATCTTAAATTAACAATAAAACAGCAGGCTGCTGTGGTGCCTGGGGGACTTCTTAACCCCTAATTAGAGCCCCTTCCCTGGGCTGAAATTCAAGCTCCCCCAGTGTCCCATCAGGCCCAGGGAGCTGTTCCCCCTACGTGTTGACTCATTTCCCTCACCAGCATGGCCATTTCCTACACACATGGAGGTCATGTTTTCTCCCTGAGGGTTCTCTCTCTCCCTCCCTCTCTGTCTGCACAACACTCAGAGCCTTTGGTGTGACACAGTTCAGGCTGTATCAGCCCCGCAGGCTGCACATTACACCCTGTGTCATCTCACTCTGAAAGGCGGTGTGTCCATGCATTTTAAGCAGATACATTCTTCCATCTCTGAGCTTTGTGCAGGCAGATTCAAGCCTGAACTGAAGAAAAAACACACACAAAAGATCCAGTTTTAAGTGTGTTTTAATAACATGAAAATTTGAACTGATGTGTGACCTAGGATCCAATCAGCATGTTGTGTGCCATAATGCTAACTTTATCTCCTCTCCTCATTTGTGCTCGCTCGTCTTCTCTCACTAATGCTGCCTTGTTGCTGTGACACTAACCAGGACTCTGCACTGGGACTCTGACCCGTCCACTCTTCAACTTCACTCTGATTCTGAGCTGGGGTACTGGACACTCTCTTCTCTCCTTTCCTGGTCATTTTCCCTTCTCTCAATCTATGGCATGATTACCTTTGTCTTTCAAAGTCATTGCTCAGATAATGCAGTTCAGGAAAACAGTCAAGTTGTGCATGCAAGAGTGGTCAGAATAAATCTTTTAATTGAATCACATTGGTTGGTACACTAATCTGAAGTCTTTGCCATCTCATGAAACACTCATTTACTTTCTTACTTTGATTCCACTTGCAAGGAGGTGAAAATTGTTACAAAGCAGATGAGTACAGTGAAAGCAGGATGACTGTTTTCCTTGATAAAATCATTACAGTTTTGTGGTGATAATGAGCTGTGCAAAGTGTGAGATGTTCTGTGCTTTTAGGCGTGGAACCCCAAAACTGGGAATGGCCAAAATCACACAGGTGGACTTCCCCCACGTGAGACTGTTTCCTACACAAAAGAGACCCAGACACCTGTCATGACTCAGCAAAAAGAAGGTGATCCTCTCAAATCATTACACAGATTTACCTATAGTGTGTTGATACTATGTAGATATGAGACTGGATATTGTCTTAGATTTTGGGTATCGTAATATCATAAGTGTGTTTCCTGGTTGTAAAAGCTGCATTACAGTAAAGTGATGTAATTTTCTAGCTGCTCTATTATTTGCCTTTACCAGCTTAGTCATTATATTCACAATACTATATGATTATTTATCAAAAATCTCATGTAAATATTGTGTGAAAGCACCAAGTCAACCCTACAATATCATCACAATATCAATATCAAGGTATTTTGTCAGAATTATCTGGATATTTGGTTTTCTCCATATCACCCAACCTTAAGTTAACCTTCAAAAACAGACAAAACCTGTGTGCACATAAATCTAACTGAATGATTATGTGGACTAGGGCTGCAGCTCACTATTATTTTCATTATCGATTAACCTGCAGATTATTTTTTAAAGTAATCGATTACTTGTTTGTTCTATAAAATGTCACAAAATCATGAAAACATCCATTTCAGACTCTCAAAGTTCAAGGTGATGTTTGTATATGTCTTGTTTTGTCAGTCCCAAACCCAAAGATATT
This sequence comes from Cephalopholis sonnerati, assembly GCA_019142605.1. Classification (NCBI taxonomy): domain Eukaryota; kingdom Metazoa; phylum Chordata; class Actinopteri; order Perciformes; family Serranidae; genus Cephalopholis; species Cephalopholis sonnerati. The sequence goes on from JAGQAX010000012.1 coordinate 22,424,805, forward strand.
CAGTTTAATTTAGTATTAAACAGAGAACATTAAAAAAAAAAATCAATTTATGAAGGCTAAAAACACCATTTTCTGCCATTTTTGCATGATAAATGACGATCGATTAATCGACTTATCGTTGCAACTCTAATGTGGATGCATTAAGAATGTGGTGCTCCATTAAAATGTATAGCTCCTTTGCAGACACAAGTTTTGTTTTGCTGCAAGAATGGTGCGCCACTTGTGGAAATAAATTCATAACGGGGGTGTTGTTGGCTGCATGAGTGCACAAGTGGGTACCGGAAGTTGACAACAAGTGGAAGGGATTTGATTTGAGATCAAAGTAATGGAAAAATGAGGCCCAGGAAACACAAGAAGTGGAAGGAGAGATTAAATTCAGACAAGCCGTGCTCCTCTGAACCTCACGACCAAGTCTGCTCCGGTATAATTAATGAGCAGGATGAGAAAACCAGTGACAGGAAGGAGAAATGCGATTGAGGGGGAAGATATGAAGCGCCGCGCATACGACTGCTTACTGCCTCTGAAGCATGTCGATATGTATGTAATTGCTGCACTGGAGCTTTCTTGCGGTCGGCCAGAGAGAATATTCGGGCTACTACTAACACCACATGCTGCACACATGTTCCATAAAATATGCAATATTTGTGGGTGTGCGGCTTACTCTTGGTTGATTTATGTAATGACAGATGGCGGATAATGCGGTCTGCTGAAATCCTGATTAGGTTTTTTGTTCTGTGTTCTTGTTTTGTTTTGTTTTTTCCAAAGAAATATCTCAGAACTATTCTATAAAACCTCAAACTCTCGGAATGAGTCTGTCTTTTAAGTCGTCTGCTCAATTTATTTGCATCAGCTAACACGTCTTTTTAAGCATCCTTGAAAGCCTGGTTAGGATTTTAAACAGCACATGGATTGTTGGTTGTTGTCCCATCAGGTGATGTGCAGTAAATCCTGAGGTGGCATGCAGCACGAGCAAGATGAAATTGTGTGATTTTGTGGAAAACTATGAGCAGAACTAGTGAAGGATGAAGAGCATCCCTCTGCTCCTCATCGCTCTTTACTCTGGACTCTACTGGGCATTGTAAAACTGTGTTAAACAACGATGGTTTCTGCCAGCTGTTCAACACGAGGCCCCCTTCCCCTCTCTGCCACTATGTAATCATTTCATCAACTCCCTCGCTTCCCTGTCTTCTCCCTTCACCGAACAGGCACATAACAAAACACACTCAGTGACATTGTGCATTTTCACACCATCACTTCTGGCACTCGATGAGACGGCATCCCCTTCCCAGCTTGCTCCCCTCGGCGCATTTTTGATGTGTGGGGTGGCGTCAGGCCTGTTCTCTGATTGAGCGATTTATCATGTTGTCAAAAGGAGGCAACGGCGCAGCACTCTCAAGGTCAGCAGGCGGTGGCATTAGAGGGAGCGGCTGCCGTGCCCCGGCTGCTACAAACCGAGGGTTCCCACAGTGTGTGCGAGACATCTCGGAGAAAGGAGTAAAAGATTTAAGATTTTAACATCACCTGCCCTGTTGACCCAAAGAAAACCCCCCGAACAGTCAAGGAGAGCGCATCATCGGGTTATATGATTTGTTTTTGTTAATGCAGAGTTTCTAACTTTGATTCAGTACCTTGAAAAATATCAATATTTAACAGCATTTTCAATACCACAAGGAAAAATTAACATCAAGGACATAAAATTACAGTTATTAAATGATAAATATAACAAGTATAACATGACATCAGCTTTTCTTGTTCTTAACAGAGAACTGCAGAGTGACTAAAGTAAACAGAGATAAAGCTATGAAAATTTCATATTACAATTACAGTGACCAAAATTATCTTAAGTATCAGTATTATCACGATATTGTTAAAGTGTACTGATACACACACTGAAATCATTTCACAAAAGTCTCCTTTGAAAACCATAATTAAAATTAGCAGCACTATGCAGGTTTTGTTTGCACAAATATTAAAATTATAACAGCCAACTCCCTCTGTAAACATACGAAAACCATATCAAATGTGCATTAACATTAAAGATAGCCTGTCTTTGAAATAGTTGCTTGAGTGCCTGTGTCAGTGACACAGCATGACAGTAATCTCAATTTGATGTGGGTCATGTAAACAGCATATTCTGTATATGATATTCCGAATTTAGCATTTCCCGATTAAGACGTGGGATATGCCGGCATTATTAAGGTTTTAATAGTATTGTTGGACGTGTATACAGCGCATTTGAAATATGCATCTCCATTGGGTTTTTGCCGCAATTTGTGACACACAATCTCTTGACTGTTTATAGTCAGCTCTGTGCGTTGTCATGGATACCAGCTCGCCAACAGTTTGCAGGGCTGTGGTAGAGATCTATTCCAAAAAGAAAAGCCCACATTTCTGCTCAGAAGGATAAACACGCCTACTTTCAAACTCTATTAAAGACTTGGATATTAACAGGTTTCTGGGTATGTGTAAACTTGTAACACTGATCTTCTTAAGAAGGCGGCTGAAGGAAGGAATGAGAGAGGGAGGCTGTGTTTGCACGGTCGCACAAGTCTGCCTCCAGTGGAAAACCTTTAAAAATTCTATTTTGCTGGTAAGAATCAAAATAGCACAAGCAACTTGAGCCATCCTTTCTATATTTTGACAAGATGAACATCATGTTATTGCACATTTATCAAAATATGCGTGGCTGCATGTGAATGGGAATATTAGTGAAACATTTCTTTTTATTAGCTATGTAAAATACTTTGTAGGAATATTGTCTGTTTCAAAATAAGGGCAAAAACCAGATTCTTTTGTGCATGTAAACATAGTCAGTGTTGATAAGAACGAGGGAACAGTAGCATCATGGGGTTTGCCTTCTGCATACCTGCTCTGTAAACAAGGGAATAGAAAAACAAACCCACAGTGCATTCTGCACCTGCATCTGGGAGACTGTTGCTAACTTTGCGCAATAATAAAATTGAGAAAGCACAGCTGGCTGTATCGATACTGAGGGAAATGAATATTGAAGCCGTTTCAGATATTCAGAATCGATGTGAATATAACAGTAATGTGGACAATATTGGATCATTCTGGACAGCCTTTGAAATTGCCTCTCGGATGTTTATGACCGGACAAGTTTGACATGATTTCGCCTACATCTTTATTTGCCAAGTTGGTGCATTTTTTTAATCAGTGATATTCCATCTTTTGGTAGTTTGTTGATTTAAGCCACCAGATTGGTGAATTTCTGTGCCGCCGCTGCTGCAGTATTCCCAGACTGCACTAGTTGGTAATACGCAGCATCAGTATGCACTCCTCAACAAGAGGCTGTAATTATGGAGTAAGATATTGTTGGAGGTTGGGCGGTGGTGGTGGTGGTGGTGGTGGGTGTGTGTGTGTGTGTGTGTGTAGAGTGGTTGGTCTGGTGCAGCGTTTAAAAAGGCTTGTCAGGAATATGAGTATGTAGAGCAGTTTAGTAAATCTAATATTTAATTGAATGTGATTGTTTTAATCACTCTGAATTCAGAGGCAGGTCAAAACTTTTTATCACAAAAGCCCTTAATGGCCTTCTTGTTTGAAGTGCCACTTGTAATTGTGGTCAGCTTTTATGCACTTGATGATTAGTACTGTTAAATATCTATTGTATCCCTCTGTCATACAGTAGCTAATCATTTCCAATGGAAAATTTGGAATATTCTACTTTTTTCTTGAGTGTATGGTTTGAATATTTGCACCTTTACAACCTGGTTATTGTTCTCAATGTCATTTTACAGCATTATGAGTTTGTATATAATCTGTGACAGACTCTCTTTGTTGGTTGGTTTTGGATTTCTCCTTGGCCTGTTGGTGATCTTTAGACCTCAGTGACATTAGAGACGTTGTTGAAGAGAAAACAATAGACTCCTGTTTCACAGATGACTAAATTCTGAACAGTGTTATCAGATTGACAGATGTCTGACTGCTGATGTCTTTGTTTTTGGTTCCTTACAGCCATTTTCAGTTTGCTACACTTTAAATGCATTTTTGGAGGATATGAAAATTCATGTCACGATTCTTCTGACCAAAATAATTCGGATTCCCGGTATTATCCTAATAATCATCAGAATATGCTTAAAACTCTTAAAATGGTCCAAAAACATCTGGAATCACTTGTTCAGAAACAAATATTTTTATGGCATCACAGAGAGGACTCACATCTTTTTTAAATTAAACATTCTTTTCAGTGAAAAACAAACAAATAATCTTAAAAAGGTTAAAGAGGTTGGCGTGCATGCAGCCTGTTTTTGCTTGAGTGGCAACCTCCAGGGCTGAAAAATGAGGCCAATGCGAAGTGCCAAAAACTGCAGTTCCTCTAATGGCCACTTGAGGCTGGCTCCAGAAGCCAGTTGGTCAGTCCCCATAGACTCCCATGTTAAAATGTCCAACTTTACAACAGAAATAGAAATTACAGCCTTGGACCAAAAAAAAAGAAAAACAGTCTTGGTCTCTGTAGTTAATTTCAACATTCATAACAGCTGCACCAGGCCTGAAATTTTATATAAGTCACCTGTTTAAATGTTTTTAAGTCTTAAAGTTACACATGATTAAGAGCAGGCTGCTGTGAGTGACAGGTTGTCTGCGAGGCATCACCACACACTATGAGTCAGATCCACCCCTCGTTCCTCCACAGCTCCACACCCTCATCCAACTATGGCCACTTCTGGCTCCAGAAATCCAAGATTGTGACGGCCAAAATAACGAACTTGAGGCCTCAAAACAGAAGTCCACAAACCGTCACGGTAGCTGCGTCCATTATTTCATACATGATGTCGTTTTTGCAGAGTCTCTTTTATGTTGATGATTGTCCAGCAGTCTCTTTGGTTGCTACTGCAGGGTCCCTATGTATCCTTAAAAAGCCTTAAAAGCAGAATTTTATTTTAATTTAAGTTATCTAAAAATAAGGCCTTAACTGGTATTTAAATGTCTTGAATCAATCTCTCAATAGTCTTAAGAAAGCTAAGACATGGGAAGTAGGATTTTCTGAATTTTTTGTGACGTCGCCTCGTAACATCTGAAGATATTGGTAACATCTTCATCGTCATTTCATAAAAAATTTACCAAGTGCCTATCGCATTAACGGGACATAAATAAGGACAGTGGAACCAACAATACTATTTTGCTTCGGCCGGGATGCTCAGAGCTCAGAATTCAATGACAATTGGCTGTTTAACTATGATTTTGTAGCATGGCTGTAACTGGGACAAGACAGTGCACAAGGCTCTGTGTGTTTTGTGCGAAAAGCTTTATTAACTCGGCACGATGGGAATCAAGGCAGTGGAATTCCACATGCCAAGTTAGAGACACAAAATAAAAAAATAAAAATAAAAAAATGCCTGGTATTTCCCAATTCTGTTCTATCCACATCCCCGCCACAAAACAAAAGTCATGTTTTATGTTTCAGTAAATATCTGGGTGAAAACGTTCCCTACCCTTAAGCAACTGATTCGATTCATGATTTTTTTTTCTTCAAATTTGTTTATTGTAACACAATATCCACGACTTTTCCGATAATGCAAATTTACCACGATCGACTTATTATGAGTTTTTATTGGAATCCATGCTAAATTCGTATATCCTGAGGCGACCTTCTAGCTCACCAGGGAGAGTGTTTGCCCTGTATAGGCTGAGTCTTTAGCAGCAGTCTGGGTTCGATTCCAACCTGTGGCCTTTTGCTCCATGTCATCCCCCTTTTCCTGTCACTCTGCAGCTGTTCTGTCATACAGGAAAAAGCTTAAAAAATCCTTTGTTATCCCCTCCCTAGACTAGACCCCTTTTTTATGCAATAAGGAATGATAGCTGACATATTGGTGGAGTTTTGTTTTTTGTGGTTGTTGGCCTTTGCACACACAGCCAGAGAAAAACAACCCTGTTGCACGTGCTGAAGTCAGACCCTCATTGTGTAGGGACATATAGAAAGTGGAAGACACCTGCAGCGGAGGAGAGCAAAGGTTATTTAGTTTTATACTTTGTACATCACTGGCCGCATACTGTGTTTGCATTAATATATTGTCCATTGACTAAGACCTGTGATTACCCCCCTCCCCTCCTGTCCGGCTCCCCCCAAAAAAGCTTTTATTTCTTAAGTGGTACAAAAGCCATAATTGAGCCTGCTTTGAGAGGAGGTGTCAGTGTATGGGACATCGGTGATCCGGGTGAATTCTGTTAAATGCAACCCCCCCCCTCCCCACAATCCTCCAACACCCACCCTCACTAGGCGCTACTACCCCCCTACACATCCCCAGCGGGGTCACCAGGATCACTAGCTTTTCTCCAAATGGCCATTTTGGCTGGCAGGTGCATTATACCCTTTATTTTCAGATTGTCTATCCGCTCCTAATGCCTGGCAGGTTGATTGCTCTGGCTGCCTCACCAGGGAAAGGGCTGACGAGCACGGCCGGGACTAGCTGAAAGACAGTGATTACTGTTTTCCTTTAAGCCTGATTGAGGCCCTTGAAAGGAAAGATTTTAACCTTCTCCTGTTGGTTGCAGAGTATGGCCGTACATTGAAATGGCTTGTGTCATCAACCCAGTTCTGTAAACTCATCAGCGTACCCAATAACCTTCTTCCCCAAACCTCCATCTGAGGAAGGGGATAAATCACTTTATGGACAAAGTGACAGATGACATTATCATTTAGATTATCTCAGTAGGAAGGAAATTCTGGCATGCGGTGCTGTCATCTTAGATTAACTATAAGGCTCATACCAAGATAAACGCTTGGAGGAACCAGGCGAGTATTTCCCCTCTCCTCATGAATCTGTTTTGTCCTGCTTTTGCTATTATTTTTTACATTGAAAGCATAGGCTATATACCGTCTCTGAGAGTTGTGTTTTTGAAAAAGCGCGTTCATCTTCTTTGAGGTAGAGCCGGTGTGCAGTTTGCCAGCTGGTCTGGCCTGTATTTTGTTGTACATTCTCTGAGGTTGAATAGGAGTTGCAGGACCTCCTGCTAGGATGGTAATTGCACAGGCTTGCTGTTCAGGGAGAAGCTTGTCTCGGGGCAGCCAGGCGGAAAACCTCTGTGCCATCCCCATGCCACCTCTGAAGAGCACAAGACAATCCCAGCATCACCATCTGCTTTTGCACCATGCCGTCATCTGGCCAGACCAATGGGACGAGCCCGGGCAGCTGCTCCACACCCTCTGCCCTGCTGCCCTGTGGCCTAGAAGGGGGCAACCTGCCACTGGGACACAGAGGAAATGGCTACACTGACAGCTAGACTCTCCATTGAATGGCTCGAGTCTCATTAACAGTTGGGAAAGACAGGGGTCCCTATGACAACAAGACACCCGCTGCGCTGTGTCCCTTTAACACAAATGACAAACTTCCCCGCTTTAGAGGAGCAGGCTCCTCTTTGAAAGGCGACATTGTGCTGACAAACCAAACAAACGCGGGGCAGAGATACAAAATCAGTCTTTTGCTGTGCCCATAATCACTGGGTGGAGCTTTTATTGAAAAAAGGAAATAATGGAGGTGAAAGACGAAGTGACCAAAAAGTATGACACGTCTATATGGAGGCATGATCACAGGTTGTGTGAAAGTTGTTACTTTGAATTTAATTTTATTTCCTTTTTACATTCGAAGTTTTGACTTAAAATTTTAAGTCATAAACAAATTTGATTTGTTATTAATGTGATTTAATCTGATTGAATTGGATCAAATCTTGAAAATGGGCTCAAAAGAAAAGGATTCTAAAATTGTACTAGATCAGTGGTTCTCAACCTTTTATTGTGTCCAGAACCTCTAAATTGATCTGCATCAGATACCCCCATTTTAAAAGACTTTGCTTCAGGGACCTCCATCTGAAAAGATTTTGGTTGTTATATATGATTAAAAATAGAATACTATAGACTGAATCCCAGTGTTTATTTACAATAATTAGGGTAGAAAAGTCTTGCGTCATGTACATAAAATCAAACGTCGCCCAGCAAATGCTGCCTCAGTTGGTACGTTTTTAGCCACCTAACAAAACCCAATATCAGCTTAAGTGTACGCTACATTTAAAATACTTTCACTGCTTTACCTTGCCATCAGTCAGCCGTTTCTGACGGAAGACTCCATTGACCAAAATAGTAACGAAAAGCAGTCAAGGTAAAGCAGAGCCAATATTAAAATATAGTGTACTCTTACACTGATATTGAGGTTTTTTTTAGGCGGCTGAAAATACGTTCCACAGCAGTACATTGCTTTGCATCTGTGCTAGTAGACTTGGTTTATCAGGGATGATAGCAAAGCAACACAGTACATAAAATATACACAGCAAAAACGTCATGTATGTTGGACCACAGTGTTAAAGTCTTAAAATGTTACAGTTACGGCTGAAAAAGGCAACAGAAATCAACAAGTTTGCTCCGCAATTCAAATCAATTGCCAGGTTGCCTACCCAGAAGTGATTGCTGTTGTTAGCGTGATGTCACAGTGATTCAGTCTATAGTTGACGACTACAGTTGAGGAGATACCCGTGGAGGAAGTGAATCCTATGATCAGAATAGTCACTCTTAGGACTCTTACTCACATCAGGCTCACCTCTATTTTGAACTATAATGTGAAAATGAACTATTCCCTGTTTGTCTGGGGACCCCCTTGAACTCCCTCAAGGACCCCTGGGTGAGAACCACCGGATTACATCACGTAATCCAGTCTTGGTTTTGATCTGGATCAAACAGTCAGTATGTGTTGTTGAAAGCCTTTTTTGTAGGATTAGGGTACCTTTGATCCAAAAAAAATCAGGATTATCTTGATCCCAGCAGAATGGTGGAATTAGGGTGGATTTCAGGAACAAAATGCAGTAAAACTTTTAAATTTGTCCAATATATTTGCCTTTATTTATATTTTGCACATGATTTGTTCAGCTGGCACAACAATAAATTAAATAAGGCAGACATTGGGCTACCTAATAAGTGTTTCATTACTGTAAAGTAAAAAAAAAAAAAAAAAAGGATTTTCCCCCCATAAAATAATCCCTCAAATAGCTGTCAATATTATATAAAAGTTAATGAAAAGTAATTTTCCTTTATCACCTGAATGACACAGTCAAAGGTGTTTTCTAACAGCTGCATCCTCCATGCCTTTTTCTGTCTCTTTAAATAAGAACACATAACATGACCTCATGCTGGTTATTGTACCTGTTGTTCTTTACATAGCTGGTAGTCTGCATTGTGATATGTGGTCCAGTTAAGAGCACTGGTTATCCAGATTTGGTCATCTTCAACAGTTTGTATCTGGATCAGGGTGATCTAATCTAATGTTGCCTTGAAAAAACGGCACATAAGTAAGGTGGATTTCCTGATCCTGGATAGCAAAACATGGGTTAATTTTTGAGCAACTGGGCCCTGGTGTGTACAACCAAACTCTGTGTATATTCCAGTGTTTAATGTAGTTTAATTTCTGATCAACAGAGGAAGAAGAAGAGGAAGAAAGTGCTCCACCTCAACCAGTGGTGGAGACTCAGACTGAGAAACCAGACCAGAAAGAGGAGGAGGAAGGTACTTCACTACCACTGATGATGCATACTTGCAATATGAATATAAAGTGGCTTCTAATCCTGTAAATCACTGCATCACATGCTGTATCATAATGTCAACGAGCAGTAGCAAAGATCCCGACTACATTTCATGTGTTTCTCTGTGTAGCACCCCCCCACGAGCTGACAGAGGAAGAAAAACTCCAGATCTTGCACTCCGAAGAGTTTGTGAATTTCTTCGACCACAGCACTCGCATTATTGAGCGGGCTCTATCAGAGCACGTGGACCTCTTCTTCGACTACAGCGGTCGCGACCTGGAGGAGAAGGAGGGGTAATAATTGGACAACTAGTGTTTTAAAAAAAAAAAAAAAAAAGATGGTAATTGGTTTTTGAAGAAGTGTTTTTATTGATTTGTGGTGCTTTGTTTTCCCCAGTGAGATCCAGGCCGGAGCTAAGCTCTCCCTCAACAGGCAGTTCATGGATGAGCGCTGGTCCAAGCATCGTGTCGTCACCTGCCTGGACTGGTCCCCCCAGGTCATTTAACTTTTTGTAATTAAATCAGCAGTTCAACACATTTCTCAAAACAGCAATTGGAAGGTGTTCGCAATTATCAAAACATCAATCCTAAAAATGAGAGTAATGTATATGCATAAGTGTTGCTAATTGGCTGTTGAAACAGTTTAACTTTGCACAGCCATAATGCTTTATGATTACATAGCTTGAGTTTGACAGCATTTACTTTTCGCCACAAGTCCCTCAGGAAAAGTAAGTTATGTCCCACACATTGTCACTCAGTCGGGGGCCGTAATGATTTGTTTCCTCTGGTGTCTAAGGTCATTTAATTCATGATTCTGCAACGACTTCTGACAGTGATTGAACACCAACTCTTTGTTCACAGTATTTACCACCTCAGAGCGATATACATGCCGTTGTGATTTGAATTTCTGAATTCATGAACTGTAAATCTCAGATCAGGTATTAGAAGCAGCAGAGGTTTGTTTACATCTGGGTAGTGTTCTCTGCCTGCGTTTTAATATCCGCCTCAGTGGGTTTTAGATTCTCAATGAGCTGCTATGTTTGAGTCCACCGCTGTTCCTCCCGAGCGCTTTCAGAAACGTAGCTTTTCCTTAAATTATAAAGGGAATAAAAAGGGAATTTACCAAAGTTCTTAAGGGGGTGGGCTAATTAAACAAGTCATAAATCTTGAGGAAAGGTTACTCATTCTTTAAGGCATTCAGCAGCACCACACACGGCAGGCGAGGCTTTTCCACATGGAGCCAAGCCTGGGGGGCACGTCTGCCTCCCCCTGACATTCATTTGGGCTGATTTTTTTTTTTTCCTGTCACCAGTATCCTGAACTCCTGGTTGCCTCATACAACAACAACGAGGACGCTCCTCACGAGCCAGACGGCGTGGCCTTAGTGTGGAACATGAAGTACAAGAAGGCCACACCGGAGTACGTCTTCCACTGTCAGGTACCCAAAGCCCCTCTGCTTCTTCCTCTCTCCCCACGTCCTCACGGGTGGCTTCTTCCATGACAAGCGTGGAACACTGCCAACCAACCCCTGTTTGCTTCCCCCCTCTTCCCCTCCTCCCCCACCCCTCACCCTCCCGCCTTCATCCACACTGTGAGTTCACCGTACTGGCATCCACCTCCACCACATCTATCCACAAACACATGTTCGTGAGGCGCCGGAGAAGACCTGTGGTGCAGGAGTTGAATGGAATCCGAGCGCTGCAGCAGGATTAAGTGTGTGGGGCAGGGCTGGTTATCATGTGCATCCAAACAAGGGCCCTGTGTTCAGACGAGCTAGCAGGGAGAGCGGCGCAGCTCCTCCGCTCTGCCCAGCCTTATTATAATGCCTGCCCCGAGGCTCCTTCACCAAGACAAGTTGAGTAGAACCACATGTTGTTGCCTCCAGAGCGGATGTAGATGCAGGCGTATTGCTCAGATGAATAAAACTGAACAGAAGTGTGAATGCACGTTTTCTCCATGCCTCAAAGTCGGCTCATAATGAGATTTTCTTGAACCGTGCATCACAATTTTTGTCAAGAAAAGTCCCTTTGGAGAAAATACTGAGTTAAGATTGTGATAGGTGAAGCGACAAGTGTGCGTATGCCACCTAAAAAACAAACTCAAGTAAAAAAATTCATGAAATTAGTCATAATCCAAAAATAAATCCTGATCTTGTTGACCAGCCCCTGAGGTTTGTTTACCCAGTAAGAACTGAGGGAGGAGTGATGAAAGACGTGTTTTGGAAGAGGGGGAACACGCACAGAACATTTCTGTAACTTTGAGACGAAGCAGGAAAACAACAGGTTCAAGTTTGATGTTTTCCATGTTCTGATTATTGCCAACATTGAATATTTGTTGCTGATATGAAACTTTGCAGTGTTTTGCAGCCATATATCCAGAACCTGATGTGATGCAGAGTTGCATTGTGGTCTGTTACCGCAGTGGAAAATTTATCCGAGTTATTTTGACTCTAGATTGGTGTTTCCATTCATTGTCATCATGAAATAGTGTTAAATGCGTATGTTGTGCAGTGGCCGTACTGGTCTGTGTCAGTGAATACAGTTCTGCAGTATTGCACCCAGTTGTCAGTTTATGAGGTGCACCGAGGTAAAACCAATGCGGTCTAATACAGCTATCCTGCATGAGGGTTATGATGTTCAGTCTTTGTTGAAACCGTTTTATACAGCACAAATGAGGATCACAAAATCATAAAAACAGCTGCCAGTTCCACAGCACCACAAACTAGATCCTCCAAAATGATCATTAAGTTGAATCAGCACCTCTCTTGGCCCCTGGATGCAATCTTGCTCTTGTGTCTGGACATGATGGTATTTCTAGAGACCTGTCAGCAGGCTGTCTCACTATAAACATGCACTTTTTCATCACTAGAGAAGCTAAACATCGGCCTGTCCCTTTCTCTATATTTTCATGACAGTCTGCTGTTATGTCGGCTGCGTTTGCCAAGTTCCACCCCAACGTTGTGGTGGGGGGCACATACTCGGGGCAGATTGTTCTGTGGGACAACAGGAGCAACAAGAGGACCCCCGTGCAGAGGACTCCCCTGTCAGCAGCAGCACACACGGTACGCTAAACAACCAACACACTGGGCTTGTATTTAATTCTATGAAAACAAAAAGATCCTGTAAGTTATTATAATGAGATACATCATCGAGAAAATGAGTTTGTATCTCAAAATAATGACTCAGTATCTCTAAATAATGACCAAGTATCTCAAAATAGTGACTTAATATCTCAAATAATGAGAAATGTTGTTAAAATAATGACTCAATATCTCAAATAATGACTTAGTATCTCAAAATAATTAGAAACATTGTTAAAATAATGACTCAGTATGACTAAGTATCTCAAAATAATGACTTACTATCTCAAATAATGACTTAGTATCTCTAATTAATGACTTGGTATCTCAAAATAACACAAATCTTTCTCAAAATAATTAGAAACATTGTTAAAATAATGACTCAGTATCTCAAAATAATCACTTAGTATCTCAAATAATGACTTAGTATCTCAAAATAATTAGAAACGTTGTTAAAATAATGACTTAGTGTATCAGAAAAATGAAAAATGTTCTCAAAATAATGACTCAGTATCTCAAATAATGACTTAATATCTCAAATAATTACTTAGTATCTCAAAAAAAATTGAAATGTAGTTAAAGTAATGACTCAATATTTCAAATAATGACTTAGTATCTCAAAATAATTAGAAACGTTGTTAAAATAATGACGCAATATCTCAAATAATGACTTAGTATCTCAAAATAATGAGAAATAGTCGCAAAAAAATGACTTAGTATATCAGAAAAATGAGAAATGAGAACTTAATACCTCAAAACGAGATACTTTATCAAAATAATTACTTAGTATCTCAGAAAAATGAGAAACATTCTCAAAATGATGACTCAGTATCTCAAACAATGAGAAATGTTCTCAAAATAATGTCTTAGTATCTCAAAAAATGACTTAGTTTTTCAAAATAAAGAGAAATGTTCTGAAAATAATCTCAGTATCTCACATGAATGAGAAACTTTCTCAATATAATGATTTAGTATTTCAAATAATGACTAAGTATCTCCAAATAATGAGAAATGTTCCTAAAATAATGAGGACCTTTCTTACAATATTGACTTATCTACAATTGACTTATCTCAAAAGAATCTTATTTTCCCAAAAGAATGACTTACTGATCTTGAAATGAGTTAGCAACTCAAAATAATAATACAAGCAATGCAGTCATTATTTTGAGAAAGTTTCTCTTGATTCAGAGATGCTAAGTCCTTGTTTTAAGACACCGTCATTTTCTAAAAAACTAACTAAATTCTTACAGGATCTTTTGTTTCCATCGCACTGGCAGAAATTGGCCACAGACATATAACACAGCAGACAAGTAAAATCTCTCCCTCCTTCTCTTTGCAGCACCCAGTATATTGTGTGAATGTCGTTGGCACCCAGAACGCCCACAATCTGATTAGCATCTCTACTGACGGCAAGATTTGCTCCTGGAGTCTGGACATGCTATCTCAGCCACAGGTAACATACAGTATGTGTGTGTGTAGGGTTTCTCCTATGGGTGGTCAGAGGAATATTTCTGAATTATATTAACAGCTCAGCTTTAAAGCCTTAACCGTAAAATTTAATCGCTATGTTAATAATGAATCACGTTTTAAAGCTTTGAGCTTAGTTTTTACAGTTTGTGTATTTTCTGTCTCTTCAGTCTACATTCCACACACTTCCTGTCCCTCCCTTTCATACTAAATGTCAAACATTTTGGCTGGACTCCTCCATTTGAGCATTCCACTTTGGTATTTCCCTCGGCTTTACCGTTATTTTTTTTCTACAACTCATTTTTCACTCTCAAGGAAATTAACTTTGCTAGCTGTGTCATTTCATCTGTGCTGCCAAGACCTCAGTGTCAAGCTTCCATTTTTTATAAAGTGCTAGTTGAATTTAGATTACGCATTAATAAACTGTCAAGTGATTTTTATAGGTTGTGCTTGGCAGCGTGTGTGTTAACATAAAGCCCGAGCAGGGAGCTTGTTAAAGATGTTGTTCCATGTTGCCTCGCCTCCACAGGACAGCATGGAGCTGGTGTTCAAGCAGTCCAAAGCTGTAGCTGTCACCTCCATGTCTTTCCCTCTTGGAGATGTCAACAATTTTGTGGTGGGCAGCGAGGACGGCTCCGTCTACATGTCGTGTCGTCATGGAAGGTACGTTTATAAGCAAACCGCGGTCCCCGGCGTCCCTCCTGAACACCGCCAGGAAACTGAGGCGGCTTGTTAGGCCCACCTCGGACCGAGTGTCAAATAAATATAGCCCACTCACTTCCCAGTGCAATGCAAATCCAACACTTGATCTCCTGCTGTTTGAGGTTTCACTCCTGCCCAGTCATCCTGTTTTTCTTTTCCGCTTGTCAGTTGTGTTTGTAAAGGTCGCTCAACATAAACAGGGCACACATGCAGGGGAAACAAATCATTTTTTCCCTGTCCTTTTTTTTTCTTCTCCTCAGTATGTTTCTCTGGGTGAGAGAGTTTGTTTACAGTCGGTCTTCCCAGGGAGAATTAAAACTGCAGTTCATCCCACAATGTTCTCATTTAAGACACCGGGGCTCCTCTCATGCTGGTTGGCTCTCTGGTAAAGAAGCAAAGAAATGTGGCTTAAATCAGAGCTGCCACTGAGTACATGTCCTGCAGTATGCCCGGAGACCGCAGAGAGGGGATAGCTGCTAGGTTTTTGCACAGCAGAATCACCTCTGTAATTGAGGGAATAATTTTCCACCTCATTTACAATGGTATGATACTCTCATCGCAGTTAATAATGCATAAGCATCACTCATGCTGAGTATTTACCTCTCTACATTAATTATCAGAGCCTCAGTTGGGTAACAGCTCTGCAACATGTGGTTGAGGCGTCGCAGGCACTTTTGCCACCCTGCTGGTAATCACACGATATAAGTAAATGATTAATGTGAATGCGTCCAACAGAGGTCCATCTGTGCTTTCTTTAATGCTTAATGTAATGCCCAAATGATTTAAAAACAGGAGTGTTAACTGTGTGGATTTTCTTTGTTTCCTTCATGCAATGTAAAGAAATGTATATTCTAACATTATTTTCTCAACATCAGCTGCTTGTGGATATTAAAGTAATGCTTCACCCCCCAAATGACCATTTGTATATTAGTTGCTCACCCCGTGTTATGTTGAATTCACTGAGAAAACGTTGTTCATCTCACATGCCTCCAAAGTGAACGAAGAATCCGGAAATGTTGAAAATTCTTGATGAATTAAAGTCATAGGGGTCCACATTTAGTAACAGCAAAACTATACCAAAACATCCACTTATCAGTCTCAGTTATCAAGTCGTATGTTAAGCACTTCCCAAACAGACAGTTCTGTCCGACAGGGATCTGAACTATACTTGACATTAATCTATGTTCTTCAAAGCCAGACTCCATTGACAAAAACAGTAATTTTACCTCACTGAACACTGGAGTTGCTGGTCTACCACTGCCTCGGTCTGTAAGTTAGTTTGTGTTTCTGTGTGACCTTGGTGTTTTAAACTCTTAGTTCAGATTTACTAAAGTCACACGGTAACACAAATAAACTACAGATCGAGGCGGTGGTAGACGAGCAGCGTGTGTGTTCAGTGAGGTAAAATTACTCTTTTTGTCAATGGAGTCTGGCTCTGACGAGAGCATAGGTAGGTTTCACTTTCAGTTCAGTTTTCTGCCAGAAAGGGCTGTCCATTTAGGAAGTACTAAATATATGACAGGATAGATGAGACTTGAATTGTAGTGCAGGTGCTGAGTGAGAGATTGTGAACTGTTTTTGATATAGCTTTGCTGTTGTTAAACGTAGTCCCCCTCTTACTTCATCAAGAGTTCTTTGTTCACCGTAGAAGCATGCAAGAAAATTCAACCTAACACAGAATGAGTGATTGACACACAAATTATCATATGTGGATGAAATACACTCACTCACTCTTAATCCTCTCTGTGCTCCACAGCAAAGCGGGCATTAGTGAGATGTTTGAGGGCCACCACGGGCCCATCACAGGGATCCACTGCCACACGGCTGCAGGGCCTCTGGACTTCTCCCACCTGTTTGTTACCTCCTCTTTCGACTGGACTGTCAAGCTGTGGAGCACCAAGGTATGAATGACATCCAGGATGCTTTTTAAAGGCCAAAGTAAACCTCAGTTATTTTTTTGGAGGGGGTTTAATAAACCATGTGTGAGTAGGAGAAAGTTTCCTCCCTCTGTGTGTTTTGTGCCTCTACAAGGTTCCATATAAACCAGCTTTTGTTAAGTTTTAATGGCGCTACAGTTCAGGGTGGTAATGTTTCTTATGTTTATTGTAGATACTGTTAAGCCAAAAAATAACTCATTTGTTCCTCTAATTAACGAGCATAAGAGTTGAACAGCAACTGCATGCTCTGTTAGGCTGATGTCTGCACAGCTAATGCTATCATGCTAATGTTTAGCAGGCAACATTTACCATCTTAGTTTAACAGTGCAAATAGCATTCAATACAAACTACAGCTAGTTTTGAGGGTATTTGATCATAAAGCAAAATATCTGACAGATTTTGACCTGATGGTGGTGTTAGCTAAATTGTTTACGATTCATCCAGTGTGGGACATAAAAGTCTGCGTCAAATTGCAGACATCCTTTGAGTCTTGCTGCTAAAAAAAAGCATGACTAAAAAATTGGGAGCTGGGCAGGAGATGAGAAAAACTGAGGCTTTAAAAATGTGATGAAATGTGAAAACATCATCAGATTTCATATTTATGAAGTATGATTGATGATTGATCTCTTCTGCAGAACAACAAGCCGCTGTACTCATTTGAGGACAACTCAGACTACGTGTATGACGTCATGTGGTCTCCGACTCACCCTGCTCTGTTTGCTTGTGTGGATGGAGTCGGCCATCTTGACCTGTGGAACCTCAACAATGACACTGAGGTATTACACTCCAACATTTCCTTTACCACACAACAGGAGACAAATGTTTTCTTCTAACGGAGACACTTAAATCTCATTTATCTGCTTTTTTTCACTGAATAAAGTTCCATGATCAGAAGCAGCACAGAGGTTTCAGAGCTCATTTCCACTCCTCTAATTGGTATTTCATGGTGTTGTTTTAGGTGCCTACCGCCAGCGTGACAGTGGAGGGTAACCCGGCTCTCAACAGGGTCAGATGGGCTCATTCTGGCAGGGAAATCGCTGTGGGAGACTCTGATGGACGAGTTCTTGTGTACGATGTTGGCGAGGTAAGCAGGCATGACTCAGCTTTTAACCATCGAGTTTCTCTGTATTTTTTAGTCATAATCATTAAGCCATGTTGTTGCAGACGTGATTCAGCCTCTTACCTGCTGTAATTTGTCCTGACTGGATCAGTGATTAATTGCACAGTGCTTTGTGAATTGATCTCAAACTGTTCTTTATGGTTTTGAGTGTGTTATCGAGCCATTGTCTATAAATTAGCATATTAGGGCCTGTACCACGTCTTTTTTTAAATTTCTTTTTAATTCAAAGCTTCTATTGAGGTTTTTGAATTCAACCTTGAATGTCTGTCTTCACAAGAAAAGTCCTCAATTTAAATATGGGGATTTATTGGATTAAAGGTCCAGTGTGCAGGATTTGGGGGCAGATATTCACAGAATTTGAATTCTATATAATAAGTAGGTTTTCTTGAGTGTATAATCACCTGAAAATAAGAATCCTTGTGTTTTCGTTACCTTAAAATGAGCCATTTATATCGACATAGGGAGCAGAAGCTCATGTATGGAGATCACCACGTTGCATCACCGTGTTTCTACAGTAGCCCAGAGTGGACAAACCAAACACTGGCTCTAGATAGGGACATTTGTTTTTTCACTTTAGCCAATGTAGTTAGCAGCCTGTCTGCAACGAGAGTGTCGAAAAAACAGATTTTTTTTTCCGGTGACCCTGCTGTATTCAGTGTTTTTACCTGTTTTAATCACCAGGGGTCTCATTCATAGAACAGTGTGTAGGATCCATACTAAAAATGTACGTACAAAAGTGCCAAAATTTGACAAATTCTACAGTCAGGCCTCCACCTCACCATCCGCATCGCCAATTTCCCATCTCCAAAATGTTCGTAAGCATGGGTCAAAGTTTCTCCCATCAAGTCTGCTTTTATAGCTCACAACTTCTCCGTGGGGAAATGGCGTACGCCTTTTTTAGGCCTTGTTTTGTATAAATGTTTGTTTTGGGGAGGAGGCCTCTGCAGATAATTTTGCTCACGATTTTGTTGGAATAAATGTAATTTATGGTGCCAACAGATCGCTGCTAGACTGTCCTGCTAATTCAGGTGCTTGCCTCCCTTTGTGTATGGCAAGTGGTCAGAACAGCAGCTGTTTTTGAAAAGCTAAATGCAAACAAATATGGATTGAAGCAGAATATTAAGTTAGATAAAGATGGATTAAGGGTAGATTGTGAAATTTGGTAATGATTTCATTTATCTTTTTCAAAAGATTTTGACTTGTGGACTTTACTCTGGTTATTGGAAATGTTTAGATCACACGAGTCAGAAACAATCCTACGCAGTCACCACTGGAATCTAATTCTACAAATAGTATAATACTAATAATAAAAGTGTAGCCTAATCTCATCTGCAGCTGTGCTGAAGTACTGAGTTAAAACAGAATGAATAGACAGAAAAGCTGCTAAGCATTTGAATGTTGATTAAGAGCATTATGAATTAAGCTTCAGACTATTCAGTGCAGCTTTAAAGCACGTAGAGCATCACCTGTGACCTTGTGCCACTGCAGAAGCCTGTGTTTGAGATTTTAATCATGCCTCTGCTCTGCCCCTCCCCCCCAGCAAACTGCGGTTCCACGAAACGACGAGTGGACCCGCTTTGTTCGCACGCTGGCAGAGATCAACGAGAACAGAGATGATGCAGAGGAGCTGGCAGCTCAGCGCCTGGCTGCCTGATCCACTCGCCACAGATGTGATGTTAAAGGGACCAGTGGCGCGCTTGTTAATATCAGCCCCGTTTTTGATGGAAGGAAACGATGTGATGACAACATAACCGGAGGGGAAAAGGTTTTGATCAGAACGATGTATGGACTTCTTTTCTTTTTTCTTACACCTTCTTATTTGGACAACTCTGCCTTTCTCAGTTAGCTGGACCGTCACCAGTCTTCCTCGGAGTAACACAAGCGACAGGGCTATCGACCTCAGACACTAAGCCATATTCACGAAACACAAACCAGTCATCCTTTCTTCAACCAGATGCCTTAAACTTTAGTTTTAACCTTTGATTGTAAAACCTGTCCTCATTTAGTGCATGTTATCATGAGCCTTAATTTGAGTTTTTCAGTCCAAACACTTTGAGCTCCATCTCTCACCAAAGCTGTAGAACAATCACATCTTTAAACACCCAGGAATGTAAACTTCTTATGACTGTAGAACCATGTTGTCATCTCAGCTCCTTTTAGACTTGATAACGTAAATATTCACACGTTTGTATAATACTGAAATGTCCAAAATCCAGATGTCTTTCTACTTTCTATATTGCTCTATACTGCACCAGGTTTCACTTGGTTAGACTGGAGATAGCTGGAGTATCCTCAATGCCTAAGAAGATGATCGCGTATGCTGTAAGTGCTGTCGACGGGATCTGAACAGAGATCCTTTTGTTTCCTGAAGAATCTCAAATCTGAGAATGTACTTTTGACACAATAGAAACAAACAGTTTGAATGATTTATTTCAATAAAATACAATAAATACATTTAAATTATTTCCCGAGTCCCTGGTCATGATTTCAAAATAAACACTTTTGAAAACTTCTGTACATCCTCATGTCTCTGAAGTTTAACTGACACATGCACACCAAAGCTATTGCACACCAGAAAAACGCAGTTTACAATCCTTCGTCATGCCATAATGTCCCTCTGTGGAGAAGTACAATATGTACAGTAAAGTTGTGCAAGCTATGCAAAGAAAACGCAGTAAAGCCATACTCATGCAGCATTCAAAGTAAGACAACCGCTCAAATGCATTTAATTGAAACGTGGCTCAATAAAATCATTTTGGAGGAAACGTGACCAGAGGAGTGCGCGGCCCTCGCAGTCACAGTGAGTGATGCTTTATGAAGCCTGTGGCTCCGCTTTGGGCATCACTGGTTTGATTGTCGCATCTCCAGAAGGCTTGAACTTGGGCAGGTGCAGACCAAACTTTCTCTCAACGCCGGCAAAGGTTGCAGCAGCCAGATGGTAGCCGCCGACGTGGTCTGCGGTCACAGAGGGAAGGTCCTTGATGGCGGGTTTGGGGGTTGGCTCGGAGCCGGCAGGACGACTAAGGAAAGAGATCAGAGTAAGACGCACTTGTTGACACTGACGAGAGGCTGCACAAACTGTTTTAAAGCTCCAGTGTGTCGGATTTAGGGGGATTTATTGGCAGAAATGGAGTGTCATATCACAAGTGTGTTTTCTTTGTGTTTTCATTACCTTAGAATGAGCCGTTTTTATCTACAGAGGGAGCTGGTCCTCGTTTACAGAATCCATCTTGTTGCACTGCCATGTTTCTACAGTAGCCTAGATTAGACAAACCAAACTCTAGACCTAGATAGGGCCATCTGTGTTTTCACAACAGCTGCCAGCCCCTCTGCAACAAGAGCGTCAAAATAATACTGATTTTTTTTTTTTTAACATGAAAAACCGGTTTAAATCATCAGGTCCGTTTGTTTTGGGAAGGAAGAGACCTTTATGGATAAATTTGGCTCCCTTTAAAAACCTCTAGAACATCTGGATCTTAAGTTATCAGAGTAAAAACATGGGCACACATTAGCAGGTGCTGGGCTAGCATGTCTCCAACATGCCAAATAGTATAGAAGAAACACTGATTTGTAACATGAAACTGCTTTATTCAGTGTTTTTACCGGTTTAAATCGCAGAGTCCATCTATGTTAGAGAGGAAGAGACCTCTGTGGATAATTCGGCTCCTGATAAAAACTTCCTGAACATCTGGATCTTAAGTTATCAGGGAAAAAAATGTGTAAAAACCTCCTGAACAATGAACACTGAAGGAATTCTAACCGGGAGAAGTTTCAGCTGGTTGCAATCTGCAATCCTCACCACTAGATGCCACTAAATCCCCCTAAATCTTACACACTGTTCCTTTAAAGTACTCACTGTCCTCCGAAGTCGACGTACAACCATCTCTGTAACAGTTCATAGGTCACCAGAGTCACACCAAACTGCGGTGAAGATCTGAAGACGCGAGCTAATGGAAGAGAGTTTGAAAATGACATTATGGGATTTCATATTCTTGCGGTGTCTTCTAGACAATTACAGCCACCACAGCGAGCCTCATTTCCCAGCCACGAGCCCTTTTATAGGACTCTTGAGTGTGTGTGTGTGCGTTTACCTCCTGCGCCCTTCCAAAAAGCCCTGAAACCTTCCTCCCTCAGGATCTTCCTGAAGCAGTCGATGACTCCGCTGTATGTCGTCTGGCCTGCTCGGGCCGCCACCTGGAGCCTGGTCTTGATGACATCAGCGGGGGTCACCAGCGAAGCCGCCGGCACACCTTAGGAGACGTTTCACAACAGATATAATGAAGCGCTTTCACTATGCACAGATGGGTGTCATCCCTGCTGCAGCGTCATGCAGGGCTTGAAATGGGTATAGCTGTATAGTGTGATGTGACAAAAGCACTGTATATAAATATATATATATACATATATATGTGCAGCCAGGGTACTGTGAGAGTCGACGGATTGAGAAACACTAACAGGGGAAAATGCATTTCTTGGAGCAGAAAATGTGACACATCCCTGGATTAATCACGGATGTCCTTTCCATTCCAGATGTTTGTTACCTGCGATAGCTCCAGCAGTGAGCAGCTGTAGTGCCCCCAGCCTTCCCTCCTCATCTGCCAGAATCTCCTTGGCGTGGGCATAAACAGGAAAGTAGATGGCGGAGAAGGGGATGTCACGCAGGAAGCATGCTTTGGCTCCCTAACAGAAAAAAAAAAAGATCAGTTTAAATATATATATAAATACATCATGAGCAGAGTCAGTGACGGGCAGAGGCTGGGGAGGTTTGTCTTAGGGATTAAGTGGTCTGGGAGCCGTCTTATTCAACCTACAGGGGGCTTTAGTGTTGATGATGGAGCCAAAGAGCCCCAAGGCAGAGCTGCAGCAGTGGGCCTCCAGAGAGAGATCCATCACACACACATACACACACACAGAGCACAGCCACGGACCCCGGTGTGCTCGGTTCTTCTGCCAAGAGGAAGTCAGCTTTTTTTTTTTTTTTAACAAGCCACACACTGTCTGCTCCTCATTAAAATATGGAGTATGAGCACATGACTGGAGCTGTAAGTAAACCCACAAGGATCTGGGGAAGGAGCGGTAGCAAAGCATAATCCCTCACTAATTTGCTTGTTGGTTGTTGGCCACGGCTCCTTTTTGCATGTTTAACGCTGTTTTGGAAAATTGCAAACAGTCAGCAAAAGGACTGTTTGATCTTCAAATCTGTGATCCTGACCTCCATTATGTCTGTGTACACACACAAATGTTTGTTCAAATACAGTAGTATTTCATCTGTGCATCATTACGGGAAAAAAAACATCAAATCATATCAAGGGTGGAAACGTACGTTTACTCAAGTACTGTATTTTACTCGAGTATTTCCTTTTATGATACTTTTTACTCCACTTTATTTACTGTATTTGACATTTACAGTGATTTAATGTTTTGTAGTTATAATCATATTGTGTCATATTATAAAAAAGCCTTATAAAGATTAAAGTACTCCACAATACAGCTAAAAGTTACTCTACCTTAACCTACTACCACAAAACTACAAGGAAGAATCTAGGGCAATATGGAGAAAATTAAATCAAGATATTTTGACCAATATCTCAGTACAGACGATACTGTAGGGCTTGACTGTTGGTGCTTTCACAATATATTCACATGAGATTTTTGATGACTAATAATCAGTAATGTGGCACATAACAGAACAGCTAGAACACTCTTATAAGTTCAGAAAATCACATCACTTTACTGTCATGCTGCCTTTAAAACCAGGACAATAATTTACCATACTATGCTATCCAAAATCTGTATCAATGTCTAGTTTCATCTCACGATGTTGATACATTATCATTATACTGCCCAGCCCTGGCGCAGATCTTTGCCCTTCCTTGCACTGTTTTTTCTTTTTTAAACAAGGTATTTTTATTGGTAATTCAATAAAGATGTACAGAGCATCAGTAAACAAACAGAACCAGTAAGGACAAAAAGACAACCCAAACTCATCAACCCAGGAACAAACAGAGAAAGCCAGACCAGTCAAGGAAAGCTAACAGACAAGAAAGAAAAATAAATAAATAAAAAAGAATTAAAAAATGATATATATTTATATAAAAATAAAAAAGTATGTTTCTTACAATTTTTCAGCTTCCATATTTGCTACAAAAGTTAAAAATGGTTGCCAGGCAGCAAAGAAGCGTGCAGTCGAGCCTTTCATAAGACAACTGATTTTCCACGATTGTAAATGACACATAACATCCTTAATCTAATGTCCATATGTTGGAGGGGAAGAGTCCTTCCATTACACAGGATGAGCCTTGTGGCCAGAAGTGAGCAAAAAGAGACAGTGTCCGCTTGGGCTGTACTTAAGTTAACATCTAGAGGAGTTACTCCAAATATTGCCATGGATATAGATGGGGCAACCAGCTGTCCAAAAAAAAGTTTTAAACATTAAATCCCAGAAATGAGGTAGTTTCGGATGTGCTGTGGCCAGAACATGTGACATAAAGTGGCTGAAGACTGTTTACACCTGTCGCACATAGAATCAATATCACTGCTAATCTTAGCCAACTGAGCTCTTACCTATTTAAGGTAGTAATTTGCATGGTGGCACTTAACTTGTGACTAAGTGTTGTTACATTGTGGTATTACAACTATTACCTAAAAGTGGAGCAGGCTGATGAATCACAATCAAATTTATCTGAAACTAATTAAACAAATTAATTGTATATGTAATTTTTAAACCAAAGAAAGCCTTAGTTCCACCTTAATTATGAGGTTTTGGTGTTGTTCTTTGACTTATTTGAAAGTAACTTGAATCATTTTTGTTCAGTCAATCAGACAAAACATCTTTAGTTTCAGGGAAATTTTGATGGGCATTTTTCACTTGTAGTTTTTGGTAGACTAATGTCTGAAAATGTCTTCCACCACACGTCTTCCATTGTTACAACTAACACTGAGGTGAACAATAAATAAACTCCCCAGCACTGTGTCTGAGGAACATAAGAGCACCTTTGGCTGCCCTTGTATGACAGTTAACAGAGGCTGATGCTGCAGACGTCACGGTGCTGCAGAGGTGCTGACCTACCTTGTAGAGGCCAAAGAAGCCCAGGTCTCTGACGACACTCAGGGCTTTGACCCTGGGGCCTGTAGTGATCTCTCCAGCCACCTGCAGACGGATCTTAACGATCTCCAGAGGATTGGTGAAAATCACCTGGGAGGCTCCAGCCTGCAGGAAGCAACATGACAAAGACACAGCTGATGAGTGGTTCATATGTGCAGATGAAGGTTTATCAGCTTGACTGAGGTCACACATCTGAGGGGTGAACTTTGGGTGAAGATGTAACGATGTGTAAGCATTTTGAGATTTCTAATTATCTCAGTAAACTTCAGCACAAAAGACACTTTTTCCCCCCGATGTGATTTCATGTAGTACGAGAGTGGCCTTGACAGGAGGAGGAAAAAGCAGGCATTGATAGAGGAACAACTGGGGTCAGAGCAGAGCAGGCGCAGGGTGAGGAGAAGCCCCGGCTCATGGTCGGGAGGCTCTGACCCTGGCACCGGCCCTCTGCCCCCTCGCCTCCCCTGAGGCACCTCCTGTGGCAGGGTGAGCGGCCCGGCCTGGCCTCGCCCCGCACACTTCCCCAATTCACCCCCGTTCCCAGGGGAGAGCGTTGAATCACCCGGACGGCTCAGGGTGCCCTAAAGGCACGGCACCCTCTGACTCAGGCACATTTATCACCCTCCCCAAATCTAATCAGGCCCCGGGTTGGCTGCTGGTGACATTCAGGGCAGGGGGCTTATCTGTAAACATCCGAGCAAAGGTCTAAAAAAAGCTCTGGCACATTCAGTCATTTTCAGAGTGGAGGGGGAATATCCGCTGCTCTGAAGATTGATTCATCGTCCTGTCTCTTTTATCTCCGCTCCTCTGATGGGAGCGATAATTTAACAAACCATCAGATTAACAAGACTTTTAACTTCTATAAAATAACACAAGCATGTTGTTGAAATTCATATAAATGAATATAAATCTAATAGATGGGACATATCCTAAGCAGTTAACATTGTGTACTGGAAACATCCTCGCTGTCCTGTGTGGGGAGCTGCAGTGTGACCACGCCTCAGGTATGTACCGCGTTGTCAAACTCAATCACACTGAGCTAAACCCAGCGTCATCCAGGACCCTCCAGGGCCTCTTCCTACAATTACACCCTGACAGGGGTCACGACCTCGCAGACCCCGCTCCTCTGTGAGCAACCTGCAGGCTCTGCAACGAGACCGGCCTGTTTCACTTCATCACAGCCAGTGAAGGAATTACGTCTTTAATCTAGTGTTGCACTAAAAAGATGTTATTATGGTGCAATTTGAGCCCAAAAATAGTCCAATTCTGAGGATTCAGAGACGAAAGTTAACGCTTGTATTCATGTAGCCAAATAAATGATTTGACATAAGAAGCTGAATAACTTCAACCTCTTATACAAACTAAATAAATGAGTGATCACTAAGCACTGAAAAAAAGACTAGATTTTCTTTTATAATGTGTCAAAATAAATTAGCTCAGTTCACCTGACTGGTCTGATTTTTGGATGAAAACTTTATCAACATACAAACAAAACTTTTACGTCTTTTGTGTACATAGTCAGCGGTGGAGTGTAACAAAGTACATCTACTCAGTATGAAGTATTTCCAGTTCCTGCAATGATAAGAGAAATGTTGTACTTTTTACCCCACTACACTTATCCTACAGTTTTAGTAACATAGAGAGAAATTATATCTTACAAAATATGATAAATATTGTTATACATTAAGCACTTGTTCCCAGCGTGGGGGTTGCCAAAGCTTCACAGGAGGTTGCAAGGCCTTCTTGATTTTAAGGGGTGTAAGAAAACTTTTTTAAAGGCCTTCATCTCAGCAAGTGTTATTTTTGCAGTTTAGATTACTACACAAGCTAAAAACTTTTTACAAAATCTTACAGGATAAGGGCACCGTAAGGACCAGCACACAAAGTATACAGACAGAGCCTTTACTCTGTGAAACAGCTTCGTCCTGCATCAGTGAAGTACCAGTTAAAACAACCAAAGAGCTAACAGAACAACGGCCTGACATCAGGAAGAAGAAAACACTGAAATTATCAAAAAAGATGCCAATTAAATACGTATTATTGTTGAATATTATTTTTAAAAAAATACATAATACAGAGAATGGTATACAAAGTTTTACAAATATCAGAAAAACTCATCTTTAAGGGAATATTCGCAGAAAATAATCTGCCGAAAATTCAACTAAATCGCTTGTTTTACACAAACTTCTGCTGTTATTGCATCAGCTATGTGGGTTAAATGTAGTTTATCAGCTGTCCTGTACTGTTATTGTTCTGCACTATATATAGTATGAGATATCCATAAAATATGTCACCTATTCAGGTGTCATCAGTTTACTCCATGATAGAAAAGAGGTGCCTTTGACACAAGGACAGAAACCACTAGAATAAACTACCCAAAAGAACATCCAACTACAACAATAAAATGCTACTTACACACTAATGCGTCAGTAATAATAGTCCTAGAATATATAACAACAATCACAGGGAGCATTTTTTACATTATGGGTATTTACTTTTGAAGTACATTTTGCTAATAATAATTTGTACTTTAACGTAAGTGACAATCTCAACGCAGAACATTTACTTGTAATAGAGTGTTTTTATATTCTCAGTATTGCTTCATTTACCTGAATAAAGGATCTGAACACTTCATCCACCCCTTTATGTTGCCAGTTAACAAATAGCTATGTAGCCACGCATGTACTCTTTTACATCATAATGTTAAACATTCAACATGCAGTCACAGTAGTCTGATGTCTCTTAATGAACTTAAATATTTCCCCATCTATAAGTGAACAAGCAAGTTGGTTATACAAAAAATACTATCAATAAAGTAGAGTTCAATTAGTAGTACCATTTAAATTTAATGGTAAAAGACAGAAAATAATTTCCACATTAATCACTTAAAATCGTGTTTGTTTTGCACGTCTCTCAGGTGTTCCTTTACTTGGTTTTGACTTCATCTACAGACTGAATTTAAAAAGATCACTAAAGTAATGCTTACACATCCACCAGCGAGAATCTCTGCAGGCAGAACGATGGTATTATCCTGTGTGGTGAACTTGTCTCTGACAAAATCATTCACCTGAAAAAAAAAAAAAGAGAGGGAAGAAGAAAAAAGGCAGATGAGACACAATCCCAATCTTGATAGCAGGGCATTAATGTTAACTTGTGGTTGCAGTCACATCTTGATTGCGAAGAGTGCGTTTCTTCCGCGCTCTATGCATGTTTTTCATTCGCAGTGAATCATTCGAAGCAACTTTTTGAACACTCTGAGCTACACAGTGGAATGACTTGCCGTGAGTTTGATAGCTTTCTCCGGGGCAACGCCGATGAGCTGCGGGAGGAGACCTGCAAAATATTATTCATAGATACCATTAGAATACCTGACAGAGAGACAGACAAAGCCTGGCTCCAAATGAATGCACATTTTTTATCTTTGCTGAATGAATACATCTACTGACAGCTAGAACAATGTAAGCTGCAGGGTTCTTGTGTGCGTAAAACAAACCCATAAATATTTACAGATGTGGCTGATACATCTGATGCACCACAACACAAAGGTCCCATTGAAAGTGAACAAAAGTCCAAAAATATGACACTGCTGGTGCGCATGGGATCAGCATTGTTGAGGCCTGATCCCACTGTTGGTGGGGAACAGAGAGAGCTGTGTGGTCACGGACAAGATCGGGGGGGAGGAGGGGGAGGGAGGGTGGGTGCTACGGTGGCGATAACCGCCATACTGTTTCACCGTCTGTCCTTCATCAAGCCAGATAAACTTCTGAAGGAGCTGCTGAGTGACTGCTGCTGGTATGCAGCCAGAAAACAGCCGAGCGTGTCTGTCTCAGAGTCAATCACCCTCTTATCATGTGCAAGAGAGGAGGAAGGAAGGCAGAGGGAAGCAGATCAGAGCAACAAAGAGCTGCAGCGGTGGAGGTAGCAGTAGATGGCAGTCTTGACTTCCTTCATATACGCAGCCTGAGGGTACAAGTGTTGTATATCACAAGCCTTCAGCACCATTATCACACAGCCGGGCAGAGGCAGATCAGACACTGCTACTACATGAATTCTGCTGGTCATTTTCCTCGGGGAGCTCTCCCAGGTATTGAGATAATGAAAACGCGACCCCTGGGTGTTGCTTTATTCACTGCTGAACAGGGAGGGCAAAGGTTTCTGGTATCAATTAGCAAACCATGCTGCTGATATTAGCACACTGACAAATCCTAATGCCTCTCCATCAGATGGTCTGTTTTGCACCAGAGCCACATGTTGGCCTGCACACACGTTTCCCTCTATGTGCTATAAAACCTGCAAAGGATTACCTCTGTAGAATCCGAAGAAGCCCTCGTAACGGAGCACCTTCTTCGCACAGTCGAAGCTGTTCTTGTACATCAGCTCTCCTACAAAGGAGCCCGTGGAGCGTTGGTTCTGCATGCGCGTCTTCACAAGGTCGATGGGATACACAGCTGTGGCACCGGTCGCTATAAAACACACAGATTTGTCACTGGTTAAAATCTTTGTTGCTGTTTTTCTAGATACGAAGCTTTGGCAGCATTTTTTGAGCGTCTCAGCAATGTGTTACAAATTATGTTCAATTTATTAGCTTGCATTGGTTTTACTAGGCTCATACTTGCATCTGTTAGAATTAGGGCTACAACTAATAATTCCTTGTGTTGCCGATTAATTATTTCATCTACTAAATGACTGAAAGAGTTACAAATTAGATTACATGGGTGTAGATTTCAAGGGGGACGAAGGGGACACACCCCCTCAGTATTTAGAATATGTGCATTTTCTACCTAAATAAAAGCACAGAAGTAGCAGAGGACTTTTATTTTGAAAAATTAATGGCATTTAACTCATAAATCGGTGCATAAAAATTCACAAGTATGCAGGAAATTAAGCGTTTGATGCTCAGAATTTTCTGTCAGAGGACCCCCAAACCCTCTCTTTAACATGTGTCCCAGCCAATGTTGAAACAAAAGATACGCCCTTGGCCCATTATGATGTCACAGAGCCCAAGGTGACATCTTTAATTCCTTGTTTTGGGCGGCCAACAGTCCAAAACCTAAAGACGATTAATTTACTATCATACAGCCTTTTTGCTTAATGAGACCAATCAAGTATTTTTTTTAATTCAGCCATTACTAATTTTCTGTTGATCAACTTAGAGGTGAATGAATCTTGCTCTTAGACAGTCACGTTGGTGCATATAGGCCAACTTGTCGCTCTAATTCATTTGTTTGCCTCTTACACAATAGCATTGCGCAAAAATAATTCTGCAGATATGTTCAGGGAGGGGTTGTTAATGTGTGTTTGTGTATGAACTATAACCAAATGTTATTAAGCTCGGGGTAGGAGGTCTGGTAAATGTGGGGAAACTGTTTGCAGAGGCAATGCTGCAGCAAGTTGCATTAAACTCCTGCTCTCAGCTTTGCTTGCCTTGTCTTGTCTTGTGTGACATCAAAGGCTGCTGTAATGACTCGTCTCAAACATGCAAACAGCTCGGTCAGCACAGAGTGAGAAACAGCTCATTATCACCACCAGCCTCATGATATATATCTCTTTTTGACCCTGCCTGAATTCGCCGCTGGTGAATGACGATTGATGAGTCTTTGCATGTTTGGGGAGAGCACACACACACACACACACACACACACACACACACACACATGCACACTCACACACAGAGGGTCAGAGTGTGTTCCTATCTGAGGGGGCAGTTATGTCAGACCTTCCTTGTATCAGTTCCTTCCAGTGTAATTAGACGGAGATTCCAGAGAGTGCGGTTCCGGAAGATTTGTGTCATTCCAAAGCTCCGACTCCAACGACAGCCTGGAGCCACCAGTGGCACGGCAGCACAATGCCGGAGCCTCACATCACAACCCCTCTCCCATGCAGCACAATGGCCGGCCCCGGGGCCTCAGTGCGCCAGTCTGGCCGGCTAAGGTTACCCCTCGGGCGGGCCGGGGGCTCCGCCGCAGACATGTCACTCACCTCCAGCGATTGCGCCCAGAGTAAACCTGTAGGCAGACTCTGCAGCCTGGAGCCAGACGGGCCGAGACGTTTCACGAGCATGCTGTATAGGAGAAAAAGACACCAGTGGTCAAATGAATCTGGAGAAAGACGGGGGCGGGGGATCAGAACACTAACCATGAATCGGCTGGCTATTAAACTATAGCGAACCAGATACATTGTGGAAAGAAAAATGCTATGGAGTACTCAACAACGGAGGAAGGACATGTCATATAACGTCTAATTCATCATCAGCCAGGATTAAATGTCACAGACAGACCAGCTCTGATATAAATGACTGTGTGAACCTGGAGCCGAGTTTCCACACATGCTACATGTGGGAGGCTACGAGCTAAAGGTCTTCTTTTATTTTTACAACAAAGTATAATTTCTCTCTTATCTGCTTGATCTCTGGATTGGTGTTTGATGTTGAAAGTGGAGCCCCTTTTGTTTTCACTGTGGTGCAGGGGAACAGATTAGCCCCACAAGCCTTTTCCATGTACAGATAAGTATCTACATGAATATTACACAGTCCGAGTGAGACTCTGTTAAAGCATGTGTGTGTGCAGGTTGAGGCTGTGAGTAACTTGTCCCAGACCAGATGAGAAGGGAGCAGACCAGATCAGTCTTTTCCTCTTCCCAGATGCTTCCACCGAGGGTTGCATGCTAACAAGATCGAGGTCTTGATCAAAGGGTTTAAACAATTAGCCTACTTCCACTAAAGGGCAGGCCTGAGAATTGCTGCATCCCCCCCAAAGGAATCAAATTCCAGACCTCTGAGTGTGAGTCCCAGGAGCATGAGTGGCCTGAAAGCTCTGACCACAGTCTGATACAGAGCTGTGTTATCCGGTGGAGGCAGGAACTATTTTGTTCTCCCACATCCACCTTGACTCTCGCCATTAGCAGACTTTGCTAAAGGCCCCTAAAACTCCTCAAGCCCCACACTGATAAAAGCCTCTTATTAGCGTCTCAGATGTGTGATTGCAGCTCATGTGTATGTGCGGCTATACTGAATAAAAGGGGGAGAGCCTTTCATGGAGAGGTGCAACGCAACAATCCATTCCTCTTCTATAACTATAATTGGTGTACTTTTATCTGGGAGTTAAAGTAATGCACTTCACAAGGGAAGAAAAACATGGGCACTCTGCTAATTCAGCGGCTGAACATTCTCCCTTTTTAGCTCCTTTCTGAGAAGGAAGCAGAGGGAGAAGAGGAAAAGGCTTTGATAAAAGGCAGGAGGATGTGAGGTGTATTAGAGGAGTCAATCAGGCTACCTGTCTCTGGGCCTCTGCTAGGTGGTATGGCATGGCACCTTCCTCCAACGGCGCTATCCTCTCGATGTCTGCATGGTTCAGCCGCCTTAACAAACAACAGCAGGGGAGGGAGGGAGTTAGGCCAGGAAAAAGCAGAGAGCCCGGCATCTCCTGCGAGCAGCAGCTAGTGATGTAAGATTTTCCACAGAACTTTTACTGGCATATAACTTGAAGTTACTGCAACTTTAATTTAGGCTTATATAAACAACAGACAAACAAAGCTGGATGAGTGCCCGTGGCCCAGCGAGTAAAAGAAAGTGTTTTGTTACTAAATGTTTGAGACACAAATATTCCCCACTGGCCTGACGCATCATAAAGTCTGCATCCATGTTTTATGTTTGTCTTGTAAATCAGCCAGTGGAGCCACTGTTGTTAAACTGAATGAGCAATAACTTTATCTTTACAGCCAATAAACAGACCTGCAACGTATTTATTCCATTCATGGTGGAATAAAAAAATAACACGGTTTTGTGTAAATGTTTTCAATAGTCTTAGTGGATTTGAGGAACTGCAGCAGTACCTACCACCGTGACTCCATGGGCAAACATGGAAAAGTTAGGATAGCTTCAATTTATGGAGTCGGGTGGATTTTGATTAATTTTTTACTGGCTTTCTAAGCATTCATTATTGTGTTTGTTTAGCGCCTTTAAAATGTATACCATGCTGGATTTTCCTAGAATACAGATTATGACCTCATACAAAAGTAATCTGTGTGTATGGTGGTGAATTTATCTGCAGAGACTCAGATTTTTGCCTGTTTTTCCTTATTTCTTTCTTATTTTGGTGTTTGGGACATTCCTGGGCACAGTGCGCAGCTGACCACGACTTTAAAAAAAAGCTAGCAACCAGGAGCCAGACTGTGAGCAGCATGCATTCAAGAGGAAGCTACAAAAATCACAGCTCTAAAAAAATGCAAATATAGTGAGGCGAAACATCAGGTGGACAAAGCTGTTGTTGGCTTTTACTTTTGCTGACAATACTGTTTGCAAACAGTGGCTGACAGTTCCTGCATAGTGTAACCTTTTAACTGTCCTTACCCCACATGCATGGTATCCTTTTCAGCTAGAATTGTGATTTATAGCACCTTTGTTAAGTTGCCAGGAACACAAGAAAAATGACACATGCCTGCAGAAATGTACAAATCTTTAGTCATAATCAATCAAAGTATTATTTTAAAACAGTTGTAGGTTGCGCAAATATTTTTACATACAAATAAATTGGAAAAATGTAAGAAATAAAACTATAATACAGCCTATTTTCACATAAAGTGATTTTATTATGAATTATTTTTGTGCCTTTTTTTCTTAAAACCTTTGTATGCCGGTAAAAATATGAATAATTTACAGTTTAAAACATATATTTTAAATGTTTTATGGTACTGCCCCATATCAGCAGGATCAACTGTTTTTCTCAGCTTCTTCCTACATGAGATACAATTTAAGTTATGTCACAGTAAACTACAATTACCACCATTGCAGTGGTTTGCCTCCGCCAATCAATCAAGTTGCAGTTACAGTTCACATCCATGTCTGTCCAGACTCACATGTTGCCATGACAGTGGACAACGCTTCAAATATGGATGCTGCTGTAAAGAAACTACAAATTATAAAATGTGGATGCTTCATACTAGGGTTGCAGCTGTTCAACATATACCATGGTATTAAAATTAATGGTAATCATACCATGTACATTTGCTTATCTATGGTAGTGAAAAAAATGCAACTAGATGGAGAATCTCACCTGTTCACACATACTTCTATTAAAAATAATTTCAATAATAGTAACAAAATGTTTGCTGAAATAAAGTAAAAACCTTCTGTTTTCCCCTCTTTGAAGAATCATTGTATCTGATAGTAATAGCGTAGTAATTTTGTAACAAATGATACTGTGAAACCGCACTATTTTTCTGAGACAGTTTTTGTACCATGGAAATCTCATACTGTTGCAACCCTATTTCAAACTCATCTTTAACCCCGCAGCCAGTTTTAGGGTAGACACCCAAGATTAGTGTCACCAATTCAGTATCTGACCAAATGTCTCCACTTCTGTTCCTGAGTTATTACACTGACTAATGGCTAGAAATGTGTTTCGCAGAACATTATGATGTCACAGTGAAGCTGACCTTTAACCTATTGGATATAACATGTAATAAATTCATAATTTTATCCTATTAGACATTTCTATGACATGAAATTTTGTCAAAATTAGCATATAAAGGCATGAGTAATGGCCAAAAATCACCATAATCTAATCAGTATACCAGTATACTGTTCCCTTTACGTAGGGGTGTCCAAACTTTTTTGAATGGGAGCCAGATTAGATCATCTGAAAATACCTGGGGGCCAGCTGCTTCTCGTGTCGAATGAGTTATTGAGAAAACAACAACAACAGCAACAACAACAAAAAAAAACAAACGACACGAATGCAACTGTTTCATCTTTCAGTAAACGACTGCTACTTGATGCATGACTACAAACTGCATGATAGTCCTACCATTGTGAGGTGAAGGGAAAAATGCAAAGTGATCTTTATGATAAATCAATACTGTGTGAAGGGCCACATCTAGTACATTTTGCAAGTCAAGCCAAGGGTCGTTTAAAATTGGTCTGTGGGCCACAATTGGCCCCCGGACTTTGGACACGCCTGCCTTAAGGTGTTACTGAGATGTCAGGTTCATCAGAATGCCTCCAGCTTGCCGGCTGTCACCAGTGTGGAGGCATAAAAACACACGTTCAGTGCAGTCACAGATCGATAGATGGACTCTAGAGCGTTAAAACAAGTGACTCAGAATCTTACCCGGAGTGAGAGTGGAGACCAGCGAGCTGGTACAGGATGTCAATCTCCATCGGAGTGATTTGACCAAACTTATTTGCAGCATGAACAAACTCCTCTACAACGCAATGAAGAGAAGAAGAAATTAGACGATGCAAACAAGACTTGAATCAATGGAGGCCTCAGTTATAATTAAAGTCAAACAGGAAGCTGAGGGGTTAGCCACGTCAGGTATTGTCTACAGCAGGCTAGTATTAAATAGTATTTGCAAACACTGTTCCTTGTCTGTTTTAGAGTTATTGTGGATGCTTGCAGCTAAACAGGATATTTAAGGAGATTACAAAGAAAGTATTTAAAGCCATTCATTTAGTATGTGTCTGCAGTACACTGACTGAGTGTGCATTCTCTCAGCAGCGCCCTGTGTCACTCTTT
The DNA here is from genome assembly GCA_019142605.1 of Cephalopholis sonnerati. Taxonomy (NCBI): domain Eukaryota; kingdom Metazoa; phylum Chordata; class Actinopteri; order Perciformes; family Serranidae; genus Cephalopholis; species Cephalopholis sonnerati. Next base: position 22,460,247 of record JAGQAX010000012.1, read on the forward strand.
TCAATGTGCTTTATATTTAGTTCTTTATATTGCCTGCTGAGAAGCTCCATTACCATCAGGTGGTCTTTCTCAAAGGAATCCTGATGGTGGTTGTTAAAGGAGGGAAAGGACTTAGTTATTCACTTCCCCCACTAAGACCTTCTGTCAGGTCCAAGGATTGCAACCTTCAGTCACAAGCCTGCTTCTCTCATCTCAAGTGCTGCAATGATATACTTTCCTGTGACTGACAGACGGCATGTGAGTGTCTGCTTTACCCTCAATCTTATCTGTTTTGTCGTACAAATAACAAGAATTATTTGCAAATACTATTCGCCCAAAATCTTGTCTAGAAGGAGGAAAACCATGGGGAGGAAGTAGAGGAACTGTCTACGGTTTGCATCTTAATAGGAAACACAATTAGGAGCAGATGTGACTGACAGTACCACTATCAGTTACACAGGTCTACATGTAGGAGGTGATCTGATTACCAGGTTAAAAATGTTCATTTACCTTTGTAACATAGTGCTACAGTAAATGTTCCCTGTGTGTTCTCTCACACCACTCTGTCAAGAAAGTTAAGACATCATCGCACAGCTACATTTCATTTCACATATGAAACATGACTCATTGCAGTGATGCTGGGTGCGTCTCAGGTGTACCTTTGGTAACAAGCGTGTCTTTGTAAGTGCCAGCGAGTGTGCTGTAAATCTTGCGGACCAGCTCCATGTTGTTGAGGAGGGCGTTGAAGGCATTGAAGTAGGAGAAGCTCACCATGTGGGAGGTGCTGCCTCCTGCAGCCTGGAGAAAGATCCAGAGTCAGTCAGCTTCTATATGGGGAGGTCTCTGTATGTTGCCTCTGTATGGGAGGGCTTCAGCTGAATATTACTATATTCTCTTAAAGGAACCAGCTGCACAAATCATTTGTATATCAGTATCAATATCAAATTATACCATGTATGTCAATTATTCACCTTGTATTGAATTTGGGAACACAACATTTTTCTTGCATGCCTCTACAGCGAACGAAGAATCCAAAAAAAGGTAAACGCTCTTCACGAGTTTAAGTCATTGTCAGCTGTGTTTAAAATCAGGAAACCTATATCAAAACATCTGTTATATATACATATCCTTTATTTCACCAGGTAAAAGACTCACTGAGATTTAAAATCTCTTTTTTTAAGAGCGATTATTACAACAATAAACACAAGTAGACGAGTACAACTGTCACAGACCACAGTTGAGCAAGTAAAACACTGAGTTAAAAAGCAACACAAAAAGAACAGTTAAATACTTAACATGTACAATTTTCTAAAATAATTCAGTGAGAACTTATGATACTGTCAACTGTTGTGTACAGAGCCATGGTCAGGTGGGATTTGTTGCCAGTGCATATTGTTCAAGAGAATATTAAGGATTGTTTCAAAATATTGTCGAAACAGCATCTTCAAACATTTCATGAACTATAGGCGAAACTGTGTTCGTTAATTATGGAAATGGTGTAAGAATTCAATATATACCTGAGGGAAAGTAGAAATCCCACTTGGAAGATAATGTGATATGTTTTTAATACCATATTTTCTTGGAGTTTCATGTGTGAAAGCACAAGATGGATAAAATATATATCAAGGTCAGTCAGATGAGGATTTATGTTTATTAAGAATTACTGTGTGTTTGTATGAAGATCAAAGTCAAGTCTGCTTTGAATTCTCGGGAATTGTGATTGAATTATAAATTTGTGTTTGCTTAATTTTCTTTTTCTTTCTCGTTTCTTTTCTGTTTAACAAAAATTTACTCAATAGTATTCATTATTAAACCAACAAGATGAGCTGTTTTGTTTGTTGTGTTTATCTGTGGTATTGTTGTAAATGTGTACAAATGTATGTGTGTGGACCCCGGGAAGATGTCGATGCTTATGCTGGTGCTCATGGGGATCCAGAGAAAGAAAGAAGAAAAACATTTTCAATATAATGATTTTAGCTGAAAATGCATGTGTTTGGGAAGAACTTAGCGTACAACTGGATAAATGAGACTTGGGTTATATTGCACGAGTTGTGTGAGAGTTTTTAAACAGGTGTTTAAGTGTGGCCCCTATGGCTTCAATTCAGCAAGAATTTTCTCTGTTTTTGGATTCTTCGTTCACCGTGAAGGCGTGCAAGAAAAGCAAAGTTTCCTTCAATAAATCAAGGTAACACGGGGTGAGTAATAAATACAAACATTTGGGGGGCAAACAGTTACGTTACGTAGTTACAGTATTTAAAGTTACAGAGCAAGATTATGTTTCATTTATTTGGCCACCTGATTAATATAAGTCCAATATTCTCTCCCTTATAGTGTCTACAAACTCCTCAGGGGAATATCTGCCACTTAAGCTGCTAAATGTTCCACTGTGTTCACCACCTAGTTGCTGACTGTATCTGTATGCTGCTGTGGAGGTAGTGTACAGTGGGTTTTTAGAGCCTTTCAGTTGAGAACAGCTGCCTGCTGCGGCCAAAAACGACGTTATGAGAGCATTGAGAGTGAACCACTACAGTAAAGAGGGTCGCCAGACAGCTAAACAATGAGCTGTTAATGAGGAGTTCTGTATTATAAGAAAAAAATATATATATATATGTACTGATTATAGCTGCTTTAAAGGTGCTGTATGTACATCTGGCAAAAGATAGTTGACTTTTCAGTCTCATTTCCAGCTGATGCTCACATACTGACGCTCAATAACCCAAAGTGTTGATGTTTCATGACCTGAGAATAAGACTCAACAATCAACAATCTTTCTCCGGAGTTACATAGATAGTGTTAATTTTTAACAACTGGTGTTTAACTTGTTCTTAAACTCACTGAAACCAGGTTCTCCTCTACAAATGGAGTCAGCATGTGGTGTCTGATGGTGGCCATGATGTCGCTGAAGTCCAAGGCAGTGATGGCGCCACTTTTGTTCTTGTCTTTTTGTGCAAACGCCTGGCGGGCATGCTCCAACTGCAGCTCCTGCAGCAACACACACATAGAGAGGAGTGGAGGTCAAGCTGTTAGCTGACAAAAGAGGCAAAGAATGTGTTCCTGTGATGAGGAGCATCGCATTACAAGGGAACGGAGAAACAGAACTTTAGACGATGAATGTGTAATAATGTCAGTGTTGGACAGATGTGAAAGTCATCAGATGTGACAGTGTCAGACACTGGCTTTTGTAATCACCACCGTCTCTCTGGAGACTAATGGAAACCATGTCCCGAGAAGTCTGATCCCGGAGCTGAGCCGAGCGGCTGGTGAGGCGGCCGGCAGGTGTGTCCGCAGGAAGATGATTCAATATGACAACCATGCAATCAGATGGGGATGCAGGGGGAGGCTGACCCCGGGTCAATGTCTGCTGTCAAAGCTCATCGCATACAACCAGAGGATCACAGAGCAACGTCACCGCCATATTCAGCTGTTACTTCTTTTTTACACTCTGGTTCTGATAACCTAATCAGTGGATTGTTGCTGGAGATTAATTCTCACAATGTTTGCTGATTATATTGTTGAAAACTCATCATGATACTTCGTCGCCTCACAAACTTTATATTTTTCAAGCTTAAAAATACTCTACTTTGTCTGAACTCACTTGAGTTTCAAGTCCAGTTAAATACTGCAACAACCACAAGGTGGCAGATCCAAAGCTGCTTGAAAAACAAACAAATCTACACATACATCTGCACTTTTTTGTATTTTAACTAATACTTGGTCACAAGAAATGACATGTGCTTTGACATGACAGAATAAGAAACAATAATAATGACTGATGTAAATGAATCCTGCACATACAAGAGTCTTTGGTGTAGCGGTGGGAAGCCCTAGTCAAGTCTGATAAACCACAAAGTGCTCTGAGGGATCCCACACTGCAGCACAGCCTGTCTAACTCTGGGACCACCCAGCTCTGCCTAAGACCACAGCCCCTCGACTCCAAACTAGGTTCCTCCCTGACCGTGCTGCTGCTGCTGCTGCTGCTGCTGATTTAACAGCACAGAGGTCTCAGTGAGATACAGGCAACAGCCAATAAAGCAAAACAACAATGTTAAGTGTCTTAATGGCACACTGAGCTACCGCAAACCACCAGAACAGCTGAAGAGAAGCACTAAAGATGCTACTGCACACCACAACTCCATTATCTTAAGAGATCGTGTGTGGCATGTAGTTCACGTTACGTCATTTCCATTTGTCCCTCAGCAGGGAGGAAAATGCCTCGCCATGGGATGAAGGTGATCATTATGAATGGTTTCACATTTATTGACGTGCACTTTCTAAGATGTCGGAGAAAGAACAGAGAAATACATTGTGTGTGCTGTCGATATGTTTTGTGCCATATCATGTTGCCTTTACATAAAATCTGTTTATCTGTAGCTCGTCTTTTGAGCTGCTGGTGTCCATGAGTTTAGACCGTACTTACACTATGCAACCTCTAAATGCAGAAATACAATTTTATTTTCATTTGAATTACATGCTAGGTTTATAGGCAACGAAAAAAAGCACCTATCCTCACTTTAATTCAGTAAAAGGTTTGGCCTCTATAGTCTACTCTACCTTACTTGATTTACGTCTGGTCAAAGAGGCGTCACGTGTGTGTTCTGCTGAAAAGGGAAAGACACCCTCCATAGCATCAAGTGGCAGTAATGTACTACTTTGTTGTTTGAAAACTGCCATAAAACAAGCAACAGGAAGAGGAGGATGTTGCGTCAGAGGAAGTGCTACAGCAAACGGGTTCATAACTGGCTGCGGTTCGAACAGTCTTTTTTGCTTAGGAGGGTTCCTAACTGAGTGAATATCCCTGAGCTATCTAAGGGCAGCCGTGCTAAAAATGCTTAGGAAAGGTGCCTTGATGCTTCTCTTCTTATCTCCTTCAGTGCAGGATACATTGGACCATCCTTTACCAAAGGAAAGGAGATATTGCCGCTCCCCAGTTCCTTGCAGCAGCAACATTCAAAGCGATGCACCATTCAGCTGCTCTTTGGGAATTAACTACATTGTCACATTCAGTAACTCATCCACAGCCTGTATCAGCCACGACAACTTCAAAGCACAATCCAGTCGACATTTTGAGGTGTTTACTGAATTGTGTGCTGGTTTTTAAGCTATTATATGCATAGACTTATAATCAGGGTCCAGTTGTTTAAAAAATGTGCTCTTGAAATCCCGTGTTTTGCTGTCCAGGAGCAGATAATCCATATTACTTTGTGCCAGTTTTTGAAATCAGCATTGGACTGGATCACCCTGATCCCGATACAAACTTTTCAAGATGACCAAATCTGGATAGCCAGTGCTCTTTTGGGGGGATAAAATCTCTCTCTTTTTTTTTTTACTGTACTGTACCTGCAGGCATGGTGGTAAGGGGTTAGCATTGTCGCCTCACAGCAATAGGGTTCGTGGTTCGAACCCAGGGTAGAGGGCTGTGTTGCATGTTCTCCCCTGTGTCAGCGTGGGTTTTCTTCGGGTACTCCCGATTCCTTAGATTAACAGGTGACTCTAAATTGCCCAGAGGTGTGAATGTGAACATGAATGGTTGTCTGTCTCTATGTGTCAGCCCTGTAATAGTCTGGCGACCTGTCCAGGGTGTACCCCACCTATCACCCACTGTCAGCTGGGATAGGCTCCAGCACATCTGCGACCCCTAACACGATAAGCAGTTATAAAAATTAATGTATTGAAGGGCTTATTAGATAGCCTAATGTCTACTTTATCTTATTATCACAATAACTGTAAAACAAATCAAGTGCAAAATACAAATAAAAGTATGTATCTTTGACCAGGTTTAAAGTTTTATTAAATTTTGTTCCTAAAATCCACCCAGAATCCACCCTTCCGCTGGGATCAGGATAATCATGATTTTTTTGGATCAAAGATATCCCTATCCTACTAAAGACTGGGCTACATGATTTAATATAATTTCAGAATCCTTTTAAGCTTTTGAACAACCTATTTCCAAGATTTGATCCAATCCAAAAAATCTGATCAGGTTACTTCTGAACAACTGGGCCCAGATCACAATCAGCATTAACCATAACATGGAAAATCTGTCTTTCAGGAAAAAGGGACATTTCTAGCCAGATGATGTTTTGAAATTCAACATGTTTGGAACTTAACAATGACGACATATACTGTGGTAGATTTGTAGGCCAAACACGATACGCCTATCTTGCATAAATTTGCCAATCATTTTCATATAGACATTCCAGTTGGGCTTTGTGGTGCTAAACGTGAGCATCATTTCTCAATGTGACAACCATTTTGTTTCACTTTTGTTCCTGGTAGCCTATATTCCTTTTTTAATTTAAATTCCAACCTTTGTAATGAGGAAATATTTTTCACCGGGCTTTCAACAGTTACATCGCCTGCATGAAACAACACAGTAACAGCGCACAGGGTGAATTATATGATATGTACTTTTTGTAGTCCACCTTCGTAACATTGTAGTTTCACCACAGCAAACTCACTTTAATAACATCTGCATAGTTAGTACAGTCATACTCTTGTGTTCTTATAAATTCTCCTTCACACCTTTTCTTGACTTCATGGCGTTTTCCATCGAGGTCACAGAAAAGAGTTTAGGTTGACTATTTGATGACAGCCAGCATTGTAATTTGGGGTTTGTTTGCATCTCAGTTCTAGGTTCTTGTTTGCCTCTAATACAAGTTGTATAAAGCAGCATTAAAACATTATTCCAGCATTTTAGTAAATACATTTATTTGCTTTCTTGCCAAGAGTTAGACGAGAAGATCGATACCACTCTTTGACATGAGAGCAGTATCAATCTTTTCTCCCGGCAGGAAAGCGAATAAACATATTAGACTGCTTGTCTGTGACACTTGGAATAAGTTTGTCAAGCAGCTCATTGATTCTGAAATAAAAACCAGTGAAGATATAAATCAAATATATATACCTGCAGAAACTGGGTGAACTCTGTGTAGCTGAGGTTCTTGTTTCTTTCATGGCCGAAGTGTAGCCTGATGAACTCACAGTCCCAGTTGAAGGGAATGTGGTGATGAACTGTGGTCTGGCTGAAGATGTCACGTACATTCTCTGGAAGAGTGAGACATGAAGAGTGAGCCGTAACAAGAGACAGAGGGGAAAACATGCAAGATGAAATTGTGACATCCATCTCACATCCTCATTCCATTTGTAGAGAACCTCGTTAAAGTAGAGGAAAGAGTCCATTTGGACTGCAGAGCTGAAAAGGCTGTTTGACAGTCCCACTCCTTTTACATTTCGAGGGTTTTGAGTCCATCCAGGAAATTTTCTGTATAAGCACTGCCCTCAATTTCAGCCGCCTTTATGGAGGCCCATTGCACAGACAGAGCACAGCAGCAGCTTCTTTGTATAACTCCATATCTCTTGGTTTATGACATGCTGGATTCATTTCTCTGCTTGTCAGATGGAGCTGGTTATGATGTGATGTTCAACACAACTCGCTTGCGGTCCTGCCCTGAGATGAGACTAGCTGCTAGCATATGTATTACATCAAAAAAGACATGGCTACCGCTGTGGTTATTGGCCACACATGCTTTAGTACGAATAGCACATGCAACCCACAATGTTTAATGTCACACTCAAACAAGCGTTGTCACGATACTGGAATTTCTAACTTTGATGCATGCCTTGTAAAATATTGATATTCAATACCATTTTCGATACAACGGGGAGAAATATTGAGGGCATACATTTTTAAACTTTATTAAAAAATAAATATAACAAGGCTGTAACATGACAACAAAGACATTTCTTCTCAACATCTATAGTCATCTTATTGTGACATTACGGTGTTTAACTACACTGTATGTACATAACATGACACTTAGTCCCCTGTAATTGAGCGTGAAGTACACCCCCACACCAGCGTGCACCAGCGTGTACATACCAAATGAGATGTTTCCTGTGCCAGTCTTGTCAAACAACTGAAAGGCAACTACGAACAGGGCATCCGGGGCACATAGAACTGATTCAAAGGCCAGGAACTCCTGGAAAGATATCAGTCTGTTTGGACAAGAAAGAAAGAGTGCTATCTGAATATGGTATCTTTGACAAAATTACCATTAAAATACCTAAAGAATGAATTAATAAATACTGACAAGACAGGACAGCAAGCAAGTGCAGTAATGTGATCTAAGCCTGTTTTTCAGTGAAGCTTCAAAGCTCATTCTTGACCTTGGAAACAGCATTTGACAAAACAGTTCCACCAACAACAAGATCAAGTTAGCAGCTGTTCCAGGGCTTTCAACGATATCACATGATCTTCATCAGCAAATTGAGTTTGCCCAGTGGTCACAAAAATTGTAGATGTTCAACTGTTCATTTTTTCGGAGCATTTAAGGAACTTAAAGGACTCGTCCATGTTGAGCTTCAAAGTTCATTCTGTTACATTTTATTATTTATTTTCTGTTCTACTATTAAACCAACAACATTAAAGGGATACTCCACCCACAACGTGATCATTTATATATCAATTACTCACCCACTGTTACTTTGAATTTATGAAGAAAACTTCATGCTTTTCTCGCATGCCTCCTCAATAAACGAAGAATCCAAAAACGGAGAAAATTCTTGATGAACTAAAGCTGCAGGTGACCATATTTAACAACTACATCAAAACACCAGTTTACAAACTCTCACACAACTCATGCAGTATAATTCAGGTCTCATCCAGTTGTTTGCCCAGTACTTCCAAAACAAGTGCATCATTGCTCAAACCTTACTATCTAAAACACTTCCACATACACTTTGCAGGCGCACTACTCATCTATGTGTGAGACAGTTATACAGAAGTCTTTTTAATATTAGAAATTTAGCGAAAATGCAGGTGTTTAGGAAGCATTGAGCATACGACTAAATCCATTTTATTTGAAATACTTCCACATATGAGCAACACCTCTGAGCAAGGACGCATGTTTGAACTTGCGTTTGAGTTTCTCCAGTTTTGGATTCTTTGTTGAAAATGGAAGTTTTCTCCACAAATTCAAGGTACCAAGAGTACCTGACATACAAATAATCAGTTTGTGGATGAGGTATTCTCTAAGCTTTGGCTGAGTGAGATAGAAATAATCAAATATCGTAATATTTTTGACCAAGTACCTCAAAACCGATATTGGAAAGATTCTGTAGACTATTGGTGCTGTCACAAAATAGTTACACAGTGGGATTTTTATATAAATATTAATCAACACTGTGGATAAAATGACCAAGTGAGTAAAAGCAAATAACAGAACATCTAGATCAGTCGGCTAAGTTCAGAAAATTACATCACTTTACTGTAACGCAGCCTTTAAAACCAGAAAAAAGACAATATTAAACAATATTACAATATCCAAAATATTAGATTGTATCTAGTCTCATATCACGATATTAATATAATATCAATACAATGCCAAGCCCTACTTTAAGCCTTAACGTGCACATATTTTCACCTTTTTTTCTTCCATTTCTCAGCTGTTCATGAGACACAATGGAGGTCTACTCGCTGCTTTGCTCTCTAATTAAAGGTGATACATGTGCAGCCAGAATCAGGTACATTAGATATATTTTGTCTTATCTTATCACAGGATTTTAAATTGATCAGCTGCAGGTGTAAAACTGACTGATAAGATACATATTTACTCTGCAAACATCATTGAGATAAATCATTAACTGCCTCTCTGGCACATAGCACACATGTTGGTGGCACAGCGCTCCAGTGAATCTGAAGAAGATATAATCAACAGAGTAAAACAGGTGGGGCACTGGGAAGATTACACACAGGTTATGGGAACTGGGTGTCAAAGTGGCCTTAAAGGTTAATTACTGCTTGATTTATTTGACATCTGGATGGTTTGTTGACTTTAAAGTACAGGAATTTGTGAAACAAGTTCAGGAATCAACAGTGACGACATAATGTTCAGTTCATTAAACACAACATCATCCTCACATAACAGCTAACAACGCACGTTAGTTAAGACTGACACGCTGTCATCTTCTGTAATAAAGCTCATTCATGTACTGCAGTATTGTAATGACAGCATGTAATCTGCAAATTCCAGTTTCACTTTGCTCTTACATTACTCTCAGGACAACAAATTAAGACATCTAATATTTACTTTTATATATACTGAAGTAGCAGCAGCTGCCTCCAATGACAAAACGGTTGCTGAAATACCAGGAGAATGGAAAAATCATGTTGTTTACCAAATTAAATTTAAAAAAGATCACGGTCAATGTACAAAGAAACACCAAGAGGCTATTTCAGACCAAAACAATTCAACCCAAAAATTTCAAAATGAGATCTACAAAACATTTGTTGAGGAAATACAGGCATTAATATGTATTAACACACCTCTGCGTTGACAGAGGACTTGCTTGCATCACTGTAGGCACTCACCCATCTTTAGTAGTGTCGGCCACTCCGGCTATCAGCTCCACAGTTTTGGGATTGTACTGAGGCTGTGCATGTAGACCCAGGTAACTTTGTACAAAGTCCCTGGGGGTCATGTAATGCTCCCCATCCTCCACTATGCTGGCATACTGCATGGGAGACACAGACAGAGCTGTAAACAACATGGACGTCTCATAACGTATGAGGATTTAGATGAGAAATCGGTAGGGTAGAATTTCCATTGTGTGCATAGAAAGAAAATGATGTGGAGCGCTGAATGCAAAGAGAGAGGAAAAACAACCTATAGGTGATAAATCAACAAGTCTGTTTTTACTGCGGCTCTCTCGATTGGTGTCTCTTTTCTTTGTAATAATGAGGTGTTTGTGTTTCTATACCAGCGCGTATAGGTCTCAGTTTACTGGCACTGCACAGTATTTTAAATTTATGCAACGCTTTCTTCCATCCTATCATGATAACATGTATTGACAAGCATGAGTCTCTTTCACAGAGACACATGTGTCCTTGTACACAATGACCATATCCATCTCATTAACACACGGAGTTACACAACTACATTTAAACATAACAAAGATAAATAAGATATACAATATAGATGGTGCATGCTGTGTCCTACATGTTTAGTGTTTTGATGACAGGAGAACAGTGTATAACTGTGTATTAACTTTATTTATTCAGAGGATTACTGCTCAGGGCCAGGCTATCTTTTTCAGGAACACCTTGTTCAGACTCATACAGTTACACACATTCACTGCCCAGTACAATCTGCTGGCTCCACTGAAGCAATCTGGGGTTCAGGGTCTTGTTGGAGGGCACCTCTGGCATGAGTCTTGCTCTATTAGTTTCTCCCCCCAAACTTTATCCTGTCAGTAAGGGGGTTAAACCAGGAACTAGCAGTCACAAAATGAGTGAGTAATGTGGATAAAATTTTCTGTTACGCCATATGATATATTGCAGTATATTACATTTTCTGGAAATGGACACAACAAGCATATAAGAATGATTCTTCTAAGCTAATTAAGTGATTTAAATGCCTGTTTATCTCATAAAAAGGGACAGTGTTGGAGATATCAGCCATAGAGATGTCTGCCTTCTCTTTAATATAATGGAACTAGATGTCACTTAGCTTGTGGTGCTCTCTTTTCAGATATTGTGATCCAGTTCCTCAAGATAATCCAGAGACCTTGTTGTGAACAGTTTCATTACGAAACTATTTTCTTTCAGATATTAGAAAAATTCTACCCACAGTATCACATGCGACACACGTAAAAGTGTTCTGTTGTAACAAGAAAAGACAGTGTTGTACAGTAAACACGTTGGTTTGGGCAGTATATTGTGTTTAGATCCAGTTAGGAGGAACTGCACTGCACACATGAAATCAAAATGTATCTCAGATACATCTCAAGTGACCACTTGTGATCAGACTGTCAGTTTCCTGCTCATATTTGACTGTATCTGTCCACAAATTCTCACCCCACAATCAAAGACACATGTAGTTCCTTTTACCTGTAGTGCTGTTTATCAGGACAAATTGTTTTGTTGCGAGTTGCAGAGTGTTGGAGATATCGGCTGCAGAGATGTCTGCCTTCTCTCAACTATAATGGAACCACAGGGCACTCAGCTTGTGGTGCTCAAAGCTTCAGAAAAATAATTTGGAAAAACTCAACAGCAATGTCTCTTTGCAGAAATCATGACCCAGTTACTCAAAATAATCTGCAGACTTTGATGTGTACAGTTTCATTAGGGAATTATTTTCTTTCTACTGACATACACCCGCCAGTTGTATCACCGTGCTGGTCCTCCACAGTCCACCCCACTGAAGCAAAGAGGATTTCAAGAGTTTCACTGAGCTAGCTAGTGTTACAGCTCAGACAAGGAGGATGCTATTATTGTTTACATCTACTGCTGTCACAAGAATGAGCCTCTCGTCCATGAGTAGATGCACACTTCTTTCTGCTCGGTGATATGGCTGGTGGGTGTAGTTCAGTATAAAGAAAATAGTTCCTACATCAAACTGCTCACAACAAGGTCTGTGAATTATCTTGAGTAAGCGGGTCATGATTTCTGGAAAGAGACATTGCTGTTGAGTTTTTAAAAATATGTTTTCTGGCACTTTGAGCACCACAAGCCAAGTGCCATCTAGTTCTGTTATATTAGAACGAAGGTAGACATCTCTACAGCCGGTATCCTCAACACTCTGCACCTCACACCAAGACTATCTAGACTGATAAACAGCACTACAGGTAAGAAATAAAGTACAGATTTTTGATTTGGGGGTGAACTGTGCCTCTAATATAAAAATCCTGTGAGTCTAATATGCACCTGACCTGCTCATGGATTTGCAATGACCTGAAACACCCAGACACCATAGCTCCTGTCTTAAAGGGATACCTCGGTATAAACGATACAGACACATTTCTGACAGTAAACAAATTTCAGTTGTCTCACATACCGTCGTGACACCCAAACCAAATTGGAATTGATAAAGCTTAACACACAGTGGCAATCTCTTAATCAATACCAATCAACTTGCAAGCGTTGTGTTGCGTCTGTGTTTCACTTGACTGAGGCAAAAAACATGCACAGCCGACACAGCGCTGTGCTAAACCTGAGATCTCAGTCGGGCTTTAAGACGTAAGGTCATTTATAGAGCCTGGGTTGGGTTTCAAGTTGGAACAGAGATAGCTCCGGGAACACAAGCGCCACATGAACTGGCAACAGAAAGGCCACGCTCATGGGTGCGAGCCAAGCCCAGATAGAGAGAGCATGAGATAAACAGAGAAAGGGTGTGGGAGGAGACCTTCACGCCAAGTGTTTTCAGGGCTACAATTCAATGCACTCTGCTGAATTAATGTTTTAAGTGAAAATATTAATTCCAAGCAATTTATTGCCACATTACTCCATCACATGATTGTGTATCCATTTACCCTCACAGTGGGCCTCAAGTAGTTCTTAATCAAATTATACAGGCAGTCAGAATGAGCTTCCAGTAATTAACTCTTCCACCTGAATATGCATTACAAATTAAGACGCCCTCTTATAGTGGAGTCAAGAGATGTGGAGGGACTATAAGGCGACTTGCACATTAAACAGAGTCACCACTTTCAGGAACAAGTTTATACACCAAACACGACATGTGTGTGTAAACAAGACTACACAGTAATGGCAGGGATTTGTTACTTTGACAGGTAGCGGACAGAGCGAGATGAGAAACCCAATGACATGCTAAAGATCAAAACGCACGTGAAGTCAAAGCGAGGGGGGGATCCTCTGTTGAAGCAGATCCAAAATTAGTCAAAGTATGTGTGTGACCTTTACTGAACTTTGTGTCCCAATGGACACCACACAGAAAGTACTCACTGACTGCAACACCTTAGTAGACTTATAACACACACTTTCTGTATGTAACTGTGTTGTTGCAGTGTTTGTTAAAGCTCCAAATGTTTTGGTTTCTGTGAGTGACAGTCTTACCTTCAGAAAAATAGTCTTCAAGTCATTGGGGTTGGCTCTTTTTGTTGCTTGCACCTATAACACACAAGTTTGGATAAGCTATAAAGAAAATCCAGAGTCAGATCATCACAGTGGTGCCTACAGTTACAGGATACTCTGCCATATGTTCAATCTGTTGATAAAACTCAAGTTCAGGATGCAACTGTTTAGCTTTGATTTTTAGGATCGATCACACACGGCTGTAACAACAACTACAACACTCTGCATGTCAAAAAAAAGCGCAAGTAAAACCGCTTCAGGGTACATCCCTCATACACAAATGCAACAGAGGAAATAAATTACAGTTGTCCCTGCGAGGCCGGCAGAGATGCGCCTATGCAAAGATGCAGAAATACACGAGTGGGGGACTCCGCTGCATTTAAGACAAGAGCTTTAAACCCACGCGTCCGCACAGACATGCTGTCCTCCGTATCCGACGGCCGCTTTACTGCTTTTTAAAATTAATATCTGATAAGAAATATTGACGGAGTCACCTTGACCGCCATGCTGGGTGTGACGTCAGCTGCAGTGGACGAGCGCAGGCGCTGGGCAGGAGGATGACAGCGGGCATGACAGGAGGACCGCCGAGGTCTGAGACACCAAATATGTATTTAGCCGAGTTATTGTCCCTCTGTGTCGGCAGCAGGGCGGCGTGACGGCCGAGGAGCCGCCGAGGGACGAGCTCCGGACAGAGAGGCGTCGGTCAGCAGAGTGTTACAGCGTTTCCTGTCTGCTCGGGTCAAACCAGGACACTGATCAGTGCCTGCAGACAATAACCAGGACAGCAGAGTATGCACTGCACAGGATGCGTTCACTGAATCTGTGATGTGTGATGTAATGGCAAAAAATATTAAATTTTTAAAAAGCCACGAATATATTTAGCTTCAGGAAACAAGCTTGGTAATAGGTTTCATCATATTTATTTCCCCAACCCTTACAGAAAAAATAACACGTGATTTTCTGTAAGAATTCATTTTTTGTCAACAAAATGTCACAAAATAATGACACTTTTTTCATATATAATTTTATATAGAATATATTCTTACTTTTTTAAATATTATATATATGTTTTAAATATAATCATATAAGTTTTTATTTGTTTGAAAGGCTCCGTTCATGGCATACATATATTATTTTCCAGGCATAAATAAACATTGACAAATAAGTCTACAAGGAAAGAGAAGAAAGCAAACTAATAATCAAAAACATGTCACACATATGTCCTCATACATCACTCTACAGGGTCGCAATCACAGAGCAAGTTCATAATCATGTAGGCTTATCTTCCATTTTGATGAGTCCATAACCGGTCCCAAGGAGAATAAGTTGCCATGGTCATAACTGACGTCTTCAAAATGCTTGTATTGTCTGACGAACAGTTCAATACACAGGTTACTTTGACACTACAACTAAAATATGTTTCAACCCCTAAAATAAGGATAATTTTCTTATTATCATTATTATTATTGATTAAATCACTTTGTTTCAGAGGTGTGACCAAGTCCATGTTTAGCAAGTCACAAGTAGGTCTCAAGTCTTAGCACTCAAGTCCCAAGTCAACTCTCTCAAGCTCCAAATCAAGCCCCAAGTCCCTAAACAAGTCCTCACCGTAATGTAATACCAATTTTAACAACAGAGTAACAATACATTAAATTTCCAAAAATCAGGACTGCTTTGTTGGAAGTTGTTGTTTTGTGGAGCACTGCTTAGTTTTTCCATGTGAACAAAAATATCTTTGGTATCACTTTTAACAACTGGAGATCAGCAGCATAATGTTAGCTGTTCATGGTTCTCTCCTTCAACTTGACTGGATGCAGTCAGATTGGCTGAGAAGTAAGTGTGATCCTATGGGGAATTAATAGCATTAACGTTAGCTGATTCAGGAAATGAAGGGAAATGACTTGATTAGTGGCACACTTTTTAAATAACATATTTTTTAATCTTTGGGCTTGGAGGAAGGTGTCAAGTATTTTTAAGTCAAAAGGCTAGAGTCCAAGTGATGTCACAAGTCATTTGTGTGTAGTCCAAGTCCAGCTGCAAGTCTTAATCAGATTGAGTCTAAAGCAGGGGTAGGCAACCAGTGGATGAAGCGGTGGAGTCTCCCTTGCTAGGCAAGCTATTGACTCCAAATCCAAAAAAGAAAAAGTCTCAGAGGAAAACAGAGAACTTAATAGCAAGCGGACATATTTCTTTGCTTTCACCACCAACACTGCACTGTTTAAGTTGAAAATAATCATATTATAAAGCACAAAACATCATGCCAAAAATGGCTCCTTTGGTAGCAAAGGTTGCTGACCCATGGTTTAAAGTCTTCAATTTTTTTACTTGAGTTCGACTTGAGTCCAAGTCATGTGACTCAAGTCCATATCTCCACGTTTCTCTTGTTTTGTTATGGGCAGAAAATATGTTGAAAATCAGTTTTGCTGAGTCAGGCCAGCAGCATCTGAAATTCAAAAGGCTTTAAACTGTGCATTACGTTTTAATCTGTAAGATTTTTACAAACTCAAACTCTGTTTCTATACCACTGATGGTTCACATTTTTTCAGTAACAGCCTGTAATTCATATAGTAGGTTTCATTTTTAGTGGTGGGGTCCGCCAGTCCCTGCAGGATTCCAATTGCCTTCACAACCACAGGGTATTCACAGGAGACTGCGCAGCGTAATCCAGGATTACAGTTTTTAATTTTATCACAGTGATATCAGCCTCACTGTTAAGGGTTCATTTTCCTAACGCCACATCACAGAGGTTAGCACTGACTTCTCAGGTGTCACCAATTTAACCTGGACTGAAATATTAGGGACTATAACTATAAGTAAAGCATGTGCTGTTTAAGCAATAACATGAACTCAAGCAACCAAATGTGAAACTTTAATATTAGTGTTTAGCTGCAGGCTACATGAGGCCCAGTGAAACTGCCAGGACTGACTCATGATTTATGAGCTAACTTTTGTAAGTAACCCCATAATCTGTTTATTACAGCTATCAGATGAATGTAGTGGACTTTAATGCACCATATTTCTGTACACTCTCACAATGTAAAATACAGAATGTGCACAACATGATGAGTCAGTGTAGTTTGTTACTTTCTCTGCTTACAAATTTTGGCTGTTACTTTTAACCCTGCAACTCTTACTGTATCTGACCACATCATGGGCTCACTTGTGAAATGTGGAAGTGACAGTGGTGTCTTTTCTTCTGTGTTGAGTCACTCTCCTCTCATTACACAACATTCAAAACCACCAACCATATAATAAATGGCCAAAGCACTCCAACACCTGAGCTACTGCTGCTTACCTGCAGGTGACACATCCATGCCTCTGATGGAGCCAATTCAGACAAACACTCTTGAATTTCGTAGAAAACATCTACCAGATGACTGACAGCACCAAAACTGTTAAACACTGCAACACTGTGTTTCCTTCCTCTGTTGTGGGATATTCTCATTCCCTGCATTTGAAAAGAGAGAGAAAAAAAGTCCAAACGACTGTAGTTTGAAGTTCAGAGATCAAGCAGCATGTTTTGCCACCATGCAGTCACAATTTGTTGCCTAAGGGTCGTAAAAGGTATGGTATTGTTCAGGAAAGGGATAATCTAGTGCTGACAGTGTAGCAGAGGTAAAATTACAGTGGCTTAAACATGACTGGGTAGGTCATTCATTGATGCACCTGGAGGACAGAATAGCTGAGGCCGGGATGATAGCACAGCATTACCCGGGCACAGAGGGTTGTTCACAATTGCACTTTCCCCTGGAGAGTCAATTTCTGTTTATTTTATCGAGATGTCGCAGTAGTCTTTCCTAACCACTTCCTGAATGAAAAGTTTCTTTACTCTCACTAACTTGTCCAAATTAAGTGTGGATTATATCCAAAATGTGTTGTTTATCCCACATTTGTATAACTAAATAACTCATTTCAATCATTTTAAACACAACAAATCACTGCCCTGACTCAGCAAAAAATGATTTTCACTATAGTTGTTGTACTCTCCTGTATAAAGCTAACAAAATACAACAAAATGACAAATAATAAAATGGCATCCAAATTTGCAATTCTGTATTTTAGGCACCAAACTTCTCTAAATCTTAACTACATTCTTTACTCAATGACAGCGTGTCTTTTTGTGAACACAATAAGTCCCTCACCTTAAGGGTTATTCGATGCCCCAATGTAATATAGCCAAACTATAAGGGGACTTTTAAGCCTGATAGCGATCACGACATGTACTGACATTTTATAGCAGTAAATAAACAAACTTGGCAGTGCCCTGAAACCTTGAATTTGGATTTGCCTGGTCAGTGCAAAACTGTTTGAGCACAACCATAAAATCCTTTAACAATGCAGTAAACATTTGGCAGATTTATTCCATATAAAAATCTCATGGTTATATTGTATTAGGCAAATATGAAACTTTTGGCAGATATGTTCAAAAAAGATTTTTAAACTAACAATTTTGGTTTCTTACACAGAGTAATGTAATTAGCAATAACTTGTAGTACAATGATATAATGTCTGAGTAATAACAATGAATGAAGCCAGGATTACATATGCAGCACAACTGCTAATGTGTTTTAATATATAGGGGTAAAACAATTAGAGGGTAGCAAGGAGGCCATAACTTGGAGTGCTGATGTTAAGTGGTGTACACAGTTGGTTTGTGTTTGATGTAGAACTTGAAGATGATAGAAAATATGGCTGCGTGATCTGGAGAAAATCAAATAACATGATATTTTTTTTTTACCAAAAACCTCAGTATCAATATTGCCGCTATATTGGAAGGCTGACTATTGGCGCTGTCACAAAATATTTACACTAATATTTTTTGATAAATAATAATTAGTAATGTGATATAATGAGTATGTTGGTAAAGGCACATAATAGAACAGCTAGAAAAGTTTGGTGTGTTCAGAAAATTACATCACTTTGCTGTGATGCAACCTTTAAAACCAGGAAAAGACAACACTTACGATATTATGACATCCAAAAACTGAAGCAATAACTATTTTTACACTGCAGTAATCAATATTATATGATATATTGTCGAGTCCTGATAGAAAAGCATATGTTTTTCTAGTCCTAATGCTTTTCTTTATCAGAACAATGTTAGTGAATGAATTTAAGAAGCCTGTTTAATCCATTTAAAATGTTTATATTTCAGTGCAGTAGTTACAAAATAAACTAATTCTACAATAACTATTGACAGGTTGAATACTAATTGCTACCAGTGTGATAATGTTGATCAATTACTTGTGTAAGTCATATACAAAGCAACAATACTAAACATTTGCAGCCTCTGTTTTCTCTGATATCATAGTTTTTGGCATGTCTGTACTGCAGTTTCCTGTTGGTTATTGTCCAACATGTAGCCACACAATATATTTGCAACAAGTAAATATGATATATTGACCCAGACAATTTGTTAGGCTGGCTCTGTTAGGCATAATTTTCTCCTCTAGAAAACTGTGGTAGGCATTTGTTTTTTACTTTGTTATTTTACAGACTAAACTGTTAGCTAGCTAAGCTAGTCAATCAAGTTACTCATCAAAAATAACCCCAACTAGCTAATGCTAACTTTAGCTCAGCTGATATCAATCCATAATGAAAATAATCGGTAGTTGTAGCCTGAATATAACTCATTTCTGTTTATAAACAGAGGTATTTCATGTTGAACTCACCTTCCTGTGTTTTCAGTAATTTGTTAAGGCAACTTTTATTAGGCTAATAAATTACGCCTTCGCCTATAACTGAACCTTTATGCAATTATTATACGTCAAAATATTCGTAAATCAATATATGTAAAACCCTCTACCTTTTCAATAAAGATGTTTCAACTAATTTTAATAAAATAAACAATATAAAAATATTAACAAAAACACGAACAGCAGCAGTTAAGAAAAAAACTACATCCTGTTTTCACGGAAATACGCAGACCCGGAAGTCGTTCTGATTCCGCGGGTCTTTTGGGACAACACAGCTCCGCACGGCACTGTGTGCAGAAATGGCGGGTAAGTGACCAAACGCATTCCTGCTTTAACACTGCTGTCTTCGTTTTAATGCATGTTCGCCGAAAAATACACGTTGGCCCCGCTTTTAGCTCTCTGTGGTCGTAAACTGGCTTGTGGTGTGTCCAAAACATAGCTAGCTAAGCTAACGTTGCATTGAAAAGCAGCAGTGGGGGCCTGCTAACGTTAGTAGCATGCTATCAGGCTGTCAAAGCATACAGTGTGTTTGTGTGTTTATGTAACGCTTGGATGAGGAGTTGAATGTGTGCCTCGATTGTGTGGGTGAATATTGGCATATTTGCGTTCGCTTTGACGCCTTTGTCCATATTACTTACTCCTACCTATTTAATTTATAGGATCATTGGTAGTTCATGTTTGTGTAGTAGCTAAAATTGGCAGGATTTATACTTCTGCACGCCATTTGTGGCCTCAGCGCATTATGTGTTTCTCCATGTAGTGCTCAGATGAAGCTAATGTGACTACAAGTTGGAGTAAATGGGGTTATAGAGTCCACAAGTACTCTGATCGGTTAGATTGTGTCTTCCCCTGTATGTTACTGATGCCATATCAGGTTTAAGAGTACATCAGTCCTTCACAGCAAAGCCATTTTCAGTGCTGATAAAATCAGGTTGAATCTGCACAGTTGCATACATGATTTCCTTCACCAGATTTATTTATAGCACACTGGTCATTAGAGACAACTGTGTCTTCATCACTGTGTTCTCCTATATTTCAGAATGTAAATACAGTTTGTGTTCTGATTAAATTTGTTTGTGAGTGATATTTGGCTGGCTAAATATTTGTGATGTCTCAAGCTGCTGCTGACATTGAAGTGATCTTTGGAAGGGAATACCTTCAATTTGCTTTTCTTTCTAAGAAACCTGTACTGCTGTTATTGTGCAGCAAGCTCTCTGGATGAAATGGAGACGTTCATAATGGCTCTTTAGAGACAACTGTTAAAAACTGACAAAGATTTCAACATGGTTTGTGGTTCATGTGTTTCCTCAGGAGTAAACACCATGGAGAAGAAACTGGCTGAATACAAGTGTGACACCAATGAAGCTATATGCTTGAAGCTGGGTATGTTTATTTTAGTTTTATTTTGTATGTTTTGTAAATGAATATGATAATAGTTACGCGTGCAGTGACAGTGTTTTGTGAAATAGGTGTCTGATTTCTCATTTACATTGTTTGAACCCCGTCTTCTCCTCTCAGTCCGCTTTCCTGAGGATGTTGAGGATGATGGCACAACATTCCACCCTGAGTACAGCCACCAAATTTATGGGGATGAGTGAGTATTTTTTTTGTCAGCATTACTTTTCCCTGCTTGTTAAAATGATACAGGAATAATCTCACAGTACATTCATCAAAATATTATACTTTTATACAGTTTAACTACAGTAAGTTTTGACAGTCAAAAAGGCCTTCCTTAGGCATAAATGTGAAATGGAAGAATCTAAAAACTATTTGTAATTGTTGCATGAAATCAAACTAATAAACAATAGCTGATTGGTTGGCCGTAGAGCTGTCTGCCTTCTCTCCAGTATAATGGAACTAGATGGCACTTGGCTTGTGGTGCTCAAAGCACCAAAAAAATACATTTGAAAAACTAAACAGCAATGTTTCTTTCCAGAAATCATGACCTGGTTATGCAATATATCCACAGACCTTGTTGTGAACAGCTTCATGTAGGAACTATTTACTCTCTGCCAAGTTACAGCCAGCAAGAGTATCACCGCACAGAAGGAGGCATGCAGTTACTCATGGACAGGTGACAGTAAGAGATGTAAACATTAATGCTGTCCACGTTAGCTAGCTCAGTGGCGCTAGGTAAGCAAGCAGTAGATGCACGCTTCCTTCTGCACGGTGATACAGTTGGAGGGTGTAGTTTGGTGGAAAGAAAATAGTTCCAATATGAAACTGCTCACAACAAGGTCTGTGGATCATCTTGAGTAACAGGGTCATGATTCCTGCAAAGAGACATTGCTGTTGAGTTTTTCAAATGTATTTTTGGGCACTCTGAGCACCACAAGCTGAGTGCCATCTAGTTTTATTATATTGGAGAGAAGGCAGACATCTCTACGGCTGATATCTCCAACACTCAGCTCACTCACACTCAACAAAACAATTTAGACTGATAAATGGCATCACAGGCAAGACGGAAAATATGTATCTTTGATTATGGGGTCCCTTTTTAGTTAAAAATTTGTGGACAGATACTAGTGTTGTGTACTAGTTTAATGCGAGCATTAAACTGACAATCAGATCACAAGTGGTTACTTGAGATGTATCTTTGATACATTTTGATTTCATGTGTGCATTAAACATGAACAGAGATTTTGTCATGTTAGTTTAGTCTCACAAAAGGCTGCAAAAAGTCACAGTATAAGCCCTAATGTGATGCACAAAGAGGCATTGCTACTTACTACGTTATTGGCAGTGACACCTGTGTCTGTGTGTGGGCCTACAGTAGCGTGTCGTTATGCTCTAAATTGCATTTCCAAATTAGTCAAAACTAGGATTGGTTATTTTTGCACTTGCTGCAATCAGCTCTAAGGGAACTCAGTAATTGGGGCATTAATTATTTCAGCAAGCGTAATTGCTAGTAAAGCTCAATCACACAGTTGCATAATGATGAAATCTATTTTGCCATGAACTGCCAATGATGTATTGGTGAAAGAAACAATGCAACACAGTGAAATAAATGGTCAGACCTACAGTACACATTTATCATTCGCTCTAGGTGTATATCTAGTAAATGTCATTAAATAGGAATAATGACGTTTGTCATTGTCCCCCTGGTGAATGCATTTCAGACTGCATAAAAAATCATTTTTATTGTTTTCTCTTTGTAAGTCACTGTCCTTGTTAAAACATATGTAAACTTGCTAGGATCTTTATTGATTCCAATCGTTTTGTCTGCAGTGAGGTCGCTTTTGGATACAAAGGTCTTCAGATACAGCTCTTCTACACTGCTGGAAACCTGAGCACCCTCTTCAAAGTGAAATATTCCTCAAAAGTCACTGACACGTTTGACTGTGTGGAGGTAGGGCATGCATTTCTCCATCCCTTTTAATTTAGAATTCTAGTACCCTTAAGTGTGACTTTAGTGCTGTGGCAGGATCACTGCTTATTATACTTGTGTCAGCCATTTTTTTGAGTTATTGTAATTATGATGGGTAAACATGTGGTTCTAATTGTCTGCTAGTATAAACAAAATGTGTGATAAGCATGCACAAGAAACCAAGGTGTGATCAAAACACCTTGCCTCCAGGTATATATAATGATTTTACCCAAAGCTGCTCCGTAATGTTTTAAAGAGGTGGTGTTATGGAACACAGTTGTCTGGTCTTAGGGTCGATTTTAAAGTGCTGTTGAAGCATGAAGCTGCTACCAATTCAGTGTTTTCACCAACTTTTTGAGGTGATGATTGTGTGATGTCACAAACTGGGGAAAAGAAGATGTTTGTAAGTCGCATAGGGCTGTATCCAAATCAGGATTTTTTTTTTTATTTGAATCGGTCTTGACTTTTTAATATGAACATTCATCTTTTTGCTCCCTTTGTTTGTGTGTTCTGCGTGTATAACGGTGCATCTTTTAGGGACAGGATCTGATCCTGGACCGCCCGACTACTCGTCAAATCGGCAAACTTTCTGTTGTTGCCATCACACAAATTAGACCCAGGTTAAACCCACCCTCAACATCTGCCCAGTTAGCACAAGCTAAGACAGCAGCAGCAGCAGCTAACATCCATAGCTCAACTCATTTAACCCACTACTACCCTTGGTTAACGTAGCCATGTAATGCTAACCCTGTTACTGTGTGTGTGTGTGTGTGTGTGTGTGTGTGTGTGTGGGCGGACTCTGACCAACTGTTCCTGCTTTGGAGCTCACACGCCTGTAGGAGTAGTCTTCTAGCAGTGTGGAGTGAGGCGGAGGGACAGTGGGCTGCACTAGTGAGCTTATTAGCTATTTCCTGCTATCATGATAAACTAGGGCTGCGGGATATGGCCAAAAATGTTATCACAGTACAAATGTTTAGATCAGTTTAATCTAGTTGATTATCACGATAAATGACAAATCATTATTTCTTTCAAGTTTAAAGGCTGATTTTTGTTCTTAATGAAAGTTGAAGAAAGCATATGGTTAATTGTAGTTTAAACTAATATTTATTGTCAGAACATGACAATCATTTGCCAAACAGTGGAACATTTCACAAATCTGAGGTAAATTAAAAACAGCTATAATTAAAATAATGACTAAATAAATGGACAAAGAAATTTTAATTCTGCTCAGGAGAAAGTCAAATCCTTTTTACAGATGGTTAAAAACATTTTTAAGTGTTTTAGCAAATAATGTAAATAAAAGGAACACACAGTCCATAATTTCTGCGATTTCTCAATCAAAACCAATAACAAAAAGCGTATGTTGATGACATTATGAAATAGAGGGTGATTGTTCCCTGACAGTAAAAATCATTTTGGCGTGACTCAGGCAGAAACCATGTTAGTGTAAGTGTAAGTTTTGTTCCTATTTATTCACGTTATATCATTTTGTTCTAATGAAGAAGCCAGTTAGTCAGTCACACTAACTTGCTAACTTGCCAGTGGCGTTAGTTAAGTGCATGCAGCTCCTGGAACTAACTTAATGTGGCGAAATTATTTACTGTTTACCTAGCACTGTTATCTGTGCTCAGAACAATCACAGTAAAAGTAACTTCATAGGTGTGTTGAATTTTGTTGTAGCGTTGTATTGTCCCTGTACGTATTTGCTTGGTAGCTGGTCTCGTCTTCTTTGTCATCTTCTGCTTGTGTTTAAGTTGCTTTAGTACACAGGCACCAGTATTTTGAAGGGGATTCAGTCTTCAGTCAGACTTAGGTACTGTGGGAGAACTTTGGTAAGTTGAAAACCAGCCTGGCTGCTGCATTCTAGATGAGCTGCAGAGGTCAGATGTCACATGCAGGCACTTCAGCCAGGTGGAAGTTGTAGTAGTCTAAGCGTGAGAAGACAAAAGCCTGGACCAGAACGAGTGGCGCCTCTTCAATGAGGAATGGAAAATGAATCTGCAGACGCGGGGTGTTGCAGAGATGCTAGCAGCAAAAGACAGCTGGTCATCCAGTGTCACACCAAGGTTCACTGCAGTCAGAGTTGGGTCACCACAGAGTTCTCATGGTGATGGAGAGGTCATGGACCAGGAGATCAGTTTTTTGAAAGGAACAGCAACTCTGTGTTGTCGAGACGACGATGATTCAATACTGAGAAACAGCAAAAAAAGTAAAGGAAAAAAATAAAATCAGGGAGGGTCTGTCAAGAGCATTGTAGCATGTTGGTAAACTGAAGAAGAAAAGACATTTGATGTATTCTGAGTGTAGCTGTGAAAGTGTTGGTTTTGATACCCAGTGTCACATATAATTTGTGTTTTTGGAAAACTAACAGCAGGCGACGACAAAAGTGAAAATTGAACAGGATTTCAATTTTATTTGTCAAAATGTTTTGGAAAAAACTCAACAGCACATCAAAGTGCAGTAATAGACGTCCCTAATCATCTGAAGTTTTGTAAATCAAACTGCAACTTTGACAGACAAATACTGGGCAGCTTCACTGAGTGGCTGACTCCATAATAGTGTAACAGCATGATCGTGCAATCAATTATTCTTTACAGGGGGTGAGTGGACCTAAGGTGCTCTTTTGTGGGCAGTTTTTGGTGCCATAATGTTGTTTCTTCATGTACTGAAGTAACTTGGAGCCTCTCTGGGTGGTGACATTATTCCTGTAAGAGATCTCCTGTTTTGTTAGACTAAATCTCAGCCCACCATGGCCCCCTGCGCCAGTACGCTAATCCTACTCCTCTCTGTCGGAAGAGAAGGGTTTTAAAAAGGTTTTGTGTGTGGGGTTTAACGTGAGGCATTGATTTTTAGAGGTTTGTGTGATTGAATCAGCAGGAGGAGTAATGTGACACGGTGGGATATCTTGTACATATATTTCCAGGAGGCGAATTGTTGCTCAAGTCATCAACAATCAAAATCGTTGAGGTTGAAAACTGATCTTCAGTGTGTTCATATTCAGTTTTTTTTAATGCGAGACAACACTTTTTATGCAATGATGAATGCATTCATTAGCTTTGCTAATGACTTAAGAATAAGTTTTAAAGTTTGGGTGAAGCAAAATCAGTGATTTCTTTCTGAACACATTATAAATGTTAGAAAATATAATTAAAACGTGTCAAAACACTGGAAAACTGAGTAGTACTGAATTATAGAGTTTCACCATTAAACTATTTTTCACCATTTCAGTGTCCAGGATTTTTTAGTAGGTCCTGAAATCATGGCTCGATGACGCACTGTAGACATCCTTAAAGGGCATCTCTTGTATTTTTCAACCTGGACCCTATTTTTCCATGTTTTTGTGTCTAAGTGACTAATGAAGACAACAGTTTTGGAAACTTGTCCTGTACTGAGCAAGAGCACTGCAGCCAACAGCGACACAACAGGCTGCAGTATAACCACATGGGGCATTTGTGCACTGTTAGTGTACATCCATTTAAGTGTTTGTTTTTGCCTCTGACAGGCTCAGGCTATTGTTTAAGTGTCTGACGACATTATGGAAGGACCCCTACTGAGATAGACCCTATTGTTAGACAGTAAGATCCTTTATAATGTACCAGAAACAGCCCCAAAATCTCTAATGGCAAACCCACCAGACTCCATTTAAATAAACAGTAATATTAGTGTGTATAGGGCCGGCGTATTTTCACATCTAACTGGGTGAATTAAGGCTTTATTTCAGCTGAACCAGTTAGTGATTGTTGGAACAGTTAAAAGACAACTCAAGATGGTTTTTGTGACTTTTATTTTGTTTCTGTCGAGTTTGAGTGAAGAGTGTTTTACTATGACAAAATTACTGTTTATTTAAATGGAGTCTGGTGATGGCCATTTCAAGGCTGTTTCTAGTTTCCTGTGTTGTTTGTTACCGACGCTGCTGAGTTAGCTGCTAACAACAGTCTGTCACTTTGTAGCAGCTCGTTCTTCGTTTCTGTTTCTCCAGCAGGTCACGTCCTCAATGACTCAGGGCAGAGAATACTCAGTTTTATTGTATCTTTTAAACGATTTGGAAACCTAATTTATTCAACTTTGACTGGGTGATTAATAACACGTTCTTCTTAGGTGTGACAAACTCAAAACATATATTTATTTTTGCTTTACCCGCACTTTAATGTTCTTCCAGGGGTTGCACTGCTTAGTATGTAAACCTTTCTGCCTTCTTTTAATTGGCAGACATAAAAATTTACATATCAACAGCCAGTATTTGGACAAAAACGGACAGTAAAGCGAAATGCTTTAATGTCCTGGTAGCTCTTTCCCTGAGGCTTCACAAAAGGCCACTGGCAGCTTTGAATATTTCCTAAAGCTGTCAATGCAGCAAACACGTAATACAAGAATTAGCCAGGGCCCCTATTGAGGTCAGATGATTCAACTCTGGGACATCTGTCCTATCTGGAAACAGCAGGGGCTCCCCCACTGGACAATGTGGCCTTCAACTGGTGGCACTGGGAGTAACTTATAAACTCACTGGGCTTTGGTGTTTTTGTGGATGCGCTCAAATTATAAATGATCCCACAAGACAGCGGTGGTTCCTTCCGATAGGCATTCAACATTACTTTCATCTCTGGTGCCTCCAAAAAAATGCCATGGCAACCAATTGACTGTTTTTAAACCTTAAGAGGGCCATTAGACTTTTTGGGAACATAGTTTGAAGCTGATATTCAAACTGAAATGTGATGGCTGGCTTACTGTCTGCGTGCGCCACTACTTTAGTGTTCAGCGTTGACCCCTGAGTGTTCACCTTGTTAAGGGTTTGAGTGCAGCTGGTGTAGAGGTAGAGAGTGAGGGGAGCAGCAGAGTTCAGGCTGCATCTGAAGAGTGTTTGTCTCTGAGTGCATGTGGACGGTCGGGGTGCGGTGCAGCTGGTGAGAGAAGAGAGCGAGGGGAGGCAGAGATGGAGTTTATGCAGCTGCCTCGCTGATACAAGACTCTCATCATCACATCACCTTCTCCCCTTTTAAATCAGCCAAAAACACCGTAGTGCTGGACCTCTCACAGAAAACACTGATTTTTAGTGCCAGACCTTTTGTGCACGCAGGCTGGAAACTACTGAACGCTTGTAGTAGTTACATGTCATTATGTCTATTACATTCATAATCAGTGTGGATGTGTAAATATGTTTTAACTTCAAACATTTAAGCCAATATTTTACAAATAATTCTAAACAGAAAAAAATGACTGCAGATTTTGGATGTAGTGTGGTCTTTGAAGTAGATTAAAGAGAGGAAAAAAACACCAACACGACAAATTAGATAGTTTGTACTCCCTTTGTGCTCATTGTTAGAAATCAAAGACATTAACAAAATGTTCTAAAGGTACTTTGTTAACTTATATTCATGCCAAACTAAGGCATCTATTCTGGAAGGCTGTGCAATTTAGTGTCTAGTATGTAGGAGAGTGCTCGGGACAAAGGGACTTGTTTGTCCATGGCCTTTTAAGTATGGTCCTTGTTCCTTAGAAATGTGGCTGAACAATTACAATGGTTAAGAGGCATTCAGCTGCAGGTGCATTACTTCCAGTTAGATATTAGCTGATGTCTGAAAAGGAGGGGGAATTAGCAGTATGTTGTATTAGCCTTTTGTAGTGCATTTTGCTCAGACCTTCTTCATTTCCCAGTTTTCAATGCCGAGCAGCAAGGGTCTCTGTGCTGAAATAATGCCCATCACACATGTAAATGGTGTGAAAGGGCTGCTTAGCAAAGTGTTCTCATGTCAATCCTTGTGGAAATGGATACAATGCAAACATTACAGCTGAACTAACCACAGGTTGCACTGAGTAAAAAGTCCAAGGGTAGGGCCCCTTTGTCTCTGAGGCTCTTTGAAAAACGCAGGGGCAAATTCATTTGATTGGGTTCACTTGGCAGGATTAGAGGAGAGGCCTCTATTATGGATGCCCCAAAGGTTTGTTAAGTTGAGATCAATTCATAAGATTTTATTTCCCAGTGAGAAGCAGAAATGCGTTTATTGTGGCAACTTCATCACATATTCATGGTTTAACATAAGTAGTAAATGTACTGATTTAAGTGGTCTTTTCAGCGGGGAGGGGGGGAGGGTGCTGCTGTGGTCTCTGCTCAGCTGACAGTTTTAATTGCCTAATGGTTTTCCTTTCATTGCCACAAAACATGTATGCTTCCAGTTTTGTTTTATAGCATTTTTGTCTGATTTAAGAACAAATGCTTCTATGAACAAACAGTCCGTGTACAAAAAGTATGTAGTGTTTGATACACTGGTCACATTTATGGGAATGAATCGTATAAACTTATGCTAGACTGTGCCTTTATCGTCCTGATCTGCTTGTTGCACGACTGAATTCATGCACATTGTGTTATCCAGTCCGATGATGTCGAAGGGAAGATCCGTGAAATCATCCCCGCTGGGTTCACCTGCAACACTGACGACTTCATCTCACTGCTGGAGAAGGAGGCCAATTTCAAGCCCTTCGGCACCCTGCTTCACACGTACACAGTCCACAGCGAGGAGGCGGGAGAACTCACATACCAGATTCACAAGGTGCAAACATCACTTACTGCCTCACCAAAGACTTTAAAGGCACAGTTCACCCCCAGATTATAAGTACATATTTTTCCTCTTACCTGTAGCGCTATTTATCAATGTAGATTGTTTTGGTGAGTTGCTGAGTGTTGGAGATATCGTCCATAGACATGTCTGCCTTCTCTTGAATACAATGGATTGAGATGGCACTCAGCTTGTGGTGCTCAAAGCTGACAAAAATACATTTGAAAAAACTCAACAGCAATGTCTCTTTACAGAAGTCATGACCTGGTTATTCAAGATAATCCACAGACCTTGTTGTGAGCAGTTTTATATAGGAACTATTTTCTTTATACTGAACTACACCCACCAACTGTATCATCACACAGAAGGAAGCGTGCATCTACTCATGAACGAGAGGTTCATGCTTGTGACAGTGTGAGATGTAAACATTAATGGCCTGCTCAGTTGGGCAAGGTGAGCTAGCAGTAGATGCACACTTTAATCTGCGTGGTGATCCATTTATTTGGTGTAGTGCCATCTAGTTCCATCATATTTGAGAGAAGGCAGACATCTCTATAGCCACTATCTCCAACACTTGGCAACTCACATCTAGACAATCCAGGTTGATAAACAGCACTACAGGTAAGAGTCCAGACACAAAAACAACATAAAAGAACTACTGGCGACACAGACTGACTGTTGCATTGTCTCATGTTGCCTGTGTCATGGCCAAAAGTTGCATTTGAACACACTGCAAAAACCACAGCCAACTAGCATGTCCATTCTTTACCCGCGTGAGGGAACATAATTCTCCATACCAGCAGAGGGTGGTCTGATTGACAGGACAGATTCAAGACAGCAGCATATTCACCGCGTGCCTGTGAACAATAACACAAACAATTACGAATGGTTTTTGCTAAAGAGCTCAGTGGCTAGAAACATTATCTTACCTCATAAAACAAGTTTGTCTCGATCTCACTCCCTCTTGACTTTAACCGTTTGTTTGCTTTCCTGAGTTCCGTTTCTCTTCTCATGCACGGAGCTGAGCTGCCAATCAGAGTGACTTTATTCAACCACAGCATCGGCCGATTCAACATGCTGAATCAGCCTTAAAAAAACGCCGCTGACAAGGGCCAACTACTGTCAACAGTGCGGGACAGATGCTCACCCATGGCCCACCTTTGACCAACAGCTGACTGTCTGCTTGGTGTGTCAAGGCCTGTAGTCAGTAAATGTTGGGCCATTGGTGAATGTCTGTCGCCCTAGTCTTAGCAGTGTGTCCTGCACTGTTGACACTAGTTTGCCCTTGACAGCTTATGTTTTTAGGTTGATTCAGCATGTTGAATCAGGGTCGGAAATGGTGGAGACTCTCTGTGAATTAAATCACTAATTGGCAGTTTAGTGCAGCACATGAGAAAAGAAAGGAAAGTAAACAAACAGCTAAAGTCAAGAGGGAGTGAGATTGAGACAAACTTGTTATATAAGGTAAGATTATTTTTCTTAGGCTATTTAGCTCTTTAGCAGAAAAGGTTTGTAAATGTTTGTGTTTTTTCTCTGGCGCACTGTAAATTTCCTTCGTTCATTCAATATTGGGTTGTGTTGTTAATGTGCAAACTAGCGCCAAGACGGTCTTCTGGTTTCCCTTTTTGAATGACAGTGACAGACCACCGCCGTCTGCGGCTATGGAGAGTTATTTCCTCTCACGCAGCGGCAGAACAAAAGTGCTAGTTGGCCGTCGGTTGTAGTCTTTGCGGTGTGTTAGTGTGCAACTTTTTGGTTAAGACACAGGTGAGGTGAGGTGACGCAACAGTCGGCTTTCATCGTTCTTCGATGTCAGTTTGGTGGTGTTGGTGTGTCTGGGCCTTAAGAGGAAAATATGTATTTTCATTTCTTGCGTAAAATGTCCCTTTAATATCAGTTTGTAACTTTTTATAGTTGCTGTTACTCCTACGATGTAGTGACAGGGACGGGATTTATGTCTCAACCATATCAGACGTTTGTTTTTGCCGTATTCGCCCCCAGGCTGACATTACCTGCCCGGGATTCCAAGAGTACCACGAGCGCCTGCAGACCTTCCTCATGTGGTTCATAGAGACTGCCAGTTTCATCGATGCAGACGACGATCGTTGGGACTTCTTTCTTGTGTGAGTGCCCTCCTTAATTGACATCATACCCCCACCCCACACTCTCCTCTACGCCCACCCCTACCCTAAAGCCTTTATTGTGTCATTGAAAAACAAAGCCCCCCTTTGTGGTGCTTGTGACCAATTACCAGGCCAGTTTGATTATATTTCCCCCGTAGGAGAATTGTTGATCAGGCAAGAGCTTCCTTTGTGCCAAAAGCCCTTTTCAGATTTTTCAGGGGCAAGAGCTGAATTGAATACTGTTGTCTTTTGAAACACTGAACAATGTCTTAACAGTAAAAAGAGCCTCTGCCAGTGTTTTCTTTACCCTGGCAACTATTAATACTGACAATGGGGAAAATGGACTGAAGTGATTTTGAGGAGCTCAGTCCCTCCTCCAACCCCTTCTCTTCCTCTAAGTTGCAGTACTCCAATTAAGTGCATAATGTATTCAGGTTGTAGCAGGTGTACCAATCGGGGCCTGGCTGCTCTAACATGCTGACGTTAGGGGGGGGGTGAGGGGTGGAGAACAGAGGGGCTAAAATGGACACTGCATGGGAGTGTGCCTGTAATTGACCTGTTTGCCTTTGTGTTTTATCTGCAGATTTGAAAAGTACAATAAAGATGGGGAGACTCTCTACGCAACTGTTGGCTACATGACAGTTTATAATTACTACGTGTACCCAGACAAAACCCGACCACGTGTAAGGTAATTGCTGGGGCAGCACGTGCCTTCCCATTCTTTTGTATGAAAAAGGAGTGGAAAATTATACATTTCTTTATCCTCTTCCCCAAAGAGCCCAAATTACTGGCTTATATAGCCAACTATTCAACCAGATTTTGTTTCATTACCAAACCAGGGTGATTTGTATCTGAAAACAACTTTATAGATAAGCTTTTGATGTGATTTGATTTGTTGCATTGATGGATCAGGATAACAATCCATTATGTCCTGCTTTAAAATCACCAAATTTCTGTTCCTGCTCAGAATGTCACGTAAATTTGTTTTTGTGACTAACTCTGAACAAACCTGTTTTCCTCATTGGCTCCGTGTTTGCGTGTGCCCTTTAATTAAACAGCCAAATGTTGATCCTGCCTCCTTTCCAAGGAGAAGGTCACGGAGCTCAGCTTCTGGAGGCAGTGCACAGATTTTACTGCAGCCTGCCTAAAGTGCAAGACATCACAGGTGAGCATCTTGATTTTTTTTTTTAAGAAGCATTTACTGCGCCGAAGAAGGCGTGGATAAACATGTAATCTGAGATCCTCACGTCTCCCACAAGCAGTTTAAATGATTTTTCTCTGCAGTTGGTGGATCCAGGGGTTGAGTTAATTTGGAGGGCTGGCATGTATACCAGAATGTGCCGAGGCTCTATTGAAGCTAGTTGGATCGAAATAGTTTCTTTGCATGGAGACAGAGGATGAATACTAAAGAGGCATCCTTTGAGAGAGGAATCCTTTTCAAGAAAGAGTTTAACATTTAGCAGCTGAATAGGCACAACGCTCCTGCTCACAGTTCGTCTTGTTTGTGAGCAGCTTCTTGGAAAAGTTTTGAAAAGATGTGAAATATGGCAGCTTTTGCCTCTTTTTTTTTTTTTTTTTAGATTAAAAAAAAAAACTTTCCCTGCTTCCCCAGCACAAACATTTATACCCACTGACCACAATATTACCTGTGTTAAACTAAGTGATGTCTCATTTTAATTGTGTGACGGTGTTCGTTATCAGCTGAAGACCCCTCTGAGAACTACGTGAAGCTGAGAGACTACGTGCTGGTCAAGCTGTGTCAAGGCCTGCCGTCCTTCGCTGCAGGACAAGCTGCACCTCGGCTTCTCGGCTGACATGGTCAAAGAGGCACAAGACAAGTTGAAAATCAACAAGGTGCTGTATGAGGCTGCAACTGACCATTATTTTTCTCTGTGTGGTTCATAAAAATTCAGTTATAACCTATTATTACCTGCCATTTTAATAATGATAGTAAGCCATATTTAATACCATTTAATTTTCATTTATTTTAAGAGTTAATACACAAGAGGTGGGAATCAGCAGATACCTCACAATAGTATGTCAATACCGTATCACGATACTTAAATTATGATACCATTTTATTGTGATTTTAAACATTTTGCAATATTGCGATTTATTACCTTTTTTCAACTGCAAATTATGTCCCCAAAGGGAAACTTTGTCAACATCTGTTTTATTTAATAAGATCAAGTTTTCAGTCAGTTCATCTCACTTTTATAATTTTATTGCAGCAAAATGTATCTTATAGTTATTGGGCTTTTTAAAGAAACTTCGGACACTCGACACTGCTGTGACACTTTGCAGTGGTATGCATTGATACACCAGTGGCCTACCAGGCTGAGGGGTCATGCACGTGAGCTAAACACAAGACTAGACAGTAGCTAATTAATATGCTGACACCACCAACTGGACATGAGTGTGGATTACTTAAAGTTAAAGTGGACCAACAAACCAAATGATTCATCCGACAGTGATTATAAAGCAGAAAGCCACAAATGCTCACATTTAAGAGAGTTGGAATCATGTTTGGCATATTTGCTTGATAAATGATTTAAACAGTTACTACAGCACAATTTGGAATTATCAAAGCTGTTGTCTGTAAATTAATCCGAATTTTGCTGTACATGAACCAGCGTCAGGCATTAAGACCCTAGCTTTATGCTTCACACTGTGTTTGAGTTTAAAACTAACTGGCTATGAGACGTACAAGATAGAAACTTAAATGTATGTGTCCAAACATATGTACGAGTTGGTCTGTAACGGAAAGAGGCCCTCACTGATCTTTTCACTCGCTTGTGTCAGTAAAATAAGGTCATGAAATGCTCTCTCTGTACTGTAACATTGTGTTTTGAGACTAGAGAAGGGTGGCCATGATCACAATATTGCCAAAGCTACAATATCATCCAAGTCTAATTACTTATTTTGAAAGAGACCTTAGTTTTTCCTCTTTTGTGTAGCTGTGTACTTTCTTACTGAGATCAATTCACCCCTTTTGTTGTCATTTAATGAAATGAGAATTCATTAAGGTTCTAATGTTACTCAAAGAAAAAGCCTTTGCATACCTAGTCCGTCCCAAATCGTTGCAGGTTTAAAAATAAATACGCCTTCAGGTTGTGTCAATTACATTTACACCCTGTCTCGGAAACTTTCGTCCTTCATTAAAGATCGGAGCAGGTTTTTACGCATCAACCAAAAGCCTTAAGAGTGTTATCTGACCAAGAAGCAGTGAAGAAGATGAGGCATAACCTGCGTGAAACAGCTGCATCTGCAAAAAAGGAGAAGTAAAGGGCGCACAGTATCATTTCATAACTCACAGCCTGCTCTCAACAGGTCAGATAGTAATATTCAGGGGGATGATGATGACGAGGAGGAGGATGTAATAGAGGATGAGGACTGCACACAGACAGAGAGGGAGGACAGCTCAGCCCCTTCAGGTAGCCGCGGGGAGAGAGTCGCGACAGCCAGAGAGGTAACTCCAGTGTAGAGAAGCAAGGGAGCAAAAGTGTCTTTACATGTTGTGTTATAGAGCAGATTTTTGCAAACGTTAGAGCAATTAAAAAAAACATCTGACTCAGTGTGCAAGGTTTCAGTGCATAACAATTATTATCGGATGATGGATTTAAAAAACACATGAAAAAACAGACTTGGTGTGCAAAGGCCTGAAGTTTTTGTGACTCAGGTTGGACAACAAGTCTGATTTTATTTTAAGGTCACAGTTTATAAACAAACACGTATTGTAAGTTGTCTTATCTCTGTTCTCCAACGTATCAAGCATTATGTTCAGTACTTCAAATAGTGCAGAACTTTAAGTATTTCCATGTAGATAGATAGATAGATAGATAGATAGATAGATAGATAGATAGATAGATAGATAGATAGACTTTGTTGTAATTCAAATCCACACCGTCAACAGTGCACATAAGAACGAAATTTTGTTGGATCTAACTCTGAATAAAATATGCATAAAACTATACAAGGCCTGAAATGCTATTTGATGCTTTGTTTATTCAGGCCGCTGGTTATCATAGCATGAAATCTGTGACGTAAGTGGACCACATGGTTGCTTTTCTTGAGAAAGCTTTGCTCTTCTCGGAACAGATGACTAGAGACCTGTTGAATCATAAGCCCACAATAGCTTGTCACTTCCTGTATTGTGCTGAAAAGTGTGTTAGGTTCTGACAAGTAACCCTGGTGATTTGTAAGTTTAAGAATAATGAAATCACTTTAATTAATTATTTTTGTCTTTTTCTACAGAAACATGCAAGGCGAGTGTATGAAATCCTGCGTCTGAGAGCAACAGACATGAGTGATGAAGAGAAAGCAAGAGAGTACCGTTTGGAGGTGAAGAAGAGGCTATTCGGACCATACAGGGTGAGGCTTTAATCATCACAGTGTCAGAATGGTTTACATGCCGTTGTAGAGAGGGTCAAAAAGTGATTTCCTGATTTATTCAGAAATAAATCAGAATGTCAACGCTGTTGCTATCAAACAAGAATCCAGTGTGCAGGCTTCTACCTTTTGTTAGCAAACCATTACAGCCGTTCAGTGTAGGAAGCAAAGTAGCCCGTGTGCGGCATACACTTGATCGGCT
Source organism: Cephalopholis sonnerati (assembly GCA_019142605.1). Classification (NCBI taxonomy): domain Eukaryota; kingdom Metazoa; phylum Chordata; class Actinopteri; order Perciformes; family Serranidae; genus Cephalopholis; species Cephalopholis sonnerati. The sequence continues at coordinate 22,496,424 of JAGQAX010000012.1, forward strand.
TACAGCTCCGTATTGTCACTGTTTATTATGTTACCTTTTAAAACAGCAGAAAAATTGATCTTCAGTCCCGTTAAAACTGATAGATTACTAGTGCCGTATTGTTACAGCCACAATAGGGCGCACCAGGCGTCTGTGGTTTTGCTGCTGCTGGAGCTTTTTTCTATTCAGGCACATGTCATTAGTCGGGATTTGCATTTCTTTGGGAGAAATAATTTTCATGAAAGTGTGTTTGAAGCACTTTGTCAAAAAGCTGCCTCCATTCAGAGTTCTGCAGCTTTACTATTGCAGCGCTTTTCCAACTTCATCGGGAAAACAGTGCAATTTCATAAAATCGCTTTTGTTATTTTCTCATGTTCTTCTGGGCAAGTTTTATTTGAGTTTGAGAGATTTAGTGTAACAGACTTAAGCCTGGTGAACAGAATATCATAAGCTTCTTTGATTCTGTTTCACCACACTTGACAGTGGGGAAACACTGAGTAGATCTGTGTGCACCAACATAACACCCTACATCCTGTTTGCTTGTGACATTTAATGTTTGAGCCGCTCACTGAGACTTTGCATACCAGCCATTAGAGAATTTGCTGTCAGCGGGGTAACCACATGTCTCAAAAAAAGGCAGAGTCTGACGTGGAAATGACCTATGTGGTGTAAGCGGGAAGTAGGAATTCCTTGGGAGAGTGGCAAGGAAAGATCTGGTGGCCAGATGCAGAGCATTTTTCCTTCCCTGAGGAGATTTAGCATGTAGTTAGTTGAATGGCAGAAGCCGCTGCTCTGTGAATGTGAGGGGGATTATACATCTCTGCTCTTACCCCCAATTCCCCTGTGACCACGTCTGTATGCATGTGCGTGCAGGATTTTTCAAGCAGCAGATTGCACCAAACTAAGTGAATGTGTTTGTCCGTCCATGACCAGAAACTCTCAGCCGTCAGATTTCACTACAAAGGTTTATACCACTTCCTATTAAGGCATACTTTATAAAGGGTTTGTAAACTATAAGTAATGGACCATCATCTTTGATTAAAAGAATGTGAAGAAATTAAACAGCAGACCTGATCAATTATTGTAATGGAAGACGCCTTTATTTGGGGTTGGTCACTGTTCACATTTGAATTGGTGCCGGTACATGGAATTTGGTATCAGTACCCAACAGCACCTTTTTTGAGGTACTAAGCTCTCTCTGTAATAACAAAAATGTAATTTCACTTGTGAAATATAAGTCCAAACTTCCCAGAGTGTACTGCTCTCTGGCTCTGCCCAGACACACCACACTGTGCCTAAATGTGGATTAATATATTCAGTCAGTGCCTTTTATTAAGCATCAACCTCAAGTTTTTGAACATATTGTCCAAAAAATTAGACTTTAAGTGTAAATAAATGCTTCAGATCGCAGGTACATTCATGACATGCAGTTGAGACGCAAGCCTGCATGGAATTGGTGCAGACGGCTGCGTAGATTAAAATGAGAGCTTATCTGTTGTCTGCGATAGGTTTGGGTGGTTTTATGATAAGTAAACAAGGTAATTAAGCTAACGTTAGTCTTGCTTCTGTAAGAGAGAGAAACTTGAACTCAGAAGGTGTACGGTTGTATTTCTTTTTAATAAGGACAATAGGTGTAACAGTGTTTCGCATACATTGACGAGGCTATGTCGGCCCACCATAGTCTAATTTGCCCCGCCATAGTGTCCAAAAATGCTCTGTAGCGCACCGGCGAGAGGAGAGGAGAGGGCTCCGTCTAATCTCTTCATGAACTTAGTTGCGCATTTACAATTCTCTGCTCTCGATATCGCGCACGGCGGAGTTTAGCCTCACACACACAGGTGAGCACACTAGAGTGGGGTTGGGCCGCATTTTCCTGACTGAACCCAACCCAAGTCCGAGACAATTCTAAGCGAGCCCAACCTGAATCCAACTTATATGAAAGTGCCCTTAATTGACATTGGCACTCAGTAGTGCCGACATAATTTGGTCAGTACCCTTAAAAGTAACAAGTGCAGTATTCTGCCCTACCTTTATTAGAAATAAATCCAACCCACTGTCTTATAATCAGGTCTGCAGTTATATCAAGTTAATATGAAAGCGTGTGATGTCTTTTAAGTCCATGTGGGCTGGACAGGTGTGTGGCACTCATGATGGCTTAATGATGATAAAGAAGGCTCAGTGGTTTCTATTTTTGTTGAACCACAACATGTTGTTACTAAGCACGTTTAAAATGCCTTAAGAAGAAGTGACCAAACTGATTTAAACCTCACCTGTGTGCACTTGTGCTGTTAATGTCGTGCAGAAGAATCAGAGGGAGCTGGCGAAGATGAGGAAGTGTCTGCGGCCGGAGGAGCTGGTGTCCCACATGGATCAGATGGACACTCGGACGCAGCACGAGGAGCTGGAGAAGAGTTATCAGATTGTTGTGGAAGACTACAGGAGAATCATTGAGAGGATCGCCTCACAGGCCTGATCGGACTCTGAGATGCTGCGGGCCTGGAGCCCACCCCTCTCAAACATACAGGTGGTCTGCCCTGTCTGTACAAAGCCCACATCACCACAGACTTTAGCTGCAACCAAGAAGAAACTCTCCTGGTGTAACAAAATCACAGTTTTAATTAAAGAGTGTTACAGATTTATTGTGGCTGAGTCAGTGGATAGATTGCAGTGGAGAAGACCTGTCTGTTTCCCAGCTGATATACAGTAGAGGAGAATGGTGCAGCTGGAGGGTTGAGACTTCCTGTTTGTTCCATGAGTTTAATCACATTGTGTGAGATTAACTGATATGTAATATTTCACAGGTGATAGGAGGTCCACTACCCTGCAGAGAAAACCTGCTTCTTCTCCATCGTAGACATTTTGTAAAGATCTTTTGTCAAAACAGTTCCCAGTGTGTGTTTTGAAGCACTTCATACTGAAAATAAAAAAAAATCTTTTGTATATTGCTCAAATGGTGTGATTCTTATTGTAGAGAAGAAAATAAAAAAAATTGAAATTCAGTATCTTTTTTTCATTTAGGTTTTTGTCTGAACATTCTGACACAACAGCATTTGAAAAAAACAAACTTGCATTTTATTTGGGTACAAAGAAGAGAAGCAGACAAAGAGTAAGGACAACAGAAAAGTAATATCAGCAAACAACTATGTAAACAAAAGGCAGAGCACCAGTTTAAGAATGTTGCACACTTCACCACACCTCAATATTTCAGGCTCTGTTAAAAACAAGTGTCCGTGAGGCTCCACAGCTCAGTGCTCAGAGTAACCTGATAACTTACTCATAATGATAACGCTAGCATGTTGATGTTTAGCAGGTAGAGTGTGTTAGCATGCTAATATTTTGTGAAGTGCCACAAAACACAAAGATGAGGCTGACAAAGACTGTCATTATTTTCTCAGGTCTTTTGTCATAAATCAAATATTAGAAAATTTGAGCTAATGATGATGCCGGGGGTTTTTACAATTCATCCTCTGGGAACTGAGAATAATTGTACCAATGATACAGAAGTCCATCAAAAACAATAATGACAACTACGTAAGAGGAAATGTCACAGGGTATCCAAGTCATTAGGTTTCATCCCGAGGGGAACATGAACATCTACCGAATTTCACATCAATCCATTCAGTAGTTGTCCAGATATTTTCTGCCGATCCAACAGTGTAAACTTCGTGGTGACTCAGAATAAACCTCAGGGGATCACCCAAACATTCTATATTTACATCATCTGGGAACCATGATGTGTTCACACTCAAACTTTGAGGCACATTCTCAGTAAATCTGTGAGGACTTCAGGCTGTCCCACAGTCAAAATGTCAAGTGCATGAGTGCTCTCTCCACAATTCATAGTGTAACTAGGGGAAGCCCAAAAGTACTAAAAAACACGGGAGGAGCAACTACAAGTAAAAAGAAGTTTACAAGTATAAACACATACACTCACTGGCCACTTTATTAGGTACACCTTGCTGGTACCAGGTTGGACCCTCTTTTGTCTTCAGAGCTGCATTAATTCTTCGTGGCATAGATTCAACAAGGTGCTGGAAACATTCCTCAGTGATTTTAGTCCATATTGACATGATAGCATCACACAGTTGCTGCAGATTTGTCAGCTGCACATCCATGATGCCAATCTCCTGTTCCACCACATCCCAAAGGTGCTCTATTGGACTGAGATCTGGTGACTGTGGAGGCCATTGGAGTACAGTGAACTCATTGTCATGTTCAAGAAACCAGTTTGAGATGATCTGAGCTTTGTGACATGGTGCGTTATCCTGCTGGAAGTAGCCATCAGAAGATGGGTACACTGTGGTCATAAAGGGATGGACACGGTCAGCAACAATACTCAGGTAGGCTGTGGTGTTTAAACCATGCTCAGTTGGTACTAAGGAAATATCCCCCACACCATTACACCACCACCACCAGCCTGAACCGTTGATACAAGGCTGGATGGATCCATGCTTTCATGTTGTTTTCGCCAAACTCTGACTCTACCATCTGAATGTGGCAGCAGAAATCAAGACTCATCTGCAGACCTTGGTTGTAACCAGTGGTTATTTGAGTTACTGTTGCCTTTCTATCATCTTGAACCAGTCTGGCCATTCTCCTCTGACCTCTGGCATCAACAAGGCATTTTCACCCAGAGAACTGCAGCTCACTGGATAATTTCTCTTTGTCAGACCATCCTCTGTAAACCCTAGAGATGGTTGTGTGTGAAAATCCCAGTAGAACAGCAGTTTCTGAAATACTCAGACCAGCCTGTCTGGCACCAACAACCATGCCACGTTCAAAGTCTCTTAAATCACCTTTCCTCCACATTCTGATGCTCAGTTTGAACTTCAGCAGGTCGTCTTGATCATGTCTACATGCTGAAATGAACTGAGTTGCTGCCACGTGATTGGCTGATTAGCTATTTGGGTTGACAAGCAGTTGAACAGGTGTACCTAATAAAGTGACCAGTGTATGTTTAATTTTATAATGGATATTGCATCAGTGGTAGCCAGGCTAACATTTTAGATCACATCATGCCATAGCTCTTCCTTTATCTGGATCTTTTATTAATTGTCATATTAATCTCAGCAGTTTGTTTAACCTGATGTTATTCTTCATAAAATACGGACGGAGAATGCAATACAGTCCCTGTTAAAACCAAAGACAGACAACACTGGACTCCTTATCAGTAAATATTTCCACCTGTACCCTTTATCAGTTAAATAAATGGTTCTTTCAGTTCCTCATGCACTTTATGATATTTGAATTATTGCTGTATGATTGCTTAAAAATCTCACTTATATTCTTTATTCCTTTTTGAGGCTAAATAGTGGGCTGTATTTTCTTTAGCATTTAGGTATTCTTACATCGTCTCTGATCTTAAAATTGATAAATACACATCACACATTTTCAACAGTCAGTCTGCTCAGGGCTGTAGAAACCGAACAGTTCACTACCTGACCCTATAGAGGTCCGGTATATCAAGGAGACAATATGTAGATGTTCATACATGATTTGAAGTATTGTTAGTGCATGATCCCATGCTATAAATCCCAGCCGGCCTGATTAATGCATTTTCCAGTATGTGTTTTATATATTTGAGCCGTTTTAGAGATGTAATTTTGTCCAGGCCCACCCTCTCATGGCTAATGCAACTTCTGATTGCCGCTGATGTTGAGTGTTACACTAATGAGTATTATGGTTTTCAATTGAAAACCTTTGTGCCACTGTATTGCCCCCGCTTGTGCAGATCACTGTGATGAATACCCATCATACTTTATGATACTTTAGCACATTGTCACTAAATGAAGGCTGCCGGGTCAATTTTCAATTTTTTCTCCCTCTTCACTTGAAACAAGACAAAACCTTGGAACCCTTCACATCTCTAATTCAGATTGATTGAATCCACTCGTGGCCACAAGGGGCCTCATCTCACTGTAGTTTTCTCTGCTTTTTCTGCTGTGAGTGCACATTTCACATCACACTGCACAAGCTCAGCCAACTGACCTGCTAGTGGGAAGTGGCATTATTGTTTAGTAGGCACATGTGCTGTCTCATTAGTTCCACCTGCACTACACCGCTGTTTAATAGAGCCATCGTCAGGTTTTTATGCAGGATGTTGATGCTCCTACTCCGTTCCTCACATATCTGGTGCAACAGGAGAACAAACCGGTGTAGATGTGGGTTGTTTGGACGATCTGCAGGCCTCTGTGTGGTTGTCAGAAGGTTGTGAAAGCCCTCTTGCTCCTCTAGACCACACAGTTGAGTTTACAGAAGCTTAATTATTCCCCACACAGTTCACACACTGAGTCTGTGCTGGGTCCTCATGTCCTGTTGCACCTGTCTGCAAATACTCAGAAGTTCAAAGGAGATTGTTTTATCTGCATTTGGGGAAACACTCATACTCCGTTTCTTGCACAGAATCAGACCAGTGGCCTCGCAGAGAGTGGAGTCCCGACCAAGAAATAGTCTGGTGCATAACTGTCTGCAAAGCAGCAATTTTGCCACCACACTGCACATTATATTTAGTAATTTTCTACATTTATTTATTTTTGTGATAACATTTTTTGAATTTTCGTACAAGAGGAAAATACATTACATTGTCTTATTCCATCATATATTCCGTTTAATTTCTTTTCTTCAGTCAAACTTACAGTGTATATAACTGTTCACCATCACCAATCACACCTTTGTCCCCCCACCTATAACAAATAATATGCAATGTAGTAATTTTATTTTAAACAAATTTGCAATAGCAAGACTTTTATCTTACCTGAAACATCTTGTTATATGCTTATTATCATACTCTATAATCAGAGCTTCTCGGTTCAGTATGGCATATGGAGAGCTTAAACAATTAGTTGATTGATGGCTTTGTCAGCGACCAAAATTTAATTAGAATTTGCCAATATTTAGATAAATGATTCATCATTTCTATTCATTTTTCAGGCAAATATAACAAGCATGTTATAGTTACAGCTTCTGCTTTTGTTTGTCATTACATTACACTATATCGAATATCTTTTAGTTTCAGTATGTTGGTGAGAACAACAATCCATTGGTAGATTAATTAATAATCAATCTTTCTGATATGATGCACATCACAAATGGTGTTTTTGGAAATAACTGTTTTGATAAACAGCAACAGATCACTCTCTTTAGATTTTTGTCATTTATTTTCTTTATTTTCAATCCAAACTAGTGTTGATTTATTGATAGCCTACATATTAATTCTGAATATTTGACACAGTTTTAATACTAATTGTCTGCAGTGTCGATACACCGGTGTCAGCTGTGTTGTCTCATTCTCTCTTATTGTTAATATTTACTACAGTCATTCTGCTGTTCTCTACCACTAACCATCAGTAGTCCTCTTGTCATGCTATAGCATTGCTATATTTACCTTTTAATAATGCCCAAATTGTCAATTTTTGAATTGTATTAATATTTTTCAAGGTACTGTATCAAAGTTAGAAATTCAAGCATTGTGACAACATTATTCCAAACTGAATATCATGCCGAGCAGGCTGTTGATGTTATATTGGTATCGTGAATTGACATATCATGATACCGTGTTGTTGTCTTTTCCTGATTTTAAAGGCTGCATTACGGTAAACTGATGTAATTTTCTGGACTTATCAGACTGTTCTCGCTTTCCACATTGATCCACTGATGATTACTAATCAAAAATCTCATTGTGTAAGTATTGTGCGAGAGCACCTGAAGGCAAACCCACAATATCATGGTAAGATATTTCAGTATTTGGTCAAAAAAATATTGCAATATTTGATTTTCTTCATATCATCCAGCCCTCGGCAAAGATTACAAAGCTGTTTCATCACCTGTCTTGATCATGAAGTACGCTTCTGTCTTAAGATTGGTCTCTTCTAGTGTTTTTAGATGCCATATATACAGTATGAGAGGTTTATATGAAAAAACAAAGCTACATCCAGGCTGAATATTTCATCTTATTCCCACTCTGCAGTCGATCAGCCACTCAGGTGCAGTGGATTGAAATCTAAAGAAGGCAGCCCACTTTCTTCTGGAGTCGAGGCTATTACAGTGGATCCAGCAGTGGGCCCTCAGTCGCTGCGCTTTTGTAAGGGGGACACAGTCTGTCTATTATGTTGTGTCAGAGTGGAGATGTGGGAGGTTGATTTATGTCTGAAACTGTCATGGGTTTCAATCTACCCTCTCTCACTTTTATTATTTCACAAGAAAAAAAGGGGACGAACATCCATTAATGCTTGTATTTCCTCGCTTTCCTCTATCATGTTGGAGCGAGTTTAATCATGCGAATAATTCAATGTAACTTACATTGAAGCAGGCAGAAAGGCTTAATGCCATTATTCTGTGAAATGACAACAACAGTATCAAGCTTGGGTTGAATATTTGGTTTCACCTGTTGGCGTTTCTGCTACTGTTACCTTATGGCGCCTCCGCATCTCTCCACTGAGACAGACAGTCAGGCGGTTTTGGACCTGAGCCCAGCTGCACTGAAGGACCTGCTGAACATGATACCTGTGTGGAGGAGCTCCTGCGTCTTAGCCCCCAGGTTCCCAGGAGAGAGCCAGGCAGGGAAGTTGGAGTCCTCCCCCTCCACCCTCCCCCACCCTCCCACCATCACTGCTTTTCTTATCGTGTTCACATTTCTTTTGTGCTCCTTGGTTACCCACATACCCCGAGGCTACTGAGCCCCCTCTTCACCGTCAGTGAACCTGGCCGGTCCCTTTTCTCTGCTAAATGAGTCCTCTTTAAGATAATGTTTGATGCGCTGACAGCCAGAACCAAAACAGTGTAAAAGAAACCGAGTTTGACATCTTTTAATTGTGCGTCAGAAAGCAGAGATTGCGGTTTCTTGGACTGCTTTCAGATCATGCTGCTGATATGGTAATTTGCTCAAGTGAAGGATGTGATGAAAGTGGTGGTGTTGATAGTTTAGTAGTAGAAGAAGTCCCTGGAGTCCAGTCTGCTGGTTCCCCCTCTCCATAAACATGTCTCCTCTGACAGTGCATATTTAAACAGTATTTGTTTCAGTAAATCTAAAAATAGCAGCAACATTTGGGGTGTATTTCCGACAGAATGTTTCACATAGGACACTTTTAATCCCTTGCAATAAACAGACACAAGTGTTCATCACGATTTAGAACAAATGGCAGATGTGCGTGAAATGAATAAGTCCTGATCATGCCAGTGTTTTTTCCTGCAACATTCATGGTAATTGATTTCCATCTGTGTACGACCAGAGCTTGTGGTTTGTGATTGCATCTGTCGGCTAAATGATTTGGGATCATGGTGCACTTCGATTCGAGCGTGTATTAAGCCGGATTTCTATTCAGACGACATAAAAATAGATCAGTTAGCGCACATAAAGCACTGGATTTTGTTATCATGATTGACAGTGAGCGAACAGCCGCGTGACAAGACTTGTTATTTTTGTCACAAGCGATGCATGTTTGTAGAAATAATCCTGTCCTTCATTAAAGCTCGATAAAGACGATATTGAAAAGCCTTTTACCTTCCCCTCTTTCTCTCTGTTGTGCTTTTTTAATTGGCTTGAACACATGCAAATGGCCCTATGAGTTTTGAGTCATCATATTACATATAATCATCAATGACTGGAACCTGCTGTGGCATTTGGTTCTCATTTACTCCATGTGCAGCACGAAAATACGACATAACATCTACCAGGAAGTTTGTTGAAAATCCATGGAGGACTAATTTTCAATGTGTGCTTTAACAGAAAATGAAATGTGAGTTATTATTAGTTAGAAGAACGAGGAACATTCATGTGTCAATGTGCTGCACAGCATGGAGGATTTAATTGTGAAGTTATTTCTGTGGGGGAAAAAAAATCAACAGAAAACATTAAGAGTGGGCTTTTTGTTTTGATCTGCACATGAATGGCCTTCTTGACTAGCTGTTATTTCTCAACACTGACTTTTCTTGTACTGCACGACCTGCCTGTATTAATCTCTTAAATGAGCCGTGCTGTGGAGTTGGATGAACATGTGCTTTCCTAGATGTAGTTTTCCAATTAAAACTGTCCCATTAGGCCGTAATTGGTGCTATCTGAGGCTGGGATGGAGCCACATGGGAGGGGAGCGAGAAGTCAGACTCAGATGGTATCGGGGCCGAGGAGACAGGAAGCCTCTGTGTAATCTTGTCAGGTTGGAGATTGAGGCCGCGATCGAGCTGACTGGACTGAACTCTGCTTGTCTGCTGCTGTTGTGTAGTGAACTGAACTGCCGTGAACTCTTATCTTTGTTGTTTGCACAGGAGCCTGGATTTCACCTGGGTGTTTACATGCTGGAATATTTTCAGCTTTTATACAAGGAGAGTAGAGAGCTATGGTTTGGATCAACATGTACGATGAATATATCTGAAGAGATATGTGGTAGATTATATCAAAACTCGGGAGGTAGAATAACACCAGCAGAAGCTAAACCTGTGAAGACAGGCTACCCGGGGATCAGCGGGTGGCCAAAGAAAACTGTTAAAAAAATCTGTCAGTACATATTTGCGCCTCATGGTGTGGCCAAACCGCTTATTTAATCTACATTAGCCTGTAAACATTCCCAATAGGTCTAAATGAGCATTCATTAATCTGTCTTACAACACAGAAGCTACTCTGCAGTGAGCTATTCATGATTATTTGGTACTTAAACGTTGTAGCGCTAGTGGTGAAAGCAAACAAATCTGTGCCCTCACTATGAAATCCTCTATTTTCCTCCATTTTATTTCAGTCGTTACCTTTTTCAGATTTGAAATCAATGGCTAGCCTCACCAAGGAGACTCAAGCTCAGCCATCGTTATTGAGATTAGACGTATGACGCACGTAGACGTATGACGCACATAGTTGACGAGATGTTAAAACAGTTTTTTTATTCAGTGTGTAGGCTACATATTTATTCAGCTGGACTATGTAAGAATCACTTAAAGGCTACAACAATGTTAAATGAAAAATAAAATGTAAAAAAATAACTGTTATTCTGTGTCCATATATTTTTTTGGCAAAGCCACAGGGAGCCACTGGAGAAGGGCTTAAGAGCTGCGTTTGGCTCCTGAGCTGCAGGTTACCCCTGGGTTAACCACATAGAGCATGTTTGACTGATTACACGTCGGTCTAGAGCACTGGTTCCCAACTGGTGGGTTACAGATCCATTCTGAATGGACCTCAGCTGACTCACAAACATGTCAAGTTTGTAAAAAAGCGCACACTTTATTTTTACGTACAGTACATTTCCAGCACAGAGCTTATATTTTGAAGTGCTGTATGATTGACGAAGCGACCGGTTCTTGACAGAGACAGCAAACTAGCACAACGACATGGCCAAACACAAGTATGACGCTGACCACTGGTCAATAGGTTCATTTTGCTCTTCACTCGACTGCACTGTGCACAATCCTGTTCTGGTGGTAGCTAACAAGTGGCACTACTCATTTTGCGATAACGTTGTCCCCTCTGTTGCTGTGGAAGCATTGTGCCCACCCTCCTGTCATCCCCCAGTTCGGCCAAGAATGGCGTTACCAGCAATAATTGCCAAATAAGCAGCGCCACTAGCTAGCTTCCACCTGACCCGGATGGTACACAGTGCCAAGCTGCTGCCTGAGGGTTGGCTGTGGCCACTATGTTTTTGCATGTTAACATGGCTAGCTGGCTGTTTGTCAAAAGCAAACAGGAAATAAAATAAAAGGCGACACATTTGCATCACAGAACATTAAAATTCCACCACCTCTCAATGTGTAGTGCTTCGAAATGTGGTGCTAAAGCTTACTGAGTCAGTGGAGCGCTAGACCAAAAAGAAAGGCCTCTTGTATTTACCATTATTTTGCTTTTTTTTTCTTAAAAATGAACCCGTTGGTTAATGGCTTATGGATGTCAGGCTATCTAAAGCAAAATAAACCGAAGCTGACATCCCTAATGAGAACCAAAATTCAGTCAGATTATGTGCAGTTTTAAACTTTCTCTTCACACGTGATGTTCTCGGTTTGAAGCCGCCACCCCAGAATCACAAGAAGTGATTAAAATATTATTTGGCTGCGGGGCAAACAGACAGGGAACATTATCCATTTCATACTGAACCATTAAAGTAATAGGCGACAAAATCAAATCCAGTAGCGAGGGCCATTCAGAGGAATTAAACAGCTTCACACAAAGAGTATTTCTCCTAAGCTCACACAGTAATGGATATGTCGGTGGGGGTGTATGTGACCTACAGTAGAATGAGAAATGCTCGGTAAACCTTAACCGTACACAAGAATCAAGGGATAGTGAGAAGACTGCTATTAAATTACACATATGTCACTCACAATACGATAACAAAACACTCCCAGGACCCCGGTCTGAAACGCTGCGTCGCTCTCACAGTGTTTTTTTCCAGCGAGCTTACTAAGTAAATAGGAATGCTGCACACAGACACACACTGACATTTGCCAGATGCTCGGTGCTAATTAGGGCCAAGTATTCCCCCTCGTATGGAGTGTGTGAGAAACCACAAGTGCACCGCTGGCCGACCTGTAAGACCTGACTGGGGCGGAGCTCTGTGTTTGTACTCTGAGCGTTTCAACATAACAAACTCAGGATTGTTATTCAGAGCAGGAATTTGTTGTTTCAGTTTTCTTACAAGGGAAAGCACATGCGTTCCAAGTTTTCTTTGATGTTAGCTTCATTTTTTGGACAAAGATCTCAGTTAATTTGGAACCAAAATAAACAATTTACATTGTATTTTACTCATAAACATGAGTGTTAAATCTAGCAAAGCCCAGCATCTCCCAGAAGCTCCAGTTAGATGTGTGAGCAGATATTGCTCTGCCTCTAGACTCACTTAAGATACTTACGCTCTTGCTGTGCAGTAGTGCCTGTGTGGGTGACCCACAGCAAAACGCAGGTGCTATGAAGCAAAATGCTTTCGCCTTGTTGCTATTTCCAGCAGTTAACCCTCGGCACATTATCCTTTTCAGGTATGACTTCCATCATTTATCATCTAGCCTCCACGTTTTAAAATCTAAGCCACCATACCGCCTACAAGCTTCCAAATTTAATCCACCCATATCCAAAGACCTGTCCCTCCCTCCTGCATAATGACCCACTCTGCAAGCCCTCCTCCACCCCCAAAATGGTGGTGGTGGGGCACTAAGCAGGAAGTGAAAGGAGACCTGAAAGCTCCAACCACCCACAGACCCACCCCTCCCCCTCCACCTCCCACCTCCTCACCCCGCTCTCCCAGGCTGCAGCGTGGCTCTGTGTCCTGGCTCCTGTCCAGGTTCTGGTGCTGTGATGGGGAGGGTCACGCTTTGCGTCTGACCCCGGGCCTGCATGTTGGATGTTGTTATTATTAGTGCTCCGTGCCCCCCGGGCGGGCGGTCCCCAAAGCAGGAGGAACTGTCGGGCTCTGGAGAGGCTCTAGACCTGGAGAACAGCTGTGCGGGTTAGAGGCTGCTGGGGCCCCCACGGTCCACTGAGAGCACCGCTGCACCGGCCCGCCAGGAGGTACAACTGTTTCTGATACAGACTCACTGCACAACCTCATCATACACTGCTGCACAGCAGGACTGAGCCAAGATACACTGTACAGGGGGTGTGCATGGCCACTGGCAGCTTACAACACAATACATCAATATATGGCACTAGAGACTGACCACAGAGGAGTTGTGGACAGTATGACAGTGAGAACAAGTGATAAAAAATATGACTTTTTATCATGGTACCATCCCTTAATGACGTTTGGATGTTTTATACTATTGGTTCCCAACCTTTGCCTGTCACCAGCCCAGTCTGCCAGAATGAAATGTCGGCATTGTACGTCTGTGCAAACCACAGATATGTTACATCTGTGCGTTTAATATCAGTATTTCTAAAGTGACTTAGTTAGGATTGCATGTATATGATCTGATTTCCTCATCAGGAGGAGGACGTGATGGTGGATAGCGTGAGACCTAAGCAAAACGGCTCTTAAGCAGCAGACAGCAGCAGACACTGGAGGAGACCGGGGACATTTCCAGCGGTGTCTGTGGCGACCAAACCGGCTATTTTAAGCCAAAACATGTTTTTCTAACCCTAACCAAGTTTTTTTTTGTGCCTAAACCGAACCACACGTTACCCACAGCGGTGTCACAACATAGAATTGAAACGTAAAGAAATGTAAGGTTGCAACAGCTCTATTATATACGAAATGTGCAAGTGTTTGCAGTTTGCAAAAACGTACAATGACAGCGTTTATTCTGGCGATTGGGTTGCTGTGACCTCTTAAAATGGAGCAATGATCTCAAGTTATTCCCTCAGTGTGAACAATAAATGCCGATGTTTGCTTCTTGTTTTATTGTAAGGACTTTGAGAGACCTGAGGAGGCGAAAGTATCCAGGTATTTCAAAGGAAAACTATAATTACAGAAACATCAGAAAACTCCTTAGAGATCCTGATCCCCAGGTTGGGAGCCATCGTATTAGACCATGGGTCTTTAACGTTTGCACTTAGGATAATTCTGAATATTTTTTGGGTCTTTTCACATTTGCCTGTAGCTGCTAAATCAGCAGCAGTTGTAGCATGGCTAGGTGTGTTAGCCTCCCCTCTGCACAAGATGGACAGTGTGTCAGAGTCTGTTAGAAAGTTATAAAACAATCCATTGAGGCTCAAAAGAATGTCTGTAACCTCGACATAGTAATACAGCTAATTTGCTAATATGCCAAAAAAGAGAAAAAAAAACAGGTGTCAGCACAGTGATGTAGTGTTAGCTAGCTCATATGATCGTATAAGGTTTCCTGGGTAACAGTCAGCCTATCATTAATGTTGTGTACTGTTAACTAAATACGTTTTGTGGATGTTAATGTGGATTTTCAGGCGCATTTTACTTACTAAAACGTAATTAAATTATTTAGAGGTCATTTGGCGGCCCTCCTGCAGTATCTCTGAAGACCCCCTAGGGGTCATGGACCCCCTGTTGAAGACCCAGGTATCAGACCATTGTGAGCAATGCTAGAAATCAATTAGCAGGACAGTTTAACAGCAGTATTTTTTTTTTTAAATATGATTTCTGTATCAATTTGGCAGAGTGATTTAATTTGCTTAATTGCCCCAAAAGCAAACATTCCTCCCCTAACAGTTGTTTAATTGATTTAATTAATTATGTCATTTTATATTTTAATATTGTGGTTATTATCCAGAACATCCCCTACATCTTAGTGGATCCAACATTTTAATCTTCCCAAAAGTTCATTAGCCTGTAATCGAGCCGTGTTATATTTTAACAGGTGCTCCGATCAGTGTGTGAATCTATACATGTCTTTTTGGATGTATCTATATATGCTGCATTACTCACCAATGCAGACATTTTTTTTTATTTTTGCAAGCCATCAGTTTCTTTGTGAATGAATTGCAGCTATAGGAGGGCAGAGTGTATTTAAAAGCCTACCTTACCTCTCTACCATCTTAATTCTGCCTATTCTTGGCAGTTCTGGAGGGGGGCCTTCTAACTGTGTAAATAGCTCTGGAAATTGCGTGTGGCCTTTGACTGTCTCTGTAATTGCGAGACTCTTGCAGTATTTTGCTTGGCAGTCTGAGAGGTTAACCCCTGAGGGCTGGAGGCCTGGAGCTCTCCGTCTGACTGGCAGAGGGCTCCTCAAAGCCCCACTTGTTCACCTCCCAGCCCGGGCACCTCTAAGCCGCTGCTGATCCTCTTCTAGACGAGAGGGGAGAGTGGGAGGCTGCTGCATTCAGCCGTGGCTAAGGCTCTGCAGGGTGAAGCCTGGAGTGTTACAGGGCCACACAGGCACACCCAGCTCCCCCTGGCTGCACCTGGGCAGTCAGTAGCGCTTGTCGCCTTGTCACCTGCACTAAACTCGGGCTTTAGCCGTAATCAGATTATATGGATGCTGCTGCAGTAAGTGGTCGATCAGCTTCCCCACAAACCTTTTTCCCATATTCCCATGAAACTGTAAATGTGCGCTGCTCCTGTAGTTAATAGTCTGCAGATGGATGCACTTAGTTTGGTTAAATTGAATGAGAGTTTGATGCAATTGTGCACTTAAATGTCAATTTAGCAATTTATACAATGTATCACTGTTCATTTACAAAAATGCTCATTACAAAGCCACGAAACGCACTCGTCTGCACCGAAAACAATGAAGAGAGTCAGATTAGGAAAATAAATGTTGAGTGTAACATGTCCAAAAACAATGTCGCGTCAAATTATAATTCAGCACATTAATCCTGCACGTTGAAGGGTTTCACAACTGTGGCGCTGTTGATTTTGAACGTTTTCATCCCGGAAGAATTCAGGGGTCACGTTGGGGACTTGTGCAGAAGGTGCAGTCAGACTGTCTGCAGTGATGGATGATGTTGCCATATGAAATGGTCTGTAAAGATGCAGCCTCTTTTGGAGTCACAGCAGAGACTGTAGAGAAAAGACAACATGTGCAGTTTGCTCCTTGGGTTCCCACATTGTTCTCGCCAGCGCTGCTCCCCCTGGGCCTTGAGAACGACTCTGTACACCCCAGACAAAAGTACACAGGCAGAAAAGAAATATCAAGGCACAAAAGCTCTTTATGTAATGCTGTCAAGTTGCATTGATTTTTTTCCCCGTATATTTGACAGACAACATAAAATCGTTGCTTCATGTCATGTCAAGCTGGGCCTCGGAGATCGCATCGGCTCTGCCAGTATCACTCAATTCTTTGGTAGAAGTGTTTCTTGGACGAGACATTGTGGAGAGACGTAGACTGTGAGTAATTCATTTGTGTGATCTCTGAACATGTTGCGTTTACACAGTGACACAAAAACAAACTGTTCCACAGAAAGTCAACCTGAGTTAGTTTCGTGACTAAACTTTGAATCCCAGACCGCGAGGCGGTGTGTGGAGTACAGTATCCGAGGTCAGGTCTGTTTCATCTGCAAGACAGTGGATGGATGGATTCAAGGACTGCAGCAGGAACGGGGTGCTGGTTTGTCTCTGGGATTTTGTGGAGGATCAGCAGCTGTGTAATCAGACCTGGCTCTGACCCTACCTGTCCGGACGTTCCTCCACACCCTTCATCATGTACATGTGTCACACACACGCTGATGAACCGCTGGTCGCGTGCAACCTCTGAGCTGGCCTGACCTGCAGGCTGATTTAGTGAGGATATGCCGCATTTACCACTACTGTAGGAACTGCTACTACAGTACATTATTCTTTTACCTTAACATTAGTCAGTGCTTTCCATAAACTCCCACTGATTTACTGAGCAATTAATAGACAATAATAACAAAAATACACATCAAAACTATTTTGAGGTACACTATGAAAAACCCTCTTGATTCTTTAGATCTGAGGACCCTTAAAGGAATATAAATAACTTACAGGGTAATTGAGGAATGGACATATTATTTGAGGTAGCCAAAGACTTGGTTTTATACATCCAAAGAACTTCTAGAAAAAAAATATGCTTGGTAACCAGACCAGGCCTCTAATTGAGACAGATGTTCATTTGTTAAAATGTGTAGCTACACATTAAAAGGGACGGGGCGTTTAATTGAGACTAGACTTTTAATTGAAGTTTTACGATATTACATTGTGTATGACCACCAAATAAAATAAATAATGCTTATAGATCAAATTATCCAGCAATGCAGGCTATAATATAGTAGTTGAACTTAGCATCATCTCAGCCTTAGCCTCACATTTAAATGCTAAACACCAATGCATCAATGATCATATAATCATGATATAAAAAAATTTCAGCAGAAAAACTGCAACGGATGAAAATAATGCCATTATTATATGATTTTAGGTTATTTTTTTTACCCTAAAAAACAATGCTACAGAGCATACATAGAACTTTTTAAAAAAAAAATGCTGGGGGAGACACAGCACCTACAAACAAACATTTTTTCCTCAGCTCTATTCGTTATTTTAACAACTTTGTTGGCTAAATATAGCCTAACGTCATTATGCTTTGTGTGTGTCAGTTGGCACCACCAGCCTAATAAGTGAATTTGCTCTATAACACAATTAAATTTGTAATTTGGGTAGTTTACACACACCATATCCCACCAACTTTACTAAAAGCCAAAAGCTGAGTTGGCAGTGGGAGCATATGTTCCTTTGTACCCCAGCTCAGTAATATGACACATTAAAGAGACCTTTAAAGGAGTTTTATATTCTCAGCAGTGTTTCCAACCAGGTGACATTTTCAGTGTATGTTTCCCAGGGTCAATATGTTGAAATCCCCCACCTTCAGCCGATTCTCTTTGAATTCTACACCCTCAAATTTATGGGCAAGACAGTTTTCTTGACTTTAGGCATTGATGTTTCCATAGTGGATAAATGGATTTTTAACATTCAAATTGCACTTGAAACTTTCAGCTCTCTGTTTTTTTGCTATTCAAACTATAAACATAGCCCATAACCAATCTTTTCTGGTGCTGTTATATCAAGAAACACATGCTGAAAGGGAACATAGAGATGATTGTGGTTACTGCTGCTATGCCAACATAGCTAACTTGTTAGTTCGCAGGAGTTTAGCTACATTTTCTCTCCATCATGACTGGATTTAACCACCACCTCAGTTATGTGGAATAATGAACCAAATTCACTCCGTCGTTACAGATAACAGCCAAGGGAGGAATAGGCTAAGTTTGTTTTAGCTTAAGCTCATGCTAGCCTCCATGATCACCTCACCTCACTGTTGTTTGAAATGTCAAATTTGCTGTTTCTCTGCAACAAAGTGCAGTTATTACTTTTGTTTTTTGTTTTAAATCAGTTGCTGCAAATTTTACATGCTGTGCTGTTTTTATGGAAACTATGCACTTCATGGTGTAGTATTGTTTTGTAGTCTGTGATGCATGACAGATGCCAAAAAGTCAGAATAGGGTTTTGACTTTGATTTGAACAAACACACAGTGGCTGTGCTTTGGCTTTGCTGTGCAGCATAGTCGGTTACAGATGATGAACAAAGAGTAAAATAACTATTCACATACAAAAAAATCAAGTTACTCAATGAAAGAATATACCCTGAGCTAGTGGCATTTCTTTCTTCTGCCTGTCAGTACACACATTTTGCACATAAATATATGAAATATGAAATGATAAAGAAGTGTTGTCATAATTAAGGGTTGTGGGTTTTGGTGTTTGCCAGGCCTATACAGCGCCATTTTGTAATGACACGCAGAATGGGTCCACTGTTAGTTTTATTTCTGCATGGCATTACTAATCTAACTTTGGTAATATAACATCAGTAACATTATAAATGCAAGACTTTCACTTGTATTTTTACATTGTATTATTTGTACTTTTACCAAGGTAAATGATCTGAGTACGTCTTAAACCCCCGCTGTCTAATAAAGAACCACATTACCTGCTGACATTGTTTATCTGAGGATCGAGTTGAATGTGACACAATAGAGGAAGCAGCCAGTGTCAGACATGTGGATGCTCTGCGGTCCCTGTTGAGAACACTAAGCTCTGTATTTGCACTCCTCTTGCTGAGGATAACAGCCTCTCCAGCCCAGGTTAGGAGTGGGGCTCCCTGCAGCTGCTGTCTCTGAGGCTGATTAGTGCAGTGATGAGCGAATGAGGGCCAGGGGAGCCGCGCACACACACTCTGAAAGGGTTAAGCAGGCGGTTAGGGAGGAGACCTGCTCTGTGTCCAGGATGTTGAGTGCTGCAGCGCGATGGTGTGCTGTTACACTGCATGAGGCCTCGGCTCCACTTGGGTTCTGATTGGGCCTGTAAGATCACAGCCACCAGCGCCCCCCTCCACCTCCTCTCTGCCAACCCCCTCCTCCCTGAGGGTTTCTCTCTCCACATCCTCCCTGCTGATTATCACCACTGCCAGAGCTGACTCTTGCACTCCAGCTGCTGTCCACACTCTGGCTCTGGGGCTAATTTAACCAGGCTGCATGGAGGGAGAAAACTTTCTCACACAGCCTGAAGAAGCAGAGCTGCTGCACAATAAAGCTCCTCCCAGGCTTTAGCTTGTTGCCCTCCATCAAGCTGCTGCTGCTCACTACAAAAAGAGCCGCTCTGCTTACACTGCATGCCTTTCCGTCAGGCTTTCCCCGGTGGCACGTCTAAACAATATCCAGAGCTACGTATGATCAGAACAAGGTCATAGTCCACTTTGCTTGGGAATATTTCATCAGTGCAAAATAGACAGCGTAGGTTTGCCTGCAGACCAACATGTGTTCCTCTCTGCAGGTGTTTCCTCTGAGCAAAGTCAGGGCAGAGTGCTGCCTTCACTGTCCAATAGGTGACTCTCAACAGTCATCCTCAATGTGAAACTCAACCCTTAAGCTCTTAATATAAAACACACACATGCAATATCTCACGAGCTACTGTATATCAAAGCATTGTGCGCTCCCATCACAATACAACCATGAATAACAGGGGTGAATGGTGTTGGAGTTGGGAAGATTGACGCCTTCTTTTTCCAAGAAAGATGACTGAGTCTGGAAAGTGAGTTGGAGTTTTGTCCCTGAATGATAGCAATTCTGCATTAGGGTATTTCAAGTTATTGTTATTTGATAGAAGCAACGGCTGAATAATTCACACAAACATCGTCATAAGACGGAGCCACGAAAACATCTATTTGACTTTGTGAGGCTGCGAGGGAGAAAAACATAGTAATTGACCAGTCGAACAAGTGACTTTGGAGCAGGACAAAAGAGGTGGATCTCAAAGAAGACAAGAATCAGAATCAAATGTCGCCTCAAGATTTCAGACAGAAAAATTTAAATTTGAGATGTTGCTCGCAGAAAATGTTCACTTGTACTGAAACTTGCTTCTCAAATCCATAATTAATATCTAAATTACAGATTTTGACCCTAAAAATACCAAATATTATAGTGTGCATTAATATTTAATTCAGTCTGGCAGTTAACAACTCAAACAATATGCACACTATAAACATGAGGTGTATCCTCTGCCCTGGCAAATATCCATAAGCCACCTGGACTGGTGCCAGCAGCTCTCGGAGTGAGGCCTTGTCTTACTTGTGAGTGTGTGCCAGAGCAGCATTATGTGAGTGTTGATGGGGAGAGTCCTCTGTCAGCCTGCGGGGCTCCGGTGTCTCTCTGCCGGGCTGTCCTGGGTCGCACGATTGGGCTGAGAGGGCAAGACGCTGCCCCACTACCCCCCCTCCCCTTCCTCCATCAGCCCCACCATGTTAAATGGAAGCATTGTGACTGCAGACCTGCTCTCATCTTCATGTACACTTTCTTTTTTCCTCCTTCTCCCAGCACATAATGACCCCAGACTACGTGACGACAGGCATTGTATCTGACTGGGCCGACCACATAGAAATTAAAGATGAGGATCTGATTCAGAGGCAGCTGCAGGTCTTTTTTGTGTCGTATGGTGTCACCAGGTCCAGCCATATTTAAAGTGTGTAGGCATACATATTTACATATGTGCATCTGTTGTTTGGGTTAATGTTTATTAAATCATTTTTTACATTCTGATTCTGTGTGTGGTCTCCGGTGTTGCTGCAAACATGGAGCCAGGTGGTAACAATTGATTAAATCAAATTTCTGCCCAGAGCAAGAATTCAATTACAGCATTAGACCTGTAATCTGATGCATTCATGCCTTCACATGCAGAACTGTGCAGGTTGTATCTTTATCTTTCTTGTATTTTAGCTTCTTTGTGTCATTTTGGACGTTAGGAAGTGCAGAGGTTTCTCTTGTGAGATATATTCAGTATCAGATGTATTCAGATTGCATGGTTAAAATGTATATTTACTGATCCTACACAAATACACTCTGAGACAACAAGTAGGAAACAACATGCATCTTTTATTGAGACTGATATTCACATAATCTGCTCAGAAAAAAAGAAAATCGCTCTTTTTCTATGTGTCTTCTTCTCTGCAGAAATTTCCCTCCATCAGACTTTACAGCGAACAATGCAGTCACACTACACCTGACAGGTATTTAATCTCTTGTAGCCCATTTTATCTGGGGATTCCCCTCTCTTACAATTATGAAGTGCAATTTAGAAATCAAACCCAGGAGCAGCGTTTGCTGGCAGAGGAGTTATGAGAAGATCCTTTTTTTTTTTTTTCTTGCCTCCCCACTTTTTAACTAGAACGTTATGAGAACTCACACAGCGAACACACAACCTTTTGTGCAGCAGATAAGTCCTGAAACGCTGCCATCATGATATAAATGATGTTTTCTTTTCAAAAAGGTGGTTATGTCATGATGAAAAACAATACAGATGACAGAGCTGCAGGTTATACATGAGTTTGAATTACAGGAATAGTGTTGTATGAATTTGTAATATTGTTGAACTTTCTTTGGAAACTGATTTATATATTTTGCAGCTACTATATGAATGAATGAATTCAGCACTTTGTAGCAGCTATGGTGGCTCTTCTGCGGAGTCACTCTGACCACACAGATAGTATCTTAGGTCTCAGAAGGCAATTAAAAAGAAATTAACTCTAAGTTTGTGTTGTCTGCGATTTTTCCGTGTTTATTTTGAGGTTTCTTGGAAACTCCCACTTTTTAATTACACTAAATGCTTATTTTAGACTTCGCTTTTTTACCAGTTTCCACTGGTCTGCAAAATGCTGTAGATGCTATCAACAATGATGTCAGCGTGGCTATTTCTGCCTCACATATACACTGATCTGGTGCATGTATAAATAATTCACATAAGGTCAAGCTTTGATCCTCTGATACAGCCTCTCGGATTGCCAGTAGTGGCAGGAAAACCAGTAGATTGAAAATGAGGAATGCATCAAGGGGTGTGCTGTTTACTTGTAGCGCGGGCAGCTGGTTAGCCACCCCTCTGCCGTTTTACACCCCCCTCCCTTGCTTTTCAATTCCAGCCAGACCCCAGGCTCGGCCACTAACTGGGGGCTGGAATATTGTGCACTGGGGATCAATGCGGCCCTGAGTGAAATGTCAACTGTGGCCCTGCGATGTGTCAGGCTGTGAGGGAGTTGTAATGGCTATTGATCCACTGTGCGCTTAATGCAGAGCTGCCCCGCCACGACGCGAGCCAGCTGCAGCAGAAAGATATATGTATGAGATGAGCTAAAACTGAGAAAATAGAAAAGAAAGAGCCCACAGTTTTGTCCCCCTCCTCACATCCCTCCCTCTCTGGCTGCAGATTGATCTTCCTCTTCCTGCTGATTCTAACTGGGGTCTGTCATTATCTTACTCTGTCATTAGGGGCTCCATTGACAGCCTTGGCCTGTCTGTGTCACTCTATTGAGACAGCAACACTTTTCCCATGCAGTGTTCCCTACATTTATTAAAATCTCTGACAGCCTTGTCTTAGCTTTCTCCATAGATGGCTGAGCTTCAGGCAGCGGTGCAGCGGTGTAATTGGAAGACGAGGCTCTCTGTTCCTGGCTAGTAATATCGGAGAGGTACAGCTGTAGGTCAGACTGGTTTATATCAGAGCGCTGGCGATGAAGAACAAAATCAGACAACCTCTGTCTAAAGGGTCAGCGTCTGAGCAACAGTATAGGCCCTGCATTTATGACTATATCTGTGAACCACATGTGTGTGTGTGTTTGCTGAAAGGATGGTAGGCCAACTCTAAAATTCTGGGGAGAGCACCCTTTGATTTTTTTAGTTAGATTTGGTTTTATTCTAAGAAAAAATGTAAAGAGTTCAAATATTAACATCAAAAATATGGATTTTGTGTGCACCACAGGTCAAAGGTCATTCTGGACAGCAATTATTTATACTCCCTGTAGGTATGAAAATAACCACGTCTGTTTCAAACTTTGTAAACGTCATTGGCCTCATACATCTATGTTTCCTTTATGTTGGTATAAATACAGCCAATAGGTGGCACTAGAGGGCAGTCAAGAGTTTCAAACAACAATAAATGAGGCGATGGTGGAGGAGGTCGTGATAATGTACCTTTTAATGCAGGCAGCATTGTCAATGGCGATGGACTGGCTAAAAAATACATTGTGATGTGGACGGAGATTTCTTTTCACTATATTACCGAGTATTTTTTTTATGCCATTTAAAAAAAATTCCTTAGTCGTCTCCTGCGGCCGCACCTGCTTCAATTATGCTACACTGCCCTCACGATCTCTGTTGCTATTGCTTCGTATCGTCCGTATCCGTAGGCTTTAAGAAAACATGCACAAATATGGACAAAATGAACGCAGAATACAGACAGATGTATGTAACGTTAGGGGTTAATTCTCCTCATCAGCGTCAACTAGACGCTAATAGGATGAATATATTCAAAACAGAGTCGATGTGGATCTTTGCTGCTACCTTAACTTTATCCTGCATTTTAACCGAAATCAGACCCACAGTAAATGTGTTTTTAAAAAAAGTGTCATATAAGACAAGAGTGGCAAGTCTTGGTTCAAAATAAGGCATGGAGATAATATTAGGCTAAGGGGCGGCAGGAGCCGACGAAAATATTAATAATGCTGGAGAGGGTCTAAAAAAGTGAGCTGTAAGGTTCAGCCCCGCCTCCCCACCCTTATAATTTTCATACAGTCCCTTAGGATAGCAGCCCTCCTTCAGTTCTGGCTTGACAAATATGCATTTGGAGTCTAACTGAGGGCTTTTAGAAGGTTTCATCAGGCCAGAGCTTTCATAGTTTTCTCAACAAATGTCAAAATAAGTCAGTTTTATTTATATAAAATCACAAATTGCATATTTTCCCATTTGTATAACGCATGATACACTGTATTTAGAGTCCTGGTCTCCTCCTTCTGACGAGCATGTAAAGATGAAATTATAAAGTATGTGAAAATGGCTATAGTTTGACTTTTAAGGTTTTCACAGGACAGCAGAGAACACGTTATTTTAGAGCTGTGTTTTTGCATTATGCACAGCAACGCATGCTTCAATGATTAGGGACTGTGCAAATATTATTTAGGGCAGTGAGGGGAGCTGGAACTCATGTGTCAGATTTTTAAAAAGTAAAACCTTCCCTGGTGTTTTTTATATTTCTTGAGCCACCTTCTTCACTTAGAAAAAGATTCAGTAACACTTTATTATAGTTTATGGAGTATTTGTTATATTTCAGCATCTTATTAGTTGAGATTCAACTTTAACAGATTATGTATGGAATATATATGAAAATTTATGAACTATATATTCTCAGGATAATTTGGCTGAACTTGAAGCATTCACTCGTCCTGTATAGTTTGCATGACTAGTTCAAGTTCAGCTAAATTATTCTAAGAATATGTGGTGAATTGTAACATATACTCGATAGATAAACATCTACAGACAAAGCAAAACAAAAATGTTAAATCTGAACTAATAAGCTGTCGAAATGCTACAAATACTGTCTAAACTATCTGTAAGCAGACTATCCAAATAAAGTGTTCCCAAAGACTCCAACACCCCCTCTTCAATAGCTTAAAATAATTGAGCATTATTGACTTTATTTGTTTGCCATTAGAAACTAGAAGTGCATAAATGTTTTAAATGGTGTACTGCTATTAAACTGTAATATGTTAACAGAGTAATAACTTTATCATAGCCATCAAGTAGAATTAGCTATTAGCAACACTGCAGCAATCAAAGTAAAATAATGTCTCCTATTAACAAACATTAAACCTTTTTTTTCCAAACTGAAAGCTTTTAAATGAATCATAATTATGTTGTTGAGAGTTATATGAGATGATGTTGTAGCCTGGTATGTGTAAAAATAAACCAAATATTAATCTGGGATGAGAAAACGCTGAAAGAACCTCTCCTACTCTCCCAAAAAAATGGCAGAAAGACAGAACACATAACCTTCCCCTCTCCCTAATAATTTTCATTCGGCCCCTTACCGCTGTCACGCTAAATAAAAATCTGCTTGTGAAAATTAGTTTGTGCTCAGATATCACAAGAGCTGCTGCAACTCAAAGAATTTGATATAAGGAGCCAGTTTGGTTCAGTGTCACAGTGACCGAACTGTAAAAAGATTACAGCAGATTTCAATGTGAAACAAAGTGAAAATGAAAGAGCCTGTAAGAAGCAACCCAAACTGTTTTATTCTCACAGTCTTTACATAACCCAAATTTCTGATCATATGATTATTGTTTTGTTGTATTCTCCGCTCCCGGACTATTACTGCAGGGACTTGACAACTTGAAAACATTTCTGGAGGCTGTCAGGAAGTGCACAGTGGGGTGCAGTGAATTGAGATTGGTGGTTTGTGGGTATGTGTGCGTGTGTATTTGTGTGCTACACAAAAGCGATGCTTAGTATAGGCTGGTGTTGGGACCAAGCTGCTTCTCCATGTTACAGGAGGCACAATCAGGTAGGACCAGGGGGTCTCTGGCTGTCTTTGCCCCCGTAACACACGAGGCTGCTCAATGGGACGGAAGTTATTGGAGGGTTGGGGTGAAACAGATGACATGGTGTGTGACAGAGACTCATCATTTGAGTGTGATACAAGTATTTGAGCTGCAAGGCTGTAATGTTGCTCGGCTTGTCTGGAAAGATTTATTCCAGATTGCAGGGCCTGAGGGGTCAGCGGCCGTACATGTGGGAGGTTTCTCTGGGGGGAAGAATGCACTTTTGGGGGAAGAGGTTGTGGACGTAATGAAACAACAGGCAAGAGGAAAACGATTAGTCTATATATCTAACTACCATATCTACAGATCAGTGCTGAATGCTTTAACGATAGTTTACCCAAACACAGAAACAAAGCACAGAGACTTAATTCAACATTAGCTTTCATAAAGATATACATATGTTGCACACAAGGGCGTAGCTTTGTTTGAGAAGTGTGGGGGCACAATAAAAGGGGAGGTCTAAGGGTCCTCCCACAGAAAAAAATCCCATTTCCAAAATTTCTACATACATTTTGGGACTACGGTGACAAAAATAAAATCGGCAAAATAATTAAGGTGGTCATCCTGCTAAATTCTGCCAGTATAAATGTCTGAATATGCTACTCCTCTGTTTCATTTTTAGAGTATCACAGAAAAATCAGCAGCTCAATTCACATCCTCAGCCAAAATCTGACTGCTGGCAAATTAAGCATGATTTTTGTGGTTTAAAAAATGACAAAAAGTTTTGAAAAGAAGGGGGACATATCTGTGTCCCCACTGGAAGTTCCACCTAAGTTTCACGCTACCTAGAATACAATGTATTCCTGCATCCACAAAACTTGAATTTACGGCCTCACTCCTGTCTGACAGACAGAAGCTTCTTTTTTTTCAGCGAGGAAGAGGAAATGTTTAATCCAATACCCACTGTGAAAGGAAAAAGTAATGCATATCTCACTATCTCGCCTGTCTCCCGGCGGGATGAAATTGAAATTTTAATGCATTTCAGAGTTTTTCCCTCGAATGGAGAAGCTGATAGACACGGGGATGTCATATTTACAGTATGAACACCCATGGTTTAATGCACTCTACAATACTGCCATCTCCAAGTTCTCCGGAACAAAACATGCTCTTGAACATAAAGGAAAGGCAAAGAAGAAAATTATTCCTCAAGCTTTCTATCAAGCTTCTGCATTCATGGCAAAGTCTAAAGGGCATGTCAGTCCTCCTGCCTCTGAGAGAGGTAATTATCCTTTTCCTGTCAGAGAACAACAAATGATAGCCAACTATGGGGGTGCATTTTCAGGAGCTGAAATTTGTCAATTGGAAGGAGAAGGAGGTTTAATTTTCTGGCAGCTGCATATCTACTTTTATCATGCCTTTTTTCAGTGGTCATTTGTTGCATGTTTTTTTCTTTTTTTCTATTCACATGAGCCTGCACGGGGTAGTGCTGTGAGCTTCTGAGGGTGTGCTTATGTGCCCTGCATTAACATACCTATTTATAGTCCTACACTTTCTTACAGTCATCTTTTTTTCTGTTGTGACCATTTCACAGATTATATATTGTCCAAGTAATTTCCCTTTCAGCATCTGTGTTTTTTACCTTTCAGAGAAAGCAGTGAATGGAGGGAAAATTATCACAATTACTCACATAATTGAGCCGTCTTTGTAGCAAGTGCAGCTTCAGTAGCCCTTTTTTTCCATCAGCCAAAATGGTTTCATTATATGGGTTTTTCATATTCCCTGACACAGGGCTCTGCTGAGGGCCTGGCGCGTGGATGAGATGCAGGATGAACAGAGCGAATCATTAAGGTCACAGTAGGAATAATTATCCCAGCTATGGAAAGAGCATCTACAGCCTTTTTTCTCCCCCGGCACAAATGCAGTGTCCACGGTTTTGTTACGAATGGAGCTTCCACCTTCTACTTATACAAAGAAGAGAGGGGGAGAGCAAGACTTGTATCAACATGACAATTTTCCATCATTAAGACTAATGACAGGCACAGACTGTGGGGATCAAGGGGAGCACAAAAAAGAGAGGCGCATTCAGGTGTTGGCTGAGTGCTGACCTCCTTCCTGTCTTTGTTGGAGACTTAACTCTTAACAAAAACTAAAAAGGGGTTTCAGACTAAAGGCGCAGTGGCAGCTGAACGTCAAGCAGCCCAGCTCTCCATGGGCAAATGACTTAATTGGCGAATTTGCATGTTTTCCATTTGCAGGGAAATTAATTCAATAAGACCTACATGTAAAGATGTTTAATCAATCGTTGTTTTAGTGTTGGTGAAATAATTCCCCAGCTTATAGCTGTGTTATATGGATTCTACTCCTGCCATGCAGCTCTCCCACGTCACTACACGACTGAGAGTTGATTAAATTTCGATTATCCTTAAAATTGATTTTCTGATTAGTTGACAATTTGATGCTCAGATCTTCACTTAACAGTTGGGGATGCTGGAACATGTAGCAAGTATGAAGCGTCAATGTGACACTAGTTTCTTTTACAGTTTAGCTGAATTAAGTAAAAGCCATATTTTTCCAAGTCCTTTCTCCCCAGCCTTCACTCAGGTAATTGGTCATTTTGCAGCCAATTTCGGGCAGGTTGGATGCTTGCTGCCATGGCCTGACCCCTGCTGCTGCTGTAATGGGGACAGCATTTCTACCAGTTCGCTGGGGGCTTTTCCACACCGTGACCCCCAGCTTTCTGAGGAGAGAGCTGCTCTGAACACTGAAGGGGGGGAAAAGGAGTTGAAATATGACTTCTCAGCACTGCAATGACCAGCTTTAAGTCTTATTACACACGTGATGATTACAGAGTCTGTCTTTTCATCTGCAGGAGAAGTTTTTGCAGTTTGAGATTTCATATTCTGGAAATTAAAGAGTCGCTTAGGTTAAAAATGTTTCTGATTTGCCTCTCTTTGTGAAAAGTAACTAAATGAAGAAAAATGAAGGAGAAAAAAATGCCAGATAAAAATTATTAATGCTGCATTCATTGGCTCCTTATTTCTATTATCACCAGGCTTTAAGACTCAGCAGTGCTGTAAGTCCTCTACAGAGCAACAAGTCCAGTTCTGAGTCCCAGCAGCATCTGGTCAGTACATCTCAACCTGATGTGATGCAGTTTCCTCACAGTCATCAATGCCTGAAAACAAACAAAACAATCATTATTAGTTTCATTATTTAATTGCTATAGAAAACATCAAAAATATTTTGGCAGTCATTACAAGAAATTAATCTACTTTTTAGCATATATTTAAGGCATAATTTGTGATCCAAATATAAACAAATAGTAGCCCTGAACACTGAGATATGAAACAGGAGTTGAGCCTGCTTTAACTCAACCTGACTGACAGATCTTTTTAATTTACTGAATAACAAGTTATTGATATTTCCTCATGTTTATAAACACTCAATTATTATCAGATGAGAAACAGAAAATGTTTTAATTTGAACTGAATAAGTCTTTATTTTTTATGGACATAAATAACTTATTGGGCCCTTCAAAAAAAAAAAAAAAATCTTAATATAATTTAATTTCATAAACCAGAGTGTGACTTTACTTGCAGGAAATAAAATAAAGTATTAAAATCAGGCTACCTCACAAAAGTAAAGTAGCCAGTAATTGTGACACAGTACATTTGATTTTGACTGTTCAAAAAAATTATATATATTTTTCTGTATTTTCTGAAAACAATAAAAAACATAATTTCATTTCCCCCTGTGTCCCCCCTGACCCCTGAGATAATGTAATCAATTAACCAATACGACAATCTCGTCTCTCAGATATTATGAATCATTTTTTGTTTACGTTTAACTCAGTAAACAAAATCAATTCACATTTTGATGCCACATTGAACATGAAAATAGACACTGAATCGAGTTAATTGTAGTGCATCTAGTTTGCGTTCATTGACGCTGCTGCAAATTACAGGATGGCAGCGAGCAGCCAAGCCAGAGAGGAAGCAGAACAAAAGGCAATTTCACTTGTTTGATCCACTGCTTTTAAAACGTAAAATAAACCTGCATATAGTGTGACATTTCTGCAGGAAGTCACGCGCCGAATCACATTTGCATTTGTAGCTCAGGTCGTGTGGTAATAATGTCCATGATGGGCAGTGTCAGACATGATGAGCTGGTGTATTAATGTAAAAAAAAAAGGCAGTATAGTGTGAGAGAACGATTTCTCTTTTGTTATGAATTTATATATTTGAGATGGATATTTATGCATCAAGGTGAAGAGGTCATGCATCAAACAGACAGCATGTGTAAGTTGATTTATTAATTTTAAAAAGGCTTTTCTTCTTTTAATTCGCAGGCAGGAAACCCCCCAGAAATGATCAAATAATGTTGAAATTATTGAACCTAAAGCTGGAAAAAAATACCTTAAAATATACACCTGCATTTTGTTTTCTCTATAAGGAAGGGAAATAAAAAAAATCCCTGCAACTCCAATGACAATAATTAATCACTGCTCACATGCAGAGTCTGCAGGGTGCACATGGAGCTGTGCCTTCACGCAGCATGGATACACAGTTTACCAACGCACCGCGGTCGGGATAATATTTGGTGGCTGTGAAAATGTGGGTTGGCATGGCAGTTGAGGAGGGCTTTCTATCACCGGCCTGAAATGAAGTCTGTGACATCTTGGCCCGTTTACCCCTCCACCCTCCACCCCCCTCCTCTTTCTGTCTCTCCACCTCTGCACTAACCCTCAGGTGAAGAGCAGCAGGTGTTAAAACACCCTCAGCCACAGAGCTACTCACTCCTAATGAGTCCTGCCTCCGCGCTCCATCCATGCATGGAGGACTTTATTTTTAGTGTGGCTAGTTAGAGCCCTTGTGCCATGCTGCAGGACGGACCGCTGTGGTGGCCCTGCGCTGCCCTCCTGCCAGCGAGCGCAGGAGTCAAATTATAAATTAAAGTGGTAATATTATCACACGCCTGCTCATCCTTAATGACACTGACGATGGCTTGAGAAAAACCGCTCCAATAAATAGTTAATCCTTTAGGTTGCAAGCAAATAAACACTTTGTAAAGGATTGATTTTGCAAATGGTATCAATAAAATGAATGATTTATGCAGCATATCTGCTCAGCCCTAAATTATATTTACTTCCAACAAAAAGCCTGTAATTATTATTGCTATTATTAGTAGTATACTCGTGGTGTTATTTTACATTTTTCTTCAAATTCTGCCTCTATTCTGTTAATGGTTTTGCTCACAGCCGCGTGTCAATTTGCAGATACTATAATCGTGGGAAAATAATGACAGTTATCAGTCGCACCCACCAAGTACCCATAAAAATCTGTCCTCTGTTCTGGAAGATGATAATTATTGGTTGTACTACCATTATCATTGTCGTTGTTGATAGAGGAAATCTTGAAGCATTTTTCGAAAGTAATTCCAGAGAAATCACTTCAAATTGGCCTATTTTAGGGGGACAAGGGACCAGCTTTCGTTATAGCCTAATATTGCACAGAAATCTTTAAATTCAGGCATCCGCAGCCGCCTGGCACACTGTGGCACACGTGCCGTGATGTCAGCGCCTGCATTTTGATAACACATTTTGCAACTTGCTAGTTCTGTTTTGAGTTCAATTATGCAATTACACTGATAATCACAGTGACGGAATTTAACTGCCTTTAATTTGTTATTCAGGTGGAGATGGAGGGACTGCGGATGGAGCAGCCAGCCTGTGTTTCTGCTCTGCACAGACACCAGAACAAGAGCTGCAACCTGCAAATGATTCCTAATAAAAATGAAGACCTGCTGGATACTTTCTCCTTTTTCTTCTTTCACCAAGTGCGTCCTGCAGAGGCTGTCTGTCCCCGGATGGCGCGGATTTATCTGCTTCTTTTCCATCACATGATTTTTAAAGTAAGTTGCTTTTAGCTGCTGATTGAAATCAAGATCTTTTTTATTTTTTAAATATAGCCTGGTTAAACTCTGCTTGCAGCTGCAGCAGTCATCCAGTTAGAGCTTTTGAGCTGTGGAGGTCTAAACCTGCAGCTCAAGAGAAAAAAAAGTCTCCTATGTTAAGTCAGTCGTCAGTTCAATTAAATCAAATGTCCATGGATAATTATTCTTGTTATAGGCATGGGAGGCTGGCCGCACCCCCGTCCTCACTTAGATTCATGCTAATCAAAGGTGCCAGTGTTTAACAAAACTGTGACCATTAATTGATTGCGATGGAAGGTGCGTAAAGTCGTTTGGAAAGCATTGAAATGTGATAAGGAAAGAGACCTGCGTGCATTCGTGGCTGTGTTGCAAAACAAGGGAATAGCTCGGTGGGAAGCAAGAAAATATAACCAACAATTTCCCACAATTATATATTATATTGTTAGGAAATAATTCATAATTAACCAGTATTACCTTTTTGAAGTTATTTAAAATAAACTATAATTACACATTGATCTGATAATTTAAAAAAATATATATAATTTGACCATGTTTGCTATTTTGTGTGCTGTGGTGTTATATGATTTCAGGTGTTGTAAAACATCATTAGGGCCTATATACCTGAACCAGCAAACCTCATTTGACATTAGAGCACAACTGTTTTACCGTCCCACATGCTGCCAGGTGTAACTGAGACCTCAAGCCACTGTAAGTGTTAAATACATGACTAATTACAGACCTACTTATGAAAATTGAACACTAGTGTTATGCTAATACACCTTCATCCAGATAGAGCTTTAATCAAACTGGCCAGCAGTAAAGAGCAGCCTTTAACGAGGCCGGAATATTAATTTAACATTAATTAATGACGCTTATGTGACAACCTGCACTTTTAATACAATGTGGCAAACCTGGTGGTGCCGTATTATCCAGCGCTGCACCGCTGCAGATGACAGTATTTTATTTAATATTTAATATTTTTTGGACAGAGCTGAGACAAAAGTGGATCAGGTGTTATCACCTTATGGTATGGATCATTTTTAAAATTTGGAGCCTTAAATTGATGTTGTTATTTGAAGAATTGTAACTAATAATACTAATAATAACAATAACAATAATAATAATAATAATGAATCTTGACATGTCAAGAGGATATCTTATAGGTTTTTGTGGTTTTCCTTGACTTTATCAGGTTCTTCGGACCCAGCCCCAGCGTCGCCAATCGGCTTCCCTCTTGGAGAGAGTGGACCAATCAGCGACAGTCTTGATGAATATTCATGAGTCCGAGATTCAAACCTTTGAGCGAGTTTGTCTTGGTCCACAGCATCATACCTAGGACTTTTCACAGGCACAAACTACATTTTCTTATGAATGGAAAGAGAAAAAATCAGTTCGGCTTAAATTGGGACCCATCCTTCACTGAGATCATAGAAGGAAAACAACAAAAGCAAGACAAGGGGAACCGCCAGAAGAGATGACAATGACTACAATTCCAGAAAGTCTTAATAGCCCTGCCTCAGGAAAAACCGTTTTCATGGAGTTTGGACCCCCGAGTCAACAAATGTCGCCTTCCTCCATGTCTCACGGACACTATCCAATGCACTGTTTACATTCTGCAGGTCATACCCAGCACGACAGCTACAGCCCAGCCTCGTCGTTCCCCAGATCTTTGGGTTATCCATACGTAAACTCCGTCGGCAGCCATTCCACCAGTCCATATCTCAGCACAGTACAGACTTACCAAAACAGCTCGGCACTCACACAGACACGGTTAGAGGAGACAGGTAAGTGGGCAACAGCATCTTTGGATCTTAAATATGAACTTTCTGTGTTGGCACGGCTCTCATCTGTATACAGTCCTCGCTGCAGCGAAAAAGACGACCCAGATGTTGGAATTAGGCTTGGTAATTATTTATTGCGTAACGCTATAAACAATGTATGCAATTAAGGGTAATTATACCTAAAGTACAGCCTGTAAAACTTGCGCTGGAGTATTCATAGCTGCGCAGCACCGTTGGCTACAACTGCCTCCTCATTTTTTCCTTCTCTTTGCTCCTTTCTGTCTCTCCCAGCGCCAGAAGCAGAGAAAAACACGGTGGTGGAAGGCGGAGAGGTTCGATTCAACGGGAAAGGGAAAAAGATTAGGAAACCAAGGACTATCTATTCCAGTTTACAACTTCAAGCTCTGAACAGGAGATTTCAACAAACTCAATATTTGGCGTTACCGGAGAGAGCTGAGCTCGCAGCGTCGCTGGGTCTCACTCAGACACAGGCAAGTCCACGAAACACACTCACAAATAGCTTCACACTGCAGCAGCACCATTTGACATTTTTACGCTTTTTAAACCCAATTTCTATTTTACACTCTGCACATTTATTATTATTAGTGTTGCTCCATTATTACAATTAATATGGAACATCACACATTAATATAATATTAAATGTTTGACACCAATTTAAGTTTTTTTCCCCGAATTTACCCGGTCATTCGTGTGTTAATATCAATGACATCTTAACACAGTAATACCATAATCAAGGGCAACATATGATTATTATTTTTTTTCTTTTGACTTAATACGATGGAATCTACTGCGTGCGTAAAGCGTGCGTAAAAGGTGTCCAATTCTTTTCTAACGCTCCTTTAGTCAGTTTTCTCATCCAAATAATTTCCTTTGTCTCTCCAGGTGAAGATTTGGTTTCAAAATAAACGCTCTAAATTCAAGAAACTAATGAAGCAAGGCGGTGGCACAATTGACACCAACGCTTTAGCCACCGGCCGCGGACTGTCGAGCGGCTCTCCCTCGGTGGCACCTGTCTGGAGCTCGCCGACCACCGTGAAGACTTCGGTGGGGACAACCGGATCTTACATTCCCAGCTACACCTCATGGTATCCAACCACACACCAAGAGTCTATGCAACAGTCACAGCTCATGTGAACAGAGACCTCAGCCCTCGACTCTGCCATGGCTCGTGTATCGGGATGGTGAAGGGGCCTCAGCGCGGCCCAGCACTGATAATACACAACAACAACCCCGGAGTTTGCTGCCGCACGCCGCCAGTTGCAGTGGCCTCCTCATGACGGCAAGCAGCGTAGAAGAGGAAGAAGAAGAAGAAGAAGAAGAAGGGAGGGAGCTGAGAGACTGAAAAGGCACGCATTGCGCCCAAGGGCAACAAGTCTGTGACAGTCAGCGGAAATCGAAGACAAATAGATCCTTTTTTGGCTGCTGTTTATCACTTTTGTGTCAGTTTCTATATTTTTTTAATCATATTTGTGTGAGTTATTCTGTTTATAAGAAAACACGTGTTTGTTTACACCAGATGTTGGGCCCAAAGTGATGCTGACCTGAAATCAATCTGCATTCATTAACAGTTAAAGGTCTATTAGGCCATAGGGGTGTTTCTTTAACCAAATAATTATAATTAATAAACCATCACCACAATGCTTACAGCACATTCACCCACAGGACATATTGTGCAAAGCCTCAAATCGCTACTATGTTGTTTATATGTGTTTGTTATTTAAGTTAAATTATTCAGACTAGTTTTTCTGTTGAGGTAAGTCTGTGTTCATTTTGTAAGTGTGTTTTGAAATAACAACACTGTGTTGTTAATGCTGCACTAACGCAAGCAAAGCTTTTCTATGCCGTGCCCCGATGTTATGTGAAAAAAAAAGGAAAAGGCCTGACAATTTGCTGCTCTAGAAAAAAAATATCCGGAGGATGAGCAGCTCATTTGTCACTGTATTTTGTACATAATTTTCAGATTTGTTTTTGTGCTGTACTGGATACGCTGTGAAACAGGGTTTTAGGCTTTCTGTATTCGTCGAGATGTGTTTAGTCAACATAGAAAATATTTAGTTTTGTATTGATCACTTTAATTTATTTATCTGTTTCTGAAGTTTATGTACATAATGTGCAAAGTTTCAAAAGCAGTAAAATAATGATTTAAATTATGTCAAGAAAGGTGTCTGATTCAACCCACCACCCTCCTCTTCTCTCCTCCACCCTCCTCTCATGGTGAAAAGAAAGGCTTCAGCATGGTGCAGGTTTAATGTGAGCTGACACAAAGCAGTATCATGTTGGTTATTGTAGCAGACACCGTGTGAGAGCGTTTGTGTGAGCTGCAAAAGGCTCGTCGTTTAGATTTATGGTCGTGTTTAGCATTTAGCCTACATGGCTTCCTGCTGCTGCTGCTCACTGGTTGCAGATGTTGTCAAACCTCTGGAGTGAAGAATTAGAAATCTGACATTGCATCTAAAATATCTAAGACTTCCCATGCATATATACGAAAATATCTTTACTGCTGCATGCTGCATATTAAATAGAAAATATATTACATACTAAAATCAAATGTGAATCCTGGCCGATATAAGCTGCATCATTTCTATTATCGCCGTCTAACCGTCGCGGTGCGGGAGACCTGGATTCATTCAACAACACTGCTTATTTCTTTTCAGCTTTTCTTAAAGATAATCTTCTATTTGTCTTGCGACAATCCCCATTTTCTGCCATGAATGGGAGAGATCAATTGTGTGTGTTAAGTGAATAATTGCGCAAGAGGCAGGTGCTGCAAAGAGACTGGACGAGCACGCGGGACACAGGGCGGATCAGATGGAGATCAGTGAAAGTGGAAAGTTCAAAGGCCTTCTTGTTTGGGCTTCACACTTTATTCATGCGCTCTAGTTACGCAATCTTGCAGGAAAGCCCTTTAGATTTTTTTTAAATCGCAAAATGTGTTCAAATACAACTAGTTTGATTTGATGTATAAAATTTAAAAAGTGCTTGAATTTTATTTATAATGATTTTTAAGAAAATGCCAATTGAAACTAGACACAGGTGGAATTACCTGTCCATTCAAACAGCATTAACACTAGACTGGTTACATGGGAAAAATAAAAATAATGTAATAAATAAGAAAATGAAAAAACAACAAAACAGATGTTAATATGGCAAAAATATTCCAGAAAACAATACAATATATCTGAGTTTTAAATATTGATGTCTGTGCCTGCAAAGAAACAAAGAACGAAAGAAAGAAATTCATTGAAAATGCGCGACTTGTAGCCTATCCTCCAGCTGCAATAGCTCCATGAATATATGCATGTTTTGCAATTGTAATGACAAATTTGATGCCATTTGTGCGGTCTGCAGCATCCCTTAAAGAGGCCAGCACGAGTCCATATACATCACATCATAACCGAATTTATTTCTAATTTGTTTCCTATGTATTCGTTTTTAAATGGACAATGAATTATTATTATTATTATTATTATTATTATTATTATTATTATTATTGTGTAAATGTAGGCGCAGTTTTGTTCTAATACAGCTAACAGTATCACACTAAACGAATCCGCTTCACAGGGACTAAAAACAAAAAAGCTTTGGCCTAGTTTATCTATTGTCTGCTCCTTGTGTAACATTCCTCTAACAACCCTGTCTCTTTTGTTATTTTAATGCAAAGCTCAGAACATACACAGTCCTTTGTGTACAAGCCTGCAGAAGTATAACAACCCTATGTATATTTCGATACCATTAAGAAAGAATATGAATTGTGCTGCTGCTGCTGCTGCTGTAGTGAACATAAATCTGCCTACCTAGCCCCAGAAAGGCGCAGCTGCACATCCAAGAGGGTCAGCGTTATTTCGCTGTATTCTCCCCTTGATTATACGAGCTGAGCCCATCAAACCCAGCATAATTACAGTAATTTCGCCCTTATTTATTCTAATGCAGTTTCCTATCTCTAAGGTAATTATGAGCATTTTTTTTCGCACGGAGGAGCTTTCTGCGTTGACAAAAGAGATAGTGCTCTGAAAGAAATGTGCTGCTGCAATAGAAAAAAAAAATATAGCGAAATAGGTGAGCTGCCATTTCGTCACTGTTCCCTTAGACTTAGCCTATGTGTAAGGCTGGCAAATTGCTTGCAGGTGTACATCACGGAGTTGTCAATGCGAAGAGGCTTCAAAATTAGCAAAGCACAATGCAAGAGTAATGAGAGCAGCGACTAGATTAAAGAACAACTTGTGTGTCTCCCCTTCCTTACATTTCCTCTCGGTGTGAGCAGCTTTCTTTGCTATAGGACTTTTTCCACAAAAGCAACACATTAAACACCGGAGACTTTTTTTTTTAAGTTAAAATAATTTTACTGGTAAAGAAGCAGCCTTTGAAATAGTTTTATATCATGAAAGAACATTCATGGATTTGACTAAAGAATTAAAATAAATAAATGCTGTATGCATGACAAAAAGGGATAAATTATGCCTGTAAGGAGCCTGTTTCCTGTTTTTGCACATCTCAAATGCATTCACCCTGCGCGCTACTTCCAGTGAATATTTAAGAAATAAACATTTAATACACACCTTTCGGCTTGAAATGAAGAGGCAGGCTCCCTCCCAGGGTTTTGCAGAAATCAGCATGGAGGCAGACGAGCAGCAGCAGCATCCTGCAGCACAGACACAAGATAAGCGCTTAAATCCCACAAAATGTGTCCCATGTGTTGGTCTAAGCTATAGCAGCAGAGTTCAGAATATGACTGAAAATGTCTGCTTTATTTCCCCTCTTTATAGCTGATGGAAAAAAAAATGTAGATTATTAGCATAAATGTTTACTCCTCATTACGCTGATGACATTGTGCACTCGAGATCTTGGTAATCTTTGGGGGAAATTATGAGTAATTTTTTAAAATTTAAAGCAGCAGTTACCATGCAATTCAGGCTAATTCTGCGTAGGCTCCACACGGATATAATTATCGTTGAGTCAAGATGTTAGGCTAAAAACTATGCATTGATATTCCCCATTTATTATGTACATACAACTTTGACAATGTTGATGCTTGAAATAGCGGGAAATTGTCTTGTGTAAAAATAACACCCCATATTAGGACATCTAAAATTGCGAAGAATTATATAGTAATTGCAGGCTTTCAGATCTGAAAGCCAGAATGCTCAAACCAGAGCAAATGTGGATGAAATTACAGATCAGGGTATAAATTAGGATAGGGGGTATGGCATTTACAAGTTGCCCGGAGAAATGCAAAAGTATAAACCAAAGCAGCTCTAATCCATTGGTGGAAATCATAAGCATCAGACTCAGAGATCCATTATTATTATTATTATTATTATTACTATTATTATTATTTTGACGAGATCGATAAATAGTATTGTTCTTAAATCTGTGCTGATTACTTCACAGCTGGCGTAAATATAAGTAAAGCCACACATGAGTGAATAGTGAGGAGTAAACCAGCCATAGTGTTATTTCAGTCCATGGTGCAAGTGATCGTGCAGGCTTATCATGATGCATGCACTTACACTCTCTGCACTATAACAGTATAGACAAATTAAATCCACAAATGTCCACACAAAGGTAGGCAATATATAGGCCTATATATATCTATATATATGCAGATATGTTGGAGCACAGCACAGACCTGCTGCATGTCTGGGAGCTGATCCTGTCAGCTCCAGGGAGGAGGCTCCATCATGGAGATATAGCAACCGCTGACAAGCTACAGTCCTAATTATGTACAAGGAAACGATCCCACTTTATGGCCCGTGGTTGTTTGAAGGGAAGCGTGTGGGATAGACAGTGATGATCATGAATGAGAACTAAGTGATGGGACTGTGTATTATTAATACCCCCCCACCCACCCTCCCCCCCAGCTCTATCTATCAGAGCTCTGATAAAATAGCTTAAATAAAATAGACTTTCCTGGCAGCAATAAATTTAGCTTTTTTGGACGTGTGCCTCTGTTTACCATGTAGCCCACAGGCCCTACATGAGCCACATAAATAATGTAGGTCAATCTGCTCGTCTTCAGAGATCACAGGCTTTACTTGTGAGACGTGAGAAATGTTTCCATGATGTTGTAGCTCCGGGCTGTCTTGGACCTAGTTCCTCTCCCTTTTTCTCTTGTTAGGCTGAGTTCATAAAACGTCTGGAAAGCGGCTCACTGACTCCACAGAGTCTGAGGAGCCTGTGCTCATTCATACCCACCCTCATCTTCCCCTCTCGCATGCCAAGGCGTGTTGTTGTGTTGCCTCCCCCCTCCGCTGAGCCTGCGCCCCGGGCCTCTGCCTCTGCCTCTGCCTGCCTGAGTGAGCCCCGGTTCGGCTAATCGTCTGCTGACGGAACCGGGTAAAATACGCCGAAACAGCTGAGGAATTATCTCAGCTTGCTTGTCGACGCTTGTGATAGCACCTTAGCACACTCTTGTAATTACCAACAACATATGAATACTTAAGAAATAGCTTTAAATCGGTATAAGCTGAAAAAGTAAACGTCCGCCTAGCTTAAAGTTCAACAGCCATGACGAACTTACAGCTAACGGCTAGCTGCCGGTGGAGCTATTAACATGGTTGCCTGGCAACGCAGCTAAAGGTTAGCTTAATAAGCTAGGCTATTAATTTTGTTAGCTACAGGTGTGCGTTTATCAGGTCATTTTCAACGACTCTCAGCCTGATACAACAAAAATACAGGTAACTATAGTTTAAATTAAACAATGTAACATGTTTGTGGCAGTCTGGTTCAATTAGAGAGACTGGGGAGTTTCCCACATTAGATTAAATTAGCCATATTAAGCTAACGTTATTAATTTCTAAAATAACGTCATCTGACGTGGAAAAATAATGCAGCATTTACCAAGCATTATTTGTGTGTTTAAAAATAACAATAATGCAGATATATATTGCTGCAAGTGAAGTAGGCTAAAATAAAAATAAATAGAATAAAATGCATTGTTTTTAGGCTCTTTACAAATAAGGCAATACAAAATATTCCCATAAATAAATGCCTGTTATGAAAGAAAAAGAGACATGAAAGAGGCAGAAAACATTTTTGAAAAGAAAAAGAGGGATGCATATTCACAGAAAACATTTTTATTTAAATAACGTCTGGCCATATATGTGGAACATTGCTAAAATAAATAAGACAAAAAATACAATTAAGTGTGATACAAGTAAATCAGAGGGTAGGACAATCAGTAGCTTACGGTGGTTAATGGATTTGCACCAGTAGCCTAAAAAAAAAAGAGTCAACGCGACATGGGCTATCAAAAAGCTGTGGTAAAATATTTACAAACGTGGATTCAGACACTTACCCCCCTGTAGGCCTATATTCAAATCAACTAATGACATAAGGAATGGATAAAGGTACGCTGTTTTATCGCACAACAAAATGAGGTCATATTGAAAAAGGCACGATACAGTTAATAACTTGTGCTACATTTGATTTGTGACAGGTTGTCCTGCGATGAATGTTTTGTTTTTGCAGAAATGGCAAAAAAGTGACGTCCGCGTAAAAGCAGGCTTGCGCCCAGGCTGTGATTGCTTTGGGTAATAGTGGTTCATTCATCCCTCGACATAAACAAAATAAATAAATACAAAAATAACTGTAGAAATCTGTGTCTACCATTTACCAGTGCGAAGACTGGCAAGGTCCATGAGCCTGTCTGGCTCCATTAACTTCTCCTAGGTGCTTGCGTGTTAGGTTCGCATGGCGCACACACGAGGTCTGTAAAATGAAGGTATTGGCATTTTTCTTTTTTTCACCAGTATTGTCCGATTTAAACCCGATGTTTTTGTTGTTGTTGTTTGTTTCAGAATATCGTCCCAGCGCTTATGGCGGAGTTATGGTGGTGCTGGATCAGAGGAGGCTGCAGATGCGTCGTAGAGTTCGTGGTTGAGTACCAGGAGTAGTTTGCCAAAAACGATGAAGGCGCAGTCGTGTTGGGAGGGCTGCTGCTCTGAGGTAAACTGGAGTTGACACTGTTCATTCTTTGAGTCTGTGGAAAGTCCCAGGCAGTAGTTGGCGGAGACGTGCAGGGGGGAGATTCACTAGAAGCAACATGTTGCTCTGGGGGGATTTCTCCACTTTTCCACAACTTCTTGAACTTGGAGCGGCGGTTTTGGAACCAGATTTTGACCTGAGAAAGAAACGGATGCAAGCATAAAATTGATTAACATTATTTTCCGGCTGAAATCCCCCCACATTTTTTCAAAAATTTCATCTCACATTCGACATAGAGTGAATATTTGACAGCGCATGAATCCATGTCTTAGATGCACCCACCTGTGTTTGCGTAAGGCCCAGCGAGGCTGCCAGCTCGGCCCGCTCCGGTAGAGCCAAATACTGCGTCTTTTGAAACCTCCGTTGAAGTGCAGCCAGTTGGAAGCTGGAATAAATGGTTCGAGGTTTCCTGACCTTCTTTGGTTTTCCATTAACCATCCGGATTTCTGGCTCGCTCTCTTCTTTCTCTGGGGGAACATTCAAAAACAATTCACGTTATGCATGAAGGATATTGCTATTTTTCAGTTTCATACAACTTCTGCGCATTTTGCACGGCCATCATGTTTGTGTAACCTGATATTTTGATTGATCAGATTTTGATATCACAATGCCGAGGAAAGTTTTGCTTTAGATTTGTATTAACAAAACATCCATTCACTATCAGTGTTTTGTGCACATCTGTGCAGCACAAGTATGTGTCTAATCATTTCTGACCACATAATAATTATCTTGTCACTTATGTGTTGTGCATGATTCAACTTGTTCCTCAAACATTTCATGCCATAGGCAAGTTCAATTTCAAACAAAAGCATGAAATTAATTTACATGCATAACAAAATAAAATAAAACCCAGAGCGTCCTTACCTGTATCGGCTGGAGTAGGAGAGGAGTTGGAGCCGTAAGAGCTGTATGAACCATAAGATGAGTTGAAACCAAGGTCGTATGACTTTGCGTTATATGGCACAGTACTCGTGGCGTTGCCGTGGTACTGGTAAGAGCCGAGTTGGCCAAAAGGAGACCCTGCGCAATGGCCAGGCTGTTGGCTGTTGTAATAGCTGCTGTCCGTCGCCGTGGACACCGGCAGAGTCGGG
Source organism: Cephalopholis sonnerati (assembly GCA_019142605.1). NCBI lineage: Eukaryota > Metazoa > Chordata > Actinopteri > Perciformes > Serranidae > Cephalopholis > Cephalopholis sonnerati. The sequence continues at coordinate 22,539,391 of JAGQAX010000012.1, forward strand.
GACTCCTGCGATTTGTGCAAGCTGTGGTAATTGCTTGAGGTAATCTGGTTCGAATGCATATCAGTATTTAAGTTCTCAAAAACCCCAGTCATCTTCGAGTTGGAGCGGAGCAGCCTCGTATAACCTATGCGCAAAAATCGCAAAATAGCGAAACTGCGAGCTGAAAACACGACTCAAATCTTGGACTGATGACACCTTTTCGTGAATCGAAACGCATCCCCGTGTAAACTGTGGCAAAATCAGCGGAAGGTGTGTCCCTCTCTCAGTGGCCTGTGATTATCTGCTACGGTCGGTGGTGGGAGCGCATTTATGAGAGAGTGAGAGGGAGAGCTACTGTGTCTGAGGCAACCAATGAGTAAGGGCTGCACGACTGACTACTCCCCACCGCGTCCACCCTCCATTATTTGTTCAGGTCTGTCTGTCCTGGTTGTCTGCAGAGAGTTCTCCATCAAAGCATCTCAAAAGAACCACTGAAAGGTACCATGACCAAACCTGCAGGCCCAGCAGGAGCTTTAACCTACACATTAAATATATATTTTCTGTGCGTAATCGGCCATTAATCTCGAATATTTAATGTGACTTCAACACATGGTTGAAATGTACTGCACACACTAGAAAAAGACCCCATTAAATCGGTGCCGCAATTAGTTTTCACTGGCTTTGCGGTTAGCCCTCTTCATTTGAATTTCACGCTTGTCAGTGTAACAGATTTATGCTCGTTTTTTCAGCACACTGTGTTAGTTTCGGTCGAACCACAGGCCTTTTGGGTGCCCTTACATCATCGCATTTTGGTGGGAGAAAGAAAACCCAGACTAAGTACAAAAAAAGTGTGAACCACACTCGTTTTGAGAAAGAGAGTGACACTGGGGTAGGTCAAAGGGGGGAACAAATGTGTTGATACCAAATTAAACCCTATGAATGATGCTGATGGTGCTGACTAAAGGGGATAACAACAGCGCACCCAGGTGTTGGAAATCTAACTTACAGCCATTTTCCTTTGGCCTTCTGCCTGCATTGAGTACAAAACAGAAACATTAACTGCCTTATTAATAAACTTAATTCTCTATCAATAGGTCCACATAACTATGGTTGACCGCTATAACCTCACATGGAGTCCAAAGTGTAAGTTCTCCTTAAATAGAGAAGTTAATGTGATGACAGAGTTGTTGAGTAGCCTGTGTTGACCGCCACAAGATGGCAGCATAGTTCCTTTTATTACCACAACTAATAAAGGCAGTTTTCTGTACTGCCACTGCATGTATTGATCAGGCTGAGCTGCAAATATTTAACTTGCTTTTAGGCAAACTCTGTCAGCCAGAGCATCACTAAGCACTCCAGACAGTGGCATAGATATACAAGGCTTTACACGTCAACACATTTATAATATAATGCAAGTCAAAACAACAGCCTGTGAAGCTTATCTGTTAGAGACATTGAACTATGGTAATGCTGAGCTTTTTAATTTGTTCATATATTGTCCCCAATATTGAAGATAATACCGATGACAACTTTAACATCACTATTGCTATTTACTTGGCAACAAACCTGTTTCTGATTCTGATGTGTTGCATGGCTGTTTCATCGGAGTACATTCTACTATCCAGGTTTGATTAACAAAGGTGCCACCTGTTAGAAATGCTCTGATGGACCTGCCTTCCCCGTTGGAAAGTTCACACCCCCATTTCTTAAATCTTAAAAATGATAGATGGTATATGGAGAATCACTTACATATACATACAAACCAGCTAACGTCACAAAATGTTTAATCAAAGATAATTTCAAGAACCAACTGATTGAATCTCGCTTAAAGGGGCACTCCAGCAATTTGGTGTTGAACTGCGGTAAACTTCCCTCTGTCTTAACAGCGCCTAGGTCTCCCTGCTCATCTCTTACCTCATTTCCCCTCGATGACACCAAACTAGCAACAACCCTAGTGTCAGCTCTGGGGCAGCTGCTCAAACCACAGATTGTACTTCTGCATTTTCATAAGCCCGCCACCATGGACACAAAGGATGGTTTCGTAAATCCAATCATACACTCTAAACTAAAATGAGAGCACTGCCGTTTGAAGACACAGAGAGTTCTATTTCTACATTAATTAACCAACCATTAAGTTAATCACACATTCACTGCCCTTGGCGCTTTGCTGCTCCGTCTCCACAGACAGAGTGTCCAGAGTACATTCTGCTGCTCAGAGAGAGTGGTGTTTTAAATAACTGAACAGTACATTCAACAGCCCTCCAAATTTATGAACGGTCCAGTTTGCACCAGTGTGCACTCCAGCACTTGGTGTGAGTATTTCCGATGTAGCCAGTGAGTACAGAGGGAGATCGAGAAAGACACCTGTCTGTCAAACTCAGACCAAACTCAGATCAGACAGTAAAACTAGGCCATGCTGATCAAATATAAATCCGGACTCTGTTCTTGTATTGGCTATTTCACACCTAAAATGTCTTCAGAAACATATTTTCATGCACTGTTTGGCTGTAATATGAGAATTTGGGATCAAGGAGCAGCTGCAGTACTCTATCCTGTATTGTAAAAACCAAGGCTGAAAATACTGAAATCAAATGATCAAACTAAGCAGCGCTGATTAAATATGAACCAAGAGTCTGTTACTGCATTGCCTATTTGTCACTTCAAGTGTTTTCTGAAACATATTTTAGCTGACTGTAACTCTAATTTGAGATATTTGTTTACAGCTGTCCGCCATATTGTTTCCTGTCAAAAAAAAAAAGACAAGCTTGCAGTTAGTGGGAGGGTTTATTGGTCCGGTGCGGCGCAGTGCATCCTGGTAGCTGTAGGTTTTCTCCCTCTTGGACAAAACAAAATTGAAACAGCCCTTTTGTGTGTTTCCTCTGGTCATATAGCAACAATTTCAAAATTATTTGCTTACCTCTTTTGCCTAGACAGCCCAGTTTTATGAAAAGATGATTTCCCAGAAGTGATGTTCTTAGTTCAGAAAACTCATCCAGAGCCACAGAAAACATTTTACAGTAGTCTAAGTATGCCTTCCTACTATGGGTTAACTAAACCCACATGTAAAACTGGTGGAACACCTATAATTTCTTTAGTCTGAGAAAGCAGCTGCTGTTCTATTTTAGTGAATAATTATTCGTCTTGATGTATTTCATTACATGTTGTTGTTATTTTTCTTTATTCTGCCTGTTTGTCAGTGAGGGCATGATGAGACCCCTAGATCCAGTTCAGGGAGGCTTCTATCTGCCCATTGTTTCCCTGAAAGGCAAGCAATCCTCTCCCACTATGGACAGTGCGGCTGCATGTCACTGCTCATTAGTGAAGCACAGTCTCTGTATTCAGCTGCCCGGCATCAGAGCCAGAATGAGCAAAAAAATTCTCCAGTCAGTCACGTAGAAGCTGAAATAGACTGTTTCTCTAATTAAGTATTCTCATGGCAAACAATGGAAGTCATGTGAGCAATTATCTTCTCTGTTCAGGATTCTTTTCATCAAGGTTCAGTTGATGAGCTGGTTTTCTGGTAAAGAATACAAATAATTTTACATTATAATTTTTCATCAGTATTGTTTGCACAGGTGAGTTTCCTCGGCCTGGAACAAAGGACCTTTTCCTGAAACATATGTAACTCATGCCACATACAGTGCCTGTGTGTTTCAATGCAAAATATTAAGATATTTCACAAGGAAACTGTAAACAGCTTCAGAGTTGATTGAAATAAGGAGGTTCCTTTGGGGAATGCACAAGTCATCAGATTTTTAGATAGCGGTCAGGGAGGATTTCACAACATAGTTCCACAATCTCAGAGTTCACGGTCAATATCAGGATGTGCCAAAACATCCATAACAGCACAGTGTGTTGACTGGGCAGCATAGTTCTTATCATACCTTTCTTTCAGCGCTTCATTTAAAAAAATGGTTGTTGTTGCTACTTAAGTTCTCCACGGTCATGCCCAGTTGGTTGATTATAATTTGGATCCTCTGTTGCAGAGCAGCTGGTGTAGTGGATCTTCCCAGTGTTCAATGACATGAAAATGATGCCAAATGACAGGACACACATGTAAGCGGCTTTTATCATGCATTCCAAATTCCCATTTATGCAGGAGCTTCTCTTGACTTGGCCTTTAGCACTACAGTCAGACAGCTTTATGTATGCATTCAGCTTTTTTCCTTCCACTTCACACTGTCTCGTCTGTGTTTATTCACGGTTTAAAAAAAGACCAAACTACACTGTACATGATAGGAGCACTTCTCTTTGTCTGTAGCTCTGCTATCAATAATTTAACATAATTCAATCCATTATCATTATTTAATATTCCTTGACTACTGAAGACAGTTGGCAAGCTCATTAGAGACAACCTAAAAATGATCATTGCTTATTGTCAGTTTGGTTTTGATCACTCAATTTACCATGCTTGATGGATACAATACTTGATGATTCTAATACAACTATCCATCCATCCATTTTTTTAACCGCTTATCCTCTTGAGGGTTGCGGGGGGGGCTGGAGCCTAACCCAGCTGACATTGGGCGAGAGGCAGGGTACACTCTGGACAGGTCGCCAGACTATCACAGGCACACAGAGACAACCATTCACACTCACATTCACACCTACAGCCAATTTAGAGTCACCAATTAACCTATCCCTAACCTGCATGTCTTTGGACTGTGGGAGGAAGCCAGAGTACCCAGAGAAAACCCACGCTGACACAGGGAGAATATGCAAACTCTGTACAGAAGGGCTCCCTCCTGGGATTGAACCAGGAGGCGACAGTTCTAACCACTACACCTCTAATACATCTATTCTGAGTATAAATATATACAGTGCAGTATACAGCTGAGGTGGAACCAAAGGTGTACATTTTGTTTCAGCATTGGGGGGACACATATATAAAACAGGCGGTTTGGGGGTCCTCAGCCAGAAAATTATTAGCATAGTTGCCTTTTCTGCACTAATTCATGGTGTAAATGTCTATAATTTTGTCAAAATAAAAGTCCTCTGCTACTTGGACAAATGCACAGGTTCTAAATACTTGAGAGGACGTGTCCCCTGTGCCTCCAGAGTCCAGGGGCCAATCTTGGCCAATTTTACGGCCTGCGACTTGTTCATAATATAGGTCAATCAAGCAAGATCACTTTGCATTTCCTATATAGTTTGTAGGCATGCACAAAGTAGCAACCACGCAGGTGACATACTAATGGTTGCCTAGCAGCAGACATTTCCTGCTAGTTAGCAGACATGGCCACAACAAAGGAATGTGAGGCTGACAGCGAGAGCCGCTGCTTTCAGGAGCAGTGGAAAGTTAAATATCTTCTCACTGAAGGATGAAACAGTTGCATTTGTGTCATTTGTATGTATTTTATTTTTTCTTTTACACACACATATATGATGTGAGTAGCAGAAGCAGCTGGCACCCAGGTATTTTCACATTTTCTGATTTGTCCCCTATTCACAACAGTGTGGACACCCCGTCCTTAGCTTTGGGTTTCGAGTCCTAAACAAGTCATAGTGCGTGTGTCACCAAATATAATGCCATTTTAACCACAGAGTAATAATGTATTACATTTACAAAAGTGATCAATGCTTTTTAACATCTGTATTTATTTGTAAAAACTAGTTTGTTTGAAATTGTTGCATCCCTGACTAAATTTCAACCCACATGCTTTGCATACAGCAAGTCATTTTTTTGTTGACCACTGCATGCTTTTTAAATCCAAACAAAATTATATTTGATTTTTTTTCCATTTAGCGCTCAGTCACTTAACATTTGTTCTTTATGGTTCTCTCCTGCAACTTGAGTAGATGCTAGTTGCTAGAATACTGTTAATGTTAGTTAATAAGGAAATGGGCTTGGGGGAAGGCATGAAGTATTTTCATGTCCAAAGGCTCAGGTCAAACTGAAGTCATGAGTCATTGGTGTTAAAGTCCAAGTCGGGTTGCAAAATTTTTCTTGATTTTGTCACATGAGGTCTAAACTCAGCAAATTTGTGACTTGTGTCTGACTTAAGACTGAGTTATGTGACTCAAGGCCACAGCTCTGGTAAACATTTCACTATAAAGACCACAGTATGTAGTGGAATCCATATAATTTTAAGTAGTCTGTCTCACTCACCGTTGGATTTCAGCCCTTACATCATGTCAGCATCTGTTTTCCCATTAAAAAGGCTGTGAAGAGAAAACATGTGCTCATAAAAAGGCAACGCTGGCTGATATTGACATTTTGTCCTGAGGAATCAAAGTGCACAAAACAGGAAGTCATTGTAAAAGATAACAACCCTGACATTCTGAGGCGTTATTGATCTTGAGCATCTGTCATCTTGTTTTTTGTGTTGCAGAAGCTCAAAAGGCAAACAAAAGCTGAGATCTTTTCAATGGCTCACCATTTGCACTCTATACGTTGAGGTTACATGAATAGTATGAGAAGTCAGGACTCGATAGCAGAAATCAACATAGCGCTCCATGACCACATAGAGCCCACTGTGTGTTTACAATGGCAATGACAATACCCGTTACAAAAAAGACAGTACGATTGGCAATAAAGGAGCCACCAGGATGAAGAAGACGGAGGAATGGATGTTACGCTGAATATCAACCCATATACTTATCTATTTAGATACAAACTGCTGTTAAATGAAAATCTCTCCAGGTTTATTTATTTTAGATCTTCCACTGAAATTAAGTATCTTCTGCATTCTCCATCATATGCAGAACAATGATGATGATGATGATGATGATGATGATGATGAGGCTTTAATGGTCTTTGCAGAGAACACAAAGATTTGCTGCAAACATTGTCCTGCAGCTTTTAATTGCTTAAATTGGTTCAAGTTAATTAAGTTTTTTGAGGTCAAAGCAAATTATGTTGGTTATACTACACTAATTAAGTTTGTTAGATTTTAAAAGACTCATTGGATTATTATTGGACTTAATAATGCCACAGTTGAAATCAGCATACAATTTGTTACCTTAATTTTTTAACAGTTGAACCCTTAGATACTTTTTTTGAGTGTAATACATCCTACACCAACAACATGCACTTTCAGTACATTTCTTGAAACCACGTTAAAGTACTTTTCTTTTTTATAAAACAAAGTTATAATAGGATCTAAATCTATTTTTAGTGGACTAGTACCTTAACATAGCAATATAACTAGTAGGCTACATCTAATAAAAATGCACTTTTTTGGCATATGTACTTGTGTTTATATTCGTACTTATGTTATCTTTTTTCACCCCAAAAGAGTAGTGATGTTTTTACAAAGGTAAATCTTCATTAAAATACTAGCTTTTTAAAGTAAACTTACAACAGTGTATTATATGTAATTTTACATGTTTCCAGCGAGCATGATTTAATTAGCATTTAACATAAACTATATGCTAGCACACCAATTGAAAGTGCATTAATTTAGGTAAGCTGAAGTATGCAAAAATACATTAAAATATAATGGCATTATATGTAAGCATATCTAAAGTACAGTTTTTAATAAACTAAGTACAACTACAGTGGTTTCTATTTAGCACATCTTAAAGCATACTAATTTTGACTACAAAAAAATAACACATAATAACAGTATATACGTTTTTAAACTTGGCTATGGTAAATGTATGTGGGTGTTTTTCATTACGTACTGTACTCAGGGTCAACAGGAGCAGTAATGGTTTCTAACTCAGCAGGGTGATTTGGCTGTCGGTGGATTCTCTTCGCTGATCTCCTGCTGGGTCTATTGGAGCATTCATCACCTTGGCAACTCACCCTTTTAGTCAAATCACATTACTGCAAGTTTCTCAGCTTTGGCTTAAAAGTTTAAATACCTCCATGAAATGCGTCCAAACAAACACAATAGGAGGTTTATCCATTGTTTTCTAAATGCTTTGGAGCATTAGCCCAAGACACAGAGTCAGCAAATATGAGGCGTGTATACATCCACCTCGTGTGCTTCTTGCGAACATGGAAATGATTTACCAAGTGTTTCTTGACCTCTCCGTCTGAAAGGTTGAGCCTGTACACTTATGTCCGCATGGCTGCGGACATGAGTGGGGTTGGAGTTGGAAACCCTCAGCATGGTGTTCATGATTGAGCATGTGTTTCCTTAGAATTAGTCATGGTGGCTTTTCCTCTGAGGAGAAGTTATTTTTAACAACAAAGGCTTTAATGACGAGCACGGGCGAAGGGTAACAATTGAAAGGAAGTGTTCACTTTTGAGCCCGTAACAGATGTAGGGTTAAAGTTTAATGCTCCACAATGGGACAGTCTGTTACATTTGAATTAGCTACAGTCCACTAACAAAGTATTTACAACACTACGATTTTAAATGTTCTCAGAAAAAGAAAATTAATTATTTAATTAATTGACCTTTAAAATAAAAACCCTTAAAGCCCCCCCCCCCCCCCAAAAAAAATATGTAGTTATGCTCTTATCTGTAGCACTATTCATTAATTTAGATTGTTTTGGTGTGAGCTGCAGAGAATTAAAGATATCTGCCATAGAGATGTCTGCCTTCTCTCCAATATACTGAAACTAAATGACTCTCGACTTGTGGTGCTCAAAGGGTCAACATTTTTTTTAAAACAGCTATGTCTCTTTCCAGAAAAAATGAGCCAGTGACTAAATATAATCCACAGCCCATGTTATGAGTAGTTTCATGCAGGAACTATTTCCTTTCTACTGAGCTTCACCCACCAACCGCATCATCGGCAGTGGGAAGCATGCATCTACTGCTAGCTCACCTAGCACCACTGAGCTAGCTAACATTACAGCTCAGCCAAAGAGGACACCATCAATGTCTACATCCTACATGGCTTGGTAGAAAGATAATAAGCCCTACATAAAACTGCTCACAACAAGGTCTGTGGATTATCTTGAGTAACTGGGTCATGATTTCTGGAAAGAGACATTGCTGTTGAGTTTTACAAATGTGTTTTTTGGCTCTTTGAGCACGACAGGCCGAGTTCCATTTAGTTCCATAATATTAGAGAAAGGGCAGACATCTCTACGGCTGATATCTCCAACTCTTAGCAACTCTCACTAAAACAATCTAGACGAATAAATCGCGCTACAGGTTGAACCATGTCCACAGCCTCTTAGGCATATGATGTAAACATCAAAACCCCCACTGAAATAATTCAAGAACTGTCTGGTGCCCAATGTGAAAACACACTTCCTATTTCCTCATAATTATCTGATTATTTTCAAATATTGGTGGTGATGTATTTCACAAAATAAGAAAGTCACATCTGAACTAAATTCCCTGCCTGCTTGATATGGTTGATATGGTTGTCATGACATAATGATAACACACCCGAGAGGGAATTCCTTCGCACTAACACAAAAATGGGTTTGCACTTTGCAGGGATAACAAAGGAATCCCCAGAATTCCCTGTGTCATCTGCACGGCCTGCCTGAGAAAGAATTCAGAGAGGTCTGCGAGGTCCCGCTCCCTTCATTGTTGATTCAGCGGCACACACCCCCACCCAGCACCCATAAATGGAAGCAGTCCTTTGTGCGAGGGGAGTGGAGCAGATTTACTGCGGATGGTCTCCCTACAAAGGACCACGGCACTGTCACAACAGGACCAGGATCAGCTGCTCCCTCTTTCACACAGTATGATTTAACGCCGTGCTTCACACAGCCACTGATGCAGACACAACTTCTGCAGTCACTCACAATCTATGCACCTCAACAGCAGAATGAAGGGAGGGCTCTCTCCTCTATTTCTGAATACAGCCACCACTACAATGACTTAATTTGAACTTACTTACTTTTGCTAACAATACATGAATCCAGTCTTATATTCTGCTGTAGGTCCAGAAGTCCAGTATTTACCTTTTTATCTCTAAATTTGCTTCACTGGTTATGTCCTCATATTTTACACCAGAGGCATAAATATAGTACAGGCAGTGCTGTTGCACTGGGGCCTGTTGGGTGTGGTGGGGGCCCTTACAAATGATTTAGATTGCCACCTCGTAACTACAACTGTGTTCAAAGAAGAACTGACATTAAATTAAAAATTGTGCCATTTGCTATAGGCCATATGCCCTCAAAAATGCTGACCCATCTCAGTCATCTTTTTCTTTTCTTTTCATCCTTTTTTGTAAAATAGTCAGCAGCAATTTATAACATAATTACATATTTATTCTATATGAACTACAAAAACCATGAATAAAGTATATATATAAAAAAATTAAATTAAATGAATAATTTCTTATTTATTTTCTTTGATATTTTTGTCATACACAGATATGCAACGATGGTTGTTGGGTAAAACATATATTGATGTTGCTTATGAGATGATACGATACATTAGCTAGTTTAGATGCAAAATCTGTTAAGACTGACAAACTGAATACATCTGCAATTGCAGCAATTGCGATAAGGACAAGAAAGGGCAAGAGAAATGAACAGGAGGAAAAGGTAGCAAAGATTAATTGCCTTTTTAAAAACAGTTGGTGGTGGTGTGTGTGTGTGCGCCTTATAACTGGTAACTCATGTGCACTAAGGCCCGTCACAGTAGAGTGCATCAGGGCCTGTTGTAAATACTTAACATCACTGTTTTAGACCCAGCCCAGCCACCACAATACAATTTTGGCATTGCATATTACTGCAAATACATTACATTATATCAACATTTCTAAAGTGATGTATAGTTCTGATCACATGTTATGAGCTGACTTTGTTAATGGGAAGTGTTGGAGATGTCTCTTTTTCTGCTTCCTTAAAACAGTAACAAATCAGCATTAAGACAAACTCCGCATGTTCGTTTGATGAAGAATAACAGAAGAGTAGGTGGTCTCAGTTAACTTCTATTTATTCCAAAATCAAAAGGATTACGAGATACAGAGCTCTGTGTCCAACTTCACGTCCCTGTCCGCAACAAGTGTCGTCAGTTCATGAAGTCTGACTCCTAACTTTCCCTGGACACTTTAATAAAGCGTTACAGTTATGAAATGTGCACGCAAGATGATTGGCTGTTTCTCCGCTGCAGTTCCGCTCCCTCCTTCTGACTCCGCCACGCCTTACTGCTTTCACGTCAACTGCTCCTGCAAAACAAGGTCAAACGAAAACATGCACGCTGCCAAAGTGTGGCTTCAGCGCATCAGCTGTGTATACGAACTTGTTGTCAGTGATGTACAAGAAAGCTCACTATCCTAGGACATTCTGTGCTTATAAGGTATCAGTTATTGTCTTGGTGTTCTTTCTTATCTCTGGGTGACAGCGTCTGCGGCCTCCTGCTTTCAAGGCTCTGTCTGTCCTCCACCGAGTAATTTTCCACTAAGCTCTTATAACACACAGTAAATTTCCAGTCTGTAATAGCTTCATATCTTCTGCTTTTAACCTGCTTAGAGAATGGGTACAGTGATCAATATATAACCTTTTTACAATAATCCAACAGAAGTGGAAGTGGATGGTGGCTGACATGACACCTAGGGGAGGCGGCTGCCAAGCTGTAGACCACTGTTTGAGCTCCAACACATTCTCATTCTGACCTCCTGACATATTGGTGTGCTTGGTCCCAACATGCAACAAACCATTTCTTTTTAGCGAGACAGCCGCAGCATATCCAGCTGCGCTTATGTCACAAAAAATGGGTATATTTTAGTGACCAACTATAACTGTACCAGTGGTCTGCAAAAATGTACAATGCCAACATCAATTCTGGCAGTCAGGTTGTTTAGATTGCATCATCACAGATTTTTGTGTCAGATGAGTAAAACTCTCGCCTAAGATGGAGAAAAATCAGCATGATATGTAGTCAGTTTTACATGCCTCTGTGGTGCTGTATAAATACCATTATCAGTAGGGTTGGGCATTGACTGAAGTCTATCAAGACTCCTTTATTCAAAGCATCAACACTCATCTGTTTTAACTTTGCGATGTAGTCATTAATGTGTTTTCTTGGCACACCAGCCAAAAAATAAATGCCTAGGCCAAGTGTGCATTTTGGCCATGCTCCCTTGTCTCTCCAGTAATTTTTGGGTTTGGTTTCCTCCACCGATCTCTGTTATGTTGACTTCATTACTGTGAAACAGAAGGAGCTGGCCCTTCTGTCTCACCAGGGCTTGAGTTTCAGAGCTTTTAAAACTTAATCATTTCAGCATGAAAGTGGCAAATCAGTGAAATCCAACCATTAACACTGGTACCACTCTAAATAGCTCCACTGAGGATGGCGTGAGTCGTCCAGATTGCATCAAAGACGTAGAATCCTCACAGCGTTGCTAAATGAGCATGAAATGTGATCAATTTTACACGCCTCTGTGTGCCTGTATAAATGTCATGATCAATAAGACTGGGCCTAAATTTAAGTATTACAGATGTCCTCCATTTAAAATAACAGCATCCATCTGTTTGCATCACACTGTAGTCAACACCATGGTTTCATGCCCATGCCAACTGTGCATTTTGGGCATGTTTCCGTGCCTCTCTGATAACTTTGGGGTTTGGTTTCCTCCACCAGTCTCTGTTATGTTGACTTCATCGCTGTGAAATTTGAGGAGCTGACCCTTCTGTCTCACCAGATTTTAAGTTTCAGAGCTTCTAAAATCTAATAATTTTAGCATGAAGGTGGCCAATCGCTGAAATCCAACTGTCAACAGTAGTTTACCATTTTCTTGTCAGCAAAATCTGGACAAAACTGTGTTCACACATGATATTAAAAGATCTGAAATGTAGTTTGTAGATTATAATGGCTGTAATTACAGTGTTCAGTCCAGCTATAAAACAGCTTTCAGATGAACAGGCATGCAGTAGCTTTTTGTACTATTATTATTATTTTTTAGAAAGATGGTTTACAGTTTGCTGTTACTGTTAAACGAGCAGTGCATAAGATTTAGAGGGATTTAGTGGCATCTAGCGGTGAGGATTGCAGATTGTCACCAGCTGAAACTTCTCCCAGTTACAATTCCTTCAGTGTTTATTGTTCAGGAGATTTTTAGCGGGAGCTAAATTATCCGCAGATGTCTCCTTATCTCCAGAACAAACAGACCAGCCGATTTAAACCTGTAAAAACAGTAAATAAGCAGTTTTACGTTACAAATCAGTGTTTTTCCTACACTGTTCAGTGAGCCACAGACGGGCTGCTAGCCCAGCACTTGCTTATATGTGCACCTATTTTTTCTGATAACTTAAAATCCAGATGATTAAGAGGCTTTCTCTGGGATCCAATTTGCCCACAGACGTCTATTTCTCTCCAAAACAAACCGACCTGGTGATGTAAACCGCGGTAAAAACACTGACTATAACATTTTCACGTTAAAAATATCCAGGTTTTTCTGATGCTAGTGTTATGGTAGGGCCTACTCCAGTGGCTGACACGAAAATGTTAATGGCCTTATCTAGAGCCAGTTTTTGGTTTGTCTGCTCTGGGCTACTGTAGTGGTGCAACATGGCACTATCCATGGAGGTGGATCTGCTCCCTATATAGATATAAATGTCTCATTTTAAGGTAACGAAAACATAATGATATTTATTTTCAGGTAATTATACACAAAAGAAAACACAGGTATTATAATATATTTAATTTATGTCAATATATCCCCCTAAATCCTGCGCACTGAACCTTTAATTAATGATTCAGTAAAGCATGTCCAAGGAAGATGTTTTCCATAACAAAAATAATTAACAAAATAATAACAATAAAAGCATTTGCCCCAGGCTTGACAATTTAAATCATGCTGAATATGAGTAAGGCCACTTTTGTTTATCTAATTAAGTCATGATAGCATGAGCAATATTGACCATAACTTCTGCCAGTAATCAAACTTGTGATATATATATATATATGTATGTAACAGGATAAGAAAAGGGCTCTAAATCTCTGCCCATTAACGAAACTCAATATCTTCTCAAGTGATTTGACCAGGGGGGCCACACAGACCTTTCTCAAGTCAGTGTTCATTTTGTCCGTACAAAAGTGCAGCTAATCTGTGAAGAAAGGCCTCGTCACCTGCAGGGGTCCACCTGTTCGACCTGCAGCGTCTCTCCGGTTTCTCTATTCCCACTGACCTGAGACAATACGAGGCCGGGCAGCTTCACCTCCTCTCACAGCTCATGTTACACAACCACCCAGGGCAAAAGTGGACATGAAAGTGCTGTCTGTGTGGTTGGGTGAATCCAGGTAAAAGGCAGCTACACACCTTTTTGCTCACAGGGAGACACACAGACTACACTCAGCGAGCAGCCTCAGCAACTGATTGTTTTGTTCTTTAGATTTATCAATAGAAGATTATAGCACCAAGAGGAATTTACAGTTTATATAGTTTATTTTCTCTACACTCTACTTCGTCTGTTCCTTTAGTAATTCACACAAATGCATTGCAAATTGGCTTTAGCTATTGATGCCATAGCATGCATTATAAGATCTATATCTGTCCTGGGAGTGGCAATTTTAAGAGTTTTGCAGTATGCTGAATATTGCAATATAATTTATTGAGATTAAATGCAATGTATTTCCTTGTTTTAACTGAAAATTATGTTCCAGAAGGAAAACTGTTCATCTCACATCAGTCGTTTTTATTGCAACACAATATATCTGCCAGTCTGAAAAGCAATTGATTTGATCTACTTTACCAAAAGTAAGATTTGTGTTTGCAATATTAATCATTTATATGATAAAAGAAATCAGCTCTTGGCGTGCGTGTATTGACACAATATAGTCACACAAAATATAGCAATATTATGCTGTATGGATTTTTTCCCCCACCCCTAATCTGTCCATATAAAAGCTTTTAATTTGTTTTGATTGGATCGTCAAGATCACAGTGAACTATGAAGAATAATGATGCAATCAGTGTTAATCAGTCTGTAATTAATATTTAGTTTGATTAGATAATTTTCCACAGGCCATAACATTTATTATTATTGCACTGCTAATTGTAATATGGAGGTTAATATCGAGATTTTTACATGTCTAATCCTGACAGTGTAGTAGTGGACTTGTACTTCACATCATGTTTGTCAGATTTAGAGTTATAACTGTTAAAAAAAACTAGATCTAGGATACTGCCCAGTGTGTAAAAGTGAAATGTGGTATTTAAGGATAGAGCGCAACAGGTGAAGGAAAAATCATACACCAATACAAAACACTTACAGAAGATTTTTTATATTTATGTATCTATTAGTTTATATATTTCTCAGGGATTAAGCAAAAATCATTGTAAAAGGTCATCATAACATGAAACAGATTTATTGTGTATGTGATTTCTTGCCAAGGCTAGTTTGTGACCCCTGTCCCTGGTTAGGCTTTTCTGTTTAAAAAGGTCATATCATATCATCATCACCACAAATACATGACATAAAATGAGCACCAGCAGTCAGACTAAAGGAAAGAATGATGTGAACAATAGTGCTTAAAGCTTAGACTGCTCTCTATGACCGAGACAGGGCAGCATGAATGAGGGGACGTGTCTTTATCACTGAAAGAGTTATTATTACTAGTAGAGGAGGTCAGTGGACTGGTTACATCAGTGGAGAGGCTTGTAATGTGTTAAGATCTGATGCATCTGTCACCAAACCCACAGCAACAGAGATGCCATTCACATATCTTACACCAGAGCCTCCCAAGTCATTTGCTGCAATTAGGAATGTGGTTAAGACCCTGACGCACCCCCCCTCCCAGCCACTGCCTGCCAGCACACACACACGCACACACACACACACACACACACACACACACACACACACACACACACACACACACACACACACACACACACACACACACACACACACAATGCCCACATTGTATTGTGCTCTGCTGAGGGATTGTGGCCCAGTCTGGTTCAAACTTCACACCAGCATCAAACACAGGCAGATACACTGATAAAAGTGAGCGGGCGATACAATGAAGCTGTTTTATGTTTCCTCTGCAGGTTTGGACGGTAACAAAGCCACCGGCTCATATCGCTGCTGGTGGTGGGTGGAAACCTCAAACCCCCTGAATGCCAACTCTACAGGAACTATTAAGATGATCCTTAAGGAGAGTTTGTGGAGCTGCTTTGGCAAATAATTTCTTAAAGGGACAGTTCACTCCTAAATTAAAAACACAGATTTTTCCTCTTACCTGTAGTGTTATTTATCAGTCTAGATTGTTTTGGTGTGAGTTGCTGAGTGTTGAAGAAGTTGCCAGAGAGCTAAACCTTAAATTAGCTGGCTCTGGTGCCGGAAGTCTCTGATGTGCTTGCTTTATAGACCCATGGATGCAGAGGATCTGGGTAATTTATACCTGGGAAGTTGATCTTTTTAGGCTTCACACGCCACTGAGCAACCTTCATAAAAATGAACAAGGCCCCACTGCCAATGCTGTATCTAGTTCTCTTTAAACATCCATGGTATCACCGCACAGATGGAAGTGTGCATCTACTCCTGGATGAGAGGCTTGTGCTTGTGACAGTGCGAGATGTTTACATTAATGGCGTCCTCCTTGACTGAGCTGCTAGCTCAGTGGTGCTAGCTGAACTAGCAGTAGATGCATGCTTCCTTCTCCTTGATGATATGGTTGGTGGGTGTAGCTCAGTAGAAAGGAAATAGTGACTACATGAAAGTGCTCACAGTGGTCTGTGGATTAGTTTGAGTAACCAGGTCATGATATCCAGATAGAGACATTGCTGTTGGGTTTAACAAAAAAAAAAATGGCGCTTTGAGCACCAAAAGCCAAGTGCCATCTAGAAGACAGACATCTCTAAGGCCGATATCTCCAACACTCAGCAGCTCACACCAAAACAATCTATACGTTAATAAATAGCACTATGGGAAAGAGGAAAAATATTTTGATTTTGAGGTGAACTGTCCCTTTAAACTACAACCTGCCACCACCAAAACTACAAAGATGAGCTTTTGACATTCAATCAGTGCTGGGATGAGACTGAGGTGACTCATTTACACAGAACCACAAAACCTTTTTTGTATTAGTTATTACTTATTCATTAACATGGCTCCCATACCAGGTGTTATTGATGACAGCATGCATGAATATTTTATTCATTTGTTCTTGGATTGACAATCCCCCCCCAAACCAGAATATATTGCCCATGCTCAAGTAGTCACACAGTAAATCAGGGTCTGTATAGTGATTGAAATTGCAACTCTTTAAGAAATAGTTCATCCTTTAAGTGACCCACAGCAGCTTGTCTCCTTGTCTGGCTGAGTTTGAGAGGTTTATTTGTCCAGCTGACTGAAACACTTGGTGTTTATCTGCCTCCACCCAACTGAAATAGCAAAACAAACTTTATTAGTGTCCTTGGCTCATTTGTCTTCTTGCACATTACTATAAAACTTTATACTGTAAGATGGATCATAGTCCTTTAACAGGTAGAACAACATAAGATAGTCAGTGTTCAAATGCAGATTTTATATGTGTCATAGTTTGATTTTAATGGCATAATGACTGCGTTTTGGACTTTTTGCATAAGGCATTCAGAAGGAAAAGGATAAAAACGGCCCACAGATTTAAAATTTGTCACTAGTGTTTCTCAGCTATTTCTGACACCATTTGTAGGTCCAAAAAATGATCAGCAACTCTATCATTTAGAGAGCAATTGTTTGCTTTATTATCTGAGCCGGAAATATGAACTTCATGTGATACACACATCCCACCTGTACAGAAGAAGATCAGGGCCATGTGTAACAAATGTATTTCAGTTTCAAGTTTAAATCTCAGTTTAAAGTCAGACTTTAGTAAGGGATATCTGACTTTAAACTTAGGCCCTGAATACATTTGTTTCCTCTTCTGTACACATGTAAGCCAAAAATAATTAGTAAAATAACTAACAAACCTGTTATGTGTCTCTAATTAACAAATGGTTTTTTTTATACAAGGCCTACAAATCACTGGCTTTTTGCATGAAAAAATAGCTTAGCTCAAACCAATATGAAAACAACTGACTGTCCCTTTACTCCTCCCAGCAGCACTGTCCGCCCTGCTGACCGGAAGGGGCGCTGTGGAGCACGGAGCCCGGCGGGGGAACCACCAGCAGCGGCAGGCTTCAGTCAAACGGCACCGGGCAGAGCGGAGAGGAGCTGCGGGGTCAGCGGCTCTTAACTTTGGACTACTGGACACATCTGGATACCGCTGCAATGCTGCTGCCGCTGCTGCAGGGAGGACCCGCTGCTGTTTATGTTGCACTTTTATTTTACTCTCTGGAGCCAGCTGTGGTGGTCGCCTTCAACCTTGACACCAGTCATGTCATCAGGAAAGACGGAGAGCCGGGGAGTTTGTTCGGGTTTTCTCTCGCCATGCACCGGCAGGTCAACCCGGATAAAAGAATGTGAGTGATGGCTTTAAGTGTTCATCTCTGCTGCTCTGTGAATGTTGTTTAAAAGTGCACCTGACGTGACAGGTTCAATTAAACTACTGATAGAAGTCAATCTTAACTTTTAAATATCCTTAAAGGGATTCTACCCTTTACAACTAAAATTGTGATTTCCATCCACTGCTTGTGATGTCAGGCATTCTGCACCATATAAAAGTTACTGTAGGACACATGTACCAAAGCCCAGTGTTTCTTGGCGTGTTTTTGTTCTGTCTGTCAATAGGAGTCTCCCTGTGGTGCTTTGAATATAAAATGGTAAGAAGCCTAAGGACAACAAGTGGATAAACAATGGTATAACTGTGATGCAAATGTGCCTGTAAGGTCAAACTGAAGGAGCTGCTCAGAGGAGAGGTGAAATGTTTCAAATGTTGGTCGATTAGTCAGATAGTCGATTGATCAGTTAGGCAGTTTGTCAAGACACAAACATATTCTCTGGATATGTTGTGAGGATTGGCTGCTTTACTTTGGATAACATTGTGAATTGAACATATTTGGACAGGCAGGTTGAACTTTGGCCTCGCTATTTTCTAATTGACTAATTTAAGAAAGTATTTAGAGAATGAAAAGTGAGACAGACTGTTGATATTTACACTATCAGTGTATCTACTACATTTGGATTTTTCCTGTTAATATCAGTAATTTATTTTAAAAAATGGTGTTCTGGTGGGCTGCTCTGTAGGAATACGGACTAAGCAGGTGTATTTCCACACACCAGTTTCACCTGTAAACTCTGATTTATGAACAGTAATGAGGAGGGATGACTTCAGTGAGTGTAAACGGCAAGTTAACTAATGCCTCCTGTACTCAGCTGTTGCACATTTGGCACGACTGCACCAGGTCACAAAGATTTGCAGCTTGTGCCAAAGTAAGAGTAAAACCAAAACTGATAAGTGCTTACTCAATTTAGCATTTGAAGGAATCCTGGTTATGCTACCATGTGTACACTACAGTAAAGAATGTCCTTTGGGCAGCCCTGAGGGGGCAGAAAACTCACCAGTGTAAGTGAGCCTGGTTTAACTGCCACACAAAGTGTAACGGGGGTAAACTGAGGAGAGGGGGTGGCATGTCAAAGCCTGCGACCAGCGTGAGACTGCATGCAGGATCTACTGTGTTATCCCCTGGTTAGCAGGCGCAGGAACCTGCAGCAGCATGTGGAGAATACAGAGCACGGATAACACGCCCTGATAACAGGACTAGGAGAGATTTCCCAAAGATCACATAGATTAGGCTTAACTTGTGGAATTTTATCTAAGTAGTGTTTTGACTATTTTCTAAAGGCAGCTCGTGGTGTAGTGAAGGTACCAGTCATGGAAATCTGTCTCAGAAATGCAGGGATTCTTTTGTGCACAAAGAAGCTTGCATCCTAAAAAGAGGGACTTTTACATGTCAGAGCTGACGAGTGTAAAGAGAGTGAAAGCCATATTTGTCGGGCAAACAGA
The DNA here is from genome assembly GCA_019142605.1 of Cephalopholis sonnerati. Classification (NCBI taxonomy): domain Eukaryota; kingdom Metazoa; phylum Chordata; class Actinopteri; order Perciformes; family Serranidae; genus Cephalopholis; species Cephalopholis sonnerati. The sequence continues at coordinate 22,559,109 of JAGQAX010000012.1, forward strand.
GGGTCGAAATGTGACACTGGCCTGATAGTTGATTTTCAGCCAGTAAAAGTAAGAAGGGAGTGAAGACTCACCGTCCTTTACAAGCTGATCTATGAGGAAGCTGCTCCAGTTTTAGCAAACTTATCACACAAAAATCAGCCCATGTGTGCAAAAGCTGCCTCTCAAGAATAGAAACAATCAGCTGGTTGCTAGTTTTATCATTTGCTTAGGTTAAGACTAAAGATTTATAAGTGATTAAATGCACCCTCGTTTATTTTTTAAAGAAATTCATCTGCAACAATTTTGACAATAGTTTTTCTAGGAAAATGCAAAAAAATCTGACCTCTCAAACATGAACTGCTTTTTGATCATATATGATAGTAAACTTAATATTTTTGAGTTTTGAACTTTTGTTCAAAACAAGAAATTTGAGGGAGTCACCCTGGGCTCAGGGAAATTTAAATCAGCATTTATTAACTGCATGACATTTTAAGTCTTATCAACCATCGCGTTAACCAATGAGGATTTTTCTTATCCAATAAATTGTTGAATATCGAAAAATACTGAAAAAAAGACAGTCACACAGCCCAAAGTGACACTGTCTAATGTTCTTGAAGTCTGACCAGTAGTCCCAAACTGAGAAATATTCAGTTTATGATCATACTAAATAAAGAAAAGCAACAAATTGTCATGATTAAGAAGCTTGTATTAGAGAAGGTTTGGCATTTTTGCTTAAATAAGTGGCTCAAATGATTAATCAACAATAGTGTCCTACTTATCACCTGTTTCTGAGGTGTACCTGCTTAAAGGTTAACATGGTAACGTTGGTATTTTCCAACCTGGACCCTATTTTTCTCTGTTTTTGAGTCTAAGTGACCAGTACTGAGAGAGAATCGGCCTGCAGTGTAACCACTTGGAGCATACGCACCCTCAATGTGCGTCCACTAAAAGTGCTTCTTCGTCACCAACAGGCTTGTATTGATATTTTAAGTGTCTGATAATGACATTATTCAAAGGACCCTTGCAGAAGCAGATCTTATTGTTAAAGAGTAAGATCCTTTTTGTTTAACCAGAAACAGCCCAAAAAATTGCTATCGCCAAACCCTCCAGACTCCAAAATGTTGTTGTAACCTCATCCTGTCAGTGGCAAAAACAACCACTTTTAGTGGACGCACACTGACAGTGAGAACGTAGAGTGCTCCAGGGATGATGTTTTTCTGTAGGATGACATGGAAGCTAGTATCGCCCTGGTTCCCTTGTCAAAAATCCAGTGTGATGTTTCCATTCGATTTTGGATTATTACAGATAAGAAGCTCTGTGGCAAACAAACATTTATGATACTTGCACATTTTGTTCAACAAGATTCCTGAAGACTAAATTCAATCGGCAGAAGCAAAAAGCGAACATTAGGTTATAAACAGCCTACACCTCGGTTGCAAGACTTAACGTTACCGCCATGAGACTGTAAAGCTGTGTTCAGTGTGATGACGCTCTGTATTCTAGCCACTTGTTGGCAACTGTCTTTTTTAAGACACATAAAAGCTTCAGAATTCATATGTGGGGCATTTACTGACGTGTATGACAAAATATGAAAATCTCTTAAGCTTGTGTTGACGACAAGGCATCTAACCAAAAAGGATTTCAAAAAACCCTTGACTTTGAGACGAGGGAACCGGGAGTGCTAAAATGCTACCTCAATTCTGGGTTTTTAGGCCACAATACTGGGGCGCTGTATTGCGTCCTGTTTTGCGGATGCGGCTGCAGTAGTCTTGCCCAATACTGGACCAACTTCAACAAGTCAGTTAGAAACAAAAACGTGAGAAACTAGGTTCCATGCTGAAAAACACCAAAGTTACCTTTTAACAAAATATATAGATAATGAGGTTAATCGTTCAGTTGAAGCCCACGTTAATTATTGTCTATATGGCTTTCCTCTAACATCCTGCTTGAAACCACACTGAGTCTGTGTAACAGTATAGAAACACCTGCACGTCAATGTAACTGACAGCAGCTTCCCCTCCTCGCTCGGCCATGATCTCAGCTCCAAATCCTCATGTGACCCTGAGTTTTTCAGCCAGATGGGTCAAGTGAAAGCTCAGTAGAGCACACAAAAGTAGGTAATGAACAGCCCCACTTAACTTAAAGCCGTGAGGTCCACTGAAGCCAGCAGTGTGTCACGCACTCTGACTTAATCTGTCTCTTTTATTCTTAAATGAACATGTTTCTGATGATCACTAGCAGCTGTAAAACTCGACTGGCTGTCACTGCATACGTTAATGTGACTGTAATAGATCATATGTGAAAAGGGGAGTGCCAGACTTTCTAAAAACTGAATATGTTTGCAACATGTGTGACTAGATAGATTAAATTCTTGTAATGTCAAATCCCAAGTGGCCTTTCATCCCTTCAGAGCTGAAAGCCAAACCTTCCCCACTTTACTGCAATTAAAAAAACAAATTGAAGTGATTTGTTAGTCATATTGTTTACATCCGTTTATGAAACTCTCCCATGTTTCTCCTCTAATGGGTCCACTGAAAGCTCAACTTGGCTTCCTATAGTGTTTATGGTGTTATTACGCCTTCCATCTCACATTGGTTTATGATGAGCGGAAGAAACAAGGAGATCCAACATGAGATTGAATATAATGTGGCGTCTTGCAAAGAGGCGACTGGATGCCTCTTTCATGAATAATGTGTTGGTTAATGATGTGGATATAACATCCTCTGAATGAAACCAGAGAAAAAGGACATTTGACTGGACATGCGGGGCCATCTGTGCATATGTAACCTGATAGATTAAATGCATCAGTGAGTCGTCAGTCGAGACATTCCAGTTAAACTTCACACTAAAGTTTGAAAGAGATTGAGCTGCTCAGAAAAGGGTTAATAATCACATTTAAAATGGGTGACTTATTATTTGTTTTAAATTTTATCCCTCACTTAAAGTTGATCTGTATCTGTAGTGAATATTCATGATTTCTTTTGTGATGTGTACCCAGCCAATCACAGGTCAGCACCAATCAAAGTGTGTGTGTGTGTGTGAGTGTGTGTGTGTGTAAACTGAAACAGTTAGAACAGCTGCGAGAGTTCTTGTGGTTTTGAGTGCACAGCTGTGAGAGCGCTGGACCACATCTGTTAACAAAGGCCAGTGAGATCACTGTGTAAACCCACACCAGTCCCTGTGTGTTCCCACTTACACTGCACTGAAAGACACGCTGCATGATGGGATGTTTCTAGTTGTAGTGTGCCTTGACTGCAAGGAATATGGCCTGAAGCTTTAGCTGCATCCAACTCTTGTCAGGACAGCTTGACGTTCCAAATACAGTGTTGCTGATATTAATCTGTGGCCACATCTGAGGAGTCTCTATTAATTTCTGCTGCAGTTTAACCTTTTTAAAAACTGGAAAAATAGTGTCTGCTAGACAGGCGTGTTGCATGTAAATGCCAATGTTACTCCTCAGTTACGTGCTAAATTCTACAACTGTCACTTTCCAGAGGAGCTCTGCTTTTAAGTTGAAGGTGTTTTCCTTCACCTGTGTTACTGTCTCTTTATAAATGCACTGTTTTCCTTTGCCTGTGAAATCTAAATAGGGGGGGCAACTAACAACTGACCCTTGGCTAAGTCCTGCCCCTCTTAGTTGCTGTTGCCAAACCTGTCAAACGATATGGTGTTTTTAATGATATCAGGGAGATATCCCAAAGGAAATGATGGCAATTTTCTGTCATAATAGTTCTGAAATATCAGAGACAAGTACGCAGAAAATGCCTCCTAACTGGACCACTGCCTTCTTTATTCCCCTCAGTGTATTGGTCAAGTGATCGTTGCCTTCCAAAATACGTTGGTTATGCATGAATTACAGGCTCATCATTACGTGAGTTACATGGGTTACATACACATTACTTTTCGTAGGAAAATGCACAAACACTGCATGAGTACAGTCTGGCTTAACTCGCAAACAGCCTCAAATACGAGTTCAGTACACACTCAACTGTCTTTGTTTGCCAGTGTGCTGAGCTATAACTTTAGTTTGTGTCTTACTTTGGAACAAAAGGAGTTTTTGTTGCTCTTCGATAGAGTCAGTCACAGAGTGAGGTCCTACACACTGTTTAATTCATATCTGACGTTTCACCACTTGTGTTTTGGCCTTGGAGAAACACCTGCTCTAAAATTTGGGGATGCTGTGGGACTTGCAGGTTCCATATGCACAATGTACTGTTTCTGCATTCTTGTTGTGAAAGCTTGACAGGCCTCCTGTGGCTAGTTATGGCTGCTAACATAGGATTGGACAGTGGCTGTTCTAGGGAGGGGAATTAGTGAAGGGTCAATTATGACTCTGCTGATTATCTTGAGCACTCATTTTGTCTGTGAGATGTCAAAAATTGTGTAAAATTCCAGTTTTCTGTTGTGTGGAATTGGAAACAGAATTTAAACCCAAAGATATTCTGCTCTCTGTCATATATGATGAAGAAAAGCATCAAATTCTGACATATAAGAGACTGGAACCAACAAATTTGTTGCATTTCTGCTTCAAAAATTACTAAAATGACTGATTATCAAGATAGCTGCAGATTAATTTTCAACAAATCAATTAATCGTTGCTGCTCTAAATCTAAAGCAATCATATTGAATGTATTGGCTTAACTCTGAGGCTGTAGAATGCAGTGGTACTGTGTTGGAAAATATTATTTGGTTTACCTACTATAATGTCTAATGTTCTGCAGGTCATGGAGCTCTAAACTGCTGTAGGTCAGAAGCTGAAGTTAACTTTGTAAAGGCTCTTGTTTGTCATTCACTGGGCTTTGTTTGAGGAGAGTTTTCAGTTTGGTCTTCAGTCTGACATCAGACCTCCTCAGGAGAGTCCTTGTTTAACAAATGAAGAGCCACGGGGCCGTCCCACAGATCAATGTGTTACTGAGGGCACTGCGGAGTCACAGGGAGGAGAAAAGGGTGGAGAGGATTTCCTCTCCGTCCTTTGAGAAAATTCCTATACAGAAAGTAGGCTGGTCAGCTCACACATGATAGAGCAGCTTACCATTGTGTCACGTGTGATTGTGATCGCATTCAAGAAAATGTCATACGAAAGATAAAAACTTTTATTCTAGTGGTTTTGGCAATCATAAAAATTAAACTCTTTTTCAGTGTGAAAATCTTGCGTAGCCTTATCTGGCAGTTTTTTTTGTGTGTGTTGAAAAATTGATTTGGGCTGATCATTTAGTCTGATGACATTTTCAGGGTTAAAGTAGAAGTTTTCAGAGATGGCCGAACAGTTTTTAGTCTTTTGGGCACAAATCCAAATAAAGCCAGAGTCTCAAATCTTTATAAGTACACTGCGAGTCAGTTCAAGTCTTTTCACACTCTCTGGATGCTCACCATAAATGCCGTATTTCAGAATTGTGTGTTGTTTGATGTCGTAAAGCAGTGGGGACACTAACTCTTAATCCATGTGAAAAATAATATTCATGATGTTCAGCTACGCAAGCTCTGTCTGCCATTGTCTTATTTATTTAAAACAACAGCTCCTACAGCTGTATGCAAGGTAAGAGTTTTAATGCCACTCGGAATTAAAGTAAAGACCATTTTACGATAATCCAAATTACAGAAAAAAAAAAATCAGGAACTGACATCAGTTACTTAGGGTTAGAGAAATTTTGCCCAAATGTTTACTGTAACATAAAACATGATTAGTTTCTCACTCTACATGTGGGATACTGATAGCTGAGTCTGATTTCACCATCTTGTACAGGATACAGTGACAGCTAACTAGCAGACATATAAGTGATGCTGGTTCCACAATCCTGATCTGTGTGGCGTTAATGCGAGATACCTTCAGTAAAGTATTTAAAAAAAAAAGAAAAAAAGTTACCAGATATTTTGAGATTTGAGATTGAGATTCCATCAGAAAACTTCCCGTCTCACTATTAAAACTATTAAGACTAAGACTATGACTTTTGAAAGATTGATTCAAGCCATCTTAATACCAGTTAAGGCCTTATTTTAGGATAAAATAATTCACTGCCTTTTAAGGCTTTTTAAGGATGCAGCAACACCCAAAGAGACTGCTGGTCAATCAACAGAAGAGACTCTGCAAAACCCACAGACTGTATAACATCATGGATGTGAGATTGACGAATTCAGTGCCTTTTAAGACTTTCAGGAACCACAGGAAGCCTGAACAAGTCAGCTAACCTAGCTGAAAAAATTAAAAAGTCGTCCAGAGACAGAGATGAACCTGTGAAATTAGCTACAGCTGATAAATCTGCCACCAACAGTCGTTAATTCAGCTAACAAAATTGGCAGCCGCCAGCCAGCAATGGGAAGACTATTTTTTTCTTGTTCCTGTCTGAAATGAAAGACCCATTGTTTAAAAAAATGCAAAGGAAAAATAGGTGATAAACATGCCCCCATTATTTCTGTAAACTACACATGTGCCTTTCAAGAACAAAGCATGACATAGCAACTGTTTCTATAAAGGGGATTAGCTAACAGTTGATTATCTGACAACATGTTGTGACAGTTCAGAGGTTAACTACAAAACTATGAACTAAGTTGTAGAAAACAGAGACGTAGTCTTATATGAGATGGTTTTACTTTATCACAAAGATGAGTGAACTCCATTACCTGAAAGAAATTTGCTTCTGATCTCTCAGTGTGACTTTCCTGTGCAGGATGAACTCAGGCAGCCACTGACAGGAAGTCTGACAACTTTTGGTTTTCTCTTTCCATCTCAAAATAGCGCAACATATTGTAGGCCTGCAGTTTGCAACACTGTGTGCAAAAGATTACGAATACTTTCAGCAGGTAGTCAACATATTACAAAGGTGTTGAGATTTGCTCATGCAATGCTTAATTTTAAAGGTTACGTAGCTGTTGGTACATGTCCTGATTATATCCTTGCAGTGCCCAAAAATGTTGTTTTGTGTTTTGAAGTAACGCCAAAAGGCGTAATATGCAAAGAGGAAGCACAACTGTGATTTCTTTGATTTTTGTCTGTGTCTAGTACAAGTCCATAAATAAAAAATGTAAACGAAAAGTTGACCATTCATAAGATAAATGTCTCATCCAAGGGGCTGCTGTTGCCCTAGAAACACATTGTCTCTATGTTCGTTGATGCTCTGTGAGAGTGCGGGTTTTGTGGAGAAGCTGTGGTCAATGAACTATGACTGGATTGAACATGCTCCAAACGATTGGTCTGCTTCACCGCTCCTCTGCCCTCTGCAGAATGACAGCACAATAGTCTACTGTTATGCACCCCAAGTTTTGCTTCTTATCACAAAATACAACAGGCTCTTTGTGAACAACCACATTCCCCACAGGCTGAACCTGTGAAATCATCCTTCCTGTGAGGCATGCAACATGTGCATTAGCCAAAGATGTAGAGAAACAGCATAATGCGTTTCATGTTTGCGATTATTTAGTAGTGCTACCAGAGGGGACAGAGCCTTTACAGTCAGGCCTTGAGGCCCTGGTCGGCATGGTGGTGCAGTGGTTAGCATTGTCGCCTCACGGCAAGAGCGCTCCTGATTCGAGCCCCAGTGTGTGCATCAGCCCCTTTGTGCGGAGCCTTTGTGTCAGCTTGGGTTTTCTCTGGGTACTCCGGCTTCCTCTCAAAGATATTCAGGTTAGGTTGATTGGTGACTCTAAATTGCCCGTAGGTGTGAATGTGAGCATGTCTCTCTGTGTCAGCCCTGTGATAGTGTGGCGACCTGTCCAGGGTGTACCCCGCCTCTTGCCCAACGTCAGCTGGGATAGGCTCCAGCCCCCCAGCGACCCCCCAGCGACCCCCCAACGGGATAAGCGGTTACAGAAAATGAATGAATGAATGAATGAAAGGAAAATATTATACTTGCTAAGCATGAGCATGCAATGTGTGAAACATGCAGTGTCTAGTTCTCTTTTTTGCTGTTGTTGTTGTTGTTTTTTGCCCTTATTTGGCCGTGACGGTGTAGACACAGACAGGAAACAGGGATAAAGAGATGGGTATGGTTGTATGAAATAACTTTGACTATGAGGCTGTACTGTCCTTAATTCTAGTTGATAATTATAGCTACAATTTATGTTACATGTGATATTAGCAGCACAGCTACATGTAATATAATTTCCAGCCTTAGCTGTCAGTGGGCCTGTTTTCTAGACTTTGACAGTGAGATGAGAAATGAAGAAGTGGAACCACTTGACCTGCCAACAGTAGTCATAATATCAGCTTTGCCAGACAACCTCCAGTGGACATGTTACATCCTTTTTCTAGACAGGAAATGCCCTCACTGTCACAGTCGCAGCTGATCCTCTCACATGCACGTACTAAATTCAACAGGCTTCCGCTCTGCAGCTTAGACACGCAGGAAATGACTTGCTGAAGGTGAGTGGTGACAGTGATGTCAGGGAGCTACAGCTAAAAACTAATCTCAGTACTAATCAATAAACTTTGTAATGCTCCAAAAAATAATAGTTTGATTATATAGATTTTTTTTGTCTTTTCTCTTCAGGCTGTTGATCGGAGCACCCAGAGCCAAAGCTTTGGGAAAACAGACCGCCAACATCACAGGAGGTCTTTATAAATGTGAAATCACTCAGTCCAATGACTGTGAGCGCATCGACTTTGATAGTGAAGGTGAGTTGTCTGTCTGTCTGTCTGTCTCTTGGTCTGTCTGTCTTTTGGTGAGTCTGTCTGTCTATCTATCTTTTGGTCTGTCTATCTGTCATTTAGTCTGTCTGTCTTTTGGTCTTTTGCTTTGTCTGTCTTTTGATCTGTCTGTCTGTCTTTTGGTTGGTCTGTCTGTCTGTCTGTGTTTTGGTCTGTCTTTTTGTCCGTCCGTCTGTCTTTTGGTCTGTCTGTCTGTGTTTTCGTCTGTCCGTCCCTCCGTCTGTCTGTCCGTCCGTCCGTCCGTCTGTCTGTCTTTTGGTCTGCTTGTCATGTGGTCTGTCTGTCTGTCTGTGTTTTGGTCTGTCTTTTTGTCCGTCCATTTGTCTTTTGGTCTGTCTGTCTGTGTTTTCGTCCCTCCGTCTGTCCATCTGTCCGTCCATTCGTCTGTCTGTCTGTCCCTCTGCACTCGACATGATTTTGCCAAGCAGGACATGCTCCTGGATCAACGCTGCGATTGACGAATCACAGCCCTCTGACATCATCAGTGTGCTGCTCTTGTTCTTCTTTCAAAATTCCTTCGCCCGTCTTCAGAGCTAAGCTACTTTCCCAAACTTAAGTTACCTTAATTGAACAAAGTCATCAGTAACATGGAACAAAAACCCTATAAGCCACTGCAGGGTTAGCGAGTTAGCACGCTAAGTAGGTATGCTATGCTAACAAGGAAGCTTGCCAATAGGTTGATCGCATTGTTGGTCCAGGAACGTGTCCTACTTTGCCCTACTCTGCATATACTGTACTGTTTCTAAAAGTCAAAAATGACTAGAAATCCTCACATCTTTGTGTTGTGTTGTTTTATTTTGAAAGAGGACGTAAGTACTGAGAACAAGGAGAATCAGTGGATGGGGGTGACGGTCCAGAGCCAGGGGCCTGGGGGAAAGATTGTGGTGAGTCAAACTGAGCGTCTGAACCATCTCAGTTCCCAGTAACCTTCAGCCCTGGTGCTGTCTTATCAGCTATTGTTGTGTGAACTCAAACTCAGCTGTGCTTTTGTCATTTCAGACCTGTGCTCATCGCTATCAGAGGCGCATGTTTGTGAACACCGCTCAGGAGTCCCACGACATCACCGGGCGCTGTTATGTCCTGAGTCAGGACCTGTCTATCGACTCGTCCTCTGACGAGGACGGAGGTAACTGGAACTTCTGTGAGGGCAGAGCCAGAGGCCACGAGATGTTCGGATCTTGTCAGCAGGGTTTGGCTGCCACCTTCACCAAGGACTACCATTACGTGGTGTTTGGAGCACCAGGGGCTTACAACTGGAAAGGTCACTAACGAACAACACACACACACACACACACACACACACACCACAACACCAAAGTTGCTCTACAGTATTTACTTGGAGAATCAAGTTTCTCATTCTGTGAAACTAATGATGTTTGTACCTTGTACTATCTTTTATTCTACAACAAACGTTTCTGCAGGCGTTGTACGAGTGGAGCAAAAGAACAACACTCTGCTGGAGCAGGGAGTGTATGATGACGGCCCGTATGAAGTTGGAGACGGGCAAGTCCTGCCTGCCAACAGCTACCTTGGTGAGTGTTTACCTCCAAAACAGATGTAGCTATATGCGTGGGCTACTTGTATCCTGTTTGTTCTGCAGTGTACTGCGCTGTGGTTACTTCATCTGGTTGTCCTCCAATAGCACTGCATTAATTTTGGCGTGAGCAGTGTTTTACTGATATATTGTCTAGGTTTACCCTGAGATCAGTGTTAATTATTGTGTGAAAATCTTTGGTGTTTTACTAGTAAAGACACAAGACCAGAGGGGACATTTGGAGTGCACCTAACATTGTCACAGCAGACATTTTGATATGTAAAACACAGGTGTAACTAATAACATAATCAGTTCTTGCATTGGGGTAATTGCTGGAACTAGGCCTGTCACAATAACTACTTTTGTTGGATGATATAATGTCCCAGAAATAATTGCCATGAATTATGATAATGTCATTTTAAAACAATTTTATGCCAATAAAATAATATTATAATAGCATGACAATACAAGTGCAACCTTGCAAATAGCAGCGGATTGAGAATATTCAGACTTTGGAATTGAAATGTGGGAAAAATATTAAATATCCTGTATAAATAAAACAGAAATAAATGTTTGTGTGCTCAGAGGAGTTGAACCTCACCCACAGTGAAAGGCAGCGCAGCCAGAAATGACAGCAAAACATGTCTAAGCATAGTTTTTTCTGTTCATTCAGTGTAGGCGCTATGAAAATAAAAAGCTTAGGCGTGACTTCCAAGCTTTATAATGGTCGGGAAAACCCTGCTGTTTATTCTGGCATCATGTTGGCTAAAATGTTGGTGACGCATGTAAACACAAGGGCACTATGGTACAATACATGGACGTGACCTCGACAATTTTTGCTGACCTCGATAAATCGATGACCTAATTATCATGACAGGCCTAGTTGGAAGTGAGCCATCATTAATGATAGTACTTCCACCTGTGTTGTTGCCGTTTGTGTCCAGGTGGGGACCTTCATTGTGTGTCATTTCTCCTGTTCTAGCCATGTTTGTAGTCATCTCTCTACCATACGTCCACAAATGGCATAAAATGCCCACAAAACTACATTTAGTGTTCACTTTTTTATTAAAGGGTTAATTGCAAGCAGGCAGCCAATTACCAAAAATGAAGAATACAATATATATATAGTATATACATATTAATTGCAGATACCAGGAGTATTGCAGGTTTACAGCAGCTTAAACAGCATAATGATAATAATAATTTATATAGGGCCTTTATAGAGACCCAAGGACGCTTTACAGAGAAAAAAAAACAGATAAACAAACAAAACAAGACAGAGCAAGACGAACAGACTAGCTGCCAAGAGCCTGTGTGAATAAGCGTCTTTTCAGCGCAGACTTTAAAGTGTCCAGAGATGGAGCATGGCGAATCTCCGTTGGGAGAGAGTTCCAGAGAGTGGGGGCCGCCACACTGAAGGCTCTATCCCCAAAGGTCCGCCTATTGGTGCGGGGGATGGAGAGGAGGCCTGAGTCAGAGGACCTCAGGTTCCGTGATGGGGTATTCTGGTGGAGAAGGTCCGATAGGTACGGTGGAGCGAGGTTGTGGAGCGATTTGTAGGCAAGCAGAAGAAGTTTGTAGGTGATGCGGAACCTAACCGGAAGCCAGTGCAGGTGAATGAGGGTGGGAGTGATGTGCTGCCAAGACTTAGTGTGGGTAAGCACCCTGGCAGCTGAGTTTGGCACATACTGGAGCCTGTGGAGGGCTTTACTGGGGACCCCGAACAGGACTCTATTGCAATAACCCAGCCGGGATGTGATGAAGGCATGGATCATGACTTAAGACCTTCTTTCCTCATTATCCTGTTTCAACGTTTTCTTAAACTATTTTACATTTATCAAATAAGGAGACATTCCAGTACATTACTTTTAAGTTGGTTAGGAGACCAGGCTCTTTAAGGGATCTATTTATTTGTCAATACCAAAAAATGTGGCCGTGACATATGGGATTCAGTTTGATCATAACTTTGTAAATCTATTCATTTGTAGGCAAAGTGAGAAGTTATTTTTTTCCATTATGTGTATTTCATTAACTATATCTGTCCATTTTTTTATTGTTGGGAGTCAGAAAGCAGCCAATGTCTTGTGATGATTTTCTTACCAGCGGATATCAAAACACTTAATAAGTATTCGTAAAGTGTCCAGGTTGAAGTCAGCTTTTCCTAAAATTATTTATATCGTGCTGTAAGTAAGTAAATATTATTGGTAGTTAATTTAATATATTAGAATAGTTCTAGGAGAATTAATTATTGTACAACTTTATAGTGACGGGGAGCTATATAACTGATTAGTATCAATATATGGAGAAGGGGTGGGAATAAGTAAGTTTGTACTTCCTCCCACTCCTTTTGGACAGGCTTCTTTCTTTATGTCTGTCTACTACTATATGACTGTTTTGTTTATTTACTATTTACATGTTCGAAATAAACTGCTTCTAACTAATTAACTAAAAATAAAAGTATTAAATGTGAAAGGTATTTTATGTTAAAAATGCCTTCCAGTATTTTGTTCATCTCAGACCAAAACTGTCGTATTACAGGGCACTCCCAAACTTTGTGGTCACTTTATTAGGCTTACCTGAAGAATCTTGTACAATTCGGTAACAGATCTGCCATAAATTTAAATTTTACAGAGTTTTTGATTTTCAGTTTTTGCTGACTTTGTTGGAAATGTGTAAATTCAACCAGGGCCGCCCACAAGGGGGGAAAAATGAGGAAGCCAATCTGGAGCCATGTTAGTCCTAAATACAAGCAGTAATAACCAAATTTTAAATTCTAAATATTCACCATAGCTTGTTAAAACAACAAAAATAAGCACTGTATTAATTCTTGCTTCAGTAAAATGCAATCTGGACCTCTACAGAGGCCGTTTCTGTGGGCGGGCCTGAATTCAAATGTATGTTTATTACCGAGGTCATAGTGAAAGGTATATTCATAGGTGTGTCTCAATTTTTGTCCTCCATATTTACATCTATGATGGGGGGCAGAATACTAGAAACACCACCACTAACTATGACCTCAGTGCAAAAACATATAATTGAATTAACACTTCAGTGACAGTGTCAAAAACCTGAACGTTACAGGCATCATAAAAACAGACTTTATGGCTGAACATCTGTATTAGATTACATTAGATTGTAAAGGTGTACCTAATAAAGTGGCCACAGAGTGTAACTATAAAAAGGAATCAGTGGGCTTGGACGCTAACGAGGCAATCGAGATTCAGAATAGCATTCTAAAAAAAATTTTTTTAAAGGATAATTTCATTTAGAAGTACAAGATGAACATGTTTTTGACAGGGAAGAAAAATAAATCAAACATGTTTCCCTCACAGTTGATAAAGCAGGAGAGCTTTGTGTCTTCTGTGTGAAAACTGTGGCAGTTTCATTTGCACATCTGAAACTAATGAGAAGCATGCTTGAAAGGAAGCATGCAGGTCAGGTTTTTGATTGTGAAAGTCATCCTCACTGTTCTTTGTTAGTCTCCACAGTATTTCCATCTGATTAAATTTCCGGCTGCTAAAGACGGGCGGGCATGACAGAAGAAGTTTTGGAAGTGCTCCAGCCAGCATAACTTTTAGTGTTTGTAGAAGCTGTGAGAGAGCTTGTCCATGTTGCTGCACTAGCGACTCCTACTGGTTGGTCAGGGCAACTGTATGCAAAGGGAAGGATATTGTAAATATGTGCAAGTGTTAAGCCGCCTTGCTGAATCTCCTCACGGGCAGGTGAAAAGGAAGGGATGTGCGGAGACATGTGGTTGTCTGGCCAACAACGAGTGTCAGCACAAAACAGGGGAACTCACTGTTTCAAATCAGGGAGAAAAAGGAGTAAAGTAAATCTGTTCCTCAGTGTAAAATAAGATATTTATGTCCTACAACATCTCTCACACTTTAGGATTCTCCCTGGATTCGGGACACAGCATCACCAGAGAACGTAGCCTGACGGTGGTGGCTGGAGCGCCCAGAGCCAATCACAGTGGAGCTGTGGTCCTGCTGAAGACAGAAAAAGACGCCTCCAGCAGACTTCTGGTGGAGCACACTCTGTACGGGCCAGGACTCGCATCCTCGTTCGGATACGACGTGGCTGTGGTTGACCTAAATGGTGATGGGTAGGAACATGTTGACCGGCATTTATTTTGCTTTAGTGTTCAGATCATTTTTTCCTTACAGAGCAGACCTGACTTCTTTTCAGGTCACTTTATTATTAAGGTATTTTATCTGTGTCTGTTGTAGAATTCAGTGTTTTCCTATCAGTGGGCTTCATTTAGGGGGTCATATTCTTATTATATTTACCTCCCTTCTATGACCTAGATGGGAAGACATAGTTGTAGGAGCCCCTCAGTTCTACATGAAGGAGGGAGACATTGGAGGAGCTGTGTACGTCTATATCAACCAGGCAGGAAGGTGGGAAAGAGTCACTCCTGTCCGTCTAAACGGGACCAAAGACTCGATGTTTGGACTGGCGGTGGAGAACATCGGAGACATCAATCAAGACTCATATAAAGGTAATTAAGCCATCATTTTGTAGCTTGATTTTTGTTTTCTGTTTTCAGTCTCTCTCAAGTAAACTGGTTTCTTTCTCATGCAGACATTGCCGTTGGAGCACCTTATGATGATGGCGGTGCAGGGAAAGTCTACATTTATCATGGCTCTGCACGAGGAATCAAAACGAGCCCTGCACAGGTCAGCGTTGTTTAAAGCATATATGCGAAAGAAGTTGGTCACACAGAGAATTATTGCTGGACTCTGTTGTTCTCCTCAGCTATAGAAACCTTACAGTAAAAGTTTCAGCCGATTGGTTTTGGTTTTCCAGCCCCAAACTTAACTGTTTTGGTTTCAGTATCAGTTGCATTTATTAAAGTTTGACAAGGTGGGGAACAGCAGCATAAAGACACATGCGTCAAACCTAACAGTAATTTAATTAATCCGTTTGTAATCTTCAGCAAAGCATGTGTTTGGGTCATTTATAAAACAATTTAAACACAATTTAAGAGCATGAGGAATAAAGTAAAGTTCATGTCTCTTGGTCCTACCCGTGGGCACTAAAAATACCCTGTGCCTATGAGGTGGGTACGTGGAGGCAGGGCACCATGCAGCAGTGATGAACTGTCCTTGATTTTGTTGGCGAGGGTGCACAGGGTGGCCTGCAGCACCTTTTTTGTACCCTCTCCAGCTCCTCGGAAAGACCTTTTGACAACCCATCCCAAACTGAGCTGGCAACACTGGATGAATGAAGGTCACATAAATTTGTTTCAAAACATCATGTGGGAGGCCAGGTCTTTTGGCAACACCAAGATAATGGCCCCTTGGCTGTGTCTTTGAGAGCATATATTGAGTTTAAGATGCTCTTTAGTGCTGTTTTTGGCAGCAGCAGGCAGCTGCTTTCAGTAAAAATCTCTAAAACCCCCACTGTACACTACCTGTGAGCACCAAATGACAGACAGACGCAGTGAGCAACTAGCTGGTGAAGCTTTTAGCAGCTAAAGAGGCAGATATTTACCTCAGGAGTTGGTAGAGACCAAAAACAGCTAAAAGTAGAGTGAATACTGCACTCACATTCGCTGTTTGGCCCGAGGCATGACTCCAAATAAATGGCTATGTTGGCCTGTAACTGCTGGATGTGTACAGTAAATAGTAAAAGCAACTGTTTTGTACATTTGCAGTATCAACTTAAAGGGGCACTCCACCAGTTTTGAAGATAACGATCAGTTTGCTAGAAACAGGGAGAACTGTAAATCTGTAAAAATAACTCGCAGTGATGTCATCAGGGTTATCTCGGCTTGGGCTTAGAGATTTTAACAGAGTTCGTATTGCAATGTGTCCTTAAGGTAAGAAAAGGTAAGGTAACTCATTTTAGCTGCTGATACTCAGGACATTGTAATATATTATATTTATAAATTTGCTAGTTTTTAAAGCTTTTTTTAAGTAGTTTTTTTCTCTTTTCTTCATTACAGGTCCTTTCAGGAAGAGAGCACAACATGCGACTCTTTGGATATTCTCTGGCAGGGAACATGGACCTGGACAGTAACTCTTATCCAGACTTGGCAGTCGGCTCTCTGTCGGACACAGCTTTTATCTACAGGTAATTATTACACATTGTAAGTACATTTAACCCCTACTAATGTGTATCAGTAACTTCATTTAATAACTGTTCTCTCAGGGCACGGCCAGTAATTAGCATCAGGAGAGATGTCAAAATAACTCCGCGGGAAATTGACCTTACAATCAAAAACTGTGGTAACAGCATCTGGTAAGTTTTTCTAATATTTCTACATTTCAGCAAACCTCATAATCAAAACGTCCTCGGTTATAATCATTAAAAGATCCATGTCCTATCCTTAGCCTAACTGTGGAAGCGTGCTTCACCTACAAAGCAAAACCTGCATCTTACAGCCCGAGACTGAGTAAGTAAAATGGTTAAAAAAAACTTATTTTACAAATCCAAGATTTGCTCAGTTGTTCTTACACGTGCTTCCCTCTTCACTGCAGCTATCAGCTATTCTGTCGAAGCCGACGTAGATCGCAGGAAGCAGGGGCTGCCTTCCAGAGTGATAATGCTCAACAAAACCCACACTGAAACTGACTACCAGTTTAACAGCACCGTGGACCTCCGCGGCCAAAACCAGAAAACATGCGTCAAGATATTAGCCAAACTAAAGGTAAAAATTTTACAGCAAAGGGCTGATTTATTTAAAGGCACAGTTCACCCCAAAATCAGAAACACATATTGGATCGGCTTGTGGTGCTTAAAGCATTAAAAAATATATTTAAAAGCAGTGTTATTCCAGAGGTCATGACCCTGTTACTCCAGCTAATCCACAGACCTTTTTCTGAGCAGTTTCACACAGAAAGTATTTTGTTTCAACTGAGCTACACCCTCCAAATGTATCACCGTGCAGAAGGAAGCATCTACTGCCAGCTGCTAGCACCACCAAGTTAGCTGACATTACAGCTCAGCTGAGGAGGACGGGATTAATGTTTACATCTCTCTCTGGTCTATAAATTAATGCATGCTTCCCTCTGCGTGGTGATGCGGTTAGTGGGTGTAGTTTGGTAGAAAGAAAATAATCCCTACATGAAACTGCTCATAAAAAAGTGTGTGGATTATCTTGAGTAACCGGGTCATGATTTCTAGAAAGAGACATTTCTGTTGAGTTTTTTAAATGTGTATTTTTGGCCCTTTGAGCACCACACGCTGAGTGCCATCTAGTTCTATTATATTGGAGAGAAGGCAGACATCTCTACTGTCGATATCTCCAACACTCTGCAACTCACACCAAAACAATCTAGACTGATAAACAGCACTACAGGTAAGAGAACAAAAATGTATTTTTGAGTTTGTTTCTTTAAAGTGTAGTAACTTCTATAGCAAAACTAAGAAAGTCTTTTCCTGTATAACAGAACCCACGTACACGTAAATATTATGCTCCACACTGTGGTGGCTGTTTGTTATCTTCACAGGACAGCATTAAGGACAAGATGCGCAGCATTCCCTTTGAGGTGTCTGCAGAAATTGTGGGTACTAAACAAAAGAAGACAAAGAACAGCCTTCCTCAGCTCATGCCCATATTAGACTCCTCTCAACTGAGCAAAGACATCATCGAGGTAAACATTCAGACTACGATATTCATGATCAAGTTAATGGCCAAATGTTTACAGTGGAGAAAAGTTTCACTGCGGTTTTGTTATTTGTTGCTGCTGCAGGTCAACTTTGTAAAAGAGGGATGTGGGAGTGATCATGTTTGCCGGAGTAACCTGAGGATGGAGTACAAGTTATACTACAAAGAGAGCAAGCTAGACATGTACTCCCCCTTACCCATGTGAGTAAAATGAGATCTTAAAATGAGGTTACATTAATTCATTTCATCTGAATTAATTTAATATCAACATTCAGTTAAATGACTGTGTGTAACGTTAAAGAACTGCTTTTACTTCCAGTTCCAGTTCTACTACAATGACCTCTTTGTTTTAGTTTCTTGGGCCACACATACTGTAGGCTGTGTGATGGAGCCTCACTGCTCCAGCAACCCACTGATATGAAAGAATAGCCAGAAAACAAGCTCAGACAGGTCGACAGAACAATACCTGCCAAGCACACAACATCTTAGAAATCAAGTATACAAACCAGAGCTAAACTATATTACTTACATTCACCAGAAACTTGACTCTAACGCTGCTCTGCCCACGTGAATGTTGCTTTGTGTCTGCTGTTCGCCATGACAGCTTGATAATCCAATTTTAAAATATAAAAACAGTGGTTATGTTTGTGTATCTGCAGCAAGAACAACGTCCCTGAGTATCATCTGAACTACGAGAGGAAGGACTTGGCTCTGCATGTGACAGTCGACAACTTGTATGGAGATGATGCTTACGAGGCAAAGCTGGTGGGGACTTTCCCAGATACGCTGTCATATTCTGGAGTCCGCTCACATCAGCCAACGGTAAGCAAGACCAGATATGGAAAGAGGAGTAGAAGAGTGGTTTCCAGCTGGTGGGTTGTGGTCCAAAAGTGGGTCACGGGTCCATTCTGAATGGACGCAAATGACTCTGAAACATGTCAAGTACCCTAAACCCTAAAAATCATCCAAAAACTACTGTACTGGCTAATTACTCTTTGACGTACTTATTCCTGTTTTATTTGTCGTTTAATAACCATTCAGCTGTTCATATTTACGATGTCTTAACTTCCAGATGGAGAAGCCGATCATCTGTACAGCCAATCAGAACGGCTCTCAAGCGGACTGTGATCTGGGTAATCCTTTTAAGAGAGACTCGAAGGTATGGACTAGTTTCACACGTTCATCCTGCCACTTAGGTATTGTACCTTCAAATGTGAGAAGTGCTTTTATTTCTTTCTTACACCAGGCTTCATTTTACATCATCCTGAGCACTGATGGTTTGACCCTCGACACCACGGAGATCGACATCGACGTGCAGCTCCAAACGTAAGTACTGCTGCTTTTCCCTGCATTTTCAGATAAGTTGCCATCAACATAAATAAAACTATTGTACCATGTTGGTGTGTTTTATTTCTTTCAGAACAAGTGTGCAAGAAAATATTGCCCCCGTTAAAGTGAAGGTGAAAGTCATCATTGAGTTGCCGTTGTCGGTCAGTGGGTAAGTTTGTTTAACTAGTGTTTGACTACAGATGAATATACAGTGCCTCCAGCAGTGTGTGAAATAAAGTATTTACTTGTTTTCATCAGGGAGGCCAGCCCTAATCAGGTGACTTTTGGAGGTGTTGTTAAAGGTGAAAGTGCCATGAAGACAGAAGAAGAGATTGGAAGTTTGGTTACGTATACTTTCAGAGTAAGTTTATTCATTTAATCTGCTATATATGATTTTTAAATCACTGCTGTCGTATAATTTGATAGTCCTGAATATAAAGTCGTGACATATTGATTTCTCCTTCAGATAAACAACTTGTGGAAGTCTTTGCAGCCCTCTGTCAAAGCCTCACTTCACATTCAGTGGCCCAAATTCAACAAAGACGGCAAATGGCTTCTGTACCTGGTGAGATCACCTCTACAGGACCGGAAGACGTCCTTTGTTCTCCCGCGTCTGAAATCAACTCTCTCAAACACATCCAGGTAGGGTGCTTTTCTTTAGCCTTTATTTTCATGCACTTAAAGGAGCTGTAGGCGACGTTCAGAGCATAACTATGATCCGGAGTCTGAGCCAGAAGATGGGCGTTACACTTCACAATGAAACCATTCTGGCACCTTGGGTCAGAATGGTGTTATTAGTGGTAACCGCTGTATGAGGGCAGTGCAGAGTGGTGGCGATTAGCTAGCCAGTAGAACACACAGGAGCTCACATGCACTAATAAGCATGCACGGCCGCAGCGGCTTTCACAACCGAGAACAGAGAAGCTTGGATTATAACACACATAGAGGGAGTGTGACTTAATTCTCAGGGGACGGCAGGAGCTCAGTCCATAGGGACTTGGGTTATAAACCAGAGGGTAGCTAGTGCAAGTGTGGACTGGTAGCTGGAGAGGTGCCAGTTTGCCTCAGGTACCCTTGAGGAAGGCATCAAACCCCCAACTGCTCGGGGCTCCTGTCCATGGGCAGCCTCCTCACTCTGACATCTCTGCTTTTAATGCATGTGTAGGTCCTGTTTGTGCGTGTGTGTATTTCTGGCCTGTGTGTATATGACAACAGAGTGAAAAATTGAATTTCCTCTCGTGGATTAGTAAAGTATATCTTCTTCTTCTCTGCTCAGGACGTCATTACTCCACTATATCTTTATATAGCAAATTGTGCTTTGCTGCTTTATTAATGCTCTGAATGTCATATACAGCTCCTTTACTTTAAAATCAGCATTGTCCAGAAGTCTTAATTCCACTTTTAACTAATGAGGAGAAATGTATTTTCAGGAGTCCTCTGCATCCAGGACAAAACGTGAAATTGGAGAGAGAAAAGCTGTTGGCAAAATGTCCTCACTGTCAGACAAAAAAAGAGTTTTGGTGAGTCTTTGTATAAATGCATTCATATTCTTTTGTATTTAAACAGCTGTGAAATGTTTATTTATTCGTTTTATTTATTGAACAGGGACAGTGCACAGCTACTTAGCTGCACCAGAGTTAGCTGCTATAAGCTAAATCTCATCTGTAGTCCTGTGGGCAGGAAACAGAATAATTTCTCTGCTAAAAGACACAATTATATAAAAAACACAGTTACAAAATAACAACAATATCAACATGCATGCAACTACAACATAAGACACCACAACATTAAAACTACAACATTTAGTTACTACAACATTAGTTATAACAAGATTGTATCCTAAATTTAAAACCATCAAAGCTTTACTTAACATTTGCTGCTTTTCCCATTATTTATATATATTTATTTTAGTTTTTTACAGCGTGTCATTAGTTGTTTCACTTCAGTGAAGGATCCTGTGTGTAAAGGTATTGACTGGTGTAATAACTCTCCTTGTCAGACATGTGAGCGTGAGCTCAAATGCGTGGTGCTCAAGTGCCCCCTACAGGGCCTGGACGGTACAACAGTTGAACTGAGGTCTCGTCTCTGGAACTCGACCTTTATTGAGGTAACACATTTGTATTTTCATTGTTTCTATGTGTGTCATCTGTGATGTAGCATGACTGTCTCCTCTGAGCTGCTGTTTGTGTTTCCCCCAGGACTACGCCTCTGTTTTAAACACACATATTGTCGTGAAGGCCTCGCTTGTCCTCCACACTCAGGCTAAAAACATGATCCTGACTACTCCTCACGCTGATGTAAGCGGCTCAACAGACATCAGAAATTAAAATTAACTTTTTCTTTTGATATAAACTCACCTGATCTCTTGGTTTTGCTCTTTGTGGTGTTTTATTGCAGGTGATAGTGTCAGTGTCTCCTGAAGGTGCAGTGTCGCAGCACAGTGGAGTTCCCTGGTGGATCATACTGATCGCTGTTCTTGCAGGCGTCTTGATTTTGGCTCTGTTGGTGTATCTGCTCTGGAAGGTGAGGGATGTTACACCTTCATGTCACCCATGATTGGTGATTTAGGATGAAAACACGAATAAAATATGAGTGTAGATAAACCCTTGAGGGAAATTAGGTCAGAAAAGGTGCAGTCTGTGTGTAGTCTCAGGTTTTATATCATTGTCAATACCCTTATATATTTTTACGCAGTCAGAATAGGCATTTTGAAGGCCTCACTTTGGGCTGTGGTAACTTTTCTTTTTTTTTAGATTTCTAGACTAAAAACTACTGTGATTAATTGGAAACCCACAAAAAGATTAGTCAGCACTTAAAGCTGGGGCAGGCAGGAATCTGGAGATGGAAAGAAACAGTCAGAATTTGTAAATGCACCCTCCTTCTGCTGCTCTCCCATCAGTTTGCACACACTTTATACAGTAAACCAGCATTACCCTATACTGAGTTGTTTAATCTTACCGTATTTAATTGTAAAACAGCACACAGCTAATTTTCTCAGCCCCTCAGACGACAAATAACACAAGGATTAGCTAGCTAGTGACCTCCAGGTTCCTCCGCCTTGCTCCTTACCACTGTGGACTGCTTCCCTTGGGAGAGAGCGGGCAGCAGCTCGGGAGACAGACCCTCAGTCGGAGGCTGTAGCAGCTGAAATACAGCCAGCGCAGACTCCCCAGTGCTGGGTGTCACAGCAGGCTGGTGGTCAGAGCAGGTCTAACCTGTTAGCTAATCTGGGTTTGTACTGGTTGGGTTCAGGTTGCTGTGGCTGCTGACTGGGGGTCCATCTCAGGGGCTGCAGCCCGCTCTCCTTACAGGGGAGGTGGTCTGTCGCAGCGTGGAGTGAGGCAGAGGACACACTGTGATTCGAGGCTCTAGCTTATGTTAGCTACATAAACATGAACTTAAAGCTGCAGCTGTGAACCTTTGGCTCCAGTTCACAGAGGGCTAAACTACTAGGAACATTTTGTCTCCATCTCTAAAACACTTTGCAGATACTGATGTGTTTTAGTTGGTTTATTGTTCTGCAAATGAACAAGATTTAGTTTTTGTTAGGTAACTTTTGAGCATCAACACTGGACTCTGTTGGTTTTAGAAATGTGTTTTCTCTGGTGCTCTGAGAGAAGAAATCACAGCAGTGTTTGACTGATTTTACTGATTCACTTTGCCTCTCTAACACGTCATCACCCTTGCCTCCCCCTCAGTGCGGTTTCTTCAAGAGGGCAACAAAAGACCAATACAATGCTGCGTATCACAAGGCAGAGATCCATGTTCAGCCCTCTGACAAAGACAAACTCTCTGCTGAGGCCTGATTTATACTCTCTGAACAGGGGTAAAAACAAGCTGCCAGCATGGAGTGTGACTTCTGCCGCCGCTAATGAGCTCACTTTCCGGCATCATCAGCTGACTTCATGCAGACAAATTCAGACACATAATGTTTATATTAATGTTGTTAATACTGAATTAACACAAGGTTTCTGATGTACATTATGTGTCTCTGAATTTTGCCAAGAAATTAACGCATTTTCGTACCAACAGGCTTAATATTTCCTTTTTAATTGTTCTGCTCTGCAGGTGCTTTTGGCTGACATCACTTTTACTGCTTGGCTGTTTGACATGTCCAGTTAAAGGTCCAGTTTGTAAGATTTAGAGAAAGAGAATATAATGTTGGAAATGGAATATAATGTTTTCTAACTGTGTTTACGTTAGTTTATAATCATCTGAAAAGAATTTATATGTTTTCGTTACCTTAGAACGAGTCAGTTATATCTACATGTGGGTCCTCTGTCCGCCATTTTGTTTCTACAGTAGCCCAGAACAGAGCAAACCACACGCTGACTCTAGATAGGGTCATTCATGTTTTTGGATTGGCCACTGTTGTCCTCCTACATGCTTGGCTTACAGAATACGTTTCACTTCTGCAACCTCACCACTAGAGGCCACTAAATCCTTCACTCTGGACCTTTAGAAACTACAAAGCATGCTTTAACATCCTTGCGCATCTCTCCTCTTGTTGTTTACAGTGTTCATGAATATTTCTGATATTTATCATTTTTTAATTATGCTTTATGTTTGTGAAATCTCCCCTCCCCAGTGTGGATTCTTCAAACGCTCCAAACAAGAGGACAGCGTCCCTCGTTACCACGCCGTGCGGATACGAAAGGAAACTCCTGAGTATAAGGATGGAAAAGTCAAACTTGATCCTTTTGAAAAGAAGCAGTGGATGACGACTTGGATTGACGATGAAAGTTACTCGTGACTCAAATGATTTTTGTGAACAGGTGTAACCTGATTTTTTTTAAAACAGTCTCAATCCACAAACACACTGAAGTTTGTTTTGTCTTCATCATCAGTAATTCTCCTTTTCAGGAATTAGTTCGCTTCATGTATTTAAATTTTTACACTGTATAGATGATGAAATGTTTTTTGTAAGTTTTGTATATATTTAAATACTTCTGCACACTGTATATTTATTTTTTGATAAAAATAATTTCATGCAGCCAAAGAGGTTTTTCGCTGTCTTGTGTCGAAGGGCAAAGTTTACTACTGTTTCTATGGTTTTGTACTGTCTCACTCAAAGCTGAAAGTCTATGCAAGGAAGGTACAGCCAGCTCAGTGTCACATGAATGTGAATCTGTATACTTTTTTAGGATGTTTTACGTGTCTAGTTTCAACAACAAAAATGCTTCTGTATTTTGTGGAATGACATTTAGCTACAGTATCATTTCACAGTAATTAAAGGTGCACAAACGACCATAGCAGAGATCTTTCCCCACTCCTCCCTTCACGTCTTCTCACTGCTGTGGCATTCAGGTAGCATCCACTGTACTGTAGGTCATCACTGAAGTCAGACTTTTTGTTCCGTGTGAGGAATCCAAAGGGAAGATCCAATGTGTTTGTCATAGATTTAATTCAAAGTGAACGTCTTACTTGTTGTGAAGTATAATAAAATGCTTAAAAAGTGACTGCTACTGTGGAATCTCATTTTGTATGTGTATAATCCTACATAAGAGGAATTATAAGTGTGTGACACATCACATCATCTTATATTATCTTACATTACAATTTAAGTGGATGTGTTATTGGTGCTTTAGTGTAATTTTAAACAGTTTAAAATGAGTTCTTCAATCGTTTTGTTGATAAATATTTCATAAATAACAATTGGTTGTCAATTGTTTGACATTAGTAAATAAAAGCAAACATTTACGTCATGATAAGAGTGATAACATGTTATAGAGACTATGTGCACAGATATAAATAAAGATTTGCCTTGGGACTGGGCACAAAAAGTTTGGTAACCACTGTTGTAGATGCACTGAAAGCAGCCAGGGAAATGTTCTGAGTATATGGGAACATTTTCTGTTTCAGAGCTGACAACGCTACAATAGAATAAAACTCATCTGGGTATAAAAAGGAAAAACAAAAGCAGCCTCCCACTCATTATCTCAATGACATCACAAGTTTGAGACTTCTCTTCTCTGGTTCGTGGCTTTGAGAGACAGCAGCTCATGTTCACAAATATCAGCTGAACTTTCCCCAGGCCATGGAGATACTGATATATACTGGAATTCTTAACTTAGGCGGGGCTCCCCTTAAAACTGTTGATGAGGTTTTCGATCAAGTGTTTGGTCTGTAAGCTTTTAAAAAAGGGACAAAATGCTCATTATAACTGCCTAAAGCCAAATGTGATGTCTTGTTTTTTTCTTTGTTGGACCAACATTCAAAATCCAAAGATGTTCAGTGTGCCATCAAAGAAGACAAAGAAAAGCAAATCCTCACAACTGAGAGGGTGGGAAAAAAAAGACCTGAAGATATACTATGCGGGATTTTCCAGAAAATCAATGTATAGACTGATACAGAAGTAATCCGTCTCAGTTATCACTGCCAGACCGTAAGGAGCAGACATTCATGAGACACAGCACCAATATACAAAATATAAAAACATAGGGAGGCAAAACACCAAACGAGAGTGAATCTAGAGTT
Source organism: Cephalopholis sonnerati (assembly GCA_019142605.1). Classification (NCBI taxonomy): domain Eukaryota; kingdom Metazoa; phylum Chordata; class Actinopteri; order Perciformes; family Serranidae; genus Cephalopholis; species Cephalopholis sonnerati. The sequence goes on from JAGQAX010000012.1 coordinate 22,584,684, forward strand.
AGCTTTCACTATAACTGGTGAGCTTGTGTACAAACAGTAACCAACAATCCTGCATAGTATACCTTTAATTTACCTTTATGGTATTATTATTTTATTATTGATGTTATTTATGTTTTATAGAATAGCCAGTGGCCAAACACAAACAAGCAAATAGCAGATATATAGAAGTAAAACACTGTGTACAAGGAAACCAATTCCTGTGAGTGTTTTTAACAATTTTCAAATTACTAATCTTTAAAGTACTTTAATATTTATTTAAGTATGTATAAGAGAGTAAGTATAAGAAATGTTAAGCAAGTATTTATGCACATATCATTAACATACCAGGTGATAATACTTTCTTTTATGTATTGAATAATATGTGAACCTGTAATTCTCTATAGGCATATTATCTCAGTAATATAATTTCTTTCAACATTTTATGGAGTGACTGTCCATTTAAATGAGCTCAATACCAATAAACCATCTTGTGTAGGTGCTGTGTAAACCCAGGAAATATTTTAGATTTTGTAAGAACCCAGAGTCTGCCCCCCCTGAGCTGTACCAACTGTCAAGGCTTTTTTATCTATGAATCAAGCATGGTTATTACAATCAGTTTAGAGTACGTTTTATATTCATGCCTCTTATTCACGCGCCCCACGTAAGTCATCTAGACTGTTGTGCTTTTAAAAGATTAGTCAGTCGACAAAACAAGTGTTTAAGCTCTAAACAAAAATTAATCTCATCTGGAGTTCTCCTAAAAATATATCAAATCTTTGATATAATTCATATGTTACAGGGACACTGGACATGCATACAAAGGTGACCTCTCTAACAAAAACACTGCCACAGTAATAAATGGCAATTAATTATAAACAGAGCCTTAATCCAGATATTTATTCAATCATACTATTCAGAACAACCACTGCATTTACATTAGAACAGATGATCATTTTCACTTCTCTATATAAAAAGCTGTTACATTGAAAATATTATTCTTTATGCGACCAAACGATTCCAACAGCTGAAGGCAGAAGGAAAGTTAAGAGGAGTTGATGAATATTTTGGTTGCACATTCAAAACATCTCCACCCCTAAAAAGACTTCCCTCTTTGGGACTACTGAAAAAAAAAATACCATTATGCAAACATACACGTCAGCATTTGAATTCCTGATCAGTCAAATGTTAAACGAAAGGTTTTCTCCTGCTCCTTGCGCTGGTTGTCACACAGTTTGGACACTTCCTCCACTCTCCTCTGCAGAAGAACAGAGTTCTGATCGATCCACTGAAGTGAATCCATGTGGGTGTTGAGAATTTTGCAGATCTGCTGAAGCTGAAGGAGAAAAAAACAAAAACAGGCAGACGTTATTTTAATGTGCAACAATAAACACCAAAGCATCAACTAACTGTAGCTTGAATTATGTGTCATCTTACTGGGTCACTGGTATCTGCTGGGCCGCTGGATGTGTTCAAGTGCTCAATGATCTCCTTCAGGTCCTGCGACATCCTCTTCAGCTGTGCGTCCACGTTCTCTGCGAGCTTGTACGTTCTCTCACGTTCCTCGTCGGCGTTCTGCATGTAGATGGTTCCACTTTGCTCTTTCACCGACTCCTCGAGCGGGCAGAGTAAGTCCTCCAGCTCCTTCTGCTGGGACAGGATGAAATCCAGCTCCTGGTTTAGCCTCCTCTGGTCCAGCTTCACCTTCTCCATCTCTTTATGCAGGGCTGTGATCTTCTCACCATTCTCCACCAGCATGCGATCCCATGCGTTCACCTGAGTAGCCTGCTGTAAGAAATGTCTCTCTTGGTCCTCAAGCTCAAGACTCCACTTGTTAATGAGCCCCTCTAGCTGGGCGTAGGTCATCACTGGAGGAGCAGTGGTCGTAGTGAGTGTTGTGGCTGTGGTAGTTGTTGCGACACTTGCACCAGATGAAGGTTTGAGCCCCAGTGTAAAGCCCGTGGTGGCACCTGTTGTGGCAGCTGCAGTAGTAGTAGGGGCAGGGGCAGAGGTGGAGGTGATGGCAGCTGCCCCCAGAGGTTTGAGCATAAAAGCCAGACCTCCGCCAGCTGCTGTGGTTGTTGCAGCGGCAGTGCTTGCTGCTAAAGTTGGGGCAGCACCCAAGGTAAAACCTGTAGCTGCTGCTGCTGCTGCAGTAGTAGCAGCAGCGGTGGCGGCAGCTGTAGTGATGGGTGCAGCAAAAAGAGACGGGCCTGGTGCTGCAGCAGCCTGGGTCGATGCAGGAGGAGCTGGGGTTGATGAGGGTTTAATCCCAAAGGTAAATCCACCACCTGTACCTGTTGTGGCTGCAGCAGTGGCGGCTGGCTGGGACTGGGCGCCCAAGGTGAGGTTGGATGGAGCACTGGTGCCAAAGCTGAAGCCTCCTCCTGGGGCAGCAGTGGTGGCTGCAGCAGGGGCTGAGGCGGTGGTCGCCTGGACCTTGGTTGCTCCAAAGTTGAACCCCCCGAATGAGAGGCCACCTGCTCCCGTAGTTGCTGGTGCCGCTGCTGTGGGTGGTGCTGCAGGTTGGGGTTGAGATGCAGGTTGGGGTTGAGCTTGAGGAGTCCCAAAGGTGAAACCCCCGCCTGCTGAGGCGGAAGCTGTGGTCTGTGCAGACAAACCCGTGCCCAGGGTGAACCCTGACCCCGCAGCTGGAGCTGATGAGGAGCCTAGAGCCAATCCTGCTGGTGGTGCTGCTGCTGCTGGTGCTGGTGCTGCTGTCTGAGGAGCACTCAGGCCAAATGAGGCGGTGGGGGTCCCAAAGGAGAAGCCTCCACCGGCTGCTGTGGTCTTTGCTTGGGTGCCAAAGCTGAAAGAGCTGGTGGGGTTGGCGGTGGGCTGAGTGGAAGTGCCGAAAGAGAAACCTCCACCGGGAGCTGCCGGTGTGGAGCTTGACATCCCGAAGCCCGTGGCGGGGGCTGCGGCTGTGGGCTTCTGAGCTCCGAAAGCGAAACCCGTGGAGGCTTGCCCGAAGTTAAATCCGCCACTCATTTTCGTTTGCGGCAGGTTAACTTAAATATAACGTTATAGAAACCAGCTAACTCACAAAATGGTCACTTCCTCGCTGAACTGTCGCTTTTGGCGGGTCACAAACACGAGCTGCTTCAACCGTCGTAACGTAAACCCAGGAAACGGTTACTGCTCTGCGACGACTTTCTAAACGTTAGCGGTTAATAAAGCCAATCACCGGCTTGTTAACGTAACTTTGATCCAGACAGCGACTCAAAATTAACAAAACATCGTCACAAAAACGTGGCCCCGCTGCTCCGTACTTCTTCCAGCAGGCATTTCTGTAGTTAACTAAAGGAAGTGACGACAGTTAGGACCCAAACATAAGCGACGTCATACCGTAGTTTTGCCTGCTAGAGCACAAATCCCGCCTCTCCTGGTAAGATTGACAGACATAACACCCAATCAGAGTCCTGATCGGACCCAAACTATAATCTGATTGGTCGGGCTTGCTGCCTAAAAACACTCCTCCGGGACGGCACACTTTTCCAAAGAGTACTGAGTCAACAAGATAGTAACACTATGCGCAGAATACAATACAAGCTGTGTGTGCCAATTCAAAAAGAAGAAATAAAATACTCTTTTTCGGAGCGCCTACAAAATGATGTTGTTTAATACAATTATGCTCTGTAACCGCGATATGTTAAAAAAAAAAAAAAAAAAAGCTACAGACAAACGTAAAACAAATGACTCGTAATGGAAAAAACGAGGAACTAAATTTTTCATTCTTAACGGGTGTATTCAAGTGTAATTTCTCTGAAACAATTTCCACGTTTACTGTTTTCCTTGAAAATTGTACACAGTCATTTTAATAATAACATATTTGCTCAGTAAAGTTTTCAAATATCTCGTCTAAAGGTACTCGCGGTTACTCTCTTGACTTCGTTATGACTCTTTGTGTTAGCTAGCTGTACACTGAGTACCCGCATAGCTTCCCTGCCATGTTGACACTTTTGCCACTCAACTTCACTCAATTAAATTAAATGGCGATTTAGAGATATTGTAGCGGTGACTATGGATGCACAAATTTTACCAAATAACTCAATAAGAGGACATTAATTTCACGAGTGTGTTTGCGAGCTGCTGAAGTTAGCTTGGAAGCTAATGTCAACATAGATTAGCTAAGGTTAATAACTAACTGCGTGTCACAATGAGGATTTTAAGGGTCCTGAGGAGCAGCGTGTCCATAACAAAGGACATCGACTACTACTCCAAGTTTTCACCCTCTCCTCTGTCAATGAAGCAGTTTCTGGATTTTGGTAAGAGGACACACACTGCAAACACCAACAGGCTCTGTGCCTACATATGTAGCATTACAGGCAGTTTTTAAAACTTGTGATCTCTTTATACAAATTACTTGTTCCCTCTCTTCACAGGTTGCATATCTATAAGTTGTGAGCACCTCAATGAAATAGTCAGTTTTCTTTTTGACATTATTTAATTCATAGTTTTCCCCCCTACCCTGATTATCATCTGGCAACCTCATATATGCACCCTGTGGCCCCTGGAGGAGTCCAGTATCTCAAGGTTGTTGGGAACCACCAAATGAAAGTGTCTTGTCTGTCAGATAAGACAACAAGTTTCAAACAGGCACTGAGGTTTTAACTTGCTATTTGAAAATGGCAAGACAAGTGGCAATGGAAGAAAAGGATAAAGGCCATCCTGTCTGTGGAAAGCAGGGAGGAATCAAACCACCAGTGTCTGCTGGGCGTAAAATGAGCTGTGTGCTTCCATTCATTGGACTGGGAAAACACGCACCCCATGTTTGCTGTGTTAGTGTTGTTAGTTTTACTGAACACAAATAGCACTAAGGAGTGTGCACACACAAGATAGGTAGTCAAGATCAGGTAAAAATACAGAAGCAACTTAAGACCTTTGTTGAAATCTGTTTGTACTGTGCATAGTGGTGCATCTTACTAAACCTATATGCAGTTTATTAAAGGACCACAGACCAGTTACTGAGGGTCAGGGGCTGTTATGCATTGTAGCTGGTTGTATTGTAGCCTTAGTGGAGGTGGAGGATGTGGATACAATCTTTGATTAAGGTTCATGTGTTTTATAACAGAATGCTGATCATGATTAGATAATTTTACAGGAAAACATGATTTACAAACTGTTAATAGATAAAATAACCGAACAGGGATGTTTTTTTTTTACTATTCCAGCAAATTAAGTACCCGACAAGTCAAATAACATGAATGCAAAAATCATTTAAGAAATGCAGTATTGGCAAAAAGAAGTCAGGCTCATAGAATATCGTTTATTTGTCATTGTCACATGTACAGTGAAATTAAAGTGCCATTCATTTGCTACATTGTCCACAATAACCAAATGATAGCTGTGACAATGTGAACTGTATAGCAAAATTACAGTAGACAAATTTATACTGTACATTGTCATATTTATGGAAGCCAAAAATGGTTGCGCTGCCAGTTATTTTTTCAGTGTGGTTATGTATAGATCACAAGTGAACTATTTCATTATCTCAAGAATACAAGCTTCTTGTCTCGGGATAACGAAATAAAACAAGCTTTGTTTTTTGTTACAACAGGTGGATTATCTCTTTATTACGAGATAAAGCCTGTTCTTTAGATATAAAGAAATGATTATCACAAGATAACAACTCATTTTCTTGATGTAACAAAACAGTTATCTCTTTATTAGGAGATCAACTTGTTCTCAAGATTTAGCGATTATTGATTATTTTGTTATCATGAGATAACAAAGCTAATTTTCTTGAGATAATGAAATACTAAAATCTTGATCTTTAGATAACCGCACTGAAATATGTTAATGGAAGCATGACAGTTCTCAGCTTCCATGCCTCTCACCTAACTCAAGTGACAACACAGGTCGACGACACAACAGCATCAATGAAAAATCATTGTTGTGACAACTTTCACCTCACATACAATTTTTTAAAGTACTAACTCAAGATGTTTGTGTGTGTTTACACTCTTCAGGTTCAGAAAATGCATGTGAGAAAACATCCTTCGCCTTCCTCAGACAGGAGTTGCCTGTGAGGTTGGCAAACATCATGAAAGAGATCAACTTGTTGCCAGACAACTTATTGAGGACTCCATCAGTGCGGCTGGTCCAGAGCTGGTACGCAGGTTTTGTTCTGCTTTTATTATCTGTTCTGCTTAAATTATGCTGGCATGACTTATAGTGAATGTACATATATAGTGATGATTTTTTTCATGTGCAGGTACATGCAGAGTTTTCAGGACATTCTTGAATTCAGAGACAAAAATGCAGATGATGAGAAAGTCACATATGAGTGAGTAAATTAAAACAAACACTATTCTGTTCATCTCGTCCTGTGGTTTATATCTCACACTTTGCCATAAATGTAATGTCTTTGCCTAGTTTTACAGATGCAGTAATAAAGATCAGAAATCGGCACAATGATGTCATTCCCACCATGGCTCAGGGAGTTGTGGAGTACAAGGAGGCGTACGGCACAGACCCAGTCGTCAGCCAAAATGTTCAGTATTTCCTAGATCGTTTCTACATGAGCAGGATATCCATCAGGATGTTGCTCAACCAGCACAGTGAGTAGATTCTCCTCTGTGTAACACGAGATGATTTCCTTTTGTCAGTCACGTATAATATAACACGTAAACAATAGTTACTTGTTTGGAAATCAAAGCCCTCAACTACAGAGCTCATTTTGAGATGTCATTTAGTGTAGATTTATTACAAAGAGCCAAGTTGCTCCATTAACAGTCGCAGTGAACCAGGAATCAACAAACCCAGACACATTTTTTTCACCAAACCTGAAATGACTTGCACCTTATCTACATCTTTGAATGAGTCAATTGTTTATTCAAGTGTGAGACATTAAAGGTCAAAGAGATAGTCAATCTGCCAAGACCTGAATGTTATTAATATTATTGTTATTAAAACAAAGTAATGTTTAAAAGAGAAACAGTTCCTGATGTGTGCCTGGCAGACAACACAATGAGGACAAAGGAGCAGTGTAAGAGCATAATGATAAAAGAAAACAAAACATTATCAGAATCAGAATAAGAAATACTTTATTGATGCCCAAGGGGAAATTCTGATTCATTATGATGTGAAGAATAGAGTGTTATAAGAAGTAAGAATAAGAGTATGAAACAGCAGTATGTAAATATAAAGCAATAAAATAAAATAAAATAGAAATAAAAAGTGTTTAACACTTGTACTTAAGATTTTAAAAATATTGAAAATAAAATTTATATTGTCACTGATATTGAAAATAAAATATATATCGGCACAAAAATATTATTATGATATTACTGACATATGATTATGATAAAAGTATGATTAGATTATGAGGAACAGAGATTAAAATAAAGAAAAAAAGTGAGCATGCCCAGGTCATCAAGACTCTGACATAAAAATTAAACCATATGCATTGTGGAGATACAAAAGCTTGTGATCTTAACTTTGGTCCAATATTAACAAAACAACATTAAAGATATACTATGCAGGATTTTCCTAAAAAAAATAAAGTATAGCTTGTCTCCGCTTGTCACTTCCCCCTCTGTTGCCGATACTCTCATCCATACCTTCATCACATCCAGAACTGACCACTGTAACAGCATTCTTTATCATACACCATCCAAGGGCCTAATAAACTCCAATACATCCACAACACTGCTGCCCGTCTGCTCACCTATTCCCGCCCCCACAATCACATCACCCCTGTCCTCCAGAGCCTCCACTGGCTCCCAGTCCCACAACACATCCAATTCACTCGTAAAGCCCTCCATGACCAGACCCCCTCCTCCCTCACTGACCTACTCCATCCCCACACTCCTTCCTGCAGTCTCTGCTCCTCTGATGCCAACCTCCTGACTCCACCACTCAGGACCGAGCACCAGACCTGAGGTGACAGGGCCCTCTCCATAGCTGCCCCCTCCCTCTGGAGCTCTCTCCTCAAACACATTCGAGACTGCAGCGACCTCTCCTGATTCAAACCACTCATCAACACTCATTTTTTAAAACGGTTTTTAATGTGTGAATGATGTCATATGTATTTTACTGTATTCTATTTTATTATAGTTTTTAAATGTCTTTGAGTATAACGAAAAGTGCTCTATAAATTAAATATAAATATTATTATTATTATAAATATAATCTCTCTCAATCATTTCTTATGACACATTAGAAGTGTGTGGCGGTGTATTTATCTGCAGAGACTCTGCCCTCTGCTTTTATTTTCCTATTTCTTGTGTTCTGAACGTTTATGGACATGTACCCTCACAGTGCTCAGGTGAGGTCAAGGCTTTCTAAAAAGGCAGCGATCAGGTGCCAGACCATAAGCAGCAGACATCCAAGAGACACAGCGCTGGAAAAATGCAAATATAGCGCGGCGAGATGCAAATCGAGAGTGAATCGGGGTTGGCTTTTACTTTCACTTTCACTTTCACTGGCGTGTGTACAAACAGTAACCAACAATCCTGCACAGTATACCTTTGTTATACTTTATTTTTATTATTTTTTACAAAAAGAAAAAAAGCAGACAAACCAGGGACAACAGGCAGGGACATTATAGGTTAAAGTGAAATGCTCAAGATCTTTTAAAACAGACCGTGATCGTCCTTTAGATCACGGAGGTCCTTATGATCCTTGACTTTGATTCATAGAAACCCAGGGTATTTTAAAGGTGGGAAAAATCCTCCAGTCATTCACAAGCTATTGTCCTGTATGTCTTAATACGGAGGGGAATAAAACAAAAATCATCAAACAAAATTAACATATAAATAAAACATTACTTCAAGGTCTAATAAGATTTCTGTTTTTCCTAATATTTTTCTCAATTTCTTGTGGCAGGTCTCAGAGAAAAAGTCAGTGGTTCCATAACATAAATTTCCATATTTCCATATTTCTATCCATTCAGAAGTTGCTGGAGACTCTTAACTCAACCACTTCCTGGTTATTGCTATTTTACAACTTCCTATTAGTATTTGTAATAAACATGTGTCCTGCTTTATTAACCAGTTTGCACCTTTCCCAAATACATTACACTGATACAGAGTATACCTTTAAGAATATTAGATTATATATTGGAGTAGTTGGTGTGCCTCTATCAACTTCTTTTAAACTTAATTTGACGTTTCTTTTTGCCATATGCTTTACTGCTTGTGGATAAATGAAAAAGGTTTTCCTATCAAATTCAAGTGTAAAACATACCATTGAAAATGACTGATTAATTAATTAAGAATCGAGAGAAACACTTTATAGTGTAGCACATGGTTTCATCCCTGTGTGTTTTATTCCAGCTCTCCTCTTTGGTGGGAAGGTAAAGTTGAACCCAGCTCATCCCAAACAGATCGGCAGTATCGATCCCAACTGTCGTGTCAGCGACGTTATCAGAGGTGAGACTGCAAACATTTTTACCAGGAACACGCTGTGCTCAGATATTTCGTCATTCAAGTACTCAAGTGTCGTTTGTGTTCTTCCTGAAATCAAATCTCTTCCTTGTAGACGCCTACGAAAACGCACGAAACCTTTGTGACCGGTACTACATGAACTCTCCTGAGCTGGTGCTGGAGGAGTTCTGCGGTAATTTGTTTGCACATTACACATTTAATTTTAGGCCGACTTTATGCCTTGGCTATGCTTACTAGATAGTTTGGATTTTTCGAAGTGGGGATATATGAGGTACTTGTCCATAATAAGTGTATTACCTACAGTAGATGTCTGCCAGCACGCCCCCAGTTTAGAGAAGCAGGAAGAAGAACAACCATGGAAGCTCAGCAATGTACAGCTGTGGACGAGAGCAGCAGCAAAACAGATTTTAGCCACTTAAAAAAAACCCATTTTAGTTGAAGTGTAGGCTATATTTAGAATATTTTCACCGCTTTACCTCGCTGTCAGGCAGCCCTTTCTGCTGGGGGACTGAAGCTGTTATATTGCTCTCTTCAAATGGACCAGACTCCTTTGATAACATGTCCACATTGCTTAGCTTCATGGTAGTGCTTCTGTTTGCTTCTTTAAACTGGGGTAGTGCCGACTGCCATCTACTGTAATTAATACGCTGACTAGAGATAAATACCTCATACAACCCCACTTAAAAAACTCTGAACTATCCCTTTAAGCACTTTAAATTGCTTTAATTGCTTGATTTAAACATATCTGATGAAATTAAGTCTAAATCTTTGATCATCTGTTTGTCCCGACAGTCAAACCCGTCACTGTGGTCTATGTCCCGTCTCATCTGTATCACATGGTGTTTGAACTTTTTAAGGTACGATCTGCTTTTTGAACTCATAATTGGACAGCTGGTTGCTTTTCTTTTTTGTGTAACTGTCATGTGTGCTGTCATTGCTGCAGAATGCCATGCGGGCCACCATGGAGTTATATGGCGATGCTATGGATTATCCTGCTATCCACGCGCAGGTCGCTTTGGGAACTGAAGATCTGACAGTCAAGGTAAAGCTGCGCTGCATTTACGAGTCTTTTTTTTCTCACTAGAATGTTCCAGTGTGAACTCCTGTACAAATTGAAAATGGAGTCTGTTCAGACTATATGTCCTTCTCCAGGTTAGCGATCGTGGAGGAGGCGTGCCGCTGCGCAAGATCGACAGGTTGTTCACCTACACGTACTCCACAGCTCCTCGACCCAGCATGGACGGGGCCCGCGCTGCTCCTCTGGTCAGTGATTCTGATGTGTCATCAATTAATGTGTGAATTCATGTGGCTGAATGTGAGCTCACTCCTCTGAGTTTGGTCTCAGCTTCTCCAGATTGTACACGACACCATCAAAATACAGTGAGAATACATTCTCCACTGTGCTTCAAAACATCAGAATCAGTGATTAAACAACCAGGTGTAGGAACCAATAATAACCTTATAAAACTTTGAGATATAAGAGGAAACATTTAGGACTTAGATCACATGTATCGGATGGACTGAATGAAACTAAAATATTATCAATTATTGTCTTTTACAATAAGTGTGTTGTGATGATTGGATCATATTGTTTTATTATTTCACAAAATTCTCTTCCAAATTGATCTAATCAATGTGAATTTTACTCAAACTCACTTTTGTTGTAAATAAAAACTAAATTAGAAAATAATTTTGCATACACAATGATGTCATAAACTGATCATGAAGATAGACAAGATGACAGCTCACCAAAGATGAAGCCAAAACATCTCAGTCACCCTCTGGTGGCTGGCTGGGCATTTTGACATAGGCCAAACTAATAAATTAAAAGACAGGCCATTTAAAATGTTCCTAGAGATGGTGTCTGTCACTTTGGGCAGTTCTTGTCACGCTGATGTTTGGTAAAGAGTTCTTACATTTGGTTTTAATTAAACTCAAACTCAAACTCAAACTTTATTTATTTATATAGCACTTTTCATACAAATCAGTGTAACACAAAGTGCTTTACAAAACAAACAAGATGAAATAAAACAAAACAAAATATATAGATAAAAATGAAAACCCATTCTTCCCACCCCCGTCCAAACGAACACACATACACGCACGCACAGATGCACACACACGCAAACACGCACACACACACACACACACGCACACATACACACACAAAGATAAAATGTTGATATGGCTCGACACCGAGGGTCCAGGTGAGGACAACGTGAGGGGGCCGTCCGCAACAAGAGGCGCCACAGCTCTCATCCATAGGGAGCACCGCCCCAGGGACCCCCACCTGGGCCGGGGTGCACACTGAGGGGTCCCCAGGACAGCGCCCCCCCATGGAGAGCAGGCATAACTACCGCTGCGGAGGGCCCCCATGAGGAAACACTGGAGCTAAAGACTAAGATATGAATCAGTCTAAAAATTGTAAAAAGAGAAGAGAGCAGATTTAAGAAAATTTAAAGGTAAAATAAATAAATAAAAATCATTAGAAACATTGAGGATTAAATATTAATAAAAGAAATAAATAGCTATAAGGAAATAAATTAAGTAGGTCAACTAAAAGCTAAACTAAAAAGGTGGGTCTTGAGCCTCCTTTTAAAAATATCAACAGTCTCTGCGGCCCTGAGGTTCTCCGGCAGGCTGTTCCACAAACGGGGGCCGTAATGGCTGAATGCTGCCTCACCGTGGGTTTTGGTTTTAACTCGTGGAACAATAAAAAGGCCAGTGCCAGAGGACCTCAGGGTCCGCGAGGGCTGATATGGTAAAAGCAGGTCGGATAGATAAGAGGGCCCAAGGCCGTTAACACATTTAAAAACCAGCAAAAGAACCTTAAAATCAATCCTGAAACGGACGGGGAGCCAATGCAGCGATTTTAAAACAGGTGTAATGTGCTCCCGCCCTCTGGTCCTCGTCAGCACGCGAGCGGCTGAGTTCTGTAGTAATTGTAGATTATTAATACTCTTTTTGGGAAGACCAGAGAGCAGGGCATTACAGTAATCTAACCGACTAGAGATAAAAGCATGCATCAGCACCTCCGTACTGGCCTGAGAGAGAAATGGGCGGACCCTGGCTATGTTCTTAAGATGGTAAAAACCAATCTTAGTAATGTTCTTTATGTGTTGAATAAAAGTGAGCTCAGGGTCAAATTAGGTATTTGATGCTGTAAAAAGAGGGCTGATGTTATGATAGGCAGCTGTGTGTGCCAGTCAGTGTGCTCACAATGAATGACTGCGATTGGTTTGAAGGATGTATGGGCGGGAACTTGATACTGCGTGGGCTGCTACTGGGCAGACTCTGGCTACAATTGATGTCACCAGCGCTAGATGGCAGCGGCCATATCTGGGATATTTTGGCTTCATTTTTGTACAGAGGGAGGAGGTGGAGACACATTGTTCCAGCGAATGTTGCCTCTGGGTCTGCAAAGTGGAGCCTATGTGAAAGGGCCTTAAATTGTCATTATTTCTGATGGCCAGCAGGGGGCGACTCCACTGGTTGCAAAAAGAAGTTTGATTGTATAGAGCTGTATAGGAAAATGACCCGACCTCTCACTTGATTTAATACCTCATTAACCATTTTCCTAATTAGTTTATGATCGCAACTACGAGATTCAAGTCTTCTTCAATACATCATGATGTTCATTTTGTAAATTATGATCCCATTTAGAGTAAAATAGACAATAAAGCAGGGTATGCTTTAGGGCGTGGCTACCTTGTGACTGACAACAAATCGCTACCACAGCAGCCCTTAATCAGAATAGAGGCGTAGCAGTGTTAATCCTCCCAATATGGTCATTTCTGGCTCCCAAAAACAAGATGGCAACGGCCAAAATACCAAACTAAAGGCTTCAGAGTGGTCGTTCTTAAACCAATGGGTGACATCATGGTGGCTACTTCCCCTTTTTTATACAGTCTATGGTCAAAATCTTGCCTTGCTGAAATGAATGTACAGTTAGACAACAAAATGTCCCAACTCATTGTCCATATGCTGGCTCTTTGCAGAGCTTTTTACCTCATTGGTCTTCATAAGTGGATGAAGTTCATCGTCATTGTCATTAAGATGTTGCACTTTATGGACTTTCCCGCTAAGTTTAGCCTAGAAGTTGAGCTTTAAAGTTCATTCTTGACCTTTTTCGGTGACAGAAAAATAGTAACAACTAACTAACTTGTTGGCTTTTTCCAGAGCTCTCAGTTGTATGACATGGAGAGGGAAAAATTATGAAAGCATTTCTGTAGTTTTCCCTCATGTTCATGTGATACATATACTGCCAGAAATCTGTGTGTTTTATTAGTTTATTTCAGTGCCAGACTTACTTCACAGTCTAAACTCTAACATACATGACTCTCGAATTATTTGCTTTTTTCCACAAAACTGTTTTTTATTTTCCCCCAGGCTGGTTACGGGTACGGCCTGCCCATCTCTCGACTGTACGCCCGCTACTTTCAAGGGGACCTGAAGCTGTACTCTCTGGAGGGTTACGGAACTGATGCTGTCATCTACATACGGGTGACTGAGTTATACATGAACAGTATGTGTGTGTGTGCTTGCTTCTTTTGCGCTGTGTTTTAACTCCTTCTCAATCTCCTTGTTAGGCTCTCTCCACTGAGTCCATTGAGCGGCTCCCCGTGTACAACAAATCCGCCTGGAAACACTACAAGACGATCCACGAGGCCGACGACTGGTGCGTCCCCAGCAAAGAGCCAAAGGACATGACGACGTTTCGCAGTTTCTAGGTCCAAATGGCTGCCGTCCTGTAGCAACGTGTGCAAGAGGGGTGGTTGTGAATGAGTGTGTGTGTGTGTGTGTGTGTGTGTATGATGGCAAATCAGCCTAGGTGTCTTTATACAGAAAGTTAAAAAATAATAATAACAGAACAAAGATTTAGTGCCATATGCTTCTTATAGGTCAATAGCTTTGTTGTTAAGTTTTTGGAGTGCAGCGGCCCTCGGTTAAAGCAGCTACAAGGAGTTTGGCGGCCCCTGGGGACAAAAGTGGTAGAGCTTTGATGGCTGTAAAGATCTAGATCTGGCTAACGTGTGCATTTGTTTTGGAAGCAAGGGAAAGAAACACGCAACTTATTTGAATGCTATTTTTCTTTTTTATACACAGCATTGCACTGAGGTGTGTGTGGCTATTTAAAATTAATAACTGTAATATAACAATAAGTGAACGACCAAGGTTGACAAAGTGTTTCCGCCTGTGCTCTATCACTGTCCCTTTAAGCTTTTTTCTCTGTTCTTCGGTCAATTTTTTTCTTTTTGCCATCCTGCTGCAGTATCAGCCATAACCACAAAACATTAAAACTAAAATTAGTAAAGAAAAATCCCCTCCTGCTTCTTTATAACACTGCTTACTACAAAACTTTCCTGGGAAAATGTTATCCAGGCGTCCCGGAGCAGCTCAGCCTTGCTTCCAGTCTTCCCAGTGGCCACTCTTGGTATTGCAGCGAAACTATACCCTGCAGTCCAAAACACGTTTTCCCCATAGACCACCATTATAAAAGAGACGGTCAATTATGAATCTTTCTGTTACAAGTTTTTGATCCATGAAGGTATTATATTTGTAAAACCTTCCTCAAGCCGGGAAAAGCCATTTAAAAATCAGTGACATCATCACAATGTGAAGTCTGTGAGCCAAGCGGGAAACACTACTGTGCAAATTCCCAAACAGAGTAGTCCTGTAACGTTATCCCCACCACTCGCAGTCGCCATCTTTCTCAGCTCAGCTGCCTGTTACACTTGTAGACACTGACCTCTGGTGGTGTGTACTGTGCATTACATCGTCTCAGTACAGCAACTCTGTGTCAGTTTAATAAAACGAGGAGCATCTGTTTTTGACAGTACTGAAAATCATACTTTCAGGATTTCTATATACCCTGCTATAATGTAACGCCTTGACACTGTTTCATGTACGGGGTCATGTACTGTACAGCAAGCAGATCATTTTTGGGAACAGGAACCCAGACAACCCAAGCAAAGAAATCATCTATGATCAGAACTGTGTCCAAAATGACGGCCTGTCATTTATAGCTACACTCTGCTTTTCATAAATAAGTCCGTAGAATACCATAACCAATCAGAATCGAGTATTCAACAAAGCCGTTAATAAAACCAGTTAAAAACTCCTTGTAGCTGCTTTAAAAACATTTTCTTCTCACTCCTACTGGTACCATTAATGGGAGTGACTGGTAGTAACCAGGACCTGGTCTCTGGAAAGCCACATTTCAGTACTGCAATTTATTACTAACCAACCAACATATGAATAACGACAACAATATATCTGAAACTAAAACCAGCTGATGAATTCAGGTGTGATGTCATGTCATGTCTTTTGTTGTTGAGTATTCCACGTAACAACGTCCTAGCATCTCAAAACCTGAGACTCTGCATGGTTAGAGTACGAACTGTGTTTGTATTGTTAGCTTTGATGGTTTGCTCTACGGGTTTACAGCTTTTCCTTAAATGCCTAGCTGCTTTTATTTTGCTGAAAGTTTTAAGTGTTACAGTCCGTCTGTGTGCAGTTTCCTCTGCTCCGTGTGAAGTTGGATACTTTGCTAGAGAAGGAAAACTTGTCACAGTTATTAGTCGCTGCTTGTTTTTAAAACTGTTGGGAGTTTCTGCTGGTGAGTCTTACTGGTTAAAATGTTTTCATTGAGGGCATTTCTTTTTCAGTTTGACACATACAAGCACACGTGATCAAAATCGTGTTGATTTTCCATCTGTAAAGGGAAACTTTGCACCTTTTTTTTAACTTAATGTAACATAAGGAAACTGAATAATTGAATACACATTGCTAAAGGAAAAATATGTAAGCTGATATGTTTTATTAGGTTGGCAACATATTAAGTTTTCTTAATAAACTCTCATTTCATCTGCGAATAAGGTGCTCCAAATCTGAAACTAGGTGCTTTCTCACAGGTTGCATCACATTCAGTATAAGAGAGTAAAACACATTTGGGTTGCTGTGGTTGTATTATCGAGACTCGTCACATTAAATAAGCTATAATCAATATTTTCCATGTTACACTGAAGCAGTTATGCTGTATGGATCATGTTCGGTGAAAAATAAATATTTCAAACAGACAGATGAGTCTTACTTGTGTCAATAATCTATGTGAAAGATTTCAGATTTCTGTCCTGTGTTTGGTTTTAACCAGCGGTTCCCAACTGGTCCAGACATGAGGTCCAAATTTCTCCTTAGTCATTAGTTCAAGGTCCACACAGTTTAATACATTCAGCATCATAATTGTGTTTGGTCATGTTGTCAAGCTAGTTTGCTGTCTCTGTCAAGTAGCTGTCTGTGAGTCACTCACTTAACAGTAGGGAAACCACTTCAAAATAAAAGCTCTGTGCGGTAATTCACTGTACTTAAAAATAAAGTGTTTTTTCTCTGAACTTGACAAGTTTGTGAGTCACCTGCGGTCCATTCAGAATGGATCTGCGACCCACCAGTTGAGAACCACTGGGCGAGAGTATCGTTTGAAAACAATTATGAGTACCAGTACCAGGACCTTTTAAGTGATACCAATAACACTAGAGTACTTCATTTGATAGCCAACATGTGAACAGCATTTAGTTGCATAAAATGTCATCACCGCTCCATCCAAATGATTGTAACACAAATACATTTTGAAAGTTCTGAAATTATCTAAATATTTATTTAATAACTGTACAAACAGCTCTGTCAAATACACAGTGCTGTGTGGTTTGTAGCTGCTGCAGTAGTGGGCCAATCACACGTTGCATTAAATCAAACACCTGTGAGCGAAGTCTTTCATGTCCATGTCTTTCACTGCTGTGAAATTGTGTCTGCTTAGGGCAACAGGAAAGTTGATCTTAGGTGCGACCAAGAAAGGATGACAGGAGAAATACTCGCACGCCAATGCAACTGAGCTGGACAGCCACAAAAAAGACTCACAAGCTGACATCAATGCCAAAAAATGTCAATTTATTCAGAATGTCCGTGCACAAAAAAAAGTGCTTTAAGTGCAAGAAAGTCATAAACAGTAGTAAAAAAAATAGCAGCCAATGTTTCACTGTGTGAGCTGCGAGCAAAACCATTCAAATAGTCATGTTTTCTCAAGCTATGGGAGCAACGAGGATCAAGTGCAGATCTTGTTTTACTGAAGAGGTTTTGATACCGCTTGGTGCTGGGTTATTTCAGTCAACACTAATTACAGCAAAACCAGACACTTTTTCACTGTGCAGTCTTATTTCTAACTGATGTTCAAGTTGAATGCTAAAAAATGTATCTGAGGGCATTTAGATTAACTGTGGGAATGTAACAGTGTGTCTCCAGAGCGCTGCGTCATTAGACTCCACTGTATCATCCTTTAGACAGACTTTGTGTAAACCATGATAGTTTACTGCTTATCTGATGACAACATAAGTGATTGCACACAAAGTAAATGGCCTCACATAATGAATTATTGATGGCAGTGACCAGAAACATATATCATATAAAATAAGAACGGCCCTGCGATCAATACAGCCTCACTTAAAAAGTCATTTTCTGTTGAAACCATTTAAGTTGTTGGCCTGTTGACTCTGGTCCTCTCTGGTGTTGTGTTAGACTACATCTGTATGTGGAGGAGCAAATGCAGTCCAAAACAAGACCAGCTACAGCCTCAAAAAAATCAAATTTAAAAATAGTTTCATAAACAAATATGCACTACAGGAATACTTTATCAGATTGTGTTATACCTCCAATTTTCCTGGTGTAGTTTTCTTGTGCGTTTGTGTATAAAAACACAGCAGTTATCTGGTGCTGAATGCAAATCGACTGACGCAGGGGGGAAGAACACAAAACAAACACACCACATAAAGTGAAAATTAGTTTATTGATGCTGCATGTACCAAGAAATGTTTCTCCGACTCAGAAGACGTGAAAAAAACATGATTTTCTTGCAGTCCAACATGTCGTATTGTATACAGAACATGGAGTCATGCGTGAGAAGAAGAAAGGAAGCACTTGGGTTTGGCTGTAAACGACTCGTCGTTCAGCCTCACATTCATACATGACACTGTGCTCCCGACTCACTCAAGTCCTTGTCATAGGCACATCTTACCGTCTAATGGACCGGTGAGGCGTGCGTGTAGCAGACCTGCGTGCTGTGTGTATTTACATGGAGCATCATGGTACCATCTCAGCGACACACAGCCAGAGTCAGGGACAGCAGAAGCAGCATTCACCTCGTCCCTATTTGATTTGTTTGTTGCTTTTCATTCAGGA
This sequence comes from Cephalopholis sonnerati, assembly GCA_019142605.1. NCBI lineage: Eukaryota > Metazoa > Chordata > Actinopteri > Perciformes > Serranidae > Cephalopholis > Cephalopholis sonnerati. The sequence continues at coordinate 22,603,280 of JAGQAX010000012.1, forward strand.
AAAACAACAGCCTAGCTATTCTACTTAGTAGAAAAATTTAGATAGTATAAAATGAACAATGGTATTTAGGTAAAAAAAAAAAAAAAGATATGCAGTTAATAAGCACATGTATAAAACTCATTTATACATTTAAAACCTTGTCGCCCATTGAAGCTTAAAAGACAAATATAGTGCTTTTATCTGAACTGTACAATAACTGTTCCTGCAGAAGAGTCGTACATGGCAACAGGCAAGTTATACTAGCAAAAATATAAAATGCTGAAAAAGCAGTATATATTTGACTTCCATAGGTAAATGTGTGCATGATCTGCAACAACTACATTAAATCTGAAAACAGACTCTTTTTTCATAATCATAGCTTCTAGCTTTTAGTGGTACAAATGTTAGGATTCCTTTTTGGTCACATACCCAACTTTGTTTTTTTGACATTGCCCATCTTTCAGTTAAAAGTGTTTGTGCTGAAGTTCATTAAAACATCAATGGGGAGCTACAGTATGAACATAAATCATTACTGGCACCTCAGTCGGCACAGGTTACACTCTGACAGTCATGTTCTGTGGTTGTTGGCGTTAACACCATGTGACATGAACATCATGGCACCAAAAATATATATATATAAAAAAGAGCAGCTCAGGGTTCTGCTAGTGATGAACTTTATGAGCTGCATGAATTTAGAGAACAGAGCTGCTACCTCAGCAGACAGAGTCAGTACTGGCCGGCAGTCTCCCACTGCGTCGAACCTCCTTCTCCTTTTTCTCTCTCTGTTTCTCCAGCTTCTCCTGGGCCTTACGCATGTCCTTCAGTTTTTTCTTGATGGTTGAACGGTCGCTCTGACTTGACACACCGAGTGCCTGAGGAAGAAAGGCACACAGTTTTAGGGCAAAATAATGCTACCATATTCTGACCACCAGGTGGCAGTCAAAGGCTGATAAGGCTCAACTAAATAATGACTTCTTTTGCAATGAAAAAGGCCTAAACATATAAATATATATATATGTTATAGCATCAATCTTTAACTGTCATCCCATTACAGGTGATTCAAAGATAATTATCATCATCATGCTGTTACTTTTCTTTACCTTCAACTTGTCACTGTCCAAGTACAAGAGCTGATGTCCGTCCACTCCCTTCGCTGTAAATTCAGGTGTGTATTGGTCCATATTCATGCCCATCAACCAGTGACAGACCTGTTGATTGGTCCATTCAGAGACAGGCCGGTTCTGCCACTGATACTCTTTTCCTGTAGCTACTGGCTCATCATCCAAAGTCTGCACAAGACACAGATGATACAAAAATATTAGAAAAACACTGTCACTTTAGTAACAGCATCATTATCTTATACTTTCTCTTCAAATACATTTTTCGGTAAATGTCTGTGTAGGATTCTGAGAGTCTGAGTGAGTTCCTTGAGGTCCTTGTAGCTTTTACTGTACGACTATTATGTGTCATATGTTGCTGTACTCGAACGGGAAAAGATTACTCATGTCTAGTGCATGGAAAAATGTTATAAGGACCATCAGTATGTAGATGATGCCTGGCAACAGTGTGCAACGGCCATTTTATGTCATGGATTGTACTGTATGTTTGATAGTTTTCATCTATGTTCCTAAAGCACAGTTTAGTGATGACAGTGATCAAGTTTTTTCACGATATCACTTAAATAAATGCCATTTTAAGTTATTTCATCAGGGTAAATGTATTATTTCTAAAAACCAAACGAATCACATTTGTTTAAAATAACTTCTGGGTGTCATGTATATAAAATAAGACAGCGCAGAGCAAACGCTGCCTCATATGGTTAGTTTTATGCTGTTAAAAACAAGGCCCACCTAAAAAAAAAAAAAAAAATCAATATAAGTTTAAGTGTTATGCTATACTTGGAATATTTAATTCTTTATCTTGCTGTCAGACGGCCCTTCGTGACGGGACTGAAGCCGTTATCTCAAAGCCGCCAAATTCTATTTTCAAGTCATATTATTTTACTTCAAAGACCATGGGAGCTGTTGGTCTACTGCTGCTGTGATCAGTTAAAACGGTGAAAATATTACAAATACAGTGTACGCTAACTCTGATATTGACTTTTTTTAGAGGTCTAAAATACATTTTGCTGTGGCTGCCCATTGACAGTCGTGCATTGCTTAGCTTCTGTGTTGGCAGATGTGGTTTATCAAAGCAACACAGTACATAAAATAAACACAGCAGAAACGTCAAAAAAGTCGACCAGCTGTGTTTAACTATAAATCTTTAAACTTTACAGTTATATCTGAAAATAAAAACAGAAATAAGTTTGCCGATTTGACATATTTCCGCATTTGAAATCAACTGCCAGTTGTCGTCGTTTGCAACGTCACAGGGATTCATACTATGGGTGGAGGAACTGCTAAAAAAGCAGCTTAACTTGGTGAGGAGTGAGGCTGATGGGACCAAAATAAGAAAGTACAGCCAGCATAACACAGCATGTAAACAACAAACACAAAGAAGAGCATATAGTGCAAGTTCTGTTGAACAAAACTGAGTGCAGTGTACGTATTTCCCAAGCTCCCACCGAAAAAGCACAGAAAACAGGCGTGCAATGACAGAAAAATACCAGTAACAATCTCAGATGCAGGTCTACGTGTGTCTTCATATTTCACATTTTTCGGAGAGACTGAGACACTGGAAACTATAATATCAGAGAAAACAGCTGCTGAAACACCACTGAGCAGGCAGCAGAGCAGTCAACATCATCCTGTGGTCTGCCAAAGCTTGTAAAGAACATGAAGCACTGGTTGACGCTTTAACAGAGGCAAAAGTAGAAACTATTAACATCACAGCTGACTTAAGAGAAGCTAAGCCACAAGACTTGCTTTAACACAAAACAAAATGGCTTTAACACACATGCAGCTCTCTTCTATCCCCTCTGCATTCATGATTTAATCTCAGCTATGAAAGGGGGGGAGGCTCAAAGAGCATGCTTGAGAATGTCCCCTTTCAGCTGCATCAAGGCGTCCCACACGGCTTTTGTGACTGTGCAACAAGGAGAGCACTCACCTCGCTGGAAGAGAAGATTAAAGTGTGTGAGCGCCCAGACAGATTGGGTTCAGCGACTAACCCAGAGATGTCTGAACTGGGACAGGCAGGGTTAGAATCATCTATGACTGAAAAACTCTGGAACAAGTGGAAACAAGGAACGCATTTACTACAGCAGAACATCACCAAACAACAGTTCTTTACCAGGACAAGCAAACAAATACAACACTACAGGTGTGAGGCGTGAGTGCAGCGCTGTTTTCATAGGACTGACATTATTATGATAAATCATTAAAACTGATTTCAGTGGCAGCAGTCCAGGTCATTGATTTGAGCAGTGAGTGACTGTGATCGCCAACACAAAATGTAGCACAAATATTCATGGTGATTAAAACTAATCCACCACCAGAACTACACCAACAAACCTCTAAACTACAACAACAAACTAAACTACTTCTAATGAAACACACACACACACAAATTCAGGTATGGGGTAATGTTCTTTAATTTAGTTGAGTAGATGCTATAAGATTAACTATTTACAGAAGCCCAGAGCGGCCGTGCTTGCAATTTTTTTTTAATGCTGTTATCTCGAGATCGCAGTATCATTTGATTGGTGCATATGGATCATAATATTTGAATCTGTTTCATTACACCTGTACAAGCTGCTCTGTCTTGCTCTCTTTAATTGTTACAGTCATTCTGCTGTACTCTTCTACTAACCATGAAAAGACATGTTGTCATTGTCATGTTAAAGCCTTGTTATATCAATCTTTGAATAAAAATTAAAAATTGTGTGCTCCTCAATGCCATTTTTTTCCCTGGCATCAAATGTCTCCTCACAAGCCTCACAAGGCGCTGGTTGCTTCCTGAACCCCCCACATCAGAGGAGTGGATAGATATTGTAAATGATATTTATGTTATGGAAAAGATTACTTTTTCTCTTCATCTTCAGAAGAAAGTGTTCATTAAATTCTGGGCGAAGTGGGTGAAATACTTAAGACCCTTACGACCTGATTTTGTGGAGGTATCGTACAAAAGACCCTATGATGTTTAGTCAAGCAAACCTCATTGGCTGCTATTCTTTTTTTTATGTCTCTTTAATCCCTCCTTAAGTCTCCCAGACATATGGCGCTTATATGTACACTTAATTTCTCCCAGAAGGTTCTACACAGTTCTTAAATTGTGGAAAAATTTGAACAGCAGGAGAAATTACATTGTTCATCATAATTTATGTTTTGCTGTGTAAACTGCTGTCAAAAAAAAGTTAGAAACTCTAGTATCTTGACAACATCTGATCACAAGTTAAATACTCAGTTATCTTGAAATAACAAAGCTCATTTTCGCGTGACAACGGGTTAATTATTGTCAATTCTTGAGAAAACAAAACGCAGATTTCTTAAGATCATGAGGCAATGACTCTTGAAATCACAAGAGCTGTGAAGACATCAAAAATGAGCGACTGGTTCATTTGATCACACCTGATTTTAGCCTTTAAGCTCACTGTCATGACAGTCCGCTGTGTAAATAGGAATTCCTTGATCTGACATTTTCACCTTAAACCCATTGCTACAGTTGTCAAGACGCCCATGTATGCTGGCATAAAACTCCTGATCTCTGATAAACAATTTGGTAATAGGAGGAAACAACCTTTTGTTTTCTTGTGATAATAGTTTGATTATTCGTTATCCAAAGACAACAACATAATTAACCTGTAATCTCGAGATAACAGTATTTAAAAAAAGAAAACAAAGAAAGCATGGTCGTTCTCAGCTTACGAAACTAACTGATTCATCAAGTAATTTTTTTTATGTGGTCTAAAAGTTCAACTGTGGCTTGTGTTTTTTGACACAAATGTGGGTTAAATTTTGAACCAGAGAAATTATATCCAGTCCTGCAGGCTATTGCACCAGCTGTGTGCAAGTTCATAAGCAGTTTAATTTTAATGTAGTGTAAGAATTACACAGGTTGCACAACACAAGTTAGTTACAACAGTAGTTAGGGTTGATGTTACACACAAATCTCTGATCAAACTTTCCATTAGCTGGTGCAACAAGCCCCAGACACTACTTTATGCTCCATCTGTTTCCTCTACAACAAGCCACGAGGCTGTCGGAATGTGGATAAAATGAAAGTTATAGAACAATAGTTTCCTTTAACACTACCACATACCCAGTTCAGAAGAAGCTGTGAATGATTCAGAGAATGTGTTGAGGTAAGAAATCACAAATCGCAGATCTCTATTTGTTAGTAATGCTCTACCGTGGCATCTAAAATCAAAAGGTAAAACAAAGATGCGTATACTGTACCAAATCTAATGAGCGACTGAATAAAGAGGACCAGGAGAGATTTGTCTGTTTAAAGGAAACACGTTTCAGTGAGATTAAAAAATCCAGGCAACAAAGCACTGACAAAAAACTACCATGATGCACATAGAAACAAAAACCAAAATTTTTCTCTCAGTAATCATTTTCTGCTTGGTTCAGCCCGTGTCTTGAACTCATTAAAGAGCATCGTGGGAACGCCAGCCCGACCGCAGCCTGTGTGACAGTTTGCCACGCGTTTCACTGGATGCGTTTGAAGAGTCACTATTTGCAAACTCATTGAAAAGCCACCCCATCCTTCCCTACCAACTCTAGCTAACATCTGGATCCAGTTGCTGTAGCCTTTGCATGGTGTAGCTTGTTTAGGGAACTAGTAAATAACAGTACATATGTCCGGAAACAGCTTCCTGTTATGATTCAACTAGTTTTGCTCTTTGAATAAAGATACAAATCTATCCTGATGGTGGGGAATAGATGAAGAGTGTTTTACAGCTGGCTGAGTCATCATGTAACCCCACTTATGTTATATCTCAACCTAATTTTTGTAGCATTAAATACTATATAGCTAATATCTAACTGACTTTGTGCTGGACACTAATGCTTCTTATGACTGATTTTTAAGTTCATATAGAGTTTCATACCTTGTTTTTGCGATCTTGACTTTGCTCACTGCTGGTTTCAGTCGTAGCGTACGGCAGACTGCTGCTGGACGACGATGGCTCTCTGTCTCTGTCCTTGTCTTTGTCTCCAAACCAGGAGAACGGCATACAGGTGGGGATGGAGGTCATTGACTCTGCAGGAGACAGGTTCCCTCCAGACTCCTCCAGTAACTCTGCTGATCCCCTGGGTATTAGAGAAATAGGAAGATACGGTTATTCACACTCATCTTACACATGTTACAGCTTAATAAATGAAGACTCAGTTAGTAATAACCAGCAGATATAGAAGGAAAAACTATCTATACTAAGATTTGGCAACAAGAATGTAGAGAGCTGGTCTTGTGTAGCTCAATGTTTACACCAAGTAAAACTCCTAATCCAGTTAAAAAATAATTTAGCCATCTATTTGTGGCACTTGCACCAGTTATTACAGTGACAAAATTAGCAATGAATAGCTTCAACAAATGTGATACAAAAAATGGAACCACAGATATTTGCAATATTTCGAACCTTTAAATTGTTATAAATTGAAAAAGTTGAGCAATAACGTACCTGCTGTCCAAAGACGCTCTCATCGCCTCCTTGTCATGTTTTTTCCCTTTGCCACCTGACTTCCTGAGGCCTCTGTAAATGACCAGTAATATTATACTCATTAGTGGAAAAATGATGGTAAAGGAATGAAAATAAATGACTGTGATCACCATGGAGACTTACCCAAAGTCAGGAAATCTTCTTTTAGATTTTCCTCCTGATGAGGCCTCATTTAGCTCCTCTGAAATGACACAGCAGGCTCAGTGACAAAGCAACAGCACACACTGGTATTGCAGCCATCACAGTTTGATCTTGCATACCTTTGAGCTCTTTGCCCTTTCCTTTTGACTCCCTCTTCTTGACATTGCGCATGAACCCAGAGGGGGAATGTGGCGACGAGGTGTCTTTTGGAGGGGACAGAGAAGGACTTCCGCTGCTTTCAACACTGTCTCCCTGTGATGGTGACAAAGATGGGCTGCTGGAGAGCTCTGCCTTACTCCTGGATCCATCTTTAGCCTCTCCTGAATCATCTTTCTGTGCATTCCCAGGGTAGCAGACAGGCACTGGAAGGGCGAGGCTCTCCTGGATAGACCTCCTCCTCCTGGGAGATTCCTGCTCCTCCTGATCCTCCTCTTCTTCAGTTTCCTGTGGAGACAAAGCTAATTATTTACAAGCACAATGCAAGGAAGAGGGGATAAAAGCTTGCTTATATAACAAAGAGCTCACTCTTCACCGTCCTTATTTTGCTGTCAAACACATAATAAAAGGTGCATTATTGTTTTGTAAAAGCTAAAAGACACTCACGGATGTTCCCTATTGTAATTTAGAACAGCTGTGAGTATCTTAAGGCAATTTAGTTGTTTAGGAAAAGTGATGCCTCAACGGCACAGGGGAGTTTATTTCTAAATTTAGCAAGAAGACAGATTAACCACACAATAAGGGGCAGTAAAACTGTCAGCTACTATCACTGCAGAAAATTCCAGCATTTTGATTGTGATTGGTCAGCTCATATACTCAAAGTTAAATATTACTCAAGTTAATGAGTGCTGTTCTATAAAAGGCTCCACAGGGTGTTTTGTCAACATTAATTTTAACCCCCGAGATGGCATTTTGAGCATGACCTGCCTTGGTGGGGTTTCAGGTTTCATGTCATACCTTACATCTGGCCTCAGGTGGCTGACTGTTCAATCCAATTACATGCTCATAAAACACAGTAATGTATCACTTTCAGCTGTTCCTGGCTGACCTGAGAGTGACTTGAAGCCACTGCGAGGCTCTCCTTCAGTTTGCTCCGAGATGGAGGCTGACGTTTGGCCTTCTGAGCCAGCAGGCCTTTTGCCTTGTGTGCACTGGTGTCCAAGCGCTCAGTCTCAGGGACCAACTCACTCCAGTCCTCCTCTACTAAGGAGAAAAAAAAAAAAAACAACACAAATGGCTCATAAGGCACTTTGCATAGTTTGAATTATTTACCAAGGTCACAGGAGTTTATGATGTGTGCTTCTGAATGATTAACAGATCACACAATGAAAGTATGACGTGTGTACTTCTGTGTAAAATTCAATTTTATTTCTAGTGACCCTTTGTACCTAGTAGTGAGTCAACAGATTGCGTGTTGGTGACTGGGTCTTGGCTGATTAATTTTTCGTCTGCTGCTGAGTCCTGACCACTCTGACACTCCACACCTGAGGCACCTCTGGACTCCAGGACAGCTATCTGTGGACATAACAACACTCAGGCTCATATCAGTGTCTTCAGCAAGTTGTGAGTAGAGCATTTTTTTTTCCAATCTAGGGTCTTACCCTGCTCTGCAAGCTCTCCAGCTGCTCCTTGTACCACTTGTCTTTTTCATCTAGAAGTTTTTTCAGCTCCTCCTCTTTCTTCACAAAGTCTATTTCTCTGGGGAGGAAACGAGGAAATGTGGTTTCCCATCAGTTCTTTAGCTTGTAAACACGTTCCATTTTATGTGATTATGAACTACTCACCTAATTCCACAAACTGTTAAGCTCATATCTTAGTTCAATAATATTTACCTTCTTTGTAAAATAATTTGTTGGTCAACATAATTGTCTGAATGCAAAAGCACTGAATTGTGTGACAAGACAAACTTACTTCTGCTGGTAGTCCTTGAGCAGCTTCTTGGCCTTGTTGTACTTCTTGTCCAGGGTTTCATGTTGGGCCTGAGTCTCAGCTAATTGTTCATTCACAGTCTTGCACAGCTCCTGGGCTTCCAGCCAGTAACTCTCCAACTTCAGGATTTTGTCGTTGCTATCGTCTATCTTTTGCTCCAGTGCAGACTCCCTGGCTTCCCACAACGATCTGTCCTCCTCAGATGCCCTTAGCTGTACAGAGATGGTGACATGTTATTTAGTTGAGCTAAATTGAATTTGCAGGTGGGCCACTGGCCCAGGACAGTCTCTGTGTTACTTGTGGCATTAAATTGTAAATTAATAGAACTGGGTCGCACATTTTGTCTGATTGTTGTCTGACCCGGTTTCTTCAACAACCTACTGTTAATGTATCAACATATAAACCTTTCTATAGACTTTAGGTGTACAGCCTGCCAGGAGGCTTTCAAAACTAATTTTCAAGAAGTGTCTTTAAAATATTCATCACTGTGAGAAGAATTTAAAATTCAGAAGAAACTTCAGAAACTATTACGTTTCTAGGAGTCTGTTTGATTTTTGTTTTTCATTCTATCATACAGTAATTCATTTGTATTCACTGTGTCACATATTTCCTTCTCTTGTTACATGAATATCTTGAATTTGTTAAACAATAAAAAAAGGAAAATGCTGATTTCTTCTTCGTCATACCTTTTCCTTCAGTTGATTAATTTCAGCTGTGGCAATGCTGTGTTTGAGCTGCAGCTAAGGAACAAAAATAGGAAAATAAAAGATTTGGTTACACCCATTACTGTATGTTATTCATAATATTTGGTTGTCTTAACACAATGCTGAATTTTTGATATGTATTTTAAATCACATAAGGCATGGTCATGGTGCAGGTGATACCTCTTTGAACTTGAAGACCATCTGAGAGCTGTCCATGTTGGTCGGCATAAACAAAGCCTCTGAATCAGGCAGCTCAAACAGCTCTACGTTCTGTCCTGGAGAGAAATTGGAGCACAGGATCCTCTCATCCACTCCGTCCTCCTCCTCATAGCGCTCCTCCTGAAACATGACATCACATGGCATCACATATTGCAAACACTGACACGCCCAACATAACCCTGGGACATGCTCAGCATGTGTCAACAACACTCCCAGTGGCACATTTCACCACAGTCTGGAGGGTATATTAATCAGTACATCATAATCAAACACTGGTGGGCTGGTTCACAGGGAGGCACTGCAGGAGCCTGACTACATGTCTGCAGCACCGAACACATTAACATGAACAATATTCTTAGTGGACAACAAGACTTCCAACACACCTACATACAATTTGCATAAACAAAGAGCCACTCAAAATGGTGTCCACTTCCTCACTGAAAGTTATGCAATACTCCCTTAAGTCTTTGTCTGCCCCAGTAAATCCCTCACACATTATCTAACCAGTCTTTCTGTCATAAAACAGGGGCTTGTGGCTGCTTGAACTTCAGAAAGCAAACATTTCTCAACTCTAGCAGGCAGTAGGCGGTTGACTGAACACCTTCCAGCACAGCAGAATGGTGACACATGGCTTACTCACACAGCCAGCTGCTCATTTCCTGGTTGAGCTGAGTGGGACTGGACTGGGCGTGGCAAGGGGGCTAATGCCGTGTTCATGTCATGTCAGAGTCATCTTGATTGCGAGTGTCCAACTTGTAAATAGCATTCACAATAACATCCGAGTCATAAATAAACAGGGAAACTCCAATATTTTAAATGGGCACCTCATCATACAGAAATACCTGAAAACTACGGGAGACAAAAATACCAGACAAATATGGACACTTTAAATTAGCCAGTGAAAAGGGGCTCCACACTAACTTTTAAAAGTGGTTGCAGGCTGGCAGCCAGGCCTCAGCTTTTGATTGCTTAAAGTGAAATTTTTAGTCACCTCATATTTTGAGATATTAGGTTACTATGCAGTTATACATCAGCCTAATAATGGCAATGTGACATAAAAGATATCTAAAGCATTATTACAGAAACTAAACAAAGTTCCTTGTAGTTTGTGTTTTATGTCATTATATTATTTGTCTGTATTAATTCAGGTTCACCTGGTTCTTTGACAGCTGCATCAATTTGAACATTTGTCTGTGATGCTGACAGGTTAATCAAACTTTTTCTCGCCACACTCAAACAACTTAATGTGCTTCGCATTCTCTCTAAAGCAGATGCCTGAGCACACACACACACACACAAGTAAACGCATCAATGCACGTGCAGTGTTGTCATGTAAGCACTCACACCAATGGAACAGCCATCTCATCATCTCAGCCACCTCTACAATTTTAAGTTGAGTATCTTGCCCATGACACTTCAACACGCAGGCCAGAGGGGTCTGGGGATCGAACTGCTAAGCTTCCTACTAGAAGATGACCTGCTCTACCTCCTGAGCCACAGCCTCCCAACAAAGGCCAAGAATTGGTTGGCAACTTCTCAAAATGGCTACCAGTGGCAGCCTGGCAGCTGTTACTGTCAAGCCCTATTAAACCCAAACTTAATCGATATGTTTTGTTTATTGTCAGTGCACAGTTTTTTAATCCTAACATGATTAGCTCTGTAACCATAAAACCTTCTCGATGATCTGAGTGTTTGTCAGTCAGGAGTCTTTCCCTTCTCTATCATCCATCCCATATGACGTGAACATGACATGCTGCTGAGCAGTGACTGGGCTTTCCCACTGAAGTCCTGCCCAGCTGACTCACCTCCTCTGTAGAGTGCTCATAGGGGTCATCCAGGTGTTGTTGCTGTTGCTGCTGGTTCTTCTCCTGCTCTAGTGTCTCGCTTATGAGGCGGGCTACCTCGCTTTGCGTCCCTGGCTTCTCCCGTCCAATCAGGAACCTGTGTTTTTGAATGCAATGCATTAATGCACCATAAAATGCTGCCTGAAAATAACTTCGTGCAGCTCCTGTCTGTTCTGTCATATTTTCCACAGGGATATGCAAATTTTGAGATGCAGTTTAGGCTTGACTCTGTGACGTGTGGGTGTTTCAGTTGAAAACATAAACATGCCACAACACTTTGTGGCCTATTTCACTTTTCATTTTTCACTATTCATTTATGGCCTCTGAACTCTCAGTGACTCAGTCTTGTCACCAACAAGATCTTTTCAATAAGGCTGATTTTAGGGGTTGAAGAGGTGGGCTTTGAGCTGACCTCACTGTGCCTTTGGTGTTCTTCAGGACTGTCGCAGCAAACAGTTGGGTGACACCCACCAGACTGATGCCATCCACCTCCACTATCTGGTCATTCACCTGTATCCTAGAGACACAAAGACAGTAATCATAAGGAGCAGTTTTTGAAGCATTTTCACAGAGGAGTTATGCAATGCCTTCAGCATAGTTGTAAAGATAAAAACAAATCGTCAGTAGCCTTAATGCAGCTGGCAATAAAACAAATCTAAAAATGCCTGGGAAATAGAAGTAGCAACTATTTTCTTTAGCTTCCTCATGCAGTTATAAATAAATCCGGTTGTTTGTGTCTTGTGTGTCACTGGGGACTATGGGAATGAGCAATTCCTAGAGTGTAACATTAAAAACAGTTGTGGAGGAGCAGTGTACAGTGAGTGTGTACCATGTTTCCGCTTGTATACAAAATGTGGGGTTGAAGAAAAAGGAAACTTAGTGCTTTGGCTCACCGTCCATCGTTCTCAGCTGCTCCTCGCTCTGTTATGGTTTTCACAAAAATGCCCAGCTTTTCCAGACCCTGGTCAGCTCCCACTCCCATTCCTATGATACTAATGCCAAGTCCATTGTCTCCTGAATGCAGAGAAATTGACGATTTTAAAGGGTGGGTGGAAAGAACTGCAATCAAATAGGCTCAATTCCATGTCCATGCTCTTGATACTGATATATAAAGATATAATAAAGGTTGTGTATAAGGATTAAGATCAGTAACTGTTTAGACTACACAGGTTAATAGCCTTAACAATTGCTAAAGTACACAAGTTGAAGTCACTGCTATTTGCCTTCACACAGCTGTGCTTTGTGTGCAGCTGGGTTAAAACAGGTTCGCCCCCCTTATGAAATGTTTCTCAACAGTGGCTTTTGGCATGTAGGAATTTGCCTTTGGTGTCATGAAACTCACCTTTCTCGATCTCCACAGGGAACACATCCATTTTCTCCACTCTCTTCTCCAGCTCATACTCTGCAGACGCTGCGACTGGATCAACATCATCGTTGCGCCGATCATATTCCTCGTTGGAGAAGGTAGTGAAAACCTGTGTGGGTCAAAATATCAAGTGCATAGCTTCAGCATACCACCTTCTGTGTCCTTTCCAAGTAGTTATTCATCAGACGGATTTATGTTGAGGGGAATCTACAGGATCTACGCAGACACAGGCAGATTATTTTCACTGCTTTTTTATCTTGGCAGGCTGAGCAAGGACACATTTTTTATTTGAGAGAAATTGCACAGGGAGGGAGAATTACACTCATACTTTGGACCGTTTAGCATGTACTGCTACTAGGGGAATTAAAGTGCCAGCACACTACTGAGGCACACTTTCACAGCTGCTGAAGGACAGCATAACCCTTTGATAATTTGAACCTCTTGCATTGTAGTCATTTTTCTCAAAACTGTGTCTGAAAGAGATTAAGAGGGTGAACGATCTTTAGTTATCTAACTGTACAGACTGCATCGCCAACTCTTGTTGGTGGTCTTATGCATCTTTAATTCAAGACTTATCAATCACATGTTTGAAAAGATATATATTAAGTGTCAACGACACTGGAGGCAGAAGATGCATTCCCAAGACATACTCTGGTTGACTTTCATCAGAATTTTAAGGAGTTGTGAACTTCGCAGGCAGGCCTCACAAAGCACTGGATATGTCCCAGAGGCCGTTTTCTGGTTGGAATTATAAAGCACATACACACAGTACGGCAGAACATGAGCAGCGTGGAAAGTAGGGCACAGCTGGGGAGAGCTGAGCAGTGGATGTAGCAAAGATCAATGCTCTGAGGCGACAAGTGTTGTCAGCAGCACTGTAAAAAATATATAATAAAGGGCAATACAAAGAAAAGAAGTAATCCCTTAAGCTTCAGTCAACGGGCAGTGCCCAGCACTCAACCCCAGCCTTAAGGGTTATCACATACAACAACACTATGTGCTATTTACCTTGTATACTACTGATGCTACCAGGCAGAAATGGTATTCCTAATCCACTCTGAAAAACACTCTCGAGGTCGAGCTAAAGTGAGCACTACGGCATAAAATGGACTGTGGATGACCATCTGTTGTGACTCAGTAACTACAGTGTAATAAAAGTACACAGTTCATTCAGTGTTAACACAAGAATAGCACCAGGGAAACAACTTCTTATTCTCATTATTGATTAATCTGCCCATGTTTTCTCAATTAATCTTTCCAAATAATGCAGACAATAGTGAGAAACTTGTCTAGTACAGTTCCTCAGAGGCCAACATGGCAAAACCCAAAGAATACGCTAACAAGACAAAGGGACTGAGAAATCTAGTATATCTGTTCACATTTCAAAAAGTCATATTCACTGTGATTTTTTTTGCCTTTTTGTCATGTCAAAAATTTCTCAGAATACATGTCAATTAATTTTCTGTCATGTAGGAGAGAAAAACCAGAGTGCATTATGAGTTAACAGATATAAAGCATTGTTAGATTAGAGTTTGGCAGACTCCATCAGGGGCTAATACCTGATTATGGGGATGAACCCAACAGTGGGTCTGTAACACAAACCCCCTGCTTGGTCATCATTAGTCTTAATCTGGGTGGAGTCATGATTTTAATGGTGGTGGTGGCAGAAGGACACTGGCATCAGTGTCCAGGTGTCGCTGACTGACTTAAAAACAAGCATAATCTAGCTGCACTGTGTGTATGACAAGGGAGCTGTAGTGTCTTTGTTAATAGCAGGTTTACTAATTGGATGGAGCAAAACTGAAGAGTTTCCTTTCATAAATTAAACCGAGGAAAGTGGGGGGACAAAGGAAAGGATATAAATCGCAGGTAGAATATGAATATAGGGAAAACAAAAGCAGTCTCACTGTTTAACTTTTGCTGAGTTTAATTCCAATCCATTAAATATTTTGTATGAATGGTGTAAGAGAGAAATATATAAAAAAGATTTGAACCTCACAGTGGCAATAAATACAAGGCATAAAATATGGGTTTGAATTTGGGATAAAATTTTAGATTTTATTCTGGTCTTGAAACACAAGACTCAAGTGGCATCAGTGCAATGGTTTTTCATTCATTACTCTGTTTAGGCGCAGAAGCAACCTGAACCCTGATGCCTCAAGTACTCTGTGTGCGCTCTCTGAGCAGTTTATTTTTTGTCAGTTTATATCTTTGTTTTGATCATTTCTAGGAACAAAATATTAGGTTTCCGTCACGCGCTTTGATTTATTTTAATGTATTTCCTGCTCATGAAGTTCTCGAGTAAGGTCAAGTAAGTCAACTAATGCATGCGAAAGCCTGTAAGGTCAACAAGGTCATCTGTGGGCACTGAGACAGACGCAGTCTATTTCAGTCATATTTTGAAAGAAAGCAGGAGGGTGGTTTAAGAACTTTCTAAGATTTCTTTTCTGAGAATCTGCCTGTATTAATTCTCAATACTCCTGTACCCTTGGTTTTAACTTAACACCCACACAAATCTGTAATCTCATCTAGTTTATTATATGGGATGAATCTGAACGATCGAATGATTCACCAAGCATGTTATTTAGAGCCTAATAAACTCGTGTACAGTTATATATGGTGTCAGTAAACACCAAAACACACTGATAAGGGCTTACTCACAAACATTGAACTGTCAGGTGGTGTGTTGTATTCTGTTGAACAACCTTGGAGACACTATTCCCTGTGACAAATGTTTGAGTTGTGCTCTCATGATATAGAGAGTGCAACCAAGATTGTGGTTAACACAATAATAACAAATCTAACAACAAGGGGTGACAATTTGCTATAGGATTACAGGATTGATTGAGACATTTGCCATGAGGATGTATGATGTAATCAAGTAAACATTTCCACTGTGGGCAACAGAGTCTGAGGTCTAGATCCTGCAGCGTGTCAGGACTTGAGGAATTAACCGCAAACAATCTCCTTTTCCCCTCTGTCTTTCTGTCTCCTCACTCTGTAGCCTTTGGATATCGGCCCAAAGCAGTGCAGATAGTAAATTTCCAGAATACCTCACTGAGCTCTCTGTTCAATTTGTTACAGTGAATTACTACATCTATTTCTGGTTTACAACATCCTGCTGATTTTCACACACATTGATCCAAGTGGAATTGTACTGTGCTATCTTGGAAACAAGATGTACATGTACTGATTTTGGTACACTTGCACATACCTCTCTTATGAAGCCTCCCAAACCAAATGAAAGAAGATTAGAAACTTGAGGATTATGCACACTACTGCAGCTCTGTGGTACAGGCAGGAATGCTATTCATGGGGCCTCGACCCTCCATCAACCCAAGTGAGTCCTCCTCCTTCTAAATCCTCCTTACTTTATACTTCAGCAAGCTTATTGCCATAGGTTTATAGTGTGTGACCCATATATTATGGTAGATAGGAGTTATCTTCATCACACAAAGGCGAGGCCAGTGCACACAGCACTAAAGAGCACTGAAAACCTTTTAAAATAACCAACAAGCTCAAGATCGCTTTTCTCCTGCTTGCATCTTAAAACTTGTTTTACATCTCTGAAAAAAGGCTTGAAAGTTCTGACAAAACTTATCAACTTCTAATTTAGACAGATAAAAATGGATATACAGAACTAGAGCAGACAGAAATATCACTAAGTATGAAAGATGTTTTTTAGTTTAGACTCGGGTAATTATTTCTGATAATGTAGGCTAATGGAGTATAGGGAAAACCACGGCAACTTTGGCCCCGGCATTAGCTGAGCAGCAGCCGCTCAGATTGGCTTCTCCCCTCTGCCTCCCCACGACTCCGAAGGCTGACTTTCCTGTTGCCATGGGCTCCCAGGCCTTTTTCAAACAATGTTCTGCTCTTTGCTGAAACTTAATCACTCAACCACTGTTTTCTCAGCAAGAAAGACAGAAATCAACCTCTTTATTAGCCTCTCCTTCACAAACAACCCTTACACACAGCTCACTATTATCACTGTCTCCGGTTATCATTCTAAATTGACATTTTTCTTTATTGTTCCGCGCATGCCAAGTCCACCATCTGTAAACCAAAACACTCAACTGTTGATCAGGCAGACTGACCAAAGAAGAACTATTTCTCTTCAAGTTTAAACAGAATAAAACATTCAACATTCTCTTTTGATGCCAATTTCTCCCAGTGAAGTATTACTGTGATCACTGAGGTTGTGATGTGGGTCAACTGACTGCTATGCCATCCTTATATTTCCATTCCTTTCAACACTTAAACTCCCGGCAGTATGTGTGGGCTTTTCATCCATCTTCAACACATGCAGTGGTCTGTCCTCTTTACATGTGCTCACATGCACAGATGAACACATGCCCACACCCAAACTCAAACCCCTTCCCACAACAGAATACCAATGTGGGAAATGAGTCAGCAGCTGCGAGGAAAAGCAAACCAGAGAAATCTCTTGCCAGTGCAAAATGAGGGCTGACCACTGGACTGGGGAGCTGGTAATGTAAGCGGGCCTACAAAAAGACAACAAATCAAAACATGCTGTGAGAGCGAGCTGGGGCAGGGGTGGTGGCCTGGCGCTGATCATAGAGTAATTAGGGAAGAAGGCATGGGGCCCAGGTTTTAGATCCTGTGTAAACACACCAGAAAATGAACAAAAAAATATATCTAGTTCTTCCTTTAAGCATACCCCTGGAATTATTAACACTTTGTTAAGTTCACAATGATTGACTGTGACTGAAACAACAATATTTATATTATAAGTGACAATGTATGACCTCAGGCAGGAAGAGGTGGAGTCTGAGAGGAGCAGCGTGTCATAATGGAATCACATTTCCAAAGGAGAGCAAACATAAACAGGTTGAACAGGTTTGTATATAAGTGGCCCACAAAAGCTACTTTTGTGCTGTAGGGTTTGCTGAAAACTTTAACACGCAATTACCGCTAACTTTCAGTGAAAACACACAGCATCTGCTAATGTGTTTGTCTGTAATCACATAATGAAAGCGTTTAAGGCAATCACAATCAGCCCAAGACTCATCCCATGCCAAGTTGTTTAATGAACAGCATTGAGCTGACTGCATTAGTATTCCTCCCTGCTTTGTCGGATAGTCACCCACTTGCCCAGGTGGCTGGGGGGGGGGGGGCTCAGATCCTACAAGGGGAGGGCCTGTCAGCTGGTTGGATGAGGGTGGAGTCTTGTTAGACACATTCCTTTGGCCAGCAGAAGACCCATCTCAGATAGGAAATGGAAAGCAAAACACTATGGGATGGGTTGGCTACAGATGCCAGAGTCCTTTGCTTTCCACTAATCACAGGAAATACAGATGGAAGAGCAAAGGATTCTGTCCTGCTGTAATTCAGTCTTAAATTTCCAAGATATATAAAGAATATAGATTGAGAGAAACATAAATTCACATAAGAATTGCTATTATGTGAATTCACTAAGCAAAATATTGATTTTTGTACGTTGTTGATCAAGTCATGTTGATGGAGAAAAAAAGCAGAACTCAACTGCAAGATTACAGTACAGCATGCACAAGATAGAGTTAAATTTTAATTCATCTTTAAAAAGGCAACCATTTGGGAGTATTCTGGATTTAATACCTCAATACTAAAGTATTCTTTGGAAATTTTGTACCCCATCTGCCAAAGACAAGCTAACGTTAGTGGCGTGGAACACTGAACTTCAGTACAAACAAACTCTGCGGGACTAAACTGAACTTTCAGCCAGATTGGAATAGGTGAAGAAAATAATTCCATCCACAGCCTGCTTCAGTGCAAAAGACCTAAGCCTATACAGCAGTTTAGACCACAATGGCTTTCCCCCATATTAACATTGCATCAGAGAGGTTGCTCTCCACCATAACGTTAAAATAACACCGCAGAGCGCTATGCTCCTCCTCCTCCCCCTGTTCAAGACTTTTGTTATCTGGCTCCATGTTAATGTCTACAAACTGTACTCTACCTGACACAGGTGAAATGCCCTTCATGCCTCCAGATGCTAAACAAAGTTTTATTGTGGGTATAAGGGAAGCCAAACTGACAAATCGTTGTGTGTACTTAAACAGTGACCAATGTGGACAGTAATTATCTACAGTGCAAACAAAGAAAATATTGTTGAATTCTTTCAGTTACAATGAACCCTACAATCCTTTACCACACCTTGTGTGTTCAAACAGGCACAATGCGTTCACTTGACCAATAACTGCTGGTGGTACTTCCTGTGACTCTGCGAGGGTGGAGCAAACCAGCAGGTGCAGATCTGGTTTCAGATATTCTCTTGTCTGTTACAATGAACTGGTGTTTGACTCCGGCTCCAAATGTAGTCATGTGCAACTTGACGCACAAAACCGCGGACAACCTCTTCAGAAATTCCACATAACTACCCTGAAATGTCCCCAACAGATAACACGCCAACAGCAGGGAGCGTTAATCATTTAATAACTCTTGGCTTTTTCCCCAAACTACAGAATTCAGAGTGAAAGTGATGCAAACCAGATGCTAAAAAGTGATCTGAAATTTAAAAGTTTCTCCGAATAAAGACATGCCTAGACACACTAATATTACAGGCCTGGTTGTTATTTGCAGTTTTAGAGGAAACGGTCTCCTCACTAACACCAAAGATATCATCACTATAAGCAGTGGTGCAATATTTATACTGCTCACACAGCCAGAGGGTATAACAAACTTATATACTGACACAGCAGCAATGGGATTGCAGCATTTCAATGCCCTACTAAAATGTGAGTGTGTTACCATATAAGCAGAATAATCTCAGAAAACATAATATATAACATTACTGCAGTGCTTTCTCATCAACACCATGCAGTTATCTTTGCTATTTTGCCTTTCTAACATTGCACATTTTAAGCATTTTCATCACAATGCACCTACATACGAAGATACTACACACTTAAATGCATTTAGCACTCATAAACATCCAATATTTGGCTTAACACGAGACTCTCACTTTTAGGAATGCTTGAAACTGCACTAATCCTGACTGCCTTAGAAAGCCTTTTTCATCTACGTTTGTTTTTCAACTCTGATAAGGCTGATACATGTTGAAACTGGACATCTCCTTTACTTGACAAAGAGGACCTTTCTTCCACACAGGACACCTCCTCTGTCAAGAAGACTCGGGTTACGTAGGGACCCAATCCCGTTGTGAGCCAGAGACACAAAGCACTTCCTCTCTCCTAGTTAGCTGCGACTCAAATGTGCTCTATCGCAGTGCCAGCTCTGACTAGCAGACTGTGGAGCATGATGCAGTGCTAGCGGGAGGCCTTTGTTAGCCAGGCCACAGGTAAAAAGGTTGGCCGAGGGACATTTGTGTGACTTAATTGGCTAACACACATACCACGTAACCCTGAACCCATGGTTTTAATCCAAGCACACGTCATTGTTTGGACAGATCTCTTTGTGTTGGTTCCAGCCCGTCTTCTGCATGCACTCATTCATGCAATTTTATAAATAGCTAATTGGAAACATGCTTGGACATTTTTGAACTCGCTACTCTCAGTATCTTCACCCTACATCTGTTCATTTGTTGATGCATATATATATACTTTACTTTCCCCTGGGGATCATTAAACAAATAATAATGTCAGGACCATCAGCTTCACATGTGGTGTCAGTGCTGTATGCATACTCACGCCTCTCACATACTGAATTGCCACACTAGCACTGCACATATTACTCAGACACGGTATGAAAAGTTTGCACACAACTAGTGTCTTTCAAATCGGCCCTCACAAACCAACAACTGCAACCTTGTGCCAGCTATTTCTGCTTTGCATAAAAGTTTCTCTCCCATGGTTGCTATGAGCAGTATGTGAACTGCTACACAGAGATGACACAGTCTAGCATATTGTTGTGAACTATAAAGCGGTGTTCATCTCGCTCATAGCTCCACTTTGGGTGGAGGAGGAACGCTGTTGTTTGTGTCCACTCCAGGTCAGCTTCTGGTCCCCTCTCCCAGGACCCCCTGCCGGGATGACTGGGATGGAGGGGGGGGTCCACACCCTGAGATAACAGTGCATTTTAAGGCCTGGATAAACACTGAGCTGTTCACAAGCTATGTGGAATGCACTGGGGTGATTTGTTTTTCCTTGCTTTAGCAAAATTTTGTTTAAATATGGTGATTGTGGAATATCTATGGTAGAGGATATTATCTCCACTTCCAACACACCCCTCAAACACACATTGGCCATGTTTACGACACATGATGTGTGGCAATACGCAAAGAAATCAGGCTACACCAACTAGAAAATCAGTTTGGGGTACAAATTTGTGAAGCTGAAGGATATATTAGATGCATACTATGGATATCGTGATATGAGACTACAGAGATCTTTGTTGTTGCATTTTTTCAGCATGATGTAGTTTGTTTCTTCCAACTTATTTGTTCAAGCAAGGATAAAAGAAATCAGCATTTATATAGGTAAAGCTAATTGTATACAGAACATTTGGAACAGCCTTGGCTGACATTAGATAGCATATGGAAAAACCAGGAGTAATCCTAAAATGTCAAAGTCAGAAATATTGTAATACTAGTTAATCAGTCGATCACCAAACTCTATAAACCCAACTGAAGGACTCCCATCATCAACAAAATGATAGACCTCTCACCAATAAACACTAACAATATGAGGGCATTCACAGAAAAGAAACAAACACCATGACCTATTTGGCTTTTCAAAAAGGCTAATATCCCTACAAAATAATAGTTAAAGATTACGAATTCCCCTACTGTAATAAGATGAGTTAGCCATGGTCCACAAAAGAAATCATATTGATGGATAAAAATCCCTCAATTCCTCATATCCATGTTGAAGAGAAGAGAAAAGTCCCTCATGAGTGTAACACATGATTCACTACCAGAGGGGAACCACTCTAACTGAGCAAAAATATCCATGCAGTGCAGTGACTCAGGGGTGGCCATGATTTTTTACTGTACAGTCTAAAGTTTCACATGTCTCTACCTCACTGCTGCCCTCATTCAGCTGTGGCCCTGCTTTCACAAGCTCTTATGCAATGTCAACAATATATCCAAAAATACCATGAACAATGTAGCCAGCTAACTTCTCCCCCCTCTCTCCTGATCTCCTACAGGGTTAACGCACCAGGTGATGAGTCTGTGAAACTACCTGCCTCCCTGGTCTCTAAGATTAAATAAACCATAGTTTACATTTTTTTAAACTGCGATGATGATACGGTACAGCAGCGGTGACGTCAACATGCCCCACAAAGGCATTCATTCTCAGCCTCCGCTAATTTGTCTTGTGTCTGCAGGGAAACACCTAGGTCAGACAGTTGCTGAATCAGTGAGACGGTGGTTTGGTTTATAATGACGGTGCTGTGCAATATGTTTTTAGGTGCTTGTGTTGAGCAGCAACAGCTCAAATGTAAACAACACATCACAAAGAGTACTAACCTGAATGGGGTCTGTGGAGAACTTGATTTTCCTCTTTGGGGGAGGCTCCTCCTCATCCGACAAACCAGCAGTCTCGTAGCAGTCGTAATAATCCCTATACATTTGATCTCCCTCCTCCTCTTCTTCCTCCTCCTCCTCTTCTTCCCTGAGGACCTGGTCTACATCTCTGTCATCCACAAATGCTGCATTCTCAATGCCGTACACGACTGGTGAGGCTCTATCCAGGATGCTCTGGCCCACCTGCTCCTCCACCTCACTCTCCTCCTCTGCTACCTCATCATCTTCCTCACAATTATCATCACCATCTTGATTCACAACTGAATTGTCTTCCTGTCTCTCCTTTTTCGACCCAAATTGCTCGTTGTCATCCAAGACTCTACCTTCACCCACAGTCTCTGCTATCCTCTGTGTCTCTCTTGAGACATCTCTCACTAAGACATGATGAACAGGTGTACAGTTCTTTTTTTCCGGTGTAGAGGTTCTTTTCACGTCTGTTGGTAGGTCATCTTTGGGGCTTTGCACCTTCTCTTCCTTAAACACATTATCTTCAACATTCTCATCCTCGTTCTCCTCACTCTCTGAGGATTCATTCTGAACCACAACCAGTTCTGCCCGTACCATGCCCACCCCCCTGGAGTCCAGTGAGGAGGTCTGGCTGGACGGCTTGTCCCTGGTAGAACTATGTGCCACACTGTCATTACTTTTGTTTTTTTTGGGGTATTTGGCCCTGTTGGTATTCTGAAACCCACCAGCTGATGGTAGAGGCTGCTTCGCATCTCTTGGGGGCGGACTATGTGGCTTGCCTTCATCCCCACCAACAGATGTCCTACTAAATCCATCACTGGATGATGATGAGTGTTTGTAGCCATGGCTAACTGGGATTGTTTGCTCTGGTGAGAGGGGTTTGTGAGTGGCATCAGTTGTCGAAGAGTTAGATTTGTATGCTGCATTGGTAACTGGGAATGTTGGTTTAACACTTGACCCCAGAGACGTTGGTTTGTTACTGACAGACGCTGTCTGGGATGTGTTTTTGTTAGTGGCATCAGATACAGGGGTGGAGTTAGTGGCTTCTTTAACAGGAGAAGTAGATTTGTGTGCGCTGTCCCTTGTTGGAGAGGAAGGCAGTATGTGTTCAGTGCTACTGTGTTGTTTAGCAGACACCATGCCCCCCTTTGTAGCAGCTGTGTTGTTGTCTTCTGAGTCATTCTGTGCCATGTAATTCCCTAACCTTTTGGACATGGGTCCTGCATTCAATGGCACTCTAGACACATGTTTTTTCTCACTATCAGCCTTCTCATCCGGTTGACATTTAACTGTTGATGTAGGAGCTTTCTCTGATTTGCTAGTGGTCTCAGAGGATCCCGATACTCTCCTTGTGCTTTTTCCTTCATCAGAGGCACTTCCAAGGGACAAACGATTTACTACTCTGTTTGGAGACTGTTTTTCAGCTGCGGGCTGCTCTTTGATGCCCCTTTCAAAGAGTTTTCTGGTCACAGAAAACTTCTCTGCCAAAGCCACTTTGTCAATCTCAACATCTTCCCCCTTGGGTGTTTTATCTAAATTGTGTGATTCTGGGCTTGTGGCATTGTTGTGGTTACCCCTGTGAGTGTTGACTGGAAATTGCAGCTTAGGTGGGGACACCTGGGACACATCGGGCTTTACGGTCACTTTCCCCTCTTGGCACTCTTGCTGCTGACCATCCATCTGTAGGAATATGTTCTTTATCTTGTTCACTCGGTTCCCAAAAGGCCTCCCCCTTGTGTCCTCCCGGGTGTCACTGGACCCATTTGCATATGATCTGGTGTCGCCCTCGGACTTCGGCCCGTCAAAGGAGCACTTAATGGCGTGGAAGTCAGACTTGTATGCATTTCTGTGCGGGGATGCGCTCCTCAGGGTCCTCTCACCTCCTTTGCTCTCGGCTTTGATCATTGTTGTTTGTTTGCGATTACAGCCCAATTGGAAAATCCGGATTTGGAGAGACTGATGCTGTTTGTTGGGTGAACTATTATCCCTTAACTTTACGCAAGCGGTGCCATGGGTCCAGCGGTGCTTCTCAGGAGTACAGTTGTCTTAACTAAACACTCACAGCGAAGTCATCTAAAGAGACACACAGAGAGTACAAGCTGTTGATACAGACACCGGATACCATTAAGTCACAACGGCTAGCGAAAGTTATTTACTAAATAAGTATCTCTTTCAGCAAGCAAACCAAAACAGTGCGAAAAGTTATAACATGAGGGTTAACGCTGACTGTTAGAAAGTTAACGTTAGCGTGAACAACCGTTTGTATGCGTCTCGCTGGTTGTCTGACTACAGACGTTAGCTAACCAACGTTTCTGTAATTGAAAGTAACTTTAACCGGCTATAAACTTTAATTTTACGGAGTACTGGCAGTTAAACGTTGTTGGCATTGTTAGTAACGCCACATCAGAGATTACAAAGGCAAAACAAAGTTAACTTACCGGGCCAACAGTTCAACTCAGCCCCAACGTTACTGCCTCAGTCTGAACAATTCATTGTGGCATTTCAAGTACGAGCCGTTGGAAATGTTAACTCCGGCTCCGCTCACAACACCGCACAAAGGTAAACAACTTCATAACGCTCTCACCTCTTACTTGCTTCATCGTGTTAGGCGCCGACAGATGGCCCACAGCGTCCCGGTTTTACAGTATCAAACTTGTCCCTTCTTCTTGCTCACCGCCATCATTCCCCGCTCCAGCAGCGTTTTCCTGCCTCTTCCTTGCACTTCCAGACCTGTCGCGGGCTGCGCGCGCACCCGAGTCTGGTCTGTGCCGCGCGCCGCGGCCGACGAGAACAGAGGGAAGCGGGGGCGCGCGCACATTCCAGGACTGTAACCCACCACTCCGCTCCACCCAGCGCTCCCCTCTTTCTCCACCGCACTCAGACACGAGGAGCTGTAGGGAGAAAGGCGTGGGAAAGAGCTGAGTCTATATTAAAGCTCACCTAGATCTCTGCACGGGCAGCAGTCCACACTTAGACTACAAAAACAGCCCACCACAGTTCATTTACACTGCACATGTTTTGCAACCAGGCATGTAAAAGGTATACTACAGACATGGAAAGGGGCCTGTCATGAAAACCTCTACCCTGGTCTATGCACTATTTTCCCTGAGAGATTACCCCAATAATGTATTAACATTAAAGGGATACTCCTCCGATTTTTACATGTGAAGTTCACTTTACCTGCCACAAGCAATACTCTCATTATACAACTGTAAAAGTTGCACAACGTCTTCTTTGGCTCTGGAGGGAGTCCTGGTGATGTCATCATGGTTATCTTGGCAAGAACTTGAGACGTAAATAGAAAATCTACATTATAAATTGGAGGTGGGGTTTGGAGGGAGTTTACATTGAGGAGGAGGCAGAATATTTTGATCTCTTTCCTTAAAAAAAAACCCTTAAAATATCGCAACATGCATTGCGATTTATAGGGAACACACAAACACACTGTTGAAGTCCCATGCATTGAAATTCAGGGGAATTTTAAGCAGTGCAAATAATGTACAAGGCAAGACATAATCTAGTTCCGGGCAATATTCAACAAATGTTTTGTGACAGGGAGGGGAGCTAAATTAAAAAATGGTGTTCATATAACCTTGAAAAGTGTGTGTATTTTAGCATTTGGAGTGGATTTATAGGATGGGTTAAATGAGAAGTTAAAGGAAAGCACAACTTTAGAGCACATAAAAACATGTACGATATACTTAGGAGGTATGCAGAAGCAGAGGGATGATACTGATGGGTTGGTTTATTTATTTATCTGGGCTTGTTTGAAATGGGGTTTGTATGTTTAATATCTACCACTGTTGTTTATTTATCTATATTAATGGTTGTAAATAAGTTTGGAAAAGTTGTTGACAATTTCCTTTTTAAATGAGACATGAATACTGAGAAGGGGGTAGGATTTTATAAGTGTACACTTCTTCCTACTCCTTTTTGAGCATGTCTGTCGATGTTTTGTTTGTATTTTTTTGCTCAAAATAATCCATTCATTCATCAGTTATTAGGAGAGCTGCCGTGAAATCAAACATTTCAAGAATCACAAAAAACACCCTCAAAATCCTGGAGGGACTGATAATAAAAGATGCTATCGAGTTCCACCATGGAAAATATAAGATCCACTGTTTTTGTAGCTTGTATCTTTATATGTCGGCTATCGCTGTTTAATTTTTTACCATTCTTTAAAAAAATGTATATTTTGAGTCCCCAAATTTAATAAGAGTAGGTTACATCTTCAGGATACTTTGCTAAAACAACAGTTTTCTAATGGTGTAAACCTGTTCATACTGTGTATGGGAAGTTGACTTGGCCAAAGCTGGATTACCAGCTGGACAAAGCAGACCTCTGCCTCAGTGTCCCAAACCCCCAGGGGCCTCAAAGCCCCAGGTCAATGGGTTTTGGCCATCTGATTAATAGGCCTTTTTCACAGAAGCCATTTTGACATGATACACTCATGGTGGGGAGAGCACAGTTGTAAATGATTTAATCAGTGACATCTGAACTTCATTCATTTAACTGCTTTAATCTTGACCGCAGCCTTACCAAGACCCAGGGACCCCCTCTCAAATCTAGTTGTAAGACTGTTGTTTTTAAGAAGTACTTCATTAATCGGTAATCTGGGAAATTCGATTGTTAGTTTGTATCATGTTTACATGGTTCATATTACTAAATAAAACTAAGAATTGCATTGGTCTCTGGGCATATAATGAAACTGTCACATGTCTTCTATGTGACCTATACCTAATGGCAACTTGGAGGCAACAGGGTATATTTAAAATGCACAAAGATGGTGGCAGTGGGAGGGTCCACTGGGGCCCAACAGCAAATATTAGTTCCAGGGCCCTCTGACTGGTAAATCCGGCCATGATTTGGCACACTGAGGCTCCACACTTCAGGGAGTGGAACACTTTTTTGCTAAAATACAACATCTACCTGTGACCCCTCACAGGTCATGGCCTCAGTGTGGATGTGTACGGTTCAAACAAAGATAGATTTTCTCTTCTCAGATTGTTTCATTTGAATTATTTTAGGGGCATGAAAAAGTGAACATTTGCAAAGAGTCAGAAAAAATCTGTAGTTCCTGACAGAACAAGGCAAATCTTGTCAGTACATTTCATACACAAAAGTATGTCAAAGTGCTTTGTATAATACACCAAAAACAGTAAAAAGGAGACACAAACTGAAGGTTGAAAAACTTTTTTACAGAAGAATTAAAGATATGAAACTGCAATACAGATAATGATGAGTGCTTAATGCCTGTTCAAATGCAGACTTAGGTAGACTTTGTCTCCCTTAATCCTGTCTCATGCCCTCTGTTTGTTCCAGCTCTGTTGTGCAAGCTGAATTCTCTTCACACCTCACAGGTATTACTCCAGGTTATGATGTGGGACTCACTTCTGAAGCCCCAGCTAATGTGTCAAGTGTGTCAGTATTCCCTCATATTCCATACAGTCGGTCTGGTTTCTGTCTATTAACTCTAATTTTGGCCTCAATTAAAGTAGGTCACCAGCAGAACGCCTATATCCTGCATACATTTGCTCTGGCTGTGCAAAGTGTTTTGGGACGTTTTCTAATTATATATTTTTTATTTTAATTCACTATGCTGAAAATATCCATTAAAGCCATTTCCCAGAGCAGAAGTAAAGATGGCTGCAAACTCTCATCGCACAATGCATCTAGATTTTACTTGCCAGTCGAATTTAAAATCAGGTCCCCTCCCTAGAGAGCAGCACTTTGCAAGTTAGCTCTTATTTTGCAGAACTGACATTTCCTACAATACGTATGTGCCTGCTTGATTCACAAAATAAAGCAATGCTGTTTTCATTGAGATGGGCCACAAAGATACTGAATGAAAATGAAGTCAGATTTCCTTGGGGGGCTGTGAACCTACATTGCAAAAATATCATCCAATCAAACAGACCTAGGAAATAAAAGCCATGTCAAGTGGGAGAAGACATTCTTTGATGTAAACTGAATATTTGAATATTTTTACAAGATGACGAATTTAATTTTTAAATCCAGTTTTTAATAGCACATCTACTACACTTCAGAGCCTAAAGTATATACATTTTCTACATATTTTAAAAGTTAAAACTGTTATGTTTGATCAAATCTTTACACATTTTGAGCCTACACTCTTTAGTGAACATGTATGAAACTAAATATGAAGAGAATTATGTAACAAAATGAGGGTGTAATTATTGATAAATCTGAACCAGACTGCAGCGAGAGGCCTAAACAGATGGTGATCTATTTAGAAGGCATGACCATTTTTTCAGTTGCCTAAAGTGTAATCCCATTTACATTTTTAATTCCACAAAACATGAAATATTGAGCCCTCAACACTGAGTTTCTTCTTCTGGAGAGCGTCACCTTTTGCCCTCGATTATTGGATTCTCATGAAAGCACATTATGAAAATAGTACTTCATTTTTGGCCACTGCAGCCCATCATATCAAAGCTGTAAATGAGGGTTTTAAAACATTCAGAGAGACGTCTCTGGAAAAGGTCCAGTCCTCAGGCATTTCCTCTGGACTTATCTGCCCTCACATTCCATTTGAGACTTGGTTATCTGATATACGAGGTTTTATATAGCTCCGTATAACCACTCACATGTACATTATTTATGTTAGTGTCTGTTTGTTTACACTGTACATTATGGTGTTCTAATGCGTTCTGTATTTATTTGTTAAATGTAAATCCATTGACATTTGGCTCTGTGTGGTGGATGTGAGCTCTCAGACTGGGAGTGAAAAATCTGAACAGTGTTAATTATGGAGCACACTGGTTTTAACTTTGCCTTTTACTGTGGAATTTGTACTTTGCTCTCTGCTAAAACAAATCTTACATAAAAAAAAAATCATGTGATAAGAAGAAACTAATAATAATCGACATTAAACCCTGAACATTTATGGGCTTACTTACTTGTTAAGAGCTCTGCATACCAGCAGTTAACAAATATCTTTCCAAATGCTCATCAGCGTCTGAAATTATGCTGTGTGTGCACATACGGGTTGCATGTGTCCGTGTGTTTACCATTTCCAGCTTGCAGGATCATCTCCTAGCAACCGTAGGTCTGAAAAGCCATATATACACAGTCAGTGGGCTTTCTCCCAGGGGTAACATGGCACGCCGCAGCCAAGCCAGTGGTCCCTATAGCAACCCCTCAAACAACATCCAGCGAACGAGTCAAACCAAATGGAAACAGGAGCAGGTGAAGAGCAGGTCAGAGTAGCCAGTGGAACCACTGAGACAATGTCTCAGACTCAGTCCAGCCCGGCACAGCTAACAGAACCAAGCTGTCTCCACACCTGGCATTGTTCCTTCTTGCTGAAGGGGGTGTGATGGTTAAATATTGCAGCTGTCAGTGGGGTGCTTTTAAGTATGAAGATTTTATAGCCTTTTAGGGATACAGGATGTATTTGTTTTATTTTTCATTTAACCTTTATTTAACCGGGAAGTCCCATTGATACTGAACATCTCTTCAACAAGAGAGACCTGGCCAAGGTAGCAGTCAATCAAAACACATTTAAAATGCAACAAATACAATATATAATACAAAAACCCACCATAAAGCAACAACTATTCAAACATAGTGGCCTCTCAAGAATGTGTCTCTATCACCACATTCTTTATGATGCCCTTAAATTCATTGATGGATGTAAGTGTTTCTAATTTTAAATCTTTTTGAAGATTGTTCCATGTCCAAGGTGCAGAGTAGGAGAATGCAGTTTTCCCCAGATCTGTTAAAACCCAGGGTACATTAAAAAGCAACCACTTGAAGGAGTGTAGCTGGTAACTACCAGAGGTGAAACACAGAAGGGTGCAGAGGTAGGCCTGAAGTTTGCCCAATGTTGCTTTATAGATAAAAATATACCAGTGCTGTTGTCTGTGAGATGTCCAAACCCACCAAATCATAAAGAATGCAGTGATGAGCAAGTGACTTTGCATTTGTAATTTTATCTTTTTCTCATTTTATTGTAAGTTTTTTGTTTGTACATTTACTTTCAATGGATAAAAATATGAATTACCCATGAACCTTTAAGAGTCCATCCAGATCTTTGACTCTGAGAGAACAGTGTGCTGCAGTGCTTTGTAAGCTGGTATAGCTCACGTGAACTAATGACAAAGGTGTAGTGGCAGGATGCTGCAGTGTGTATTGACATCTTCACACATTGTTATGTGCTGGTCTGTTGCTGCTGTGAGTTGGTGGTATGCAGTGTAAAAGGAATGTGTGTTTTGTGTTGTGCATGCTCCGGCCTGAGCTCAGTCTTGCATCCTCACTATTTATCTTTGCAAGAGAGGGGCAGACAGTGTGAAGGGAAGGGCAAATGCTGGCTGAGGGAAAAAAGATGAAGATGTGCACCTTCAAAAGATGGATGTGTTCTTTTAGAACAGTAGTTAAACAAAACAATTTTACATTAAGGTCCACTTACTAAAAAGAAAGAGCTCGTAAACAGACTTTTAGTCTGTCAAAAATCATCAAAATTCTCTCCAGCTACAGGACAGAATATTAATGCAGACAATAAATATGTATAAAATGTCTGCAGCACTGTGGCTAGAAACATTATTCAAAATTAATGCTGTATAAGATGCAAAAAAATCCTGGTAAACCACAGTGTTGTGTTCATTTTTGCTCATGCTAATGAACCCTAAATATTTCAGTGTCAGACTGAGGCCTTGGTTACATTCCCAGACAATCTTTTAATCAACGTCAAGGCTGAGTGAGCCTCATTTTTCATTCTGAATGGGGAGTTGGATCACTCTCTGTCCTGGTATGCTCATCCTCTTGCCTTTTACAGAGAGGATGCTGCCATCCAGTGGCAGATAGAAGTACAGGATTTTAAATATTGGGCCCAAAAATGTGATAAACATCAAAAGCAGTGATAACGTGCACTCTCATGCTCATAACCCCTTAGAAAGAAAAAAAAATAAAGAAAAAAATGTTGATGTGAGTTATGCATGGTTTGTCCAAACAATGGAAAGAGCATGAAATGCTTCAAAATGTTTGCAAAACCCTCTCAAGCATATTAAATGTTGGCTGCACTTTGTTGATTCTTTCGTGATTTGAAAACATCTGCCTCTAAATGAGTGATACTCATCTAACGGCTGGATAGGGTGCCAGCTGGCCCGCAAACCATTTTCTAATTCACAGCGAAAATACACTGATTCACACTGTCTTTTTTGTACTTTGAATGTAATTCAGCTGCCAGAGTGCATAAAAAGCATGAAAATAGAGCTTGTTTATAAAAACAAAGTGCCAGGGGAAGATTGCCCCACAGCTCTCCAAACAGAGGTCCAGGCTAAGCCTAAAATGTCCTCAAACTGTAGATATGCCCCTGTGTATACCTGACCTGTGTGGGGCTGCTGCGACCAGATTTATCTTTTATTAGTGCTGCCAGATAAATATTATTAACATTTGTTTATTTACTGGCCTCTGATCATTTTGCAAAAGTGTCCCCAGGCAAAGTCTTACGAGTATCTGCTCTAAACCTTTACTGACTATCATTCTATTAGTAGTTTACTTGGGTTCTGTGCGACACAAAGGCACACTCTGTACCTTGCCACATGCTGTAACTCCCACGTTGAGTATAAGGTCTCTAAACACTGACACTACACAGCTACTAGTGAGTTATTTATGATGGCAGTTTAAGATTTATTCATGTTAGTGATGTTCATTTTAGACAGGAAAGAAGTGATAAGAGATAGGCCTGCTTATTTTTCAGTTATGGTCGGATGTGTTATTTGACCATCTGAACGCACTTCAGATGGTCAAACAACAAAACAAAACAAGAGAACTACTGATTCGGGTCTTTATTAAGTCAACCTTTCAAATTAGAAACCTTTTAATTTTTACTTTGGTCATTTTATGTGGTTACGTCGTACAGCAATTTGTGTTTTATTCTTTTAATGAGTGATGTCTTGGTGATGTATATAATTATGGAAAATTAGTTAAAAACTCTTAATATTAACCCTAAACTCAGCTCTAAGATTAAAATGATTAGAAATAAAGAAGCATACAAACAGTTTTCTTCACACTTCCATCAGCACAGAAGGCATTGTGGAGCTGCACCACTGAGTCTCGTTACTTCTGTCTCTGTGGCAGTTTGTTGCCAAGGTAACTGAGAGAGACCAATGACCCTTTTATTATGTGGCCTCTTATTACAAAGCATCATTTTCGCAGGGGCATTGTGAACATGTCCCTCTTTGATGGAAGGCAGTCGGTCCTGATACAAAGTGCTGCGGGAGTCAGTTATACAAGCAGATTAATGCAAGGAGGAGTATGTGTCTCTATATGCCCGATGAGCTTTCATGTTGATGCTCTCGATGATAATGTGTATGATATTCTACAGCCTAGGACCCTTAAGGTCACCCCTTTGCAGTAGAGAGGTCCCTCATTGTGCTGACCGGCCACTTTATTCAAGGCACATGTACCCATGTCCTTCACCTGCAGACACCTGCCACTTGCTTCATGGTCAATGTCATGCACGTGGCAATGTGATATTCCTCCCACAATCACAAGGCTGCCTCAATGAGAAAATCACCTCACAGTCACGTTTTAGCGTTAGTGAGCTGTGGGAGTGAGCAGAGTAAAGGCACTAGCTGGTACGAGCAACTACTCAGTGTGAGCTGTGTTTCACACCTTGTTAAAAAAACTGTTAAAATATCATCATTATTTTACAACGTATGCTGTATTAGATAACAAGCAAGACAATTCTGCATCACCGTGGAGCGCTCTAACTCACAAATAACATTTCATAATCACACCACTTTTCAAGCATATTCTTGAAACGATTGGATTCTCACTCAACTGTGTGAACTTAGGAAAACATTGCTAAAACTACTGCAGTCTAACACAACAGTCCTGTAATAAATGCTAGCTTCACGAATGTTGCTGTTGAAAAGGTGTGTTTAATAATTAGTCCAGCCTCACTGATATAAGATGGCACAGTGGTGGAAGAAATACTCAGATACTTAAATAAAAGTAAAAATATCCTGGTCTAAAATACTCCATTGCAACTAAAAGTCCTATTTACAAAATATTACTCGAGTAAATGTACAGGAATGTCAGAGAAATGCACTAAAAAGACTTAAAAGACTCTAGACTGTTATATATTCTGTTTTTATTACTGACAAATACATGAAAGAGCATCTTAATACAGATGTTCATCAACGTGGAGCCCATTTTAGACGCTTTATATACTACTGGGTAGATTAGTCGTAAAGTTCTGCATCAAATCATTATGTAAAAAGTAATGTGTCAGTGTCCGATAAACTCAGGCCTACTGGAGTAAAAAGTACAGTATTTCCATCTGAAAGGTGGCGGAGTAGAAGTGTAAAGTAGCATAGGATGGAAATACTCAAATAAAGTAGTCCAAAGCTAGCAGCTGAGTGTATAATGTGTGTTCAAGGTCCAGTGTGAAGGACTTAGTGACACCTTGTGGTGAGTGTTGCAGAACTGAAACTTTTCCTGTGTGCCAAGCGTGTACGAGAACTGTGGTTGCAGACCACATGCACTACGTGTCTCCACTTACCACCACTGTGCAAAACTCAAGCCGAAATATTCCAGATACGGTCATCTCTGCTGGTGACGTCACTTGAAGCCAGAGCCTGTGCAGTAGCAGTCTCCACGGTATTGACCCACCAGCCACAGATCTGTCTGACCAGTTGCAAGCAGCTCCATTGATTGCGAGCAAACTGATTGGCTCAGAGGCTGTCAGTCATGATGTCAGACCCCCTTTTTATAGCATCAAACAACTACAAGCAAACCTTTCCGAAAAATAAACACTTGAACATCCATCAGCAGGATTAGAATTAGCTTACCAAAAATGACTGGTCTCCTTTGGGAAAAATGTATTTGAGACGAGGCTACTTTCATTTTTTAGTTTGGCACATGTCCTATCTGCTAACATGGAGGGGCGGCGTTTATGACCTGTACTGAAGCCAGCCACCAGGGGGAGATGAGATGTCATGACTACTTTCAGGGAGCTGCCATGTCATCCATTTTTATTACAAAGTGGTACAGGGATGAGTCCTAAAACCTGGCAATGAGTTAGCATTTTTGCACTCCCAGTTCTCTCGTCTCAAAGTCGACAGGTTTTTGATCAGATACCTGAAATAAGAGACTTCCAAATTTTGTTCTATGTCATAAAATACATCAGCAAATACCCTATTGTGAATTTTAAAGCTTTTATGTGTCTTTAAAAAGGCATTTGCTGACAAGTGGTTAAATGAGACTACAGAACGCCATCATGCTGCACACAGCTTCACAGCCTTGCTGTGGTAGGGACTTTAAGTTACGTGACTGTGGTGTACTTCGTTTATAGCCTAACGTTAGCTCTTTGTGAAGATTATCTTGCTGAACCAAGAATGTGGGTATCATAAATGTTTGTTTGCCACGGAATTTATTTTCTACAATAATCCAAAGAAAAAAATCCCATTCGCTTTTTGATGAAGGAACTAACTATGACACTAACTTCTGTGTTGGCCTACCTAAAAACGTCATCCCTGGAGCACTCATGGTGCCAAGTCGGTAGGAGAACTTTTTTGCCAATGCGAAACTGTAATGGCACTATAGAGTCTGTAACGGGTTGTGTTTGGACCCAAATGTAGCACACAGGATACCAGGAACAGCTGGTGATGAAGTTTAAGGCTGCAGCCTCTTCTGATTGTAGCACTACAGTGGATGCACCATCTAGCAGCTTAGTTAGACTTGGACAGTCACAATCAAATTAAGAACCAGAGGATACTGCCCCTCCTGAAAAGCCTCCTAGTTCTTCTCAGTCTGAAACAGAATGGTAATTTTTATTTATTATTTCAAACAACAGCAAAACTCAGCAGCTCTAGTTCCTATGTGGTGTAGGAGCGAGGCTAATGCTAATGTTGTTTTCACAGTGGGACAAATAACACAATTCATGTGAGTGAATTACATGTGACGTCAAGATGTGAATTCCTGCCTGGACACAATGCAAATGATGCAAATGATGTGAATCAAGCAGCACGAATAAAGCGAGTAGCGCAATTTCGCCTCATATGCTTATTCGTGAGAGTTGAAAAATCTTAACTTAAATGCCAAATTCATGCTGTAATAGCCAATCAGCATTGAGATCTTCCAGGGACGCATGAAGTTGAGGACATAACATTGGGAGTTCATTCACCGATTCAACGATTTCACACACGTATGACACAAGTTGTTTGCGCGTATGAAGTGAGTCAACAAAATATTCTAGTGTTCAAACTCCCGAGTAACGCAACACGAAAATTTACATTGTATTTGGGTGAACACAACATTAAGGTTTCTCCCTTGCGTCATCAAGCAGGCTTTTAGCTCTGCCCAAAAAACCCTGGACACAGACACAAAACAGTTTAATGGTCTAATTCCACAACAAGTGTTGTTTAACATGTATAATGTGTTTAGATGTACACGTAGTACTCAAACTTGACCTTACTGTACTTAACGCTACTGTTTTGGTAAATGGGGTCTGGTAGCTTTGCCATAACGCCTTCAGTTGCCTGTCAGAAAGGGCTGTCTGACAGCAAGGTACACATTTTTTTGGTGTCTAAAAACGAACACACTGAGGCAGCATTTGCTCAGCGCTGTTTGATTTTATGTACGTGTCGTTAGGATATTCTGCCCAAAAGTTATTGTAAATTAACACTGTGATTCGGTCTATATAGTATATTTGTGACATCACAACTTTATGGAAATTCTGATAGCTCGTTTAGGCACAATTTCTTAACACAGACTGCACATTTCTCTATGATTTCTGCGTTTCAATACTGCATTTATGCAGCATTTATATGGCAGCTATTTCTGCTTAACATTAAAATGACATGGAAATGTGTTTATTTTCCTGTATGGGACCTTTAAAACACTCCCTAGTACCATGTGATGTTGAACATAGGAACTTAAAAGGCTGGACAAACTGAGCTCAGCTGGAGAGTGTTGCATTTGCTTTGAAAAGTGAGTCACGTTTTTTCCCTCCTCAAAACAAAATGAGCATCTCTACTTTAACTACATTCATTAAATGCATCTAGTGTTGGTGCTGCTCCTGGTCAGGTAGGCAGGGAACAGCAGCACTGGCAGCAGCAGCAGCAGGGTCAGCAGGTATATCGACTGTCAGCAGGGAGTGAGTGAAGGCAGATGAAGTGTTGGTCCAGCCCTCTCCACCTCCGCAGCAGCAGCAGCAGCAGCAGCAGCCGCAGGATCTCAAGATGGTAGCAGCGGCCACTTCTTCGCATTCGTCGGAATCTGCCGAGTGGATTATTTGTCTGGATAAGAGGTATTTATATCATGTCTCTGCAACTAATTATAGGCGACTGTGCGAGCGACGACTGACGGAATATTAACGCGATTTTTATTTTCCTCCAGAGCCTGGGCGGTGTGTTACAGCAGCTGAATTTAAACATTGTCGGCTCTGTAGTTTGAATTCCCCAAAGGAATTAAAACTTGATGCTCCAGAGTTTGAATCAGGGCGTCATTGAAAGCACCATGTGCAGGCTGTAAGGTTACTGCGTTCAGGACACAGACTGGATAAGGGCTCCAAACAATAACTGTAGCCTTTGGCAAACTAAATGAGTGGTGAGATATTGGAACAAAGCTCAGTAACAAGGCAAACTTTGGACAGGCCTTTTAAAGGCTGATAAGGGTTTATTTTTACCACATTAATCACAGACTGTAAATATGACGTGACCCTCCAGCTGTTTTCAGTCACTTACTTACTGTGATTATTATTAATGTCCACCTGTGATCTCTAAAACTGTTAACACACAGTAGGCTACAGGCACAATATGGATTAACTAGAGCAAGTGAAAGTTTCAATTACACATGTTAACAAAAGCTTCCTTGCCATTATGCTGTTTTTAATAAACAGGACAGGAATCAAACTGATGCTTTTGCTGTAGATGCTTTGATAATGCAGTACCCTGACCCAAGGGCGTAGCCCAGGGGTGGGGCGTCTGCCCCACAGAAAAGAATTTAAAATTTCAACGTGACTCCTATTATAAGATTTATCATAAGCAAGCACGGCTATACTGTGTAGCTACTACTGTCTACATGAATTACACATGCAGTGCAACATAAGTGACTGACGCTTAGATTTCTCATGGGCTATCTCACAAATATAACCATGGGTGGATTAGGAGACAATGGCCCCCTGGGCACCGACATGTAAAAGGCCCCACCACCCCTCCCACAGAGGAGCAAGACACCAGATTTTGTGGTGGTTTTACCTCTTTTTTTGTTGTTGTTTTGTGTTTGTTGTAGTAGCGAGCATCTTTGTGTGGTTTCTTGTCTCTTTGAGGACAGTTTGTGTCTTTTTGTTGTAATTTTGTGTCTTTTTGAGGTCATTATTGTTTCTTTTTTGGTTATTTTTTGTCTCTTTATGGTCATTTTGTGTCTCATTGAGGTCATTTTTGTTTCTTTTTTGGTTGTTTTTTGTCTCTTTATGGTCATTTTGTGTCTCATTGAGGTCTTTTTTGTTTCTTTTTGGTTATTTTTGGTCTCTTTATAGTCTTTTTGAGTGTCATTGAGGTCTTTTTTTGTTTCTTTTTGTTATTTTTTTGTCTCTTTATAGTCTGTGTCTGATTGAGGTCATTTTTGTCTCTTTATCGTAATTTTTTGTCTCTTTATCATCATTTTTTGTCTCTTTATGGTCATTTTGTGTCTCATTGAGGTCATTTTTTGTTTCTCTTTGGTAATTTCTTTTGTTTCTTTGTGGTCATTTTGTGTGTTTTTTGGTTGTTCTACACCATTTTGTAGTTATACTGTGTCTTTGCATCTCTCTGTTTTTTTGTGTCTTTATTAGTCCAGCTAATTTGAGCAACATTTTGCAGGTGAAGGTCAAGGGGGCCCTGACATTCTGGGCCCCTGGGCGTGGACTTGATTGTCCTGTTTAGTATTTCATCCGTGAATATAATGAAATAAAGAGATTAACCTTGGTTTAAATGCCAGTGGACACCATTGTTGGTCACTGTGTGAATGTGTTGCTAATTACCTGGAGGTAACTTAGCTATGATATCCAACATGAATGATGGTTAATTGATTAGCACTCGCAAATCCTCCCATTTTTACCCCAAAATGCATCTGCTGGGGTACAGCAACACCACATGGACAAACCACACACAGAAATTATACTACCAGTACTGATAATAATGAAAATTTGTTACATTTATTTATGATTATGATTACATTTGCTAATAGTTATTTTAGTTGGGTGTGCATGTTTACCTGCAGTAGAACAGCAGTTTATTAGTTATTTATTTTATTGTTAATTTTATCAATATATTGTGGGGGATGTGCCCCCCCTCCAATATATGGACTAACTACTGCCTTGCCCTTCACTAAATGATTAGCTGGTACCGTATGTATAATCTAACACAATTCAGTATGACAGCCCTGCATGTTTCTGTTTCAATACACAACAAGATGACTCCTGATCCCACACTATTGACTATATTCCATTAAAATACTTAACATGCCATGTGGATAGCTCTGACTAAATTCTGCCCTGTATCACTGTAGCACACTTGACCAGCAGGTGAAACTGCATGAACACCTGCCAGAAGAGGTATTAACTCATCAAGCAGCTGCCTGCAAGAGAGCGCTTTAAAAAGTGATTTAATAACAAGAGCTGATTTTGAAAGCTATAACAGCTGAATAGGGTCTTTCATGTGTTCATGAATCATCATTCTGCATCACCACTGACAGGTGCACTGTTGCAAAACTGTATTGTACATGTCTGTCATTAACAGCAACAAATGACAGTGTGTGCGACTGTGTACAGGACATGCACATTAACTGATTGACTCCATTGTGAGGGATTTGTGAGAGCACTCTGTAGTGCGTAGATTCTACACTTTGAATCCACACACTCAGCCTCAGAATATAGCGGTAAGTGTGCATTAGTGCTTTAGCAGTCAAACAGGCTGGACGTTGGACACAGCCCAGGTGTTGGGGGGGGGGTCGTGACAAAGAAAAGGTCCAAAGTGCATCAGCTATAAACAGCAAAGTGACGCAGTGTGCCAGACATGTTTACACAGTAATATCCTCTGGTTAGTCCTAGAAGCCACCTGGGTCGCTCAAATCGAATGCTTCTTTTATGACTCACCTTTTCCGAGCAGATACCTGCAGCATGTACACTTCCCTTTCGTGCTCTGTTGCTAATTTTAAAATGCACATCAGATGATGAACATGTATGTTTCTATGCATATCCTGGCTGCATCTAAAAACTTAGTAAATTGAATACAAAATATTAGTGAGCACAAAACCCACAAGTGTCCCTGAAACTGTTTATATTGTTACAGTTGAATGCAGAGCTATGGAGCTCTCACTCCTTACACTCTGAAGTCTCAGGCTCTGAAACTCGACTGTAAATTGGAAGCAGTTGCCACATTAGGTTCATAGTGTTCATACTGTAACAAGCTGCGTTGTGTTGAAAACATCTGTCCTCACTTGGACTCAGAATCAGCACTTTTTCAAAGCTCTTGTTTGTTGACTTGGTTCATTTCCAAATAGACACCTTGGCTTTGAAACTCAGGCTCCCACACATCTCTCTGTTGCCTCGTTGTCCTCGCTGTGTACCGTGTTTTGATAAGTACGCAGTGCTGAAATAATGCAGGCCTCCTCAGTATATGATATGGGAGTTGACCAAGGGCTCACAGGTGTGATTATACAGTCCAATCACGACGATCAGTAAAGAGATACTTCAATGTGACTACTGTGAGTTGAAAGGTTGCCAGGGAATACACAATAAAACATGGTGAAAACACTCCATTGTACTGTGACAGCATGGATAACACAGTGCAGTAAATCATTTTCGGGGCTACATTAAGTCACAGGATTATTGCAGCGGTGAAGCAAGCACTTGTTTCCCTTTCTGAATTATTGATGCTCTTTGGTTTCATGTCTTTAAAGGATGGAGATGGATATGGATTCAAAGGTGATGTAAGCTACAGTACAGCCACCCACACGTTACATCAGAGGCTCCAGATTGAGTGTAACAAATTTGGGGCATACAGGCAGCAGAGGAATGAGATGGATTAAAAAAAACCTAGACACATCTGTGATGACGTGATGAGCTTTTTCTGCCACAGTTTAGATCCCTCATGTTGTTAGAGCTTAATGTGATAAACAACAATGTGTAGAGTTACTAAAAGTATTTCTGTCTTTATGTAAATTGTCTCTTTTTGCA
Source organism: Cephalopholis sonnerati (assembly GCA_019142605.1). Lineage (NCBI taxonomy): Eukaryota > Metazoa > Chordata > Actinopteri > Perciformes > Serranidae > Cephalopholis > Cephalopholis sonnerati. Next base: position 22,643,704 of record JAGQAX010000012.1, read on the forward strand.
TGATACACCTGAAACGAAGGGTCAGTGAGCAGCAGCTAAAACTGTCATGTTTCCCAATTTAAACTAAAGGAGATAAATTTTAACTTAACTTTCACTTTCAAAGCTGTTTGTGACTTTTCAGTGGTGAAATCCCGACTTTAAATGTTTCACAATGACTCCAAAACTCTGAAACAAAGCTTTTATTTCAGCCCGAGACCCACTAGATTTAATTAATTAATTTTGATTTAATTTAATTTAATTTAATTTAATTTAATTTAATTTAATTTTGATTTTAATTTTGATTTTAATTTTAATTAAATAATTAATTAATTTTATTTTAATTTTGAGTTGGAATTAGTTTCTATCTGGAATGCACACATATAATTCTTCTGTACAGTCTTTGTACAGTCACACTTATGTTTGCTTTTACATAAGTTTGCCTTGATTCATTCTAATTTAAATGTTTTTAATGTTGCCACTGCTGAGGCACCTGCTACAGGAGGAACATCTTGTCAGGCTGGAGCAAAAGACGCACACCTTAAAGCAGAGCTCTTAAATACTGGGGGTGTGACGATATCTTGATCTGGATCACTACATGATCAACAGTCTGATATCATCGATGCAAAGTGAAAACATAGCTACATATCATCACCTTTATTTTGAAATTCCAATATGATGTCCGTGTCACCATCTCTGTCCAAGCTAAAACCTCTTTCCTAAAAATTCAAGCAGTGATAGCAGCCTAGCACCAGGCAGGAAATGGGAAGCAGCCAAGAAAAAGACACAGAGGATTATACTGATATTGTCTCATATTGATTACAGGCCCCTGAGTTAAATTGAATCAAAATCCTATCGTGGCAGACTTTGTGATATTAGCAAATATATTCTGGTCTGAAGAATCAATATTATATTGTATTGTTAGTTGTTAATTTACACCCCTATTAAAAACAGGAAGTGGCCAACCAGATTGTTACCAGTGTCTTCCACATCACTGTTTAGAGATTTTACTTATTTCTTTGGAGTACATATGTGTGTTGGTGCCTTTGTTTTTTATATGTATTGATAGACTAATTGTTCATCTTCATGTTGTGCCTTTGTTTCTAAAACGGTCTGATCAGTCATTATATATGTTCCCCTTGGACTTCAGTTTTGTTTTTGTTAGGTCACTGAGGTTCAGTTCAGTTTCTGTCCAGATTGCATAGCCTAATTAAAGCTGTGTTTAGCTGGTCTCTTTTATGGACCCAGATTGTTGTTGCTAATGTGTCATTTTTGGTTTGAAAACACCTCCCTTTTTTTGAAAGCCCATCTTTGATTCCTCATACCTACCAGCTCGTTCCTTCTCAATGATTTATTCTGATAAACAGACTGATTAAAAGACTGACTTTAAGATGGCAACAAAGTATTTAATTGACCTAGTGAACACAACAGGAAAAGTTTAAGGAGATGTGTCTTTGGCGACTGGACCCCTTTGTGTCATAATTTCACATTTGACAGCAATAAGATTACTGGCTCCCAGAGACTGTGGTGAAATCTGTTTGGCTGAAGTCGAAAAGTGTGAGCACCCTCAGAGAGACATAATCCTCCTGACTGAAATTCTTCTAAGCCTCATTACACTGGCATGTCACTGCAGTGCTGCACAGGAAGTGATAAATGACCAGAAAATGAAAATAATTAAAATGTTGTTAGCATTCTGCGTGTGTTTCTTGATCCACTGTTGGTTGCAACACACGCTTGTTTGTTGTCCAAACTCTTAAGAACCATAGCAGTGCAGTTATGACTTCTGGCTGTCTGTCCAGAGCGCTGCTGTGGTTCTGTAAATTTAAGTTATGACATCAGAGACAGTGTTCCTCAGGGATAAATTGGTGCCACATCCCTCCTGCAGAGCTTCACATGTTTTCAGAATCCAGGCCAAAAAACAGTTATGCTGACTCAAGCTCTGCAGCCGATTTAGGTACCTCACTGTTGTACATTTATTTTCACTGTCACCTGTACATTGACCATTTTTCTTTTTACTTCTCCAGACCAGCAGAGCGCTCCGGGGAAGATGTTGACATAATCCTGGCACGCCTGAAAAATGTGAAGGCCTTTGAGAGATTCCACCCCAGTTTGCTGCAGCAGATTTGTCTGTGTGGATTCTATGAGTGCCTGGAGAAAGGCATCACCTGTAGGTCAAAATACAGGCTCTGAAACTTTGTATTGTATATCTAGCATCAATATAGAAGGGTGTTACTTTTTTAAAACATGCAGATTTTTTTATAATGTGTTTTTTAGTGTATCGCCAAGGAGACATAGGCACCAGCTGGTATGCCGTCCTGTCTGGCTCACTGGATGTCAGAGTCTCAGAGACATCGAGTTATCAGGTATGACTGATACATATCTATCTTTTTAAATGAATGGAAATTTGGAGTGCTAACTTACTAAATTTGGGCATAAATCTGCACCATCCTCTAAATTTTACAACCTTTCTGTGAAGATTTGAATGATGTTGTCTGTTAAAGCTGTAGTATTAGTTGTGAAATGTTTCCTATATCCTCAAAGATGTACATGAGACAGACAATCTGTGGAACAAAACATGTTCCTCTGTCTCCTCCCACTGCTTCTAATGGTATTTGCATCCACTTTGAATCCACTTGGCTGAAGGAAATCAAACAATCAGAGCTGAGAAGTGTCTAAAGCCCCTTTCCCACTGCATCACCTGCTAACATCTGGCTTTTGTATGTAATTCACACCCACGTCAAATGACTCTGCAGAAAGCAGAAGTAATTATGACCTCTGGGTCCGATTGGCAGAGATGGAAATACAACAAATGGATGATCGTGCTAATTTTAGCTCCTTTATCCACAAGACGCAATGACATACTGCCACAAAATACTGTCCGACTCTGTCCAGGCAGTGCTCAAACATCGTTCCAAATTAGTCTGCACTGAGTTTGAAAGGGAGACAGAATAAGTAATAGATATATAAAAAGACGTAACCACCATAACCTTTTCACTGGCTTCCATGCTGCTTCCTGCTGTTTACTAACCTGTTTCCCGGCCTGTCCGTGATGTTGGATGTGACACACTAGTAAAAAAAAATGACAAAAAACGTATTTCTTCTAAAAGTTACCTACTGTAGCTTTAAGCTGCACCTGAAATTCATCACTCATGCAAAATAATTCACATCAAACCTTCAGCTTGTTTGGTGTGTGGGCTGGAAAGAGCATTTTTCTTATTACATTAGGGGACATTACTGAATAGGTTTTAACACTGCAGCTTCACACACCTCGCTCTGGCTGCTGATTGGGGTAATTTCTTTGCAGACTGGAGTGTATCCATCTATCTACCACAAGTGTTCAGATGATTGCCTGTAGCCTTTGAAAATGATCTGATCAGTGCTCCTCAAGTGCCTCACACAAACACCCTTTTCCAGCAGAATAGGGACATTAGCATTTTACAGGTTGCTTGTCTAGCTGAATGTTTTGTCCGTATGAAGGAATGATCCAGGTGGAGCACCATCACTCTCTCTGTTACAGGATGCTGTTACTATATGCACGCTGGGCACCGGCACAGCATTTGGGGAGTCGATCCTGGATAACACCCCTCGGCACGCCACCATTGTCACACGGGAATTCAGTGAGCTCCTACGCATTGAGCAGAGGGAGTTCAGGTCTCTGTGGGAGGTGAGTACCTCTGTCTGCTCCATCTGTATCATCCTACAGACGTTCTCTGGCTCCACTGCCGTTTGTGACACATCTCTGAGACTAACTCAAGGTTGGTGCTTCAAGAGATCTGACAAGGCTGCTAGCAAAAGATGTCCAAACACAGTCTGACGTTGTTTCCTTTTAGTCACAGGACTAAGATTAGAGACATTACATAAAGAATACACATTTCTTGGAAAAATGTAAAAACGATGGGTGAATTTAAAACTAACACAGAGCAGTGTGACTTAAAGGTGCAGTGTTTAGGATTTAGAGGGATCTATCGGCAGAGATGGAATATAATATTCATCTTCATGTTTTCCTTAGTGTATAATCACCTGAAGCTAAGAATCATTGTGTTTTTGTGAACTTAAGATGAGCCTGTTACATGCACATAGGAAGTGGGTCCTCTTCAGTGGCGTCCACCATGTTGCTACGCCATGTTTCTACAGGGGCCCAGAACAAACAAACAAACCAAACACTGGCTCTAGAGAGGGCCTTTCATATTTTTACATTACCTGCAGGTTCTCTACAAGTGGGGTTAGTGAAGGGGAATTCTGCTGGTTGCAATCTGCAACCTCACCACTAGATGCCCCTAATTCCTACTCACTGCACCTTTAAGTGTCACATCAGGAGTTAGGTACAATGTAAGTGACTGGTTAAGAATGAAAACAAACCTTATAAGTTAAAGGAGAGGTTATAGGAAATCCTTTCAATAAAGATAAGTCTTTAAAAGTAATTTAAAAGGAGATACTGATAGCTGGAGTTCCTTAGGAAGGTTGTTCAACAGCCGAGGAGTCCTAACAGCGAAAGCTCGGTCCCTTTGAGTATTAAAGCGTGAGGTGGGAACGCTCAGCAGGTTCCCACCTGAGATCTCAGGCTGTGCACTGGTTGTTGTTTATTCTGGGGCCAGGCCATGAAGAGGCTTTAAAAGTAATGAGTACAATCTTAAAATCAGTCCCAATGGATTGCTAGTGACGGCAGTTTAACAAGGGGGACGCATTTTTGTCATTTTGCTAACAAGGAGGGTGGCGTGCTGCCTCGCCCCCACCCAAACATGATCAGGACAGCATTAACAGTGGTAACCACCATATGAGTGCAGTGCAGAACAGCAGCGATTCGTTAGCCAGTGGGACACAAAGGGACTTACATGCACTAAAATGCACACAAGGCCATAGCAGCAACAGGCCACAACAAAGAACCTTGGACTGCAACACACAGATAGCAAGTAGTTGTTTGCTGCTATATTGATGCTCTGAATGTCACATACAGCTCCTTCAACAGCTGTGTGGGCTGCTTAAAGGCAGCAGGCATCTCTGTTCATTCATCCTTTAATTTCTGACCCACTGAGGGGGCTGCTGTAAGCCAGGGAACAGCCACCTGTCTTAGTTTGTTCTTGTTGGAACTGAAGTATTGAATGTGAAACCTGTGACGAATTGAGCTAAGTGCAAGCCAGAGCGTAGGTGGCATATAGGCAAGGTGGCCTGTGGATTTGTGGAGGTTTGATTGTCAATTGATTGTTGGGCCCCCTGGAGGAATATCACGAGCTGTCCATTTATTTTTACTGTAACCTGCTCTGGCTTTATCAGGGTGTAGAAGGTTTATGCTGTTTGACCACTAGATGGAGGTGCAGTGCTGAGGAGGAACAGATTGCTTCTGCTTCTGTGTGTTCACTGGAGTCTTTATTGTGTTCATTAGTTCAGTCTCAACACAAGTACAACACAGACCAGCGACTAAGATATAATATGGAGGTGTATGCTGCAGTGTCAGGACAAACATGAAAGCCAACATGCTGTATTTGTGGGAATGAAGTTTGATTGTGACAAGACGCCAAACAGAAACAGTGTTGTTTATGCTTGATCTTCATTCATCCCTCCATCTCTGCATGTTAGTTGTGAGGTGTCATGCTGTGTAGAGGCCCCTCTCCTCCCTCAGCTCCCCTCTGCTGGAGCCACTGCAATAGGCTGGTTTACTGAGAGAGACAGCCCATTTCCTCTGGGACTGAAGGGCATGAGGGGCTGTTAGATTATTAGCTGTGTGTCTGTGTCAGCGTACTGGCCAGCAGCAGTGTGACTGGAGACTTAACCCTGTCTGGATGTGGGAGGATCACGTGGAAGTACTACCAAGCTACACATTTCACCTCTGCCCTGAGGCGACCTATTCAGTAAGGTGTGTTTCAGATGAGGTTTTATTGCTTCTGATTCTGGGCGTCAGGACATTGTCGTATCTTGTCCTCAGATCGCTCTGGGCTAGGTTGTTTTGTGATATGATGACACACTGTGAGGAGACTGTGTTAAAATTTAATTTGGGTACAGACTAGATATAATGGAGCTGTTTTTCTTTGGACAGTATCTGGAAAGGTGTAAATCTATTTTTCAGTCACAAGGTGCGTAGAAGATATGTAGGTATGAAGAAGCAAAGACCCTTTTTGTATCACAAGCTTTCACTAAAGCAGCTGCAGTCCTCTTATTTTTTGTTGCTTTAATGTAGTATTTTTTAAGGGATACTTCATCCCTTGTTACGCTGAATTTGTGAAGAGAATTCAGTTTTTCCTTCACGCCTCTACAGGTAGAACGAAGAATCCAAAAATGGAGAAAAGTCTTGCTGAATTGGATAAATGAGACTTGTATTATACAGTGTGAGCTGTGAGAGTTTTGCTGTTGTTAAATGCAGACTTTTACTTCAGTTCATTAAGAAATTTCCTCCATTTTTGGATTCTTTGTTCACCTATGGAGGCATACGAGAAAAAACAGTTTTCGCCTCAAATTAGACGTAACACGGAGTAAGTATTTGATACACAAATGATCATCTTTTGGGCAAGAATTCCTTTGTGGGACTAAATCAAACTTACTTTTTCTGACAGTGTTATCACCTACTGTATCAAGTTAAAGTCCTCCTCCACTCAAAAATGTGTTTTAATTATTGTTACTTCACTTGGGTGTTTGACCTTCATTGTGCAGAGTGCTGCATGTTCAGAGCTTGACGCTAGAAGACTGTTTTCACTTCTATCTACTGATGGTCAAAAGTTTCTCTGTGCTCATCTTAAAACTGATTTTAAGATGTGTATGTGTGAGCAGGATTTTGTGACATTTGATTTAAAGATGCTTTATTTGTCTAGACACTGCACTTGAAAGGTAGCTTAATCATATTTCTCTTTCTACACACACGTATTTTCAGAGGTGTAGCATGGGGTCAGCCATAATACGGTGCTCCTGGAGCAGTGTGGGGGTTCGGTGTCTTGCTCAGGGGCACCTTGGCACAGCTCAGGAGGTGAACTGTCACCTCTCCAGCTGCCACTCCATACTCCATACTTTTCTGTAGGGGGGACATGGCTTGGAAGCATGAGGGCTGCCAGTTCACTGAGCTACTGCCACCTCATATTGCCAGTCATAGTCCAATATGCATCTCAGCGTATTGGAAGAGGTACTCAGATCCTTTACTGAAGTAAAAGTACTAATACCACACTGTAAAAATACTTAAGTAAAAGTCTTGTATACAGAATCCTACTTAAATGGGAACACTATCTGAATTAAAAAATTCCAATATGTTATTTCCATGGCCTAGTAAAGTTAAATTAATATTTGTGAACATGAGCTTCTCTCTGTCAAAGCCAGATACCAGAGAAGTGAGTCTCAAACTTGTGACGTCATCAAGTATAAGGTCTGGAGCTGCTCAATAGACAATGAAGTGTTTTAGCTCTCTAGTTTTTGAAAAGGGGAAAGAGTTGGTAATGTTTCCTAATCTTTTTGGACTATCTTAGACAGGGCTGTGCAAAGACCTTAAGAGAGGCAGGGGGCACATGGAACAATTTTTTAAAACACCATATACCAACTTTATTTACAGCATAACCTGCATTATGTCAACCTATATTCAAACAGAGTGTAACATGGAATCTTCATCATAATTTCATCATACAACATCATAGTCGCCCACTCAGTGAATGTGTTACAATGTCACTTGACTTTCCCATTGAATTTCTAATAAGCTGCACAGTAAAATAACATGAAATTTTACATGGATATAGTCAGCATCATCCTGAACGGGAATCCTTAGAAATTTAAATATAACCTATTCAGGACTTTTTTAATGACAGTTCAAATGTGAGGAAATTATGGGAATGTTATAGTGTAATTTGAGCTGACTTTCACTTTAAGTTTCTCAAAAACTGAGCAGTTAAACCATGCGAACCTTTGTAAGGTCATAGTTTGGGTCATCCTAAACAGGAATCCATAGGAAATTTCAGCTAACATAGCCTGATGAAAATGGTTATGTGATTTGATAATAAACTGTGGAGCTCCCTTTTTAAATTAAAAAAGTGCAATAGAATAATTTTACATTATAATGGGATTTCGTATAATGTGCGAAAATAATGTCATTTTATATGGCATATCAAATGTCAGAAATTATTGCTGGAATATAGGACTTTCTTTGTCCTTTTTGGCTGCTCATAGCATCCATACTGTAACGCCAAGAATAGATAAGCATCAAAATCCAAGCAGCAGCTGGCTTGACCACATAATGTTATTTATAGCTAAATTATAATTAACTGTTAAATGTCGTCTTGATAAGGGCCATGGGCAGGCCTTCACAAAAAAATAAAACTAAGCATGAAATATGTCTTGAGAAAAGTTCACTTTGGACATCAAGGGACAAAGAGACAGCCTGTTTAGCCTAAGACGTAGCAGGATTTTCTCAACACATAAAGGAACATTTTAGCCTTCAGTTTATAAAGAACATTCAAAATCCACACCTCTGTAGATACACAGAGTGGTATACAAAGTACAACATTCATCTCTGAGATGTAGTGAAGTAGAAAGTAGTATAAAGTAGAAATACTCAAATTACAAGTGCCTTGAATTTGTACACAAGTAGTGCTCAAGTGAATGTATAGTAAGTTACATTTCACAACTTGAAACTTTAAACCTCCAGTGCAGCAGTTAATGCTGTAAACAATTTACAACAACAGTTTACATACTTATAGATTATGGATGTTTCAACGAGGGAGAAGGAGTAGATGTAATCTGAAAGTTTTCTAAACAAAGTAATTTAACTTTTGTGTTGCAAAAACAATATTCCAAGCAGAGTCCTGAGACATGTGTTTCCCTTTAGAAATGTTTGCATCAGTTTCATCACTCCTGCAGCCCAGGACATACTCACTCTATTTGCCCCCAGAAGTGTTTTCAGATGTACTTTGCCCAAAAACCATGACAACTATTTACAGCATTAGCATCAATACATGGATCGTCTGTTGTTAAATGTGCTGAGCTGGCTTTGCCTCACAAGTTGGCCAAGCTGTGACTGAAGGGCTATCGAGTCAACGTTCACATAATCAGCTCGCTGACAGAAAATCGTTAAACTAGCTCCCAGTATTTTACAATTTGTTGTTAGTACAACAGTTTCACCAAATTATTCTGCCTGCTACTGGCGCTCATTTATTCCTCCCAGTGTTGCCGCAATGCAGAACAATTGCTTATGTAGTATCTTGTTACTGGTGGCATCAGACTTCAGACTTTATCTGCCAGTTGTGATGCACTGTGGCGACAGACTTCCCTGGGTGTCTCTTCTGACTGTTTAAATAAATGAAATTCATCTACACCATGCAGGCTTTTATTAAAGCTGAAATACATTTTGTGGTGCATGAAAAACCTTAAGCTGCAGGAGATCAGTGTTTTTATTGTTTACAGCCCTGAAAAGCAGGGTCACAGAGAAATACTCTGTTGACTGATGCCAGCTCATGTGGGGAGATGGCGAAGCAGTGCAAAAATATTAGTACACATGAACAACTCTCTCCTAAATCCAGATCCTAGAGTGCTAAAACTCAAATTTATGATGTCATCAAGCATAAAGTCTGAACAGCTCCATAGACAATGAAGTGTGAAAGATGTTATAGATGACACTGAGGGCACCCAGGGGATTGTTCAGTATATGAATATATGGGTACACAGCCCGGTCGCCAGGAGAAAACATTTGCATTGTACGTGTCTGTGTTACATTTGTACGGTCCATATGCATCGTATCCACATTTATAAAGTGATGAAATATATAAGAGGACTTTGTCACTGGAATGTTGAGGGGATTGTAGATGGTGTGTCACCTGAGAAAGACGCCAGCCAAGCGAAGTATAAGTGTACAGACTAACAGATGATTTGTGTCTTTGGCGCGTAGACACCAGAGAGAGATTATTTGTGATCATGGGACATCTGAGCGGCAGCAAGATAAATCCCCCCATCTAGTCTAGAGACTGGTGGAGGTGGTGGTGGCTGATGATGACTTTGGTTGATGACTGTGAGGCAAAGACTAGGTGGTGATGGAGAGATGGAGGGTAGCATGAAAGGACTGTGGGCAGAAAAAAAACTTTTAAAATGAGGAGCAGTGAGATGATAGGCTGACGGATAAGGTGTGTTGCCGTGCTATTGGATGATTATGGATCAGCTGTAGAAAAGCTAGTGACTCGATTGTCAGCCCTGAACACTGACAGCCAGAGACAGAGCGTGAGCATGTGTGCAAGGAGTGAATGGCAGGGTGAGGAAGAAGGTTGCAGCCTAAGCATGAAAAGTATTCTCTACCTGACTGAACTTTCGCTAGAGCTTCATTTGTGGCACTGAACCTGGGTGTTTTCATCAACCCATTGCTGCTTTTCTAGGAGCTTTTCTGCCTCCAAATGTAGGTGCTTCAAGCCAAAACATGATCTTTTTCTAAACATAAGCAAGTGGGTTTTGTGCCTAAATCTAACCACACCGTCACCACAGTGCTGATAATGTAAAAATGTAACTCATCTGTTTTTTTTTTTTTGCAGAAACATGCAATGCAAGAATTTTTTCTGGTGATTGGGCTGGGGTCCATTTTCTGTTTCAGAAATGAGAACACTATAATATAATAAAGCTCATTTGGGTATGAAAAGGAAAGGACATCCCGTGGGTCCACAAAATCAGGCTCTCATTCATTGTCTATGGAGCAGCTCCAGACTTCATACCCTATGACATCACAAGTTTGAGACTTACTTCTCTGGTTTCTGGCTTTGAGAGAGAGTAGCTCATGTTCACAAATATTAACCAATTGTTCCTAGGCCATGAAAATGACATTTTAGAATTCATAATTCAGGTGGTGTTCCCCTTAAAGGAAATGTACCATTTACCCTGCTTCAGACTGAGGAGAAAGCCCTGAAACTATCTTTGTGTTCCAGTACCTGTACTGTAATACTATTTAGCATGCCAGAAAAACATGAAGTATGTCCCAGTACATAGTATGTCAAATGCAGTATGCCAAAAATACCAGGATGTCCTACTGCATCTGCTCACATTTTGCAGTCTGGAAGTCAGCATGCTTTTCTGGTTATCCCACAATCCTGGGCGCAGCAGAAGAAACGTCACACACTGAGCTGTAGACAGATGACAGCTCACCAATAGTTGACAGAAGCCGCAATAACTATAATCAATCAATCAATTAATCAATGAATCAATAACAAACAATATATAAAGTATGCAGTTAGCTGGGGCGGCTGTGTCTCAGAGGTAGAGCAGGTCGTCCACCAATCACAAGATTGGAGGCTCAATCCCAGGCTTCAACAGTCTATATATCAACATATCCTTGAGCAAGATACTGAACCCCAAATTGCTCCCAATGGCTGTTCTATTGGTGTGTGAGTGCGTGTGAATGGTTGCTACATAACAGGTGGCACCTTACGTTAGCCTCAACCACCAGTGTGTGTGAGTGGGTGAATGTGACTTGTAGTGTAAAAGCGCTTTGAGTGCTCAGAAGACTACAAAAGCGCCATACTAGTGCATAACTTAAAAGTTAAAACTTCATATTGCAAAATAACAACAGCGGAGCTACTCAGGTTGACCTAAGTCTCAGGCGACCTTTGCGAATGGCGTTCTGTTGTATCTCCAAGGTAACGTTAGATAATAACATTAAGATCTCGCATACTTTTTCTTTTTACTTCAAATTTCATGCCACAGGCTGCGACAGATAAGCGAGAGGGTCAAAGTTCAACGCAGAATGTTATGGGTACATCCCAGTTGTGTGCGTACTCCATGGAAACCATGTACTTTGTAAAGGCAGCTGCAGCACGTTCTGAAAGTTAAAGAAAAGTATGCGATTCAGAGCGCAGAAAAAGTTCCACACCTCCTCCTCCTCCCACACAGATCTGTCCTCCTGTGGCCGAGCACTCTTACGAAACTATGGCGGAGTGAGCACAGCATTGCCCTAATGAACCAATGGATAATATTATTTATTCATGAATGTCCGTGTCAATTATTCAGTGCATATCTTTCTCCAGTTTTTGCTCTTTCCCCTAAAATCTTAATGGAATTGTTCAGTAAATTTGAGGATATGTATTTGTGTTTGTTTCAGTGCTTCTTGCATGTTACTGTAGTGTATGACAAGTACACATGGCAGAGTCCCTGAGTGTATTAGTGTCTGTGAGTATCGCTCATGCATGCAACTTGAACATTTATTTTCTTATGCTGCTGACTGTTACAACCTCTGGGAGCGAGCAGCCGCGTGCTGTTTGTTTAACAGAGCAGACATGAGCCGAGCTCAGCACACACGGGCACGCTGACCGAAGCTGAGATGGCCTGATCATCAATTTGCTCTCGCCTTTGTTTCCTGCTTCCGATGGGCGCTGTGATTGAAACAACACAATTGTGATTTTTTTAAAGGCTCATAAGGCAGCGCTCATACAGTCACGTCATCCTGCATGTGAATAGACCAGCTTTCAGTGTCTGGAAGCTTTTATATTTTGGATTAGATGTGGCAAATTACACATCATAGGAGGACAGCTTTATAAGCATTGCACACGCTGTGAGTAATGCTCTGTTGTAGTTGCTTTGGGTTGTATGTATTTTGCATGTTTAGACTTGAGGCGTATCTTTTGGGTGCTGAGCAGAGAGAGTGGGTGGGTGGGATTGGTGTGTCATCAGTCCATAGAAGAAGCCTGGTGGGCAGCCAGTGGAGAGGACTGATGAAGAGGAAGTGGCAGGGACGCAGCGTGCCCTCTGGTGTCTGAGGATTGGGTGGAGGGGGTTTGAAAAAAAAAACAAGGCCACATGGATCCTCTTGTGTCTGAACATCCAAGTGCCACATCCAGGGCTGGAATCCCTCAGAGCGCACAGCGGATATGTGCACAGAAAGAGGAGGAAGATTATATCAAAACATTTGTTTTATTCCCTTATCTGTGTTCACAGAGATGTTACATCATCAAAAGCCCAGAGTCTGAACTCCAACTTGGAAAATGAAACATGTAAACTGCAGCCGGCCGTGCAGGTTTTATCATCAGCTCAGTTTTTCGCTTCGGAATTCAGTCCGCAAAGTGACGTGTTTTGTTGCGGCTGCTTTTACAGGATTTTTGTTTTTTAATTTAGTGAGATTTAGATGAAGTTAGATAAATGGTCCTGTTGAGATTACTTTTGTTTCAAGGTTGCTCTGATCATGAAAGCAGCAATACAATACAGTCCCAACATAAACGCAAACTAAAAAAACAAACTCAGTAGAGTGCAGATTTTTGCCTGGCGGCTGCCCGGGCCGATCACAGCCGCTGTAGACAATTCTTTTAATTCCAGCAAACGCAGCATGTTTCAGAAGCTTCCAGAAGCTAATGAAAATACACGCTTCATCTTTTTTTGATGGAGCCACTTTGTCCTGCTAACAGGCAGTGTATGTGAAATATAAATACAATACAATATAGTTATGAGGATAAATGTATTTTTAATGACCTAAACAGCAACAAATCCTTGATCATGTCAGTCATAACTGGACTTTGCAGGTAAGTACTTTGTCTGTAGGCAACAGCACAACAACTAAAATAATAAATACAATTTAAAACGATAAAATAAAGAAACCATTAAAGTACATTAGCCTGCTAACTTACTGAAGGTAGAAGCACAAAACCAAACAAAATCTGCAAGTCTACAAAATCGGGCAGGCAAAACACTCACTTCTGAAACACCTGGTGTGGCATGACGAAACTGGGTCCCTTTGAAGTCAAGTTGGCAGCGAGATAACAAATACAGGGACTAACTGATCTTGAAACATCCTTAACTGTAGTGGATCATAACAAATACGGTATGGAATTAATCTGCAGATGCTCACGTTCTTAATAAAATTAAACTTTTGGGATGTCCAAAATGCTGGCCTGACAGACAGTAAGGCTTGTTGTTTTAGCTATGACACTTTCCAAAAAACCTGTGGCCCCAACCAGCTGGTTGAGAGTAATGAGAAGTCAGCAGTCAGTGGCGGTATAAAACAGTCAATAAAATAGGTTTGTCAACAGTTGTGAACTGCTATGAGAGGTAATTGAGCACACAGTCATACATGTGCACACAAAATATGAGGCTGATCGGTCCAGTAGTTTGCAAGATTAGCTGTGGGAAGACCAATACACATGCTCACCAACACACTCACTCATGCATGCACACACGCATGATCCCCTCTGGGCTTGCACTCGGTGGAGATCACAAAACACACAGTATCAGTAAACCATATGCCTAAAAGTCAGACAAGAGGAAACAGATCTAGCTAGGGGAGCAATTATAAATTCCAACTGAATTTGAGTCCCGATCCTTCACTATGAATTAGCCTGTTTAGTGTCAAATAGCTTCTGAGACATGCCCACAAAGATACGAGGGAGGCTGACCAAGGATAGACTCATATAGAAATGTTTAGCAGTGAGTGAGTCTGCGCCAAGCGCGACCTCCATGGGGAGGAAAAATGAAGCCAGCGAAGAAGTGCCAAAAACTGCAGCTTCTCAAATGGCCACTTGAGTCTGGCTTTAGAAGAGAGTCAATCCACACAGACCCCCCCTGTCAAAATGCCCAACTTTACAGCAGAGATTACCGTGTTTACAGCCTGGTTAAAAAAGGTTTGGGTACAGGCTAATTTCCTCATGTCAATGTCATTAAGGCTTAAAGGTGAGCCTCTTTTAGTGACAGGCTACAGTCTGTGAGTCAGATCCACCCTCGCTCCTCTGCAGCTCCGCCCTCTTGTCCAAATATGGTCACTTCCGGCTCTAAAATCCCAAGATGGTCATGTCTTAAGTGCCGAACTTAAGGGAGTTGACAAAGCAATGGGTGACGTCACGGTAGCTATCCATTATTTCATGCAGTCTATGGTCTGTGCAGGACTAATAAAAGCCACTAAACTTTGACATAGAGGGTGCAGTGGTGAGTGATCGCTTATATCCAGCTGTTGCAATCATTGGGCCGAGGCATGCATGTATAATAGATCATCATAGTCAAGCAAGGGCAAGAATGTACTGTAGCTTAGCCTGAGTGCAGAATAATGCTGAACTATAATCATTCGGCTGGCACACAAACTCAGCTTTCATCTTTCATATCATCAGCTTGTTTATGCGTTTGCACATTTGTGTCATTTTGCTTAGTCGATCTGTATCTTCAAGTTAAACCACAGCGTGGAGGAGCTGACTAAACTGAATTCAAACAATAAAAACGGTAAATCAATTTCAGATGTCAAATCAAATTTGCTACTGGCATGGAGCGTAAAGCAGGAAAATTGAATAGTATGTTCCTCTCTCCAGTGCCTCAGTCCATCATATTGACATCCAAAATACATTTTATAGAATTGCTTTGTTTTACATTTGTGCCTGTTCAATACAAGGCTTTATTCCATCAGATTCAGGATGACCAGTGTCAGATACAAGATGAGACATTATTCCCATCACAGGCAGTTTTACTGAAACTGCAGCAGCTGAACTGTTTGGGTTTGTTCTATCAGTCAGGAGTACAAAGTGACAGGGTGTCAGACATGTTGAGTCAGTGACGCACATCTACACCTGCTCCGCACCGTCTCTCTGTTTCTTACACATCCATTCCTCTTATATATCCTGAGACTCAAAATCAGGCACATGGAAATGTACTCATTTATCAGTTTTTTTTATGTTTTTACTTTTTCTTAATGTGATAAATGAAGAATACTGTAGAGGAAGAAATAACAGAAGAAAGTCAAATAAAAGTTAACACCAAATGCTATGTATAAGGTCATATTTAGAATTTTTGGAATACAAACGTGGTATGAAGGTTTCTCACCTATGAAAAGAAATGTGCCAATTTTGGTCAAATTTGCTCACTGAGCACTGTATGGCTATTTTCTCTTATTATATTCACTGTTGCAACCTTCATCAGCACAAAACAAGCAGCAATGAAATGAGCTGATGAAGCTGCATGTGTGATTTAAGTGTGATTAGTGTTTTTTTAATCATTTTATTCACTAGAAATGATCAAATATTTTTACTTCAAAAGAAAGAGTTAGATTCTTTTACATGGTCCATTTAATAAGAGACACGAACCTTCGTCAGGCACCAAACTATAAATAAAAAAAAACGACATAAAAAAGAAAGAGATGACTAGTCGAAAACCTTGTGTCAGGTGCTCGTGGAGAAAGGGAAACAACAGAATCGACAGGAAGGCAATTCAAGCACTCCAAAAAATCAAAAAGATGCCTTAGGGATTGCCTTGCTGAGCATAAATTAGCCATTAGGACAAGAAATCACGACTACCCCATGGCTAGACATTTCAATGAACTTCATACTGCTAATGATTCCTAATTACGCATAGAGGGCATTGAACACATTAAACCTTTGGTCGGGGGGTGACAGAATACAGAAACTCAATCAAAGGGAAGCTTTTTGGATCCATCAACTGGATGCTTTAAAGTGTCCTGGTCTCAGTGAGGATGTAGACTTCACATGTTTTTTGTGATTTGTCTTCACCATTTTCTCACAGCCTTTGTGTTAAGATAGTTGTGTATATATTCATATATCTTATCTCATGTCACTCTGTGTTTATTATTAACTTGTTATTTCATTATTGTCTATTTGTTTCACCTGTTATGCCATTGTTTGGGTCATGTGATAGGTGATAGGTGGGGCCATATTTGTGTTGTGTGCTTTGAAAACCCTGACAAAGACCTGCAGTCATTGAAACACGTTGGTTCTTTTAACGATTTAGCCACTACAGTAGGGGCTTTTTAATAGTTCCTTCTCTTTTTACTACATTTTTTCAGAGTGCCTGGATTGCCTTCCTGTTGATAAAATAACTACATCTTTAACGCCACACATAATCTTCCTAAACAGATAATTGCCTACGATTGCAGATGTCTGTCGGAGGTGTTCTGCTTTCCCTTTATAGTCAGAGTAGTGTTGACCAATCACGCTTGAGAGGCAGTTTAACAGTCCATGTGGAGAGCAAAAGAGGCAAAGTGCAACCTCAGAACTCATCGACAATCGTCTGACAACAATACAGCTTTTTATTAGTTTTCTTTTTTAGCTGATTTTTTATTTTCAAAATTCAGGACCACATATTGAAACATACAAACGGACACTGTCGTCTTCAACAATCCCCCTCCCCCCCGTGTCTTCCCACTCCCCACATCCACATTGAGCTTACATAATCTGCTTGCACTTCATGGTTGGAAAAAAAAGGAAAAGTACAGTAAATAATAATAAAATAATTTTAGAGGAACATAATAATAATACTACAGTAATGCTAATAAATAAGAAGAAGTGATCTTTTCCATACAGTACAATTCTCGTAGTTTTTGTAACCAGACTGCATGAGTAGCGGGGTCTGGATCAGGCCAGCGATAGTGATAGTGGTAGTAGGTATGAAGGTAAGTATGAGCTCGTCCTTCAATACCGAGTAGCGCTACCATGGGGTCTCTAGGCAAGTCAGTACCAAAAACAGCCCTGAGTGTTACATATATGTCGTCCCAATAAGTCTTAAGCTTTTGACATGCCCAGAATGTATGAACATAGTTAGCCGACATCTCTCTGCATGCTCTCCAGCAAGCACCAGACGCACAAGTCTCAACTTTACATGTTATATGAGGTGTTCTAAAGAAGCGTACAATAAGTTTCCATCTGAACTCTCTCCATGTATTTGATGTGTTGTCCATGTGGGACCCTGAACAGATCTTATTCCAGGTCTCAGTGGGAACTGGTTCAGGTAATTGTAGCTCATTTTCCCATTTGGATTTAACATAGTGGGAGTCAGTCTTATCCCTTGTCAAAAATGCACTATACATACTAGAGATAATTTTGCCCATTGAGTTATTAATTTGTAGATTCATCAACAACCTTTCAGTTGCATCAGGAAGTTGAATCTTAATCTGTCTGCGGAAGATTAAATTATTTTCTTATTTGTTCAAAAGCTTCATAGTTAAACATTTATTTGCATTTACACTCAAATATCTGTTTATAGAGATTAGACATAATGAGCAGGGCATGGAAGAGGAAGTTTTGGCCCAGATATCTACTGGCTACACCAGAGCCTCCAAAATATTGGCTGTTGCCCTCAAAGGCTTATCGTCGTCAGACTGATAGCTGATGCTACACCAAAAACAAGCATTTAAATATAAAAGCAAATCTCCAACAGCTGATACAACGACCACATCTATTAAAATGGGACAAACAGTATATGTCAAAATATAGAACTTTGAAACTTAATGTTGGGGAGGCTGACATATTTGAAGCGCTTGATTAATTTCAGCTCAGGGAGTTCAATGCAGCTGTCTTGTGGCTTTGATAAGTAACAAGGTCAAAGATAAGACGCCATCTGGTCTGTGTCCTTGAGAGGAAGGAGCTCAGTGATAGGAACAGGATACTGGATGGGGCCGTCTGTACACTCCAGAGTTGGATCGGATGCTCGAAGGAAAATTCACACGTTTAACTGGATTCTGAGGAAAATGTCTCCCTGAGGAGTGATAGGTCGATTACATCAGCAGAGACACTTCTGTATATATATTTTACATTTCAGAGTATTGGTCCTCACATCCTGTGAGACTCTGTTTTAACTCTTACTTTGTGAATGTGGCCACGCTGAAACTGTGAAGTGAGCAACTACGCTGTATTATGTGTGTAGATTGGCTGAGGCTTGAGAGAGAGAGGGAGGGAGATTGAGCATGCTCTCCTGTGCGCTCACTGACTGGAGTTGAGTAATCACCTAGCAACTGCTGCTCAGAAGAGTCAGCGGCTGACTGGCACTCTGCTCGGCTGACACAGTCTGCTCACTCTGCTCTCTGAGTGGCGGTGACGGAGCTGCTGGATCATGCTGGACCTCGCTCGATGTGACCCATGACTCTCAGGGATGGACTTACATGCTCGGAGTGTTTGTTAACGCCTGGATTAAGAAGGTGTGGAGGAACTTCCAGTCATTAACAACAATAACAGGCTGCATGGGACACTGGTGGCACCTTTAGGTAATCTTTGCAGAACTTTTTCACAACCCAATGCATTTCTTGCGTGAGGAACGCTGCGTAATATAAGGGGAAAGTGAAATAAGATAGAGATTTATGTAGAATTGTACTTGTTGTTGTTGCAGAACTATGTAGGAATTCAGAGTTTGCAAGTGTTAAAAGTTAAATTCAGTATTTTTATTTCCTACTTAACATTAAAATTGAAGTGTTTCTGTTTTGGAGGAAATCTAACAGAGTCTTGGGAGGGGTTTTCCTTCCAATTGTTTCCCCCAAGTGGCCTTAAGTGTGCCTGTCAGAGTTCAGAATAATCAGTGACTGCTTTGAGAACAGCTTTGCACTATGTAAGTTATGTAATCCGGGGTGAATTATTCAAAATACAGCAGTGCATTCATGCACATTGATGCTCACAATGCAATAACGTGCTCAAGCATGAAAGACGGAGGAGGAGCTTGAGCTGCACTGAGACGACTTGGTTAATATCTGTACCGATCTGATAAGACTAAACTTAACTGTGGACTCTTTAAAGCGCAGCAACCACATGCATCACACAGAGATATTATGGACTCCATGGTGACAGTCTGTACTCTGTTTTTATATACAAGATGTATGAGGGGAAAAACAGTAAAAGACAGGGTTAAGGGATATGTAAGAGCTGTCCTGCTGCTGTGAACAGTGAAGTCAGTGTTTGGGAGCAGATAGGCATAAACAGTTGACCAGGCTTCACTGGAGGAATAAAGAATGGCACATCTGTTATTGCAGACATTTGTAAACCCCCTTTTCATGTAAGGATAAAAGCCGTGTGGTGATGAATGCAGGATCATACGCTCGAATGACTCTGAGATATCTGTATACGCTACATTTACCTTTTTATTAATAGTCAAGAATAGAAAATATTACAAATTTAAACTGTGTGAACTTACTATGTTTCAGAAAATGTCACTTATTAGTGTTATTTTTAAAAAATAAATAAATTCTTATAAAGATTTCACTAGCTAATTGTTGATGTTACCTGTAATTATCAGGCTAAATATGTTCAGTGTTTGCAAATATTGGCATTTTATCAGAAATAATAGATAACAGAGTCTCCTTTGAGTCAAGTTCTAATGCTTTTCAGTTACTACTACAATACCCACGGCCTATTCAGTGTGTTTTTCTCATGCTAGTGCCACAGCCCAGCCACATGCCCCCACTTATCTCCATGATCACAGCAGTACATGGCTGGCCATGGTGTTGTAGTTTGAGCACTTTGGACGGGCGTGACATTTCCTCTGTTTGAGTCATTGTTATTTAAAATGAGAAACCACAACAAAGATATATGAAGCAGAAAAGTTACAGGTACAAGATAGTGTGCTGTTTAAAATGACAGCAGTCAACAAAGACTTTAAAGGAGTAAAGTGAGAGACATCAGTAGTAAAGCTTTAAATTGTAGGCTAATGTTAAAGATGATGCTCTGCAGCTGTTTAAATCAGTTCACTTACTGGGTTAATTCCAGATGAATTTAGCAACTATTATTTTTCGAAATTAGCTCTGACTCACGTGTCTGGCTGGCACATTTGCCATGCTGCTGTGGGTGGGCACTGCATTCAAAAACTAAAGGGTTTATTCTTAAAAAACAAAGCTGAATTTTTCAAAATCAATGACCAGAACACGACCATTTAAACAGCTGTTTACATGTGACAACCAAATTTGTCCACACAAACATTTTCAAGTTGCTTCTATAAAGACCTCCCTCCGCTGTGAAACACCTGACCCGAACTATAAAGAAATGGCAAAACCTCTTCGTCTTAATCCTTGTATGGTCTGCGGACCAAGAAACTTTTTTTCCGTTACAGCCAAATAACCACAAATGACAGAAAAAGCGGAATTTAAATATGTTTGAAAAAATGGAGACACACGATCCTGTCATCTGTGGCATCACACTGAGGCCAAAACAAATTTTCTGTATCTTGTATGATGCCACAACATTTATAAAACATTGTACTTATAAAACATTACATGACAACGTAAGAAAGAGCTTATGTACTTGCTCATAACTGTTCACATCCAACCATAGACTATATAAAAATAATTGGATGTAGCTACCATGACGTCACCAAGTTTGTGGACTCCTGTTTTGAAGCCTCAAGTTTGGTGTTTCGGGCGTTGCCATCTTGTTTTTTTTAGAGCCAGAAGTGAGGGGTGGCTCTGACTCATAGACTGTGGTGATGCCTGGCAGCCTGACACTCAAAGCGGCCACGCCCTCAATTATGCATAACTTCCAAGGCTCAGTGTGTAGGATTTAGGGGGATATATATTGGCAGAAATGGAATATAATATAATAAATATGTTTTCCTTAGTGTATAATCACCTGAAAAATAAGAACTGTGTTTTCGTCCCCTTAGAATGAATTGTTTACATCTACATAGGTATGCAGTCCACTTTGCACCACTGTGTTTCTACAGTAGCCCAGAATGAAAAATGTAATGCTTTCATGTTTTTTTTTCACGTTGGCCGCTGCAGTTAAAAGCCCATCTGTGATTAGTTGCATCGGAGAAACACTGATTTGTAATGTGACACTGCTTTATTCAGTTTTTTACTGGTTTTTATAACAGGGTCTGTTTGTTTTAAAGAGGAAGAGACCTCTGCGGATAATTCAGCTCCTGGTAAAAACCTCCTGAATGCTAAGGAAATCTAACCAGGAGAAGTTTTAACTGGTTGCAATGTGCAATCCTCACCACTAGATGCCACTATATCCCCTTAAATCTTACACACTGTTCCTTTAAGGCTTAATAAAATTTCACCCCCTTTACAGTTGTCATAAATGTTGAAATTAGCTCTAGAGAGCAAAACTGTTTTTGTACCAGGCTGTAAATGTGTTTATTTCTGCTGTAAAGTTAGGCATTTTAACATGTAGGTCTATGAGGATTGACTCGCTTCTGGAGCCAGCCTCAAGTGGCCATTAGAGGAACTGCAGTTTTTGGCACTTGGGCGTTGGCTTCATTTTTCAGCCCTGGACATTGCCGCTTGCATTTAGCATAATTCCTCAGTTGTTGTGTGTGATCACTTAAAGATATTTGATATTATGTCCAGATGTTCATGTCACATTCTTCGAGCTGTGTGAGCTGCTAAAGATCTAAAAAGATTTCTTGGTTCTCCACCTTGGCAGATACCGCCACTACAAAAAATGATGTTAATGTTTCTGCTGTTGTCAGTGATGGATCTTATGTCAAGTTGAAGGGTCTTTTAAGCTGCATTTGGGGATCAAAGATCTTCTATTGGAAAGCACAGATGTGATCTGATGTAGACTCCTACCTGTCCGATCATATCACTTCAAACACATCCTTCTTATTGTGTAAGTGTTTGTAACACCTCTCAGAGTAAATCAGCTCGAAGCAACAGATCATGATCCGCTCTAATGTGCTGGAATCAGTTTATAGACATTACACAACAATGCCTAAAATGCTATAAGCCGTCTGAGGTTGCTGTCTGGGTGTCAGATCGAGACGGATTATTCGACCCAGTCGAACACGCCTAAAGGTGTATCTGTGCTTTACACAGTGTGTGCAATCAGGAACATTTGACCACTAAAACAAAGGTGGACGTTCTGTTCAGAGCTGTCTGTGAGTCCCCGAGGAGCTTGTTTGTGCCTTATGACTATTGACTGTCCATTTGTCAGTGAGGGCTGATGTGTACTAACATCTTGGTGGCTTAAAAAGCATTTACAGGTCTGTTTTTCCTCTAATACCCTCTCTGTCACTATTATGGTTATAAAGTGAGAGGCTACAGGGAAGCAGCTGCACAAATCAAACCAATGGTTGTTTTAATGTGACGTGAAGCGTTGTCATGAATATTTGAATTTGCGTTTAAGGGAACATGGTATGCTTAGTTCCTTAACAAGACGTACATCTTTAAGTTGGGGCCTTTTATGTGTTTCTGTTTGTCGCAGTTCAAGTATCTGCAGTTTAAATATCTCTACTTGACATGTGAAATTATTTAATGCTGTAATAATCCTCTGAGATTAAAATGATGAAGGATAATGTGCAAATAATGATTCATTCAAAGTAATAGATTGACATTTCAATACCGCTCTCTTGACTATGAGAGTGGTATGAGTCCTATAATCTGCCCCTCAAGGAAGGGAATAAGTGCTGCTCCCAAAATGTCTAACTATTCCTTTAACCCTCTTCAGCACTTACAAAGTAACAGTTAATATGGGCTCCCTAATCCCAAATTCCACAAGCATTAATGTTAAAATGAGCACTGTAATTGATTCAGACATGATGATATACAGTATGATGTGTGTGGTGTTTCAGACAACAAAACAACAGTCACACAGAGTGCTTCACTCACAGAGCGCAGACCGAGACATGAGAGCACGACTGCATCTCATGATTATTCTGATTGTTTTTTTAATCTGCTGATTATTTCCCTATTAATCTACCAAACATTTGTTCCTTAAAATCTCAGAAAGTCGGGAAAAAACTCCATCCTAGTAAAGCCCATAATGACATCTTCAAATGCAAGGTATCCTCACACAATGGTTCGTATGATATCCTACAAATTAGCACCATGAGTGATGTAAAACAAAATGATGAAAGTTATGTTCTTAATGTAAAGTTAAACAGGTTAGATCTAGACGAGTTATGTAGGTTTGGTTTAGGAAAGGAAATATGGTGATGATATACCTTGAAATGACTCAGAGTTCACTCAAAGTTCACACAATTCTGAACATTCTGATGTCTCTTCGGGGAAAGTCCTGTATTTTGCGACTGCTTCCCTCTTCACTGGCGTCAGCGTATTGGCCTTCCCAAGTACGTGGGTTATACAAGAATTCCTGGCTCATGATTACGTAGGATATGTATGAATTTTGGTGCATTACATTTCGTAGAAAACATATGAACAGTGCAAGAAAACAGCCGGTCAAATATAATGCTTTGTCTGACCAACGACCCAAAAGATATTCATTGTACAGAAAAGCTGAAATCCTGCATTTAAAGCATACTACAGGAAAAAACTAACCTTAAAGGATAAATTGATCATGAAAATAATTTTTTAATATTTCTTTTGATCTACTAATAGATTAATCGACTCATGTTTTCAGGGAAGACGGATAATGTATGAAGCATAAAAATAACTAAATGCATAACTAAATAGAGAAATGAATAAATATCTGTATAAATAAATATGTAAATAAATGTGTAAAAAATAAAAGTATAAAGGAATTAATAAATGTATAAATAAACACAAAAAACCCAAATAAATACAGGAAAAAATGTAGAAATAAAATCAAATAAATTTGAATAATAAATAAATACTGAAATAAATAAATAAATAAAATAATTAATAAATGTTGAAATAAATATGGAAACAAATAGATAAATACCAATGTATAAATAATTAAACAGGACATAAATATACCTCAAATTTATTTTTAAATTTATTTTTTAAAATGTATTTCTGTGTTTGTATGTTAATAAGGTAGGAGGTCCTAACGTCTGCATTTATTTATTTCCATGTTTATCACAGCATTTATTTATTCTTTTATTTTTTCATTTCTGTATTATTATTTTTTATTTATTTATTGATACTTATGTCATTGTCAACCTTGATACAGATAAATGATGCTTTTAGACAAAACAAAAAACAAGTTAACACTTGAAAAGTCAGTGCCTTAATGGCGAGCTGGAGATGGTAAAAGAAACAAATGTCATTAGAGTCAGAGACATCATTACTAACAAAATAGAAACTGAGTGCTTTTTACACACCTGATGGTCCAAAGCCTCCTCTAAAACATCGCCTCCACCCTGCGTACAGGATTCAACCCCTCAGAGAGCGCGGCTTTATTGGCTCACAGGGGCTGAGTTCATTTGTTCATGTGCTGCTCAGTTTAAGTGCTCCTCCCTAATCCTAAATCCTTTAATTGTCAACAAAGATACACAGATTATTGAAGCGACTCTGCAGGCTTCAGTTCTTTTGAATAACTTAAAGTATTTAAATCTGATGTTTGCATGTGTACAAATCCCCACCACAAAAGACGTTTTAATTATCTGACTGTGGCATTAGTTGACATTAATTTATATCTTTTAGTATCTTAATGAGCAGTGAGTCACTCCTCAGTTTGGATCAGACGACGTGGTTTAAAAACTGAGGTCACTGAGACGTTTCTAAACTGCTTCTTAATTGAGGGAAAAAAGCCGTGTGCCCCTAAAGGTTTGCTAAACTGATTAACTGACTTCAGGGGGTTGAATTGAATTTAAAACATGACCTCTGAGAGTAAATTACACATCCAGGAACAAATGGCTCTGTAGTTCTAGCTTTCGTTCGGCCTCCTCTGACCAGATGATAGGAAGGTAGAGAGAGCTGGTCGGTCGCTAAGTGGTCCTCAATCAGCTTTTTATCGACTCAGAATGTAGTTGCTGCGGCACATAATCAGTTTCTGTTTGTCTTTTACCACAAATTAATCTGGAAACATCAGTCAACATGACAAATTATTTAAAAATCAGGCAGATAATGCAATGTTAAGAATCAGCTCGTCATATAATAGACGTTAAAAGTGGCAGAGATGCTTTTATAAAGATGCAGAGTTGTGTGCGGTTAAAGGTTTATTGTTAAAATTAGTGGCAACACGGAGCCAGCCAGTCACTGTAAGTCATACAGCAGTGAATTTACTGAAGAATTAACAGCAGTTTTTGGCATACTGTAAAAGGAAATCACCATATTAGCATAAATATTTAATACATAGCTGTATTATCCCTTCAATGCAGGGATGGCATTTATTCTGTTAGAGAAAAGTACCCAAAGCAAAGCCCTATTAGTTAATAATAATTAAACAGTCAGCTTCTGTTTGCAAAATCCAAATATGTTGGTGTATTCTGTTTACTAATGAACGCTAACCCCGGCCTTACATACTGCCAAGGGGCCATCAGCTATAGTGTATAAGGCAATATATATATTTTATGGCTGATTGGCTATGGTTGGATTGACCCATTTGTACACTGTGTCATGAACAAAAACATGACATTTACAAGAGTGCATGGATGCAGTATGATGTTCATTGCATAACATCTGTGGCGCTTCAGGGCACAGTGATGGTATAATGCATATACAGTTAGATTGGCGTGCTCTGTTGGGTCTGTGGCTTCCTGCATCTTGCACGACATCTAGAGACAGTGCTTTAAGAGTGATCGAGGGCTACAGATACTGAGATTTAGTCAAATGTACACCAAAAGATTTTAAGGAGTAAGCTATATTATTTTTTACATTTTTACAATTTTTACAATAAGTATGATCATGAATCTTAATGATTATTACTCATTGACCCCTCTTGCATTTGCACGTTAGGCCGAATGAGGACGAAATATCAAGAAACAGCCCTCACCCTCATCAACGTTTTTCTCTGTCCTCAAAGCCTGGAGACAACTGATGCTGATGGTTGATGTTTTTTGGGATGTCGGGGGGGGCTTTATTAGATAACACAATAATGAGAGGCAGAGACAGGAAATGTTAAAAGACAACAAGGGAAATAACTTGCAACATGTCTTGCTATTTATTCCCAGCCAGAATGAAAAGGGGACATTTTCATTTCAGCAGTGTGCATCTTAGTACTCGGTTCTGTCCTAAAGTAAATCCATGGTCAGTTTTTGTTGAAGAAGAGCACATGATCATTTTGGAGGCTGCAGTTGGTGGTTTGTTATGCTGATGGTTGTTTCTATTATTTTGTCCACCTCATTTCAGGTCTGTTGTATGACACTGCGTTAGTTTTACCTTGGTGTACCTAATAAACTGGCGACTGAATCTATAGTAATATATCAGTCACAGGGTCATATTTTACATTGTGTTGATGTGTTGTACACACTGTTGTATCCATACTTTTACTCAACTAAAGGATGTGAGTCCTTCTCCCACCACTGACGGTGTCCTGTTGAGGTGTGTGAGAGCTGTGAGGCAAGATTGAAACAATATGTTCAGCCAAAATCTCAGTTTTTAACCGAAGCGTCAACTGTGAATGTCAGCTGTTGAGTAACAGCACGTTACCTCAGACACATTTAGCCATGGTACATTACCCTGACCTCAAATAGCCAAGTTGATAAAGTAATGAGACACAAGGACAAAGTTTTCTTCACCAGATTAAAACATTAAATATTGTCTTTATGATGTTACAGACACATAATGTGCTGCAATCATATGACCACCATATTTTCTATGTGGTTTAGAGCAGTGGTTCCCAACCGGTGGGTCACATTTCCATTCTGAATGGACCACAAGTGACTCGCAAACTTGTCAAGTTTGTAAAAAAAAACACACTTTATTTTGAAGTACGGTGAATTTCCAGCCCAGAGCTTTTATTTTGAAGTGCACTTTTCTGCTGTAGAGTGAGTAACTAATGGACAGCTACGAATCTGAGGAAGGATCCTTAATTTTAAAAGATGCGTGTTTGTTTCCTCAGTGGGCTTGAAGTACCCACAATTCTTTGTGCGTGATTTGCTAGAATTAAAGGCAGGGCCTCGTCAATGACGCACACCTGGGGCACTCTCTGGCCTTTTCCAGTGTGTTCACTGAATGCTTTAGGAGGCGTCTTGCCTAGGCTCTGTAGGACCCAATTTGGAAGGACCTGTCCTATCAAGGAAGCATCCTTGACTTTGAGAAGCACTTGAGAGACAGCAAACTAGCTCGACGACTTGGCTGAACGCAAGTATGACGCTGAATGGATCAAACTGTGGACCTTAAACTAATGACGATAAAGAAATTTGGAGCCTGTGGCTGGACCAGTTGGGAACCACTGGTTTAGAGCACATGTTTCTGTAAAACTGGTCTCTTCTTGTTTGCTGTGACTAATTTGGTTTTAAATTTTCTTTATTTAAACAGAAATATCATCAGTGCATGGCTGGACTGCTCGCCCCACCCTATGGTGTGATGGAAAGCGGTTGTAGCGCCGACAGTAAGTATTACTGTTTACATTTCTGACTGGTTTAAACTCAGTAATTACACAATTTATTTATAAGTTTTCTTTTTTTTTAAGTTGTTGCATCAACCTTCACACTAATCAAAGTGCAAAGAGACATGTTTTTTGATGAAACTTCTCATGATGAAGTAAATGTTGATTGCACAATGTAATGACTATAGAAGAATGACGCCATCAGCCTTCAGACTGGTTCCCCATAAGTCTTTTTTTTCTGTCTGCCACCATGTCCGATCTCCAGGAAAAACGAAGCTACTATTTTCAGCACAAAGGATGTGCATCATCAAACAAGAGGTTGCACAAATGTTCAAATGTTGCAGTTGCTGCACAAAGTTTGAAAGGATGTTTGGTTACAGTGTTACATCAGAAACAGGTACAGCCGTGCATGTGGTTTACTGTAGGCTGCTTTTATCAGTGTCTCAAATTTCAAAGCTACAGATAAAAAAAAAAACTGATGTGAATGAAATATATTCAAAGTTTGTTTGCAGATTGTCTTCAATGTACGAATTTATCAAGATGAAAAACACAGTTTGCAGTAAATGGCGTCACTTAACTTTATAAATCTTCTCAGAAGTAACCCTTTGATTTAGTTTGTGTAATGTGATTCACAATTTTTAGATAGTTTAATGTAACAAGATGAAATCATACTTTTGCCTTTCTAACTCCATTACTGTCCGACCCTCCTTCATCAGTTTGCATTGTGATAAAGGCTGATACTTTGATGTCTGCTTTTTCTGTTGCAACTTAACTTAATATTGAATTCATTTTGCTCAAACAGGGCACTTAACTTGCTTTAAAGTCACGCACCATAAGAATGACAAACAGCAGTGAAAAAATCCAGAGTCTGTCAGCTTCCTGGCAGCTTGTTCACTGTATGTTGTAATGTGTTTTTTTAAAGAGATCGTAAATGATGGGCACATTATAAAGAAAATGCTTCTCTGGTTTGTGTCCCAGTCAAATAGGATGTGATTGACTGCTGTTGCCTTTTGTGCTGCTTTTAAAAGTTAATGTTTGCTTCAGTAGTCATCATCGTGACGTGCCGTGGAGCAGCACTATAAGAGCAGAGCTGGGAGTATGGTTTCCAGTATACAGTACGGTACTTATGGGACTTACAGTACGTACGCTATGCATGAATACACCAGGACAGAAATGACACGCGCATCAAGCAGCTGGAGGCTGATGCACTCTCCTGTACAGTGCATCCACAGCAGCTTAGTGGTTTTGTAACTGTAGTGGCGAAGTCGAATGAATTAAACATATTTTAAATAGTTTTCTTAGTAACAACAGCGCTGCGCTTTTACAGCACTTAAGAGGTGGAGCTTTTAAAGTCAGCATTGTTTCATTCAGTCATGCATTCACTCTATCTGAGCACCTCTTAAAGCACATGTGTTTCTCCACTGTTGTTCAGTAAAAAACAACACGCTGCTCTCAGCTGTGACACACTAAAACTAAATCTGATTTTTATCAGCAAATTCAATTTTAGATTTTTGTGACTTATCTTGGATTCATCTCTCACATGCACACTGTTTACTGCATTTCTAGTGATGCGATTAAATTGGTGTGACACTTGAATGAGAGCCTTGATGTCACATGGACCAGCGTGGCAGCATCACAATAACATGATGGACAGCTGTGTTAACTTCTTAAAAAACGAAAACAATAAACAAGCGCAGATTCTATTCAGGCCCACGGTGTAAAAATAGAAATGCAGTCCAAGAGTGTGTAAGCAGATGAGACTGTTCAAAACAGCTATAATCGAATAAAGTGAAAATGTGATAACCTACAGAGAATCATCAGCACCAAACAGATATCGCTAGAATCAGAAACAAATAGGTTTTTGCAAACAAGAAATTTACTTTGGTGTTTTGGCAGATTAGACAAAACACTAACATGTGGAATAGAAAAATGACAATAAAAGTGAATAGCTGGTGAACATAGTGGAACATTTAGCGGCTAACGTGGCAGATATTTCCCTCAGGAGTTGGTAGAGACCAAAAATAGAGCTAAAAGAGCGTGAATATTGGACTTAAGTCCCTGACGCACCAAGCTGACAGACAGCCATTGCTCAATGTTGGGCTGTTGGTGACCAGCACTGTTGGCACTAATCAGCCTTTGTCAGCTTATTTTTAGCTGATCTAGCATGTTGAATCAGCGTCAGAGACAGTGGAGCTTGTTGGTGAATGAAATCACTCAGATTGGTGGTTAAGCTCTGAGCACGAGAAATGAGGAAACAAATGGCTCAAGTCGAGATGGCGTCGGATCAAAACAAACTTTTTGTATTAGGTTTAGGTTACATTATATTTTTTTAGCTATTGAGCTCTTTAGCAGATAAGGTTTGTTATTGTTTGTGCTATTATTCACCAGGTGCACAGTAAATATAATTTGTTATTCCAACATCTGGCTGTGTTGTTAATGTGCTAACTGGCTAACCAGGGTCTTGAATCCATTTCCCTTTTTAATAACGAACACAGACTACTGCCGCCTGCTGGTATGGAGAGTTATTTCCTCTCATGCAGGCACAGAGCGTACAGTATGTTTTAGTTGGCTGTAGTCTTTGCGATGTGTTCAAGTGCATCTTCTGGTCAAGACACAGGCGGCGTGAGGCAACGCAACAGTCGGCCTTCATTGCTACTAGATCTGTGATGTTTGTTTGGTGTGTCTGAGCCTTAACGGTCATCAGAAACATGACTTAAGATAAACGCTAACATTGTTCCATAACTGCTGGACGTTTAAGCAACTGTTTGCCAACAAGAAATTACATAAAAGGTGATGATGTTGTGTTTGCAACTTGTTTGTCGCTGCCCCCAAGTGGCCAAAAAATGTATTATTGCAGGTGTAACGTAAATACTAATTCTCCAGCTGAAAATCAGTTCTCTCTTCTACTGAAGCTGACGTAAAGTTTCCATCACAATAAAATGCAGCAAGTCATTTGCTTTCCTAAATGACAAATGTAACTTATATATAAGTGATTCATATGTTTATTTTGATTAAATTAAGGGCAACTAAAAAGAAAAGTGGCACTTTATTACTGTAGTCTCTGTTGTCAAATGCTCTGAACCACTTTTGCTTCTTTGCTCAAATATTTCTAATGTAATGAAACCTTTACTAGCAACATTAATAACCTTGATTTTATCGCTAACTGTGTTGGGTCTCGTTCTAAAACAAACTGTCACGTTGTAAAGACAGCAGCTGACCCTTTTCTTTATATTTGCATTACAAATTTTTCCCAACTTTTCCCTGTTGGACAGTGTTCACCCAGCGGTTAGGTGGTTTAAAAGGCTAACACATATTATGCAACATGAAGGTAACAATAGAAAAATCTTAACAGCAAAGAACGTTTGCAAAAATAACCAGGAACCTAATGTAGGCAGAAATAAATCAGGACATTGTGAACAAAGTTGTACAGATACAGATGAGTTTCATTCCTGGATGTATAGCCAGAAGCCTAATGTTACACTTCCAGCTATGTTCCACTTTCCATGAATTGTGTGGATTCTGTATCTGTTTCTGTGGTATCAGCAGTGTGAGAGGCACGTCTAAGAATAGCAGTTTTTCCCTGCAGATACAGTTGTGACTGAGCAGCTCTGACTGATTATGCTGTTTGTCCTGCAGAGGAACTGTACAAGCTTAAAGCTCCTCTGAGAAATAACCCCTGAGAACACCCAACAAACGCTCTACAAACCCTCTGCTGGACTGTCACGTTTCCTCATTGATTTCCTTTTTTCTGCCGCAGATGTACAGTAACAGTAAGAGTGACAGTATCTAACAGCATGTTTATTTAAGGGGGAAAATAAATTAGAACAATTTTTTTAGAATAGATTTGTTCAGAAAGGCAAAGTTAAAATCTGAAATGGAAGCCTAAATGATGTGCAATGTCAGGACAACAATAGAAAATGAGATAGTCGTTGAAAGGAAATAGAAATTAGATATAATCGGCTACTGATTAAATTACGGGTATTTTTTCTGGTTTATGACAGGATCAGAAATAAATGGCATATTTGTTGGTTTGGAAAAGCTCAAAAAAGGTTTAACAGGGCAATAAGATATAAAAGGACAATCTGACAATTAAATTTGAAGCAGGGCAATAAATCAATTTCATAGTGATATTGTGATATGACCGGAAATTGTCCTAGATTTTGGATATCATAATACTGTAAGTGTTGTCCTTTTCTAGTTTTAAAGGCTGCCCTACAGTAAAATTAAAATTAAAATTTCTTGAGCTTACCCAGCCTGGTCTGATAGAAATATGTGAAATAGACATGTTATGCAGTGGTGGGCATGAACTGTGTTAAAATCACACACTGACAACACAAAGTCAATGAGGACCTTTTTTCATGGTGGACACACAAAGACAGTTTAAGGATTGACAAACACCTTGTATGGCAGGTTGGAGGGGCGGGGGATGACCCAAACAAACACTGACTTTCAACTAGGACATTGCTGTCAACTACTTACTTTACATAACCACACAATGTACTTTATGTAGGTGCTTTACGTAACTACACAAAGTACATCGCTTAGATATCATGCGTAGTTATTTTAGAAGACTCCACGATCTTTTCCTGAACCTAACCAAGTTATTTTTTGTTCTCTAAACCAAACCAAGTGTTTTTCTTCGCCAAACCAGCCAAACTACGACAGTGTCACAGTGAAACTGAGACCACTCATAATAGATTTTGAAGTGACATTGTTTTTGTGTTTATTCATTCATTCATTTTCCGTAACCGCTTATCCTGTTGGGCACCCCGGGGGAGCTGGAGCCTATCCCAGCTGACATTGGGCAAGAGGCAGGGTACACCCTGGACAGGTCGCCAGACTATCACAGGGCTGACACATAGAGACAGACAACCGTTCACACTCACATTCACGTCACCAATTAACCTGCATGTCTTTGGATGGTGGGAGGAGAAAAGCAATGCTGACATTAGGAAGGGCACGTCCAAAGCTCCTCCTTTGAATTCGGAGTGCTCTTGCTGTGAGGCGACAATGCTAACCACAGCATCACTGTGTCACCTGTTTTCATGTTGTCAGCACTTAATTTTCACATTTCCACGTTGTTAAGAGTTTGCGCCATTCCACGTATTTCTGTGAGACTGTGTCGACTTGCCAGACTGTTCTAGCTGATCTGTTATTTACCTTTACCTACTTACTCATGATATCCACTTTACTGATGATTATTATCGAAATCTTATTGTGGAAATATTTTGTGAAAGCACCAATAGTCAACCAAATAATACTGTAGCAATACTGATATCAAGGTATTTGATCCAAAATATCCTGATATATGATTTCCCCAATATCACCCAGCCCTACTCTGAAGTTTCAAACAGCTGATCGTAGGAAGAATCTGAGACGAAAATGACGACACTCTTGTTTTCAGCCACAATGTTTCTAGCACATTAAGCAGAGTATAAGGATCATAAAGTATTTTATACTTTCAGGCTCCTTTGTGGTGTTTTGCACCTATTTCTTTATTTTAAAGTCATATTAAATCTGTTAATGTATACAATATTTTTTTGTTCTGTACTAACTTACTTGAGCTTCACACATAAACAAACAGTTAGGTGCAGCTTGTTGTTTGTTTGTATGTTACAGGAAACTGAATGAATTGCTCGATACTGTATGCTCTGTTTTTTCCAACACTTGGACCCGCAGGTGCTCCGTACTGAACACTTCATCAGGGATTAGTTAGAGAGTAGTGATCTTTGTTTGTCACTTCATGAGTATACTCTCTATTTCTTTCCAACAGGAATGCCGGACAAAGAGAACATAAGCAACAACTCATTTGTTTCAGTCTCCAAGCATCAGAATAAGGTAGTTTGCCCGGCACACATGGATTGTTTAAATGATTTATTATTAGTTTTGAAAGACGTATAGAAACTGAGACGATGTTGGCTCGTTGGGCGTGTTCCTGTCTAGCAGGGAGTTATTGTAAGTGAACATTTTGGCGCTATAATTCATCCTGTGCTGCTGTTTGGCCTGACGCAACAGCATTCTCCACCACTGCTCGCCTCTAACAGGGGATGGAAAGGAGTGTACCATGTGAAGTTTGTTTAAAGTTGGTCTGAACATAAACAATACGACAGGAGTCCTTGTCCACAGTCGTAACAGTTCCTGTCCCACCTTTCTCCTGTTGTCGTTTCCTGACTGCTGGGCAGATAACGTGGCACTACAGCAGATTAATGCCGCCCTGTGCTTTGTCCCTACGTACAGTTTAGTCACAACATAGAGACAAGATTGCTCTGTTATGTACAAGCTTGTTTTTTATGTAACAAATAGCTTTAGTTTACCTTAACATATATAAATAATAAGTATGAGAGCCCAGCCTCTTTGCGTACTGAGTGGACTAATTTTCTTGTAAATAAATGATGAACTTTAAAGCCTCACATAACTGCACGAGTTACGCAGCTCTCTGAAGCATGCTGAATGCACTTTAAATGTCACAGCCCCCCCAGCCCACCCAACGGCCCCAGTGGGAAAAAAATAACAAACAGAAACACATTTGCAAACAGTAATTCATAATATCTGTGTCCCATTTAAGCAATTGAACGCATCAGTCAAGAGACTGGTAACAGACTGTTACTTTAACCAAGAAGCAATACAGAAAGCCACAAGTTCAATTAAAGGTGACCGCTAATGTCAGCAGTGAGTTACACAGACGTCCTGTGGCCCACAGTGAGAGAAAACCACTTGACTCGTCCGACATGTTGTTGTTCCCCTGATGTCTTTTATTGCCAATTACTGGACTGCTGTGTTCCACAACAACAAACCTTTCATTTCACCTGATTTTTGTGATGTTGAGTGTTTGTATCATCAGAAGAGCCTCAGTTTCATTGTCCTCTTTGATGTGTTTTATTTCAACTCCTCTTATATTTGGTTTCATTTTACTTTGCAGACGTCATTCATTGAAAGTCCAGCCAAATCCCACCTTAAATGCATTTCTCAGGTAGTAAACACAGTCACCTTTGTGTATGTAGGGACCATTCATTACCTGTTTATGTGGCAGGCACTCAGTAGGACTCCACTGTGCTGTGATTTAACTTGAGTCTGCTGTGCAGGTCCCCTCTGAGAAGATCCTGCGGGCGGGGAAGATTCTCCGTAATGCCATCCTCTCCAGGGCGCCTCACATGATCAGAGACAGGAAATACCATCTGAAGACATACAGGTTAGTTGGCATTTTAATTCTGTTGTATTTCTGGACAATTACATCATTCACTCCAATTTAAAACACAATATTTATTCCTCAAGAGGCAAGCAGAAACACAACAGTTTATTCACATACATGAAAACAATCTAAAAATACAAATATGGAAAGAATTTGACTGAAAATCCAAAATAAGATATTTTAATACACATCTTTTTATTTTTTCTTGTTATGTAAAATAACCACCTGTAACGTTATGTTGGAGAAACTGTGAAAAAAAGGAGAATACACACATATTTTGAGTTATGAAAACCGTTAAAGACGAACCTGACAAAATTATAGAACTGTATGTCTCTTTAGAGCCACTGTTGTATTTGTAAGGTTCAGAGAGACATATGTCACAGGTCAGAGATATGTGTTGCAGATTAGGATGCACGATATTGGATTTTTTGCGGATATCCAATATACTGATATACAGCAACTTATTTGGCTGATAACTGATACTGGTATCCACTTTTTTCCCACCTAATTTTAGTGATCATCAACTCTCTTCTGTAGAGGAATTAACATCATATCATGCATGCATATTTTTATCATGATGGCCTATCAGCAGATAGAGACATGAAATAGAATACTTTTCAGTGTATGTAATATTCACTCACTGTGCAAAATAGGAAAAACCATACTGGCCGTGAAGGAGCTAAGCCTATTACTTGCGGCTACATGGATGTTTCACCCGGCCTGACCTGGCTGACTTGCTTTGCACGGTTGATGCCACAGCTTCCTCGGTTGTGTTGAGCTCAGAGAACAAACTTAAATAAGGTTCTAGTTGCAGAACAACCATCATATTTATTCATACCACCAAACACAGGTTGAATAAATTACCATTTTTTGATCTTTCATCCATGATGAATACACAACTTTTGGCACATTGCATTCTCTCCTGCGCCACAGCAGTCAAAAACCTTTTGCCCTTCTGTAGTGAAACACCTGACGGCAACAATTTTGTTCCTACCTTTATACACAAATGCTCAAAATACCCATACAGCGCCACCCAGTGTCTGCTGAGTAAAATGTCATTTGGCTCCTACAGGGTGATTCTAATAGTTCATTTTAAAGCCAATATCAGCTGATACTGATAATGTGCCAATATTATCGAGCAATTGCCAAGAAAATTTGCAGTAAGGAGCATTCCATTTGTGATACAGGGATCTGTAACTTAAAATGTATGTTGGCCAGGGACGCAGGGTGGGTGGCCAGTTCCCTTGCTCAGACCACACCCATCTTCAAACTTAGCCTTCATTTTGATCTTAGCTACACATTGATAAGGTTTCCAACTGCATTGTGCACGGTTGAAACGCTACTATGACATATAAACACCTGGCAAAACGCTCAAAATGGCTTCCATAGTAGTCCCCAGTTCAGTAGGTGTCACCAGGTCCACATTTTGCCATGATAACATACACAATCACATACATACATACACAGCTGTCGCGACATTGTCATGGCTGGTAATGATAACTGTGAACTGGAAGGATTCAAAACCACCAACCTGTACTTAGTGGTGGAGACTGATGGGTTTATACAATGGAAAAGGTGCAAGTCTGCAACTGAAAATGTACACCTTAATACAAAGGTGGACTGTACCTAGGTGTCACAACTGGAATAATATGATGGAGTATCACCAAAAAGCCCATTGTTACGGTCTTTCATAACTGACCCTGCTCTGCTGCAGATGCCCCCTTCTGTAAATGTCTGTTTTTTTTATCTGTTCATTTAATTGAATTAAATTCAATGGTTGTGTTTAATCATTTATATTAATAATAATACTAATGATAATGATAATAATAATGTCATTTTTTAGGTCATATATCAGGGAATGTTCTGCTCTGTTAAAAACACAAAATAAAATAAAATAAAAATAACAAAAAACTGTGTAAAGATTAAAGAAAAATACAAATGATAATAAACACAATAAAATGTAACATCTTGGTATTTATTTATCTCATTTAAACCCCTATTTCTTTTATGACAACAGCCTGTTTAGAAACAACAAAAATAAGAACTGGCAAATTCAATAAATAAGAACAGATGAAACACAATATAAAACTGCTCAGCCCTCAGCCTAAGATCTAATGTAGACCTTTCCTGTGTATTATAGGCAGTGTTGCGTGGGGACAGAGTTGGTTGACTGGCAATTGCAGCAGAGCTCATGCGTCCACTCTCGTATTCAGGCCGTGGGCATGTGGCAGGTGCTGCTGGAAGAAGGTGTTCTCAACCATGGTGAGACCCTGTGTGATGTCTGTGTCTGCACCACATGTACACGCGAAGCACGTGTTAAATGAATTCAAGCCCTGCTGTCTGTGCCTGTTGTTGTTGTGACGCAGTGGACCAGGAGCTGAGCTTCCAGGACAAGTACCTTTTCTACCGCTTCCTAGACGACGAGCAGGAGGACTCTCCTTTCCCCGGAGAGGAGGAGAGGAGGGAGAGCCAAGAGGAGCTGCAGGACACCCTGCTCCTCCTCTCTCAGATTGGACCTGACGCCCACATGAGGATGATTCTGAGGAAACAGTATGATCACCTTTTAAGCAGTATTAAATAAAGTGAATCAGTGTGATGTGGTGTTATGATTTTGTTGACATATTTCCTGTTTTCCAGTCCGTCTGAAAGAACAGCAGATGATTTGGAGATCATTTATGAAGAGCTGCTGCATATAAAGGCTTTATCTCACCTGTCCACCACTGTGAGTGCAGGTTCTTTATCTCATGTGGCTGTTTGAACCCTGTTGTCACTGTGCAGACATTAAAAATGCTTCTGTCTCTTGTGGCAGTAAAAACGACGCTCAGCTCCTCAGACTCTTGTCACACTTAAAGGTCCTGTGTGTAGGATTTAGGGGCATCTATTGGCAGAGATGGAATATAATATTCAGAATGTTTTCATCAGTGTATCTGTAACCAGTGGACTCTAGTGTTGTCTGCGTTGTGTAGATATAAAGAGGCCCAGACCGTGGATATCTTCGGAGGCGATCTCCGTTTATTCCTGACAAGTGGCAAAACAAAAATCCTCCGAGACACCCCTTTATTGGTGGGGTACCCCCAAAGGTGAACATAGGGGTACAAAACTGGGTATCATAGGTTCCACATATTGAATACGGAGGCCTAAGCGTGTTACTGTAGAATGAGCTGTTTATATATCTACATACAGAGTGGGTCCTCTTCCACAGAGTCCGCCATGT
Source organism: Cephalopholis sonnerati (assembly GCA_019142605.1). Classification (NCBI taxonomy): domain Eukaryota; kingdom Metazoa; phylum Chordata; class Actinopteri; order Perciformes; family Serranidae; genus Cephalopholis; species Cephalopholis sonnerati. The sequence goes on from JAGQAX010000012.1 coordinate 22,681,886, forward strand.
TGTTTCTACAGTTGCCCAGATCGCACAAACCAAACACTGGCTCTAGATAGGGCTAATCTCATTTTCGTGTTGGCTACCGTAGTTCTCCTACACGCTTGGCACGTTGGAGAAGTTTAAGTTAGATGCACTTTGCAAGCTAAATGCTACGCAATAGACCTTTAAGAGCAGAGTGCGGGAAAACACGTGCAAAACCCTGATCATCACATATTTATAAATGTTTGATACATGCTCTGCAAGTAAAATCATGAACTACTTACTACAGGGATAAAGTCAATGGAAAAACCAAGTTATGTGAGGACTGCTGCAAAATGCATCCACATATTTTTATGGATTTTAACTCACATTCAGTTTTAGGAAAAATCTGTTTCACACCGGCAGGGTATTGACTAGCAGGAGAGTAAAACTTTTCATGGTTGTTCTTTTTCCCCTGTGCACTGGTAAGTAAAATGGTTTGTGTGTATATCGATCTTCCTGAGTTGTACATCCGTCTCCCCCCTGCAGGTAAAGAGAGAACTGGCAGGAGTGTTGATCTTTGAGTCTCATGCAAAGGCAGGAACAGTGTGTAAGTAATGCACAAAATAAGTGGTGTGACCTTTTTAAACAATTAAACATGTAAATGCATTGCAGAGTCAGAATTAATCCTTTGTGTGTTTTCTCTGCCAGTGTTCAGTCAGGGGGAGGAGGGCACATCGTGGTACATTATTTTGAAGGGCTCAGTCAATGTTGTCATCTATGGAAAAGTAGGTATTTCTCCAGATGAGATCACACTGTTTCTGTCATTATGATGGTTTGTTCTAGATGCTCTGATCAGCAGATTGATTTATTGATCGATAACTGATCAGTACATGTGTGTTGCAGGGCGTCGTTTGCACTCTTCATGAGGGAGACGACTTTGGAAAGCTCGCTCTTGTTAATGACGCCCCCCGGGCCGCCTCCATCATTTTGCGGGAGGACAACTGCCACTTCCTGAGAGTCGACAAAGAGGACTTCAACAGGATTTTGAGGGTGGGTTAACATCTGTGTACCATCCTTTGATGCTACAGTAACATTTAAAAGAAGCTATATTGCCCTCTGTTGGCAAAAACTCAGCAATGCAGCTACAGAAGTTATTCAGTGTGTCCTTTCAGATGGTACTCCAGCCCTCTGCACACATTAGCTTAGTCACCTAAACATGACATATGTTGGTAATGACTTGTACTTCAAGCAAGCAATGGAAGGCAGATTTGGGGTTAATTGGCTGTGGATGCAAACTTGTTGTGTGGAAAACGTCCATCTGGGAGTTCATGAATTTCCTGTTGAGGCTTAAAATAGAGCAGCAGAGATCTGACAGTGTTAACTTGGATGTGGAATAATGTGATGCTCCAGCAGGTCACTGATGTAAAGAAATGAGAAACATAGTAACAACGAACTTGAAAAAAAAAAGAAGTATCCACTTTTAATGGCTTGAATAGATGGATTTATTTCTTTATTTTTATGTCATGCTCACAAAGTACTCAACCTACCTGGGTTAACAAGACACCAAATGTACATTGCAGTGATCAAATAAAATCTACTACAAAAAAAGTTCCCTTCCTGAAGCACAGCTGACGTTTTTCAGTCATTTAGCCAAAAGACAAAATAAATGATGTCTCTTTACTAAAAAGCGACATCCCTTATGTCCTCATAAACAACAGCAAAGCAAAAAAGGAATCTTGTTCTCATTTTCATCACTTCCTCTTTTCTCATTCAATATTTTTTATTGTTACTATTAATGTTACATATTAAGTGTACGCCTCAAAAATACAAAAAGCAAAAACAAAAACAGAAAAATACATATATTTACTCCATTCTTCCTGAAATTAATTTATGAGTTCATACAATATCCCACCCCCCACCTACCCACCCTTAACCTGAGGGAAACAGACATGCACAAAGGACACAATGAATGACACCTCATCTATGCAAGTGTAGATGAAGAACATACAAGAAATATTAAGATGTCCACATGAGCCTATGTAACACTCACACTTTCACTCACGGTAAGCGGTATTATAATACATATCTTAATAGCAGTAACAGTCACAGCTCTAAATAAATAAATAAATCTTGCATGTTGTTGCCGTCCAATGGAGACCACCCAATTCCAAACCATGCGGGTCCTGCACCCCTTAATATGACTGAATGTGGGAGTGTTTTCCCAGAAGCTGTATAACCAACAACAAAGCCACTAAACCTACTGAAGAAATACATTACCACAAGCCACAAACTTCTTTTTTTCAAACAAAACTTTTAACCATTAACCAATAAACCCCTTAACATACAGTTTCCACATTCCTTCCCCTGAAGCTGCTTTAACGTTGCTAAAATCATCTTATTTCTAACTGTGTGACATCATCACGTTCCTATTATTTATAGGCACTTCATTGAAGGTGTTGATGTTTACACTGACTGAAATATTTGACCCCAGGAATCCTATTTTTTTTAACATTGTTTTTGGCTTTTTGCCTTTACTGGATAGGTTAGTTGAAGATAGAGAGAGAGGATGACATGCAGCAAGGGAATCAAACATGTGGCTGCTGCGGCAAGGACATTGTCTGTGTGTATGGGAAGCCTGCTCTACCCACTAAGCCACCAGGTGCTTCAGGACTTCTAATTTTTAGGGTTGCACTGTTCTACCAAATAGATATATTCCTGGTGCATTGTTTTATACACATTTCACCTAAAATTCAGGCTGACATATCTGTTGTCTTTGGAAACTTGAACAGTGTTTGGCTGCACAGAGTGACTTTGTAAAGAACTGACCTCTCCAGCTTACCACTTCCTGTTCAAGAGGTTAACCAGTCTGCTACCTCATGAGAGGTGTAATGTGTGTCTGCAACAATAACACTGAGAAATAATCCAGTGTGTTTTTTAATCTCGTTTTAAGTAAATTCACATCACTTGAGAAGTAAGCATCACCACCTGTAGGTGTCACAACATATTATTTGGCTTCACTTCATTGTCAGGAACTTTGTTTAAGCCTCCCGCTTGCTGCGGTTGACGTGGTTGTGTGCTGACTGTACACCGGACAAGCCAACTAATCCGCTCTGCTCAGTGACCAGAGCCCGGTGTCATCATGCCACTGTCTCTACAGCAGGGAAAATGACGGAGAGAGGAGTCAAACCTCTCTGCAATTTTGAGATGATTGTGTGATGGTGTAAACATTGTGTTCAGTTTATGACGTGCTATTCTCAGTCAGTCGTGGAAGAGACAGCTCATATTAACTAAAACAGAAATAGGCTCAGATAGAACTACACACAACCCTCCAGAGTTGTAAACATCATCACAGCTGTTTCTTAGTCAGCGTGCACAGCTTGTTGCTCAGACTGTGTATTATAAGGCATCACTTATGTGTGTGTGTGTGTGTGTTTGTGTGAAGGATGTGGAAGCCAACACGGTGCGTCTGAAGGAGCACGGTCAGGATGTTCTGGTGTTAGAGAAGAGCCTCAGCAGCAGTCGGACCTCCAACCATGGAGCTTCATCCTCCAATTACAAGTAAATGCACCCACAGTCTACTGCACTTCACATCACACAGGAAAGATTTAAATATAGTGTGTGTGTCTGTAGTACACCTTATGTAAACATTATGATCCATGGAGGTACTAATTTATAACTAGCAGGTGTATGTTAAAATGGTATCACTTTAAGTTCCCATATTTAGCATCCGTTTCCATTTTCCGTAACCACTTATCCTGTTAGGGGCTGCAGGGGGGGGGATGAAGCTTATCCCAGCTGACATTGGCTGAGAGGCAGGGTACACCCTGGACAGGTCACCAGACTATCACAGGGCTGACACATAGAGACAGACAACCATTCACACTCACATTCACACCTACGGACAATTTAGAGTCACCAATTATCCTAGCTGTGGGACTGTGGGAGGAAGCCGGAGTTCCAGGACACGGGGAGAACATGCAAACTCCACACAGAAGGGCTCCCCCATCCCGGGGTTCGAATACCCCACTTTGAGTTTGTTCGTTTTTTGCTGTGAGGCGACAATGCTAACCACTACATCACCGTGCCGCCCCTGTTTACCCTGTATAAGCAATATAAAAACATTGAATAAATGGTTGGTATCACGCTACACCACCCATAGGTGGAGGCTGTTAACAGGCTGTTGTAAAGACACTGAATTACCATATAGTGTCACAGTATCATCATCCCCACCAATCCTATATAGTTTTAAGAATATTATAGATCCAAAACAGACATAAAGGTGGGGCTCAAATTACAAATTCATCTGCTACTTCAGCACTACAGAAAAGCTTAAAGTTCCTCTTTTTAGAGCACGCCACGTGAAACTACTTTTCTCACACCCCCCTTTTTCTCAGACTGTTGTCTCACATCTCGTGTGTATTTCACTCACTGACTAGAGTTGCAGTGCTTATTGTAATGCACACATCTGATTAGCTGAGTAGCATCAATTAACAAGATAATAAGATATAATAAGATATAATATGTTGTTATAGAAGAAGTTGTGATAGTTTTAACTCATACTTTTATTTATATTTAATAAAGCAAAACATCAGTCTGGGCATTGGGCAAGTAATATGATCCATGTGTAATTAGTGCATGCCTGTGTAACCCCAGTGACACCGACTGCCGTGGCAAGCCAGACTAACAGACAACACTTTTTTAGTTCATTGCTAGTTTTGGACTTTTAATTGGATTTGTTGATAATAACAAAAATATAGAACATCGTCAGTGTCATTGTTAACGACACTGAAAGTGTCTGGTGAATACTGGACTCAGTCAGTGTGACCAGCAGATGGAAATGCTTCCCAACTGTGCGGGCACGATCCTGTGCACTGCAGCCAACGAGACTTATCTTCGTAGAGGCATCTGTCACTGTGCCACGGTCGCTGTAATATACTGAGACACATTAATGGTAATGATGGCCCCGGCTCCTAGGGGAAAAGAAGGCCTGGCAAGTCACAATTACTTGCTCAGGGTCGCCCTCTAATCAACTCAGCTCCTCACACATGAGAGTGTCAAGACTGCGGGGAAGACACAACATGTCTCGTGCAGCTCCCTCTTGTGATGCTGTTATCAAGTAATGAAAACAACCGAGGCTGGATTGTGTTGATTCCCCTTCACCGAGAAGATGCCCCTACATTTTTATTTTGGCTTCTCTGACAGCTCTTAGCCCAGACTCCCCTTAATCTTCAGCCGGGCCAAGAACCCTGTGATTGTAAATAGGATTGTTATCAAATGAAGCAATCACAGACACACGTTTGAGTAAGACAAATCAGTCGAGGGCCATAGAGGTGTCACGGAGCATTAAGAGCCAGTGTTTCTTGATTAGTGAAGGATGTGTTTTATCCCGTGTTGCTTCAGATACAAGGTAATGTCGGGGACTCCGGAGAAGATTTTGGAGCACCTCCTCGAAATGATGCGATTGGATTCTCAATTCACAGAGTCAGGTACTGCTCAGCATGCCACATTTAGCGTGTCAGATTAGTGCCATCTAATACAATCTATCAGAATGATGATCATTTACTGTGAAGGGTTTTCTTCTATGCACTATTCTCTCTGGCTCAGAGTTTCTCTCCCCTGTCCTCTGCCTGCTGCTCTGCACTGACCTGTTTGTTCTCATCTATAATTAGCCACACGTCACAGAGCTGATCTAATTACTCCCGCTTGTGTGGATACATATGGTTTTCATTTTCCTGCAGAGGTGACAGAGACAGCGCCATGCAGGATCAAGGCTTCATGGCTCTGGATGCTCTTTGATCTGCTCTTACGCAGGTGTTTGACATAACCCTCTTTTTTTTTATTACAGACTCAGCCTTAGATGACTTTGTGCTCATGCACTGTGTCTTCATCCCAAACAGTCAACTATGTCCGGTGTTGATGGCACAATATCCTTTCAGCACTATGTTACGTAATGCGGTTAAATGTGAAACTGAGCTGAAAAAAAATCCTCTTCCTACTCTGCTCTGCTAAGATTGTTTTGATCTTTAACGGCTGTGCACCTACCATGCTCTGGCCTCGCAGGGCTCTGAGCAGGAGAAGCTGGACTACACACTCAACAACAAGCGCAGGGTGATCCGCCTAGTGATGCAGTGGGCTGCTGTACATGAAGATCACCTGCAGGAGGAGGATGTCTCTGTGGCCTTCATAGAGGTCAGTCTGTTAGGGTTTTCACGATACCAAAATATTAAACATTGATGCAACACTAGAAAAAACCTGATGCCAAATACCTCCTCTGATAAAATGCCAAAAAAAGTCCTCTCTTTTTTGGCATTGAAAAAGCCACAGAAAAAGTCAGTGAACACACACTTCCAGTCACATGGTGGGTTTGTTACTAAAGAGAACATCATACCAACAACAGGATGAGAACCAGGTTGATTTTCTTCCCCGTTGTTTTATCTGCCAACCAATCAGTTTCAAGATTTGTTTGGAGATTGAGAATATAATATAATATAATATAATGTTTGCAGAGATTTGTTGATTGTTATTGTATGGAGTTAGATTAGTCTCAATATTAATAAATGCACACAGAAGGATTCACAAATGCATGTTAAGATTTATATATAAATGACTCTCTCCACACAAATATTTTCAATGCACACACATATATTTGGCATTTTATATAAATGTAAAAAAAATCCACAAATAACCAAAAAAGTTTCACAAATGTATTTCTGATGCACACACAAATATTTATTGTTTTAAATATATGCAGTTTTCATCAAAACATTTGTGGATGTTGATACATTCATATACAGATGCTTTTATTTTGTGAACCTCAGCACATTCGTGTGTGAATCTTTTTGAGACTCCCCTGACGTCACCCGATCCACAAATGCATTTTTTCTACCAAGGGGATATAGGTAGCCAATCAGATGTCTCCTTCCTCTTCAGCCAATCACATGAGCGTCCCGCTACCACCCCCACGTGGGGTATGTTTTAACGTCATAGTGTCAGAGGGTGGCAGTAATGCACAACTACATTGTTTGCCGACCGCCAAATTAATAAGGACGAGAAGAAGAAGAAGGAGCAGCAGACAGCGATCAATGCAGAGCCCCGGGTCAGCTCTTGACCAGGGTTTCCCCTAGAAAAAATTGGCACCGGACAACGTGATCGGCTTTCCGACGTGTTGATCGTGCCCTTGTTCATTTGTTTGTTGGGTCCTCTTTTCATGTTATTTTCTGCAGTTATTTTGCATTTGTTCGTGCCCATAGCTAGCCTGTCTGGTTTAAGTGTTTTTGCTTTGTGTATTAATCTGTATTGTAACAATAACCTCAAGCTCTACATCCGTCATCCATTCATCCATTCGTATATGTCCGTGTGTGTGTGTGTGTGTGTGTGTGTGTGTGTTTCTCAGTGAAACGAATTTCCCGAGTTGCAGAGAGGAGGGGAGCAGCAGCATCAAAATAATTTTAAAAATCCTCTCATTATTTCGGTTTTTATGTCTTTTCTTCTGCAATATTTTATAAAAATTCACTATATAGTCAACAATATAGCAGACTAAAAGTTATATACTATTTGTTATTTAAGAGTGTGCTAAGAGTGCTAATTGTCATTATCAATGGAGACGTGAAGCAGCGAAAAAAATGCGCACGGTAAAAAAATTAAATACATTTTAAAAAGCTGACTTTTATATTGACATGAGGCGTTGAAAGGTTTGCTGATCCTCTTGACTGTGACATTTTGTTCATTAAATTTAATTGCTGGTACGTTTATCTAAAAAAAAACAACAACTTCTTGATGTGCTTCTGAGCAAAAACAATGGAATTGTGTATGACGGTCTGGCTGACCGCTGCTAGAATGTTGGCGGTCCTAGTGTTAATAACGCGGCGTGCTGCCAACTTGAAATAAAAAAGTCAGTTCGCTATTGAAATATATATGCAATAAAAACTCTAGATAAACAAAATGAAAAAAATCCTTTGACATGTTTAATTCAAATTGTGCTTGGAGGGAATATTTTCACCGGACATTTGGACCGGCGGTGTTAAAAAATGTCGGACTTCGGCAGATTTTACCGGTCAAAGTCCGGTAATTACCGGATAACGGACCATTGACCCGGGGCTCTGCATTGACCGCTGTCTGCTGCTGCTTCTTCTTCTTCTCGTCCTTATTAATTTGGCGGTCGGCAAACAATGTAGTTGTGCATTACTGCCACCCTCTGACACTATGACGTTAAAACATACCCCACGTGGGGGTGGTAGCGGGACGCTCATGTGATTGGCTGAAGAGGAAGGAGACATCTGATTGGCTACCTATATCCCCTTGGTAGAAAAAATGCATTTGTGGATCGGGTGACGTCAGGGGAGTCTCAAAAAGATTCACACACGAATGTGCTGAGGTTCACAAAATAAAAGCATCTGTATATGAATGTATCAACATCCACAAATGTTTTGATGAAAACTGCATATATTTAAAACAATAAATATTTGTGTGTGCATCAGAAATACATTTGTGAAACTTTTTTGGTTATTTGTGGATTTTTTTTACATTTATATAAAATGCCAAATGTATGTGTGTGCATTGAAAATATTTGTGTGGAGAGAGTCATTTATATATAAATCTTAACATGCATTTGTGAATCCTTCTGTGTGCATTTATTAATATTGAGACTAATCTAACTCCATATTATTGCAGTTATACTTGTGGCCTGCCCTGAGCAGTAAGGCCAGGCGATGACTATTGACTGCATTTACAATTTGTGTCTATGGCATGACTCCAGATGTTATACTGAATGAATATGCTGCTTTTTATTTAGAGCTTGTTTTGTTTTGCAGGAGTTTCTAGTGGCGGTATCTCATGATGCCAAAGCTATTCCAGCCCTCAGGGATCAACTGACAGAACTGGAGAGAAGTGTGAAGCGAAAGTAAGTGAATGAATGAATGAATCTTAATCTTAATGCTGATCATCTTTATTTATAAATTTGTAATCTCCATAAATTCAAATAGCCTGGTAAGACCTTTCTGATGACGTGTGCGCAGAATTCTGTATCAGTCTGGCCCCACTATTGCCCCAAACACTTTTAGTGGGTGGGAGTACTCACCTTGACAGACAAACTCCCTCAGCTAATCAGGATAACAAAACACTGGGAAACGTCTCCATCATCAACAGAGCCAGCTGATAAATCAAGCTTTTGCCAAATCCAGGCGGAGGAACAGCGAAAGCATCTTTTCCTCCGAGAAACTCAGCAAGTGCATTCTCTTGGTATGGTTTAATTGTTGTTATTGACTTTATTTCTGCGCTACTTTTACTTAATGCTGCCATTACTCTCTTGCCATTACTGCAAGCTGCAGCCTGCATTTTATGTACTCAGCTACCATGCAGTCCCTGGTTGGCTGCTTGTATTGTCATCCCTGATTGGTCACAATTGGATTTAAATTTCTGGAATGTATTCAGGGCGGCAGCGGGGCTGGACTGATACAAAGAGTGAAACTGTAGACTGTATATAAAGATGGACAACACTTCTCCACTTACCCCCACCGTACAGAAGTGAGGCTAAAATATCTCAGATAAGGCTGCTGCCATCTTGCTCAGGTGACAGCCAGAATCTGTGCAGTGGCGATATCCGCCTATACACCCTGTAGAGTCTAAGCCAACACTTTAAGCCACTGAGATGCTGCACCTGGGATGACTTGATGAGTGATTGTTACCTGTTGAATTCAAGTCTGAGTCAAACTTGCCAGTTGAACACTCTTGTCCATTTATTCTCCATCACAAACTTGTCAGTGTCAATAAAAGTCGAACATGTTTCCAACAATACTCAAAAACACCCACAAGTGTAACTCATGCAGCAACAAACTGCTTCAGCGGTCACTTGACCAGCCAAAGAAAGGTTCCTACCATTTATAGTGATGATTGCTAATTACCCCGTGAGACACACACACACCACATAGACCATATAAAAAAAAATTATGCGTATTCTGCTCCTACGCACCCAATAGTACCCAGCTAACAGCCCCACTAAAAGCGAGCCCATCAATTGGCTCACACAATTTTCAATCATGTTGTAAAATCCCTGTTTTATAGCATTAGATAACTATTTTAAACTAATTAGAAAATTTTGTTTGATGTGTACTTTGAGTCCCATCCACTAATATGGAGAATGTGGGCTTTATGACCTGTACTGCAGCTAGCCACCAGGGGGCGATTGAGAACTTTCGGCTTTACATCTGGGGCACTGTCATGTCGTCCATCTTTATTTATAGTCTAGGAGCTAAACGGGATGTTGAGCTCACGTCATCAGGATGGTCACACCATGCTGGAATTTAAAAGCAACAGCCAGGATGAACAGCTTTATTGTTGCTTATTTTTTTATGTTGTAGTACTGAAGATGCCCGAGTCTCACAGAAAAAGGTAAGATGCGGAATCTTTTCCTTTCAAATAAAAGTTTATATATAGATTTAGTCGTATTGTGCAAAGCTGTCATGGTGCCTGACTCTGTTAAACTTTGCACAGCACAAAGTCCTTCTGCGGCAGTTCAGTATGGGAGATGACAAGCTTCAGAAACGTCAGCCCATCAAGGGTAGTGATGAAAGTGAGTAACAAACATGTCTTTACATGATTGGGTCAGTGTATCATACAAGGTTTGTCCCAGGCTATGGATCATAATTATTGTTAATGTTACATTATATCTGCTATTTGAAACTTTCTCTCAGCAGTGTGTTTACCTCATCAGTTCGTCATTAGGCAAACATCCACGCCCTGTTTGTTCTGAGTTTAGTTGTGACCTGCTTCTGTTTACTATATAAAACTACACACCCGCTTCTGTTAGCAGAAAGGATTTCCTTAGTTAATGTGGTTATTACTACTGAGCAAGAGGAAATGAGTCATTGGTTATCTTTACTTTTATTTGCCTACATAGTCATACACATGAATGTCTTCTTCTGCATGGTGATAGAAAGAAAATAGTTTCTAAATGAAACTGTGCACAACGGCTCTGTGGATTATCTTGAGTAACTGAGTCATGATTTTTGGAAACAGACATTGCTGCTGAGTTTTTCATATGTACTTTTTTGGTGCTTTGAGCACCCCAAGCCGAGTGCCATCTAGTTCCATTATATTTACTGTAAGAGAGGGCAGACATCTCAATGGCTGATACCTCCACCACTCAGCACTTCACACCAAAATGATCCAGATCAATAGAAAGCACTACAGTTAAGAGGAATAATATGGATTTTTGATTTTGCAGTGAACTGTCCCTTTAACATAGTGAATCCTAATCTTTTTAGGTCATGACCTCTTAGGCTTAAGCAATGTGTGTTGTTTTATTTTGGTGAAACTATCCAGGATTTCACAAGAAAAGCAAAGATTAAAGGAAATCATCCCATGTCCCTGTAGATGGACTCTGTGACCTCTAGATTTAAAACTACTGCATTAAATCAACTGCCTCCAACTCTCCAGTCCTGCTCCAGTGCTTCCTCTTTCCTTCTTGCTGACAGTCCCATATTTGCTCTGATTCATGCCTCCAGTTCTGCTCAAAGTCTACTGCTGTGACCACACCTACACAACGATCCGTGTGCCCGTGGCCGCCTCAGTCAGGGAGGTCATCAGTGCTGTGGCCGACAAGCTGGGGTCGGCGGAGGACCTGCTCCTGGTCAACCTCAGTTCGGCAGGAGGTGAGACCGGCGGCAGCTACATGTTAATCAAATTATTGGAGCTGACACAAGGGAGAGCCCGAGCAGGGTGATGTACTAATGAGTCCCCGGCTGATTTAGTGAGAAATTAGCTTCCTTTTGCGGACTGTGAATGGCCGCTACAGTAGGTGCTAAAGAATGGCCTTTTTGGCAGCTTGAAAAAAACCTGAGCTCAGTTTTTCTCATGACATTTAGCACAAGGCCGTTGGTGTTTGTGGCTGGTCCTTACTGTGGCGATGTTCCATTGTCTCTGCCAGAAAGCCCTAATGTAGCTCTTACTCGTCCGAACTTGACCTCGCACTTTCCTTATCGAAGGCAAGTAAACAGATACAGAGCTGGAGCTGCTCTCTTGGTTGGAGCTGGTTATCATGCAGCTCATACTGTATATCTCACCAATGAACTTTAATTTTGCAAAGAAAAATCAAGGCCACTAGTTTTCAAATACAATATAGAATGAGAGAGGAACAGATAGTTTACTATTGTAGTATAATGGTATACACTGTTGCCCAATACCATCAACATCCCTCTGTGTGAAGGTTAGACTTCACAGCTATCCCAACCACTTTGTTCGGGGTTTTTAGAAACTGGCAGTTTCCAGCAAATACATAGAGATCTGTAAGTTCTAGCTTCGCTGTTCACATTGCAAAAGAACAAAGGGATATGGACGATTTAAATGCAAGATAAATTGTAAAAGTCTGTTCAGCCACTTTGGTGATTTCAGTGTCTTAAGTCAAGAAAACTCTTTCAAGGAGTCAAGGAATATGCCCTCAGTAGGTTGTCAACATATTGACCCAGTGAAACATTGAACATTTAACAGAGGGAAAGACTTGGAACATAAAACCCTTTGAGAGGTCTCCTCATTTAGTCATATTAACCCTGAGCAAATCGGCGTGATTTCTTTCAAAAACCTGGGAAGAAAAGCAATGAGCAACAAAAGAAGAAATTACTCCCAAAATTTGGAAGAAATTAGTAAAAGGAGAAAATTCAAAACATGAAAATTTGCTATTTAAAAAAGATAAATAAATTTCTAAATCCATTATTTTTGGGCAATTTGTGGGCCATTTCTTACCAAGTTGCTCATTGCCTTTTTCCCCCATGTTTTTTAAAGAAATTGCACCAATTTGCTCAGGGTTCAAAGGTTAAAATACTTGTGAAAGGCGTCTGAAAGCAGCACAAGAACAGCGATTTTGCTCCAGGTTTCAAAGGGTTAAGAGGATATTGATGCAGGGAATGTAAGACTCTGGGAAAATAGATGTGCTCCTGTGATTAATACTTGATATTGAATGTCATTACTTTTGTGAGTAGTTGTACAAATTTTGATCTTATGATGGTGCTAAAATGAGCATCTCATTTTCTCTAAAATTTAATACATTTTAATGTAATGTAATTTCACATAGTGTCAGTGTTAATTTTTGGCCTGCAGCCCTCCATACAGATTAACTTTTGGACCTTCATCGGGAGGAATTTGCACACATCAAGTAGCTAGATGAAAAGTTAAGGAATCAAATTTTTTTTTTTTTTTACAATTCATCCTGAGGGAAATATGAATGTCTGTACAAGTTTAATGGTAATTGATTAAAAAGTTATTGAGGCATGTCTCTAAAAAAACAGAAAAGAAAGTTTACCGATTACCAAAGTCTGTAGGTTTCATCCTCTGGGAACCATGAATGAATGTACAAAATTTGGACTTATTAAGACATTTCAGTGTTGTTTTATAAGGGGATCAAAGGTAACATTAAGCTGAGAGCATGCAACATTTTCCACTAAATATCAATTAGAAATTTAAATATATATTTTTTAACCCCCGTTTGTTATGTTTTTTGTTCTCTAGAGAAAGTCATCTTCAAGCCCAACGATGTTTCAGTGTTCTCCACTCTCAGCATAAATGGTCGGCTGTTTGCCTGCCGGAGGGATCAGCTGGATTCTTTGGTGGGTTAATCTCTAATTACACAGCACATTGTTATCATATAAAAGAGGGCTTACTGAAGCCCTGTGCATAGCTGTACATCTCTGAAACCCACTTTTTTCAGATTATGCACTGCAAATGTGAATGCTTTTAGAACCTTTTAGTTTGTGGCAACTTAACAGATTTTTCTATGTATACATGGGGATATCTTAATGTATTTATTGTAAAATCAAACAACAGTTTTTACTCTTGCTCAACTGCCATCTTGTCTTTTCTTTTTTAACTTTCGTTTTGGCACATGTTAGTGGCACAGGAAGACACGTGCCTTTGTTGGTCTTTGCATATATGTTTTTTTAAACTGCAAAACAAGAATTCCTGACGTCACTTGTAGATGTGCCAATTGATCGCACTTAAGGGAGCTATGCCACTAAGACCTTTCTTCATGATTTAAAATAAGAATCCCTAAAATATAAAAGGTTGTTATGTCTTGTTTTCTAGACCCCTTTACCTGAGCAGGAGTGCTCTTCTACGGGGTTGTTGGCCAGCTTTGAGCTGATGAGCTCTAAGGATGTGGCTTACCACATGACTTCCTATGACTGGGAGCTCTTTCACTGTGTACATGAGGTATGACTGTGAGACCAGGTGCCATCAGCAGAGCTGACTGAGTACACCTGAGCTGTTTTAATGTTAAACATGAATTAAAGTCAGTTTGGTGCGGTTTACTTTCATTTGATCCACTATTTGTTGTTTTTTGTATGTGTCTAACAGCTTGAACTCGTCTACCACACATTTGGGAGGCAAAACTTCAAGAAAACCACCGTGAACCTGGACCTGTTCCTGAGGAGGTTTAATGAAATCCAGTTTTGGGTGATCACAGAGATGTGTCTGTGTACTCAGCTCAGCAAGAGGGTGCAGCTTCTCAAGAAGTTCATCAAGATTGCCGCCCAGTAAGAGGCCCTTGTTTCACTATCTGTTCTGCTTTTCTTTGACTCAGCATGCAGTTTTGTTTATTCACTTCTCTAACATATCTTTTCATGTTTGCTGTCAAAGCTGCAAGGAGTACAAGAATCTGAACGCCTTCTTCGCCATCATCATGGGACTGAGTAACCCAGCAGTGTGCAGATTGACTCAGACCTGGGAGGTGGGTAGCTGTCTTTGTCTTTGGAGGCAAGACCACCTAAACTGAGACCAAGTCATGACCAAGACCAGAGTGTATTGAGACTGAGACAAGACCAAGACTTTGAGGGGTTTGAGACCAAGTCAAGACCAAGACCAGACCAGTGCGAGTCCCACACTACATGGCACACACAAAAATCAAATGAAGGTTCCTTTTAGGTTGTCACATTTTATTACCAAAGATTTGGCTGGCATTTCCTCTCAGTCAACCACAACTTCTTCTTCTGTCTCCCGTTTCACTTTCTTGGAATGCCTGTGAAGGGGGAGCGGCGTGACGGCTGTTAATAGTGACAAAAAATTTAAATTAGAAATGAGTCAAATTATTGTTCACATTTGAAGAATGAAGTTTTACATCCTATCATAGTAATACTGTTGACAAAGTTTGTGATAGTCCCTCAGTTGCGGTCTTGAATAAAATCCAGAGTCCTCTTTGTCTAAGACCGAGACAAGCTGAGTGAAAAGGTAATCAATTCTGAGATGAGACTGAGACCTTCAAAAAGTGGTCATGAAACCAGTTTCGAGTGCTTCAACACTGGTAAAAATGATTCAGATCAGAACTACTGGTTAACTTTTAGTGTCCTCTGTTTGAACAGAAACTTCCCAGCAAATTCAAGAAGTTTTACGGGGAATTTGAAAACTTCATGGTGAGTTCAAAGCACTAATTATGTACCTCAAAGCAGTCTCCATCTTTAAGTCGTTGTGTTTTCTGTCCAAAATCAGCAACTGTTGCACTGTCAGCTGGTCAAGTGTGGGTTTAGCTGCATCATCCTCTGCTGGCACTGTGATGGATTTGTTTCACACAGTGACGGCAGATCTCAGAACAGTGTGATTGTTTCCACAGGACCCGTCCAGGAACCACCGGGCGTACCGACTGACAGTTGCCAAGCTGGAGCCTCCCATCATTCCCTTCATGCCGCTGCTGATCAAAGGTCAGAGTCATTTATTTAATGGCTGTTTATTTTTAATGTAACATCATTTTACAACGCAGTTGTTCTGTTGAAGCATTGCTTCTCCAACAGCTTTAACCATCTCAGCAATTGGTCTTTTCCAGACATGACGTTCACTCACGAGGGCAACAAGACGTTTATCGACTATTTGGTCAATTTTGAGAAAATGGTGAGGCTCTGAACGTGCAGTTTATTGTCTGCTGGTGTACATTTTTTTAGCCACTCAGTGAGTTCGTGATATCTGTTGCTGATTATAGCTCTTTGTCTTTCAGCGGATGATCGCTAACACGGTGAAGATAGTAAGATACTGTCGGAGCCAACCGTTCAGTAAGTATGCATCCCAAATGTTATTTTCACACTGATTAAAACTGTGATAACATATCAAATGGTTAGATGACAAACAATGCAATTAAAGGTACTGTATGTAACTTTTTACACTTTGAGCATAGCTGTTAGTTCAGGCAGGACCCGATGTCAAGCTCAGCTCACATCCCAGCTGCATCAGCTGATCTCAAAACAGTCAAGTCAATTGACGGAGCAGCTGATTGATGAAAGGGAGTCAGCTGATAGGTCACATGATTTCTGTCTATGCAGCCAATTGGCAAATCTCATTCAGAGCCCTATTTAAACTGCTCTGACCTGCCTACCATTGCTGCTTCCTCTGCAAGCCCCTTTGCAACCTGCCTCCACCCCAGCTCCTCCTTTTCATGCTGTGTCTGACTTATCAATGTCATTTCTGTTTGTCACTGATGCTGCTCTGTTCTGTTTCTGGGAGTCTTTGCTGCTGTTCCCGTTGCCTTAGGCTTTCCATGTAGGCGCATGGAAGGGCAGAGAGGTGTGCTCTCTCTACCTTATCACTTTTCACGTAGGCACACGGAAGGGCAGAGAGGTGTGTTCTCTTGGCCTTAGACTTTCCACATAGGTGCATGGAAGGGCAGGGAGGCTTGCTCTCTCTGCCTCAGGCTTTCCTTCTTTGCACGTGGAAGAACAGAAAAGTGTGCTCTCTCCGCCTTAGGCTTTTCACATATGCACATGGAGGAGGCTTTCTGCGCAGGCCTGAGGAAAGGCAGAGGGGCCCCAGAACAGATCCATACCGCCAAATATAATACTGCAAATGGACCTAAAGTTTTCTTTGACTAAAATGTTCCCTAACTGAGGTATTGATTGGTTTTAATTATCAGAGGGTAACTTAAAAACTGAGGTGTTTCCCAACTTTTTTGATGGCCTATAACAGACTGTGGATTGACTTCTACGTGAAGGACGTGATGAACCTTAACCAAGAAATCCCTTTCTGGCAGAAAGCCCTCAAGGCAAACTTTTCCCAACAGCACAGGAAAAATAAGATTGCAATTTATTGTCCAGTATTCCATCAACAGGATGCAGGTCAATCACGATCAGGCTTGTTAGTCACTGTGTTGTGTCAGGTGCTCACTTGCGGCTATTCACTTAACAGCTTCAGAGAGAGGTGTCACTAAAAAACAAGTTACATACAGAACCTTTAAATTAGGCTCAAGTTCTCTGTTGAATTTTCAGGGAATTACACGTTAACATTTTTACTCATCTTTCCAATTACATCAGGTCCAGACTCACCTTTAGCCAGCAAGAACCACCCAGAAGTTCGGACTTACGTACGTCAGCTCAACGTGATCGACAACCAAAGGACGCTTACTCAGCTCTCTCATGGACTTGAGCCCCGCAGGTCTTGAAACCACTCAGGGACAGAAATGTTACACTCTGATGCTGCTTCACTACATGACATATGCTTTCATTGGGATGAATTTACTCCAACACAGGCAATCATGTGGAGGACCTAATGACGTATCAGATAATGAGATATTGTTTGAGATGCCTGACTTGTTAAGCCTTTTATTACAGTAATTTGTGATACTTTAACAACAGTAATTGTTGGCGGGTGAAGTACCTCTCATATCACTGTGCTACACCATCATCTCCAAGACAAACAAGAACCACAATTGAAGGAATTAACAATCTTTGGGGGGGGTCTCATTCATCAGATTAACATTTCAGACGTAAACACTATGTGATGCTTTAAAACTGCAAAGTCTTGATATTCCTGATATTCAGTTGTTTCGTATCTTTTGTATCAAACAATATTTATACATATTTAAGTTTGTGAGAATCCTATGTGTTGTAAACTGTACACAAATATTTATTTTGACATCAGCATGCAAAGAGTTATTATGATTGTTTGCCTTTTTATTCATGTAAGCACATTTCTCTATACAGTAAATGTCTGAAAACCTTTTGTGTGCTGAAAGTATTAAATATTTTAGACGTATTTGGGCGTCGCATTGTCATTATTGTTTTGTTCAGCTGTTTCATTCATACATTGTTTACAATCACGACTTGTTTAGTTACAGTATGAGCGGGTTTCATTCAGGTCTGTCAAGATATCGTCATCTGAGACGATTAAGGAGTAGAGGAGCAAAATATTTGGGGCAAGAGAAAGAGAGAAACCTCCAATCATAAGTTGGTATTACTCAGGATTTCCTGGAGTCAGCTTTTAAAGAATTTAGCTGCTTTTAAGAGATAAATCCCATATATGCCTTTAAGTGGTGAGAAAGCTTCCACTTTTTTTAATGCAAAGTTCAGTTGTCAAAACAATTTATTCAACCAGTTTCAATTTAGTTATAGTACTAATTCATTTAAATAAAATATTACAAACAAAATCAAACTTTTTATTCCAGGCCTTTTGGGGGCCTCCCTCCAACTGGGGCCCTGTGTAATCAGTCCCACTTTCCCCTCTCTACAACGTCCCTGAGTATAATTATAAGTGCACATACATATTATTAATGTGCACATCACTTTAATGTTACAGCTAGCAAAGGTCTAGCTAATTTCAACGACTTTATATACTGCCAGGAAGCTTACTTAATAATTTATCAGTTGATTTTTATTTTGTACTAATAATCTAAATCTGCCAAGTAACTAGCAACTTACGATAAGTAGAAAATTGACTTCTAAAATAGTGAAACACAAGTACAACAACAACAACAACAACAACAAAACATTTTGTACACTGGTAGAAATGACAAAAAAAAAACAAAAGGAAATGCACACTTTTTATGACAGAAAAATACATGAAATACTGACATATCTCACAACAGATAATACATTTCAGTAAAATTGGTAATAATGTGTCATTTGTATTTGAGGGTTATATTAGTTTAATATTAAATTAAAAATGAAGCGGGGTTGAATGTCCAGTATCTGGCTCAAAGGAAATATAGGCTAGTACAAACCACACTTAAGAGGCCACTTTTTACAAAATAAAGAAATAAAAATAATGACAGATTTATCATTTAATTTTTGTATGTTCCTATTAGTTCCAAATAAGTGTGACATAAGTGAGAATAAAGAATCACTCACATACACATACCAATATAAATACTATGCTATGTTTAAAACAAAATAAAAAGGACACAATAACGTTTGACAGAAGAATAAAAGCTATTGTACAGTTTCAGTGCTCTTAGAAAATTTAAGGGACCTATAGACCACTCCAAACTTAAACATTGTAAATGTGCTTTGTATTTCCTGTTGGAATATTGTTAATGCAGTAGCTGACTAGTAAACAAAAAAGAGAATATTTTTCCTTCGTAGCTGCAAGTAAATGAAAATATATATAGTATATAAAATAAATGTAGTAATATAAATTAGCTAAGATAATAATATATAATAATAATAATATAAATAAGTATAATAATATATATTTATTATATATAATAATACAGTATGAAGTATAAAATGATGAAATAAATTTAGATTTGTATAATATGTATATTATTATGTTTATATAATATTTATATTTATATAATAAGACATAAGAGGAAGAAGAATAACAATAATATAAATGATGTAACAATGAAATAATTATTATAATTGAGATAATAATATAAATAAGCTTTATAAATATTATGAAATATAATATATTTAAGATATTATATTTTCCTTGAGTGGTGACCAATGTTGTTGCTATGGCAATAATATATATATATATAGGTATAATATATAATGCAATATATATTAATAAGTATAAAAAAATAAAATAATGAAATAACATTTATATAATAATAATAATAATAATAATAATAATAATAATAATAATAATAATATGCTTTATGAATAATATAAAATATAATATATTTAATATATTGTATTTCCCTTGAGTAGCTGACAGGAAGTTAACAGTGACCAACGTTGTTGCCGTAGCAACGGAATATCTCAGCGGGACCCTGACCGGTCCGCGGACCGTACATTGCGCACCACCGTCCCAGGACTGTGTCTGAAAACAAAACACACTGTGGGAGCTCGGAGTGTGTCCCGGTTTGTTCCGGCGGGGGGAGCTGTTGTCATCAGGATAGTGAGAGTAACAGAGTCCAGTCCGTGTTGACTGCTGCTGCTGGCAGAAGTTGTGCAACCAGTAAAACAACAGTGGAGAGAGTGGAGACGGTAAAAAAAACGTCACATGAGATTTCCCGGAACTCTGAACTTCTCCGGTTTTTTCACTGAACGGTTGCAGGAGCTGCTCTGAAGACGGAAACTTCTCCCTTAATGTCGGTATGTATGTTTACAGACGTCAGAGTGAGAAGTTGGACACAGTGTTCAGATGGTAGCCTAGTGGCATCCATGTCAGTAACACTTAGTGTGATGGTGGGCTCGTTAATGTGCAGTACACATGTTATCTGTCAGGGTTACTGTTATGTTGGGGCTGTTGAGTGTGTAAAGCAGTGTAAATCAAGGGCTTCCGTAGCTGTATAAAAATAACAAATACAGTCATGTATACAGTCATAATCATGCTGAAAGTGATAGTAATGCACGTCATTAACCACTCTCTCAGCTGTTTATACAGTAAACTATGCACTTTGCTTTTTCATTGTGAAGCTTTTGCAGAGCACCATGTCTTTTTAAAGCCATGTAACGTTAGTAATGCAAATTACATCAATAATCTAAGCCACACAGAGCCTGATCAATATCTAACCACGCACTCTAAGATCATTGATTACTATTCAAGGCTGTGTTACTAACATCTGGATGTGTCTGTGGTGACATATCACCACGCTGCTGACTGTCACGCTACAATCTACCAGCTCTGTGTGATTTATTTTTCATTTAATTTTGATTACATTAACTACCTGTGGTTTGACATATGGCTATCAGGCGGTTATTGTTTCAGTGTTTGCTATTAGGTGAGAACTGGCAGGAAGGAGTGCAGGAGTGCTCCCATATCCCAGTAACCCTGGCTTCTCGAGTGGACGGACAATACTGTGGGCTGGTCCACTGAGCAGATTGCTGTGAGGCTAAGTATAGCATGAATGCAAGTAAATCAGTAGAAAGCAATGGGCCCCCCCTTTGTGACAATGGAGGCATTTCCCGCTGGGACAGATAGCAATCCCAATGAAGACCCAGGTAACAGCCTTTTAAAAGCCGTAATTGCTTAGCTTGAAATGGGAAACCTATGAACAATAACAGAGCTTCAATTTCCTGTAATGATGGAATTATGTCTTTTACAAGATGCTTTTATGCTGTTACGGACAAACAAAAGGACGTGATAATCAATCTGTGTGGACTCCAGTTTGGGAGCATTGTGTTTCTAACCCTGGTTTAGACAAATAATGCATGTACGCTCTGAGAGAATATGAGGTTTTCTCTGTGTTTTTGTCTTGAAACAGTCAGAGACGGTACGTTTTTTTGGCTCTCTTCGCTTGTGGCCTTACTTGTACTGAACACAGTAGACCGTGCTGGAATAGTGTGTGACTTTGGCTGCATGATCACAACATACCAGGCATGCCATCGTCCTTATACAAGCAGAGTCTGGACCCTGAGCTCATTGCTTACTGGTACTGATGATGAGGAGTGTTGTGGAGCAGGGAAAAGAGATGACAGAGCTAAAGCCGAGGATATCACACTGATACATGCAGAACAAGCCGCAGTGTCCCCTTCCCGGCTCACGTTGGAGCGTCGTCTAACCTGCAGCTACACTCTCAAATGGGCTGTAATAGAGTAAAGCTATTCTTTGAAGCGTCTTGAACAGCAGGAGTACGTTTGTTTTACTCTACAGGACTTTGCTGAGTGAACCAGACTTCCTTCCTTCCCTGTGACCCCCCTCCTCAGAAGCAGACTTGGTGCTGAGTGTCAGTATGAGATGTCGCCTCCAAGCGCCTCTTTCGTGCAAATCAAGTTCGATGACATCCTCTTCTACGAGAACTGTGGCGGCGGCAGCTTCGGGAGTGTGTACCGAGCCAGGTGGATCTCCCAGGACAAAGAGGTGGCGGTGAAGAAACTGCTCAAGATTGAAAACGAGGTAGGAGTCATAATTGCCTGAGCTTTTCATATACTTTTTAATTGTCAGCATAGTAATCATTTTAATTGCTACCCCATTTAGCGGGATGTGGTGACTCCTGTACCCCTCACTCATGGTCATTATACACTCCCACTCACGACAGAAACAGTATTGCCAAATGAAAGAATGTATTTGGCCCAATTACAGCAGTTCTTGAGATCCCTCTGAAAGCTCGGGCTCATTGTCTTACAGACAAAAAAAAGAATTATCTTTGAAATCTTTTCAGGGAAATTGCATTACATCTGTTGGCCCGTGATAGGATGTTCAGAAAGTGATTTATGGTTTCTTTTATGAAATTGTAAAAGATCACAGATATCCATTCAACTTCACTCAAGTGTTGGAGAGATGATTGTTCACTGAAAATAATAATGTAATCCTTTCACATTGAACCAATTGTTCATTTAATTACAGTGTTTGGCTACAATTAAATGAATTGGTTTTGTCAGGTTTCTGCTCATCTCAGGAGTGGTTTCACCGTGATCTTCCTGGGCCAGTATGTTATAGTAATTTATTACGCAGCTTTGTTGAATATTCAGTTCTGATTGGTAATTACAGGCATTATATGGTCTGTTATGTCTTAAAGCAGACCGTTGCTTCGAATAACAGACCATTGTTTTGGACGCAGCTTTGATCATAGACGTTTAGCTGAATCAATAAAATCATTTTAAATCAATTATTTTGTGTTAAACTATCAATTTAATTGAATGGCATTGATCAGCACCCTGAATGCATTATATAGCCTCTTAGTTCCAAGCTCGCAGTATGGCTCAGGACTGGCAGTGTTGGTCAGAGTTGGACAGTCCACCACTGTGGTCTAGACCAGGGGTAGGTGACATGTGTCTCTGTGTCTCTGACAAAAATATCACATGAAATTAAATAAGGTTTTTTTTAAACATTTTCATTTTTAATTTATCATTGTTGTAGGCGTAAAGAAGTTCTTACATTCTCCAATTGTAAAAATGTGCAGCCTATGTACTGAATTAATTTTTTTTTTTTTAACATGTCGTCAACTAAAATGTGCATCATATCTACGGCCTGGCGCCTGTTCCTGTAAATCTTGCCAAACCTCAACAGCAGTGGCTAGTCTTGAGCCTCCCTAACTAGGTTAGCAATGGATTCCATATCCATAAAAGTAAAAGTCTCACTTTGCTGCAACGCTGCAATGTTAAACTACCAAATAATCATATATAGCCCATTGCAGAGGAGCCATCTTGTGGTAAAACATATTTTTGAATGCTTATTTAGACATATTCTAAATATTGATAGGCTAATTTAGACTTAATATGCAGTGTTACCATAAGGCTTAAATATGTTTTGTGGCTCCAGGTCAAAAATGGCCCCTGGTCCAGACTAAAATATCTCAGCAACAGTTTTATGGATTGCCATGAAATTTTCTACAGACATTAATGGTCCCAAGTGGATGACTGTTACTGACTTCCATGATCCCCTGGCTTTTTCTGCTAGCGCCATCATGAGGTTGACATTTGTGTTTTGTAGACCGTACTTGACTCAGAGTTATGACGATCAAATCAGATTTGGCTGTTCAATGGAGATATTTGACTGTTAATTTCTTTTTCCATATAGAGTTCTAGAGTTTGAACAGGGTTTGCTGGGACTTTCAGGGTGAAGGCAATGTTTATGTTAAACAGTCAGCAAGCCAAGTTAGCCCACTGAGCAAATGCATGCTACCACATTAACAACGGATTGTAAATGTGCAACATTTTTTGCAGACACTAGACATAAAAAAAGCCAGAGACTGTATCGTATGAAGTTGCTGTGCGTTGTGAATTCACCACCTCTAAGCCGAAGGCACAAAATAATATTATCTTGTAGCCTGACCGGGCAAAGCCTCTCTTCTTCCCAGCAGCTGCCTCTGTCTTACTCAGACTCACCTTGGGTCTGGGTCTGCAGCTGCCTGTACTGGAGAGCAGGGGGAAAGTGAGGAGCTCTCACTTCTTCAACTTACAGCCAGTCCTTGTGTTTTTTTTAGTGAAATATCTCAATAACTATTGGACAGATTGCCATAACATTTGGTACAAATATTTATGATCCTGAGAGGACTAATTCTACTGCCTTTTGTCCTGCTCGTCATTCCAATACATGAATGATTCATCGAGCACCATTATCGGGTCCAAATTTCATATTTTTCAATACTTTGCTCTGTGACCAAATACCTGCAAAAGTAATGACATGGACCTTCAGTTAGTGACCTGTAGCAACTCAGATTCAGCCAGGCACACCTCAGCGCTGGGGTTCAAATCCCAGACTGCCTGACACCCTGCCAGATCAGCAAACTTTCTGTTGCTGCCATTACACAGGTTTGACCTAGACCTAATGCTTGAGTTTGCACTGGCTGAATTACAGTTGCTGCAGCCACTGCTGAACATTAGTCTCCAGAGCTGTGGCTTGCTCTCCCCTCTGCAAAGTAGTCTCCTAGGCGGGGAGTGAGGTGGAAGGACTGCAGGGTGCACTAGCTAGCCAGCAGATCTTGTTTAGCTTGTCTTATTTGTGTTCTGATAGAGAGAATCAATACATTGCACCACAAATAAATCAATGTATGGGAAACACTGCAGTGATATGATGATGTCATTTGCATAGTAACCTCCTTTATCATGAAAAAGTCATGTCTTCTTCGTTTGTGTTGATTGTTTAGGCTGAAATCCTCAGTGTCCTCAGCCACCGGAACATCATCCAGTTTTATGGCGCAATTGTTGAGGCTCCCAACTATGGAATCGTCACCGGTAAGATTTTGTTATTCATATTGACCCTTCATATTGACCCTGTCATAAATACAGTATGTCTCAACGATAATGGTTGCACTACAGAGCTAGTGGGCTACATTATGATAGAAAACGCAGCAGCTGAATCTGTTTGCATCAGTTGCAGTTTGCTCAACACTGAATGGTGCAGAGGTTTCTATGGAAGCTTTAGTGAATGCCAGAGGGTTCAGGAAGTGCACACATTGATACAGTAGTGGTGTGCCCCTGTTTTTTTGTGTGTGTATTTAGGGTAGAGGCTGAGAAGAATAAAGCTCATGTAGCAAGGGGCCCTCGGTGTCACTGGACAAACTTTCACTTTACTGTGGAGTTATCATTTAAGTTTTAGAGTATTTTAAACTCTCTTCTGCTGCTGTTTTGTTTCTTACTGTAATAGCAGTAATCTTCACTCTCTCTTCTACAATTATAAATCTCCACATTTGGATTTAATTACATCAACTGGACTCTTTTGTTTTTGAAAGTGTTTCTTTATTGGCCATTTTTTTGCAGTTTTGCCTATTTGACTATGCTGGTTGCTGTGCTGATGATGCCCCAGATCACAGGTTAATGATAATTAACTACACAGGAATAGTAGTACATGTAATCAGGGCTTACACTACTACTTTACGATTATGACCTTGGTAGCCAAATATTTGCAGCACATCCCCTATAACTGCAATGTTTGATTCAGCTGAGGATCTTTGTTGCATGTCATACTCACCTCTTTCCCCCTTCTTTTCTTGTCTGACTCTTCACTGCTTTCTTTCTAATGAACGTGAAAATGCCAAAAAGAATCTTTAAAAATAAAGAAAGAAAGAAATTAGTGGCAACATGTTTATCACAATTTCCCAGAACCTAAGGTGACATCTTCAGATTCCTTGTTTTGTTCGACCAGCAGCAGAAAACCAGTCAGTTTACAATGATTTAAATCAGCAAATGCACACATTTCAGAAGCTGGAGACAGTAAACGTTTGGAAAAAGTTGCTTGATAAATGCATTTAAACAGTTAATGGATTTTCAAAATGGTTGGCAATTGTTTTTCGTCAATTGACAAATCAAACAAACTAATTATTTCAGCACTATATGTAATTGAAATAAAGATTATTCCATCTTTCTGAAAAGCAAAACAAACAAAACTCTTAGCCTGCATGTTAATAGGAAGCTGTGTTATAGGGTCACATGCTTTCTCACTCTACAGCACAACCTTTAAGTCCCTTGGGTTGTATGGAGAAATGCCATTTCTGTTTGCCATTAATAAAAGGTCTTTGTCACAATCAGGAAACCTTGTGACTCACCACAGGCCTTATGATTTTAATGCCATGTCCATAGTGATTGCTCTCCTTCCAGGAAAAAGTTAAAAACATTGTCAGGCAAAGTTGTAGTGGCCTTACTCACATCCTGATCAGGGAGTATCATCTACTTCATCTTGTGCACAATACACAACATCCCACACATGAAAGATGTTCTTTGTCCTGTTGGTCAATGAGACTGATAAATAAAGAGCCCATAGTTCACATTTGTCCTCACTAAATCAAATGTGTCTAAACTGAGATGTGTTTCTTTCCCACAAACAGGGTGTTGTTACATTACATTTAACGACAGAATCTTCAGTCTGAAGCACTTTATTCTAAATGCATGCAGCCTTCATAGGAACAGGAGCTAGATGTCATCAAAAATCTTAGCCTGAAAACATGCATGTTTGGCGATACAGTCCCAAAAGGTACGAGAGACAAGAAGTGATATGATAAACACTGAGAGATTGTTGTGCTTTTCCTTATCTACCTTTATAAAGATGTAATAGGAGCCTTGCAATTGTTTGTCTATTTGGAATTTGCAACAGGCTCCAGCCGTAACTACTGTAAAGTATCTTTAAAAGTATATAGTGATTAAGTGAAACTACACATTTACTGAGAGAATATAGCTTAAACTTTATTTCATTTTAGTATAATTGTATTAGCTGTCTGACTAGGTTGGCAGTAGAGCTGAGACTTGGATTTAGGGGTGTTAGATAACTTTTCAACCACCACAGACTCTTCATTTACTTCAGTTGTTCCACTGTCCGCCATTTTTCGACTGGGGACAGTAACTGCAATTAACTTATCTTGATTCTCTTCAGTAACTGGGGATAGCCACCGATATCCTCTTCCTGTTACTCAGGAATTCTCAGTCAAGTCAAAAAGAAAAAACACAAAACTTTTAAACACCTTATGTTATTTAGTGGTGACTGAAAAAGAAAACAAAACAGTTTTTCGGGGCATAACTTTCCTGTCATTTACATCAGGTTATATACTATTCCCTACATCACACAAATTAAAAGGTTTTCTCAGTGTGATATATATTACTGGCATGACCTCTGTCATCTCAGGTCAATTCCACAATCTCAGTGACCTGAAATTCGTCTTTTTATTGAGGAATGGAGAGTTGTAGAAATACTATAAAACCCTGCCTTGCACAATTTGACACTGTAAGTGAAGTTGGGCAACTGCTGCCTCGATAGAGTTTCCCATCATACACTCACACTGCTGCATGCCTTCCAGGTATATTTCTTTCTCTGCTTAAATTTGGCAAACACCAGGTAACTTACCTGCTTTCAGTTTACATGTGACTTTGCACAGATTATGGATACAATGCTTTTGTATCTCTGTGTATTCATATACTCTGTGAATGAGCCAGCACAACTGAAACTGGTTTTTTCGTCATTAGAAAGAAGATTGATATCATTGTAAGTAGATGACACTCATGTAAAATCTTGTATTCAGTGTAAGCACTTGCATTAACCTTTATGCAAACCATGCTTTCTATGTAATAGCTGTTTATAAGAGAACTGTTAAAGGGGAACACCACCTAATTCATATATGTTATTTACATGACCTAAGACGGTCCAATCAATATTTGGGAACATGAGTTACTGTCTCTCAAAGACAGAAACTAGAGAAAGGAGTCTCAAACTTGTGATGTCATAGGGTACAAAGTCTGGAGTTGTTCTGTAGACAGTGAATGGGAGCCTGATTTTGTGGACCCAGAGAATGTTTGTTTTCTTTCAATCCATCCATCCATTTTCAACCGCTTATCTGAAGCTGGGTGAGCAAAGTATTCTCTCCCCAGCAACTCTTTCTAGCTCCTCCTGGAGGACCCCAAGGCCTTCCCAGGCCAGACGAGATATTCAATCCCTCCAGTGTGTTCTGGGTCTGCCCCCGGGGCCTCCTACCAGTGGGTCATGCCTTAAACACCACTAACAGGAGGCGCCCAGGAGGATCCTGATCAGATCCCCGAACCACCTCAGCTGACCCCTTTCAACACGAAGGAGCAGTGGCTCTACTCTGAGCTCTCTCTAGATGTTTGAGCTCCTTACCTTGTCTCTAAGGCTGAGCCCAGCCATCCTTTTGAGGGAACTCATTTTGGCTGCATGTATCTGCAATCTCATTCTTTCAGTCACTGCCCAGAGCTCATGACCATAGGTGAGGGTTGGGACGTAGATTGACCAGCCTCATCTCTCTCTTCACCATGACGATCTGGCACTGCACCTGCATCATCACAAATTTGAGCTTCAGCACTGTAGTTTTTGGATTTGGAAGAGAGCCGTTCATGTTTACTAATGTTTTTGGACTGTCTTAGACCACAGGAATAGCATGTATGAATCTTGAAAATGGGTAAAGTTCTCCTTTAAGTGAAAGTATTTGAAAATGAAAGTCAGGGCACATGGCACCTTAGCAGCAGCTGCCGTTGTGAAAGAGTCCAGTTTTGTTGTCAAGGAGCTGGTTGCTGTCTCTGCTTATCATAGCAGAATCTAATTTGCACCAGATACAGGAAAAATGTTTATGGCCATCCTGTTCATGCCATGTGCACATTTATCAGCTCTGTTATAAATTTCCTCTGTCTGTTGACATACAACATCAGATCGGGCAGTTCCCTCTCTCTGTTTGAGAAACCTGTTTATCTCTGTTAACGTGCGTGAGTTGAACCATATCTGCTGTCACTCAGCAACCTTATAAACCTAATGAATTAAGGTTAGTTGTTGTATTGGGGTACAGGTATGTCTGGTGGTGCGATACACTGCAAGGTTGTTTGTGATTTTTACACAAACTGATTCAAACTTGTCTATGACATAACACTGAGGAATGATAGATACTAAAACGAAAGTGCAGTTTACAGCGGAGCCACAGGCAGCCATGCTATGCGTGGAATGTGGATGAATTTATTAAAGTACAAAGTTCAGAAGCAGACAGGTCTTGACTCGCACACCCAGGTGAAGTCAGGTGAGCTGATTTGTATGTCTCCTGTCAGCCAGCTTTTGCTTCAGTGCTAATAAATAAGCCATGCAAAATCTACATTCATGATAATAAAAAACACTGGTGCATTTTATGATTATTTATTAGACTCCTGTCTCGGCGCCCGTGCATGTTTACATTACTGTGTTGGATCATGATTGCGTTATTATGCACAAACAGAGGTGTCCTGCTGTTTCAGCTGGTATGATAGTGCTTGTTTAGTTTTATTCAAGGACTTTACCTCACAAGATGTCTGTCTACATTTAGCAAATGTGTTGATTTGCCTGCTCTTTGTGTCTTTGTGGTTAATCAAATCTTTATCTGTATGTTCTGCAGTTTTGTGAGGGGGTTTGAAAAGGCTACATGGTTGTCAAGACCCATAAGAAGTGCCCTATTTGAAGTGTATGAAACTTTAGAAAACAGAGCAGGAGGGCTGTTATTTTGTGTTCTAGATATAGTTGATAACATGTGGTCTCCTGAGGGAACAGGATGGCTCATAGCGTTCACTTACACTGTGATAAATTGAGCTCATCCCCAGCGACAGGTCAGTGACAGGAGCAAACTGTAAACAACACACTGTCAGCTGGCTTCCAGCAGTCGTCTGGCAGAATTTCAATTCTCAATTGTTTTCACGTAATGCTCTTACATACTGCACTCACATGTACAATGTAACGCCTCAAGAGAACAGTTTTGTCACTGTGAGACGTTTTACCATCACAAACTGTCAGTCACTCCTGATGATACAAACTCCAACATAATCTCATGTCTCCGCAGAGTATGCGAGTGGCGGATCGCTGTATGATTACCTGTCCAGTGCTGAGAGTGAGGAAATGGACATGGGGCAGATCATGACATGGGCTGCAGAGATCGCCAGAGGTAAATGTGACAATTATTTTTATCTCCTTGTTTGCATTAGTAAATAACAGCTAAACAATTATGCCTATCAATAACAGCTTCTTTGTATAAATTAATTGAATAATGAAATGAAAGCCTTATTTTTGCAGGGGTAAGTCTGTTGCTGTTCACAGTTTTACAAAATAACAATAGGTTACATGCCCTGGTCGACGATGATGAAATCCAATTTAGCAACTACAATTAATACCAAATGTAGACAGTGGTCGCAATATGACAAATAAATATGATAAAGAAAACAGATAAATTTGAGGAAGGAAATATTTATCTCTGAAGGAAGCTGGTACGTATGTTTTTTATTTTCTTTTGGATAGCAAACAGTTTTAATAAAACTGTGTTATGTTCATAATAACTGCCACCAGTGTCAATAGTTAGATGAAATAAACAACTGTTTACCGCCACCTTCTTCAGTAAAATATTTTCTATTATGTTTTACATTCATATATTTTTTTTTATGATATTTATATTATCTTCAATGTGACCCTTGAAAGACAGCTTGCCATCGACCCAAAATTCAAGCCTTTGCAGTATTATGAAAAAAATAATAATGATGTAAATAAGTGGAGCGGAAAAAAGGGAAAAAAAGGACTTTTTTTTCAGTTTTTCCTATTTTTGTTTAATGCAAGCTTTTAATTAATGTTTTTTGGACTTAACTGCACATTATTATATTACAAGATCAATTGCGTCCACATTTGTCCATCATTTAGTGTCATTTGCAAACAAATAGTATAAACAGTCATGAACTGATACAACCTAAGGTTATTACTCTAGACTGTTGAGAATGAGGGGACCCAAGATTGAACCCTGAGGAACACCTGCATTGATGTCAAGAGTTTTATTGTTCATATCTTTAGCTACATCACCTTGAAAATTGTTTGGCAGGTTATATCCTAAAGTCAGTTTCTGTAAAAATCTTAACATAATATAGAACATGGTATCAAAGACCTAAACAGATAATTAAACAGAAACACTTTGCTGATTTATCGAATTCAAACCTATGCAGTGGGTGGAGAGGAAGGAAGCAACCAGACATGCCTGCATGGGAATTTGATTATTTGATTACTCTTAAAGAGAAACTGAGAACAGCAATTATCAAAATCAAAATCTGTTTTACCAGCATATGATGTAGTGTTTGTGAGGGTAATGTGTATTTGTGGCGCTCACTTGGGTGATGCCTCAGTGTACAACTGTGTTTTGTGCAGTCACACATAGTTCATGCAGCTACATATAATTCTATGAGCCTGGGTTATGGGCTGTATTGGTTAGCTTTTGTTATCACATCAGTAATGTGATGACACTCCAGATGTGAGATAACTACTGCTGTCTCTTGTTTGGGTTTTATTTAAATTTGTTGATGTTATAAATTGTCTGCGATGTCATCATTAATATTTTGTCCTGTTTTTGCAGTAAAAAGATTGACTTTTTGCTGCTGGTTGAAGTCCTCATTTGCAGCATTCATTATTAATGCTCACACTGACAACCAGTGTTTGTGTGCTTTAGTGTTGGCAGGCACTGTAGGTGTACTTTTACATGGAAATATACATAAACAAGAGTCAAGGAGTCATGATTTTGCTGATTTTTGAGTTCCTAATAGTATACATTTCTACTGAAAGCAGCTCTGGCTCTCCCTAAGTGCTACTCTACACATACAGTATTTCAAACAGAATAAAAGATGCATTATTTTTCATCAGTGTGTATAGAAGCTTCCAGTGATCTGCTACTGAAAAACATCTCTTTATTTATTTCCACTTTAGGAATGCACTATTTACATTCAGAGGCCCCTGTTAAGGTGATCCACAGAGACCTCAAGTCCAGGAATGGTAACTAATTCAATTTCTATTACACTCTTTTTGTGTCTAAACAACATTAATTTGTATGTATGTGAATGCTTCATATTATTTAAAGTGAATACATACTTAAATTGACTTTAATGACCTATTTTTCTCTTACAGTTGTTTTGGCAGCAGACAAAGTTCTCAAGGTAGGTTTCCACTGTGACTTATACCCTGTAGAGATTCACCTTATATACATTTTGCTGAACAATAAGCCAGCTCTGATGAGATGATTATGTCTGGTCAGCTGAATCTTTAAAATTTTATCTCAGGATTTGAAGGGAATGTGAGCATGAGATACACTGCTGGTATGTTATTTACCTACAGTATGTGGACACAAGAGGGCAGTGACTAACTTAGCATGTTCAAGACACCACTGACAGTATTACGGGGTGCTTTACTGTACAGTAGGTGCTTTGGTGGATGAGACTAGTAGAAAGGAGATTTAACAAAAACTCATGACAATATATTGTACCTTTTATTTCTAAAAGAGTTAATGTATTATGGAAAACTATTCACTAACTTCAAATATATTTTGAAACCTCCTCTGTATCTGTCTGATGTATCATAGAGCCACATTTGAGAGCATAGTGTGCCAATTGCAATGACAAAAATAGCCTTTGAGTCCAGGCCTAAATGATGTGATTAGAGTACAGCAGATACCCACATCTGTAGCATTTACCAACATCAGCATCAGATGCACATTATTATAGCCACTGTTCTTTTCAGTAGGAAGAAAATGCACTTCTGGTTTGATTGGTGCGTAATATTTACATTTTCTATGAAAGCTGGTTATGGATATGAAAATAAACATTTTGATTTAATTGCAATTGTAATGTTAATTCTGTTTTCACCACTTCAGATCTGTGATTTTGGGGCGTCCAAGTTCCTGACCCACACAACACACATGTCCTTGGTGGGCACGTTTCCCTGGATGGCTCCGGAGGTGATCCAGAGCCTGCCTGTGTCTGAGACTTGTGACACATTCTCCTACGGTGTGGTGAGTGACAACAAAGAAAAGAGGAGAAAGCAGCATTCTCACATCTCTAATGCAATTTTTTAGATTTCACATTCTGTAGATCATTGTTTTGGCACGTGTTGCCATCAAAGAGTTCAAGCCAGCAATGCCTTCTGACGTCTGACTGACGTACAATGTCGAGGATAGTTTCCCTTTTTCATATAATTCAGAGTAAGTCTGTGGACAAACATTCCTAAATGTTGCAACCTGGGAAAAGTGGCAACTGGAGGAAGAAGAGGATGGACATTAAAGAAGATACACAGAGACATTTGAATAGAGAAATAGCCATGAAGGATAGAAAAACTGAAAGTAGCTGTGGTTTTGATGAGTATACTGCTCCCTGTTTGCCTGCAGAAAGTTAGTTAGTTTCTAATTTTTACTTTTTACTACAAGTTTTATAACTCATCAAAAGTTAAAATTGTTCATCAGACCATCTCTTTGAAGTTTTGCTGATGCTGCTTTGGTTATTCTACAAAAAGTGCCATCACATCCTTGAACAATGTATTCATTATGGCACATCAAAGATCACAAAATGGATGACTGACAACAACAGCGAGACTCACAGCCTGAGATGACCCATTTATGAAATGCATTTTTGCTTTTAGAGGAACAATTTGAGGGACAATAATGCATTTTTATTTCTGTCTTTAGAACAATACTATGTAAAATTTAATCAAATACGTTCAAAATCATCTGTAGAAATTGCACTCAAGTCATTCATGGCTTAAAAAAACAACTGTCAGTCAACCTGTCCCGCTGATATTTTCATTTCTGCATTTCACTCTCTGCTTAAGTGGACAATAGAAGTTATTGTGACCTTTGCAGAAGCCTCTTAGAAACTTTCTGTGTCTTTCTTTTTTCGACTCTCTGGTGAAGTTGCTGTCGAAAGATTGTTGGAAGAAGTTTCAAAATGGAAACCAGTTCCCTCTGATAAGCTTAAAAATGGCAGTTTTTATAATACAAGTGTAAATTACTGATATAAATTCCAATGAAATATCAAAATTTCTGTTTCTTCTGATATACAGTAAGTAGGATTTGGCAAGCTAGACAGACAATGTTTATGATTGCAATGAGCGCTTTTTATGCCAGAGGTACTGCTAAATGATTGCGGACTCACAGTTAGTATGCGCTTTCCCTTCTCAGACACTTCTCTCAGGAGCTGATTTCTATAGTAAAATACATACATGTAATGAGAGGCAGCTGGCAAGCGCAGAAATGCAGAAATACGGAGCACATGAAGTGAAGCCCTTGGGTTTTTGGAAAAATGTCACTCCTCCACCTTTTCATGATCTACTTTAAAAAGACGTTGATTCAGGTTGTTGCTTATGACACTACTGAATACCACCTGAGAAGCACCTAAATGAACATGGGAGTACTGTTATTGTACTTCAGAAATCACGGCAGCCTTTAATCGTTGTTGGAATTCTAAATTAATATTTTTATCTATTTGTACGTTACATTTGGCCTCCAACAAAGACAGGCAAGTGTTTTTATGTTTACTTGTATATGATTACACATGCTATAGAAACAGATTAAAGCTCAAGAAGATTTACGTATTTCTACGTTTTTCTCTGAAAGCCAACCACAATGGGGCAGAACAAAAGATTCATAGATGTTGACAGAGCAAACACATACATGTATGCGTATCATTTTACACTATTATAACTTTGTTTGTGTACTGACCTTAGCTCTTGACTTCTGTGACAGGTGCTTTGGGAAATGCTCACCCGTGAGATACCCTTCAAAGGCCTGGAAGGTTTACAAGTGGCCTGGCTCGTGGTGGAGAAAAATGAGGTACTCTAGTGTGTAATTATACATGTATTGTTTACATTATTGACCCTTGGAACTGAGGAATCATTATTGTCTAGATAAATAAACCTTCCTTCACACTGACACAATATCTTTGGTTCATTAGTGTATTGTAAAACACACGTGTAGTATTTTGTCAGGGATTGTCCCTAATTGCATTTTCATATTGTTTACTGTAATTTAAATTTCATGTCACTGCTTAAGGTTAAAGGTGTGACATACAATGTTAAGGAAATAATTAGTCATTTTTAGAATTACTGCATTTTGCTTTCTTGCTAAGTTAGATGATAAGATAGATACCACTCTCATGTCTTCACAGTAAATATGAAGCCACAGGCGGCAGATGTTATCTTAGCTTATCTTAGCTATAAAGGGGAACTACACCAATTTTCAAAATTCATATTCCTGTGGTCTGAGACTGTAAAAATATCAGTAAACATGAACAAATCTCTCCCAAATCCAAAAACTAGATCACTTAAACTCAAAAGTGTGATGTCATCAAGAATATGGAAGAATATGTTTGTTGCCGTGGTGTGAACTGGCTGGTCTCAGCTCAACTCAGGCCAGCTGATGATGTCATCTGCGACTCAGCTTGACAAGTCGCCAGTGGCTGGTTTTAGAAGTTAGGGTACGTCACCTGAGTCAGTTACAAATTATTCACCCACAAAGTAAGCCTGAAAAGCTGGAATTAGATCAGTAGTACAGCATTGTTGCCATGCAGACGAGTAACCGTCTTGTTTAGTCGCATCGGTGTAAATTTGCTGATTTTTAGAACGTTGCAGACTGGCACATTGCAAGTAGATGCAGGTTTCAACTCATCTTGTTGCCAGTCTTTGGACTCAACTGGGCTTTAAAAAGAAGGAAACATTCTGTGGGTCCACACAATCAGGCTCCCATTCTTTATGGAGCAGCTCCAGACTTTATACTCGATGACAACACGTTTAAGACTTACTTCTCTGGTTTCTGGCTTTGGGAGAGAGCAGTTCAGGTTCACAAATATTGAATGAACTTTCCTAGGCCATGGAAACAACATATTTGAATTTCTAATTCAGGTGGTGTTCCCCTTTAAATATCTGCAAGAAAGCGAACAAGTGTATCTTCCAAAATGTCAAACTATTCCATCAAATCAGCTCCCCTTCAGCTCATCCTACATCTGACTGTGTGTGTTTCAGAGGTTAACCATCCCGAGTGGCTGTCCTGCCAGCTTTGCTGAGCTCATGAGGAACTGCTGGGCAACAGAGCCAAAAGTGAGTGAGCTGATGAATTGCATTAGCATGCAAATTGACAACATATGTATGCTTTCATTGGACTCACACAGGGCAAATGTTTGTGTGTTGATTTAGGAAAGGCCAATGTTCAAGCAGATCCTCTCTACTTTGGAGTCCATGTCTAATGACAGCCAACTTCCTCAACAGTGCAACTCTTTCCTGCACAACAAGGCTGAATGGAGGTAATGTGATCAGCCATTCTCCCAGGCCCAGTAAATGTATTTATAACTCTCTTCTTTTTTCACCAATATACTGCCTCAGCCTAAGGAAATGTGCAACTGTTTTCAAAGAATGATGTGGAAATGTAGCTGATGGGGGCCGTGAAATACAAAAAAGGACTTGAGATCGTGCATATAGATCTTTAATAATTACACTGATAGCTCCATAAAGGCATGAAAACCTCCAAAGAATCATCCATCTGGATATACTTCCTCTCTTTACCCATAAGGCCCTAAAAATAATCACCATCTTTTTCAAGTAGAAGTGTTTAATTGGGTTGTATGAGCAGCTGGAGGTTTGGTGATGTTCAGCACAGCCTGAGTCTCAGCTGTTACTTTATTCTCTGTCTGCCTCTCTGCGGGGCTTGTCTGTGCTCTGAGGTTTTTTTTCCTCAGAAGTTGTGCTGGTGGTATCATGTCCAGGCAGCCATCTGCAGGTGGAGCAGGTTGGAGTGAATTTCGCTGCTGGAAAACAGAAACTGAGAATGTGTGACACAGAAAGACACATTTGTTGTAGCTCAAGAGGTTTGATACTATCAGCTTAGCTGGCGGAAAGTAAAAGGAGAGGCTCGTGGGTGATCAGAGCAGGAGGTAGCTTCAGCAGAAAGGGCGGAGAGATGGTGTGTTGACCTCAGAGCACTCAGAGCACTGTTGGGCGTGTTACTATTTTTCACAGATAGCTGAATTCGCACTACCCAGAAATTAACGAGGAGTAGATAAAGCATACAGTGCAGACTTGTATGCTTATGGTTAAAGTGCTAACTTTTGGCATGAAGGATGTTTGAGAGGGCTCACACCCATATTATGTGCTCACTATAGTGATATTGTACTTTGGTATGGTGTAACAGGACTAACAGTGTTCAGCCATACTACTGTAGCTGAACCATAGACCATAGACTGTATGTAAAGATGGACGTGACAGCACATCAGAAGTGACGCCAAGACATCAGTATAGGTCCTAAGCCCCACCCGTTACATGTTAGCAGAAGAGTCATGGGCCAATAAAATTTCCAATTTTGTGTGTGTTCAAGTGTTCATTTTTCTAGTAGGTTTGGCATTAATTAGTTATTTGATGTTATACGAAGTTGCTTTACGTCATGATTGACAGCTGTGTGTACATCAGTGCTCTCACCATCAATGGCGCTGCTCGCAATTGGTTAGACGCGTAAATGCGTAGGAACTCAGTCCTGCAGAGATCGCTACTATGCAGACTCTGGCTCCAAATGACATCACCAGCACAAGGAGGCAGTGACACAAGGAAGTGAAGACACATTGTCTATTTTTATAGACTTATGCATAGCAGTGCTTTGAGCTAAATGCTAGAATCAGAAT
Organism: Cephalopholis sonnerati; assembly: GCA_019142605.1. Taxonomy (NCBI): domain Eukaryota; kingdom Metazoa; phylum Chordata; class Actinopteri; order Perciformes; family Serranidae; genus Cephalopholis; species Cephalopholis sonnerati. Next base: position 22,719,313 of record JAGQAX010000012.1, read on the forward strand.
GCTAACTTAGTCGCAGTGATCATTTTAACATGCTGCAGTTTAGCAGGTATCTTGTGTATCATGCTCACCTTCCAAGTTTAGGGTGTTAGCATGCTAACATTTGGTAATCAGCACTAAACACAAACTACAGCCGAGGCGGGTCACCACCTCCTCTCACTGTACAAAAGGCCAAAATATCCTGGGTACGGTCACTGCCATCTTGCACTGGTGAGTCAGCGTAGTAGCAATTGGCAGGTTGAGCTGTGGTAACAAGGTCCTACTCAAACACCTGCTGGACTCAATGCCATTGGCCTGGCCTGACTCAGTCATAAGAACACTGGTTGACACACACAGCTGTCAATCATGTTGTCACGCCCCCTTTTTATTAGCCTGGTAAGACCAGCGTCAATTTTTTTTTTCACTTTAATACAGTCTATGGTCTTAAACCAAAGTATTTGAGAAATTAAAAACTTAACCTAATGGTAGATAAAATGTCAGAGAAGTTATTATACAGTTAATCCTGATGAGGACATGAAAACATAAACAAAAAGACAGTCAACATAGTCAACGTGGTGAGCAGTGTGGCAGACCGTTAAACCTCAGTTGAGTCGTTTCCTGTTCTCTATCATCACTGTGTTTAAATGTGCACACTCTTTGCTGCTCTCATTGTATGTGATATGTGAAATACCTTCACACATAAGTCACTGTTTTATTCTCACAGTCATTGTTTCTTGTCAGATCCATTGTCCTAGCACTTACAGACTGCACTGTGCATTGTTTGTACAAAGATAAAATCTCAGGCACTTAGAGTGTAACAGTCAAAAGCAGCTGATATTATGAAATGTTTGCCGTGTCTTACAACCACTAAAATAATGTCTTGTATTGTGTGATGTAATTGTTTGGCTAAAATGTAAATACAGACTGAGTTATATTAGTTATATATTAGTTATCACATCATGTAAAACTAAACAGACGCCTCCAGTAACACTCTGTATCAGACCAATTTGGACAAAATAGTAACAGACTTGCCATTTCCTCGATCGTCTTGCAGCTGTCCGGCTAAAACAGTCGAAAAACACTTTAAAAAAGGGAATTCTACAATACACAGGGCGATGCGAAATGCCAAAACGTTTGTCAGGAAAGTGGGAGGCAAGAGAGCAAATTATTTGGGAAGTTGAGTGTTGAGTGGAAATTGTTTGAAGTGAGGAGCGTCAGGGTGGAGTAACCGGGAGGAGTAAGGATGGGCTTTCCTGCCTGGGCTGCATGTGTTTATGAACAGAAAGTGTGAGAACTAAGTTTTTGTTGGGCTGAAGCTCAGCATGGATTTCCACGACACACTGTGCAGCCCCACCTGCTGGGCAAAACAAACTTCCCCCAATGTGAAGTGAACATGAGACACTGTCCTGTCCTTGGCATTCAAAGCTTCAGACACAGACTAATCACCTTCTGACTGCAGGGCGTCACTGGTGTTGTTTACAGTTTTATTTGTGTTTTGTTTTGGTATTTGTCACTGCTTACTGTCCTAGTGCTCTAACTGTGATTAATTTCACTAGTGTTTACACTGTGTTGTTTAAAGGATACGGCTGATTATGTTTAATATCCAAAGAACAAACAAATCCAAAACTTAAGCTTACCTCTTAAACCCTGCTGACCTACCAGTGAGTTACTCATCACAAACAAGTTTTCAAAGATGCCAAATGTTTACATGTAATGAAATGATGCAACCATAAAAACGCGAGTCTTGCATATATGATACGTCAGTTAACCTTAGCATTGTTAGCACTGTCCCCTCACAGCAAGAGGGTTCCTGGTTCGAACCCAGGCTGGAGGAGCCCTTCTGTGCGGAGTCTGCGTGTTCTCCCTGTGTCAGTTTTCTCTGGGTACGCAAAGACATGCGGGTTATGTTAATTGGTGAACCTAAAATTGCTTGTAGGTGTGAGTGTAAGCATAAATGGTTGTTTTTCTCTATGCGTCAGCCCTGTGATAGTCTGGATCCCTGTCCAGGGTGTACCCTGCCTCTCGCCCAGTTTCAGATGGGCTCCAGCCCACCCGTGACCCCTAACAGGATAAGTGGTTACGGACAATTAATGAATTAACAAGTTAACCTTAAAGCCAAGTAAGTCAAAATAAGAAGGATAACCTGGATTTTTAGGGGTTCAAATAGACCACTGAGCCACAGTGCTACACTGGATGACATTTTTTTTCATTTCAATAAACAGAACCAATACACGTAAAACCATGACGCCCTAGGTGCCCCTCCAGCGTCATTTTTGGATGCTCAGGGATAGCATGTCAGTTTACGCTTGATACATGCATTGTGTCTTTTCAAAATAAGCTTCTGTTTTCATAGGAAATGTACAGCATCTGCTACTTAAATGCAGATAGCCTTTTTAAAATAAATAAACATAGAATGTAGGTAAATTACTTTAAAGGTTTATTTCCGTAGGTTTAAGCAACAAAATGACATGGTTAAGTTTAGAAAAAAACAACATGGTTTGGCTTAATGTAACGTCTTGTAGCATACATCACTAGCATAGCACGATACACACACTAGCACACTATGTTGTTATTAAATTAACTCAAATTATTTTTGCTTTCAACAGCAGTCTCAAAGTACTGTAACACAAATCTTTGGTGAATTGTTGACACTGCTCTGTTACTGCAGGTGTGAGATTGAAGCGACACTGGACAGACTTAAGAAGCTGGAGAGAGACCTGAGTACCAAGGAGCAGGAGCTAAAGGAGCGAGAGCGCCGTCTTAAGATGTGGGAGCGCAAACTCATCGAACAGTCCAACAGCCCGGTGAGTTCTTTATTATCCCCTCTCCACTTTGGTTCACCTTCACCCTCAGGACAGCCACCACCAACTGTCAAGTGGTCACAGCAGCAGCATCTCACTTTAACACTGCTGTTCAAATGTGTGTTTCCACCATCACACTGAGAGAGACAGAATTCCCCCGATCTTCCTCTGGGGTGATGTGGAAATGGGAAAGCAGTGAAACGAAAAAAGAAAAGCGAGGAATGAGAAGTAAAGGGGAAAAGCACATTATGAGAACATTATGTGCAGTGTATATTATTGGCAGTACTTCATTTATGTGCAGTGTAGTGCATGGTTGACCAACAAGGACATTTGCATCATGATGCACAGAGTAAAGCTGCATTTCTCACTAGAATTCATATTGAATTTGGGGCATTGCAGAACTGCAGTTCACGGCTTTGCTGTTTGTTTTTGTTCCCCTGCATTGTGCCATTTGCATGCAACAGACAGGGCAGATTATATTCTGGTTTTCCTGGTTTGCACTTTGTGTTTCTGTAAACAAAAGTGGTTGTTTTCTCAAAACCTTGTGTGACCCAGAGCCACAGTTGTATGCTGTATAGATAAGTTGAACACCTTTGAATTAAGTTCACTGAAATTTCTGGTGTTTCATTTCTTTTCCTATCCTCCCTGTATTCTGTTGTTCTGCTCTGTTAACTTCCCTTCACCGTCTTGTTTTCTTCTTGGGTGGGGGTTGTCTACTTTTCATTTTTACACTTACATTGTGGTTTGAAACTGATTACTCACTTCCCTTTCTGTTCTATCCTCTCTTCTTTTCTTTTACCCGTGTCCCTCTTCTCTCCACCTGTCTCTGCCTCTCAGCTCTTCTTACCTGTGGCAAAAAAGATAAGCGCTAAGTCGTTCTATCAGTCTAAGACGGAGGAATCAAACAGTGCACAGATGTCGTGTCAGATCACAACCTCTGGTAATGAGGAGGTGAATCTGCAGTCAATGATGAAAGGCTTTGAAGACGTGTTTTCCTTGGACTTTGGCCGGCCTGTCCTGCACTCTGGCATGCAGGTCAACATGCAGGCCAGGCAGAACTCCTCCGTGTCGAGCAGTGTCAGAGAAGGACACAAAATCAACATGACACTGGGGATGGGACGCTTCACTTGGTCTGACGACAGTGAATGAAGCTCTCCGACGCTCTGTGTTGCCGCAGCTGCATCTGTCACAAACTGTAATCCCACTTAACGCATTATTGGTGTTGTAGAAGCTCTATTTGTGATGAATTGCTTGTTAAGTCGTGATTATTTTCATCAGTAATCATGACAACCACCAAAAAAACATACCTTGGCTTAATATTTGTTCCAGTTATATTCAGAAATAGCTCAAATTGCACAGAAAGATATTAGAGAATATATTTGTAGCCCTCCACCTATGGATATTATGGATGTCATTTACCGTATGCCTAATGTACTAGATGTATAGTGCCATGCTGTGAAGAAAGAGCCACGTGAGCCAGTTGCTTAGAGAAGGCCAGGCTTTTATGATGAAGTGACATTTTGCTGACATTAAGATTGGCCAATTTGTTCTGGATGTGGTGGAGTGCAGTTGTTGAGACGCAGTCTCTTACCAGGAAGAGAAAGTACATGTTTTTTCCTCTGACTGACCCAGGTTCAAAACAGCAGGAGAGGGACTTTGCTGTGTGACTGTCAGCTTCATGCTCTCATTTTACATTTTACTTTTCAAGAAAAGCTTCCTTTCTTAGGCCTACATTTTTTAATTAAGAAATCATTTATGCAAGAAATAGGCTTGGGCGGTATAAGGGTGCAACAGTATACCTGGGTATCTAAAAATCTCAAAAGTAATATTTCAGTACCGTCAAAAACACAAATGCTCCTCTTTCTGTTAAACTGATACAGAGATACTGTATTCAGGTGATGTATTGTAGTGCACAGCACACGCCACTAGAGGTCAGTGTCTATTAGTAGAACAGGCAGCTGAGCTGAGAAAGATGCTGACTGCGAGTGGTGAGTATAACATTACAGGAATAGTAAAAAGAAAAAAGCCGGGGCGCCCATTAGCTCACCTGGTAAAGCAGGTGCCCCATATACAAAGGCTGTGTCCTTGCTGCAGCGGCCGCAGGCTTGGTTCCAACTCACGGCCCTCTGCTGCATGCCATTCCCCCTTCACTCATTACTGTCCTATCGATTAAAGGCAAAAGGCCTTGAGATGATTTCCTCCAACTTCAAAAGCAGTTTATTCAGCAAGAAGGACTCTTATTTCCTATCTAATCATTACATTAAGTATTTAAAGTTTCTGACAGTGTTTAAGTTTTTAATTATTTAAACCCAGCAAAATGTGTATAAGTAGATTAAATGCATATAGAAACACAGCACTGTTGGCTGGACCAGTGGTTCCCAATGATCCAGATTTCTCCTTAGTCATCAGTTCAAGGTCCACACAGTTTAAGTCATTCAGCGTCATACTTGCGTTTGGCCACACTGTCAAGCTAGTTTGCTGTCTGTGTCAAGTAGCTGTCCATTAGTCACTCACTCTACAGCAGGATATAGCATAAAAAAATAAAAGCTCTATGCTGGAAATTCACTGTACTTAAAAATAAAGTGTGTTTTTTACAGACTTGACACGTTTGCGAGCCACTTTCACGACCCATTTTTGGACCGTGACCCACCAGTTGGGAACTGCTGGGCTAGACAATGACACACATGCTACAATGACTTCTATCCCTTGTAGCTATGGCTATGGTTTTACATTAACAAAAAAAAAAAATTTTAAATATAAATATCATCATATACGGTCATGAAAAAGCAGATACCGCCCAAGCCTAATAACAACAATACTTCTGCACTAAAAAGACCTCATTCAGAAGTCACAGATTTTTACTTAATATAGATTTTTTAACAGAGTAATTTCCTTCTGTAGACACATTTTACATCTAGTAACTCACCATATTGTCTAACTGAATGTTAGCCTGAAGACCTGCACTTTACAGTAGAGAAATTGTATTAGCATTAGTGTTCAGTTAGGTATTAGGCTTCATCTGGGGGAAGGACATGCTTCCTTGAGCATAGCCCATTAAATTGTCCCCTTCGCTTGTTATCATCAGTCAGTCTCATGAGGATGTAATCCTCTGTGTTCCTGTGTTGTTGCTTGTTAGCGTCCTGCCATGAGCTAATATTCCTATTCAAACATCGCCTGCACTCCTGCGCCATCAAGCCCCGTACACACTAGACTAGATATAACAATTAGCACAGGCTCTTACCAATATTTACATTTCCCGTGTGAAAGCCAGACACTTCAGAAACATTCAGCCTACGCACTCATCTCCTCGAGGTTTCACCAGAATCAAGCGACCTGCAGCTTCTTGATGTGACTTATTTTCCTTCACTGTTTTGTCAATAAATGTGTTTCTGTCAACTCTCTGCTCTTCTGTCTCATGAGAATTATGTTATATTACTTCTATTATTACTAAATCTTTTATGATATAAGACAGAACAAAGCGTGACTGATACTGTTTTAATAAGACTGTGAAATATATTGCTTCACTAGACGTTTGTGTTGAGCTGTTTTCTTGTGATATTAACTTCATGCCACATTTTAACTCCCTGTATTCATGGTCTGGTTACCCATCATCCACTTAGTCCACATGGGGGCAGAATTGTGTGAACTAAACCCAACTCAAAATGTTTTTTCCCCTGCAGATTCCACACACATAAACACAAAAACTCCCCATTTTGAATTGGAGATAGTGCTTTGAGAAAAAAGGCATGGCAGCACATTTTGTGAAATACAATATGATGCCTGAAAGTGATGTTAAGTCACTCCAATGAGACTTTTGGCAGCGGCAGAGTGTTTCTGAATCTGTTTACTTCCGAACCGCAGCACTGGAGGAGGCGGAAAACGCTGCAGGGCTGAGTGGCTTTATGAGGCGGCGGGCTGCACTGAAATGTATGGCAGCGACTGTCTATTGAGAGCGGCATTCAGCTCATAATCTGAGCTGTTATCAGATGTCGTGGGAAGAAGACAGTGAATGGGGGATTACTCATTCATTTAGTCATCTTTCCTCCAATTTTCCATTGCATTATTTCTGTCATTACACACCAGTCTCATGATCACAATGATGAAATCTTTATTTTGGCTGGCAAGTTTCTGCCTGATTACATTTAATGAGCAATAAATGATTTATCATTCAAACAGATCACGTTAGATCAGTCAGATGGACATTTCGGTTTGATATAGACCATTAGAGGCAAGTCGTCTTAATCGCACAGCACAATAACCGGAAAAGTAATGGCTTTGCAGACACGGAAAACATGGCTATTTTCCATTTTAATAACATTTACTTAAGTCCTGTAATTTTTACTATAAAATCTGAATACACACATGTTTCATACTGTCTGTATCCATCCATATTCTGTTGCTGTTACTTCTATTTGTCTTTTGTTTTGTGCAGTTGCTGCCAACTCTTGACATCTATACATGGACAGAGGAGCATGTGGTCAGTATCACTGTAGTTACCTCATGATGAATGCATTAATTTAGATTTTCACTTACAATTAAAACTAATTCATCACCATTTTATTCCTTTAGTATTTCTGGATGCAGCAAATATTTGGCGCAGGTTTGTTCAATTACTGTATCTTTACTCTGACTTTGGCATCTTCAGCCTCTTTATTTGTGATCTGATGTTTAAAAACTGGGCGTATCCTTCTCTATCTCAGGGGAGGGCACATGTGGGATGCAGCTGTATGCTGACCTGTTTAAAGAAAATCACATCACTGGGAAGAGGTTGCTGCTGCTCACAGAAAAGGACATGCGGGACATGGGGGTCAAGTCCAAAGGTCACGTCATGCACCTCAAGGCAAGACACATTTATCCATTAACCACAACCGCCTTGTTTCTTTTAATCCCTACATAATTTACAGGATGAAATCTATGCTTATTGATATTTGGAATTACAGTGAATGTCACACTTTCTGTCCGGCAGGGTGAAATTGAAAAGCTGACTAATGATTATCTCGGGTTAGTCCACTTCCCACCTCTGCTGAAGGTATGAAAGTGTCCTCTTTATCTTCAGGAAGAGTTGCGTTTTTTTTTTTTTCTTTGTATATGTGGTGCCAATACTCGCTTTTCTTGCCAGGATGAGCTGGAAAAAGAGGTGGAGAAGAGTAAAACTGTAAATCTGGAGCTGGTGTTTGGGTACCACTGGAAAGCAGGGACTGGGAAATCTGTAAGTTTGTAAAGTACAGCACACACACACACACACTGACTGTATCAACATATTCTGCATCTATGTGCATCAGATGTTGTTCATTGTTCGTTCTATGACGGGCAACCCAAAAAGGTGGATCACAAATTAATGAATGTACTTTGATTATTAAAGGTCTAGTGCGGGGTCCTTAATGTTTTTCAGGCAAAGGACCCCTTAGCTGAAAGAGAGACGGAGCAGGGACCCTCTACTACATATATTTGTATTGCACTTGAGATAATTCTTCGAATATTTTTTGGTCCTCTGTCGTTTGCACTTGCCTATAGCTGCTAGGTCAGCAGCACTTGTAGCATGGCTAAGTGTGTTAGCCTCCTCCTCTGCACTTTCACCGGTGTGTGTCAGAGTCTCTTGCTCGAAAAGTTATAAAACAATCCATTGTTGCTCTCAAGAATGTCCGTACACTTGGCATAACAATGCAGCTAACTGGCCAATATGTTTCAGTAGTACATAACTGTTAGCTAAGTAACTCACCTCGTTGTTATGGATAGGTGCCGCACTGTGACTTAGCATTAGCTAACTTGTTGTATCCTGTAAATTACATGTTTTTTTTGTTGTTTTTGTAATAGGCTGATTTATTTTTACTTACATGTTGGATTCATTTGTATTTTCATTCTAATTTAAAAAACTAAATGATCAAACTATCAAACAATCATTTGGCGGCCTCCCTGCAGAAACCCTAAGGACACTCCTGGGGGTCATGGACCCCCTGTTGAAAACCCCAAGCTCTAGTGTGTAGGATTAAGTGGCATCTAAGATTAAGATTTCACTTTTTTATCAGCAAAAAATCTGAAATTAGTTTTGTGTCCCAGAATGTCGACTGTTTTAAATAAATACGCGTAAATCCAAAAATACAAAACAACAAAACCATACTACAAACACCTCATATCACATCAGACATTACGAAAAGTAGATGCTGTGCAGCAAATTAATAACTTCTATTACATTCAGTGTTTGACGCAGGTTCACTGAGGCCTTGTAGAAGCCACACTCTGATGTAAAAGGAACAAAAGAGTTCCTCAACCTGTTCAGTCGAGCCTGTGGTACTTTATAAATCTAGTGGTGAGGTTGAAGAACTGAAGCTGTGTGCCAAGCATGAAGGAGCACTGCGGTGGTTGATGCGAAAACAAATGGCCTTTTAAGCCAGTGTTTAGTTTGACCACTCTGGGCTACTGTAGAACAGCATGACAAACTCCTTGGAAGAGGACCCAGTCTGTATGTAGATATAAACGTCTCATTCTAAAGTAACGAAAACACAGCGATTCTTATTTTCAAGTGATTATAAACTAGTGAAAACGTAGTCATGAATATGTATACCATTTCTGCTTTTATATGTCTCTTAATCCTACAGACTGGACGTTTAATTGTTGACATCTTTAATACGTCTGGTAATAATTGTTCCTTTGTGTATGGATGTACAGAATCATGTTTTTGCCTGATTGAATCAGCCTCCTTGTACTGAAGCTGTTTGTTCTGAAGATTCATGATGACGGCTGTTACACTGACCATTGAAGGCATCACTAGACATGCATAAAACCAGACAAATAAACATTTCATTCTCAGCCATGTACCACATCCACCTCGACTTGCTCGCAGCCCTTTGTTAGGGTCTCAAACTGTGGAGAAAGGGTGGCTCTTCACTTGCTGTTTGAATTTAATCAAAAATAGCCCATTTAGCCAGAAGTCATTTTCTTTTTAAAAGGCAAACGTTATTTAATCTTTCAGCTGTTCATTGTCCCATCATAAATAGTCCTCTTTCAGTGTGTTCGGCAGGGCTGAAACGAGCCTGCTAATTGCCTCCCATTTCTTCTGACATGTGGTGGTTTAGTGGGTAGAAAACACAGCAGGGAGAAGGAAACAGGAGGCTGAGAAAATGAGAGCTAATTATTTTCCCCTGCCTGGTGTCAGGTTCCGTGTCAGCCTTGTTTTTACAAACTGGAAGGTTTTTTGCACTAAATAAAACAAACCCGCACTGCATTTTTTTTCTTCGCCCCTCTTTGCTGGCGATGTCATGGAAGCAGCTGCACTTCTCAAAGACAAAATGAGGGCCTGCGATTGTGCGGCCACCATCTGACAGCCACTGAGGGTCCCCTACTAATGAGGATATCACCGTGCAGCCAAGTGAAAGGTGCTGAATTATGTATGAGTTGTCATTAGACGCACTCGGGTCCTAGGCATCATTACCAGACATTGTTTCTGCTGGAGTGATTAGACTAGCATGGACCTGGGAGCCCCGGTGCGACCGTCCAGTGCCGACACCAGGCCAGCGCGGGGCCACTGGTGTGTTTCTGAGCCAGAGGCTTGCTGAAGCTTCCCCTTTGAGCCGTTTCCAGCCCCTGGGGACGATGCAGGAGAGGGCGAAGGCTCCTCAGACGAGTGTGTTAGTGCCACTCCTCTGATGTCTTTCTCTGTGATCACTACACAATGGATTGGCCTGTGCCATGAACCCTGTGTGGTTAAGCGGTGACCTGTGGCTTCGTGGCCGGCTTTTGGGGATTGGCAGAATCATTACTGCTTCGTCAGCATTCAGTATGCAGGAGAAGAGGGCTGGGGAATTGAGATTTGTGCCTCCTAGTGAGGATTTGATGTGTGCCGCATGCAGCAACTCATGAGGAAAAACCTTCACCCTTATCACCCAAAATCGACTGAAGAAACTAATCCTGGATCCTACTGAGAATAATAACATCAAATGCTTGACGAGAATTTACAATGTCTGCATAAAAGTATTTGCTTTTACTGTTGTCATTTGTTTACTTCTCTCTGTTATAGTAATTTTATCAATGTAACAATTCCCTCTGCAATGCAGAGGCATTAGTGTCGTCCTGGTTTCCACTCAGATTGTTCCCTAAATAAGGTGCATTTCATAAAATTTCTCATTTTTCATCCCTTTGCAATTTATTTATAATATTGTTATGTGATGATTTCTGTGCTCCCCCACAATGTGAGGCTTTGTGGCCAGTAACTCACCACTACCATTAAACCACCTCTAGGTTGTGCTGTTGGTTTATATACACGAGTAACCAAGTTCTCCACACACAGTACTGCAATTATAAACTTTTCCCTACAATCAGGTGTTGTTTCTGAGTGCACCCGACCAAACCTACAGTATCTCACCATTTTTTTTTCTTTCAAGGACTGCAAATGGAAAATGTACATGGAACTTGACGGAGATGACGTCGCAGTAACTTACATCAAAGATGTCATCTTTAATGCCAACCGACAGGATGCGGAAATCCTGCGGATGACTAAGGTGTCGACAGAAACACACACGAGCACTCATGTTTTAATCAGCGCTAAATGTTGTCTTTGTTTCTGACCTAACTGGCTTCATTTTACCTGTAGGGTTGTAGTGTTGTGGTTGCCATAGTCAGATTTATTTCTTAATAAAGTAATGTCATTGCAATGCAGCCACCTTTTGTGATGGACAAATGGATCGTTGGGATACAGCAGAACCAGAAAGTGGACTACACAGTTAATTATGAGGTGAGTCATTTCAGAGGCATCTCACAAAACAAAGCACATACATGCAGTTGAAATTTAAATTAAAATAATCCATCAAATTGAATCACTAAATCCTGTGCAACAAGTACACATATTTTAACAGTTGATATTCTCTTTTTCTGTGGACTTCACACTTCAGAATGACGTCAAGTCACCAAAGTCTACCAGATACAGCTGTCCAGTGACGTGGAGTCACAGCGGTGGACAAGATGAAATAAAGAACGTGGAGCTGGTCATTGAAACAACACCATCTTACATCGACTGGTGCCCTGTAGACAAGGCTTACTCTGGTAATTGTTTTATTAATAATTAATAGTGCGTGTCAAAGCAGCAGTTTTCATTGATGGACAAATAGAGATTGCTGCTGTTGAATTTGCTCAGTTTAATATATCACAATATATATTGAACAGTGTTAAACACAGATGTTCTACTGTTCTAATCGAAGCATGTCTTCCTTTTTAGACATTGATCCCACATGGATGTACAGCGTAAGGCTGAGGCAGTTGATGACCCAGGAATCCCTGCAGACGCCTGCTCCTCTGACTTCCTTCAGCAGCTCTGACGCCCGCACTCTGCCTCAGTTCCTGTCTGCACATGAGAGCCAGGAGTCTTCTTATGCTGCAGCTGTGCGTCGCTCTCCAAACCGCGTCCATGGATCTCCTTGGATCGACTCACGCAGCTCCTCGCCAATTGCCAGCCTGTCGGCCAAACTCTCCCCGCTCCATCTTGGGTCAAAGGGCAGCAGCCCTTCCAGCACTACGTCAGAGAGCACCTCAGAGAGGGAACGAGAGCGCCCACTCAGCGCCGGAGCAGCGCACGACCAACGCAGAAACCGCTACTTTGGCAACACATTAACTGTGGGAGTGGGGCAGGGTAGGGGGCACGCATGGACCAATACTAGAGGTAACTATATTCATAATAAAACTAGCAAAACCTCACGACAGCCAGGGAGGCCACGGTCCAACAGTTACAGTGCCACACCACAGAACCGCCCCCCCATGATACCAGGTATATTGTCTGTGACAGAAAACCCCAGTGAGGAAAAAGAGGGGGGCAAAACCAGCGATGGAGGGTGGATCAAAGTGGAGCGACAGAAAAGATTACCACGTCAGGACAATAAACAGGTCAGAGGTCGACCGAGGAGAGGGGGCAGGGGAGGGCGAGGCGGCGGTGGAAGAAGTTAATGTGGGCCACACATGAACTGACGGCTTTTTAACATGTCATGCGCTGAATAGGTTTCACATTTGAATTATGTCTGCTTACATGCTCAAAAATGAATTGCTTGTTGTAAGAGAATCACACTGATGCCTTTGATGTATATATGTATGAACATAAGGTTTTATTTTTTAAAAACTGGCTCCTGACAGGTTAATAAAAATGATTTATTATTATTATTATTATAAAAACAGACAATTTAGCTTCTGTTCCTCACTTTCTTCCTTCCATTAAATAGCAGATGACAATTTATTTATAAGCTTGTTTTTTCCTCAAGTAAACAAATAAACAGTTATAAACACCCTTACCCATGATAACGTGTTCATTTTTTTAATCCATATACTCTGAGTTGCCTTTTTTGTGTGTCTCTATCTATGGAGTATTTTTGACACAGAGAACATAATCCTGTTTCCATTGTTTGACAATGGTCATATTAAATAAAACACCTTTATTGATCCACAGTGGGGAAATTCAGTATTTGCAGCAGCACAAGAATAGGAACAAGTATAGATAAATACAGAGAGTAAAAAAAAGATAATAAAAGGGACAGTGTATAAAATTCAAATGAGAATAGGAGTATTAAAAAAATAAACTATACAGGAGTAATTACAGACAAAATTACAAGGCAAACGTGACAGTGGTGGGATGTGATTAGTAGCAGCAAAATCAGCAAGGTAAAGCAAATATAAACAGTATACACCAGACTAATGATGTGATTAAGGGTACTTAGTGTTTGTCTAAATCAATATAGAAATATAATAGACATATATAATAGTATAATGTAGCCTGCTAAAACAACATATCATATTAACACAGCACAATATAGAATGAGAAATAAGATATAGTATAAGGACATGTACATTTTATAAACCCAGCAGTACTCAGTTTTATTAGGTCTGTTGGTGTGCCCCACCCCTGCCTTCTTTTTCATGCTTCACATCCACTTCCTGTTTGTCTCACCCTGTTTTTGTCTTTCTCATTTTGCTGCCAGTCTTTAGTGCCACCTTTTATTATCATTCCCTTTTACTCAGCTTAATGAAAATATGCCCATATCCTACTTTTTCCTTTGCCAATAAATCTCCCTCCTTTATTTCTTTTTAAACTGTAACCCACATAAAGTGTAAGTGAAATATTCACGTTTTATGAAGTCTGAACAAAGTTTGATATATTTCATTAATGCTGTCTGCTGTAATGTGAAAGTTGACTGCTGAACTCAAGTCTGAAATCTAAACAGCCTTTTAAAACTTGACCTATTTAATAGCTGCAGAGTTGCTCAACATTTTACCCGCCTTGCATGCAAATTCTCAAATAAAAAATTCGCGCCAAAGCAAAGTACATGGAAGACACCCCCGGTCTCATTCGCCAAATGCCTCAGAAATTAATAGTTTGTGAAGTGTAATTACTTAAAAAACAACCGAACACATCTTAAAATTACAGTAACGAATTTCGGTTATGAACGTGGCCTCTCTTGTTTAACATAAACTTTATTAAATTGTTAAACTACGTGATTACATTTTCCGCATCTTCCAGGACCTTGCGGTGGCGCGGGAAATGAACAGAGTGTGAACAGGCTGCAGCGGCGGGACTTACTTTGTTCACTGCAGAGCTGCAGCGCTGAGAGTGTGTGTATCTCTGAGTGTGTGCAACAATTACTACAAGAAAAATGCCCTCCACCCGCTCCAAGGTAAGAAACGCAGCCAAACATTTTCTTAACTTAACCATAGTCAAAAACATTGTGCTGTTTTATCTTATGATCCTGTTAGGACCAGTTTGTTACTATTAGGTCATCATTTAAAGCCCACTTTGCCTTTAACACTTAACACTAGTTATTCAATGTGTTAAAGTTGAACTTTACTTGTCTCTAAACATGGTCGAATTTAGAGTTTTAAGTTACAAAATTGGGCAAGATAAGCTATTTAGTTAAAATAATGTTACGCCGCCCTCCTTTAGAAGCTTAAATGCATGTGCAAAAGTTAAAAACTGTAATGTTAGCTTAATTTACAGGGACTGAAATACATGTCTGTTATACTGAAACATGCACAAACCATTTTAAAGTTTACTAAGATATGGTACATTTGGTTAGGTGTGCCAACAGGGGTGTGTCTCATAAAGATCTGAGGCATTTGTCTTGGATTGATTGATGAATTAATGCAAGTCCACTGACAAAAAATAATCATAATGACCTTTTAACCGGTTATTTAACAAATTGTTTAGGTGAAAAAAGAGAATTTAGCTTTTTTAATATTAATTTTTGCTGGTTTTAACCTTTTATAATAGCCACATTAGCCTGTATTCTTTTTTTATTTTGAACTAAACCACTGAGAACATCTTTATTTGTGTTTTAGGCATTTAAAAAAAAGTTTTCTGCCACTTTACAGACCAAACAATTATCAAGAAAGTAAATAATTAAAGTAATCCTGATTTGTATCCCTGCTGTAAACCATTTGCAGCAAGATAACTTTCATACGCAGGCGTTCATACAGTTCAGAGGTTAATGATATCATTCTCTCAGGTGACGAGCCAACAGTGAAGTGTGATAAACTTCACAGACACCGAAACCTTCCTGTGCTCTTTTACAGCTGGTTATAAAAAAAAAAGACTGTTTTCTAAACTTGCTCGTTCTCATTCACAGACACTGGCAGCCCAGTCTCCATCCACCAGGATGAGTCTGAGGAGCTTCCGCAGCGTCCCTCTGGTTCCCATGGAGTCGTCCTCCTCGTCCTCTGATGACAGCTGCGATAGCTTTGGCTCTGACGGAGGCTTTGCAAATACGGTAACGATAAAATCTCAAAGTCCTCCTATTCCTATCAAACGTTGACTGTGTGGGCGTCTTTGCAACTAACGATTGTGTCTGTGTTTTAGAGGAGAAGCTTAAGACAGACGAGGAGGACGCCGGAGAAGCCGAAGGTGTTTCTGGCTTCATCGGAAGATGATACATGCAGCGGGTTTGAGGAAAGAGTGATCAACAGTCAGATGAAAGCCATGGTGAGTTTTTAGGAGAAATAAAATTGCGACGTGTTTCCGAATTTCATCAGACTCTAATCATTAACTGTATTTTCTTTCAGAAAGTAAACACTGAATCTCCAAAACGTGGCCGCAAGTCTGCCATCCTGAAAGTTGCCATGACGTTCCCCGCCAAGAAGACAGGCAAGAAGAGGCCTGCATCTGAGCCACTCCTTCAAACTAAAGTCAAGGACTCCGACTCTGAGGAGGAGGAAGAGGAGAACTTTATGAGCAAGAGAGCCCTGAATATTAAGGAGAATAAAGAAATGGTACAGTACGCTCCATTGTCTCAGTGTTTGTTACTGTGAACTGAACTTTGACCAGAACAGCCTCCATTTTTATTGAGCCTTATCAACTCATTCATTCATTCATCATTTATTCTTTCAGCTTGCAAAGCTCATGGCAGAGCTGAACAAAGTACCTGGACTCTTCCCAAGACGGATGGCGATGTCCGCATCCACTACGGTAATGACCTGAATCTGTCTGTCACACATCTCACCATAGCACGTTTTGCTGTACCAGTAGGGCTGCTACTAACAGCTATTCTTATTATCCATTAATGTGCAGATTATTTTCAAAATAATTGTTTGGTTTATAGCATCAAAATTTGTGGAAATCACTCATCGCAGTTTCCCAGAGCTCAAAGTGACGTCTTCAAATTGCTTTTTATGTCCAACCAAGAGCACTGAAACCCAAAGACTATTGTACATTTAATACATCATACATCATTAACTATCATAAATGACAAAGAAAACCAGCATATTCACACATTTAAGAAGCTGGAACCAGCAAATGTTTGACTTTCTTGCTGGAAAACTTAATGAAACAATAGATCAATTATCAAACTGGTTGGCTATTAATGTTTTTTAGAGCCACATATTCTTGCAGCTCTGTTTATCAGTGCTCTGTATTAATACTATTTGAATTTCTTCAGCCTCGCCAGCCACCTCGGAGGTCCATGGGAACTCCAAGATCTCCTAGAAGAAACCCAGAGCGTTTGTCTCGACCCCACACGCGTTCCCGCACGCTGGTGGACGGACCCCCCAGCCCACCTCCAGAGGAGGAGGAGCCTGAGGACAAGTTCAGCCTGGTTCGCAAAGGCCGCTACTATGACGAAGACGATGAGCCAGTAAGTGATATCAAACAGTCTGCTTGTATCTATTTTACTTTGAGTCATATTCTCCTAGTGTACAGAACAGGCATTAACTGCATTTATTTCACGCGCAGCCCCGTCGTCGTACCTTCAATGGCGCCAAGGCCATCCCTCATGTCGTGCGTCCTGTGGAGGAGATCACAGAGGTAGAGCTGCAGCGCATCTGCACCAACGTGCGGGAGAAAGTCTACAACAGCTCCACTGTAGGTCCTAAATTCACTGTGAGAAGATTTGAGCATTTACTTATTGAGCTCTCTGCCTGACCATAACCACTGTTCTTTTTTTTCCAGGGATCCACTTGCCATCAGTGCCGCCAGAAAACAATCGACACCAAAACCAACTGCCGTAATCCAGAGTGTGTGGGGGTGAGGGGTCAGTTCTGCGGCCCCTGTCTCCGTAACCGCTACGGAGAGGAGGTCCGAGATGCTCTGCTGAATCCGGTGAGTACCTAAACGCACAGGATTGTGTTCACATTTCATCTTGTGTGTGTGTGTGTTTTGGAAGTCTAACCTGTTAATCATTGTTCTGGTAGGAGTGGCATTGCCCGCCATGCAGAGGGATCTGTAACTGCAGCTTCTGTCGGGCCCGGGAAGGTCGCTGTGCTACAGGAGTGTTGGTGTACCTGGCTAAATATCATGGATATGATAATGTGCACGCCTACCTGAAAAGGTGACTGGAGCATTTGTAAAATTTTAAGTGTTTTGTTCTTTTTCTTTTTACACTTAAATGTGTGTTTGTGACACTGAGCGTCTCTTCTTTTCACTGCAGCTTGAAAAAGGAGCTGGAACAGAGCAGCGACTGAATTGCGGAGGAAGGAGCTGATCCTGGACCTAACTGACGTTCTCTGTTTCTACATACGCACAGTCCTTATGTTCACGGTGTTTTAAGAATTTTAACCTAATGCTTATTGTTGTTCACATGTGTGAAATGTCACACACTTTTTAAACGTTGACTGACTGCTGGAGGAGTTTCGTAGAGCCAGTTCTCTCCAGCTTGAAGCTTGTTTTGCTTTAGTTCTCAAACATGTTTTCCCTGCACGCTCTAAAGAGCTGAGCCATTATATTAGACTGGTTGATCGTAAGCTAAGGTGGACCAAAAAATTTTTTAGGAAAATGTCACAATCTTAAGGTATACTATGCAGGATTGTCGGTAGTCACTTTCATTTGGCGTTTCACCTCACTATATTGATGTCTCGCCTGCTGCTTACAGTCTGGCCCCTGGTCGCTACGTTTTTATAAAGTCCCGACCTCACCTGAGCACTGTGGGGGTACACGCCCATAAACGTCCCGAACACAGAAAATAGAGGAGAAGGCAAAGTCTCTCCAGAAAAATACACTGCCACACACTTCTAGTGGGTCATAAGTGATGATTGAGAGGGATTACTGCTGAATGAGTCAATATCCTGCATAGTATATCTTTATATTGTTGACTTTGTAAACATTTCTCTGGGATCTTAAATGTTTTAAGATGATAAATGTATATATTTCCATAGCATGTAAAAAAATCCCTTTTTATAAACTTGTTTAGATGATCTGTATTTTACATTGTTTTAAATGTATTGACTTCACACTGCCCACTTGGACGTGAATTGGCCTTCAATGAATTGTTTGCCATTTTTTTTATAGTTGCAAATTTATGCTTGTGTTTTTACAAGTTGTGTTGCCTTTTGTAAATCTGCTCAAAGTGTAAATGTAGAAAAAAACGAAACAAAAAAATGTTTGCTTTTGTCGGGATGTCCTGTAGCAATGGCCCAGTGATCTGCATGCTACTGAGGTGGTGCAGGTGGAAAGGGCATAGACTCTGGGGTCCACTGCCTCTCACTTCCAAACTGAGAGGAACTGTGTGATATACTACAGCGCCTGGTTAAATATCCTTCATTAGATAACTGTCACTAATGGTGTGGAAACAATTAGCACACTCTAATGGGAATCTCATACCTGTAAATCATTTTATCCTGTTAAAGCACATTCTCGCTCTGCTCCAGTCTCTTTGGCTCATTTTCTGCCTTACACTGTTAAGTAGGAATGGTTGAAGGTGCCACTGAAGTGGCAATAGAGTTATGGCCTGCATTTTCTGTTCAGAAGTGCGATACTCTACGCGAAATGACATGGAATTAACCTTTGTGTCGCTCATCTTTGAAATGTACTTCATTCGACCTGCACCAGGACACACTCTGATTATATGATACTGTTTCAAAATAATCAACGGTTGAGATTTCTTTTTCAGTGTAATGGCAGGTGGAGGTTATCTCACTGCTGCTTGTGTTTATCAGACACTTCACTCTTAACAGGAAGAGTGATGCTGAACTGTTGATTGGGATATCTGTTATGGTGACGCTTTGCTTTGTGCTCATCGGGTTAACTGTACATTTTCATTAAAGCGTTAATCACTGCAGAATCGTGTGATCAGTTTTCTTTGACTTGACCATCACTCTATCCAGAACAGTGGCAGCTGTAATTACTGTTATTGAAACATGGAGGAGAAATCCTGAACGCTGGTGGGGACTGAAGCTCTTAAGGAGCTTGAAGGCTGGAAGTTTATTAATATTTCCACCACTATTAACAAGCCACAGTCAGTATTTATAGTAAGTCTGCGTTCTTTAAGGAGTTAAATATGTTATCAGAGTATTAAGTTAACACTATTCTTGTACGGGGCTGCCACTAAACTGCATGCTCGAGTATTTTAACAGGTCAAATCGCCATTAACAACAGCAGTAGTAAGCTGTATTAAAGGTACTACACAAACAAAATACAAATAACATGATGAACTGATAATTTCAAATGTAAGAAAAACATCTAGTATGTAAGAATTGGACTGCAAATAATTGTTTTTATTATTAATTAATCTGTTGATTAATATCATAGCCTAGAAAATATAAAAAAAATTTCCAGAGGTCATTTTGATTTAATGTTTTTTGCTATTTATTTTGTTTTTGTTGATTTATGTTGCTTATTTTATGTTTGCTTGTTTACTTTTGTATTTGCTTTTAATGCTGATTGAAATAAGATTATAAAGGCCTTTAGGGTTTTATTTTTATCTCAACTGCACAACTATCTTCTTCTTTTGTTGTTGCATTTTTGCTATTTTGTTTTATTCTGCAAAAATATAAATCAAGGTGACATCTGAGTCGGACTGTCCAAAGACCAAAGGTATTCAATTTAAAATGCCTTAAATTATAAAATGCATAAAATCCTCAAAATGAATAAGTTTGAAATGAGTGAATATTTGGCATTTTGCATGATAAAAGACCTAAACAATCATCAAAATGTTTGATTATTATTTTTCTGTTAATCCAATTTTTTTCAGCATTAAAATCGAGGATGGACACTAAACTAGTGCCTGAATTTTATCATCTGTGTTGTACAGCATTTAAAAGACACAAGCTGATATTTAGATACAAGTGTCTCTGCGGCAGGAAAATGAGTGCACTGACTTTCTGTCTTCGTGGTTTTGGTCTCACGTTGGCTCTGAGAGGATTTACTCTGTTTTCACACTAATAAGTAAAAGTAGTCTGTTTCTGGTGTAGGGGTCATGGTGGCTATCGTCACAGTGTGGCTACATGGACTGACATGTGTGCCGTAGTGAGGTTAGTCTGCAGAGTACTGACTTTGCCATCATGTCGTGGACTAATGTGCAAAAGGAACTTCACACCCTCACCATGACTCACCATCCAGAGTTTTAAGCGGTATGTCTCACTCCACTGGTGCTCCAGGTCAAATCTGCATACTGTGGTGACTTTGAATTCACACAGGATTACTACACACGAAACATCAGATAGCCTTGTAATGAGTGTATAATATCACATCCTCATGTGGGGAACATCAGTTCAGATAATTTTGTAAATTCAGATTCAAATCAGACCAAATGTTGTCCTATGCTGTGTGTCATTTATGAGGCTGCATAACCACAAAATACTAATGTTTTGAGCAGATCAGTCAGTGGTAAAATGGCACTATGGTGACTGCAGACAGGAGGAAAAAATTTTGCATTTCTTGTGTCATTGTTTGGGTCAGTGGTCTCACTTGAAAGGCCAGTACACTCAAAGAGTCATGTATTTTGCTGCAGGTTCTTTAGTTAAATTAAAAATGTGGCCGTCACAGTTACAGCTTAACTAGCTGCCTGGCCCCAATTTGAGCCCGTCATGTAATATTATTGCATTAAAGCAACCACAAGAAACTTTTATTTTGTGTTGATTGGGCAACGCTTGTGGCAAAACCAGTAGTGTTTTCCTGGAGTGAAGCCTGCATTTCCCATGAGCATCACTTCCTCATGTAGTAAAGATCTTGATCTGACTAGCACGTTTGTGGGGAATCAGACCCGGAGACA
The DNA here is from genome assembly GCA_019142605.1 of Cephalopholis sonnerati. NCBI lineage: Eukaryota > Metazoa > Chordata > Actinopteri > Perciformes > Serranidae > Cephalopholis > Cephalopholis sonnerati. The sequence continues at coordinate 22,740,533 of JAGQAX010000012.1, forward strand.
GGCATTAAGAAAAACTATATAGTCTCTTGTTTGCTTATGTAGGTCATAACGAGGCATCAGTATTAAATTGAGAATGTTTTTTATAAACAGTTAAAAACTCCTTGTAGCTGCTTTAAAGTCACAGAGATGAGCATCTGTCTAAAAGAAATGTTTTCGAAGAAAAGAAAGCTTATTTAAATCATTGCACAGTTTGGTGACAAGATCAGTAACACTCTTATGTTTATATTGTATACATGTAGCAGCAGCTAGTTAGCTTAGCATAAAGACTGGAAGCAGGTAAAAACGATGGATGTAGGGAAAACAGCTGGTCAGATATCCTCGATCTATGTGCCTCATGCACTGACGTCCTGGAGTCCCCCTGTGCAGAGCTAAGAAATATAGACCAAATCATCATGTTTATTTACAGAAAACCACTGCGTCACATACATAAAATCAGACACTGCTTCAATTGGTTGGCTTTTAGCCACCTAAAAATGGCCCACCCCCAAAAAATTTAAAATCTGTTTAAGTGTACGCTTTATTTAGATCCTTTTCAGACAGGGAACTGAAGGCATTATCACAAAGCTACCAGACCCCATTGACTAAAACAGTAATTTTACTTCACATAACACTGGAGTTGCTGGTCCACCGCTGCCTTGATTGGCTGGTGTGTAGAGTAAAGCAGGACAAATATTCAAATATAATGTACACTTAAACTGATACTGACTTTTTTAGGTGTCCCAATTATGTTTTGCTGTGGCCCCATCCACAGCAAAACATTGCAAAATGTCAGTAAATCAGTTGCCAGTTGTCCATACAGAAGTGACTGTTGCTGTTAGCGTGACGTTCTGGTGATTTCGATATTCTGGCACTTAACCTGTCATAAAATGCTGGATTGTAATTTTTACACTTTTTTTAAATGCATCAAACAGATGAAATGTAGTGTGTTCATTAGTGACTTTTAGTGGAGGCGGTAGATGGATTTATTACCTTCAGGGAGACTAGGCTAGCTGTTTCCGGTCTTTATGCTAAGCTAAGCTAACTAGCAGCTTTCGTTAGCTACATATCTACACATGAGAGTGGTGTCTATCTTCTCACCTACCTCAAGACAATTTCCCAAAATGTCAAACTGTCCCTTTAACGTTTGCACTTATCACTGACTAATCATTTGATTATAGTCGATTCAAGAAATTCAGCACGTTCAATGTTTACTCCGTCACACTTTGAAGCGACTTTATGTGAGTAAGTGACTAAAGCAACAGCTCATAAGATCAAATAATTGCCAATTTACATATTGCTGATAAGTAGTCTTCTATCATCACTGCATATTTCTAATTAAGTCTGCAAATCTTGTGTTTATTAATTATACTGTTGACACAACAATGAAACAAAACAATAAATTAAAATTCAATTGACACAACAATGAAAATAATTTTTAAAAATGCCTGATCATATTTTATCAGGCATACAAAAAGACAGAAATAAATAACCAGTTCATTAGATACAGTTGTCCATTTCCCTTTAGATATAAATACATGAGCAGAGCATTATATCTGAATACCTCTCTATATTATGAAATTAATTTGAACTCTAATTATGGTAAATTGTTGTGCAGTTGAACTGACACAAAAATACAGGCTTCACAAGTAAATATAGGATTCATTGCAGCCTTTTTTTGTGTTGCACTGCATTAATAAAATGGTATACAATTAAAATCATCATCATGTGAATACTTTGTGAGGTAAGAGTACAACTTCTGATAAACAACTCCTCTTTTTCCCCTCCAAAAGGAACATTTCAAAAACTATTATTAGTATAATAAAGATGCACTTGAAAATACTAGTCCTGTATTAAATACCAATGATCATCCACTTTGGGGTGATGAATATTTAGGGAAGTAATTGTTTACAACGCTCAAGCATTGAGCTGATCTGGTAATCAGGCTATGAAATACAATATTTATTCATTAGAGCAGATTTAATGAGGCCTTGCGGCGCTAATTATGAAAACCAGTGTAGCAGTAAATGAGTAGCGCACGGTGGCGGGCTGCGGGGTACCTGTAAGGAGGGACTGGGGGTTGAAGTGCCCTGAGTGCCATGGCACACTGAGCAGCAACACACAGCCCTGACTGTGGCCGTCCAGCCCACAGCTATACATCACCGGACCTGCAGACAGGTCGCAGATGGGCCCCACATCCCAGCATGCCCTGCTCTCCCACATCCAAGTATTAAGCCTCTGGATTTCCCCAAAGCATCTTAATGTCCAGATTATCTGTTTTATCGCACGACAACAGAGTAATCTCGGTACAGTGGTGCTTCAGGTGGACGTGCTCAGCGCAGCAAGGCTTTTAAATATTGTGTCACTGATCTACTGCCAGCCATAAAGCTGAAACAGGTTGAGCGCTTTTTCTGCAGTTTCTATTTGTATGCAGGTCTGGAGATATGTGGTAGGATTTCACAGCATAATATGGGTTTTGATTGACTGATATTTTCATTATGGCTGCAGGGTAGCGTGAAGACTGTTAATTTGCTTGGGAGTCCTGCAGGTCTACGGTGATTGTAGTAGAGCCAGAAGAAAAGCTGAATAAATGAAACTCACAGGGCACAATCACAATCTGTGGGTCAAAATCAACTGATTAATTATAATTTAGAATCAATCTGTCAGGCCTCTGTAATAAACACCCTTTCAGGCTTGCTGCTTAATAACCAGCTTTACATGGTACAAATGTAACATGGTACACCATGTAAAGCCAAGGTATTATTACAGGGAATACATACAGGATAATTGGATAAATACTTTCTGATAGTAAAATGAGGAGTTTTATCGACTGTTTCTGCCTTTTTTGACGCAGAGCGAGACAACTTTCCACACAAGAATCTGGCTCTGACCTCCACATCCTGGAAAGTGTAGTGAGGAGAGTGCTGTTAAATGCACAGTGAGTGACTCTGGGTGGCAGGAGGCTTATGACATGTTCCTTTCCTCCTGTTCCAGCCTGCAAAGTGATGGAAACAGCAGTTTGGTCCAGGTGTCAGGGACATTATCAAAGAAAAGGGCTGCCTGCAGTTGCTCCATCTCACAGGAAATTGCCAACTCACCCTAACAAAGAAAGGCATAAGTGCACTTGCTGCTGCCTTCAAGGGGAGCGTGATAAGATGACATTATAAATACAGAATTGTTCATGGAGGTGGAGGGGTAGGCACATCAGGCAGCTGAACTTGACAATTCTGTTTTTCATGTGCGACACGCAAAGCCTGTATGGGTTTATCTAAAACAAAATCAGCTTCTCATCCACTAGGGATTCACACTTTTCGTAAATGTGTTAAGCTGTAATTGCGGATGTTTGTATTTGAAAGAAGTCGCAGCTTCATGTAGTTTACAACTTCAGCTCCAGGAGGAGTGAGACAACTGACGGGGAATAAATGGATTATACAGGGTGTATGAAAATTATGCAAATACTCTCATGCACACTTTACATACAGTGTGTGTAGTGTATAGTGGGGATGTTCCTGATGACTAATTTACCTCACATTTATACAGAAGTTTTAAGACGAGTCTCAAAGTATAAAGACATTCAGAAAACAGCCAAAATCAAGCACAATTTATCGGGTTAAACATTGTCTGAAAAAGTGTTACATATACATGTATTATAGGAGCCATTTGAAATCACATTTTTCTATAATGAAATTGTATTTTAAATGACGCTGAATTTTGTGGCACTTTGCATTGTGCATTATGAACATTGCTACAAAACATGACAACTCACTGAATAAAAGTTAACAAATTGAAAACAATATTCTTTAGGAAAGGTGCCTTTTTATTACAACAGCATTTTCATTGGGTCAGCACAAAATAATCAGATAAACTAATTTTAACCAACTAGTATTTCTGGTGCCGAATCAACTAGTTAATCAACTAGTCGACTAATCACATGCATCCCTTGTCGGACTTTTTTGAAACACGAGTTTTCAGCTGATGCACCTTAAAATAACCTGACAGTTATCCACTTTGTTAGCATGCAGGCTGCAGTAACCGAGGCCATAATGGCAAGAAAAAAAGAGAATACAAGACACCAAAGCTGTTTCCAGTTTTCATGTCAACCATGTTGTAGATTTGTGACGTGCCTGTTTCCTTTAGCATATCTAACACCCTTTGAAGGTATTCCACACTTCTGACTTTTTCAACATCTTGCTAGCGTACATATATAGTAAGTATCCAGTGAGCTGTAAATAATAAAGACTGGCTGTCATGTTTGTGCACATTTTGAAAAGCAACACCACAGTGAGAGTATTTAGTGTGGGGATTTTAATCGAATATTTCACTGGATACAAAGTGACCATTAACATTTTGAGTCATTGTTAAAAAGATTTTTAAATCTACATCTTGATGCTGATGCTAAATAATGTGGACATTTTGTCATGTAACGCTGCTGCTTCTCACCATGCAGAGAGCTCAGTCTCATGATACATAGTTCTCCACAGCACCTGAAGGGGGAGCTCTAATACAGGCAACTTGCTGCACTTTATCTTCCCTCAACTTTCAACAAGTCTTCAGGAAGTGGAGGAGAAAGTGGAAGGGCTATCAGAGCTTTACCTCACACATCACATACATTTAATCAAATACAAAGGTACTCTGCAACGCAGGAAACACTCAAAGAGTCACTTAATGTGTGACAGAAATTCACAACACCTTCTGCCTTTAAAGAAGAGCTTGTGATGGTTTTTGCACCTGCAGCACCGCAGCTGAATATTCAGCGATGTGACAGGAGGACGATGACATTGTCTGTGCACAGTGTTGTGAAACTTCACATTAAATTCTCTTAAGGAGTCCAGCAGCACACTTTGACTGTAGGAGGGGGAGGTGGGTGTAATTATGACCAGGGGAACACAGGGCTGTAATCTGTAAATCTATTCTTACCCTAAGTGAGAACTGGTACATTGGATTGATTTTATTGAGATCATACATTATAAATGGGGCATGGAGGAGCTTACAGCCTTGAGATGGTGGTGCTCACGTGCTTCATTAATTTTTACTTCATTAACTCTCTCCTTCAGACCCTTCAACACACAATTCATTGCCGGCCATGAATCCAGGCTACAGGCAAATGGACAAGCCTGGGACGACTTTCAGCGGAGTGGATACACTGAAGTAACGCTGTCAAAACAAATCAGTAACACATGAAATATACATAACCCTGGATCAATCCGTATTCATGTGCGAGGTCGCGTCTTTTTCGAACTTGGGTGGCTTTACATAAAAAAAAAAAACATGTTCATAAAGAATAAAAGTATTCATTCCAGTCACAATAAGATGAAGTGCTGTATCAATTTAGCTGTCAGAAAGTCATTACAGCCACAGAAACAAAAAGCATGGGGACAAAAACACCTGAGGAGAAAAGAGTTCACTAGAAATCTTATACATACAGTGTTAATTCTGCTATTGACAACAGGGCATTTTAGGACAATTATGAGTGTCACTAACGTTGTTTTCAAAATGCATCAGTGACTGGTTTAAAATCCAGTGTGATAATTACAGATTACACACCCTTGTCCTTACTGTATTCCTGCAGCGTGCTCACTTACTTCTGTGTTTACCACTTTACAAACCAATAGGTGCTGCAGCGGTCGCTTTTTGTTTCGCAGCAAGGAATTTCAAAATTCCCCTGGGCCCTTTAGAATGGACCATTTGTTTAATATTATAGCCTTAAACCCAACAATATCAATCAGTCATGAAAGCACCTATGCATGCTGCTCTGCCCTGCGTCACCATTAACTCCAGACAAGTGATGGCCTTCGCTGGTTTGCAAGGCGAGAGGAGGGAGGGGAGGTAAAGAGGGATAAATGGATGGTGTTGGTTTGCTTTTGACTTTCTTTTCTTTCCTTTTTTTAAGTGATTGACCTATTCAGCAACAATGGGAGTGTGTGTGTGTCATTGTGAAAAATCAACAGTGGGTGCAGAACTCTTGAGAAAAGTTGGAGTGAGAGGATTTTCACCGGAGCTGCAGGTGAGAAACAGTCTGTGGCAGGGAGCTACAGCTGGAGAGTTTAGTTTGAAATTAAATGTGCGTCATTTGAGATTATTTTAAAGACCCCCTCCAGATATTTTAATACATTTAATAAAGTCTTGAAATAATGATGTGTGTCTGACAGGGCTTTTCCATTTAAAAAAAGTTGAATTACTTCATGAAGAATTTTTCTTCTCCTTCATTGAAAAATCCAGAATCTATGAATATGCAAACATGCTTCACTGGTGGACACAAGATGCCTCCAACTTCATTCTCAGTGTATGTCTACTGTAGATTTGGACCACAATAAAGTGGTGCAGGAATGAGTTAGCATTTTAGCACTCCAGCTTTCTCTTCTCAAAGTCGATGGATTTTAGACGCTTAAAATAAGGTCTGTGGTTGACAGAGCTTTCACGTTTTGTTCTACAGGGTTCACACACATTATCATGGAAAGAATTTCAAAACCTTTCCATGACTTTTCAGGGACCCATGATAAATTTCCACTGCGATTTACAATGTAGGCTATATGTAAAATGTACAATGTACAATTTCAAAGTGGTAGCAAACGTCAGAATTCATGACCCTGCATGTTAAATCACACCGTCACAACATTATTTTTCTCTTATTTGAACATGTAAGATTCAGACAAAATGTCAACTACAGGCATACGTAAAGGAAGAGAGGGAACATGGGGAGAAAATGAAGATACATGATGGTAAACAAAATGTCACACATTGACGCATCTTAAAGCTACGCCATGTCAACAGCTACCAGAAAATAAATTTGTGTACGTGGAAGCATATGCATGGAAGATTACTGTAACATTTCATTTCATTCACATAACAAAATTCTGTGACTTTTACGAAACTTTAAAGGGTTTCACTAATGCCATGACGTTCCCAGGCCTGGAAAACAAGACAGTAAAATTTCATGACTCCTCCAGGTTTTTCCATGACCAAGGGAACCCTGGTTCTACGTCATAAAATACCTCAGTAAATACCCCACATGTCAATTTTGAGGCTTTTATGTGTCTCAAAAAAGAAAAAAGGTGGTTGCTAACAAGTGGCTAAATGAGACTACACAGCGTCATCACGCCAAACACGGCTTTACAGCCTCGGTGTGGTGGTGACGATGAGGTCATGCGATCATGGTGTAGTTTCTAATAGCTTAATGTTATCTTTTTATTTATGATGATTGCACTTACACTTCAAAAATCATAAAGGTGACGTTCATCTGTGAAGATTGTGTTATTTAAGTATCATAAACTTTTGTTTGCTACAGAGATTACTTTTGCTATAATCCGAATTTTTTCTGGAGGGAACTCGGGCAAAGCTAACTTATGGGTTGGCCTAAAAATTAAAACTCATCCCATCAGATCTCTATTGGCTGCAAAACTAGAGGTGATGTCACACAATCCTGTTATGTACACGTTTTAAGCTCAAATTTAAGAAGTAACTTTTCTCTTTTGGCAGATGAATGTGAAAATCTAGTGCCAAACTCTGCACTGTGAAGGTCAAACATTCAAATGAGGAAAGAGAAAGCGACACATATTCTGAGTAGAGGGAGACTTTGAAGAGATTGTAGAAGTAAATCATACAAATGTTATTATAACGTAATGACATGTTGAGGCTAAAATATTAACAAATGCCAAATCTGAGGCTTTTCAAACACAGCATTTGTATGTAGCTTGAGTGCATCCGTGTTGTTATGTGGAAGCAGTGAAGTTGTTCATGCTTTAAACCTGTTGTCAGCCTCTTCCCTCACTGAGCATGAGAACAACACACATCAGTGAGCAGGCGCTAAGTGCTTTTCCTCTGAGGCAGCATAAACTTCTTAACATTTCAAATCTGTTACGACAGCTGTCCCGGAGAACATTTGTGAGATCTGTTTCACCACACATGTTGAAATGATGATTCCCTCATTACATTTGCCATCAAACAATATCTCCAAAGCTAACAGTTGACAAAATCCAGTTAAAACATTCGGAGGGGGAAAGCTCTTAAAGGAAGAATTAATGGGAGCAAAAGAAAAACAGCTCTTAGACAATTAGCACCAGAGACCACTCTATAATCTTAAGATTATTTTCACCACTTAAAAAGCAGCACACATGGTTTGTATTGTGGCGGGGCAGAATGAACAACACTTGAGTGGATTTGATTTGGTCTCCCTAATCTGCATTTCCTTTAACATGCCTTTCTTCTGTTCCAAAATGTCAGCGTTGATCAAATCCAGCTGGAATAAGCCGGTGTGTGTCATCTCAGTTGAAAAATCTTTCACAACATTTTTCCCAAGAGGAAACAATAAAGCGTTTGGTCTGGGGCTGTGTTTCTAGTTGTCGCCTGTGACTCAACGTTTATTTAATTTTCTTTTGTGTGTTTTTCTGCGTAAATCCTCTTGGAATTAAGATGGAATCTCTAATATCGTATGTAGAAGTGTTGCAAAGATTTAGCTCATACAAGAAACATCAGGGGCGTTAATGACAGTGCAAGCAGTGTGGTTGCAGTGGGGCCTGTGATGTAGGGGGGCCCATAGAGAAAGCGGGCCCTCCAACAATGTATTGGATGGAGAACAAGATGCAGATTGCCATTTAAGGAATACGCCTGTGCTCAAAGATCTCATGTTTAAAAAAAGTGGTGCCATTTGCTCTGTATGTGTAGTTTATTGTTTTCTATGGTATATTTGTCGTATAGAGATGTGCAGTGATGATGTTTGTTGATGTTGTCCAGTGTCAAGTCTCTATTTCATCATGTGACGAGACGAGATGATATACCGCAGCTAGTTTAGGCGCAAAATCTGTCAAGACTGACAAGCTGAGTACATCTGCAAGCCGAGCGAGCAGCCGTTCAAACATAAAAGCGGCAGTAAGAAGGGACAAGAGAGAAAAGAACAGGAGGAGAAAATAGCAAAGCTGTGTGTGTGTGTGTGTGTGTGCTTCATAACTTGTATAACCATAGTTACTGCACACATTGTATTTTTGGGTTATTTATAAGTCACCATATTAATTTATGTTGTGACAGAATTGTATTGTGTTTTTTATCAGGAATAATTCCACATTGTTATTTTGGACTTATTGAATCTTTATCATTAATAACACTAAAACTATAATTTTATCTATGGTATATATTTTCATGTTTATTTAAGTTGCTATTTTATGTCACTTTTGCCTCTAGTGAGAGTAACTAAAGTTACTACCTGACATTGTTTTGCGGGGGGAGGTGTGACTGTAACAGACTTGAGGCAACATGACAAACCATTGATACATTGGATGTCTTAAATGATGAAATTCAAGGATGCTACGTCATCAAATCCTGCCTAACGACTGCTCCAGTGTCAAGTATCCTTCAAATTCTACCAAGGACAGAGTCCGTCTTTCAGAGAATTTTCAAGGATGCATGTATGTATCCTCACTGGGTATAAAGTACCCACAATTCTTTGCGCACGATTTGCTGGAAGTAAAAGGGAGGCCTCTTCAATGAAATCTACGTGGCGGAGTTTGGCAGGAATTTGTCATTCCTTTAGATTAATATCTGCGGGAGTTTAGATAAAACATACACTATTGACATGATTGCCGACATGATAATTGTTCTCTTTGTTTTGGTTTCAGTTGGTGTAGTTTTTGGGGGTATCGCGGCCACAGTAAACACATCAGAATGTCCTGCAGGTCAAAGCATCGCTCACCTGGGGGGAACACACTAGCCTGTTCCAATGTGCGTTCACCGAACTCTAGGAAGGACTCTTGCCTTGCCTCTGTAGGATCCTTGACTTTGACACCAACTGTGACAGTACACTTTAAATCTATTTCCTGTATCTGTGTCACATGGGTTTTGTTATTGCCACGCCCCTTTAGGAGACTGAGTCTGAGTCCATTCATTCCAATGGGAAAAATGAACATGAGTACAGACTATGACTGTTTGCTAAGCCCAAATATAACTGAGGTCAATATTGGACCCACTTTTTACAACTCCCAGCCCTTCTTAATGTTTTGACACTGAAATGGCATTTTTTCAGACAGACAAATTAGGAGAAAATTAACCTTGTTCGAGACATACTCTCATGATCTGGCGCCAACTGACATGATCTAAATCACAATTAATATCAGACATTAAGCTAGCAGATAAAAAACAAGCGGAAAAATAAAGAAAAAAAAAACATTTGCACTGTATTAAGTGTTGTTTTAAATCTGATTTCATCCATCCACACGATCGTTACTACACTTCCAAAAGAGGTGGGGGTACGTGGGGGAGAGACGACCACGCCCATGTAGGAGACTAGAAGTGTGCACCATTTTATACCTTTGGTGCAGCATGTAATGTTGTGTCTTTTGTCATTGAGTATCTCTGGTAATATGTGCTGCAGTTGAGTTAAGAGGGAAGCTGTATGCACACTGTCTTGCTGTATGCTGGTGCCAGTTAAAGAAGATAAAACAAGAGAAACTGTAGCCCACATACTACCCACAAACCAGAAGGACTGGAGAACGCTACGACATAAGAAAGTAGGGTTGCCCTAGTAACTAGCATGCACTAGGGCGTCATCATACAGTACACTGGGGCCTTTCCTGACTAACTTACACCACTGAGAAAACATTATTAACATCAAAATGACAGATTATCTATAATTTAAAATCGTATGGATACTCATTTTTTTGCACAAGAAAATATAAAAATGACAAATCTAAGACCTCCACGATACATATAGAGACGTCTCGCTGATGACCCAAAAACAGACAATCTATTCTCCCCGTATGAAATTATGAGTTAAAATAGAGTGAAATTAATCTACAATTCATTTTTCTGGAGAACCCCCAGGGCACTCTGAAGGGCCCACAGGGGTCCCCAGACCTCACTTTGAGAACCATTATATTGGATCTGGTTAACAGAAACATCCCAAAGCTATGTTCATTTAAATAACACATTTTATTTTTGTGGATACAAAAAAAAAAAAAAAAAAACTGTAATTGCAAAATGTGAAATTTAACCCTGGGGCTGGTTGCTTAACCAAACATGCTTTGGCTGGTTAGGCTTAGTCACAGAGGAAATGTCTGGCACACAGATTGAATTTGCTCTCTCTGAAGTCAAAGGCAGGAAAACAATTAAGTGTCTGCCGCACATTTCACTGTGTACCACTTGACACAGTTTTTCACATCACTGGGGCAATTGTCTGCAGAGAGCGTCGAGACAAAGCCATTACTTCCAATGTCTCAAAAAAAGATGGCATTGTTATTTTCTGATTTTGAAACATTTCAATTAAGCCACTGATGGAGATAATAAACATAATGGTGGGAGACTTGCACTGTTGTCTTTTGTGCTGTCACGTCCATTTTCAGGATGCTGTTAAACTAGAGGTGCATCAGAGGGAGCTTTGGTCCCAGAGGTAGATAGGTGTGTGTGTGCGTCTGTGTGTGTGTGTGTCGCTATCCTCCAGAGCCCCTTCCCCTCCTCAACCTTCGTCTTTCATTCAACGTCGAGTCCTTTCAAAACAAGGTGAAGTTCAGCAAAGTTTCTCTGCAGAGATGATCAAACAGTCACATCACTAATGGCGATGGGTGACAGGGCCAGTGAATACAGATCAGCTTTAATTGTGGTGGGTCTTACTGCCACTGTCTGTCAATCTGAGCCTTTGAATTGGTGAAAATTTGCTCTGTTCATTCTGTTAAATGACGTATCCAATTAAATGCTTTAGAATTCATGATCTTCAGTCAAGGTTAAATGAAAGCAGTTACTCCTGTCAGTAAGGTGATTAAAAGCTGACTACATCAGGCACATTTTGTGCAAAAATTTAAATTTGGAGCTAAAGCATGAATCTTTATTCATTATGTGTGCGGTCCTGCTATATAAATGTCCAGCACAGTCGCTCTTAATCACCTTGTTCATTTTAAATCTCACTTTAGTCCTTTTTATTAAAAGGCATCCCGGTATTCAAATGACAGTGTTTTACATATTCAGATGAAACTGTGCACAATTCAAAGAACTTTCTCAACAGCAAATACGCCTTTTAAAAAACACTTTTTAATTATTTTTAATACCACAAAACGCAGGTTAAGACCTTGATATCCAGCCGGTTTAATATAATGCAAAATAATATTTGTTCCATTACCTTTTTAACTATGATTGAAGGGATAGAGCAATTCCTGCTCGGCAAAACAAAGAAAAAAACCCTTTTGACAATTGGTTTAAATGAACAAGTGCAACACAGCAAGGAAATTAATTTCCTTCCAGCAAGATGAATGTTGTACCAGGTTATTAATGAGCATATAATGTGCTTGTGCAAGTAAGTTTTCTGTGTCGTGATGAATGTGACGATGGAGGTGAAGAGCATGTTGACTAATGAGTGTTGTCCGGGGATCTGATCTCGGTGCCCACAGGGGAGAAAGCCACCGTCTGGATTTCACACTCCACATGATGTTAATACTCCCGAGGTCCACCAGTCAAGACGCTTGTTAAAGAATCACCTCTGTCATTTCTACGTTCCCTCTGACCCATGCAGATCCAGGTTCAGTTTACACTGTATGTAATTGAAAGTTGTGTACTTTTTAAATTTGCTTTGAAACAGCATGAACTGGTGATAAGAAGTCAGAATCAAAGTCCTCCTCACCCCAGCGAGGCTGCAACCTTTAGTAACTGTTAGTAACTAATGAGACAACTAATATTTTATCTTAAGGATACCAAAGTCTTTTTGCATCTTCAATAATATATATATAAAAGAAATTCTATTTGGCTCACTTACAAATGTCCAACTAATCAGGCAAATTGAAGGGACTTTGCACAAAGAACCCTCCAACATGTGAACCCACATTTAAATGTTTATATTTGTTATAATATATAGACCATTAAATTACTTTTCCCTGTGTCACTGTTACATTTCCACCTATAGGTTAATCACTTGAAGATTAAGTTACGTTTACACCTGCAAACTATATATTATGAAATGTAACTGGTAGATAAAAAACATGTTTTAAAGATTTACTTTTTTACACCTGAAGAAACCGTCATGCGCAGACAGCAACAACAAAACGTGTCCAAAATGCAGTGGTGAGATATTTACAGATGAGAAGTAGTTTAGGGACTGTAGTGAAGCAGCTGCCTGAGGATGATAATATGGTACAGCTATATTTTAAGTTACCTAAAAATAATCCTTCAGCTTCCACCTTTTATAAGATAATTACTAACGCAATATATGGCACCTGCGAGACATGAGGCTGAGGTATTTAAATTAGAACACTGATAAGGATTCTTGGGCAAGGATAATCTCCAGTGCAGGCTGGTTTACAGAGAAGTTTGTGGAAAATTTACACATTATAAGATACTTCATCGATATTATTTTACACCTGTCCGACCTCATAAGACGGGTTCACTAGAAAATAGTCCTATGCTGGAAATGTAAAAGGCACGAGGGCATCTTTATCCATGCAATGTGGGCCTGTCCTCTAGTTCTACCTTTCTGGAGAGAGATAATCAAAACAACTCTTGGGGGAGTGGTCATGTCTACCCAAGATCTCCGAACCAGCTTTTGCTTTAGCCCAAACAGGCTTTATCTCAGCTGCTAGAATCATCTTCTGCTACTGGAACAGTCAAGTTAGACCTGAGCATAGAGAGTGGGTTAAGTTTATGACAGCGAACACATCATTGAGTTAATGATAGCCAACCTGCAAACCTGTAGAGAATCATATTTACTTGTCTGGAATCAGTTTTTGTCTTATATAAAAGGACTAAACATGTCAAAGGAGCTGGACACTGTACTGAAATGAACTACTAGTTGTAAAATACAGATGAAGACAGTGAGCTTTTGCTTCTTTTGCTCTGGTTGAATCATAGGGAGGTTTTTTGTTTGTCTGTTTTCAGGATTTTTGTGTAAAATGGGTCACCTGATGATATTAGGTTTGGTGCTGTGCTGATGGACTTTTGATTTATTGCTGTTATGAACACTGCAGAGATGTGTTTTTGTTCAGTATGTGCTGTTTGTGTTTATGTATTTGTCTTTTGTGTTAATGTTCTTAAAAAGGAAAAACTTCAATAAAAGATTTAAATGACAGAAGAAATACTGAGATCTTCTATTTAAGTAAAAGTAGCAACACTACAATGTGATGATACTCCATTATAAGTATAAGGTCCGTCCTTCAAAATGTTACTTAAGTAAAAGTACATAAGTATTGGCAGCAAAAGATACTGTAGTAGTGTTGCCAAAAATACAGATTTATCGGCACATATCAATTCTGAATATTTTAAACAGTTTGTTATTTTCCTTAGAGTCTTTAAACCTTTAATTGTTAATGTTTACCACAGTCATTCTGCTACTTACCAAAAAGGAAAAGGCACTGGTATCAAAAATCAATATTTTTCAAGGTATTTTATCAAAGTTAGAAATTCTAGTATCGTGAAAACGTCAGTTAAGAGTCTGCAAACTGTCCCCATGTAGAGAGTTATATTTTTTATGAATTATTGGATTATTTATACCAATTTATTTACATGTAGGCAGCAATTTAAAGTTGTCAATGTGAGGCTAATCTTCACAATTTAGCTCTTAATTTTGGATAGTCTACTATAACAATAAGATATTGATCTGAAACCAATGACTAAAGCTGTGAAATGATTGCAATATTTCCCCTTTAAAATGTAGCTAAGCATAAGCACAAAGCAGCATGAAATGGGAATACTCAAGTAAAGCATTCGTATCTCATAATTCTACTGAAGTACAGAACTTGATTACATGTACGTAGTTACTTTCCACTACTGGTGATATGCACATAAAACAAGGAACTCACATCTATAGTACAGCTGAATATAGCCACAATTGCGACACATGTCTAAAGTTGGTTTATGCACGAATTACCAAAATAAAACTGTTCATATGAGCGTTGTCAGTTTGACTCGTGTTAGCAAAGACTGTGGCGCAACTGTGTCGTAAAAGTTGCGAAAGAGAAAGAGCAGCAGCGGCAAACATTAAAGGGAACAAAATGAATCCCCTGCATTGAGTTCTTTAGATACATAATGGGACACAGGCCTGAGGGCCAAGATGCACATTTGAATGACTGCCAAATACGTAAACTAGGCTCACTCAGGGGTTCACGGTGAATAAATAAGGCTGTGGATTACATCAAATCTCTTCTCAAACCACTACTCCTGCACGCCACTCCCAGTGTAGAGACCATTTAAACTCTAGAAGGGGCCAAACATCAGCAGTTGGTCTCCTTTAAACAAGTCTGACTAAAGTAGAAAAATAAATAAAGCCTCCGGCGCTCTACTTTAATGTATTCAATTAACTGGGGTCCCTCTAGAGAACTCCAGCGCACACTTGGATAAAGAGAGAGCATATCGCCTGGAGATGAATACGCTGAATGCACTCATTCTGAAGACCATGATTGGAAATCTTCCTCAACAGGTTCTTACTTAATTAAACTTCCCTTCATCTGACTTTCTGTCGCTTTCGAGGGAAAATTGGGAGAGGCATATTGAAAGCCAGGGAAACTTTGTTCACTATTGCATGTTGTTTACAGGGGCAATTGGGGGGACTTGTAGGGCCTGTGATAACCTCCACCATCACTGAGGAAAGTCAACTCAGCCTGAAAGAACAGAGAAGTATATAAAACCTCCAATTCAATCATAGACAATTATGTGGTGAAATGAGAGAAATTCAGCAGCCGTCAAGTCTGAGTGGGAGGGATAATTATCTGGCAGTCATTACTGCTCCCATAATAGCATTTAACGACATTCATATACTGTATGAACATATTGCGCTTGCTGGAAACATGTAAGTTGAAAATAATCAGACCAAGCTTGGAAATATATGAAGTCCTCTGTATGCTGGGAAATGTAACATGTTCATAATGTCCTTGAGTGAATGATGTGTGTTAGTGTGAAATTTATCTAATTATCTCGAATGTGTCTCGTGAGAATCCATTCAGCATCCCTTTGTACCTTATTTTCCCTCTGCAGCCCCATTGTGCAGCAAAGCCCCAACAGAGTTTCCTATCTATTAAAATCAATCTCTCATCACATCGCCTACATCCACCATTTGCTGCACTTTTTCCATAACAAATCAACTTAATCAAGCTCATTAAGTGTCATTATTAGCTATTTATTGTTATCTCCCTCAATGTGGCGCTGACAGGTCCACCCCGCCCACGCATGTCCCCCCTGATACCGGGACCTTTTGCTTGTCACAACGGCTCCGCACTCAGTTCTAATTGGCCTTTATTGTGTTGTTCTCCTAAGAAAGAGGCATCATCTGCATCACGTAGAGCATCTCCTCGCTGCTCCTCATTCTTCACAAGTTGCTAAAAACAAACCCCGCGAGGACATAACGCACTGAAATGAAGTGATATGGTGCAAGGACGTGGAAAATGGGCATGGAGAAGGTGCCCCACATTCCTTTTGTGTTTAAGTGTGGTGTTAAATAGTGTGGACGCTCCTTAATGCAGCATGGCGAATGTATTTCCACAGCTGTCAGGATGATGGACAGAGGGGCGAGTCTCTCCATTGCAGCGGCATGCTTCTACCTGCACACAATAGACCTGCAGGATGGGAGTGTAGGCTGATGAGACAGAGCGAGGGAGGATATATATGTGTGTTGCTGTGGAGGGGGAGGAGGAGGAGGAGGAGGGGAGGGGGGGCTTGAAGGGTGCGGGGAAGTTTGTCCCATCGCAGGAGTTATTAAGTTTGTCTCTCGGACACACTTGGTTTCACCAGGGTGCTCGTCCCTCATTCATAATAGATGCTAATCTGTTCAGGGCTGACTGATGACAGAGCTTCCTGCCCTTCATAGAATTAGTCCTCAGCTTTATCAAAGGACCCAAACTGCCTGCTAATTAGACTCATTTCCTCCAGCATGAATTATTTATTTCCATTGTAACTGATCAGAGGCGATTGTGACGCATCATGCTGCCACCAGTTTTCACACAGATGCGCATGCCACCGCAAGTTCTCTAACTCTTAGCTCAGTATATGGAGTTTAATGGGAGCAGGGACCGGTTCAACTGTTTCCTCACTGAATGGAGGATTACATAGAAGTTTGAATGACACAATATTAATGAGCAGGTAATATTTTAAAGAAGTGTACTGTCTTCATGCAATACTTATTTATTTAGGAGTTGATCCTTGTGTTTGGTTGTTAAAGTTTTTTTAAAAATTTGTATTAAAACTGTTCTCACATGTCTGGCGATGGACAGTACATTTACTCAAGCACTGCACTTAAATAAGCTGCATACAACATTTACAGCACATCTATGATTCAGATTGTCCGCACATAGTTCTCAACGTGGAGGTGGCTAAGGCAGCAGCTAGCTGATAACTGTAGTAACAGTGTAAACAATGCTAACAACTACTATGTGAGTGCAGAGCAGACTGCTGGGATTATCTAGCTAGTGAGATACACACACACACACAGAGGGGCTCACATGCACTAACATGCACGCATGGCTGGACTGTCAACCAAAACATAGAACAGAGCGGCTCGGATTACAACACACATAGCGGTAGTGTGACTTCATTCTAGCAAAAATTTGTTTGCTGCTATGTTAATACTCTGAATGTGATACAGCAAACCTTTGAGTACAATTTTGAGGTAGTTGTTCTTTACTTGAGCATTCCCATTTTCTGCTACTTATGTGCTCGTACACATGCCAAATGTTTGCACCCTTAAATCCATTGGGTTCAATGTAGATGCACAGAGGGTACTCTCAAACGCGAGAGCAGCAACGTAGCGGGATGCAAGCACAATGGCTGTGCCCTAAGATAAAATCAATTAAACTTTTGGAAAGCAGCAATGCTTTCCAAAAGGAACACAATATATAGATATCTACCCTTAATATCAGTCTGTGATAAATATGGAGGAAAAGTTGATCATTTTAGTGAACGGCTACCCAGAGTTTTACATCTGTCACACGGACAATATTTTTGGCCTGATACACACTTGAGAAACAATACCTGGAAGAAGATCAGCCCCGAACTTGGGTTGTCTGGTAAGTAGGCTGCAATACAGCCACTAAAAGTTGGCCCAGAATAGGCACAAAAGTAGCATCCGACACCCAACCTTGGGTTTTCCAGGTGGTTTAAGATGCGGCATGTGTCCCCACCCTTGTACTTCTACTGCACTATATCTCAGAGGCAAATATTGTAATTTGTACTCCACTGCATTTATCTGAGAACTTTAGTTACTAGTTACTTTGCAGGTTCAAATCAATAGTACAAAATAGAATGAAAAAATAGATTATGATACGATTGTTTTGATTGCAAGTGAGAAATTTACAAGCTACATTACTAAAGTAAATAAAATTAGATCCACTTCTACCCACGGCAACACTGAAGTGATGTAATTTAATGCATCAATAATAAATGTTTATTATATGTTGTCCAATAATATAATACGTACTGTTTTAAAATGGGCCATTTTGTATAATGAGTACTTTTACTTTTGGTACTTTAAGTATATTTTGATGTTACAGCTTTTGTTCTTTTACTTAGGTACAAGTTTAAAAGCAGGACATTTACTTCTTAAAGAGTATTTCTACACTGTAATACTGCTACTATTATGTTAGTAAAGAATATCTAAGTACTTCATCCACCATCATACCATGTTCATATGAACATTAAAACAATATCTGGTCATTGTAATCACTGCTCTTGTTTAAGGGTGAGTGTGTAGGATTTTAAAACACATTGATTCTTGGTTTCAAGTGATTATAAATTAGTTTTGAATATTATATTTAATTCTGGCAGTAAATGAACCTAAATCCTACACTCAACCTTTAATGCTGGGTTTAAACAGATCACTTTCTAATGCTGTTTCAATACCTGAGATGCAGGACAAAAATGCACCCCAAAGTTTAACCAAAGTTAATATGAGGCTTCAGCAGTTACATTTAGTCAAATCATGCTTCTATTATCCACAGTTACGGACTTCCTTTGTCACTGTGCGTTCAGCTCAGTGAGGTAACACTGTCTGAGGACAGATAAAGATGGATTTTTGAACTAAAATGACCAAAACTTTGCAAAATAGGCACTTGAATTGAATAATCCAATCATAGTAGTTTCAGCTAATCTCTAAAAGCATTTAAACACAGAATAAGGACTCAGTAACTCACACTGTAAAGAAGTGGAACAATTACAGCAGCCAATACTGCTTTAACATATGGGCATGTGAGCACTGTATCAAAATAGTGTTTAAAAATGTAAAGCAATCCTTTAAATGAGAGACACTACACAAAGTTACAAACGCACCCTTCCTATAGCTACTGTATGATGTTACAGAGTGAAGGTTTATGGATTTATTCCATAAGTTCTGTTCTCCTCATCAAAACATTCACTCCCTAATTACATCTACTTAAGCAATTTTGTCGAGGGAAAAAAAAAATGTTGTGCTTAATTGCATTACTATCTGGAAGGCAGAAATATGCAGAGCGAAAAAACGTATAGCAACGTGAGGGAACTGCTAATTAGTCAGATATTTGGTTTGCATTACCAAATAGCACATTACGCCCTGCACAGATAGGAGGCTAAAGAGAGTGAGGCTTCTGTTCTTGAAACTGTAATCAAACAGAGACAGATGTACAGATAAACACTAGAGGGAAAGTTTGGAATAATTGTTCATCTGCTCTCTCTGTTTACACTGATTCTTCTCCTGGGAGAAATCAGCTTGTTACAGACGCTTCCCCCTCTCTCTGATTTCACATCTATAGGTGCGAGGTATAGGGTGTGTATATGTTTCCGACCACAATACCTACTGATAAGGTTAATAAAAACAGTTCAAGTATTACAATAGCATGAAATGTGCAACAGCTGAAATATTCATGATGGAGTATTGTGCTGCATTTCAAAAGCTTATATTTACAAATCAGCCCAATACAGTGCGCTCCAGAAGCCTGCCATTTTCTCCCTCAGAGGGGTTCTGTGCACAATAAGGCTCAGTTTCATCTCACAATGTGAAAGTTTATTCAGACTTGGAAGTGGTCTTTTTAAAAAAAAGATGCCCTTCTTTGCACAATAACACTTAAAATGCTCTTTTGCCTGCCATTTTCACACGAACAATAGGAAATTATGTCGAGGCAAGAAAAAAAAAATCTTTTTATAATGAATACCACATTTAGTGATTGCAAATAATTGCGTTAAGTGGCTTATTTGCCTTAGGTCGGGGAGGGTGACTCCTGTATAACTAATATAAGGATGTGAACCCTCACCCTCACTGATGAGGCCTATTCACAGCTCGGCTGCCCTGTGCCCCCTCCCAGCTCCTTATGCTCCAACCTGATGAGGAGCGTGTTGTTAAAGTTTCAAAGCAATGGTTTCACACAATGATATTCATCCCTCTGTTATGGAAGTAACAGGCCGGTGCCGCTTCTGTTCGCAGGCTGGAGGAGGACAGTGTGGGCTAAAAATGCACCAGAAACTGTGTGACACAGTATTCACACAATACAAAACCTGCCTGTGATCAGTGCTAAAATGACATTACCAGGTAGAAAAAGCTAGTGTGTGCTTATAGTGTGTGCTTAAGTAACCGGTATTAGACGAAATAGAGGAAATCTCATATTTAAAAAACACTCCCTTCATTTTTATAAATCACTGGCTTTTTGAATCCCTTAAGTGTAATGGTGGAATAGTACATTTACTTAAGCACTGTTCCAAAAAAAATACCATTTGTACATCAATTACTCACCCCGAGTTATATTGAATTCTTGAAGAAAACTTTGTTTTCCTCGCATGTTTCCACAGTAAACGGAGAATCCAAAAATTCTTGATGATGTACAATAAAGAGGGGCCACATTTAACATCAGCAAAACTACATCAAAACATCCGTTTACAAACCCTCACAACTCGTACAGTATAATCCAAGTCTCATTTATCCAGTCATATCCTCAGTATTTCCCAAACACATGTATTTTGTCCAAAACCTTAGTATCTAAAACACTTCTACATAAGCAGTCTCACTCACGGACAAGGAGTACGCCTGGGCAAATGCACGCATTTGAATGACGCTCAATGGAATGCATGAGCAAACGCACTCCTACGAGGTCAAACACACACTTGCCATGACATGCTACTTGGTTTTGGAAATGGCAAAAATTTGGCAAATATGCATGTGTTTGGGAAGCACTGAGGATATGACTGGATAAATGAGACTTGGATTATGCCGCACAAGTTGTGTGAGAGTTTATAAATGGACTATCTTGGAACCCACTGGCTCTCAGTCTGATGACAGTAAGCCTCTGGGGGCAACGGCTAATATTTCAGCGGTCCACTGTATCCAGCGGATTACCAGTGGGTTCTGAGGTAGCATTTTGGTCAATACATTCCACCTCTTCACCTCTACCTGTTGTTCAAACATCATTGGTCAATACTACTTGGACTACAAACAAAAACCAAAACGCTTCCAATACCAAAATTCTGCTCGGCTGAAGACAACTTCTGTATACATATGCAGTATCTTTTTGTCTTATTCATTCATTTTGCGTAACTGCTTATCCAGTTGGGGGTTGTGGGGCGGCTGGAGCCTATCCCAGCTAACACTGGGCGAGAGGCAGGGTACACCCTGGACAGGTCGCCAGACTATCACAGGGTTGACACATAGAGACAGACAACCATTCACACTCACATCCATTTAGAGTCACCAATTAACCTGCATGTCTTTGGACTGTGGGAGGAAGCCGGAGTACCCAGAGAAAACCCACGCTGACACAGGAAGAACATGCAAACTCCACGCAGAAGGGCTCCCCCACCCCGGGTTGCGAGAAAAATAAAGTTTTCTTCATGAGTTCAAAGCAACACTGGGTGAGTAACTGATATACAGATGGTCTATTTTGTGGGTGAAGTACATCTTTAAAGTACAGACTGTACTTCCTGGGCAAGGAAGTACAACTGCAAATTACCATTTTTTATGGTGTATTTTGCATTACACAATGTTGAGTCTTCCATTACCAATATTTGTGACATAATTAGAGTCACATCTGTATAAATATTTGCAAAGACATATAGTAAAGATTCTTTTTTCAGTGAATGATTTCAAAGCTGACTTCAATATTGAGGCACTTGTACTTATATTTCATTTCATGCTTTTATTTTTATACTCATTCTTTACTACATTACAGAGGGCAATATTAAAATTTATACCTCATAACATTTATTTATCAGCTGTAGTTTGTCGTACAGTATGTGACGTAGTTCAAAATTAGCTCAACCTTGACCAGCTGAATAATTAACATTGTTTATATGTTAATGCATCTGTATTAATAATTCAACAACATAATACTGTATTATTCTGCATATTGATTAGTTCCTCCTGTGATCCTTTAAGTACTGCTGATAGGACCTTTACTTGAGTAACAATCTTTTCTCAATGCAGGACTTTTACTTGTAAAGAAGTATTTTTAAACTCTTTCTATTAGTGTAAGAACAAACCTTTTCATTGTGTTGCTCTCAAATTGACAGAATAAACTCCTCTTTTGTGTTTTCTTTTGCGCAATTCATGTCATATATCTTTCACTCTGGCCTGCAGCCCACTTTAAAACAGTGTGAGTTAATAAATTCCTAATCCCAGCAGCTGTAAAGAGGCGGATGCAACATGTTTTCCAGTTTGTTGTACCTCACACTGAGCTGTGTGTGTCTCTTTGAGAGTGAAATGAAAACTTTGTAAGCTAAACTTCATAGCAAAAAAAAAAAGGTTTTCCACATGTAGTCAACATCTGTTTATCTCCCCCTGAACACTTTAGCATGGTCTTGAAGCAATCTTCGGAAATAAATTGTGCTGTCTATTATTCATGGACACACGCCATGCAACATGAAGCCTACTATAAACACAGTTTCAAAACAAAAAAACTTGATCTGTTTTGTTTTCGGCGCTGACCCTTCCCATTTGGCTGTGCTCGGTTACAGTTTACCTTTCCAGAAGAAAAAAGGCCTTCATGGATTATTAGCAGTATTCTGGCTGATGGTGGAAAACAAAAATATAGAAATGATTGCACACATTGTCCTCCGTCTGAAAAGAGATACCCAGGGAAATCATCAAGAGAACAAAAAAACAAAAAAAATCAGGACGCTGCAATAATTACTTTAGGGTATCCAGTACTCTCTCATGGAATATATCAGTGGCCACCATGTCTGGGGTCTGACCCACAGTTGCTGCGCACATCTCGAACAAACAAGGGACAAGAAATGAACCTCCCATTATGGACGGCTAAAACAGTCCCTGGATAAAAAAATTAAACCGTACACAAACTGACCACCTGGACAGCGACCACGCGGACTGTCAACAAGACTCTACTGTATTCTGTTAAAATAAAAAGTATACAGTGCTGCTAGTAGTTCATATAGAATAATTTAGTGAACATGAGATGTTTGAAAGTTTCTATGTTACAGCAGTTGAGGGCTGATTTACAGACTGTTCATGTAGCAGGGTGCAGATGTGCCTCTTCCTCAGAATAATGATCAAAAATCAAGTGTTAGTGTTGCTGAATTTTAACAGAGACAGAGAGTCTGACATGGCCTCTAATTCTGTAGACAAAGGAGGATAAAGATGGTAATCAGATAACAGAAATGCTATAATATAGTGCAAACAATTTGAATCTGTAAAATGTAATATTTAGAAATTTAACACTTTACATAAATGTCAGATTTAGATTTGACAGATTTAATGTTTATCATGTGCTTTGACAAATCTACCTCAGATTTTAATTTAATTTAATTTTAACTTTGGTAGTTTTCAACCTAGACCCTTGTTTTCCATGTTTTTGTGTTTAGGTTACAAATGGATACAATGACTTTTGAAACTGGTCCAGCATTGAGCAAGACTACATTGCATCCTGTTTCACCACAGTTGGCTCCAGCAAACACTCAGGCTGTATACACACTGCCAGTTTATGTCCACTAAAAGTGCTTGTTTTTGCCACTGATAGGCTCAGAGTGTTATAAGTGTCTGACAACATTATGGAAAGGATCCCTACAGAGACAGACCTTTTTGTTAAAGAGTAAGATCCTTTTTGTTTGACCAGGAACAGCCCCGAAGTCGTAATCCCCAAACCCACCAGACTCTATTAAAGAAAACAGTACTTTAAATGTGTATAGTGGCAGCATATTTTCACATCTAACTGAGTGGATTAAGGGTTAATTTAAACCAAATCAGAGCTGGTGATTTTTTTTTGTGAGTGTTTTTGTTGTTGTTGTTGTTTTTGTGGACTGTGAATGAAGTATATTTTACAATGATAAAACTGCTGTTTAATTAAATAGGGTCTGGTGGGTTTGGATCATTTCAGGTCTGTTTCTGTTTAAACAAAAATGATCTTACCCTTTCACAAATAGGTCTATCTCTGTAAGAATCCTTTCAATAATGTTGTCAGACACTTATAACAACAATCTGAGCCTGTCAGTGGCAAACACAGGCACTTCTGTTTCGCCACAGTTAAATGCAGCAGTCTCACTTAATACTGGACCAGTTTCAAAAATCCTTGTCTCTAATGGGAAAATAAGGTCCAGGTTGAAAAATACCAAAGTTACCCTTTAACTTTCTGAATAATCAGATTTTTAGTTTGTGAATTTGTGTTTTAAGCATTGTAAAAGTTTTACTATTTTGCTGTTAAACTCTATATATTATCATCCACTATATGAGTGGTGTCAGTTTTTGATAAATACAATATGTAAATGCAATTAAAAAGGTGTTTGAGGGTGATTCCCTAAGATCACCACCTCCTCTGTTTGATGTTAGACTAACACACGGGGGGGCGGCGGCTGATAAACCCATCAGATTGGATGGATTTTCTGAATTAGTGAAAGTGCAAATTAAAACAAACAATATTTTGGAATGTGAACATTGTTTTCGTGACACGTTTTTTATCATGTAAGCAGAGTGAAAAAACATTGAATGCCTCCAGTCTGTTCATTCGGTCTTGCTAGGTATTACCTATTATTTAGTCATCATGGAGCTACTTATGCCTTAATACTAATCTATTACCTCTCTCATAGAAAGGTGACTTCGTCAGTGTTAAATAGGATATTTAAAGTCGACATGCTGCATGTTGGGACAAATTCAAATGGTACTTGAATCTCTCTCTTGAATCTGTTGGACTGTCTGACCTGAACGCTGCTGGAACATTTTGGGGAAACTTAAATTTCAAACCACAATACATTACCACGAGTGCGGTACATTTTAACATGAATGCACTCTGCAGGAAGTGAAGCACACATTTTGGCAGCGGTAGCGTCATACTGAGCTCACCAGGACCGTAATATAAAGGTAGAATATTTCCTTTTTATCAGGCAATCGTCTTCAAATACACCTGAGAGCATTTCAGCCTGAAGTTACAGCACATTCATCAGAAATACAGCTGGTTTCACATTTTACAAATGATAAACAAGACTTCAATAATTTATATACCATGCATGGATATTATTTTATTTTAGATTTTACTTAAATTAAATACGACTGATACTTTGTGAACCATTAAACATGTGTAGAAGGAACGCTTTTATCTGTAATTTATGTGTAAATCTAAAGAAATCTAACAGACGGTGTGATTTCTAAGATGATTAAAATAATGTGTAGTATGGGGGGGGGTTGCAGGAAGGAGGAAAGTTTTGCAGTTCATATACAGTTCATGTAGTCACCGTAGGAGCCAGCACTTAGCCTATTAGGACTAGTGCCTCAGCAGCACGCAATTAAATGTCTCCATGCAAAATGAGCACTCAGGTCATGTTTAATGGGCAGAGAGCTAATAAAGGTTGGGCTGAGCGGGAGGAGAGGTGACTCACCCTACAGTAGCAGCCCAAAGGTGTCGCAAAGACAAGAGCAGGGTTGCTGGTTGCCGTGCGGACTCCGACAGGCACCCTATCATCTTCCTGCATGGAGACACATCTCATCAGCAGCAGCCACGAGCCTGCAAGTACACAAAAACTGAAATATGGATCTTGCTGTGAAGGAATCACATCAGCAAGTTGAGAGTGTTACACAGAGAACAACAGCTCATATCGACATCAGGGCCGACGCGATATCTGATTTTCATTATCGTGGCCAAAAGACTTCACGATAACGATATTATCATGATATTTATAGAAAAGTAAAAATAACAATAATTATGCTATCAGTCAAATTCATCTTTAAGTTTGATTATTGTGTGTTTTTTAATTTTTTGTTAGACAAATTACACTCAAAATACGAGTGTAGGGAGGTGAAGAAGGAGACAAAAGTGAGAATGGAAAGAAACTGAAATGATTTAAGAGGCACTGGATTATTTACACAATATTATCATGTGCGTTCTATTAACATAATATCAATAATTCATTTTAAAAACATCGCAGTTATCATCACCAGTATATCCATCCTGATCTCATTCCCAAGTCTGCGGTATGAGACACCCTGGGTGGCGGCATTTGCTGCAGTCTGGGCCACAACTGTAGTATAAAAAATAGGGAAACTCAGATCTATCACCCAGGAGCCTGCTGCTCATGTCCTGTGTGAAATCAAAAGTCAATTGACTTAATGTAAAGACAGTGTATGTTGTTATATGTAATACTCTATGTTACTATGTCATACTATGTTGAGTGATGTTATATTACATTAGTAACAAACTTATTTTAAGCCAAACCATGGTGTTATTTTCTAACCATGTACTTTTGTTGCCTTAACCTGAGGAAGTAAACCTAAAAACAAAAAATAAGTTTTTTTTACCTGCCTCCTAAGTTTATTTTGAAAAAGAGTGTATACATTTAACCCCCACGTGACCCCAAACAGGATAAGCAGGTATGGAAAATGAATGAATGTATTCATTTAATGTGCAGAAACTGTGAAAACGGAAGTTTATTATGAAAAGAGACGATGCATGTAACAAGCTTAACTTAACACGCCATCCCTAAATGTCCAAAAGTGACGAAGAAGGGGTACCTAGAGCGCCATATTCTGACCTGACGGCCACTGATAAAGCATCTGTATTTGAAAAGCTGGGAGTGAGAATGTGTTGGTAAACACAAAGTGTTGAGAAGGTTACTTTTGAAATGTAACAGGTTACAGATTACTAGTTACTGTGTAAAAAATATAACAACTAATGTAACTATTTTAATTAATTCATCAAAGCTATGTAACGTATTTGGTTACTTTTTGATTACTTTTATAACAAATGTTTTAAAACTGGACAATAAAGCTGAAAAATGTCCGGAAACAGGCTCTGCTACAAGAAGGCATTATATTCTGTATGTTGTTACATTCTGCATATAAAGTTTTTACTAAAAAAAGGATATGTTTGGATGTAATCCCTTCTGTAATCACCAATACTTTGGTTAGTGACTGTAATTTAATAGCATATTTTTTCTAACTGACTAATTACAATCACATTTGTTTTGTAATTTAAATACATGTAACTAGTTACTCCCCAACACTGACTGTAAAACCCTTAATCCATACATGAAGACAGATATGAACATGTAAATATAATTCCTATACATACTCTCAAATGATAACTTCCTTTAGTTCTGGTTGTGATGTTATGAATGTGATATCTGCTCCAGCTGACACATGCAGTATTACTGTTGGTGTTGAGCGTCATGTTGGACGTCCATCAGCTGCAGCTACATATGTTCCCTGTAACAGTGTAGACAAAGAGACAACATGACACATAACATAAACCTTTGAGTCGATACTTTGCTTTTAATGGAGAAAGATGAAAATATCAATACCAGCTCATTTACAAACGCGTTTTGTTGCCCAGTTACTTATAGTTAATTGATTTTAACAACCGCATGGGAGACGTAGCGAGAAATCAATCGAAGGGCCAAGTTAAGTGACTGCGTGACAGCTCATATTGTGGCCAATTCGACATAGTCTAATCTGAAAAGACAATAATCCAAAGAGGACGGGCAGGAGGAGTGAATATTACAGCCGAGCTTGACAGCCCACCTCCCTCCACAACAGCAATACCAAGCTGTCTGCCGAGAAAACATGAGATGAAGTGGAATAAATTCTCCTGGTAAATGTTATTACAAACAATATGCCTTCATGAAAAAGAAAGAGGGACGAGCAATCTGCGCCGACTGACCATTCTGCGAACCGTTTATCAGCCTGAAATGCTATTTCATGCATTAATACTCCACAAACTGCATTCCCCCCAACACTTTCAGTACAAAAGCCCTCCGATTTATGATTACCAGTCAACTAAGCAATAGCCTGTGGCCCCCGCCGACACACCACTTCCTTTTACTTCCCCCAACGCCAGCTCATCTCAGGGCCCCTGCAGGTTCAGAGACAAGGCTGTCAGGGTAATGTGATCAAGGTGGATGCAGGCTGAGAAAAGCTAAATCGTGGCTGGGGGATGACATTCTTTGATTTTTAACCATTACAGAGTTTTCATAGAGCTGCAGTCAATTTATTTTATTTATTCTAATGAAGAGCATTAGGAGTGCCATACTGTGCTGCACTGCACATTGATCGCCTCGTTAATCACACTTTGCAGACACTCGCAAATCAAGTTCTAACAGCAAGCACTGAATCAAGTGCAATGAAGCATAAGCTCCTTCACAATTTATGATCTTTCAAATTGCATCTTTTCAACCATTAAATTGCAAGATACCATAAATTTTTATCCTCTCTTCTTCAGTCCTGGTATTGATTCTGTCGTGTGAAAAATAGAAGAGTAGTAAATTCAGGCAGTTAGACAAAATTTAAGCCTGGTCTACGGAAAGGAAACTGAATGGCACAAGGAAGGCTGTTAATTTGCCATCGAGAACAAATATCAGGTGTGATAAAAATTTAAAAGTCCAACAGGGGCTTCAAAGACGTGGCTCAGATGGGTTTCAGTCCTCTACAACCTTGAGTTCTTTTACTTCACTACCTCTGAAATGCCAGTGCACCTTCAGGGTCTTTTACCTACCATTTTTTAAGATTAGGTACCTGATGTGCTGCAGAATTAGAATTAAGTCCTCACCGTATATGAAAATGACCAGCAGACACTCACAGATCCTGCAGCTTCCAAAGAAGGACAAACCACCAGTGGTGAGGACACGAGTATCAGCAGTTAATATATAATGCTATATCTGCATATACATACATACAAAATCAATTTTTCACTTTCTTTTCTCGCCCAGAGCAAAAGCAGCCAGGCTTGAATATAAAAAACTCAACACTTAGAGTGGTCATTACATTTAACCTGTGAAAATCTAAAATGGTTCTTACCTGCCCCATACTGTTCTCAGAAAATGGCATAATTGTTCTCAGATTGCATCTCACTCGCACAAAGCTGTAAGGAACACTTGTCAAACAATACAGTCAAATTAGTTCTCTGTGATTGAGCGTGTTGAGGATCTATCCAGTACATTATATATCTAGGGAAAAGAAACAGAAGTGCCACGAAAGAGTCTCAATTACTGCGATAAAGTAAAGGAGAGGCAAGAAAACCAGTCAGCGGCTTCCAAAAGTGAAGGGTTAACCTCTTCACATCTGTACAGGGGCCAACTGTTAGATTTCGTCATGATTGAAAAGAGAGCCTGCTGTTACATGTGACAGGAGAATAACAATGCCTGCATATATATATATACATGTGTAGGTGTGTGTGTGTGTGTGTGTGTATTTACTGGTATATATTTATGTTAGCGGGTGTGGTGTTATATTAGTATTGATGATGATAATGAGATATTGATATCATGTTAAAAAACACATATGATGATGCAGTTTCTATAATCCAGTGCCTCTTAAATCTTGGTCAGGTCAAGAACGAAAGTCAACACAAACTGGGATGTGTCTCTTCACAAGCTACCCTTTGACAGTTTGCTGTCACATAATTTAAGTTAAATATAAAACTTCCTCCTCATTTACGTTTCTTTCCATTTTCATCCCCCCTCCATACACACACCTGACAGATGAGAGCGAGACACTCAACTGACAGATATCGCAATAATATCACACTAGCATTTCTATCTATAGATATAGATATATACTGACAAAATTTCGTGCCAATTTTGCTGGACAGTAGCCAAGAAACAAGTTTAGAAACCGACTAAATGATCAATTCATGTAGGATAAATAATGAATTTACTGTCCCCGACAAAACCAGCACATCCGAGGATTATGTGGTTTAAAAAAAATCCACATTGTGCAGTTGTATTAGATATGATAAGTTCAAAAAAATTTATGTACAGGTCAAGAATAAGTCAGCACAAACTGGGATCAGTCTCTTCACAAGCTATTCTTCGACAGTTTGCCTTCACATAATTTAAGTCCTGTCCTCATTTACGTTTCTTTCCATTTTCACCCGCCCCAGACAGACAGACAGATATCACAATCATGAATTTTTTTAATCGTGTAGCTATATATATAGATAGCTAGATAGATAGATATAGGTACAGATACATGCTGACAACATTTTATCCATTTTTGCCAAAAAATAGTCAAAAACAAGCTTAGAAACCGACGAAATGGACTAAATAAGGGATTAACTATCGCTGACAAAACCAGCACTCCTGGGATTATGTGTTTAAAAAATCCACATTGTGCAGTTGTATCAGATATGATAAGTTCAACAAAATGAATCAAGAACGAAAGTCAACACAAACTGGGATACGTCTCTTCACAAGCTCTCCTTCGACAGTCTGTGGTACCGTAATTTAAGTTGAATAAAAAACTGACTCCTGTCCTCAACTAGTCGCACAGTTGAGAACAGAAATCCTCTGGCCCTTTAACTTGGCAAATTAAAAGACAAAAGAAAACAACAGGTTGTGTGAATTATGAGAAATTAAGAATGAATCACATTTTCTTCTGTACTGCCCTGACTATAATGGGTTAAGGATATGTATATTTAATGAAATGTCTGTGCAAATCCCAGTAATGTTTTGGGGCACTGATAATGTCAGGATGGAACGGCTGTTTAATCTTAATGTTTATGAGTTGGTAAACTTTGTTCATAAGGCTTAGAAGAGACATCAGAATGGTTTATTTGGAATTTATGTCGCTGCTGTAGTTTCTGATCTTTCTGATGAATCAGATGTTAAAGGAGAAGAGCAGCTTGATGATTCAGGTAAATGGATATCTTAATGTAAAGTGAGGAAAAACAGCAAAAGGTTGATCCCTGCAAGTTTTTAAAAAAGCTAAGAGAATTCAAATGGTTTAGCAGACGCAAATGACATTTCCAAATGTCTAAATTAATCTTTTCTACTCCTTAAAACTGCGGAGAAGACAGCCTTCACTGACCTCTGCACAGAGGAAAGCAGGGCAGCCTTAATCATATAGCGCTGTGCCAGACAACTGCTCTGAAAAGGTGAACAGTAAAACTGCAGCGGCATGGCCGACGGGCGTGGAAGATAATGCTGCTCCAGTCACTTTCATGGGAGGTGCAGCCCAACTCAGACAGCACACAATGTGACTCCACATCTTGAGAGAAGTAACGCTGGTGAGGCAGCAAAAGTGTTTTTGACACAGACCCTCCCCAAGGGAAGGCAAATCAGTAGAGGAAATAGCACGTAAGGAAAACAAACCATAATAAAAGGCATAAAAGCTCACAAACATTGGATTGATCAGACAATTACAACCCATCTGGCTTGTTAAACTCAATCTGCTATCACACACAAGCTGGCAGTTTTTGCAGTTGGTGGTGCATTTGGACTGTTCCCAGACCTGCTAACAGCTGAAACTTAAAGGACGAGTCTGGTGATAATATATCATTTTATTATCATCAACAAATCCCATGAAAAGACCGAAACAAACAACTGATCCTAGTACACAAAGAAAGTACAACAAAGACTGTATTTTCTATTGAGGCTGTTTTTAATGGGACCTGATGTTATTTTACAGACCAGTCCTGGGTGTCTCACTGATTTTTAAATATGAGAGACAGGAGTCAACTGGGCAACACTGTCAAGGTGGTGAGTCAAATCACTGATGGGCAGTGGCCTTCTTTGTCATACATTATCAGACAGCTAATCACACAAGAGACCACTAAATCCATAGGAGCTGTGTATTGGAAAGACTCTTGTGTTACGATACGCATCATGATTACATGGGTTACGATTCAATACACTGCGATAGTGTAAGCAAAGTGATATGTTGCAGTTCTTTAAATCTAAGTTTAAGAGCTAGCACTGTGCCCTTTATGACTTCTGTTTCTGGGCCTGTGTTTTTTTAGTTTACACTTGCAATCATGTTGTTATGTTGTAATCAGGGAGTCAAATGGCTGAAGATAGATTACAGTGCTGCTATCTGGCAGTTAAGGCTTTAAACACGACACAAAATGAACTGCTGCATGAATCTTTGCATGTACCTTTTTAATAAAAAATCAATTGTGTTTTTGAGACTCCACACAGTATAACAAAACAGAATATCTTAATACTAAAGTATATCGATATTTTCTTACACCCCTAAAATCCACTACAACAAATCTGAGCCCGACTCTTTTTCAGGACCTCTCCCACTATGATCAATACACAGGTTTCCAAGAATTATGTTAAGTTTTTTATATATCTAATATGCAAGAAATGCTCTAAATTATGACATAGTACCACTAACTGACACAGGTTGACACTTAATCTTAACCCTGTTATTGCTGTAGTTTGTCTTTGCTGTTATCTAATTACGTCTGGATTTAAGTAGCTTGAAGCAGCAATAAGTATTATCTGTGTAGCTAAAATCTAATATATGTATAGATTTTCCTGTACTGTACAAAAATAAACCAATGAGCCACACTGTTATACCCGTTTTCTACCAAACTAGTAATCACGCAAGTTCTTTAAACACATGGGAAAACACATTAAAAATGGGTAACAGCAATGGACTGCTTACCCATGGCCAACAGTTGACCAGTCCAGTATGCCTCTCTTTTTTGTTTAGCTTCAGGTGTGTCAGGTTTAATGTCCCAAATGGGCTCAAAAACAGTAAACGGTAGAAAGCAGCATGGAGGCCAGTGAAAATATTTTGGAAGGTTACATTTTTTTTTAAAAATTTGTTACTAATTCAGTCTCTCTCAAACTCTGTGTCGCTAAATTTTGAACCATGTTTGAACCCAGCTTGGACGGAGACAAAACAAATTTTGTAGCGGCTGGTCATTGCGTCGCACCAGCAAAGGGGCTAAAAGTAGCGTGTCCATCCAGGTGCCATATTTCCATCACTGCTGATTGGAGCTGATCAGAGCTGGAGCCAATAAATACCTGAGACTACTGCAGAGTCACTTTTCCTGGAAGTAAATGCTGATTGCAACATTTTCTTTAAACATACAGGCCAGTTGTTGGTGGGTGTATGTAGGTTGTTTTTTTTATCAGTGGTAAAGGGCTTTTACACTTGTTGACATATTGCTTCATTACCACCATTTTATATTATCTGTCCTGCTGGTGTAAACACCAAGTGTGTATTAATCTGCATCTAATAATATTCCTGCACAAACAGATTTACTGCACTTGTTTGTTGGGAACTACGGTGCCAAACTGTTAGGTTATCATTGAGCCTTTTTAAAAAGTGAAACTGTGTATTTATGATGCATATTTAAATATTTGAGTCTTCAGTAGGAAGAAACAGGTTTGAGCTAAGTGCCACAGACAGTCTAGAGAAGTTACATCAGGACTAATGCTTTGTTGGTTTTGGTCTTTTCATGGGATTTGTTTACAATAACAAAAATATAGAATATCTCCTGTCTTATTGTGTAAACTGCAATAATTCAGAATGAAAGCTTGAATCTAAACAGAATGGTTCGACATGCTAAACACGGCAGCCAATACCTCATAAAACAAGCACCATGTTTGGATCCCAATTTGATGATCCGTGACTGAGGGACGTTCTGATGCTCTGCGTTGATCTGCAGTCGCAGCTGAACTCTATACAATATACAACGCTCCTCTTGTGATGACTCAAATAGATAACTGGACCAAAACACACTCTGACTCTATAGGCAAGCACATATCAACAAGCACACAATAGTGCACTCAAAAAGACACTTTCACCAGGCCAACAAAGGGAGATGCTACGGGGTATGACAACTTCTTGTGAACGACAAAATGCCGCCTGACAAGCTTTCAAGGGATGGTTGAGCTCTGGCAGATTACAGAGATCTTTATCTTTTCATAAAACGGAGTGCAGCATTTAAGTGCCAATGACTGAGAATACAATCTGAATTGTAAAGTGTGTCACAGCCATTACATGGAGATGTAGGGCCAGTAATGGTGAGAGTAATTGTGTGATGACAGTTTCACTGCACAGTGACATTCTCCAGGGCATTGTCATCATCCCTGACAGGTAATACGGGTCCGCTGGGAATTGGGTATGTCTTACAGTTGGAGTTTCTTCTTCATAAACACCCACCAACCCCCCAACCCATCTTTACTTACAGCTTTGTCAAACCCCAGAACTCGCAGTGGCTTTTCAATATAGCTGCGGGTCTGAGTGAGGTAATTAGATGTTAATGTGAAATAATGGAATCATGGCGGGTTGTTACATAGGGAGAAATGCAGACCTTGGCGTGATCTCTGAGTGAAAAGCACAATTGCTTAAAAATCAAAACATGCTGTCAGCGGCTCACCTAAGCAGCAGAAAATGCCCTGACTTTGGAATACATTACAATGGTAATTGCTCTGACAAAATTACCTTGTCTAAGATGAGCTCGACCAGACATCTGAGACATGCATGTCGATTGGCTCAATTTCATGATCATTGGGAGGCTGAAATCAAGGTCTTTATGTGAGAGAAAATCAACAGGGAAATTGACATAAACATCTCATCGGAGAGACTGAGTGGTAGAGGGAGCTTCAGTTTTACACTGCATTGTTACGAATCTATTTAAAGTGAAGCTTTACTTTGAAAAAAAAAAAAACGTTTTTCAGGTGGAAACTATTTAAAAGTGCAAGACGTCAATATGCGGTAAGTGAAAATGAAATACTGTGCATAAATTAATTTGATATCTTGATAAGAAATCAGAGCGTGCTGCTCCCTCTAGTGGTTAATTCACCTTTAGTATATTAAATAAAATTTGTTTAATGTAATGTTTACTTTGCACAGCTGGATGTCAGATGTAGAAGTTACTGTTGCCTCTCTTGTCACTGCTGCATTAGATACCAAACCTTTTCTCTGCATGTTTAAGAGTAACAAAGGAGGTTGAACAACAGCCAAGACTGAGTGAAATGACTTAATAAACAAAAACATAGCATCATACACGGACTCCACCTTTGATTGTTAGTTGTGGCTCTTTCTGTCTGGGCTTTTCTTCGCACGTATCAGGACGGGGAGAGTTAAAATGCCTCTCGTGTCTGTGATCTGATGAGGATCACCTTCATCCATTTGAAAGGTGATTTCCGAGCAAAATTGTTTCTCCGAACACATGCTGCTTGAGCCGAGAGCACATTTTTCCAGCATGTTAACAAACATGTAATTTCCATAAACACGTCCAGTAATTGACAGCTTGATTTGGGCTCTGCCAGGGAGCTGACAGACAGTTCTTGGCTGCTTTAATGCAGGCAGCACAGGCTTAAGGCCTCACCAGGCTGTAATGAGCTTCTCAGGGCTTTGTCTGGATTAGACCACCAAACACAGAAAAAAATCTCACACAAATCCAATTCAACATTCTTTATCTTGTTAGATTACACTTTGTACTGTAATTCAGAATTACAATCAAATTAAAAAAGACGATTTCGACAAATTTTACATTTAAATCTAAATTAACTGTGACAACAGGAGGTGGCGAGTCAAGCTTTACACAAGGTGCCTGCAGACATCAGAGAGTGAGATACTTTGAAAACCTTCTTTTGTAAGACTAAATTTAATGAAAAGCAATACTGATTTTCAGGTAAATCATGCAGAGATGTTTCATCTGATTTTTCTCTGCAGGAACAATAAAACAGGTGAGAATAAAGAGAGTTTATCTGAGACAGAAACAGAACTGCAGAGCAGGTAAGTATGAAAGATGTGTGTGATCACATCCCAGGCAACAGACACTTAAATTTAATGCTTTTTAAGACCTTTTCAAGATAAGTTTGAACCAAATTTAAGACAGATTTTTGGACTAATAGTCATTTTCCTTTTCAAGCACTTCAGGTAAGTATAAAGGTTTGTAGTATATATGTGGCCCTGTGCAGAGGTAGGTTTTATGTAGGGATAGGGGTATTAGAGTGAGTTAGATTAATCTACATTTTGCCAACGGTTATAAAGTATAAAGTAAAAAGACAGTATTAGTGTCACTGGTAGGTTTAAATATTTGTAACATCAGAATTGTGGATGTTTACATAAAACAGCTTGACTCTCTTTGACAAAAAGAAATTAAAAGATGGATAAATGAAATTGATAAATATTTGTAGTAATTAAGACCCCACAAATTCAAATTTAAGACTCGCTAATGACTTTTAATGCCTAATATTTATACAATAAATTAAAGACATTTTAAGAATTTCTAGGGACCTGCTGACACGCTGGATCCATGTAAAGGTAACCATTAGGTTTATGGGCTTTTAAGCTCTGAATAATTTATGATTTTAATGATTAATAATGAAAATATAAGGCATTTATGACAAAAAGAAAAATACATATAATAAACCTCAACTGAATGTTGGAATCAAAACATAATGAGTTCAGCTGATTTTAATGTCTGCTATTTTTGATGGTTATTTTTGTTACACTAACCCGATGTAACACCACTCAGACAACTTAAGGTCACATCATAAAATATTTCAATATGCAAGTTAAACATTTACAAAAGGTTTCCCTATGAATTAGACAAATAAACAATGGTGGATTCTGTCTCGTCTGTGTGCTGCAGACTGTCAGTGGACTCCATATTGAACCCTGCAGTATCTACAGGCAAAGCTTCTCTGCTTGAACATCAGCAGCACATTCACATACTATTCTCCTTATAAAACGCTGTGGTTCAAGAGCAGCAGAGAGATGATGGCGAGCACAAGAGGAAAAATAGAGTCTGATAAATCTGTATTGAACAGTGTGTGAAGGATGTTAATACATATTAATGGTGACAGGAATATTTGCAAGTGAATACACTGGCAAAGGGGATTAAACATAACTCTCCATAGAAGGGGAGGTATCATCACTCCCATTCTGGCGTGGGACTCGGCCGTATCAGATTCATCCCCATGCACATTGCCAGCAAACACTAAGCCCTTATCTCTCCGCTGGGCCTCTCCGGAGAGTTTACAATTTCTCGCTTCGTTGGAGCCTGAGCTGAGCTTGTTACTGGCACAAAGGCTGAGAGGTGGCCTGGTTGAGAGCACAAAGCCGCCCTCACCTCTGGACGGACACATTTCCCTCAGATAACGGACGACTTGTTGGACAGCGGCACTAGAGTGTCCCTATACATTAGTATGACAGCAACACATCCTCTGCACCGTGAGACTCACAACAAAGTTAAAGTTCACAAAAAATACATGACACACTTACATGGCTTCAGTAAAAGATCCTTATTAACGAGTTGTGTTAGAGGTGGCGGAGGGACGTGAACTCAGCAGATGTGGTCTGGGTCCCTGGGAGACACTTTACCTGTCCCGCCATGGGCGCTATTCTCTGAGGGCATAAGCATCAGAGACAACGTCCCATTTGCTACTCCGCTGATCGCGTTAACTCCCAAGGGGGTTAATGATAGGAACACAGACATGAATTTTAGGGTAAATGTCCCTTTTAACCACGCCAAAATGTATGTTCGCTCACTTTGTAGACGGATGAGCCCATTTAGTACTTAAACTTATCAGGTTAATGTCCATACACATTTTCCAGCCCTCTGAAACCTGCTCTGTAGTCAGCTGTAATATGAAAACCACACACACTGCTATAAACACCCGTCAGTTGTGAATTTTACAGAAACAAACAACAAAAACAAGGTAATTATTTTCACTGGGCGACCCTTTGAGCAGTTGGGACACTGCATTTGAAAATACTTCACGGAAAGGCCAGTTACGAGCAGCAAATTAATCAACGAACAACTCTGACACTGGATTAAAGCATAAAGTAGTAAATTACAATTTAATTTCATCAGTGGTAAAAACGTCATGTGGTCTGATTTTAGTGATGCAAATTGAAGCAATTTAAAGTAAAACATGCTTGCAAGCTTAATCAGGAGATGATTTTACAGGAAAAAACAACAAATTCTGGGATTAAAATGTGATTTTAGTGCCTAAATATGGTTTGTTTTATAAAGATATACCTGTAGTCTTCCTCTGAGCAACAGCCTTGTTTACATTAACATCCAAGGCAAATGAATAGATGTGAAATAGTTAATTATTCATGTGTAGCTTGTGACCAGTTCATGAAAAATAATTCTCACTGGAGCATTAATTATCTAATAAGTAACCTAAAGGTACATTTACTTATGACATCCTGAGTTTAAATGTTGATACTGTGACTTCAGGAGTGTCTCAGACCACAGCAGAAACTAAGTGAGAGTGAATGGACGTGTTTACCCGAGACAGAATACAGAGGCCCATAAAATCAGGTTGGGTCGTAACACAACAGAACCTACGCAGATGAAGCTTGAAGTGCTTCGCTGAATGAAGGTTTGCACGCGGCCTTGCTTCGCTGCACAGAGGACAGTGACAACATGAAAAATATAAGTTATTTCACTCCATTTTATAAAAGAAGTGAATGCCAATATGGTTTCAGTAGGTTTTAAGTTGACAAGTAATATTGGATTGCTGCTTGTCTTACAGTAGCTCTCCCAGTCACAGCAATTTCAGCAGACATGTTGCTGAGACAGCTCCGGCATTGTTTTCTGGGACACAGTGAAATTCTATTTTCAGTTTTACTTGGTGCAGTAATTATCTGCATTGTTGGTGAGAATAAAGAAAATAAAGTGCATGAATATGTGCCGGTCAATTGGATTCTGTCAGTTCAAGCAGAATTGGGTACACAAGCGAGCAGCTTGCCAGCTTGTAATAACGATGGTGTTTGCGTGGAACAATTTCCTCTCTAAAACAGCTCATCAACAGCAGAGAGAGTCTGTCACCCAGGGTACGGAGTGACAAGTCTTCTGCATCTCCGTCTGTTATTAACATGTCTCTTACGACAAGCTCAATTATCTGACACTGCCCGTAATTTCCATTCCTTTTTCTGGCACAATGTAAAGTTCCTCTCCTTCATTTTCAAAGCTGGTCGTTTTGGATCCGGCAAATACTGATATAAGACATGTGTGGGAGGAGGAAGTGAAAACTGAGGGGAAAAACATCTGCAAGTCAGAGCGAAGTTGCTGCAGGCTTGCCAGGCCTTGATCATTTGTGATATCTGTTGTTTTAAAAAGCCTAAATGCTCAACATTTTTATTGTAATACTGTTGTTTGTCGATTTCCATTTGAGATTGACCTGAAAACAGACAACTGAAATATATAATGTGTGTAAATTCAGAGTTAGC
This sequence comes from Cephalopholis sonnerati, assembly GCA_019142605.1. NCBI lineage: Eukaryota > Metazoa > Chordata > Actinopteri > Perciformes > Serranidae > Cephalopholis > Cephalopholis sonnerati. The sequence continues at coordinate 22,779,783 of JAGQAX010000012.1, forward strand.
GTACAGATTTCATTCACAACTTCTGTGTTTTCTGTGACATTAACAGATGTGAAACCTCATCTCAGGCTGAAAAAATGAAAATATGAACATCCACAACACTGTGACAACTGGGCAAACTATCTGTGATCTGATGGAAAGCTCCTGAGCAGCTACTAAATGGACCTCGTGGTGAATTGTTTCATGAAAGCAGATGTGAGAAGTATCCTCCATTGTTCGTTCATGATGATGCTACTGAAGTGTTTAATAATGTGACTTCTCTTAAAGGGACAGTCCACTCCAAAATCAAAAATACATATTGTTCCTCTTACCTGTGGTGCTGTTTGTCAGTCTAGATTATTTTGGTGTGAGTTACCAAGTGATGGAGGAGATGTCTGCCGTCTCTCTAATATAATGGAACTAGATGGCACTCGGTTTGTGGTGCTCGAAGCACCAAAAAGCACACTTGAAAAACTCAACGGCAAAATTTTCTTTTTACCGAACTACACCCTCAAACCAAATCACTATACAGAAGGAAGCGTGCACCTACTGCTAGCTCACCTAGCAACACTGAGCTAGATAACGTTACAGCTCAGCCAAGGAGGACACCATTTATGTTGACATCTTGCACTGTCACAAGCAGCAGCCTATTGTCCATGAGAAGATGTATGCTTCCTTCTGTGCAGTGATTTGTTTGGTGGGTGTAGTTAAGTAAAAAGAAAATAGTTCCTACGTGAAACTGCTCACAACAAGGTCTGTGGATTATCTTGAGTAACCAGGTCATGATTTCTGGAAAGAGACATTGCTGTTGTGTTTTTCAAGTGTGCTTTTTGGCGCTTTGAGCACCACAAGCTGAGTGCCGCATTATTTTGGAGAGAAAACAGACATCTCAAACACTTGGACACTCAAACTAAAACAATCCAGACTGATAAAGAGCACTAGAAGTTAGAAAGGGAACAATTTGTATTTTTGACTTTGGAGTGGACTGTCCCTTTAACAGAAGTCACATTATTAAAAACTTCAGTAGCATCATCATGAACAAACAATTGAGGATACTTCTCACATCTGCTTTCATTGAACAGTTCACAAGGTCCAGCAGATGGAGTTCGCCCAGTTGTCACAGAGTTGTGGATGTTCAAATTTTCATTTTTGTCTAAGCACTCAATGAGGATTCATCCCCTTGTATCATAGGAAATACAAGTAATTGTGAATGAAATCTGTATGCTGACAAACTGTATTTTTTGGCACTTTGAGCACCACAAGCTGGATGCCATCTAGTTCCATTATACTGGAGAGAAGGCAGGACATCTCTACGGCTGATATCTCCAACACTCAGCAACTCACACCAAAACAATCTGGACTGATAAACAGCACTACAGGTAAGAGGAAAATATGTATTTTGATATGGGGGTTAACTGACCCTTTAACAAAAACACAAAAGGGTCATTGGAAATGTTAATCAGACCAGAAGGTTTCAGAAGGTTCTGTAATCAGGAAACTTCATGTGTATAACATCTGTGACCTCCACAGTTTCGATCCCTGACCTGCATGTAGTGTAGCTTCTCTCATTTAAATGAACAACAAAATCTGTACTAATGAAAAGGACAGATGAAAAAATACAAATTAAGCTGAATGTGCTTCCTGACGGCAAGTCTTGATTAACTAAATAATGTAGAAGCTTTTGATTCATTCTAATGAACCATTCACACAGTTCGTTTTAAACAGAACTGCCTAATGATTATTCTCAGACTGTACAATCCTACAATCATTTTGAATAACCCAACTAAAATAGAGGATAAATGCCATTCAAATGACTGACCTCATATTCTTCATATTTTGACATGGAGAAAATTTGGGTTGACACCTTTTACAACCTCTTTATCTTCAAGTTTTTTTTCCCTTTTTGGCTCTCATTCTGAAAAGTTTAAGTCAGAATCATAGCTGGTGACTGGAAACGTTATGTTTTAGTGCGGACCCCAAAGGCCTGTTAGAGGTTACCTTACTGCTTCAAATCTTACAGCCGGACTGCCTCCGCTGGCGTACGGAGGGGTGCATGATAAAAAGTGAAAATGTTCCACCAAAGTGAAATATCGCTGTAAGTGGGAGTGTCTGGGTTGCTGTGGGGGAACGTTAGAGGAAGTGGTAATGATGACAGCTCTAACTCAGTGCAGGTGCAGTAAAGCATGGCAGGTTGGTCAATTGCCCAGAACCCATTACTTCTCCCCCGAGACCAACCTTGTAATGTGCTAGGTAACTTCTGTAAAGGATTGACCCACTGTCAACAGAGAAATCTCTTAGGTTTTACATAAAGACACAAGTGTACCTCACAAGGTTACACAGGCAGGTTAAGAGCGTGTTGGATACTGGAGTTTGTGTTTGCTGACAAATACTGAAATACCGGTTTGCTTTACCATTAAACAAGTGGAACACTTTCTTTGTACAGAGGACAATAGAGTATTATAGCTGTCGGCAATGTATGCTCTGTCTGCATTTCATGGTTGGTCTTGTTGGACGGGTTTAACATTGGCCTGTTGTGGGAGACACTTTGCATTTTGTAAGCACAGAGCACAATGCAGTGAATGTAAAATTCATGATATTGTTTCTCTCTTTGTGCCTTTACAGAAGCTCTAAACATTTGTGACACTGCTGGAGATGGGAATAGGATGACCTTGGGTGCCAGATACATCTCTGTTCCTGTGTCATCTTCAGACAGCCACTGTTTGACCACTATCTACCAGATGCATTCCATCCGACACTTGTAACAATAGTGTAAATGGGACGAAAATTGAGCTCACCTTAAAGGCGGACTTCAGTCCTCTTGAAGGCTGAAAGCCCTGGATGAGTCCAGTGCCCAGTGGCAGCTCAGAGTCCTTGTTTTGCTCCCTGAGACGTGTGTAATCAGAGAGAAAGTCCAGCACAGATTACAGTCTTCAATCAGTCAGGGAGGAAAATGATATGTACATCATTGTCTCTGCCGCACATCCCAGGCACTGTCAGCCTGCATGCATATTACCTGTGTCAAAGCTGCCAGGGACATGACGAGAGAAACTGAGAGCCATCACGGAGCCGCCACTCAGGGGGGTGTCGAGTCTCCGAGCACAGCAGCCAGATTCAGTCTCCGTGGGGACTCTACTCTGACCTCCAGGATGTTGTTGACACCATTTAATGTACATTTTCAGATACAAAACGTCTCCTTTCATATCTGAAATTGTTTTCAATGGGCTGAATAACACTGAAGGCCAGCTCTTGTCACCAAAAGAGAATGCCGAGCACACGCTCGCAGTTTATCCTCGACTCAAGTCCGAGCAAGTTGAAGCCGTTGTCACATTTGACCTTGAGGTGCACTATAAAGACAAAGAGTTATTTCATACAGTGGGAAAACTATATGACTGCTGTGAGGAATGGCTAAAAATCATCCCTCCTAATCTTCTCATAGATCTCAACATCATCTTATGCAATTGTCTCCTCACTAAAAACAGACACACGCTGCGTACGAGTACAAAGAACAACATAATGTGGAAAATTTGATGGAGGTGTCTCATTGTTGTCGATTCAATTTTCACAGTCGGATCTGGGGGAAAAAACGTACATACAGTAAATGCAAACCAGCAGGAGAGGGAAATTTTACAATAAAGACAGCAAAGATTGATCAAATCTGAATTCCACCCTCCTGAAATAGAGCATAGTCAGACCATAATTTCCCTGAAACAAGAGTGTTTAATTTGAAGCTGTGAATAGCACCTCTGCATAGAGAAGGATGATGGAGGATGATTTGCAGCCGCACTGATGCACGTATGCCACACTTTTATACCCAGTGGACGTCTTTAAATTTAAACATCCACCCTGACACCGTCAATAATTGGTAAAAATACATGAAAAACTAAACCCGCGAGCCTGCGACTTCTGTCTGTGCTTCAGGTTTGCATAATAGCCCCCCTGTCCCTCACCAGGTATCTGTTCACCTTGAGAAGTCCACACCTAAACGCAATGTCAACACAAGCACTTTCTAGCTCGACGATTCTGTTTGTCCTGCTGGGGCTCCAGAGGGAGGTCACCAAATTGTCTCTGGAATAAAAAAAAAAAAAGGCGCTGACCTTCTGCTAAATTGGCCACACTCAGTAGACAGGGAATATCAGGTTATTGAGTTGATCCATGCTGTGTTTCCCTGCCTGGGGAAAATGATCTGCGCTATTGTCTGCCTTCTATAGTTGATCAAGGGCAAGAATGTGTCAGGAATGTAGAAACACGGGACACTTTTTTTATGTCGTTTCAAATGTCCTAATGGTGAAGGAGAAAAACACCATTAGTATCCTGCAGTAAACAAAATATTAAGCAGGATGGTGAGTGCTTTTTACTTATGACGAGACTTGCAGTTCATATCCGAGCGGAGATTTAATAAAGGCTTTATGCTCTTAATTCTGTGTTTCACAGAAGAGACTTATTGTAAATGAATGCAGCTGCAGAATCCCAACAATTCATTGCACTGTACTTTCAAGTTGTTGATTCCTTGAGAAAGGCAAATAATAGTCACTTTGCAAAATTGCAGGCCTATCCTTCAACAACTGGGGGAAACAGTTAAAATTGGGCAGGGATAGGGAAGACGCAGCCCTCTCGCTGAAGTATTTTGTATATTTGGGACAGTATAATGAAAGAAGTCATTTCTGCCAACAGTTCACATTACCTCCCAATGGTTAAGAACCATAATCCCAATAGCATTTTGAATTCTATCACACATACAGTTGGAAATGTTATTGCATGATTACAGTGTTTCTCTCCCTCTGCATAGTTATTGTATTTATGCATTTTTGCACATGAATTGGAGAAGTTGAGCACCGTGTACAATTGCACCGCTATTCAAACCGAGCTCGAAGAACCAAAGCTATTTGCTGCAATAAAAACACACAAACTACTTGTAGTGTAAACACTGTTTTTCTGTCACAAAAACACAATGCTGAAGGCGCATTATTGAAAAAGCTTTCCTTTTACTCTCCAAAATAAGACTCGAGTTGAATTGTGTTTCACTCCTCTTTCGCAAAATTCGCTCCACATAATGTTCAAACTTCAGCAGCAACAATGAGGAGCTAAGTGTGCGCAGTAAAGACATGTTTGCCTCAACAAATAAAAGCAAATCGAAGCTTTACTTCTCCTGCATCAGTGTTGCTTTTTAAATTTAGTAACTATATACTGAAACTACCTCTCCAGATTTATTAACTGGACTAAAATCTGTTCATTGTGTTGCAGGCCAGAGCTGACACACACATGTAAGTACGCTAAAAGAGGAGCTATAACAGTTTGTTGACAAAGTTGGCCTCCAATCTAAGTGGCCAGCTGAAATGACAGTGTGGACAGTGTCAGGCTCAGCAGCCAGCCAATCTCTCTCCTTTCCTTTAACCTGCCGAGCTGCCGCGGAGGATCGCCCACTGATGGCAGCTTTTATCTGCAACGGCCAGAAGAACCATGCCTCTTCCTGTTACAATGCCACGGCACTTTGTCCAGCAAGACAAAGTTATCCTGGCTCAGGCACCGGACGATCACCCTCCGTTTCTCAATACATTTCCAACTGTGGGTGTGATTTGCATCATAAAAGCTGAGGACAGACCATACACAACCTCTGGAGGTAAACAATATTTGAGCACAGAGTATAAATCCCCCCCAAAAATTGCAGAAATATTCCTGAGTCTCATATCTAAGAAAAATGTCATTCGTTTCAACTGGAAAAACCACGATTCTCGACGCAGATTGTCCCAGAGGTCTGTGTATCATAGATTCATTCCTGCAGGGGAGCAAAGATTATTACAATATTCAGATTACCGAGCAGGGGAAATTAATTGGACTAATTAACATACAAGTAAATGATGATACCGTTAACACATTTCATTAACTCAAACTGTCATTCTATGTTCCTGGTGCACTTGGTATTGCATTACAATGAATTGGATTCATTAAATTATGCAAATGAAAGGAACGACAAAACGGACGAGTCCTTTTTAACGTTATAGACCATATTTTCTGACTCGTTTTCAGCAAATTGACTAAGACTCAAAAAGCATGTGCTTTCCACTCTGATTTACCAGATAAAGCTTTTCATAGAGTACCATTTCAATTATGTTCACAGGCACTAAAAACCAGGTAGGCTATAATACATTTCTAACTCCCTTATGCTGCCGTCTTGAGCTTAATATTAAAGAAAAAATAGCAACAGTACCTAATTAGTAAAATGTCCCATTTAGTATAAGAGGCACAGATAGTGATGCAGCATGTGTGTGCTGCTGTGAGAAGGTAATATCAGGTTAATATATCAAAATATTAAGGAACAGTTCTGGCAAATAATAGCTACAAGAAACTGTGTACACACTTTAAAGTTGGAAACAAAACAGAGCAGGTTGTTTAAATGGATTTCTGGATAATTCACTCAAATATACATGAATCTAGGTCATAAAACCTAGCAGCCGTTACCTCTCAGGCGTCTGTGTTCAAAGTCATGAGACAGTACTTTGTTCTCCAGCAGCAGAATATGATCCTGACATTTCTGTGTGACATTAACTTGTGGTTAATTGAAGGTTCACACCTCCTGTTGGCCTCGGTGACTTCTGTCTTTATCTTAGCAGTGCTACATGGGGAAGGTCAGGGGGTCAAACGTACCTCTCGTCCTGCTCCCTTGGCTGTAGTGACATCTACTGGACTACTAACCCAGAGTGTGAGCCGTGGGGGAGAGGATGAACCTCCTGGCTGGATGACAAGTCTTCAGAAAAACACAAAACAAAAGGTTTCAAGTGTACGGAAAAATTCAAACTTGTCTTACGTTTAGTTACTCTAGTATGAGATATCAAACTGTACATCCTCCGTACATTAAAACAGAAAAAAATAAAGCAAAAATGAAATTCAAGTGTAACAGAAAAGTTTATATTGATGTTATATTGACATATTTATACAGAAGATTTATGAGTGACGACAAACCTTCAGTGTTTAGTACATAATATAAAGATGCTGTTCGAATGGGGGTAAAGTATAATCTCCTGAAGATGACAACGCGTCCATGTGGGCAAAAATGATCACATCACATAACTTTCATTATGTGTCACAAAAAGAAATAAAATCCAATCAAATATGCCATCATAAATCACTGTTCAGTGTGTATTCAATTTAACAATTCAACAGTTAGGGGAGGAGGTGGGTTCAGAGATAAAATAAAAAATTCAACATGGAACGGGGAAATGCAACGTACAGTTAAAGAAAAAGTATCAACACAAAGACAGAAACATTGTACATTTACTGACAATGAATATAAAGAACAGCTTCTTGGGAAGTATACAAAACATTTTTTATACAAAAGGATTAACAACAACATGAAAGTGATGAGGATAGTGCTGTTAAAAAGAGTACCGCTTTCAGTAATTTTTCCAACTGCATGATGGAGCAAGATACTGGCGAGAATTCTGCAAAGCTGTTTCTATAACATGAACAGGGGGGTCGTCCTTCCCGAAAGAGCCGGACACGGTAGAATTCAAAAAGCATTGGTAACATGGTGACAGCTTAATTCACCTCAGCTTTTGGTCCATCATCAAATAACATTTCTTCACAACATCCCCACCATGGCCTGGGAAGCTACAGGGGTGATTTACTCTAATTATATCACACAGTCACAAGTCACCCTGAGTTTGAAGTCAAATTTGGCAATTACCTCCAAAAAAATGGCTTTTTCTTCTTCATATTACAATGCATGGTTTTTGAAGTCCTCCAAAAAGGTTTCTTTTTACAAAACACATTTAAAGTACATACAATGGAGCCATTTGAAATATTTTGGACTTTTAATATCACAAATGCATTGTCTATGTAAAGCCCAAATATAAATAGCTGTTCAGTCAAAATATTTAATAAGCAAATAATGTGTATCATATCAACAGTATACGTTCAAGAGGAATTACATTACAAAATTCTGATTGTTTTGATTTTCACCTGCAAACTGTAGCAGGTGTGAGCAAAAACTGAAGGAGGGAGGGCAAGGACTTACATGACTGTAAGGAGGACACTGAAAATAATGCATCATATTTAAAAAAAAAAAAAAAAATAAACATGACAATATGAATACATTTGCATGGACGTCAGCAATAACATTACTTCAGCCGGATAAAATTAGCTCTGTTTGATTTAGTCTTTGCTCAAAGGATGGAACAAACTTTGTTTACCAAGGACATCGGAAGAATATACCATCCAACAAAAAAAAAAAGGCGAGGAGAAAATTGCTCAACTTACCAATATTGTTTGTGAAAAACACATTAACAAAACAAAAAAAAAAAGAAGATTCAAAACAAAATGGCATTCTACATTTCCAACAACACAATATTGTACAAAATAAGGCATTTCCTTGTGTGTTTACTGCAATGTCTTTCCACCTTTATCTTCTTTTAGTCTCCACTACTAGTTTTCCCTCAGTAAAAACTGAGTATGGACATGGACTGACTATTTCTGTGTTAAAATATATATATATTTATAATTTTAGTTTTTCTTCAAAACTCGGATAAAAATGCAGGTAGGAGTATACAGTATGAGAGAGGTTGTAGAAGTTCATAAGTGGAGTGTAAATCACTCCATGACTTCGCTGGCCGCAACCGTGGTGACGAGCTGGAGAGGGATCTCTGCGTTGGCCAGGATGTCCTGGGCGTTGCTGGAACCCTGCTGGATGTTGGTGAGGATGAGGGTGGTCCCGCCTGCCGTGGTGATGATACTGTCTGAGGACCCCGCGGATTCCATCGAGGCCACCACAGCGCTGCCAGAGTTCACGCCTTTTTTGTTCTGATGAGTTTTAATGTGCTTCGCCAGGTGGTCGCTCCGCATGAAGCGCTTGGAACATTCTGGGCAGACAAACTTCTTCTCTCCTGCCAGACAGAAAATATAGTTTGAAAGATAAAGAGTTTGATGCTGAATACATTTGGTCAAACGTGGCATCTATCTGGAGGGCTATGTATCACAGGTGAGGGAATAAGTTCTAGAAAGTGGCAAAACAAGTTCAATTTGCTTGTTTCATAAATAAAATAAACAGCAGAAATCTAATCGATGTCTGAATTATTATGAGATAGATATTTATTGTGTTATAAGTTGCTCTATTCCAAACCTGTCACTGACAAAACTGCCAAGTAAATTAAGACAAATTGATACTACATGACTGACGACAATTATCACAATTACAAATCTGTAATTACTGAAAATCTAATTGCAAAGTTAACTGTGTGAACACTGACTCTTAAAGGTACAGTTTTGAAGTTTTAAAAAATACTTTTTGGTAAATGGACCTGCATTTGCATAGCGCCTTTCTAGTCATCTGACCACTCAAAGCGGTTTTCACACTACGAGTCACATTCACCCATTCACACACATTCATACACTGGTGGCCAAAGCTACACGCTCACACCGATGGAAGCATCACCGGGAGCAATTTAGGGTTCAGTATCATGCTCAAGGAGTCTGGAGATCGAGCCGCTGATCTCCCGATTGGTGGACGACCCGCTCTGCCTCTGAGCCACAGCCGCCCTTTTTGTGCCGTATTTGCTGAAACGTTCACTATATCCACACAGTGGTGCATGAGACAGATAATCTGTGGAAAAAATCATGTCCCTCCTCTTCCTCGTATCACTTCTAAAGGAATTTGCTAGAATCCACTGCGGCTGAACGAAAACAGCCAACAAGAACCGAGGAGTCTATAACGCAGCTGTCATTCATGCAAATCATCATTGCTCATGAACTGTGGTCAAACTGTCAAACTAGGCAGCGCTGATCAAATATGAATCAAGATACTGTTACTGCATTGCCTAATTCTCCCCTAAAATGTTTTCAGAAGCATATTTTAGTGTACTGTTTAGCTGGCTGGCTCAATTGTTTCCAACATGGCGGCTGGGTGGCTCACAAACATTCTCATTTTACGGCTAAACAGTACACTAAAAATGTTTCTGAAAACATCTGAGGCAAGAAATAGGCAATGCAGTAACAGAATCTTGATTCATATTTGATCAGCACTGCCTAGTTTGACCACAGTTCCTGAACCGTAACTGACATGACTGGCTGCTGCCTGAGAGACTCTTCGGCGGAGGAGCGATGGCATTAAAATCCACCGCATCTAAACGAAAACAAGCAGTCAGAGCCAAGGATTCTCTCACGCAGCAGTCAATCATGTCAACTGCTGTTAGGGAACTGTGGTCAAACTGTCAAACTAGGCAGCGCTGATCAAATATGAATCAAGATTTTGCTACAATAAAACTCGTCTTAAAACCCATTTTTATTCCCTGGCTTTCAACCCTGCATGAGACTCTGCTCTTGTTTTAGTGTTTTATGGTTTGCTTTTATTTATTGTTTTTGATTGTTTTTAAAAACAGTAAAACAATTATTTTACTGCTTATTCCTGTTTTATCTTATTTATTTTCATTGTTGTTTTAATTGTTTTATGTCTCTGTTGTTTTGCCTATTTATGTACAGCACTTTGTTTCAGCTGTGGTTGTTTTTAAAGTGCTATATAAATAAAGTTGAGTTGAGTTGAGTACAGCATTGCCTATTCCTTGCTTCAAATGTTTTCAAAAACATATGTAGTGTACTGTTTAGCTGTATAATGAGAATGTTTGTGACCTGGCTGCCATGTTAAAAACAGTCGAGTCAAAACAAAGCACCACCCACTGGCAGTTGCAAACTTTCTTATTTTACAGCAAAAAAGTACACTAAATGTTTGAAAACGTTTGAAAAAGGCAATGCAGTAACAGTATCTTGATTCACATTTAATCAGCGCTGTTATGTCTGACTGCAGTTCACAAGCAGTGACTGACATGATTGACAGCTGTGCTAAAGACGCCTTGACTCTGATTGGATGTTTTCATTCAGCCGCAGTGGATTCTAGCAAATGCCATTTTTTTTCACAGATTATCTGTCTCATTTATTACTGTGTATATAGTGACAGTTTCAGCAAATACGACAACAAAATATTTTTATTAAACTTACCAACTACAGCTTTACTTTCTGAGCTTGAAGCTTATAGTGTACTGAAATGTGTCTTTGGTCCACGCTGTCAGAGGTCTCACTCAGCTATTACATATCTTTCAAGAGTCTATCCTGGCAGTAAATGTCATCACATGCTGAGTATCATTATGCTGTGCTTGTATATTTGACTGATTTCTCTTAGGCTGCTACTTCCTATGTTTCACCCCATGACAACAGATGGCAACTGCAGGGATATAATCTATGAGATGAAAAACAGATTAGGTGAGCTGATACAAGTGTTCAGATTCAAAGGAGAATCGTGGGATGAAAATTACACCAAAAAGCTTTACTCTGGGAAGTTACAGCTCTCTACTGGGATCCCTTGTAACATTTCTGTTACATAATCTGACGTCAACAGATCCTGCAAATTAGACTGCAGAACAAACCGTTTAAACCCCATTCTGAACCGGAAAATTACCACCAAGTCTGTGAAATCTGGGTATGTTTTTCACACTGGCCTTCAATCCTAACCTGACATTTTACATGTAAATCCAAAGGGGGACAAACGCTGTTATTTTTTACATGACTCACACTTTGCAGGGCACAAATTAACACATTTTACTGATGTTTTCCTGATGTGCAAACACCGAGGGAGCAAAAAAAAGGGCACCTGTGTGTGTTCTCCTGTGTCTCTGCAGCTCGTCGCTGCGTGTGAACCTCTTCCCACAGAACATCCAGCTGCAAACAAAAGGTCGCTCCCCTGAATGCCAGCGCAGGTGTGCTCGCAGGTGCGATGTCTTTCCGTATACTTTCCCACAGCCGGCAATGTGGCAGATGTGCTGCTTCTTCTTCCCCGTGCTGGATCCTCTGAGAAACACAGGTATGAGCAGTTAGAGTCCTGATATTTTGATTTCCTATGCAGCGCTGTGAGAATATGAAGTCAGGCTTACTCACCTCCCACCTGACTCTTTACAGTTGGGGCAAGTACACGCCACTCTGCGCAGCCTCTTGCCCTCCTGACCCAACTGATCCTCCTCATCCACCAGCCTGACACGGAGGTGGGACAAATCGCTTGTATTCAGGGTGGAGTCGGTGCTCAGCTGCCAGTCTCCTGAGTCTGGCTCTTCTTTTATCCGAATGTCTGGAATTAATGTGTACGTTAACATCAAGCTGTGTAAACTTATCAAAAAGCCTGCACAGTAAGAGCTGCTTTATTAGCGCGTGTGACTGACAACGTGGCAGCGAATTTCACCATTAAAACTCCATTTTAAGCACAGTGATAAAATAATTAGTTGATTGACAGAAAATGTATCAATGACAATTTTGATAATTAATTAAACATACCCCGTGGACTTTTTAGCTCAAATGAGTGTCAGAAAATGGATGGAGGGACTTTGCAACAATCAGAGACTTCATCACAATGTTTTGATAGCTATAATTACATAGAAATTCAACACAAAGGGGCTTTAAGGATACACACAATGTATTTTGGTAAGACGCTGAATGTAAATGAAAACTCCAACTGTATAGATACACTATCAACCAAAAAATGCCAAGCCTTTGCTACACAAAGCTTTTAAAATGTGAGGTTTTCTTTTGTATTTTCTCAGTTTCGTGTAATAGCATAATTTACAGACTAAAATATAGACCATTTCACAGCAGACATTTTGACTTGTCATAGAGGGTAAAGCACAGGTGTTGTAGCTCTCTTAAAAGGTATACCATGCAGGAATGGCTAGCTACTGTTTGTAGACAGTATCACCAGGAAGTAAAAGCCAACCACCTGGTGTCTCGTCTCACTTTATTTTCATTTTTTCAACACTGTGTCTGCGACTTTTGTAGTTTCCTCTTTGAAGCACACAGCATTTGGTCTGGCACCTGGTTGCTATGTTTTTGGAAAGTCCTTACCTCCCTGCAGTGCCCAGAAACATCCCAAATGCATAAAATCAAATAAGAAAATCCCGGCAGAGTCTCTGCAAATAAATACACCAGTACACACCTCTAGAGGGTCATAAGTGATGATTAAGAGGGATTCATTTTGTTATTAAGTTTATACATTGTTATTTTCAGAAAACCCTGCATAGTGTAGCTTAAGGTGTCCAAGTAAGCCATGAACGTGTGACAGTGAGCCAGCATGCACATTGAATGGAATGCAACCATCATTAATTTTGCAAATTACACCTGTGCTTTACCTGCTGTGACACTGCAAAATGTCTTCAGTGAAAATGGCCTATTGACTGATTTAGTGGGTGAAAAAAAGATTAATTAACAATAAAAATTATAATCAGTTACCACAACATGAGGCTGGGCGATAGAAAATAAAACGCTACAATATTTTTGACAAAACACCTCAATATCGTTTTATATTATATCAATAACTATTGGTGCTTTCACAAAATATTTACACAATGAGATTTTTGCTAAACTATTACCAGTAATGTGGATATAATGACTAAGTGAGTAAAAGCAGATAACAGAACAGCTCAGACAGTCTGGAAAGTTCAGAAAATTACATCACTCTACTCTAAAACCAGGAAAGGACAACACTTACAATGTCCAAAATCCAAGACAGTATCTTGTCTCGTATCATGATATCGATATAATATCGATAAATTGCCCAGCCTTTCTACACCAGTACAGATGATTTTACCCAGACGGCACTTTGGATTGTCTGCTCTGAGCACCACAAACAAACGTGCATCACCTTTATTGTATTAGTGTAACAAATGCAGTTATTAAGTACAAAATGGCATTTCAAAGTAATTTGCTGAAGATGGACCCTTTTAAAAAATGTCAAAGTGGATTTTTAAAAATAAATACAACAAAATAAAGATGAAGTATATTAGTGCATTATTAATAAAAAGAGGGAACAGTACCTCCAGGGTTGTCTGCGTCTCCTTCATGCTGGGCCATTGTGTTGACAGTCACTGTCTGCAGGTTGGGGATCTGTCCCGTGCTGATGCTCACTGGACTGGAACCCAGTGACAGGGTCTGGACTGGAGCCAGGGTTATCTGCTGGGGTGGCGTTGTGGGCAGTTGGAGGTTCTGCAGGTTCTGCACTCCCTGCACCTGAAAGGTCTGCCACTGTATCTGACCCGACGGCGTGACCGTCTGGGCTTGGATGATGAAGGTTCCCGGATTGATCAGCTGCACGTTTTGCAGGTTCTGCCCACCTGTGGCCACGGACTGGACCACCTGACCGTTGGTGGTCTGTATAGGTACCTGCTGCAGCTGTATGATGGGCTGAGCTGAGGACACCTGGACGCTCTGCTCCTGATTCTGTTGGATGAAGCCCTCCTGGAGACCAGAACTTGAATCGGCTTGCTCTGTAGCCACTGATGACAATGAAGTGTCTTGTGTCAGCAGACCTGATTCGCTCGCTGGAATGTGTAGCTGAGAGGAAGACGTTGGCACATATATCTCATGATTTGCATTTGAGTCATTTATGGGTAGTGTCTGTGAGAGGTGATTATCTGTCTTCGCCAGACTCTCTGAGCCATCTACGGGCTGGCTCGTCATAATTAGCTGGCCATCAGCAGTGACCCCTGTTGCTATAGTCTGAGCACCAGAGAGGCCAAGGGAGTCCAAGTCCACACTGTTAATAGGAACAAAAGTAATGTTCCCAGGCAAACCCACAGGCACATTAGTAACAACCTGACCCTGGTTGTTGAAGGTGGAGCTGCCAAGAGAAACCCCCTGGAGCTGCTGGACATTACCAGTCTGTGATATGAGGTTCTGGTTGTTATTAAGGATGTTTGCAGCTGATGTTACACTGAGACTCTGGCTACCATCAGGCAAGATCTGAATCTGCCCCGAGGCATCCTGAGTCAGAGTCGCTCCCTCCACGCCGGAAGTGGAGAAGCTCAGCTGTCCATCTGCTGTCTGAATCTGAGGAATTACTTGGTACTGAATGTTAGGCACTGAATTGGCAGAGGAGGCGTCCGTTCCCGACGTCACAAAGATTGGCTGACTCTGTAAGTTCTGGATAGGAAGAACATACTGCCCGTTTGATGTTAATATTCCTTGACTTTGGATCTGTATCATTCCAGATTCATCCTTTGCTGCTGTTGTGGGGGTTAACACCTCCCATTTATCAGTCCCAGTAAGCTGCGTGGATGGATCTGAAGCCTGAGAAAAGAAATGTCTGACATTAGAAAAATGACATGCACCTGTTGTTCATTATCTTAAGCTTGCAAAGCACAAAAGTCTAGTTCTGACCTACTTTTTCAAATGTACAGGAAAATGATGTTCTAGACTTTGTACACAGCCAAATACTTCCAAGAAAAAAAAACTGTCAAAGCAGTTCACACAATTAGCGACAGGAACATGAGTGGGCAGGGGGCAAAATGAGCAAAATTCTTTGAGTTGATCAAAGTTGAGTGGGCAAGAAATTTAAGTTTTGTTTCATGTGTACCTTCCTGTTCTTACTAATAGGTAATCAATGGCTCTGTTCCCACCTTGGCTGGATTATTATGAATCACCACAAATCTAGAGTTGTCTGTGAGAATGCCAGTAACCTGTCATCCTGCAACATCAGTGCTACACTGACCCATAAAAGAATTTATTCAATTCCTGCTATACCTAACTGCACTTGAAGATTTATTTATAGTGCTCCATTTTCAGGCTGTCTTGATGCAGTTGTCCACAGCATTCTTGTCAGACAAAATTAACCTGAGCAAATACGCCAGAGTTTGTGTCGACTGTATCAAACATTGCTGTGCCAACACAGTCAGATAGAAACCTCACAGTTTTCTCATATGTTCTGTTCTGGGTTGCCATCACAACTGTATTTAAATGATAATTTACTGTAAACGTAACTGCTTGTGCAGCTGCTTTAGAGTGAAAACATTTAACTGGTGCTTCTGGTTTCATGTCTTTAGTCAGATTGGTAGATGAAAGAAGCTGAACCACAATAGAGCAGAATTTCTCTTAAAAAAAATGCCAGAAGAATACATGAAAGTGCTTTTTTTTCTCCCACCAGAGCCTGAATGTCATCCAAGCTCATACTGCAATCTTACTCTTCCAGAGTAAAATACAATTACGCAACAAAAACAACTACACGCATCATTGTACATGCATTTTTTCATGATGACTAAAAAAGAGAAATACAGTTCTGCGAATTACAAATTTTGCAACTACAGCTTGTTGGCAGAACTGTTGTATATCATCAAGTACATGTTAAAATAAACATCCAAATAATGGTCTGAGGAACATCCTGTGACAGTAAGACCTTTAAAAATCATGATCGGCTGGCTCGTTGAGCACCAGCTAAAACATATAGCCATGCAGTTGCTGATAAACAATCTCATCAGTAAGCACAAATGTAAAACCAAATGTAACTATAGAAGCAGTCACATTATATCTTGATCTACAGCAAGTCACTCAATTTTCCCTGATGCACTTGCAGTTGATGTTGCTGTTTTATCAGAGCATACTGCAGATTTGGCTTGAAACATAAGAATCAGTTGCCAGCTGCATAAGCTACATGAAATCTAGAAGGTCTATTTCCACTGTACTTCCTGTGATAATTGTATTTGCATTCAGTATGTTACATATAGGGGTGACAGGGTTTAGCCAGTGAGCGCAGTCACATTGGTCAGAGGGATGTGGATGCCCTTACTGCGTCTGCTTCAGTATCTGAACTGCAGCAACTATAGCAATGAGATACCCTCCTGTTCCTATGCCAAAAAACAGCAGCTATAATTCTATGAAAGCAAGTGCAAGCTTAGCTACACTCCCACCACCAATTTTGCTCAGCTGTGACTGAAGGCTTCACATCTGCTGTAGCGCTGTCGGATCTAGCAGAGGTGCTGACTTACCACATCAGCAGCAGCAGCACCTCTGTCCACCTCTGACGACAGTGACCCAACCTTAGTGCAGGTGGTTGCTAGCAGGTCGAGGGGTGACGGCTGAGTGTCCTTCCCACAATGGGCAAATTTAAAAGGGAGAGAGTGGGTGGCCATTAGTCTGGGCCATAGAGAGTATGACGTATTGCTAAAGAGCAAAGTCTGAAGTTAGAAGGTTAAAGGACTGTCATGTCCTGTGTTGAGCCCCCCCAGGCAGCACCTATGATAGCACCCAGGTAATGTTTAGGTCCCACTGGAGTTTCACAGCCTGTCACTTCAATCCTGGCTAAAGAGGCGGGATCTGTAAGCTGCCTCAGAGGAAGTGTTGCCTGAGAGGTTCAATGAGGGTACAATACCCCCCTCCAAGTTTGAGATGTGTGAACTTCGGTGAGCAACACTCAGTTCCTGGGAACGCAGCATCGACGTATAATGAGAATCATAATCCCGAGAGGGAAACCTTACCTGATTGCTCCTGTCTTGCTCCTGCTGCAGAAAGTCGCTCTGACTGCTGTCCACTTCCAAGGCAGCCATATCTTCTGGTTTCAACGGCTGTTCTGGGGCTGTGTAGTAAAAAGCATATAGCTAAGAGTGTGAAACAGCCGATGCTAACGTTAGCTAAACAAGCCTTGTACCTACACAACTAAAGGACTAAGCTAATATTGCTAACGCCAGAAGGCTGGCTAGCAATAAACCCACAACCACCGCTACCAACTACACCAAACACCATGAAGAAAACAGGGACGTAACGATGGTTAGTTAAAAGAGAGCTCAGTAGTAATGTGTCCTAAACAAGCTAACACGGCTAGCTAAGCTAGCGAGCGCAGCGTTAGCCTCTGCTGCTAGCTTAGCCGGCGATGATTAGCAATATCACCAACAAGCATCCCTGCTAGCCTGCTAGCGAGCTAATTTAGCCAGAGGATGGCTGTTAGCTTACGTGGGTGAGGAATAAGGTAGATATTACATACCAGTCATTACGTGACTTGTCGTGAAACGGAGAGTCGTGATAGTCACAAGCCACCGGACATGATCAGCAAATTAAATTGATTGTATACGCGTAGAAATAGGTGATAACTGTCAGAATTTTTTTCTATTTTGATTGACGGGCGGTAGGTAACACAAAGGGTGGGGCCTCCAGTGTTGACTGGGAGTATTTGCGTCACATACAGGAAATCCCGCCGTTCTTCATAAAGGTGATTGGTCACTCGTTTTGCACGCGGTGTTGTTATTTGTCAGCTGACACGTCAATCATCCTTTGTTGGAGTCTTTTCCTGTTTTTTTATGCATGTTCAGTTTTACAGTACAAGTGTTGATGGCAGTGAGGACTGTAGTTACATTGTTTTCTGTCAGTTATATTGCTGTTATCAGTGAATTAAATCTATTCAGTGAGATAGCTGCTTCTATAATCTAGCCCAGGGGTGTCAAAGTCATTTTAGTTCATGGGCAACATACAGCTGAGTTTGATCTCAACTGGGCCACCAGTTAAACCATTGTAGAATAACCTATAAATAACAAGAACTCCAAATGTCTACCTTATGTTTAGTGTTAAGACATTGTGGAGACATTCATGCTTTTACAAAACAGATGATGACCAGGCTGAGATATCTTTAATTTAAACAATATGTCTGTTTTTTCACATTCAGCACATCATGTACTCACATGCATACATTTCCACCCCTGTGTGGTAATGCTGGCATTATCACACTAAACTGAAGTGAAAGCTTTTGAGGAAGCAGGTGCAGTTATCCCTTCCCTTACAGACCATTTACAGATCAAAGGTTTTAGCAGCACCTTATCCATAGACTTCCACCAGTATTGTTTTGAGATAGAGGTCGGACACAGCTGCTGACTCCCCATATTCTGCACAGTGTTCAATATCTTTAAATATGACCACAATGAGCCTATTAATTATTTTAACAGAGAGCCATATTGTGGTCAGGGTGCAAAAGGCTTTGAAGCAGCATTTTACATTAAGTTGTTTACTCACTGTTTGAGCCTTCACAAGTGCACCAATATACATTGTCATCCACTGGGCCAGATTGGACTCTTATGTTCTCTCTTACTCGTATGTTTGTTGCTCTGATCTAGCCTGTAATATGGTCCAAATAGCAGTGAAGTTCAAGTAGATACAAGATCTAGACACAGTTGTGCAATCACATTGCTTTCCAGAATACATCCTGCATTTGACTCATCCTAAGGAGTTATTACCGGTAAACCAAAAGTCCTTTTGCAGGGAAATACCACTCTGATGGTCCCACAGATAAACCCACCTCTGGCATCATCAATTAAAACCAAACCTGAGCCCATTTCTTTACAACATATACATACAACATATTGCAATTCGCATATGTCTTTTAAACACACATTTAAAAGTACTATAATGTTGGTCACTGCTTGAAATGGTCCCAAAATGCTTATGATGGATTTAGCAGAACTCCTTTTTGCACGTGTCTATATCAGTTTCTGTGACTGAACATTAAATAACAAAACAAGGTAACAGATAAATTGTTCCAGATTTAATGCGCCAATGAAACGTTTTCTCTTTCAAAGCAGCTTGGCGACACCTGACATCCTCCTCCACCTCATTTTGTCCTATGGATTGTCCATATTGTAATCTTATTATATTGGTCTATTACATGCACACAACATCTTTTGCACATCTGTCCTAGGAGATGGATCCCTCCATAGTTGCTCCCCCTGAGGTTTATTCCATTTTTTTGTACATTAAAGGGTGTTTGGGCAGTGGTTGTTGTACGCTGTAGAGATTGTAAAGCCACCTGAGGCAAACTGTGATTTGTGTTATATATAGGAATAAAATGTCTTCCCTCAGCACGTTGATTCCTATATTCAGGGATCCAAGACCAGCGCTCTCTTTTTCCACACATTAAAAATCTGTATACTTCACCGCATAGTGCTTATTAAAATGGTTTCTAAATATGTAATGTAACATAAGGCACTGGACCGCTGTGGCTTTAAAATTGAGTTGTGGCCTGCTGTGACTGAATGAATGTAACTCAGGGAGAAAACACTGAAATTTACAATGACACTGACAAAGAAACAGTATGTAATTATGTTACGTCAAGTCATGGATGGCAGATTAGATCAGTGTATCCGTATTTTTAAGTAAACACAGCAGATTTACTCTATTTAAGGCACTGATACATGAAATTCTGACTCTACGATGAATCACAATGATGTCATTTATCATGGCAGGTTTGCTCTCTCTCCGAAAACTAATAGTGGCACTTTCTTACCTGTGAATGAGAGGGTGATCAGCGATTGGGTTTTAAGATGCATGTTTATTATAGGACAAAAAGGAACACAATCGAGACACAATCTGAGTTTGTATTTGACCAGATTTCTTCCCCTCCATCTGATTGTGCTCAGTACAACATTGTGAAAGTGCATTGAAATGAGAGCCTGCATGCTATTGTACCTGCTCTGCGCCTGCGATGCTATCAGGACCCCACTTCTGAGTATTATTTGTGGTGTGTCAGTTCCTCACAGTGCGCGACCGCAGTGAGGCTATTTCTCTCAACCTTCAATTCAAACTTGGCCCATTACAGCCAGACTACAAAAGCACTTTCCGTGCACTCAGGAGCTCACGGCAGTGAATGGTGGATATTTCCAATCACTCTGCTGTCAATCCAAGTGTCAGGTAAACACAGGCCAATGGAAACAGCTTTAGAAAAACCTTGCAGCTGTGTCTGTCTTACTCCAGGAGTCCTTGGAAACGTATCAACAATTTCTACAAAGACCTCCAAGTTAAAGGGAAAAGTCAAATATCCTAAAAGCAGCTCAAATGCAACACCCAGGTGGACGCAGTGGCCTACGCGAGACATGTAACTGCCATGGTGTTTGTCTTCAGACCTGTGAGTGTTGTCTCCAGCTCCAGCTGCAAACAAAGGAAATGAGGCTGTATTGACAGACCTTGTGTTCACCTCATGAGAGGAATCTGTGAAGTCTGGGGCAATTACCCAGTGGGAGTTTCTGCACATCTATAAGGAATCAGTGTGATAGATATAACTCTAAATAGCAGCATCAATGACCTCACTGCACAGACCCAGCTCTCCTTAAGTACCATTGTGGGGAAATGCAATAATATATTATTTTTAACAAATCTTCTCAGCGTAAATTGATCAGAAACAGTAATCAAAACTTTATTTCCCGACGCCTCCTCTTCCGGGAGTGCACGTTGTTGTTGTGGCACCACGCAGAAGTGTGAAGGATAAGAGGAGTAACAGAGTGAGCCCACAATGGCTCTGAGTGTTTCGTATTAACATATTGACAGTTGTTTTCATGAAGGCCAGTCCATGAGAGAGTGACCCCACGGAGAGAAACTGCCCTGCTGGAGGCACCTCGTGGGACACTGTAAATGGGACCTGAGAGAGAGAATTGAAACTGGTGCAGCACGGAGGAGTGTGGACGGAATATCAAATGTGTGTTATAGACTATAACTCTGAGGCACCTGAGACTGAAACAATTGTTCTTTGTCTGAGGAGCTGAGAATTTAACTGTTATAAGGGCTGCATTTAGCGTTTTATTGTACTTATTTTTTGCTGTTTAGATGTATACACATATACATAAACAACAATTAGGCCACAAACACACACCATGTAAATGTAGGATGCTGATAAACGTATAAACAGGGGTTGAGGTCTGATTGGTGTGTATTACCAGTGATACCAGTGAGAGTTTTATGGCAGTGCAAAGACTAAATATGTAATATGTTTCTTTATGTACAGATGAGGATTATGTTGCCTGTTGAGAGGCTGATTTACACTCAGTTGCCACTTTATTAGGTACACATGTACAATCTAATGCACTCCAATACAACTGCTCTGCCATGAAGTCTGCTTTTGTCATGCCTATAATGTTCAGTATTTTTGACATTGTCATAGAAGTGTTAATTCAGTGCTGAAACAACAGCACCTAAAATTGGTAGTTGGAGAACATGGCACAGTGTATGGAATTGGAGAAAATAACATATATCTTGAATATGGAAACCATTTAATGACAGGAGGAGAACTGAGGGCAGGATACTTATAAGAAAATAAAGTAGTGGTAAATCCCAAAGGTGGAAAACTTTGACTATGATTTGTTATTCTTTCTTTGTAAGAGGTACCAGTGATCCAGACTTTTATTTATGTCATGTGTTGTTCACTGATTTTGGAGAGAGAAGAAATGTACATGCACATAGCTCTTTTTATGCCACTGTTTATACTTATTATTATTATTTATTGCTGTTCCTTGTATTTTTGTATCGTTTGCATGCCTAGTTTTTAAAAAAAAAAATAATCTGACTCTTTCTCTTCTTGACTGCTGCAACACTGGAATTTCTCAATTGTGGGATTAATAAAGGTGTGTCTTCTCTTCTCTTCTCTTCTCTTCTCTTCTCTTCTCTTCTCTTCTCTTCTCTTCTCTTCTCTTCTCTTCTCTTCTCTTCTCTTCTCTTCTCTTCTCTTCTCTTCTCTTCTCTTCTCTTCTCTTCTCTTCTCTTCTCTTATCTTAAATGGGGGTGTGTTTAGTTGGTGGGTGGGAGTGTGGTACCTAAGTTGTGTTGGTTTATGTTTATGTAAGTGTAAACACTATCTGTCTGTAATAACATTTGGACATTAAAAAAGCTATAAAAACATTGAAAAAGAAACTCAGTCCCATGTTTTAGCATTAAGGTCTTAATCGGGGGTGTTATTGTACCAGACTGCATTATATTCAAATGTGTTTCTAATATTCCACCCCTCTCATCTATGTAGTTTCAAGATTATTTTATTTATATAGCACTTTAAATAGAACACTGGACCTTTAAGTCTTATTTTGCTGCATTTTGTGTACAAAATTAGAAGACTTAACTTGCTGCAAAAATGCTATAATAGCACAGGTAACCATTAAAAGTCATTTTCAATAATGCAGACGCAATCAAAAACTATATTTGTCAGTCTGAGAATATGATTTAAACTCTCCTTCCTGAGACTCCTCTGAGCTGTTTGTGCTGTTCTTTTCTCTCAACATCATTCTGACTATGTTTAATCACTCTGTCAGAGAGAGCAATAAGTCAAAGCTCCGAGATGTATCATGATACACAGAAGAGAGGAAATTGTTGCATAAACTCTCACAAATGAGCATGAAGTGCTACTTTAGTCAAATCCTGAATCTATAGTGATTTCATGTCTGCGTACAGTATATAGTGCATGTGTCAGACAGAGGAGTCACACAATAGCAATAATTACAACATGGCAACACTTTTATTGTCATCCAAAATAGAGATAATTTCCTCTCTGTAATGATATGATACAATGCGTTTACAATAACCATTGAGTTTCCCAACACAGTCCCTTGTGCATTGTAACTGCTCTGAAAAATGGCACAGTTATTTATATGTTTATTTGTTATAACTCGCACATTCCTTTTTTAAAATTCTTCAAAGGTCTTTGGTGTGCATGTGATTTACAACAGCAGGCCGCGGTCTGTCTTCTTGGGTGTGTGTGTGTGTTTGAAAGCGAGCTTTCCACTCTGTGTCCTTCTTGGTTTGATGCCACTGTGGTTTGCCTCGGGGCAGAGTGGCACCGCCTGATTGATGGTGCTGACAGAACATTTGTACCAACAGAGAATCTGTCACATTTCTGGACTTGCTTTTTTGAGGCTGTACCAAGAAGACAGTCTGCTTACGTCACCTCATAATGTTTATGAAGACTTGCATGCAGATTACCTGGTGCTTATGTTTGCATTAGTACTTTAAAATGTACTTCATGGGACAGAAAAGACACACAATGAGTTTATAGTTCTTGCCTCTCCTGGGACAGCAAAATATTTAGCATCCAACCCCGAATCATCCCGTTGAGGACCTACTTACAGAACAAGAAACTTAACACTGGTGTTTTGTTCCTATACAACATCTGCATGATTCTAAATAGCTTTATTACTCGCTCTGAGAAGATTTATTGTCACTTTATGAAAAACAAAATACTCCACGACCCAGACCACTGGGAACAACTCGTCAATCCCCGAGCCTCAAAACTACAGCAGATGAATAATCTTCTATGTGGGGTTTAGGTTGGCCAACACCACCACCACCCCGAGAGGAATGCAAAAACAGTTTTGTCTCAAGCCCCCATTGTGCTCTCCAGAGGATCTGTATGGTTTCACTTAGAAAACAGTGAGCCAAAAACAGCCTGTTGTTGTACAGAAGACAGTATATGAGCGCTGAAAGTGTTGGTAGCAGCAACTTTGTTGGTCTGCTGCATGAAATATCTCTAAGTGATTAAAATCAGTGGTTAATGCTAAAGCCACCAAGCTTAATGTTATTTTATACACATGTTGTCATCCGTCTTTCGTTCCATCTAACCACAATAAACACTATCCTATATTTTGCCACTGATCTCAAACCTTAAAGACTATAATCCACCTTATTTCCATGACAAACACTGTGCTTTGTAGTGCTAGCACAGGCTCGGCTCCTTTCCAAAACTTGGATATGCAATACTATCTCTGTAAAATGACCATTTTTATTCAATCTTTTTGTTCCCATCAAAAGGCCATTTTGTTCTCTGCAGTCTTAATGGTTACAAGATATTCACCAAAGCACTGCTGATCTACAGCTCTTTGTTCGGACTCCCACGGAGAATACAATCTTACTCTGGAGCGCTGCGGCTGCAGCCATACAATTCCATCAGCATAAACGCTTCACAAACACTTACACACAAAGTATAGGGGCGAGAAAAACACTACTTCAGACAACAGGAATCGTTTTCTGGCTGTGGATTGTGTCAACCTCTATTTTCATACTATACAGAATATCATAAAAAAGTGGACTTTTTTTAGTGAAAATAAGGTTTGAATGAATATTTCTTTTATTTATTGGTAGGTGTGTATTTGCCTTTATTGTTCAGACAGGAGAAAGAAACTGTAAACATAACAAAGATGCTATTTTTGTCAATATTTGAGGATTGTAGCAGGCTGCTGTAGGGACGGTGAAAGAGACGACACATTTATTCATCAGTCATAAATGAAATTGTAAATGAAAGGTTAACTCAATCACTTTACAAATAATCATTTAAACTGACCAGCTCTTTTGGCCGAAACACCTGCATCCTGCATGTGCCCTTCTAAAATCAGCATCACTTAACAGATTTAATTATAATTGTCCCCTCTCTGCTACAGTCAATGTCAGCTGTGTCTTTTAATTCTCTAATCAGTGGTCGGCAGGACCGCTATCACCATCCCCATGCAGCTTCCCACTCAATACAGACATCCCAAAACACACACAGACTGGTTTTGTCAAATGTTTTATTGAGTGTAGACATCTGGGCTACTGTAAAACATGCATTATCTGCAGAAGGGGGAGAAGAGCAGGTGGCATTGTCCCCGCTGTCAGCTGTGTCAGTGCTGGCACCCGTGATGGAGATTAATGAGGTATCTGGAGAGTAATATGCTCCTTCAAATGCTGCTACAATTTGGAGTGGGGGCCGATCCTGATCTTAAATAGCAAAGCTGTCAGAGTTTACTGAACCTGTGCTTTGGATCAGAGGGAGGATTTGATCCTACAGAAAGTGAGAGTGTGGCAGCGGGTATCAGGCCAACAAAAAAAAAAAGGGGGTGGGGGGCATTAACAAGCACAGTCAGTTATGTAAACAAACGGATTGTTCTCGTGTCACTTTTTCTTTGGTGCATTTGGTGCGTTAAACTTGAAAAAGATGATGTCTCCATCTTCAACAACATAGTTTCGTCCTTGTTGTCTGTATTTTCCTGCAGCCTGTAAGACGATGAAGAAAAAATGAATTAACATTTAAATATAAATTGTATGATACTTAAGCCTTTGTAACATGGCCTATATAGAGCACATGTTAATGCTTTACATTGCAAGGGCGTAGGTTTCATTTCAAAACTGGGGTGGACACATATGAAACAGAGCTTTGGGGCGTCCTTCACCAGAAAATTTTGAGCATCAAACACTTAAATTCCTGCTTTCTGCTGAATTTTATGCATCAAGTTGTGCCTTTATGAATCAAATTATGGTGTAAATGTCTTTAATTTTGTCAAAATAAAAGTCTGCTGCTACTTACATGTTTTAATGGGGAGGTGGGGGGTGCACATGTTTTAAATATTGAGAGAGAAATCTACAGCTATTGTACACTGTTAATAATAACAGAAAATAATAGTTCTGGGATTAGTATCCAATCTATTTTATCGCCTACAATAACTTAACTCCAATTGCAAATGTCATGTTCTCTCTCTTTCTCTCTTGCTCACACACACACACACACACACACACACACACACACACACACACACACACACACACACACACACACACACACACACACACACACACACATGCATCCATGTTTTGTTCAAGGGGTGCCTGAATTCCCACTGAGTGAATAATCCTCTCTTCTGCCCATTTCAGTTTCATGTGCACAAGCACAAAATGTTAATAAGTCTTTGATTACAGCCCTATCAAACTTCTCAAGGAAACAAAATAAGTTCTAACATTTCTTTTGTATACAGTAAGTGTTTGTTCTCCTTCCCGGCAAACTCAAAAATAATTGACTTGAAGTGCTAATACGGACAGGTTTATGCATTCTGGTTCTGCACAGCGAACAATTAATTAGAAGAATCAATGTCCCTTTAAAGGCTCAGGAGACCATTTAATCCAAGCTCAATACCACCAGAAACACTGGATGGAGAGGGAGACAGGAAAAAAAAAATCAATGGCTATTTGTGATTCCTGAGTATGTATTAAACCAGACACGTCTAACTGGTTCATTTGCACTTGAAAGCAGCCATCTGGAGCAGCAAGCTTGGCTTAAGCAGATATGATTACTAATAATGTGATATCCCCGTACACTGGCCCTATTCAGACAGCCTATTCCCACAACTGGCATTAAATAGTGCAGACTTTAATGCCACAGTCAGAAACGCTTCATGTTCTTATGAGGCCCGAAAAGGGATTAGTAAGAGAGCATGCAGTAAGGACCTGACACTCAGATCTCAACCTCGGATAACAATGGTAGGGCTCCCCAGAGACCCACGCGTTTCACCCTCTGTTTGCAGCTTATGATGGGTGTGGACAATACACTGCCGCTGCATTAAATTCTAAATACTTATTAAAAAAAGGGCTTGAATAGTAAAGAGATTTAAATGTTTTCATAGTGCTTCATTTCCACACTGGTCCCCGCAGGTCCCTGTGTGTCACCATAATTACATTAGTTGAGAGTGTAAGTGGGCACATGGAGTTGATGGTGGTGATAGTGAGATTGTAACAGCATGGCTTACAGCTGCTGCTCACAAATGTCACACATAGCAAGGTTTAAGTCACTTCTGCTTTAATTAACTCAGAATTCACATTTTTTTTAAAAAAACGTGTCTGTGCAGAAATTAAACGATAAAAAAAGAGCATCTTTGATATGAAAGGCATCCTACGGCGTTGATTAACGGATTATTAACTCTGTACCTTCAATTACTAAATTACAGTTTGCCAATATGAAACTAAATTAATGACAAACCTAAAAAAACATTTGCAGTAGGCAGTGTTTGGGAGGAGTGAACTACGTGTAATTAAACTAGTAATTTAACTACATTTTGTGGTAGCCTTGCTGGTAGTTCAACTACATTCATTTGCATAGTAATTCAAGTATTTACATTACTTTTATGACATTTTTTGTGTGGGTAACTTCTGAAACTGAACATAATTTTAGGCCAAAGGAATGATTTTTTTCAGGTTTTTGTTTTACTGTTGCTGCTCCACTGTAATTGAACCCCATTTGACCACAGTTAGTCAGAGCTATTAATTACTGCTATTTATTAACAAATGTTCAGAGAAGTTTTTGCACGCTGTTTTAAAGGTTACCTGGCTAACGGAGTTATCCTGCATGGTGCAACACCCCCACCTGGACTCTAGTCTCTTGATGCAGGAGTCTGACTGAAGGACACTGCATACAAAAAAAGCAGACATTCCTGCCTCTTATTAATTAATTAATTCACTTATTTATTTATTTATTCATCTATTTTTTTTTTATTTATGTGTGACTTTTGAACAAATGGCACAAGTACTTTTTGCATTAAACTCAATTAAGTGATTTTTTTAGCTTTTATGTGACAATTTTGTATTATATTTTTATATTTCTTTAATAATTTTATATCACATATCATGGAAGCGTATTACTGCCGTGAAAAGAAACAATCAGTAATTGGTTATAAAGTGAAAAGTTTTTCATCATAACAAGATTTTTTTCATGTTTTAGTAAGATATTTTCATGTTATAACAATATACCGTTTGCCTTGTTATAACGTGAAATTATTTATTGTTATAAAAACAAATCATTTCACATTATAACAAGATAAATAGTGTATTGTTGTTACAATGAAACTTTCTTGTTTTAACATGAACATTTTTATTAGTTATTTTAACATCATTTTCATTATTATTTATGTTATTTTTATTTTTATAGTTAATAAAAAATATTACAAGAAAATTCTCATATAATTACCTGAAACTAATCTTTTTTTTTTTTTTTGTAAAGGTGGTAGTTTGAGGTACTTTTTCTAAGTAGCTTTAGTTAACCAAAGCTTTGCTGTGGTTCAGCATCTTCCAGCTATGCTTTCAAAGTAGCTTCCCAAACACTGGCAGCAGGAAAGTAAAGCATTTAACAGAATTTTCCAAAGTACCTGTAGTTGGTGCCCAGTTATTGTCTTCACAAATTCACCATGAAATCAGTTATTACATCTGACACACACATGAACACCCCCCACCCCAGTTAAAAGGTCAAAAACAAACACTGGCCATCATAAAAATAAGATATGCAAGTCACATTTCTGCACTACCCACCCATGAAACAGTCCTTATTTGAGGAATTTCACACTTTATTTAACTTGCCGCTTTATATCACTGTCACATGCCTACAGTGGCTTGGGGATTTGGCAACAGAGAGCTCTAAGCTAACAGCGCACTCTATAGATCTGATAAATGCCTGGTGAGGTGACGGAGTGCTACCTCCGAGCGACTGTGCTGAGCCGCGAGCGAGAGCTGCCATCAGCCAGTTAAGACACATTGTGATAAAGATATGCACAGCTGGAGCAGAATGGCAGTGTTTAGAGCCAGAATCAGTTGGCTTGTCAGGAGTGGTGCTGGAGTGTGTGCAGTAATTTCTTCCCCTGAGTAAAGGTGAAGAGCAGTTTGCAGTAGGTAGCTGTGTGGTGACTGTCAGCTCCACTGATCACAGGAGACTTCCCCTCATCTCCTCTGGCACCCTGACTGCTCACCTTGACAGCGCTCTCACTGCCTTCCTCTTTAAAATCCTGGAATTTCATTACTTCCGCCATAATGAAGCCCTTCTCAAAGTCTGTGTGGATCTTCCCTGCAGCCTGTGGAGCCTTAGTTCCTTTCTGTCACGAGGAAGGAAAAGAGAGGACAAATGAATTGTTTTGGAGAAGATGGATTACAGCATGCGAGCGACATGGTGTTTGATAGGGTGATAGCGTTGTGAGCATCACTCGGGGGTGTTTTCAGTCGGGGGTATTCTTGCCTCAGTCCTGATTTCTGGATAGCTTTCCACTCGGCTGTGCCCTGCTAGGGCAGCCTGGACACCGATAAGGACCCGGCACTGCTATCAATGCCTTCTGATTCCCATTCCGTGGTGGTATTGATTTCTGTCCAAGCAATCTCGCCTCATTGTGGGTCGCTGCTCAGCTCTCTGGTCATGACAGCAAGAAGACCCAGTGTTGCAGTGAGAGGCCAGGGTGGTATAGGCCTCACTGCATTAGGCCTTACTATTTTGACACACCAGAGTTTAGTAATTCATCTCAAACCTTCAGTAATATTTTACTGTGGTGGATGCAGGGCTGCTGGAGTATGTGACGCTGTTTTAATGTACGTGAATCAGTCCTGTCTCATAGAAATTATGTTTACAGACAACTTATTTGAAACAGAAAATACATTATAAGGAAAACACATGGGTGGATTGTGAAAAAAGGGGCCCCTGGGCACAGATATGCAAAGGGCCCCACCACCTCTACAACACAGGAGCAAGACAATATAGACATTGTGCTGCTTTCGCATCTAATTGTAGTTGTTACGCATTTTTTTGTGTTTTTCTTTGAGGTAATTTTGTGTTGTATTGAGGTACTTTGTGTCTCTCTGGGGTAATTTTTTATACTTTTTTGTTAGTTTTGTGTCTTTTTGTAGTAATTTTGTGTCTCCCTGAGGTAGTTTTCTGTCTTTTGGGTTAAGTTTGTATCTTATTGAGTTAATTTTGTCTTTTTTAGTAATCTTCTGTCTCCATGTGGTTATTTTGTGTCTCTTTGTGGTTATTATATGTCTTTTTGTATTGATTTTGTGTCTTATTGATGTATATTGTGTCTCTTTCAGATAATTTTTTTTGTACTTTCTTGCTAGTTTTGAGTCTTTTTGTGGTGATTTTGTTTCTTAATGGGGTAATTTTGTGTCTCCTTGAAGTAGGTTTGTATCTTATTATGGTTATTTTGTCTTTTTTTGGTCATTTTCTGTCTCTTTTTGGTTATTTCGCATCTCCTAGAGGTTGTTTTGTGTCTTTTTGTAGTTATTTGTGTGTCTTTGAGGTCATTTTGCATCTTACAAAGGTAATTTAATCTCTCTGAGATAGCTTTGTGTCTCCTTGAGGTAGTTTTGTCTCTTTGAGGTAGTCTCCTTGTGGTTATTTCGTGTTTCTTTTTGGTTGTTTGTGTCAGTTTTAAGTAACTTTGCATCTTACTGTGTCTCTTTGAAGTAGTTTTGTATCTTATTGAGCTAATTTTGTGTCTTTCTGAGGTATTTTTAAAATAACACATTTGTTTTGTGTCTCTGTGTGGTTGTTTTTCCCATTTTTGTAGTTATTTTGTGTCTCTTTGCAGTGTATTTGCAACTCTTCGTGTTTTTTTCATGTCTCTGTGGTAATTTTAAATCTTATCCAGTCACTACGTGTTAATTTGAGATACATTTTACTCCGGGCCTACCGGGCACAGGCCTGTTCAATAATCCGTCCATGGCTAAATGTAATGCTGAGCAAATTAAGTTTTGTGTTACATAATAAGAATATGCTACAAATTCATGTATCTGGGAAGCCTCAGAAATGTTGATACTGAACATACGAGCAAAATGTTAACTAACTGTATATGTTAATTATCAGCAAAATGTTCAGGGATAACATATCTTAGTCGTTTTCCCCCGAAAATAGGCAGTCTTGCAATACTGAATCCACTCGTCGTGACTACAGTATTAATTTTTTTGTTTAACCCAAATTGCGATCTTTCTCTAAACTTAACCAAAGTTTATTATTTGCTTAAAAATAACATAAGTCTCTTTTTATACAACATTTTAACTAGCATCACAGTCTTTGCCTTATTTTAATCAAAATGCATTTGTTGCCTAAAGTTCTTTTGTAAAGGTCCTGTACTTTATATGTCCGCCATGCAGCCCAAGCACCTCCTTCTGAAGCCTACGAGGTACATGTATGTGGTATTTCATTTCCTGATAAACACGTTGTCTGTGAACAAAATCCAGGCAGTGATTTTGTTGCCACAGCAACGTAATTAAGAAAACAGTTTAGTAACATACAAATATAATCTCTAGGAAACGGGGTTGCTTTAAAATGACTTTGAATATTTTATCTTCAAAACAATGCTACATTTAGAATCTCCCCTAATGTTGTTTCAGATGGCAATTTACAAAACGCAAAATAACAATTTAATAGCTTTATAAATTTGTTATACTTTGAATCCTCTTTAAAACTCCAAGACACAACTGGTGACTGATAAAATGTGCAATTTATATGCACTGAAATAATGCAGGGCGTAAATGACAAATGACCCAAATAAGTGACGTGGCTGCTGTGTATCATTATGACTCCTGCCTGTCGACCTGCTCGCTCTCTCTCTGCTCTGCAGCTCTGTGCTCAGGAACTGTTGAGCAGTTTTAATTATGTATATAATCAGGTTGGGGTCAACATATTTCATGCCAAAAGAATGATGCGTATTTAATGACTCTAATACATTACCATCTCTTTGCAATCTCATTGACGGAGTGCTTGTGAGTTTAACTACCATTAATCAGCATCAAGGTTTGTCTATCTGGAGAAAAATAGATTAAGGGAGGGATTTTTTTCATACGGAGCATTACAAGAGATCCACATTGTCCTAGTTAAGAGCTATGCAGAGCAGGCTGATAGATAATGGTCACCTCGAGGCTGCCTAATAAAGCATGTTAAAGGACTTAGGAACACGACATTACTGAGTGTAGTTTTTACAATGCAAGATGTATTGGCTTAATATAGTTACTCACTGATGCTTACCTGACTAAATGCCCCTCACACACAATCAAGGCTGGCTGTAATCAGTTATGTCGACGAGGACAAGCGTGTTTTCGAGGATGCCTTTGAAGTGTTTCAGGACTTTTTTTGTAAATAGCGAGGACATCAGTCATGCTGAGACGAGTATGCGCCTAGACCCGGTGATGTCATCTGACTAAAATGTAATGAGTCCTGTATAAAAAAACCAAAACAAAATGGAAGTGAGCTCACCTTCCCCTCTGGCCTACACACAGTCTGAGAGGCCAGCATGAACATATTTACCCACAGTTCCTGTTTACAGACCTGTGTGGACCAGTGGCAGAAAGTATGGCCAGATGGGCTGCTAAAAATCTTGAGGTGGCATGTCAAAACAAAAAACTGTAACTGAAATTCAGGACTTCTATTATGCTTGTGAGGTTTATAGGCTAGTTTAGGGCTGTCGAGATACACCAGTGTTGACAATGACTGTGATATTTAAAAAGGAGATGTTGATATTATGTTATCAATACACATAATGATGATAATATCATGTAAATAATCCAGCATCGCTTAAATCATTTACTTTTTTTCCCTTCTTGCTTTGTCTCCCTCCCCCAACAAACGCAGGCTGGCCAATCATAGCGTGAAACAGACAGCTCTGACAAGGGTTTGTAGTTATGGTTACAGACATTGTCTCCACTTCCCTACACTCATATGATGAGTGCAATTCATTTGCCCAAAAAGGAAATAAACACACAATAAACAAAGTTAAAAATAAATTTGACTGAAAGCATTTTTCTGTTTTTTTTTCCAGATACGCCAATAATATCATTATTGTCAACTCTTTTGGCCACGATAATCCAACCCAGTCTCACGCCGATGTCATTGAAATCCAGTGCATAGGAAGTGACTTGCAGCGTCAGACGCTGATGAAAAAAGCTGTCCTTTAATGTCTACATGATATGCGGCCGGTTGCCATTGAAGTTTAACAGCACTCTGCGGTGTCAGGGGGAAAGCAGCAGGACAAGAATGAAAGTTAAGGTGGCGAAAGTCTGAGTAGGGAGGGTGGGACTGGTGGTGGAGGGGTCCAAGAAACACAGATCTTTACCCAGGAGAGTGGTGTTCGCTGTCCCGTAAGATTTTAAACCCAAACGTGTGCTTTTGTTGCCTAACCCCAACCATGTGTTTAGGTTGTTGGAGAAAAAAAACATCAATTGGTGTTTTTGTACTGACATAGTGCATTTATTTTGAAAGAGACTGTGTATAAACGTTAAATTTCCCGTGAAAATTGAAGTGTATTTTAAAAGAAGACAATGCATGTAACAGGCAGAACTTGACACGGCATCCGAGAATGTCAACAACCAACGCACCCAGGGTACCTTTCACGTTGAGTCTGGATGTGAAAGGTCCACAACCAAACGTCAATATGTGACGAGGTCAGAGTGAGAATGTGCTGGATTATCATACAGCAAAAACACTGTGCCAGTTCTAGGCTAGTTAAAAACTATGTCTGTATGAAAGTAATGGAATCACATACGATATACTTCAGTTTCTTTTTTCTTATTTTACAGTTAATGTTACTAATCTGATGTGCACAGACTAATACCGGTACAGTCAACATTATGAGTTCCTTAACAGTCCTGCTTTATTGTGTTATGTAGCTGTATATGTTATACGATTCACTGTTCTTCTGAGTGGCTGGTTGTCCTTTTCCTAAAAAATTTAAATATGCAGCTTTAATTTGAAGTGGTGTATTAATTGTTAGGAACAAAACATTTACTGGGGACAAGCCTAGTCGAGTTTAAAAACACCACACAGAGGCCTCCAATTATTTTTTCATTATCTTTGCAAGGAGTAGGGGGGCAGCAATTGTGTCAGTATGGCTGTGGCCCCCCCCTGGCCACCCCTTGTGGAGCCACTGGTGTTGACACAATACATCTAATATTCATACTGAATCATATTTACACGAGTCTATTTGAAGGTGGCTGTTCCTTACATAAAAATTTCATATTCATGTGAAGTACAGCACTAAAATAACCGTCTGATCCAGTCAGTGGCAAAAGAATACGAACAATTATTGTAGTTGTTCATTTGCTGCATCGAAATAAAATCTGCATTTCTGATCAAAATGGGAATATTTGTCTAAAGTAGCAGCATGGGGCGTCCTGTTGGCAGGCGATCTGAGGCTCATAGTGTACAACAGCGATGTCCTGTGTTCATATCTGACCAGGGGGGTTTGTTACATGAATCCCCCCCCTCTCTGTCGCTTTCTAAACTTCCTGTTTCTCTTCTTGAAAACAAAGTAATAAAAACAACACCCTGAAATAATCCTTCAGAAAAAGAAAACACAGTATGGGTTAGTGAGTTTGTATTTTCTTACATTTTACAACATAAAACCAAAATATTAAATGCTGTGATGCGTTCTTGTATTATCAGTGGATATTGTGACTCTAAACTTGAAACAGTATAGGATCATTTAAAGGCACATTTGGCAACAAAGAATCTGTCATCACATCTTGACCTTCTAATGCCACAAGACTGGAAACTGGTAGAGCTGTAAATGTAAATTACGACACGTCAAGGGGATTTATAGGGAAAAAACAGTTTGACTTGTGCTTTGTTTTTGTGATAAATCAATGAAACTATAGATAATGTTCAGACTCAGAGCTCATACTGCAGCTAGTGTCGTCCTGCTGCATTCACTTAAGAGGTGGAGCTCCCTTATACATCAATCTATATCACGCTTCAGGAAAATAAATGAAATTATCTAGCATGTTTGTTTTAGAGGTGAGTTGTTAAATGCTCTTGGCTGCACACAAGAGCAGCTCCTGGATGCTCTGTCACTGATAATGCCAGTTATTTTAGTGAATAACCACAACTAAACTAAAGCAGGGAGAGGCCATGAAAAGAACATCATGTTTGTAGATGTGCTTGAAATCGTTAGTCATTATAATGTATATCTTTTACTGATTGTTAAAGTTTAAAACATGATTTGTGGACTCATTGAGCATTAATTATTTGGTATTAAATGTAAACTAAATTATCAGCTGTGATGATATTCATCTATCATGCACATTCTTATTCTGTCACATTGACTAGAACACTATAATTCATACACCTGTATTTTACACCTGGATGCTTCTTCTAAAAAGTTCTTACCTTCTGAAGAGAATAACATGAAAACAGACTGAGACCTTAAAAGGATCTATATGATGTTTTTAAACGTCTTCGAAAAACACTGTGTCCTGTCAAAGATCTCTGACGCACAACTCATGTATGTGCTGTAAGTGCTGTTAATAAGTAATGTCAATTTAAGAGCATTTTAAAGTCTGCCATAATCAAAATTTTCTGTCATTATTTGTAGCAGCCTATTCAACAAAGATAGTGGACAGACACAACCTGGAGATTTTATTTGCCATTAGAATGTGAAAACTGAAGTAGCTCACATTGAGGGAACAAAGCCTTAATGATCTGCTTGGCGACAGGTTCTTTGAATAGATGTCATTGTAGAAAATTGAAATGCTTTTTGAAAATGGTTGTCCAAGTTATGTTTATGGGACTGAAAGCATTCTGCATTGTAAAAGGTTTGATTTAAAATTGCAATCCCTTGAAATATCTGATGGGATGGAAGAATGGATATGATTAAGTTTGACAGGATACAACCCAAATCTTTAGTCTTCAGAAAGTTTTCTTAGAAGTTACTTTGCTGTGGTTTTAAACCACCTACATGAATTTATAATGTGTAGCTCCTGACCAGTCAAATAGCTTGTTATATTTGCACTCAATCCTTCTATTTGCTGAGGAAAAAAAAAAAGATTTTTTACACAATACCAGCACGCAAAGCCAACATCTGTATTGATGTAAATCCTGCGATCCCGTTGCACAAAGCTCTTGGCGGGCCAGGCTCAGTAAACTGAGACACACAGGGAGGAGGAGCCCCCTGCAAGGCCCACAAACAGTCGAATGAAAAGCGACATCAATTTTGGCACAGACAACCTCCGTCACACAGATTAGGCAGGCACAATGCACAGGCTCCTTATCTCCAGCGGCAGGAGGAGGGCAGGCAGATCTGCACAGGATGGAAACATTCTCATGGACGTAATGGGCAAAATCAATTGTTGCCCTCCTCAATCAATGTAGCCCCCACTTTCACTGTTCAGCAGCTCACCAGTAATTGAAGTTATCCTTGGCCTGTAATGACTAGCTAAAGCACAACCATGACAAAGTTGAAAGTGTGTGATATCAGTGAGGGTGCCAGCAGGGTGGAACGTGGGACACTGTGTGTATTCGTTTGTGTGTGTGTGTGTGTGTGTGTGTGTGTGTGTGTGTGTGCCTGGTACACACCCTCACACTCATATGTCTGTGCACAGCAGGCAGCTGGCTCTTACCCGAATGGTCCATGCACGGACCTCATCTGGTCCAGCAGTGAAGAAGTACTCCAGTTGCAGGGCTGCGTAGCCTGTCTTGATGATCTTGCTCAGGGCACTGGTGGAGAGAAATTTCAGTTTAAATCGAGGGGTCTGAACTGTTTAAGTATTATTTATTGCCACTGATGCCAAGACAAAGTTCACTTCAGTGGCAAGGCCCCATTCATTCCAATATAAACTCATTAAGTGAATAAGATGGGTCACTTCGTTTCACACAAGACATTCAACTCTCCAATGGTTTCTTTGATTAATTAGAAAGCTCGTAGACTCATTTAGCATTTTTAAGAATTCAACCCGATGCCTCGTTCTGCACCGAGAGAAAAAAAAAAACATCTGCTGTCACAATTTTTCTCTCCATAGAGGTTTTCACACGAGAACAATAAACCCAAAATGCCCAAGTTATAATTATACCTACAGATGACAGATGACAGTTAAAAACTTAATTTAGAGGAAAACCCTTTGACTGAGTTGTTCAGTAAGAAGAGGGATCCTTTGCTTTATAATGGTAATTACTCTGCCATTTATTATTCTATCAGCACATGCAATTAAAGGAGTGCATGGAGGACACAGCTGATAATAAAGTGTGGGGAGACTGAATGCTAATTAACCTCTGCGTCTTGTGCTCTGTGCAGTGCTTCTGCCTCTCCTCTTCGCTCTTGTCCTGTAGCAGGCTCTCCAGGCCGCCGCTGAAGGGGATGACCAAGGCTCCGGGGTCATGACTGTCCACCCACTCCTTGATTTTCACCAACCTGGTAAAAATCAGCAGCCACAAAGCCAGTCGGAGGACTTGATTAACATGGAAGTATTTGTTATCCGCTGGTGTATGCATATTCATGAGAGCAGCTGAACGTACGAGTGTTTGCAGGAGACTGCACTCCAAAGGTGGCATTTCTTTCAGAGTTTGACTCTCTTTCAATAAAAGTTTTTAACTCAACATTTCACTTGACAAGTGCTCCTATGAAAGAGCACAGATCCACAAAGATTTAAAAAGTAACAGAGGCAGTATCACACAGTAAAAACACTTCTTTACATGTAAAGGTCCTGCATTCAAAATTCCACTCTATTTAAAGTGCTGAAGTATTATCAGCAAAATATGCATAATACATTACGAAATGTGATACTTCAGTGAAAGTAATCATTATGCAGAATGGACACTGTTAGTGTTTATATATACAGTAAATATTTCAACCTGTTTATAGTTTAAATTTAAAAAATTGTTCAAGAAATGAATGTTTCTATCTTGAAACAAGAGATGATGAGGCAGATCGCTGCACTGGAAATAAGAGAAACTAAACATGTTTTTCTTCATAAAATACTTACTAAAAAAGTTGATTTGTATTCAAAACAGGTTGACATATTCTTACTGCACTGGTGTAACATAAATAAGACATAAGGATCTTAATCACAAATGAAAATGACTTGCAAGAGGACCATGCATCATGTTTTGGAAGTGGATCATATCTTCTGTATGAAAACTAATCTGCAAAGGAAAAGTTAAGTACAAAGTGCAACATTTCCCACTGAAATTTATGGAGCGGAAATATAAAGAGGCACAAAATGGAAATTCTCTGAATATTCCAGAATTGTACTTAAGTAAGGTTATTGAGCAGATGAACTTCGTTACTTTCCATCCAGTTCATAACACAAACAAAGCCTTTGCTTATTTTCTTTTAATACCAGCTCTGACACATCCAGCCGACCTTTAGCCTGTTGGTCAATATCGGGCCTTCGATGGGCATCTGTCAACCTGGTTTTTACAGCGTGCCCCACACTATTGGCACTAGTTGTTGGCCCTTGTTCCCTGTATATTGGCTGAACGAACATGTTGAATTAGCGTTGGAAACAATGGGGCCCATCGATGAATGAAATTCCTCGGACTGGCCGTTCAGCTCAGTTTACAAGAAGAGACAGAGAAGTGAGGTAAGTAAACAAATAGCAAAAGTCAAGAGGGCATGAGATCAAAACAAGCTTGAAATATAACGCCAAATTATTATTTTTTTGGCCATTGAGCTATCTAGCAGAAAAGGTTCATAAACATTTGTGTTATAGTTCGCTAGCGCAGGGTAAATATTCTTTGTTCTTTCAACATTGGGCTGTGTTGTTCATGTGCTAGCTGGCTAACTAGCTTCTTGAATCCGTCCTGTCGGTCCTACAGTTTCCTTTTTTTTCGTGACGAACGCAGACTACCGCCACCTGCTGGTATGAAGTTACTTCCTCTCATGCAGGGGCTGAACGTACATGCTGGTTGGCTGCTGGCTGTAATCTTAGCGGTGTGTTCAAGTGTAACTTTTGGGCACAGGCAAGTAAGGATAACAGTTGGCCTTCATCACCACTAGTTCTTTACTGTCGGTCTGGTGTGTCTGGGCCTTAAACGCCCAATCTGTAGGATTTAGTGGCATCTAGTGGTGATGTTGCAGACTGCAACCAACTGAAACTTGTGTGTCAAGCATGTAGGAGAACTATGCGAATGGCCCTGTTTAGAGCCAGTGTGTGGTTTGTCTGTTCTGGTCTGCTGTAGAAATAACATGGCGGACTCAACAGCTCATTCTAAACCACAACGATTCTTATTTTCGGGTGAAATGAAAACGTAGCTATAAATATTATCTACCATTTCTGCCCATATATCCCATTAAATCCTACACACTGGACCTTTAATAACAGACAAATGGAGTTAATTCACCTCAACTAAACATGGACCAAATAAGCCAGGAAGAAGCAGAACAACTAAGTGTCTCCTTACTCATAAATGTCTTTGTCATTCTCTTTACCACCTAAGTTTTCTTTCTCTTTCTGTCTTCCAGTCCAGCAGGACACCTGACATTGCAGGACAAAGATATCCTCGCACTTAATGGTAACTCTCCGTCAGAACAATACAAGGGGGTTAGGGCAATTATGAGATTAGCCCCACAAGCTCTCAGGCTGGGATTGGACAGGTCTCAAAGAACAGCATCACACAAATCCATTTTCACACGCGGCCCTGACAGAGCTCCTAGACTGGATTGATTCTAAGGGGTCCCTGTCATTATCTGTAATCCTAGTTTCCTGTTTAAAGCCCATAAGAATCAAAGACTGGGAGGGACCCGGCCACCTCAATACCACATCTATTCCAATAACAATGTCACCGCTTTATCACCTACAGCACCATATCACTGCTCCTACCTAATGATTATCAATATACAATATATGACAGGGGAATGGGCGCAGGGAGAGCACAGTTTTGCTTTGATTGGATGTTTTTCCCAACAAGCTAGAATAACACTACAGGGTAAATTTGAAATGCCTCATATGCTACTTTGTCTGTCTGTGCGGATGCACATCTATTAGGAGCCGTAACCTAATATTTCCCTTTTCTGTTCGATGTGGAGCTGACGTTTGACTGCCACCGCAATAAGGTAGTCGCCAATGTCTCACCAATAAAGGAAAGAAAAATAAAACACATTTAGTCAAAGCCAAAAAAAAGCTGAAAACAGAGGAGATGGCGGGCGCTCCAAGAGGGGAAAAAATCCAATCTGAGATAATAACAGCTGTAGTTTGTCACTTTTAGCAGCACAGCTGTCTATTTGGTGGCACGTTATTTGCATTCCTCAGGTATTGCGTACTCTACAGGCGGCTGAATAATGATTCACAAATCACTCTCTCCACACCAGTCAAGGGCTGTGATCCTTTGAATAGACCATTGTACCTGAGACTGTAATTGGTGAAGACTTGACAGAGCTGAGCCAAGCCAGCCAAGTAACAAAGAGGCTCTTGGTAGAAGGCTGAGGGATGATTTTAATAATGTGAAGCCGAGACGGAGAACGTGAGCTGCAAATGAGCACGGGGGTCTCTGGGTCCTTGCACTGAGTGACACGGGACCAGACAAACACCTTGCCACAGGAACACGGAAACACCCCCTTCCCTCAACTCCAGAAACAAAGCACTGTCAATTAAGAGCTTTGATGCTCCGTCAGCATGGCTCCCAAAACCGATTCTGTCAACTTCACCGCTGTCCACCCATGCCACTTTGCAATTTGTATTTATGTCCTTTCCAATTATTTATGTGAAATTTTACATGGATGTGTAAATTGGGGAAATGTTTATGCAAAACATGCTGCGGATTTCTTTTATCTTTCAGTCATTCATGAAATCGTAAAGGTCTTCATGTAAATCTGTATTTCAGACAAAATCAAGGTGTTGACAAGAATCATGTTTTCTATACGTCAAGGACTGTTTACGGTAAAGTCTGCTTGGTGGCATAGCATCAGTACCTCCTCCCCTCCTTATTTTGTTGTAAATGCAGGCTTTATTTCTTTTCTGTATCCACATCTTTAAGGATAACAGAAATAATAGATAAAATATTTGTTCATGTAAAACATTTAAAAGGGTTTAACAAGCCTAAGCGCCACAAAAAAAAAAAAAAAAAAAAATCCAGTGAGTGAGACTGTGTATGTGTGTGTGTCTTGTCAGTCTCCCATTATGTCCCAGCACTGAGTGCCATCTCTCACTGCTCGGCTAATAGAAAGATTCAGCACTTTCTGGTCTCGATATCCCTCTCTGAACAAATGATGCCTGAAATTTTTATTCTTTTTATAATGGAATTCCAATGGCCTTTGCTGCAAATCAAGTGGAAATTTTTGCATATCAAGTGGGAAAAATTAAATGTTAACCACGTTTTAATGTGATTAAGGGTGACAGGGACATTATTTCTGCTAATCATTCACCAGCTTGAAGGCTCAAACAAAGCTAAGGAACAAGCCATGTTTGTGCTTTTCCCCGCTGCTCTCGATTCAAGGAGGAAAATAGTTCTCTAATCAAACTTTTACAAATATAAAACATGATATGCATGTGTTTTCATTTATGTTAGCTGATAAAAACAAGGCAGTGTGAATCAACATCTGTTTATCTTACAGCTAGAAAAATATGTTATTTGTTCTAAGCTTTAAATTTGATGCCTGTTGTATTTACAATACATCCAATTTAAAACACAATATATTGTGAAATGAGGAAAAAAACAAAACAATTGGAGCTTCCACAACAGGCTGGCTCTGAATGGAGATGTCCCACAGGGGGCCACCCTCTGGGGCCAGTCTATTTGTCTTTTTGTGTGGGAATCCTGAGGGGGGGATAATTCCTGTGTTTCCGCATGCCTGGGGCTTCCCTGGGCTTTGTCAGGGCTTTGATCTGCTTAAATGGCTCAGGAGGGGAAAACAATGGGAGTTTCTAAAGTACAGGGGCAGCTACCTGAGACAATGACCTGGGCCTGCGTCTGACACACATTCATACAGGTTGGATTTATTAGGAGTGCTTAGCCAGTTAAGCCTGTAAAAGGTGGGCCATCACCTCCAGTTTGAGAACTCCTTTCAGATGCAATTGAATGCTGTCAGACCTGAAGAGTAATCCACTACCTGCATCCACCACGGCTTCATCACTGACACACCCAAACTGGTGAGTGGTGGAGGGAGTGACAACAGGCGTCTGGGCAGGTGCGCTTAAATAATTTAGGAACACTGGCCAGGTGTTCCCAGTTACTGCAATGGCACCTCAGCTCCACAGAGGCAAAGGGCGCTGGGGCCGCCCCAACCAGCCGTATGTGTTACTGAGCGGTTTCACAAATCTTGGCAGCTGCTGGCTTGCATGCCAGGCACAGACTCATCAAGTAATAAACCCGGGGTCCCCTCTGTTTTGTCGGTCCCCGGTTGCAGGGACGAGAATCCTAGAGGGTTGGGATGCTGCGGCACACAGCGCACTCTAACCCCCTCCTCTTTCCTTCCTCTGTGAAGGGAGACAGATATGAGAGGTATGAGCTCATGGTGGCTTTTGAGGCTGGGAAGTCGGGGGCTCTGTGGGAAGCTTTTCATCCTCCCAGTGGTGAGCTCCTGAGCGACAAGAGTGCAGACGCTCTCTGCTCCCTGTGGCCATGGCCGGATGGAAAGGCATTACACATCAGTCTCGGAGAAGGGAGGAGATCTGACACATACACACACACACGCACGCACCCACTATCTCCAATATTGTGAACTTCTTTCAGCCTTCAAAGCAATCACAGGCTGGAGGAAACAGAACCCAGCGCAGGCACAATGGGAGCAGCTTTAATTAAGAGCATCATCTCACATCATATCTCAAACAAACCTCGAGGGTGTGCTGGTAACAAGCTTTTTTTGAACAACTTTTTCTTTGATAACTACACCCATTAAATTTTTTAAAGACAAATCTTGTGACTTTAAATGTTTGCACATGATAGATGAAACCCTAAAAAACCATCTCCCCCCATATTCGTCTTTACAATGGTTGTCGAGAGCACA
Source organism: Cephalopholis sonnerati (assembly GCA_019142605.1). NCBI lineage: Eukaryota > Metazoa > Chordata > Actinopteri > Perciformes > Serranidae > Cephalopholis > Cephalopholis sonnerati. The sequence continues at coordinate 22,822,544 of JAGQAX010000012.1, forward strand.
TTATCAAAGCTACGGCCTTGTTTAAGGGTATTTGTGAGAGGGGGGAGGGGGCGGCAAAAAGGCAAACATCTGAAATTCAAACAGTAACCCAGAGGAGTACATTCTACATCACCCAAAATAATTCTCTATATGGGGTATCCATGCTGTCATTCATGGCAGTTGACTGGGCGAGAGAAAATAAGGGGGCTGGGGTAGAGTGGGGGGAGTCATCAAGATGTGACAATTGTGACAAGAGCAGGCAAAGTGTAGCGCCGAAGAACACCACACGGATTTCTCCATCTCTTCTTTTTTTCCAGGATGACAGCTTAATGTCTACCACATGCAATATTTATTCTCATCGTGTGTCAGACTGTCTAGCTGTCCTAGGGAGTACAAAGAATGCCACTTATTAGAATAAAAGCAGAAGGAAGGTAATCAAGGACATATGTAACATCAGCCAATCATGCCCCCTTCCAATCCCGCATCTTTTTTTTTTCTTTTACCCCCCATTCATAACAGTTCAACAATAATCCTGATAATAAGCGTTCAGGAGCCGTATGTGGCAACACTAAATTCATTTGTCTCATTAGAGCTGCCGAGGCCGCGGGCAACTCACTGTGGCATGTGTGCTCGGGCTTAACCTTATCACAAAGATAATAAAAAGCACAGCTCAACAAAGCCAAAGCTATCAAAATGTATCATTAGACAGACTTGAAACTCGCACACATTTCTTTTTATGTCTGCAATGCCAAACTACAGGCTTTGCAGGGGAACAATTCCTAGGGCGCCTTCAGAAGAAAGCGAGCATGTTGTGAGCATGTTGTGTACTGCTAGAGGTGTCTACATACATTATGAACTGCAGGAAACTCACCCAGCATTAGCGTTCTTATGCTCAGGGCCCAAAATGAGGGAGAAGTGATAATCTGTATAGAAATATGGAGAGATTTCCTGCAGGGTCATTAAAGAACAAACAAGAACAGACAATGTCTCTTTTAGTCTCAAGTGTAGGGTCTGTCTCATTAGTTACAGCAACAGCGCTGTGTCTTCGCCACCAGGACACAACAAAGAAAATGGGGTGACATGTGACATGTCAACAGTGTCCTTTCATTACCTGGACTGGGGACAGTCAATAACCACGCTAACTGGACCAACAGGACTTTATTAGCACCATCTGTTTTGGTTTTACTATACAGCCTCTCCTGTTGTTTTCTCTCATTGAAAGCTAGCTAAAGGCATCCATTAGGACTGACTGTGGGCAGTAGGGTACACATCTTACCATGGGAAAGTGTTTCTCAGGATTCCACAGAGCACGAGGAGAGAGTGGACGACTGTGCACAAAAATAAAAGGAGCAAGCGATCGTATATCTCCCTCAAGGCTTTGAAAAGGGAACTCTAACTCCCCAGATAGTAGTTCCTAAAAACTTGGATGGAGCCAGTGGTTTTGCACTCAATAAAGTTTCAGTTGTGTTTATGGGAATTATGGTTTGGAGTAGCTGAAGTGGGCTGCAGTGACTGCTTTCATGGAGTGGCTTTCAGTGAATCATAATAGTCCCCCCCCATCTCAGTTTTTCTTCTGTCTCTGAATCTTGACGGGTACTCAGAAACGGCTGGCTGTTTGTCAAAATCTTCACACACACACAAAAATGCATGTTTAACTTATTACTGGGCTTCTTCAGAAAACAAAAAATGCATATTACAGAATACAAGTCAATACTGAAGCCGAGCAGATGAAGGATCTGTTTACCATATGATCTGTACGGAGAAGGCTCGGGGGAGATAGGTGTGAGCTCTCGAGACAACTGACATGCTGCAACTCCTGTCAGGGCTTCCTTTACTTTAATTGTCAAAGCTCCTCCTGCAGGCCAACTAGAGTATCAGACGCGGCAAAGACATTTTCTCCTCCTTCTTCAAGGTGCCCACAGGTATCAGACACTTAGCTTTAATGCTTTTTAAGACCTTTTCAAGATATTTTTAAACCAAATATTAGCCTGATTTTAGACAAATCATTTTTTTTTTCTTATTTAAGCATTGCAGGTAAGTATAGAGATTAGTAGTATATGTGGCAGAGGTAGGTTTTATGTAGGAACATGGTTATTAGAGTGAGTTAGGTTAATTTCCATTTTGCCAGCAGGTAAGTGAAAGTATAAAGAAAATATATTGTAAGGTTAAGTGGTAGGTTTAAAGATTTATACCATCAGAAATGTGGATTTTAACACAGAACAGCTTGACTCATTTTGACAACAAGAAATTAGAATTTGAATCTAGATAACATGTTTGTTTAAATTTAAGATTATTTAATGACTTAAAAGGCTTAATATTCATAAGACTGAACTTTTTAGGACCTGCAGACACCCTGTTTTTTTTTTTTAACTGTAGGTGGATGTTTTTAATGAAGCACCAAAGATCAGTGCATTATGCCCAACAGCGAGACAGAAATTTAGGATTAGGCTGTTTTTTTATTGTTGGAAAATCCCTATGAAAACAGGCCACAGATATAGTTAAATTCTTTCTGAAACAGCTGGGCATCGTAGTTTTTAAGCAAACATCACTGAAGCAGACGTAAACAGTGCATTTGTTGGGGACTATTTTCTGCTGCGGATTGATACACATTTTGTATGCCAGTGAGTATTTATGGCAGCAGGACGGACAGTGTATGTGTGATTGACTTACAATAAACTACAGTGCCCATGTTTGATGTGATAAAGGAACATGTCACTTCTTGAAACAGTGTCTCACTGATGTGTTTTATAGATTTTAGACAACAATGGAGCTCTATAGCACAGAGGGATAAAATCAGGCTTTGGCTACACATGTAAACCTTTATAACAGGATCAATTCATTGTTGATTTGGGTCTTCTCATGAGTTTGTTGACAATAAGAAAAAAACAGAACATGTTCTAACCGTATCCTCTAACTCATAATGAGTAAAATAAACAGGGGTTGAGTCAGCGTCTTGCTTAACGACACCTTAACATGAAACGAGGCCTTTCGCTGAGATCAAACCGGACAAGGACTTGTTAATCACAAGTCTCCTGAAGTGCTGAGACACACTGATTGTTGTCCAGACACAAGCTGTTTTTTCAACATCACAGTCAACAGAAACGGCTGATGAGAGAACACGCATGGCATACGATTTTCTGAATTACACCATGCCAGACAAATATGTGGGGAATTAATTATAAAAGATCAATTTATGCCTCTGTGGCAGGAAAAAAAAAGATGATTAAAAAGGATGACTGGAAGAGCAGCTGTGGCATGTAACTATTTCAGATGTGGTTTTGTGATCATAAAGACAGACGTACCTAATGTAACACACATTTAGAAGCAAATAATGTTCAAAGAGACAAAGTTTTCAATAGGTTTGAATAATAAGACTCGAGGAACGTTTATACAGACTGAAGAGGGGAGTACACGTGCTCATATGTATATACACACACTTGCATACAGACAACCAGACACACACACTCATACATACACAGTTAATAAAAGCTCCAGGCAATGGTACCCTGCAGTTCTTACACTCACCAGGAGAACCCACACGGCAGAGGCACTCACAGACAGGTCACGCTTGCTGGTTTCCTTAAAGGTCAACTCATCTACTTAAGAGGTACCAATTTACTTTAATGCACATTGTCCAAAAGAAGAAGACGGGGGAAAAAAAATAGAAAAAGAAATGACAAGGTAGAAAAACATCACAGCATATCTGGAGTATTCTCAGCTGTGCTTTTTTGCCATTACAAAATGTGACTGCTCTTAGTTCTCTGAGGAGGATTGAATAAATAGATATCAAACCTATTAAAAGAAAATAAAGACTGATAAAGATGGCGAGGCCACAAGCTTGTAAAATAAACAATAACTTCACTGACAAGTGAAAACACACTAACACTGGGCAGGCTGCAGCCACCACATCATCAACAGTGCTCTAATGACCCTCTCTAACACACAAACTACGGTATGTGGCAGAGAGAAAAAGTCTTCCAGGCAGCTCACTGACGCCGAGCAAAGAGGAGAAAGCCTCTTGATAGACTCTTGTAGATGCCATTCCCTATCACGCAATGCCTCTCAGTCATAAACACATGACAAATGCGGCCTTAATCATTTTTTACGAGCGGGGATGTGCAGGGGGCAGTGCATGGTTAGAGGGGAGAGGGGAGCGGTGAGCAGCAGGCGGCCCCCTCTGCACAGAGGAGAGGGCTGTGTGGTAAAGTCTCCTCTGGAACATCACTCGGCCAGCGATCCTTTGATCTCCACACCGCAATTACGCCAGCATCCAAATGAGCATGGAGTCGCCTCTGAAACAGACTTCAAACATGCACATGTACGCATTCTCATACACATACACATACACAGTATAGGATTGGAGCCATGTGCTCCTCTCAACAGTAAATGATGTACTGTCTCCAGCAGAGAACCTGGGGATGAAAGGAGGCCTTGCTCCTCGTCTGATCCCTCCATTAATGATGGCTTGCTAAAGCTAATACTGTGTATTCTTGTCTAAACAAGGGCAGCTTGGTATGTGGTTCCCATACTCCAAACAGGATGATCTCGGTTAACAATGGACTGTTTCTGGAGGCTCAAAAAGTTTGATAAAATGGCTGTAATCTCCCATGTGAGACAAAAGCTACAGCAATAATCAACTGCCTGTCTCCACAACCTGAAACTGAGTGTCTGCAATAATGAAATCAATTAACTTACATACATTAGACTCATAAAATAATGTTCGGTGGCGCATGCTGCTCAAATTAATGACATTAACCTAAAGCCTGAGTGGCAGCATGTACGCAACAAAACACCTAGAATATAAAACAGTACGTGAAAAAACTGAACCTGTGAAATGGCCTGAGTGGATGTCCTGAGAGACACAGATGAGATTGGCTTATTTGCCTCATTCTAGGATTCGCCCTCTTTTCTCCCACACATTAAAGCTGAGATTGCAATTTGTCTTGCTGTTTGCTTTGAATAGTCCTTAACCGTATCATCATCTCAACTGTGCTGGTGGAAAAACACGGGAGCATGGCGACAGCCAAATGGCAGTCTGGCGTCTCTGCTGCAGACTAGCTGCCATTAGGGCTGAGAGCAGCATTTATTGTACAATTAGGGCCAGCTAGATCTACCTGTAATCATCTCCATACAGGTGTGAGCTCCTCTCTGGACAAGGGAAGTGACTCATCACTTGTCAAACATCAACACTTTGATGTCGGCATTGTTCATCGTGGCGCCCTCAGGACACCTGAGCACTACTGTTTGGCTCTTTAAAACACTCTAAGATTTATTGCGTTTCACACAGTAAAAATACGCGCACACACGCAACAAGAAAAAAAAAACTCTTCCTACCGATGACGGATGTTCCACATGCCATGAATCACTTGATTTATGAGTTCTCTTCCCCCTCCCTCTGTCACACACTCATACTTTCGTGTCAGGAACATTTTAACAAACAGTCATAGGTAAACAACTTCCCCTTGTAATACAACGCTGCCAAGCAAAAACAAATTTTGTAAGGACTGACACCACAAGCCTAGAGGGCAATTGGAAAAGTGCGATAACAATCCACAAGTTGGTGTTATTGACAAAACGGCTGTAGTGTGGAAAAGTAGCCCTTTCAGATATAATGGATGTCTAACACCAGCCCTCTAGATCTGCTCTCACTGTGGCCACATGACAACATTACTATAAAGAGTGTTTTGACAGAACGGAGCTGGAAACACAGCAAAGAAGTTTATTTAGCACATTAAAGGTCTTCCTCAGTAAGCTCACATTATGAATAATGTTGCACCTGCAACGTAAAAAGTTCAGATCTCTGTACATAAGCATTTAAAGCAGATGCAATTTTTCTTGAAATCTGTGCACAAAATATTTTATTTTTTTAAAGATGTTTTTACTAAACTGCTTATATGGCTAATAAAAATAAATATTCAACTTATATTTCCCTTTCTATGTGGCCATGCATACTCAGGTTAACCTGCCCTAACATGTCATTTGAATGGCTGGAGCCACTTGTGCAATTTTGCTTCTTCTTTCTTCAACAAAATATCATTTTTTCAGAGTTTTCCATCAGTGGCAGACTTGATCGACCGTGCAAACACAGTCACCTCTTCCTTCAGCCACCTTCTAGAAAAGGTCAGTGATATTTGAGCATATTCAAAAACCTGTTGATATTGAAGACTTTCATAATGTTTAAAAGTCGGTGTTATTTTCCTTCTGCCCAGAAATGTGGGCTTTTCTTTTGGGCATGCATCTCAATCCCAGCCTTGCAAACTTGGTGAGTTGGTTTAGTACAATGCATCCATGACAGTGCACAGAGCTGACCATAATGTGCTGTATACACGTCCAAATAATGCACCTAAAACCCTGAATAATACCAGCATATCCCACAAGCCTTAATCAAAAAATGCTCGATTTGAAAAAAGGCCTCATTGTAAAATCCAAATGGAATATGCCGTTTATATGACCCGTATCGAATTCAGAATATTGTCTTATTTGGAATAACTGTGAAATATTAGTGTACTTGTAAATGCCGTCACTGTGTACGAAGAAACCCTCAGATGTCGTTGTAATCTGTGGGAATTTCATGGCTGTAAAGTGACGCTTGTAAAACTACTTGAGCAACAACATGTGAAGACAAAACCAAATATTTGGAGCAAAACATTTTCAGATAGTATAATATTCAAAGAGTGATTTATTGGCTCCCTCCAGATGATATTAATTACTTGTTTGGCTTTGAATGTACACATGTTTGTTTTTTTTGTCATTTAAAGCCTTCCATATGATATGACAAATTTTGATGGAAAATGGGGTCCATATGCGAGTATGTGCTTAATGAAGTGCAGAGTCTGGAGGCTGGTTTGGGTTTGCAGAGCTGGATGTTGTGTTAGAGCTTACTTAGTGCCACCTCCAGGCAGATCCTCTCACAAAGATATGACCGTTTCTGTCAGCAGGAGACCGCAGTCAGTAGATCAGCGGGGCTAACTCACACACACATACTTCTCACATCCCAGCAGACGCATGCACACACACTTTTTACAGCTGAAATGCAGATTCAATCAAAGTTAGTAGAAATCAATGTAACTCCGTACGTAAGTAGAAGGAAAGCTCTTTGGTGATGATTAATGAGTGCAATGAGTCGGCTCCCGCCTTTATTCGAAGCACTTACCATTTGTTCTTTCTCCTGATGTAGTCTTTCTCAGAGAGGTTAACGAGGTAAATCATTGGTTTGGATGTCAAAAACAAGTATTTGTTCAACACTTCGATCTGTGGCAAAGACAGACAGAGCAAGCAGTGAGAATCCAAACTTTCCAAAGTAGCCTTTGAGTGCGGCACAGGCAGAGATAAGTGAAGCCAAATCAAATTAGAGTCTGGTGTATAGGCGCTGTGGGGAGCGACTATAAAGCCTCTAAATTAAGATCAGCACGGCCAGATGTCATTAGCTTGTACAAAAGTAATGTCAAAATAAAACCAACAAAAGGCTGTGCATAATATTAACTTGTGATTTGCACAAAAGACGGAAAAAAAAGAAAGAAGGAAACAGCAGTTGTACTTTTAGGTCAGATGAAAAGATTAGCGAGATAAATCGCATTAATAAATCTGACTGTAACATCAAAGGCTTACCTCCTTGTCGTTCCAATCGTGATAGTAGCGGATGTGTTTCTTTTCATCCATTACCCAGCTCTTGATTTTGCACATAACGTCCTGTTTGGGGTTAAAAGAGAATGAACAAGAAGCCATTAAAGGAGATGAAAAAGAATATAAACCCAGCAGGGTATGGGGTAATTATTTCCTAAATGCATGGCATCCTGATGCCAAAATGAACAATGGCTGTGCTCGCATTCAAGCAGGAGTGGCCTGGCTTTGACAGGGATGGCATGCACAAGACCCCCTTCCCTCCTTTAAATCATGACAAAATGCCTTCTGGGGTGTCTCGCTTAGAGTCGCAGTTTTGAACATCAATATTCCATCGGGACTGTTTAATGAAAAGGATAGAGAGAGGAGACTAAATTGGAAAGAGCGGGGAACTAATTGGAACTTGGTTAGTTAGGTGTAAATTATTGGTCCTTCCTCAGGCACTTTGCAGAATGTAGTCATACTGAATAAGCACTAGTGAGGTACAGAACTAATTATTCACTGTTTCTTCTGGAGAAAATATTGAGCATTTCCAGCTATGTATGCCACATTCATTACTGAGGTACTTGTGGGTTGAGACCACAGGCAAGACTGGGTCTTGACAGGATCTGGAAGCGGAAAAGGGTGGGAAAATGGGAGGGAGGTAGTTATAAAATTTGTAATAAAGAAATTGAGCCTATTATTGTTGATCCAGCCCCACAGAAATTAGCGGAACACATTCTTTTTGTTCCTGTCAACTTGACCTCCCCCTTCATATAAAAACTCCCCCACCCCCTGCAACACTCCCCCTACCTCCTTTTCCCTCCCCAAACCCTTGCAGCACTTCACAATCATACTCCCTTTTGAAAGAACTGAGGAAAAAATCCTGCCAGAGCCTCAATTACACAATGGCAGAAAAAGCTCCACACACTGACCCCCAGCCAGCTGCATTCACTCTCTGCACATCTCTCTCCACAGGAATTCTAAAGGCCTTTTAGTCAGGCAGCCAGAGTGCAGCCAGCGGGAGAGAGCGCAGGAAGAGCTGCATACACTCCGCCCGCGCCGTCCCAAGTCTTCACAGAGAGATTAATCATCTGTGAAATGGAAACAGCAAACGGCCAGTGACACAGGCTGAACCCGCTCCAGGTTTCCCTCATCAGCTCGCAGCCGCCGTGCAGCGCTCCTCTAACAGGCAGGTGTTAATAAAAGGCATATAGGTCCCACAGGGGTCAAACACATATGCCTGCCACCATGAAGCGCCGCTGGTGGGCCGGCTTCTTATTATTGTTTTGTAAGGATAGGGATTTTGAGGATTCACACGGACAAAAGCAATGAAACATTGTTCTTGTAAACACAGCACCGGCAAAATGGATTTAAATCTTTATAACAATGCATACATATGAGCCTTGCGCTGCTGCTGCATGCACATAAATTTAGCTGAAACTCACAATGAAATATTCAGTGACTATTTCATCCAGACAGCAAATTTTAACCATAATATACTATTTTACAATAAATTCCAAATTTCTGATTTGGTTGTTGTTTTTTTCTTACAAAATCCCATTTTCTTAAACAGCATATCTTCAGCTGTGAGCTGCAGCAGTGAGCAGATAAAAACGCACACCAATAAAACCTTCACAGGTTTTTTTTGTTTTCCATTAATTTTGCCTCTCCAAACTATCAGATAAAACAGCATTCCTCTCGCTAACTGGTATCCTTTTTAGTTTACAATATTAATCATCCCCTTATGTGTATTGTCTCTCTCCAACGTCCTGTTTCAGCAGGAAGTACATTAAAAAAAGAAGCAAGATGCCCTCGAAACTCTTCGTGTTGTGTCTCAAACCACAAATATTCAACATTATTCTTTTAGCAGCACATGCACAAGGTACTAAACTATAAGGCATAATTATTTACTGGTATATACAGCAGCTCTCTTTTAGAGTGATACGATAATGTATAGTGTCTGTAGTAGCAGCAACGTAAAGGGAATTTCCCACACTGCCTACATTTTTTTTTTAAAGTAACTACTTTTATTTTTATGCTTTGCAACATAGAGATTTGTGTGGGTTTGTTGTAATTACTCTAAAATTTCACGTAATTTTATTATGTTTTTTTTCCTTTTTTTTGTAGTTTTATTTTATTTACACTGACAGAAAATATAAAAATGTGACAACGTATGTTTAAAAAAAAAAATGATTTAGGATTTTTAGGATACAGTTTAACGCAAACTATTGTGTCCACTTAACCAGCTCTATAAGTGGGTCTTCTTGAATGGTATCAGGTACACTAATGTGACAATAAGCAGATATCTCAGTGGTAACATAATTTAGTAAATCCACAACAAGCAGGTTAAAAGCAGTTTTTGCGCATGAAATTTCAGGCTGCATAAAGACCTGTAGAGCTTATGGGAAAGTGAGTGCAACAATGGAAATCAGATGTTATTTCAAAGGTCTTGCAAATTACTTAGAGAAAGTAATCACCATCTACACAGAATTTCCCTTTGATTTCATAGCGTCCTGTGGTTCTCCAGGAGAAAGTACAAGCACCATTGTTTCTCTTAAACTGCACATTTTTAAGACGTAGTCGTGATGCACATGTTCTGCATATAGATGCTTACATAAACATGTATATGTGTCTGTGCACAGCTGAGCGTGTCAAACGCCAGGCGCAGCCTGTGAGACAATCACACAATCCCTCCCATCTAAAAGCTTGCTGCAGCCTTTGATAAGCACCATTCTTTGCCATCTAAAGAGGTCTTCTATAGATTTCACTTGCCGACGTGTGCACAACCTTTGACAAGTAATGTATCATTTTTATTCATTGCCTAAAATTGTTAGCAATTATGTGCGTAAGCGGCCACCTGCCTAGCCTGAATGGCTCCTGTCTGTGGGGCTACAGGGGTGTGGGGAAGTGCTGTTGGCTGTACGGGGGGGGTTTAGTCTGAGGGGAACCAACCAAACACGGGGCCTCTGCAGCAGGTGAAAAAGCCCCTCTCGTTAGTGTAATGAGTGGTCAGAGCCTCGGTGTGTCGGGGCCTGAAATTGGGCATGCCGCTCCAAGTGAAAGGCCAGATCCCCTCGTGTGCTAGCCCATCCTATCCTGCTCCAATGATGGAAGGGCATCGTGAGACATTTACAACCAAATCACTGCTAATGTTGGCTGCTCAGCCTCGTTACCTTAACAATATAGCCATCTGAATGCATCCACATACATTTTGATCTGACATCCAGGATGTAGATTTTTTTTTTTCTGATCTTACCCTGCATATGGCCCTGCACCTCTCTGCATACAACCGAGGAATCCTCTGTCAAAGAATATTCTAAACATTTACGGTATTCATAGCGAGGTATTGGCATATGTGTCACCCACTGTATGGCCTTATACAATTTCCTGAGCTGCTGTAGGTGTATAAGCATGAGCAAGAGCTGTGCCATGATTTGAGTATTACTTTAGATGAAAAGAGCTGTGTGGAAACACTTTCATTAGCCCAGTGCTGTGACCCAGGGTCAGCAGCTGAATAAGTAACTCTCTATTAATGATTTCTACAGCAGAAAACCCCTGACCCCTGATCACTTTCAATCTCAGAAAGGGAAAAAAATGGGGCAGGGGGAGGGGCGAGACCTATTGGAGGGAGATTAAAAAAAACATACTTTTTTTTTTCTCCTTGGCCATGTGTGTGGGAGGGTTATTATTTGTGCCTTGCTGTGAGGGGGAGCAAAGGGCCTGCTGGGACATTGACTCACGTATTCTGGTTTGAGTTTCTTGTCACCGCCTCTAATGGCCGTCTTCTCCAGCTTGTCAATAATAGGGCCGATCATCTCCTCATCCTTCAGCCTCAGCTCCTCGTGGATGATCTCCATATCCCTCACTGGGTCCACTGTCCCCTCAACATGGATGATATCCTCATCCTCAAAAGCACCTGCAGCGACAGGACACAAACACAGAGAAAGGGAGAGAGCATCAGCGTAGAATTTTTTTTTTTTTCAGCGGCAACAACAACACTGCCTTACATCAACATATACAGTACAAGCAACAGGACCAGAGCCACTGAATCAATGACATTGACTTCCTGAGATCGAATGTGAAATGGTGATTAGATCTGACTCCAAAAATCATTAGCTTTTAGCAGAGAATATGGCAAAAATAAACATGCACATGAAAAAGCACAGTGGGAGTCTCAGGGAAGTCATAACAAATACAATAAAATACTCAGAATACATTTAATTTTCTTTCAGTGTGCAAGTGTCAGAACTGTATGAAACCAGCTTACAGTGTCAAAGTAAGTTCTACTAAAATTGACTTTAAGTGCAACAAAACAGGCTTGTGTGTCAATCTGCATGAAGTGTGGAGTGTCTGGTCATGCATTTCTTACCCCTCTGTCTTAAAACTATCAGCCATTCAGTTAAAACGTATGAGAAATAAAGAAATGTGAGCACGATTTAAGAGAAAAATGTCAACATTCATAGACGACAGTCTTCCCCTAATCATTTGCGCCTTAGCAGTCTTGGCAGTGCTGGTGATTAGGTAATGAGGCTCTGAAGCAGGCCATTTAGCAGCAGCGGCTCTCAGGACTCCTTCTGATTCTCCAGCAGAGCTCAGGGGTGAGGGCGGGAGGGTGGGAGGGAGGAAGGGAGGGGTGCATGGGCGTACATCTGTCACATTAGAGTGACAGCCTTTAACATTATCAGTGGCCACTGTAGTGGACTGCAATATGCTCTTTAATTTACAACCCGTACAGTTAGTGCACAGTTTGTTTTGTATTGTCACTTAAATGTGCAAATAAAAGGGTGGTTATGGCACCTTACTGGTGGAGGGAGTGCACAGATCCTTTACTCAAGTAAAAGAGGCAATACTGCAGTATAAAAATACAACATTGAGGTTAAACGTCTGCACTGAAAAATGAACTTGAGTTAAGGTTTGTAAATATTATTGTCAAAATGGGATTAAAGTAAATAATTGAGAAAATGGCTCCTATGCCTTTAATTCTATTATTATTATTCATTATTACATAACTGGAAAATTACCTTTGATGTGAATAAAACTAAGTCAAATTTTACATTTTACTTTTGTAGCCTTAACTATACACTATATATTATTATATATATCATTAATTAAACTAGAAGTTTAACTACATTTTTCACTAGCTTTCTAGTAGTGCAACTGCATCCATTCAGCCATTTTTTGTGTAGTTAACTACTGAAACGACAAACAATTTGGGTCCATAAAAGGAAATGAATGATTTTTAATTTTTTTTTTTTATTTTGCCATTGATCCTCTACTGTAATTGAACCTCCTTTGACCAGCGCCCCTGCCTTTTTCCTTTCTCCTGACCACTTTGAAGGCACCCATGCAATGCATTCATTAGGCAGAATTTGTACTAAACTTGACTATCTTAGGTGTCACTTAATCAGAAGCTTTGATTATTGCTATTTATTAACAAATGTTCAGAGAAGCTGTTGCATGCTATTTTAGAGATTACCTGGCTGATTAATCCTGCCTGGTGCAACACCCCCATCTGGACTTGAGTTACTGAAGACTGATGTCTGACTGATGGACATTATAAACAAAAACAAAGCTGACATTCCTGTGCTTTTTCCATAATAGTGTTTTTTTTTTTTGGTTCATGTATGACTGTGAACAAGTGAGCACTTTTTGCAATAAACTCATGTAAGTGACATTTTTTGCTGGCATTTGACATTTTGTATTTTATATCGTTTTTAAATGTTTTAATTTTTATGATTTTTTATTATTTTTTATTTATTTATTTCATTTTTTATTCCTATTTTTTATCAAGTAGTTTGAATTACTTGTCTAAGTAGCTTTAGTAAACCAAACTGAATTTCTCCCTCGTGTAGCTTTGCTGTTGTTTACATTCCTCCAGTCTAAAGTAACAGGTAACTTTTTTTGGGCTCATCATATGTTATGTATATAAAAGCTCAATCTGTGAAGAACACTTGTCAGATAAATGTAGTGAGGTAAAAAATACATTATTTACCTCTGCATTGTGGTGGAATAGAAGCATCAAGTAGCGTGGTATGTTAACACTAAAGGAAAGTACAAGTAACACTTAAAATGTGTGCCTTCATGCTAGATTTATATAAGTACAGTATATCTGGATTTTGATTATGGCTCAGTCAGCAGTGACTTGTGAAGTTTCACACTGCAGCATAATGGGAACGCCATCTCATTCAACACGGAAGTGGATGTCAGGTGAATGATTACTTGGCTTGATGTATTGCTGTGTTGAGGGACACTATGTTTGGAATGCTCATGGTCGAGTCACTTAACGTTATCAACAATCCATATTCATGTGTTGACATCTGAGTGGTGAAGGTGTGCTGACAGGTGAGGCCCTGCGAGATAATAACGTCACCCAAGTGATCAGCACTATTCATCATGAGGCTGTCACATCGTCTCTCAACAAGTTCTAACAGTGATACATATAGGAAATATCAGTGATTCATGCTGTGCGCAGTTGTCATCATCGGCAACGACATACCTGAGATTCAGACAAATCTTGACAGAGCTTCATTATACATGAAGTTATCAGACATATTAGTCTGAACAGTGAAGTTATCCCCTGCCTCTCCACTAACCTGATACATGTCCTACTTGTCTACAGCTGAAGCCTCTGAGACAACCTTTGACTGTTTTTTAGCTGCATGGCTTGAGTCATGGCAGTGTCTGTCCACCACTTTGGTCCAGATGGAAATACTTCAACAGCTGTTGTTTGGAAGACATTCCTGTTTCCTATAGAATGAACTGTAACTAGCATCAAGCGAACACGTAAGTGCCAAAATCTGCACTCTCCATCGAGACTCAGCACTGCCCAAGACGATTGTGACTGGCGTAAAGAAAATCAAACAACCCCTCAGTCCATAGTTATGATAGATTCAGCCAAACCTTTCTCCAGTGCTAGCACAGTTCTCTGGTTATGCAACACCATGGCAACCATGACCTGCTAAACATCAGCATGTTAGCATTGCGACTGTGAGCATGTTAGCATGAGGACGTTAGCATTTAGCTCAAAAAACAGCCTCACAGTAGACTCGTAATCTTGTTCAATAATTAGAGCTGGGGCCTCTGATATCAGCTCTTAGTGCTTTTAAACTGCAAAGGACACTCAATTGTAAACTGAACCCACGTGAAGCCCTCCAGTCATCTTCCACTTGCACAGAATATCATATCTTCTTCTTCTACAAGAAGACACGTACTTGATTCTCCATGAAACTCAACTACAGGGCTTTTACAATCTAGAATCACTCATCAGTCACATCCAAACATCAAAGCTCAACAACAAAAATGACAGACAACCAAAAAAATCCTGCGCCAGTGGCCTTATTACTCATGCGAGTCAACAGAAGCTGTAGACTTTTGTGCAAGCTGTCATCCTGTGCGTTGTCCTCATGGTGAAATGAACTTATCCAATTACTCTTTGCCTAATCAGGCTGTTTTGGTTCCTCTCCTCTTGCAGAGGTACTCCACAGTATAAACAGTTCACTTACGCCGCACAGAAAGGGGCTAATCAGTGGAATTATTGTTTTGCTGCTCCAATTTACCAGCTCCCTGTTCAGCACTGATTGGAACGAAAATTTGCTATTGTGTCTGCATGAACTCAGAAAATATAATGCAATGTAATCATTTTGTTAGCTGCAAGAATATACATATATTATAAACAATTATGATGTACAGTTCTGATACACTGTGTTTCAAATGGAAAATACATACAAGTCTGTTGTTCAATTTAGTGCACATAAATGAGGAGCGAAGAGGTTTCAAACAGGTTCATGTGGTTAATAAAGCACTCATGATTGTATAAATCAGTTAATGAAAGCAGGAGAAATGACTGTACACCAGACCATTTATTAAAACGTTCAAACACCTAAAGCAAACAGGATCATTTCGCATCACATTTCTCACTTTTTAAAATAAGAAATGAACAGTTTCTAACTATTGTTATACATCCCTAATAAAAAGCTGATAAATCAAAATTTCAAAGAGGCTTTCAGAGAGCAGGAGCAGCTGATCACTCACTATTTAGTCATCAGCTGACACTTTCCTCTGACTGCCACATATTCCAAAGTAATTTGCTTTAATTAATTTCGCCTAATTTAACATTCACATCTACTTTACCGCTGTCCCATTCAAGGCTTAGAGCTGGAGAACAAATGCGCGAGGTGAAAGAGAGAAGAGAAATCTGAGGGGGCAATCTCCACAATTAGTCCTTTAACAACTGGGTCTGGGTAGGGCTCTGTGAAGACAGCTCTTATGAGGCTGCGGCGCCACACAAAGCCACATGCAAGACAGTTAAAACACAAAAAAAAGAAGAAAGAGGTTAGAAAGGCCGAGTTTCAGGAGTCAGGACTGTCTCACTATTTGAATTTTACTGCTTCATTTCAAATGGTGTATGTTTTGAAGACACCATTAACAGGTGCACCTTTATTGACAGAACAAAAGGATTAGTCTCTCGAGGGTGAGTGGTGTTTAACGGCCTGATTATGGATCAGGCTAAGCTCTGCAAAATTATGGACTTACAGCAGCATTGCAGGCTGGTACAGCCTGAGAAGACAGAAGATATTACTCCATGGACTGACATTAGAGATGAAAAACAGAGAGGAAAGGAAAAAAAAAAACAAGGAAAACAAATATATTTTGTGTCTTTGCTCATGTTTTTACATGAACCTCAGCATGCAAAATGTCACTGCAACACATTTAGGAACATAACTTTTTAATATAAAGCAAAGTTTTTTCTAAAACAAACAACCTATTCCCAGTTTGCACAAGTTTAACACCTAAAACCAGCAAGCGAGCTCGAGTTTATATCATTACTTTTCTGTCAGGTACACAGACAAGGCAGTCATCTGAGTCAAGTCTAGATCAATACTGATTGAGCTGCTTCCTCTGATGTTGCTACCTGGGAGGATATGTGGTCAACATAATTCAGTTAAATTACAGTATTCATTGACTTCTAACTTCCTGTGCATGTTTTCACATGCAAGATGGGTAAGAGCACATCTAAAGAACTTGCATTCCTCGCGCTGCTTTTAAAATGTTCATGCAAACTCAGTGCCGCAATTCTCCTGGTATTCAGAGCAGTAAAAGCTATTTTATGAGTCTGTCAGGAAAGGCACATTATGGATGTCTTCCCAGCATAGAAACACTGGCAATGCACACAAGGGTATTTATGTTCATTCAGGAAATATCTTCTTGACATTCATTTTAGGATACATGAAATTGACGGCAATTTGTAGTACGCTGCTTCTGTAACAGAGTTTGTGGCATATTCAGCCTTGTTTCTTTGCATATGTCAATTATGGCAAATACATTGGCTGCTAAAAAGCAGTTTGACACCAGAAAATGGAGGGTTTGAGCCCTTTAGAGAAACACTCATGTTTTCTACATGATCCCATCTTTCAAAATAGATCACAGTGAAATCACAGTGCTCGATAGTATGAATATCTGTACCTTGCGAGGCGTCTCCAATTCCTATGTGATCTACTGTCAATTGCAGTGTCTCATGCCAAACTGAGTATTAAAGGTGCATCTTTGCAGAATGTTTGATATCACTGACTGGAAAAAAAACACATGAAGGGGAAAGCCGTTTAGACAAGCGTGATCTGTGAGCGGTTGAAAAGTGAATGCACTGGGGAGGCTCCAGTTTTCATGAACTCTGACAGAAAACAACGGTGTTAATTCCCCTTATCATTATCTTAACCTCTGTCATTCCATTTATTTTGTTAAACCACAGAGCATAAGAGTGCCTTGATTGAAAGGAACCGTCATATGCACACCACTGTTGTCCCACATCATTCAAAGAACAAACCTTTTTAGATCCTTAACTACTATAGTGCTGCTGATTGCACAGGCACCAGCAATTTCCTAACCAACCGCCACCTGAACAATGATGTGTTCAGCTTTCAGGCCCTCCAGCCTTTCAAAGGTGAATCATTTCACAGTTTGGAGCGAGATCTCCATAGCAACTCCTCTTTGAAGGGTTTAGAATCACCATCCAATAATTCTATGATCATCGGGCCTTGCCATTCCCAGTGGTTCTTTTCACAGCGGACAGGCAAGGGGGGCATGAGGAGGAAGCAGGAAGATTCTACAGTCTATTTCAGGCAATTCATCTTGCAGCCCCATTAGAATTCAAAATATTGCGACCTTCAATCACCGGGCATGTTATCTGGAGCTGTGGCGATCTCCAGTCAAGATGGGTAGACATTTTGCTCTAATCATCCACGATGAGTGGAGGCTGACAAAAACTCTTCATTCTCGCTGAAGCAAAATGCTCATTTAAATGCTGTGACAGCACCTCAACACAGCCCTGAAAACACACAAAGGGAGGATGATGCCCACAGCTAAATGATCTAGATTTAGAATTGCAGTATTGGTTGAAACAAAAGCTAACATAAACAAAGAACTACATAGAGCGCAAGGATGCTTTTTTGCCTGACTGATCTGCGATGCAGCATTTCCATTTCTTCCTCAAGCATAACAAGACACAACAGTAAGGCAGGTGCTAGGACCCAGCTGAGACTGTTGTACAACAGTTTATTTTTGTCCAAGTGTGGTGTGGGAAGTGGGTCGCTTGCTTCTTATAAACCAGTTAACTTTGCCATAACAGAGTGGATTATGGCTGAACATAAGAAAATAAACAATATGATGAAACTGACACATGCCAAAGTATATCCAGTTTCTGAAAGAGAGTAAAGTCCTGAGTGTACCACATTAACACAGACCACAAACTGACAAACTGACAAGCGACTCGTACCATGGCATCTGTCCCCTCTTTTATGATGTAAATTAATTTTCATTAGAAGTATTCATTCTACAAAATTGACAGTTGTAAGCACTGTGGTACCTCAGCAGAAACCAATATTTCATACAAGCTTCGGACAGCTTTGACGGCCCATTGCCTTACAGTAGTACACAATGTCGTAAACACTGATATTACCAGAATTACTGTTCAAAGATGCAACATGACTGATGATGGATTACATGAGAAAAATGTTCCAGCTATAATATGGGCATTGTGTATGTGCGCTAAACATATTATTTACCCTCACTGGAAACTTATTATTTACGTCCCTTCTTTTAAAGATATGCTACTTGGTCCCATACTTGAGCGCAACCATAGACTGCATAAAAATAATAGACCTAGCCACTGCGATGTCACCTATAGGGTTGTGGACACCTAGAGCCGTCGCCATCTTGGACTTCTAGAGCCGTGACATGAGGTGAACATTTTTGGATGAGAGGGTGGAGCTGTGGAGGAGCGAGGGGTGGCTCTGACTCATAGACTAATGATACCTCGCAAACAGCATGTCACTTAAAGTAGCCGCACCCTCAATTACGCATAACTTTAAGCATTAACAACATTTAAATGGGCGGGTAAAATAAAAGTCATGTTGGAGGAAATTATCTATAGACAAAAATGTTTTTTGTACTAGGTTGTAAATTGACTTGCTTTTAGAGCCAGCCTCAAGTGGCCATTAGAGGAACTGCAGTTTTTGGCACTTCCATGTTATTCAGCCACAGACGTTGCTGCTTGAGTGCAACGCATCACACTCTGAAAACCACGCCCACTGAGGGGAAAACATACAACCAAGAGCCTAATGCTAAAAACAAAAAGCCTGTAGCTAGCTAAAATCAGTCAATTTCAGCAAGTCAAAGGATTATTTTAGCACCCTATGCCTACCAGGAAGGAAAAAGAAATTGACAAACTTAATAATGTTAGTCTGTTTCAGTGTCCCTTCTCTTTACGTTGCTTGTCTTAAAGTAATAATCCCTCTGAATGGCCAGAAGTGAAATACCTAAGACCTTGTGATGCCTAGTTAGCTTCAACCTCTACAATTTTTCTGGTCAAGTAGCAAAATGCTTGCTGCACACGAAGACATACTGAGTGTCAAGATCCCACAGATTTTCAATTTTCCTCATCTCTCTATCAATTTTTTCTTCTTACGGCTCAGTCTTTCAGTTCAGAAACATATAAAAACTTCTGGGTTCTGTACCCTGTTGGTAGTGCATCCCAGCACACAGCAACTTCTAAGCATTTTTCTGTGGTTTGCTAGCAGACAGAAGTGACAGAGGCGTTTGCAATGTACTCTTTTCCCTCTACAGGGTGGCGGGGGACTTAATTGTGCTCTGTCTCTATGAAGTGAGCTAAGCTAGACTCTTCTCACTGTTCAGTGTATGTTAAAGTATACATCTGTTAATGTTCTCTATTTTCTTACAGTCAACAACTCTCATGAAAAGACTAAAAATAACAATGAATCAGTCCTTCCGATAACTATTGCCTTTGTACCAAAAGTCACACAGACATACAACAGAATAGTCCTGTGTCATAGATCTCCATTGTTGTCCAAAATATTATTAAAAACAGATCCCTGAGCTGCATTGTTGCACTGAGTCAAATCATGGCCACTGTTGTTTATTGTGAGTCAATCCCACATAGACCGTCCTAGTGCCAAAAACATTCACCACTGCACCAAATGTCTAATAATCTGCTGCTGAAAATAGTCCCCAACAAATGCAAGGTTTAACCCTGTTTGAGAAACGTCCTGAAAACTACAGTGTCCAACTGTTTAGGCAAGTTAGTCAGACTTTTCTACTTAAAATGAAACTATAATTGCACGCCATTTTTAGAGATTTACATCTCCAGTGGTACGGGTAGGAAAGCTTGAAAGTATTCAGTAGTAAAAGTATTACGTTGACTAAAGCTTTGTTGTTTCATTCTTTTTATTGTTGACAAGAAAAAACAGAATGTATCTTGATAGGAGGAAAAACCAGACCTTCAGTACAGCATAAATTAATTAAAGGAGATATGGCCATTTACACACTGTGTGATTTTTTTCACGTCAATATATATTTTTTAATGTTGTTTTTTAACTTACTTTAATGTAAGTTAAAAGTTAAACTTAAATTAAATTAAAGTTAAACTTTAATGTGAATATCACACAGTGGTACGCAATTTTTTTCAGAACAGGGTCGATTTTTAAAAAATTTTTACACAGTGAATAAACGCATCAACGTTGTGCAAAACTATGAGGATTATATTATAAAACAACAATATGGAGGCTCAACACAAGCAGAAACCTCCAGGAAGTCACAACAGAAGTGCCAAAAACTGCAGTTCTTTGAACGGCCACTTGAGGCTGGCTCCAAGAGCTAGTCAATCCCTGTAGATGCCCATGTTAAAATGCCAAACTTTACAGCATAACTAAACATGTTTACAGCCTAGTACGGAAAAACCGGTTTTGGTTTCTATAGCTAATTTTCCCCTACATGACAACAATACTGCAGGTGAATTTTTTATGTAATTCACCCATTTATATTTTATTAATGCTTAAAGTTACATGTGATTAAAGGCGGGGCCACTTTGAGCGACAGACTGTCTACCTGTGAGCCAAGACAACAAACTTTATTACTCCTTTTAAACTTGACAAAGACAGCGCATGCCAGACATCCTCTTTCCATTCTTACCTTTCACAATAAAAGCGCTAGACATATACTTTACACTGTGTTACTGTTTACCAGAGGGAGCTAAAATTCACTCAAAGCATTTCGCTATAAGGAAACTCAATAAAATAGCTGATAGTAGTTAAGACTATACATCAACTTACCTCAGACAGACTGCCAGACGCTGCTCTGGGTCAAGTAGATAGTTGATGCAAATTCGCATCAAAAACTTTTATTGAACAAATGTTGCAACTGTCGCCCGTTGTGAACTGCTTTAATGTAAATATTTGCAGGCGAGTATAACTACAACGTAATTTCTGGAATTTTTCACATATTTGCATAACTGCCAGAAGGAAAAGACTGGATGCGAAATATTAATAGGCAAGTATTATTAGGGTAATTTCTATAACTAATCTATTTGCTGGACATAAAGGAGCCACAAGAGACCACAAGCTACAAGAGACTGAAAGTGTAAATGTCATTTTAAATGTAAATGTAAATGTCATTTTAAATGTGTAAAAATTATGTGTCAAGTTTTCACTATTTGTTTTCTATTTTCTGGCTTAGCTCCATATTTAGCACCATTAGCTACAATATACTTGTATATAATAATCTCTCTATAAAAGACTTTCAGCAAAATAAAAGTGACATTTCTAATAGTTACTACTGGATGTATAAATTAATACATCAACACAACAACTTATTCAGAGGCTGAACTGCTGAGAGATTCTCTCACAGCCTGATCTGTTTAGATAGTCACACACATGGAAGTCACTGGGCTGGTGAGGTGTTTTGGATGTTTGTCAAGTTTGAGAATTTGTGAGTTGGTGAGTGATAAGGCAGAATTCCTGGAGACTAGCCATTACTGGCGTCAGTGAGGAGGTAGGTTGGCCATAAATCATCTCCGTCTGAATAGTCGATCCAGTTTGTTCACAACGCCTGGAGCTAAACAATCAGTTTGATTTGTTCACTATAAGCGATTAGTGTAGTGGGCTGACGTCTGAATGATGCAACACCTAAACACAAGTACAATGTCCTACCAGATTCAACAAAGTGAAGCCAACAAATTTAATCACTCACTCTGAATCATCAGATGTGGACATTTATCAGGTAGTGATGATTCATGTGGAAGTTGCAGAGGATATTAGAGTTCTTTAAATAGTGACGCTCTTTAGAGGTGAGTGAATAGGACTAATTTCTGGAGAGGCCTAAATGCTGTCAATTTGTTGTTGGCTGACTTCGACTCGATCACATTAACCCTGCCACCAAAAACTGAAAGAGACAGTTAGCACCTAGCAACACCTTGAAAGTGATTTACACATTTGATACACGGTGCAAAACCAAGGTAAATAAAGTTGTTAACATTTGCAGACACAGTTAACAATCATTACTTGTGTTTGTTAACATAACGTCTTCATTCATAATTAGCTGGAAAACACAAAGATGCATATTTCTATAAGTCTGTCAACAGTCTGCCAGCCCTAGTGTTTTATGATGGTGTTTTCCAGGTATCCAAGACAGCAAACAAACTAAAGAACTTAAGTATAGCTTATTGGCTATTGGTCTGTTAGATGTTGTGCATGCTGCTTTCACGACAGTTGCTATATGCACATATCTAGGTTTACATTTACAGTGAGATTCGTGACTATAAAAAGTATTCCCTGTTTGTATTAGCAATCTATGCAGATTTGCTACTTCTCCTGTCGTATTTTGCCATTTAAGGAAGTCATTAGTTTGAGTTTGAGTAGTTGAGTACTCACAGAAAAAAGAAAATAAAAAACAAAGTGCTAGTCTATGGTACAGAACACTGTCAACACTGACTGACAGTAAGATACAAACAAGTCTGGCATTGTATTAGCATTCTGGACTTGACCCATAATAGCAATCAACACACAACATATGGAAAAAAAAAAAAATCTAAAGGTTTAGAGTTGCAACTAACAATTATTTGTACTGTCAGTTAATCTGCACTTTTCCTCTCAGTTAATTAATTAACTCTTTGGTTAAAAAACATCAGAACATTTAGAAAAATGCTCATTACTATTTCCTAGAGCCCAGGGTGACGTCTTCAAATTTCTTGTTTTGACTGACAAACTCTAAAACTAAAAGATAAACAGTTCACTACAATATGAGGAGAGGAAAGCAAATAATTAAATCTGAGAAGCTGGAACCATCAAATGGTTGGCTTTTTGCTTGAAAAATGTCTTAAAGTTACAATCTCGACAATCTCAGTTTCGCTCTCATTGGCGACACCTGTGACAATAAGCTGCAGTTGCAGTTGTGTTTTTTAGACTGTACATAAAGATGGACAAGCACATATCCACTTCCTCCCACTGCACAAAAATGAAGCCAAAATATCCCGCATATGGCCTGCTGCATCTTGCACTGGTGAAGTAATTTTGAGCCAGAGACCACGCAGCAGCGATCTTCAGGATATCAAGTTCCTGCCTATACGTCCATCTGACCAATCACAATAGTAACTGTGACCACACGGATTGGCACACACAGTTGTCAATCAGAACATCAAACCTCCCTTTTTTATCAAATAAGGAGTCATAACCAAACCTATCACAAAAAACAAACACCTGACTATACATCAGTGTGACAAGACCTACCTTAAAGCGATGCTTACCTTTCTGGAAATTTTACGCTTGTCTTTGTTTAGGTTAAAATGCTATTAATAAGCTGATGGCACACTAAAATGTAAGTGAATTCCACCAGAGATACAAACTCATAATTATACCATTCTCACATGGTTCTAAGAAAATTCTGACCAATCATTGCATTCAGACCGAATGCAATGGTTGGCCGAGCGTCCTGTCTGTCTTCCCCACGTGGAGACCTCTGACTGATGTAACCGCTCGTGTAACATCCCCTGCTCCAGGAGCTGGACAGGTATTTTTAGTTTGCCTCTAATGTAACATAGGCTCTAACATTATATATGACAACACAGCATCCAGTTGCTAACAGTTAGTCTACTATAGCCTAACGCAGCCTGAGCCTCTGTATTATCTTCCTTGTTTGTTGCCAGTCACCAGTACTATCTAACATTAGCATTTATATTACATTATAAAACTCATCAGTCATCACTGACCCTGGATAAGTTTCAAAACTCCGGGGTTGTTTTTGACTGTGTAGGACAGGTAACGTTATGTTTAGTTTGCTTCTAATATAACACATAACGTTCAGCAATCAGCAACGTGTTTTACTCCTCTTCTCTTCTGCTCTTCTCTTGGCGTGTTACACTCACTCTCCTCTTCCATGTATCTAATGTAACCTTGCCAACGCCTACGTCTATCATAGGTGTATGGAGGACGTAATGGAGGAGAGGGGAGTGGGCCTTTGGAGGGAGGTGGGAGTTGTGGATGTTCAAATTTTTTCCAAGTGCTGTGTGAAATGCAAGAAAGGTAGGAGTTGCTTTAAATGACAGAAACCATCTTTGGGGAAAAATGTATGTGTACTATGGGGTTTATGACTTGTACTGCGTACTGCAGCCAGCCACCAGGAAGTGATCAAGATGTTTTAGCCTTACTTTTGGGGAGCTGTCATGTCGTCCATCTTTATTACATGATGAGACCGGAAAAAAACAATACGCCACATCACACACAAGTGAGCATTAGCTTCACCTACCCTCTCTGGTTGACCAACCACATCACTAACTGTGCACCACTTTATTTTTTTTCTTCTGAGAATGTTGCCACAGACACCCATTTCCTAGTACTGCAAATGCAAGGGCTTTAATCAGTGGGCCATTGGCTCAGTCACCACTGTGTTATCTCATTGGGTGATAGATAGTGACTTAACAGACATTAAATTACGTGAAAATCGTCAAGATTATTACTTTGATTAATGAATTAGTTGCTGATTTATTTTAGTTTTTGACTATTTGATTAATAGGCCAAATAATTCAGCTTTACATAGGAAGCTCTACAGCTAAGATCGCATATAAATGATCAAGTTTACTTCCCTACAAACTTCTACCATTATTTTATAAAATGGGCAAACTTTCTTGTGTCTGCTGCAGGCAGTAGACGAGGAGAGGAAAGAACTTAACCAGGAGTTCAGGTGCTGAAAGCATGAATATCACAGCAAGAGAAGAGTCTACGCCAAAAATAACAGCCACTTTCCAGTCGGCTGCCTACAACCACAGCCAGTCCCTAAAGATTAAATGTGCTATACCGCAGTATCTTAAGGCAAGATTCTTACTGAGTGTCGTGCAACCGTAAATAAGTCTTCATTAGAAGTGAACCAGAGCATTCCTGCAGTGATGAGGGGGACACTGTGTGAGCATTCAAACATCTAATTGCTGGAAACCAAACATCTGGGAATAAGGCCAGGTGAGCTGGCAGAGTTGCTAACGGGGAACAGAAGAGCAGATGAAGTAGAACATGTCTGTGTCTTGTCTCAGACAGTGAGGATTCAGCCGTGTTCCAGTCACTGCAGAAGCACTGGGAACACTTAGCCTGCAAACCATTTTGTTATGAGACCAGGGAACACCAGCCATTCAACAGAATCAGCTT
Organism: Cephalopholis sonnerati; assembly: GCA_019142605.1. Classification (NCBI taxonomy): domain Eukaryota; kingdom Metazoa; phylum Chordata; class Actinopteri; order Perciformes; family Serranidae; genus Cephalopholis; species Cephalopholis sonnerati. The sequence goes on from JAGQAX010000012.1 coordinate 22,848,100, forward strand.
TCAGGATGTCATCATGCGCCTTAATAGTTGTTGGAAGGTATTGTTGAAAGCAAATCCACTGTTTACACAGGCTTTTCAAAGTCATTAGAGGTTGAAAAATATTCATATCATGCATACTATGGGGGAATTTTGAGACACCAAGAGGAAAATCCAGCCAGACTACTCCCTGGAAAAAGTCGAATATTTTCACAAGACGAATATACACTACGTGGTGACCTATTTCACCTTAATGTCTTTGCAAAACCTGTTTCAAAATCTTAAATTTCATAACTTCTATACAAGGAATGTAACCCTGTATAGGGAATAAAAGACCACAATAATGTGATGGACATAACAGAGAATAAAGGCTGAGTTCTAAAGATTAAAGGAACACTTCAACCACCAAATGATCATTTTTATATCAGTTATGTTGAATTCATAAAGAATTTTTTTTTCTCACAAAACTTCAGTGAACAAAGAATCCAAAAACATAGAAAATTCTTGATGAATTACAGTCATACTTTACCAAAACATCTGTTTACAAACTCTCATACAACTTGTCCAGTATAATCCAAGTCCCATTCATCCAGTGGTATACTAATGGTGCGTTCCATTTGCATTGGGAAGCCAGAGTTTCCATGTTCCAAGTCGAACACTTCAACTGGAATGACCCCTGAAGTCAGGTATCGAACTTGGAAAGTTGGAGGAACCTCACCAACCCTGACCTCAAAATCAAATATGGCTGCTCCGCACATAAATAGTAGTAAAAGCTGTGGTAAAATACGTAAGGGATAATGTAGAGCGAGCCGGTCACTATAGAGAAATAAACCCCGACAGGGTGATGTAGGACCCCGACGCGAAGCGAAGCGTCCGCTTATTACACGGCTACTCACTAAAGAAATCAAAAGTTTGACAACAGAAAACAACAGAAAATTAACGATTTCTTGCCGCAGGTATAAACGTCTTTCTGCGGATTGATATGACAGGACGTGATTCGCCCGAGTCGATCAGAAGCGTCCTTAACAACGGTCTGCTATTCATAGCAACGGTCTGCTATTCAGAAATAACAGACCGTAGAATGTTGTAATTGACCAATCAGGATCGAGCATTTGACAATGCCGTGTAATAAAGTTTATTAACATTCCTGTCCTATTTGCGTCCATTAAAACAGTCATACACATAGTCCTGTCCTGGCTTGTTAAGAACTGGTTTTGCTAACAATATCTTGATTTTCCAACTTTTTGTACTGAAACGCCATCAGCTCAGGTGTGATGTCATCCCCTGCTCTGACCTCTGACCACCAAGATAAAAGGAAGCACTCTCAGTACTTCCTAAACAGACAGACCTTTTCAACAGGGAATGGATCTAGAAGTGAAACTTATCTGTGCTCATCGCCAGACTTCATTGACAACAACAACAGTAATTTTACCTCGCTGAACATGGGAGCTGCTGGTCTACCACTACCTCGATTGGTAGTTTGTTTGTGTTATTGTGTGACTTTGATGAATCTGAACTTTGCCTATAACACACCAAAGTCACACAACAACACAAACAAACCATGGATCAAGGCAGTGGTAGACCAGCAGCTCCCCTTACTGTTTTTAGTCAATGGAGTCAGAAGGGGCGGTTTTCACCAAAAATTCAACATAACACAGGGTGAACAATTGATAAACAATGATCATTTGGGGTTAGTTTTGACTTAACATGACTTCCAGACTTAGTTTCATCAGGCTCAACGCAATTGCCTGTGTCCTCAGCTTAAACTAACATCACTGTTTCATGTTACTGAGGCTGCGCGTCTAAAGTATCTTTATAAACCCTTCTGCTAATTCCCAGACAAAAAACAAACAAACAAACAAAAAAAAACCTACCACTCCAGACACGAAAAAGTGTGATCCCCCACAACCATATAATCACACCATATAAAAGTAGTGGCCTCAACATTGCAGTCAGCCTCACACCAGATAGATATAATTACAAAACAAAACCAGCTATGTCTAATGGTTAACTTGTGAAACATACCACATTGTTTCCAAGGACTTCATGAGAGTGGAAACAATGGCATGCCAAAGCGGACAGATGTAAACACACACACACACACACACACACACACACACACACACACACACACACACACACACACACACACACACACACACAGAAGAAGCTTTCGATCTTCCTATTTATGACTCTTGTGGATGTTTGTCTTCTTTGTGTGAGCAGAAACAATAGGGTTGGTTTTGAGAGAGGATTTGGCCTATACATTTGGCACATATCAAAGAACTGTGGGTGTTTTTAACCATGTACATACTGATTCTAAACATACATATGACACACATAAGTGACAATAATGTATATATCGCATGACGTAAATTAGCATCACAAAATGTGAGCAAACCACAAGAAAATGAACAGATTAAGTCTGGGCATTCTGATAACACTGACTGTAATGTAAAAAAAAAGAACAATATGTCATGTTTTTATTACTCTCAAGTCTCATGTAAAGACCAAAACCAACAAAACCCTGATCTTTTTAATTGCACGTACATTATATAGCTTATTCCCCTGTGACATATCTCTATTGTTGCCCATAACTATAAAAAAACACCATGGATATATATAAAGAGAACTGGATAAAGTATTGAAGGCTTATTGTGAAAGTTTCTCAGTGGCACATGAGGACAAAAAGTTTGACTTTCCCTGGTATAAAATTACCTGGATCTTCTGTATCTATGGGCCCACAGAGCAAGCACACCAGAGACTTCCACCAGATGAGTGGTTAACTTGCGGTTTATCTCTCCGCTAACTTGAATAGGAAAGAAAATGATTTAATCCTGCAGCTCTTACAGCCTTTTGAAATGTTGTCGAACTGAATGGATCAATTTTTGATAGTTAAGCAAGTCATTTTGTGAGGGTTTTGACCAGTGGCGTAGTGGTAGTTGATGTGGTGGGTGTACGACTGGATAGATGTGTAGGTTACCGGGGAGGAAGTGGGTGTACTCTCTTACATATTCCAATGGCTTTTTGGCTGCAAGGTGGATATACTCCATATACCCACGTATACCTTTCACTACACCATTGGTTGTGACTGATGTATTCGCTGATATACATGTGTATTCTTCACAATGTAAGTCTATGGGAGAAAGTCATTTCAGGCCCCATGGCATCACATGATGGTTCCAGAAGTTGTAATTGCACAGTTTGGCCACTATGTCAAATCGGCTTTAAAGCTTGGCGTTGTTCTCAGGGTGGCTTGAGTTACACTGGCTGACACGTTGCTTCATTACCATGACCATGGGCACTGTAGTTTATGTTGAGACAGTCCCACATCACTGCCATCCCAATGGCAATGTTGGCATTGTACGTTTCTGTAAACCACAAATATGCTATTTTTGCATGTTACAATATTAATTATAACAGTTTTTAAAGTGACATAATATAAGCTGACTTAGTCATCAGGAGGTGGCGGGATGGTGGATGGGCGTGACACCCAAGCGAGATGGCTGCCAAGCTGCAGACCCTGCAGATCACCACTCAAGACCAACAAACAACAAAACAGGCTGCTTTTCGTGAGTCATTGCTGCGTTTCTGGCGGCTTATAAGGTCCAAACTTGGGTGTTTGTAGCGACCCATCACTGTATTTTTCAGTGGGGATAGTGCCACAAAAAGCGGTCGTCTCAAACAGAGACATCTCTGAGTTTCATGCCAGGAATATGGCATGAATGTGACTGATTTCAACCAAGACATGGCTGCTTTTGTTGCCAAGACTGTGCCCCTAAAACCAGATATTTTAAGCACAAACATTATCTTTTCAAACCAAAATGAAGTGGTTATGGAAACCTAATTAAACGTTAACCACAGCATTGTTGAAATGTACAGTTTCAGCATAGATTGTACAAAATAATGTGCAAATGTAATATACTTTTGATATGCAGCAATGTAGGATGCCAATTTTTTTTCTGGCGATTAGGTTGGTGCTGCAGCTGCAAATACTCACTGGTGAAGCAAACGTGTATTAATCTGCAGCTAAAATGATTCCCCACCAAATATTCTATTTACTCCCGTTTGTGTAAAGTTTGTTTAAAACTACAGTGTCCATCTGTTTTGGGAAGTTACAAATCCTTGTTTTTTATTTTCAAAAAACATCAATTATATATATTGTGACCTGTTTAAAAGGGTCACAAACAGGCTGAGGAAGTCTGAAAGTATTGAAAGATGGGCCAACACATTGTTGGTTTTGATCTTTTCAAGGGTTTTGTTGACAATTAGAAAGATATAGAATAACACCAGCCTCATCCTTTAACTTAAACTGTACCAAAAATCATTAAAAACTGAACTGACAACAGACCCGTTTATCTTCCCTCACATGTCTTGTCCACTCTGTAAATCATTACTCAGTCTTACAGTGGGTGGTCTTCCAGTTCCACTTCTCACAAACTACAGAGTCAAAGGCTATTTGAAAACTGTGTTGGAACAAACGTAATACACTTGTCAGTGATACAAGTTGGGGACAATATAGCAAAATGGCCTTAATCTTAACCCTTTATATCCGGACGTTCCATGCCTGCCACCACCAACTCTCTAATCAGAGCTCCTTTCACACAGTGGGGAAAGTCAATAACAGCACACAATCAGTAACCAAATTCAGCTATTTTTAAAAGAGCCTCTGCATTCATTTCAATTGCTGTAATTTGAATTATTCTAGCGTGTAACACTTTAATTGTGTTAGACAAAGACCATGTCAGAGACACGGAGGAAGTTGAGGGAGACCTGGAAAGTGATTTGAAGCCAGACTAGGAATAATTTGCTGAGAGAATCACTTCTCTGCATTCCAGGCAGTATTTTGAATCACTCCAAATAAACATGATTTTTATTATCCTTACCACTATAACTGTTGTTGAAAGCATCATAAGCAGGAGCAATAGTAGTGACGTCTTTATTGTTATGCTCATTATTCTAGATGAACGCAGGGTGCAAAAAAGAAACCTTCATCCTCACATTAAGTCTGTTAATAACTCACTTACCTCCAATGTGCCCAAACTTAATCAAAAGTGGCATTAGGAATCATATTACAATTTAATGTGGGGCTCCTTCTGAACTGTCTTGTTATGTTTCCAGACCTCAGAATATGCCACTGATTGTGTGAAGCCTGAACTAGGCACACATCCTTTCACTTCTGGGATTCTCATTCAGGGAGCCTCCCTGAAGGAATGTGAGGTTTGATCTGACTTCATTAACACTGACTGTTATGTTGATGTTGGCACGCACCACACAAGATGCTCTACTAGGAAAGCTATAGCACAACTTAGGCATTTGCTTTCAAAAAGACAGTACTGGGGCTGTTTACTGTGACCGAATGTTGCCAATGCGACTGCTTTAGCTCAAGTATAAAACACTGTGATTTGTTGATGATATAAAGTCATATCAAGGAGAGCAACCCTCGACCTGTGACTCACGTGTCATGTGGAAGATGCCATCACAGGCGCTGATATGGGACAGGAAGGCATTTCCCAGGCCTTGGCCAGCATGAGCACCTTTCACCAGGCCAGCAATGTCAACAACATTAAGGAATGCTGGGATTTTGCTGCAACACAGGAAGTAAAAGGAAAAAAAAGCCAGACATTTCAGACTTTAAACATTTTTAATATAATTTTCACAAAAACAGAAACAATTTTGTGAAAACTGAAATTTTAATTGTGCCAGCTTAAGCAATGATTTTTTTTAGATTGTAGTTTGTGATGTTGTTGTGTTGTATTGCATCAAACTATGAAGTGTTTGAAGATATTTTTGTAAAAGACGTAAACAAAATACGAGACATTCTTTCTAAAATATTTAGTCAACACAGAAAAAACCTGAAGAGGTCTTGCCACAAAGTGGACACTGCAGAAAATAAAGCTGGTCTTATTCTGTAATTTGAGACATGAATAGCTGCAGCTACACAACACACCCCTGCAAACCACACCCAACAACATGCCAGTCATTTAACCCTGCTGCAATGTTAGGTTGTAGTAAGTAATTATAAGGCCAAATATTGCAATAATCTGCTTTATTAATTTACTTTAATCATCATACATTAAGATGTTATTCAACTTATAAGTAACGAGACGAAACCCTTACCCTTACCCTAACCCTAACTCCCTTTCTTTTAACCTAACACTTCATAGCTAGCTAAACATCAATGTAGCACTTTCTTCATGGTTTCTGCTTCCTGGCAAAGGGGTGTGGGGACTGACATGTAAGCTATGGTGGGTGGTTCCTATAGCTGCTCCAGCTGCAGCTATACCTATTCAGAGACTCTTATTATTGTAAATGCCATAAAAGAAAACAAAGATAAACGCCTGTCAGTACTTTCCCTGATTTGTCTGTGGCACTCAGATTCAAGCAAATTAACCTCAGCCGAAGACAAGTATCTTTAAAAACAGTTTGAGTTTTAAAAATAGACTCAGTACTTTCTCTTAGTAAATGTTACTCAAACAGGAATAAAGACTGCATTTAATGGGGACTACTTTCAGCCGCGCATTAATACACATTTGGTGCTCTGGAATTTATTGCAGCAAGACAATGTATGTGGGATTAACTCAAAACATACTAAAATACTCCTGATGTTCTCAGGCATTTTTTGTTCTTAAGATCATTGCTCGTTTTGGTCTTTTTTGGGGGATTTTTGAAAAATATAATAAAACAATATATAATAAGAATTATGTAGGATATCACCAGCCTCATCCTGAGAGAGGTCAGGCTGTACTCATGCACTGTTCATACGTTTTCTTACGAAAAAGTCATGCACCAAAATCAGTGCATAACCCATGTAATTTGGAAGGCTGTGATCATGCGACCAGTGTGCTGACAGGAGTAAAGAATAAAGCAGGAAGCAGTCTAATTGAAAGGCAGGCTGGGGCAGTGGATGTGTCACAAAAAACAGGACTTTCCCCCGGGACTTTCCCCAAGAGACTGGTGTTTGGAACCGGACTTTCAGTGACTCATTTAAGGTACGTTGTCACCCTGTTTCCTTTCCTAAACCTAACCACACTAACTGTACATTAAGTGAGTAGCTCTATGTTAAGTACATAAAGTCAAATGCTGGGCGCTAATCTGTTGTATGAGGATACATTGGATAGGTAGGTGGGTAGAGAGGTAGGAATTGTAGAGCTGGTTTTATGGTTATTGGTGTATTTATTTATTAATAGCAGTGGAATTTATTCTGCATGTATTTAAGTTAAGGTATAAAGCACAGCATAAGTAAGACAGAGCTGAGTATGCTAGCGAGATTCACACTGCTCGTTGAGAAGCAGGAGTTTACTTCTTGTGACTAAAATTCATGCTCTGAAATGCTCTGTGCTATTCAACACACCAATTCTTGTCAGTCAAAAAGGGCTCACTAGTGCTTTGTCAGTATAGCCCACCAAATCTGAATTCAGCCTGCTTTAACAGCTTCTATAAATGTGTATGATAACCAGGTGTTGGAGGTTCAGACGCCTCAGCTTTCTCCTTAACAGAAAACCTTAGTGTAGAACAGCAATCATACATCATACAGAACTGGCAGCTACATGTCAACAACATTGTTATATGTTTTCTCATACCTATTGCAAGAAGACCGTCAGCGACTACAGATCTGAAGTGTGAATAATAGTTGAACGATGAGACCCCATACCTGGGAGGTTTGTGGAATTGGCAGAGGAAATCATAGCGTTCATCTGGAATGGGCACTCTGCTTTCATTTGGGTCAATGGTGCAGAAGGGGAAATTTTCAGCTGCAGCCTGACTCTTTGTCAACACGTTGAAAAAGGTTGACTTCCTGAAAATAAAAACAGCAGTGAGGTCAATCCATCTAAAAGTGCCGGTGTGCAGAACCTGATGGTTCGATAGTATGATCTTGAAACACTTCAGTAAATTATGCAAGGTTGTCTTTTTTTATATTCAGCACAAGAAGGAAAAGGTTATTCTAATGGACTGAATATTTGAGCGCTTCAACCCAAAATACTCCATGAAATACTCTGCCCAATTACAAGGTCAAATAATCCCATAATAGATCAATTGTACATGGAATCGAGGGGCAAATTACATTCCTGATAGATCTCAGCTGTTGAACGGGATCAGCCAAATGCCGCCCCATGTTGTGATCACAGAGAGATTTATTTTGTATGGCACAAGCAGCTCAAGTGTGCTTCAGAATCTACAGACAATGGCAAGTGTCTAAGAGTAATAATGACATGGCAGTTAACTATAATCCAGGACTTTCCATTTTTATCCCCTCACTTGGTGCTTCACATTGAAATGATTGTTTGCTAAGTCCTATAGGCATGAAATTGCTCAAGATTGCTAAAGTGCATGCATTAATTCCTTATATAAAGCTAAATTGTTTCTCTAACATACTTGAAGGCTATTCCAGGGTCACCTTGGGGGAAAAAAGAAAGACAATCCGCAGGAACAAATATCATCAGGTGTAGAAATGTTCTTGATGATATAAATAATTACACAGCAAATTACTAAAATGCAAAGTGATGCATATTTGCAGCCAGACCTTAGTGTTTTTTTTCTACTTTTGGCTGGTATTAACTCCTTCTTATAGGGAGGTGAGACATACAGATAACTCAGGCAAATACATCAGTCTATAACCTGGACTGGGTTTACTATGAAGACCATGAATGTCACACACAATACAGTGAATACACGAGGACTGACTCCAACTGCTGACAAAAACTGAGAAGCAAGTGAAATCTCCAAAACGAGCCAGTGAGTGGCTGTTGAGTTAATATAAATTCGTCAATTCACAATTACAGTTTTTTAATTTAAAATTATCTAGGTAATCAATGTCTACTCAAAAGTTACAAATACACTTTAAATTATCATGAGATGGAAAAACTGGGTACACTTAATTAATGACAGTTTTTTTCCCACAATAGTTTATTAATTCTGCAGTTATAAATGGTCGTCAATAATAAAAAATTGTGGCCTGACATCAAAATATGTCCCTCTACCAAAGGAGACTATGGGAAGGTTGTTTCCTTTAGAAAAAGCAGATTAAGAGCAAAATACAAAGTTAAGATGCTGGAAGAAAAGAATAACGAGGAAGAAGAGAACTGTGCAGTCAATGCACACACAGTTTAAATTTGTGAATTTCCTTTATCACACACACATGCACACATTTTCCTACATAGATTAATTTCCTTATAGGGGTCAGACTGCATGCTTGGCCACCTACGGCAAACAACAAAACATGTTAGCTTCACATTTGCCATATATCTGTGTTTCTATATTCCTAATAAATTACATGACCCATGCGATGGTTGATGTTTGTATTAACAGTTCATACAAGAAGATTCTAGATTCTTTGTTTTTCTGCTTGAATGGCTCGTTAATCTCAATCAACTTGGTTATCCTCGTCCAAGCTGCCTAATTCAGTGTCATAATGACATTGTTAGGTAGTTTCACAATCTATCCGCTCTGAAAAAATAAAAAAGTATAGGCCCATAACACGATCCAGGCTTAAAACAAAAGGGCAATCATGCTTTTACTGTTTTAGCATCAAAGTTATGGAACAAACTCCCCCTTAACATCTGAGCTGAGTCAGTTCCTCAGTATAAAAAGTTGTTAAAAACCCACCTGTTAAGTGTGTGTGTGTATGTGTACATATATACATATATATGTGTGTATGCATGTATGTTTTTCATGTGTGTATGTGTGCGTGTTTGTACATATGTGAAGCCTTTATGTGTCTGTATGTGTATATATGTGTATGTATGGACATATGTGTTGATGCATATATTTGATTTTATATATATATAATTCTTAAATTGCATTTTTTGTGAATGTTGTTCTTATACTTCTTTGTTTTTCATATTGTACCTCCGGTTTAGAAAAGTGCTACAGAAACAAAGTTTATATTATTATCATTACTTTATAAATATAATCTTTATTTAACTAAGAAGTTGCACTGAGACTAAAACCTCTTTAACAGGTGAGATGTAATGTAGGCAGGCTAATGAGATAAAAAGGAAAGGGTTTGTCTATTACACAATGCAGTCTGAGCTGACACAATAGGCAAAAGGCAGGTACCCATTAAAATAACTTCATGTCTAGGTGACCTGGAGGACATTTCTAAGAATGACTCAACATGAGTCAGTCGGGTCATATACTCTGCATACCTTACAGTGTGTCCCAGTAAGGGGTTAAATGGACACGGAGAAACTTTTTTGTGCCTTTGCGCAAAAGAGAACATGTGCTGGTCTGAGTGTAGAAATAGCTGCGAGATTGGCTGAATCACACTCTCAAGTTTCCTGTGTGTGTGTGAAGAATGGTCAGTTACGCCCAACTAACAGCAGGCTGGCATCTGAACATGGTTCATTCATGATGAAACCATGGGAGGGTTGACAAGTTGTACTTTGACACAAATGTGGTATGGCAGGCCACAACCTCAATGAGTTCTACTTCTTATACCAGGAAGAAATTGTGGTTTTTTGCTGGGGTAAGAAATGAAAACACTGGACTCTAGGGAGTTGGCTCTTTGTGCAATAAGCTCAGAAATCTGACAAAACAGCTAAGACACACGACATGTGAAGAAGCACAACCCTCTGAGTGTTTACTCTGTTATCAATATCCTGTGTCTGAATATATAATGAAATGAGTCCTGTGAAAAACATTGTCACCCTGTCCTCAGTTTATTTGAAACACTACTCAGTACAGTAACTGGACAACATCACAGGCCTCTCTGTCCCTTCAAAACCTGCCGTTTTCAGCTCTCACAAAACTTTCCAGTCTACTTGAAAACAACAGTTCTGCTGAAAATGACTCGAAAAAATGTTTTAAGGAGCTGCTAACAGATGAGGACCTGTCAGCTGAGCAGAAGATAACCTATCACTGTGGCCTTTTCCTGCAGCTCAAAGGAAAGTCATGTAGGGTCTGCCCTGTGATTATGCTCTGTCACTGATGTTGCTGAGGGTCTTGGTAGATGCTGACAAGGTGGATTTGTCTGACCAGGCCTGACATGCAGACAGTGTGTCAGCCTGCTAACACGAACTGTGGCAATGTCTTACAGATTCTTGTCAAGTTGTCCACCTTGGCAATAAAAATCACCTGCAGACTGAGCAACTCTTTGACTCACTGGTTCATATTTCAGAGAATTGAAATATTCCTCAACTACCTCACATTGTTTCCTTCTGTACTAATTGTTTTTAATTACACTGAGTTACTGACCAACAAGACTTTGAACATACCTTAACGGACATATTCCCCGTTAGCTGCATCTGTGCCTTGAGTAGTTTGTCCTTAAAGTGTCTTTAAGTTCACTGCGCTCATTGTAAGCTATATTTACATGTACTCCTAAAACACTCCCTAACCACTCACATCATATATGCACCCTCCTTCCCCTCATTATATAACAGCCTAATTTGATGTGGAAGACAGAGCCGAGATCCGGGACTCCGTTTTACATCCTGCAACTTATTCTTGTTGGTTTTTTTCAGCTTGTGATCCTTTACTTCATTGTACTTTAGAGTTTAAAGTTAGCTACAAAAGGTTATGTTATAATTGCAACACACTAAATCATGTCTTGCACAAGAAATATTCTTGTAGTTGTAATAACTAAATAAATACATCAATTTAAAAAAGAGATGAGATCAATGATGCTGTACATGCTTGACTTTCTTTCAGTGCTGTTCACTTCCAAAACTCTGCATGTTTTTTAAATTACAATTAGATTAATCTTAAAATGTAGAGGAAAAGGTGCTAGACTTGTGTACCTGTAAGACTGGGAGCTGAAGTACTATTTCTTGCTGGTGTGTAACAGTGTCGGACAGATACAGTGCAAATCAGACAGTTGACAGCCGTGTGTGTATTTTTATGTGGCAGCCTTTATGTCCAAGACAAATTTATTTTCCTAGAGACAAATGAGTAATATGGAAACTTGAGACCAAAGCAAGTTTCATACAGTCTCTATGAAAATATATGTATTATAGTGTACTGTCTCTGTCACGATTAGATACATATGATTTGTTGAATCTACAGGAGGGACTGGCCTGGCTGGTGGCTCAGTGGCGCTGTGTTTGTGTTCACTCTGTGATGTGATTCCTCTGATTTTCTCCCACACTTCAGAGACATGCAGGTTAGGTGAACTGAAAACTCGAAATTACCAGACGTATGAATGTGATAGTGACTGCGCTTGACTGTGTACAGTAGGTGTTTTCCCTGTGACTGACCGGAGAGCTGTCTAAGATGTGCCCCGACCTTTGACCGGGGCACGAGTGATGAGAGGATATTTAAAACCAATGGGCAGCAGGGTCTGTTAATGCATTTCATTCATTTGACATTCTTCTTTGCATTCATAGTAGCGTGGCAGGATCATCCTTGTTTGCTGTCGTATAGTTTCATACTAAAGATACATTCTTATCAAGATTTCACACAGAATTCGGCTAGTTTCTCTAATTGAAAACACACTGCTGTGATAACAAAACCAACACTTAGAAATTCAATACAGAACACACAGTTTAAGTTTATATTATAAAATGATTAAAGCATTTTATTAAAACTATGATTTTTAACAACTCTTTGAGGTCACATGCTTACCCTTGATTATAACACTTATCTGCTATCACCCTAAAAAAGGTAATGTTTGAAGCCTTGTGTTAAAGATTGAGCACTTTTATTTAGTCAGAGAGAAAGTTAAGACGCAAGGAAGGAAAGAGAAAGCTCCTGTGGGATTTGATCCTTGGCTAGCAGGGAGCACGTGGCTCCAGACATTCGGGAACACGCCTCTGAAAATTTTTCTATGAACAGTTGTTTAAGTAACTTAATAATCACATTGTGCTACATGTCATTTTGCTTGTTTCAATATAAAGTGTGGTGTCAATAAGGTATGAAAGCTTCTCTTAGGGAAACTTGAACAGCTCAAAGTCTGTAGTGCATTCTACTGTACTCGGCTGTCATCCTGCCTTCCATGCATTTATATTTTTGGTATCACGGGAGGCGGACATAGCTCAGATGTGCACAGAGCACATGCTGGTGCATGCAGCGTGAATGGTGAGAAGGCGATACTGTCTATGTAAATAAAAACCCTTTACTTACCCAACATTGGGCAGGCCAACAATTCCTATTTTCAATGAAGTGCCAAACCTTCCAATCAGTGGTGGCGGCTTTGGTGCATCACCTCCCTTTCCCTAATAAAGACAATGTGGAAATGTCTGCAGTCAGAACGAGCCAAACAGCATTACATAATCAACAAAGCACGCTCATTTTTTCAATGGAGCCATTCCTCGTAACCTGCACCTTCTTTGGAGCCATTTCCCACAGTTAATTTTCTCGCTGACTTCCACAACAGCTCACCAACTCAGAGAAAACACCACATTCATTGACAGAAAATGTGCTAAGCTAAGTCCTCAAAATGCAACCAGTCGACTGCACTTCAACTGGCTCGCTCCCCCGCGCTCAAAATAGAACATGCAGCCTCTGGAAACGAAAGTTGACACTGTAAGCTGGCAAGCTGACCTATGCTTCCAAATTTAGCTGTCAATAGTATCGATGCAGGTTGATGAGCTGCTGTGAGATCAATCTTACACAGAACTGTTGGGTGAAATGTGTGTATTGAAAGCGTAGTTAATCTTTATCAGAGGCTTGACTGTGTTGTCAACAGCTGCCTGCTTTCCATTAACATTTGAATCATCTGTCTTGACAGTCGTCTAACTGAAGACATCCACGAGTTGCGTCTCTATACTGACAGGTCCGAGCAATTTTGCCACTTCCCCTTCTTTTATGGCTTATCGACTTCCCACAGCAATAAATCCTTTTGTCAAGCAGTATATTTTGCAGTGCACTTTAATGTATATCATTTGTATTTCCTTGCTGTTGTCTCTATTTACCTGCCACTAAAATAAACAATGACCTGGCAACCTCAAAGTGCAAGAATAAACTCATGGGAAGCAGCAGATGAGACACAGACTTTGTCTTTTAAAGACACAAATTTAAAAAAAAATTGTTTTTATCATCATATTTGCATTTTAAAAGGGAGCAGAATAAATGTTACAACCCAGAGATATCCGTAAGAAAAGGGAAGATATCCTAAGTAAAAGCATCTTGACAAAATCTTCATACTTGTGCCCACTTTTTCTGTTCAATGAGCTTCCTCTCATGATACAAGTGTAGTCGTCAGACAACACTGTGCAGCTCCAGCGCCACAGAAATAAAGTAAAACATCCTTGCACTCATAGTTTCCTCCAACCCCCCTTTGAGAGAAACAGGTGTAGCCACATGAGCACACGAAATTACAACAATTAGTTAAATGTCCTCAAATAAACTTCCCTCGGCAGAAATACAAATTAAAGCACACAGGGGCACAACCAAAAACCATCGCCCAATCCAGCAGCCTGTCTGGTTTAACATGCAGAAAATGAGGCTCTAATAATCTGGATTTGAGGCAAGTGAGGCTGGCTTTGTAGAAAGAATTCAAATGAATAGGTCTGAATTAATCATTTATCTTTTGTTGATGGATGCACCCCCACTTAGACTCATCACAATAGATGCAGAGCGTTTTGTTCGACCAAATAAATCATTCCCATTGTTTAAGGTACATTGATCAATCTAATGGCTTGTAATAGGCTCCTAATTGCCACAGAGAAGTGCTCACGAATGGAGTCCAGAATTACAGATTCAACTCAAAATTCTCACTTGAATGACAAGGCCAGGTCATGTTCTCCCCTTTTGTCCCAAGTAAACACCGTCTGAAAAATCACTATTATTTTATTATTCTAGGTTAATGTGACAAACACATTTCTTATCATATAACTTTGAGGTACAGCATATAAAAAGAAAATATTAGTGCATAAAGACTCTGTGATTCCTGTGCAGTGTTCCTTTGTTAGGATCATTATTGCAATCTGAATGTCACACTGCTCCTTATTGAGATATAATATCACACAAATAATCATGTACACAAGAATATTAACGTTTAAACAAAGGAGCAGATATTATCAATATTATCAATGGCGACTAAAACAGGTGACATTGTGTGTTTTTTTTTTTTAATCTAAAAAAAAAATTGTTAACTTAATTGAAGGGTAAAAGCAATGTCCGATTTTTTTATACTAAAGTATAATGAAAAGAAATGCCCTTACATGCTGCGTTCATTCCCATTTGACGCTCGAATTAATATGATTTCTTTCGCAACTTTGTTTATGTAGAATAGACATTTAATACTGTTAACAGCACTCTGCCAAATTGTGATGATTGCCAAAAAAAAAAAAAAAATCATTTTCTTGGCAGCGCTCAGTATTTGATGAGACTGATTTTTATTCACCCTTCCAAAGGTGGTGGTTTTAAAGAAGGGAAAAAAAAGAGTATTTGAACAAATTGCGCCTGTGTTGACTGGCAGCATTCATACTCTATAATGGAGCATTATTTGCCCGTTTTGAATACTGTAATGCACATCTTTCGGTCAAGCCTTTCTCTGGAAAATTGCTTTAACTTTTAAAGGGATGATGGTTCACGTCAGAGCAGGTCAATTTTACATTATGCCATTATCCCCGGGCGTTTTAACAAGCTATGGGATATGCGGGCTTACTGAATTGTGATATTAAAAGAAAAATATATATATATATATACAAGAATCTGGAGTTTAGGAAAATTGTCGAAAGATCCTCTTAATTGTCCACAATTTAATAAATGAGTGATTAGAGTGGCATTAGATTTTATTTCCCGGCTACAACACAGGCACCGTGCCTCCTGTTAAAGCAGTTTTAATGGAGATGACTGGCGGCCTTACAGCAGGCATCCTCTGGAAGCTCAAACTTTTTTCCGCTTATAAAATACTTGTCTTTAAAAACACATCTCCTGCGCGCTGATAAAGCAAGCTGTCATTTTTAATTAACCCCTCACCTGCACTCCCCCCCAACAAGTAAGCAGGGAGGGGGGGCGCGTACCACACGCACGAGCGCAGACGCGCGTAAATTTTTGGCTGGAAGTAAACAAACTGTAGGTTAGTTGATCCATTGCAAGTCTTAATGTGTTTTTTCCTTCATGCATTCAAGTGGTTTTATTCAGCCAGCTCATAAATGATCTAACCGCGGCTGGAGATTTAAGTCCGCGCTGTCAGGCCTGTTTCTGGACTTCTTCACTAAACTTAATCCATGTGTGATTTTCCAATATGAAACGCAGCGCTTTAAGATAAATAAGATTTAAGGACAGAGATTATAACACCAGTTGTTTCCCCTGAAGCATTAACTCTACCGTGCCAGACTCAGCAGCAGCAGCAGCAGCATGCGCAGGGCACACACTGATGTGATAAAGTCATCAGCAACAACAGCGTCCGTCACATTGTTCAGGATACTATGTGCTTAAATCGCAACAATTTCTCAATGACGTGTTGCGCATGATCTGAACATTGAAAATCAGAAGGGAAACCTGGAACTACACAGTGTCACCACAATCCACAAACGCTTTAAAATGAGTGAAACGCTTACCTCCTGGAGAACTGACGTGTGAACTCAATTCTGCAATGAAAGGAGACATTGAGCCTTCGTGTGAGAATACATAAAAATAACTGTATGCATTAAAAAAAATACCAAATCGTGTCTTGTATGACAGTCTGAGCAGAGGCTGCACAACAGATGATTGACGGCGGGGTTTTTGGTGTTTCTGTCTGCGGTCGGGTCTCTCATTGGCTGACTTCATCCCCAGCCATGAATGCTGCCATTAGATTGGCTGCGCGTCCTCGCCAGCTGTACTTCAAAGAACACGCTCTCTACAACTAGGTAGTGTTGGGAGCTGCGAGCCAAGAGAGAAACCGTGTGACCTGAGTCAAACACGGTGAGTCTGAATCAAATTGGAGCCGTACAGCATTGAAATCGCGAACACTCTCAACACAGCACAGACCCTGGATATGGCAACGTCTATACTTGGGGTGAGTCCGACTTTTTTATTTATGCGCAAAAGTTGTGCGTAAAGTTGTGTTCCGCTGCAACTAAAAGTGTTTAGTGCTTTCATAAGCATACTTGCTTTCACATTTGCAGCTATTATTCCCTACTGTGTTTATTACGATCACTTTACTTATTATTTATTATTAAAAATAAACACTTAAATGCCATAAAGACGTCTGGATCAAACTTTGCAGTGTTTTAATATTTTCTACCCGCTGTATATTCACAACATACATCTGACGCAGTTAATAATGTGAAAAAGTTTGTAAAAATGTTAATAACTATTACCTGTATGTCAGGTTTTATCTCTATTATACGCTTGTTAAAACGCGCGTCTCCACTCCCTCCAAACACATTTATCTCCGCTCAGATTATACATTAAATAATTACAGTAGTTATCATTTATTTGCCAAGGTCCGGTTTTATTTCAGATCAGTCGTTTGCTTCCCAGATATCTAAATAAAACGAAAGTCTATGAGAAATATTTGTTGCTGCCCGTTTTAAGTCCAACTTTTGTGTGTGTGTTTTCAGGAAGAGCCACGGTTTGGAACTACACCTCTAGCTATGCTGGCTGCAACTTGCAACAAAATTGGTAACACCAGTCCTCTTACAACTTTACCTGACTCGAGCGCTTTCTCAAAAGGTGGATTTCACCCGTGGAAAAGATCCTCATCCAGCTGCAACTTGGGATCCAGTCTGCCCGGTTTCACAGTAGCAACAAGCCGCGCGTCGACAGGACTAACACCGACCAGTGGCACGGGCAACAGCGCCTTTTGCTTAGCCTCCACCTCCCCGACCTCGTCTGCGTTTTCCACAGAGTACAGCGGTCTGTTTTCCAACTCTGCCAGCGTCACGTCCCAAGAGTCCGGGCAGTCAGCTTTTATCTCCAAAGTCCACACATCGGCAGAGACTCTATACCCGCGGGTGGGGATGGCGCACCCGTACGAGTCGTGGTACAAGTCCGGTTTCCACTCGACCATCTCTGGCGATGTTGCCAACGGTGCGTCCTCGTGGTGGGATGTCCACACTAACCCCGGGTCGTGGCTCGACGTCCAGAACCCTGCAAGCACCCTCCAGACCTCACTGCACTCCGGGACGCCTCAAGCCATCCACTCCCAGCTGAGTGGCTACAACCCGGACTTCTCCTCGCTGACGCACTCGGCGTTTAGCTCCACTGGAATCAGCCCCACCGCGTCTCATCTACTGTCTACCAGTCAGCACCTGTTAACACAGGACGGTTTCAAAACAGTCATCCCCACTTACACAGACACTTCCGCCGCCAACGCGATGATTTCTGGGGGCAGTTCAGGAATAAGTAGCTCCTCAAGGTCGTCCCGGCGGTACTCCGGCAGAGCAACATGTGACTGTCCGAACTGCCAGGAGGCTGAGCGGCTGGGACCCGCCGGGGCCAGCCTGCGCAGAAAGGGACTTCACAGCTGCCACATTCCCGGCTGCGGTAAAGTGTATGGAAAGACATCTCACCTCAAAGCGCATTTGAGATGGCACACCGGCGAGCGGCCTTTTGTCTGCAACTGGCTTTTCTGTGGCAAAAGGTTCACTCGGTCCGATGAGCTCCAGAGACACCTTCGCACCCACACCGGGGAGAAAAGGTTTGCTTGCCCGGTGTGTAACAAGCGCTTTATGCGGAGTGACCATTTGAGCAAGCACATCAAAACGCACACGGCCGGTGGAGGAGGCAAAAAGGGGAGCGACAGTGACACCGACACCAGTAACCTGGAGACCCCGAGGTCCGAGTCCCCAGAACTTATTTTGGAGGGGGTAAATCCCAGAATCACTGTTAAGGATCCGTCTCCTCACGACGAGCCCTAATGAGGCTTCACCCCCACCCAAAAAAAAAAAATCAAACCAGATTCAAAACTGCACAGCATTGAAAACGGGTCTTATTTGACGGACAATAAAAAGGAGAAAATATTTCAAGAAGCGATTGCAAAGTCTAAAAAATATATTCTCCACAGGCGTAACGAGTATTCCATTCGTAAAACCCATCTAAAGAAAAACAGTGATTTATACTGTAGGCCTTTGGGGATTTTTAGGGGCAACTTGAAAATGAAATGGATGTTTGCTAAGGGTGCGCGAAACCTGTTGAACTTTGGTTGGACAATGTGAGTTACATCTTGTATATTGACGACTAAACTATGTGTTATTTTCATGTAAATGTTAGGCTATGATTGTTTTATTCGTGTTGGTATCCTGGAAATCAGGGAGTTTACTTTCGACGCACTTTGTGGATATGTATGTACACAGCTTTTTCAACTTTGGTTAACCATTTTATTTCTTTGCTAAAAAAATATCTATATATAAATGTTTACCTGTATAAAGTCACACGTATAAGACTTTCATTTTATCGTAATTAAAACATCTTTAAAAAAGGCTGTAATTGTGTGATGCAGATTTTATATATTATTTTTTGTTTAATTATTTGTGTTAGGTTTTTAATTTGAAAATTAATTTAGAAATTTATTTGAGAGCATAAGGCTATTTTTTTTTTCTTAAAATCACCTATAACACCTCGACTTTCACTATTTCCCCTATGGAATAAATCAATGTTTAATGCCCCGGAAAAAAACATTTCATGCCCAAATGAAAATCTTGTTAAATGGTATTAATTATGACTTGGAGCACATCGCAGCCCCATGTGTCTTGTATTTGCGATTAGGGATTCGTGTCTTATCAAATATCTAATTAATCTCCGAGACATCTTTTGTTCAGTTTCACTTTATCGGGGGGTTTCCAAGGGGGTTTGACGACAAAGGTCCCTGAATATTTATTCTAATTGTCCAAATTAACTGCTTTCATTTGCATACCAATCGATGGCCCGAGAATAAGGATGTGGCGTCTTTCTCTTTGCCAGAAGCCACATAGATGTTATGGGAACAGTTTTTTAAACTTTAGAAAAAGAAGGGGCAAAGAGTCACATGCAAATGTTTGAATTTGAAATGCTCTTTGCTCAGCGCAGTCAAATGGTGTCTGCATGTTATTTGAATATCAGTGGCCCCGTATTGAAAGGGTTCAAGGATGCTCTCTGACTTCTTTGTGCTTACCCAGTGCAGCGTCCGACTCTCAAAGAAAAAGCCGGGGAATAATTACAGCGTGAGTCCAGGACTGGGAATACGTCAGGGAAAAGCATCTCATCCAGACACCCTCTTTTTTTTTGAAGAGGATGTTAAATTGACCAGAAGGCAATAGAGGGAAATTATTTTCATTTCCTTTTGTGCAACAGCGGCTTCGAGGAAACGGCCAGATAGTGAAAACTACCAAATTAGATAGCCAATTTGAATTTCATCAAATATAAAAACTGGAAGCAACAGTGAAGTAAAAAATGTTGAAATTTAAGCATTTAGACGCCACATTTTGGAATCTAATTAAATTTGTTTTTGAGTTACATTTATTTATTTATTTTAAATTAGATCAAAATTGTTTTTCCTACATTTTGGAGACTGTCAAATAAAATATGTAATTTCACATCTCAAATTTAATGTGAACAACAGAAAAAAAAAAACACTTGTCCAAATCAGGTAATAAAAAATATTTAAATTCTACAGTTTTCTCCATATTAAAATATAAAATAGGAACATGCATTAATAAAAACCATAGTGCAGATTTTGTTTTGTCTCCAGTATGGCTGTATTTACACGCTGCATATTTGGACAGAAATCATATTTGTTTTGTTTGACGCCCGCAAAAACCCAGCAGGACGCATTCACAGCTTTTGAGATAAAACATATTGTGTTATGTCATTCAGGGAAACCGGCCTGAAATATTTAAAATCATTATTATTATTATTATTTTAAAAAGGTAATAATAATAATAATAATTTGCTGCCAGGTGCCCCGCGCTCTAAGATAATTTAGTAGTAAGTGGGAAACGGTAATCAATCAACAGACAAATCATTTTATCCCAGTTTTGACGCCGACATTCATTTCAACCATCGCAAAACAAACGCATTAAATTAATGATTTAAATTTTAATCAGAAATTAAAAACTCATTTTTGTGAGAATCAACAGCCGTCTCATCGTCACATCTTACAATGTCGACATTTCCAAAAACACAATAAAGAAAGCAAAAGGAAAAAACCTGCAGCAACAGAAATAATCTTTCTAGCGGCCAACTGACCATTAAAATGAGTCCAATATTTTCTCATCAGCGGATCATAGCTACAAATTGCTTCCAATGGTAATCAATTAATTTAGAGCCTTTTATACAGAGCAGGACAACACAAGGGTGCAACGAGCTGCAGCTACACATTTTCTGTCCACTGCTTCCCTCTACTGGAGAAAAAGGACTACTACTGGACAGTATCTGCGATGTTAAATAGAGGGAGAGTGTGATAACTATGAATACTATTTAACAGTCACTGCAAAAAAAAAAAAAGATGAAAACATTCAACACGTTTTGTCCAATATTGTGAGAGACAACAGAAAACAGTCAGTGCTTTCTTTTGGATCTGTCTTGGCTTCTCTCTCTTCTCTCCCTACTCCTACTTCTTCCCCTGCCCTCCCTTTCTTTCCTCCTTTCCCTGCTTCTGCTCCTCCCATCTGCTGTTCTGCCTCTCCTTCCATCTGTGCTACTTCTGTTCCTCTCACCATCTCTACTGTGACGCCCGTCTTTACCTCTGTCCTCCCTGCCTCTCTCGCGGCTCCTACTTCTGTCCAAGCCAGACTTGGAGCTGCTAGGTCTCTGCCTGTCCCTGCTGTTGTGTCTCTTTCTCTCTTGACCTCCCTCCAGCTTGATCTTGTTCTCCGGGCTGTGATTTCGACTCCTGCTCCTTCCCCTCTCTGTCCTTGTTTGTCTATAATCTCCGGACTCCTCTTCAGGCCGCTTCTGTCCAGTGTGAGGGCTCGGTGACCTGCTTCTATGAGAGGAGGCCTTTTTCTGACTCTTGACTCTGCGCTTGCTCTTAGAGCTGTTATCCCGACAGGAATCTTTTTTCTTGTTCTTCTTCTTTTGGCTCTTGAACTTGCCATGGCTGTCTGAATCTGAGCCACTATCGCTACTGCTACTGTTGCTGCTGCTGCTGCTGGAGGAGTCACTCGAGCTGTCACTGCTTTCATGCTTTTTCTTGTGTTTTCTTTTGCTCTTCTTCTTCTGTTTTTTGCTCTTCTTTTTCTTGGCCTTCTGCTTTTCCAGGCGATCAAGTTTTCTGTAAAACAGGAACACAAACATTTAATTAAAATTCTCAAACACAGCAGCAGATAAACTTTTAATATCAACATAATAAAGTCCATGAATCACATCAAAGTTTAAGGAGAGCGCCTTTAGCTGACTTTTAAGGTACATGCAAAACACCATCAAAAAGAAAAGCGGCAGAATTACTGGGTTTAAAAAAATAAACTAAACTAAAATGCACAAGTTTTTGATTTTAAATTTGAAACAGATATATAAGAAAACATCACAATAACCTTGTAATTCATCAGATAATTTATCCGGACTTCCCTCATGTTACTCTATCAATATGAGGCCTAAAAATATTGAATGTTACAAAAACAATAAAAATTTTGGTCTACTCCTTGAAGCTTTTATTTATCAAGATTAAGATTAATGTAAATTGTGCTGCATTTTGTACCTGAGGAGCTTCTGTTTTTGCTTGGTCGTTAACGACTTCAGAAATTCCACCTCGGGATCTTCCTCTTTATCACTGGCAACAAATTCCTGTCAAAGCACACAGCACGTTCAAACTGGCATTGAAATCAAAGCGATAACATGCAGATAAATACGACTCTCAAAAGGCAAATTTAAGGAAATCTATATTTGAATACATCAGCTGAACACCTTTAAGCAATCATACAATTTATTTTATCAAATGTGTTCACTTCACCTAAGCTACCACAAAAACTTGCCCCTCTGCATTGTTTCTAGATGCTATAGAGACATATGAAAGATATATTTTGTCTTTTCTCGCTGAAGGGTATATGTGTGTGTGTGTGTTCGTATATCGTCCTATGTGTGCAAAGATGGGAGTGCGAGACAGACAATTACCTGCGATGGATCACAAACAGTAGCATTCCTACCAAGGACACATTTTTTCAGGGCAAACCCACTGTTTCGCATCTCCGCCATTAACTCCGAGGGGTGCATCGACGGACCTGTTAGCACAAATCACAGCCTCAGAGTCCCATTGATGTCAAACCCATGCCAACCACTATCTCCACAGTGGGAATTTCAGGGGCGGCTTTGTTAACAGAATGGGACATCAAATCAACTCACTCCACTTCCGGCTGAGCAAATCATACAATATCATTCTCTGCCAAAGCAGCAGTTAGGGGAATCAGAATACACAATAATTACATTTTTTTTCTCCCGGCACAGGAGGGGGACCATTACAGCACTCCACCATCAACACCATGCGCAGACTGGACTCTCCCAGGGTAAACATTATTACTTTACTACTCAACTCGCTGATTGCAGAAGTCAGAATCAGCTCAAGACTGGGAGCTCCAGCTGAAACCCGAGAGGAAGGATACAGTAGGTGTACCTGCTGCAAAGTCTGACTGGAGCTAACACACTCGCCACAAATATCCAGCAGCACGGATATTCTGGCTCCTTGTTCTTTTGTACGATTACTCTCCTGTTTTGTTTTTTCACTGCATAACAAAGCAACCATTGTGTTTAACAGAAATATACATTTCAGCAAGTAAAATCTCTACATATCACTTAAACTGGTCATGATTACTTATTGTAAGTGATGCATTAATAATGGAGGATCACTTATTTTTATTTTATATTTATAATGCTTGCTTGCATGCTTATTTCAATTAATTAATTACTCCTGTTTAATTCAACATCAACAAAATAAAATCTGTATATCAAAATGGTGGTGGTTTGTTTACACACATATCAAATTAAAATGTAATTACATCGATAAACAAAGAAACTGCAGGGGAAGGTGTTTAAAATGTCTGTTTTAGATAATTACTGTATGTTATGTACTCTACCTGCTGCCTCCTCTGAGGCCACAGAGCTGGCATTGATACCCGACAGCCCATAGAGAGGACACTCTCTGTCTGTGTTCACATGGCCCCATTTGTGACATTTGATGCATCGCACGTTGCGCACCTGGGAAGTTAACAACAACAGACATTAGTGCAAATTGTGGCGATGTATGCATAATTATTTAAACAACTCAGCACTCTATGATTTTGTTTTTACACCAAGCAACACCTCACTATAAGGCAAAATGTATTCCATTAATGTGCTGAATTCATGACAAACTCTGATTTACTTTTTAAACTTCGTAATGTACAGTAATGTATACACGTTATATTTAATAATACTATAGTTCCCAATCTTTTTAGCTTTTTTTCATGAACTCTGTTTGTTGATTTTTTGACAATGTTAAAGCCCTTGTGAGTGACAGCATCATGTTATAGTAGTGAAATAGAAAGAACCACAGGATACAATACATAGAGACTACACAGAAAACACAACAATGGTCAGCTTGGTCATATTTCACATATTAAAGTAAACATAACAACGTCACCCTTCAGGTTACAATAAAAATAAAGATACGATAGAAAATTAGCAGATAAGATTAAATGGGATCTTCAGAGGTAACTGGGAATATAATGATTCCTGAATAGACAAGAATGGCCTCCACATCTTTTTTTTAATTTCCTGGACGAGCCTCTCAATGTATATCGGATTTTTTCAAGCTGTAAATGACAAAGAATCTCTTTTATCCACAAAGTGTGGGAAGGAGGTGTTGGTGACTTCTACCTCATTAGTATTAGATGTCTAGCCGGTCATCGTCACAAAAGCTACCAGATCTGCTAGGAGCGTTGGCAAAGGCAACTGAGGGATGCTTAACAGAGCTGTAATGGCATTAGGCTCAAGTATCCAATCATTTTTAGCTTTTGACCACTAAAAACAAGTCAGGGTCGACATGCGGCCCCTTAGTCAAAGGTTATGGCTTCAGTGTGGACAGAGTTTGACTTTTCCTTTTACACTGTCTCATTGTGGAATTTGCATGTACGCAAAGACATGAAAGTAGCCACTGTTTCTCTATACACAAGCAAAAATCTGAGAAAAACAGACATGTCTCATATTCTTTCCTAATCTTTTCATCAACTTGTGACCCACTTTGATTTAACCTCCAGGTGGGGAATCACTGGTGTTGTCTATATGCTTTAAGTAAATAAAAATCATCACACACCTGGATTCCAAATGGCTGATCTCTAATGTTCATGTCATCCTTGGCATATCTACATGAGAAAATGAAGGATTAAAAGAATACAAATCCTGGAAGAGAGCTGGACAATATGCAGAGTAAATTTAATTGCATATAAAAATCAGCGACTTACTTCTCTCGAGGAGCCACCTTCTGCCACTCAAATTTGTACTCTTCTTCCCCCTCCTGAAAAAACAGATACATTTTTATTATGAATTTTATTATGTAAAATTTTTTAGTAATAAATGAGTGAAACCAATGTAAAGCAAATTCAACATGCAGAACATGTATACATATCATTGAAATGTATCAGTTCGTAATTTGCTCCACTAACCTCTTTTGTTTCCTCTTCAGGACAGAAGACAGTTATGTTGAAAAAAAAAGTATTAAAATGTTGAGCATCATTTAATTAAGAATCAGGTGTTTGAAATTAAGCACAATATTTAGTAAGGATAAGAGCTGCTCAAGTGATCATTTACCTTTGGATGCTCCAGGTGGAGCCTCGTACATGAAATTGAGGCCATTTTTAACGCGATCATCCCCCATCAACAACCTAGAGGCGAAAAAACAACATGTTTGTGATTATAAACATTTGCATAGCATTTTTTAATCAATAAACTAAAACTCACTGTGTTTGAAATAAATCTGATATTAAAAGAGCAGCTTTTTAGGAGGTACAAAATATCACTTGCAAATGTATCTAACCTGTTGTTGTAAGAGTCCTGCTCCTTCATGTACGCCTGCATAAGTTCTTCTTGCTTCTTCTTCTCGAAGGTCAGTTTCTGTTCTGCTATCCATACCTGTAAAATAAAGACATAAAGGAGGATTACTGCACATATTCTCTCGACTTTTTCATCCATTTTTTTTGGTGTCAGTTTACTTGCCTGACACACAAACACTTGTATAAATAATTTCACTGAATAAAAGGTTCAATTTTGGTGCACTATATGTAATTACTGGCCCCTGACAGAGTATTAGAAGGGAGAGAATTAGTCAATTAACTGAATAATTTATGAGTTGACTGACTGAAAACACACAATTTTGAAAACCAATGAATGTTTTACCCCATTTTTTGTGTGTGTGTGTGTGTGCTAGTTTTAGCTTTTTGAATGTACCGCTAAAGTAGTAATCTGAATACATGTTGGTTCTGGAGTGAATAATGAAGGAAAACTACACCCATGTTAAAAATGTGTATTTTCTATAAAAAAAATCCCAAAACATTAACAAACATGAACAACTCTCTCAAATCCCCAAACTAGAGTGCTTGAATTGTGATAACAAGTAGTCTCGAACTGCTTCCATAGACAATGAATTGGAAAAGATATTATAGACGACACAGATCATCCAGGGGAAGGTTCTGAGTATATGAGTACATTTTCTGCTTCAGACCTGAAAACACTTACTTGAAATAAAGCTCATATGGGTATAAAAAAGAAAACAAACATTCAGTGGGTCCATAAAAATCAGTCTCCCATTCACTGTCTGAGGAGCAGCTCCAGACTTTATACTTGATGACATCAAATGTTTGAGACTTTTTCTCTGGTGCCTGTCTTTGCTCACAAATATTGTTTGAATCTCCTTCTAGACCCTGAAAAAAACACTTTGGAGTTCTTAATTTAGGTGGTATTCCCCTTTAAGGCGATCTTAAGTCATTAACCTGTGCTCATGGAAATTGTGTTGAGCATTTTACACCATAATCTATATTTTGTGACCAATGATTAATAAGGAGAGTAACAGACACTTTCATCAGTACAGAGAAGTCATTGCTAGTTACAGGCCTGAAGCACATGAATGAGTAAGGCATACAAACATTGAATTCATTGCTTATTTAATGTATTTGTTGTAGGCTGTAAGATGTATAAATAAAGTCAATGTGAATGTGCAGCAGAGGAGGCTCAAATCCAACACACAGGACACAGACTACTAGATAAGCTGCATCTTGACACAATACTAGTATTGAAAATATTGTGTAAGAAATTCAGTTTGAAATCAGAGGAAAAAAAAACATTAGTTTATGTATTACAAAAACATTGAGACCGTCATTTGTATTAATACTACCTTCCTTTATTACAGCTAAACTCAGGGGACACGATTTCTCACTTTGAGTGAACATTTGTGTGTAGTTAATACAACATATGATCATATACAGACTGCTTTTGTTTCGAAATATGAAGATTTTAATGAAACAACTTGCTCAGAATAATAACATTAACCCTCCTCCTACAGACCACGACAGCAGAGTGAGCTAAAGCACTTCGATATTACCACTGTAACTTTAGGTTAGCTGCGTCCGTTAGCTTAACTGTAGTTACAGCTTTAAAATGACGTTTATGAACTTAACAGTGCGAGCGAACAATGTACACTAGCCATCTTTAACGGCTGGTCGTGAGTACAAACAGAAAAACGACTCTGCGGTCAACATTTTCTATCAGGTAAACATCCAAGGGGCTAATGTTAGCAGTTGCTAAGTAGCAAGCTAGCAGGCTAATCCAGGTTAGCATGAAGCAGTACCGCTAACTGTAACTTGCACTCACCTTTTTGATATTTGACTTCGACGCAGGGTGAAAGTCCTTCTTACACATGAAATTCGCAAACGACTTCCCCATGGCTGACACCTATAACGTCAACTAGGTGGAAAAAGTAGCGCTTATTTTGGCTAGCAGAGTCGTTAGCGTAGTTTCCTCCGCATGTAAACAAATCCGTCTGCGCGAAGCTAGTTTCAGGTTGGTGTTACTTGGAGCCGGTGTACTGCAGAAGTCAGTTAAGCTTATAATAAAAGTATGCATGGTTAAATCTTTATACCTAAACTGCCATGTCACATTAGTATATGTAGCTTAAAATATGGTTATATTATTTGGAAAATATAAACTATAGGCTACGTCATTTTTCCCGTTGTAGTTAAATGGACACCTGCTTCACAGACATGATGTACTTCGATGATGAAAATTGCATATTAAATGACAGAGTAATTATTTCTGTAAAATTATTTTCTATCGGAGGATGGATCTGTCAGCAACACATCAATAAAAATATTAGTATTGAGTATTTGTTATTTTTTAAGCAAGTAATAAAGGCTATTGGAGCAACAACTGCTATCGAAATAATCAAGAATGAGGGATAAGAATTACACAAACAAATAAAATGAAAAAAAATAAATAAATAAAGTGAGAACCGGCGTTTTTTTTTACGTTATGAGATCGACGCTAAAAACTACAAATATCAAACTGACTTCGGCTTGGTCACGTGACTGTACTGTTTCCGGGTATGTGGACTGTGACCCATGTGATCATATGGAAACAGACATGGGAATAGAAACTTACAGTGACAGCTCACGGTAAGACTGGCAAGCATAGGTAAGGTTAGCTTGTTTTAATAATGAGTATATTCACAGCCTTACATGGCACTGCACACTGTCTCGTCTGCCCGTCTGGCTTAAACTGCACACTTGACGCTAACATTTAGCTTTAAATCTGATTTCATATTACTAAGGTGTATTGAAGGTGTTGCAAAGTGCATTGGCTGCTGTTAATCAAACATAAGTGATGAATTAATTGTTCTTTATGTTAACTCTCTGCCAGTGTGTGATTCAAAATGCACCCATCCTCCTGTGACACCTTCGTGGCTCTGCCCCCCTCCACTGAGGGACAACGCATCATCTTTGGGAAAAACTCTGACAGGCCTTGTGATGAAGTCCAGGAGGTGGTGTATTTTCCTGCCAAAATCTATGATGCAGGGGAGAAAGTTGAGGTAGGTGACAAAGACAGCTTGTTGTTGCCCTCCAACCTTCAATTTGGTTGGTTGAAGTGCCTTTACAGATAACCATTAACAGTTGTGCCCCTGTGTCTTGTTCCTCTTGTAAACAGTGTACATACATAGAGATTGAGCAGGCTGCCCACACTTATGCAGTTGTGTTGAGCAAACCAGCATGGCTGTGGGGTGCAGAAATGGGTGCAAATGAGCATCAAGTGTGTATTGGAAATGAAGCAGTGTGGGGCAGAGAGAGTGCAGATGATGACGAAGCTCTTCTCGGCATGGATCTTGTCAGGTAAAAGCAATTGTTTGTATTACCAAGCCTCTGTTTCTTGTCAAACTACCCTCAACTTGAGGTGTAAAGGGAAATTTAATGACATGGTACCAACCAGAAACAATTTGGGGTGTTTTTTTCTTCTAGTTGTCAGTTCAGAATACATTTGTGAGAGACACTCATAGGCGAAGCAAAACATAAATCTGGGACTCTACAATTTTCCAGGCTTGGACTGGAGAGAGCCAATACAGCTGAAAAAGCTGTGGATGTTATTACTGAGCTGCTGGTGAAATATGGCCAGGGAGGATCTTGCATGGAGGATGAGAGTGGCTTCACCTACCACAACAGCTTCCTCATCTCAGACAGGAAGGAGGCATGGCTGCTGGAAACATCTGGAAAACACTGGGCAGCAGAGAGAGTGGAAGGTAATGGAAAAAGAACACAAAGGATAGGTGTCAATTTGTAATACAAGTTCAAAAGGCATTTTATTGTATAGCTTGCAGTAGTATGAGCTGTAATTCGAAAACAACAAAGAGACCATTGAAAAGTAGGCGTCCTAAACCCGTCAGCAGCTTTATATACAGCCTATGGTCGGTGACACAAAGAGAAAGGGGCCAATGCAGTGCAGAAAAAGGAGGACATTATATCTGACATACTAATTATGTCAGCCAAAAACCTTAACCATCAAGCAACAGTGGCATGCTTACATTTTGGTAAATTAAGCTTGGAGTTTCCTAAGGAAAAGCCCCTGAGGATGTTAATTACATTGAACAGTATTTTTTATTAGAAAATATATCAGATATATTAGTATCTGTAAATGCCACCTGGGAAATGTTAATATATTGGTGTACAGAGTGCCAAAGATGTGTTTGAGGTTGTTTTGAATCAGTGTCACCATTACATAGTTTGTCCACCAGAGAGCACTGGCAGGTTCATTTTCAGCTGTAAAATGTTCCACTCAGTACAATATGGTGGTTCCATTTTTTTAATAACCACATTTAACTGATTTTGAAACTCTCAAATATCAATAATATTATTGGCCTTAGACAAAAATAGTACCTGTCTGCCTATAGGTGCAGCCACAGCCAGGGTCACATCACCTAAATGGCTTGAAGTTGGGGCCCTATCAGTGGCAGATTTAGAGCCATGTCATCCATTTTCTTGCAAATTTTATTTGAATAAATTACTAACAACTACTGAAGCCAAGGTTTTTTCTGGCTTTCAAATAGTCACTAGTTCATTTTTAATCTTTATTTGAAACAATATGAGTAACTTTTTAGCTTTAATTTAAAGACATATTAACATCTATGTCTTGATTTTGTCCCAACAGACAAAAAGCTTGTGTAACTGGAGCCCTCTCTTACTAACTAGTTTGATTAATGTTATTACGTGAGACATCAATTGTCAATTTATATGTTATGGCACTAATTCATATTCGACTTTGTCCAGTTTGTAATGTTTCAATGACCATACACAATCATACATGGTGTAACTCACCAAATGTAAAATGCGTAATCACTTATTTTTATTAAGCTTTATCACTTGAAATCCACAACTTACAGTAAAAAAATGTTGTTTACCAGGCTGAAGCTCAACATACACTGCGTCTGTTCTAACAGTATGGACACTAGTTGAGCATGTAAATCCAAAACAGTAGGCCTTACCAGGAGTAAACAACATATATGAACAGCAGAGTCTACTTACTGTTGGCAATGTAGTGCAATCACACCACAATAAAACACCTCTGTAAGCACTCCAGGCGACCCACCTGTCAGCAAGGTCAAATTATGACATTATACTTCAATAAGCAGTCGTGCAAATTATCAGATACATCAGAAATTGCTGATACAATAATGTGACAATGTAAAGGTTATCCCAAGTGAGCTTTGGGAAAAAATCAGTGGCAAGTTTTACATTACAGGTATCTATTCAGTCTATGTGGGGGCGCAAAAATCACTCAACACCTCATATGATTTTAACACCTTATTTCTATCCTTAAAACAGTCTCCCATCAGTGCAGCTTTTTCAGCATCAAACTGGCTGAAGCCCTCACAGGTCTCCAGAGCTCTCACTGTCACTTGGGAAACACAAAACATTATTTAACACAAGGTCAAATACTACATAGAATTACTTTTACATGGATTCATTGGTCTTACTGTTCATTGTAGAAGGGCTGGACGATATTACAGGTATATTAGTATCAGGATTAACTGCCACATTTACCTCAGTAACAACTAATTAAAATGATATCTCCTTAGATACATCTGTGCACACGATTCTCCGGCTTCACAATAGAGCTCCCATTAATTCTTTGTACTCAACAGTAAACAAAATCATAGAAACATTTTTAACATATTCAGTGTTAAATAGCCTTTCTAGGTATTTGTTCTCTAAAACAGGAAAATCAGAGTAAAATTGAAAAATACTTGACATCTGCCATCTTGTCTGCAGCCAGGTCTTTGTTAAGTAGCATCATCCAAGGCTTAAAAATGAAGCCAAGGTGGAAGTGCCCAACACTAAAGGTCCTCTAGTGGTGACCTGAGGCTGCCTCCAAAAGCGAGTCAGTCCCCATCGAGACTGTTAAAATGCCCAACTTTACAGCAATAATAAACATGTTTACAGCCTGGTACAATAACGGTTTTGTTCTCTATAGGTAATTTCCCCTTTGTGGCAGCTGTATTTCCTTTGCATTTTATTACGGTTTAAATGTACATAGAGGGCATAGCCGCTTGAGTGACAGGTCAGATCCTGTCCAAATATGGTCACCTCGGGACACTTTTGGCTCCAAAAATCCAAGATGGCGACCGCCAAAATATTAAACTTGTGGCTTCAAAATGATGGGTGACGTCACAGTGCCTACATGCATATTTCAATTCAGTCTATAGTCCTTTTTCTTGTAGCTGCCAGTCGAAGCCTTCATTATGATCATCATGCCTTTAAACTTGTTCAGTTTTCCGCACTTAAGAGCTGCCTTCCTTTTGATTTTGTTACTGTACTCAAAACTAAAGCCAGCTTGCAAGAATCTGTAATATGTAAGTGGAGTTTTGTAACAACACATTGCAGAGCTTAGGTTGCATTGAATAATGTTATATTTTAATATTAGTGGCTAATCATGTTGTTTCTACTCTTCTAGATGGATATCGCAACATCTCAAACCAGTACGGCATAACCACTAAGATAGACAAGGAACATCCAGAGATGAGGGAATATGCACGAAGCAAGGGCTGGTGGGATGGAAAGACTGAGTTCAACTTCGCCACGGTCTACTCCTTTATGACTACAGCCAGGATAGAAGCTGCAGGGAGCCGCTACTGTGAGGGGAAGAAGCTGCTGCAGAAGAGTGATGGTTAGTAATGCACACTTCACTGTGAAGGAATGGCATGCAGGAGCAAGAAGTTACACCACTTCTACTACTGTTTATGCATGTGTTGATTATGTTTACTGAAGGTCACATCACTGCTGAGACAATGATGGATATCCTGAGGGATAAAGATAGTGGCATCAACATGGAGGGCATGTTCATGTCGACAGGAAGTATGGTGTCTGTGATACCCACGGATCCTGCTCTGCCAGGGGTTCACTACTTCACAGCAACTCCAGACCCTGAAAGGTAAAGCGCTTCATCTGTCTCAGCTGATTGGGCATATTTTGAACTTATTTTGACAGCAGTTAATGATGATTTAATGAGTCATTCTTTGGCACAACAGGTCTGTATTCAAACCCTTCATCTTTGTGAAGCACGTCAATGAGCTGAAGGAGACGACTTCTCCCAGTTACGGTCCAGATGACCCCGTAAAGAAGAAACCCCGCTTCCAGAGCAAACCTGACCGCAAACACGAGTTGTTTATCAAACACGAACTGGTGGCTGCCATCATTGAATCCTACAAGGTTTAACAATTTAATTCAAGCAAGAAAATTCACCTAAAGTTGTTACTTGGTTTAGTGTAGTAGTTGTCTACTCTTAAATGTACTTACAATTTTTTTTGTCTATAGGACAGAGGAAAGAAGATCACTGAAAGTATGAGGCAGCTGGAGAAGGAAAAGATGACACAGATGGAGGAGCGTCTCTCACGTGTTATAGAGGAACCTGATTTATTGGCGGATCTGTTCCCGAGCTCTGTTAAGGAAGAGATGGCTGTGTACGGCAAGAGCTGAAAGCACAAAACACGTCTCCAGGCCAGGGTGACAGTAGCACTAGTTTTACCTTTTATTTAGGTATAAGTACAGACATGCTTGTATAATGAATCAGAACACACTGAATAGTAATTAACATTGTTGCCTAAAAATGAAGCAACCCGGAGTGGTGAGGCAGTAAAATATACATATCCCATGTTGCACAATCTCAACTGAAATGTTGACTGTTCAGTATTGAATTATTGACCAGAAATACTGTAAAGAATAAATTCATTATGTGATTCCTGTTTCAAGGGTTCTGTAATAAAATGTATTAAAAAAAACAAACAACATCATAATAAATATCTCGCCTTTGACAGTATCTCAGTGCTGCACGCTGTATTAAATTGTATTTTATTAAAAATACATATTTTTACACCACCTTTTTCAACATGATTGAGTTATTAATTAACACAAACCATTGCACTTAAAAAAATCCAGAAAAAAATATAATTTAGCAGAATTAGTTTCCATCTTATATTACTATATACCTGAGAGGGAAAAAATGAATTACAGCAGCTCATTACCGGTGTCATTGTGAACTCTTTCAAGTAAAGACATGCATTAGCCCTGGCTGAGTTCTGACACGCATTTCATTTGGTTATTAGTAATGATGGCTTTTTAATTCTTAATAGGCAGTTTGCTTTTAAAAAGTAATAAAAAAATACCATTGAAACATGGACAATGCTTGTTTTTCTTTTTCACACCATCAGAGTTACCACAAATATGGAACAGATAAATTCCTTTTTTTTTTTTTTACTTTAGTGCAAAGTCATGTTAAACTGCATGTTATCACATCATGCTTTATGCTCCATTACCAGTTAACTAACTGGTGAAACTAACTTATTCACAAACTTTACTGGCAACAAAAGGATGCTAAAAACTGATGCAGATTTAACCACATCTTCCCTTTTTTCTTTAGGCAAGTGGATTTGGTAGAGGAGTGATAAAACACTCTGTCTCTGTAAAGCAAAATAACACATTCAGCAGAGGAGCATCATTGCTCACACAATGACCAAACACAAAATAAAAACTGAAAGTCCAAGTATATGTGCTGATTGCATAAAATGCTTAAAAAAGTCTTTAAAAAGCAGCAAAGTCTTGGTTTACCCTTTTGAGACTGGTAACACCTGTTATGTTATTCTTGAAAAGGCATATTAATAGAAAGCATCTTAGCTCTTATTTTTGCAGTTTTGGCTGTCAGTCCTTTTTGGTTAATATTCAACTCATTAGCTTCATTGCAGATTAAAGAATGCAGCAACATCACTTCAATGTTGCTGTAACTTAAAATCTCAGCAGTTATCCTGGTGAGTGAAATGTTAAAAGTAAAACTGCAAAAATAAGACAGGTGGTTACAAAAAAAATGAAACTCCCTTTAAGATCACCTCCACATGATGTAGTCCTCCCTGGCCTGTTTGGTTTTAAGGTTCAAGCTCTCCTGAGCACACCCAACATCACAGTCAAGTATGGTCTATTCCAACACTCTACCAGGATGTTGCACTGCACAATGCTGTACTGTGAAACACTGTACTGTACAGGATGTGTACAGAGCATGGCAGTGCAAATACAATGTTAAATGTCAGCATTGTTCCTCCTGTTGTGACAACAAGATGTATTTGCATTGTCATTTTTTCTCAACTGAAATGCCTTGAAATCTGTACTTTCTAACTTATGTCATGAAGCGGTAATAAAGGCGACTGTCTTGGAAGTCGTGTTCCTTACTGATGTGCTGGAGCACACCGCCCTGCTGTAACCGCGTCCCATAGAGTACTGCCTCACCCTGGTCCTGAGCCAAGCCCACCTGCTGGAGCCACTCTACAAGTTCACAGCCAAGAAAACAGTCCACCATAGTCCTCTTCCCACACCTGAAAGTCAAAAGAAGCATTCACCCAAAGGTCTGTTGACTTTATAGAAGAAGAGAGAAGAAGCAAACAGAGCCCACATGCAACAAAACTATAACAAGTAATAGTTAATTTTTTAAAGTCTAGTCTTTGTGAATGACTACAAGGGGGCAGACGTAGAATTATAACTAAATCTACATTGCACAAAAACAGAAGTATGCATACGCAATCTTTTCATAACATTTATAAACTTGTGCGTCACCTGATTCTATTTTATGCCATAAATGGATGTAGAAACGCACTTAAACACGAGTTTGCATATCAGTATTTGTGCCTCTCCACCACTCATTTAATTTGTCCATGAGAAATCTGGTAAAGAAAGTGCAATTTTACCCACTTGTGATGAATCGACAAGGTTCTCAAACAGCTGTCACAGTGCCAGCTGTGGCAACTCTTGTAGCATCCCTACCAGTAATTCATTACATTTCTGCAAACTATTATCACGGTAATATCTCAATCATCACTGTTAATAAATGTCAGGAGGGTAATCAATGATTTAACCATGGTGCTCATCTTGAAACTGCCTTCACATAGTGCATCACAAGATAACATTCAACAATAATTTACATGGTAATGATTGTAAATTAAAAAATGATGACATTTATCATTCATAAATCATTTAAAATTAACTGTATAAATGTGTCTGACATTTTACAGACCACTGTGTGGCCTCCAAAAATAACACCATAAGTGAAATTGGCAAACAACCTGAAACCAGTCATCCGTCTCTTAATCTTGTCCTGACATCACCTGCAGCTATCTCAGCCAAAACCGTGTATACGCCTGGTCTGAAGAATGAGTGTGCACATTCTCACCGCACATCCTTCCTTTATAAATATCACTTAATGTGTGGGAAAAGGAACACGCTTGGATTTTGTGCTTACACACTGTTTATGCATCTGACCCCAGGACTTGTTTCTCCACACATTTAGAGAACATGTTTATTCAAGACATTTCTCATCAACCTCTGACCAGAGCTGCAGTGAGTAAGACGGCGTGCTCTCACCTTCTTTTTTTGACAATGTCATGAA
Source organism: Cephalopholis sonnerati (assembly GCA_019142605.1). Classification (NCBI taxonomy): domain Eukaryota; kingdom Metazoa; phylum Chordata; class Actinopteri; order Perciformes; family Serranidae; genus Cephalopholis; species Cephalopholis sonnerati. The sequence continues at coordinate 22,884,295 of JAGQAX010000012.1, forward strand.
AACACTGGTCCTTGTGGTATTTGGTGAACTGAGTGCAAGTCATCCTGATTTCCTCAGGTAAATCGGTCTGCGGCTGCTCTTCTTGCTTCCTTCCATACCACAGACTGTATAACCTAAACACCATCCACAAAAACAAAATATACACATCGTATATTTGCACAGTGTGTATTAAAAAAAAAATCAAACACTTTTAAGAGTGTGTAACATAAGTGATCTTTACCTCTTCTTAAATGGCACTATAATTAAATGCTTGTCCAGCCCAAACAGAGCAAAGGAGAGAAAGCCCTGGTAATAGAAAACATGTCGTGAAACTGGTGCTGCTGTGATGATTTATGTTCACAATCTTGGTACAACATTATCTGAAAGACCAACCTGTCCATAGTTGGCCACAGCACAGAAGAACTGCAGCTCCAAGTAGAGTCTACCAGGAACAGGGTTGAAGAGCAGCCACAAGCAGCTAGACAGGTTCTGCCATAACAGGGATACAGAGAGATCTTTTGATTGAGATATAAAACTATAAACGCCGTTTTTTTTAAAAACAACAGCTCGTAGAACCAGCTGAGTGAAACAACTCACTACATTAACTGTCAGCGACAGAAAAATATGTGTGTTAAGCTGACTGTTTTTCAATATTTTTACATTCACAGAAAGATTTAACCACATGCCACACAATTTATCGGTATTTACTAGGCTTATTTAATGTGTTTTTATAATAATAATAATCTATACATAATAATTTTCTGATGGGTCTCTTGGGAGAAGGCTTCCTCTGACACCGAGTGAGTGAGTTGGAAATTACACAGCTCGGCCATTTGTGTCTGATTTGGTTTGTGATGCACTAAATATAATGATGCAGGCAGTAAGGCTGACTTCATGTCACTGTAGAAGTGAAAGGTGGTGGTTTACTCACAGCGAGCAAGCTGACAGTCAGAAGCAGACATAAGAGCACATGACGGGCCACTTGTCTGTCTGCAACCTGTTGCAGCTCCTCCACTTGGACAAGCAGGCAGTCCGTGGATGCACAGTTGTTCTCACAATGACCTGAGGGTGGCAGCAGAACATAGAAATACTTCATTTTTAATAAAAGCTGTACATTCTTCAATGATTATGGCTGATCTGTGATGTTTAGGTTTTACTTATTGAGGTTAAAAACCAGTAGTTGGTAACCTTTACGAAAAATCTTTCCTCATATTTGCTGAAACTGTCACTATATCCAGACAGATAACCTGCGGGGAAAAACATTTTTCATCTGCCTACTCTATTTCCTTGTAGCATTTCTAATGCCTTAAGGTACATGAATGAAAACAACCAATCAGAGCTGAGGAGTCTCTAACGCAGCTGTCAATCCCTGCTCTTGAACTCTGGTCAAACTGACAAACTAGGCAGCGCTCATGAAATACGCATCGAGATTCTGTTACAGCATTGCCTATTTCTCACCTTAGATGTTTTCAGAAACACATTTTAGTGCACTGTTTAGCTGTAACACAAGAACATTTATTCTGGCCAGTGGGCAGTGGTCACAAACTTTCTCATTTTACAGCTAAACAGTACACTAAAATGTGTTCCTAAAACCATCTGAGGTGAGAAATAGGCAATGCAGTAAGAGCAGGGATTCTCTTCACAGACAGAATATAGTGACAGTTTCAGCAAATATAACACAAAGTGACTTTCTTTGAAGCTACCAATTGTAACTCACAAGCATTTTAAATTCTTGCAGAATTAAAATGCATGTCTGCTGCTTATCATAACAGTACCTGTGAGTGTGGTCGGTGTGTCGTTCATATGTGTGCTGATGATCATGTCAGGCATGGGCTGGGGTGGTGCACAGTCACATATGAGGCACGCTGATAACAAGAGATAAAAGTGAGAGTGATACTTTACCATGCTACTACAGTATCTTCCCAGTTGACATGTATGTACAATATATGAGTAATATAAGTAATACAAAATAATAGCATAATTAAGCTGAGAGGTAATATTAGTGCATGCAGTTTCATGTTTTAATAAGTGATATAAATATATCTTGAATATCTTGAGTTAACCGGAGTGTTTTCATGCAACTTCTTTAGTGAAGCTGGAGCCAACTTTCCCTTTTGTGATTTGACTTTTTTAAGCAGCTCCAACTGTATTTCATTTACCACAGACATAACTTTTATCAGTACATTTACAGTGCTTGTTGCAATGAAATGTTTCCCATCAACACTTGCAGAACTGGTTTGCATCATTTGGAAGTATAAGACCAATGAATCTAACCACTCCCTTCTTGACATTCCTTTAAAGTAACACACTTTACCCATGGTGGCTCAGTTACAAGCCAAAGATCTGTTCCTTTGGCTGCATTGTGAGAGATGATGTGTTCAGCGCTTACTTATGTAACTAATTAACCCTATCAGGAACTTCAGATGTCATGTTTCCTCCAGATAATGACATCCAAAAAATTTGTTCCTGCTTTTTAGAAGCTTTTTTTTCTACTCATGTAACTGAAAATTATCTGTAGGAGGAAGGACATGTGACAGAAGCTATATTGCCTACGTTGCAGTTTGCTGTAGACGACTTATAGATAAGGAAGGTTAGTCCTGACTTTGGATTCTTGATTGTACTTTTCCTATCAACTTAGTCTTTGACAACTGACAAATCATTTTAGATTTTAGAGCTGCCTCTGTATGCTCCAGTGATTACTATGTGCTGTGATATTATTACTGCAATATTGTACTTGGCAACCTGGTATTTATTCAGTGTCATCAAGGTGACATATTCAAACAAATGCTGAAGCATCGAATAAAAGTGAAATGGTCTCCACAAGGGAAAGTACACGTACCTCTGTTGGGATCCCCTGATGTGGTGACTGGCTCAAACAGAGTCTGATTTTCTGGTTCAACTTCAGTCACAAGATCCTCTGCAGAGCTTCCCTCTTGGATTTGGTCGTTCTGGGCCCAGCTTCCTCTGCTGAGACAAACTAGAGAGCTTCCTCCCAGCAGTATACCGAGGGAAACTACAACTGTGGTGCAGATTATCTGTCAAAGAACGCACAAATACAGACATGCAGACTTTTATCAAATTCTCTTCGGGTTCAAAAAGAGTTGTTAAATGTCCCATGTTATTCTCATTTTAAGGTTCATACTTGCATTTTGTGTTTCTATTAGAACATGTTTATATGCATTGACGTTACTGTCTGCCTGAATATACCTGTATTCATCCTCCGTCTTAAACACTCCCACCCCCTCCCGAAAATGTTTGCTCTGATTGGTTAGTGTTTCCATGTCTTTCACATCTGTGATCTCAGCATCTCTGCACTATCACTGCAGCCAGGGGATGACTGTAGCAGCACTGTCACGGCACTTTCTACATTTATAGAGTACAGCTGTGACATCACAACTTCATGGAAGTCCTAACAGCTTGTTTAAAGTCACAGTTTCTGAATACAGACTGTGTGCATTTCTCTGCAGATTGAGTGTTTTGATACTTTCACAGTACTTACAAAGCACCTATACCTGCTTTGTAATAAGAAAAGAAGGGGAAATCTGACTTTTTACAGTATGGGACAGAAATGATTTCCACTTATGTTGTTACCTGTGGGGTGCCGTAAAAGAAAGCTGAGTCAATTGTGTCAGACATTCTTTGCCCAGAAATCAGCAACACAGCAGTTATTGAGGCTGGAACCCTGTTTTCATAAAGAAAAAAATGACAACAGAGTCACTGACAGTATCAAAATGCAAAAACATAAAGCAGCTTAACGACACTGAATTGCAGATTAAATTTGCAGGAATTTAAAGAGTTTGTTCTATCATTTACATTCAAGTGAGGCATCACAACCCCTGTACACTCACCCTCAGTACTCTTGATCGTAGTTTTATGTGGTACATGGTAATGTATGCAAATACTGTCCAATATGTTAATGCTACTGTACGGTAGGTATTCTGGTTGTGGCTCCACTTTTTAGTGGAACAGACAAACAAGCTTAGTTTCATTTCTGTGTTCAGTCTTCTTTAAAGTGACTCACCCCCAGCCTGCGATGACAAACACGCCTGGTGAAACTTTCAGATCCTCAAATCCTTTCATGAGCACAAGAGAGAGTGCTATTAAACCTGAAACGACAAAATAAGCAATCAAACTGTAGATTTCAGAGCTCACCAAGATAAATTAATGCAGTGTAATGTGAGCTTTATGTGGGTAGATGGTTGTGTGCGCACATATCATACCTGGCCAAATATAGGTACTGTAGAGAGAAGTACATACTAATGTGAATGTCAGGACCTGCCCGACAAAGTTGTCTTCTTTCACCACAAACTTCCACAGGATCATCCCGACACAAGTTAGAATCTAGAGACCATGACATAACAAATACAGGCATTCACTAAAGTGAAGTTAGATCTACAGGTAGATTTATTTTTTCAGTATCCATCAATGTGAAGAATATGTGTAAGTCTGCTCACCTGTGCCAAGAACAGGTTGACTGTAAACATGTGAGGTAGCCTCTTGAATTTCTTACTTAAAAACATGACAGTAATTGTCCACACCTGCCAGGCAAAACACAAATTATTTATGTTTACCTACATAAGACTTTTGCACAGATGCTAAATACAGCTAATATTAATTATTGTTGGCTAGTTATTCCATTAAAAGCATAAGAAAACTGAAAATATTCAACAGAATGACATATATAAGAATCACTAAAGATGAACAGTTAAAGTACGAGATAATGCAGAATACAAAAACGTGTGAACATGTTTCATCACTGCAAGATTACTTGTTGTTTGTAGTAAAGAAAAGATACCCTGGAAGTGATCATTAACGAAATGAGGAAGTAGGTCTATCAGTCAGTAAAGCATCTGTTTGCCCACACATCCTCTACATGACTGAGCCTTTTAATGCCAACCCACTTATTCAAACATCCAACTAGAAGCTCAATTTTAGTATTGTCTTTACATTCAACATCAAATAAACAGGAGATGTGTAATTAGCAATAGTGAGCTGTGCCATTTTATAGAGGTGACTAACTACATTCATGGCAGGCCAAACTGGTTTCAGTTATGGAGCAGTACATGCTGTAACAAATGCTTTATGAGGCATGACTTCACTTTGACCTCAGTTTCCACATACTGAGATAAACCAAAAATAAATGACAGAACCAGCTGATAGAAGGTCAGTTATAAAACATTTAGCCAACAACAAGTTTGTGTATCTCGCTGCGACTCACCAGTGCAACCAAGCTCACTATGCTTATATTAAAGCTGACATTCTGCAGCGAATTCATCAGAAGCTGAGGATCCATCCAACGCATTGTCAGTAACCAGGCAGAGACATACATTATCGGAGCTGAAAGAAAAGTGCTGATCACCATTCCAGAGGTAACCTGTTGGGAAGCAGAGATCATGTGCGGTCGGTTACGAAGACAAAAAAAGCGGTTCAGTATCTGAATGGTAGGTATGAGGTTGGTAGGTAGATTGAAGCAACTCACAACTTCTAGCTCTGTGTTATAATAGACAGCATAGATGGCCACACTTGGCGCAGTGGGAAACACTCCATAAAGGAAGGCATAATTGGAGAGGCTTGAGTGGTTCAAAGCGCTGCTGTTGCTATTGTCCAGCAGATCCACCATGTCCTTACAAATCAGGGGCATCAACAACCTGAAAGTCAAATCAAAAGACTGGTGTCATGAACCATTTTTTGAGGGGTTAGTTAACACTACACTGGAAAATGCAGCACTACTAAAATATTTATATACACTAGCTATTATCACTTTACGCACCGCTGAGATCTTTTAACATGTCATATGTGTGGTAAAAGGCTTGTGGCCTGAGAAAGGTCTGAGTCACCCAAACCACAAGCTCAAAACAACATGTTGGGAGCACATCACAAAGCTCTAACCTGCTGACTCTCTACACTCCTAAAGCATGTCTTATTATAAAGAAGTCAGCTGATAACACTAAATCATCATCGTCAGGTTTTTTTTCCACTCACAGTTTTGCTGTAATGAGTAATATCAGTGTCACGACTGTGGATCTGGTTAATTTCCCCAGCTGTCCCACCATGGAGAGACCCAAGTAGAACAGAGCTGCTCCCCCGAAAGAGTTGGCCAAGCCGTCCACAAATTCAGCCATGAAGGGAGGGACTGTCTGGTGCAGGGCAAAATGGGCGATGATGCCGATGACAACCATAAACACAATAGGGTTCTTCAGGACCTGTAAAACTACGAGTCCCACGATGTAGAGTTTGCTCTGCTGCTGGTTCCCCTGATTCTTCCACTTCTGGATCTCACAGAAGGCAAAGCCAATGGGATTTAGAAGCATCAGGGACACAGGTGCAACCAAGTAGATGTACTGGAGGTACTCTGGGTATGTGCTCTTGTACAGGGCCTCAACTGTGGATAAAGATGAGGACAAATTGCTCAATATTAACAAACCCTGCTTGGCATGTTTGACTTGTTAGAGCATGCAGCACAAAAGCACTTGACTTGAAAGTTATGTATGAAACGTCACCTGGATTTCGCACTAGAAGGTAACATACACACAAAGCTGCAAGAACATTCAGACTCATAAATACTTTGGTTTACACACTTTTTCATGTGGAAGGCGCATTCACACATAAGGTCCCAGGGCCGTAGTGTTATCATAGACTACAAATAATGGACGTAGAGAGTGTTACCCAGGATCCCTCTGTGTTGTTATGTCTGAAATCCGGTGTGGCAGCACATGCTTAGGTAAAAAAATCTGTTAATATGAGCACCCTCACATGATGCGCCACTGTTCATATCTGCCTTGATAAACCCCACTCTTAAAAAGTAAAATGCTGATGTACAGCAAATCTCACATGAACAAACGGCCCTAAATAAATAGTTATATTTAAAAACTTCTCTGTAAGAGCGGGAGTCTCTTCTCACTTTCAACGTGAAGCAGAACACTTCATATCTGAAAGTTCCTGAAAATGGAGGGAAATTCTGGAACTGACGGTTTAGTCACTGCAATAGTTGCTAACAAAAGACACTTTTTAGAAATGCAACCACTAGATTATCAATTGTAAAAAGGATGGTTAAGGAGAAAGTCGATGTTGCCATGATTTCTGCCTCACTTGAATGAAGAACAACTGCTTAAATTACTTGTCAGACATTCAGTCAGGCTTACATGGGTTTATTCATTTGCCTGAGACAACCTGAGAAGCAAACATGTACAAACACCATTAATACACAGTAACATATCTATCAACTGGGCCAGTTTCCGTGGGTATCATGTACACTTCTCCATTCCAACCACAGGTAGCTCAGCATAAGCATGATCAGAGGTGTGTTTATGTATCTGCAAATGCATGTGAGTACAAAATAATGAATCCTGCGCTGCTCAGATATGATCCCACTCTTGATATATTTTTTGCATGAACGCGATGTTAATAAGTGAGGACCCTGAAAGCAGTGGTATCCAGTTCGGTTTGCTAAAGTAGTTTACAGTGCAACACACATAATTACACTTTTGGTCTGGTGGATGTGCAAACACTGGGACAGCATGATTACAGTTGCAGCAGTGAATGAAAAGCACAGTGGGTGGTAGGCTTAAATGCATTATACTCACCAATGGGATATCCCAGGGCAAAGTCATTGCTTTGGGTGGCAAATATTGAGAAAAGCCCTGCTTTGCTATAGCGGCTCTCAGGGCTGGCAACTATCAGCGTGAGGACGCAGACAATGCAAAACACAGACACTTTGGCAATGAGGATGCTCCACAGGAATGGCCAGATGACATTACCAAAGTCCAGCTGCACCATGTTTTTGAACAGCAGCGCTGGGAGGGCAAACTTGGACACAAAATTCCCCAATCCTTTGGCCTGGGTGGAGGTGATGATGTTTGCCCTCCCTGCGATGTATCCACATAATATGATCCCAAAACACTCCAGGAGAGCCGGCAGGAGCTTGTCTATGGACATGCTGGCTGAGAGAGCAGGGGGGTCCAGGTCTTCCCATGGGCTTGCCTCCTTATTTGAAAAGTTGGTGTTTCTGCCCGGTGTCTCCATCGTGTAGCCTCCTTCCACTGTCACCTGTCACGCCTGGGTTGCAGTCATGTTAATGTCCTGCTCGGCACTGTCAGAGACTAAAGAGGGAAATAAGCCTCAGTCAAAGGAGGAGTTAAAGCAGCTACGTTAGCCGTCACAGCCGTTAAATGGGCTGGTGCGAGGTAACGTTATCAGGTAAATGCATTAGTTAACCGAAACACCATCATGTAACCGACTCCTTTACGACTGATAACGATGGTAAAGCTGTTACCACATAGCCAACAAACACTTGAATGTAAATAAGATTATTAAAGTTGCTCACCCGAGTGCGGTTGTGTCCCTTCATGAACCATGTGTCAGACAAATCTCAGGAGTAGCAGCCATTAGCTAGTTAGCTAGCATTAAGCCTGTAAACCGAGACTCACGGTGTCGCAGAAAATACCAGGAGTTACTTAACTTCATGACAACACTTCAAAGTCCACTGTTGTAAAAAAAATAACTCACATAACTGTGGAAAACCTGACTGTTTACATGTGTTGTAACACAAGTATTAGCTTACTTTAGGCAAAACCCAGCAACTTTCATAATCCCTGATTTGTCAACACGTTTGAACCAATCACATTATCCAGAGGGGCAGAGGGGGCGGGGCTTACACTACTTAACTACCTCAGGCAGGAAACTTGTTTTTAGCATTCAACATGCTAACATGCCAAACATACAAGAAGTCACACACTTGTTCTTGATTGCCCCTAAAGCAAGTTGATTTGGACACACATACTGAAATGGTATTTTATCAAAAACAATAATTTCACAAAGCAACATTTTCCAAGTTTCCCCTTCATTTAAATGACTTTTAAATTTATTTATGGACTCATGAAGCCTTATTACAAAAACTTGTACACATTGCATGGTTAAGAGTTGCTTGGTAAATTGTTGCAAAAGTATTTTACTTGTTGTTTATTTCAGGGGTGTCAAACATACAGCACGAGGGCCAAACCCGGCCCACTGGATGACTTCACAGCAGACCTAACAGTGGTACACTTATGGAGGCTAAGGCTTAATTTATACTTCTGCGTTGAATGCTGTGTTGAAAACTGCTCTGTGTTGATGTAGAGCACACGCCATAGCCTGACGTGCACCTCCCCAGAAATGTAACTACATGTTGCAGCGATGCAGACCTCCTGTCTATTTTTGCAAGCTGAAACCATTTCCTGTTGTGGAGACAAAAATTTGCTTACTTTAGTTTCACAGATCAGAAACAATAAATTGTAAAGGCAATAAAGCCTCCACAAAAACAGCATTTTGAATCTTGTGTGTGATTTATTATTCGGGGATTTATACTTTGGGTTTTATCCTGGCTTCATATGAGCAGAGGGAATCTCAGCTTGTCGTTAGGCTAATTTATCAGAATCAGAATCAGAATCAGCAATACTTTATTGATCCCCAGGGGAAATTGTTTTTGTTACAGGTGCTCCTTACAAGTTGAAAAGAAGAAGATATAGTGCAAACAGAAGTAAAAATATAAGAAATATAAGAAGATAATTTACAAATATATATGTAGAGACCACACAGCATAATTTACAATATATACAGGAACCTTATATACAGACTGAACAATGTAGTCAATACAATGTAAAATGCCATAGGCTTGTGCTGATAATGTTAGCCTGTTATATTAGTTTGGAAAACGTGTTTAGTATAAGACAGTTGTTTTGTTGGTGAATCTTGTGAGCTGCAATGGAGCTGAATTTTGTTGCGTTACCTTTTTTAAATGTTGCTGTTGTGCCTGGCTCCATATGAGCAGAGGAAATCTTGCTCGTCGCTAGGCTAATTTTAAAATGCCAAAGGCTTGTGCTAAAAGTATTAGCATGTTGTATTTGTGGGGAAAATGTGTCCAGCAAAAAGCAAATGCTTTTTTCTATGAATGCTGTGAGTTATGGTGAAGCTGATTTGTTAACATGTGTTTGAAACTGTCTCTGTTACCCCATGTTTACTGTGTAATTTGGGTGTGTTTTTGAATCAGTTAAACTTTACAGCACTTCATAGAACCCCCGCCACCGATTAGTGCTTTGGAGGTGTAACTGCAGAGTGACACAGACACACCACTGCACAAGTATAAATGCTCACAATGGCGTAGGCCACGTGCTTAGCCTAGGACGTAGGGTCTGCCGCACAATTGTATATCCAGCTTGAGAGGTGGCAGGTTTCAGGAGCGAGTTAAACAGTGTGTGGTTTTCTTCATGTAAAATGCTGCTTCAGAGGCTTTTCCACCCTGACCAGAATACAGCTCATATCTTCCACTTTACTTTGGTGTGGTGATGTCAGGATTACTACACAGGAGTGGATATGTACAGAAAAGTGCACATGTAATGACAGAGAGTAGTTGACTGAATGCAGAACAACTGAGAAATATTGTTGAAATTGCATATATCTTTCTGAAGGCATCACAGGCTGTTGTCATCTGTTTCATGAATAGATGAGCATTTTAAGGCTAATTATATCATCTTTTATATTCATTGTATTTATTACCAACAAGAACAAGAGCTAATGAGAAATCAACACAAAAAACAATCCAGATAACAAACAATAATAATAAATAAACAATAAGAGAGAATTTAATTTCTTACTTTCTTTGATATTTTTGTCAAATATGCAATGATAATTGCTGGGTAATATGTATGTTGATGTTGTCCAATGTCAAGTCTCTATTTGTGTCAAACCATTCCTTACGCTCTGTCTCCACATATGATGTTTTAATATCTTTTCTTAAAAAAAACACACACAAAAAAACAATAAAATCAATCAAATCTTTGTCTCCTTGGTGCAGCTCTTTGCATCAAGCATTTTGATTGGAAGTTAAACACTACAGGAAACAGTAATGTCATCACTAAAATAAAACAACAAATTACTCTCTCTGTCCCAGCTACATTTATAGATAAAACTGACACAGTCAAAATGGAATCAAACATTTTCTAAAAATCTGATTTTTGCAGTCCAGTGCTCATCTGTTTAAAATGTCTTCTATAGGAAAATCCCCACTCCTCATGAGTCACACGTAAAAACAACAAACAAATTATCTTTTGGACACAGGTCATAAGTCCATCTCACCCCCACCCTACACCCCAACCTACATCCACCAAAGTAATTTTTGAAGTTTTCATGTTTCATTTATTCAGCTAAAGCCGCAATAATCAATTATCTTATCTATCTCAGCTCTACACTGTTCCTCTGCTTGTGTGATTTGGTCTCCTACAGCTCATTGTTTTTGTTTAAAGGCCCTGGCTCTGTCTCACCGCTCTCATCAGTGTCTTTGCTTCATGTCTACCAGGTGTGTGAAGAGGCACCTAAACACTTTTTAGCTAATACTGCATGGGAACAGAATCTGCATTTATATTTGAATGTCAAATAGAGGGTTGACAGAAAAATAAACACAACTAGTGCAGTGGGAATCAGTGGTCTACGTGTATATGTGTGACTGTATTGGACCTATTCCAGTCTCTACTTTTACGTTACCCACCTTTAGATAAGTGGAATATTGAAAAATGTGCAACATACTGGTCAGTTACAGGTCATGAGGATTCACAGACTGAGCAAGACTGCACTGCACTTTGACAAAACCCCTTTTATTCAGTTGATCCCTATAAACATGTCATGGAAAAAAATCTCAGAATTTTCTTTTGAATCAATTCAACGGTTCAATTTCACACATATATTTCCCTAAAAAAGAAAAACAACACTGCTCTGTCATGTGCTGAAGACACTGTATACAGCGTGATTGTTTACATGCACAAATATCATTCTTCAGACACCAAAAAGCAAACAGAAACTTCCACAGCCTGTATATACTGTGAATGCTGAATACAGTAGTTTCAAAAACAAAGGTCATATGTTTCACATTGCGTAACAAACTGGTCACTTGAGAGGTTAAACCGGTCTAACATAAGGCACAGGCTTTTAGAGCATGCTCAGCTCAATGAGACGGCCTGCAAACACGCCTAATGTGCCGATGAGACACACAGCCATGAACACACACAGCAGAATATGATCCAACACCATGGCCACAAACTTCCACTCTTCAGCAGCCTGGGAAGAGAAGAGGGACAATAGTGTCACATAAAAGGAAGACACATTAAAGAACCACATTAGAGACACTTTCTGTGTGAGGGAGATTACATTGTTGGACTCCTCATCTGATTTCATGGTTTCTGCGATGTACTTGATTCCTTCAATGGCACTGCGGACGTCAGGGTTCTTGATAATGGGTGACTGGTAGGGAACAGAAGTGGCCTGGTTGCCAGAGATGTCTGAGATGTCAAAATCACCACCGTAGATATTAGTTTTAGCCGGCTTTTCCTTTCCTGGGCGTTTCATTGTTGAGAAGAACATGATGTTGGGAATGGTCTCAATGAAAACCTGTCAGGGAAAGACAGAAGATATGCACAATGTCAAGGAAAATACAGCTTTGGTAAATAAAAAAAATAAAGATGTTTTCTCTGCTCCCACTAGATGGCAATATAACACAGAGAAAAAAAGATTAAGGCTTGCTCTTCAAAGCTTTCCAAGCTCAGGAGTAGGACTGATTAATGTTTAGTCATTCAGCTCTACAATCAGAACAACAATAGTCATAATATGTTCCTTTATTCTTCTGTGCTCACCTTGCGGACCCACTCTGGCATTGTGTGAGTGCTCGGGGAGCGGTGGTGGGTGTTGATGACGATGACAGTGATGATGATGGAGGCAATGACAAAGACCATGGTGAAGAGCATGTACTTCCCAATGAGTGGTACAGCACTGGAGGTAGAGGGGATCAGCTCCACAATGACCAGCAGGAACACAGTGAGAGACAGCAAGACAGAGATGCTGAGAGTCATCTTCTCACCTGGGAGACACGAAAGACATCTTCACTGCTCCTATTAGAGACTACTGACAGAACATCACGCAATATACAGAAGCTGTGCAAGAAAAGTCAATATTTACACAGGTGTTTCCCAGTGTGGAGGTCAGCAGTAGTGTTTTATACAGTCATCACAAATTATACAATAATAACAACATAAATAATAAACAAAATCAACAGTCTGTGTATTAAGCAGTCTCTGAGAAGGCTCAGACAGAGGCAAAAAGCTTATATATGCCTGTCTCACATTCTTATCAGTATAAGCTTCACTATAAAATAAATAAATAAATAGATTGTTGTTGTCCATAATTTAACCCCAACAACAGAAATATGTGTCCTTTTTTGTTTTTATTATCATTATTTTATATTATTTCACTTAATTTGATTTAATTTAATTTTATTGTATTATTATTAGCGTTTTGAGTCATAAACTTTGCCTCTCATATCATATTTGCTCTCCTGTACTAAGAAATTAAAAAGAAAAATTACACAGTGTGACAGTCAGTTTGTTTTTGCTCTGACAAGTATTTGCATTTATTTATAATACAACAAATCATTAAATTTCACAGCCTGGGAATTCAGAAATAGGTCAGAGCACCATCAGAGGGGTAGGATAAATCTCAGGGGTCGTGAGATGTAACTAACAGGATGGGGAAGGAGAAAAAAAAATTGACAAACCAATCTCAACTCAATGTCCATTTAGTAACATAATCTTCATCAGCAGATGAATTTTGCTCATTTTATGTGATCAAAAGCTTTAAAGCAGCCACTGCAAGGACCTTGACCTTGTGAGTGTGTCTCATGTGCCATTTCCTAAGTCACTACTGTAAATAAACTTAAATAAACTCAATATCTTATTCACTTATTTTCTCAGACCTTCCTCTCATCTTTGCTTTTTTCTTGTTAATTACTAGATAATATAACCTCTTGATTACTCTAAAAATTATTCAGATAATCATCAATAATCATCCAAAAACTGGTAGAAACCAGGGGATGACAGACCATGGCTCAACATAGCTTATTTTTGAGGGGTCATGAAGCAAAAAGGTTGGGAACACGTACATTTAGGCCATATCATCTGTCAAAAATATTTTTAATTGAACATAGATGTAATTAAAGAGGATATGTAATATAATTAAGAAATGTCCCTCATCAATTGCATATTCTGTTTTATTTAAACACACTGAAATAACCCTAAAACCCCGGTGGAAAATGTGGAGCTGACACTTTAATAAACAATATGTGTAGCTCACCAACAACATGCAATCTTAATACATTGCCACAAGGGAGAGCTGTTTCTATGAGTAAATGCTTTCCTTCAAATCAGGGCTCCACTTTCAGAATTTACACAACAACACAATAACTGCTCTGTTCACGCAGACCAGCAAATCACATTTAAAGAGTGAGAGGCATTTTTTGTTGTTGTTGTTTCTAAATCTAACAATAGCACAAGTCAACAGATTCTGACACCATTTCACAAATAAAATGCAAGACGTGTTGTTTTTGTTGCTCAGTAAGAGCAGTTATCCCGGAGAGAGCATCTTTTGGCACCAGCAATCTCCTCCACACTTTCCTGTCAGCAGTCATATCAGAAACTGGGATCAAGTGATGTATTATACATTAAAGCAAAGGCCTGCTTTCAGACATGACAGCACAGAGGGACCCTGGGTAATGAGGCAGACCTACACACTGGGAACACGGCCAGATGTGCACACGAGCAGTGCGGTTTCTGCAGCAGCTGATGTTGGGACACCCCAGAATTAGGGACAAGCATTTGTCCAACATGGTGTCAGATATAATATCATATTTCAGTTTTCATGAAAATGCAGATAATAAAGAAAATGGAGCTAATTTACAGTGGATATGAGAGCTTTTGACAATTTGCACATCACTACTTTTTTGGCATATCCCTAATAATAACATAAACAGTGTGTATCTATATCTTCTAGTATTCTTGAGCAGACATTTCAGGAGTGACTGACCCTTACTGTCACACATGTTAAAGAAATTGTTTAAAATTTGGGAAGCAACTTGCTTTCTTGCATCAATACCTCTTCCATGTCTGTGGGCTAAACATGAAACTACAGCAAGGAAACTAATAGCTTAGCTTAGCACAAAGAATGGAAAGTGAAACAGAAATTTGCAGTTTCATGGAGTGTTCTGTGTGGACTATTTCTTTGTGGCGCTATGGCTAGATACAGAGAACTGGATACAGCGCTGGAGGCAGGGCCCAAGTCATTTCTATGAAAGCTGCTCAGTGGCGCATGGAGCCAAAAAAGTTTGATTTCCAACATGTAAAAATAACCTTATTGTCAGCATCATTTGGCCCATGGAGTAAGCGCACTTGAGGCTTCCACTCAGCCTGTTCTCATTCCCAACACATCAAATACTGCTGAATTTGTCAGTGATTTTGGCGTCAGACACCAATGCAAAAAAGCACCTTTTGTAGTACTCGTAGCAGGGCAGCGTAAGTTTTCCACCAGCAACAGCATAATAGAATGAGCTGGAAAGTCCATAAAGGCCAGGCAGGTGTGGAGGTGTATGGGTCCAACAAACCCCGGACTTTCACCGTGACAATATTTGAAGAGCTGGGATGAGAAGACGCTAGCTGAGCCGGCTAACTTCCTGTTAAGCACTCCACTTATTTATTGAGGATAAAGTAATTTAATTGTGCCGCTCTGCTAGACTCTCGTAATGTGATTGGATCGACTGGATCAAATCCAGATAGTGAAATTAGTCATTTTGGGATGCATTTGTGACATTCAAAAAAATGTATTCACTGACTTACAAATGTCTCTTTCCCAGTGTAAGTCTATGCAAAAAAGTCTTTTGCGGTCCAATGGCATCATGTGATGGACATTAAAGTGGTAGTTACAAAGTATGACCTCTGTGTGAGACTGGATTCAAAGTGCGGTGCACTTCCTGGGGGCCTGGGCTGGGTGCAGTGGTTTCTTTGGAGTATTGTTGTCACCATGATGATGCTAAACACTGGGCCATTTAGTGAACTTTAAGGGTACCAGTAGGCAGCTGTTTTTCTGTTTCCAGTTTTGTGCTAAGCTAAGCTAAGCTAAGCTAACTGACTGAGGCTTCATATTTAACAAAGAAATATGAGAGTGGTGAAAATCTTCTCATCTGATGTGAATACGAGTATTTTCCAAAATATTGAACTATTGCTTTAAATGTACAGACTCCCTTCAGTCCAGTAATAGCAACAAAAACAAACACAACACCTTGCTACATTTGCCTTTTGGTAAAATGCACAATCTTAACAAACTGAAAAATAAAGAAAGAGAACTGTGAAATATGGATAACTGTCTCATAGCGGACTGTATATGAACCTACTAGCAATGTAGCAAGCAGCTTGTACCCTCCAGCAAAATAAAATGTTTAGCATGAATGGTGGCCACATATAAAGACATACAATGAGATAAAGCATCTGGGCATATTGATATATGATTTATTATGAGAGTTACTGTATATATATTGTGTGATGAATGTTTAAATATATATTGAGTACTCTACATTTCATGTTTTATTGGTTTCTGAAAATCAGAAAAATAACAACTGTGTACTGATGTCTCTTTTATGTCATCATGTCGATGTTACTAACTATGTTATATCTCGGTGACAAGAAGCAATGTGAATTGAGTGTGAACATACCAGAGTCTGTAGGAAGATAGAAGACAAGGCCAGTCAGGAAGGAGAAGAGCATACAGGGGATGATGACGTTGACAATGAAGTACAGAGGGAGCCGCAGCATGAGGAAGTGGTAGGTGATGTCCAGGTAAGGGGTATCTGGGCAGCAAGCGTAGTACACCCAATGCTTCCAGCCACGGAAATCCTTCATCACCCACTCTCCACTTTCCATAAAGTTACTCAGATCAGGGCGGT
Organism: Cephalopholis sonnerati; assembly: GCA_019142605.1. Lineage (NCBI taxonomy): Eukaryota > Metazoa > Chordata > Actinopteri > Perciformes > Serranidae > Cephalopholis > Cephalopholis sonnerati. The sequence continues at coordinate 22,901,060 of JAGQAX010000012.1, forward strand.
CACTGTCCTGGTGAGGAGAGGAAGGTGATTAAAGGATGATTTTTCATTTAAGCTTCTTACATATTTCTATTTCTACTATATTGTAGTCTGAATTTAAGCTCACAAGTGGTTGTTAAATAGGGCACTAAACTGGGTTTAGGTTGTGTTCATACATTTAAGATGCTGTGGTTTCAGAGTGGGTTGTGATGCCATGGTGCAATATGTGTTAGCATTCATTCATTTTCCATAACTGCTTGTCCTGTTAGGGGTCGCAGGGGGGCTGGAGCGTATCCCAGCTGACGACTGGGTGAGAGGTGAGGTACACCCTGGACAGGTCGTCAGACTATCACAGGGCTGACACATAGAGACAGACAACAATTCACACTCACATTCACACCTATGGCCAATTTAGAGTCACCAATTAAACTGCATGTCTTTGGACTGTGGGAGGAAGCTGGAATACCCAGAGAAAACCCACGCTGACACGGGGAGAACATGCATGCATGCAAACTCCTCATTCATTCAGTTGCATATTATTATTCAGTGTGGTGGAAGAAGTTACCTCCCCTATAGACCTGGGGAAGACTGCTTTTTCTATATAAAAAAGGAACAGGATTCCACTCTGAAGGCTTATATGCATCAACACACACACACATCAGTGTGTGTAACCAAGTTTGTAAGCAATAAAAAAGCCTCAGGGATGTTAGGGATGTTTTTCACAAGAACATGCTGTGTTTGCTCTGATATTTTCTGACAGTCAAGTATCATGTAAAGTCAATTACATTTCTCACAAGCGGTGATTTACACCATTTGTATTGTTAAGGGCATAGTTTGACATTGTGGGAAATACATCTATTTGCTCTCTTGCCGAGAGCTGAGAATGAGTATGAGAAGATCGATACACTTTGTGTCTGTATGGTGGACATGAAGCTGGGTATGTGCTTGTCGTAGTGTTGCTGGTGCAAGCTTTGTGCGACGAAAAGGATGCCACCATATCACATCTTTTGCGCTGAGCACAAAGGCTTTAAAAGTAGTTGTGGTGCTTGGTAACGCACCTCTGAATTTTTGTAACACTTCAGGATTCAACATAGATGTCTTCATGGGAGGACTGACCAAGCAGATTTGCAGTCAAATGGCCTTAAATTCTTAAAAAGAAATTGTCACCACACTGAGGAAAGAAGAGGCTCTTTGCTGTGTAGAACACAAGCGATCGCTGTACAGAACTAAAAGAAACTGTCTCATGGAAAGAGAGGGCAAACAAAGTGGTCATATTTTGGGGGTAACAGGAGGTGACAGTAATAATTACAGTATACAAAAGCAATGTTTGGTAGTGCGCTGGCATTTAGTACTGTTGCCAGGCAGCCTACCTTTCCAGCAACGTTCTTCCAATAACACTCGTTGACTGAAGGTTTTTACTGATGCTGAGCCAAGATAACTGGCTGCTGGCTATAGCCTTATATTATACACTCACCGGCCACTTTATTAGGTACACCTGTTTAACTGCATATTAACGAAAATTGCCAATAACGTGGCACCAACTCGAGCTGAGGCTACAATTCGCATACGCTAACCAAATTTGGACAAAATAAGATTAGAGAAGTTTTGCCCATCCTGCCTTGTATCAGCGGTTCAGGGCTGGTGGTGGTGGTGTAATGGTGTGGGGGATATTTTCTTGGCACACTTTGGGCCCCTTAGTACCAACTGAGCATGGTTTAAACACCACAGCCTACCTGAGTATTGCTGCTGACCGTGTCCATCCCTTTATGACCACAGTGTACCCATCTTCTGATGGCTACTTCCAGCAGGATAACGCACCATGTCACAAAGCTCAAATCATCTCAGACTGGTTTCTTGAACATGACAATGAGTTCACTGTACTCCAATGGCCTCCACAGTCACCAGATATCAATCCAATAGAGCACCTTTGGGATATGGCTGGAACAGGAGATTTGTATCTACAGCAACTGTGTGATGCTATCATGTAAATATGGACCAAAATCTCTGAGGAATGTTTGCAGCACATTGTTGAATCTATGCCACCAAGAGTAAAGGCAGTTCTGAAGGCAGAAGGGGGTCTAAACATGTTAAGCACTTTGTAACTTTGTTTTGAAAAGCACTTTATGAATAAAGTTTATTATTATTATTATTATTATTATTATTATTACTATCAAGGTGTACCTAATAAAGTGGCCAGTGAGTGTATAGACAGATATGAAAGTGGTATCAATCATCTCATTTAACTCTCAGTAGGCATGGGAAGAAGTGATTTGAAATGGCCTAAACAGAATTACAGGATTCACGACGACCAAGTTTCCATCGTAGGTCCAGGTACCCAGCTTCATACTGCAGTTCTGGAGGTCAAAGGGGAAATGCAGCACAGTGATTTCACAGTAGCTCTTAAAGATGGCAGGTGGGTTCCATGTGATCAGTCCCGTGTGCTCCAGCAGCACTTTGGTCTTGTGAACGATGGCAAAGTCTCCGTCAGCACTGCGGGCACAGAGGAACACAGGCAGCATCAACATGGGAGATAATAAGCTAAATGTTAACGCAGGGGGACATCAGTGCCTGAGGACAGGTCAGTGCTGCTGTCACACCCCAGCCAACCAGCGCTCAGCTTGGCGAAAGTTGTTGTGGCAGCAGAGCTGGTTGTCAGGGAAAAAAAGCAGCGTGTCAGACGCAGCATATGGTGGGAGGAGGGTGGGGTGGGGGGGACCTGCAATACAGAGTCCAGATTTAGCCTAATGAAATCTGAGCTTTCACACGCTGCATACTGGAGTATTGGAAAGTGTGATTCAAAACATCACTGATAGGTGTGTTAATTGTTTTTAGAGCTAGGTAGCTCTCGGTCATGTCAAGCTTATTGTAATGAACAAAAAAGTTTTCAGGAAAAATAAAAGGGGGGCATAGCATGGAGCAAATATAGCCTGATAGCATACTTGTTGTAGAGAACCAGATCAGGGTGCCAAATGTCAGTGGAGGGGACTCTGATCTTTTTGATGCCACCGTAATCCTCTGGGTTCCACTGCAAGTTCACATCTTTCCATTGCTGAAAAAAAAAAGCAGATAAGGACACCTAGAACAATGGACGATACTTCAGTGATGACAACCACTGATATGTACTATTTTTGTGAAAGAAAAGTGACGACAGAAAACAACATGCAGACTAAGATAGTACATTTTCACATTACCGATAAACATGTTAAAGGAAAATTCCATACTCTTAGGCACATTTCTATTTCCAGTCCTATGGATTTCACTCCCAATTGCAATCAGTTCTGGATCTAGCACAGCCTGGGCAAACTTCCCCTGCACCCCCCCCCCCACTTTTGCCCTCCCTCCTGGGGGCACCCTGGGCGCCTGCCTACGTTGCTGAAAGAAAGATCTGCCACTGACTGCCATATGACCGTTTCCTGAATTTCATCTGATTTTTTCAAGAGAGAATGGTACATAGTATCTTTTACAGTAATTAACCAAGGTGTGTGTAATTTTGTTTGAAAGGGTGTTCTTTATATATACAGCAAATAAAACTAAATGAGAATAACAACAATAATAAAAAAAATAGTGCACAACAAAAGCAGGAACTGTGACTTTCTCTTCAATTTGGGAAAGTTGGTACATTTAAATGTAATATGATGATGTCTCCAAGTCTTTCTTTTATATGGCAACAGCAAAATTAAAGATATATCAAACCTGCTTCAGTCGCACGTTGCTGCTGACAATCTGGTTGACCTCATCCTGTGAAAGCAGATAAATGTGTTTAGACAGTTGATGACAGTGAACGGTAAAACAGATGATGGTGATATGACGCGTGACACGAGACCTCACCACACTGATGAGCTGGATGAGTTGAAGGCCCACGGTAACAACCACTGGCTCCTTGAAGTGACTGACAGGACGGACAACCTTGTTGTAGTCAGTGAAGAGGGTTTTGACCAAACGGGATTCATCTGAGGAGGCCCAGGCAGAGCCTAAAATAAATTTAAAAAGAAACACACCATACAGGTTCAATTTATGTTACACTATATATACATTACACATACACATACCTATACTGTGTAATTCATCATATACATACACTATGTTGTGTATACAGTATACATGTATACATGTATGTATCCTTTACATCCTGGGCCTTCAACAGGGGGTCATCAAAGTTACTGCAGGGGGGTCCCAAAATTACCTCTTGAAGTTTTAGTTAATTTTTTTTTTTTTTTCGAAAAGTAAAATGTGTCTGAAATTCTAGATGAATATGAATCTAACATATTATTGGCAAAGATAATTGGCCTATTTGGCCTACTCATAAAACATTAATAATAGGCTAACCAGTAGGTAAAGTGCATGGACATTCATGTGAGCCAAAATGCCTCAGTTTGTAACCTTTCGAACATAGGACTGAAACATTGTCAACCTCAGAAACCACCGGCGAACGTGCAGAGTGTGAGGCTAAGACACCTAGCCATGCTACAACTGCAGCTGACATAACAGCTACAGGCAAGCTCAAACGACAGAAGACCTGAAAATATTCAGAGAATTGTCTTAAGTGCAACTTAATTTTGTACAATATATGTAGTAGGGGTTTCCTGCTCTGTCTTGACCTTAAAAACGTTGCAAACCCCTTAAAATGACTGTGCAATTTCCTAATGAGCAACATTTTACTTTTACTGTGCAATAATATTCATATATTTATTAGGGCTGTAAAAATAATGCATTAATTTTGATTAATTAATCAAAGAAAAAATAACATGTTGAAATAATTAATGCTGATTAATCACGTGCCTTGCTGCCCTTTGACCCAGTTCATCATTGAAGGCCACAGTGGCCTTGTCACATGATGGAGGCACACGAGACAACGCTACCTGGTCCCGTGAGTGGAACATTTACATTTATAAAACGCCCAGATGGAACTGTTGATAGGAGCACTGTTTTTTGAAATTTCCGCAGTAAGGAATTCTAGTACCATCGGAGAACTTCAAGCCTGAAATATCCCCTCACTGCAAAGCATTTGGCAGCAAACCTGGAGGTCTGAGCTAGCACAGCCTCTGATGCTAGCACTAGCAGTCAGCCTCATTGAGCCACACTCCACCAGGAGTTCAGACGTAAACTGAGTCAGTCTACCTGTGACCGACTAACTAAGTCCCTTGCAAAATGGATTGCAATGAACTGCGTGCCAGTTTCGGTGGTAGAGAATAGGGGGGCAATTGTGTCCGACGTCAAGCTGCTTTGCTACGACACACCAAAATTCGTCTCAGCTGAGTTTTTAAAACATACTTTCACAGCAAAAATTAATGTATGAGATTAATTTAGATTAATTACACACAGGGCATGTAATTAATTAGATATTTTTTAAATTGCTTGACAGCCCTAATATTTATATATCTTTCCAGTAAAAAATACCAGACACCATGTGTGTATTACAGTTAGCAGTATCTGTGTAAGTAAAAGGTGTATATAGTGTATAAATTTGATATTATTTTTATTTTATCAATTTGAATTTGTCATATTTATCTTGCTTATCTTGCTGTTCTTTGTAGTTAATTACTCTGAAGGCACTGAGACAGTGAAATGTGTTTTTCTTCACTCCTCAAGCTGCCTCTTGAGTATGATTGAAATTATCATGTCGTGCCAAAGTAGAATACTGCTTTAAGAACATCTGACACTTGAGATGAGTTCATCTAATATGAGTTGAAAATAGATGTGACACTAAGTGTCATACTATAGGTGTAAGGCGCATGTTAATACACTGTATGTGTACATGTTGCTTTTTTTTTTAAGTAGACTGAAAGTGACCCACTTTTACTTGGTGTGTGGAGCAAAGCTTTAAAATGCTTGGCATTAAATACATACATTTTGGTGCTTTAAAAAAGTCTATATGTTAACTCATTTATTTGTTTTAAATCTTTTGCATGTAGTTTTCAGGATATATAGCAGAGATAACCATGAGGGAACTACATTCAAGCACATGTTCTCAAATCTGTGGGCCTATAATGTAAATGTATACATTTGCATATATATGGTTGGATTTGGGGTCTAAATTTGGAAATTCAAACGTGCAATGGCACCCCTGTAAGGTTGTTAATAGAGATGTTCCTATGCACTTTCCACTACATATCTGTCACAAGCCAGAGCGAGATCCCCTTTCATTTTTCAGCTGACCTTGAAACGAAGGTCATTTTACAGCAACATGTTGTTTGAATGGTTGAATGATTCTCCAGACATTCAACTGAGTAAACTACGGAATCGCCTGAACATAATTATGCAGGTGACTTCATGTGGTGACAGACAGACAAAAGGTTGAAAAGCAAAATGAAAACAGCACACATGCCCTTGTCAATCAAAGAGTTGGTTCACGCAGAATTAAAATTTGCTCATTAGTTTTGTTGTTTGAATTGGATCAACTTTCACTGACCTGACAGCAGCTTCAACACACACATTTAACACAGGGTTCAGCAACTGCTTTTACAGGCTCCAACTTTCTCTGACTTTAACACTAACTCAAGCAAAGCAGTCAGGCACTTATCTCCACAGGTAAGCAGCACACATGTTCTTTTTCTTCAGTTTTAATAAGTTCTTACCTGCTAGAATGACGAGATGGAAACTGAGAAGTACAATATTCATTCTTGCCAATAAACCCAGGCATCCAAAAGCAAGGTCCAACTTCGACACGCTGCCCGTTGACCACTTGAGAATTAAAAAGGTTTGACCCACCTAAAACATTCTTTCAGCACTGGCAAATGACTTACTGTATGAGCTCCAAGCTGTCCACTGGCAGCCTTGTTGTTATTGTCTGACAGCGGATGTGAGTGACCGGCTGCCAATGCTTGTCACTTGAGAGGGCCACATTCTTTGTCATGTGTTATAAGATCAACATGCCAGAGTAATCCACCACTGAAATATCCCATCGTGAACTTGGCCACACACAACCTCGAGGTGAGAGGCGACGCGGCAGTACATGCTTGCCGCCTTTTTTTACTTGTGTCAGTGATAAACTATCCTGCGGTCTTTAAATCCATACATACAGCTCCATATAATGTTTAGCCCCTTGAAGACACACACTGAGTAATGATTTTACATGGATATAGTTTCAGTTTAAAGTCAAAGCTGTCAATGTGTGATGCATCATTTTAGTTTTTTGTCAGATGTATGTGAATGAATACATTATATGTACATCTGTTATATACATCTGTATATTTATGAAAGGTTCCCTTGAACATGAATCTCTTAACCTTGAAATTACACTTTAGGCAAATAGAATGAAGTACTTTGAACTGGAAACAAATAACTTATCATCTCCCCCTGTCTAGCGTTTCCAAGTGATGTTATTGTTGGCGCTGCTGTTGCAAAGCAGTCTTTTCTCATTCACTGTTCTGTAGTTTACCTATGAAAGTTATGCTTTATAATTTGTCTAAATTCACTTAATTGTGAGTCAGGAGGCTGTGATCATGTGACGCATGTGCTGCAGACTGTCCTCCCTCATATGAGGCAAGCAAAGGAGGAAGTTTGGTCATGTATAGTATAAAGAGCCATAAAGACCATGTGACGCAGTAGGTCAGGGTGGGGGACGGGTCAAACGAACACAGGACTTTGATCCAGGGGTCCACGGTTTGTGTCCCGTGACCAAAAGTCGAGTCAGCGTTGAGTTATTTTAAGTCACACATGTAAGTTTTCGAAATCCGGCGCCTGGGCAGAGACTTGCAGCATCAGACACCACCGATAAAAGCCAACCTTTAACGTTGGCGTGATAGGTGGCAGAACAAGAATGAAAGTTAAGGTGACGAAAGTCAGGGTAGGGCGGACAGAAGGGGGTGGTGAGTGGGTCCAACAAACACTGACTTTTTTGTGTCCTGTAAGATTCTAAAGCCTAACCCTGCTCTTTTTTCCTAAACATAACCACATGTGTTTGTCGTTGAAGGAAATTCATGGTGCTATACCAATGTGTTTATTTTGAAAGGGACTGTATGTAAATGTAACATTTCCTGTGAACACAGAAATGTATTTTGAAAGAAGACAATGCATGTAGCGGGCAGAACTTGACACGGTGCCCCTGGAACATCCACAACCAACGCACCTAGGGTACCTTGCACGACCTATCTGGCTGAGGAAATGTCGAAATGGGTCAAGGTAGTCAGGTAACGTCACGATGTCCAACCATGATTCCTTTCCTACTTAACCAATAGAGGCTCAAAATCTGTAAGATATAATGGCACTAAATGCAAAATATCATATGAACCCTGTGCATAACTTTGCCTAGGATATCATATGAACTGCTGTATGTGGACATGTTGCGCAAGACACTTGACATCATTCCGTTTTCCTCAAAGCCTAGCAACTGTGAGCAAACCAGTTCATGCTGCATTTTGTTTTCCACAGTTACTTTGATTGATCCATCGTCTGCCATTTTCACTGGGATAGTAACTGCAAAGACCTTACGTTGATACACTTTGATGATTGGGGATAGCTACAGAGGAAAACAAAAGTGTTGTCCTCCGCCTCTGTTGGTTGAGCAGTGGTTGAAGCACTTCCTTTTTGCCGTGAATTAGGCCTTCATTTTCCTGGGAGATCGCACCTGGCGGCAGACAGAATTGCAGAGTGAATGCAAGGTTTGTAGTGAATTAATCTAAACACAGATGGTGTCATTCTTCTATAGCTGTTGCTATAACTTCAAGCAAAGAAACGTTTCTATTTCCACTTTATTTTAATAAGTCTAACTGAAGGTGAATGATGGGAATTGGGAAAAGTGTTTTTTTTTGTGTTTAGATTTTTTTTTTCTTAAGTTTCTATGTAATGAACGGTCAGTCTGACTGACTTATATCTACTTACAACAACATTTTAATGTATTGTAAGCCATTTATTATATGTATTAATACTGCTAATCTTTTAGTGATGTAGTTAGTAGCTGTTCAGTGTGGATGATGAAGCTTTATTTTATTTATTATCATTAATAAACAATGCAATAATAATCCTAGCTAGTTAAGATTAAAATTAGGAACTTTCATATTCACTGATGAATTTAAAGGCAATATAAGAATGTGGTGATGAAGGCATATGGTTGTTTTTTGTGAGAAGCCACTGAGTTAAATACCTCGTTTTTTTTTTTATATATATATTGCTTGATGTATTTTAATATGTTGTGATCTTTTATGGGGGCTACCTTGGAAAGCTCTCACTTGTAAAAGAGACTTTTGATCTCAATTTCACTTCCTGGTTAAATAAAATAAAATAAAAATGAAAATAGACGATTCAGATGTTTAAAACAGGCTTGTGTGTTTCATGGGGGCCAGGTGTTACACCCATGTCTCCCTGTTTGGCTCTGCACCACCCCACCCTGTCAGGGCCCGTGATGGGTCAGGCAACTCAATTTCCTCACATCCCGAATCCGTTCAATCAGCCAGTCACTCAACCGCCCGCCTCATTCATCTCACTTAGGGACAAATGACCATTTTGGCAATGTCTGAATTAAGAGAGATTTGTCTCTACCCACCCCCCTCTCTATCTCCAATCACTCAGGCCACCTGAATTTACACCATGTAAGCACCGCTTTGCCTCTCTTCCAGTCTGTCATGTAACACGGGGACAAGCCAGCATTGTATCTGCTCAGCCGACCTGTGGTCCCAGGCGTCTCCCTGCTCTGTCCAGTGTTAATTAAAACACTTTGAAGGCTCACACAGCGCTCTTCCAGCCTCTAGAGGACGATGAGCTGTGTGTTTATATCTGCTCTGTAAAGTGATTAAATGTTCATTGAATCTGAATGAAAGCGTCCATGTAATATCTGCAGGGGGGTGGCTGAAAACTGGACAACATACTGGGTGTTTATGCCTCGATGAAGATTAAGAGGATTAGAGTTTTCAAAGGAAAGATTATGATGTGTGTTGAGTGGTATACTGCAATATAAATATAGAAACATCTAACAGTGGCACAGCATTAGTGAGGTTTGTTGAAAGAGGCAATCTTATATTTTCATTATCTTAAACCATTAAATGTGTGTTTGTTATTGTTGCCAAGTATACGTTTAATATTCTAGGAGTATTTCTGCTGCTTTGTTAAAATGCAATATAATAAATTTACCCCTTAAAACTCAAGCACAGCAACATTCATGGTTACAGCTTGCTAGGCCATGTAAAATACAAAAAATAAAGGTTTCCATTTCAAATACTTCACATGGTTGAACTGATTTTTTTCTATATTTCAACATTTGAAAATATATTCAGGTCAGCTGTTTGCAGGGAGGAGAGCATTACCATCAAGTCAACAGAGAAAGGTCAGTTATCTCATGGATCACAGCCTTTCAAATTTAGTCTCATTACTGTGAATGAGGCACACCCACCGCACAATGCATTTGGCAGACATTACTCCAGCACGGTGTTATCACAGCGTCTGACTGAGGGATAGAAAGCTCGATAGCTTTATTGGTGTGGTTTACCTCCTTTCACAGTCGATGCCTGATGTAGATGGAGGTATGATATATTTAAAATGGCTGATAATGGCGGGGGAGGCTAAACGGTTGGATGAAAATCCAATTTTGCCACACAATCACATGAGACAAGTCTGAATTTGGCTTGCATTAACTCAACGTGATGTGGTCACAAAACCCAAGTGATTAAATGTCAAGCAGTGATTGCTGCTCAGACGCTTTGTGGAGGGATTTAAAGCACAAAAACCTAAACACAGGGAACGGCTGAGTGGGAAACTGTGGACAACATGAGGTGTCCAACACTGCGGTTACATCAGATTTTATATCTGTCAATAACAAGCAACTTAAAGCTCCCACATCCAGAAAAATTTTATGTAACACAAAATGTGGACTGAAGACACTATCCAAAAACTCAAATAACTCCTGGAGCTTAAAAAAAAATTGAGACAGCAGTCATGTGATGAGCCCCTGATGGCTGTGCATGGCTGGTTCGTAGAAATTGCTTGGAAAGACATAACCTGTGGGTAATAAAGCTAAAAATGCATAAATTTAATGTGACATTGTTTGCACATATATCCAGTAATTAACAGTCTCCCGAGTACAAGAGTGGTGTTGCCTTAGGTGTTGTGTGTTTGGTTTTAATCTCACGGTGAATCAGTGTGACGGATGTGTTGTGAGAGGGGTTTTTAGAAAGTCACATGTCGTGTGGCTTTCAGGCACAACCTGTCATTCTGAATATGCAGAATGGACGACTATCAGTCCTATCTGCCAGGGTCATGTTGCAGCCACAAACAAGTATGTTGCTCAGGTCAAATGTTTTAAGCTGCATTAAATATTTACATATTCTTTAGTCTTTTCAAGGATACAGATGCTGTTATTGTATTTTTTCCTATTGGCAACAAATCCCATGAAAAGACTAAAATACATGTGTCTGTCTTTTGATAATTTCTGACTTCTCTCTTCTGTTTGCAGCACTCAGCCTCAAGCCCATCAGTTTCAGACAGAAATTTTAAAAAAGGTTCACAAATAAGTAGCTTTATTTAGAAAAAAAAGTCAGAATAATTACCTTAAACAGCTGGTCACTGTCGTTTCCATCTAATGTTACTCAAACAGGACTAAATAGTGCAGTTGTCGGGGACTATTTTCAGCGGAGGATTACTACACATTTGGTGCTCAGTGAGTATTCATGGCAGCAGGGCAGAGTAAGTGAGATTAACTCAAAATAAATACATTGTCCACGTATATGATATTCATGGAACATGTCACTGAGTTCACAGAGGTGTTCTGGAAAACAATGGTGGCCAATGGCACAGATTAATTAGCTTTAGCCACACTGTCAACATTAATAAATTGTTCGTTTTGGTCTTTTCATGTGATCTTTTGCCAGTATGACGAATATAAAATACTGCCAGCCTTATCCTTTAGGGCAAAGACAAATATAAAGAAGAGTGAGGAGGTGTAGAGAGACGTGTGGGAGACGGAAGTTCACGTGTGATTTCAGAAGCAGCATTACATTTACATCATCTCAGACGTCACCATCTCTTGGCAGAGCCTACGTATATATTTTACCACTATAAAACATATGCTGTACAAAACTTTGACATTCAAAAGCTAAATGCTGCAGTGAGCAATATTTTGATGTTAACAATGGATTAAATGATTATTTGAACTATTTACAGATTGTTGTTTTGGTTGTCTGGCCTACAACTTCACTGTTTTGGTTCACTCTCACTCAGTGTTGTAGAGGAGGGGACACGCAGGCAAATGGGCTGTACTCCTCTCTTTTTCTGGCCATTTACATCATACCTCCCACCTAGTGACCAAAAAGACATTGAGATAAATAGGAGAGTATACTTACTTTATCCTTGGTAACCTACTCACCTCATAAGCTATCACTACACCACTGCTTTCACTGCTCGCATAGCAGCCTGGGTGCCAGAATAAAATGTTGGCATTGTGTGTTTCTGCAGTGGATATGTTATATTTGTGTGTTTCATACATATCGTTTCAACATTTTTTGAGTGTCACAGTTCATATAACATGTATATGAGCTGAGTGTCTCATCAAGAGGAGGACAGGATGGTGGATGGTGGACATTTCCGTGAGACTAAAGCAGCAGACAACTGTTTGACACCAGTGACATTTCCAGGCGTGACTGTGTTTACAATACCAATTATTTTTATTTATTTATTTTTTATGAGATGGCAGGACATCTCCAGCTGTGCTTTTAGTGACAAAACTAGGACATATTTAACAGGACTTTGAAACATTTGCGGCCATGTTTGTGGCAACCACACCAGGTATTTTAAGCCAAAACACATTGTTTACCTCATCCTAACCAAGGGGTTTTTGTGCCTAAACATAACCATAATGTTAATCACAGCATTGTCACACCACTGACATGTAAAGAAACATACAGTTTCAACAAATTCACTACATATTAAACTTACAAATTTAACATATTTGTAGTTTGCAGAAGCATACACTGCCAACGTTCAATCTGGCGACTGGGCTGCTCATAGTGTTGTTTCAGAGGCAGCAGGTAGGTGTTTACAAAACCACCATCTCCTGCACACAAAACGTCTGACAGACACAGTTAGCGACGAACTGTTTAACACAGTGGATTATTTAGCAGATCCAGATATTTTCATCAGGAGTTGGTGGAGACCAAAAACTGAATTAAAACTGACCTATTGTTATTTTTATTGGACGTACTGCCTGATCACCAGTTTACCTGAAAATGAGGGTTATACACTGCATATTTTCCTGATGACTGCAAGAAAATCAATTACTATTAATTGGATGAAGCTTAACCCTACCACGACTGTTCGATGGTTGCAAAAAGTCAAAGAAGTTCACATGATGGAGTGCATGACAGCTCAGCTACAACTAGAATTCACCATTTTCAAAAGGAGATAGGCACCAGTTATTGGTTACATGGTTAGAAAACCCTTTTATTATTATCATTATTATTCTTTTTTTGTGGAGTTACACTTATATATTTGTATGTACACGTATATATGTATCTATATATATGTGTGTGTGTGTGTGTGTGTGTGTGTGTAATATGTATGTATGGATGCACGCGAGTAATGTTTACATGTGTGTATGGATGCATGTGTATATGTATGGATGGATGATGTGTATAATTATGTCCATGGAGAATGTACACTTTGGTAGCTGTGTAATGAATCTTCATCCACATGTGCATTTATGTTAGGTAAAACCCACTCTTAAGGCAAATTTGTTCTACAATGTTAATTGCCTGTTCATTGCTGTTAAGGGCAATAAAGTTACAACACTCAGCATTGGTGGGGGCCAAGCCTGCTAGGGTGTCTGGGGTCCCCCCCAACCCAAGAAAAAATAAATAAATTGAAAACTCACTTTAGATTACATTAACTTATTTATCAAAACAAGTTAAGCTATACAGTATACAACAAGGATATGCAATAAGTTATTATTTCAGACAGCAGTGCATGGTTGCCAATCATCGCACAGCAAATTGTACATATTTGTCCTTATCAATACATTGGTTGAGCATATTGAGAATATTTGGATATTACACCTTAGCTGAATCAATAAATAAGCAGCTGTTTGCTAACATGTTTACCATATTAACTTATAAGTCTGCACAGCTTGTTTCTGCTGCCTCCAGTTGACTATAAAAATTAGTTAATTCAGGTTTAACGCACAGTTTGATCTTTATTATGGTAAATCAGATGACTCATTAAGCACTTAATTTCTCAGAGTAAGGTTTAATAAATTAAAGTGATCATGCACAAGTTGTGTACAAAAACATTACAATAAAAAATTAAATTCACAAATAATGCTGTTTATAACAGTAAAAATGTTAAGGTCAGGAAAACGCACCAGTGTGTACACATTAACAGGAAAGGCTCATTCAACTACTTCAGGTTACATAAAAACAGTTGAGGAGATAAAAAAATACAGCATCATAAAAATTACCCCAGAAACATCAGTAGCTTATTTTTACATCCAGCTATACAATGTTGAACTGAAAGAAACTGCGCAGCAGGCAGCTGGGAGTGTGGACTATCGAACTACTACAGAGCAGACAAAAGCAAAATCACAGCACTACACGATCTGAACACATGCTGGGTTACGACTACAAAGCAACAAAGACCTCGCACCATGCATGCTGGCCTGTCAGCTTCTGAAAATCCCCCGACAAAAATGGGGAGACATAGAGTACGTACAAGTGTAAAGTTCATCGTCCACGCCCGATACAGGAGAGGACAGATGTTAGGTCAGCACTAGTCCATACGCAGGGCATTTAAAAAACTGTATCAATCAGTGTAATACAAACTGTCATTCAAGTCTTGACACAAAAGAATGATTAGATAGCTGTTCTATAAAAGTCCTGATCTGTGTTTAGAAGAGCACGTCTTCATGTTTAATGAGCACCTCCACCACCTGTCTCTGGTAGCGGATGTCATTGAGTGCTGTCATGGCGTCCGCATTTGGCGCGCGCATGAGGGTGGGTCCAAAAACGATGGCGAGGTTCTCTGCGTTCATCAGGTTGAACTTCTCATTCTGTGTCACCCTGTGAATAAAGATTAAAAGAACAAAAAAGTTAGTCAAAAAGTTGGACACATAGATGGATTCTGGAAACTGGTTTTAGGGACTGTATGAAATTACTTTCATGGGGAGGAGGACTGAACATTATATTTCTTTCTTTCAATCAAACAAACAAGTGTTACCTGTTACCAATATATTTTGGGAAGGGACCTTCCTCTTTTTGCAACGCCAACTCCACAATATCTCAAAGTAATGTAACACTATTGATTAGTGCACTTAATTTAGCAACCCAGTCTCATGCCAAAGTCGCTTGGGGTGTCAGCCACTGACAAAAAAAGCTGTCCTTTAATGTTGGCTTGATATGCAGGTGGTCGCTGTTATAGTTAAATGGTGCTCAGTGGCGTCGGGAAAAAAGCGGCGAGACAACAACAAAAGTTAAGGCAGCAAAAGTCCGAGTTGGGTGGGTGCGAGAGATGGTGGATGGGTCCAACAAACACTGTCTTTCACCTGGGAGACAGTGTTCGCATCCCGTAACATTATAGAGCCAAACCCTGTTCTATTTTCCTAAACCTAACCACGACAATGCATGTAACAGGCAGAGCTTGACACAATGTTCCAGAACGTCAACAACCAACGCACCCAGGGTACCTTTCATGTTGTATCTGGATGTGGAAGGTCCATGACCAAACGTCGATATGTGACGAGATCATATTGAGAATGTGTTGAATTTAGCCATTGATAACAAAAAAATGCACAAAGATTTTGAGATGGTATACTCTAATTAAACTGTAATACAATACCCATCGATACTGACTATAGAAAGGACATTAAGCTGTTTGTCATGGCCATTTGACCGGTACAAAAAAAGGCAATTTTTGTTTGTTGTTATGGTGACAACACACATCAGTGGGGCTGTAAAGTGTGTCACACTCACTTGTTTGACAACTCTGTTTTTTTTTCCTATTCTTACACCTGTTTTCCTCATTAGACCAAAAAATACAACCAAGTACTCTCTTTTACTGAACTTAGACTAATTTTAGATTAACTGCCTTGTTAACTCGCCGTAAAACACTTGACTCAAACTCAACAGAAAAAAAAATTAAACTCACTAAAGTAGTACACTGTTCCAACAATCACAGACTCTGGTTTGGTGAAAATAAACCCTTAACCTTGGCTTTTCATGCTGTTAATGCCCGTGATGTCTTTCTCCTCTCTGCAGCATGCTGAGCAGCAGCTCTGAGGCTCTTCAAAGGCAGCCACAGTACATCATTTTTCAACAAACATGCAATTAATGGCAAAAGAAACTTGGAAATAACAGTTATGGTGGTATTTTTTAAGTAACATATTGCTTGTTTGAAAAAGTACTACTCCTCTGCTCAATTATTTGTTGCTGCAAAACTTTATCTCGGTGAGTTGTCTTGCTGCAAGTCCGTTTGTTTATACAGAAGTTAGCCTGCAATGGTGATGGTACACAGAATATTGGCCTCCGCTCTGACCACCCTGCCACGCTGATTAAAATGGGAGTGCTCATTCTGCTCTCATTCTATTTCCATGATACAATAATATACTACTCCCCCTTCCTCAAAAAGAAAAAGTGCATTGTCGACCCCTATTTTTGGAACAACCTTCCTCCTATTAACTTTCACACAGTCCCGTAATCTCCTGCAGAGTTTGACTGCATTGCTCACCTTTTTAAATGTGCCATGAGGTACTTCAAAGTTTCATTGTGTGATGGCGGCAGCAAAGCAAGAGCCTCTCGGAAAGCTTCCAGCTTCTTCTCTGGGTCTGTGAGCTCTGAGCAGAAACAGAAGGGAGTAAAGGGTTAAAAGTGTCCAGGATACACTCTCTGACCTCAGAGGAGCAGGAATCGATGTAGTTATTTCCTGTGGGGCAATAAAAGCCATTACTCTCTGAGAGGAGGTCTGAGGCTGCTTGAGATGGCTAAAAAACATTGTGAATGCGCTCTTGACTTGTGTTTGGCAAATTAGGGCCACAGTTAGAGCTGAATACTCATTCAGGACTTAGGGTCAGTGTTTAGAAAGTCACTGGCTAATTCTTGGAAGTCAGCTGAATGAGCTGCATTTTCACAGTTGTCTTTGAGCTGCAACTGAGGAAAATTATGACTGAATGTTTTCCTTTATTTCCAATAACAGCTGTAAAATCTGTGCAAGCGACGTATCAAACAACATCAAAGGACTGTGGGTTATGCTGGCAGTGGCCACATATAGTCAAATAACAGGCAACGAAGTTCAGTCGAACACAGCAGCCCTGCAGAGACAGCCTTGAGAGTGTATCAAAGCATTTTCTGCAAATAAAATATGTTTGAGGATTAATGGCTGTAATGTGACACACTGTGTGACCACATGAAACAAACAACATGAGGCATAATCGTGACTGTGTGCTATCCTTAAAGGTATACCATGCAGGATTGATGGTTACTCTTTGTTAACACACTCGCCAGAGAAAGTAAGAGTAAATAACAACCTTAGATTTACTCTCATTTGGCTTTTTTTCTGCACTGTGTCTCTTGGATGCCTGCTGCTTATGGTCTGGCACCTGGTCGCTACTTTTTTATAAAGTATAAAGGAAATAAGGAAATACAGGCAGAGGGCAGAGTCTCTGCAGATAGAAACACCACCATACACTTCTAATGGGTCATAACTGATGATGAGAGGTGACGATTACTTCTATATGAGTCTATACATTGAGTATCCTGCATGGTATATCTTTAAGTGCAGCAACAACACAGTGAGACAGGTGTGTTTCTAAATAATCTGTCTTGTTGTGACTTACTTGCAGCCTCGATGAACCTGGGGTAAGCATCATAAGAGATGATGGGAACGGGCAAATCCCTGAGGTAAAGTTTCAGTGCACCGGTGATGATATTGATGTCTTCATAGGCATTCACTGAGATGTCTGTCTTGTCGCCATCTGTGGAGATGTTACATTACATTGTATTATATCCAAAGTGACTTACAGTAAGTGCATTCAACCTTGTGGATACAACCATACCACACAACCACCTTTATCAAATGTCCTACTTCTAGTGCTACATTTTGTTGGATGTGTGATGAAATAAGGGAGATGAGAAGAAGAGAGTTTCCACACCGTGAAAGTGGTTGATGTCAACACTTTCACATCACCGTGTGAATTGAGGAATAAAGAGATTATGTTACTGTGGGTAAGAAAAAAAAATCTCCTCTCGCTCTGTATTTTGCAAAGTAGCTGCTATCATCCGCCTGGCCTGTTTTATTCTGACTTTCCCTCAGTTATGCATGCTTTCCAGAGCAGGCCATGGCCTACTTGTGCTGGCAGACTGAACATCACAGCGCTGTGAGCTGGAATGACACTCTGTCATGGATGATCTCCCACATGCGGATCTGGCGAAGAGTTTAGCCCACTGCTGCAGGGTTTTTCTTACAGTTAAAATTCACACTGCACTGGGCCAAGACAGGCTCATTCCCACTAAGTCTACTACTGAATCCCAACACAGCGGAAGAGTTTTTTATTTCTCCAGCTATGTTTAAGGCAGTGAGAGTACATCCATGGTTTGTATCCCCTGAGGTCCCCCCCCTGTCTGTCCACACTGTGAAACCCTGCGTGAGAGGGACATGTCAGGATGGGATCTGCGCTCCCAGATGGGCATTAATCCTCCACAAATGTGTCACTTTCTCATTAATCTGAAATGTTCTATGTGTGTCTTATGTAAACATATGAAAGCACACGATGTCAATCGTCATGTTGTGAGCTGACACGTACCTTTGTCAAACGCCATCTTGACTTCTTCCAATGAATCACTGAATCCAGATATTCTGTACAAGCCTTCAGACTTCAGTCCTTGAGGAACAAACATAATAAAGAAATTAGAAAACAACCTTTCAGACGTCGTCAGGGCTGTCATAAGTAATGCAGAAAAATTCACCAGCACATATTGCCTTGGGTAGTTTAGGGAAATGCCATTAAACACCCTTAAATATGCATAAGAAATTAAGGATAAAATGTCCACAGTGTCACACAATGGAACAACATGGGCAGATGCAAATAGTTTTCCGCATCAGCGGGCAAAATAATAAAGACATAAATCAAACTTAGCTACAGACATATATTAGAGGGCAGACAATGAGGGAGCAATGAGTTTCCTACATAGTTGAATGATTTAACTGAAAAGCAATCAAATAAGGCAGCAGGAAACAGAGTAATGTATTCCTCATTACACGTTCACAATTACCAGCACACTCATCACTCCTCTCAGTCATTCCCCCCGCCCAAAAAACATTAACTCAGTTAGTAATGTAAGCAGACTTTTAACACCCCAAAGTGAGTAGTATCTAATGTAGATTCCTTTAGAATTAGAGGAATGAATACAGTGAACAGGAGGGGGCTGTCTTGACGGGGGTCCTGTGTAATATCAGCTAAAAACAAAACATTCATTTCACAAACATTTCACAATAACGTCAGAGCTCCTGACCTGACTGGACATGAGCTTGATTGGTTGTCCTAGATTAAATTACTTAATGTCTTCATGTAAGCACAGAGAGGCAGTAAAGGTTCGGATCTTATAGGAAATGGAAAACCTGTTTATGATATTTAACCACCACTGAAGACATAATATTGAAATATAGCTACCACTTTAGTTATATAATTAAAACAGTTACTTTGAAAACCATCAAGCTGAATGTGAACATTCCCAGAGAGTCATTTAATTAGTATCCAAAACTTCATATTCACCTTTATATCATTATTCTTTAGGTTTCACAGACTTAATTTTAAAGTATCCAATACCCAAGCTGCTCAGATTTAATTGCCCTTCTCTTTCTGGCCGATATCCGATGTGGAGGTATTTTCCAACGTCTTTGGTTGATTGCTAATACTGATATAAGCACAGATTTTTTTTCTAGCTGCAGAGAGCATCAAGTCTCTGTTGCAGTGGAATAATTGTAACCTATTATTATACTCTTATCATGATTGCCTACAGGCAGATGCAGACATAAAATGTAACCATTCACTGGGCAGAATAAGGAAACTACTGAACTTAGGTTACATATAAAATATGCCAGATTTATTTTATGCAAGATATTTAAACAAAACTGCAAAATAGGTAATTTAAGCATCATCTTATGGGCCCGTAATATCGGCAGAAATGTTCATTTTTGGGCCGATATTTCATTTTAAAGCCCTTTCTGCCGATACCTGATGTACCAATATTATCACACCGCTATCAAAAATCTAAAATTTAAGTCTCTAAAATTTAATTGGTTAAATTCAGACACCAAATACAAGATGAAAAATGTTAGCTTGAACATTCAAACCACCACTGATAATCATTTGAATATTAAATATTCAGTAGTGACAAAAAAATTACAATTAAGTGTTAAGTTGTGTTTAAGTTTTTAATTATTATACCTGTCTTTGTTTGTTTGCAGCATTTCAGCAATAATCCTTCAATGGAAAACCTCCACTTTTGCAGCTTTTAGGGCTTAAAATTAATCTGATGAATATTCAAAATAAAATGCATTTAGCGCATTTACATCCTAGGGAAAAATAGTCTCA
The DNA here is from genome assembly GCA_019142605.1 of Cephalopholis sonnerati. Classification (NCBI taxonomy): domain Eukaryota; kingdom Metazoa; phylum Chordata; class Actinopteri; order Perciformes; family Serranidae; genus Cephalopholis; species Cephalopholis sonnerati. The sequence continues at coordinate 22,921,536 of JAGQAX010000012.1, forward strand.
TGTTAAGCTATACATATGAAACACACACACATAAAGACACACACATCCTAAACTGACCTCTTGACTCGATCTCTCGTATGCACATGTCCACCACCATGGGTCGTGCTGTGTTATAAGCTTGCACCAGGGTCGTGAGGTCACAGCTGAAGACTTTACGGATGTGTCTCAGGTCTGGCTTGCAGTCGTTAGGGACCAGAGATGAACACTGTTTGTGGACGTTTAAACCACAATCTACAGACAGAGACACATGCAGGTTTAGTTAATGAATATCTGCAGCTTTAAAACAGTGAAAATGGAGCAGTGGCGTACTGCAGAGTCCTTATTTACTATAAAATCTGAACACAAAGTCAGCTGAATTACTCCTTGTAGGTCAGCCATTTTATCTCTAAACTGAGGACTATTATGCAAATTCACATTCAACATCAGGTTCATTTGGATTTGGTTGGCTGGTTTTATGTGTGTTTTGGCTGGCAGAAGAGTGTTAATTCCCTTGCTCGGTGTTTGCCCCCCTAAATGTCACAAGACCACTGGAGAGCTTCTCTCTCTGCACCACACATGGCATTGGAGTCACCTTCAGCACTGGATGGATCTGGAGTCACCTCTAAAAGGGCCATTTGTTTATTAAAAACAGTAAAATAAAGCAATGATTAACCACGAGACAGGACATTAATCTATGAAATATTTCTGTGTCTTTTTTCAATTTGTATGAAAGCACTTAATAGTCATTGGAACAACAGGGGAAACACATTTGATAATTATTAGACGTGAGGAAATTCTCTTTTTGATGCCCTTTTTTTCTTCCTGTATGATATTTTCAGACGCAGGATGCACCACACTGGGTGTTCAAATGGCATATTAGTCATGATGTCAGTTTAAGTATCCCACATTGCGTTTTGTCTTCAGTCACAGCGGATGGGGCCTGAGGCACAGCTGTTTCAGGGCAGGATTCACCTTGTCGGGAACAGAGGAGCCCGTGGAGAGCAGATGCAGAGAGAGAGACTGCAGCTCGGCTTTGTAACAGAGACGCATGGAGGGAATTAGAGGAACACTGAAAACGCTGTGGCCTGGAGGAGGGATAGTAGTCAGCGCTGCTGCTGTGTGCTCTATTCTTTTCCAAATCCAAGCTCGCACACAATGGCTGTGGAAGCAGCAATTGAGGCGCTGCGGGCTACACTAGACCTAGTTTCCCAGACTAAAATGGGGCAGCTCTTCAAGCTCTTTAGATCTTTTGAGCCGTCTCCAAGTTCTGAATTGGTTTTCTTGACAAATAATGTCTGCTTTTTGATTCCAAAAAACGAAAAAATAACATTTTGATCCCTCAAAAGAATCCTTACTTTTTACATTTTAAATATAAAAAATCGTGTTGAGGATCTATGCTTCTATAGGACCTCGACAATATTGAGATTAATATGGGTCCCTGGAGAAATTCACGCAGCCTGAATTTATATGCATTGATGCAGAAATGTAATTACTTTAAGAGATGATTCTCTTAAGGATATGAGACAGGCAGTATAATAGAGGACGACCTGTCATCAGACACAAGTCTGCTGAGCTCCTGTTGTCCATGTGAGCACATTGACGGCCCTGCTGGGTCCCAGGTGGGGCGGGTGAGGGTGAGAAAGGGGCCCCAGGGACACTGGGAGCCAGGAGACGGGGGACGCTGCTTTACTGCACCGTCAGCTCTGTCTCGGTTGCTATGGCGAGGAGGCTGCAGCTCAGTTTTGGCTAAAGGGCTCTGAGATGTGGTTTAACGGTGGCTGGTTGCTAATTTCTAATCAGCACATTATCACCAGCAGTAACCAGTTAAAACCAGTCCCTCTCTGACTGGAACTGAGAACAAAATGCACCACTTGTAGTTGTTAGATTTTTTTTTACCAAGTATTTAAGTTAAATAGGGGTTGAGCCGCTTGACCTAGCTCTTTGGTTGAAGCCGCTGAATTTTAATGTGTGTGGAAACAGAGCTCCTTCCCCACGCTCCGAGCTCTGCTCCTCATTAAAGAGACATGCCAGCTTTGTTTTCCTTCATGGGCATGATGGGATGAGGCTGGGGGGCGTACTCTGATGAGGAAATGTGGCACAACAAGCACAAGCAGAGGCTGGCTCCCTGGCACGCGGCCAAAAACAGTTCACACATACAAAAAGAAAAGGGGGTGGGAGAACATTTTTTTGGTATGCAAATTTGAGCATCATGTGAGACTTCGCTGCCCTAGATTCTGGTAGCTGTGGTCGAGACTGAAGGAATGGCAACAGAAGAGTTTATAAAGATTGGCTCCAAACATATGTGCCTATTTTTTCTGTTTTTTTTTTTTTTTTGATTGTTGTCAACGTTCAAAATCACGACATTAATAATTTACGCCAGCACTCCCACAGATTTGTGTGACATACTTTGTTTCATCAATAAAACATCAAAGGCACACTTCAGACTATATTATAGCGCTATTCTGGGATGTGAAGCGGATTCCAACAACAGCTACAGTGAAACAAAAATCGCAGCTGAGTATTTGACAAGCGAACGGGCAAACGTAACAGAGGCATTTACCTCACAGTAACAATGTGCGTAAGTTCCATCCATCACTGAAATTAAAAAATTAAAAGACTGTTTTATGAGGGACTCAAAATAATTACAGATTGAACACAGTGCCAGATCTAGTACATTAGGCGCCCTAGGCAAGCCCCCCTCCCCCCATTATATTTTTATTATTAATATCTTTTATATTTTTTGTGTCTTTATTATGAACAAGTGCAAGAGCTGCTGAGAAATCAGCATGAAAACAACTACAAATAATTAAAAAAAAAAAAGCAATACAGTAAGTGCAAAATTGCCAATTTTTGTCTTCTTCTTTTTTATTATTTTTGTACTGCACCTGAGATGGCTTTTGCCTTTTCATGTCGTCTTGCTCTCTACATACTCCATTTCACCATTTCCCTTATGTTTGATTTTGTTTGAATGTTAAAAATTGGGGATGGCAGGTTTGAGGCGGCCGCCTACGTCACCTAAAGGAAGATCCACCCCTGACTGAACGTGAATATTTTTATGCTCACACTGTGCAGCACATAATGACGAAATGCATTAAGACAAAAACAAAGACGTGAGCTTTGTCTGCTGCTGTTGTGAGCCTACTGTTGCGTGTTTACTGGAATGTAATCCAGCAAATGTTTATCCATCAAAATCATAGAAGTGGAAACACAGATAGCCTTTGTTATTGTAATAATGACAACAAGATGTGAAGAACAACCCACGCTCTGAGCTAAAAAAAAAAATGGCATTATCTCTAATAAGAGTAAAGAGCTACTTTTAGATTTTATACATAGTAATCTGTCAGCTGTGACTGGCAGAGCTTCTTTGAACTGATTACTCCATTCACAAACCCAGTGAGGGAAAAAAAATAGGTCAAAATAAGGTTTTAACACAGTGTAAAGTACATGTTACATCACAGCTATAGAGTGCACTGGTTTCACTCTATTATACAACCCCTAATCCACAAACTACTGTTGGGATTATTGATTCAAACTCACTAATCCAGCTCCAGATGCACTAAAAACCAAGTAACCCATATACAGTTATGCCCGCTATGTACGTCATGAATGTACCATTAAGCAGTTTATATAAGACAGTGTTGATGTATCTTGAGAACAAGATGTACCTGCACATTTGACCCCCTGAGCCATCAGTCCCCACATGAAGCTGGCACAGTGTTCGCACCAGTGAGGCCCTCGAAAGGTATGGACCTACAACAGAGATTAGGACAGTGACATGTATTAGTGATGAAGTGCAATGAGAAGACAGCGGGAGAGTCGCAGCCCCACAGACACCAGGTCTCCTTCTTTAGCTGCCACCTGAAATGAGGCAGAGGAGGAGGATTGTTGTTCAAACAGACCCTCAGACTGACAATACAGAGGTGAGCTGTGACTCGGAGCAGGGGGAGGCTTTGCCATCACGGCGCAGTAGGATTTGACACTTCACCAGAGTGAGGGTGCAAGTTGTCAGGGAAACTTGCTATGGAAACAGTAGGAGGCCACCTTGCTGGTGTACGGAGAGGGAGCCCACCAGGTGACAACAACACAGCCAATCAGAGAGGCCTCTGGGAGAGAGCGCAAGAGCCACAGCTCACCCTGTTTTCCTAAGTCAACAGCAGATGCAGCAGACAAACAAGAGCTGCCAGTTCCTGGTTCATAACAATGTACAGTTTGATCATTTTATTAACAAATATTAACTGATAAGAAGTTTCCAGACAGTCAGCCATCATTAATGGTTATCCAAATCACCCAGAGTGATGTCATCTGTCATTTCTCTTGTGTCTACAGAATCTTAGGATCCCCATTTCACATGTATCTAATCAACTTGCAACTGCAAACACATGGCACATCGTGACTTTCTTTTTTTTGTTTACAAGCAAGATAAAGTTCAGAATGCAAGTGGTGAATGCATTTATTTGGAGTAATTAATTTAAGAGGCTGCGGTATGGAATTGTAGCTGTAAAACTGTGGCTTAATTTGAGAAATGTGGCGTTAAACTGTCAGAAGAGGGCTTCATTTGGAGAGTCTGGGATTAAAAGTCTTATTTTAGCACCCACATGTTGTTGATACTCCAATCAAGCATCATCCTTTAGTTGTGGGAGCTTTAAACACAGGAACTATGCACTCCTAAAACACTGAAATGCAACATTCAGCGATCCTCGTGCACAAAGCAGCAGAAAGAGATTTGTAAGCATCAGCAGTTTGAAAGCCTTGAAGGTAATATTTCACCTGCTGCTCTCCATCCCATTAACCAGCCAAACTAGGAGAGTGAGCCTGAGCCAAATAGGGATACACTCCTCCACTGTTTCCCCTCTCCGTCAGCCTAATCTCTCCATCTGGTGCTCAAACTAACAGCAGTGGTCCACAGACCACCCGACAGATTTTCTTTTGATAAAGGCTCACTGGACAGACCAAAACAATTCTGTTTTTCATCCCCTCTCTCCCACTCTGTAGCACTCCACTCCTCCTCCTCCTCCTCCTCCTCCCTGTCTCCCACCAGGGAAGCATGAGAAGCAGCCCCCTGGCCACACATGATGAAATTAAAGCAACGTTTTAGGAGATGCAACAGCTGACAAGAGTTCTCACCTTGAAGTTGTGGACTTTCTCTGATTTGGATGTCCGCTCGCTCTCCTTCAGCGTGGCTCTGCGAACCAGTGAGGTGAGCTGTGAATAGGCGAATAGTTTAAGTGGCTGCCAGAAAGTGGCTGGAGGTTTCTGTGGCCCCATCCTCATCCCCAGAGCCGCCGCCAGAATATCCTCCTGATTGGCCTCCCGCTTGGCCTTTTGCACCAGGGACTTCTCTTCCTTGTGAACCTCGTAGGACTCTCTAGATGGCATTCTGGTGCTGCAGTCTCCCAAACCAGATGAAGGAACAAACCCAGTGGAAAAGTCCCAAAAAAGGAGGGGAAAACTGTTTGATGCTCAGAGCAAGATATCAAATGATATTGCTTGCATTGTCCCAATTAAATAGAGACATCACAGACAACAAAATGCAAATTTGAATTATAAAAAAAAGAGTCTGGAAATAATTTAAAAGAGTCCAATAGGGGGAACAAAACTGTGGTCCTTATTAAATCCTCTCACAGCAGTGACAGTAGATGAAGTGGAGCCTCTGTGATAGGAGTGCCAGGTTTTATACAAAAGAGGTGCAGCCCTGGGTGCTCATGTGGTTCTCTGGGAACGTGTATGCAGATGAGCTGAGTGGTTGCGCTAATCCTCTCCTCCCTGTGCAGAGCTGATATTCTCCCTGGAACAGAGACAGCACACTATTGTGTATGGATGCCGTCAGGGCGGGCAGAGCGAGGGGGAGGAGTACAGGGGCGGACCCTGTAGTAGTCACAGCAGATTAAATGGATCCCACCAGCCAATCGCAGCATGGACACACTGGCTTTATAGTAGCCACTACCCCGCCCCCACACAACCATCTCCATCAGATATCCAAGCAGGGGACCCTGGGTAGGATGAAAATGAGAGTGGGATGATAATGAGCAATGAATGAGTCATGCATCAAGAGTGGGCTGCTGCTGCCGGCAGCAACTTGCGACAGCAGTGGGCCGTTGGAGAGGAGCTATTTTCAAAATCATGTTGCCACAGAAACTGGTCATGACTGGGAGCACGACGTCGACGACACAAAAGCACCAAGCACGCAAGCAAAATATGAGATCACTGATGGACGCAGGCTTTGATTCAAAGTGATGCTCCAGCTTTCAAACAAATACAAGAAATTTCATATTTAAAATTTGGCATTTGGAGTGAAAATGAAGAGAAAATCAAAACATAAACATAAATTGATGACGAATAAAGCAACTCATGAAAAAAACAAATCAGTTTCTGCGAGAGCATTGTTTCTAAACCAGCCACACAGCCATGAAACAGCTTGGATCACATGCTGGTGCTCTGTTTGACAAGACTCCCCTGTTTTGTCTTTTTCATGTCTTTTAATATTCATATCAAATGTCTTTTATGCACCCATGAAGCACACCGAATTGCCTTTGCTTCTAAAATATGCTGTGTAAATAAACTTGCCTTGCCTTACAAATAAACAAAGGCACAGTAAAACACATTTTAAATTGTGTAAAATATTATCCAGTTTAATAATTTGCGTTGTAAATCAATATTCACTGTTACCAGCAGCTTACCTCATCTTCCTACATTATGATAAAATATACAATAAAGAATTTAACCACATATCTCTGGAAGCTGGGAGCCTTTTCTTTATGTGCAGCCTTTGTGTGAATGTTCATTTCCTTGAGGTTTACACTGATCCAAGCGTTGTGTTGTGTGCATGCAAATGAAGCATCAAATATAGCATCATGATAGCGATGTGGGAGAAAGGATGCGCAACCCACTTCTGTAATTCACACCGCAAGTCAAATGTGATTATGCTCCTGTGTTTCAGAGTCTAATTCAGACTCAGCTGTTAAAGTGCAACGCTCTCACCTTTGTTTTTCAGCAGAGGACGGCTGGGGAGGAAGTGACTGTACAGACTCTCCTTCAGAAATCAATGAGGATTGTTATAGCTCTCGCTGCCCCCCCATCTCAGCAGAGAGGTATCAAAATGAGAGCATGAACAGCAGAGGGGAGCAGGAGAGGGGGCTTTGAAGATCAGTGTACTTATGTAGAATGGCATCCCAAACTGTGGTATCTGACTGGGTACGGATCACAACATGAAAGACGTGAAACAGAGTGGCTTCCAGTGCAGCTCTCCCTCTCTCGTGCTCAGGGAAAAAGTCTCTGCTCGGGAGGGTACCTGAGAGTGGTATAGATAAAAGACAGTAAGAGCCTTTTATATGCACCCGTTCATCCTCTCAGACCCTGAGCACTTTGGAGGGTTTTGCAGCGTAATTGCATTGCCTGCTGTTAAGTGCGGGGCCAGAGTCTGACTCCCAGGATGTGGTTTACTTTGAACGCAGCTCTAATTGACACTGATTGATTTGCTTGTTTCCTAAACATGTCCAGAGATGGGACTCTTGAGGACGGATGTATACAGTACAGTATCTGTTACATCTTTGTGATGTCCATCTGTGTCCTGCCTGGACATGTGAGCCTCTCTGAGTGTTTGGATCCAGCCACATTTAGGATTTTAACAATAAGTTAGTTCGGCGATTCAACACTTTAACCCAGAAACCAGTAAAATCTCAAAACATTCTTTGTTAAAACTTTATTCCTTTGCTCCCTCCCACTCTTTTGTAAGCCCTTAAGCTGTTGACGTGACTATTTCTGTGGGTTATAAAGTTGTTACATAAGGAAATGTTCTTCTAATGCACTGCTGACCCAGCACCGGCATAAAGACCCATTAAGAGGACAGCGATTTTCGCTCTCATGATCTGTGAACTCTCAGAGACATGATTTCTATCTCTCACATAGCACTCTTTGTTTGAGATATAGATATAACACTTCTATCTAAATAGGTCATAATTTATAGCCAAAACAAATAAACACATGGAGTGCTATTGATATACAACTCTTAAAGGGTTGGAATTCATTTAAAAGGCTGCAGCCTCATCCTTGAATAAAGCTGCAAATCATGATGTTACATAATGTTATATAACCAGAAACGACAGCCTGATGACGAGAGTGAGAGCCAAGACGTTATAATTGAGTCCAAGAACATAGAGGATTGATGTCAGGACGAGGGTGCCTGCACACTGAAAGCTTTCCGGAGATCTACATGCCATTAAACTTGTGAAATGAGGACAGGAAATTTGAATCTTGTCATGCATTGTAGCTCTAAACACTGTGGCAAGACGGGTTTTAACATTTTGCAGCCATTTAAAATGAAGCAAATAAAACGTTCATCAAACAGTCGTTCATGTTGGACCATGAGGGAAGAGTACAGTGTGAATCAGAGACACAGAAAGGCTAAATATTTCCAGCCACCACCACCAGGAAATACCACATATGCATAAGATGCGGCTCAATTGGTTTTTCTTTTTATTTCTGCTGGGCTTGCAAGAAACCTGGAACAAATTACACCATATTTTACCGGGACAAATAGATTACCTGGATGTGGCTGGAACGGTCTGTGGCTTGACAGTGATGTATGGGAGGCTGCTATCACGGTTTGCTATTCACACAGCAAGGTCAGAACATGCGTGGGACACACTCTACAATGCACAGGCACAATGTAGTGTGCGGTTATAGTCCCAGCTGCATTTTAAACTGTGGATTTATCCCACTGTGTCATTTTACTCTTGAGAAATCAAAATCTGTACAAATATATTGCGATAATTTAGTCTGTGCCTCTCGTGTGTTTAAAGAAGACCCGTTTATACAGAAGGATTTTTGAATGAGTCCTGATGGATGCATGGATTTGTACAGACACACCAGGGACGTGACGAATAAACAACACAAAAATGTGAAATACTTGCCTGCGAATATTTCACATCAAAACTATTTACACCTCTTCCTAACATCCAATGAGCAAGCAAACCCTGGCAGATGGACTGCAAAACATTATCTAGATATGCTACTAGCAGCCTGCAGCACAAGCAAGGAATGAGATTTTGTTTTGACACCGTTGTGATTTCTCCCTTTGCAAATGAGCATGTAAGTTATTCTTTCATAACTAACATAATTTTCTCACTCCGACCTCGTCACATATCGTCATTTGGTCATGGACCTTCCATGCCCAAATATGTGGTGAAAGGTACCCCGGGTGTGTTGGTTGTTGACGTTCTGGGAATCTGTGTCAAGTTATGCCAGTTACATGCATCATCTTCTTTCAAAATACCCTTCAGAAATCTAATGTGTACTTATAGTCTCTTTCAAAATAAATGCACTATGTTGGAACAACATCATACATTTTTTTTCCTCCAACAACTAACGCAGGTGGTTGGGTTTTGGCAACAAGAACACATGGTTAGGTTTAGGAAAAAAGAAGAGGGTTTGACTTTAGAATCTTGGGACGCGGGAACCGTTTTTTCAGGTGAAAGTCAATGGTTGTTGGACCCATCCAACACCACTGCTGCCTGTCGCCTTAACTTTCGTTCTTGTCCCACTGCGTTTCCCCCTGATGCAGCCAGTCGCTGGCGACCATCTGCATATCATGCCACCATTAAAGGACAGCTCTTTTCGTCAGTGTCACTGCCCAAGCACCTGATTTTGATGACTTCAGAGTGACACTGGGTTGTCTCTTCATCCATGTTGACAGCTGACTGTAGGGAGGATGTAAATGGAACGTGAAAGACGTCTACATTGATTTTGACCAATGAAAACAGATCGGAGGTGGAACAAGTGCACTAAACTTTGCAAAAATAGAGTCAGAGAAAACAACGTTTTTTCAAACACGTTGCTTAGCCTGATTGCTGTCATGCATGGAGCGTGTTAGGACATTTTCATTAGAAAACACTAAAACAATTTGATGTTCGCATTGCATCCAGTTTTAAAGAGGTTGGAAGATTTGCAATACCTCTGACACTGTTGTGATGTTGAGACGTGGCGTCAGTTCTGCACAGCGTGGTTGGTTAATGTCTTTGTTTGTGGTGCAAAGCTCACAAAAATTTACATTGTTCCAAAAAACAATTCCATCGTTTTTTTGCCATGTAATATTTGCATTCTACGTGAAAGTACTTGTGACAAAAACACCAGTTGAAAAACCACACTGACGTGCAAATTAATTACACAAAGAAATTGCCCCCGGTGTGTAAAGGCCCTCTTTTAAATTTCTTTCTCTGTTCTCTCACTGTTTATTGTGATGCACTAAAACATCGGAGCAAATTTCTTGCATGCGAAAACCTACTCGGTAATAAACCTAATTCTGATTTTGATTCTGCACAGTAACAGTGTGGTCCGAAAGTTTCACAGTGCTTAACATAACAGTGACTCGGTGAAGCTAATGAACAATCACAACACTGCTGTCATGCTTCACACTCATTATTAGCAGCACAACCTTGACAGAAAGCATTAAATATATGTATTCTCTGTTTAAACTTGTGTGCTTTACTACTGGTTGAAAAAGATAAAGTTAGATTGACACACAGTAACCCTAAGAATAGTACTCTTAAATACTGGTATCACTTTAGATACTTTTATTGTAAATTACTGGAGTTCCCACAATCAAAACTAACCACAGGCAGCCATGTACAGATGCTGCCATTAATCCTGTCTTGAGAAACAATTTGGTTACCACAAAGCCATCTACTTTGGGAATCACCTACTTTTATAAAGAACGACTGTATTATATGGAATGACAAATGGTTGTGAGGAATAATTAAAAGGCTTGAGTGGTCTTTTATCTCTGTGTGGCTCTGCAGAGAGTGGCTCCCTCCAACAACAGTCTGAATACCAGTGCTTAGAGCATGATGAATGGCTCATTGTGCACTGGCTATTTTGGCAACAGGGTGATGATAGCAGGATGAGATGATTTAGTTAATGCCTGAAATATTTTGTTTAGTTTGGGTGTTTTAACGGAAAAGCAAAGGAATGCTAAATCTGACGAGTATAAAGGGATCTGGTTCATTTACTTTTCCAGCAGCGAAGCTTTTCACAGATATTCTTAAAGGAATAGTTCAACATTTTGGGGAATCTGTTTCTTTCCAAGAGTGAATACATGTCAGTGTCATGTCTGTGTGCTATGCTGTGTTCTTGGGTTGTAGTTTTACATCTGAGTACTTCTCCTACTGCGGCCTGGCACCAACTCATTACTTAAAGGGACAGCTTAACCAAAAATACATATTCTTCCTTTTACCTGTAGCGCTACTTATCAGTCTAGATTGTTTTGGTGTGAGTTGCTGTGTGTTGGAGATATCGGCTGTAGAGATGTGTGCCCTCTCTTGAATATAATGGAACTAGATGGCACTCAGCTCGTGGTGCTCAAAGTGCCAAACAACAAATTTGAAAAACTCAACAGCAATGTCTCACTACAGAAATCACGACCCAGTTACTCAAGATAATCCACAGACCTTGTTGTGAACAGTTCCAAGTAGGAACTATTTTCTTTCTACCGAACTACACCCCCTAACTGTATCAACGTGCAGAAGGAAGCTTGCATCTACTGTTAGCTCACCTAGCACCACAAAGCTGTCTAATGTTACAGCTATACAGCTGAGGATGCCATTAATGATTACATCTTGTGCTGTCATGAGCACAAGCCACTCGTCAATGAGTAGATGCATACTTCAGCAACATCTGTGGATTACTTTGAGTAACGGAGTCATGATTTCTGGAAAGAGACATTGCATAAATACCCACATCAAAACATTAAACATTAAAAAAAAGAAAATAAAGAAAAAAGTAAGAATATATTTTTCACTGTTCCATGTGCTGTTAGCCCAAAAAATAAAAATAATAATCAAGATATCTGCAAATCGGGCCATTACAGTATCAGTGCTTTATAAATGCTTGAAAAGCTTCCTGTGTGAGTATCTGAGTGCAGAACATCACAGGCTGGTCTCATAATCATTGACGGATAGAGCAGCTATTATATGAGCTATGTAATTTTTTCACTCTTATGTAACTGTACCTTACTCCTCTGCATCCCTGGAGAGAATGAGGCCAGAAGTCCCTGCAGCTTCTTGGAGGACAGCGAGGCTTCATGATCGGCTCTTACACAATCACTTTCAGTCACATCAATAACAGGCACCGGGTCAGAGGTCTTCGCTTCTGAAAAATCATGCACAACAGGAACATTTACGCTTTCTAAAAATATTCAGATTGACATTTCAACATGCAGTCAGGATTTATAGAACGGAAGTAGATTCATATATGGTTAAAGGTATGTGGACACATACATTTAGTCTACTTTTGCTTTGGTGATGCTGACATTGGGCGAGAATTAAATTACACAACGTGAATAAACATGAAAAAAACTCAACCTGAATAAAACTTTAATACATTAACTTGTCCATGAAGATGATCGCGGCATGAGCCACACCAAACAGACTTTAATATGCAATAGTGTGCTCCAGGGATGACGTTTTTCAGTAGGCTGACGTGGAAGTTAGTGTCACCCTGGTTCCCTCGTCAAAAAGCCAATGGGATTTTTTTTCCATTGGATTTTGGATTATTGCATAATAAGCTATGTAGTTTACAAAAGTTTAAGATACTTAAACGTTTTGAACAAACACACCGCAGTTGCATGGCTTCAACATCGCCACCACAACGAGGCTGTAAAACTGTGTTCAGTGTGATGACCTTTTGTAGTCTCATTTGTTGGCAAAAGTCTTTTTTAAAGACACATAAAAGCTTCAAAATTCACAAGTTGGGTATTTACTGAAATACTTTATGTCGTAGAACACAACATGAAAGTCCCTCAAGCTTGTGTTAACCCCAAACCTTTTTTCAGACATCTGACCAAAAATTTATAAAAATAAATAAATAAAATTAGAATTAAAAAGGTGCTAAAATGCTAACTAATTCCTGGGTTTTAGGACTCACTCCTGGAGTACTCTGTGGTGGTCGTTGAATGATAAATAAAACTCCCATGATGCCATGCAAATTAATGTCATCAAAGTCTGTCTTTTGTTATTGTTTTTGTTGAAATACCCCTTGTGGCAGAATTTACATACTGTGTGTTTAATTGCAAAGCTAGAGTAACTGCAAAAGCAGAGCATATAAAAAATGAAACTTCTGATAATAAATCAAAGATAAATAATCATTTTCTTGAGTTTGAACACACAGTTTAGTCTGGAAATCATCAACTCTTTTTAAACGTAGCGCGACTAAAATAACAGTCTCGAACCTTTGTGTTCATCTGCCAAATTACATACAGGAGGTCGTTCCAGGAGACTACTAAGAAATCATCGAGACGTTATAAGGAAATAACTGACATGTAAATTAAACATTAGCCTTTTCTTCATGGTTTGGCCTGGGCCCTGAATTTCCAATTAAGGGAAATCTAAATGCTGCAGAATAAAATGCTACTTTATACAAACATGTATAATAGTTGCATTAACATGACAATGCCTCCATACACAAAGCAACGGCCATTAAAAAAACATGGTTTTCTGGGTTTGGTGTGGAAGAGCTTGGCTGGCCTGGTGTCATATACTCTCAGTTAAATTGATGCTTTTCTTTTCCCACACAACACAGTGTGTATAGACGTCCTGTGTGTTGCACTGCATGTTTACCTTGTTTTGTATCTCGCATCCTATGTGTAGCCTGAATGTTGCTGCATTCCCACTGAATGTTGCATCAGTCGTTCTTTTTGTTTTGCACCAAGCTCCAGGAGGACGAACACAATTTCACTCTTCTATGTAATATACTGCACCGTATACAGATGGATGACAATAAAGTCTCTCTAATCTCATGAGTTCTGCAACGAGAACATGATCCCCCTCCTGTTTCCCACTTGCGAGCTCTGTGTTCAGAGAATCAAACAGCATGCACGTGAGCCCTTGCTACAGTATATACACAATGTAAAAGTGTTTCAGTGGAAACCTGAACTGCTCTGTTGCTTTATTCTTCAGTGTTTGGGGACAGGTGGCCCACAGTCACATTTTGGCAGCAGGGCCCGACTTTCTGATCAGTAATCTGCTCGCTGTCTGCTCCGGCTGAAGAGGACACAAACCTGTGGAGTGCTGACCATATTGTATCTTATTATGTTTCACTTGCTGTAGAGGAACAGCATCTGTTTAGAGTGCCAGGTTCCCATGAGAACAATGTTTCTGAGCCGGTGGACTTCTTTTATACACTGCTGGTTATCCCACCAGCTGAAATTAGCTGACTGGTCCCATGAGGAGGTGATGTTAATAGATATTTTAGAGGTGCTGATGTATGAATAATTTGATTAGTGCGCTTTATACTACGCTGCTCTGCAAACATATTGCATTCGGAGCAACAGTGTGAGAGCTTCATGTTAAAAGAAAGTGCATCTCACATTTAAAAATAACACCAGGAAGAAAGGATAAGAGCACAATGAGACTTAATCCTTTCACGAGAGCTGCACTCTCTCAGCACAGAGCTTTCCAAAACTGTGGCGTACAGTCGAAATCATCCCTAAAAATATTCTGGGCTCAGCTCATGAAAACGCCTGACAGTTTCAGAAACAGCAGCGTGAACACTTCTGCAGTGAATGACAGAGGAAGTTAAGGAAGGAGGCAGACAGATGAGTAAAAATAACTCCCCTTTCTAATGACTCATTCCCATCCTGCCTAAAGAGAGCTAGCATTTGGTAAGTTTTCTCCAACATCACTTGCGGCTGTGGCCAGCTTGAATGTATTACTGTGGGTGTCAGTGGTTAAGAGTTCAGCCCCTTTCCCACTGGACAAAAACCCACTCATACCCACTAACATCTGGCTTTTGTTTTCAGTGGGAGAGGTTACAATCAGCGTTCATTCATGGGACAAATGACTCTGCAGTCACGGGTAATTATCAGCTTTAGCTCCAGTCGGCAGTGATGTAAACATGACGCCCTGGTGGACATGCTAATTTTCCATTGTGGCGAGATGGTAACCATACATTTGCGCAACTCTTGTGAGCTGCTTTAAAATGTTTTTGTCCCGCTGTTCTGATTAGGTTAAGGCAGAAAGAGCACTTTGTTACGTTTGGGGTAGCTCATAGTTTAGCTTTAAATGATCACTTGAAACATGGAATATGAAATGTCGAATCTAGGAT
The DNA here is from genome assembly GCA_019142605.1 of Cephalopholis sonnerati. NCBI lineage: Eukaryota > Metazoa > Chordata > Actinopteri > Perciformes > Serranidae > Cephalopholis > Cephalopholis sonnerati. The sequence continues at coordinate 22,936,608 of JAGQAX010000012.1, forward strand.
TACTATCTAGCTAGTACCCTAATTTTCACCACCTTTTCTGGCACGATGCCATGATGCGTGTTGCCTTTGTAGGTAACCTCTACAACTCTGTCATCTCAGCCACAAAGTCTGTCCATCTCTGTCTGAGCAGCACGCAAACATTGTTCCACATTAGTCTGCAACAAGTTTGAAAGAAAAACTGAATAAGAAACAGCTACAAAAAAGAAGTAACCACCAAAACATTTTTCAATGGCCTTCATGCTGCTTTCTATTGTTTAGTAACCTGTTTTCTGACGCTTTTGTGATGTTGGACATGACACACTAGAAAACAAACAAAAAAAAAAAAAACAGAAAATCATACATGCTCAGCCAACCTTTGTGTGTGGGGCCCACTTGATTAAACCCATCATGTGGGCGACTGGCATGAGGCCATAATGGAATCAATGGACAATCCCATTTAAGGCCCATTTTTAGCCCATTTACTACTGCTTGCTGGAAATAGGGCAGGAGTCTATTGCCTATTTTTAGCGGGTTTTCCCACATTTGATGAAAAGGTGTTCATGTGCATAAAAACTTTTCAAACCATTTTGTCAACATTCTATTCTTCGTTATTTTTAATGTTTAATTTGTTTTGCTCTGTTGCTCTGTTGCCCTGCTTAATGTCACAAAGCTTTTACTTTCTTTAACTAAAGTATATAAAACTGCAAAAACTGCTGTTAGATTGGCAGATTAAAATGAGCTAATGAGTTAATTAGTTGAGAGTAAAACCTGCTTTGTTTTTATGGTTGTGTCGGAGTGCCCATGCTAACATGCTGATGTTTTGCAGGACGTCATCTTTAGCTTTGTGTGTTAGTATGCTAATATTAGCTAAAGAGTCTCCAAGAGTCTCACAATGTATAAAAGCTACATTGGTCCATAGCACAAAACACATATTAATGCCAAAACTATATTAAAACATTGCATTTTCCACTTTGTAAGCCTTTTTTTTTTGGTGTCACAGAAAGACACTTGATGGTCATGTAATATGGACGCAAGCCAAAAAAAGAAGAATATGACAAAAATAACATAGACATCTCACAACTGGGTGAAACTGGGTTGCTAAAGAGGTGTAAACACAAAGAGCAAATGATGGGGATGTCATTAGTTATACAGAAGTTTGGTCATGACCCAAATAAAACCTTTTGACCTGACAATGGTGCTAGATAGAAGTCACAGGGTAGCCAAATCCCCTATTCATTCTGTGGGGGACATGAATGTCACAAAATTTCCAGTAGCTGAGACATCAAAAATTTCATCTGTTTGTGACATCAGCAGAAAAGTTATGAGAATAAATCATTTCAGAACCACAAATGTCTGTCCTGACATTAAAAAACGTGTCAGCTCTACTGCACTGTTGACTCTGTACTGATGACTCGTTTCATACTTGAAATGCAGGCAGCTACACCGCGTCATGTTCACACATCAGATCGAGCTCACAACAGTCACCTTTCTTCCATTTAATCAGCTGTAAAATTAAACCTGTGATTCTTATTATCGTTTGTCAGTTTTCTGGTTTTCACACCTTTCTAAGAAGCGCAGACTTGGAAAGTTGTGAAAATCATTTAATTAAAATGTGTTTTTTATAGCAAATCCCTTCTAAACCAGCATGTGTCTTTTTCACATGCAGAGACTCTGAGGGTTTGACTGTGCACTGGATGCTGTGACTTGTAAAACAAAGTAAAATCATATTGTTCCTGTTCCTCAATTTGAATTCAGCTTTCACTAACAAATTTAGTCAAGGTAACTCTTTTTCTCTGAATTAAAATGTCTAAAAATTATGTTAAAAATGTTTCCAACAATGTTTAAACCTAGAGAAATCTGTAATTTTATTCAAGGTGAGGCTGCGTTTCATTTAGTCGCCTGTCAGTGGCCTCAGCCTCTTTACCCCCTCTAGCTGTTTGAACCTCTGGGGAAACACAAGAAACACCAGAGATGTAATTGAAAATTATACAATGTCACAGAATTTTACTCTGTAACAGCATTTTCTCTGCTACTCGGCATCATGTTTTCATTAATGACATGCCACTTTGCAACACAGCAATCTAGTAGAGACCTAATTTGTTGTTAAGATATTTCAATATCGGTCCATCTAACTAAGATGCACTGAGCTAATGTGTCGGGTAATGTTATAACATTACAACACTGTTCAACAGATCACAAGTTATTTTTGTACGATTGTTTTGACCACGGATAAGAGCACTTAGCTATCCTATGACTAAATTCAGCACACAGCGTTAGCTTCAGTAGCTGTATGGGTAGCCGAGTCAACTAATGCTAATGGTAAGTTAGCAAGTTATTGTTATGTTAGCTAACGCTACTTGCTGCTATTTCATTAGAATGAGATGACACAATGTGAATAAATGTGACTTATAGGTCAACTGTGCAGGATTTAGGGGCATCTATTAGCAGATATAATGTATAATATTTATAACTATATTTTCATAATAATCACCTCAATACATTTTTATAATCACCTGAAAATAAGAATTGTTGTGTTTTTGTTACCTTAGAATGGGCTGTTTGTATCTACATAGGAGTGGGTCCTCTACCATATAGTCCGCCATGCTGTTTCTACAGTAGCCCAGAACGGACGAATCAAACACTGGCTCTGGATCTGGCACTTGGGCAGTGACTTGCGGTATCAGACACTGATGAAAAAAGCTTTAACGTCAGCATGAAATGTGGCCGGTTGCCGTTATAGTTTAACGGCGCTATGTGGTATCGGGGAGAGACGCGGCGGGACAAAAACAAACATCGACCTTCACCTGAGAGAGCAGTGTTTGCGTCCTGTAAGATTATAAAGCCTGACCCTGTTCTTTTTTGTTGCCTTAAATCCAACCACGTGCGTTTGTTGTTGGAGGCAAAACTTGACGCTGTGTCCCAGAACGTCAACAACCAATGCACCCAGGGTGCCTTGCACGTTGTATCTGGATGTGGAAAGTCCATGACCAGATACAATTATAGTTCTCCAACAAGGTTGGCACACAGGAGAAGTTTCAGTTCTGCAACCTCACCACCAGATGTCACTAAATCCTTCACACTAGACCTTTTACGCAATGCGAATCAAACTTTAAAACGTTTTCTTGTCAGTAAACATGATTTCTGCCTGAGTCACATCAGATAGATTTTCATCTGCAATGATGGTTGTTTAACCGCAAAGTCATAAACTCCCATGATTCCACGCTACTTTACAACATTATCAAAATTCGTCTCACTTGTACCTCTATCAAAGTTTATATTCCACATCTCTAGTTGAACTTTGACCCAGCATACCTGCCTGTAGTTTTGCGCGTAGAGTTTTCTTTGCAGTGTGGGATTGTTACTGGTATTATGGGTGTGTTCACTTTTAGTTCCACCTCCAAATAAAGTGGTTTAATAATCTAGCTGTTGGACATTTTATCAATGTTGCTGTTGTAGCTTTGAGAGTATAATGTTATCATGACCATTAAACCAGTGTCCAATCATGAAAGTAAGACCCCAATTTAGCTGTTTTTTAAAAACATATTGTTAGCAGTGGCACCAGAGTCAACAGTATTGCAGTATTGTCGTATCACGGCAGCTGGCAAAGCCAAAATGATTGACATTTATTGATGCATAAACAACAAACCAGCAGTTAGGAATGAATGTATATGTATTTCTGTCTGTCCAATCTGAGGCATTTGGCTCCAGGCAGTTTTCAAATCAGCAGGCCATGAATATCAAATCATTCAAAATTACCCAGAGCAGAGCGACTGGTGGACATCTGGTCAACCGGTGTCTGCGGATGATACTCTCCCCATGCAGTCTGCTTGTTAGCATATCAAAGACAGAAATGTATGTCAGACAGAGAGAGAGAGAGACGGAAAAACAGAAATAATCATTTGAGCTGCAAAAATATTGTTTTGTCTGGATATTTTAGTCCGCACAAAAACACCTTCACTTTACGTAATACCCACAATAAGACATTACACAAGCGGTGGACTAATGAATGTAATCTGCCAAGATTTTCAAACAGAGTTTCTCTTTGTTCAGAGGTTGAACTCCCCTCCACCACAACCACCACTATTATCCAACCTCATTTATGCGCTCCCTGCATCGTGAGAATACATAACACACTGCAAAAGAAAGGGAAAGTTTGCAGCGAAGGTAATTCAGCTGCAAAGATCGCCCCGAACCACTCACCATCCTCTGAATTTATTTGAAAGCAATGTGAAATTGTCAGTTTCTGCGTAATCTCTTCCTGCGCCATTAAGCAAGGACAATCCTGCTTATTGTGGACGTGCTGCCTTGCTTGCCTCTGGCTGGTTGTCTGTTTTAGGATGGCTGCATTTTCCGCCAGAGGCCTGTCTCTGTAAGAGTCAGAGCTACTTTAACCATCCATTGTATCCATTACATAAGTAAACAACTTGCGCTCAAACTCATGATGGATCAGTGTTAAAGTTCAGTAGAAATAAGCAAAGGTTTTACTTGTCCGCAGCTATCTGTAACATCATAACTCTGTACAATACCTCTTTCACATAGATGAATAGACACCATGCTGCCATTGTTACATAATCTCCGAAAATAATTTCTGTACTTTTTCTTCATAACCCATTTTATTTTCCATATGCAGTCCCAGTTTACAGGTGACGACAAACAGAAAATATATTAATGTTTTCTGTGAGAGAATACAATGCATATTATACAGCAAACCACAAATAAAAGCACTTGTTTCTATATTTTTGTATCATGTGAACTGATATATAAATGGCCCTTCTCACTCTCATGGGAAGCCACCGACTTGGAAGCAGTGATCCGGAAACCATTTTTCATTTTGATTATCGGGGCTTTTTCTTTCTGATTGCTCAGGCAGGCCTCTCCTCGCGCTGAACAGAGCGGACCGACTGAATTGATTATTTATGGATCAAATGCATCATACAGGAATGCAGTAAATTAAAAAACAGTTGTTATGCATGCAAAATAAAGACGCAGCATTTGCCTTTTCTTTGAAACATTTCTCTGCTGTGTGTACTGTTCAGACCACACTCTGTGGTGCACAATGTCAAAGTCTTTACAAGACCTGGCTTATAGAAAGATTGTGGACAAAGTCGCCCTAATTCCCCCATTATTGCCTCCTTGACCGGGGAATAGTGGAGAACTGCAATTTTAGATTTGACACACAGTGGGAAGGCATTAGGTTTGTTTGCACAGAGACATAAATGTAATAAAAGGGTGAAAATATCACCACATGTCTGGGACGATCAATATCTGTCATGGCTGACATGAACCACAGCTGCATGTTTACACAGGGAGAGTCCACAGTGTGCCGGGACAACAGGAACAGCTGCTAACACGAACTTGACATAATAGAAATGGAATAACATTGTTCATAACATCACAAGGTTTTTTCTTTTTTTTGCTGAACTGTTTGCCTTTAAATCATTAAACTAAAGTGTTTAGCAATTTGTTTAAAGGTCACTGCACCAACATTATGTACCATGTAATATTATTCAACACATTTTCTCTATTACCTCTGGTGGTATATATTCCTGCGCAGATTTGGAGATATCTGTCTCCACACAAATACAATAGAGGTGGAGAGGATGTCATGTATGTTTTTCACAGTTTTGAGAAATTATAGTTGAAAAAAAAAAAAAACCTGTGCTGTTCCGAGTTGCTTTGTCTGGATAATTGGTAATATTTTCTTTTTTTTATTGATTTTTCAAACAAACCAACAACAAGCAAAACAAACAAACAAAAAAACAATAGAAAAAAAAATGAAACCAATAAAATACACCACAAGTCCAATAATCCCAGCAAACTACAATAAGACATGACAAAGGGGAACAAGAACAGAGAGAAAACAACCGAGACAGAACATTATATACACAAATATGTGGCTGCGTGTGTATACACAAACATATATACATGCATGACACATATTTTACACGGTACATCTCATAAATATCAAATTGTATATCATACAGTTTTCATCTTTTTTTTTTCAAAAACTGTTCATTGATAAAATAAGATTGGGTTTTTTTTGTAATTTGGGTGAGACAAGCCTTTAAAAAGAAAATTTGAGCCAAACACCTCTCATTTTTTATTTATGCCAGATTATAAATTCAACTAAAGGTATCAAAGAAAGAAAGAAAGAACAGCAATTTTCTTACTTGCCAATTGTAAGAAAAAAAGAGATATTCATGGTCATTCTTGACTTGAAAATAGTAGTTTGCAAAACAATTGCACTACATGGTGCATTTCCACTGCATGGTACAGCACCGCTCTATTCAATTTTAACTTGTTCTGTTTGGATTGTGTAAATAATCCGTGGCACCTTGTTGGTACCACCTCGGAAGCGAGCTAAGCCAATACTAGAGGGTAGAGTTAAAACACTGACAGGTCAGAGAGACTTGCCACTAGAATCCTCACTTGCGCCACACAGGAAGTCCTGCACAAACCCACCATTTTTAGACAGGCAAGATGCTGTCGATAACGACCGCATTTGATGATTTGATGGAAGTTTCATGTGGTGTCGCTTTGACAATCAGCAGAGAATCCAGCCTACACTGAGAGGGAACTATCCACAGTGGAAAACAAAACAGAGGAAAGCACCTGGTAGCATTATTGAGCTGAGTCGAGCTGAACTGTGGAAGAAATTAGACATTACAGTCACTGTTCTGGGGCTTTCTATTACAACACATGATCTTCTTCAGCAGATGAAGTTGCCCAATTGTATAGGGATTAATACCTTTTTAATTTTCCTGGACTTCTTGGCCATATTGGCATCTTGGATATTGTGTTTATCAGGAGCATTTTCAATGGACCGATCTGCCACAGAAAAAATAGTCCCTTTGAAAACTGTTCCCCACATGTTCTGTGGATTATATGGAGTCACTGTTTCAGTTTATCTGCAAAGAGAGACTGCAGTGACATTTTTAAAGACCCGTTTTCAGGGCTGTAAATGTCATAAACAAGATTCTATTCACCTCCATTGTATTAGCTGTACAACATGGGTAAACTACAGAAAAAATACTTGGAAGGCCACAACTAGAGCAGAAGTGAGAGAACGTGTTTTAATGTAATTTGGCTGAACTAACCCTAATTCTCTGACATACTGTGACATAAGTATGTGTATATTTATGGAATAATTTGTACACAGTGTAGTCAACGTACATCTCATATGCATATTCTGAATAAAGTTTGTATATCTCTGTGCACATAAACAGAGAAAGAGATGCCAGCATCAGTGAGGTTACAATAAGAGATCTTTTAGAAATCAATCAGAGATGATATCTGACTTCAAAGCAATTTGAAATTTCCTGAAAGCCTGTCTTAAAGCACAAACAGTAATTAGCCATCACTTCATTTAATGGGCGAATGTTAAAACAGTGATTAGCTCGTCTTTGTTGTCTTGATTAATTCATTCGCGGGCGTGAAAGCAAGCAGCTGCAAGTCTGCTAATCAGTGGCAACAATCATCACAACACGGCAATCTTCACGACTGTCTGGTGCAAAGGAAAGATATTATGGAGCACAAAACTATCGGCTGTGATTTCAGGACAAGAACTTGGAAATTTAAAAGGGTTTATTAGAGGAAAAACTGTGATTGACTATATTTTTCCATATGCCAGTTTAGATATCATGTTTTTGTTGCTTTGACATTTTAATCTTGTGCTTTATGCCAAGAACTAAACTGTGCTTTACATACACTGCATGTCCCACGCAGACGGATACTTGTTCAAACATTCAAAATGTACATCCAGTACACTAAACCTCAACATGAAAGAAGGGAATGAAAATAGAAGATGTGAAGATGACTCATGCTGCATCTAATAAACTGATTTGTTTTGCTGTTTGGATATTTTTCTGAAAATCAAACCCGAGCACGCCTACTCCTCCACATCACTTGAAACACTTTAAAGGATTAGATGAGAGATTTCTTTGTTACGGTTTAAAGAGATGTCATCTTTTGATGTCATTTAAAACAAAGGACCCATTCGTGTCACAGGTTTGGGAACAATCTGAGGCTCCTACATGCTGGTGTCTCTGACTGCCAGCGTCTAAAAAGAGACTTTCAATTATTATTCATAAAATGTGGCTTCTTGAAGGTTATTTTGCAGCGAGATGTTATTTTTAAAGACATAAATGGTGCATGATCACCAATTTATGCCTGAGGATAACAAGGTCTTTTTCTCCTTTATACTGGCTGATCTCATTAACAAATCTGAGACAATAGACACAGTTGCTTTCATCAGCATGACAATATGGTGACGGTGGATTAATAAAGGCAAATCTCCATATTCACCGTGTCCAAATTAATGTAAAGGAGATCCGTACAAGATTCATTTGAGACCATAAATATTGATTTAAAAAAAAAAGAACGGACAAAAACAAAGTATGTCATGCTCTCTGCTTTTCAGACCTTTTCTGTGAAAGCAAATGTTTTGGCACGTCATTGCAGGAAAACCACAGGTGCAGCTAATAACACTGATGATGTCACTCCACTCAGGTGTACCAGTGTCAGAGCTCTGCTACTGTGCATGCTGACACAGTGGCACTTCAATAAAATGGAGTAAGTAAAGGAAATAAAGTTTATTTCTAGAGCACGTTTAACTTAAGACAAAGTTCTGATAAGAACCCACTTAGTTCATAGGATGCAGTCTTGATGCAGAGGGTAATTCGACTATTGTCTTGTATATTTTGATGTTATTTTTACCGTGACATTTTGGAGGCTTTGCTGTGTTTATTATCAAGTTTCCTATTGGTGTATTGATGCTTACTCACCATGTAAACATACCCCTACAGGTTCATTTTCTATTGTACATGTAAGCATAAAGAAAGTACTTATCTAATGTTAACTTTTTGGGGGTATGTTTATGATATTGTCACTAGGCAGTTTTTAATCTTTACTTCTTTATTCCTTTATCTCTGTGTATAATGTTGCTGATGGTTACACAGATTGATGTTTGTTATTAATGCCCTTTTCACTGCACGAGGGTAATGTGACTAATTCCAAACTCACAGCCACTCCTACGTAAGATGGCTTCTCTTTGTTACAAAACTGTTTGCCGAAATGGTGCAGCATTCGAATCATTATTTTTGCAACTTAGACGGTGTGTGGGAGATTTTTTTTTTTTTCTAAAAGTTGTGTTCTGCTCATCCCTCTCTGACACACCTTTGTGGAAATGTGTGTGATGTATTCCTTTGTTCTAGAGCACATTTAAACATAGTGTAAGCTGACCAAAGTGCTGTCCAAAAATAAAAGACCGCATCGAGGTGCTGTATAAAGAATATTAAAATGTTAAGAAAATAAAACCACAAAGAAAACATACCAACAACAACAAAAAAAACAGCGATGTACAGAATCATACGTGATAACAGGTGAAGGTTTAGTGGGCAAAAATGGCCTAGATTTAAAAACAGAGATGGAGGGAGCACATCTGAGTTGTGGGGCTGCAAAGGCTCTGTCACTGTTTAGTTTTAACTGAGACTGTGGGACATGCGTGAGAGCTTTATCATCAGATCTTAGAGATCTATGGCAGAGGGCCAGTGAATGCAGTCTGTGATGTAACATTGGGCCTGACTGTTAAGACCGATGTAACTTTAAGACTGATCAGCAAGGTCTAAATTAAAAAATAGGGAGTGCTGCACTGGGTTACAGTAAGTGGGTCTGTATTAGTATTAATACACAACGTGCCCCAGGCACAACATTTAGCTCGAAATCCACTAAACCAGCCTAGCAAGTGCATTAGAGTCAATGGAGCACAGCCGTGTTGTTATCGGACCCTGGTCTGAGCTGGCCCGATGCTACGTTATGATTGGCCCATCTGCATTCAAGGGCAGGACTTAGCAAAGGGTCAATTGCAAAAAAAAAAAAAAAAAAGCAATTCTTGCATAATGTTTCTTTTAAAAAATACTCAGTTGTTTTCTAAATCACCTGGGTACTGTCATTTTTTAGCCACTGTTACTAAAACAAAAGTAAATAGTGTGTTTGCTGGGGACTATTTTTAACAAAGGATTAATACACATTGCTCTAGTGAGTATTTACAGCAACATGATGATGTTTGTGATATCGACTCAACACAAACAGCAGTGTGTGTGTGTTCAATACAAGAGCATTGTTCTTTATTTATATGGACAACAATGGAGCTCTATGGCATGGAGAAATAAAATATATTGGCCTTTGGCTACACTGAATACTTAATAGGATATCAGCTTAGCTTTTAAAATGACTGATGATGTAAACAGTGGATGCTCCCTGTATGACAACGGAGACAATATATCTGCTGAAATCATGACGGCCCCTCTCACAGCTCAGTGTTTGGATTCACAGGTTTGTCAACAGCTGGCGCAGCAGAGCTGACGAGTTTATGTTGTCTCTGTCAGCCTGTCAGGCAGAGACGATCCCCGTTTCACCTCGCCATAATACACTTTATGAGCATGAGGAGCACAAGACAGACTTTAATACCCCCAATAAAAGCTGTGACCTCACAGTCCCTGGTGTCATCTGATAAACCACAGTAATCCCGCTCTCCTTCATGTGTGATGAGAAGTGCCCTCATTAGCTCGGCGCTGCTCTTAAACATTTGATAGTTAAATCCTGGGTTAGCAGCCTCTTCTGTAATCCCATTAACTTCATCAGGCTCAGACACGACTTAACCACTGGAGAAAATGGGTGTGAGACCATGAGGAGCTCGCTGAGACGCTGAGACAGAGCAGATTTTGTCAAATTGTGTGCATCTTGAACACATTTTCAAAGTCCACATAAGGCTTTTTGAAACCCACATCAGGGCGAGGCTGTTTTTAAACCCATTTAGTAGATTTATGGAAATCCTATTAAAGGGTGACTGACTTGAGTTAGTGCTGAAGAAATTGGAAGATACAGCTGTTGTGACAAAAATGGACTTGGCTCATTTTTATGGCTCATGATGAATATAAAGATGCAGTTGCACAATTATGGACTGTGGAGGGAGACTGTGTAGATAGATGCCTGACTCGTTAGGGTTATTGATGAAAAGAAAAAGACCTATTAACTTCATGAAATACAATTTGGTGGAAAATAAAACAGCAGAGAGTTTCTTGATTGATATAATTCAGAGTGACAGCAGAAAATAGGTGCTTTGCATATTGTATTTCTTTGACTCACGTGTGAATTTCTCACCTACAGTGCAAGGTCATTTCAGAGGAGCTGCAGTCTTTAAGCATGACGCTGAGTCAAACCTGAGACACCCAGTTTCTTTTAGATACCTGCGATAAATCCTGATTTTTTAAAACTGTGTAAAGCAGAGAGACAACCTGATTGTCAGGGAGCGATGTGACACCTTGTATTCAACCTTGAATTCAGTGTACAGTGTGTCGTTGCTGTGATAATGAATGAACAAATGAAGCGGCAGCAGGCACAAGGTTGTTTGCAGATGTTTTTAAAGCTGCTTACTTGTGCATCACATCAAATTAGAAAATAAAACCTCCCCCCGCACCATATGACGCCTAAAAGATTAGCTGAGTAGGATTTATTAAACACTTACCGAGTATAATGGGTTTGTTAGCAAAGGTAAGAAAAGAACAAAACCTTTTATTAAAAGAAATCTGGATTTAAAATTAAATAAACTTTATTGATCACATGTAAGGAAATGCCCTGTGCTAATCTGGCAACCTGTCCAGGGTGTACCCTGCCTCTCGCCCAATGTAAGCTGAGATAGGCTCCAGCACTCCGTGACCCCTAACAGGATAAGCGGTTACGGAAAATGAATGAATGTGGAGAAATTGAAGCGGCACAGGAGAATAAGTACAAGAACAGATGCACAGTGTAGATTAGTGACCTTAAAAAATGAAATATATTCATTATGAACAACTGCTTTAGGCCTACAACATGCCTAAAAACAAATCAAAGAATAGATGCTTTGTACATCCAAAACATTGTGACTGTAGCCTGAATGTCACCTCGAGATATCGTAATCTTTTAGGTTTTTAAAATACCTTAAACTTTGTGTCATTCAACACATTCGCATCCCAACTTGCCAAACACTGAGGTTTATCAGTGGCCCTACATGCTAGTGTCAGTTTTGGACAGGGAAGGCATGCTAATTTAAGTTTGTTACATGCATTGTGTCTTTTACAAGAAAAACCCTTATCACAGGAAAATGTGCACTTTCTGCTGGTTAAATGCAAACAGTCTGTCATGGTCCTGGGTTTTTGTTTATAATCTGTTATCCTAGGGACTTTGTTTTGGAGTTTTCTGTTTGTGTTCCTTGTTCCATGTTAGTGTTATTCTTATTTAATCTGCTTCCTGTTTTATTTTGTAGATTCTCATGTGTTGTGTGTGTGGTTCAACTTTCTGTCTTTGTGTGTGTGTTTTACCGCCTGTTCTCGGTCACACCTGTCTCGTTAATCCTTCCCTGTTCCCAGAGTCTTTCCTTCACGCCTGTTCTGTATTAGTCTTGTTTTCTCCACCCTAGTGTTCCCCACCACACCTTTGTTATGAGCCAATCCCCATTTCCCTCCTTTTGCCCGTGTCCTCTTACTCCAGCTGTGTCTCGTTCTTGTGATTAGTTTTCTGTCTATATATACCTGTGTGTTTCTTCCTGGTCTCTCATGTTCTTCCTCAAGTTCTTCCTTGTGTTCATTGAGCTTCCCTGGTTGGTTTTCAGTTTAGTTTTGGTTCTTCTTTCATTTGGACTTTTAGTTACCTGCCTGTTCTGGATGTTTTTTTATCAGCTGCATTAAGGCTAGCTTTTTGTTAAAACTTCAGCCTGCCTGTTACTCTGCATTTGGGTCTTCCCTGAACTGATTTGACACAGTTGGTTTCAAAATAAACTTAGAATGTATATAAAAAATTTCATTTTTAGGTTTACTACCTTAAATTCACGCAACAAGAGCATGTGGTTAGGATAAAAAAAAAAAAACACAATTATTTCATCTAAAATGAGTGCGTTTGTTACTAACAAAATGCATCGTCACGTGACATACGTACATCACATAACATGTCACTAGCATAGCATACTACACATACAAGCAAACAGTATTAAAATAACAACTGACTTTTGGTTTCACACAGGACAAGAATAGTAGGCTCCTGGCTGAAAGTCCTGAGTCTGTTTGACCCATCCACCTGCTGTTCCTGCTCTTTATGGCAGTTGCCCAGAGTCTCAAAAAAATGCTGCTATATCTGGTGCGTCTCACACTGCCACTGAATGGTACCTCAGTGTGTCAGTGTCTGAGGGTCACTGACCAAGCGTTGGTAGTTGTTGAGTTGGGAGTGAGAACAGGTTTGTCATTCAGATAATAATATATGCCCATGTTGTTTATCCTGCTGTGCTATAATATAATAATATGGCCTAATATTCAATCCAGAGTACCACAAGACGACATTTACTTGAAACTGATTCTTGCAATTAGAGCATGGATTTAAAGGTAACAGATTTGTTGTGTAAACATCAATCCTGTGAACTCTACTCCAACATAGTATAACAGAAATATATTTCAAGATTAGTAATGCTGTTTACGCTAAATTCCAACCCTACCTCTGTTATGTAACTTAAAATTGGAGACATCAGACAATTTTTGCCCCGTTTTATGTGTCAGGAGTCACCCTCAACATTTGTTGTGTTGTTGTGTCAGAATGACAAAGACAGTTGGGGAACAATTAGATACAGAAATAAGATGTATGCTCTTCAGGATGATTTTTCTCCCTTGTCAAATACCATGTTTCTCCCTATGAAGTACAGATTTTGAGGCATACTTTGATCTCAAATGGCTTGAAAAATAGAGCATATAGCTGCCATAAATGGTTAAATCTCTCCCCGGGGGAGCATCCCCCCCCAAGCCCCCCTAGGTTTGGACCGAGGCCCGAATGCAATGAAATTGGAAGGTAATGGAATTGGCAATGTGTAAAGTGTATTGTGACTGCAAATAGCAGCTGCATTTATTGCACTTGTATCAACAGAATCAAAATGTGAGTCTTAGGCAGTTTATTAGCGTCAATAAGTTATAGTCCAGTATTTATTTTGGTCCAATTCATCCATTATTAGAGAGATAAATATCCAGTAATGTAAACTGAGGAAAATCTTCTGGTGCTTGTCTTGTTTTTACTTATTTCTGACAACAAAGTGAGTAAAAACTGAAGCTCAACTGTGAGAAAATCTATCATGATAACCACTGAGCAAAAGAATGTTCTCAGAGCCAGCTCAATAAAACTCGGTGTACAATATGGCCCACCATGAAATGATCGACGGCGTAATGAAGGAGCTAATGAGGGGGATCAAGATCGCTGCAGAGCCAATAAATCAACACAACTGTGCCTACAATGATACAGGAGCAATAAGTAACACTGGTCAGGGAGCAGAGGGGGGGAGGGCTGATGTGGGGAAGGACTGAAGGGGGGAGGGTGGCAGACATAGAGGGGTCGGCACTGCAAGTCAATGTCAGGAGCACATTGATGATGTTTTATAGCTTCTGAAAGAGCACAGCTTCAATTTTACATACAGGATGTGACTTAAACATGATCGTAAAATAATCCTGTAAAAAACTTTAGAATTAGTCCATATAAATATGGTAATTATTGCAATTAATAAGAATTCCTGTTGACACCTCTCTAGAAGAAATCAATCCTCAGATCCTTGCAGAACTGTCTGACAATCAATAAGACTTTGCACTGATCAGCAGTTAGTGAAGAAGATTCCCTCGTGTAAGCATGTTGAAGCGAAAGGTCAGTCAACGCTCCAGTTAAGAGACATCTTAGGAGGCACCTCGACAGCACATTTTGAAATCAGTTAAAAATAAATTGTCCTCACGCTGAGATCAGAAGACAATTCCACCGCTGTTGTCATCAGTAAATCAATGTTTATGAATTATGAAACAGACAGTTTAGTCTTCAAATACTACCACAGACAAAGAAACTAAAATGCCAGCGTGGAGGACAGCAGCTTTGTCTTGAGTGAAGCTAAAGCAGAGAACGTGTGAATAGTTTAGGTTAAAAGATAAGGCTGGCGATATTTTTCTTATTATGAACAAAGTCCATGACCTCTGGGGCTGAAAAATGAAGCCAACACACAAGTGCCAAAACTGCAGTTCTTTGAGCAGCCACTTGAGGCTGGTTTCATAAGCTAGTCAATCCCCATAGACCCCCATGTTACAATGCCCAACTTAAGAGTGGAGAAAGGAGTCCTTTTACAGATATGCAATAGATAGTGTTCTCACCTATGCCATCACTGTCTAGTATGGCAGCTGTACAGCTCACGACAAGAAGTCCCTACAACATATAATCAAAATTGCCGAAAAAAAATCAACACACAGCTTCCCACCCTGGCAAACATCTGCAACACTGGCTGTATGAAAAGAACATTGAACATTCTGAAAGATGCTTTCCACCCTGGATGTCTTCTGTTTGCACCTCTGCCGTCTGGGAGGCCCTGCAGAACAATAAAAACCTGCACAACTAGACCAATAAACACCTTTTACCCAAGTGCTGTTCTGCAGTTGAATCAATCGCTACACAATCATGTGTGATTGATTCAGAGTCACATCACCCAGCCACACTGCCCCCCCTTCGTGTTGCATGATTTTATTATAGTGCCAGTTTCATTATTGCAGAGCCATGTTTTTACTTAGTGACTTTTTTTTTTATTATTTATTCATTTATTAATGTACATTGTGCACCACAGTGGTTTGCAATTTCGTTCTATGCTTGCTCATATAATGACAAATAAAGTTAGACAACTCATGTTTTAAATGTTTATTTCAACAGCAGAGCATAGTTAGAGTTTAGCGTCTGGACTCCGGCCTCATCGTTCCCCCCAGATATGTTTACATGAGATAATGGGGAGAGATGTCTTGTAGTTGACATATGGAGAGTGACATCACGGTAGCTACATCCTTATTTTTACAGTCTATGGCAAACACCAAAATCAACAATGCATTAGTCCATCTTTAGCTGTCAGCCTCAAGGACATTTGTTCCTCCTAAAGGCAGAAATCTTAAAAAACAAGTCACAAACATACCGCAAAATTTCTAAAAAAAGGTTCAGCAATTTCCTCAAACAGCTGGGCACTGTAGTTTTTAGCAAATGTTATTCAAATGGGTGTAAATTGTGTATTCGTTGGGCACTATTTTCAGCTACGTATCAATACATATTTGGTATACTAGTGAAGTCATTTCCAGCCAGGGGATAAAAGACATCAACAATGGATCACAAGATGAATTGAAATGGCAGAATACAGAATACTGTATAGTTTTAACACTGCAAGCACCTAAAAAAGATTTAAATGAAACATTTTGAAAATGTGGAATCACTCCTCAGTTCAACAACTCATTTACTCACCAAAATAACATCCCTCAACCGTTCTTAATAAATATTGTGAAAGATTCCCACCGAACAGCCCATTAGGGAGTATAACAGACATGGATCAGATATGAGACATACAACACATACAGGAAGAAGATAACACCCCTGAAATGGCCTGCTGGGGTCAGGACATGTATGGCTCTGGAAGTTATCAATCAGTTTTAGAGTCACTTACCCAGAGGCCATTGTGAGGATAGTGGTTTTAATGGAAAAAAGAAAAGAAAAAACAGACAGCATCCTTCTCAAAATGGTGCAGACAGCCTGCAGTATGCTCAGGGTGGCCAACTGAGGCAAAGAGAATGAGACTGAATGACTGAATATTATCTGATACACTATTAAAAAAATGTAGGAAAAGGTAGGAAACAGAATCTGTAAGTGGTTTTAGCATTATTCCATTTCGAGGATTTGTGCTCGAAAGGATGAAAATAAAAACTTGAAATTTACTAATGTTCACTTGCAAACCTTCAACGAGACATTTAAGAATCGTTGCTGGAGAGTAAGAGGTACATGTACTCAGGCACTTGAATAAAATTTCTACTCTTACCCTATCCATTTATTCAACAAACCATTACTTTGCAAATACTTTGCAGAAGGAAATGTATGTGATGGGCTTGTTGAATGATCTATAGTAAAAGATGATGTAGCTGAATGCACTGAACTAAAAGAGGTAAACTGTAGTATTGGTACTTTTATAAAAGTATTCCGATCCTTAACTTCTTTCAAGGATCTAAAAACATCTTACACCACCACAGCAAACAGTAATAATTGGCCAGATACAACTGGTCCAAGCTCTTCTCCCTCGTTTTACCAGAAAGTACAGTGTTGCATCATCAGCATACATGGATGGATTACTGAACAGTGTTCTCTGGAACAACACGTTCTCACTGCTGAACTCCTCAAATGTATGCTGGTGTTTTGTGCAAAACATGAGTGTCCGATGTGCAATACTGTTACATGTAGTATGTGTTTTTATGTTTTATTTATGGTATAGGCTTTTAATTTCTTCTGAACTTTCATTGTAAGGCAGCAATACTTGTGCAGCTCCTGAGTCCGAGACAAATTTCTTATGGGGACAATAAAGTATATCATATCATATTGCATTGCATCGCTTCGTATTGTAAACATGGTCAGTGGTCACCTCAGACTATGATGCTCTAGTTACCCCTCTAGCGTCACTTTTGAATGTGTCAGTTTCAGTTTGTTAAAGTTTCTTTTCCAAATAAACTTCTGTTTTCATAGGAAACGTTGGTTTAGGCAACAAAACTACTTGGTTTAAGAAGATCACAGTTTGGGTTAGAATGATGATGACTTTTGATTCCCATGAATAGCAGTCTCCTGCATTTAAGTCCTGTGCTTGTTTGACCCATCCATTCACCATGGCCTTCACTCTATGCAGACTTTCCCACCCTTTTTACCATGTCAGTTGCTCAGAGTGCCAAATATTGCTGCAGAATTTACACTGGAGTCAGTTGAAAGCTTGGTGCATTTCATACAGATGCTAAAAAGGTGCCTTGTATGTGGGTAATAGACACTGAGGGGGGTGACCAAGCAATGGTGCTTGACGACCTGGGAATGAGAACAGGTTGTCCAGGGCACAGGTCTAAAAGCCTTGACACACTGAGGAACACAGAGAATACAATAGTTTTGTCACTGCTACCTCTTTGATGTTGGTTTGGTGTGTCTGGGTCTTAAGAGGTCCAAGGGGTCAGAGGGGCCCCGGTGCTGTGCCTGCAAAATGTCACTGAAAGAGACACAAGACCGAAGAGTGATACAAATAGAAATGGCCAAAAAGATGATGCCACACAGAGATGCCAAATAACAGAAAAACAACTACAAAGAGGCTCAAAACAACCACAATGAGATGTAAAATGATGGCAAAGAGATGCAGAACAACATGAACAAAACAAAATCACTACAAACAACAGAAACAAATACTATGAGTCTATTTCAGATTGGTTGTCTTGCTTCATAATACATCTATGTGAGCGCAGAGATTGGAGCGGACCACTATGAAATATTGATAGCAATATAAGCAGATTCACATGGGAAACAGAGCTGAGTAACAGAGAGGACTCGCACATACAGTATGCATGCACATACAGTCACAGGCCCACTGCCATGAATAGACCTCATGCATGCTAATGTCAGCAGTCTGATGGAGGAGACGTCCTGGTTCCTCCAGACGCACCGGGGAGTGCCCAGGGGAGGGATTGGCAGAGTCAAGCTCACTCGATGCACGTGCACATGCCCACTGGGGATTTGCCTCCACCCGTGCAGTGCACTCAGTGATAGCTGAGCTGATACACCCCTATAATACTATTAAATAGATGCACATCCCTGTTGGCAGAGCCAGATGCCGTGCCCGGTCGCCCTCCAATCAAGACCAGAAGCAAACAGACTCAGTATGATAGTATGTGGAGGTTGCCAAGTGAAAATAATGAGTGGTTATCAGTATTAGTAGAGGGGACGTATTATATCTCATCAAGAGTTCAATTAAATGCCCAGACCATGTATGAAAGAAATACTTTATTCCTTACATTTGAATAACAATGGAGGCCATCTTTGCTGGGTGCTGCAGGCAGCTCGCATTGTGTCCCGTGTTTGGTTTGGGACACGACCAGTGTATTTACATAATCTGAATTAAATGTAAATCAAGCTGTTTCATCTCTGTCTCCCTGGATTCATGGGGTTAAAATGTGTGCTCAGAAACAGCACCTCTCAGCAGGGGGAAAGAGTCTTCATTGTTGAGAAATCTGGAGTTTAAGGCCTGGAGCATCTTCTTTTCAGCAAACCTCTGCGTTTTTCAAATTTACCCCCGATGCCCCCTGAAGGAGAAAGGGTAGCCAGTTTGTATTTATGATACAATTCACGTAAATGAGGCTGTTTGGCCTTAATCCTTGCCTAATTAAGTGCCAGTCTGCTGAGGCAGACTGCTAAGGGCCAAAGCGTAATACCTGTCGAATTATGGTAACAGCTGGAGCAGGCTGCCTGTCAGCAGATCAGCTCCGCATTATTATCCTGCTCATTTATCGAGAGGGTGAAACAGAGAGACTCCCAGCTAGTACGTTAGCCATCTTTATTTCTGTTGCCATTCTTCCCCAATTAGGCTCCGCCGTATGTGATGGCTCCACATCCATGTGTGGCTCATAATGTTCTGAAATACGGAGACTGTTGCTTGCTGTTCCTCGATGATGCTTCTTATTCAACAACGTGTGGACTCGTGTTCACCTCACAGGACACTGCTGTCCGTCTGAGAGCTTCTCTTCCTGCTGCAGTAGTGGTGATACCTCTAAACGTGCATTCATTACTGAAACCCTCATCAAATTAACATTAAAATCATTACGAGATGAATAATGAATAAGGCAGGGCTGTTTGCCAGGGGGAATTTAATTAATCAAACAATCAAAATTAATAGTCTGCATGTGGAGGTGAAAAAGAATAGAAAAATATCACTGTGATGCTCTGCTCTTTCTCTCCCCTTTGATTTGACTTCAAAGATGCAGAGCCGTACTGTAGCCTCATTCAGTTCCACATTTGTAAATATGCAGCATCGAGCCAAAAGTGTTGTTATTCGCGAATGCTGTGACCTACATAGTAACATTTACAATTCTCCCCTCTGTGATCAGCAGCTAATCAAGGCTGCCCCACTTAAGCACTGTTAGTGAGCGTCAGCGTGTTGGTAGGCAAAATTCAGTCTCTGTAAAACATTAAAAACACAAAACTGAGGACAGAAAACACTTGATGTTCTTATTCACAGTGTGATATTTTATATAAAAAAACATATAGCCTCAAATAATATTATACAAGTTCAAAAATCACTAAAAATCTGGATTCAGTTTGTCATTATTTGTTGAATTAAATTCCAAGAGCTGGTTTGTTTCCTCAGTTAACAAAGAGGTGCTACGTCTATGTGGATTCTCCTGACAATAATCTGAATAATGTTTCCATAAAGAGCAGATACATACATTAAGTTGGTCACTTCCATTTCAAGCATTGGTTTGGATGTAACCCCACCTGCTGGATACTCAGCGCTGGTGCTGGTGGATTCATTGGAGGAAGGTTACATTTTGCAGATCATCCTTTGCTCAGGTTTCATATTTGCTCAGTTATGTGAGCAAAGATCACACACAGTGATGCCGTGTGTACAAAAACCTGTTCAAATCATATTTGAGCTGCATGTATTTTGTCGTATAAAAAAACTGGAGCAGTTTACCCTTCTGATGAAAAGAATGATTTTAATTCTTGTAGCTATTTTTGTTACCCACATAAACACAGTGCCTAGACTTGTGTGACATGGTTGACCAGGAGTGTCAAACATGCCGCCCGAAGGCCAGAACCAGCCCAATAAAGGGTCCAATCCGGTCTCTAGATGACTTTGCACACCTAATATTGATGCACTTGTGAAGACTAAGAGGTGCCAGGTTTGAGGAGCAAGTTAAACAGTGAGTAGCCTACTTTCATGTAACTTAACCTGCTTCCTCAATAGCTTCCACTTTAGTATCTTGTGGGGATGCCAGCATTACTACACTGTGTGTAAAAATACATATGTAATGACAGCGAGTAGTAGAGTGACTGAATGTGGAAAAAAATTGTTCAAATTGCACCTATTTTTCTTGAGACATCTCAGACTGTTCATCATCTGTTATATAAGTGGATGAACATTTTCAGAATGTGCTTGTAAAACTAAAAGACCAGGAGAAAAAGGAACAACTTGCAGGGGCTGGTATTTATATTATATTATACTTTATATTGTTATTATGCAATGGTTTTACTGGTCTGGCCCACTTGAGATCACATTGGGCTGTATGTGGCCTATGAACTAAAATGAGCTTGACTCCCTTGCGTCATACAATAGAACCACATTTTCTTTGATGATGAAAAGTACTGTGAAATTAAAATGGAGGAAGTAAAGATTATAAATCTTTACTCTGTCATGGCAGTTTCATCACTGTCAAATGGGGGATGTAAAAGCAGCTCCATATGGAAATCACTTTGACTAAATGCACATGGGACTGTAACCTGAGAATGACGCGTGCAGGTTAAGTCAACACGTCAATGCACATCACAGTGGCTCTAACAGGTAACCACTGGCAACACAATAGCTGAGAGTGTTTATCTAGGACTACATCATCCCATGTTGCACTCAGATAATAGTCCACACTAGTCATAGTAGACAGGCAAGAGACTTTGGCCTGTGTAGCAGAATATGTGTTGTCTACCTGTTTACAGCTGCAGTTACAAGGAACATGTTTATATTCCGGCTACGTCAGCATCACTGGGACTTCTCCATCTCAGCTGTGTTTTGTGTTCAGTGTGCTGGAAGACAAAAGGCAGCTCAGTGTTGACTCAGTGAGGCAAGTTTGTTTGTGTAGCGCCTTTCAACAACAAGACATTTCAAAGTGCTTTACATAGAAAGGCCTGAAGACACAAGACACAAGGGGATTTAAAACGACACGCATACTGTATATATGATTTAAAAAGGTTAAAATAAAGAAGATGAAACACTAAAATTTACTAAATTTGAAGAAACAAAAGAAGGCAAAATACACTGCCATTATAGAGCAGTGCAGATAATCCCAGTTTTGTAAAAAGAAGCATTAATGTCTTAAGCCTTGATTTAAAAGAACTTGGCACAGACCTCAGTTAATCATATTTTAAATCTAAAATCTTAATCTGCTGATATAGTGGGGAAGAAATTTATTAGGAAATGAAAAAATTCCTGTGAAGTACAAGTTTATTGTCCAGTCAAAATAATTACATCAGGGGCAAACAGCAATCTTTTTAATATCAGCAGAGGAGAGTAGCTAAGTACATTTACTGAAGTAGTTTACTTTTGTGTAACTTGTACTTTATTTGAATATGTACATCTTATTAAACTTTTACTTCACTATATTTCAGAGGGAAATGTACTTTTCAGTCCACATTTATCTGATAGTGACTTTGCAGATTAAGCTTTTACATACCAGACATATCAATAAATAAAATATAAATTATTGTTTTTTTAATTAAAGGTCCCATACTATGCTTATTTATTAGGTTTACACTTGTATTTTGGGTTTCTACTAAAACATGTTTAAGTGCATTAACGTTAAAAAACACTTTATCTTTCTCATATCGTCTACCTGAATATACCTGTATTCTCCCTCTGTCTGAGATGCTCCATTTTTGCACCTGTCTCTTTAAGATACCATCGCAAAAAAGCCCAGTCTGCTCTTTACAGCTCTTCGTGTCACTTTAATATTGGGTTAAGAGGAGGGACAAAATTGTCATCAATTTAACAAAAAACAAGCCAAACACGGAGTAGTAATTTAGCCACAATTCCTAAGAAATTCAAAGCAGACTTGACTCTGATCTTCAAACAAACACATAGTAATTTATAATAAATATAAATCCTTATCTGACTGATCTTGAGTTATACTGTATGTTATCCATCCTGTGCTTTCGCACATTTTATTCCAAGAAAATAGGGAATAAAAAAAATGTATCACCTTATCTTTCAAGGGGAGAATTCTACTTTCACCCAGCTATACATTGAATTGTTCCACCGTTTCCATAATTTACAAACACAATTCACTTACAGCTCCTGAAATGTTTGGAGTTTTAACTAAATTTGACCAATGTTTCTGGGTCAACTACATCTGCACTTTCTGCATCTCTGCGCTGTCACTGCAGCTGAGGGAATGACTGCAGCAGCACTTTCTATCTTTATATAGTATAGTTGTGACATCACAACTTCATAGAAGTCTTGACGGCCCATTTAAAGGCACAGTTTCTGAATACAGGCTGTATGCATTTGTTTTTGGATTGAGCATTTTGATACCTGTACCGAATTTAAATCACAACTACACCTGCTTTATAATTGAAAAAAAAAAAGACTTTTGACAATATGAGACCTTTAAACTAACCAGTAGTATGTAAGGAATAAAAATAGCTTATTAGCTTCATCATGAATAAATTTCAACATAAATTTAAGTACATTGTGCTGATAATATTTCTGTAGTAATATTTTGAATGCAGGACTTCTACTTTTACACTGTGGTAGTTTAACTTCTCCCACTAGCAAAACCAACATCCTGAAGCAAACGCCACGAGGAGGAAAGTTCACTGTGGTTGTGGTATTTGTAAGTAGGCTATTGTAGCTGGAGAATTATCATGAAATACACAGTCAGTGGCCCTGCTTGACTCATGGCACAGTATATTTTATCAACAATATGGTGAACTCTAGATCGTCCACAAGGTGGCAGAATACACCACGAAAAATGTTTCTGAGCACCAGTGGCACCTCAACACCTCAGTTCAAATCAATAAGCAGAGGTTTTGTGTGAAAGCTACAGTTACACACTGTGATATTGTAACAGCTGGTAAAGTGTGTGAGGAGGACTTAGCTCGCCTACTGACATTGCCAACCTATTGGTAGAAACATAATGTACAGCCATTTATTTGTTATGAGGTGATTCACATATTTCTTAGTTTATTTCCATCTGGAGAATTAAATGGAGGCAAAGCTAGATTTTAAAGAGATATTAAAAGGTTTATTACAACAACTTATCAATTCAAATTTTTATACAGAACTTTCACAAGTTACAAGTACACTTTCAACACAGTATCACACTCCTTTTTTTTAGCAGTTAAGCCAAGGTAAAACAAAGAAACCAAAGCTTTCATAGACTTAGAGCCACAACTCAAGTTGAGACAACTTGTTTAATGATATTTATCTGACTGAGACATTATTGAATAAACAGTTAAAATTCTCGCAGAGAATTATTATCTCATGCAGATAGCACATAACAGTAAAATTTTTATAAAAGAATCATACTTTAAGAAAACAATGTGTTAGCTTCTCGTAAAACTACACAGTAGTAAGCCAGTACAGACTAAGAGAAAAGGCAAATTGACTTCATGGTGTGATTTGCTTCCTACTATTATTTCAATGATGAAATGCTCACGATTCTTACAGGCGGTAGTAGTGTTACTCTAATATACATGATGCGATTCCAGTTCACATCTGAATGCTTTAAATTTTACATGACAGGAGTCAGAGAGAGGCCTATCCTAATGATTGAAACATCGTTAAGATCAACTGCTAACATGTGATCAACAGGGCTCGGCTACTGAAACCAAACTACTCTATAAAAAAAACTAAGTACATAACACCAAGAAAGATCACATACAATGTATCATTGATGTTATTTACAATGTTTTCTAAAAATGTCATTGAGAAATGCAGCCATGAAAACAACTAAATGTCCTTAAGTGTTCTGCGTTACAGCCATAAACAGTCACTTAAAAAGCAAAGACAGTATGCAGAGCAAGATATTTCCTTACTGAGAAACTATGTTCATGAGATCCTTAATCTGAGAGAACGGCTATTAACTCAAGCTAACCTGCATTAAAAATGTACTGAAGTAATTTATACAAAAACATTAATGGCACTGAATGAAGTCAACATCACCAAGATTGAGTAATGGAAAAGGTACTGCAATCCTACAATCACTGCTTCAGGAACAATCAGACTACAGGTGGAATGTAAATGAAATAACACACATTTCTAACCAGCTCACCTCCTTAAGACTATTTTTACAGGCAGAGGTGAGCTCGAACATTCAAACTGCACGATGCGACTACAGCTGATCTCACTCACAGAAAAGATGTCGTACTTTAAATCTGATTCAGCCATTTACACGTGTGTAATGTGACAGTATTCAAATCTACTTCTAAAAAGCTGCCAGTACTTAACATGTGGACTGTCGAACTCTAAAAAACCCGTCATCTCTCAAAATGTGCAAAATGGAAAACAAAAGTGACCGCTCTTTATGTAACTTCGTCATAAAGATAGTGCTTATAAAAGAAATGAAAACAGACTAGTTACAAATGAACCACAACACACTTTGGTAAAGTCTCTAACAACTCACTGATCAAACCTTCAGGCCGATCGCTTTTAAATAAAAAAATATATAAAGATTAATAAATAATTAACACAGACACAAAAACATTTTCGAACCACGTGTTTTACATTTTACACCTAAAGTGCCTGTTCTTTTGTCTTCATCAATTCCAGAGAAAACATTTGCATTTTCAAAAAAAGCATCACCAACGGAGGACAAAATGGACCAAACATAAACAAAGCAATCAAGAATAAATTAACGACGACACGGTCCAAACTGAAGCTGAGAGAGAGAATCCCTTTCCTCTGTTTGTCAGAGATTGAAGAGGCAACAGCGCTCCAGTGTTGACGCTCGGGGCACAGTTTGGGACGATCAACTCCCTGAAGGCTGAGACTGGCTCTCCTCTGTGCTCTGGTTTGACGTGGTGGTGGTGGCGGCGCCGGACGGGGCGGAGACGGCCGGGGTCATGGAGGAGGAGCTGACCCCGTTGGAGGTGCTGACGGAGCTGTGCTGGATGGCCTCGTTCTGGGGGCTGCCGGGGACGGACATCTCCTCGCAGCTCTCGTCTTTGTCAGAGACTGTGTTGGGGAACAGAGAAAATAACCGCTGAGGAAGCTTGTACTGTTACAGAGAGTTCCTACAGTCCAAGGCGAGTTAGATTTAAGACTTTTCAGGATTTTTTTTATGCCACTCAGAATGAAACTTAAGACTTATTTTACAAACATCTAAACTGGGAAAAAATAAAATAAAATTTAATTAAATTTAATAAAAAAAATTAATAAATAAAAATAAAATAAAATCTAAAATCAATAGAGACAATTTAGCCCAAATGTTTATTGTAACATTGTTTTTTTGTTCCAGTGAAAAGGTTAGATGACCTAATTAAAAGATAACCACTTTTTAGGCATGGCGAAGACAAGTGTAGAAAAGAAGTGGGAAATATCTGATGTTTGTTCGCCGGTTTTCTTGGCGATTTTATGTTTTTCCCTCTGCATGTGGGATTTCTACTGCCTTGATTTCCATCTAGGGTTGCAACGGTATGAGATATTCACAGTGCGATAACAGTCACAGAAAATAACACGATTTTAAAGTATATTACACTACAACTTATTGTTATTATTATTATCATTAATATGATTATTACAATGGCATTAAAGGAATGAAAACATTCTGACAAGCAGTCGAGAAGGAAAGACGATGTGTGCGCAGGTGAGATTCTCTGTCCAGCTGCACTTGTTTTCAGTAGCGACAGATAAGCAAATGTCCACAGTATGTTAGCTGTCAATTTTCATGTCACACTATACGGCTTCACGGTATATCGCTGCAACCTTATTTCCATTGTCCCGAATTTGAAAAGCTGTTTGCATAAAACACAGGAGCCTCGTGCATTGCTTTGTAAAGGTTTCAGCCATGTCACAAAATCTTGGTTGAGCAGCCAGTTGTTGTTGAATCTGCACTTCCCCATGTCATCCAGGATACAGTGACAGCTAGCTAGCAGACAGTGGATCCTCTGCTCCGGGCATCCCAGACAGAAACAGAAGATGAGCGTTGCTGGTTCCACTGTCCTGATCTGTGTGATATTAATGCAAGAAGTACTCTGAAAATTATTTTTAAAACATAGATGCTACCACTTATTTTGAGATTTCATACTGCTACGTCAGAGGAACAATTCATGAAATCGTTTTTTAAAGACTGAATTAAGACAATTTTACACCAATTAATGCCTTATTTTTAGATCAATGACTTCTAAGACTTTAAGAATCCGCAGAGGCCCTGTTTATAATGTTTAGATTTACTCACATTGCTGTTTACTGGCGGCATTTACCGGCTACAATCCACAAGAGCTCTGGAAAGCTTTGTCATGTAGACCTAATCAGATGTAAAACAGCTATTTGCATGTGGTGTATGCAAACCGTTTCATTAATCCCCATAATGCTACTTCTGCAGCCCTTCCTTTAATTAAAGCTCCAATGTCAATTTAAACCCACATCATAAGGGTACATTACATTCTGGGGCATGTGGCAGTGTTTCCCATCCCTAACTGCATCCTCATTTGTTTTTTGTTACCTTGCCAACTACTGCAGCGACAGATGATTACAGCACCTGATTTTAATGATGCTCACACTGGAGAGTAGGGAAGACTTGGAGTCGAAATGCCACCAGCTGTTAGGCAGTTGCATTGAATTAATTGGATCCTGATGGAAAAAAAGAGACTCTACTCTCATGCTCTGTTTCGTAAAGGAATAAGGAGCACAGTGATAATTAATATTGTTAATGATATGAAGTCACTTGTTATGGCACTTTGTAATTAATGACTGGGTTTCGCATTTGAGAACGTAAAATACAGATTCCATAGCAAGAAGGAGCAATTAAAGTGCAATACAAATGTCTCCACATTAGAGGCTTCATCTGCCTTCCTGGACTGGACTTTGACCGCGTGATTTAGTGCAAGTGAATGTCAAAGCGCTATAAACTCCCTCGCTGTTTTACTATGCAGAAGGTCAACCTCAGAATAAATCAGCTTGGTGGTTTTGTTCCATGTTCAAGTGAGCATTATTACTCCTAACGACATTAAGGGGTGGCTGTCTGATATATCATAATACTCAGAAATTCGGGTTCCCTGGGCAGCCAGAGCTTCTTTCTGCTCTCTTGGTTTCTGAAGTGGGGTTCGCTGTAAGCAGATGGACAGCTATGTGTGCCAAGTGAAAGCATGTCCTGGCTTGTTTGTGGGGCAGTCTGGGTAATTTCCTCCCACCTGCCATGGCTACGCCTGGGCAGGACGATGAAGGGTATTACCAGGTCTGGAGGGGCAGTGTAGCCTTACGGGATGTGTAACACAGAGAAAATGGAGGGTTTGATGAGGCCTTTACATGAGCGAGGGCCACGGATCAGTCAGAATCAAATAATGTGCTTCACTAATTAGCAAGATCGATTACTTCAGTGATTCCCAACCAGGGGTACTCGTGCCTCGGGGGGTACTTATGCAACTGCCAGGGGGTACACGAGGAGAGATTGTGGAGCAGCTCATTTAATTTGAAAAAACAAAAATTACAATTTCATTTGAAAATATTTAATCAGCCGTAACACCTGTAAATTACATTTAGCTATTGACAGTGCATGAACACTAGTAATGGAAAAGTAATGGGTGAATGGCTTAAGTAGAATAGAGAGCAACAGAGAGAGAAACAAACAGTTCAGACAGGTAAATGTAATTAATAAATGGTAAAACTTTGGATAGTTTTAGTGAATTATTACTAGCAGTAGTGGATACGACTTAAAAGGACAGTTCACTAAATCAAAGACACATATTGTTCCTCTTACCTGTAGTGCTATTTATCAGTCTAGATTGTTTTGGTGTGAGTTGCAGTGTGCTAGACAGATTGGCCATAGAGATGCCTGCTTTCTCTCCAATATAATGGAACTAGATGGCACTCAGCTTGTGGTGCCCAAACTGCCAAAAAAATACATTTTAAAAACTCAACAGTAATGTCTCTTTACAGAAATCATGACCCAGTTATTCAAGATAATCCACAGACCTTGTTGTGAGCAGTTTTTATGAAGGAACTATTTTATTACTACCAGAATCACTGTGCAGGAGGGAGCGCACATCTACTGCGAGCTCACCTAGCACCACTGAGCTAGCTAATGTTATCGCTCAGTTGATCAGGACGCCATCTTGTCCATGAGTAGATGCACGCTTCCTTCTTTGCGGTGATACAGTTGGCGGGTGTAATTCAGTAGAAAGAGAATAGTTCCTACATGAAACTGCTCACAACAAGGTCTGTGGATTATCTTGAGTAACCAGGTCATAATTTCTGAAAAAAGACATTGCTGTTGAGTTTCTCAAATGTATTTTTTCACGTTTTGAGCACCACAAGCCGAGTGCCATCTAGTTCAATTATATTCGATAGAAGGCAGACATCTCTACGGCTGATATCTTCAATATAAAGCCATCTCAGCAACTCACACCAAAAGTATCTAGATCGATAAATAGCACAACAGGTAAGAGGAAAAATATATATGTTTTTATTTTGGGGTGAACTGTCCCTTTAACCCCCAACCACCAGAGTGCCCTGGATTTCAGTTATTTGACTTCTCGCAGATTTGTTAGTCTGATGTGAGCAGTGTCATGTAAGAACTATTTTCTTTCTACTGAACTACACCTGCCAACCAAATCACTACACAGAAGGAAGCCTTAATCTACTCACTGAAGCTACAGCTCTTTATGTTTACATCTCATGTTGTCACGAGCCTCTTCTCCGTAACTCGATGAATGCTTCCTACTACTGCTCACAACAAGCTCTGTAGATTATCTCGAGTAACTGGGTAATGATTTCTGGAAAGAGACATTGCTGTTGAGTTTTTTAAATGTATTTTTAAAGCCGAGTGCCATCTAGTTCCATTATACTGGAGAGAAGGCAGACATCTCTGCTGACATCTCAGCACTACAAGTAAGAGGCAAAATATGTATTTTTGATTTGTGGTGAACTGTCCCTTTAAATACATAGCTTAAAGCAATGGATAAAAAGTTCAAATAGTTAGCTGAAACTACTGGATAAATGGTGAAAAAGCTGAAACTAATGGTACGTAGGTCTGTACATCAGACAAAGAAGGTTGGGAACCACTGGATTATTTTATTCTGCCGTTCTAGCAGACATTTATTTTCACTCTCACATTAGTTGGCTTTCCTTGTTGGCTTGTCTAAAATCTATCTCACCTGTCATCATGTGCCAAACTGATGAACTGGGGTATTTGGATGAGGTTATATCTTCCCAAACAGGGTAAAAAGTGCTCCAAATGTCATCCTTCACAAAGGTCTAGAAACACAGGAGTGACGTCCTCAGCAAAGGCATGAGAAAGATGACCCAATTCATCTGCGGATCTTTCTAAAAAACGATCCAGGCGATACCAAATGAGACCTGGCTCTGACAGCCCACTCTAGCCTGGAAACCATCAGTCCCATAATGCACATGACGTGTGTCAGTGGGATGGTTAGCAATAAGGGATGCATAATGAACAGCCTAGCTTGGTGGACACCCCGCAATGAGAATGCTCTGCAGTCTTGTCAAGCTTGCTGCTTTAATGGACTCATTTCAGAGGCAATCATTGTCAATACAAGTCAGCGGAGGCGTTTAGAGCACAGTGGAGAAGTGGCTTGGAGCGCCACTTGTTCTCGTTGCATACTGGCTCATCCGTGAGGGAAGGTGAGTTATGACTGAAAAATCAGAATGACAGAGCCCCGGTCTCGGGAAACGAAGAAATATTGGTGATATGATTCTAAATGAGACCATGTGATGAACAAGAACTGGTATGGAGGCGACACCGTGCAGGATGACACCAGGACATTTAAATGAAGAGGCTGCAAACAGGCAGAATCTTCTCGTATATTCATAAAGATGATTGTTGAATGTAAAGGTACATTTTAATTAACATGCATGTGTTACAAAAACAGAGATAACATTTAGCTATCCATTTCCTGACAACCCAAGCATTTGGTTCCTGAACATCCCTCCTGCAGACATTAAGCTTCATCTGACAAATGTTTATTTAGGTGTCAAATGAGGAGGAAACAATTGGTTCCTCGTGGATACCACCTGTGGCCTCTTGAAAAGACTCGGACAAAGCCGCCAGCGAAAATGTGTCTGAGACCGCACTGCCCATAAATATCTTAACTTTAGCAAAGTTTTTTCAAAAAAAGGGGATCTAATATGTCAATAGCTCTTTCTGTTTGGCCATAAGTAAGACATGTCCTTCCAGTGGTTAGCTGGGGCTCATTTTTAGAGGCGTTTCACTGGAAGCCTCGGGCTGAGAATAATGGAGCATTACTCACTGTGATAGCCAGATTTCTTCTGCATGGCGGTTACAGGGCAATCTTTATGAGCCAGAAGAAGCTGCTTCAGCTGAGCCACTTCGTTTCTCAGCAGGGTGACTTCATTCTTTGAGAGAGAGAGGAGACACACAAGAGCACTCAATAAAGTGGTCACTCTGGAGCATACAGTATGTCAGATTACAACATGAAGACAGACAGGCCACGTGTGTGTAGAGTTCAAATCTGTAAAAATGACTTCTCAAAAAACAGATAAAGGTCAGACTTCAGTTAATTAAAATATGACTGAGATCCCTTCTTAATTTAATTACAAATGTTCTTGATTTTTTAGGCCATGACTGATAGTGATATTTGAACATTACAGAGCTTTGATAACAATGTATCACCCACTGGTAATTTTTAGCTGTGACCAGCAGCTGAAATTTGGCATGGAGGTCAAGGGCGAGTGTGATTGTGAAGGCGTGTGCTCATCTTCATGCCAACTGGCTAAAATGTGGTGTGGCAGGGGTTATGGCGAATCGCAAAAAGGCAAATAGCTTCCAAATGGATTCAAAGACTTACACAAAATTTAGTGGATAAATTGGGGCTACAGGGCAGGTAATTAACTTCTCATGCCACATGGCAAAAAGGGGTCAGTGCATGGATCCATGTGCGTACATGGGGGAGCTAATGCTAATTTGTTTTTTACATTAACACTCCACATGTGTAACACAAACTTTTTTTGATGAGGATCACTTTTTTATTTTTTTGTTTTTTTAAAGAATTGTGACCTGGACAAAACTAAGTAATGACTTTTTAAGTAAAAAAGTAAACACGTTGGTGCTCACTGGTGGATAAACTACATAATTATGTCACTCTTTCAGCATTATCTCAAACATATTTTAGTATTTCAGTACTGTTATTGTTACTTTTTGGCCCACTTGTAAGCATACACTGACATATCTGCAAATGTGTCAGCTCACTTGACTTATCGGTCTGAACCCAAAAGCTGCAGCTAAACTAAAGTCTAAAAAGGATAGAGTAAATGCTCGATAGGCTTGAATGTGAGTGTAAATGGTTGTCTGTCTCTATACCCTGTTTCCACCAAGCAGTACGGTACAGTACAGTTCAGTTTAGTACACTTTTTTTTTTTTCATTTCCACTGTGAAAAGTTGTGACTGGTACCAATGGAAGTGTTCAATACCATCCCCATTTTTGGTCCCCGTTCTGTCGGAGTACCTAGCACACAGATTTGGTACTAAAAGGTGGAGCTGTGAACACTGCAGTCTGATGATTTGTAATAGTGGACAGTCACTCTGCTCAGGGCTGAGTTGTGGCTGGTTTTGAGGCTCCTGTAACCACTGTTCATACTGTGGAGAGTTTTACTATGGTAAGCTACAACTATAAAATGCTGCCTCTAGCAGCAGCTGTACTCTGAGAAAACTTAATTCGCTGGCCCAGTGCCTGAGTTGACGACGAGAATCCAACAGCACACCTTGAATTTCACTTTAACAACTTTAACCATTACTTTAGTTTTATATGACACACACTTTTGGTAATGAGTGGATCTTCAATCTTTATATATATTAATTTTGGCTGGATTATGTAAACGGCATATATTCTAATCCTCACTTGGAGAAAAAAAAAAGCTCTGCGGAGCATCGTTCCTGTGGGCTCCAGTAGCACTAAACACCAGAGCTTGCCTGAGAAGGACTAAATGCACTCTCAGTGCAGCCTGTTGTATTTTGTTCTGAAAATGTTGGCGTGCAGCCTCATCCTGGTGATAAACCAGGTACAGACTTCCCTCTATATCATCAGTAATGAAGAAATACAGTGAGTGCTGGACGGAGCAATGAGTCACACCAACCCCCGCCCACATTTAAGAGTACTGTTTGTGGTCAAAACGGGTTACTTTTGGTTCCAAAGGTACCATACTGAAAGTGTTTGGCGGAAACTGCGCTTATGTGTCAGCTCTGTGATAGTGTGGCGACCTGTCCAGGGTGTACCCTGCCTCTCGCCCAATGTCAGCTAGGATAGGCTCCAGCCCCCCTCGCGCGACCCCTAACAGGATAAGTGGTTACGGAAAATGAATGAGTAAATCCACCAAACTGTAACTCGGCTTCGTGTCCTCTGCACATGAATAGCCGTACGTCTTATCCACTACGAGTAATTTTAATTCCAGTTATTAATGGGATCACAGGGTTAAATTCTCAAGACCTCCTTTGTACAGTAAGGCTACACGACCACTACATCACTGCAGATAAACTCATACTTTCCTCAACGAGACACAGTGAACGCAGGGAAAGGTAACACCGTAATGAATGAATTCAGAATAAAGTATGATGCACTTCTTCATTTATGTTTTTCCTGCACAATAATTATGGGCCTTCACTGGCTACCAACCAGCACATTTGTCAGAGGTGAGCTGTTCGGATTGTCAGTGCAACTTTGTAGATGCTGCTGAGATTTACACTCTCGTGTCGTTACAGCTCCCAGGGGAGCTGAGGATTTCTGCATGTCGTAAAAGAGGGCCACATTACGCTGAAGGTGACTTTAACTGGATTTAGAGCGGCCAGGGGCCCGCAGAACACCCAATGGCAGATTTAAGCTCCTTCTCTTCTCCTTTAAAGGACTACGGGCGGCTTAATCTATTTAGTCTAAAAGCAGCCAATTTATTTGATTCCATCTGTTTAGTCTTGCTGGTGTTGGCAGAGCTGAGCTATTGTAAGACAGATTTAAACACAGCTGGAAGGAGCGTATGTATCACATGTAGCCAAAGCCATATTCACTGCGCTTCAACCATGGCTGCTGCCATTTACAGCCAATATAAACATGATCCTTTAAAACTCACCCTGCACTCCGCTACGGGAAAGCCTACGAGATGGACTTGTAGACAAAAGTCAGAAATGTTAACATCCATTAGAAGATGCTGTTTCATTAGCTGGACATAAAAATTAAACTACTTTTCCAGCTTAGCAGTGATAATACAAAGTGTTTGGTTGATTTGCATTTATTAAAAGATTTACCCAGGATATGAGGTAAAAATCACGAGTCCACCTACAGTACCGTCAAACTGCGTCATACTTGGAATTTAAAATCAGACTAAACTGGAATTTTGAGAGTTAAACTTGTTTCTAACTTTGTGATTTAATCGAAATTGAGCAAATGGGCCTTGGGTGATGCTGGGAGCCCTGTGAGCTGCCTGGTCTGACACCTCATTAAAAAGCCAGTTAAGGATGATGTTAAAATAATTGTGCATCATTAGAGGCAGTTTCACTGATCAGCTGGGCCATGTCAGCATGGGGGTTTTTACAAAAACTGCACTGCTGATTAATGCCTTCATATAAAGCGCCCTTTTATTCTCTGCCACATGTTGTTCCCGTCTTTGTAGTTAACAGAAACGCTCCGTTTATAACCCCATCCACTCACCTATCCTACTCTTTTCATCTGCCTATATTCAAATACAAACTCAAAAAGCACACTCGTGACAAGTGGTGATAACTTGTTTTTGAACCGCATATTAACAACATGAACCCATTTCTCTATATTGCCGTCTATCCCCTCCTCCACCTTCACCACATCTTACTCCGCTTTCATAGAAAAATAAGACAGTGAGCAAATAAACACCACATCTCATTTAATTGTCTGGAACACCGATGTGCCGCACCCCCGGCTCACACTTATCAACAGAGACAGCAGATACATGAACTGTTTCGAACTTGTCAGCATCAGATCCTAATTGCTTCCAGCAAAATGAAGGTTCAAAAAGACACCTTTCCCTAGGAGATTTTTGAGGCCATTCAGTAAACTGCTGAGACAGAAGCGAAGACACGCTTGTGCGCGGCTGACATCTGGAGGATACATCTTTATTGACAGGGACATATCGATGTAAAGGGCTCACACACCGCTGCTGTCACACGGCAGCTCTTCTTAATCGGCTTTAATGACTTCATCACCACAGAAGGGAAAAGTCTGTGTACACACGCTTACACCAACAGCACACGGTGATGAACAGACATACGCATGCATACAAACATACACAAACTGACACGCTGATGCGCAAGAGCGCGAAAACAAAGACAGATGAAGGAGCTGCTGTTACATGCAGGAGCTGATAGGAGAAGGTAAAGAGCACCTGTAGTTGTCCGTTCACTGAGTTGAGGTCCTCAGCCTTCTTCTCCAGAGACTGGACCCACACTTTCCTCTTCTGCCTACAGCGAGAGGCTGCGGCCCTGTTACGCTCCAGGAACTTGCGCCGCTTCTCATCGGGGTCTTCACTTGTGGTTCTGCGCCGCCGACCCCCTGTGCTTGGAGGGTTGGGCGCGGGGGGTGCTGGGGAAGCCTGAACAATAATAATAACACAAAACTATAACTAGCGGAACAAAACCACCACCATGTCTGTAATGTGCTGCTGACGTCATTGTGCAGCACTGAGTCACTGAACTGGGACTGAACTGATAAAACACTGAAGTTACTGTGACTAAATCCCATTATGTTCTCAGTTCAGTTGCCTTTTTATGATGATCAGGACATTAACTTCACCTAATAACACATTTGACACGTCAGTCTGCTCAAGTGAAGATGCAGCAAATCAAGTTTCAGGTCATCTTAACATCATGTTTTAACATCTGCCATAATATGCTGCCGTTTATGGCTTTATTTGTGGGAAGGAATGATTATTGGAGTTAGCTGGAAGCTAACTATCTGTTTAAAAAAATGTAAGATTACAAATCTGACCAGACTTTGATGCCATCAGTGCTTGATAGTTTTGGATTTTATGGGTACATTTTGATAGGTCTGATAAGTCCGACCAAATTTTAAGGATTATTGTTCTGCATGTATGCGTACCCACTGATTACAGACACAAACAAAGAGGTCCCTTCTATGGAACTCTGTTGAAACACAAAGTTTGCCCGCTGTGGATACTTACAGGTGTCTCTGTGGTGGACGTGGCCGGCTGCTGAAGGGAATGGGGAGAAGGTTCCTCAGTTGTGGGCAGGTGAGGAGCCGGAGCGGGAGTTAGGACCGCGATCGGGGCTGGAGTTGGGGTTGGGGTGGGAGCAGGAGAAGTGGGAGCAGCAGTATGGGTTACGGCGCTGCTCTGGACTTCAACACCATCTCCATTGGTTACCTGAGGAAGCTGCTGGCTTAACGTGGCTTTCAGTTTCTGGAGGAGAATTTGGGACAAAGAAAATGATCGTGATTATGAAATGTTCATGCAAAGAAATGGTTAGTACGAGAGGAAACTATATTCAGCTATGCAAACACTGTAAAAAGATGTCATGACGACATACAGTTGGGCAATATATTGATATTACCGTGCCTAGATATCATCATCGATTGTGTCGTCTTTTCTTGGTTTTAAAGGCTACATTACAGTAAAGTGATTTAATTTTCTGAACTTACCAGACTGTTCTAGCTTATTTGCTTTACTCACTTAGTCATTAAATCCACATTACTGAAGATTATTTATCAAAAATTTCACTGCGTAAAAATTTTGTACAAGCACTCATAGTCAACCCGACAATATGTCGAGGTATTTGGTATGAAATACTGTGATACTGATTTTATCAATAAAATCGAAAGAAGACAGACTATACAAAGGTAACAAGCTGCAAATGAGCAGGCAGTATGTGGGATCATTTTGAACACAAACTATAAACAAACACAAGTCTTTTGTGTGAAAAATAATGTGTGAAGTTTAGGAAAGCGGTACCTAAAGATGGCTAACAACGCCAGACCTATTATAGCACTAACAGTTAGTGAACAGACTGTAACATCTTGCTTCAATGAAGCTACTAAGTTTACAGCAGTCAGCAGAGAACAAGCAGAGAAGTATCACTGCTGACATTATTAAGGATGGTTACTAGATTGTGTGAAATATCCTCCTTCTACGACTACTTTTGTATTCGATTTCCCCCCAAAATTAAGGTTATAAAATAAGAAACTGAAACAAAAAAGAAACCCTGAAATAATAAAGAAACAAACTGATTTTAAGAGGTAGATATTAAATAACCTTGCAAGACTGAACTGTCTGATGAAGCATTTAACAAACTCCTCATTTTATTTTCCATAAGTATAGGTTGTTATCTTAACTGGACATCTACAGCACACAATGTGACTCAAACTATCAAAAAAATGTGCTTTTCGGACATTTACTAGGACTGCACATAACATTCACAAACACGGCCCATTCACAGAAACTATTTCTCCACAGATTGGTGTCCATGATTCACAGGCCAATTCCTCTAGTATCAAACACTGAGCAAACAAGGTGAAAGTGAATGAGCCTTTCGAAGCAATAACAAAGTGAGAGGGAATACATTTACATGAGAAAACAGAGGACCACATTATTCTAACAACTACCTTTGCCAGACCAATCTATCTACCAAATTAGTTTATCGTGTAATACCCTTCCAGAAGCTCTTCTGGCAGAAACAAGATATTATTCTCTTGGAATGGCCCATAGAAAGAGGGAAAAGCCAGTCAGATTCATATTTCATCTCTGCCATGGAAACCTCATCAGTGTAATAACCCTCCATCTCATGGGTGTTATTCAACCATCTGCTACTATATTACTTATCTTTATTTTGCAACTAATTAACAGCATAATCTTCTAAATTCAGCAAGTTAATTATCATTATTGTGGTCTTTGCAGCATCATCAGTCCTTGTAAAGTGCCGTCTCTGCGCCCCCTGAGAGCCGGGTGGGGGCGGGGAGCAGGCAGGTTGAGCGGGGGTCTGTTTTCTTGACGCGGGCTCATTAGGTGTTTGCTGATGAGCTGAGTGCGGTGGGAGGCGCCGGGAGTGAGGGGAGGGGGGTGCAGGTCAGGCAGGATTCTGCTGAACAAAAGGTTCCATGCAGGGTGAGGCCGACTTAATGTGCCTCGCTGAGCGTGTGCCAGGATGCCCCCAGCTGGCTTTCGCTGGTAGCCCCCCTCCGGTTGGCCCCGGTGACAGCGTGCTGAGCGCAACGCTGTCTCCGCGTTTGTCATCTCCGTACCCCATGATCCTCGACAACCCCCTCCCCCTCCCCCTCCCTTCACTCCTCCTCGCCAGTCAGGATCAATCCTTCCCTCGTAACATACACACACCTCCTCTCCGCAGTTTATCTGTTAATTTCCACAGGCGGAGCATGCTGTGAACACTTACAGGTTCTGTGATCCGTGCTTCATCACATTGCCACTGATCTCCCTCACAACACTTCATATCCCTGCCCTTCAACTATCACTTTCCATACACGAGGACCTAGCTACAAGACTGCTATGACCGTCTCCTACCTACAGATATATCTGTCATATGTTTATTTTTATTTGTTATTTTTTCTTATGAAATATTCTGCTGATTATTTTCTTACTTATGTCATAAAACATTTTAGCTCCAAAATGTCAGGAAATAGTAAAACTGCCCATGATAATTTTCGAGAGTGTAAGGTGACTTCTTTAGAGGTCTAGTTTTGTCTGACAATCCAACAGTCTAAAACCAAAAATATATTCAGTTATCATGTATGACAAAAAAGGGCGGCGAGTCCTTATGTTTATTTTTATTGGTATTGTTATTAACTGTTTTTTATTTATTGTAATGGTCTATTTCAATTTTAATTTTTTGGAATAACACTGTTTTTAACCTAGCATCTTTGCATGAAAGGTGCTAAACAAATACAGTTATTATTTTTATTAAGAAGCTAGAATGAGCAAATGTTTAGCATTTTGCATAAAAGATAACTAAAACTATTATTTAATTACTTAATTATTGTTTAATTAATTAACTAATCGTTGCAGCTGAATAAATCACTAAAAAGTAATTAATTTTTCAAGACATATTTGATGGTAAAATCTATACTGATATTCCATTCATGAAAAGGGTATACTAATACAAATCTAACAGTACAGTTTTTGCAATACTTCAGACTCAATCTGTCACTAGCGCCCTCATCTGGTCAAAGAAAGGTCACTTATTGTCCACCTCCCTCATTACTTTGGTTGTTATTATCTCTCTCAGACGGGAAATAACAGACTCAACATGGAAATAAAATCTGATGTAAAAGAAGAGATAATTAATACCAGCTTTGCTTCTGATTGGGCGGGCTGGGGCTGTGGCGAGGGAGGTCCTGGGATCCCGGGGACGTTAGGCACTACGGTGACAGGTCTGACAAGCTGACGGCAGAGACACAGAGACAGATCAGCACAGAGAAAATTAGTCTTCGGCAGAAAAAAGGCAGGCGGCGCTCCCACACAACACAAAAACACACACACACGCAGCCACGGCAGGCTCTCAGAGTTTCCTCATATCTCAGCCTCATTAGGTTGGATGGCCTGTTATTTTGTGGAGGCAGCGCCACATGGAGATGCAGTGTGCACGCTAATGAACCTCTGCCTGCCTGCGTGAGAGCATATGGGCAGGGAAGCTGAGGAGAGGATGGAGAGACACGAGTCGGAAGGCCAGAGCCAGGCCTCCTCTCGTAGCCACTGACAATGAGATGGAGGGAGGTGGGGAGAGGTGGAGAGGGAGAGAAGGGGGGGCTGATCGAGTGAAGGGGAGGCCCACTGGTGGCTCATGTTCTCCATCTACTTTTGCCCTCCTTTTCTTGTCAACGGCTTTCCCAATCCCCACAGACTGGGAAGATAGAGGTTTTTTCCCTGCTGTGCTGCTATCAGGAGATAATCATCTGCTGCTCAGTGTTCCACACAGACAATCAGGGCTACAGTGAACAACAAGACAAGCTTCCACATGGGGGAGTTTAAAAAAAAAAAGCACCAACAAGACCTTCATTTACAACATATTTCATATATGAGACACTGTCATGGGTTGCTGTTATAATTGGTTTGCAAAACACATTAGTAGAATCATCTATCTGCTCTGCCAGAAATCAAGAGCGTTGATTCTAATTGTACAAGGACAAATAGCAGCGAAGTATCCTGGACTGGAGCCTGCTGCGCCTCAGCCAAATCCCGTGTCTTTGCCACAGTGACACACGGTTGTACTCTAAAGTCCATTATTTCACTCAACTGCTACAGCACTCAGTTCACTGCCAAATCTGCAATGCCAAAGTTGTAAATAGTCCCTCTGTCCAAGTAGAGCAAAGAAACTACGCAGTATTAATGTATCGCTACAGCATAGTCGTCTGAATGTCACTTTTGGAAGGACTTCAGTTTTATTGATGTGAACAATCATCCGTACATTGTTTCAAATTTAAAATCTGAGTAACAAACGATGAACTTCTGGCTGGCAAAGGATCAAATAATTTAACACAGTCCACTGATTCTGTTATTCTACACACTTGGCTATAATCATCTAAAATTATCCTGTTCATTAGTTAGTTTAGTCTTGTAGGTCGACAACACCTCAAAGTTTACTTAGTGGTTGTTATGGAGCTATGGGATGGGATAGAACATTCCAGAGCACCTACTACATGGACCTTGAGGGGAGCTAGTTTTGTGGATTGGCTGTTTTTCAGGTCATGAATTAACTCTGAAGCTCAACTTTTAAGCCAATATAAATGAGAAGTCCTGTAAGTGCTCAAGAGACAAAAAAATATATAAACATTTACAGTTCCACGAGAACTGGGCAAACTCCATCTGCCGACGAAGATCGTGTGTTATGAATGAAAGCTCTAGAACAGCTAGAAAGCCTTGTTTTCACCAAGCAGTCTGCATCAGTCCAGTTCATTACACACTAGGCCCCGATCGCACAGAAAGTGTTTCAGCAGCTGGAGGCGCCTTTTTGTAATGGTTTTTAATGAGAATGAAGCTTTTTGCTTGCGGTTTTTGCATTGCGATGTACCTCGTTTTTCTGCGCTCTAGGCGCCTGGCGTTTTTTTTTTTGAAGCACTCTGAACTCCTCGGGGTGAAAAACTTAAACTCAGAGCGAAAAAGCGCCCCATGTCAACTCTTTTTTCGTTGTGGTCACAACAACAAGTTTATAGTTGGCAAACAGTAGAGGAGGTGGCAGTTGCTGGATACCCAGAGCTACACGGCCTGACGATAGACAGCAGGTTGTCAAACTGCCCGCGAATCCTCCTAAAATATGCCTGGAAACAGCCATCATCGAGGTAAAAGCTCCTGGACCACCTTGTGGTACTCCTTGCGATCCACCCTCTTTTTTGGGGTCTCATGTACCCACACAGATCTCCGTTCTCCTGTGCCCAACAAACTATTCGCTGACAGCCTTCCACCAAAGCTAGAGCAAGTACCCTCCGCCTGTTCATTTTAGACACTAGATACTAATTACTTGGGAGAAAAAACGGTACACCGTAACACAGGAAGTGTAAAGTTGTGTTGGTGTGGTTGCCTGGCAACAATGAAAAGGTGCAGCAAGCGTTTCTTTTTTACTAGTGGCATTTAATACCACTTGCAACCTGCAAAACGCTTTCTGTGTGATCAAGGCCTTGGAGCGGGTATTTCTTAATTTCCAATGCCAAAAGTTGTCCATGGTACCAAGAGAACTGTTCCATACTGTCCTGTTTTTCGTTACCCCTCTGTTAAGGTACCTAGCACACTGATCCGATATCACTGCAGCCTATATTTACTCTTCACTGACAATTCTGAGGATTATTTGCATGTCATTGACCATGGAACGAGGTTACACGATATTTTCAGAACAAAAAAGAAAGGCTTGAGTGTTTAAAATCTCTGTCTCAAACGATAGGATATTTAAAAATAGCAGTTTTGTGTTTTGAGCAGTGAATCCTAGTCAAGCAACAATGACGATTCTCTCTTGATCAAGCAACAGTATTTAAATATAGTTAAATATAGCAGAAGCTGGGCGGAGCATTGACGCAGTTATTACCATCCGATAACAGTCCTGCCTACAGAGTACTGTCTACGGTGGAAATGCAAGACAGATCTAGGGTTTAGGTACACGTCCATACAGGTTATATATGGGTTCTAAGGTTACTATAGGCAAAGTGTTTATTCGGAACACATCTTAAATGACCCTTAAGGTCTTTGCATTCTTAATTCTCTAATAGTTTTAATCAAATTATCAGAAAGTCTCATTAAAAAAACTGCTTCAACTCAAACACACAGGAAGACCACATTAACATAATATAACCAACAGCACACTCACAGGGATTGTAGTTGGAATATGTACACTTGAGCTTGTAATAGATGCGGGTATAGCAACTGGCATGGTCTGACCGTTAGGCAGCTGTAAGAGCACAGGGAAGGTGCCAGACACTGGGCTGCAGATAGGGAGAAAGAAGAAATCCCAGTGAGGACAAGAATTAACAACTTTGTGATTAACACACAAGACAGAATCTGTCACAAATTAAAGACAAGGATGGCTACTAAAACACTAACATTATGTCACGATCAAGCAACAACTTCTGGAAAATAAAGTGGAACCAAAACAAAATACAACTCAATACACCTGTTGCATAACAGGCTTAAGCCATGTTATTAAAACACATATGCTGTATCACATCAGACCCTACAAGTGACATCAGTACTGCCTGGATATGGACTTCTGGTTTGGTAAAACACGTGGGGTTTCCACCAAATCATCTGTTTGGCTTTAACAAAAGTTTATTCTCAGAATTCTAACTTTAAACTCTAGCAGTACTTTTCAAACATTTATCTAAGTACAAGATATTTTTAACTCTGAATTTCAATGTAAGCGTATTTTAATACCAAAAATCTTACAGGAAAAATTGCATTTTTGATCACTGCTCTGTCAATTACTTTAGTGGGTTTGGATTAAAAAAAAACATCTAAAAGACAAATTTCACTGCTGAAAAATAAACTGCTTTCATTAAACTGGGCTGTCTATGCAGTTAAAAGACGCAAATACTTTTGAAAATGATGCAACACGACCATAATAGAAAACAGGGTAAACGGCTGCGTAGTGCGTAATTGCTGAGTAGTGGGCCCTGGGGGAGACCCTGCTAAACACAGATTTAGAATAAAAACATCATATTCTGTGTCAATGTGTCACTGTAATTATACT
Source organism: Cephalopholis sonnerati (assembly GCA_019142605.1). Classification (NCBI taxonomy): domain Eukaryota; kingdom Metazoa; phylum Chordata; class Actinopteri; order Perciformes; family Serranidae; genus Cephalopholis; species Cephalopholis sonnerati. The sequence continues at coordinate 22,979,561 of JAGQAX010000012.1, forward strand.
GTTCAGACAGATTTTTAATATCCAATATATCTCAACTTTATTTCACATGTGCATATATTCATCTGGCTAGCTTGTGCATCACTGAACACTATTTGTGTTCTTCAACAATAATCCTATGTTATTGTATCTTTGTTAAAAGGCTTGATACAGTAGACAATCCTGTATAAGGGCCTATTTAAGTGACTGGGATTATTTAAGGTTCATACACATTTTTACCAATAAATTTTCATGACTTTGAGACAACTTTTTGTGACCATTCGCTAAAATGTTTGTGTGTAATGTTACATAAAAAATCAGAATAAAAATCCATGTCAAAATTTACCAGTCAGTTTCTATAAAAAATGCGTCAGTCTAAAAGTACATATACTGTATATGAGCACGTGTTTTCACCGCATCCAAATCTGGGAGCTATCTGGCTGTTAGGGAAACCATGACCTAGAAAAACTGGTTTGTGTTTTTACACGACTTATGGGAATAAGGTGTGTGAGAATTAGCTACCTTTAGTGCTCACAGTACCCCTGCAGTGATCAAATTGTTTTTGGACAAAGCACCTAAAACGGTCCCTGGTCTCAGGGTGGACCAGAGGGAATCACTGCAGCTGGCAGCGGGTGTCAAGCTGGTCACCAAGTTGAAAACACAGGTAAAAGGAGTTGGTTCATGCAGCAGCAGCAGCAGCCTGGTGTTAACTCCCTTAGCATTTAACTTCACAGTCCATATTTTGCCAGAGTCCTGGTCTTTCCTCAAGCCATGCCTTACACTTGCCCAAGTGAAGCCAGGCGTTACGGGGGGTATTTACATCTAGACTAAGCAGAAACTGCAACTCAGGAGTCTGACAATACCTACGCAGAGAACAACTGAACGTCAAGAGACAAGGCTGATCTGCCCGAACATAAACACCTTATATAAAACGTATATACTCTATCATACAGGTATTTGTGAAGCCTTTTTTTATTTTCAAGACCATGACTTCTCCAGGTTTTTCATGACCATAAAAACCCTGAATATTATGTGGAAACCCCTCTCATTGTTTCAACACTCAGAAATTGAAGTGAAGCTATGAGTCCATATCTGAGCAATGCTGATGTCGTTTTTGAAGATGAGACTCATGAAGTCTACGGCCAAAAATAAATAAATAAAATCCTGCAGAGTGCAAACATATCAAAAACAAACAAGCACATGCCTCATGAAATATGAGCTCACCAAGACAAAACTGCACAAATATAAATACACTTGAAAAAAAAGAAGATGACTTAATAAAACTATGATTTAAAAAAAAAATGGACGTTTGGAGTTACTTACACTATAGGCCTATTAGTGGATGGGACTTGCGTAATAACAGAGCTAGATGTTGGTGATGGGAGAGCTTGCTGTATTACAACATTAGCCTCTGAGGTTGCTAGAAGTACATTGGGAACTTGGAGGGATGCAGGATGGACTATAGTGGATGTTGGCAGTGAGGCTGGCTGCAAAGATAAATCCTGAAAACATCATACAAGACCTTAGCTGCAGGAAGTGTTGAATGAACACCAGATTGTCAAGTAAATTACTTTATAATGAAAAAAAAGGAAGGCCAAATGGTCACTGTATTCTTCTCAATATTAGGAATAACAGCGCTACATTAAAAAAATAAAATTAAAAAAAGTTTTTGGTTAAGTCATCTCATATCTCTAATGATTTTTTCTAGATATAATAAGGTTGCGCAGTACCGTTAGCATTTTTTCTGGGAAGTATTATCTTTGACAGTTGAGACAAAGTCAAACTGAAACAAGCAAAGACACTGATCTATAATTAAATTAATATTTATCTCTTATTAAATCAATATTCATCCCAGTGGATCTGTCATTCCAGAGTAAATTACCAAGAACACAAAAGCAGGAGAACACCTGTTGTTCACTCTTCATGACAGCCATGTTAATTCAAAGGCTTTACCTTGTCGTCATTTGTAGTGGATTCGGGGTGAGGCAGAGGGCTATCTCGATGTGCCTCCAGAGATGTGGGCTCCTCAGTTTTGTTGCGTATGATAGGCGTTGCAAGCGGTGACAAATCCAATGGTAACTACAGAAAAATAAGAATAAATCATCTTGATATAACAGATCTATGACATAATGGCAAATCATGGGACAAACAGGTAGATGATCTGGTGAAAAGGACAACAAAAACAACCTTTTTAATGTCATCTTCAGTCGCTTTTTTGAAGTCGTGGTCAAACGGACTTGCAAGTTCATTGAAGAGTCCAACCTCTTCACAGTTCTTTAAAAAGCGGGTGGGTGTAGGTGTTTGGTCTGGAATAGAGGAAAACCTTTGATACCAAGACTGTCATGTAAAGGATCAATTACATGAAAATATCTCAACATCTCAAGAGCACCTACCAGCAATGATGACACTGTCATTCCTTGCTGGGCCAAACTTCAGGGTCATCTCATGTTTGTGTTTGTGGACAGCCAAGTGATCCTCATTTGTAAATCTCTGTGCAAGGAAAAAGAAAACAGACAGGACAATAACATAGGATTTGTTTGGATAAGGTGTGAAACACCTGTTTACAGTTTGAGCAGAGCAAACAACAAAAATCCTGTCTCCTATTAGTTGCAGGCAGGCCAATTTAAACATCTTTACTGTCATGAGTCATGTTAATGATCCAGTGCGTAGGATTCAGTGCGATATATTGGCAGAAATTGTATATAATATTCATAACTATGTTTTCATGAGCGTATAATCACCTGAAAAAAAAGAACTGTTGTGTTTTTGTTACCTTAGAACAAGCTGTTTATATCTACATACAGAGCTTATCCTCTACCACAGAGTATGCCATGTTTCTACAGCAGCCCAGAACGGACAAACCAAACAGTGGCTCTTGATAAGGCCATTTGCATTTTTGCGTCAGCCACTGTAGTGCTCCTACATGCTTAGCACACAGGAGAAGTTTATGTTATGCCACCTCACTGCTACATGCCACTAAATCCTACACACTAGACCTTAAAGACAAAACACAAGTATGTCCTCCAGGTGTTTCTAATATTTCCATATTTCCATATCAATAAGGGTACACTTAATGCTAGAAACAGCGCTCTAAACCATTTCGCCCCAAAATAAACATTGTAATCTTCATGAATGTAGTTGCAGGTCTGTTGTTAACATTGACATTGCTGAGTGTAGTGACTACTATCAATGAAAAAAGCCGCTAAGAGGCTTTGTGACTCGTTAAAGAAATCCATGCTGAAGTAGAACAATGTGTTTTATGACAATTAATTAAACAAACAACTGGATAATTAAAGCAAAATGAGATGAAAAAAAATACTACTGATGTGATTACTTTATTGCGTGATTAACAGAAAATATCGGAGCCAAAACTCACCCTCTTTGTCTAAAAAACCGTCACACCAGCGAATGAACAGGTAAAATAATGTGAAATGCAATGCCAGTTACAACTACTGGAAGTGATCAAAAGAACATGTGCAGCATGAACAAATAATAAGGGTTAAATACACATTTTGGTCCTGCACTGAGGTCATGTACTTTCTTCCTGTATTTTGGGGACCTGTGGTTCACTTAATTCTTCAGAATTCAAATTTATCTACAGGGATTAAATATAGAAAGTTTTTCAAAGGATCAGACCAGCACTTTCAGTGCTCACTTTTTTTTATGCTAACAAAATACACACAATTTCCATTCAGAATTTAATTTCTGACAGTGTGGAGAAAACTCTTTTTTTTTCTAAAATCATAAGGGATATGATTTTAAAATGAAGAAAAAACAAACTTACAAGAGCAATGGACTTGGTTTACCATAGTAAAATTTGCTAATAAACTAACACTAAAGACATACTACACTAATTATTTTCCAGAATTTATTCATGCCTCTTCAAAATTATCTTTGGGAATTGAGGGGTTGGCTGATTTGACTTAAGACCCCAGTATGTTGAAAATCCTGGCTATGACAATGACTTAGTTGGATGACCAACCAGTCATAGTGTGCAACTTCCCTGGGGCTCCATATCACCCCCATAGGCCCCACGTTCAGTGCAATGTCAGTTGTATTTTGGTAAGTTGATTAGTTGCAAATTCTTTGGGGAATCTGCACCACAAAAGTACAAAATCAACTGGGTCTGGCATTATTACATAACCTTCTGGTCCTATCTTTTGGAGGGGCCTGGTGTTAAAATCTAGCTCTAGCAGTTTTATTTTAGCTCACATGGTGCATTTTCCTAAAGAGGTTGATCAAGCCAAAGACTGGTGTGAATACAGGTTAATTTGAAACAGTGGCACAAAGTAAGATTTGAGATTAAAGAGATGTCTTACCTGTCCACACCCTGGAGCAGTGCATTGGAAAGGTTTATCATCACTCATATTAAGGGATTCCTGTTGAGCCTCCCTAGAAAAAATAAAACAGGAAAAAGCACAAGAAGGGGTTAAATATCAGACCTGAGGATGTGCATTAATATAACAGTTATCTTACTGTAAATTGGTCCTTCAATGGAGGCACAAAATTGTGGCAATAGCAAAAATAATTTCTGCAAATATATAAAGTTGATATCGGATACTGTTTAGTTACAGTGGCACTGTGCAGGTGAAAGTAATGGGAGAGGAAAGCTAGAAATTTGGACAAAGCATATCGATGATGGGCGGTTGCTTTGCTTGTTTACACCTCAGAGTCATCATAAAACACGGTCCATTTATTTTGGTCCAAATATGCGGCTGAGGCTAACATCCTGAGCGATCCTCCCCTGACACTTTTGGCCGTATTATGTTGAAAATATAACTGCTCATCACGAAAAGGCGCAACACAAAAACAATAACGATATTACAGAGTGCGATTAGCTGCTCCAGTCGCTTCCATGGAATAGCCCGAGCCCTGCGTTAACATACAGCCGTCGCCATATTTGGACCTAAATATCACTGTAAACAGAGGATGTGTCAACGTTTATTTCGAGGTCGTTTCGTTGTACCGGAGCACATGTCCCCCACGGTATCAGAAATTATGCTTTTAATTGCAGCTTTGTACCCATACGCTATCAGTTTAAGTGGACACTTACCCCTCAGCCACAACCCTTGGTTTACAAAATCCCACGTCTGTACCAAAATATCGCGAGAGCACGTTGGGCTCTTCCGTAAACGTCACACACAAACAGCGCACAGAGCCAGGACTTCTTTTCAACAGAGCATCAAACTAATCAAGCAATTAGAGCTTTAGTATCAAAATATATTATCACAATTATTTACATAATTTCATATAGACATGACATTGAGTCAGACGGCTCATGTTGTAAAAAAATAAAATTAAAATAAAAAACTTAGAAGACAGTGTTTCACATTAATGTTTAGGAATTGTCCTCATACAGAGATATTTTGGTCAAACATTCTTATGTTCATCCAAACATATTTTACTGCAGATTTTTCTTTATGTTTTAATTATATTTTCTTTGGTGTGTTTGATTTTAAAATGGAAAATGTAGGAAAATGTTTTATAATAAGCTTTAATTGTTACTTGTTACATACCACATCCACAAATACAAATTCAGTGATTCTCAACCATTCTTTCCTGTCTTAAAAGTGAACTCAATTAATATATGGATGCTATTAAATATTCAAAGAACTCTAAAGCTAGAGGACTGTGCTGTTATATGCAACCTTTCTGACCTTGCAGGATTGACCTTGGGGCATCTTCGACTGAAGTTAGAGCTATGATTTAGGCTACATAACTTTGATTATTTTCTTTCTCCTCTGCCTGTACCCCTGGGTTTTGTGTTGCTATAGTTGTACTTTGTGTGCTCTCTGTGAATACTATTTGATTTTACCTGCGCTGTTATGCACTTCTTTGATCCTATTAAGTAGTTTTTAAACATATATACAGGAATGTTAAAAAACATCCCCTCCAGACGTGTTTAAACATGTACAGATACTGTTATGAGTATCTCATTAAAAAGCACATCTACTCCCATCCCTAACTGAAAAGTCCAGAATCCATAAATAATGTTTTTGTTTTAAAAGTTTAATACCTGAACACAATGTCTCCTATTTCACTTTTAGAAAGAGCATATTCTCCACACACGTTCTGGAGGCTTCAAGTTGCCACCTCACCCTTATGCAAGTTACATAATAAATCATATTCAGTTTCAGTGAGCCTGGTGGTTTCTGCATGCCTGTGGATGCATTTCATTTTAAATAATTGCATTGCAGTTGCCCGTTATCTTTAATGTTACATCCCTGGTCCAGGGCTATTTGTTTCAGAAGCATTAAGGGTTTGATCTTTTACTTTTTACGAAGGCTACGATTTGAGGCCATTAAAAATGTACCAGTAGGCACACGGTTGCTTCTTGGGACACCCTGTCAGCTACACAGGTTTCTTTTATTTGATATATACCAATGACTTACTCTGCCATCACCAGTTCCAAAACTGTCCAACCCAAGCACATTACTGAAAGGTCCAGTGACTACAACCAGTCTTTTTTTTTTAAACACAACCCAGCAGGGAGTTTCATTCATGACAGTCAATAAAGTCAAAACCCATTATATAGCTTAATTAAATCATCTAGATTTATTTAATGCCATTTACAAAAGCAAGCATTCACTTGCTGCCTAATTACAGTACTATTTAACTGCATCTGAACCAAAAATTCATTAAGGTGGACCCCAAAAAGCTTGCATGTGATGTGCTGAGAAAACAAGGCTGACTCATGGCAATTCTAAGCAGCTGCTTCACAGGAAAGATGACATTCAAGAAAGCTGTCTGCTTTCTGTTGTGCTAGCATGATATTCCAGACATAAAAGTTACCGCCATTGTTAAATAGTCAAATACATGTATTTTAATCACGTAATTTCTTACATTTGTACAATACATGTTTTGCGTATTTCGACAGTGTCTGAAAGACTTGAAAATGTACATTTCCATGACACCAACACGGAACAATTTTGGTAGCCACAATAAAATATGTAGTCACATCTGAAAGTGTTGTATGACAGCAGTTTTACATAGCAAACAGGATAAGGAAAGCAACCATCAAACAGAACAGTCCCATGGCTTCAGACAGGGCAAATCCCAGGATGGCATATGAGAACAGCTGCTGCTTCAGAGATGGGTTCCTGCAAACGAGAACAAACTGTCAGTGCATCGATGGAAAGAAACGACATGCACCAGAAATCCATTAATCCCATTCATTTTTAAATATATTTTAAGGATGTATGCCTGCGAGAACAAACCTAGCATAGCCAATGATGAGACTGCCGAACACAGTCCCAATTCCAGCACCGGATCCAGCTACTCCGACTGTGGCAGCTCCAGCTCCAATGAACTTGGCAGCGGTGTCAACGTCCCTGCTGATAGCGCTGGTCTGGAAGCCCCTCAGTGTGACCTGAGTGAGGGGGCTCTGTGGCATCACAGCAACACTGCTCTGGAGCAAGACAAAAAACATAACCTTTCATTTCACATTTCACCTTAAAAACCAAACATCATGAGATATGACAATGCCATTAATTAGCACACAGAGCAGTGCTGAAACAAACTGTATGAGTGGTAAGTATACCTAATTACAAAACAGTAACTACATTAGTTTTCATATTCATTTAATAATTCTGTCAAGCACCAGAACCCAATCATTTTCCATGTTAACCTCAGCTATGCAAAGAGTTTCATACTTTTCTTAAAGTCATATTAAAAACTAATTCAATACTCTAAACTAGCAACTTGACAATGATTTGGTTCTGCAATTTTTGGCTACTTGTCAGATGAATTTGACAATGTAACACAGGTCTAAACCTTTGTGGTTGACATTTGACATTATTCTGACATGTTATTAGAGTGACATGACTAGATATAATCAGTCCAAATTAGCACTAAGTAACTCAGTGGTAGAATGAAAGTTGCAGCCCCAGTAGAAAGCCTCCACTTCTTCTTACCTCTGTTTTGAGCTCAGGCCTGGACAGCACAGAGGCAGAGAGGGGTCTGTAAAGAGCCCGGGAACCAGCACGGACCTGCAGCAACAGCACAGATACAACAGTACAAATTTAGTAACAACACACACACACAGGCTCAGTAACATAAGAAACATATTGTTGGTAGCTGTTCCCAGTCTAAGCAGGTGGAAGGCACCTTGAATGTCACTTTGTCAATCACAGTGCCATTCACAGCAGTGCACACACTTTATGACCTGTGGCCTTTAATGATTTGTGAGAACAGTGTGTGCTGTCAGAGACACTCATGGTGGGTAATTTGAATTCTTTTGTTCATCTGTGGCACTGACAAGCTACATCAAACACTGGTAGCAGCCTTATTAGCAAATTATCCTGTTGTAACTTCAACTGGTTAGCCAGTTAAAGCAACTACAAATAGAAACATGACCTTGGATAATAATCAACAAAACAGGGCACAATTAATAGGAAGGAAACAATACCCAAATGCACAAGGGGATAGTCTGTGAATCAATTGCACAGCTCTGTGCATCGGCTGCAGGTGAACTATGCACTAATTTCGGCTAACAGAGGCTTGTAATGACCTTAGCTAACGGCTACTACTGGAAACGTCCGCTACAAGGAAAAGCAAAGGCAGTGGCAGTTTTTGACTTACAAGCACCTTACAAGTAAAATAAGGACTACACTGCCACCCTTAACATAATATTTATATGCTTTAGCATTAGCTGGCTAGCTTGTTGGCCTACGCTGCATATACCCTTGCCAGCTAGCTGCAGTCAAGTTCAACCAGAGGCCCACCGGATTTCTCCGTGATGTTAAGAGAGCACGACTCAAATTCACAGCATGAAAACAAACCGAAGAAATAAAACTCACCAAAGCCGGCGTGGAGACGAACTTTGCACAGGCGTACATCTTCTACTTTAGGTAGTTTGAACCGGTTCGGTCAAATCTGGTTGAAGCCCGGGTCTCTCTGAGGAGGAAAGACCGGAGAGAAGTAAGGTCAAACGGGTGTAAAAATGCTCCACAGAGAAAATAAAGCCACTCATATGTACATTCACATCCATTCTGCATGCTATCCTCACTTGTGCGCTGCAATGTGAAGTTAAGAGAGAGGATGAAAAGAGATTTATAACGCTAGGCTTCCCATTCAAACTGCCATTACACACTTACCGACTGCAGAGGTCGAACCACAGTGGAAGAGTGCGCATGCGCGATGTGATGTATGTAGAGCCCCGGATGATGACAGAGGAAGGTCATTTCACAGAAACTTTATTGAACACGATGACAAGAGCAATGTTCATTCACAAAAGTAATCGTTGTTTACACACGGTCTGCGTTTATTGACGGATGCACCTTCATAGTGCGAATACAGTTAAGAAAGATGATTAATATATTACACTTTATTTTATTATTTATAGTTATATTAAGGGGAATTGACAAATCTTCATGACCTGGCTCAACAACAATGTTGAAAGTGAGCCAAAAATATTTTACTTTAAAGATGAAATGGGTGAAGGAGTTATGGACAAAAGAGACTAACACACCGAGGGCCCTAAGGGGAAAATTTAAGACATAAGAGATAAGGTAAGTGAGACTATCACCCATCTGTAAACAGTGCAGTACAGGCAACAAAGGAATGATAATGTGTTTCCCTGGTCCTCATGCAAAACAATAGACTGACCATTAAGTGTTTTTACCTCAATTAAATGTGTAAAAGAAATTTGGTGGGAGAGAATTAAGGGAGAATGTGAAGAGGATGAGGGTTGTGTTACAGTGAGGAAAGGCAGGTTAATATTTTATGAACTGTGGACGGACTAAAGCAATAAAGTTTAACAGAAATGCACATAGAGTAAACTCAGAAAACAGGAGAATGTGCATGTGAAATTATGTCAAAGTATGACATTAACAGTGCAAAAAATATACTTACATTAACCTAAATCAGTGATAAGATGTGCTGTCCCAGTCACCCGAATATTACAAAAAAACAGTTTGGGGTCAGTTTACATAAATGAGTAAGTCACGCCTCCTTAGAATACGATATAATCTTCTTTTGTCCTTAAATGGATAAGTAACATCTTCAGTATTACAGAAAAGTGTCATTTGTTGGGCTATTTTTTAGGAGCTTACAAAAGGAGGAAATTCAGAAACTATCCCAATCACCCTTAATTTACTCTACTGTAAAAATAACTACAGTTAGCCTGATGTAAATGAATGTAAACAAATGTAAAGTGACCGTGTAGGAAACAAGAATCGATTATGTTAAATAAGAATCTACTATGAATATGCACCATGTAAAGTTTGACACAGGTGGACAAGACAGTTAATAATACAGAACCTGCCTCCAGGGATACGTCTGGTGATATTTTCCTATCGCCAACAAGTCCCATGAAAAGACCAAAACCAACAATGAATTGATCCAACCAGCAAGTATTGCCTTGTAGTCAAAGTGTGATATAGATTATTCCTCTGTGCTGTAGACCTTTGTTGTCCAAAAAACAATTTAGCACTTATCAATGACCATCAGCGCTGCAGGTTATGTGAAGTCGATCCCATATACACTGTCCTGCTGCAGTCCTGCTGAATATGCAGGAGCACGCCACATAAGGCCCTCCTAAAATACTCTATTTACTATTGTTTGAGTGACATCATCTTAAAACTACTGTGCCGGACAGTTTCAGTCAATAATTCAGCCATTTAAAAAATGACAGCTTATATTCGTGACACATTTTAAAGAGTGACAGTTTTAGTAGGAACTGATGGCCTGTGGTGCTGAGTGCCACAGACTGGGAGGGAGAGTCGCAAAGTTGTGACTGACAAAACACACACTGTTGGTTTTGGTCTTTTTTGGGGATTTGTTGACATTAAGAAAAACATAAAACAATATCACCAGCCTTATACTTCATGAAAATGATCGTTTTGTTTCGTGTTGTGCTTTACAGGTGCATATTTCCAAGCAAGTCTGCAGTTAATCAAACCTCCGCAAATCATCTGGTACATAATGAATCTCCTGCCTCTGGGGCTTGTGCGTGTGTGGGGTCGCGGGGCAGGTTGGAACTCCAGCCTTAGGCATGTTCAGCTTTTAGCACATGTGTGCTAGCAACAAAAATAGCTCCACAGAGTTGTCCTCTTGGTATATTCTTTCAAATAAATAAATAAATGTATAAATAAAAATAAAATTAATTAATTAATTAAACAAATAAAATAAAATTAAATAAAATTAAATTAAATTAAATTAAATTAAATTAAATAATTAAATTAAATCAATTAAATAAATAAATAAAATAGGACAAAAATAAAAACTAATAAGAAAATAATAATGTAAAACTGTCAGAAAACATTAAACAGGATTATTTTTTCACCATAAAAGCTCCATGAAGGGGAAAATTTGGATTTTAATGGTCTTTTCCTTTTGTTTTGAAGCTGCATTTACCATAATAAGTAGTAAGTTTGGGGTGACTGTAGTTTAAGACAGTGTCACATGACTCAACTCACTGACCTCATCTTAAGAAAAGTTCAAGAGACTTCCAGGGCAGCTTGTAACAGTTCGGTTGCATTTGTTTCCGTATGTATGGATGGTGTAAATAAAACTAACCTACTTCTAAAATATCTTTTATAAATAAACATTTGATTATTAGACATTAAAATGTGATTGTAAGAATTTCTGACAGAGGTGGCACGCCTATCTTAACTCACTCTTCATTCTTAGTAGACCTTGGCTCGACTGTGGGAACGAGGGTTTGTTCCAGGGACGGAAATTCTTGGCTGTAGCATTGCGGCAGGTCAAACCAGGAAATAATGTCAATTTAAATGAGGTTAGCGTGATCCTATCTAGTTTAGGGAAAACCATGTGCTTCCCTTTTCCTGTACATTTGTGTACAGAAGCAGTCAAAAACACAGTGACACCTTTTTTCAGAGAAATCCCTGTTTCTCAGGTGTTCTAAATAACACTGTTATTAGCATGACACCAGCGTAGCATCTAAAAGACCCCATTTTGTGGTCTACATACTGTGGTTGTAGTGGAAGCAGGATTTCAACCAGTATTTCAAAATGAGTTTTTCCCTCATAACAAAAGCTGCCTGCCGCTGTCCAGCACTATCACCTGTTGTGGTGTGAATTTAACACTGTGCCCAGAGGGACTGATGGCTCAGGGCCCTGTCTGTGCATCTCGCAGGCTGATGGTGGAGCTGTAGGCTACCAACACCAGGGCAGATTTGTAATCGTGATGAATGACTCCACAGCAGCTGGTCTGTGATGGAAAGGTAATGAGCACAGGGAGTCTGCCTTTGCTGCATGCTGGCGTTAAGAGAGGAGTGTCTCAGTGGCTCCTCAGGTATGATCTTTTCAGTTTTACAGCCAACATGAAGCCACACATTCAAACAGTCAGTAGATCACAGTCCACGTACCAGACACGCAGAAGAGGACACACCAATGAGCTCATGCATTAGCTCTGTTCTGTCACATAGTATTCTACTGCTCGGCTCTGTCCTATTTTATTCTGTTTTATTGTGGTCTGCTGTGTTCTGTCCTCTTCTATTGTATTCTATTCTATCATATTCTGTTCTATTCTGATGTATCATATTCCATTATATCTGTTTTATTGTTTTCTATTCTATTCTGATGTACTCTACTCCATCATATTCTGTTCTGTTCGATCATGTTCTGTTCCATTCTATTCTGATGTATTCTATTCTATCATATTCTGTTCTGTTCTATTCTACAAATTCTGTTCTATTCTACTCTACCTTATTGTATTTTTTCTATTCTATTCTGATGTGTTCTACTCCATCATATTCGTGTCTGTTCTATCATATTCTGTTATATTCTATTCTATTCTGGTGTGCTCTATCATATTCTATTCTATTCTGATGTGCTCTATTCTATTCTATTCTATTCTATTCTATTCTATTCTATTCTATTCTGATGTGCTCTATCATATTCTATTCTATTCTATTCTGATGTGCTCTATTCTATTCTATTCTATTCTGATGTGCTCTATCATATTCTATGCTATTCTATTCTATTCTGATGTACTCTATCATATTCTGTTCTATTCTGTTCTATTCTATTCTATTCTACCCTGTTGTATTTTTCTATTCTATTCTGATGTGTTCTTCTTCATCATATTCGTGTCTGTTCTATCATATTCTGTTATATTCTATTCTATTCTGGTGTGCTCTATCATATTCTATTCTATTCTATTCTGATGTGCTCTATCATATTCTATTCTATTCTATTCTGATGTACTATTCATATTCTGTTCTATTCTATTCTATTCTATTCTACCCTGTTGTATTTTTCTATTCTATTCTGATGTGTTCTTCTTCATCATATTCTGTTCTGTTCTATCATATTCTGTTTTATTCTATTCTACCCTATTAATTTTTATTTTATTTCATTCTGATGTATTCTATTTTACCATATTCTATTCAATCCTATTCTGTTTTGTTTTATTCTAATTTCTCTTTTATCATATTTTGTTCTATCATATTTCATTGTTCTTTCCATTGTATCTGTTCTATTGTTTTCTATTCTATTCTGATGTATTCTACTCCATCATATTCTGTTCTGTTCTATTCTACCCTATTCTATTTTGTTCTATTCCATTCTGCTGTATTTCATTCTATGCTGATGTATTCTGTTATATCATATTCTGTTATGTTCTATTTTTATACAGTCTATTCTATTCTGATGTATTCTACTCCATCATACTCTGTTCTGCTCTGTCATATTCTGTTCTATTCTATTCTACCTGTTTTATTTTGTTCTTTTCTCTTCTGATGTATTCTATTTTATCAGTCTGTTCTATCCTATTCTGTTTTGTTATATTCCAATTTTTCGTTTATCCTATTCTGTTTTATTGTATTTTATTGTTCTTTTCTACCATATTCTATTATGTTCTGTTCTATTCTATTTTTATATAGTCTGATGTATTCTACTCCATCGTATTCTGTTTTGTTCAATCATAGTCTGATCTATTCTATCCTATTGTATTATGTTCTGTTCTCGTCTGCCCTATTTATTTTTCTGTTCTATTCAGTTGCATTCTATTCTATCCTGTTCTACTCTATCACATTCTGTTCTATTTTACTCTGTTCTATTTAGATGGACTGTAGTCCATCATATATGTTCTGTTGTTTTCTATTCTATTCTGATGTATTCTATCATATTCTGGTCTATTGTATTCTATTCTGTTCTATTCAACTCTACTCTATTTTGTTCTGCCCTGTTCTATTCTATTGTGTTTCACTCTGATCTGATCTGTTCTATTGTTCTGTTGGCTGAGTTTGTTTCATGTGTTTACTTTGTTCTCTTTGCTGTAGTCATTGTGTGCTAATTATTTCCTTTTCAACACCCTGTCTCACATGATTATACGTATCATCATGTGTTAGTGATAACCTGTGCAATACTCAAACCAAACTTCTGTATCATAGCACCAGAGAAAAAACAGTGCCACAGTGGTAAAACTGCGTCTCATGTCCAGTAATTATTGTATCATAAAGTCACAAACCTGTTATTGCATCATTATGTCCAGTTCAGCCTGACACTGATTTGAGCTTGAACATTACTGGTAGCAACCAAGAACGAGGTCATTTCCATAAAGGCCCAGCAGAGGGTGCAATAGGGTCTAATGTGATCATAGCCTTTGTTGCCGGGGTCATGGTAACTACACAAAAGAGATGAGAAACAAGACTTTGCACAACAGCATTGTCCTAAAATTCACTGGCAGCTTGATCAAAAGAGAATATTTTATGCTCCTGACATACGTCTTGATAAATATCCCATAGATCAAATACTTTTATCCCACTTTTGTGATCCTGTATCCGGTTTGGTTTAAACCTCTTAATCTTTATTCCTCTTCATCGTGCAGAAAGAGTGAGCTGTGAAAACCAAACAGTCATATGACAGGTCTTTAATTTCACAGTGGTGATGTTGTATTTCTGTTGATGCAAATGTAAAATGTAAGAATGCATTGTAGGTCCAAGTGTAATGCAGACACTTATAGGTCAGAGCTAGCCGTATGATAAAACATGAAGATTTACAATATATTAATTGCAAGACGGCACATATCAAAGTGGCCGTTAACTACCTGGGGTCAATGTCATACTGTCTAATTAACCGGGCAGCGGCTGTGTGGTCCTACATGGCTGTGGAAGGTGGAGAGAGCAGCCGATCTCACGCACCCCCCACCACCTTTTACTTCCTCCCATTCAGAGGCACGCACGCACTCGCTGTCTGAGTTCTTGCATAGAACACTCTGAGACATTCCATTTGCATGCCCGCCCCATCAAGCTGGATGCACTCAGACTGGTAATAAAAGGCATTGACCCCCTTAACCTTTATGAATTACAATTTGTGCCTGCAGCACGTCCTGTCAGAGGCCTCAGAAAAGCAGGCACCTCAGCCGGGGTGTGTGCGTGTTGTTTTGCAGTTGTTAAGGAGAGGGGAAAAGGTTTTTACAGCTCCTCGTCGGAGCTCCTGACAAGCAGGGAGGAGGCGGTCTGACAGGAGAAGCAGGGTAGGGAGGGACTGCAGCGCTGCTGATGGCTCCATGCTAATCTCCATTCCTGGATGCTGCACGAAACTACTGAGGCTCCTTTCTTTGTCAAGACCAAGGATACACAGCCTGTAGGGCTGCACTTCACCCGCGCTCCACCTCTGATTTCTTACTCTCACGTACATCACTTAAGGCAGTTCTCTAAAAGTATTAACTAAAGCTAATAGATAAATCAGATTGCCTCTTATGGAAACATCTGGTTGGGCTTTCATCGCAAGTTGTCCTTAAATCTGGTTGTAGGGACAAAAAGAAATATGGTAAAGAAATCAAACTACAAGCTACAACTACAAGTTGAACTATGACACTTGTTAACTGTTTGGTGATATAAACGACAAGGGCTGAACTAAAGGAAACGATGACACCAACACTGCTGCAGCTTAGACTTCAGATAATTTAGTATACAAGTATCAAAATCAAGATGACATATATGTAACACCACAACAAGACTCACACAAAGCCGTCCAAACACACACATACATACTGATTATACTAGCTTAAGTTTGATTTGCCTTTAAAGGAGTAGTGCGTTGGATTTAGTGGCGTCTGGCGGTGAGGATTGCAGATTGCAACCACCTGAAATTTCTCACATGTGCCAAGCATGAACTTTGGGTTGAGCGGGATTTATACTTTTGCGACGACACCGTAGCCTGATGTGCACCTCCTCAAGAAATGTAACTACATGTCGCAGTGACGCAGACCTTCTGTCTATTTTTGTAAGCTGAAACCATTTCCCTCAGTGGACACAAAGCTTTTATTTACTTTAATTTCACAGATAAGAAAAAATTAATTGTAAGGATAATAAAGCCTCCACAAAAAAGCATTTTAAGTCTCGTGTGTGATTTATCCTGACTTCATATGAGTAGAGGAAATCTCTGCTGGTCGCTAGGCTAATTTGTACAATGTAAAATGCCATAGACTTGTGCTAATAACGTTAGCATGTTGTATTTGTTTAGAAAGTTTAACATAAGACAGTTGTTTTGTCGGTCAGCGTTGTGAGCTGTAATGAAACCGGCAAACTAATTTAGGCTAATTTATACAATGCAAAATGCCATAGGCTTGTGCTAAAAACATTAGCATGCTATTTTTGCTGGGAAAAGCTCTGCATGGAGCTGACGCACAACTGTAGGCTTCATTATAGTGTTCACTGGTTTGGAGATTTTTAGCTGAGTCAAATTATCTGCAGAGGTCTGCCTCTTTTCCAAATCAAATGGACCAGGTAATTAAAAACAGTAAAAACAGTGAATAAGGCAGTTTCACACTATAAATCTTTTTTTTGTTTGTTTTTGTTTGATGCAGTGCAGCTCGTCACAAAGGGGCTGCTAACTATGGTGGTCAGATGCGAAAACACAAATGGCCCTATCAAGAGCCAGTGTTTCATTTGTCTGTTTTGGGCTAGTGTTGAAACATGGCGTGCAACATGGCAGACTCCATGGACAGGGACCTGTGCCCTGCGTAATATAAACATCTCATTCTAAGGTACCAAAAAGCTGATAATACACTAGAGAAAATATTTTATTATATTCCATTCCTGCCAATGCATCCCCTAAATCCTACACACTGGACCTTTAACTCCAGTGCAATGCTTAGCAGTGAAACCAGGTTTTTTCTGTTCAGAGAAATATAGCAATTGGCTTGAAGTTGCTATAAACTATGTTCTCTGTATCTCCCGTGGTTCCAGCTACATTTTGCTTTGCTTCATGAGCAGTTAACACATGACCTTCCCTTACCTGAAAGACATACATGAAACAGTAGTTCAGATACATGGTGTCCTTATCATAAAGTCTTCATGGTAGTGGGTTATCTTTTTCCTGATGTATGATACGTCATATTGATTTCAACGTTATTTATTCCACTTTACAGACTGTATTGTTAGATCAGTTCAATATTTTCTGAAGCTCAGAAGCAACATATAGCAGGGATAGTATATTTTGTTGAGATCAACATTAAATATCATGAGAAAGCTATTTCTAAATAGCCAGTGAGGCAAAAAAAAATGATGGTGCCATTTCTCCTGGGTGGCACAGTTAATAATTACAGCAGTGATTACCATACACCTTGATAACACTTGCAGCCCTATTCCCTGAGCAAACTGGAGAACAGGTGTAAAATCAGGTGGAGACTGAATCCAGGTCACTTGTTTTTAAAGATGTGTGGTTGCTACACAAACCGCAGCTCTGCAAAGACTCTGCTTGTGAATTCTTTAACCTGCGTGGGTCATACAGAGAACCTGAGAACCCGTTTCATTCAGAGTGTAGACAGCCTTCAAGCAGCTGGTCCAATAATCCACAGTAGGAGTAGACGGGCAGATCTCTGATACCGCTGGAAATCATCCCACAGAAATGCACCGAGCGTTCTTTATCTCTGAAAGATATAAAGGACATTAGCATTCACAGAATTGATTTTCCAACAAATCCATAATAACACTGATCTTTGTGCAGCTGGTGAGCAGCACAGTTGGAAGTGGTCTAAGAAATGCTGAGGCTTGCAGTATCATTAGTCTTTATCCTGACTTTTTAGCTAAGTCTGTAACACCTCTATATCCACTGCATGCCCTGTGCTTAGGGATGTTCAACTGAAAAGAGCGATTTTATTAAATAATTCCCTTACAGCGGTACTGTAATGCCAATATTGGCTGGATTTTAAATAAAGTTTAAAACTGACACTGTGTTCTCACAAACACTGGCGTGAACTGAGCTTTATTCCTCTTTCCTTCCTCTGTTTAACATCAGGAAATTCAGGCAGTGACTGTGTGAACAGGAGCGTGGCTGACAGGGGCAGCCGTGCGATGATTGGTTTACGGATCTGTGCTTTTTCTAGTGACTTCAAGGTCACTGAGATTTACAATGAAATGGCTTATGACACTTTAGTAAAAGCCACCCAAAGCTGATGACAGGAAAAGAAAACGAGCCGGCCCCTTCGGAGGAATCTGCTTGACCTCATACTGTGATCCATTACTAGGATGTGCTGTTGTCTGTTTTTATTGTAACACCTAACTAAGATGTGCACGTTAGTTTTAGCAGACAGAAGGTTGTTAAGGACGGCATATGGAGTGTGGATTTGATAGACAGACAGTATATGGTGTGCACAGTATAGTAGATTAGAAGAACGATGCGTTTCAAGCTCCAGTCAAGCTGCAGTTACAGACTACTACACAAAAGAGCAATTAAATATGATTTAAAGGCCAATCTGTAATGGCAGTGTGCTGCCCCCTATTGAAATATTATCGCCCTACTACTTACTGTTTTAGATGGTGATTTGGTGTGCTCAGTCTAGTTTGCTTTATACAGTCGTAGCTCCGAAATATAAAGTGTGAGCTTTTGATTTAAATAGCATTGTGCAGCTAAATACTTGTTGGAGGCTGCCAAAGTGTTGCTCTTTTCTTGAACAAAACAATTTAAAAATAATGATGGGTTCATAATATTCAACCCCTGAGCTTATTTTCCATCAACATGTCAAATGTGGCCAAAAAATCCCCATAAAAGCAAAACATAAATGCAGGCTTTGTTTCAGTCATTAACTAAATTACATTACCAACACTTGAATATGAGACTTGTTACACATGAAGTGATTTTCAAGGCATGTTTACTTTGCGCTCATATGGAACGCTGTTGATTTTTATGGGATGCATATGGCTGCTTTTTATTGTGCTCAATTAAATCGCTTTAAACTAGGATTAACTTTTTGGAGCGGCAATCCGCTCTATAACGTCTCTTTACTCAGAGCTGTTCACCGGCGTGCGGCTGCTGCAAATGTCTCCTAAGCACTGCTCACAGATTGGGGTGTCAAATATGAGGCTGTCACAGCAATATTTAGTGGAAAAGCCCTTCCTGCTTTTAATGGCCTGACCTACATCCCAGTTCAGAGAGCTAATAAAGGCAGTCTGGTGGAGGTCCTGGGGCTGCACAATGTCACTCACAGATCCCCAACTCAGCAAGATCCGGAATGCTCAATTAGTTGCTTTTACAGGCCCCATTAATATGCATTAACTCTCTTTCCAACGTACGCGCGCAGACAAACAGTCGCTGCTGGCCACAGATCAGCCAGGTAACAGGCTTTTTTTTTTTTTTTAACCCTTTCTTAAACAGTGAATTTTGGCATCATAAAACCTATTGTAAAAATGAAAGCAGGACTGAAACTGAAGTGTTTATGCTTCTTTATACGTATACTCCACTGCATTTCAGAGGTAAACACTGTAAAGCTGAGACAGTTAACCAATTGTATGCCCAAAAGACAATTAATTGGCAACTATTTTGATGATAAATCAATTCTGTGAGTAGTTTTTCCACCCAAAATGCCAAACTTTTACTGGATCCAGCCTCCAAAATGTGACGATTTGATGCTTCTGTATGTCATATATGATAATAGACTAAATATTTTGGGGTTTAGCCCTTTGGTGAGATAAAATAACACAACTAATACTGTACTTTACTTTGTGTACAGCTATTTGACAGCTATTCTTATTTTTCAGACTAAGGTTTTACATGCAAAACAGGATGATACATATATAACATATAAAACATGATACAAGTCATATATGATAGACTGTTATAGATTAAACTACCTAAACTACTTTTATACAACTCAAATTTAAACTACATCAGCTAAATGTGTCTAACGCATCAATGCATCACTAATAATTATCCAATAATGTAATATAACACTCACAGGGGGCCAATTTTCTGCACTGAGTACTTTTATTTTTGGTATTTTAAGCACATTTTGCCTACTAAACCTTAGGTACTTTTACTTAAGTAACATTTTACTGTAACATTAAATGCTTTTTTATGTATTCCTTGGTGATAAAAATAGAATAATATAATATACTTTAATGATATATAAGTGAAAGGACCCATTCTGCATGATGAGTACTTTGACTTTACATACATAAAGTACATTTTGCTGATAACACTTGTACTAATACTGTAAATGTAGGACTTCTACTTGATGGAGTACGTTCAGACTTTGGTGTTTTAACTTCAGTACTTCCTCTACCACTGGTAAAGGCTGGTTCTCATCGATTAGTTCAGTTAGTGTTGGTCCATAAAATGTCAGATAGTAGTACAAAAAATGTCCATCATAATATCCCAATGGCCCAAATATGATACACTATTACAGATTAAACTACCTAACCTACTTTTATAAAACTGTTCAAACTGAAACTACAGAAGTAAAATGCTTCTGACACATTACTGCATTAGTAATAATCATCCAATAACATGATATCTGATATTTCGACACTCACAGGGGCCAACTTTCTGCTTTGAGTACTTTTATTTTGTTACTTTAAGTAGATTTTGCTAATAATACTTATGTATTGTAACTGAACTAGCATATTTAATGCAGTACTTTTACTTGTAATGGAGTATTAAATTGTTCATTTAACTTAAGTTACAGGATCTGGATACTTCCACTGTCATGATATGTGTTCTAAAATACAAAATAAGTACACAGACTTACAGATCTAGGGAGAAAGAAACATACAAAAACATCCCAGTTATATGAAACCATAACATTTACATATAATCCCTCAGCCTGGCTCAGCTCCACTCTTGAGCAAGACAACAGATAGCTCAGCACAGAAACCTACACAATCTGGTACCACTCCTCCCACACAATAAACCGATCTGGCACACAGCAAGCTGAATCAATCATGGCACTTTATTATCCTGTCACTAGTCTGCTTCCTGCAAGTGTGTTTACCCTGTCCATGGCCCTGCGATTGTGGCTGTTCAGTGTACATTAAGACAGACATAATTGAGATTGTGGGCGGCCGCAAGTGCAGGGCTCAACCTGTTGTCGTTAATCTGTCATATTGTCGAGAGTCACAGCAGCAGGTGACCTACAGGAGGCTCCACCTTGGAGGCACGGCTGATGGCGCTTTGTTGTTCATGGCAGAGGGCCTCACCTATTTTAAGTTTATTGGTTTGCCACCAACGGAGAACCCAAAGAAAGCGTGATCTATTGCCCAACCTCTGACTTCAATTTCTTTGCTCTGCTCCTAATCCATGTTAGGTGCTTTATGATTAGTAGTGACGCTCTTAAAACTCATCACCTCTACATTACACGCTGGTATTCATGATGTGAGTGATTAAGGATCAGACTAGCTTTCTTATTTTAAAGTGTTATGATGAAAAATAAGTTGAAAAACTCAAAGGAGCGAACAGCCATGCCCAGCATAATGAAAGCTTAATACTGTGCTTTGTAATATACTAAATTATACAGGCAATCAATTTGAATTAATTGGTAACCCTTCAGATAGCAGCAGATTCTTTTTAAATTAGATTACTGATGGTTGTGCTGAAAATTTGCCTTCACTTTGTATAAATTAAAGCTCTGGAAAAGCATTTACAAAATAACAAGATATAAATGAATGCAATCGTACTGTTGGAAAAGGTGCTTTTTACAATCACACAACATATTAGAAATAATAGCTAAATCTTGCCTCAGCGGCCTGTTATTAATTACCTGGCAAATAGGACCTGTCTGTTTCCAAACTGAGTTATAGTGGTGGTGAGAGATCACCAAAGAAAATTAAACAGCAATCAAAGTACATTTCTATCATCATAATTCTGATTGTCAGGATCACCTTTCCCCAAACGGCTCACAGCAGCACAACAAATCCTAGTTTTTATTAAGTGGCTCAATTTGCTGCCGTTCATATTTTATATTTACGTTGCATCACAACAGTGTCACACATGCATGCTGCATTCTTGTTATTTCTGGTATACGCAGCATGATTTATTCGACATGGAAACATGAGAATGCTGCCATGAAACTGAATTTAATTGATAGTTAGAGAAGACGCAGCTTCTAAAGAGTCATCTGTGGCATCCGATCTGTTTACGCCACACTAACACAGAAACAGCAGCAATAACACAGAGAGCCCCCCGGAAGATTTTTATCACATCATGCATGCCTTTTAACCAGCCTTGATTTTGCACAGCAAAAATTCACAATCGCTTAAATCTCAAAGAGGATGTAAGTATCTGGCTCTGTGTCTTCAGAATGTGGCTTCTTTTATAGCGGGGGGTTATATCAGCCTGGAGACCCATAAGTTATGAAATGTCAGGATCCTATGCATTCTAATTGAGTGTGGAACAGTTAATGGCTGTGGAAATTCAGCCACTTGACGTCTTATTCCCCCGTGTGCCGTTTCACAGCCAAGCCCATGAGCCTCAATTAAATGACAAAATGGGCCCATTCTTGAAAATAACAACAATAAAAACACAAGCCTATATGGCAATAATATCAGGTCTCACCTTGAATCAACAATGGTCACAGCTTGCAAATGACTAAACAGAGACACTGTGATAAGAGCGGAGAGTGGGGGTGGGAGGGGGGCGGCTATGTGAGATATTTCTAAGCAGCTTAATACAAGAATATACTGCACTACAGCTGCAACTAACACTTATTTTCATTACTGAATCATACTCAGATTATTTTCTCTTTAAAGGCCAGGGGTGGAATATAACTGAATACATGTACTTGTATTTCCATTTTATGCTAGTTTATCTTTTACTTTACTACATTTTAGAAGGGAATATTGGACTTTTTACTTCACTATTTGACACTCGAAGTACTTTTAATGTTAAAAAATTGATGTGCTTATAAATACTAATCTACTCAGTAGTATACAAAGTATCTATAATGGGCTACATGTTGATTAGCTATAACATTAAAATGCTCTTACATGTACAAGTACAACTAACAAGTGTGTAAACACTTTAATAATATAAGACTGTAAACAATAATTCTACATAATAAGTACTTTTACTTTTAGTATAGTAAGTATATTTTGCCGATAATTCTTATGTACTTTTACATCAGTAACATTTTGAATTCAGGACTTTTACTTGTAATTGAGTATTTTTTGACTATGGTATTTTTTTTTTACTTAAGTAAAAGATCTGAATACTTTCTCCACCTTGCTTTTTAATGTACCCCGCATTTGAATAGATCTGGGAAAGCCTGCATTTTCCTACTCTGCACCTTGGACATGGAACGATCTTCAAAAAGCTCTAAAATTGGAAACACTTATGTCCATTGATGAATTTAAGGGCATCATAAAGAATGCGATGGCAAAGACACGTGTTTGTGTTTCTTGAGATGCCACTATGTTTCAATAATTGTTGTTTTATCGTGGATTTTTGTATTATATGTTGTATTTGTTGCATTTTAAATGTGTTTTGATTGACTGCTGCCTTGGCCAGGTTGCTCTTGTGAGAAAATTTTCAATTTCAATGGGACTTCCTGGTTAAATAAAGGTTTAAAAAAAAAAGGCTAAAGGCTAATTACCAGATTTCATACATTCTCAATCATTTTGTCCATAAAATGGCCATCCAATTTCCCAAGACCCAAGCTTATGTCTTCAGATTTACTGTTATTCCTAACCAACAGCTCAAACCCCCCAAATATGAAGTTCAATATCATAAAGACAAAGAGTACCTGCAAATATTTATGTTTGACATCATATTAATTATGCATTTCTGCTTAAAAATGACTTAAATGACCCATTTTATAGTGTACATAAACAACAATATGTTAAAATGTGTTCTAGTGTTAATGTGAAAAGCATTAAATTACTCAAACCTCAAGCTGTCACACAGCAGGTAAAACTCAGCCTGTCCACTGCACCCACAGGACAAGCACAAGTTTATCTCAGACTCAGGCCTACTTTCTCTACCAAACTAGATCATGTCCCAAAATCTCTCGCCCCAAAACTTAAAGTTACCTGAGTGTTACTGAGTAAAACTTTTAAAATCCACAATCAATAATGCCTAAACCTTTTCCCATTTTCAGCAGATGTCTGCAATCCATAAATACACATGGAGCATGTCCTATTAAATCCTGTGATATGGTGAGGGGCTAAATATTGACCCAATCCTGATTGGAGTAGATTTTTTTCACACTCTTGCTTATTGTTTTTATGACTCTTTGACTTTAACCCCTTTACTGCTTCACTGATTTCATGCAACAAACAATAGCTTTTCAATAATTCAATTTATAGCTCGCCATAAATGGAATTCAAAGGACAATGCTGTTGCAAATGAACACGGACGCTGCTTTTGGCTCCAGCAACATCCCGCTTGCCAGAGGAAAGAAGAATATTTATTTTACGGTTGCCTCACATTCCCATTAAAACGAGGAAGCTGCATTTCCAAGCGCGTGCGGTATAAATGTAATATACAGAGTTAAAAGAGACAGATGGTAGAGTGAAAGTCTCATGTGGCAACGCTGTGCAATGGTACCGCTGCAGCCAGTGCCAATGAAGAAATCCTCCCAAAACTACCCAAGGCCAGATTAGATCTATTAATACATGTTCATGTGCATCTATCATGTGCCTGTTCACATACATGTTCGTTTAGGCAGTCTGATCCAGATGCACACGTGCCCGCATCTCGTTCATCATTTATTGTTAACGCCGAGGAAGTGATATGTGGGAATGGATCTAAGACACAAGCACAGAAATGAATTACCATTCTATTTATTTATCCAGGCCTTTCTGTCAATCACAGCAATAATCAGAACTAACTCATTCAAATTTTGAGAAAATGAAGGATGCATTCCCTCCAATTTTCAATTTGGAAGTGGCAACTATGGCCATGATGAATGTCTGAATAGTCCATCCTCTTCCTCTCATTTCTCCTAACCTTTCCTGACAGCTTAGATATTGCCTACCTGGTAATTTGCTCTACAATAATTGTTACTGTGAGATTTTCCCCCAGCTTTTAACAAGGATTCTTAACACCCTCTGTAGGTGACAAAATGCAATTACAAACACAAGTGCCCCGTCGTGACTGGTCATCAGCAGCTGCCACCTCCATTCCCCAGCCCCAACTGGTCCCATTAATGAAAAAAACAAAACACATGCAGACAGATTCAGCAAACATTTGCTGCGAATAAAACTTTAATTAAAAGATATGAAGCTGTTTTATTGATTAACAACATCAGTGATTAAAGTGTACGGCTGACATTTTTTTCCAGGCTTGCTGTTTTGTTCCCTCTCCGAGATCATTTATTTGTTGCGCGGCCCTGTTTATTGATAAGTGTGTTTGATGAATGCAGATGCGGCTGTTTGGAGAGTGGGCTTGCTGATGGAGCGATCATATTGTGCGAAACACCAGGCTCGGGCAAGAACAGCTGTTGCGGCTCCATCCGCTGGGACGCCATGTTTCACCACCACCCCGAGCGCACATGCAGGCGCGCTGCTGTAAAGCTGCAACCAACATATTCACAGCGTCCTAACAACTCTATGAATTTTATGACACATCACCAGAGCGCTCTCATCTCTGTCCAGCACTAAAACCTTAATTATTGGACTAATTGCTATGGCTATATTCATCCCACTGGTAATCCGTTGGTGATTACATTTTGTGTTCAATACCAGGCTTATCCTTTAATTAAAAGGATTATTAACCTTTAAAGTAGAGCCATGTGGGATTAAACCCTCCAATGTTAGTGTCAAAAGCTTTCTTTTACAAAACAAGCTGAGAATGAGGTACATCATTTCAATCATAATCAGGAGACTGTGGGCTGGTCTCGACACGTTAGCCCTTTTAGGGAGCTGACTTGCAACAGCAATAAGCCATCATCTCCATCTCCTACAGAATGCTGACACATTACTCCTGGTGGGCTAACAATCAGTGCAGATAGATGGATAATGATACAGGTCCGACTGAGAGAGAATGTAAACACGATGAGAACAAGGTGAAAGGGTGATTGAGTCAATGGTAAAAAGACTAAATGTAATACACAGGCAGCAAGATCCTCAAGGTCTGCGACCTCCAAGGCAGGTGAGTTCAAAGTTCAAAGTCAGCCTAAGTGGAGCGTGATTAGAAATCATTGGAGCTCTAGGAAAACAAGAGTGCATCTTCAGATAATGAAGGGAATGGATTGGTGTGGTCGAGGTTTGATGATAAATCATCAATCTACATAAGGACTCTGTACACGTGTGTGAGAAACTGTAAGGAGGCAGACAGGCTCTGATTAGTGCACGAATACATGAATATAAAAGATGTGACAATTAATGACTGTGTTTACATGCACATTAATATTTCACTTTTATTAATTTGAATTTGATACGAGTCATGTAAACAGCATATTTTTTCTGCCTTTTTTTGAACGTAGCATTTCCAAAGAAGACATGGGATATGCTGGTATTATTTGAATTTTTGCAGCATTCAGAATATGCGTCTCAGTTGGGCATTTTACTGCAGTTTGCAACACACAGCCTCTTGCCTGTTTACGGTCAGCTCTGTGTGTTGTCATGGTTGCATAATGCACAAACTAACTCGCCAACAGTCTGCAAGGCTGGGGTAGGGATGCGTGCCCAAAAGAAAAGCCCATGTTTCTGGTGGGAAGGAGAAACAAAAACTTTAAAAACATTATAAAAGACTTGGATGTCAACAGGTTTTTGGATACAGACATCGCAACATGGACCTTTACTAGAAGGTGGCTGAAGGAATAAAGAGGAAAGCTGTAACTGCACAGTCAATCAAGTCCACCAGCAGTGGAAAACTTTTAAAAAACCCTGTTTTGATGCAAAGAAGCAAAGTGGCACAAGCGGCTCCAGCCATTCCACTTTTCCATATTTTGACTTGATAAACGTGA
Source organism: Cephalopholis sonnerati (assembly GCA_019142605.1). Taxonomy (NCBI): domain Eukaryota; kingdom Metazoa; phylum Chordata; class Actinopteri; order Perciformes; family Serranidae; genus Cephalopholis; species Cephalopholis sonnerati. Next base: position 23,006,627 of record JAGQAX010000012.1, read on the forward strand.
TGTTAGGGCGTGGTAATCCGACTATGCACGGCTGCATTTTAATAGGAATATGAATAAAAAATTCATTTTCATTTGCCATGTAAACGTCATAGTGGAAATATTGGGCTGCATTCACTAATATGAGCGTAGAAATGTTTTTAGTCTGTGCATAAAGTAAGTGTGCATGCAAAATTCCGGCCACATTCATGACATGTTCATACTGGCTGACTTTGTTCTCGTCACCTTGCCTATGTTAGGGAATCAGAGTCATTCTAAACTGACAGGCACATGCCCATTTTTAGCAATCTACGTATACCACGCTCCCATCTATCTATACAAGGACAAAGGCTGAATCCAAATGTCTGGACTTCACCGCACTTGCAGACTCACAGACTTTGCGGGCACGTTTCCTGGAAGTCTGGGAGTGTTTAGGGTTGTACAAATCTACAATTCAACCAGTCCACAAGGGGCCTCAAGCAGACTTTCTGCAGACTTCCACAGAGTCCGCTTAGTGTGCAGACTTCAGCAGACTTCACTGACTAATAACCCACAATCCATTGCAATATGGACGTGATGTTGTGTTTTTTTTTTTTTTTTTGTGAATATGAATATGAATGTGTAAAATACTTATTGATAGTTAGGCCTATTAAAAAGCTACTTTAATTGTGTTGGCCAGAAGTAATGTTCAACCACATGATGATACAGACACATGTTCAGGTACAGGCTGTAGAGGGAATGAAAATGCATTTTATTATTGTAGCTTATCAGGCTGTACAGTGTAATAGGCCAAAAAATTTTTCCGAAAAACAACAGAAGAAGGTCTTCTAATGTAAGCAATACCCAATTTGAGTTTTAGTCCTGTCCTTATTTATAATCACTTCTGTTTTTGAGGGTGTGTAGCCTGTTACATAGAGATATATTAATAGCCTAAATTTTGGTTCATTTGGCATTTTGGTACATTTTGGCCCTCACAGACTTTACGTGATTACAGTAAATACATCAAACTATGTACAACTGAAGTCAGCGAGGGTCCTCAAGATAAGGGCAAAAACAATATTATGTGCATGTAAACATAGTTCCTGATCTACATTAGGCCTCCTGTAGAAACTTTAGTAGGCACACAGATTAGTATACGAATACTTGGTATTCGTGCTTGGTGCTGCTGTGGTCATCCAATGCAGCATTATTTTGCCTGATCAATACCCCACTCATCAATAATATAACAGAACTATTTGGCACCAATGAGGCCAACATGAACCATAAGCAAGAGACCATGATGCTGAACCCACCCACCCCCTCCACCGTCCTGAAGCTGAGTCAAGCAGTTAGAATCAAGAGCTGTTTGCCCATGCCAAAGCCACGCTGCATTATCCAGAGCAAGTCTTCATTTGAATGTCCTAATTAGTTAATTAGTTGGTGGTTAAGGATGATATGAGCATCTCATCAATCTCTCTATCTCTAAAAATAAACACCCTGGGACGGCGGTGGTGAGTCATTAGAATACTGATGACTGTGGGAAGTGTCTGTGAGGATTAGAGGTCTGCCTGTGACACTCCATATTTCCACAAACCACCCGACTCCATAAAGAAGACTAAAGAGCCATTGCCTGTGAGCATTGTATGGATGACAAACCAAGCATGACATAATGAGTTTACAGAAAGTCTGAGGAGCTCAATTAATGCTTTTTCATGCGTAGCTTTTGGGATCCATTTACTTGTTTATCACTGATGGAGGGAAAATGATAATTAGACAAGAGAATGAAAGTTGTTGTCATACACACAAATTATTAAATCAGGTCTATTTTAAAGGAGCTCTATATGATACTGAGTGTGTTTACGTGGGCATGAATGACCTGTTTATGATTGCATGTTTGAGGTATCCTGTTTATGTGCTTGAGCATGTAAACACCATATCCTATTTCCAGTAACCTAATATCCTGTTTCTGAATGTGCTACAAGGAGCAGTCCAAAAGCAACTGAGACACTGTTGCATATATACACCATATCCTGGTTATTAAGCACCGCTAACTCTCTGCACAGGCATGGCTTCAGCCAAGTGATGTAACAGAATCACAGTGTCTCACTTCTGGAGCAAAGAAGAAACAGAGTTTTAACTTTTGGTAATGAAATAGGCTGCAAATTTTCATCCACCGCTCCCCTGTCCTACATAGTAGAGGTAGTGACAGTAACAAGCTGGCTCTGGTGTTTTAAGAGAAGTGTAGCTGTTTTCAGGAATAACGTTAGCTCAGTCCATAGTGTGTTTGTGGTTGAGACAGAGACAGAGGGAGAGAGAAGGTGGATGGACTCAGAACAGGCAGTTGTTGGCGATCAGAGCAAAGAAGACATTAACATTAATAGTAAATGTACAGTAGGATGGTTTTGTCTTTGTAAATATCATAGCACCTGCACATATCAACGACAGTAGGGTTAGTAGGATTCATCATGTATATGAATACCCAGATTTCTCTGTATTCATGCGAACTATATATCCTCAATATGATCATAACCAGGATAAGCCTCACAAATGGGTTATTCATGTCCATGTAAACACACCCAGCAGCTAGCAGCTACCGGTGCTAGCAGCACAAACAACAGCAGCAGTGCTAACAGAGTTGACAGTGCTGACAGGAGGGAACCAGAGGGTGGGCGCCACACTTCCGTGACAACAGCATCCCAATCATTGTTACAATAAAAATATTACTTTTTCCAGTAATGAATAATGTAACTAATTACTAAGAAAATTTCAGTAATAATATTACAGTTACCAAACTAAAACGAAAGAACTCTTTATAACGTTACTTTTGTTATCATATCACTACTGACATGAAATCCAACATCACATCAGCGAACTCATTTTCATTATCATCACACTGCACAGTCACGCCATGGAACAGCAAGCTAGTTTGGAGGATGGAAACGCTTAACTTAGGCTGGAAATATTCCTATTACTTGATTTGGGAAAGATGACAACAACACCATTGCTGCAGATAGTCGTACTAAACCTCTATCCACTGTGAAAAACCTCTGGTTTGAAACACCAACTACGACTGACAGTACAACAATGCAAAGCTCCAGGAAATACACCCCACCAAAGATGCCCTTCTTAGCCGTGGATGTCGGCTGTAGCCCAACACTAGCTACACAACCAAAACTGGATTTTTTTCCATGGAAAGCAGGCTACAAAGACATAATGAAGTTTGTGGTTGGAAATGTTGTGGATGAAATGTAGCTCCACGAGTGACTCTCCGTCTTTCAGGCAAAGCCTTAGGAAAATGCAAGCAACTGAAGACCCCCAGGTTAAAAAAAAAAAACTTGCATGCTATCTAGTCTGAGCTACACTTACCGGTGATTACCCAGACATTCACAAAGAGGCACAACAATTTTATGGGGTGTAACGGAAAAGTTATATAACAAGTAGTGTAACAAAATTATTGTTGGCAGGGAGCAAAAAGTAAAGTAATATTATTACTTTGGAAAAGAGTAATGAGTAATGTATTTCATTTTTAGAGTAATGAGCACAACACTGGTCCCAACTGTAGCACAGTGCAGAGAGGCAGCAATTAGCTAGCCAGTGGGATACACGGACAAAGATGCACTAAAATGTTTACAAGGCCAGACCGTCTATCACAACAAAGGAAGAGTGAAGCTCAGATTACAACACACATGGAGGGAGTGTGACTTCATTCTTTGTTCAGGATGCTGAACAAAGAACTGTGTCTACTACATCTCCACATATCTTTACATAGCAAATACTTGTTTGCTACTATATTAATGTCCTGAGCATCATACAGAGCTCCTCTAAAGTGCACTTTTAAAATTTCAAAATAGCTATTATTAAAGGTATTTTTTTAACCAACCTCCTTAGATGTCATGTGGACTTTTAGCAATTACTTTGGGCAAAGTAACAGCAGTGCGGACCGAGAGTTTGTTCTCCACTTATGCAGTGGAATATATAAAGGAAAGAGGAGAAGAGGAGGAAAGAATAGGTTAAAAATAGTTAGCATATGGCAGCATATGATTGAGTTTCCAGGGCTCTGAAAATTCACTCTAATTATTCAACGCTATCCCTCTGTCATCCTTCCCTATATGCATTCCTTTGCGAGGAAGTGCAAGTGACTCCAACTAATATACATAATTCTGCCACTTAATTGGCACGGATCGGGTGAAAGTGGGCTAGGAAACCTCCTTAGAGACTAATAGGGGCACATATCATTGGCTCCATCAGAACAGTAGTCCCATAGGTGATAGAAGTCAGCAAATATTTCATGAGCTGCACTATCAAAGTACCTCACCTCTGGAGTCCTGTGCACTATCCTGCGAAGAACACTTCCGAAACAGTCCTGCTGTCAGGTGTATTTATAGCAGGCGGGCTCATGACTGATGCTAATGCCGTGGAAATTATGCAGTGCACTATTGCTGTCATAACAATATGTTAGACTTAAACAGGAAGGTTAACTAAACTAGTCATTTAAGTTATAAGTGGGCCACTGGCGTACGTCTGCGCACACAGATATGGATTAAGCTTAGTGCCGCAGTAACTCCAATTGGTTTTTATAGACATGACCCTACATTCAGCCTGGTGTTGATTTAAATAATGTGGTGTTACAGGGTAAGATTTGCTCAAGGGCTAAATGGGGAATTAAGTAAATTGCCACTGAGAAAGAGGCAAAGGTTAACTGTGTGCCAGAAGGTAGACAAAATAATTGAGATTGTTTATAACAGAGATTAACAGTGATAAAAATCATCAAGCAGGAAAAGCTCACATCAGCGGTGACTGACAGAGATGTACTAGACTTGCTGCTATTAACCATACTTGTCACTTTACCTTGTAACTTTGCCATTTATCGCTTTTTTACAGTTCATATTCTTTTTTTACTTCTGCTCCTATACTATGCCTCTTATTTTTTAATTTTCACTTTTTACTTCTCCATTTATCTGTACTTATTCCTTTCCTTCTGCTACTGCAACACCTGAATTTCCCTCTGGGGATCCATAAAAGCCTGTCTTACCTTATCCTAAATTTAAAAGTACTTATTGAAGTCTACAAAGCTGCAAGCTTAAAAAAAATACAACAACAGTAAAGATTTGAAGATCTCTGTGATGCTATTGCAACAATATGTGCAGGTGTGATTATCACAAAGCTACATATCTCATGGGGCTGCTATACTGAAGCTATGTGTCTTAAAAATATTAATGCAATATGATCAGTAATTAGGAAGTCTAATAAAAATATTTATGAACACTGGAGAAAACTGAAAGATGCAAACACTTAGACATGCTGGTGGATCTGTGACGTCGAGAGCAGCCATTTTGCAGCCGTCATTAGAACTGATAATTAGCTCTGTGTGGTTTCAAAACAGGCAAAAAATATGAGAATATTTTGCAGGACTCGGCACACACTGGGGTGTCAGAGCTGTTCACTCAAGATGCTTTCATGTGAGATCAAAACAATAACAATAAAGAGACTGAAGAATGCTTTCAGAAGTAGTCCAGTAGCCCACTGCACAGCTCAGGTTGTATATGACAACATTACAAGGACAACTGTTTATCAAGAAGTGTATGTGCTGTGTAGTGTTTCCATTACTTTGTCCACTCCTGGTGGTCATGCAGTGGTCAAAATGGTCAAGTTGGGACAAGATGAATAACAGAATTACCTGCAAGTTTAGTATAATTTTAATTTTTGCTGGTTTGTTTCACTTAGTTGAACAATACACATTTAATTTTGGGGGGAAATATATTGTCTTACATGTGTATGAGACAGCAGTCTAACAGACAACAGAACTGTCTATCTGCTTCCAGTATTTAATAGAGTTCTTTCACAGTGTTAGCTACATGCTAACTCTTAGTTAGCATTGGTCAACTCTTCCTGTATGATAAGAAGTTTTGCATCTGAAAATGGCCAGCAGATTCTAACATGGTAAGACCATCCTGATGACGTGAGCTCAACGTTCTGTTTAGAGCGAAGCAGAATGTTTACCTCACATCATCAGGATGGTCTTACAATGCTAAGCGGATTCACAGATTTTAAAAGTCTACTGTAAAAAGGTCAAAATGCTGATGCTAACATTTTAGGTAATAGTATGCAATATTTTTTAGCTGCACAGAATGTAATGTTCAAGTAGCTAACCACATTTATGTGAAAATAAAACAACTAGAAACTAGTGAAGAAATTTAATAAAAGGTATTAAATGAAGTTTATCGCTTTATTGACATGTTTGAACAATGCTGTCTTCACTTGGAGACTATTTCTACAGAGTAGAACAGAACTTCGTCACATTAGCTCAGCAGGTAGCTCAGTATGAGCACAACATAATCCTCCCTTCTGTTCCCGAGTTATGACGTTGACTAATGGCCAGCGAAGTGTTTTTGCAGAACATTGTGATGTCACAGTGATGTTGTTAGAAATTTGTATGGAATTTTGTCATTACTAGCGTATGAATTCTCGGCCAAAACCCTGTTTTGTGAAGTAGTCATGACCTTTGACCTTTGACCACCAAGTGGACGTTTGTGCCAAATTTGGAGAAAATTCTCTCCTGAAATATCGGGCTCATGAAAATGAAACAAATGGCTGGAAGACAACCAGAAAACATAATGGCTCCGGCCACGGCTGTCACCAGCACAAAAGCAGAACAATGACTTCTTAGTATGGAGACTGTCTGCCAGACTCATCACATAGAGTATAATTATGAACTTCTAACGGGAGCGTTTAACTTTGGGGGCGCATTTTGAGGTAATGCTAGTCAGTATCACCCACCACTAGAGCTGCAACCTGTTATTGATAGGTTGTCAACTATTAAGTTAATCGCCAACTAATTTACAATCAGTCTGACTAATTTTTTAAAGACAAAAATCTAAATTCTTTTATTCCAGCTTCATAAATGTGAGTATTTTATTGTTTCTTCTATGACAGTAAACTGAATATATTTGGGTTGTAGACAAAACAAGACATACTGTATAAGGACTTCATCTTGGACTTCGGGAAACACTGATCAACATTTTTCACCATTTTCTGGCTTTTATAGACCAAACAACTAATCGATTCGTCAAGGAAATAATCAGCATATTAATCGACAATGAAAATATTTGTTAGTAACAGCCTTATTTCATGCAAGATCTGACCGTGTGAGTATTTTTTGTTTCTTTTATGACAGTAAACTGAATATCTCTGGGTTGCAGACAAAACAAGACATTTAAGGACATCATTTTAGACTTTAGGAAACACTGATCAACATTTTTTTTACCATTTTTTGTCTTTAATAGACCAAACAACTAATCAATTAATCACGAAAATAATTAAAAGATTTATCAACGATGAAATATATCTGTTCGTTGCAGCCATGCCCACCTCAGTGAATATTAAGTGCTATCATGAAACACAGGAATGCATGGATGGTTTCATCAGCCAACCAGTCTCCCAGCAGCACAGTGTATTCCTATAGGACAAGGCCCTTTAACCTTTCTGAATTGTAGACTGCCACAACAATCAAAATGATTGGTCCCTTCCTCCTCTGATCGCACATGGTAATCGACACGTTCAGCAGCCTTTTGGGTGAAACCAAACCTTCAGAAACACCACACCAGATACTAAAACCACGCCACAATAAAAGGATCACACTATATCAAAACAAATTGTGGCCACTAAAGGAATCAATTTTTGACATTTCACCTCCATCTATGGAGAGTTCACTGACCCTGGCGCTTAAATTTACTGCTCTGTACAGCCTCAATCAAAGTGTTTGTCAGCAACGCATTTTGTCCAAAGTTTTAGTGTAACACACTGCAGATCATGACATGTATGGATTTAACGGGCCCTTGAGCCACCCTTATATATCTCATGCCGTTCACACAGGATAATATCTTAGCTCTCAGTGTAATAACACGGGAGGAGATTTGTGGATGAGACCCCCATTTCTAATCTTAGATCTATTAAGGCGCTTCTGAATGAATCATCAAAGCTATTGATGTCACTATGGGCTTGTTAGCTGGATCCTGGAGTCAATAACAATTTCTGATGGGGTTTGTAGGAATGGTCACAAACAGTAACTTTTTATGAGCAATTGTCATATTGTCTATTGAAAAATATATATACAGTGAGCATATTTCTATTTACATTTTGCTTCTCAAAGATTAGGAAACATCTGATGTTTTCATTTATGCAGGATAGTGAACAATGAAATTATTAGTTCAGTATTTTTCTGTGTTATTGTAGAGTTGAGTACTTCATAGCAAAAGGTTAAGACGGCACGTCAGCAGTCAGGAAAGAGAAACATATAATCCCAAATCTTTTTTTTCCAGAGACAAACACAACCCACCATCCAGGTTTCTTTTGAGAATCAGAGAGAGGAGAACTACTCAAGCTGAGGATTCCCTCTAAGCAGCAGAGATGACTTTCACCATCACGGTGAGAGGCTGTTCGGTTAGCCCGGGGAGAGGGATCATGAGTACAATATTGACTTTAAATTACAGCAATAGCTGCTGCTCATGCTGTCTCAGGACCATGCTGCGGATCAAACACAAAGATCAGGCCCGGATTAGGAGAAAGCCACTGACAAGCGCCGAGCCGCCTCTCTGCTGCGGCAGCACGCGTACTCACACAGCACCTTCCCAAATCTCACACTAAGCTCTCCCCCGCCTCTCAACATGTAACACACAGACATTACACTCATCTCATTTAGATTTCAAAGCCAAAATTGATTACAAACAAAATTATCTAAACACAAGGGGTGAAGACGGCTGGTTGTGTGTTCCCGTGTGTGTGTGTGTGTGTGTCTGTGTGTAGACTTTGTCAGGACAGATTTATTCTGAGGTCTGGAAGACGGCAGCATTTCCTCCCCGATGGTGAAGACTCTCACGTTTGCTCACAGGATACAGCCGTGTTCTTGCAACGCCTTGTAACTGGGCTTTTATTTTCCTTTTCCTGGCAGTTAAACACAAATAACAGCATGGATGATGTGCTGGGATTCATTGTCTGCGCTCAGGGAGGAGTGCAGGATATGACTGGTGTGATAAATGATCATGCCTTGTGGCTGGCGTGACAAAGGAACTGCGGCACAATCTGCATGTGCTCCATCCTTTCGCCATCATTAGGTGTAATTGGGACTCATGGCGAGGCGTGTTCTTTTTCCACTGTGGAAGTATCGGGGAATGAAGCCGCAACTCCTAATAGGACGAACTACAGAAGGGAGACACGTCCAGGGGCCACTGCTACGGCACTAAAAGTATGTCCCAGTATCGCACGACTGGCCTAAATGGGAGCTCAACAGATATGTGCTTGTTTCAAATCCCCTTAACTCTAATGTCAGACCAACTCTATTGTCATGTCAGACTACCCTTTTTGATGTTGACCTTCAAGAATGTTGTTGACATCTGTCTGAGGAAGGTGGAGCATGTTCCTTCACTCTAAACAAAGCCCAAAAAAAAAACATAACACCCAGTCAGCCACTGATTACAGTGCTGCTCATTAGCTATAATGGGGATGCATGTGGAATTTACAGCAATGTGTAACGAGGTTAAAAACAGACTCATGAATCCTAGTATTCATGCACCCTTTTTTCCTGCAGCACTATTATTCATCATTAAGACGAGAATATCCAAACACAGCCGAGTCTCTACACATATATACAGCACGTTGGGACTAAACTGGCAGAGTAATAATAGATGTGGAGGGGTAAATGAGCGTGCAAGTTTCCCCTGTTTGTCAACCAAATACTCCAAGACCCCCGTGTGCACTCTTTAAACGCACGAAGTTCTAGCAGTGGCAGAAACACAAAGTCTTTGTTTCATGACCTCAGCCTGTATATCCTTTCCCCTCCTTTGAATCAAAGCCCCCACACCATCTTTAGCATTTAGAATTAATTGCACAGTTATCCTCAAATTAATTCCTAACTGTTTTACAACACACAGAGAGAAAAGGGCAAACCAATTATTATTCTGTTTTCACCTTACAGAGGGGGATATTATGCAAATGATCCTCTCTACATGAGAAGGAAAAGGGGCTTTATTTTCCTCAGCAGATGCTGCCTAGACAGTCTAGCGTTCTGTGGGGGACAGGAAGTGGGGATGCTGTGAAGATCTGATCGCTCCACCTGGCTTCCTACTGACTCCATATCCAAGCAATAATAGAAAACACACTGATTAATTATTTATTTCAAAGAATCATTTTTTTTTCTATATTTCACGCTGGACAACTAAGGTTAAAAGGAATGTTCCAAGTGCTGTCTGGAAGTATTTTACAACTTCTGCACTTACGAGCTAGAGGTGTTTCTTGATGGAAGACAAAGTCCCTTGGCTACGCAGACCTGCAAGATGTTTTATTTGCTACTTTCCCAGGAAGAGAATACATACTAAGAGCAAGCAGCGAGCCTGTGAGCCAGACATCAAGAGGTGGCTGACAGGATGGCAATGCTGGGTTTCAGAGAGGACAGGGGGCATCTCACCTCCCTCGGCTGCTCCACACTTCTGACCACAGCGAGTGTTTATTAATCTGAGACCTTGAGACCTCGGAGAAGTTGCTGAATGAAAACTAAAACACAGACACGCAGCATTTCCAACTTCTTAACAGTCAAGAGCCATAATGCTTTGCAACGAGCTGATTTAAAACCAGCTTCTTCTTCCAAGGTGGAACAAACAAAAGCTTTAATGAGCTGTAATGATGAGTTAAGGTCAAAGCACTTATCATCTTTACAAATCAGGAGAAGATGTGCTCATGGAAATAAGCTCCCATGAGTATCCATCATCACCTCAAAAAACTGCATGCAGTGGCACAGCTCCAGGTGCTCGAGCAAATTGGGCTTTCGATGTGGGATGGATCAAACGCCGGCTCAATATTCATTATTCTCTCTGACTGTGATCTGCTGCAGTTCTGTGAGTGGGTGAGGGTAATTGTGTACCTCATTGTGCGCGTGTTTGGACCCAAACTTAATCATGATGTCAGGCTGTTAATAAAAGGTTATTAAAGGAACAAAGATCCAGGTTTTACATATGTTAGGCAGGGGAGGTCTCGGGAACTCCTGTCTCTGAGGTAAACACGGGCCTTCATGACAAATGATGCACATGCTGAGATCAGATAGTTAACAAGAGATCCCCTTATTAACCAGGTCTGCATAGATAATTGGCACTTGAGCCTCACATTTTGAATCTGGCCTGAGCAGTGTCATTTATCAAGAACCCGAGCATGCTGTCAGGGCCCCATAATAAGCCGCAGTAACTGATGAATCAAGATTAAGCAGATAGATTGAGAATGAAGGAGGAGAAAATGGGCCACAGCCACATTGCAGGGGGCTTAGCTTGATATTCATAACATTAAAGTGGTATTATTCCTTACAGGGAGGGATCTATCCTGCATTAGAGGCTATAGTTGTAAAATAGCATCCGCCCGACAGCGTCATGATGAAGAGTCTCAATGTAGATTGCAACACTTTGCTCTAATCTGCATATGCTGCGTGCAAGCTGTTTGACCTAGAGAGGGAGGATTTGTGAATTGTTGGCTTGGTAGAACATTTCGTAAGCCATCTTAAGAGCTTTTCAAATATATGATAATGTATGCACACATCAGCGTAGTCAATTAATCAACGGTCAATCATAGGAAAGTTTATCAGTAACAAATTTGATCTGAATTGATGAACACTGAACGTCTGATTTTTTCATCTGCTTTTCAGCTGTGACGAATTGCTACATGTCTTTGACATATATAAGAGTAGAGTGAATATTTGGGGGTTTTGGACTATTATTCGGATAGAACGAGAAACTTCAACGTGTCAATTTGGGCTTTTAGTAAGCATTTTGCATGGTGTGATTACATACAAAGTCAATACAAAGATGCAAACAGATGCAAATTCGCGCTGAGTAACATGAATGTCATGATGTGAATGATTTTAGGTGCTATTCATGTACCAGAAATTTGCGTGATGTGGTGTCACAAAAGTCTATGAGTATTGAGATCTGGTTGAGATTTTCCCGATTCTATTGAGAATTAGAAATCAATGTTACTGTCGCCGTCTGTTGGCACCCAGAGCTCTACGACTCAACGTGAAAACAGTGACAGAGTAAAAAAATAATAATAATTTAAAAAAACAGAGGGGTCAGAGGAAAGTGAGCAAAGCTATAGGGTGACTTATTTAAATATGTGCCAAACAATTTTGTTGAGTTGCTTCTTTGCAAAATGTTCTGAGTATATTGTGGAAGGTAAACAACAGATGGAGTGAAGCAGTAATGCACTGCTGTGGAAAATATTAAAAATAATAACTAATGTTGCCGTTTTGGATCATGGTGGTTCAGAGCTTGGAGCCTCCATGTTTTACCATATTCACATAACTATATTACAGCTATCGGTTGTACTCTATTTCGAATTAGGGGTGTAAATCACAAATTTTATAACGATACATATCAATTCATTGGACAACGATATATTTGCTGATATCACAAAGTCTGCCAAGATACGAATTTGATTTGATTCAATTCAGAGGCCTGCGATCGCCATACGACGATATCAGTAAATATCCTCCTTGTCTTCTTCCTTGCCTCTTACCATTATCTACCTGGCGCTGGGCCACTAGCATTGTTCGAATGTTCACTATGGAGTTGAACTTGGATGGAAATGGTGGCACAGACCTGCCGTGGCAACTTTAAAATAAAGGTGTATCTTAAAGATGACGACATGTACCCATGATTTAACTTTGTATCAATAATGGATTACACCCCTAACTATGAACAAAGTTATCTGCCTTCTATTCGCGTCACGCTCAGTGTGAACACACCATTAGTCCAAAAATTGGGAGAGTAATCAACACATTAATTGATAATGAAATGATCATTGGTTGCAGCCATAACTCACCATTGCTTTCATTTGTCCAACATAAATATGAGTGATACAAAACAGTAAATATCTCATTGTTCAGTAATAACTATTGTTCACAGTTTGAGCAAATTGTTGTTGTTATACAATATAATTGTCATTAGCTAAACAATGCAGGAGCACATTAAGCCTATTACTGCTGCACAACTATATCAATCAAAACAATTACAGCAGATTCAGCTTCCTCATCAGAGTAACATAATTAGGTGCATTCATTCCAAACTCATTGGTTTCCACTGGTTGGTCACTGGTCTGTTTTCATAGCCTTTTAATGGGATTATAAATGTGTGTGTGTGTGTGTGTGTGTGTGTGAGTGTGCATGTGGGTGTTCACCAGCCCTGTTTTTATCTCGCTGGTATATAAGTGTAGATAATTACAGATGATGGGCCGGTGATCAGCTGCAGGTATGGGAGCCACCTCAGGCCTCGCCCAGCCTTGCACCTCCAGCACTCCCCTGCTCTGTCAGGCATGTTTGGCAGCGTCTCCTTTCCCTAAGTCTCCAGCTGTCCAGTGGGGTGCGCCAAGTCACAGCAGGAGTGCCTGCCTCTCCATCTATGGCCCTTCTCTTTCTAGGAGTGTGAGATGCGTGTGTGTGTGTGTGTGTGTGTGTATTTGGGGGGGGGGGTGTGGGGGTGGAGGGGGTCGTCTCTGTACTTGCATTACTCACTAGCAGACGGAGCACGCTGCCAGCGCCCAGCATGTCCGCCCACACGCCCCTGCCCTGCCGGTTAGACCTCACGGTTGGAGGAGATGATGGAGAGAATCTGGGATCCAGGAGGGGGGTGGATCCAGAGGAATCTGAGAGACAGAGAGAGACAGACAGAAGCCCAGAAGCTTACCTCCATCCCACAGGCCGATCCTCGGACAGCCCGACCTGATATGGTAGTCTGAAGTCTCCTTGTTGGGGTTCTTTTGGTGGGGGGGAGCAGGAGGGGTGTTTCTGTGGAATGACAGCTAAATGATTTGTTTGCTTTGGTATTATCACCTCCCCTTGTTACCGTGCTATGCATTCTACAGGCATCTTTCTCAGCAAAGTAGCATTATGTTGATTTTGATGTGCCATTTTAATTCATTATCAAATTTATATTTAGCAGCCCGACTGACTTTACAAGAGTAATTAATGGAACATATTTAGAAAACTAGAGAAGTATTTGGTCCTTAAAAATGATGTGTGATTGCAAAAAAGTTTAAGAAGCATCACTTTGTGTTTGATGTCTGCAGGATAATAGTAACAATAATAGCTGATTAAGTTACTTTTAGCATAAAAAAGACAAAAGAGACTCAATTTATATCTAAATGCAGTAATTAGTCTTACAGTTAAGAATGCAGATTGTTGAAAAACTGTAGCAGAATATTACCGAAAACGACTTAGAAACAATAAAATTACAGCAGTCAGATCATGTTCATCATGAACATTGGGGCAAATTCTCCTCAACAAATCCTCATCCAAACATAAGTAAGTGGGGCTCATTACTACCAGCCAGCACTACTTCCATGTGCCCACAGGGGGCTCTAGTGTACCACACATTTTACTGCCCAGACTCTGATAGCCGGCTGCTCAGAGACCACGGCGCTGATTGTGTCGAGGGTAGACCTTTTGAACTGCTGTGCTGTACGATTGATATAAACATTAACCAAGCTTATACACAAATCAGACCGTAAGCATGCTGAAATGGTGCAAATTAAATACAAAACAGGGTAAAAAACAGTTCAAACAAAGCAGAGATGTACTCACAATGTGAGGTAGCACTGCATCAAAGTGCTACAAAAAATCTGCAAAAATCTGAAAGCCTGAGTGAATACACACCTTATCTTGATCCTGATATTTCTGACTATGTGTGTGTTTGTGTATGTGTGTGTGTGCGTCTGTACGAAATTCCAAGGTGGTGAACAGTACTTGATGAGCTAGCTCTGGAGACCTCTGAATTTTAATGATGTTGGAGATGATATTGTGTGTCCTTCAGCTTGTTATACTGACACAAGCACTCCATAAATCATCATACCTAGCTATCGTAAAATCAATACCAAACTGCTACCTCAGCGCTAACCCGTAATAAGTTTTTCAGCCATCTAACAGCTTAAACTTTGCTGTAATGCCGTTCGACCTATAGGTTAAGATCAGAGCATGCTTAATTTGTTTTGTAATAGAGACTTTCTAATCCTTAATGAAGCGCCTATTAGGGAGGCTTTTGTTGGCACATTGGTGATCAGTTGGTGGAACAGCCATTGCAATTAAGTTTGAATCTTTGTCCTGGAGCTAAAAAAAGGAAAAAGAAAATAAAAAAAGGGGGTGGAGGAAAAAAAAAGGGAAAGCTTGAACGGTCAATAAATGTTAATCCAGTCAGAACTCGTCTGTGCCTTTGAACAGGACTCACGCTGGGTTTTTTTCACATGCACTTGTTTCATCCTGCCCTAAGAGAGGCCATCCCTTAAGGATACTGCCACTGATCCTGAGACCAGACTACCACTCACTAATAAGAGCCCATGTGTAAGCAATATTGTCCACATTAAACACATTATTACCAGGCTTTGTGTAAAACATAAGCCATAAATACATCCACAGAAATTGCTCTTTAAAAAAATGGAAGACGGTAGTTTCTCCAGGAGAATGGAGAAATAATGAGACTGCTATTAGGTTATATTGTGAGAAAGTTAAAACAAATCAAAGGCATTCGTTTGTGTCACGGCTTGATAGATGTAAGAATTCATTCTGCTTTTATCTTCTCTTTGCACTAAAATGATCTCTGCATGCTTTATCCAAACACCAAACAAGATGCAAATGACAAAAGAAAACTGAAAATGACAAGCCTCATGTAACCTTGTGGGCTTGTTTTTTTTTTTAGAATGATAGCTATAACTGGGGCAGCATTTCTGAGACACACAACATATGTAAAAGCCTTTGCACAAGAGAGAAGCCATTGCCACAATTTCTGAAGCGTAAACAGCTTATGAAAGTCAAATGGATATGTGGCATAATCTGACACGGCGAGTCGCTGCTTCAAAAACATCCCTAACAAACCACGATGCCAGACAACAGCGACGACGGTTGCATGTTTTTAAACGCTCCACAGGTGATCGTGCTATCATATCAGCCAGTCAACAAATGAAATTAGGCAGGTATTTCACAGGAGAACATCATAACTTTTGGTTGACAAAAAAGTGCTAATAAACAGACAGAATACTGTATATTTCATGAGTGCCAGATTTCGGCGTACACTCCACTGGATGGGGTATTTACCAAAAACACAAAAGACTAACACGGGTCACAGCCCCAAAATTTATGGTTCCAAAGATTAAGCATTAAAGTGGCACCACTATCGGCTCATAACTTATGTTTTTTTTGGCAAGGGGAACACCCACATACCCATGGTTTTTGGGGACGCTGACATTGGCTGTGATTTACACGCAGTAAGAGGTGGTGACCAATTGTCAGAGGTCTTGCTGGCTGACCCTGAAACATCTGTGTTTAGGGTCTGCTGCTGATTACACAGCAGACAAGGCAGCTAAGAGGACAATATAACCCTGTGTGAAAAATACTACACATAAATGGCAGCAGCACATAATGTGATTTCTTTAATAATATAATGTTGTGGCAAAACAGACAAATATTCCCAGGGGTCCAGTAATATTAAAGGAATTATACAAAAAGCCTTTGTTGAGAGTTACACTCTGCTGCTTCTGTTTATTAGAAAGAAATCATTACTGATGAATCTCCATGCTTTAAGGTGAACTTACAACAGATTTTCTGATATTGATGCAAAGGTATAAATCACTCAGCTGACACTGTCACAGCTAGTTTCCTCACTTAAGGGGGAAATTCACCTTAAAACAGAATTGTATGCAGCATTTTACATTTTGTTGGTTACATGTGGATCTTTGGACGACTGTTTCCACCAATAATTGGTGCAGCTGTTACAAACACAGATCACTTAGTGGATTTTTTTTTTCTTGGAGTTTCAGAGTTTGTTTGTTAAACTCACAATTTATTAATAATCAAAATCAGCCTAATGATGCTGGGAAAACTGGCTTATTGATTTTGTTCTCCGAATAATATGAAGCCTTATTTTATAATTAAAATACATAATGCTGTTTTCAGAGTTTAGACTGTAATTATTTACTTTCTTTTAATGTATCTGACATAATAAAATTTCCCCATTAACCCACTTTTCTGTGTTTACATACACAGCATGTTATTATTGCCCTTGTCACTCAGAAATAAAGTCAGTTTTCGTCAGATTTCCAAAGAATGTTCTTTCACATCTTTTCCTAGAAGAATAATAAAATATTAATTTTGTCAGTAATGCTGATTGTTACCACTATCCATCGCTGTATCTGTAAACACGTCTTGTAGTAAAAGTGTCACCTTGTGCTAAAAGTTAATTTTGATGTTTTCATGTAAAAAGCACAAGCAAACTTAGCCGATGTATTTATATTCTGCAAAAAAAACAAAAAAATTGAGTGCAAGCATGGGTCTTTAAATAAAACTACAGATTATAACAAAATTCTTAGCTTTGTATTTTTGACAAGTTTCATTTTTATTTTCATTTTTCGTCTTTTAACTTGGTGGTGACATTTGCTCATGTTCAAACGTCTAAGACACCTACACATGATTCCCTCATGGCACCTTTACCCTTTAAGAAAAGGGGAGTCCGTCTGGTTTTGTTAAGGCTTTAGTTGTTTTGGGCGGACATAAAAATCAAGAGCATTTGTTGCACTGAAATATCTCCAACATTGATTTTTAATACGGAATCAATACGTCTTTGAGTGTAATTTAGAATAGCTTTAGTAACACCAGTGTTGTGGGGTTTTTCTTCATGACAGTCATGATGTTACAAAAGATGTCGACATGGTGACTTTGCAAAGAAGTCTTTTATTTGAATATAGGGGTAAATTGGAGCAGCCGTGTATCTTGCATGTCTGTCACAGGCCTCCCATGTGGCTGAGACTGTTAGGGACTAGCGAGGCCAAACCGGGGCAGGGAGCTACAGCAGGGGGGAGGGGAGGGTTTATACTTAAGGCCAGAGCCGGGATCCGTCAGTGTGGGCGGGTTGGGTCGTCTTTAGCGTGACCTGCCACCTCTAACGGAGCTCTGAAAAGTGCAATCTGACCCTAAATGCTGAGCAGTCGTCCCTCTATGTCATGAGCCTGCGTCATCTGAATGAAGACAGCATACCATAGTGTAATACTCCTATTTATACAGCCTATTTTTGCATTTCATAAATAATAATCTCGATAATGTTTATATGAAATTAAAGTTGATGCAGAGAAAGATAAAAAGCACAAAATTCTGATGATAAAATGCAGCAAAATAAAAGTCAGTCCTGTTGTCTGCATGAAAAAATACAGCAATGCCTCTCAATTAAACCCACACAGCAGCAACCACCGCTTTAGGACACATAGATGTAGTTTTTCACAATTGTATGATCTGCCAAAAAGTCCAGACTCGCCCTTTGTTGAGCATCTACAGAGGAAGAAACACGGATAATAAAGGTCTCTTTATGATGAGGCTCCTGCACACAGAGCCACAAAAAACTTAAGAAAAAAGATCTATCAAGAGGTGGGAATTACATTGCCCTGTGCTGGGGGTGGGAAAAATGAAGCAGGCATTTGTGAGCTAGCTGGCAACATAACCTTCAGAAACATCCTATTTTTCATTAGAGTTGTGTCAGACAGCTATGCCTTTAATAACATTCATCCCCGTACCAAGGAGAGGATAACTCAAGCTTTAGGCACATAATGAATGGGAGAATAGGCCCTGGCGCTGTTAAGAACAGGAGGGCTTGCCAAACAGGCAGAGCTGCACTGCTGCACTCATGGCAAGCCTTTCACTGCACGGCATCCTCCTGTATTAACGCCATGCAAATGAACAGTCAGATGCTTCCTGAGGTGGCTCTCTAATGTGGCCCTGTTAATTACTGTCATTAGAGCAGGGGCTAGGAGAGAGGACTAACAAGCCACCGTCCTCATGATCTCTGCATTTGAAAGTCATCTTCGCCGATAAAAACATGTCAGAACCCCAGTAAGAAAATTGCAAATTGCCAAATTTGCTGACAGAGTGGAAAATTTTCTGCTGACTCTGAGCAGCCTGCCAGTGATGGATGCATTCTTGACACAGTCTTGGTGTTTAGACTTAAGAAATAATGAGTATCAATGTCCCAGCCGTGGAATATGCAAAGATGAAAGAGCGCTGTGTGGGTTTAATTAAGGGAAGCAGAGGCAGGAGCTGCTTTCAAACAGAGTGACCCAACATGATCAGGTTCTTATTGCTGTCATTTTTGTGCTGAAATATGGCCGGTAAGGTACCGAGAGTGCTTTAATAAGACCGACGTAATGTCATAGCAAGCGAGCCCGAGGCAGCCAGTGCATTGTAAATGCAGAGATATTTCTGTGCAGCACGTCTTGGTTTCAGCAACACAGGTTAACATGTAGAACATCACAGAGTGAGGCTCTCTGAATCAGGGCAGTTTTCTTTTAAGAACAGTTGAATTGGTTTTCACTGCATCATTACAACCACGGGGGGTGTGGGCACTCATTGTTTCCACAGTCAAGTAAAGTATTTTGTTTTACAAATGCCCTCCGGCAGCTCACACTCCCTACAACAGGGGGGGAAAAATGTTTCTCATACTTCAGAGAGCAAACCAAAATATCCCCTATTATGTCTGTGATGCATCAAATCCCTCGTGTGGCCTTGAATTTAGTTTCTCCCCCAAAAACTGGAGGGTGACACAGTCAATATATTCAACACACGAGGCCACGTCCAGGCTAATACAGAAGACTTTTCTCCCCTCTTCTCCTCCTCTCTTTCTTTGTTTCACTTTCTTGCTCTCGTTCCTTCCTCTGTTTTTCAAACGTCTGTGCTGTTGAGGACAAATCAAAGGCTCTATTTTACTAATGTAACACTGAGCAGAATGTGAGGTGGCTGTGGGGATAATGAGGGACTGCAGAGATGTGAAACAGACAGGCTGAAATGGATAATTAGGACAGAAAGTTTCTGCGATGCCAATGACACTCTACAGGAAATAGGATCATTAAGTTCTATATAAAATCTCTCTATGTACACTGTATCTATATAAAATTGCTCGTCCTCTTCATCCTCTCCATTACAATTTTTCATTTCATTACAACCGAGCTCTGTTTAACTCAAGGTGCAGCCCTTACCCCTGTTTTAGAGACATGTCAGAATGTAGCCACTTTAACTATCTTTATAACTACCTGTGAATACACTTAGCATAATTACTGCTTTTACCTGCTGGAGGAATACACGGATACTTCTTGTCCTTTCACACGACTGCCCACTTATACTATTCTGCAAATCCTGAAGTCTTGTTTTGAAATGTAGGCATGGCAGATGTGGTTTTTGATTGTTAGCATGTAAATGAAAAGGATGCCCTCACAGGTCTGCAGTGCTCAGGAGTATTTCACATTGTATCAGAGGGTCTGGTGCAGGCAGACTGGATAATGAGCCGCAATAGCTGTTAAAAGACGTTTGAGGGAGATATCATGCTATGTTGCTCTATTATGATTAGATTTCTCCTTGACAATATGAAAAGATCAAATCAATATCTACTGAGATTTTGATGATCCACAAGCCACCCCCATCCAGTTCCCCCTCCCCAGGCTCTATTGAGAGAGCATGATCTGACATCACCACAGTAACATCAGGCTTTCCTCTGCTACTGTGAAAATATGTAACTTCGATTAGTGAAATGCTGAACAAAATGACCTGTGTTTTGGATTCACTCCCAAATGTTGCTGTTTGGGTACTGATGACAGGACCTATTGTGTTTCACTTTAAAGCAATTCAATTAGGAGTCATTAGTCCTCTGAGTGATTACCAGTGGCCTATCGATAGAGAGGAAGGACACACTAATTAAAGGGCATTTAAATGTTTCTCGGCGCAGAGTAATGGGGAGAAACACAGCATTTAAAACGCAGTTTGGAGGAAAATATCCTTGCACAGCAAATGACCGACATAACATGTTCACTTTGCTCTCTGCAAATTCCCTTTATAGGCGCATATACGGGAATGGATCCCAGAGGAATACTAAAATATGGTCATACAACAGTCACCAAGAAGCTAGCAGCCCTGCTGAAGCGCAGGTAAATATTCAGATGTTATGGTTCTCCACTTTAGAAAAAAATAAAAAGGACAGATAAATAGCAAAACTGATGTAAAATCATGGCAAGTATTTATAGCACATATGTGAAATTGAATATAAGCATTTCACTAAAAGGAAGGGGCGGATTATCTTTCATTTTTAATTGACTGTCAGTGTTGTGCATCTCTGAATTCATTGTATCAGAGATGGATAGGTACTTTCACTGCCTATCATGAAGTTAATTCCATTCTTAGATGAATGGTAGTGATTATGTTGAAGGAAGGTGACTTACTCTAAATCCGCTTCCCTTTTCTGTAATAGGTTGCTGCTTTTTTATGCACGCTTTATACTGTGGAAATCATCAGAAATGAAATTAAAGATATTCTGTACATCAACAAGACGAATATAGAAAAGCTGATTGTTTAAATGCATGCTAAAAACAAGCTCATCTTAATGTAAAAAAAAAAATTACACAACTGAAATAACACAGCATTTGCGCAGGTCACAAAATCACATTTGGGAGCTCATAATCCACAGCACAAGGACACTGAACCTCTCCGGTGTTGAGAGGACTGCTTTGTGTTAACATAGTGAGAGAGATATTGATTAAAGTATGATAAGAAGAAGCTCCAGTCCCAGGGCAGAGCCTTTACAGCTATGATTAAATATGCTGCACCGAGGTAGGACCTATATCTCAGACAGAAGCTTGTGCATCTATATACAGCAAATTATCTTTACCACTAATATCGAATCAAAGAGTATGAGAGGTGTAAAATCCTAATTATAGCTCTTTTGATATCAAAGCAGATGTAGTCCAGGTATTATTTGGTCAACGCACGTCAAATGTACAAGGTGACTCCTGGACAAAACCTTAAAATGCATCTTATAAATACAGTAGATAATATAAAGTAGGTAAGACTGTGCATATAATTGTGAAAATAACATGATAATTAGACAATTATAAGGTACAAGTTGCTATAACAGTGGTGTAATTCACAATTTAAGTGACTTAAAATGAACCAGTGCCATGTTACAGGTGGGGAAACTCTTCATAATGAGTGGTCATGGACGAGCAATCTCAGTGATCAAAGATGTTTTCAGCCAGGCTGATTACTGCAGCAATGGACAGTACTCAGCCAAAGAGACAAAACTTCACCAACAGAAAGATGCCATAATTAAATTAGATTCTAGAAGTAGCAGGAATATATATATAGTGGAAGTCAGACTTTGCAGTTTGCCCATCACTGACCAAAACAAAGTCGTTTGCAAATGTAAACAAAACTTGACATAAACTAATAAATTAATCTGGTGATTATTTTCTCAGTTAATTGATTAGTTGTTTGGTCTATAAAATGTCAGAAAATTGTCAAAAATGCAAATCACTGTTTCCCAGAAGCCCCGATTACGTCCTCAAAAGTCTTGTTTTGCCCACAAAACAAAGATATTCAGTTTACTTTATATAGTGGGAAAGAAACCAGACACTAGATACATCTGAGAAGCTGAAATCAGACGATTTAGACTTTTTTTCTCAAAAAAAAAATCACTCAAACCGATAAATCGATTATCAAATTAGCTGGCGATTAATTTGAAAGTTGACAACTAATTGATTAACATATTAATTGTTGCAGCTCTACCATAAAATACATCTGAAGTCCATTAAATTATTGTGGAAACTAATTTAGAAGGCGAAAAACAATATTACATTCTACAATATTTGAATAGGGGAGTTCATGAACAGAGCCTTTCATTTTAAAGCGTGTATATCTATAGATCTATTGAGCTGACAAGGTTTAAAGGTTGGAAATTATGCTCTGTGCAATCAAATCTTAGAATAAAATAGCATCAAGAACATGGTTTTGTTGAGGTTAAGTTAATGTTAGCTGCTCAGAATTTATGGCTCTACAAAAGTGGGTCCATTGACTGAGAATCAACTCTTGTATAATATAATATATGACACCATTGTAAAGGCAGTAAAATATTTATATTTTTTTCTACAAATGCATTTAATTCTATCCCATTTGGTAAAGTACAAAACTTAACAGTGGTCTGAAAAATCCAACACAAACAAATCTGAAATAATATTGTGAAGAGAAACATCAGTGGATGTTTGTGAAGCTCACAACACTAAGGTTCAGCGTAAAAACTGCCATATTGACTTTTATGTACCGTGTTGTGTACAGAATTCAAATGTATGAAATCGCACTTAAAATTCTTACATGTATGCATGCATGTATTTATTTGATTATTTATGTATGTATGTATTTGCAGAACCAAATGATGGTATCATCACCAGGGATGTTGTTGTTTTTTATATTTCCAGGTAAAATTTAAAAAAACTTCAGTAATGATGCGCACACACATGCCAGCTGAAATATTAGAAGATAGTGAGATCAGGCCTGACATACAGGTGGATGAGACTTCATCATTTTATGAAGTTTAAAGAAGAGGAGTGTTGTTTCTACAGCCTGCCACACAAGTATGACCTTTGGTACCTCTTCTTCTATCCTCTCAGCTTACTGTTGTTCGAATGCCACTTCACTTAAAATCTTAAAACCTGCAGGCATGTAAATACAGTAACTGTTTTCAGCTGTCAATAAGTGAGTCAAAGAAAGGAGCAGCTTCCAGATTAAGATAGGACGCCTTGCTGTTTTTGCATAAAACTCATTAGTTATAACACTCTTCTTTAAAAACGTCATGATCCAATTTTGCATGCCAACTGCATTCCTCTGTTTTAGCTACGCAGACGAAATAACTGTGAGAAATGTCCCCTTGGTCTGACTTTTATTCCTCACCTTATTCCCAATGTCATTCATTTGCCACTGAAGGTAACAAGCCTTTTCCACTCTGTGCTCTGTAACGGCAGACCTTTAATAGCCATTTCCCGGTGTGGTGAGGGGAGAGCGGGGGAACATGTTTATTTGTGTGTCTGCACATGCCTCTCCAGCGATTCTCTCTGCTCCACTCACCCAGCTGCTGGCTGGAGGAGTGATTCATGGGCCTGACAGATGCCTGGTGCAGCTGGATCTGTCCTTGATCATCCCAAAAGCCTGGACAGCACTGTCATTCACCATTGCCCAAATTATCTCTGTATTGACTGCAGAACCCTCTGTGACAGCGCCGTAATGGCTAATTACCCAGGATGCTTTGGGTACTTTTAAACCCCAGAGTGTTCTCTTGCTGTCTTGCCATGCGGCGGCTGCTGCTACTGCGTGTCGCTGTGAGGGCCACCGTTTTCTCAAGCCCCACCTGAGTACCACAGCCTGACGAGGAGGAAACCAAAGGCATAATATCCTCTTTTACAGGAATTATACAGTGATGCCAAAGTAACAAAACACTTTTGTTGTGGTCTCAGCGGTGTTTGGTGAGCTGTCGCTTGTGACAGTGAAATGTGCACATAAATAACCATTTATGGTTTGTCTGTTTCTCTATCTGCCTCTGCATGTCAGGGGAATCACCTTGTGAAACACACACACAATCAATTATCAAACTCTATCTAATGATGTTAGAGAAATTGGCTGATTGAAATCTTTCTCTATTTTGTCATGAAAACATGTTTTGGTGGGAAAATCCACACAAATAGCTGTCAAAAGTTTAACACTTCAGTCAGAAGGTCCACAATAAGCACGCTCATCTACAATTCTAAATCTGCAATGTTGCTTTAGACTTTGAGATGCATTTCAGGAGGAAGGTGACAGAGGGAAGTGAAAGGAAATGAACGGAGAGACAGAAAGAGGGAAGGAGAAGGTGAGGGAATAGAGGGTACAAAATCCCATCCTGACTGTTAGAGAAGATGATGAGGTCCCCTGAGAATGGACAGAGCAGAGAGGGAGCAGCTTTTCTTCACAAAGACTCCAGTAATTTGCCACATCCTGTCCGCACACCCGGCATGGAAGCCACTCTGTCCTTAATTACCAGGATAACAATCCCATCCCCTCCCGGCTTCTCGTGGTGCTGTTCTCCTCATGTTACTCGCCCCCCACCCCTCAGCCAACATCGGCACCACCCAGGCTTCCTGCGCTCCTCCTTCCCATCAGTGTCGAGGTAGAAATGGATAGCCTCTGCTGCTGTCTGCAGACAGTGGAAGGATGGACACCAAATAAAGTGATAAAAGCTGAGAGAATGGCCCTGCCTCGGTTAGCAGCTCTGATCTTGATGGACAGGGGCACTATAATGACACCGAGGCCTCACCTGAGTAAACTAGCGGTTCTGACAGCCCTGTTAGCCATATACACAGGGGAAACCCTTTAGACAAGCCCACCACCACTGATGGTCTCCAGCTAATGACAAAATTACTATAAAAATATGTTGATCACTCCTCAATAATAATTAATTAACCACTTCACCCTTACGTTCTCCTCTAATCAATTTGCTGTCTAATCTATAGGTCACTTCCAGAAATTTATCAAATTTAGTAAACATTAAAACCTACGTCAGAAGACACTGCAAACCTTGTGGCTTGTAATGACATCGCTGTCATGAGACAACCAGAGTATAGGGGCCGTGGCCTTTTCGTCTGGTCGTCGTCTGTCATCTCCAAGATGGCGCCGCGTCTGCCTCGGCTTTATTTGCATTGGCTTTTGCATACGTCGCATCCTGACTCCACAGAAATCAAAACAAAGGGGGGAAGAGCCAGGAGTGACACTACAGTCCTGCCTTGCTACAGCACATACAGATACATTCAGCTCAGGGGGAATGACGAGGCTGTATTAGCCCCAGTGTTTGTATGCCTTTTTTTTTTTTTTTTTTTCAGTGAGCAGGCAGTGGGAGGGTCTGCTATTCCTGGGGGTGAAGGGGTTAGAGGGGTGTGTGTGTCTGTGTTACCAGTCACCTGCTGCTAAATCCTATTAGCAAGGCCTGGGGGTTAAACCAACCATCACCATTAAAGGCCTGTCAGGGGAAAGCCCACAAATAATAGGGCTGATCGCTACAACTCACAAATAATAAGGTGCTTTGATAGAGGATAATCAATTAGTGATAATAGGAAGAGGCTTGACATTCTGGAGATGCCTGTGAAAGGGAAAAAATACTAACATAATGGCAACAACAAAACGTTTGAGAGTTTAGAACATTATTTTCAAGGGAGCACCATTAAATAAATAAAGAAAACATTTTATTTTGCCTTTTTGTCATTTTAAAATTGACATATTGTGATGTTAGAGCTATGATAAATATTGAATGTGCTTATTAAAGTTTTTGTCATTGTGCGCACACAGTGTCATGATCTGTAAACCATTTACTCTGGTCTTTACATAAAGCTCATCAGCTCCTCATGATTGTGTATTCAGTCACTGATTAAGAAAAATAAAGACTTGGTTTTAACTTGAGGTCACATATTAGCTCAACTGAAACCGAGGTGACAAACTTTGGATGTCAACTAGCTATTAACTTTTCCACATTAAACTCATCACAGCTGCATTCAGACTGCATGTCTTCGAACAAACAGTAGAAATGTCTGTCTCGATTTTTCAGCCAACCCAAGGACAAAACGATGCTTGGATGTGAGTCCTTATCACCTCCAGGAAAAAAAACTACAAGTGAAAGTTATAAAGCTGATACTGTTATTCGAGGATTAGAGTGTCAGCCAAAACATTTCCATATGTTTTCTAAAGCGAGGAAAGGAGGTGAGAAAAAAATTGGCAAAGCAAGTGTTAAATGAGATGGGAAGTGACAGTTTACATCTCCAGCCACAATTAACACGTTGATGGCGTTTTTCGCCGGGCCCCTCACAGTGATAATGCCTGTTGTCAAATCTGTTTAGCACGCCAAATCTCCTGGAGCCTTCAGCTAGGCAGCAAGCTTTTGACAGATTGAAGGTTCAGAGATAGGCTATCATGACAGATGGAAGCTGGCATCGATGTTCAGCTCTCGCCAATCACAGGGGACCTGCCCCCCTTATTCTGCGGGGCGCAGCTCCGCAACCTTCCCCCCTCTGATGGGAGCAGGGGATGGCATTGTTAAGCAGTGCATCTGTGAGACTCAGTCTCCTCTGATGGAAGCATAAGGCAAAGAGCTCTCAAGCAAAAGACGGCCACTGCTGTAAGCGCATTTCAGATATGATGGGAGGCTAGCTCAAGGGAATTGTGGAAGAGAAAAAGTTTGAAACATTTTGAGGAGCAGAGGAAGGACCCAGGAGAGAAAAAGAGCGATTGCAGCAAGCCTCAGCTATTCAGTAATGCCATCATTAAATTTGATTATTACCTAAATGCTAATCCTAAGAGCAATTGCTTGGTACAGTCACAGCACAGCGGAGTTTGACAGAAACATTTACTTGATCAGTCTTTAGATCTGATTAGCAGAGTGACATTTTTCATCTGACCAACAGAATCTCACCTGTTAAATGCTCAATACTGAGAAGGGAAATCAATTTAGATAGCCTTGGCTTGTGTATAAAGTCCTCCTTAGAACTCATACTACAGTATGATTACCCTTAATGAGATCCATCTGAAACGGTGGCACAGGAGAAACTCATTAAACTGAGCTTGTTCTAATCAGACAGGCTTATATGGATTTTGCAGACATCAGAAATTGTTCTGAAAAAGAAAAATACACCAGGGCCTCTGAAACAGAAGAAGGGATCCGATAATTAAGTGTCTGCCATGCGCTGATGATATCACGAGTGTTAATGATCACTATAATGACAGTTCACGCTGCACCCAGTTGATTTACAATACACCTACTGTGAGGCACCACTGCGACAAACACTGCAGCAAACACACCCAAGCGAAAACAGTTTAGTATAGACTAAAAAGCCATAAGTTAGACCCAATAGGCACTTTTAGGGAAAGGAATTAAATGCTTACTTGCACAATAAAATTTCCGCAGGTAGATAACTTTGAAATGCAGCGTTGTTGGTTTACTTGCTGGCAGGCAGCCCTCTAAGTTGTTTGGTCTCTCCCTCCCTGTTTAGGCGAACACATTGTTGATTCAGACCCATCATGTTGAGGCTTGAGGTCACCCTGTCTCAGGCTTGGCTAGTTAGCAGCAGCCCACCTGATGGCCCAGAGGAAATCACAGCAGCCGCACTCACAGGAGAGGGCCTGACAGCCAGGCCCCGCACCAGAGAGAGGGGTCCAGCCAGGGGGGTGGAGAGAGGAGGGTCAGTATGGGGGGGAGGGAGGAGAGAAAGGGAGAGGGTTCTGGAAAGGAGGGAGGGGGGGCCTTCAAACATGAGAGACGGCTAAAGAGGGCGCAATGGTGAGCTGTGTTGTGATCGCGGCTGCATTAAGTGAGACAGAAAACGTAGACAGGCCTCAATGATGAAAGAAGGATGCAAGAAAAGAAACAGTGTTGGTAAAGTGACTGATGCTTATGTACTGGGTGGTATACTGAAGATGAGGGATAAGGAAGATACTTCCTGGGTTAAGCTGTACAAAAAGAGGGAGAAGGGGAAGGTCCGGTCAGTGTAAGAAAGTGATGAGGATCCTCATTCACAAAGATGGATGCTGATATTTGGGGAGGAGGGAGAGGGTTGTCTGTTCAGTGGTATATATGGATCTATACAGGGGGCTGGTATAGAGGGCTAGTTGTCTAGTTTTTCCAACACCTAACAGCAGTTTCTGTTCAAGCAGAAGCAAAACTGCCCTGTGTAAATGAAGTGAGGCATCAGTGTAAGTTATCCTGGGGCAGTGATGCTGCTCTTGCAGAGAAAACGTTGGCTGTAAAATGCTGTGATGAACAGCAGACATTTCCAGTTCACAAGTCTCCCAGTCTCTCCTGAGAGTCTGCTTCATCCCTATTATAGCCAATAATAGCCCATTGTAGTCATATGCTCTTTCTCTTCACTGTGACTGAATGAGGACACATTATTTACTGAGAGGAGACAACGCTAATACACCGCTGCAGAAAACTGCTGACGGGAAGAGGGCAAAAATCATAGGTTTTTCCCTCCTAGAGGACGTTACACTTCTTTATATTTATAGTTATGTTTAATAACATCCCACAATCTGCCAATACACCTCCAGACAACCTCCACAGTCGCTCTCACTGCAGGTTCAACTACAAGGTGGCAAACTGGGGAGATGGAAATCAATGTTTTATTTCCACTTTCTGCAGTAAGTGCATTGACGCTGATAAGGTCATTTTATGTTATATGAGATGAAAGAAGCCTCTTGAAAATGTTAGTATTGTTACAACACTGTTTTTTTACAAAAGCTACACAATGCTAACAATAATACATTGTTGTATATTCCAATTAAAAAGGGAGACTACAACAAGTTGAAGCTAAATGCTACAAAATTATGCATACAAGATTTCAAATTTCATGTCTCACAATATGTACTGCACGGGAACATGGAGTTAATTTATGATTACAGTTTGTACAGATCATGAGCAATGCACAAATTAAAATGTAAAAAATGAACTAATTAAATGAGTCCTTTAATACTCGTTAAAATGTAATCTCAATGGATAAAGGCCCTCTCTTCTGGAGCATTTCAACAGGGCAATAACTGCAAAATGCAGATCAAAACCTCATTGTGTCCATGTGCCATTGAGCACAGTTTCTTTAGGTTTCCATTTCGTGCTTATGTCCAAAGGCATCTGGAGACAAATGCCTCACCACAAAGTCATACACCATTAATGCAGTCAGTGGTGCTGCAGCCTCAGAATCTTATTATCTTAGTTGGTTCAGCCTCATTAGCTGTTCTATGCATATTAATGGATGGGAAATGGAAAACTATACCCCATTTAAGAACAAAACATGCTCAAAGTACTCGCTGCTTCGAGGTTATAGGACATAACTCACTCTGCAAATTGCTATCATCGGGCTCCTGGCAGAACCCTGCTGTTTTCTTTACCCAAAAGCTCCTGGTTCCCTCGCAGAGACAGAGTTTCATTAACCTGCACTGCATTCAGATGCCATTATGGCTCTAATTATGGCACATGCTCTTGTGAGGAACTGCCTGGGTTCTCAAAGACTTTTATGTCCAGCTGTCCTGTCGCCAAGGCCAGGGTCGTCCCCGCTGCTGCCCAAGTTCCAGATAGAGAAGATGTGCTAATCTCAGATGCATTGAAGCTGGCTTTGTAGACTTATGCAGGCTTATCTATCATGGTCACGACTGCATTAGACATAAGACCTTAAGTTTGCAGGCACTGAAGTAGAAAGGAGAGCAAATTAAATTCTTCTCATCTACCTCCTCAGCTGTGTCCAGATTGCATCAGTCAAAAAAAAAAACTTGTACTCTTGAGGATAATACTAGCACCTAGCAGTGCAGAGGTAAGTCTTTATGTTCTGCTTGTTCTCCACATTAAAAAGACACTGTTTTCACTGACTGCAATAGTCTGCTCTTAATTATTAGAAAAGCAAGATAATGACAGTGTGTTTGCCATTCTAGACTCAGCACATCTGCCAACAGTTCGATGGAGACCTTAGCTTGGGAAACAAATAAAACCTCTGTCCAGTGTCTCATTATCCATGAAAGTATCTCCTCGGCTTCCTCTGTCTAATCAAAGAGAAGGGAAACACAGGAACAAGCTGAAAAATTCCAGCATGAGGGAGATTGAAACAGTTCCCTCAGCGTTGAGCATTGTTCACTCACAGCAGATAGTGAAGGTAAGAAGATCCTTTGGCAGGTGCTGCGGGCTGTCAGAGCTGTAGATGAGCTCTGCTGCTGGATAACATCTTGCCAAATGCTCGAAGCTTGTCAGTTAACAGTCTTCCAGAAAAAGGTGGACAGCTACTAACCTCTCGGAGAAAAAACAAAGACCAACAGTAAGTTCCAAGCCATGTAAAGAAAAGTTTAGAGTTTCCAGAGTGCAACTGCCAGTTCTGTCACATGGACGAAGGTAAAGCCATTTGGAAATGCAACGTTTTGTAATTCATCATGCACAAATAGTGCAAGGGGAGTGCACTTTGTGTGTCTCCTGTTGGACAAGTGAACGAAACTAGAGAGCCAAATTGGCTCCTACATGGTCAGTGTTTGGAAAACAGAGTTTTTAAGGTTCTGTATACAAAATTCAAAACATCAATATAGGGGCATTTGCTATGTAAAGATATAGTGGAGTAATGGTGTGTGGCTCTGTGTATGTTGTATTCCGAGTGTCTTTGTTCTTTGCTGTGGTAGCCGTACCCCCCTCCCCCAAATCTTCACTACATTCTGTATGCTCTCTTAGCTTTCTTGGTCCAATAAATAAACAAAAAACTCACAAAATGTCATGAAACACCTATTTTCATGATTAAACAGAGAAATACAACTGTGCACAAATCCAAGTTTCTTCCTGTAACCGAACTAAGGCTAACGTTAGCTTACTTGCTTGTTAACTCATCATAAAACATACTTAATTAAAATTCAACTTTAAAAAAATTTACCTCAAAATCTGCTTAGTTAGTCTTGGTAGTCGTCTAGTTACTTAGTCCCCTGTTCCAACAATCACCACCTCTGGTTTGGTCAAAGTAAACTACAGAGTTAGATGTCCGGCTGCTGTTGCTAGCCGGCGCTTAACAGTCCTGTAACGTTATCCCCACCGTTGGCAATCGCCATGTTTGTCAGCTCAGCTGCCTTTTCCACAAGACTGACCTCTGTTGGTGTGTGATGTGCACACATATAATACATCCTCAATACAGTCTGTCCAGTATGAGGTTAATAGAAAGATAAGCATCTGTATGTTTAATGGTATTGAAAAAAATACCACCAGGATTTCTAAATAACCTGTCAGACTGCCCAAGCCCATTAGTGCATGTGAGTCCCTGTGTGTGTGTCTCACTGAAATAAATGCAGCCGCTCTGCACTGCACTCACTGCAGTAACCACTGATAACGCCACCCCAATCCATGGTGGTGAGACAGCAGCAGTATAGAAGCATAGCATCCACCCTGCGGTTCCCCCCCTTAACATTTACACTGTTAGCACTGTTTGCACTGTTAGCACCAGCTACAAGCTGGCTCAGCCTCTTCCATATTGAGAGCTGTGTGCAGACGATCCCGGCTCAGACATTGAATCATAGATATGCTCTGGATGAATACAAATTTGAATACAAATTATGATGTCTTCATTTTGTCTAGTTACATATCTAAGTTTACTTTAAAAAAATATGTATATATCTGTGTTTACCAAGTCATAAGCCAGTACCTCTGGAGGTCTGTGAACACATTTAAGCAACATTTTGTTTGGTTTAAATTGTGCTATCTGCTAACTACTCTAATAATGTGAATTGCAATCAATTAAAAAAAAAAACTTGGAAAAGGTAGTTAAGATATTTAGCTCATTATTATCAGTACTAATTCTGCTGGCCAATGGAGACAGATTAATAGTTTCATTTGTATGATCAGGAGACAGCCACTTATGTACACATATTGCATTGTATGTGCATGAGTGTTATACGCATCTGATGAGTAAAAAAAAAGAAAGAAATCTTTTAATATCTGTAGTAACCTCTACCTTTTCTCTCTCTGTCTCACCCCGTCCTAATAAATTTTCTGTGCAGTATCAGTTAACAACACAGAGTTTGTCAGCTCTCACTCATGCTGCTTGGCAGCTTGATTATTACACTGAACAAGAAAATTTCTGGGTAGTAAACTTGTGTTTAGCCATATTTTTGCAATTAAAAGCACAGTCAACAATCGAAACGCAAACAGAAGTGTAGCCCAAGCCCAGAATACAAGACGGGAACTTGCTATCACTGCTAAGAAGACTACTAAACGTTCAATTATGTTATTTAAACACTGACAGAAAACTGGTCCATATTGGCACAATACAGGCAGGACGAGAAAGGCTTTCTAGTGCTGCAGGTCACTCTGAGAATCAACACCTGTAGAGCTTTAAGATACTTTTAGGTCACTGTATTGGTTTGCACCAATCACAACTCTACCCGTTCAGATCCTTGCTTTAGCCAATTATACTCTACAACTCCAGCATGAAGAGCAAAATTACACTGACCAAGAACGCTAAACATCTATCAAAGGGAAGCAAAAAATACATTTTTCTCAGGAGCTGGTTGACCAACACAGGGATCATTTGTCATGTGGCAACACAGAACAGGATGCCCATGCTTTTCTGTTTATGTTGTTCAATTAGGCAATTGCTTAAAATCCATTTAACCATAAAAACTTGATAAGCTGATGCAGTATGGTGGCAGATTGCTGTGAGTGTGTTTTGGAGTCTTTCCATCCCCTAATGTTGCTTGATGCAGCTTTCACAGTAAATGTTGACAAAAGTGAAGTACGTTTATGATTTTTTAAAGAACATTTTTAAGATGTATAAAAATAATCTGCTTTAAATCTTAATTTATGTCTGACATTTTTTTTAGACAACTACCTTACTAAAAACCCTTAAAATCACATCTTGAAAATGTATAAGTGATTATAGGTTTTGAGTGGTTTAACTTCTCACCTTGCTGCAGTGATGTACAAGTGTACTACAGGACTCTGTGACATCACTACTGGGTATGTTAATAAACTCAAAACACCACATTTCTTTGTAAGCTTGTTGTTAACTGTGTAGTCCACCTTCTGGTAACATAGTGTTGTTTTAGCAACCTAGCAAACGTTAATGTCATGACATTGTTGTCCAACACATTCTCGCTCCAACCTCGTCACATATCAATGTTTGTTCATGGACTGTCCACGTCCAGATACAACGTCCAAGGTAACCTGGGTGTGTTGGTTTTTGACATTCTGGGATATCGTGTCAAGTTCTGCCTGTTACATGCATTGTCTTCTTTCAACATACACCTTCGTTTTCACAGAAAATTTAATGTTTGCATACAGTCTCTCTCAAATTAAATGTACTATGTTGGTAAAACAACGCAAATTGATGTTTCTTTGCTTTCAGCAGCTAACACACGAGGTTAGGTTTAGGCAAGAAAAGCATGCTGTTGGGTTTCCCTTCTGCCTACCCTTCTCAGACTTTCATCACCTTAACTTTCGTTCATGGCTGGCCACGTTGCTCCCTTGCCTCCGCCAAGCGCCATTAAACTATAATGGCGACCAGCCGCGTATCATGCTGACGTTAAAGGACAGCTTTTTTCGTCAGTGTCTGACGCCCCAAGTCACTGCCCAAGCGCTGGATTTCAATGACTTCCTGGAGTGAGACTGGGTTGTCTTGTCACAGAAACAAAACCCAAGCGCAGAGCATCATTAAAAAAAGCTTTGGTCACGCTGTTTTTATGGATGCAGCCACTGCTTTTTTGCCATAGAAAAAAGCTTTATGGACACAATACCTTACATAGGTGGATTAGCATTTGATAGTATGTCACATGTATGTAACTGAAGACATGTTTAGTGTAAGCTGAATATGACATAAGAAAATTATAGCAGTGCACTGGTAATATTTCACAAGGTACTGGACCATTACTTCTGTGTATGCGCCACTCTAAAAAAAATCTTTGTCTAAAAAAAGAAAACAACAACACATAGTCTTGTGGTTGAGAACTTTCAAGTAATTTATCCATGCACTTCGGGACTAAAAATATGACACAATCATAAAGACTACTTACTATATATACACTACACTAGTAATGTAAGTCAGTGGAATTACGTTAAAATGTGCTTATGTATATAGAAAAAAATCATACATTTCCTCTCAAAATTAAAAAACCAACATAAAATAGATTAGTATTAAATATTACCCCCCAAGTCATCCTTTGGAACAGACTTGGTAAACAGTGTAAATTTGCTCTATAGCACACATCTAAAGAAAACAAAGCCAAGCACTGACTGAAAAAAGCTCGACGTTGCACCTGCAGTACACAAGTTCTCGTGGGACAAACTCAACAACCCTTAAAGGTGCTAAACAGCACTTTTTATTTGGAGTGTACAGGTAGGTATAGTTTTCTTTTACATCCAACTGAAGTAGTCCCATGAGCTCTATAAGGTGACCTCATCTGTAAGGGAGAAGTACGATCATCAGTTCCTCTCAGGTAACTATAACGCTCTCCCCTGCTTTTTTTAGCATTGAAATGATCAGACGATTAATCAAACATGTCTGTTAACATAATCAGTAAAATCCTTTGATTTGAAAATACAAGATAAAAGATGGTTTTAGGCTGTAAAAGTGGCACTGCTTGTTTTTCTCAACATCAAATCCTTAATTGATTGACCTTTGTTTTGTCTTTTTTAATGAGGTATTCATATAAAATCAGTAATCCTAATATGTCACTTAAAGATCTGTTAACTTGTTATGATTAGTCATTATTTTTTGGCATTTTAAAGACAAATAATTAATAGATACATTGATCATAGAAATAATCTTTATTAACATCCATACTTTGAGTATATATTGTCACAGAAATCGTGAGTAATTCCACATGTTTCCATTGACTACTGTAATAAATCTGACTTATTGAACATTTTTAATATGGCCACAAGACTGAGGAAACCTCAGAGGCTTTACATATAGAATATCGCAAGTGTTATTGATCCATGGACATGAGCACCATCTGTAAATCACTCCAGCTGACACTCTACATTTCAGCTTCAATAGGAGGATGTCTTTCTTTTCATTTCCCCTTCTAATACAACCAGCCATTTGAATTAATGTGATCTCATGATTGAAAACACAGTAGAAGTGTGCACGCTTGCAATGCGCAACACTAATTCCAATAAACCCTTTTCCTAAATAATCTAAATAATTTTGCTTTAATTATAACCGCCATAACAATGAGCCACAGTGAGATAAATAAATAACTTCACTGTCCTCCCTGGAATTGTGCTGATGCGGAGGCCTGCCTAGGCATTATAAACCTAATTAGCAGAAGATTACTATGCAGTGTGCAAGGCTGTGGTCCAGAAAGACATCATTAGGTCTTCTGATGGGGATATGC
The DNA here is from genome assembly GCA_019142605.1 of Cephalopholis sonnerati. Lineage (NCBI taxonomy): Eukaryota > Metazoa > Chordata > Actinopteri > Perciformes > Serranidae > Cephalopholis > Cephalopholis sonnerati. The sequence continues at coordinate 23,042,313 of JAGQAX010000012.1, forward strand.
CTTCAGCACATTGATTCTTTTTCGCTCCAAGAACAATGCAGATTGCAGACTTTATAATTGGGCTTTCAGGTCACTTGTGACTTCACTTCCACTATGTGTGGCTGGCGATCTCCATTCAAACAAAAGAAGCCGATAACAAAAAGACATTCCCGCTGAGCTCAAGGAATGAAGAGGATGTTCATGGATTATGAGACGCACCAATGAGACATGGATAAATAAAAGTCATGTGAGCAATATATACTGAAGGACTACATAAGTATTACCCAGAAAAAAAGGATAAAGTATCAGATCCAATCAGATCGTCTGCAAATTAATAAATAAGAGCAGTACTGACTTAATTTTGTAGTGGATCTTGGAATAATGGATCTCTCATGAATATCACATCAATAATGGTCTCAATGAGACCTGTCAACAAAAATCCTTCTTATGCATTTCACGTCTGATTACAATAAGACTAATACCTATTATTCACACTGCACATTCACATGTAAGGTCACGCTTCTGAGGTGTAAGCTGTGCCTGCAAAACTAGGTGCAGTGTGTAAAGAAGGCAGAGAGAAAAGCTGCAGGTGAGCCGCTCCGCTCATGCAACCAGTGGACATTGAGGACATTGGACTAGAGCTGCAACAGTCAGTGCATTAATCAATCAAGGAATCAATTTTATTTGTCACATGTAATCATATAAGGTGAAGTCTGCCAGTTCCTTCATTCTGTGCATTAAAAGCAGTTTAAATAGTAATAAATATATGTGTATGATTTTGGGGGAGTCTGAGGCAGTGACCTCATTTGGGATCCTTGTGGCCGGAGGGTAAGAAGCTCTTCCTGAGCCTCTCGGTGCTGGCCTTTGGTATATGGTACCCACCTCCCAATCTCAACAGGGTGAAAAGGCCATTATCCAGATGGTTGGGATCCTTAATGATTCCCCTAGTCTTATTTTTGCAGCGCCTGGTGTAAATATCCTTAAGGCAGGGTAGGGCACCGCTTATTGTATGTTCGGCCAAACAAACCACTCTTTGTAGATCTTTACGGTCCTGTTCAGCACTGTTTTAGAGTTGGGCAGTATTTCTATTTTCATATTGTTCAGTCTTGCTTACCGGAGACCGCCAATAGGTGGTCCAATCGGTAGGGCATGGAGTAGGAGCGGGTTGGGGGGAGTTGCGTCACAGCATGGCAGTGAAATGCCAGTCTGGACGACTTAAGGTTTTTGCAAACTTAAAGTGTTTTTCATCCAAAATTGTTGCAAATTCAAAAATATATACACCCTCCTGTTTACACACTGACTCCAAAACTTTCGTCCATCATTAAAGTTTTTGGAACAGGTTTGATTTTCTGTGTGTTTCCGCATTTAGAGAGTTGTTTGACTAAGAAGCAGTGAGGAAAATGTGGCAGCGGGACACATCCACAACAAGGGGATGCACAGTATCATTTCATAACTCAGATAGCCTACAACAGGTCATCCATTCATTCATTTTCCTTAACTGCTTATCCTGTTAGGGGTCATGGAAGGAGCTGGAGTCTATATACCAGCTAACACTGGGAAAGAGGCGGGGTACAGGTCGCCAGGCTATGACAGGAGAGACAGACAACCGTTCACACCCACATTCACACCTGTGGGAAATTTAGAGTCATCAAATAACCTAAATTGTATGAGGAAGCCAAAGTACCCGGGAAAAACCCACGCTGACATGTGGAGAACATGCAAACTTCACACAGAAGGGCTCCCCCAACCCGTATTCAGGTGGATGATGATGACAAGGACGAGGATGTGGACCTCACACAAACAGAGAGGTAGGACAGCCAAGCCCTTTCAGCCATGGTGTCAAATGCAAAACGCCGGCAGGGACGGATAAGGAGGTACCTCCAGTGGAGAGAAACAAGGGAGCAATTGCATTTTGTCTCATATTGCGAATTTTTGCAACAAATGCAACAATAAAGCACATCAAAGTCAATGTACCACGTTTCTGTGTGCAACCATTTTTAAATTTATTTTATTATTTTAACTAGCAAAATCTATTTAATAGCAATGTCTCCTTGAAAGGTTTGTGTGTCTGCATGGTTCAACAGTACCTGTTCAGTTTAAAATTATCACCCTATCTTTAATATCGCATTCCAAATCATATTCATAACTTTAACTACACTTAAGGAGCACAAAGCGAAGTTTTGGTGGACAGTCATATGAAGAACGGAGATGGAGGGATGGAGATTTAAAATTCACTTGTGCTGATTAATGGACCTCGGTGGGCGGACATGCCACTTCAGTGGAAACATCTAAATGCACAGTAGAGGGCAGATTCTAGAGATAAATTTTATAACATCTTAGTTCTGAGAGTAAGTTAACTAAAACTAGCTTAATATCAGATCATCCCTTCAACTGTCCAGATATGATCTGATCACCAATTGGTACAAATCTATTCCATACCAGGAAGTAATGTTCCCCGTCAGGGTGCTTTCGTTGGTGTAGGAGTAGCACTTTCTCAGTATTTGAGGTGATACCCTGAATTCTTCAAGTGTCAAAAGTGAAACAGTCTCTGCCTTGCTTTTCTCAGCACTGAGCCAATATACATCCCCCAGGTCAGGCCCCCTGTGGTGTGGACACCAAGGTGCTTGAAGCTGTCCACTCTCTCCACTGAGGACCTGCTGATATTACCAGGGGTGTTGTCTCTATGCTGATTCTTCCCAGAGTCCACAATCATCTCTTCAGTTTTGCTAATGTTCAGGAGTAGGTTGTTGTCCTGACACTAGTGGGTCAGGTCCTCTACTTCCTTCAGGTAGGCCTTGTCACTGCTATCTGTGATCAGGCCCACCACAGCTGTCTCATCAGCAAACTTGATGATGGTGCTGGAGTTGAAATTAGCTACAGCTGGAGTACAGCAGAGAACTCAAAACACAGCCCTGGGGTGCTCCAGTGTTAAGGATGTGGGTGGAAGAGGTGTTTCCACCCACTCTCACAACCTGGGGTCTCCCTATCAAGGATCGACATGCACAATGAGGTGTTTAATTCCAGGTTCTTGAGCACTGTGACCACCCTGGAGGGTACTATGGTGCTAAACGCTGAACTGTAGTCAATAAAGAGCAATCTCACATAACTCCCTTTCTTTTCCAGGTAAGATAGGGTGGTGTGGAGGAAGTGTTATGGCATCTTCCATTGATCAGTTGGGATTGTAAGCAAACTATAGTGGGTCCAGTGTGCTGTGTAGTGAGGAGCAGATGAACTCCTTGACCAGCCTTTCAAAGCACCTCATCACTACAGAAGTGAGTGCCAATGGGCGATAGTGAATCAACAGAAAATCAATTCAACTTTTCAAACATTTGTTGGTTAAATTTCCTCAAATGTGATACTTTGCTGCTTTTCTTTGTCATATCTTGATAGAATTCTAAAAGTCATGGTTGATATCAACTAAACAGCATCATCTGCAAAAAGCCGAGACCTAATCCTAATATCATTAAAGTGAATACACTTTATACCTCGGCTGCACCAGGAGGTTGTGTCCGTGAAAATTACAAGAAGAATCAGTGACAAGACCCAAACTTCACTGAGCCTAATGCCCACAAAGAAGGTGAGTTCCCAACTTGTTGTAAGAATTCCTAAACAGTTCCTACTCCAGTTATACAAGGAGACAGCTTGTAGTACCCTGTATGGTATATTAGTTCCTTTAACATTTCCTTTATAATCGAGCAGCGTGATACGGTGACTGACGCACACCTTCTGGCCCCTTTTTCATATAAATGGCAACTACCACCCAAGCCTGCCAGTTCACAAGCACTGCCCTGACATCCTAAAGAGGCTTGTCAAACAAGATAACCAAACACTATCATTCATCATCGCAGGTTGGATCTCATGCCAACCTGGTGCCCTTCCACTGCACATTTCTGCCTGTTGAGTTCAAGAGCGCCTCAACGTATTTCACCCACTGCCCAAAAATATGCCCAGTTGAGGTCAGTGATTCTTGCAGCAGCCTGGGCAAAGCATCGCCAGCCTTTCCTGGGTCAGTTTACCAAAACCAGTGGAAAGTACCTTTCCATGGCTTCCCGAGATTTCCCCCACATTGAGTTTTTGCTAACCAAAACTGGGTCTGACAGTCTAAAAACAAAACAAGAATCAAGAATCAAGAATGAAGGATTCATAGCTCTTCATAGTTGGAAGGGCAAATTGTAACTGGCACCCCAATAACCTTTGTACCAGCTGCTTATTTTTCTAACCTTTAAAATAAATATAAGGATAACGGAACAGCACTCAGATTTACACTTTGGAGCTTTAAGGCTATATGAGTATAAAACTGTGATAACCATAAATATTCTAATGCCCTCTTCTGTCTCCTGCTTGGGTTGCTTTTTGTTTGCTTACTTTGCATTCCTCTATGTGCGTTCATAAGAGAGCTTGTTTAATCAGCTTTGCTTGCTGCCTTCCGATCTGGACTCGCCCGTCGTATGCTTGTCTCCTGCACCTCGCTCTCTCTGGCTGGCGTTTGTAACAGAGCACTACAGCCCCATTTGAGGTATGATAATCAGCTGATTAGCCAGCGAAGTCCTTTTCCCAGAGGCTCCTTTGTGTGCAAAATCCTCACACTCAATTGACATGTGGACATCATCAAGCTGATGAAATGCAATTGTAATGAACAAGTGAGGCATAGCATCTGCAGTGGGACCCTGAACGAAAAGGACCCTTCCCTCCTGACATGCTAATGCTGAAAGCTGCTCTCTGCCTGTACTCCCCGTGGGTCCCTCATGGAAATGTGAAGAGATGCATATTCAAACCAGTGCCTTCTGAGGGGGCTAGATGTACGGAAGAGAGAGATGGGAGAAAAAACCCTGTGTGGACTTGGCCAAATGCTAATTCTGAGACAGATTATATTGCATCACGCGCAGTAATGATCTGACAGTTCATTTGTGAGGAGAGTTCAGGATCTGAGGTTTAATGCTTGGGTGGACGCAGGTGCTGAGCCCCAGCTCCTCAGAGCTGTCAGAGGAAGGCAGGGGGCTGCTGTCAAATTATCCCAGTTAAAAAGGCTGAGGCGCCTGCAAATATGAAAGACATTTAAGAAATTAATGCATTCGTATTCAACACATATTGCAACAGTGTTTCATTAGAGGTGCTCTAGTCATATTAAAACTGACATCTGACCTTTCACATTTCTCCGAGGCACTCAGGAACATTCTTATTACATACATGCTTAAGTCAAAGAGAAGGTAATTGTGATAACTAGCAATAATTAAACAAGCTGACATTTTAGCACCATCATTTTCCCTATTTTTCCTCTTCTTTTGGCATCGCACAGCACAATGATTATAAAAGACATATTTGTATGAGGCAGTTTATTTTAGAGGAAAAGATATAAAGAGTGAAAAACCTGGTGGATGTGACTATCACACACTGCCTAAGTATACCATCATTTCATCTCTTAGTTCTTTTGCGTTATCAAGGAGACTTATTGTATTACCATTGCTGCTTTGTTACTGCATAATCTTGCTGTGATTATGATAAGCATGCATAATGGAGACAAATTCCATACAATTTCCCTGATCAACATTTTCTGCTTTCATGCATAAAACATTCATCATAAACAGATACAAGGAGGGAAGTCATGGAGACTATCAAAGTCAGGATTTCATAAATTACAGCACGAGAATGTCTCAACACCATCCCTCCAGCTGTGGAGTCGCACAGCAGCCGGCAAAGTTTACCCAAGTACATCAGACTTTTTACAAACAGACTAAAGCTTTTGGATAGTCACACGTACAGAGTGTGGTACAGTTGGTAGAGGTCAAGCCACATAAACAGACTGATGATGCCATACATATTGTTCTATATGGATAGATGTAGGTCATTACACCTATGGCCTCCAGCTGAGCTGCTTTGTGATGACAGGACCTCTGGGCTTGGACCTCAGAGACAGAGCAAATGGGCAGTCAGCAGGCCCCCTGCTTTCTGAGCCTTTTGGGTCGCTGAGGTGTCAGGGGCTGAGAGGGTCATAGACCCTGAAATCTAGCCTCACACACCTGAACACTATCCCTAACCCGGTGTAAGCACGACTAGACCCTAGGCTCTGAGGTGGGCTCCCTCCCACCAGGTGTTCGGGATGGCATACATGTCTTCAGGGTATGGAGTGCCGCTGGCCGCCCAGGACTACACATGGTGCTGGGGGTCAAACATGGAGCCATGCTGGACCAGCTGTCGCTTTGCTGTTCGCCCCAGCTCTGAGCCAGGCTCGCTGGAAAGGGCCAGATGCGCACACTCAGTCACTCTTCTACAGCTTACAGCAACATGGGTCTCACTATCTGACCTCAGTGCTTTGCCATTATTTTTGTCAAGATCATTGCGGTAAAGTATGTAGCATGTTGTAATCATGGAAAAAAAATCCAACTTTGGTTCTCGGCAAAACAGAAAGTGTGCAAGCAGTTCCATAGTATTCCCCCAATAATTGGCAGGGTCACTGTTCTGTCTTCCCATTCAGCATACAAGGGCATCCATTAATTTGGAAAGGCTAAGCTACCACGCTCACACGTGTACGCACCCAGATCACAGACTCCGCACTGCTTTGGAAGCAGCAGCACTCCATCTTCTGTCTAACTGCAGCTAAAAGCATGAAAGCAGCAGTGAGATTTCATTTGGCTAACTGACTGAAGGCACTGAGGGAGTAAAGCTCGCTGGAGAGATTTATACACCCAGCCTGATGCCTCCTGCTCCCTATAATAGAACAAAAGCTTGTTGTCTCTTCCAATTACAGATGTCAAAACGCTTATTTTGAGGGTTGTGATCTTTTCCCTTTTAATCTGCAAAGATAAAAGGTCTCAGCTTCATTAGCATGTGTTCTCTCCCCCCAGACTCAGATTCCCTGCAAGCAGCCTTCTCAGCCTTACAGCCTATTACCCACTCTTGGGGCCATTAAGGTCTAACATTAATGATGTGTAATTAGCATATGATGACAAATAATAACAATGCACTCCCATTCGATGTAATGGGGGGTAAGATAATAACATGGAATCCCACTGTTTCAACCCTACATAAAGCTCACAATATCTATGTTTTATTGCCCACTCTGTTGTTCAAAGGTATAATGGAGTGGGATGTAGAACGTGTGCATAAATTATTCAAATTAATATGTTTATCGAGAAATATCACAATTACAATACATCAATGAGTCAAAGTGCTTAATCTGCACAAAGCCTGACTGTAGTTTTATCATGCTCACTGACAATGGAAGTACATTTTTTTTAATATTTCTAAGAGCTTTTTTATGTCTGTGTGAAAACCATGAGAATATTGCCAACTACCACTATTATGTTGCAACCTTTAAGTCCAACGGTATGCACAGAAATCTCTCTCAATTAACCAAATGGGCAAATAATGGGGCTTCTTACGCTCTCTCCACATCTTACCTATATCCCTAATTTATAAATTATCTATTAAAGTTAATGACAGCGAGAGCTGAAGTTAAATGGAGGGGTATTAGTAGACAAGTGATCAATTATGCTGTAGAACAGAGGCAAAGCAATCAGAAGTGACAGACCGTCTTCAAACGGCTCTTCTCATCCATTAAACAGGCTGCCTGTTTGTGTCAGCTGTGGGTCTGGAAGAAAACCATACAATTAAAGAGACCCCGCATGTTTGCGCACACACATTCATATGCAGCTCCAACATGGAGCATCTTGTATTGTGTTTTGTGTAATGCAGCCCACGCTACTTGTTTTTTTTTTCTCTATTTTTCACATCTGTCACAAAACAACCCATCACCAATTATACTGAAGCACAAACACGGCCGTTTTCAAATTTGTTGGTTACCTCCTGTAAAGAGGATGGTGGGGCATCTCAGAATCAAACTAATCAAAGCACCTCAAAAGTAGAATCTGAATGAATGTATTGACAAAAGTGAGGTGCTGTTGAAATAAACAAGTGTGAGGCACTATGGTGAGACATCCTACTGTCTTTGTGTTTTAAATGTGAGTAAAATTGGATTTTAAAAAGCGGTGTCCTTTCTTCAACCATTTAAACGTTCAGCGTTAGAGAGGCTTTCCATAAAATGTACCATTGCTTTACTGTTTCCTTCTGTAGGTTACTGGAAAACCATTACAGTGCTTATTACAAGTATTTGTAATTTAATGTGAGTTCTATCCAAACAGCTTTGAAAATCTCACTGAAAAGGACGAAACACACAACTGTAGAAGCGCATGAAGGAAACAGCGCAAATAGAAAAGCCCACATCTCTTGTTTCAAATTGAATTTGCTCTCTGGAAACACAGACATTCTCTCTTTTTTCATGCGAGCAAAGCAGGGCTATTTGAAACCCTGTTTACAGCACCCAGATCTCAAATTGACTTGCTAATGTTAACTTTTATTCCGTTGCCATGGGTTACCATGTCGTGTGATTTGACACCGAGCTACAGACACTGCTGATTAGTAGCATCCAGTTCTGTCCATCTCTGTGCATCACTGAACCATCTGGTCATTTATTCACTAATAAGCCCCTAATGGCCCAAATATTCAGCGGCCTGTCATTGTGACATGGCAGAAAATGCCTACATCTTTCAACTCGCCTTGACATGTTGCTTGTTTCACATCAAAACTCGTCATTTACAGGAGAGAAACTCAGAGGGGTAGAAACTTGACCTAATCTGCAGTGTTAACACTGAGGCAAGGAGCTTTGTTATCTGCTAGACTGACTGAAAGGATGTTAATGCATTCATCCTTCTCCACTTCAAGATCTTCTTTTCTGCCACAGGGAGAAGGATATGAGTGCTGTCAATAGGAATTTGATTATGCACACATTGATTCTGCGCTCAAAAATGAAAGATTATGCACAGCCCTGGACTGTGAGATGCTGTGAGAGAGTGCAACATGCGGCTCGAGGCGCTGCAATGTGTTCACGTCCAACCTGTCATTTGTCGCCAAAACATTGACTTTTTGCCATAAATATTGCCAGATGAACAAAGCCAGCTGGGATTGTAATTGGTGACATGCAACCATAAATTTAACCTTTCCTGGGACACTGGTGGCAACCAATTAACTAGCCATTGAATAAAAAATATCCTCAATTATCTGTCTCATTATGGCTATGTTGGCCTGCATGTACAAAGAGCAAAGAAGATGAGCAGCAACACTTGTTTTTTTTCCCTCATGTTGAGTTCTTATATTTACATTTTTTGAGCTTAAAGTGGATAGAAATTAATTTCTCATTTATTATATTTATGACAAGATGCATAAATATGTGGCAAAGGTAATTTATCATCTGATGTGTGAGAAAATATGAGGGCGACCAAAATTGTTGTAAAAGACTAAACGCTTTAATACAAAATTCCAAATGAAATCCTGAAACAGCCCTTTTCTCTATCATTGGTCTGATTGGAGTGTGAATGAGCTTCATGTTGACCGACTGGTTGCAGAACCTCTCTGTCAACTTAACTAGCAGCCCAGGATGGTGTGAATGTATACTTAACTCCCTGTCACTTAGCGAGGCATGCACCCTGAGTCTCCATCAAGACGAGCTAAGTAAGATGGAAGACGAGCAGGCTTTGGCTGGAAAGAAGACGGGAAATGCCACCTTTGGTGAACTCGCCTGGAACCAAAATCTCTCCGACTTATTTGAATGTTGTGCTAAGGGTGAGCGGATTCAGAGTGTGTGTCTTTTACACACTTAATATAATTTCTATTGTAGAGATGTTATGGTATGGCTGTTTTAAGGGATTTACTTCATACTTGAAGCATTCACAGGAAAATCCCTATTCTAGCTCATCTTTTCCCTTTTTAAATCTCCCACCATGCATTGGCATTGCAAACTACACCGCAAGCGGAGGAAATCAAATCATCTACGTCTTAAACCATCAGGCTTCATACAAAAATAAAGTTGAAACCAAAGGCATTTGATACGGGAAAGCGAGGGGAAAATGTTTTATGTATGCAGCACAGATTCAGGACTGAATTCAAAGCAGAGTATATATTTTGAGTCCACTTTTTTAGCACTTCTAATTAGCCAAAGTATTCAAATACAAACAGTCTAGCCTGTCTGATGCCACTGCAGCTCTGTGGTCTAATTTATGTAAACTTGTTCCATTATATAGGCTGCTGAGAGTATCATTAAGGTTTGGCTTGGTTTTGGGACTCTTTTAAAGCAAACCTACAATAAAGCACAGCCAGCTCATCTCATTTGCTCCGTGTGTTGGATGTGTATTCTAATGAACGGCTTACAACAATGCGACCTGCCAGCGCAAATAATTAACCTTAAGTGAAACCAATTACATACTTTTCTGCCATCGCCAAAGCCTCCAAAAGCAATCATGTATAGCTTTCTCCAGGAATGTTTTGCTGATAAAGAAACTAAGTAGAGGATTCTGGGCTATTCTGTAGCAACAAATGAACACTGAGAAGTCTCTTTATGCTCAGAGAGATATCTAAAGAGGAAGAAGATAAACAACAATTATACTGCTCTCCCTGTCAGCACAGCATGCCTCGGGTCAGTCCATTAGAGATCACTGTTTGGTGCACTCTTGTGCTGGAATAAGAAGTGCACCCGTTTGCGGCCAGGCTTTTGACTGGCAGTTGGGACCTGGAGACTGTGTGTGTGTTGTGAGCTGCCTGCGAATGCAGACGGGGGTGGGGGGGATATCCAGACATAAACTTCCGCTGTCAGCATGGGCAATCATGGCACTTCATTGTCCAGCAGCATCATTACAATATGGTTATCATCTGAGCTTGAGTCTGACACCTTCTCCAGGACCTCTCCAATCACCCCCATAGTAGGCTTCAGTACCAGGCAGTCAGGGCAAATCTCTGCTTTGTGCTTGTCTGCCTTAATAGACTGGATGTCACTTCTGCCTGTGGAATGTGCCCGGTCTTCAGCTGTCAGTCAGAGGCGCGGGTGTCAGGCCGGAGCGTGGCTGGAGCCGTCTGGATTAGAGGGTAGTTACCATAGCTGTCAGATTACTGACAGCCTGACACCCCCTCTCCCAACTTCCTCTTATTGTTTCTTTGTTTCTCTCAAACATCCTCCAGATGGGAGAATTACCAACCAGAGGAGAGAGAGAGAGAGAAGAGAGATGGAGAGAAAGAGGGGGGGGGGGGTGAAAGATACAAAAGCTGAGGCGGGTTTTAAAAGTTGTATGCCACGTTAGCTTTGTGATGAAGTAAAGCGTGCTTGGGTAGATTCCCATAGAGAGAGACGGAAGAGAGAGGATGAAAGAGAGAGCATTACACCTATTCCCACCTCTCCTTGTTATCTTTGGTATTCATGTCAAGATAGGTGATTGTGTTGGTCATTAGTGTTCCTATACCCAACAGAGTGTCTTAGTTAGTACCTTTGAGTAAAGCTTCATCTTCACTGAGTATTCACCTCTATGACTGTACCTGTCTCGTTCATCTGGAGAAATGTTGGAGATGTTCTTTAATTTCTCTTTCTTTTTAAGACAAATGAACTGGCTTAATGTAGAGATGTAGACAGGCATGATAAAAAATCACTTAGACACTATAATCCATAATGAATTATGGAATCATCCACGGTTTCTGGGAGTATTTTAATGATTGAAGAAACTGTGGGTAGGCTACGGGTCAGCACTTGTCTTTACATTTTTCATCTCTCTCATTTCCGTGACCCTGTATGGATGACACTGGCAGTCTGCCATTTTTAAATGAGCGCCGGACTAACAGCAGACTCTACATTAGAGAGAGAGATGAGGACCGCGGACATGAAAATCCACATCCCATTGTCTGCTCAGCTTTAAAAGATAGCATGAAACGCAGATTTATTTTTATATTAAAAAACACTCGATTAAGATGATTAAATATTTACAAAAAAACCCCAAACTGCATGGCAAGACGTATAGAAATTCGATATTAAAAACTTCAAACAGCCCTAGGCAGTGAATTTCAGAAACAATTACACGGATGTAAAATGAAAGGAAATGAGGTGTTATGTTTGTAAAATACACTGATACACCACTTCAGCCCCTGGCCGTCGGATTCTACCATAAAAATAACCGAAGGCAGATTACAGTTTGCCCTGACCTCCAATCTCCTCTAACAAGTCCGGCTACTAAAATCAGCTGCACCGTCATGTACGGGTAAAGATAATGAGGGCGGCTGCCTGAGGAGAGACCGAATGCAAAACAATTATAGTTAGTTACAGGAGCACAGGTTAATATTCTCTCATGTTCCTCTTCTCACGCATTCTCTTTTGTCCTACATCAATCTTAATGAAAGTTATGAGACCTGTCCGCAATGATAAGCAGCCACTCAGGCGTACTCTGTGTCAAGGCTCCCACATTATGCCTCCCCTTCAGCCTATGTTTTGCATAGCCTAAAGCATCTATTAAAATCCCCTTGTAAAATTCATAAAACAAAAATGCGGTGGGTCAAGTCTAGAGGGAGCCAAAGTAAGCTGCTTATTAGCAGGGAGTCGAAAACACAGATCCAATTACAGATCCTGAACAAGGAGCACTAAGAATCAGCATTGGGGAATAAGTATTTTCCTTTTCTCTCCCCTTCAATTGGCCTAGGTGCAGAGTAGAGAGAGAGAGGTATCAGAGAGCCGGATCCACGAATGGTAATTACAGTGGGAGTGTTTAGTGCATGAAGCTAGAGTTGGAGCCATTCAAGTACAAACTCATGTAAATCTTCACTTTGCTTCAGATAGTAAATTGGTGGGGTTTAAGGGGAATCCCAGAAGGAGAGGAGGAGAGGGGCTGCGCCGAGAGGAGCCATGAGCTCCAGAGATATGTAAAGAATCTCTGTCTGGAATTTAAAGGGCTACAAATTAGACCAGACATTAGCCTTTTTCTTTTACAGAGCCAGCAGAATGTGAATGAAACAGAATAAATAACTATAAGACGGCTTTTCCCCCCTTCTTATAAGATGACATTAATCCTTTCATGTGCAATGACAGCTTACAGGGTCTGACCCTTTCCCCAGACAGCCATATAAAGCCAGGAGATTTCTTAAGATCCCACCAAGAACAAGCTTCTGTTAATAAGAGGTCCTGATAGAGGTCTCCACCTCACATTTAATACTCTAGTTTACACCAATGCACCCTGCTCAACATGCTCAACAGATGGCTCTTATTTAACCAATCAACAATATTGTCAAATGTTATTCCATTTAGACGTTTACTTTTAATTTGAATCTCTCCGTGTCTGTAACAAGCGGACAGGACAGCAGTTTTACATTTTTTTCTTCCTGGGTAGTGAAGGCTGAAGTGTCTCTCAAGCGTACAATAGCGTGAGCATTTGAGCCCTTTGAAAGGAAAAAGATCAAAGGCGGCAAGTCCTCCTGCTGCTGCCGGGTTTAAGCTGTAACCAGCACAGACCCTGCTCTCCACATCTCAGATAGCGCATAGTGGTGGGTGGCGAGCTGACTGATTGCCAGGAGTGTACTGTCAGCATCACTCTCTCCACAGAGGACCATGATGGGGGGACAGTGTGCGGGCAGTCCACGTGGACCCCCACACCAATACCATCAGCCCTGCAGGGAGGACGGTGGCAGCCTGCATCTCCCATAATGACCTCAGTGGGTAATGTGCTACACTAATATCTGGACAGGGTAATTCATTTGCACAAATGGACAATCCATCACATTTTTGCAGACAATGAATTCTGCTCTGAGCCGAACGGGTGCCGTATTTAGTTCTCAATACATTCCTGAGAAATAATTGGGTATTTTCAAAAAGAAATCAATAGGATTATACTGTAATTTCTATAAGTGATATTTAGCGAGATGCCATGCTAATGCATTTCCTGAATGTAATAGTTTAATTTGAGCCTGGAGAGGATTTAAAGGTAGGTGCAAATTTTAACACAAACTATTATAAATGGGAAAGATTCATTTGTACATAAATTAGCATGCAATTAACAAAAAGTTATAACTGTGTTTATAATTAGTTAATGGTTATAGCTACAATATACTGTATAAAGTCACCACAGAAGTTGGTAGAAATACCAGAGGTCATAGATGTTAACTGTGAAATTACTATTAAAAAAACATTTGCATGGCTCAGTGGATTATTAGGGGACATACCATGTGCTTTGCCATGTTGTGGTTTCCGGTCTGGCTTGTGGCCTGTGTTATAGGTCATCCCTCCTTCCTCCCTCTAACCTCACGATCCTGTGACACTTTGCTTTGCGCTGATAAAATGACATAAATTATGTTATCTCAGCTTCCATACTGCGTTATATTCATTACAAGTGGACACATTGGAGTCATGTCAGGGGCTAAAATAAGCGCAAGGTCCTCACATCCTTAAATAAATGTTAACACAGTGGTATGAGTTAACAGACACTCCTGTACAATTACCAGCCAGTGTTACACCGCTGACATTATCAGGAGGAAACCTACATTACAAATGGTCCTCCTTTTGAAAACAGCAGCAAAATGGCCACTTTATATTCCATCACCTTAGATTTTTTTTTCTCCCCCCGCCGCCCCTTATTTCCCCTGTTTCCAATCAATTTCATCTGCTGCCAATGGACTGATACAAACACAATTTCTATTCAACGGGAAAGCAAATAAAATCTGCAAGATATGCAGTCCAAAACAACATCTGCTAGTCAGTGTATGCAGATTAATTGAAAGTCTTTGTGCTGTCATTTCAGTTGAGTGCAGTTTGACTAACATCTTAACCTACTTAGTGCAATTAGTGCTTCATTAGAGAGGCTAACTAACTATTGCTTCTCTCCATAATGATGTGCAAGAGTGTAGACATAAAAGTACATAATCAATGGTTTCCAATTACTCCACAAGTGCAACCACTATTTCAAATAAACTGGATAATAATATAGAGCCATTACAAAGTCTAAGGTAGCAGAACCATTTAATTGCAGTGCAGTTCTTCTCAGCTCCAAGATTTTTTCACACTAATGAAGTGTCATACAAAAAAAGGCTGTATTGATTTTTTCACCACACAGCCTCCACCACAAATATGTAATTATCCTTTTTATATCTGGCAGGGGATTAAAGTAATCTATAGTATCTAGCCTTTGCGCTTCCCTGACAGGGTTGTGTGGGGCTTTTACCCTTTTCAAAATATGCAGCTTTTTGATGAATGAACTTTAGACAAAATGCTGTTCTGTTCTATATTGTTTTGTCTAAAAACCTGTATTCTGAAGACATCATGCAGCATGTACAGCTGCCTGAGCTTTCAGTACACAATCATGGCATTTCAAGCCCTGTCATCTATGAGCCAGGCAGTTAGAGCTAACCATCAGCTAACACACACACATACACACACAGACAGATAGGCTCCACAATCAAACACAAGCGCACGGAAATAGAAACAGCCGCACCACTTTCGCACACTCACACAATTTCTTTGGAGATCTCTGTGAAGCAGTGAGCTCAATAGAATTCATCACAGCTGGTTAATAAGGTTAATTTAATCCAATAATGTGTCCATGAAAATCACTACTTCCTCTGGAGCACCACACAAAAGCTCCCTGCTGTTCACTGTCAAACACACAACGCATCCACACTCATCCTCAGGCTTCACATAATAACAGCCCAGTCCATTTAAACTTTAGGCCAGCTACTCTTCTCCTCTCTCTCTCCCTCTCTCCCTCTCTGTCTGTCTTTGCGTCTCCAGACCTGAGATGGACGAGCAACCTTAAGACTACCCCACGCTGGGCTGCCCTTCACGATAATAAAAAGCCATTACCTTGACCGCTGACACGAGGCCAAGTGTGAGGGTCAGAGTGATATTTATTGATGAAACTCTGAGCTCCCAATCTGCTGCACTCAGTGCGCATCATACAGCTGTCAGCACAGACAGGGATCAGGCAGCATGATGGCCCTCGACATGGCCCATCTATAATTTATGAACTACACAGAAAACAACCAGGAGACAACAGAGAAGCCCTGGCTGCCCAGGGATTACCCTCCAGCCCAGCTAAAGAGATCTGAACGAGAACCATCTAAGGGCCACTGTGGGCCACGCTGATATGGGGCAGCAGGTAAGCACAATAGCTGGTGTTCCATATTCAGAGGTGCCTCACCGGGATCCATCTCTCTGGAGGACACTGTTGTGAATAATATAATAGACAGTGTTTACAGTGGGGATGTAAAGTGAGTGCGCTGGTGCATCACACACCCCAGCACACTTCAGCTGAGCCCTGTAAATGAGCTAACAGAGGGGCAGGAGATGTAAAGTTTCACACTTTAGTCTACAAAAAGCTCTGGGACAGCCCAGTGGCAAAGACAGTCACAGATGACCATCGCAGGGTGGAAGACATGAAGCTATTATTATTATTAACATTATTATTATTATTATTATTATTTCCTTAACTGTGACGTTAATGGCTCAAATGTAGGGCTACAACCGGGGTGCAAAATTTACCTTGTTTTCAGCTGGCTAAATGTTTAATGAATGTCAAAATTTTACCTACCACTCAACAGATTGCCATTGTTTTTTTTTATTTTTTATTTTTTAGCTTTTTAACCAGCATTTGGCTAGTGCATAGGTCTGTCACAATAATTGCTTTATCGATTTAGGGTACGATATATGGACATGACGTAGATCATTTTGCTGACTTCAATATTGCCCGTTGTGTTCACATGATGGTTTACATAAATATATCACCAACATCAGCAGCATTTTTCGCGAGCATTATCAGATTTGGGTGCAGCTATTTTCCCATTTTTCTGCTCCACTCCCGCCTACTTCCTTGAGTCTGAAGAAAAATAAAGCAATATGTCAATGACAATAAAGTGTACGTTACCACTAGCCACATTTTCTGTCAAGTCTCAAACTGAGTCATTTTGGGGTGCCCCTATATCCTACTAAAATTTTATAAATACTTAGTTTCATATTTTAACAGGTTTTAATTACTTTTTTAAAAACATTAAATACCAGTATTTTTTATATTCCAATTTCAATGTCTAAAAACTCTTAAAATTCATTGCTGTTTGAAGGGGTGAAATTACTTATTATGCTATTGTATTATCGTCATATCAGCAACATAAAACAGTCTCAAAATGACAATAATATCGTTGATTGCCAATCATTTCTGAAACAATATGTAGTCTAACAAGAGTAGTTACCGTGACAGGTCTACTGGTGCATAGTGTTAATTTTGTATCCTGGCTGAAATTAACAGTTACTGTCATTATCAATTAATGTGGCAATTATTTTCTTGATTAATTGATGTATTTTTTGGTCTAAAAATGGCAACAAGTGAAATTTTTGTCACAAAGATGATGTCTTAAGATTGCTTGTTTTGTCTGACGAACAGTCTAAAACCCAAAATATTTCAGTATACAAAGATGTAAAACATGGAAAAGCAGAACTTCCTCACAACTGTTGAGCTGGAAGCAAAAAATGACTTAAAACAATGAATTAATTATTTAAAAAGCTCTTGATTGTTGGCAAATTTGTGGGGGTGGGAATCAAAAGGGACCGCACGATATGATATTATCACGATACCTAAGTCACAATAAAATATTACTGCAAATGATTTGTGATATGTAATGTAAGTATTACATGTAAGTATTACAATAACATATATGTGATACATGTGACTGATCGAAAAAGATTGTCTTTGGTCCATCCATCTCACCTCAATATTGTCTTATTTTTTTAAATTTTATTTTAATTTTCTTTCATTTATTTATTTTTAGCACAATGTATTTAGTATATCATTCTTATAGACAAAAGGTACATTTATATTTGCAATATTCATAACTTTTATAACATAAATGACACTTGGCATTTGTGTATCAATACATTGCCATGCAAAATATCACCATACCATGCTGTAGCAATTTTTTCCCTCACTCCTGGCAAGAGGAAGTATTTGGTAAATAGCAAAACAAGCAGTGGTATAACAATTTTTTCTCTTAGTATGGTAGATAATAGCACTGATTTCACTTTAATGTGTAAAAAGATATAACACCCAATCAATCTGAGAAAATATTTTGCTTCAGATAGACCATATTTTTTCTGTTGTTCATAATTATTTTGGTCTCAACAAGACAAACACTGGTTACAGTAAATATGTAGGATTGTTTTCTAACTTATTTTATTTATTTTTCCCCACTGGTTTATTTCGGTATTGTTATGCGTTCTTCTCATTTCAAATCCCACTTGACAGTTCTTTGTGGAAAACTTTAATTGCAAATACACTTCTGGCCCATTTTTTAACACAGGGGTATTCTGTCTCCATTCTTGAATTCCCACCCAGATCAAATGCAATCCTTCATCGGCCAATTTCCCTGACACTTTCTTTTTATCCTCTGAATTCATCTTTACATGCTGCAGACAGACATATATTGTTTCTGATCAATAAATAACCATATAATTGAATACTGCTGCATCCCAAATGAAGCCCTCATTTACCAAGCTTCAGTAAACAGGCTGGATTCTTTGCCTATCTAACGCTGACATTTCAGAATTCAAACACATTCAGGGCAGTGTCAGTGCACGGAGCTTCTGTATCCCACTTAGGCTCCTCTTTTCAATATGGAACTATCTCTACCCAATAAATTATTCTGGGCATCTCCAAAGTCATTACACATTTATTTTGATCTCGCATCATAATTCACAGCTTGGCGCACAATGCATTTTCTCAAAATGCATGGTAATTCCTTGGTGCAGAGCAAAGTTATGATTCATTTATACTGGAGTGACAGCATAATGCGGAGACGTCAAAATCCATTAAACTGTTCAATGTCTTGGGGTTTATTTTTAGATCCAATTGAGATTTAACTGATGGTGAAAAATATACAGTCAGGTGTGTTTACCTCACCTTTAGAGAGAATGTGTTATGGTTCCAATTAATTTGTTATTCCTGTCACTAAAGCCATTGTCTATGTCAGAACTGTCACCGCGCTTCGGGCTTTGTTTTCTGGAGAATGGCATTTAATTTCACCGTATACTTTCATAACTATGCTCATTTAAAAGGTGTGCATTTTATTTAGAGCCACTTAGACTAAACACATGCTGATTTGATTGCTCATCACAATGGCAGATTGCAAAATTGCTGGCTGTTGCCTTGACCACTGAGCTAGTTAAATGATCATCCACAGTTTAAAAGACATTCAATTATCTTATGGATGCCTCCAGAGATGGGTGCTGAGAGGAGGGTGCTGCAGTCTGAGTGGATGCTAAATTGCATTACTGTGGACATAATACTACCATTTAACATTGTTACCTTTGTGAATGTTTTCTGTGGCTCTGCACATCTACAGTTTTCATTAGGAAATATGTCAGGGATATCATGCCTAAAGGAAATATCTGAGCAACATAAATCTCCAGATAAAGTGTATTTAATCATTAGTGTGGTTCATAATTTATTGTTTTATTATATGCAAATTTTCACTCTATATGCGAATTATTTTTTAAGTAGATTGAACTATTGAATTATTAAGAACTCAAAAGGAAAAAGACATTAAATGTAACGGTGTTGCCCACCTGTGCGTACCTGTCTGCACAAATGAAATTGAGCGGTGACTGTAAACTCCACAGTGCTATGGTTCCTTTGTATGTAAGCCCACAAGTGCACTGAGTATGGCTAGCTGCTCTCTGTCTAAGATGGGGAAAGGCAGGCAGGAGGGATTTTTTTTTCCTTTCTTCTACAAGGATTTTTTTGTGTGCAGTTATGGTCCATCATTATTAAATGTCTCTTGTTGGATGGGAGAGGCGCTTTATCAAAAACAGCCATTCATCAGGCGCTGTGCAAGACAGCTCACATCTGACCTCTGCGGCAATAATGCCGCATCAAGTAGGCCAACTACCTAGTTTAGCGGCAGAGCAGGGAGCAGGGGCCGGCTCCAAGATTAAGTGCGCTGTTTCAGGTTTTCATTCCCAGGGGCTCTGCTGGCTGATGTTGTATTGATTGCAAAAGTTTACCAGTAAGTATCACAAACAACAATAGCCAGGTCAACGATCGGTGATGCCTGAACCGCTATTCCCTGGCGGGGGGCTACACGTTCAGGGCTAAAGCACTGCCATCATCATAGCTGTGTGCAGGGTGCAGAGAGGGCTCTCTTGAGCTGGGGGAAGAGAAGTGCACTGGCTGTTCCTACTGACATTTAGGAAAGCGATATGTCAGTGTGAAATGAGCGAGCGTGAGATAATTATAAGCCTTTGCATTATAAAAGGCTGCATCGACAAACTGTCGGATTGGCCTTCCACAGAGGCGCCCGGCCCTGTTAGGTACTCCTGCATAGGCTACTCCTTATCCCATTTAATGGTTTGGTAATTTTTTTTAACACCCACTGTAAAGACCCCTGTCTCACTACACACACATGTGACAGATCCACAATTGGTGTGAGGCAATTGATTCGCAGAATAGCCTTTTTCCAAATGACTCACTTCCCATGTTTATGATAGCATGTCCAAGAAAGGAAGTGTAACCAATAAGCAATATTTTCTAGAGGGAAACTGCAGTGCTACAGTGGAACATAAGTGAAAGGGCTGAGCAGTAAAGAACACGATTCACCCTAAGGCCATCTCCGGCAGGCTGAATGATGGTGCATCCTTGGCCCTGCATGGAGGACAGCACACAACCCTCCATCACAGTGCCACCGGACCATTACCCAGGGACTGCAACGGCCAGCCGCACCAAGCAGGCCTCCTCCACTGCCCCATGAAGCTAATCATGTGATTTGATGCAATGACAGAGTAATGACACAGATTGGTGGTGTGTTCAGCTTCCCCCTGCTGGAGACTTACAGAGGAGGTGGTGAACACACGAGACTGCCCGAGCCAGCGCGAGAGCCACAGATACCACATCACAGAGCAAGTTACAGAAGATATCCAAGTACTCTCACAAGTGAAATCAAGATTAATGGTGCTGCTGAGGGATTCTTTTATGTCCTTGAGTAACTATATTTCACTTAATGAGGGACATTAGCCGTAATAAAACTACTCAGAAGTACAAGCCGTTAATTAATGCCTCCACATTACCAGTGAATGAGAATAACTGAGTTGTAGGACCCATTGGACCAAATATTAAAGGTGCAATCTGTGGGCTCATAATTTCCACTGCTCAGTGCCAATTCATCATTTCAGCCACTGAGATATATCCCACTTCTACATTTCTAAACCAGTATTGTGAAACTTTGATTACTGTACTGCACATCATTCCTTATTAGACTCATTCTGTCTTCAGCAAGGTTTTAAATTACTATATTTGTTTACCTGTTATTATTATGTATGGTAGCAGTGAACGTAATTACTGCCAGGCTGCTTTCAAGTAACGGAGGTCTGTGTGTGAACTTCATGGTAAATAATCTGAACAGTTAAATTATATACCACCCTTGTTTCATTCTAGTTTAGTCGTATTGTGTCAGGCGCTGCATCAGGCGCTCTGAAAATTACTTCCAGATCTTCACTACCTAAACACCAAAGAAATACATCTCACTAACCTCCCTCTAAGAGCACCTTTATCTGGGCTATAATCCTGGCTGTAATGTGCCCTCGTTAGGAAAGCACTGCTGGCCCACACCAGTAGCAACACGGGGAAGGCCTCAGGCACCACTGGAATTAATTACAGACAAAAGCGATGGTGTTTGCAATTGTCATGCCAAATTTATCACTAGCCACTTAATGTGCCTCATCTGAAGTGATCCACACTAGCTGAATTGCCCCAGGGCATCTATTCTTCCTCTTCCAGGGGTGGGGTGGTGGTAGTAAGGGAGCATGTCTGTGTGTGTGTATGTGAGTGTGTGTGTGTTTGTACAGGGTAGTCTGCATCTGCTGGGGGCCTGCCTAAGTCCTGGGCTGGAGGCGGTGTGTGCTAACAATGCCCCCAGCAAATACAGAGTGTAGAAGTCTATAACAAATGTTAACACCCCTCCCCGCCCTTTCATTCTCTACCCACCCAGCTACGTCTCCAGAGAGTGGTTCAAAGCCAATCTTGACATCTTTAATTCTGTCATTTTTGTGATGATAATCCTTGATGTGCTTGGATGTGGTGTCAGTGGTAATTTGTTCCACGTCAAAGTACATCTCTACACAGGCTTGTGGCTAACAAAAATCCTTAGATCAATGACCAAGTCTTACTGTATATCTCAGAGATAAATACAAACATGTAGAACACACGAGAAAGTAGGGCTACAACTAAAGATTGTTGTTGTTATCACATAACACATTATCATTTAATAAAACATCAGACAATAGTTGTCTCAATTTTCAAATGCCCAAGGTGACGTCCTCAAATTGCTTGTTTAGTCTGACCAGCTGTCCAAAATAAAAAAGATACATAGTCCGATGGCGCTGAACCCACATATTTAACTTTTCAGATATTTGCTCATTGGGTAAGTATTCGGTTTTTAAGTTTGGGAGTTAAATACACATAAATCTTAGTGCTCCCCATACACTAATTATTTTGTGGTGGCCTGCCACAATATCAATATTACTGTGTAAAATGGTTAAAATCTCAATTGTTTAGCTTAGCCCCTGCCTCACTGTCTAGCCTTTTTTTTCTCTTTATCATGACAGCTCTGCTTCACTTCAGGAACAAATTGGTAAGAGCCCACCTGCACACACAGCGATAGGCTAACTGTTAGCATCACACAGCCAATGTCACGTAACAGTTATTAAAGAGTTTAAGCACTTTGGTATCAGTGTTAGTTTGTACTTGTGCGTCAGCTCTATGCAGAGCCTACAGTGTCTGTGTCACTCTGGAGTTACATCTCCAAAACACTAGTCAGAGGCAGGGTTTCTGTGAAGTGCTGTTAAGTTTAGTTGATTCAAAACACACCCAAAACACACATTAAACATGGCTTAATAGAGACAATGTAAAACACAAGTACACAAATCAGCTTCACTATAACTCGCTGCATTCACAGACAAAGCACTTGCTTTTTGCTGGACACATTTCCCCCACAGATACAACATGCTAATGTTTTTAGCACAAGCCTATTGCAGTTTACATTGTACAAATTAGCCTAGCTGCTAGTGGACTTTTCCTCTGCTCATATGAAGCCAGGGATGACAGCGACATTTACCAAAGGTCATGTTACAAAATTTGGTTTCACTACAACTCACAAGGTTCACCGACAAAACAACTGTCTCATACTAAACACGTTTTCCAAACAAGTACGACATGCTAACTTTATTAGCACAAGCCTATGGTATTTTCAGTTGTATAACTTAGATTTTCTCTACTTCTATGAAGCCAGGATAAATCACACACAAGACTTTAAATGCTATTTTGTGGAGGCTTTATTGTCTTCACAATTTATTGTTTCTTATCTGTGAAATAAAAGTAAAGAGGTCTGTGTCACCGCAATGTGTAGTTACATTTCTGGGGAGGTGCATGTCAGGCTACGGCATAGGCTCTATGTAGACGCAGAGCCTACGCTGTAGGTATGGCGTCAGTTCAATGCAGAAGTATAAATCCCGCTTTATACTATTTATACCCAATAGGCACATACACTTTATACTGTGTTAACTGGGCGGATGGTAAACTAACCGTTCACTGTTTGTCAGGAGGAAAATTGGCTCTGAAGACAGTCCTTGAGCGCCGCACCTAACCTGTGGTAACAGAAACATTGAACCTTATACATGTAAATATCAGATCTTAAATGTATTGCAGTTAGTATGCTGTGTCTGTGCTTCTGCACTTTGTCAGGTGTTGTCTGAGAGTCTGAGCTTTTTATTATGAGAAATTATGTCGAGCATTTGCTGTCAACATCTACCAAAGCTCCCAAAAAATACTGTATCACAGCCCTTACCATAGAAGACTGAAAAAACAGCTAAAATTCCCATTTAAAGAGCTGAATTAGTAAATTTGGGGCATTTGTGCTTTCAAATGTTTAAATAAATAATCAATTATAAAAATTGTTGTTAATGAATTTTCTAATCAATTACCCGTCTTATTGTTTCAGCTCTACATATACGTTTTTAAATAATGTCTGCCATTCAAGCATATTATAAAGATGAGTTACATTATCACTCAAGGTGAAATACAGAGGGCATCATTTAGCTGTTTTCTTTAATCCTGTCATTTATATAGCTGTTTATATCAAAAGGACAAGGGCTGTCCCAAATGCACACTTACACATAAGCCACCATTATCTTTCTGCTTGTGCAGCTGAAAACCTAATACCTTAGTTCAATAATAATGCAGAGGGGACAGCTCATTGGTAGCCCAGTGGTACAACAGAATAATAGCTCCAGAGGAGTCCTGCCTCTCTAAAACAAATATGCAGGTGCTTCAGTTCAACTTAGGAAAAATGCAGCAAAATATGGTATCCACAAGTGCATAATGTCTCATCAACACCGATCGGTTATCAATTAAAGCAAAACCATCTCATTATATTAATGAATGGCCTCAGCTAGTAATAGCCTGTCTTATCGATGTTTGAACAAGGTAAGCACAAACTCCCTTACACAGCACCGAGATCTACAGTATCAGCAGCTGAGAACAGATTTGCAAGGAAGAAGAAAACAAAAAAAAAGGGAAAAGCAAAGAGAAACTGAAGGACACAACAGGCTACTCTCAGAGGGACTGCATTTATTCCAGCAATTGTCATGCAAGCCTTGTTGTAAGTAATAATGTGGCCTTTAATGACGGAATGATGGACCTGCCAAACACTGCCTCTGCCATATACTGTCTGCATGTCCCCGCCGTCCGCTTCTCACATACCCATCTGGGACATATTAGCATATCCTCGTCAATTCACAGCCCACTTTAACATAATCCATATTTGTTGGGTAAAGTCCAACAGCAAGCCTCCCGTACAGCGGTCATATGATGCTATGACACACTTCAAGAGCCTGGCCCACATAAAGCATGCTTGGGCAGCTAAGCAATTCAGAAATGCAAAATAGCAGGGCATACCGTTCCCTACCTTGTACCTAGAGGGACAAATCCCTTTTGGCCAGACATCTCCAGACTGTTACCTTGGTATTCCTCCACAACAGTACTTGTGATTTTTATTCTAAGTGTTCAGGAAAGAGGAGAAAAAGAACAAAAAGGAGTCTGCTGTCATGGCTGGCAGTGAGTGTGTAGAATACATTGAGTTGCTGAGGCATGTCAAAGTATGTATGCTTCACCTATCAGGGAATAATGCCATATTTTGATACACATTTGCGTGGTAAATATTCTCACTCTTTAAAAAACGGGTGGACTGCAGAGAGACCGAGCTTAAAATAACCTTAAACTAATCTGTTATTCAAAAGTAAATGCAAATAATAATTCTTTTTTTCTACGCTGACACTGCCTGCTGTCTATGTACAATATGGCTCATAATGTATACATATTTATGTATGTATACGCCTGCATCTACATTAAGAAACTGCTAATATAAATGGAGTGAGATAAATATAGTCATGGTAAATAGGGTCTCTGTGATATCCTTTACTCCTGAGTTCACATAATAACTGATTTAATGACTCATCCCTTAAGAGGAGGACAGTCATTATTTCAGAGACAGGAAATGCATCTTAAATGGCCAGACATTTATTGATACCGTAATGCGAGTGTAGATTTTATTGAGTAAAAGTCTCTGGAAACAGTTTAAGCAAACATAAAACCTTCAATTTGAATCAATCAGCGAACTCAGAAATAAATTCCCCGCATTCGTATGTTTCGTTGACACAATTCTTTGACGTTCTTTGCAGTGAAGACATTCAGCAGAATTCCTTCACCCACTTGAAAGCAATACCTGTCATGAACCATCATCACAAAAGCCTTCTGAGATATAATCTCAGAGAACTTTTAACCCAGGAATTTCAAACCCTCCTGTCAAAGAGAAAGCAGAGATCTTGGGATCATGACACTCAGTCAGCAGCAGTCACACAGCTCTGGGCCGGGCGCTTCTCAAGTGCTGGACTGTCTGGCAGCCAGCAGGGCCAGAGGCTGAATTTCACATAGCTTAGTTATATATTAGTCCAGTGGAATCCACTTACTGTACGGCAGTGTACATGAAACTATGTATGAATACGTCCAGGCTCGCTGCATGCTATTTTTCATCAAATACAAGAAAAAAATCTACCGCCGCTGTTGGGAGGTAAACAGAGTGGAGCAAATTGTAAACAACACGAAGGCTATAAATATTTCAGCCATATCAGTTGTCAGAACCACCTAGTGTTCAGGCCAGAGCCGCCTAGTAATGGCTGCTTCTAACTGTGGTTGACTTATGATAATAAGATTCATTCACAGCACGATCTACTGTATGTATACAGGACACCTCCTTCATTTGACTAAGTTGAGGAAGTTTCTGATTTACTTCCTTCCTACCTTCAACGAAAAAAATCTGCCACGCATGACTTCAATTTTATGAAAAATTACACAAAGACCAATTTGATTTGTGCTCCAGAGAGGTCAGTGAAGGATCATGCAGTTCACACATCCCCCCTGACTGAATTCCCCAATGAGGCTGCGAGCGGGACGCTTCTCCGAGGGATGTCATGCTGCATGTCATCAGCCTGGTTAAATTGCACTGCCAGTGGGTAAGCAGCAGGGGTCACATGAGGCTCAGTGTGGACTGCAACATGTAACGCATGGCAGACCACAGTCTGAAGGCTGGCCAGTAATGACTCCAAAACATCCCGATAAAGATTGAGGGGCAGCTGTTTTCATCTAAAACAACTTGTCTCAGACACACACGTGCACACAAAATGGATAACAGGCCGTGTAAAGCTCTGCAGCAAAACCTTAAAAAGGGCTGTACGGTTTAGGTTGTTTGCACTACAGGAATCAATATGTCAATACTGTGTCAATAGAATCCATTTATAATACGGCAATTGTTTTGGGGGATGGTCTTTAAGTGTAGATGATTCTCATTCTAGGAACAATTAAACAAGCCAGCGTATCAAGTTAAGGGAAAATGTCTGTTTTGGGAGCGAGTCCAAACATTTGCCCTTGTAAACACAAAGCCCACATGTGACTGGGAGAGGCCTCAGTTGGGCAGACAGCAGAGGGAGTTAACAAAGCTAATTAGGAGAGGCTGACATGTTAAAGTGAGCTGCGGCTCGGGAGTCAGCTCTATCACATATGTTTCCTTTGTGGCGGGTGAAGTGGCTCCTTTGTTTGTGAATTGATGGCGTTTCGCTCCGCCGTCCCTTTGGGTAGAGGCACTGACCTGCGGAGGCCCCGACAGTGAGAGGAGGCTCTTTCTCTGTCTCCCCAATGCCTGCTGCTCCAGCTGTCCCACTCCCTCCCAAACCTAAACCTTCCCAGAGCCGTGGATGCACAGCGAGATGGGCAACACCTGTAAAAGAGCGACTACCCCCTCAGCCCAGGCACCTCAAAGCAGCCTGCCCACCTGCTACTGAGCTCTCTGGGCCCTGCAGCTTAAACGCTCATTTTGTGCCTCTCAGCACGGGACTTATTGATATAAATAGCTGTGCACAAAGTGCACACTCTGTTTTCTCTTGGTCTGATGCAGTAGGTGTGTATGTGATTATATTCAATGGCAGTCTCTTTCAGGTGGGGATGAAATATGAGCAGTTTGGACACTGGGTAAATGACAATCTCTGCAAGATTCACTGAAAATGATTATAGCACAATTGACATATATCGAAATGGACAACATGATTCTGCCACCCGTCTTAAACAAGGATTCAATATCTAATATGTAGACACAATATACTGTGTATTAAACATTACAGATACTGCGATAGATTTAATGATGACCTTACCATTTGTCTTGATATAGCTTGTCCTTCCTCGGTGGTGAAACGTAAGGTATGTCCTTGAACGAGACACTCTATGGTTATAATGAAAAAGGCAAACTATAAAGTCCATATGGTGCAAGCCATCCACTTGTTATTATGTGTTAATTATAACTGAATACATAAATAGCCTATTTATGATCAACTCAATGAGATTTATTTTGTATTTGAATGAGACGGACGCAAATCGGCAGAACAAATCCAAGTGCGAAGCATCTCAAAGCATGGACTTTAAAGTGTTCGCTTGCCCTTTGGGGCCACAAACAAAGTTTGTAAAAAGTCAATCTCTTTCATGCACCTAAGGCTGCATGGCAACAGATTAATCCTCACCCATTAAGATGACAAGACAATTTGTGGAGTAGTTGAGTGTAAATAAATACGTTGAGGAGGAGATAATACATTAGGCTGCTGACCGGGCTATTCCATTACAGCAGCACATTTGTTTCCATACACGGAGGAAGCCATTCAGCGGATGGCGTCTTTCCTTCATGAGGTGAAAGTGGAATCTTGCCTCTGAGAGGAAAATAAGGACATCAGGACTCCCTGACATTAACTTTCATCACAAAAGTCATCTCACCCACCAGGAATAGAGGCTCTCTCCAGCTCGCTCATAAAAAGGAAAAGATATGATACACAACCTTCAGTTTAAGAGGTAACAATAGTTTTGTCTCCATTAGGTGTTATAAAACAACAGCAACGAGATGTGCATCTGGTGCCTCGCTATTTCAGAAACATGGCTGTAAAACACAACCCTGCAATGATTCTCCGGCAACACAAAACAACCCTAAAAAACTTAATATTTTAGATCTTTTATATGCATCTTTAGATTTACAAGCGTTTTTTTTACCATTCCAGGTGGTAGTTCTGCTGGAAGAAAAGAGGCAGTACGAGCCAAGTGGCTGCATTGATCTTGCAGTAATTGATCTGATGGTTCCTTGTGATAATTGACAATTATCCCTGATTACCAGACAGGGGCTTAAAATCAGTCTAAGAAAATGACCGGCATTATGGGATGTTGTACAATGGCTGAACAAAGATAAATCAATACACCTCAGAAAACTGCTTAGAAAACAAGACAAAAGAGTGTCACACTAAACCACATGCTGTTCTGCCCTGAGCAATCCCTCACATACAGTATACTGCTACATAAACCTCTCCATGCTACACATACTGCAAGGAGATAAAATGAACACAATGATCATTTCAGAGAAAAAAAATAGCTAATATAATTAGCTGCAAATTGGAGGATCTAAGGACAACAGTTTCTGCGTGTGTGCACGCTGCAAACCTGCACACGTCTGCATCTCTGTATGTACGCGTGCCAATATTAGGCATGTGTTCGTGTGTAGCTGCATGTCTATATTTCTCTGTTACTATGTGTCTGACCTCAGCTGATTGGTCCTCTTGATTTAACCAGACAGATGCAACTCATTGCAGCTTAATAAATATAGGG
The DNA here is from genome assembly GCA_019142605.1 of Cephalopholis sonnerati. Taxonomy (NCBI): domain Eukaryota; kingdom Metazoa; phylum Chordata; class Actinopteri; order Perciformes; family Serranidae; genus Cephalopholis; species Cephalopholis sonnerati. The sequence continues at coordinate 23,071,361 of JAGQAX010000012.1, forward strand.
GCCCAGGGGATCTCTGCTAAACAGTTCTATTAAGTTGGAAACATGTCAGCCAATATAAAAGCAGCCTGACCCCGGGAAAGGTCAACTGTGACACGCATGTTTACTCGGGAAAACAACCCGAGGCTGGAAGGTCTTGTTTTATCGGATGTCTTCAAAAGAGAGAGAGAGAGTGTCTGGCTGCTCAGTTGTTGGTTTTACGTGATTTTGGGTCTTTGAACCCACACAGGAAAGCACTGTGTTGTCACTGAGCTTTTTTCTGCACAAGGAAAATGACAAATACACAAGGTTACACTGTGTATTTCTCAAGCCAAGAAACAGTAGCTAGGTAGGTAGGTATGAAGGCAAGCAGCAGATTATTTTCTCATGCCCATCACAACTTTCTTCCAATCAGCACTGTAAATATTCAGTTTACTATTGAATAAGACAAGCAAAAACACAAAATCCTCACCCTTAAGGAGCTGAAACTTGGAAATGTTTTGCATTTTTGATTGAAAAATGACTTCAATAACTAATCAGAATTTTTCTAAGTTAAACAAGACACTTAATTTCACACTCCTGTAATGTTAGAGGTGTTAATGTGGCATTATTTTGTAATGTGTTCCTGTTATTTTGTAACCTTACATTGCCATACCAAATTGTTAATGTGAGTTAGTCTGAACTTCTCAATTATTTTCAGTTTTCGAGAGCGATACCAACAGCTGTGGACCAAAATGCCTCTGGATGTAATTAGACAGACCTACAATGATCAGAGCAACAAAACGTGATGTAGCACTGAGCACTGGACAAACGTAAACAGACTACTGTTTGCAGAGAAGAGCTGAGAGGGTGTTTGGCCAAAAATGTTATCAAGATAAAAGTGTTAGTATCAGTTGATATTGATAATTATCACAATAAATGTTAAATCATTATATCTGTCAAGTTTAAAGGGTGTTGTTTGCTCCTGTGTGAAAGTTGAATGAACCAGACGGTTAGCTGTGGTTTAAACTATTGACATGACAAGCATTTGCTGAACAGCGGAACATTTCACAAATCTGATTAAAGATTCAAAACAATTATAATTAAAATAATGCCTATAAATTAAACAGTAAATAGACAAAAATCTTAATTCTGCTCAGGAGCATGTCAAAGACTGTGCAGACAGTGTAAACAAAATAAATTGTGAAAAATCTCAACTGTGGTCATTATTTTCCATACACATTTTAAACACACAACATGTAATTTCTGCCATTTCTCAATCCAAATGAAAACAAAAGATGGACTTTGATGACGTTGTGATGTATTGTGGAATCATTTATTGTTTAATAACCACCATTGCCAATGAAACTCTGGCATGGCTTGGGCAGTAATGGTCACAGATGAAGAAATGTAGTTTTATTCATGTTATATTTAGTCACGTCACAACGAACATAATGTTAGCCTACATAAGTTAACATTATGTGGCGAATCAATCGTGGGATAGTCTGATGCTGTTTAAAAATTCATACAAAAAATAACTTTATGAGGGTTTTAAATGTTGTTGTAACACTACAATGTTACTGTGCGCATTAGCTTCATGGCTGGTCTCGGCATCCAGTTCTTCTTCTGTTTAATGGCGGGTGGCAACTACAGTTTTGGGTGCATCAGCGACCCCACTCCTACTGTATGAGTTTTTAAATTATATTGAACATCTATTGAAGATTTTTTTTATGTTTATATCATTGTAAAATGTAGATGGTGTAGTATCAGTATGTCTAGCAATGACATTTTTGCTATCAAAGTTTGAAAATAGTACTTCAACAGAGTGTTCCTCATCAGCTGCAGCCATCTTAGTTGTTCTCGAAAATGCCTCAATGATGCTCCTCTTTACTAAGCTAGGTTTGTGCTCTGGTACGCAAGCCAAAAATTATGTCATTACGTATTTTGCGTAAAGCGCGAAGGTTCCGCAAGTTGTCAGTCATCGTGTTAAGCATGCCTTATATTCGATTAAAAGTTGTGACAGGCCCACCCCAGGCTTGGAAATCTCTCTGAATGGGAGGTGGACAAGTCGCATCAGCCATCGTGGTTGTTTTCGAAAAAGCCTCAACAGCGCTCGTCTTTACTGAGCTAGGTTTATGCTCCGGTGTGCAAGCCAAAAGTTATGTCATCTAGATTTTGCGTAAAGTGTGACGGTTTCACAAGTTGTCAGTCATCATGTCAACATGTCTTATATTAGATTAATAGTTGTGACTGGCCCACCCCAGGCCTGAAAACCTCTCTTAACTGGAAGTGTACGGGACACATCAGCCAGAGCCAATAAAGCATGAGCTTGTAGATTCATCAGGTTCCCACACAAGTAATTTCATCCAGTCCTATAGATTCATACAGTATTTAGTGCGCAAAATGAGAGTGTGAGAAAGAAAGAAAGACATATAGTCAAAACTCTGTAAAAAATGTTAAAAGTTGGGGGTAAGGGCAAAAAAGGGGACGTGGCAGTCCGTCACGCTACCTGTGACATGAGTGTAAAATGGACATGGCTGCACTGAAACAACCTTCCTCGTCATTTTTGGCACTTGGAGAGGCGCCGGGCAAAAAGCCCCCCCTCCCCCACCCCTGCTGCGACAACACACTGAACCCTGTCGCTCAGGAACAGCAGAGGTGAGAGGGCCCTGCTTCTTTTCTTCACTAATCTGCCTCTACAACGTTTAATCAGCACATCAAAACATTGAGGGAGAGGAATTTCCGTGCTTGGTGAGCATATTAGGGATGCAGTCACAGCGTTAACTAGCATTGATGAACTGTTTGCTTATGCAGTAATAATTAACTTCCATTACATTACTTTGTGTGATTACTTTCTTAATTGCCTGAATTATGCATCAATTTAATATCTAATAACCAGTCTCAGACATTAGACACTGTTCAGACACAAATTGCATGTAGTTTCCGAGCTTTAATTAAACACACTAGAATAAATGAAACGATGTAGGATGGATGTCTTGCAGTGATTTCCTGGGTGCTTAAATATGCTATTTATTATAAAAGCATATAAAATTCACTTTCTCCTCAGGAAAGCAAACCACAAGATGCCAATTATAGTATGCAAGTTGCTTTGCCATGGCTTTTTCAGAATCTAGACTAATAAATTTGTTGAGTGGGACTCATTGTTATATTATGCAAATGCATTACCATGCCATTTTTTAAGTTTCAAATTCTGTGTGCAGAGCAAAACATGTCCCCAAAGATGATTTTAATTATATAGCAGAATGGGCTCTTGTTTTGCATTGTTATTGTCCTCTAGTAAGGAACCGGTGGGCTGAGACAATAAATGAGAGCCTATGCAGATATTCAAATTATTTTTCACATCACTTAAATGCAACATATCTCCTACATATTCTCTGCATGAAATACGGTCATGTTGTTCCTGCTTGAAGCTAAAAATGAACGACCTAATCAGAAATATAAAAACACTATAAAGGTATTACAGCCATATAGCAATTATAGGAATGTTATTTTAGACATGTCGTGGGTCGGTGCATCAGTGTGAAGAAGAGCCTCCTGCCCACACTAAATGACTTTGCTCATCTCTTGCAATGCAATGCAAAAATAAACATTTTAGAATTAGGCCCATCTTTCTCAATTGTGCCCTTCGTGGTACCTGATTTAAATTTGATTTACAGGTAGTAAAGCAACTGTATGTCATATGAACAGAATATAATTAAAAAGCCAACCCATGGAAGCACCGGGTCATTCAATGAATTGATATTAACTTTTAGTCCTCTTGTATCATCATTTTACCCTCACTCAAAAAGTGACATATCCACTTAAAGAGAAAAATGAACCCTATTTTCCTCATCAGCAGTAGCCTGGCAAACATACATGTAACAGGAGAGCAGCACACACACTCCTCTTTAAAACAGCGTAGGAAAACGTTTTTAAATTATGTGATTAAAAACTAGATTTTACATGAATTATTGAAAATGATACATAAATTTAAATGATGGCAAATCAATGCAGAAGCCACTATGTGGGCATCATCACCTATGGCTGAAATAAAAATGTATTTAGCTGATCTAAACTCATGCAAATCCTTGCGACTGGTGTTAGGGCTGGCAGCATCGTTAGTCTGCTTTTTAAATGATCTCCAGAGCTGGTGAGCTGCTGGCAATGCAAGGTTAGACAGAAAATGATGGCAGCACACGGATGCTTCACAGACCTCATGATAGTTTCCGTCTGTCATTATTTACGTCTGACTAGTCGCGTCATGTCAGCTACCTAGAGAGACACTTTTAATGTGAGCCCCCCTCCGTTCTCCTATTGCTTTTCACAAGCAGTGTAGTATACCATTATTTCTTTGCTTCAGTACCTTTAGGTGAAGCTCGCCCTCCCATCAGCCAGAATCAAAGACAGATCCTCCGCTTGATATTATACATGCCTGTGTTCGTACAGAGCTGGCACAGAAGCTACATACCACAATGAGAAAGGCAATTCTGTATCTCATTTGACTAATTAAATAAAAAGGGGAGAAAACATTGGGTGATGTGGAGCTTGGGGATTTCAAATCTGGATCTCAGAAGATTTTTGGAGGGCACAGCTGCAGCAGCAGTTCCATAATGAATATCCAAAATATTTCATAGTTACCTTTACACTGCATGCCGCTGTATAATCTGTAGTTATTAGCTAACACAGCATGTTCTCTTAAACAGAGGAGTACATTATAGGATGTTATGGGTTATTACGACTGATCAGCTAATGAAACAGCGAAAGCAAAGCCAGAAGGCCTCTCTTTATGAGTTCTCTCTCACAACATACAAATTTATTTCACAACAGTTACCCTCGAGCTCGATAAGATGGCCATTTATCATAGCACTACCCATGAATCAAGTCACGTTGTAAAATCGATCATTGATTCACCTTATTCCCTTGTTTTTCCATCTGAGCCACATAATGATCATTAAACTGACCACAGCATGTCCAAAAAATGGATTTATAATACACTGAGCTCAGCCACAAACATCACAAGAATGGTATCATGAGGAAAAGATGACACAGATATAGCATACAAAAAAGGGGGATATTAATTTACTGTATCTTGCGACTGTAACACAGCAGCTTTAAGTACAGTACATTTGGGCTGCGGAGCAAGAAACCACGGGCCCAAGACCTCTTGGCTAGAGTCCATCTCTACGCTTTGTGCACGTGATTCCAGCCTAGATGAGCATGCTGTAATGGGGCTGCTTAGCCCCATCATGACCCAATGAGTGCCGGCTGTGGAGTGGATGTGCTTGGTGTGTGTGTGTGTGCGTTCCCAGCAGGGAGACAGTGCCTTATGAAGGTCACAACTGCAGCAGTCTGGGGCTCTTTAAGTGAACCCTGGAGAGGATAACAAGCCACATCTAACGCTCTTTCTTTGTGCTCTCACAGCCACAGCTCCACCTGAGAATAGTACAAGCTAAAGCACAGTTAGCACAAAGCAAAGCAGAATTCTACCTCCAGATGGTACGAAAAATATACATTCAGTTCCTCGTGAAAACGCCGTTTCCAATTACCGCGCAGAATTATTATCTCGGTATCTGTCTAAAACACGAGTCTTGACCCAAAATGAGAAATGTAGTGTTTTGCAAAGCAATTCTTGTGTAGACGAGTATACAAAAATGGAAAAATGAAGGATACTATTTGCCTCAAGGGAATTTCAGTTCAACCACAGTGTGTGACAGTATTGCCCTGTGTTATGGCCGCCTAATGGACAATGTAGCATTAATTCAGCTTCAGATGAACAGGCAGGACAGCAGAATCAAAAATGAGGAGGGGGCCCTAGGTGTATGAATTATGCATATTACATTACCATAACCTTACAATACACTGTGCGACAAAACAATGCAGTGAAAATTGGGCTTCGACTGAGATATTGAACAATTTCCTACATGGTTCTTGCCTACCTTAGAAGTGAAATTGTATTAAGCCTCCTCAATAACACGGGAACCCATATGAGATTTGTATGTTCACATCTAGTCCAGTGAACAAAACACTATGTAAACAAGTCAGGGATAATTGAAAAGAAAGTCTCCTGACTGCTTTCCCAGGGAGCTATCATTCAGGTAGATGGGAATTTGGTTAAATGGCAGGAGAGAAATTACTTTTTCCATTGATTTTCCTTTAGACATCAAAGGCAGACAAATGAAATGGACCAATTTACTTTGTCGAGCTCTGAAATGGTATTCAAGCAAAACATGTCAGAAACTATTATTTGCAATCATGTTGCTCTTATTAATCCTGAGGAAAAACGGATAAATGAAAATGCACAAAGGGATTTACTGGGCTACAACACATTTTCCGTTTGTATTAGGCCACAAACAGAGGCGAGAGACAAGGGCACTCACACAGAGTGAGCAAAATGAAAATTTAAGTGTAACTTTTAAACAAAGTTTTTACACTAACATCATTTGAGAATTGGTTTCTGTGATGATTAAAAGTGATTCAAACAATGAGTTGTGTTCAATATATATTTCAGCACACTATACAATAAATATTCCTCAATTTAACAGGCAGGAGATTGAGACTGTAGATTCATTGTGGAAGACTTAACACATAGCAGCTATCAGGACTTTAAACATCAACTTCATTTTTATTGTCGTCAAAATCACACTGTAGTCCTACAAACTTCCAATAACTGAAAGCTAAAACTACGTCTCTGATTTGTAGATGACTCCCGTGAAGGAGACAGCCTTTAGCTGCAGCACACACTTTCAGTGTGCTGTGTAAAAACAGCATGTGGTATTGGTAACTGCTTCTGTTCAAGCCTTGTAATCATTACCTGGCATCTTATTGCCTCTGTGGCTTTTAAAGCTCTTGTCTCACCCCCAGAAAACAGGGAGTTATAGCTGATCTTTTATTAAAACTTTAGGAGAGCCTCCCCCTCCGGAGGGGGGCGGAGGAGGAGTGGGACAAATTAGTGTTGACAGTAGACACTTAAAGCAGGAAAATCACAGGCCCACTGGGAGGCAGGAGCCACATGGGGCTCCCCGCCTGTGTAAAGAACACTCCAGATTTCACTTGAGATGCAGTCGCCTTTTAACAGGGCAGGGGGAATGTCAACAGACCCTCTTGAATGAACCAATAAAGCCACTAAAAGGAGAGGATTAACCAGCTGATATCAGGGACAGCGGTTTGTTTTGAATGCGGCCGCCCCCCCTCTTTTTGGAGCATGGCCTGAAACACACTGGGCGGAACATTTCCTTTGATAAGCATGCTGCTACTCTGCCAAAAATTGTGTAGTCAATTGTGCTGGTACTTGATTGTGGTCACGGCAGAGTTAACCGTGTAATTCTATTCTGACTTCACTATAACCAGATTGGATGGAGTATAAAAACATTACTTTGTATTAATTTGTAAATGACACAAATTGAATTGCTTTGTCCCGATCTCAACTTTTGACGTAAAAGGAGCCGTTTCCCTCTCAACTCTTTTGTACGGTAGTTGCTCTATTATTGCTTTTACTGCCCATTTATCAGAGAGCGCTGCTGTTCGTAAGTGAGGCTACACAACATGAAACAGTAATTACAAGACATCAGGGGCTTTCAATCTCCTCTTAATTTCCCAGCAGCTGTGATGAAAAACCTTTAGTCCAATTAATGTGTCAAAATATGACCCAACAATGTCATGGCCTTCTCACAACCCCATAAACATCAAATACCAGACAAGGCTTAAAATAGATGTATTTGAACCACAACGACAGCTTTAATTTCTATAAACCACCAACAAAACTGCCCACTTAGTTGTTTTTTCTCAGGTGTTGAACTTCATTTAACAACTGCAGCTGAACAAGGCAGGTTCAAGTGGGAAGCTATGTTAGCGACATCTGACACGAGGATAAATATATCCCAGAGAGCTGTGAGGTTTTAAAGTTAAGGTCTGTAAATGGAGAGTCTGATGTATAGGTTGCAACATGAGAGGATTGTGATAAATATAGGTCGGGCTCTGATCTTCTACCATTCACTACAAGGCTCACAATGCACAAAACATTTTCAACAGCGTCTTCAGAGAGAATATGTTTAACGTCAGAACAATGAAACGTAAATTATCATGAATGAAATCTTTATAAGAGCCGATCCTCCTCAGTCTTTCTTTATGGGCAATCCACATGAGGTAAATGATCTGTGATTTTTTCTCATTAATGAAACTTGATGCTATCATTAGCAGTTAATTCACTAGTTAATATCCAAGCTACAGAATTTCCTTTCATGCACCAAGAACTTGTAAACACATGATATTGCGCATGTCAGCAGAGGAGAATTTGCTTGTTCTTCTTTTCAAGTGTGCTCACATCTGAACTTGAATTTATTTAAGAGCAGTTCACTGCTTGTGTCGTAACCCTGGGTCCATGCCCCTCAATATGCAATTAGTACATGATACATAATTTGAATCACAGTATACCTCACACTCTTTTTTTCATGAATTGGTAGGATATTAATAAATAATTTAATTGTCCTCCTTATAAAAACATCATTAAGTGTTCCTTTAAACAAGGTGCTTTTTCATGCGTCCAGAAGACAACTGCTATATTCAGACCAAGGACTGCCGACAGCATAAAATACGAGCTGAACAAATGTCAGGTGTGATTAAAGTGCTTCTCTGTATGCCAAAGTAAAGCCCACTATATTTCAACTTACATAAAAAATAGTTGCGTGAGATATCTGGAACAAAAAAGTACAATTAGTATTTTGAGCATCTATCCCCTTCACTGGGAACTTGTTCTTTTCTATGTCAACCAAGGCGATGTGAGATGAATTTAGGCATTTGCAATGTGCATCTGATTTATTAGGAAGAAGGTGAGGCTAAAACATAGAGGGATTTCCCTTTAATCAGATCTCTTAGGAGTCCATGTAGTGGACCAATACCCCAAAGAGTTCCCTTTTAAAAAGCCGGGAATATTAGATTGGCTGCACGCTGCCTCAGTTTTAGCTTCAATCAGAGGGAATTGGGGAGGATTTTGTTAAATCTAACAGCCTTTTACATCTCTGAAAAGTTCATTTCTCTTCATCTATTAACTCTGAATAAAAACCTACCATCATTTATGCATTTGTCCATTTAGAAATCCTCAAGCTCGTGAGCTGTAGATCTGAGCCCAAATTTTGAGCTTACGGATGACCAATCACAGAGGTGCGTGCCTCAGAGCTGAACCACAAATGGATCCTTCACAGCATTGTAAATCAGGACCTCAAAGAGTATTATTTAGCCTCAAGCAAAGAGGGCTTGTTTATCAGATGGTGACTGAGTCTAGGATAAAAAACTCCCCATAAATCTGGGTACCTTTTATGTGCTCATGGAGACTGGCTGGCTCATTTGGAGTTAAAGGCTCTCAAGAATGCAGAGGTAAGCATGGCATTTATGTCAAAGAGCACACATTGTATGATGAGTACCTGAAGACTACTTCTAATGGATGTGGTTTATGAGACGTTCAAACGTATTATAATTGGTCTTAATGCACTCTCAATGAGACCTTTGTCCCAGTGTAGCACCGCCATAGCTATTTGACTCAAGTGCAGACAATCAAACCATAAACCACAAATCAGTGACAAATCATAACGTTTAAAGGGTGAATTCAAGGTGAATCTTTGGCTTGGCTAAAGGCTTTGCATTCATGATTTAGTGTGTGTTGTCACTATACACGTTCAATAAGCATTGTCAATTTTTCACACCAAGTGTCAGTCCGTGCCACACCACATCCGACAGTGTGCTCGATGTAAGTTATCACGACTGCAGCGCTCCGGCGGGTAATTTTCTGAACATTTTATTTTGTTGTCTGATATATTGCCGCTCAGATATGGCAAAGCTAAACCCCAGATGATAAATCAAACGTGCAGTGGCTGCCTCTGATAACTCAATAAGCACCTGGACTCCTCCTAACATGTCACACCTGCACTTCTACGTATACCACTCTCATTCTCGGGGCCTCACTGGGGGGCTCAATACACCTGCCAAGTGCATTTCAGAAGCCTAGCAGCTGGGAGAGAAACATCATGCATGCTTAATTAGGAGGTTCAGGAACCATGGGAAGTGGTTGGAAATTTTTAATGCACAATATATATTCCTGACTACATTCATTCATATAGCATCAGTAGGGTAAAAAAACTGATTTTATTTATGTAACTTAAATATAAACAAAGAGGATTTAATGGCTGAAACATTGTAAATGATCACCTCTACCATAAATTAAAATGCCTACATTAAAAAATATAAAACAGCAGTGACTCTGCTCTAAGATGGAAATTGCTCCTACAGTATTTTAAACAAAGAGCAAGAAAAATTAAAGCTTATTCTACTTTCACAGCGCAGAGTATTAAATAGACTTGATTTAATGAGCATATTTAACAAGAGAATACCAAGGGGAGAGTTTGTTGATCAATATTATTGCATACTTTCTATCCAATCAATTTAGTGTCTGCTTAGGAGCCATTACCAAGTGTAATAAATAGGGGGTTTGTTTAAGAAAATAATAATATACTGATTCGCAAACCCCGGAGGCATTTATTAAATTGCATGAAGAAATGCTCGATGTCATATATGGACAACACACAAAAAGGCTATTCAATGGATAGATTGTTTACTCCCAGACTGTCAACAAGTATTCAAGCCAAACATTGACTTTCAAACCCTCCAGTTGGACTTAAAGGACCGTTTAGCGACGTATGATCAAGCATGCTAAATGTTTACTATCAAATCAGTTCTTTATAAAAACACAATTCCAATTACAAATGTTGAAATTCATGGCCATATTTCTACACTTTCTAACCACAGCAGGGGGCTGATAATTAAAATGATCATTTCTTGATAAGTCTCAAATCAAACAAATGAATATGTTTGTGATCAGCAAACACTGCTCTGAATTTCAGAGATTTATGTCTTCTTGAGCTGTGATGTGACATCCTGTAGAAAACAGCTTACCACAGTTATGTTATGGCCACATGCACCGAGGCAGTGGTGTCTCAGAAGGCATTTCAGACAGGAGGTTACATTTCCAATGAATTTTTTAGCGTTTTACGGGGCCAATCTTCGAGCCAGTCTGAGAGTATTGCTTATAAGGTGTGACTCTTATCAACACTACCCGAGCTATGTGTTTATCACAGACTTTGAGTCATATGCCCAATTCTGATATGAGGTCCAGCATTGCTACAGAGGCTGTAAACCCTATAAGGGAGTGAAGAGGGGAGAAGCAGTATGATAACTCAGAGCGTCCTGCTGTAATTATGGTATTCATGAAAAGATGAAATAGAGTGCAGACTAAATCTGTAGCTCCAGGCAAAATCAACAGCTTGGCATTACGCCGTGACCCCTGCCTATCGTGTGGATGCGGCAAACATACCAAAACTTTGCTGCTTTTTCTCATCAGTCAAGAGTGAGGGAATGAAGTGCATCGATTGCTTGTGATTATTAACTAGACTGAGATAAGCCCTCTCCTTATTATGCAGATTACTGAGGCTCCCCGCTCCAGCATATTGTACAGATGCAAGGGAGCAGCTGCTCTTACAGATGGTGGGTACACGGATCTATCATTATGCCTCCATTGTCTCCACTTCAATTGTTTGGGGGACAACAGAACTGCATCAAAGAGGAATCCGACTGCAATGAATTAAGAAAGAGAAACGAAAACCATCAACTAAATTTATACACCGGAGGCCGTGGAATGGAGAGGAGCGTAAAGCTGAAGCTATTTCATATATACAACCATGGAGTCGCCCAGTCATGTATACTGTACCCAAATCTGTTGGAGTCAGCACTGTGCACCAAACATATGTTGCTTTTTTATTAACAAACGGATATTAATTCAGGATGCAGATATTAATTCAAATAAGAAAGAAATGCTTTAAGCAAAAAGTCTACAACAAAGTATGAATAAATATTCACATAAAAATATGGCAGATGATTTAATGATTTAATTTTTTTTCCTACATGAGAACTAACCTGAATTTTGATTTCATTAAGATCACCATCATGACACTGATTTGCTCCCAAAACCCACACTGCTGACGACTTCAGAATTTAAATATTAAATTGTCCCACAAAGCCAACCACAGTGGGGGGAGAATGCACAGCAGCGTCGATTTTGCCCTTAAGAGGAACCTCTGGTTGTCCATTTGACTCGCCACACCTCCTGCTGTGCGCTGCTGAGATCAGGACACTGGTAGCTCCTCTGATCAAACATGACATTACACTAGAGGGAATTACATGCTCAGATTATAACAGAGAAGGTCACACCGAGTTGTAAGTCATGACAGCAGTCTCACACTATTTCGCAGATACCGAGGGGTAATATTACTTTAAGATATTAATGCAGTGACATTAAAATGAGCACAATACAAGTTTCCAACCTGCGTCAGGCAGGCTGGGAATTTAAGGTTAGATGGAAATAGCCCTAGAATATATAGGAAGTATGCGATTATCAGTCATTTTTCTTACACATGCAGCTGCCACAGTGGGTGACAAAGACAGAAAATGATAGAATCCATACTTTAGGTTGGAATAAGCTCGTACTCAATAGTAGAGGAAGTATTGGAATCCTTTACTTAAGTAAAATACTAATACCACAAAACATACTCTGATACTGGTAAAAGTATGGCATTGAAAATGTTGCTGTGGTAAAAGTTTGTAGGTACAATCAAGTAAATGTATTTTGTTATGAAAAGTAAAAGTATGCAACGCAGGAAAATTTGAACAATTTAGTAAATCAAAGTAATGAAAATAATTTAAGGAAAGTTGGAAAGTCGGTAGCTGGAACCATGAAATGTTTTTACACGAAAAATGATTAAGTGTAATAATCAAGTGTTTCACCTGCACTCGTATATTTTTATGTGGTTCATGTGCAGAACCTGAATTTGTAAAGTATCTAGTAACTAATTATAGTGGAGTAAAAAGTACAATATTACCCTCTGAAGTGTAGTGAAGGAGAAGAAGAGAGTGGCATGAGATTAAAATACTCATGTAAAGTAAAAGTACCTCAAATTTGTGCTTAAATAAGGTACTTGAGTAAATATACTTTGTTACATTCCTCTACTGCTCAAACTGGATGTCAAAGGGGACCTAAATAATAAGAAGCAGACAAACTACAAAGCACAGAAGCTAAACCAAGTGAATTATCTTACACTGAAGTCACTAGAAAAAACTAATCAGTCAAGTCAAGTTAATTTAATTAATGTAGCACCAAATCATGACTTAAGTTATCTCGGTACACTTTTCAAATAGAGCAGGTACCATATTCAGTTTACAGAGACCCAACAGTTCAAACACATCCCCAATTTTAGATATGCTGATAATGTTCACAAACTCAACAGTGGTACTGACTTGTATTTCTGAGGTGATAAACACAAGAATAAGGCTCAATAATGTCCGCAAGAGTACTAGATTTTATTTTAATTGTATGTCATTGTATACAGCAGTGGTTCTCAGATGGTGTGCTGTGGCATACTGGTGTGCCATGATGCCAATCCAGGTGGGATTTTGTGATCACCACACATTATTATTGCAATATTCAACTAGGCCTGTACAAAAAGTTATGAATGAGTTTTTAATTGACTGTATCAGCATGTTGTGCACACTATTTTCCCAATAAAGAAGCAAACTCTACCTAAAAAGTGTGATTTAATTTGATTTAACTTAAAAAAAAAACCTTCACAGGAACCCTATTTGTTGCCGTTTGCATATGGGAATTATAAGTGTGTGACACATCACATTATCTTACACTATTTCTCAGTTAAATGGATGTGTTATTGGTGCTTTGATGTAATTTTAAAAGGTAGTATTGAATCATTTTATTAAATATTTCACGAGTAATGTTGGTTGTCAATTCTGATTTTATAATACTAAATAAAAACATTTATGTCACGATAAGAGTGATGACACACACTATAGAGGCTGTTGTGCACAGATATAAGTGCAGGTGTGCCTTGAGATTTTGGCTTGCCCTTTGGTGTGCCTTGGGTACAAAAGTTTGAAAACCACTGCTATACAGATATTAAGGATGGATCTTGATTTTTGTCTTTGAGTGCATTTATTCTGTATCACAGCAGCCATTGATTACAAAGAGCGAGCGAGATGCTTGCTAGCATCCATACACTAGTATGCAGTAATTCCCATAAGATACAGAGAACTAACATTATTTGCTCCAAATAGAAAATCAATTACTAAGCAGAATATTTTCTGTTTTCAATATCCAGAAGCTGCTGTCTTCAGATGACCTCAGTGTGGATTAATAAATCCCTGTTCACCTCCTTCTCTCACACTACAGTATGTATTTATTCCGTATTTAAGCAGAGTTCATGGCATAAATACAACTTGCAAACAAGTCAGCGCCTCCAAATATATTTTGCATTTTGCAAACACACACACAAAAGCTGCAGGAAAATAAGTAGCTTCATCCCAGCGGGTCAAAAAGCTATATTTCAACATTAATTCCTTAACTGGTATGTGCTGTATTCAAATAAATAACAGTTTTCTTTTCTTCAGTCATGTGTCATGGGTGGATAGATTGAGCTCCTGTCAGAGCACAAAGCTCCCCTCAGAAGTCCACACTGCCTCGTCTGTTGTTAGGACCTGGTCCACATGGGGCCAAATTTGATTGGAAAGCCCATAGGGAGGAGTTCCACCAGTCACAGGGGCATTGTTAGTGCCTCCAAAATGGCCAGAGAAGAATGACTGATTATGCAACCACAGCTAGGGTTACTAATAGGAATTCTATTTGAATTTCTAACATAACAGATGTTTGCTGGGCACCTCCATGGAGTGCGCATACACAGTTATGCTAATTCGCCAGTGTTTCCCTTCAAGTTAGCTCGGAGTCATTAGAGCACACAGCTAGCTTGGATCCCTCTGTCAAACTAATAATTGGCCATTATTGATATTAATTAACATTTTTGCTCTCTATGTCCTTTTTGACCCGCTATCTGTTAGTAAATCCAGTTACTGAGTCCTATTAGGGCAATAAAATCCACGGGACTCTATAGTAGTTGCGAACCATTTATCAGAAAGAGAACGTAAAGCCAATTAGGAACGGGTGCAGACAGTTGTCTTCATTCTCCACTGACTACTTCTTGATCTCCATTATAAATTGCTAATAGGGCAGATACTGGTTAGCAGAGAGGGAGGAGGAGTGGGGGGTTGCCATTGCTCACTCCCACCCGTGATGACAGGTGAAAAGGACCAGTAGTAGTATTCTTGCTTGATGAGGCTACACCATCATCAGCTGCTGTTTTTTTTTTTGTTGAGGGGCATCATGGTGCACCTTCCTCTCTGCTGCTGGTCAATCATGTTAATTGGCCTAAAAGTAGAATATTACAGAAAGCCATTAAATTGTTGATCGTTCATCCTCCAAAAGTAATAGCTCTTGGTCTCTGTGCTGTTATGATGCAATGAGCATCGGAAACACTGTACACCATAGGTTTATGGGCTCAGATCAAGAAATCCTAATAGGTGTATATTGACTGGTTTATTTTCCACAGAACTCCAAAGGGACTGGTGGTTGCAAGAAAATATATCAAAAAGGCTATCAACAATGGTTGGGTCTTCTGTGTAAAATCAATAGTGAGCCATAGATGGCTTGAGTTTTCACAGTTCTCTCTCGTCATTTAAAAAGACTGTAGGCTATATGATGCCTGGAAGGACCCTTGAGATTTTTGTAACATAGCAACCACGCTGTATGTTTGAAAAGACACAGATTAGTAATAACCTAATCTGTTTTGTCTTTGGTGAAAGAAGTGTTGTTTTGAACTTGATAACAGGTCATTGCTGCTCTGACCGGACGCTTTGGGAATGAATGGTTTAGTTTTTTAGCACAAAAGAGCTCAGTAGCATAAAGGATCATGAGTTGTTGTTGAAGCAGGTAGTCTAACAGAGCCTATGTGAATAACAACTTATGCTCCTGCTCCCTGAATCCAGATGCTACCGTGGCAGCCCGGGTTTATGACAAGAGGTATAGCGCTCCCTTAAATGAGCAGTATTTAATAGCCTGGTTTCAAGTGTAAAGGCTTTCTCCCCTGTGCATTACTCCAAGAACCTAATTACAAGTTTCATCATCAATCATGAGCATTATTTATTCAGTGAAATGAATTTCTAATTAATAACTGATGAGCATTATGGCCTCGAAGACTGTAAAGCAATTAATTATGGTTGGCAACAGGGAATATCCATGTAAAGGACTATCTGGCGCACAGTCACAGCACAGCGGTGCCAACAGGCTAATGTCCACAAAGAAGAGGCCCTGGATTGTTTTTGTACCTAGGCTTTATTGAGATAATTACTTTCATGAATGTTGTCTGGGGGCTGTCATACTGTTGGCGATGTAATAAACACTGAAAAACTGTATTTAAATTTTGTTAAATGCTGTTTTGAACTGCCGTCTTCTACGCTCTGTGCTGCCATGCTCTATCCTCACTGATGTTTTGTTTTTGTTTTTTGATTTTTTTTTCCACACTGCAAGAGGATCCAGAGTGCAATTTTAGGCAAGATACTCTAATGTACAGACTGTTTTTATGGTGAACATCACACTTTAAAACATCAAGGGCGCAATAGCTATTGCCATTTCTATGGTTTCTGAAGATATTTCTCCTTGAAGACTTAAAAAGTGCAAAAGGGTGGAATGGCTGCTGCTGTGCGTGTTCAGAGTTGCAGTCCTGCCATAAAGACACACGCCAGGCTTAATGATTAATTCAATGTCATACAGTGACTCATAAATTAAACAAATTTGAGCAGGAATTACATTGATCCATAATAAACAAAACTATGTACATCTTATTTTACTTTGCAATATGTACAGTTAAACCTACTGTACACAGAATCAGAATCAGAATAAGAAATATTTTATTGATCCCCAGGGGGGGAAAATAGTGGTGAGAAAACAAGCAGGAGCAACTGCAACAGGCTGCATGCATGGCTTGTTGACCATTAACAGGTACTGCTGAAATTATTATCTGTTCACTGGTTTACATTGCTGCATTTGACCTGTATTTATGCAGGTTATTTTCTCTTTTGTAAGAACAGCTGTTAACAAACCATATCTAAATGTGAATCACAGCCAGTCTATGAACATTTAGGAAGTTCAACTATTTTTATTTTGCCATTGATATGAAGAAAATGGCAGACTTTACATCATACCCATTATATTTTTATGTACAAACTAACTGTATAGCTGATGCAATAATCTTTACATTTTGTCCCAAGGTTTTTAAGCATTTTTAAGTCAAGTATAACATTTTGACAAAGTGCGAAAAAATCTAAGGCTGAAGTTTGTTTTCTGTTAATCAACAGCTGCTCATTGCTTGCTGAAAAATAAAAGTTTGGGTGTTAAATATTTAAAATAACAGTAAGTATGTAACAGTTTTGTTTGCTAAATATCTAAATGTATATCACTGCATTTTAAACTACATCATTCCTCACTCACAAAATGTCAACTCAAATTTTTGTGATGTTTTGCTGTAGTTAAATCTATCAATAATTTAACATTGTTTTGTTTTTAGCAGTGTTTCAGAGCAGGGTCACAGAAGAGGAGGAGACAGAGACGCTGGAGAGAATCACACATGTCTGTAAAGATTCTGTAGAAGAAGAGATTTGATTCTGCTGGCCTGACCTCCTTCTGGAGGGTTTTACAGAGAGGGGGTCACCTAACAGGATATGTCATGACCACTAGTGCAATACACTAAAATGAATTCCATCATCATTCCTTTCCTGTTGTATTGTACACAGAAAATAAACAGTGTACTGTCATTTTTCAAGTTACTGACAACTCTTTTGGAGATATTTTTAATGCATATAATCACATTTCCTGCAGCCATTTAAATCCCATAACCAAAGCATTTGATATTTTCTCCATCACTGCAATTTTTCCTAATTTATATACATATGTAGCAGCACAGTCTTAAATCTTCACGTCACTGTAATTGTGCTGTGTTAACCTAATTCTTTTCAAGCTTCTGCTCAGTTACAGTATCTTTTCAATAAGCGTGGGTCAAACACAGATTGGTTAAAATGAAGGTAGATTATTTCACATCTTCATCCAGACGTTACAATAAAACAGACACATTATGGAAGAGACACAAAGAAAGTCAAAATGATGATAAAGAACCATGAGAGGCTGTAATTCTTCCATTTAGAAAATGGAAATCAGCGAAGCAGCTCTTTAATTTATCTGTTGTTTCAATTCAGCACAAATTTTTGCACATTTGTGGCAGTTTTTTTTTTTTTTTTCGCATATATTCATCTCACACCCAACTCTATCTGCACAAAACAGAGATGGATTGAGTCATGCATGGGTGTTTGCCATCCAGAGTAAACGTAATAAATGTGCATGACTATAATGCTGAATTGCAGCAGTGTCTTAATGTGTGTGACTGCTTCCTTATGGGTTGAAAAACAATACAGAATTTGTTGCAGGTCTTTTAATTAAGTATAAAGTCACTGGTTGTGAGAACATGGCACATGCACACGTGTTATATGGCTTCTGTCAGGTCATGTCACTGAGATTGAGGCATGTTTGAACTGTTCCTATTCAGATTTAAGACCGTTTAGTGGGTGCACAGTGGATTGTTTAAAACCATAATTTCTTTTCTCTTTCAGTTTTGTATAGAAAAGTGGCAAATAAAAACTGAATTAGTAACATGTCCTGGATTGAAGTGTTTTGTTGTTTTTTTTTACGCATACTTTTTGTTCCAGGGTCCCAGGGAGCTGGAGTTTATGCCAGAATGCCTGGTCAGGTCTTTTGTCCCAGGTCCAAACTGTAACACTAAGAAGCACACATAACACACTACACTGTGTACTGTACTATTCTGTACAAACATGAAATAATAAGTGTGCAACAATGGAGGTAAATCCATATATAAGGCCTACTTGGAGATAAAAATCATCACATGAATCTAGAAATCATGAATCTTGTGTCACATCCACTGTTCTTTTGTTAATTTCTCTGCTGTAAAGAGCTACTTTATTTCTGCACACACGAATTACTTTAGCATTAAAACTGGGATTTTTAAACATATTAAATTGTTAACTTTACATTCTGTTTCAGCCACTCAGCAATGAGTTTGTTTTATTCAGGATGATATTAAAGTGACTGCATGTTTGTGCATGCTATCTAGAGGCACTGCAGATAACAAAGGAGATGAGGCAGAATATAACACACCCACATAACGATTTACACACTAAGTGCAGCCACAAACAGGACATTCCGGCAAAACAAGAGTGAACACACCCCACTATGTGTCTGCCAGTTTACCAGTGTTACACCAGAGGCCTAAGTCTTCATATCAACATGCTGCTAATGTGTTTAGTGTGTTAAGGTATCCTGGCACAATTTGCTGTCAACGCGAATACAGTCAAACGTCCATTTAAAGCTACACTTTTATTAAACTTTTATTGAAATATAATTTTCATTACATATGCTTTAAGTGATACCATATTCTAAAAGAAGAACATAAGACAGGCTGTAAATAAAAAATCATGTCCCTCCTTCTCTTCCTATTGCCTCTAACGTCAGCTGAAGTCCCAATCACCAGCCAGACCAGTTTTCTCATTTCACAGCTAAACAGTACACTAAAATATGATTCTGAAAACATTAGAGGCAAGAAATAGGCAATGCAGTAACAGAATCTTGATTCATATTTGATCAGTACTGCCTAGTTTGACCACAGATCACGAGCAGTGATTGACATGATACAACTCCTTTAGAGACTCCTTGGCTCTAATTGGTTGTTTTTCTTCACATGCAGTAAGGCCATTAGAAGAGCTACAAGGCAACAGAGTTTTGTTTTTTCTCACAGATTATGTGTCTCAGTTTATGCTTCAGCAAAAATGAAAAAAAGTTATTTTTTTGCAGAATGTCAGTTGTTCTCTTTACATCAGAGTAGAACATACTGACAGATAACTTAAAGACACGGTGAAGTCCATCAAAGGTGCAGTTTGTTTGCACATGCCTGTTCAAAAATCATGTATGTTTTGGCCCCACCACAATTTTTCAAAATGAAAAATGAGGCCTTATGTTGACAGTATGTGAGGCAAATGGAAGTTTGGTTTCATACCAAATGCCACAAGACATATGAACCACCAAGGAAAAAAGAAGGGTCAGTTTCCTCTACTGATTAGTGCATTTTTGACATGTGTCTCTGCAGTGTAAGACTCTTTCTATCAGCTGCGGGTTGGCCGCTGCTCTTGACTTTTCTGTCTCTAAACTTTGCTTTTATTATACTGTTATCGTTACATGAATATATTTTGTATTTTACATTATGTATGTGAATGAATTGTTTGGTCTTGTTCTTGTGTCTGCAAACCAGCTTGCCTCAAATTGCCACCCAGGGGACGGACAAAGTATTTGAATTGAACTGGAATGGGAACTGAATGTAACACACGAGAGAGTGCACAAGCAAAACTGCAGAAATGAGCAACCTTAAAAAAAACACAGATAACACCAGCAGCAACAGTCAAGTTAGCAGGCACAATTAGATTTACTCTGCTGTACACTGCTAAATTTGTTTTGTATAGAGTGATGCAGTCAGTGACACAAATACCAAGCATGTTTGATATGGAGGGGACTCGCTCGCATGTGCCGTTGCAGTTCTCAGAAACAGTGGGTGCTGGGCTAAATGATTGACTACTCTTATTTAAATGAACCCACGAGGCACTTCTGCTCCTTAGGCCACGCAGTTTAAGCAAGCATTCAGACTGATCTCAACACTGCATTAAAACTAAAAAGCGAGACTTTTACATATAAATAAACATCCATTACATTCAAGCGCTTGCCAAACGAGCATGCACAATTCTGATTGCCGCCAGGGAAAGCTTTGTATTTTGCAGTACTGTATACTGGAGTTGTGGTGTCTGTAGTTTCCCGCGCTAGCACAACATAACTGATGCACTTTACGTCAATCAGCCAGAGCTAAAGGGGGCAGGACTTGTGGGAGACACCATAGCAATAGAGCAGAGTTAGGAGTGCGCTAGAAGCTATGGCAGAGTCTATGCTCCAGATACAAAAGAAACTTAGCGTTTAGAGGAAGAATTAAAGTCAAAAGAAGACTTGAAGAGTGCACCTGAGGGTAGGGGAGTTGCGGCGAGTTTACCTGCAGGCATACGTTATAAGCATCCATCAATAGTGTTTGTGTATTTACTCTAACTGCCAGTTTAGGGAGACTTCAGTTCCACACGCTTACTATAAAAATGCCAAAAGATGGCAGTAATGTTGCTTTAGGTACCGCAAAGAGGATGAAATACAATCCAGGAAATCTCATTGACGCAATAAATTCATGAGTTGGAAGGTTAATCACATACAAAAATGCGACACCGTGTATAGCCTACTGTATGTTTAGTAATCCTATAGTATAGTGATTAGGCTTATACACTTCTGGAAAGTTATGATGGAGGTGTTCTTTTATCCTCCATTTCAACGATGTTCATGATAAACAGAAAATTACAAAGTAATCCTCCCAAAGACTGTATGCTTGCACAGATTTGACTTACCAATGCAGAACCTTGCCAGATGACAATGCCTTGTGTTGTGTTAGCAAATCTGCTGCATCAACCCAGTGACCTTCCTGCGATAAAGGTGAGAGGCTTAATTTTTTTGACACTGTACTAATATCTGCCTGAACCATATCTACAGTGTACAGTCTGAACACAGTCAGTCTGGCGTCTCTTATGCCTCACAAGTTCTGCCTTGAATGTACACTGTTTACAGGACCAATGGCCACATTTGCAAAAGCTAGGACACTTCTGCATCGACAGCATAAACTCATGTCGATAACTTTGGCAACAAGCACACAATTGCTTCAAGAAATCTGTGTTTACTTACCTCTGCCATTAACCTTGATCGACGTACTGCTCTTAGAACTGGAGTTGGTCGCCTTGACTCCTATGGGTGAAATGCAGCGGTGGGAGAAGTATTCAAATCATTTACTTACATAAAAGTAGCAATACCACAGTATAAAAATACTCCATTACAAGTTAAGTTTCTCATTCCAAATGCAAAGTAGAAGGGCAGACGTATTAGCGACAAAATGCAGAGTGGCTAGTGTCATGCTACAATATTATTGGATTGTTGGTGTAATTATTGGTGTAATTTACAAAGTAACTAGTAGAATCTCAAAAGTATTTACCCAGAGGAAAATGTTGCTGCTCACTGTAGTCTTTACATTGTCTCATCAGAAATAAATGTTCTTATATGGAGATTATATATGGAGTATGGAATTCTGATCTGTTTTCCCTAACACTAACCCTAACCCCGGGGTTCAAACCCCCCACCCTGGATTCAAAGAAGGAACCCTCTTGCTGTGAGGGCTAACCACTGCTCCACCATGCCGCCATAACTAACCTATGTAACACTATAGCTAATGATAGCTAACTCTCCATTGTGATAAAGATAATGGTAGACAGATAGCATGAATGCTATTTGACATTTGGGTAGAAAGTTGCGTCCTGATTGGATACAGCTCTGTCTGACATCCAGCAGTCCTATCGGTTGATTGTAAATCTTTGTCTCTATGTAGATGTGAAGATAAAGTAGACAAATACATGTCAAGAATGCAATATTTAAGTAAATGTTGTAATGCAGGGGTCTTCGATATTTTTCAGGCCAAAGACCTCTTAGCTGAAAAAGGGACGGAACAGGAACTTCCCTCTACATATATTGTATAAAATTGAGTTGCATATTAAACTGGACCTGCAAAAACATGTAGGGCCTTTCAGTGGCGCTGGCGAGATTATACTCCATAGTGCTCACAGGAACTGCCTGCCTACTTGTAAGGAACCTTTAACACATAGGTTACCATGCATGGACATACATAGTCTACTCAGTCAGCAAGCAAGAGATTAACATTAACGTTATTAACACAACACCATCATAAAACTCTGATTAGCCTACCATGTGCATTTCAAAATCAAGCCTTTAGACCTGACAACAGTAGCCAGCAAAATAAATATAATAGAATACAATATAATACACTGAATATGGCCCAGAGAAATGTACAGGCATTTAGCAGATTCAACATCAACAGTTAGGTCTAAAAAATATGCAACAACAATATGTAACATGAAGCCCAAAGCCAAGCTGCTACAATAGCCAGATGAGAAAATTAAGTAGTATTCCTCCCTATTTGAAATTCATTTTGCATCTCCAGGTGGATCCTGGACATGTAGCTAGCTGCTAGCCTCTGTTGTTGTAAGGTTAATGCTAGCAGCAGTAACGTTAGCAGACTTGGTGCTCGTACTGCTGCTCCCTACATAGTCCTCGGTGTTAAAGCTTGTTCGCTTTCTTATTTCAAAAAAACTAAAAAACGCTCAGTTGTTTTCATTTGCTCATTTTGCTTGCTAACACGTAAGATAAGTAAGACAGTATTGCTAGCATCACAATTGAGCGCCACAAATATTTTCCATGCACTGACCTCTGACCTGTGTCATGTGTGTGCACCAATCATCGGCATCCAAATATATTTGTGTCATAGTGAGTGGACACAGCCAAAAAATGCATCTTAGGCACATTCATCAGTAAAAACAAACCCAAAGACATGATCTGCTACTTTTGTTACAATTTTATTGTCAAGATAGGATGATAAATAATTGAAAAAAACGTACGCAGAGTGCATACAGGATTACTGTTGCCACTGTGGCCTTTTATGGCACATACAATACTAAGCTATTAAAATACCTTAATAAGTGGCAGATTCATATATTTAGACATCCTGTTTGCTTCTGAGGTGGACATTGTGTCATAGTCTCTTGCTCAAAAATGTACAAAACGATCCACTGTGGTACACAAAAACATCTGTACACTTCAAATCATAATACAGCTGAATGGCCAATATGTTTCACTAGTAAGTAACTGTTAGGTAACTAATTCACCTCGCTGTTATGGACTGGTTACGCACAATTTAGCATTAGTTAGCTAACATTGTGAGGTGGCATGCTGGTGCCAAATATATCTAGCATTATAGAATATTTTAGAACACTTTAGCTCAGTCATCCACCTGCAGTGTTTGATTTTAACTACAAGAATCTTCTCGACATATCTCCTCCTATCATATGCATGTTCCGACGTTACAAAACAATTTAGTATGCAACACTTTCAGCAATAGTATTTAACTCTGGATACAGACTGAGTATTTTTGAACCTACCTTTTATCAGGGCAGCTTGTGTTGCCTGTCATGTATGAAATAATTGTATTTCCCTTTCCTCTTAATGAATTACACATGATCGGTTGAATGAACTGGTTGTTGAACTCGCCAGGAGTCAGCGGGTCAGTTCATTATACATTATTCCACTGTTACAGCGCTGCCAGCTCACCACTGAAAGTAGATACTCTATGTCATCCTTCAAGATGAGTGAGACACATAGCAGAGACAGGACTGTGCACATCCTATAACTGTCCTTCTCTGCAGGTCTTCAACACACACACACACACACACACACACACACACACACTGAAAGCTCTCGTCTTTCCATCTGGTAAAGTGGGCTGTTGTGATTGATTTGTGGATTTGCTCCCTCTTTTTTTCTCTCCATTTAAGTGAAATAATGTATGGAAGCAATCTGGCGACAGACATTTTGGAAAATCTATTTGAAATCATTTCAGCTGAAGCCATGGCAGTTTGTCTTCTTAGGGGAGAGGAGCAAAGTATAATTGTCTGCAGTCTAGTAAAACACAGTATAACTGCCATCACACTTGACTGAGCTTATAGCCAGCTAGTCCCATGGCCTCTAGAAGATAGAGCAGTTAATGTTCCCTTTTATTTTAGAGGATATGTCACTTGTATCGCAGATTTATACCATGATACAGCAATTTTGTCCAAACAGATGGATAATGGTGTCACCAGCAAAAAGCCCTGTTTTTATTGAGTTTAGAGCATATTGTTTAGATAGGAGACTGTGCTGAACAGCTCTGCCAGCGCTTTCTCTCTTTATCTCTCTAATCTTGCCAGTATTAGATTTGATCATTTTTGTTTGAAGGAGGAAAATGTGGCTGTAATGGCTTCCTAATAGCAAACACAGGGGATACAAATCCAGAGACCCTGTTCTGTAGTGCTTCCATAAGCACCACTGATTTATAGAGGTCTTTATGACAGAAAGGAAAATGATCTGCTGCAGGTATAAATCAGGTGAGGAGTAGGAAATTGAACTTAGATATCATCTTGTCAGATGCTTAATGCTCTTCCTCCTGTCACATTCGATAGGACCAATTTGGAGAATCCTGCAGAGGTAAAAAGAAGACAATTAACAATGACAGTGCGGTAATAGATGAAGCTATAAAATGAACCTGCTGCCTGCAGGATGCTTTGTATGATTTCCACATGAGGTAGTAGCAGGGGTGTGTTGTCTCGGCCTTCCATTTCCTCCCTATTCTGCTTTTTGGTGGTTTCCTGAGCACAGAAATATGAAGTACTTTATTAAAACAGCAAGAAAACAAGAAGTATTTACATGCTTTGACTCTGCTCTATCATTGAATTATTATCCTTCATATGACAGGACATGTAAATTTAGGTTACCCTTGCTTTTATGTTATCGATTTTGAGGACATGTTCTATCCTGAAGCTATATAAAATTAATCAATAGATCAATTGTCAAACACGAAAATTACGTATGCACAGGAACATTAAAATCA
Organism: Cephalopholis sonnerati; assembly: GCA_019142605.1. Lineage (NCBI taxonomy): Eukaryota > Metazoa > Chordata > Actinopteri > Perciformes > Serranidae > Cephalopholis > Cephalopholis sonnerati. Next base: position 23,096,935 of record JAGQAX010000012.1, read on the forward strand.
CAAACCGCCCTAAATAAATTTTAATACTGTGTTGGGGGCTAATTTAGTATATGGTAGTGCCCAGTGCCGAACCTAGCAAATTCAGGACCTTGGGTAAGCTTCCCCTGACCCCCCCACCCCCCAAGTTGTAATTATTATTATTATTATGATTATTAGTGTATTTTAGATTTTTTGTGTCGAACAAGAGCTAATGAGAAATTTTAAAAATGACTTAGCTTACAAATAATAATAATTCATAACAAACAATAAAAGAATACAGTACAAATTTGCAAATTTTGTCTTGTTTTTTCATTTATTTTTTATTGATTTATTATTATTATTATTATTATTTTTACTATATGTTTGAATTTTTGTACTTATTTTGAGCAAGAGCTAATGAAAAATAAAATTAAAAAATGACTCAGCTCACAAATAATAACAATTCAAAACAAACAATAAAAGAATACGGTACAAATTTGCAATTTTTTTTGTCTTCTTTTTTTCATTAATTTATTTATTTATTAGTATTATTGCTATATTTTAGATTTTTTTGTATGTATTTTGAACAAGAGCTAATGAGAAATAAAAAAAATATGACTAAGCTTAAAAACAATAACAATTAATAACAAACAATAAAAGAATACGGTCAAATTTGCGAATTTTGTTGTCTTCTTTTTTCATTTATTTATTTGTTTATTTGTACTGCACCCCAGATGGCTTTTTTTTTATTTGCTGTTACTACTACAGACCAATAGTTAGCATTAAATCTTTGGATCATTTTAGCCTTATGTTCATTTTTTTTTAATTTTAATCGGGGGTCAGGGAGCTAAAGTTGCCCCTACCCAAACAATATGCTCTAAACCCAAGATCCGCCACTGCTAGCGCTTCAATTTTAAGCCACGTTTTTCCAAACAGCGATGCAGTACATATTTCCATGCATATGTTGTCTTCCTAGAAGTGTGTCCTTCTCTAGTTTATTATTTAATTAAGGTACAACAGTGGATTGTTTGCAGTAATAATTGTCAAACTGTATGAGTGCTCAAACAGATGTCATCGCTCAGTGGTGTAATGAGTTCAAGATAGGACAGAGAATGACAATGCTCTCTGATCCCTGAATGTCACTCTGGTATAAACTACAGCACAGTGGTTTATTGCCGGCATCATGTATTCAGCGGCATGCATTCGTGATTTGACAGCTTGAATGCGGGGAGGGGGGAGAAAAAAAATGGAGAGCCATCCATCTGGGTGTGTAGGTTTCAAATGACTTGAATTTTAAAAACTAATTTCTTGGAAGCTGATGACCTTTTGTGAAAAGCTGCTCAACTTTGTCAAGTGGCAATTCAAGCCCAAGCAGCTAAAGAGCCACAGTAATAACCAGGGATCCACTGCTCGGGAAGCATCGCCCCTCGCAGCTCATCAAGCCAAGCTCTTGTATAATCTAATTTGATTTTAATGCTTCTCTGAAGGAGATTGTGCTCTTATTACTGTGTAATGATGCTGTTGTCAAGAGCCAATGGTGATGTCTGATATCACAACCATGTTAAACTGCTTCTGTGACACTCATCTCAGCATTTTCCACATCGCCTCCAGTGCACAATGGCTTGTGCTGTATATTTATGACTTTGTTGTTCTTCCTGTTGCATTCTACTTCCTGATGGACAGAAACATGGTAAATCTTAAAAACTCCCTTCTTTATTACCTTTGTCTGATATGGTACTTTTTTCGTATTCAGTACAGTAGATAGAGCATAACGATGAAGGTCTTCGCTGAGATGAGGAGAATTTTGAAGTGCTCACACTCGGGGGCAGCAAATGGAAAAGTGACAAGCCTGGTGCACTTGTCTATTTTACTTATTCTGTGCCTCTGTTTCATATTCTGCCTCGCACCGCAGGGTTATTTTCCTCCAGGGTTCAGAAGGGCACGCTCTTTCATTTCTACAGAAAATTGTTTCGCAGGATTTCAATCTTTGGCTGCTAGATATGACAAAACACAATATCAAGAACACTTATGTTTCTTATCTGCCATTTTTTCTGGGTATAAATAAAAGATCAGTATAAATTTGAGTCAAGTGGCCTCCAATGCACATGTGAGAGATGAGTATGAAAAGAACTATGAACCTTGGGACAGCCCCACTGTACATTTTCATCGCTTGCTCAAAATTACCCTGGCACCGGGGCTTTGTATGTCATTTGTCATCCTTGAAAATCAATTAGTGTCTCCATGATAGCAATCCAGATGTAATCCTTTGAGTGTTTGGACAATTGGACACAAAAACCTGAGTCTATCTTTTGTTTTCACATTATGTAAACACTATTTCTTTGAATTGTTTGTGTACTACGTTGAGATGACGGTCAGTTAGGTGCAAATTATAGTACAAACATCCTGATAGAAGAGCTGAAGGGCCATCCCAAATATTGATTGTGCCTAAATAGGCCACCCAATAAAAATCATCTCACCACACAAATGCAAGTACAGGATTAACTGTAACACTTTAAAAGGCAAGGATATTAAACTACAGCTCAGAAGACAATTTTACTGTTGCAACTGCTTCTGTGCAAAATGCCAAATCTCTCTGTCATCTCTCATCTGTTTGAAATTCCTCATGCATTATACAGACTTAAAAAAAAAAAAGCTAAACAAAGAACTGAATGTTGTTACACTGAGTTGAAAACTGTGCACACAAATAATAATTCCATGAAGCACAATCTGTCAAGAAATGATTCAGTGCTGTGGAATCAAAAGTATTACTCAAACATACATTTTCAAAGCACACAGCCCAGAGATCTTTTGTCATATATTACTTATGATGATGCACATATGTGCAGGCTGTGTATACTGGACAACCTCCCAGTGGTGTGAAAACATCCAAACATTGTCCTATTGATGTCCCATTTTTTTCCCCCTGTTCGGCTCTTGTCAGAGGTCAACCTCAAACAGCATGCGGTGGAATCAGGCGTTACTGTCGATGTCACATTGATGCATTACAAGGCCCAGGAGGTCACGTCTCTGTAAACATACATTATCAAAACCCATAGAAGATGTGGGGTGTTGACCTCACCGATAGTTTACGGTCTATCTTCAGGGGAAAAGGGTCATGTGATGGCAGAGAGCAACTTGGTAGCCGCAATGACTTTCTTGTTGCAAATGAAGAGGGTCAAGCAATCAAGACTGGTTGTGGTCTGTGTCAGCACCATTATCTTACGCTGTCTGAAATGATCAATGAGCTAAAATAAAATGATCACAAGCTAAAATTGGCCTGCTAATGAAAACAGACTGTTTAAACATGCTCCTTGGTGAGAGGCTGGCCGGAGAAGAAATGGGGCAGCAATTTAAAATGCATGACACAATGAAGGTAGCGGGGATACATGGGAGCTTTTGTCATCATGGCTATTTACATGTTAGTTTGACCTTTCCTGCTCATATTTTAATGTTAATGAAGAATCACTTTCAAAATCCTGCAATAATCAATTGTTTTCATCAGTCAAATATCTGCCCAGCCTGTACTTACATTAAAACAAATCTATTTATCTGGATAAATGCATCATGATCCTGAGCACACATACACACACTAAAATATATGTTCTCAAAAGTTTATTTAGTATTATTTATACACAACAGGAATTCTGACATTCAGCAAACAAATACAGTCTGTAAACAGTTAAATGACTTAATTGTCTCTATGTAAATAGGTTTTATCGACAACACTCTGGAGCAGAGATTTAAAATATAAAAGGCACTTAAGACAGCTGCACAGTACTGACATAAATCTCCTTCCCCCCCATTTTAGCAATAAATACAAACTGTATGTGCATTCCTATTACGGTACCATAGCTGTGTAAACATGTTGTTAGCACCACCGTGCTGCAGAGTACCCCGGTCAACACTGTCACCAAAGGCACAGCATTATAGAAAAATATTTATAAATAATTTCCCATAAATAAAAATTCTTTTTCCCCCACAAAATATTTCTTGTTTTGTTTCCGCAGTTTCCAATTAACTCTGACAGAATACTGTTAGAAATTCGGTTGAAAACAAAATGTGGAAAAAGGAAATCATGGGAAAAGATTTTTCCTATTCATCATAAACAAGATTATTGTACAAAATCCTTAACGCTCTGAATAACATGTGGTGAGAATGGGCTAAACATGTAATCATACTGGTGGTGTGTTTGGTGGCTGCAACCAAATGCTAAAGATTTAATATTTAATTCATTACTATTGCTAGAAATATAAAAGCAATTCTCAAAAGAAAGGACAAGCTGTACTGTAAGTTGAAAGTCACATCACACGCTGACTTGTTTCTGTGTTGTTCCAACTCACGGCATTTACTTATACATTAACCGTTATCGCATTTCTTCTAAGGAAAAATAAAGTTCCAGCCTGACTTGTGTCGAAATCACCGCTCCACTGTTTTATTCCACTTCCATGGCAGACTCGTCTTGCTCTCCGTCAGATTTCTCAGAGGGCAGATCTTGTGACTCTGGGGTGCTCTGGCCGTCTGACGCAGAGCTGGGCTCTGTGGTAGTTGGTGTGCCTGGCTCCTGGGTGTCTGTTTCAGCTGAGACATCAGCAGGCTTGGTTTGTCCTGATGGAGATTAGTTTAGTTTAGATTTGCATGCATTTCAAAAAAGCAAATAAGAAGACAAATGGACACTTCTGTATGTGTGCAACAGAATCTAGAATTTTAACATTTTATTTCTAAATGTACTAATATTGGTAGAATTTGTTTACAAGCATGACCATTACATTTCAGAGTAGGGATGTGTACGAGTGCTCAATTTGGACTTCAGTATTCTTTCAATGTAATCACTTTTATTTACTTATCTATTAATTTTCTTTGTATAAAATAAAATAAATGAACGTAAATTGACCATATCCATATTAAAAGTTCACATTTTTTGGACAGGACACAGTGATTCAGTTGCTATCAATGAATATGTCCACAGATAGCAAAAAAAAAAAAAAAAAAATCACTCGATCCAGGGTTCTTACAGCAAGTACAAATTAGATTTAAGACATTTTCATGCCACTCCAAATGAAATTTAAGACCAATTTTACAATAACCAAAACTGAAGAAATAAAAAATATAACTGACATCAGTTACTCAGGGTTAAGGACAATTTTGCCCTAAATGTTTACTGTGACATGAAACATGGCTTTTTTGGACTCGTGGAAGAAACGGGGTATAACAGAACTGGCAATTGTTGATGGATTTTCTTGGCGTTTTTGTGTTTCTCACTCAACATGTGGGAATCCAATGCCTTGATTCCCATCATGCTAAGTTGATTTTTTTTTTGCATAAAACACACCGAGCCTTGAATGTATAGCTTTATACCAGTCTCAGCCATGCTGTGAACTCTTGGTTCAACAGTCAATATTTGTTGAATTTGCTCTTCCTCATGATGTCCAGGGTAAACTGACAGCTAGCAGACAGTGGATCCTCCGCTCTGAGCATCCTGGCCAGAACAAAACATAATTGTTTCTGGTTTCACGATCCTTATGTGACGTTAAGGCGAAGGGCATTCGGTAAATTATTTCTTAATTAAAAAAAAAAAAAAAAGTAGATGTTGCCAGTTATTTTGAGCTCTTAAGATTATTTATAAAATCTTTCTTCCAGTCTCTTAGCATTTAAGACTCTGAAAGACTGGCTTAAGACATTTTAATACCAGCCTTATTTTTAGTTTAATCATTTCAGTGCCTTTTAAGACTTTTTAAGGATCCAAAGGAACCCTGCTGATCTCATGTTACGTGGAAAATGGTGACCAGAGCCAGAATGCTGTTTGGAAATATTCTGACCAAATAAACATAATGAATTTGGGCTGAGAGCTGTGTAACGTTAAACAACCAGATCAATCTGTGCAGTGCAAAAAAGGAAGGCTAACCCTAACCCCTACCCCAAATTTGTCATGGATGTTCATTCTGAACTCTATTCTAGCATTAGATTTTTTTGTTTTTTGTAAGTCCTCAAGTACTCTGTAATATTTAAAGCCAGTCCTTGAACATGGAAATTACTTTAAATGCCCATCCATACTTCAGAGTATGTGCTTTGTGTGGGTAAAACCTGCTTGAGTGTCATTATCACCTAAAACAGACTGGTCACCACCCAAGTCAGCAGCAGCAGGCGAAGGTGATGATGCCTCAGATGACATCTTCAGTTCGCCAGAGACCTCGGGGAGTCTGGGTGCCTGAGGCCTGGTCTTTCTTGCAGGGTTCAAGAAATAACAATACGCACATCTGAAGGCTGAAACAACACAAATAAAACACCATATAGTTTATGTCACTTCTCTAATACATTCTCAAAACAGACGTAGATTAATATACATGAATATGAACCAATGACAGAAAATGCCTGAGATGCATAAACACTTCAGATTGATGTGTAGCGCTGGTTTGCATATTCAATCTTGTTGCGTTTTTGCTTACAGGGGTTGGTAGTGGCAGAGGCATTTAAGAGCCATATGATATACTACGCTGCCAAATGCTAGAGGGCAAATGAAGGCACAGTGTTTGATGGAGACTGACAAAGAGTGTTGTGTTTCTCTAAGTCTTACCAATGTATTCAAATTCCTCTTTTAATGCCATGCCGTTATGGGACAGACACTGCTGACAGATGAGAGCGTATCTATGAGGAAGGAAAGACAGTCCAGTTAAGACAGCATGCAGTACATGGAGACTGGAGAGATTATATTACATAAAAGATAACTTAGCACTGCAGTTTTATGAGTTGGATAAAAACCAGCTTCATACAGTAACAATACTTGCCCCAAAAACTGTATATACATTATATGAGCATATTGATAGTTGTATTGGGAAGCAAACTCAGTACTTTTAATGGTATCTACCAAATTATGTCTGTACTACAGAGAACTGATTCAAGTTAAATTCATCTGCGCCAAATGTCAGGACCTGAGAGCGCAACTGGGGGGAGAATACCTACTTCAGACAAGAAGCACAAGTGCCGCAAAGCGCCCCGAAGCCTGGAAGCCAGCCACGGAGCTCTGAGGCTGCTCCGTCAGCCTCCCAGCAAGCCAAAACTATCACTGCAGCACCGATCTGCCACAGTAGTTTTGGTGCCTGGTCTATTTTTTTTCTCGTATTATTTTAAAAATAGCCTCGAATCACTGCTTGACAAGCAAACTTACATACGCACAGACACACACAAGCAGACAGACAGAAGATTAGCTCTGAGTGTGATTACAAAAGAGCAGAGGCGAGGCATTGCTCTTTAGTTTACAGCAGCTGGTACCGTTGGTTACCGGTGCCAATTTCCAGGTACTAGAACAAGTACCAGTATTGGTTCAAATGTAAACAGTACCCAACCATAACTGATAGTCTGTGTTCAAGAGCAGAGGTTGTGTACCGGTTCTGAGGGCCATCTCCAACAAGATACTCAATGACTCTGTCCATAGCGCCTCTTTCCCTTGGGACCACAGGTCTGGCCAGGGGCGGGCCTGGGGGGTGCATCCCTGTTAAAACACAACATCAATGCCTGTTAGACACAGTCTGTAGTCTTGAATACAAACTGCATTAAAAGGGGGCTACTGACAGTAAAAAACTAAGTGAAACAGTGAGGCTGAGATTCACAGTTTACTGCACAAACCATGATGAATTTTACAAAAACCTGCCCCTTTTTCTTAATGAATTAACACTGGATCTCACTTGCGAAGCACGTCCAGAATCCCTGCTGTGTTGGTGAGTAGTAATTAATATAATCTAACATCAAGAGCAATCATAGCAAGATGACTGGTCATTTCTGTGAGACTTGGCAGAGTCTCAATATCCTGCTGGTTATTAATTTACCAACATATGGAAACTCTGTGGTGACTCTTTGTATCAAATTGCTTTTCACTTTCAATTTTCAGCAGAAGCAGGTGATAACATCAAGTCATGTAAACCATTTGCGAGGTGTTCCCAATGCCAAAGGCAATTTCACCAAGCATTAAAAGACATTTAGTGAGATTCCACCACCATTGCCCAGAGAACAAACGCAGGTCTGGCTAATTAATCATAGTTAATGTAATCCTGATTCGTGCATACCTCACAGTTGGCATTCCACATGGCAATTACAGCATGCAGCTTCCTCTAGGAACACATTTCCTTATCCGTTTGCACTTATTTGCATCTTCTATTGAGTGTTCATAGTCCAGAAATAATTTATATTGAATATTCAATAACTCTGCACTCCACAGATGTCTTCCATACACAGCAACTGTTCTATGGAAAGTTTTTTAACATGTTGGCTCGCTGGCTTTTAAAAAACTCTAGAAGCAACCAAAGACGGACAACACAAGCATCACAGTCTTGAGTAAATATTCTGACTGTATCAAAAGTAAGCGCCTACTTCTAATCTTAGTTCACAATTATACACTTGTTTGAGAAAGGTTGTACCTTTTAATAAGATATCTGAAAACTACATTAATGCAATTATCCATTACAACTACTGTATAATATATACCACCCTTGCTGACAACACACACCACAGAGCCTTGAGCAACTGGGGACACAGAGCCAGGGAAGAGTAAATCACACCTTAATCGACCACATTATGATGTGGTCCCCCTGTGTGCAGGTAACTCACCGACTCCTGGAACAGGTGTTCCAGGGGTCACAGGCTTCCTCATCAAGCTCTGCTGAGCAGCTATAGCCGACAGGTTCCTCTCTGGGGGTCCACCTGGAGCAGAGTGGGAAGCTCGTCCAGGATAGGTGGGCCCAGAGGCAAGAGGAGGGCGGGCGGCAGCTCCGCTTGCAGGATTCACCACCACTGGGGGGGTCTTTGGGATGACATTGCGCTGGCGGAGCTCTAACACAGAAAACATTGCAGGTTGCTTAACAATAGTAAGAAATGTCAAAGGAGAAGTCAGGAAAAATAGCGCTGTCTTCAAAAGCCACTGCTACCTTGTCCTGGTTTTGGAGTCATCTGAGGTCCAACTGGGGTGGATTCAAGCTCCTTTAAACAGAAAACAAAAGAGCACATGAGCATGATTTAATACGGAAAACTATTAAATAAAGTGATTTATGTTATGAAGTAAAAACAAAATAACTCACAATTTTCCTCTTGGAATCAGGATCAAATCTCTCCAGAATCATTTTAGCATTTTTATACGTCTCTGTCTCCATCACTTCTTCAAGCTAAAAGAAAGACATCAAAAGACACAGGATAAATGGTTGCATAATTTTTCCAATACACTGCATGAAGGAATTATTCATATACTAACAGTTCTATTGACAAGTAATTATTTGATGATCATCTGATGTAATTAATAGGTGTTTTATAATCACACATAATATCTTAGAATCACCTACCAGATCATTACAAGTAAACGTGACTGAGAAAGGGCACCAGGAAGTTACTTCACTAAATTGTACATCTTCATTTAAGTACCATACATTTCTAAATGTTTACATATAATATGAAGAATAATTACATTCACTACTTCGATAATGGAGAGTGTGAAAATCCATCAGCCCTAATTATTGAAAGTTATTAGACTTGACAGAGGATGACAAGCAATTTCTCAGATTTATTTCTTTCCTGCACTAAATGCTATTAATTAAAGTGACATTAGCAGAGTGGTTTACTGGGTTAAGTTACTGTACCGATCAAATGCTGCCTGTACAGATCCCAGATTAGCAAGTATCTTGCTGCAAAATGCTGAGAGGATCAATAAGAGCAATACTACAAGGCTTCCTACACAACTTGCAGGATGAGGTGCAAGTCCTCACTTCACTGGAGACCACTAGACATCAAAATTACAAAGCGTTCTACAGAGATTATGAGTTTTATAATAAGTTTCTCTCACTTATCCATCCACGGTGCAAGCCACAGATGCATGACAATTGTTTTTTGAAATGTCACTTTGCAGATCTCTCAAGCTTGCAGAGGTAATTTCAGGGACATTGGAGAGAAAATCTGTAGGGTGCTGCTGGTGCAATTTTTGTAATGGCTTTATAACTACTACCGCTACACTGAGTGACGTGGTGAGTCTAAACAATAAGACATATACAGGAGTATAGCATACTTCTTACTAACTTTGAGTTTTGATGATGCATCATCTCTAAAAACATTTTGGTTTTCCAAAAACTATTACATCTTTACTAAATGGGGCATATTTACATACCAATGTATGGTTTGTTTTACACACAGACATAGTAATCATCATATTTGAGTCCTAAACCAGCTATTTTTGTTACATGATTTCGGGCGTTTAGTAGCTATGGTGTGATAATAGTTGGCTACTAAATTGGAAAAACTGGTAAATAAGGAAATAAAAATCATTGAATGTGGTATTTATATATTATTTCCCATCTCTGGTGCACCTACTGACACATGAAAAAAAAATAAAAATATATATATATATATATAACATGTAACCTGAGTCTTTAATGGAGCACTTTGCCAATTTTCAACCAGCTTTGTATCACAACACTGTAGGTAGTACATATTAAATGCACTTCTATAAACTTCCCTCCGCCTTGCCAGCATCTCCCTGCTCATTTGGCCAGCAAATTTTTGCTGGCTCTAGGGCTGTCGCTCGAACTACAGATGTACCTCATCATTTTTGATTTTCTACCGCTATCACTGACACAAAGAGTACAGAAAGAAATGGAGCAAGACTCTGTAACTGCATTGCCTATTTCTCAACTAAAATGTTTTCAGACACATAGTTTGTGCACTGTTTAACTGTAATTCGAGAGTTTGTGATCAAAATGTGGGAGCCATACTGTTTCCTGTATTATGAAAAAACAGAAAAAAAACTCAGATCAAATGGTAAAACTAAGCAGTACTGATCAAATATGAATCAAGATTCTGTCACTGTATTGCCCATTTTTTGCCTCAAATGTTTTCAGAAACATATAGTTCACTGCTTAACTGTTATACGAGACCATGTGTTACCAGATGGCAGCCATGTTGTTTTTGGACAAGCGTTAGATCACCCACCAGCAGGAGCATTTATTGGTATGGTGCGGCACAGGGCATTCTGGTAGTTGTAGGTTTTCTGACTTCTGAGCAAAAGCAAACACCACAGCCCTTTTCCCTTTTTTCTGTAGTCATGTAACACCATTGTCGAAGTATATGAATCCTTCTACTGCAGTTTTATGAAAAGACCATCTTTCCAGCAGTGAAATACTTCTTTGAGCATTTCAGCTGTGTGGCATAAAAAAGTCTTTTTAATTTTATGTGTTTGATCTTCAGTTTGTCATTTTGAGGCAGTTCTGTCCATGCTTACAGACAATGTTTTGTTTTGTTAGCAGCAAGATGCTAGGCTGCTTTATCTTCATCAGAGGTAACAGTGCTGTTTAAGTGTTGGCATGAAAAGCTATGGACAACTATAGCTTAAAAGCAAAAAAAACAAAACAAAACAATATATACTAAACTGGATAAATATAAAAAAAATGGTCACTTACTATTTTCCTTTTTTGTGCTTTAAGATCCTCTAACTTTTCATCTGAAAAACAAACACATTTCACAATTCAACACCAGTTTGAGCATGAGCAAAGATTACCATTATGTGGTGAGGTATGTATGAATGACAAAGAAGGTCTTACTATTTTTTTCAGTTCTCCGTGAAAAAATAATTATAAGCATTTTTCGAAGTAACCAAACTCTAAAGGAAAAAGAAAAAAAAGGTTAATAGGTTACACTGCAGATACAGTTAAATGAAAATGTGATTGATTATCTTGCATACTTACAGCAAAGGAAATATTACGAAGGGAAGAGACAATATGAGCCTCCCCATCAACTGCTCAGGTAGGTACCAGAAATACACAACTATACATGTGATCAGGTAGAGAAGAGACGAGTACAGAAGCAGTCGCCCGACCCATATCTTCAACTGCCTCTGATTCTTCTCACTGTATTCTTCAAGAGTCTGTATATCCTGCGGGGAACATAAGAAACAAATGGGCTTCTATTAGTGAGCCAGTGACTGTGGTTTTGGCTTTGGCTATAAGGATAAACATTATTGTTTACACATATTTAGTTTCCTCTCATGTAAAGCACAACAATGAAACACTGTTCACTGCTTTGAGCATCATTATTATTTTATGTGTAATTTTGCATATTTTAATACACATATTATAAATAAACAAAAAAGGAATTTTCATAGGCAAATGAGTGAGACTTATCCTCCACACATTATATTTTCATGGTGCAAATACATTACATGCATGCCCTCTACCTGTATTTCCTTATTTTCTTCTTTGTTTCTATGTTCAGGGATGTTCACGGGCACATTGCGTAGGTGAGGTCAGGACTTTATAAAAAGGTAGCGACCAGGTGCCAGACCATAAGCAGCACATATTCAAAAGGACGCGATGAAAATTGTCAACACAGCACTGGAAAAATGCAAATATATTGACGCGAATGCCAAGCGGAATGAGTGGGGTTGGCTTTCACTTTCACTGGCGATACTGTTAACAAACAGTAACTGACATTTCCTGCATAGTATACCTTTAAGTAAGTCATTAATGTTGAAATCAAGTTTTACAGCAGGCTTTTCCAGTAGGGCTGGTTCATTATCCTATGTAATTTCTCCCTTAATGTCTTAATATAATTTTATTTAAATGTAATACAAGCCTCTGGGGGAAATAACTACTAGTTTTACCACTTTGATATTGTGGATGAGTTTGAAACAGAGGTGAGAATTAACTTTTATTTTTTTAAGTGCAAACTGGCACCATGGTCCAAGTCATATGTTTTCACAAATGCCTCAATGCTATGTCTCTCAGCATTGTGGATGGGTGTCATGTCCTGACACATATGAAAATGCAAGCAAATTTTATTTGGATGAGCCATTGATCGTCTGTAGCAGGACTGATATAATAGTATGATCCAAACTTGGCATTAGAAGTGGGAGCACACCAAATAAAGGGTTTGGTCCAGTCACAATCAAACTTCTCTTCTGGCAGAGAAAGCAACTGTTTATGTAATTCATTATCATTTGTAATTAACAAATGTCTCATTCAACTTTTTGTTTTTTTTTATGCAGAAAGGTTACACCACTGAGTTGAAGTGCTCATTACCCCATCCATAAATAGCTGGCGGACAGAATGGATGCACTCTGGTCACTATGGTTCTCCTTGTAACATGTGTGTCTGTCACTCTACACAGTGGATAAACAGAGCTCACATTCAGCCTTAAAGTATAGCATGCATGTGTTTCTGTATGTGTGGTGCAACCATGCACACGGAGAAACATTATTGCAAAAATATTTTTCATAATAGATGACATGACTTTTCAAGAGGAAAACCAACACCCATCTTTTCAAAACTTCAATGCCACCTGACCTTTCCACTATATGTGTAGTCTCTCTTGCTCCAAGGGCAGTTGCTGAAAATAGCCTAACACTAGCTTAACAGTAGAAGAGCACTAAAGCCCCATCAGTCAGCAAATAAGAAGCTGATTTCTCATTCGCTGGCACATCTGTTTTGCTAATGGTCAAAAGATGCATGCTGATAGAACATGTCTTCCACAGCACTGTTTCTATATCAAAAACAGGCTTAAGTGCTCACTGAGCACCAGTGAAATAAATACAGAATATCGTCAAAGCATCAGACAGGTTGTAAACAAACCCCCAGGTAGACCAAACTTATTTGGCAGAGGAAGCAAAGGGGAATGGCAAAATTATTACCCTATTTGTCCTTTGTGTACCATTAAAGTTTACAGACCAACCAATTTGCTGTAGTTGTGTTGCAATTAAGGTTTTCCAGTGCAATGGGGAGTATTAACGACATTACTGGTGCACTCACTTTCAGTTTCACCTACAAATTAAGTGGTTTAGATAATCTCACAAACTTGAAGTTTGTTTACAACCCGCAGGATTTTCTGACTGACTATTTTTATAGCTTGTTTCAGCCTATCTTTTAATCAATGCCACAGCGTTTCCAGATCTCAGCAATTACTTTGGTGAGTAAGTTATTATAACCAATATAACTGACAGCCAGAGCTACAAAAATAAAACCCAAGTTGTTACCTTCAAGTACTGTATATGCAAATACATCATTTACTCCTAACCTTCACTTGATATGTTTCACTGACTGTAGTGCCACAGTGTAAACAGCCCCTAATCTGTGCTGAGTGGGTCTGTGCAGAACATGTGGTTGTTTCTAGATTGTGTGGGCTTTATCAAAATCATTGGGCATAATTACACTAACAGATGCCTTTGGTCAGTTTTACTGATAATGCTTCATTTGTGTTTCACTCATTTGATTGACAACGGGTGCCTTCGGCAAGCTTGGACGCACCCAACCTCAAGGGACTCATTGGAAAAGACTGTGCTTCTGCTCAAATGTAAACAGGGCACGAGAGAATAAAGAAAACAATGCTGAATTTCTCGCATGAGGCACTTGCTTTCTCTTTTTTTTTATCTTCAAAGGACCACAATGGTAGAATATTACACTGTATTATCACCACCATTTTTCACAATTAATGTATAGGCTCTCTTCTCACTGAATGACTTCAGGCTATTTACAACAAGTGCTGTTTTGGTAATGTTTGTGAAAATGTTTGCTGTTCATGCATGCTTTGTCTACCTACACACGGTGCAGGTTAGGCATGGATTTGTTGTCCTTTGGTAAATATACTACATTTTTTTCCCACACACCTCATGCAAATATCAAAAAGAAAAACTTCTCAAACTACACGTTTTAAATAAAATATGTTTTGGAAAATTAAAAACAGCACTTTTGGCAGACTATCTGACCAGCATACCTTATCGATTCCCTCCAAAATCTCCACAGTGGATGGTTTTGCCTGTAAGACAAACATTTTGAAGTTTAAGTCTGACAGAAGAAATGATGACATTTGCAATAACAATAAGCAACTTCTTAAAAAGATCTGGAAACTTCCTGTTTCATCATCCCATTTCTGCACAGTTTGTGTGTGTGTCATGAGTGTTTTCTTCCGTTGTTGGCAATGTTATTTAGTTAGTCTGTGCATGCCAATATGCCAATGAATAGAGATGGCAGAAGGAGAACTGAATTGTGATAGTTTATGTAGATCTATCTAAGCATGCTGCTACTATTTGTGCCTAAAGTATGGTGTGGTGGAATTAAGTAAATCTAAGATCAGCTTGCAAAGTGCAAGCTTATCAAATCTTAAGTTAAAAGATCACAACTAACCATGTTCCTTGACAAAGCAAAAATACTGCCAACTAATGCTGTGCTAAAAGTAGTTTGTATTACAGCAGCATAAAATAGAAGACATAATAAGTAATAGGTTTGAAAACAAACCCTCCACCGTGAGATGACAGCCCCCATGTTGATGAGGGATTGCAGCGTATTCTGTTACTGGGACCCTCCTCTGATTTTCTCTCACAGATAAGCTCTCCACCTGTTGACAACAGTGATGGGGTTCAGTATACACTCAGCTGGTGCATGCAGCTAATACAACATTTCTGCAATGAAGGCTGCTTTCATGTATGTGTCAATGTTCAGTTTATGATAAAGCTGCTTTAGAGAAGTGTTGCTTTAACTTTGGAGGCTGATGGATTATAACATGCTGTACTAATATCATTACTCCTTAAATAGTCTAGCATTTCTAACATGTGGTCTACCATTACTGATGTATCACTAAATGAGGGTGGACAAAATAGCTGAAACATCTTTCAGTGCATGGAAATACAATGCAACAGCTCCACAAATAGCTGCCTCCAAAATAACTTTGAAGTTGCATCCTCCCTGCAAAGACTGTTTCAACAAACAAACCTTAACGTGTATTGCAGTGCTGCTGTCTTACAATGCATTATTTTATATCTGAATGCAACCTAACGTGAACATACATACAGCTACATACAATAGGTAAGACTGCCACATACTAATGTTTACAGCTTAAACGGGACGCTTTAAATTTATAGTGTAGTTAGTCTTTGTATGTCATGCGTGTAACTCATTCAAACACTGTCTTTAAAACTTGAGAGACCGGGCTGACCTAAGGTAACGTTACCCTTGCTAAAGTTAGCAAACTTAACTTCACTCTGTACTTCCAAAGCAGCTGACAATTCAAGAGGAGTTTAACCGACCTAAAACACACGGTAACCTAACGGTAACGTTAACCCGAAATGACAAAATTGTTATATCGCCTTTTGTTTGCTAAATGACTTCTTAACCCACTTAACACATCAATGGAGTAAACCGTTAGCGTTAGCATTGCCGTGCCACTAGCTAAACATTGGAAGCTAACCGCTAGCAGGTGATGCTAGCACTAAAGCAGTCAACGTTCATCACAATAACTATCAGCAGTCATTGCTAAGTTAGTTAATGCTATTTGTAAAAGCAAGCGAGACCAAGTAATGTAGCTGTGAAGCGAATGAATCACAGCCAAGTGTTTTGAACAACAAGACGCTATTTACCTTAGTAGTAGAGTTGTCCGGTTTCAACAGCCTGTGGCAGGACTGCACTTCTCCTGTCTTTACACGGAGGGTGTGTGTGTGTGTGTGTGTGTGTGTGAGGCAAGATGGGGGAGTGTCCGTTAGCAGGGCAGCATGAGACCTGAGCTCTCCTCGGCCTTCAGGCGAATCTGGTCTGTGTCTGATGAGGCCCACTGCATGTTCATGTCAGTATGTTTAAAGTTAATGGTAAGTGATTTTATGTGCATCTAGGTATAGAGGAATGGTGAATGTCAGCGTGGCAACTTTTTGTTTAGTCTGACACTTAATATTATGAACTTAAGGCAGCTATTATTATAAGTAGTCATAGTTATAGTTGTAGCCCTGGTTGTGTTAGTCCTAATGGTGCAGTATTATAAGGAGTGGTTAAAAAAAAAAAAGAAAAAAGAAAGGTCTATATAAGGACTTTCAGTCAAAGTTGGACAATTTACCAAAATATTTCTTTTATTCATTCATTCATTTTAATCGTAATGCAGTTTTTAAAATGAGTATAATCTACCACTGTGATTTCTTAAAGTTACTACTGAGAGGTCCAGTTGGCAGAGGTGGGACCATGTCTTTGTTTTGAAAGCCACAAATAAGTTTCAGGTCTTTGCTCTCAAGCAGTGGCATAAAGAAGTTATGATGGGCCCCAGTGCACACCACTATGATGGGCCCTAGTGCACGCCATCGTGCATGCATTGTCTTGACACAAATAGAGACTTGACACTGGAACATCAGCATACATATTACTCAGTGATGATCACTGCATGTCTGACGAAAATATCCAAGAAAGTAAGGCCCTGGGCACACAGAAAGTGTTTTAGCAGCTGGAGGTGCCCTTTTTGTAATTGTTTTTAATGAGAATAAAGCTTTTTGCCCGTGGTTTTTGTGTTGCAACGTGCCTTGCATTTCTGTGCTCTAACTCCTTGAGTTGAAAACACTTCAACTCAAAGGAGGAAAATGCCCCACGTCATTTTTTTTCATCATCTTTTTTCCCATTGTCCAATTGGATTATTTGAGAGGCAGCAGGTCTTTTGTGGTGGTAACGACAACAAGTTATTGGTAAACAATGAAGGAGAAACTGGTGGTAACGGTTGCTGGATCCCCAGAGCTATACAGCCCGTCAATAGACAGCAGGTTGTCAAACTGCCCCAGAGTCATCCTGAAATATGCCTGGAAACGGCCATCATGGAGGGGAAGCTCCTGGACCAGCTGGTGGTACTCCTCATGATCCACCCTCTGTTTTAGGGTCTCATGTACCCACACAGTTCTCCATTTCCCTGTGCCCGGCAAACTATTCACTGACAGTCTCTCACCCTCAACCACAGCTAGAGCAAGTTCCCTCTGCCTGTCTGCGCCTTGTGTTTTGCAACCTGCAAAACGCTTTCTGTGTGATTGGGGCTTAATAAATTAATAATTTAATTGAATAGTTTTTATAGTGTATTTATAGATTTTATAGCTTTTATAGAAATAGCATATAATTTTGTTTCAGATAGCTACTGACAATTTAAAAAAAGAAAGAAAAGAAAACCATGACTCTTGCCAGTTATGTTCCTTAGTGAGGTTTAAAACCGCTTTTTTCTTCCTCAGGTTATTCAACTGCGCACGCGCGAAGCTTCACGACACCATTTCAAAATACGACTCCAACAACGTAAGACGTCACCGGAGCGTGAGCTTTGTTTTGAGGGGTGGGGAACCGTGGAGCAGCGTATTTAATAATCATGAGGAAGCAAGCCGAGCGCACACCTGACCAGATACCTGTGACTTCTACAGGTGGTGCAAAGGATCTTTGCAGCGGAGCGGTCGAGATGACATGTAAACAGAGGAAAACAACTTTTATAAAACGGGTGCTTCCCATCCTTAAATGTGATTGACTGAGCTGTTCCATGCCGTTTTAAAATCAGTGTAACCCACGGCTTCTCGGGGCTTATTGCTTAAATATTTCCAACTGTGTCTGTTTGTAATTTCATCCCGACTATAACCAAGAGCGTTTGTTGTCTGGAATAAATAAAGTCGATGGATTAAGTCTGTTCTCTTATTATCTCTGGTCGCAGACAGAGAGGCATGCAAATTTACAGGCGGAGCGAGGTGGCGAGGCGTAGCTTTCCAAACACACTTTCCTCGTGACCCTCCCTACTACTGTCAATGGTCCCTCCCTCCGGAGTCCTCTATGCAGCAACTTGACCAAACTGTCGTTAAGGTGGTTAGACAGGCTTACGTCACTACAACATGATTGACAAGAAAAATCACCAAACAATTGGCTTTGTGAGTGACGGAAGAGGCGGGACATATGCGTACGACCGCCATACTGCCGTTGCAAACTCCTCCATTCATTTATATGGGAGTGTTCAGTCTCCTCATCAGAACGTCTCTGGCTAGTATCAAGAGGGGAACATAAACAACGTCGACACCAACCTCCTTGCCCTCGCAAACGAAGAGGTGAATGTGAACGGTGAAGAACAGGCCACCGAAGGACTGACCAGCTGCGGCTTTCCTTGGAGCAAGGCACGAGACGTCACTGTTTACGTCACACGCTGAGCTACACGTTTTGTTACTTGCTCATGCCCCCCATTGCCCCGAAAAAGGCACATTCTGTATGAACAAAAATAGGTAGGTGGCATTTTACTGCACTCCCTGATTTTGTTTTTATACTGCCAATGCTGAACAAAGACTGATTGGGCTTTCCTGCAAATTTGCACAATTCCTATTTGCAAAGGGCTACTGGCAAGGGTCAGCTCTCTCCTCAGGCCCCTCCACCCCAGGGACACCAGTGCAATTGCACTGCCTGCACTGTCTATATTTACACCCCCGCTCTTAAGCCCTAAGTCAAGTCCCATGTCCTAAACTTTGAGTTTTGAGTCCTAAACAAGTCATAGTTTGCTATTAAGCTGTGGTTTAGTCCAAGTCATAATGCCAACGTAGCATAATGCCATTTTAATGACAGAGCATGGTTGGATGACTCAAACAAAGTGGATCTGGGGAATTGAGTGCTGACTTGTTGGGAATGAATAGTGTTAGTGTAAGCTGATTCAGGAAATTAATAGATTAGTGGCACACTTAAAATAACATACTTTTTAATCTTTGGGTTGCAAGTATTTTCTAGTCAAAAGGCACAAGTCCAACTAAAGTCACAAGTCATTGGTATTGAATACAGTCCAAGTCGAGTCGAAAGTCTTTTTGGATTTCACTGAGTCAAAATCACTAAGTTGTCAAGTCGAGTCTGACTTGAGTCCAAGTCGTGTGACTTGAGACCACACCTGCGCCAGCTGGACTTGACTAACATCATGCAGTCCAGTGAGATAAACTAACTTACCTGCAAGACCTAAGAAATATTGTGATACATTATTGATATTGGATAGAGGTCTTCTGTTATTGTGAAATATCAGTAGGGGCATTGTGCCAGACACTCAACTCCAAATAGCTCTGATAGTATGTGTATGCCAAAAATGTTTGTCACTTTGGACAAAAAGTGTCTGCCAAGTTAATGCAGCCAAGTGAAACATGCTTTTTGCAGATTTTTAGACATTTAAACTTCACTAACATTGTCACTACAATGAACAATGTCTTTCATATGTTATAGTAAATATGAATAAATACAAAGCATTAGATATATTAAGTTTGCACACAGAATGCAATCACAAATTCTTCATTCAAGTCCTACATTTAATTTAACAAAGCTTTCGTAACATCGAAAAATGCCAGCAGGTATCATTTCTCATGCGGTGACGTTTAGATTTGCAGGTTTAGCACATTAAATTACAAATGTAACTTAAACAGTGGGATTCATTAGTGAGTATGTGAACACAGCGTTGGCCTGAGGGTGCTCATAAATGCTGGAGCAGATCACAAAAGGCCCATTATTTGGTGAAATCATAGGAGTAAAAACAGACTAAACAATATAAACTGAAAAAAAAAACATATTCCAAAAACATCAATGAGTTCAAAATGATTTGCTTCAGCAACACTTAAATGCCATACGCTTGCTATTTACTTAAAAGAAAAAGAAAAAAAGCAGCAACTGATGTGGTTCAAAGAGAGAAGCTTAAGACTGGGGATGGACCACTAAATAGTACTGAAACTTGCTTTTCAGAATTACAGAGAAACCACCTCCTTTGGAAAATATACCAGATGATGCCCCACAATCTGGTCTGCACTATTTTAAAAAGTAAAGCAACTTTATTCCCCAATTTTATGTAAGTAATCTGAGCCATGCTGGTGCTTAATAAAAGGTCAGAGGATCACCAGAGTCATCTGGCAATCCATTACAGTGATGTTTTTATTTTAGATAGACCAAAGTGATGGACAGACTGACAGACCAACACTGACATCCCTATAGCCACACAGCTAGCATGGCTAAAAAGCTAAAACAGGTGCTGTTAAGTTTTGCTTTACATTGGTGTTGGCAGCCCATAGTTCTTGGTTGTAGAAGAAGAAAAGCTGGAGATAAAAATAAGCGTGGCCCACAGCAGACAGACTGAACTGACACATTTGCTTGGCTGAACAGCCAGCCAGACATCTCACTATCACTGACTGTGTCCACCGCTGCTTTTACATCCTCAGTCATCATAAGGGCCGACTAATACCAACACACACACACCACAAAAACACTGGCCAATGGTCGACTACAGAGACTCAACATTGGCCAAATGGCGCTAGAAGGCTGACCATCAGCCTTGTGTTTTAGGGCCCCTTAGTCTCTTCTTTGCTGATGCCTCATTGGTTGGCAGGGCTGTGGTGTTTGCTCATTTATTAGATTCCTCTGTCCTTTTCACAACTTTGATCTCTGTGATCAAGAATAACATAATTTGTGCTTTGATTGGGGGAAGTAGTGCTACTGCATGTTAATGAGCTCCAAAACAACCAAAATGAATTCTAATGGCACCACAGCTCTTTGTATCCTTTACATTTACTTTACCGTTATGTTCTAGTTTAATTCTGAGTGAATCAATGGGTCCTAACAGTTCTGTAAACACCTGTATTCTCACCATCAAAGCCTGGTGCCTGTCAATAATGGGCAGTCATAGACCTCATTCTGTCATGGTCAAGAAGCAAGTACATGGGCATGTTTGCACACACTGCAGTTTTGAAAAATGTAGTTAGCTTGCCAGGTTTTAAAACAAGCTATTGCCTTTTACCCTTTATTTATACTGTTAGACAGAACATGGGAGGAGGAGCAGGATGTCATGCATTAAAGATCACACTCCCGAATCAAAGCAGAGACAATGAAACGGCATGGTATGCATCTCAGTAAGCCACCAGGGAGTCCCAATTTTTATACAGCCTTTATTTAATCAGGTAATCTCATTGAGGTCAAGATCTCTTTTGCAAGAGACATAACAGGAAACTTACATCACAAAAATCACAACATAGCACTCAAAGCAAAGCAAGTATATATACACACAGCAAACAGATCGTTTAATGGAAGTCCTAATGTTCCCTTTTATTTTTAATGGGTATTATCCCTCCATTGATGCTACAGCATAAGATAGACAGGAAAAGTGGGAGAGAGGGGGCATGTAATGCAGCAAGGGCCGTAGGTCAGAATTGAACTCGGGCCCCTGCAAAGGCCTCAGCATATATGGGGTGTACAGTCCATCAGGTGAGCTCAGGGATTGCCCCAGTTCTCTTGTCTTTAAACACTGACACTATAGAATTATAGCCATATTGATCAGAGTTTTTCTATTGTAAACACAACACCTGAAACTTTCTGCCATGTCCTATTACACAACTCACTCCCTCCTGTATCCCTTAAATAATAATGGCAAGAGCCAGGTTGCCTTGTGACCTCTGGTCTAGGACATAGCCCACAGTAAAAATGGATTTCTATAGGGATAAAAACAGTTCACTAGTTAAAGTTCCTGAGGACTCCACATGATATACCTGTATCCTTGGTGTGTATTTGATGAGATGCAAGTTAGCTCTGGCAGTACCTTGGCTGAGCTACCATGTAGCCTTGTACATGGCCTCTGCAGCACCCTGAAATGAAAAGTAGGAATCCATGTTAAGGCAACATGACCTGGAAAAAATGCAGTGAAGCACTGCTGTCAGGTGGCTCACAAAAGCAGTAAAACTTGCAGGGCATCAGTGGACAGGCTATGTGTGCTGGCATAGATGGGGTTCCATGTAAAACTTCTGGTTGTCTTGAATCAAAGGAAGGGTCCCTAAATACCCACATTAAAGTTGAAAACTAAAATGGAGTTCAGGAGCATAGGAAGATTGGTCACTGTAGCTCTTGGCAGCCATTTTAGCCAGTCCTACACAAGTCTAAAACATACTTCAGCAGCAGTTGGGACAGTAACCACAGGCAGGCAAGCAGGCCATCAAGAGTTAGATGATAAACTAAGTGCTGCTAACATTGTTGCAATATCAAAGTATTGTCTTACCGCTTTACTTACCTGTTAGCTCTCTGTTCCTCAAGCAAAAGGCTCTGTAGTGGATCTAGTGTCTATTTATACTCCCTGATTCTACCATGTTTGAGGGGCAGGGGTTGAAACATGTCTTTTTGTGACAAAACATTTTTTTCTGGAGCTACTGGTTACATAAATGTTTGATACTGTAATTACTTTGCCATTTGTGCACATGATTTTTAAAATTGTAAATCTATTTGGCTTAATTGTCTGTTTATGTGGTTGCATCAAGTGAACCACCCCACTGGTGGTTCACTTGATGCACTCGATGGTGGTGATTCCAGCAGGAATAACACCATTAGCTCTGTCAGCACTGTTCACACTGTAAGTACTATTCAGCTGTTAGCACGATTCACACTGTTAGCACCATTGGCTGCTAGCCACTGGCTCGGCCACCTACATGTTGAGAGCCATGTGCAGGCAAACCTACAGAGTCTGAATCATAGGTGAGCTCTGGATGTCACATACTGCTCCTTTAAGTACATGCAGGAATCATGCTGGTACACTTAATTGTGACCAGCGTTACCGTCTCGCAGACATGTGACTCAAGTCATATGGTTGAATTATCAAGAAAGTCACAAGTCATTGGTCCAAGTCTCAAGAACATCCCCATTCATTTTGTCTTGGGCATGTCAAGTCTAAAATTATGTCCTGTTTAGTCCTTCATTAAGGCACGTCAAGTTCCAAGTCAAGTCACTTTTTTCCCCGACAAGATACTGCATTCTTACCTGCAGCATCTGGTTTTTAAATGAGAAAAGACAAGGTAAAGTAAAAGTGTGACAATATATTGAATTTGTTGGTCAAATATATGTAACAAATTTTTAAAAATGCGATCAACATTCAAACATAGCATAACTTTATGACTGAGATTCACAGATCCATGGTTTGCAGAAATGTAACATTACAATGCCAACGTTTTATTCTGGTGATTGAGTTGATTAGTAATATCAATTGTTATCAGGCTAACGTCAACTAGCTACAAAGTTCTGAGAGAACAGGTTGTATTTGGCTAATTTTGGCTAACATCAGCCTTCACAGACACTTCATGGTCCGAATGAATCCTCAAATGATGAACAAAGTCTAATGTTGTAGAATCTTTGAGCAGGCCTTGCATTCAACAGTGCGCCATTTTCCTTCACATCTGAAATCAAGTCAAGTCATGAGTCTTAAACTCCAAAGTCAAGTCTCAAGCCATTTATTTTCTGTCAAGTCAAGTTGCAAGTCATCAAAACAGTGACTCGAGTTAACTTGAGTCCAAGTCATGATAACTTAAGTCCACATCTCTGCTGTCTTGGGTATTGTATAGAATAACCAGCCAACCACTTAGTCATATTCTACAGCTATAGCATTGGTCATAGTCATAGTAACAGCTGTACCAACTGTAGTCAGAGCAACAAGTGGTGTTTCCATGCCCGACCCACAGCCTGGCGTCACCAGCGACCAGCCACCAGGCAAAGGGTACAACAGCTCCCACTGTAGTCATAACAAGTGGCTGTAGCTACTGTTAGCTGTTCCTCCACTGCTAACTACACTGTCATGTTTTTAAAAATATTTTTTTTTGTGTTCACTTCACAGAAATGAAAGATTTCATTTGGTTTCCCTGCTGAGGACAAGGGGGGTTCATTACTTTTTCATCAAGTTCATCACTTGGGGTCTCGCTGAGGAGTGGACATCAGGAAAGGATGATGTGCTGATGTGGAACCAAATGGATCGAACTTCCCAAATGGCAACACAAGGTGAGTACACAAGAAGAAACAACAGCGTCTCAGTTCAGGTAAGTCCTCAAACTATGCTTTTTCAGATGCGTCATAATCGTTCAACAGTGTTATCTCACTCCAAAGTCTCCCTCAAGCATGGCAAAGGAAGTGCTTCCTTACTATGCCCAAGGTTGGAGGACCCAAATGGTGTGTTGTTTTGTTGACCTTGGTAGACCACACCAAAGAGTGGTTTAGTTTGAAGTTGATTATACCAACTATGGAACTTTCTTGACATGGTGTAGATATCTCCTATCAGCATGGTACCTGTTTTTAAAGCTGCTATAGTAGAAAAGTCGTGACTCTCACTAAAATTCTTATACTTATTTGTGGGAGTAACATAAAAACTGAGATGGCGATTGTGTGCTGTGTTGAGTGCATGTGATGGCTCTGCTTTTGAGGTCTAAGAGGTTGGAGGTAAGGAGGCCAATGGTTTTGGAGATAGTGTGTGAAATACAGAGCAATTGGTCCTTGTTGAAGATGGATAACATGTTAAGAAAACATAAAAACGGAAGAGTTATATGGACTAAATAATGGTTTTGTCAAGCTGCAATAAAAGTTGGAGAACCAAAGAGGGTGCTTTGATTTTAACCATGAGTCTTTGCTGGCAGCATTGGTGAATAAGAGAGATGTGCTGGTTAAAACTGACTTTAATGTGGACCATTACTCAAACTCAAACAGAATATCTGGTAAAAATAAATACCATGTAGCCACAATGACCCTGGTGTGGGTCCAGCTGGGGCCAAATTCTTTCCTATGATGGGAAGAGAAGTTCATAAATATGATCTTATTGTGTTTGTGGTTGCATTAAGCCCCTATGAGCAATGTTGCAAACTTATGACCTCTATTGGGCAATATTTTGCGTCAATGTGATCAGTTAGTCATTTTTCAGGTATTAAATTCAGATATTTAATTCAGTGTGGTTATTTCGGTCTGTTGTTTCTTAGTTGAATTTCCACTAAGTATCACAATTTATATCGACCATGATATAAAACTATACATACCGTGATGTAAGATTTTATCCATATTGACCACCCCTCATCTAGGTCAAATATTATTTACCTCCCATATCCATCCATTTTAAGGTTAACAGGGTCGGGTGACTACTGTTTGACCGCTTTTAGGAAACTCTTTATGCAGACCAATGAGTTGAAATATGTTTTAGATATTTATAATGCAATGCAACATCTGATTGGTCGAATATGTGGAAACAGTTAAGTGTTTTTTTTTTTGTTATTTATTATTTAAAGGTCCAGTATGTAGGATCTAGTGGCATCTAGGGGTGAGGTTGCAGAACTGAAACTACAGTGATTGGCGCAAAAAAGCAAATGGCCCTATCCAGTGTAGTAGTTTGTCCATTCTGGGCTACCATAGAAACAACATGGTGGACTCCGTGCTCAGTATGTAGATATTAATGGCTCATCGAATGTAATGAAAACGCAACAATTCATATTTTCAGGTGATTATACACCAATTAAAAAATTATAGTAATGAATATTATATACCATTTCTGTCAATAGATGCCCTTAAATCCTACACACTGGGCCTTTAATATACAAACTTGATGGTCAAAGCCCTTCTACGTCCACCTCAAAATATTAATATGTTTTGTTATTACAGTTTATTTTATTGCTTTTCTGCTTTGTATTTCTCATGAAAGGATTCAGAGACAAATTCGGTAGATTTCAAAAGCCATGATCAAGTCTAAACACAGGAAATACTCACTGCATTCATGCAGACAGAGATGTGTAATTTGGAAGCTCTCTTTCCATTTTGACTTTAACATCAGATTCAGATAAGAGTGAAGTCCCAGCAGTGAGGTAGTCACTGGGGAGAAGCATCCTCACAGCATCTTGTGGAAAAAAAAAAAAAAAAAAAGTAGCTGCACACTTGTTTGAGTCCATCAGCCTCTGTAAATGCTGTTGAGAGCATCGAATTACACAGCTACAAGCTTCAGGTCCGGATCCTGTCTTATCTTCAGAATTACATTTAGATAAATACTGGTCCTTTACATGACCCTTTATTAATTTGGGGTTTCACTTCTAAATATTTTGTCAAATTAAAATCTGAAATAAGAAAACTCTTAGGACTCTGGTTAATTAAAGAATTAATTAAATGTATTTATTAAAAGTATTCATACTTGCAAATGCTGTCTCAAAATAAAAGTATATTGAAATGTAAAATGTCAGATCAATATGATCCAAATATGATGAATTAAACACTGGCTCGAAATCATTGACCTGAGGAGATTTTGATACCTGCAGAGGTGACGAATAATGGTATTGAAAAATTATAGAACTGAGTTTGGGTCGTGTGTGCTGTTTGACTTAAAACCTCTAAGTTCCCATAAAGCAGCACTTCAACTACAATAATTCCAATGACAGTGGATCTCAGTGAGACTAAGAATTAATACAGTGGTAAATCCTATTTTATTGTGGTTAAAAAATAGTAATAAATGAGCACACATCCTGTATGTGTACGATTTGATACGCTGCTTCTGGAGTCTTGATGATAAGTTGATGATTTGATGTCATTTTAATTTCTTTCAGTAAAGGTTCTTGTCAGTGACATTTTGCACACATGCAGTTGCCCCAGAGACTTGACATTGTCCCACCTGAACCTCAGTCTTTACAAAAGAATGTGTCAGAAAAGTGAACATATATACCCACAAATTACTACAGAAAAAAAAAACTTTAAAAATATATTTTAAAACTACTTTTCTAAAGACTGTATTTTTCAAAAGCTTTTTAAATTTCTCAAACATAATAGATATAATGTGAAACTACCCCCACTGGTTATAATGTTGGGGTCCCAGGCTGTTTCAAGAACAAGACAGAAGAATAGCAATTTATTGCACCACCTTAACCGTATCCAGAGCTAAGGACCACTACAAGAATTGGTCTTTAAACCAATAAAACCAATTTCCAAAGATAATTGAGAACATGTTTCAATACATATGCATGAAAAAAGGATTTTCCATACGACCGACTCACATGCTCATGTAATTGATTGAGGGGATGACCCGTTATATTAAATGTTATTTGAGAACCATCAAAACGCGCAAAATTGCAAATTGCCCAGCTTGTATCTGAATTAATACCTCATTCATCATCATTATGGGTTGATAAGTTAATTTAACCATTTCATTCTGTCTTAATGAGCTATAGTTGAATTAATGTCATGTAATATATGAAAGTAACATTTGAACAGAGGCAATGATTTGAGACAAACAGAGCAGAGACTACTTTAGAAGCATAATGGTGGCATAAATCTCATCAGGCTGCAGTTCATGTTGCATACGTTTTGGAGAAATATACATTGATAAGAAAAACCCTGAGGATGATTTTTAGGTGTGAAGTGCTGGTTTGTTTTTAGGCAGTGTTTGAGATTTGATTGATTTCAATGTTTTGATGTAACAGCTGGTATGTCAGTTGTAAATTCTGCACAGCATCAGATTCAAATGTGGGGACAATATGTTTAAAAAACTGAGCTTTGTTGGAGTGTAATCTCACAGTTGTGGATTTAAAGCATTAACAGGAACAAAAGAACTGCACGGTGTGATTTTAGTTGGAATAATGTTATATTTCAGTCCTGGGTTGGCTCAGTGAAAACCCTACTGAGCCTGCCAGTCCCTCATCTGGCGTTGAGTGACTGCATTTGACCATTAGGGGTCTTTGCTGTCTTCTAGTTCCACCTTAAATGCGTTTTGGCCCCGCTTGCTCCCTGTAGTTTAGGTTTTTTGTCCTCCCGCAGCAGCTGTCACCCTGCATTACTCGCAGTCAGCTAAATGAAACATTATTCTAAACATATGCATCGTAATCAGTCCGGTCACACTTACAAGAACACGCGTTAATAAGGCAATCAATCACTCTGGAACAAGCAAGTTGTTCTGTAACAGCTCATAAACAGTGTGTAATGAAGAATTGGAGGTTAGCATGACACGGCGCTGATCAGATAATCAATGTCAAAGATGCGATGAATGTCAGTAAATGTAGTTTTCATGTCGTTTCTATAAAATCCTCAATTTACAACAAGCAGTTCAATTACCCTGAAAATACAGTCAATTAAATAGGGGTGATTGGACAGTAGGGGCAGGATCATCGATCTTTGCATTTCTATCTCGCTGGTGGACATTTAATTTGGTTTTTCTATTAGCACCGAAATAAAGAAAATATAAAATATATTAAACAACCCAAAGATTTATTTTCTTGTCAAAAACAATTCAGCGAAGGTGACAGACAGTCTTCTGCATTATGATGAATTCTTTTTTCAGTCCTGCACATTGGATACAAAACTAATCGTGTTATTGTGGGCAGTGTTTTTCTGGCCTCTGTCTTTTCCTTTTTACACCTCCATCTATCTCAATGCTTTTGTTGTATGGGTTGCAACCCTCGCTTTAGTAAAGAGCAAGGAAACATGGTGATACATCACGCCCATATTTGCTGCCCTAATCCTATTTCTTTAATGGGGACGTTCAAAAAAGCAACTTATCTTAAAGTCCCTCGGGGGCATTCTGGTGTAGCTATATTTTAACCAAGTGCAATTAACGACAGTATCAGCTTGTATCATTTAGAGGTAATGTAAAAATAATGGTAAATTATAGGGCCGGAATGACCCGTGATGGCAGGCCTCATATTCCCTGTAGCTTTCCACGTATTTTTAATTAATGCTTTACAGTGTTTGCCATAGAAATGGTGTCACAGCACCTGAATAAGCCCAAGATGTCTTCATTGTCGGAGCTGCATCTTCTTAAATATGTGATACAACATATGCAATATATATGTCGTTAATATATATATATAGATATAGCCTAAAATGTTTACATCCCTCAAGCAATTAAAGTTTGTCAGCGTCCTGCAACGAAATCCATTTTTGTTGTTGAAATATCTGTCATTAATGTAAAGAGGCGAAAATGTGTAAAGATTTTTTTTTATTTATTTTCCAAGAACAAACACGATCAATAAATAACATGATTTACATTTCATATTGCACAATTTTTTTTTCAAGTTAAAATATTTAAATTCATACAGTCATTGATATTTTAAATACAGAGATATAGAGTTATAACAGACCCCAGGGACAAAGGCCAATACTATTTTTCCATCATTTTTAATTTCAGTGCTCGTTTATCAGCCCTTTTTTAAAAGCCTCTTTTGGAGTGGACCGTAAAGAAATATTCTCCATAATTCAGTCAGTAATTTTTGCACGAAATTCAGATCGTGAATTTGGACTGTTGGTGAGGCCAATTTGTAGGCTATGTGATGCTCCTATTGGCGTGTACATCCAGTGTTTAAACATTAAAAAAAAACATTCAGCAAGTCACACAAAATAAATTAAAATAAAAATGTGTTAAAAAAAAATCAGCCTACCATCCACATTTCATGAAGCATTTTTTTTTTCAGGGCGATCGATAATTCAGTTTTCAACTATCAGTAGGACTATCCATGATATTTGCAAAATATTTCACGATTTACAGTTCACATGTTTTATAATTAACATATTGGTGATGTCCCAACAGGAACGAATAAAATAGCACATAGCCATTTTTACAGGCGCAGACAGATTGTAAAGCCAGGCTATTTAGTCTGAACTTTCGCCTTGCTCAGTCCCGTCACTGTGTGTGCTGAGTGAAGAGGTCCTAAAGGGATTACACACCTATGAAAATACTGGATTTGATATAATGAGGCGCAGCAATGTAAATAACAGAGATGCTACTGTGTATGTGTGTGTGTGTGTGTGTGTGTGTGTGTCGAGGTATTTCCCATTATCAGCAAACTAAATTTGAGGCTCTCTTTGTAGTCTGCTTTGTATGTAATATTTCTAAACCCTACATGTGTCATATATTATCCTTATACAGTGCATCTGTGTACCAGGACTGTCGCTTTGTTCCAGGTCTTTTGTATGTCTAATGACTTCCCTCCGCGGGTTGTTAGCACTTGACAGCGGGTCTCAAAACGAGGAACTTTCTTACAGTCATGTATTCAAAGGAGCTCCATCTAGGTACATGATTGGCAATTTTTGTCATGATCCTCTCATTATTAACATAAAAATTGACACGAAAGACGCGGTGCAAAATTATATGCACCCTTCTAGCTGATTAGGGGGGTCCCCACAGAGCAGAGGCTGGGTGTTGGAGAAGCTATCCCTGCCAAAATCTCAGTCTATTAGGCCTAGTGAAGAAAGATATGCTGCTGGGCAGAAAAGCAGGACCTTCTGCTATCTAAATTTAGATAGCATAATTAGCTCACGTTTGAATCTTTTAAAAACCAGAGGAGTCAAGGTAGCCAGGATGGGTTGGTCACGCTGGATGTTGGACATTTGAGCCGCAGAAATATGGAAATATGGGATGTGACTCACTTACAGATGTTGGTTAATTTGTTGGATTTGTGCAAATAAATAAAAAGAAAAGAAAATGGCACAATGGTTGAATGTATGGATTTGCATTGAATTATTTTTCCAAATATGTTTGCCTGTAAATAAATCCAGCATAAAATGGTCTACTGGCACAACACATGAGCACAAGCTTTTAAAAAAGGTTGTTTGTGAGTTGCAAAATTTTCGGTGCTAGATATTCGTGTGTTTTTTTGTCATGAAGAGTCTTCTGGACTTTTTAGAAATTAATCTAAATATGTGTGTGTGTTTACAATGCTGCCTATTAGACGAATCCTTTACCCAGGTGTGGTTTTTAAGGTAGGCCTATCCCCTAAAGTAGGACTAGAGCAAAATAGGAATAACGGTCGTGTAGGCTGCATGATGAGTTATCTGTTAAGTGAAGTTTCTTCTCGTTGGTCTGGTGACGGGACTGAGGTTTTGCTGAGAACAGCAGCAGAATACGGCAGAAATCCACTCTCGGATCTTTGCCCCGAAGCTGTGCAGGTAAAGTCAGCGCTGGTGCTCCTGGAGCTCAGCGCGCTCGCCGCCTGGCTGCTGTGGCAGCTGAGACACGAACAAGGCCCGGTGGCTGACGGGGCGCTGACAGCCGCCGCCGCTGCCGCAGCCGCCGCCGCCGCTGATGCCGCCGCCGAGCTGTTCAGGCCTGCGGGTGACTGGTAGAGTCCCGGGTGCCTGAAGCTGCACAGGAGCTCTGGCCGCGAGTAAGGGTGGGAGAGTGCTCGGAAGGTATCGAGGGGCCGGATGGAAGTGGCGAAAGGTGACGAGGCGGCGCCGGTGGCGGCGGCGGCGGCTGCTGCTGCCGTGACACCGACGTGCGGGTAGTAGTGTAGAGGCATGTGCGAGTGGAAAGGGTAAGGTAGACTTCCTGTAGCTGCCGCGTGCGTCATCATGTAAGTGTAGAAGCTGGGGTCTGCTGGATGGGGCCAGGACATCGCCAAACGCTGCCTTTTATCCTTCATCCGCCTGTTCTGGAACCACACCTGCACACAGAGTCAAAACAAGGCCCATATTGAAGCTGCCATGTTGTTTCCAAGCTCTAAATTTAGACCTGAACAGTGTGCTTCAGCGCGTGCTCAGGGCAGACACTGATGCTAAAATGTCCTATAAATGCTCTTGTCATTGAACATTAAAATGATGCATTTACGCATTCTGCAGCAGCAAAAATCTGCCAAATAAATAACTTAAAATAACGTGTTTTTTGCATTAAATTATTTGACATGGGTGCTTTTTATTAATTGTACACATAACGGTTAAATTGATGAGCACCCATGGGGTGACTCAGTAAATAAAAGAGCTATTTTGCGCACAGGTTAAATTCAAAATGTCACACTGCAATATTGCATGAGCAGAAATAATAATTATTATGACTACATTTTCTACTGCCGAGTATTAGCTATTATTATTATTTTTATAGCCACAGCATTGCTTTCTCTGCACAAACACATGCACACATGAGAATAAAGGAGATTAATCTGTACCTTAATGGTAGTCTCGGGCAGATTCAGCGCTGCGGCTAATTCACATCTTCTCGGTCTCGAAACGTAATTTTCCCTGTAAAACTCTTTTTCCAGCCTCCCGATTTGTTCTCTGGTGAAAGCAGTCCGATATCTTCTCACTTGGTCGCTATTTGAATTGTTTGATCCTCCCGATGAATTACCGTTCATATTCTGGAGGGAGTTTGAGCTTAGGTTGGAAGATCCAGAATTACTGTCGGAAAAACCTAAAATAATAATTATTTAAAAAAGAAATAAATAAAATAAAAAGGAGAGAGAAACAAATTGTTATTGATATCGATGATATTGCAATAATAAACGTGTGTGTGGGCCAGATTTGACAACATAATGCTAAAAATGATAAAACTAATGTTGATATTGATGTAAAAATTGTGTCTTTTTAGTGCAGTATTGTTGCATTTATCCACTCTATAATAACAATAATAATACGACTACTAATAATAATAATGATTATTATTATTATTATGAAAATATTACAAATAATAATACTGATAAATATTAATTTTAGCGTCATTTCGTTTCCTTGGATAGAGAGAGAATGATAACAGTGATACCAGCTAAATTCACATTAAAATATAACAGAAATAAAGAAGATAAATATGGAGAAATCTTACCCTTGTTGTTTTCCTTGTGCTGGCTCGGGGAGCGATGCGCAGGGCATCCCACCTCCACATCACTGTTAATATCTGATTCTGGCGAAACTTCGGAGTAAAGGCTCATTTTCTTCCTGCTTTCTGACGAGGAAATTTCCGCCGAAGAGGTATTTTCACTGTTGTGGTGCGTACCGAAAAGACTGTCAATTTCAAATTTGCCTTTCGTCGGGATGTCCCCAAGATTTCCATGGAGAGAAGCCGAAGTTATTCTCGGGCTTAGCCGTCCGCTGTGCTGAGAGTTTTCCAGGGCCTCCAGCACTGAATTTCCAGGCGTGTCTGCGAGCCTCTTCCCTGCGACGGGACTGTGCAGACCTCTCTCCATCAATATCATCTCTTTTCTTATCCTCTCCATCATTAAGCCGTGCAAGACGAAGAAGGAGGAAAAAAAAAAACACCCACCACACAACACTTGTCCAGGGGGGCTGGAGCACCAATGAGTTGTGTCGGAGCTTAAATCCGCATGCAACTCAGCAACTGTCTCTAAATAACTGTCTCTAAACCTTTTTATAAGCAAGACTCAAAAAATGAAAGAATCTGAATGCAATCGACGAGCGACTGCTCAAAATGAGCCGTGCATCCTCCCCACAGCAGCAAAATGTCATTCATCAAAAGTGGTTGCTGTTCGTTGTTAAAATGCTCGGCTGACGTTGCTCCAATGATCATTTATTGTAACAGGTTTATAAGCAAATAAATAGGAGAGGGCTGTCACTTGATGATGGAGGCGGCCTTCGGTCAGACGAATAATATCCAAGTGGAGAGGAAGAGAGGAGTGAGGAGCGAGGTGCTTGTCCCTGGGTTGATCTCTGAGTCTGTTTTAGATTGCTCTGGGGTTTGGCCTCTTGGGTGAAATTGACAGTCTGATTAATAAAATGAGCGGTGCAACATTTCCCTCTTCATTTAGGAATATTATTATGCTTTGATTCTCTATTGTTTCCCTCCTCTCTGTTCGCCCTCCCCCTCTCTAATCGTTGTTCTTTTTATTTATCCTCCTTATTTCTTTTTATTTTTTTTAACCATTTCTGCGACTTTAATCAGCATGTGAAGTGCATTAGGACTAAGCTGCAAGTTTGAGATGAAACACGAAGACTATTGTGTTCTAGTTTTTAAGACCATGTTGATATTTTTTTAGTGCATTTCATATTTTTCCTCTTTTTGAGGTTTTTTGTTCCACACAGTTCGTCAAAGGCACATTTTGATGTGGTGATAATGCCTGCATTAGTACACATTTACCGACAACAGCACACGCTTATAGGCTATATTTAATAATGCATACAGGAATATCTTTTTTTTTTAATATTATGACGGACTACTTTAAAAAATCACGTGTGTTATCTTTTAATTAACGATCAATAGTTATTTATTTCATACTCCATTTCGTTGCAGTTAATCACTCACATTTTCTTTGTTCGTTTTGATTGCCTCTGATGTTGAATTTAAACAGATTACTCACATTTAACAGCGCATATTTGGTTATTTAACATTTTTAACAGAATCTCCCATCAGTTTGAATTCACCTCCTCCCAGTCTAAACCTTAATTACCTGTATGGTAGTTTGGGGTATTTACAGGAGAATCAACTGCCACATGTATGCATCATATTAACTCTACCGGAGACTCGATATGTAAAGACATAACACCCATGCATGGACTCCTGGTTTCTCGATGTGAAATGACTATAAAGGCACCATCAGATTATCCTCTGTGCGTCCTCTGGCGCCTCCTGCAGGTTTTAATATTAATCGCGGTTATTGATATGAGGTGTTGAATGGGGAGGTGTGGGCTGTGGTTTACCTGATGTCCTGACTTGTGTCTGTCCACAGCACTCAGGGAGCATTTCCAGGCAGGATTACTGTGTATGGCAATGAGTAGATAGGCAATAGAAAAAGTTGGTTTAATTGGGCTTCTGCAAAGCCATTTGAGAGGAGATGGAAGCTGCAGAGAGCCAAAAAGCCACTTCGCTAACCTCATACTTCCTGTCCTATTTTTGTAATACTATTGAGCAATGTAATGAGATTCAAATCAGAACAAAATCTATTGTCTGCTCTTCCTTCTGCACAAAATATGACACTGAATATAGGCAAATATAAGGCTACAAAACCAAAATAAGAACCCATTAAAGCTTGAATTTTAATATTAACTTACTGCTTGTAATTTAAATATATTTTAGCTCACTTCAGAATTTGTTCCAAAAATTGTTTTATGTAAACTGATGTTCTCACCTTATTAAGGAGAATCATATTTTACTACTTAGAATAAAACCAATTAGTACATTCCTTTTATTTAGTTAAACGCACCCATCGCTTTGTCAGTGAATGCAATATTTTCTTTTATTTTTGAATGAAAAAATAACATTGCACTCAAGTAAGACACTAGTTACTCTCCTAATATCTTCAGGAAGTTACATTAACTGTAATGAGGTAATTTGCATTCATTATTGTGCATCTGATTCATCTTTTACCTTAAAATGATTTGTATAGTCGTTTGAAATGTACCTTTGAATATTATCCAAACCTAACCTAAGTTACCATTGTTGAGCATGATAAACCAGATCTTACTGTTCTGCTCATCTTTTCTTTTGATCAGCCAAAAGAAGTGTGAACTTACATTGATCCCATAGTTTAAAGACTTACCAAGTGATGTTCTTTAGTTCATGTGTTTGTCTGTTACTGAATGTTGGCTGCATTAGAGCTACAGTTACAAATTAAGTCAACATAGATAAATTAAAATTAAGTTCCTAAAGTGAAATTCACCCTTCAACATTGTGATTCTCTTTTTCAAAAACTGCAGACATATTTATACAAGGCACTTTAATGAAGAGGTCCTCCCTCCCTCTTCTGCTACGATTATACTCGACATGAAGTCCTTCATGTGGATGACTTGAAGTGGCTCTCAAGCTCTTCAGTGCCTGATTCACGACACAGATGCATATTTTTAATGCTCCTTGAGTTCAGTTGATTTGTTACACTCAGTGGTGTAGTGGTAGTTGATGAGGTGGGTGAAGATGGGTAGGTTATTGTGGTGGACTCTCTTATATTCCAATGGCTTTTTGGCTGATAGCTGGGTATACTGTAAACAACCAGAGAGAGGTGGGTATACCTGCATATACCTTCCACTACACTGGTCACCCTGATCAGCACGCTCTAAATGGACCTTTGCCTGTATGTATGTTGAGAACATTTGGGGGCTTTAGACATGAATCTAAAGTTTGAGAATTTATACAGAATCAGCCTGAATCAAAGTGTGGATGGTAAAGGTCACAGGGTTTATCAGCATTTAAGTTAGCAATTTTCAGATTTTCACTTCTTGGTTAACGTCTTTCAGTCTGTGGAGCTGCCAGTGTGCAAAGTTTCATGTTAAACTTTAACAACATCCTGAAAAGTGTGACGTAAAGGGACACTTCACCCCAAATAAAAGAATACATATTAATCCTCTTACCCGTAGTGCTACATAGCAGTCTAAATTGTTTTGGTGTGAGCTGTTGAATGTTGGAGATATCGCCTATACAGATGTCTGCCTTCTCTTCAATATAATGGAACTAGAGGGCACTCAGCTTGTGGTGCTCAAAGTGCCAAAAAGTACATATGAAAAACTCAACAGCAAATCATGACCTGGTTATTCTAGATGATACACAGACCTTGTTGCGAGCTGTTCCATTTGGGGTTTATTGTCTTTATTTTAAACAACACCAGCCGACCAAATCACCATGCAGCAGGAAGCATGCATCTACTCATGGATGAGAGGCTCATGCTTGTGACAGCGCCAGACATAAACATTAACAGCATTTGCTGAGCTGTAACGTTAGCTACCTCAGTGAAACCCTTGAAATCCTCTTCTTTAAGTAGGGTGAATTGAAGATCAGCATTCATGATGATACAGTTGTCAGGTGCAGTTCAACAGAAAGAAAATAGTTCCTATGAAACTGCTCACAACAAGGTCTGTGGATTATAATGGGGTAATCAGGTCATCATTTCTGGAAAGAAACATTGCTGTTGAGCTTTTCAAATCTATTTTTTGGCGCTTTGAGCATCACAAGCCAAGTGCCATCTAGTTCCATTATTTTGGAGAGAAGGCAGACATCTCTATAGCCTGAAATCTCCAACACTCAGCAACTCAAACCAAAACAATCTAGACTGATAGAACAGCACTACAGGGAAGAGGAAAATTTTTATTTATTTTAGGCGTAAACTGTCCCTTTAAAGGAAGTAGGTTCAATACTTAAACATTTCTTCTGTGTCAATAAAATTGTACTTTGCTAATTTGTGCTAAGCAAACTGAAATTAATTGTATTGGAAGTGATGTGTTAAACACTCATAATGATCAACACTAATTGAAAATGAACACTGCTCCCTATGTATAAAGAACACAATTATTCTTTAGTGACATTTGTAAAAATGAATATGAAACAGATGGCTGGATTTCAAAAGAAGGTGCAAATCAAAAAGGATGGTCACACATTTCAATTTTATTTTTTTGTTTTATAAGGACAATGCATTAATCAACATTTTTTTCCAAATGTGTCAGCATTAGCCAGCTGGCTGATTTTAACTACAGTCTTTTGGCAATACTCTCTAAACTCAGGTTGACTCAGTGACAGGTTGAGAAATATGCAGGAGTGGCAGCAACAATATCAGCATTCTCAAAACAGGAAATAGAAAATGTAAATGCAATAATAGAGCAGTAACATCCACTATTCAGTATATTTGTCTGTACAAAGCAATGTGAAGCAACAAAGCCTAAATGAACAACAGGCCACTGTTAATAACCACATTTCCATGCACAACAGCAGTTAGCAATAAGATCAGTGTAAAAATCAACAGTGTTTGGAAGAGACTTGACTGATTATCTATAAGATGACTACTGTAGAGACATCAGCACTAAAAGCAGTGTTCACACATTAGAAAGAAGACCTATAACACACATAGATTTTCTTAAATGAACATCATTGATGCCTAACATAATTAAAACACTGTAGGAAATCAGATGTGTCCTGTGTGAAATCCAGATCTATATACACAGAGCAGGGAGCCTGGGTGGAGCTCAGGTGGGACAGGCAAGCAGCAACCGCTATGGCAGGTACTCATGGGCTGAAATGGCTGTCAGTCACAAGAAATTTTTTTGGAAACATTTATCTTTAAGTCTTAAAGGCCCTGCGCACCCACACAGGTGTATTCAGTTATTCTGCTGCTCAGACCTCAGCTCAGGTAGAAAGTGGGTGAGCTATGATGGGAGTCACGTCCCTCTACCTGTACAAATGACAAAGATGTGAGTAGTTCCACCCTCACAGGTGCCACAATACCAGGAGAGTCATGAACATGCCAACAGTCCTGAGAAGATTTCTAATCAGCCAAATGATTAAAATCTGTCTTTTAATATCTACTTGTTAGAACAACAGCTTTCAAAGCCATCAGTAAGCCTTTTTCACATCTTTGTCATATCAGGAAAAAGACAGGTGTCACTGATAACATGAATAATGGATCTGTTCCAGTCAAGTGTCCCAGTAAGTCATCACAGTGAGCCACAACGTACAATACCAGGACCCTGAAACTGAAGCAGCTAAATGGAATTCAGCCATCATTAGTTAATATCATCTACTATGCTCTTCCCACTGTGACATGTCAGAAGGTCTCCTGTGAAAATGGCTTGGCACATTAGGGCATATTAGATGATGTGGGATTAACCTGACTGTATTACCAGTGAGAAGTTGAAGGTGGTTTCACAGCCATGTCCATACAGTCAGTCTTGTTGGATGCTGCATCCAGTGGTCATTAGAGGAACTGCAACTTAAGGCACATAGTGACTCTTAATGACATTGTACTGGGGAGAATTCCCTGTGCAATGCTGTTGAGTTTCTGCCTGTTGGAAATATCAGCTGCAGAGATGTTTGCCTTCTCTCGAATGTGTAAGGGATAATGTCTAATTAGGTGTCAATTGTCAGGTATCAGGTATTAATGGCTGACGTGGAGGTGTGAACCATCCAACCTGTATCAGAGGCCTCTGTGGAGGCCATTAATTCCTGAATTCCTGACACCTTGAAGGGCATTATCCCTCTTATACCATGGTCACTTTCCAAAGAAAAAAGAGTATTCATTTGTATTTTCACGCTTTTTGCATCAAAATATGACGTTTTTAACAAGTCATAACTTGGTTTAGGGTTTAGCTAATACCTGGAGCAATTGTCACCACCTGTAAGGTTCTTATACAGTAGAAACTTTATTCACTGCTCCAGTAAATAGGATGAACCTCAGCAATTAGCCAGAAAGCTAACATTATGCTAGCAAGATTATGTTTAAGAATAGCTAGCTATTCAGCAACGTCATTGTACCAAATCAATATAAAGTTTTTCACAAACAAACAATATACCATGTGTAACATCACTGTTGGCTGTAACTTGAAGTGGCAAGTTTAATAGCGGATTGGATATGAGATGATCACTGATGTGATACAAAGCATCAGTATTTTTAGAGAGGCAGTGTACTTCTTTTAGGTTGTGTGTTAGTCTCCATCCTGTTGTGTTGAGAGGATGAGGCACTGAAGGACTGCACTCAGTGCTGTAAATAAACTGTAAACAGAGGCTTTGACTGCATCCCTGTTGCTATGGTTACTCATACTATTATGTCGATAGTGAATTTGTTTACAGAAAGTTTCACCGGAACTACTTGCTAAGTGTTCATTAGCAGGTTTTAACAGACACCCTGCAGCCAGTCAGAATTGGGTACTCACCTAGGCCATGATATAACATGAAACTAGACGGCACTCAGCCTGTGGTGCTCAATAAATAAATAAATACATTTGAAAAACTCAACGGCAACGTCTCTTTCCAGAAACCATGACCTGGTTACTAAAGATAATCCACAGACCTTCTTGTGAGCAGTAATGTAGGAACTATTTTTTTGTTCTATTTAACTACACATGCCAACCGTATCATTGCGCAAAGGGAAGCGTGCAGCTACTCATGATCGAAAAGGCTCATGCTTGTGACAGTGCGCAGTGTAAACATTAATGGCAACCTCCTTGGCTGAGCTGTAACATGAGCTAGCTCAGTGCTAAGAGTTACTTTAGAGTGTTAAAAAGACCATCAGAAAACAGACTTTATCAAAGTATGGAGATGCAAAGGAATGTCAACGATAGGATACTAAAAAGTATGTGTAATGCTTAATACTTAAACATATTAAGACTCAAAGCATAATCTTTAATCTGTCTCCTCTCCGTGTCACCTTCCTGAGTGAAGTCATTCAAAGCTAACAAGTTAAAATCATTCAAGCATGTGGAGACCTCTGTGTGGTGTTTTTAAACTTGAGAATGTTTTGTTCCTAACGATCAACGTGCTCTTTTAAATAAATCTGTATATTTGTCCTTTTAGGAACAGGATAACCAGCCAATATTAGGAACAATGAATCACCTTACAGATACATAACACATTAAAACAGGACTGGTCTCAAATTCAGTATTATTAACTGGAGTGGTATTAGTCTATGCACGTTGGATAATTAGTACCATTAACTGTAAAGAAAAGTATATTAGTATTAGATTCTTAAACACTCATACTGACAGTTTTCAACTGGCCGACATACTTCAACAACATAATAGAATTCATAAAATCTTAGTTACAGCTTTTGGTTTTGATGTGCCACCCCAAAATTTTCAGTGGCCCCATCTGACCACCCCTATGACAAATGTGACTCAACTCCTTTTGCATGATCATTCACCACATACCCGGTAATACTTAAGTGTTCTTTTACAAAAGCCTGGCTCAGTCATCATCATTTATCATATTTTTTTCAATGCCATCAGCCTTATTAAACATTCAAAGATAACAATCTTAATTAAATTATCCTTTCAACTTCTGTGTTTAAGCAGCCTAGTATTAACACACACAAATGTTCACAGCTTCCTCACATGAATAAATTATCTGAAGCATTGAGAAATAATCAAGAGACGGTATTACAGAATATGCATCATGTCAAAAATGCTCCAGTGTTAGTCCAGATAATATGTACTTTCTCCTTTCTGGCAACAGGTGATGCATCATCTGCATAGGTTGTGTGATTATCCTTTCATTTTGCATTGTCTGCTGCAGTTATGAATGGTAGAGGACTGCTCATGTTTATTTTGCCCAAATGATTGCACTCTGTGTCTTTAGGAGCTTGGGTGGAGTTCTTTCTGCTTAGCTGCTATGATGGAGTCAAGTTCAAGGAGTAGAAGAATCAATGCTTCAAATCTCTGCCAGTTGATTAATAGAGACCTGTTGTTG
The DNA here is from genome assembly GCA_019142605.1 of Cephalopholis sonnerati. Taxonomy (NCBI): domain Eukaryota; kingdom Metazoa; phylum Chordata; class Actinopteri; order Perciformes; family Serranidae; genus Cephalopholis; species Cephalopholis sonnerati. The sequence goes on from JAGQAX010000012.1 coordinate 23,138,251, forward strand.
CCACATTCTTGGAAAAAAAAAAAGCATAGATATAAATTAACTGGACTTTTACTGCTATGATGATGATAATGATGATGATGATGATGATGATGGAATGTAAGTTTTAGGAATGCTGAATATGGGTCACATTTTAGTTTAGAATATTTATATTGACAAATACCATGCAGCATTTGAACATTATTTTACATATTGGTGTTTATTTGAGCTCTAACAGTTGTTACTGCTCTGACTGCAACATGTCAGGAAGCTAAGGGTCCCAGACTGAAGGCAGGCCCTCAGAGGGGGAGCTCTACAGCAGCCACTATGTGCCTTAAAGGGACAGTTCACCCCAAAATCAAAAGTACATATATTTCCTCTTACCTGTTGCGCTATTTAACGGTCTAGATTGTTTTGGTCTGAGTTGCCAAGAGTTTGAGATATCAGCTGTAGAGATGTCTACTTTCTCTCCAACAAAGTGGAACTAAATGGCACTCAGCATGTAGTGCTAAAAGTGCCAAAAAAAAAATACATTCGCAAATCATAACAGTGTAATGTCTCTCTTCAGAAATCATGACTTGGTTACTCAAGATAATCCACAGATCTTGTTGTGCGTAGTTTCATGTAGGGGCTATTTTCTTTCTACTCAACTGCACCTGCCAACTGTATCACAGCGCAGAAGGAACGGTGCATCTACTGGTGTTTAATAAAATCCATGTGTTAGAGTTGTGTATCACTGGGGTTTGTGGGCCATGCAGGTCCTTTGCAAGCACCCCACACTTTAAACAGTGGCCACTGTCTAATTGCCAAATAGAATATAGCTCTATAGTCCAAACTCTAATCAATAAACTAGCTCACCCGTCAACAGGACATCATGGCATGCATAGGGTATGGAAATCAGTCACCATGAGCTCTGTCCTAAATTAGTCAAATATCTACTGGACTTCGATTTGCATTTTACTTAACATGTGTATCTAATGAGCTGTGGTTCTCATCAGTGTGTAGAACTAATGTATGTGAAACTAATGATATACACAGTATGTGATTGCAGAAAAAAACTGTTTTGCATTGTTGTTGTTTCTTTTTTAACACTTGTATGTGTCATGACAGGATGAAGGATACCAGTTTGGACAGGATCCATAGTGTATTTGTAAATTTCTAGTTATTTAATGAGAAAAGTGTTGCTTGTGGACACTTTGTTGGAGTGAGAGCATATCTTTAATTAACCAATTCCCAAATTTGTGTGGCCAGTGAAAAGAAACAATTAAATTAAGACCACTTTAGAGTCCTAGCAGCAGCTTCTGTAGTGAGGGAAGCTGGTGCATATTTTTCTCCTGTTAAAGGAAAGGCTTCAGTTGTGTTTACTTTAACATCAGATGATATTTAAATATTAACCCACACAGTGAGCTGAGCTGAACCAACTCATCGAATGTTTCAGTGCTGAATGCTAACTGAAGCTGTTGCTTTAAGGCTAATTTAATGCTGCACCGTGAGGACACCTATGCCTTTGTTGGGCTCCTCACTTCTTTCCTTAAGTGAGAGCGCCATCTAGTGGCGCTTTGTTGTAAATGCAGAAGAACCGAATAACAGGTCAGGGACAGAAATAACTGCTTCCTTAACCTTCAGTATCTGAACGTCGCATTCAGTCCCGAGAAATGAACATTAAAATGATGTGGTAGATGGTTGAAAGTCTAATTATTATTATTATTATTATTGTTATTATTATTATTGTTATTATCATTATCACGATTATTATTATTTATTTATTTATTCTAATATATAGCCTACATGCCCAACATCTTGAATGGTGAAATAACTTGATTATGTCTTTTTCCATTATCGCCTCACTAATGAGTCAAATCAGAAATATTACACATTATTCAAATAATATTATAACAAGGTGCTGTTCACTAAATACAAACGTATCATTTACACCGTAAAAAGGCGACAATTATTTTCCCAAAATAACGTTAATAAACTGTGTAATGGAGTGTAAATTTCCACACTCACTCGTGTTTCTGTCTCTTCAAGATGAAATATCCATGGTCGATTTTCTGCTTTCTCGGTTTTGTCACTAAGAAACGAATTGTAGGGTAAAATCTCAATAGATAACCTAGTTGTCGCTTTAGTGGACAGGCTTTATGGGAACTAATGGTGAGGTATAAAGTAACGAATAGTTACTACACAGTTTAATATAGTACTTTACTCAACAACAGTGACTTATCAGACTGGAGTGCACTTGTACTTTAAATAACTATGTGGCCTAGATTATAAACTAATGCGTAGTTTACGATGTTAGATTTTTGTTCTTCAGCATCACTTCATTATAAAGTGCTCCTTATTACAGACATCACTATTTTGGTAAACACATTATCTAGTCTATTATAGTCTATTCACAAGTAACTCGTCGTTATCTGTCGATTCAGACTTTTTCCTGAGCTCCTTGTTGTCCATTCGTTGATTATTTATTTTTTGGCGACTAAACAAAACGTTGTGTCTCAATATTGTGCTCGTTTTTATTCACGTATTCATTCATGTATTCTATCAGTAAAGGAATTCAAAGTAACACGGTGTGTTAGAGTTAACACTGGCCTGACTCAGTCAAAAACTGGTTTTCAGCGGGTTCCTTTTATGCAGCATTAACACATTACAATACAGAATAAGAGCAGAAAAACAATCATCAGACACAAAGCAACGAAGCAACAGCTACAAAGACAATGCAGGGTTTTAAACGTGACCTTGGTGACAGCGTGTTTCAGCGTATCTCGGTGCAAACTTGTTTTTAAAGGATTATACGCAGTGTAACCTGTGGATACGCTGGTTTGAATCTGTGCGCAAGTTGCCTATTATTTTGGCTATTTCACCAACATTTCCCATCCTGTGGATAAAGTGCAAACGTTGAGGTTATTGTTGTAAAGTTTGTCCCAAAGTGTGACTCCAGATCTTTTCTTTGAAAGCTGAACAAACTCATTAAACCTGTAGGAACTTTAAACCCTGGCATTTAATTTGTAAGGCTGTGCGTTCAAATTTCTCCAAGTAAACTCCCATTTCTTTTTTACTTTTTTGGTTTTTATTTGAAATGATTTCGTTTCGATATATTTAATCCGTTTTCTCGCATCCGCAAACAAACACATTTTCCGTTTCGACATGTTAGAAACTAAACTGCTAAATATTGTCGATAAATAGAAAATTCACGCTGCAGACGAAAATATTTCACACTTTAATAAACCTGCTCTATAAAACCCTCTTAGGCTGTGGTCTATAAATAATACATATGCTCAAAACTTCTCAATAAGTCTGCACAGGAGTTTCACATGTAGGTCTACTCTCAGCTCCAAAATGAACATAATTAGAAAATAATTAGAAAACCACTTACACTTCTAAATATTTTCCCCATGCACAAACTGTGTGAGCTCGTTGTAACCTGGCCTCTGTCAATTATATGACATAAAACTAAACGATAAAGCCTGTGAGACCTCCACTAACTCTGCAGACTGTTGAGATTTCAACACTTGGAGGATTGCAGGGAGCATTTCTCAGCCCAGAGAACTTGAACGAGGGAAGCAGCAAGTTTATTACCAAGGACAATAGATGGCGGATAGCTTGTCTTCAAAGGGCCTGGAAAACAACCAGACTGAAGCTCCTCAATTTGGCTCCTGACACCCTAAACACGAAGGACGAAGGGCAGTAAAGGACACTCAAAGTGAACACTAAAACTTGTCCTAATTTTGTAATCGTGTGAGCCCATCACCTTTGTGACATAAAGATACACACTGTTGGCCTAACTTCACCTAACACAACTTCAGTGAGCGCAAACACAAATGTCTGCATTTTAATATTTATACAGGGGAATATTTGAAACCCAGTTGATCCAGAGGAGCTCTGCAGTGTGATGAAACACCACGGTTTGTGGGAATAATTATAGCAAAGCAAGAGAAATTAAAATGAACATTTGCCAGGACGCATTTATAGAAAGTTAAAGATGAAACAAATGTGTTAGTTCCCCCTTTTTTTCCAGGTGAGATTGGCTTGCTTTGCAATTTTTTTGATGCGATAAACAAAAAACGTTTTTGTTTTAATTCATGTTGCTCGCTGTGTTTTAGTTTATTTGGGCTACCCGCGATTTAAACATGTTTTCATATATCGCAGTAGTTGCGCGTGAATATTGAAAACACTGTAGAAAATTTTGATTATAGCTTAAATATTTTAATATGTAAAAAAACAAATCTGAACCAAATATATGTGTAAGTATGTCCCAACATCAAGTGTCCCTTTAAAAAACAAAACACTTTGGATTCACTTAAGAGATAATGCAGTTGATGGTGTAATGTTGTTGACTTTGATATTTTGTATATGCAATATTTAATTTCCAGATTTTACAGTAAAATATTTTAGATTTAAACACACACATGTTTTGTGTCATTGTATTAAATTTTCTACTTTATAATTTTAAGTTAAGTTGTTGTTTTCATCTCTAAAATAAGTGTCGCTATTACACACGTTTTGCCATCTTTATAAGTTTCTTTTTCTTCATATAAACATCCCAGGAGCAGTAATTTGCAACAAACATGCTTGCAGATTTACAAAAATGCACGTTTATGTAATATTCACACTTGTCCTACCTTTGACTGCAGATGTTGTTGTACACACACTGCTGCACACACACACACACACACGATGGTCCCTCAGTCTGCCACAGACACGTAACCAGTTAATCGACATAACTCCAGTGATGACTGAAACTGCAGATGATGTTTAATTGCAGAATTAAGCAACTGGCAGACAATGAGAAGAGCAAAGACAGCATGGCAGGATCCAGGCCACACATGAAGTTGCACTGCCATCTATTGGATTACAGCCGCAACTACTCACATGATTACTTAATAATGATTTGGGGAAACTTGTCTGGTTTAAACAGTAAATGTGTAAAATTGCAATATCAGTGTGATGTTTTTAGTCTGAGTGGCTCTGTGCAAAAAAAAAAAAAATAAGCCTGTTTGACCATAGACAAAATGGAGCCATAAGGAACCCAGTTAAGCTTAGTTTACTGTCTGCTACTGAAATGATTAGTAACAATGAGACTTGTCATCAAAACGATCATCCTCAAATGCGTTTGAACACAACTGGATCATTTGTGCTGAAAAACTAACTGCTCCAACTCTTCATTTTATTTTATTTTTCAGTTTTTATGTTTATTTTTATTTGATAGAGACAATGCAATTTAATATAGTTCCAATACACAGTATGGGACTGATGTGTTGCACAGAGAGTTAATAGCTTTTGCTCATTTTCAGCTGCTCATGTCCCTAGCTGGACTTTAACATGTAGACCCAAAATGTTACTAAAAATATACAGTTTAAAACATCATACAACCACGGAGGGCACAACAAAATACATAATCCACAAACCACATACTACAATACATCACAATATATCCCACAATACATCACAATATATCCCACAATACATCTACTACAATAGACATACCACAATACATATACCAAAGTACACATACCAACATATCAGTGTCAGTATTTTTTTTAACTTCCCACCTACAATGCACACACACACACGCACGCACACACACACACACACACACACACACACACACACACACACACACACACACACACACACACACACACACACACACACACACACACACATATTAATCCTAGTCTGTGGGAAATTTCCGGAACATTGCACTGCGTAAACTAATGATATGATATCACAGAAAAATTGAGACCGAATAAAAGTTTCCTCTGAGTGTTGACTGTCAGATGTAGTATTCTATAACAGAAATACTATAGTGGCGATTATAAAACACAAGTATACAGTTTACAAGATAAATCCCCATAGGAGGAGTGTGTGGATACATTTCTATTGGGCGACACTCTCTGATTGCACACTAATTACTGCTGCACTTGGACTTGGATCACTAATTTTACGCATGATATTTACAAGTTCAATTTGACAGTTTTAAATGTATATGATAGAAAAATCATTTTGCAATGTGGAGATTATTTTGTGGTGTACTATAAGGTGCTTATATTTAGATGACTAAATGTCGTGATTGTATTATAGTGGAGTTGCCATGTAGAAGCTTTGTAATGGCCTTTTTCTTTACTCCGGAAAATAGTAGTTAGTTTTTTATAGACACTATCAACCTATGGTGCACAAGTAGGTTAAGTTTATTTTAGATTTGGCCTCAAGAATATAAGGTCTGTGTAGAAACCTGCAGGTGGTAAAAGCGGCTCTTAAAACAATGTTTTTAGCCTAATACGAGAGTTTGTGTAAAAGTCGATGTGCAGTTTTGGATATGCGGATATGTTGCATGTGTTTCTGTTGTCCTCAGCTCGACGCCGACATAAATGAAGGCTACATTGTTTACATAGGAGTGATCACAAGAAAAGCAACACCTCTAAACAATGTACTGTGTTTAATATAATGTAACCTAATACAGTGGCCCTGCAATGAATGTGTGGGGCTTATAGTATATTGTTACATTGATGGATTTCATGTTGAGATTGCAAATGTATTTTTAAGACTTGTTGTCATGAGCATCTGTCTGTCTATCCACTGAACTTAGGTTAATTTTCTGTCTATGCAAGAAAACATTTTGAACGTTACAGTACATATCCAAAATATTCTATGTGATTATAATAAGCCTGTGTATGCAGACGTGCATTGTGTCGTGTCTCCTGTGGTGCATTTAAGGCCCTGCATTCACCCTTGTACTATATGAGTCAGTCCACAGAGTCACCTTGTTATTCTCCATGTCACAGCACTGTAACACCAAAACAGATTCCCCGCATGTGCTTTTGAAATCAGACCCTCTGACACTGAAATTGACATGAGCCAAATATTCTTCTGATATTCCAGACTACACAGATGGTTAGAATTTAACTTCATCCCCCCACCCACTCAATACCAAAATATTTCCTCATGGAGTATTTTTGCTTTGCAGTACTGGGAGCAAGGGTGGGGCGGAACAACATATTTTGCATATCACGTGACGCTGTATTAACAAATCAACAATTACCTTCCCTTTATTCTTCAGGAGTTGCTAAAAGGCTTGCAAGAAGCGTTTGAGGAAAGCTCCATGGAAATGTGTGAGCGGAATCCTTTAAATCCCGGCTATGTTGGTTCTCTGTTGAATTTTACTCCCCCTGAGTCGCTGTATTTCTCCAACTTGCGGGGTAATGGAGCCCACATACCCGGGCTGCACCAGATCCCTTACAATAGGAGAGAGGTGTGCACGCTCCCGTGGACTTCCTCAAGTTCGTGCACGTCTGGACCAGCAGCACCACCACAGAGCCGCGCCTTTGGAGGCTACTGTCCGCCGTTTCTGTCCAACTCGGTGTCTATAAATACGAACTCCTCCACCAGCGGCCACGTCAAGGCGCATCTGGAGGAGTCGGCTCGATGCTTTCAGGTCACAAACCACAAGACAGAAGAGTCTGGCAGGCGAGATGAGGTTTACCCCGGGGAGCATGGGGCCGCCAGTGACCGCGGCTACTCAGAGCTGGACAGCCGGTCTCACAGCTCTGCGGCCCAGCTCGATCCGGATTCAGCTGCATTGAATGTGAATGGCACCAAACAGGAGCAGAATCCCATTCACCCATCATCCAGTCACACATGCTCCAGGACGGCTTTTGCAGAAGGTTAAGTAGCCTGTTTTGCAGGACTATTTTGTTGCTTCTACTCTTTCATTATGATAACACTAAAGGGACTCTAAGTAGATTTGTGCCTCTGGTTATTGTGTCTTATTTCATGCCAATTCTCTCTTGTGATCTCCTGTCATATCGTTATGAGACTAATCAATTTACATTGGCGGGATATAGGCTAGTTTGTGTGTGACATTATATAGCCTAACGTTCATTTGACTGTCTATGACTATTTTATGGCCGGTTAATATCTCCTGTGGCATGATTATTATTTTAATATTCCCATAATATCCTTACAGAGGCTACTGTGTCTGGGGTTCATGGTAATATCAGCCATATTTTCCTATATGTACAGTAGGCGAGCCCTCTAATATTTATTATAATGGTATAAAACCAATTTTTATTTTTGTAAGATGTGAGCCACACTATTAGCACAGTGCCACAGGGAGCAGTTAATTCCCTTCAGTCTATATCCCTGTTCCTGAGGTTGGTGTTAATTTAAAGTATAAAACTTGTTTCTACCTCTGCTCCCTCCAGGTGCCCCATGGTGCTCGTCACAAGTGAAAACCAGAAAGAAGAGAAAGCCTTACTCGAAGCCACAGCTGGCTGAACTTGAGAATGAATTTATGACGAATGAATTCATCAACAGACAGAAAAGGAAAGAGTTGTCAGAAAGACTGGACCTGAGCGACCAACAAGTGAAAATATGGTTTCAGAACCGGAGGATGAAGAAGAAAAGGCTGATGATGCGCGAACATGCTTTCTCGGCGTACTGATGACCTTTGGACTTGATCATGACCAGCAGCGCACAGAATACGTATTGTACTATGAATGTTGCAGCTCATCACATGCCCTCGCGGTTTGTGGCACGGACTTGTATTTATAGATATGTATAAAATGTTTATATTCCTGTCACAGAATAGGCTACAGTTTTATCAAGCCCCAAGTTCAATGATATTATTAGTTATAAAATGGATTCCAGTCTAAGATATCATCTGCTTTATTGGTCATTTTTGATACTGAGATTCTCCAAATGCGCAGTAGGCCCTGACTCCTTGCTGGCCTGTAGCCGCGGATAACAATAAACATTTAACTCTAATTGTTTTAAATCCAACTCAAAAGTCTATAAACTATGACCTATTTAAACAGGAATATGTTTCTATATGTGTTTGTGTATTTTGTATGATGGTCTGCGCATGTGGTGTGGGCCTATAATGTGGAAGCAACAGTCAAGTTCATGTTTACGGACGGGTCAGTTTTGCCAAAATATATTCTAATTGCATGTCTATTTCCTAATTGCTGTTATTCAAATAAATGCCTGATTTCCCCCAGTTTATTGTAAATCTGATTAAATGAGCAGCTTTGCATTGTTTTGTGTTTTTCATGGCCGCATTCACAGTCGAGTCGTGGAGGAAAAGAATTGCGCCGCATTTAGTGTTCAAGGTGTTTACTTCTAATGCCTGAAAAACAAGTGTTTGTGGATTCAATTCATCCGGAAGGTGTTGGTTTGAGCTACTTTATAGCTGTATTTAAATTAGAGTGGATTTTTTGTTGTTAGACCTGGTTTTGTGCGTGAATACTCTGCACAAATACACATCAGATGTATTGTAATCAACCTTGCTCAGTCGATGCAGTCTTTTAAAAATACATAAGTAATGAAAGGATATTTACAATATTTCATTTCGGAATGAATATATTTATAAATAATCACAGAAAGCATGTTAATGGTGAGAATACGCATTCGACGCGCCATCTTTTTACGCACGGGCTCAGGTTTTGTAAAATGGACGCAACCTGCAGATGAATACATTTCTAAATAAAGATCATTTTCAAATGACCTAATGACGACTTATTTTGCATCATGTGAATCATTTTATTTTTTAGGCAATGTGCTGAATGGTAAACCAAAAGCTTATATAGTGAGCTCACGCGCATTCAGCCAGTCGCTCACTAGTTGATCAGTGTAGTTATCTGTCATCTGAATGTGCAAAAGGTGTTAATAGTTTGCACCTCTCCCACCAAATTTGTCTGATTTTAAAATAGAGGTCGAGAGGATGTACTTTGGAGACCTGAATGTTGTTCTTGGCTGACTGCAGCGGTGAAGAGATCAGCGTATAGGATATGCGTGTGGTTACCTTTCACTTTAGATAAACTGAATAATCCTCACTTTATACATCGATCATGTTTGCATGAAAGCAAAGTATTTGATGTCTTTATATACTGTTACTTTAATGTCATTTTTTAGGAAACCATCCCACACTCACTTTAAATGAAACAAAGTCTGCACTCAGCTGTCCCTGTGGTAAATGTCTGTCTTTACCTCCAAAAAGCAGCTTCAAAAAGAGAGAACTCAAATAGTTTTTCAGCCAAAATCACCAACTGCTTTATCACAAATATCATGCCGTAATCATCCTTTATTTCAGTTGTAAACCCAGTTGCAAATACTTTAAAATATACTTTATTTTAACTGTATTTTTATCATTAAAATGCTTTTTTTAAACTTATATATGTGCATATTCTTCAACGTTCTTTTGTGCCTTAGCGCAGACGCGTAAAACAGCCTTCACCACACCAGCAGCAGCCCTCTGTCTCACACACACACAGACACACACACAGACACACACACACACAAATCCAGACACAGGCAAAACCTCCACATGTCAGTAGGAGGTTACTGTGGCTTTGACCAAATGGATCTGGTGTAATTCAGAAGTCATACATGCATCCTTTAATTTTTCAGAGACATCGCTGCACTTTAAACGCCAAACAGGCTTCACTGCGGAAAAGAAGTGATTTTGTTGGTGTGTGTGTGTGTGCGTGTGGTTCGGACATATCTAGCTGGGCCATTGTTTATTATTTACCAAAGTATACCTTTACCAAAACACTTTGTTGTTGCTTTCACATTGTAGTTGAGAACTGACAAAGTTGAACCCTAGAGGTCACACATGGAGAGACTTTATTTAAAGGCGTAAATTCCAAGATTTAACCACCAACAGTTTATACGTGAAACATTACATGAGGTGAATCTATTAATGCAGCCTCCCATTACATCATTATCACGTCATCATCACCGCATCACTGCAACAAGAACATACCACTGCAGTCCTACTAAAGGTTCATGGAAGTCAGAGTAACATTTTGAACCCACTAATGAGATTCTTCTTCCATTAATGACTCTTACCAATCTATTTTTTCCACTTTTGATCTTTTATTTTGTGGAGCTGCTCCTACTAAATGTTTCCTTTTTATTGGCGAAGTCATGATATAATTTCAGTATATTATTTTGCACACAATCTGCACTCACACACACACTCATACTGCGGGCCTGTTGTGTTTCAATTCGAGGTTTGTCTGTTTTTCCTCAGCTTAAAATCCTTCCCACACAACGTGTTTCACCTACTATTAGTTTTTATTACTTAGACTATTTTGAAGGTCTACACTGAGTTCTCTCTGCGTCAAATACGCAACCCTTTTTCCTGCAGTATTTGTTGCTTTATTGCTTTACTGCCAAACGCAGCCAGACAGCGTCATATAGCTCCTCAAGATAGTGGGGGCGCCAAAACAAAGTTAAGGTCAAGTTAGTTAGTTAGGCTGTGCATTGCTTCTTCCCCCAATATTAACATAAAGCTGCTTCTTTGAGAGGACATAAAAATTAGAAATTAGTCAAGTAAATATGAGTATTTTTTTTATGTAGTGTCTCGTTTAGCCTCGAGTCTATTTGGTAACAAATTTAATATTGAAGTTGATATTACGCACGACAAAACAGGCCCATTAACACGACAATTTAGGCTTAATTCAAGTTTTTTGTGCCTCAGATCTTGTAATTGTTACATGTAAAACGATAATTTGAAATGTGAAATGTTAAAGGTTAAGTTGTGAGTAGTCTAATTTTGCTGAACGCATACTTGAAAGTCAAAGGTAACGCTCAGGACATCAAACATTACGCAATATTTTAGCGCAAATGGGTCAAGGAATAATTCATAAAAATAGAAATAATAATAATGTCAGTAATTAAGAATCTACATTTTAAAAATGCTACATAACAAAAGACAAAGAAGAAAGCTACAATCCAAAAGAAGTAGTGACACAAGTGATGAGCAACAGGTCCCCTAAAACTTTGTATACTTGTCTGAGAATTTTAAGTTATTTAGTTTGAAACTAAAAATCATTTTATTTTCTATAACATTTCTTTAACATGTCACTGCAGTACTTTTGATTGCTGGTGATGGCCACAGTGTGTTTTTGCTGTCTTTAGGTTGTGCGTCGGATTAATTTACGAAAATATTCTGATTTTACCCTATTTTTTTGCACAAATGTAGGGTACACCCCTTGTTTTCCATGCTGTTTATTGCCTGAGGAGTTTCAACGTGAAGTGTGATAAAGGCTGAAAACAGAGAACTCGACCACAGAGCTGATTTTACCCCCCAATAACAATAAACCCAGTCTCCTTTGAGCTACTTCCACATTGCGTGTGACCTTCAGGCTTAAAGCGGCGAAGAATCTGTTTGTCCTCTGACTGCAATACTGGCCTTCAAATCAGAGCTGTATTTCCACTGAAGGTGCAAAATTTACCTGATAATTTGGGGTTAAATGTCCAGCATCATGCCCTGCAAAAACACTATGGAGTGCGTGGATTTCTTTAAACATATCCCTTCATTATTTTCTTACGAGTAATAAAATAAAGCATAAAAATAAAAATCATACTCACAGAGGCAAACAAAAAATACTGATGCAGTCTTGCAGACATGTGTGTCCGTTCACCAGTGTTTTAACTCCGTTTTCTCCTCCGAGAGAGAGGCCTAAACTCTGCAGGCATGGCTGCCTTCGTGCAATAAAATGATTTGGGTGCAGAGGCTTGTTGGTGAATGCTTGGTGGACATCACCTAGACCACAGACGGTCAAAGCCAGTTGTTTTGGACTTGGCCATGCTGAATGTGCTTAGTGATTCATGCTTGCGATTGACTTAGCTTATGTTTATTTGTGGCATCCAAAATCAACTCTCCTGCATTTTGCAGCAGCAGCAGCAGCAGCATACCGTGGGCTGTTTTATTTGGCTGTTTTCACGCGCGTCCATCTGCATTTATTATTAAGGTGTAACAAATGAAAAAGCAAACCGGATGTAATGTTTTAACATTCTCACACAACCCGATTTTAAAGCAGAGGCAAACTTGGCTTTTTTGCATGCTTTGCAGTGGAACTTATACAGGAATTTATCATCATTTTGTGGTCTTGTTATTTCTCTTGTGGCGCCTGAACCTTATTTTGCACCATGCTGCAGACCAAGATAATTGTTTCAGACAATAACTTCAAGTATTTTCCTGCTGTGTATCTAAATGTCTTCCAACCATCATGGTGCGCAGTGATTATACGCAATGAAGCCTAAAATTTATTTGCATAAAAACCGAGCTAATGAGTCGCTTGTGAATCAAACAGGCTTCTGGTTTGACTGTGCAGCTAGTGTGTGCAGGCACGGTGGCCTTGGTGCCATTCCTCCCAAAGCTTTGCATTAAATGCGGAGGTCAACTTCAATGTTTCCATCCTAACTGTTGCTATAAACACAAGGCGCACACTCCAAAGTGCGCAAATCTATTGACGGTTGAACGCGTGTGTCTGTCATTACATGTCATTATACAGTGAGGATGATGCTGTAAAGCTTTCAATTAAATGTTCCAGCGGTGGTTCACAAATTTCTTTTTTTTTCCGTGAGCTATAGGGCAAGAAGGCTGGAGAGGAGTTTCCTCTGCAGCCAGGGAGCCAATGAAGTCTCTTGCATGCGCTCACATGAGTTTCTCCGGACAGTTTTTAATGACTGATATTGATGTATGGTAATTTCTTGGCTGGATCACATGACACAATTACCTCAAGAATCGATCAAGATGTATTGCAGGTCTGCCTACGTTTCCGATTTTTTCTCCCTGGCGGGGTCTTTCCACGCGCCTGTGGTGCTATAGATGGACAAAGTTTAACACAGTCAGGCTGCCAATTCCTCTCCTCTGTTGCAAAGAGGAAAAAGGGAAGAAGAGATATGACGGAATACGATGATCGCAGCTGTGCGTCAAATATGTATTTACCGAGCTGTACTTATTACGTTTCGACGCCCGATTTTACATCAGTCTCCTCCTTTTTACCGCAGACTACTTCGTGTCAGATTAATTTCCCCTATTCTCCCAACATAGCCCAAGTCCAACCTGTTCGAGAAGTCGCTTTCAGGGATTATGGACTGGACCATCCCAGCAAATGGCACTATAGGGGCAATTACGCATCTTACTACTCAACGGACGAGATAATGCATCGGGACTTGATCCAGTCCTCCAGCAGCAGGGCGGATGTGATATTCAAAAACGAGTCCTTTTACGGCCACCACGGGGGGACCAGCTCGCCCTGCAATTTCTTCACCGGTGTCGGCCGAAATGGGGTTCTCCCCCAGGGCTTCGACCAGTTTTTGGACACTCCTAACTCGGACAAGCCCAGCGCGGAGCACCCCAAACAAAAGACAGACTCTGCTGCTCCCGGAGATGCTGCGAATAATAATCAGGCTTTAACCAAACTGGAGCAGCACAAAGCTGACCCGAGCGGGAGCGCCGACGAGGACTCATCCTCCAACTGCGGCGAGAAGAACAACCAACAGAGTAAGTGTTTTCCTCTTTGTTTTGGATATAAGGTGTGCAAGTTAGACAATGGAGTGTCTGGGCTGCACTGTGTGTCCACCACCGTGGCCGTCCTGGGTTATGTGGCTCTTTATAAGCAGGCAAAAGCTTTTATATCCCTATAAGATTTAGTTTACGGTTGTAAAGGTATTTACAATGGGAAACCGTTAAGTTAAACATACTTTAAAGGGTTGCCTTGTGTCTGATAAAATGACTGTGTTGCTGGAGGTGATGTGTATTGATGGGGAATCCAAGAAAACGGTTTTATTAAAGTTTATTTCATCGGTTTATAGCTAATATTGTGCAGATACAACAACACATTGGGGGCATGCAATAGTCTACCTCCATATAGTAACCCATGCACACAAATCAGAGCAGTGTATGTTCATTTTAATGCAAATTCCGCTGTTGTTGTTTCCCTCAGTGTGTGTGTGTTTGTGAGGGTGTGTTGTTTCTATCAGTGTGTGTGTGTATGTGTGTGACAGAGGGCCGTTGTGCATGAATTAATAAATAAATAAACATCCAAATAAATGCATCTGTCATGCTGTTATCTACATTTTAGTCCAATATTTGGTCCTTGATCTTCAATTTTTTTTTCACATTCTCTGTCCTTGTGCAGGTTCATCAACCAAGTCCAGGAAGAAGAGGTGTCCTTACACCAAATACCAGATCCGAGAACTTGAACGAGAGTTTTTCTTCAACGTGTACATTAACAAAGAAAAGCGTCTTCAGCTGTCCAGGATGTTAAACCTGACCGATCGGCAGGTGAAGATCTGGTTTCAGAACAGAAGGATGAAAGAGAAAAAGCTGAATCGCGACCGCCTACAGTATTTCACTGGGAATCCTTTATTCTGATACCTGACATAGTTGTTGTGCACACACACACACACACACACACACACACACACACACACACACGGGAGTAAAATAGGAGCTATACACACATTTAAAGACTGGTCCCCTCTGCATATTTGATCCCTCATCACCCTGTTTAAACAACTTATTTTTACAAAAATCTGGCAAAGCCAAGACGCCACATTTTATTTTTTATTTTTTTGCAAACAATACCTGCATTTATTTATTTGTGTTCATATGTTTTCGTGTTATTGGCGACAAATATTCAGCAAAGCGCGAAAAACGCTTGGAAATTATTTATATAAAATATATGTAAGGCTTCTACCTTGTGTAATTCCATTTATAAGACGCATGTAATGCACGTTGTGGTGTGAAAAATTAAATAGACACGACAAATGTTGTATCATAGTCACGAACCTTGTCACATGAACTTAACCAAGTCCTTAAATAACACCAGAAAAGGGGGGATTTTTTTCTGAAGATTCGTCAATGCTGAAATTTGACGCTCGCAGGCCTAATAAGTCCCGTCATTTCCTCTGCTTTCAAACACTGGATTGTTTACTAAACCTTGAACCGTCTAGACAGTACAATAAACATAGCTGTAAATGCCTAAATAGGGGCTATTGGACTTTGGTGTCCCAACCCCCAGATCACAAGAGCTCTGATGCTCTTTCCTGCGTAGTTTCACTCCAGGCTACAAATGTGTGGAGAATACAAGACATCTCTGCGCATCCCGTTTATATTTAGCTCCTTTTGACATCTTGGAGAATATGTAGCTGTTAGCTTGGATACCATGAGGATATTCTAACAAGGACCGCCACATTACAGGATAAGTAATTTTTTGAGTTTATCTGCTTTTCTAGTGTTCTCAACAGCCAAAATGTGTCTTTGACGCCTTTAAATCTGCTGCAAAGGAGCACGATTTCCAACTGTTGGCGAAAAATGCGCGTTTCCATCTGTAATTAATGCAGGTGAAGCATTTCTATCTGTGTGCAGCTCCATTATACAGTGACCTCAGGCTGAGTATGCTGCACCTGAGTACTGTAGCTTGTATCTTATTAGTCGACAAACGCATCGATTCCCCACAAAAAGTCGCTTTATTGATCTTTAATTTGATTTTTCTCTCCAGCAGCCATCACAGCTCTCGTTTAAACGCCCTTTATGAAATAATACTTTGAAGAAGGATTAATGTTTATTTCATTTGTGATGCGTCACATCTACAGTTATTTCCCAAAAAGCCTATTAGAAAACTGAGTTTCATTAAGCGTTTAATTGGGTTGTCATCATGTCCTACAGTGAAATTACATTACCAACTGTGTAGGGTGTTTCACTTTGCTACTCGGTGTATCCACATGAGGGCAGACTTGCTGCTTTGGCTGCATGTGGAAATGCAGACTTGAGTCAAATTTAACATCTACCCCTGCATGAAAATAACTCACTGGAGAAAAAAAAAAATCCGTTAAACACAGGACTAGTTTACATTTTTTTAATTAACTGTACTTAGTGGCTCAAATTATGTTAAATTCCACTGATTTAAAATTGTTTAAATTTTTAAAAATGTCCACAATAACTTCTTTATTTCACAGTCAAACCATTCCACATTAAATGCTGCAGCATCTCTTAAGAAAATAAATTAATAAGCTAATAAATGAATCTTAACATCCAATATTTATTTCACTTAACGCCCTGTTTAACTTAAGCAGCTCCTGTGTCTTCCAGACGGCAATTACATTTACAAGTCATGTTCAAGTGTTTTAAAAGGACTAACAATATAAATACAACTCGTGTCTTTGTAATCTGAAACTTTAAAACACAGACTTCGATCTTCACCTGAAGGCCGCACAGTCTTACAGGCCACTGCAATCTGTCTCCACAGACTCCAGATGTTATGTTGGCATTGTGGGAGAATACTGACGTAAATGTGCTTTATAATTAATTTCATTTGATTTTATTTTGCAGCTGTATAACTGTTATTAAAATATCGTTTATCTGCGTCTGGCTATTTGCTTTTAAAAATATTAGAGTGACAGCTACTCCAAAAAAAAATAAAATAAAAATAAAGAAAGGACATAAGGGCACAAGTTTTGCATGAATCTACAACAATGTCGGTGTCCTTTTTTCGAGTAATTATACCCTCATATTTCTTTATAATCACGACCCTTATGTTTGAAATAATATTAAATATATGAGTGGATCTCCTGGCATTTGCTTTAAATTATTATTATTATTATTATTATTATGCCATAACCCAAGGTCCAATTTGTTTTTCCACTTTTACGGTACTTGTGTACATTTTGTGCGTGTATGAATTGTTGATTATGCCTAAATAATATACTCCCATATTAATTTTTTTTTCCAGTTCAGTGCGTCACATGATATGCAAAATAGCCCAATGTTATCTTTGAGCAATTGTCATTATTAGAAACATGCTTATTAAAACAAAATGGTGTCCGTGTTGTCAGATGTCTCAGTTAAATGTTTTTTTTTCTTTCTTTTAATGAATAATCGGAGGAATGTATTTTCTACACATATTCACTGATTAAACTTGAGTTAACAAGCCTGCATTTGGTTGTTTGTGAATCCTGTGATGATGAGATGATTTGCATACCACAAATGCTTATTTACAACCAACTGTAAATATCTGAAAGCCTTGAGGACAGATCTGCACATCCTCACACACAAGTTTAATGATTAGTTAAAGCTTGTCGCATACAGACCAAAGATATAATTATTCCAAGCTGCATTTAGTGTGTTTGATTTCTAACAGACCTGTAGGATCATTGCAATTATTTCGGACATAGATATTTTTAGGTACAAAGTGTTTTTATTTTCCCCTCCTCAGTTTAACAGGCACACTGTTTATCTTGCACACATGTACCTTCCTTGCAGACAAAAACAATGGAGCCCTGAGCAAAATAATCCCCAGAGCGTGCACACCGCCGGTTTTATGTTTTATTTTTTGGAACATCGGAAATACCTGTGACAAAATGCAAATAAAGATATTGTGCTTAATAATCTGTGCTAATAATAAAGGACCATTTTCTATCCGTCTTCAGTGGAATTTATTTGAGAGGCTAACTCCAGCAGGGTTATAATGTTGACCTTCACGCATGCTGAGCTTCTGGTAGCTCGATTTAAATGTGCAAATGCTGGATCTTATAGATTCCTTATTTAAATGCTGACATGTAGGAAATCTAAATGGCCGAACACCTCATTTGGTGCTTTTTAATTAAACATTTAATCTTATGCAAGAAATAAAACAAAC
The DNA here is from genome assembly GCA_019142605.1 of Cephalopholis sonnerati. Lineage (NCBI taxonomy): Eukaryota > Metazoa > Chordata > Actinopteri > Perciformes > Serranidae > Cephalopholis > Cephalopholis sonnerati. The sequence continues at coordinate 23,156,661 of JAGQAX010000012.1, forward strand.
CCTGAAATAATGAAACAATGACAGAGCAAACAGTATATTCAATGTGTCATCTTTATTCTGTTTTCAGTCATATTTTAATTCAAATATAATTAAGACAGTAGAATATATGCAAACACAGTTAATGTGGACTCTGGTGTTGGTGTGAGTGGGTGATGTGGGTAAAAACAAACATTAAATTCAGTAGAAGTGGTCACATTGTTTCAGATAGTCTGCAGTTGTCGCCTATGCGCCATATAGGCAGCATTTTACACACACACATACACACTCCTTTTCCTCAGTCTCACACACAAAGACATATATATCCTTTGAAGCATTTAACTCAGTAAAAAACACGTTATAGAGCTTCAGTTGTTGCGCACGTAAGAGCCACGTGAACATGGCGTGTTTTCTGTGTTTTATTCTGTGATGTCACTGAAATCGTGTCTTTGTTTTAAATGTGATTGTTTCAGTTTTGGCTGCACAGCCCTCTGTGAAGTCTGTAAACCAATTTCAAGTCCGTGTTGTAGGTGTCGCTGTTGACCACGTCTGCATCCGCAGTACGAGTGTGTGCGCAGGGAGAGGAGGCTGCGTCTCAAGGCCATTTTCAAATCTCATTGGTGGGCTTGTCATGTGGTCGGGAGGCATCCTGACTTACACGGAGATTGTTTTTCCTAGATATGTCAGCTTACAAAGGACATCTCTCTCCTCTAAAGAACTTAACCCCCCAAAATGTCCTTTCCCAGTAGCTCTCCTGCGGCAAACACGTTTTTAGTGGACTCTTTAATTGGTGCTTGCAGGTCGGACAGCTTTTACTCCAGCAGCAACATGTACATGCCGTCTGGCTCAGAAATGGGAACTTACGGAATGCAAACCTGTGGACTCCTGCCGTCTTTTGGCAAAAGAGGGGAGGTCAACCACCAAAATATGGGCATGAATGTCCACTCGTACATACCTCAAATAGATAACTGGACTGATCCGAATAGACCCTGCAGAATAGAGCCGTCCAGTCAGATGTCAAACTGTACATTTTCACAGAGCATAAAGGAAGAGAGTAACTGCTGCATGTACTCCGATAAGAGAGTACAAAAAGTCAGCTCGTCAGAGGTCCCCGCATATTCTAACGTTGTCCCCGAGTCCTGTCCTGTCGATGGTCCCGAGATCCCGGTTCCGGGCTATTTCAGACTGAGCCAAACTTATGCGAATGGGAAACACCAGGAAAACTACTGCCATGAGCCGCCGAGTCCAAACCCAACACTGATGCAGCTCAGCCGGGTCACCCCGAAACCACCGCAGTCCTCCACGGCGCCTTCAAATTTTGATGTGGAAAAGAAAAGTGAGGACGTCCCGCAAAACCCCGAGACCTCAAGGACACCGGTCCCCGTAGAAAGCCCGGATCCCAAGTCCAGCTCCGGGGAGAAAAACTGCTCCATGGAAGCCTCTGTGTCCAGTCCTGAGCTGCTACAGAAGGAAGGGAAAGGTGGGTTGGCTACAATGAAAGCTTTTATCTTGTGGCGCTGCAGTGCTGAGCTCCAGCACCATAAAACCAAGTATAAAACACAAACAACCCTAAAGTCGTAATGTTTAATGAGAGTCTTTCTCAGGTTGCAGTAATGGGCAACAGAGAATGGTTTTACCATGCAGCATGCAGACTGTGTCTCTTACTTCAGATATTTAAATCCAAAATAATGTGCATTTTAAAAAATATATTTTCACCATCTGATACTTTATATTTGTGCATAATGCACGGTTTTTAAAAACTAAAAAAGATTGCTACATTTATTAAAATGCAAAAAAATAATCACCCAATAAGCTTAAAAAAAATGAGTATTTGCAGATGTGTATTTCTGGAAAAGTCTGTATCTTTAACAAGAACATGATAAAATATTTGTTAAAAAATCTATTTAAAGTTGATGATTTTAACAATTTAATCAAACATGATAATGCATATGAAGCTTCATGAAATTAATAGATTTTTGGCTCATGTTTGGAGCTGCATGGTGTGTTCCTGGTGTGCGCTTTGATCAGTTGGGGGTTTAATTTCATTTTTATTTTATTAGTAGTGGCATGTACGTGTCTAATAACATCCCGTGCATTTTATCTAGTCTGGGAAAACATTTATATTATGTGTTATTTCCCAGAGGTGAAATCCAAAAGCAGCAGGTGAGTGTGTGTGTTGAAGCTGAATCACTAACCTACAGAATGTCTCTGATATGAATCTTTACAGACTGCAAAGGCGACACGCCGACGAGCAACTGGTTAACTGCAAAAAGTGGGAGAAAGAAAAGATGTCCCTACACAAAGCACCAGACCTTGGAGTTGGAAAAGGAGTTTCTCTTCAATATGTATCTGACCCGAGAGCGCCGCCTAGAGATCAGCAGGAGCGTCAACCTGACCGACAGGCAGGTCAAGATCTGGTTTCAGAACCGCAGGATGAAACTGAAGAAAATGAACAGAGAAAACCGCATCCGTGAACTGACCTCAAATCTCACCTTTTCGTGAGCGTGCATGTATCTGTGGTTAGCTGTCTTTTTCTTTTCTCTCATATTCAGTTTGATGCTTCAGTGGCATTGGACGTTTATCTTCAATTTCAACGAAACTGTGACTATATAAGCCAATTTTAGTACTTTGTGTGGCGTCGTGTATTTGTTTTTATTTTATCACAGGGTAACACTTTTTGGTCTTAAATTATTGGAGAAGTAGATTTCTTCCCACTAGCCAGTAGACATGGATATTCTATTGTGTCGCGATGGCGAGCTGTTTTGGAAAAAGAGTTACTCTTTATTTTCAGTCATGAAAGCACATTTATTGTCGTGTTGTGCAACATTTGTTTTACAGTAAGTGCAAGCCATTTGCTCCACAGTGAAATGTTTCTATGGCGGAAAACAATGTTAATCTGTGACTTTATTGCATGTTTGTGGCATGTTATCTTGCAATAAATTGTCAAATAATCTCATTGTGTTTTATGTTATCAAAGTCTCTTGTCTGCAGTTACTGGTGGCTGCTGTTTTACTGTCGAAATGTGCAGTATTATTTTGTCTGACGCGAGCATTAGTGTGCGTAAAATGGTGTTGATGAGGATTAAAAAAGCACGAGCCTTTTGCACTTCACTGCAAAAAATAAATGCTGTTCCAAAAAAATGTTCCTAATGTGTTTCTAATTTCACCAAATTAGAAACAATTACGCTGTGACTTAATCCGACAATGAGCTCGCAAGCTTAAAAACATGAAAATGTTTAGTTTGTGGGCAACCAGCAGTTTTAACACATGCGGTTTTTAGTTGTTAGGATACAATACTTAACCTATTATTACACGCTTTTAAAGGCACACTAGCTCCCTGAAGACAAACTAAGCTATCCAGAGTGATAATGGTGAAATGACGCACAAAACGAAACAAAATAGTCTGAATAAAACAAAATGTTCCAGGTTTTCTGTGCATACGAAGAGCGCAGCAGAGACACGCAAAGAGGCGGAGGCCGTGTAATCAAATAAACATGGTGTTTTTTATTTTCAGGCCTGCTTGTGAATAAACTATCAGTCTGCACGAAGCATCAGACGGTGGGAAGTTATGTTCAAGCGCAAATTCACAGGCAACACGCTTCCTTCCTTGTTAGCGACACGCAGGCCTCAGTAGCCACGTTGCATAGCTTTTAATTGCCCAGAATAACTTCATGTGTTGTGTTTATGTGCGATCAAATGACATGTAACTGTCAGGCTGATCCTGTCTGCAGATTTCACCTGAACCTGTACTATATCTCCTTTAAACGTGCTGCTTTTTTCCTGAGCTGAAGGTCATCAAACACTCTTGAAAACAAGCTGAAAAGTCTACTAAAAAAAGGCAACATGTATATTATATTTAAATTAGACCCTTCAGACAGCAAGACACAGATGGACTTTGCTTCTCCATGTCTTTTTTCTTTTTTTTTTATTGACGGCATGTATAATCACACGCACCTCATAAAACATTTATTGATACATAAAGACATTATTGCCCTCCTTTGAATGAATACAATAATTTCACAACTGCCGTTTCCGGCTCAGCTTTTAAAAATTAAACCAACCCAGAAAATATGTTTCCTGGCCGAATATTAACAATGGATACACCGCATTGTGAACGGAAATGGCGTCTGTTATTTTACAACATGTTATTACATCTATTTTACGAGGACTCCGTAAGTCTATAAAGCATTTTACTAGCATTGAGGGTATCAGGACGATATTAGAAGAGTTTTCTCATACATTGAGATACGGGGTGTTGGTGGACTATGTGTGTGTGTGAGGGAGGAAATGTGTCTTATTCCTTTTTTTTCTGAGCTGCTTGTATTGTTGCAGCGTCCTGCAGCCACCCGCACATGAGAAACAGAAGAAAAAAAGCCATTTGCATTCATTTGAGCGATTGTTTTCTCCCTCCAGTCACATCTGATGGGGCTTTTTATTATTTGAGAAATGAAAAGCTAAATTAAACCTGACGAAAAAAAGAGAGAGAGCAAGGGCAGGATTGATTTACTCGCTGTATTGGTAAATATGACCACGTGATCCATGTAACCAATCCCTGTAGATGCAGGCCAGGAAAAATACTATGATTGTTCATAGAGGGAAGCTTCCCGTAACAGTGCAACCCTTATTATATGAGTAGGAAGAGATCAAAAATGTCTTCCAGTGGCACTCTCAGTAACTGCTATGTGGACGCTATAATGGGGCAGGAGCCGGAGGATGTGTACGGTGCTCGCTTTATTCAGGCTCCACACTCGGTGACCCCGAGGCCGTCAGGTGCTGGGGACAACGCAGACTTCTCCTCTTGCAATTTTGCACCAAAGTCCGCCGTTTTCCCGTCGTCTTGGTCCTCGGTTCACCCGCAGGGGATTTATCATCCGTACATGCACCACCACCACCACCACCAGTCTCATCTCCCCGCCTCGGACGGCAGATATGTAGGCGTCCGCTCCTGGATGGACCCCATCTCCAACCACGTTTCGTTCGCCGGATTTCACCCCAGCAGTCGGCAGTACGGGACAAAGCCAGAAGTCTTGCCACCGAAAGCTACAGAGTGCGACACGTTGGAGGCTGAAGCTCGGCCGCTCGCCGGCGAATTCGCGTGTGGAGTATCGGAGTGTCCAGAAAAAGCGACCAAAGAGCACAGTGGAAGTGAGCTTTCGAGCCACAGCGAGCCCAAAGAGGAGAAACAACAACAACTTGACCCAAGTAAGTAAACGAAATAGCCAATCCTGATTTACAACCCTAAGAACTGTATGAGCTGGGTGTGTAAAACTGGAGGTTTTACTAACCTATAAAAGTGTCTCGTACTATACCTCGGCTCGGGAAGGGGAAAAAACCCGCCCTGCTAAGGTTATTACAGGGGATCCTAAAGTTTTTCATGTCACAAGACGCCCAAAATAGATACACATTGCTCCGTTTTGATGTGATTTTCCCTGAAGTAGACTTTAGTTATAGATATGTTACATTCTATATCATGTTGTTTTCCCTCCCAGTAGAAACAGGAGCACATGTAATGGAAATAGCCATCTTTACGCACTGTCTATAACATGAAACAATTTCTCATTTTGCTTTTGATTCCCTGAAACCACACCCGTGTCCTTACACGTCCCCGAATTTGAGAACCATTTACTAAAAAATGAAAACCCTCCTCATCCAGCATGTCTCTTATTTCATGTGTATCTGTTTTTCCAGACAACCCTGCAGCAACCTGGATTCACGCACGCTCCACGAGAAAGAAGCGATGCCCGTACACAAAATATCAGACTTTAGAGCTGGAGAAGGAGTTCCTCTACAACATGTATTTGACAAGAGACCGTCGCTATGAAGTGGCCCGCATACTCAGTTTAACCGAGAGACAAGTGAAGATCTGGTTCCAGAACAGGAGGATGAAAATGAAGAAGATGAACAGAGAGAGGAGCGGCAAGGACCTGCTATGAAATCACTGCTAATTCACACATTTGTATACTCAAGGAAGCCATCTGAACAATTAAATTCATTTTGGTAGGAGCCTCGGTAGCCATTTTAATTTTTTTAGACCCCTCTAGGTATAGCGTAATATTGCGTGTCACTGTCATAACGTGTTGGCCAAATATGCATCAAAATCACATGTGCAGGAATTTGTCTTTGGTGGAATTAAGACAGGATCCGTCCAATATTGTTTCATAAAAAAAAAAAAAGTTATTTGTTTTACACAACCACAAGCAGGCTGTGCTTGGAGGAAACGTGCCTATGTGTATTGCTTTTATAGTTGTTAAGAATTTGGAGTTGTATATAAAACATTTTCACAGCTGAAACACTCTGACTGCAGTCTGTTGTCGGCACACACACAGGGATTACGCACGACGCTTTGACCCATTTTCAAGACTTAAACTTTGAAGTAGTTGACAATGAGGTGCGTAACTGGAAAATAGGCGTGTTTTTATTTTATAAATGATCCATTTTAACTTAAACATCAATATACATATTACTTTTTTTCCCTTTAATTTATTTGAATTTTCCTCCCCGTGTTACAGTGGTGCGTAATTCCACTGAAGCCACTGAAATTAAAGCATTAAAACAATTCAACATCCCCTGAGGCCTTGTTTCTAGTAGGAATGTTAAGGCACCACAACGCTTTGCAGCCGAGCAACACAAAAATGCAACACAACTTTAAATAGTCAGCTGTATTTTCTTATTTGCAACAACATTAAAGGGACTGAATTCGCTTTTGAGATGTACATGAGGTTTCACTGTATGTGAGATTTCACTTTTCTCCCAAACAGTGGTAGAAGTAATAAAGTGTTTACGATTGGGAGAGGTGTTGCGGCGGATTTCCAATTTATTGTCCAACTTGTACGAAGAATTACTTTAAAGCAGGAAGAACCGCGGTCCAATAAAGCTATAGAAATGGCTAGACGTCTGGCCTAAATGACTTTATGGTCCTGGCCAGTAATTACACTCTCCTTTGAAACCCCCTTTTTCTGTGGCGTTTGGGTCTGTTGCTGACAAACAGAATGTAGACACTTTTCCACAGGGTGTCTGGTCGATGAATTGTTTCAGAGGAAATCACCCCCACCTTAATGGTCACGTTTATTCACCAACTGCACTGCCCACCGATGGGAAAAAAAAAACTTCACTTTGACTGGTGTCCGATGAAAGTTTTTACCTTCTGTTGAATTTATTTGAAAATGTAAAACCAGGCCATGTGTCCTAATTTTACCTCATGCTGGCTTCACCAGAGGACACAAAGAAGAGCATGATCGTTTTTGGAGTGTTATTAAATTTGTGCAAATAAATTAATGATGACATGTTTTATAGCACTGGTCAAATCACATGGAAAACCCCTGAATTCTGCAGAAACAAATAAAATCTGTTTACCTCAGCTGGAGCTGTAGGCTTCATTGGGAGAGTGATGAGAGCGCTAGAGGGCGATATTGGTCTTTTAGTCTTAGTCACAGCAGCCCATTCACAGCTGGAACATGTAGGTAACACATGGACCATACCATCCAACATGCATTCATGGATTTATTGATTTAAATGAAAGAAAGGTGTTTTTTATAGGCTACTGTAGGGTCTTATCTCTGAGTATCCTTTATAAAACTGGATGTTTTTGGATTGTGAGCATGTAAAAGTCCAGATTTAGTGTTGAGGTCGGTTTTAAAGCAGTGATAATAGACGATAATAATGCAGCTTTCTGTCCTGAATGGCGAGCTGTTGTTGGGGAGAAAAAAGAGAAGCAGGCCTCTGTAGCATCTGTAAAATTAAAAGGCACAACTCGTGCTTTTTAATAAGCATTTTTTTTTTAAATCGTGTGATCATTTTCAGACCCAATTTCAAAGCAATGCGCCGTACATTTGCACAAAGAGCAGCCAGTTTTAATCGACACATAAAATGAGCAGGCTCATCATTTACAGAAGAAAACGAACAATTATAGTCAACTTTTTAGAAATGCATTCCTCTAAATGTTCCTATTCAAAGGCCACACACTCCTCTAAACGTCATCAAATTGTAGAATTGAGTATTTTGGGTGTTTTTAATGTCCTTGCATAATCAGATTTATACTTAAGCTCGGTAGTAAATCTGGAGCTACCAAACATAACAGAGACACTGTGATACTGTGCCTTGGGTTGTTTATTCCACACAATGCTCACATTCAAGGTTCACACTTGTGTTTTTGCTGAAATCATTGACACAAACAAAGCGGAGCGATCGTGACTACAGATGTGACATATTGGGCCTTTGAAAGACATCTGTCTTTGTATATATTTTTTCTTTTTCCAAATGTTAAAGCCTACTTCATGTCATTAAAAATAATATATAAAATTAACACAAGCGCGTCAACCATGATTATAATGATCAAATATGTTTATAATTAAAAAGAATAATTAAAAAAGACCACAATTAAGGTATTTGTGAGGCTTAGCACAAACACAGTTTAGGCCCCTGAGTACTAATTTCCTTTATCAAAAGCAAAACCCACTGACTATGAAGCTTACAGGCATTTACTATGCATTTGTTATGTATAATATTTGGTGAATACGCAGCGGTTTAGCCTGCCTTTAATTCAGTCTGCAGAGAAAGAGATAGGGGCGCCTCCCTCAGTGTTCCCTGCTCTGTGTCCTCAAGAGTTAAAATGAACATTACTTGAGTCCTCGCCATCAACAGTGGCAGCGCTCAGAGAGGACACAGAATATTGAAGTAATTAGAGTAAACGTTGAACTGATTGTTTGCGTCTTTGTGCATGGGCTACATGTGTGACACAGTGGACTGGTGACTGTCACGGCTGGAAACTTGACCCCAGAATGACGACGTTCATCACACGCTGCTTACACGCACACAATAACTGGATCAAACAATTTCTTTGATAACGAGGAAGATATGATTATAAGGGGGGATTTCTGTCAACATGCCGATTTCCACGCAGTCATTCTCACTGTACGGCTGTACATAGTCATGTGTCTGTTTCCCCACAGGTCATGAGTGGGGGTCAGCTATTTCACCCTGGTCATTAGCTACAGTCATGTTACACTAGATGCTGCGGTGCGTCATGGGCACACACTGTCTGTCCAGTGTGATTTCTGTGGAGGCTGTATGTAGATAATAGGTGTGGAAATGAGCTGTGTGTCACTGATTAGGAACACACACACTAATGTTCGGGCTCTTCCACAACAGTGCTGAGCGGTATGCTGCCTTCAGTGTCTCAGGAAAATACACTCAGACGACAATATGTGAAAGTAACACATGTACATGTTTAAGGCTGTAGTCATGACCTCGTCCTCGTGTGTGTGTGTGTGGCAGTTTCAGTTATCTCTTTTGTCAAGCCTACAGACAGTGGTGGAAGAAGTATTCGGATCGTTCAATTAGTAGCAATAGGACTAAATGTCCTGCATTAACAATATAAGCACAAGTGCGTATTATCATCAAATTATAGTCTCATTAAAGCCTTAAAAGTAAAAGATAGTGCTGGAAAATGACCCTTGTGAGTGTTTTGATTTTCAGTTATTAGATTATTGTCACTACTGTTGCATGTGTCTGTAATTTATGTGATGTATTACACTATTGTCGTTAGTCGAGCTGCACTAAATGCTCTTTGCACTATGTTGGGTAGTAATTTTACGCACAAAACATACGATGTTTTATTTTAATTTTTTATAAATAATTAAGTAATAATAAAAAAATTAAATGATGAACAATGCGTCAAGGAAAAGTTAGGTACACAGATAAGCAAAAAGTAGCCCTACAATATTCCCTCTGCAGTAGCCTGCAAAGTAGCATTGAGTAAAGTAGCCTTAGGGTAAAGTCGGGTAATTTGGTACATTACCAAGAAAACTCTGAACTCTGAAGACTATCTTGAGTACTTCTGTTAGAGCTTCTCTGCTATATTTCTATAAAGAAAATATGCTGCTCAGTAAAATAATTTAGACTTTCAAATACATCAAGAACCCCGACCTCACTCCGATGACATGTTCAGGTAAAATGGGACAAACATGGGTGTTTTTTTAAATAGTTAAATCCATTTTTTAGCAGTTCAGTCATTAATTCCTTGAATCATTATTTCAGAGAAAACAACATGCCAAACTTCCTTGAAAGCTCTGGGGCCAGTGTTGTTTGAAATTTTGCTCTGCCTTTAATCAAGAAAAATGATTGTTCCATGTTAAATGGGTTTGTATTAACAATGCAATAACCACATATTTGTCTCATTTTACCTGATGTCCCAAACTTCAGCATAGTACTTAAGTAAATATACTTAGATACATTCCACCACTACCTACAGGCCATTTTAATGCCGCACTATATTATCTTTAATTCAACCCAACGAACACCACATCAAATGTAGTCGAGGTCTGTGACGTCATTTGACAAGCAGTCATTCTATATAGAGTGACATCACATGTTGTAAACAACCGAGCGTTTTACAGTGTGTTTCTATGGGAGGAAAAGAGACGTAAAGGCAACAGTGTGGCATTAGAGTGGAATCATCCCTCACTAATGCTACAGTGCTGCAGTGACGTCTCACTCTGTGCCCTATTGAAATGCATGTAGAATCAAAGGCTAGACTATCTGGGGCTGTGTATGACAAATAAGAATCAGTAATTAATACTGATACAATAATGAAAGTATTGTGAAGTATTGGTGTGCATATATCAGTCGTGTTTTTTTTTATATATATATATACTTCCAAGGCGACACTTCATTGACGCTTACTATGACACTGTCTATGTGAGGTCTGAATCCATGTTGTTGGACAGAGCGGAGTATGAACATGCAGCAATGAAACTGTCAGATGTTAAAAAAAAAAGGCTGAAAAATTCTAGATATTATGGCCTCTGCATATTTCGGTTTACTGCCGAAGAATCAGGCCGCGCACACAGAACAATTAGATCTCTGTGATAAAAATAAATTATATAATGGGAGCATATAATGCCACATTATCACATCCTAAACGTTTCTGTTAGGCTCCTCTCTTTTTTAAGCTCGTGTCACATTTCTTTGCTTATATAAATTCGCTTTAGGAACAATAACTTCTTTATTTTAAACAGGATAATTTCAGCTCAAGACAAGCAACATGGGAATTTAAAAACACTACTGCTCTGTAGCATTTATTTGAACGTTTGGCTAATTTTGATTTTTATTCTCAAATAGGATTAGTAAGGAATACTGTGCGGGAACAGGAAGAAAGAAAAGCCCAGCAGACCCATGAATTAATAAACAGACATGGAGACCTGCTGCTCTGAGAGACGTGCTGTCCTGGTGGTTGCCACATCTTCATTAGCCCTCTAGGTGTCTAATGTTACAGCTTTCTGTATAGCTTACCACCTCCACCCACTAGCCACATGTGTTTCTATATTTAACTAACTAAATTACCAAACAAAATCAGGGCCGGTTTTGTATATATTTTTTAAGGTATAGTTTAACCTTTTTGATTTGTGCGGCAGCTCTTATTATCCAACTGACCGGTAGCAGACACCATTTGGTTTCCCTTATCAAAGGAAATGGCCAAAGTGAGCGCGCTAGATTTGTCTTTGACTGTCCATCATTCATTCAGAGTGCACTGGTCCAGCTCCATATCACATACTGGAGCTAATGCAGCTTACCCAGTACAATGTGGCGACTCTGTGACCTCGAAAAGAGACGGTCACATCATGTAAGAGGAATGAGCAGACAAGTTGTTCTGTATCTCTGCACCGAGACTAAAGCGGTGATAATCATTCTTTAGTATTTATTTATTTATTTATTTATTCATATATTTATTTTTAACCTCCAATATGAAATGATCTTGTCCCAGCGGACTACACTGGATTACAGAGTTAATATAATGTCATAGTTTTGTGGTGCAACAAATCTTGATCTCTTGCATTAGCCTACACACACACACACTCTCTCACATACACACACACACACACACATAGCTATAAGACAGGAAACCAGAGCTTGAGCCCTAGCCTGACCATAAATCGCACAGTGCTGACTCTGGCATGCAACCAGATGAACAAGAATGAAATGAAACAAATTCCTTTTTGCTGCAGAATCGTACACATGGACGTGACGACAGTTGGTAATATTTAGCCTTTAAATGTCGAGGGTCAGAAGCGTCAAAAATTTGTCATACAGTAGGCCTATACAATAATTTGTTTCTCCCTGATTTTCTCCATATTTATGGAGAGCAGCGGCAGGCCTGTGAGAGCGCGCAGAGGACGACGATGGGCAGTATGTTCACAATTCAAAACACATTCTGACGCGAACATAGTTATTAGATTCCCATATATATTTTTTTTATTTACACACCAGTATTAGTTATAATTGAGCCTATTAAGATAACTGTAAGATAACATGCTACCTTTTGTAAACAGCTGGTGCATATAGGCCGCTTAGTGAAAAATAAAAAAGAAAAGAAAAGCGCAAAATGTCGTTTATTGGTGCAAAGAGCTTCAGTTTGACGCAAAAACCGTTCAGACATGATTTCCAATTGCCTATATTTATATATATATTGTTTAAACAGACATATGTCGCCTTTTATTCTGAGCAAAGCCAACATTACGTCATGATTTTGCCATATGTTCAAGGAAAAAAAAGCATAGCCTACATTTTACACCCTAGTATGTTCTCTTTTCTGTGTTGTACTAACGAATTTGCATTATGATAAAGATAAAACTAGTCTAGCTGCTCCTCTACACCATTTTATGATTGAGTACTAGAAAGAAAAAGGGGGGTAAAAGGCTCTTGTTTTTCTCCAGAGGACATGGAGGGGCTTCTGCTATTATGCGCAAAGATGGGGAGAACTGCTGCAGTCGAAATTCCTTTTTGTGAGAGGACAATTTACAACTTGGTAATAGACCTTTTTATGTGCCTCCATCGCCTGTCATTGGATGCCACTGGTCATGTGTGAGAGGCAAACGTCTTCATGGCTCTTTTCCTGATTTCCCAGGCGATTTTTTTCCCACTGCATTCTGCGTCTATGGCGTTCAAACCGATACGCTACGGTCGGCTTTCCTAAAAAAAAAAAAAATCGCATTCGTTTCATAAACGTCTGATGAGCACATATTTGCGGCACTGCGCTGCTCTTTCTCCTGGATGACGTGAGGAGCGTTTCAACTTTCTTACATATATCTGACCTCTTCATACACACAGCAGCAGCAGCACCGGCTCTTCACTGCTTTATCAAAATGCACTGCATAGGTAAAGCTACAAGAATAAACATGGATTACCTCTCGGCTATAGGTAAGCTTTCTGTGTGATAATGGGACTTTAATAGCGTTTGTGTGTCTGCACGTGAAGTTTGACAGCTTCCTGTTTCATTAGTCATGTAAATTAGCAGCAGGGTAATGACTCTCAGGTCATTTGGTGCTTTCATGTGTTGCTGGAAGGATGGAAATAAATAGTTTTTATACTTTATACGCAGAAAATACGCGTAATGATGCTGATGTAAATGTGCATTTACTGCTGTTATGCTGCATGAATTAAGAGGTTTTATTTAAAAGAAATAATCTGGATTATCAAATGTATTTTTTGTGTCTCATGCCTTTTATTTCAAGATTATTCTGCAGAGATATAGCCCGTGTTTTAAGTCAGTGAGAAGTATTTGTTGATGCAGATAATTGGGTGCATTAAATTCCTAGAGCTCTCCATGTTTTGAACCAAACATCCCCCATTTTGCTTCCAGTTTAAAGCATATAATTGCACGTCCACAAGCCTTTTTATTTTCCTCTGTTTATTAGATTCAGCAGTGAAGTTACATCATTTCTTTAGCTACCACACTGATCTGATGAAACCATATTTTCACATGCTGTTCATGTGCTAAAATGCGCCACAGAGCAAATCTGCTTTGCTATATTCCACATATGCAAGCCTGGCAGAAGAAGTAGAGTTTTCATAGCCGTCTTCAGCTGCCTGGAGATGGGGCCAACTGAACAAAGACAGTATTTCACTGTTGCCTGACAGGCAGCTGCGAAAGTATTTACAGCCTTACTGCAATGCGGCAAAATGGACCCTGGAAGACAGACACAAGTAGAAGCCTGAGAACATGAGACAGGGTTCACTCTGTGTTTTTCTAATTCGACTGTGTACACAGCTTACAGCATTTCTGTGTTTGTTGTATGTGATTATGTAGGACAATGTCTCACCGCAGGCCCCTGCACACATTTGAACACATAGCACTTTCTATGAATGGATGTGGTCTCCCTTTTTCACCCTTATTTAAATCCCCTCAGACATGTAGTCTAGTCCAATAACAGATATTTTCCGGATTAGTGTGGGACACAGTGATATCTTTTATAAAGAAATGTTTCTTCCTGTTGAGTTGTATGAACTCTAAAGGGTTTAATAGCTGCTATTTATATCATTTATTTTATTTTTTTTCGTTTTCCACTTAGTCAGAATTATTTAATCATTAATTTCTCCCCTGTATTATTATCACCAGCATCATTAGCAACGCGTTTATTTCTCTTTATCTGCTTAATAATAAATAACATCTACACTGCAAAACATGCCCATACTCGCTTGGCACACTGTTTCATATTCAGCCCTTTTATCTACAATAAATTCCAAAAATAATAACAGACAATTTGCAAAAGGCTGGGATGACACTTATTGTGTCAAATGCTGTTTAATTTGTTTCAAGATCTTAATTAAACCAAAGCTTTGAATCAAGTTTAATCACTTGCTTTAAGAGACCTTCACTTAACTAAACGAATATTAAAATAAATTAATTTGCATCTAAAAAGTGCAATTTCTTCCTCCTTCTTGCACATCTGTGTCAATGTTCCCATCAAACATGTGATATGGTGAAATTACTTGTTATACAGATGGACATTTTTTGCAGTGTGAAAGAGGGGAAGTCATTAAAATGCCAGCAGAAGGCGCTGTTGCCCAACGGTCCGCCTCTCTGCTCCCATTCAGCAGGCTTTTACGAGCAGGTTCCCGTGCGCAGTGATTGGCTGAGACACGTGGTCACGTGATCCGGTCCATTTTTGAAAGTGGTTTAGGAGTATTGTGTAAGAAAATTCACCATCTTTAAGCTGCTGCTGGAGGATAGATCGGTTTGGTGACAGATGAGATCAGATGTTGTGATGCTGCAGTCGGTGCTGTGCTGGATTTTAATGTGTTCAACAGCACTTCAAATGCGTAAAAGCAAAATTAATCTGTCATTAATTAATCTTATACAGACAGAACAGAGGATGCTTTGTCACCAAAGTCTTATTTAGGTAAAGATGTTGAATAAACTAGATTAATTGATGCCAAATCTTTCATCTGTAACATAGATTCTTGAGTTCAGACCGTGCATGGCGTCCTCATGGTGATGTTTATCATGAATGAAAGCTGATTGAGCTGAAAATAAATGACTTAATCTAAATGCATGCAAGCCATTAAACCACAGCAAACACCGCACCATCTTACAGCAGGGACTATGCAAGTGCAGCTAAATCACCCAGGAGGTCACACAGAGGTTTCACCCTCAAATTATCTCCGGGGAAATAACTTTTTATGAGGACATGCATGTAAAAAGTGACAAGCACCTGATTTGATGCTCCACCATTTATCATACCTGCCCCACAGTGGCAGCCATCCAAACCTCAACATCATCAGCCCCTCTGCAGTTTGCACAGGAAAAGGAGAGGAGGAGCGAAGCTGCTCTGCACTCTGGGATTGGCCCGGAAGAATGAATGACATCAGTCTTATTGTGTCAGGTTCACTGGGGAGAAAATGTATTTGAGCACAAATCAGTGATGCATGTTTGGTGTTTTTGTGAACATTTTAGAGGACCAAGAGGCTTCAGTAAAATGATTTAATCAGGTCTGTCTAATTAGGGGAGAAAGAAATATATATGTTTAATTAAATAAGTGGAGAGCAGGTTATAAGATTATTAGTATTAAGAGTCAGAAATCCAGTTATCTTTGGATCTGGGAGTTTTTAGTTTGCTAAAGCGTTGCATTAGTAATTTATAGGCCTGCGGATATCTACAGTGCCAATAAAAAAATAAAGTATTTTCTATTTTGTCCCAGTGCACCTCTGTTCCCATTTCTATCATGGCAGTTATAACCTCCCACCTTCCTCCTTTCTACGACTTTTCCTCAGTGCACATCAGTGTAATCGTCGTTATTGAGTAAGTGCAACTTTGAGGGTTATTTATGGCCCTGCGCGGTGTTGTGAGTGGCTGTGAGGAAACACGTGATGCCATTAAAGTTTGTTTTATGGCCCGGGACTTGACAAGCCAAAATATAATTCTCATTGTGTATTAGTAAGACCGTCCAGATGGGTTGGAATAGAGCTTGAATTGGCAGGGAGCTTGTATACCAGGCTGACTTTTACTCTTCAGCATGGATGTGTTTGTTCCACGGTGTGCCATGTGTTGCGGTCTCTGTGGTAAGCTGTGTTTTATCATTATGCTCGTGGTATGGGCGTGTGATGTCACACGCATAGTGCTCAGGCTGTACTGTTTCCTGCCTCTAAAAGCGGCAACAGTGCGCACTCAGGACGAGCAGGGATAGTTAGATGATGATGATGATGCTGGAGGGAAATTGTGTTTAATGTTATTACTGAGCTCAGTTTGGGTTTAAACCTCTTAAGACTCAATCGATGCTTTTTCGGATGGTGTTCTTTATGTTGTTGGGCTGATCCACTGCTACATGACTGAGTTATTTGATAGCATGGGCTTGTTGTTTGCTTGGAGGCGGAGAATCAACCTGTTGTGTGTTTTTCCAAGACTCCTGAGGAATTAGGTGAAATATATTAAAGGCCTAAAACAATACACCTTGATGTGCCGTCATTTTGTTGCAATTTTCATAATTCACAATTCGTTTGCGCGACAAAATGAGCATGGCTGTTTGAACTACATTAAAGTTAATAAACAACTAAAACAAGCATTGATGTAACAACAACAAAAAAATAATAATAATTTTCTTTTTCTCACATTATGTGTCTGCAGCTTTATTCACTTTAGGCCATTTCTGCTGCAGGCCTTAAATTAATAATTCCCTCATCCACTGTTAGAAATCCACTGTAATAATGTTTAATAATATTTAATACAACGCTTAAAGGGAATTTAAGCTTTATTTCTTACTATTACGCATGAAAAAAACGCCTCATTACTCCGCCCGATTATTAAATTAAATAGGCCTCGTGTTTTCTGTTGCTCCCAAACGCTCCATGTGGAGCTTTTTTATAGAAAAATACTCGTAATTGTAATGAAAAAAGACGCAAGCTGGACTAGTTAGCCTTTGGTTTAACACAAGCTGGCAGGAAACGCTGACTTTATCATTCTTTTGTTGTGATTCTCGGCTTTGACCCGTCTGAAGGTCTGAGCAGGGGAAGGTGAAAGACAGGTCAGGCTGTCTATATAACTAATACTGAAATGTGAAGTGCAGCAACGAATTTTTACAGATTCTATAATTTCTCTTTCAGCTGTGGTTGAAACGAATATTTAATGTTTTGGTTGAAATTTGTAAATTTGCAGAGTGGAGATGAAAGCTTAAATCTGCGTCGTGGTAAGACGCATTTATTTCGTATGATAAGATATGGAAATAAGCGTCATGTCGACTTCTTATTTAGCTGCTTTCTGTTTTAATTTCACTTTTTAAAGGCCTGTATTCTGTCAGATTGTCCATATGAATCAAGCTGAAAATGTAACTGTAGTCAAATGGTTACCTTAAATGCAAACTCCGGAAAATATCAGTTAGACAAAAATGTTCCCATGTTCCCTTTTTAGTTATCATTAAAGAAGAAAACACGGGCTGAATGTGTGGTACAATCTTAATTCAAGATTTTCCAGAGCCATGATGTGACCCCTGTGTCACATTTGGCCACATGTGCTTCAAAACTAATTTAATAATAATTAAATTAGTAGAAATCTGCACCATAAGAATTCAGGACTGTTTTTTGTTATGAACTCTGCAGTCAGGAAACATATTCACATTCAATTATTGCATTAATCTATTTATTTAAAAAATAATTTAGCCTCTCCTGGTCATTTTGGATCATCTTCAGCTTTAATTCATGCGTAAAGATGTCTCAGAGGGACTTGCAGTGGCCGCCATGGTGCTTTAGTTAATGGCTGACGGGGAATTGGTAAACTTTTGCACCCTTTGAGCTGTCACCAGCAGAGAAAATAATTGAACTTTTTGATAAGTTTGTAAATGATTTAGTTTGACCTCGGTGGCCTCTAGCCTCATCTTTTGTGCTGATAAGCTCCTCTATATTAGCCAGCAAGGATCTAACTGTTATCTCTGTATTTGACCAGTGCTTATCTGTGATTTCGAGGTGGCAGCTTGGAAAAGTGAAAAGTTATTTATGTGTTTAAAGAAGGTGTTTTTGTTGTAATTGTGAACTTGGGAGTGTGATGGAGGGAAGAGGACACACTGCACAGAAACCTGGGTTGACCTGACATACTGGTATTTTCCCTCGGTGTCTTGTGCTTGTCATTTACTGGTTAAACTGACAGGGATATCTCTGGACAGAAGTCGCCTGCAGGCCTACAGTTTCATTTTTGCAGACTTGACTTTTGACCTAAACTGAAGGAGATGATTGTACCAGAGAAATGCATTAAAGGGAAATTATAAAATTGGAGAGGAAAGGCTGCTTCAAAGAGAGAAAAAATACTCCAAAGTTGAGACTGAATAGAGTGAGACATCCTGATGTGATCAAAGCCTGTAATATGACTTCCTCAGAGTGTGTTTTACTCCATGTGGTTGTGATCCATGTCTCTTATTCCCTCGTGTAACTTTGTTTCTGTGAGCCACTTTGTGTGTTTTGTTTGGCTGAGGTGCTCTGCAAATAAAGTGCTGTGGTTATGCTTGCTAAAAGTGGGCTTGCCGTCGTCTATATATACCCTGTAGAACCGAATTTGTGTCATAAAACCACAATCACAGATTCGATTCTAGGGGAGTATATGGTCGATGAAAAAACTTCGACTTATCATCTTATTATTATCATTATTATTATTATTATGATCAGGAGTCTGGTGGCTGACGTGCTGTCAGATGCTACAGTGACAGTGCTGGCTTATGGATGAGAGTAAATCTGACAACACCACCACTTCACAAAGAGGCGCTCAGGGCGTGTTGAAACTCTATAGGCTTTAAAGGAAATCTGACGCAAAATGTTGCACAGGAAAATTAGGGATTATTTCTATTAAACTCAAGTTAGAATTAAACAGCTAAATGGATTAAGTAAAAGAAAGCCAGTGCACACTCCAGCTGTAGCCTCTTCCTCCTGTGGGTCGCTTGTGTCTCTACATTATTGATTCCCAGAGGCTGCTGCTGCTGGCCAATAGGCTTCAGAGACAGTTTTTTCAAAGGGATGGGAGCAGATGAAGTGATGAGATTCGTGTAACTTTTGGATGACCCCTTCTTGACAAAGACAGTGTCCATCAATTGTCCTCAGTCATTATTCGCTGCTTTTATGCCATGGGGCTTTTTGTATCTTTTGTTGGTTTCTCTGTTGAACACCATGCCTTCAAGTTAGAGCTTAGAAACTGATATATTTTTATATCTGCTTGCATAAAACAAGTCTAAATACAGCCAGGGTTTCGTATTTCTTTATAAATGTATGATTTTAAAGTTAAATATTGAGGTAAGGCTTGAATTATGTGTGTTTTTCTTATTTTTCCCAGCATGGCTTTTTATTATCCAAAATGCGCACGCAGATGTTTCAGTGCAATATTTGTCTTTTCCCCACCGGGGTGTAATTTTGGTGTATCTTAAGTTAGATAAAATTGCTTTTAGTTGTATGTTTACCCGTTTATGGACCAGCATCACCTCTATTGGCCGATCTGGTCACATGGTTCGCTAACTTTATTCAGTTGACACCAAGTAGGAGGGCTTTATGGAGGGAGGAAAAAAAGACAACTCGAGAAAAATTAGTATTTTCTACCTTCAGAAATTAATGGCCATGAGTTCGTATATGGTGAACTCTAAGTATGTGGATCCCAAATTTCCTCCCTGCGAGGAATATTCACAAAATAACTATATACCTGAGCAGGGCTCGGACTACTACAGTCCATCGCAGGACACAGACTTTCAGCATCCAGGGATCTACCCACGGTCAAACTACACGGAGCAGCCCTTCAGCTGCAACACTGTGCAGGACTCCACAGTGCAGCCACGGGGTCATGTGCACGAGAGATCCAGCCACTCGAGTCCTTTTAGCGCACAGACTGAGCAGGGGCCCCCGGTCCAAGTGGCCGGACCCCGGACTTGTGGACAGCAGCAAAACACAAAGAGCCAAAATGGGATACAGTCCAAGCAGCCTGCAGTAGTTTACCCCTGGATGAAGAAAGTCCACGTAACTACTGGTAAGATTTCCACTTCTTCTTCTTCTTCTTCTTCTCTTATGGACCAACTGAGACCTGTACTTTAGAAATCATTCAGTGTAATATTTATGGGAGTCTTTGAAAGGCCTCGCCAATTACACAAGTCATAAATTTTTATAGCTCAGGAAATAGGCCGCTAGGTGAGCGCCTGAAAGCTCCTGAAAACACATATTGACCGGTTGTAATGGTGCTTAAATCTGCAGCAAATCTGCTTAAATTCATTTAAAAATCACTCATTATTTCCTGCTCTCGCTTCCTTGTAGCTTGTTCTTAAAGTTTGAGCGCCCCGGGTGTAGAGAGACGCCTCTTGTTGTATTGTTTTTTCCTGCATGCTGCATTGGCCACATTTGGTGACTTTTTTCTCTCCCCCCTTGTTTGTTTTCTTTCTCCTAGTGAACCCGGATTATACAGGATCTGAGCCCAAACGGTCCAGAACAGCTTACACCCGGCAGCAGGTTTTGGAGCTTGAAAAGGAGTTTCATTTTAACAGGTACCTGACCAGGCGGCGACGGATTGAGATTGCCCACACTCTTTGTCTCTCCGAAAGGCAGATCAAAATCTGGTTTCAAAACAGACGGATGAAATGGAAGAAAGATCACAAACTACCCAACACCAAGGGCAGATCTGCACCAGCCTCCAGCCATCTGCAGAGCATGCAGAAGGATAACCAGACTGATATCACATCATTATAAGAGAGGAGGAAGGTGTCACACCTTTTAGAAATAAACTGTACATAAAAAAAGACAAAGGGTGCATCTGACTTTTGCATGGACTGATGTTGTTTTTAGCCATTTTTTTAATTTAACAAAAAAGACCCCAGCAGTGTTGACTCAAGACTGAGTCAGAAAATCAATCAGTCTTTATAAGTCAGATGTTTGAAAGTTCTTCCTTGTTTTAATTTCCTCAAAGAGACAAAAACATCGAAACAAACTTTTTCTTTTTCTTTCTTTCCTTTATTTTTTTTCCTTTGGACGTTACCCACCTGAGGACATTTAATGAGCAACCTCGGCTGATTTCATGGATTTAAACAAAGTGTTGCAGCTCTTCTCACGTGGATTCACGCTGGTTTAAAGATTGAAATGTCTTTATTCAGAGCAGGGGAGCCCTTGGTTCAAATTACACACACACACAAAGGTTATTTCAGTTTTTCCTCCTATTGAAACCTCACATTAAACGCACAATATATATAAATATACTTGAAGGAACCATTATTTACATTTAGAGCACGCCAAACACAACCTACTTTCGTTAAGTTGCAAAAACCCCGTTGAATCTCTCAGCTCCAGGTTTCTTTGTGACTCGTATGTTTTAATTTATTTTGTACAATAAAGCTTTGAATTTTTCTTAGCCTAAATATTATTCCCAAAAGCAAGACATTCCTGTGTGCATACTATTCTGAGTGCCCTTATAAATCTCTCCTGACATCTTTGTAAACAGTGTACATTTTCAGAGGCTCTCTCGTGCCATTTGGAAGTCTTATATGAAAGATCATTTGTTCCTGCATGGCATCGAAATGATATTGGATGTTTCTCATCGGAAATAATCAAATCCAGAATATTTAGGAGTATAATTGTTTATTTTTCTTGATATGATTTCTTACGTCATTATTTATTTGTTTAAAAAAACGTGTAAATTTTCGTATAGCACACATACAATTTTAATTAAAAGTATTCGTTAAACTTTAATTAATCTAAAAAATATGTTTGAACTCTTGTGGATTATTAGCATGGCTTTATGCAAAAGTTTTAGTCTTTAGTTAATGTGGGAATCTTCTAGTTTTTCATTTACACAACCGAGGGGGGCTTTCACGTCACGTCTCAAGACAGATATTTCTTGTTTTATACCGTCATTGTCCTCGGACAAAAAAAGCCCAGAAGCTCTCCCAGTACGAAGAAGGTCTTCTCTGTGAAGTCTTCACCATGAGACGATTGAAAAGGTATTTCAACCGAAGGTCGACAAAAGCAGCAGTGGCAGGTTCATCCAGGGGACACATTTCAGCCGCAAGGACTGACCCCAACACCCCTGACCCGCCGGACAAGCAGCATTTTCTCTCCCAGGCGCTCTTCGCTTTGGTTTGGAGGCTTTTTTTTCCACACTTAAAAAACCAAAGCATTCAAGGCAAGAGTCAGTGCGTCAATTTCCATAGTTTTTACACGTGTTTTAACAGTATTTATATCTGCCCCCAAAAGCTTCTGGTTTGTGCATTTGTCTCCTCATGTCAATATGCAATCTTTTTGGTTTTATTTTTGTACATGCTTTTTACCTTGTATTGTGTATTGAGATGCGAGAAGTATATTGGAAAATAAAGATTTCTACTGATTATGCATTTAAATGACTGCAGAGAGCACTTTGTCGCGAGGTTTGGAAAAAAAAATTAGTGCAGAATTCTTGAGATTTTAATGAAATAAATTTCCCCGGGCCCACTGACGCATTTAAAATCTCACTATTGCTCAAAACTTTATTTTATTCTCATATTTTGCTGGTTTATTTGGCATCATTTGTTTTGCGCCGTGTCCAAAAGGCTCACTTTTGGTGGGAAAAGATTTCTCAACATGCGTGTGGAGCCATATGGACCCACAGCCCCCTTCACAAAATATCCACAAATGCACCAAATGTGCGCTGCATGGGCAAATTCAGCCTCTTCTTCTGTCAAGCATGAAATTTACCACCATAAATATATTATTAATCCTCTATAAGTGTGGCATATCTTTTAAAAAAAAGCACCACAAAGAAGGAGTTTCTAGCCTTAATTCAGCCTCGTTAGCTCTTATCGAAAGGAGCGCATGATTGCGCAAAAACATCCCCATAAGCTCTGAGTGGAGCTTTTCAAGGTGATTATATTCAATGAAAACTAGCTTTGGACTCTTGAAAGACTTTGCTTTGAGTCTATATTGCAAAATAGTTATTAGTTACATGAGTCTTTATTATACAAGAGAAACACAAATTAAGTTTACTGGCCTCGTAGATTCAAACTGACACATACAAACTTTCTCAGAGGCGGTGGTGCTGCTTCAAAACCAGATTACGCCACATTTATCAGTAAATATTTTAACATATAGGCATACACACATTTTAAACAGCTCTATATTTGATATTAAACCCCCTCTTGCTTCACGAGCTGTGGCTTTATTGAATATGACCCATTGCTACACTGACCTCCGACCCTCCACACTGCAGAATCAGCCCTGATACAAACAAAAGTGGCCATAAACGGACATGTGGAAAGACAATCTTCAGTCACTCAGCAGTGTTTTCATCCCCAGTGACCACTGTCTGATCCCCACTGGGGCGCACGGGGGCCTAAAGGCGTGCACATGGCGCTTATATGTTGTGTGTATGCGTAAAATAGGAGCGTGTGTCATATAGATTTCAGAGAGAAGCTGAGACAAAGTGATGCTACCAATCCACCATCCTGCCATAAATGATCTGCACATAGATGCTGAAGAGAGGATGAGCCAGAGAGGGAGAGAGAGGGGGGGGGATGAGGGGAGTGGGGGGAGGGGAGGGGAGGTGTTATTGGCACAATTGGACAAATAGCCTACCTAATATACATTACTAGTTTTAAGATAACTAGAGAATGCTATTTTTTATTTATTATTTTTAAAAACATTTAATATCAAACTTGATGTCTGATATTAAAACATGAATTGAAATTAAACATATCACAGCACAGTCCCCCCCTCCTCCAGTAATTATCAGGTCAGAGCAGCCTACTACAACGTACAGTGTGTAGCCACACTGACCTACATGTCTGAACAGCAATAAATGGGAGCCAAAGGCAGTGCCATTTTCAATGACACTGCACCCAGTGCAGGAATACAACGTCGTTGCTCTCCATCCGGCCATATTTGATTTCCAGCTGTTTTCGCAGAAGCCTCTCCGAGCCAGACAACCCCCCTAAGATATATTAAAGTGCGCTGTCTGCATTCAGAGATATAATCCAGAGACTATACCACTCCGCTCTCTATTCTCGACCACGTGATTGTCTAAATAATTAATGCAGCACGTCCCCCTAGAAACACGGCGTCGTCATTAATCGCAAGGACTCTATCAGACTTGAAAACTGAAGAGATCCCCCAAGAAAATAATATCCGATACCCGGCGCAACCGTAGCCCCGCACTTTAGCAACACATCCGAACCGATGGATGCTTGGGTAGGTAAATATTTCAGCATTTTTCATGTTGCCCGAGCTGGTAAATGACGATATCAAATGTCGTGATATTTGATAAATTGCTGTCTTTGATGTGTGCGCTCTGAGCAGGATTGTGTAAGCTGTGGTTAGTCGCTATATGCATGTCTGCTTTTTTTTTTTAGTAAATATGTACGAAATGGTAGAATTTTTCCAGTTTGCTGTTTACGCATAAGTCTTGAAAGGGATTGATAGGATAAATGGTAAAAACTAAAGGGCAGTGACATGTATTTATGGGTGCTCGCTCTGAATAAATGCTCTTTCGGACACAGCTCAGTGTGGCCCCTCCACAGGGCCCACTCAGTCTTTATTCAGAATTTAATTCAGATTTTTGCCAATTTAGTGCAAACATTAAAGTTACTCAATATTTTTTTCTAAAAAAGGGAACTGTATTAAAATTATAAATTGCTAAGTAGAAATGAGCATATCTTGATTTATAGTTTCAGCACAATATAAATAATAGTTTGTTTTGCTTTGTGCTTGAGAAGACAGTGTTGGATTTCTACTGTTTTTAGTGTGAGTGGGGGATGATTTGATTTTGATTTCTAAGAAGTCGTGGAAGTTTGGGCAGGCTGACAGTTCTGCCTCCTTGTAAATCATTCTCAGTAATTCCTGAAAGGGTGCGAGGCTGTTGGGGGGCCGGGCGAAAACTGTAAATCTTTCACTTTTATTACCCTCTGAACATATGCTGCGACGCTACCAGCCCTGCATCCCTTCTTCTTCTTCTTCTTATCCCTCTTCTTCTTCTCAGCAAAGATAACACACCGCTGAAGCAGCCGACGCTCGCTCCAAATCTCCCAATCCACTCTAGTCTTTTTCCCAATATATTTATTTATTGGTTATCAAACGGTGCCATTGTTCTTCTTTTTTTCTTACTGATATTGAAAACAATGCAGGAGAAGACATGTTTCTCCCACTCTTTGTGTTTGAGGCAGTGTGTGAAGACAGACACAACAAACAAAAGATGATAATGTGGTTTATTTGAATACAATCCAGCCCCAGCTGGAAGAAAAAACCCACGTCTTTTATTTCATAAATCTTTTTTTTTTTAAAGATGCACATCATCGCAGATACTGAGCGACCAAATAGTAACCCAACATAAAGTATAATAGTATTGTTTTACAATGTTATTCAAAATACAGAGCCGTGGTGCGTTTAAGGCCCACTTTGCGCGCTTTGCTGTGAAATAGCACTCAGTTTCTTTTTTAAAACAAGTGAGGAGAAAATGCACAAAATGCAGGAAATTACAAAGCTGCTGTGACATTTAAAAAGCAGAGAAATTCATTATAGCAACCTACGCATACACACTGCACTAGAGATGCTGTAACTGCTCTGATAGAGGAGGAGAATGTGTAAATCTTTATTATTAATACCTTAACAACAGCCCATAATATAATGCTCGTGTTTAAATACTGAAGTGCAGGCGAGTTGTAATTCAGGAGGAGATGAAAAGAAATAGGCAGTGGAACATTTTCACACAGTTCAGATGAGGAAATAAACGCCACCCTTTATCAAAATGGATTGGTGAGGTAAGGCTCGGTTGTAGAAGAGAACAATCACGTGAACAAATATGCTTGTATCTTAAGGCAGCGCCTTTATTTGTCATCACAAAGCTTCCGAAACACCCCAAAAAATCCTAATGTTAGCTCCAAATGTGAACAGGCCTATCCCTTTCTGAATTCCTGTATATTTCAATGGGTGATTGATTGCCAGGGATTTTTTTTTCTGGAATAAGGATACCTTGTTCGCTTTTTATTGGTAGTTGAATGCGAGTCCTTCCATTCTTTCGGGAATACTGTCTCCACTGGTATATGGAAATGTCTGAAAAACAGCAAGATCAGGTTTAGGACAGCATTGTCTACAGACAAAGGGTGAAGGATTTATTCTAGAGACTGCGTGGAAAGGAGCTGAGACTGAGAGGGAAGCTGCTTTATGATGAATTGATTCGCAGGTAAGCAATCGCATGGCAGAAAGCAACCTTTAACCACGGGTTAATATAATGCAAGGAAATATATATGATTTATTCCACTCAAGGTGGTGATGCTTGTTAATGTCGCTCTCGCCGGCGACCGTGCGGATATGGAGTCCACAGCTACCTCCTCAAAAGCAGATTCATTATTTCTAATACATATATATTTTTGAGGAAAGCGCGTTCAAATATTATCGACAGATTGAGCTCGAGCTGCCCTGCTGCTTTTCAGCTGATTTCACGTTTCGATGAAAACCGGCTCGGAGGGAAGAAGAAGTAGGAGAGGAACTTTTCTTTTTGACTCTTGGATCGTAAATCACATTAATTTGTTGTCTTATCGTCACACTGGCGTTTGCCGTGATTTATGTGGTTTCAGCTATATGGCTTTGTTAACCTGCAACGTTATATTATACATGAATTCATATTGGATATTTTGAAGGATTACCGGACTGGATAGTGAACAAGGATAAAGGCAAATGCTTAATTTTCCTACCATTTTGGATACATTTTTGGCTCACTTATATTTGGTTAACTGTATCTCATGTGAATATTTTCTTATTTGATGCTGGGAATAAATATTGGGCATGAGTCGCTACAATTAAAGGTTATTTATTCTATATTTACGGTAATTATTCCTAATTTTGCTCATATTCTGCTTATGTGTATTAAGGTTTGATTTATGCGCACAACATTTCCATGTATGCTCGTGCGTATTTGCAAAATGGCAGCTGATTTTCTACCGAAATCACCATTAAAACAAAACATTTTCCAGCAACTGGTGATTTCTCAATCCGTAAGGAGCTCGTATTTTCTCCAGGAAAAACACACCTTGCATTTCACTCCAAACAACAGCGACACGGTGTTATCACACTGTTATCCTCTGCAGCTATTTCTTGCATGTTCCAAACATTTCCAACAACAATAAAACGCCTCTGGAGTGCTGTTTAACTTGAAATATGAGCAGCATTTGAAGGGCTAACCAGGAGAAACGACTAACTGGGATAATAACACTCCACATTGAGTCCGGCCCATTGTGTGCACCAAACTTACCGTAACAACGCGTAGGCGAAAAACACTGTTGTTTGAAAAGAGGGCCATGTCTGCTACTAGTAACCCAGTGTGCTCAAAAAGCACTTCAGGCGCAGATTATCGACCAGCTTTAACAAATATTCCTCAGCAAGGGAATCTTAAATCTCCACAACTATATTCTAAGTAATTATCCTCAGATACGAGCAGGAAACAGACGTTAAAAAACAATTCAGCGAAAATATCCTGAGGTTTAATTTCTGCTTTCTTGCCGTCGGTCGAGCATCTTCTTCTCTGTTTCAGCCACCGCTGAAAAGCTGCTTTGCATTTAGTTGAGAGTTGAAGTCTACTTGAAGCCAAACTGCTCGTTGTTCATTAAACTTTGACTTAATGCTAAATGACCCAAAGGTCACCTAAAAAAGCTTATGACTGCTAAATATTTGGGCTGACTCTTTGTGGCAAAAGTGCACATGTAGGAGTTTTCTCTCTCAAACACTGCAAGCAGAGACTTGAAGAAAAAATGTCATATGTGGTCAATGCAGCCAAATTAAACAAGCAAAATAAAATTACATAATTATTTGCAATGAAACAATTTGAATTAAAATATATTTTTTGATTTAAATCAAATTAAAAACTCTCGTTTTTAATGATCATTTGTTTAAACGTGGAGGAAAAGGTTGGCTCTGATGATATTAATCTGTATTTTTTTAGGTGTATGCATCGAATTCAAGCCAATATTTGACTGTGATTTAAAACAGGAAAAAATTCTAGTGTAAAGACCCATTTATTTTATTTCTCTTCCAGGTCGAGGTGGGAGCAGTGATGAATGCGTGAGGGATATAAAAGAGATTTGCGCAGATTTCGGTGAGTAACATTTCTTTAATGAAGGGAGTGGACAACACAGACCAACTGCTAACAAGGTGAAAGGGTGATTTGTTATTAGGCAACATATTAACGGTGCTCACAGTGTTTCACAGGAGGCTTAAATCACGAACACAGACATGAGGGATGACTTTAACTTCGCCTGTACGGGTAATTATTTGCGCAGGCCGGAGTCCCATTCCAGTATGTCCAATTGTGCGTCCGCATAAGCAGGGCCTAATGAGCAACAGCACACTTAATACTGTTTTCCACACTAAGAAAAAAAACATTATATTTAGGCTACATCCTTTTACAGCATAATTTAAAGACATGCAAATTATAAAGCGTAAAATCAGGAAGTATTTCACCGTTTTAACCGATGCGTAATCACCTATATCCCCTGCCTCTTTGTACCCAGCAGTAATGTCTCCAGTCTTTCACCTCGGTGTTTGGCTGCAGTCTCGCGCTCAGTCAGAATGGAGGCACCGTTTATAAACCGAGCCTGTGTATGGGAGAAGTCGCCGAGTATGAAATTCTTTCCCTTGCCTTCCTCCTACGCTTAGTTTTACACTTCTGAGGGCTGCGAGTCTTGAGGACTGTTTTGCTTTTCATTCCTCTCTGAGGCCGTTTACAACCATAACATTTGCGGTCATAAATTTTGCCGCGGTCCACACTGACAGGTGCAATTGTTATGCACGGCGCAGGCTGCACCTCCTCAAGCCACCAACATACAGTACAGGGCCCTTTGATATTTGTGTTTCAACTTCTGGTTCTAATGCTGACGTGCGTTTCTCTGTTAGTTTATTAACATAAATGTGGCTGCAATCGAAAAATATCCAGAATATTTGATACATTTTCTCTGAATTATTAATATTATTGTTTGCAATTAAAGCTAAAATGTTGCATGGATGTATAAGAAGCAGGAAACCAACCAACCAACCAAAATATATGGGTTAAGGCATGTGTAAAGGCTAATGAAATATCATATTTAACTCCCCCCATCCCCCACCCCTCCTCATTCCCTCTCCCTCACACACACAGTTACTCACACACACTTCTATCACCTCCATTTTTAATAACAACATTAATATCAAACAGTGCAGGAGATGCGTCTTTAGCTTCTTGCGTGCGTAAACAAGTGATCCAAACGCATGTGCGCGGCCTTGGTGGGCTATATTTCTGCTGCAGGGGAACAATGCATGACGGGCTTTGTCAGGCCTTGTGATTAGTGAAAAGGGTATTGTGTGTACGTGTGTGTCAAATGCTGATTCAGCTTATTTCTGAGGGACTCCTAAAGCCTCCCAGAGGGTCCTTTTAACGCAAGTTAAACTTTAACTATTTTGTGCCAGAAATGAGTCTCGAATCTGGGGCTGAGATGCATCACTGCTATAGACAGTGTAGAGACAGTTGGTAATTTCTGATTTAATAGCTGCTGCAGCCTCCAGCAGCATGAATACTGGGCAGAGCAGAGTGACTCTCCTGGTTTTATTATGGATTTAAACCCTAAATCTGAAATGGCTAGCGTTAAAGAAGTTGGAGCTGTAATGAGTGTAGGCCTTATCCATGTGTGTCCTCATGATATATCTCTCTTTATAGGTCACAGACTGGAGCAACGGTGGGAAACACCAATCACGTGAATAAACAACATCCATGCCATTGGATAGAGTTGCACTGGCTTGTTGGCTTTGAATCCACAAAATGCAGAAAGCAACATATTACGATAACTCTGGACTTTTTGGAGGCTACACCTTCCCCAAACCAGACTCTTACAACTACGGCCCCGCTCATCAGTCCTACCCTGCTTCTAACATTGACAATGACTACCAGGGCTCAGTGTGTCCCATCCAGACCTCTGCTGTCCGGCCACCGACCCTCAAAGACAGTGACCTTGAACGGAGACTGCATGCGGCAAAGCAGCAGTCAAAGCAACAGCAGCAGCCAAGCCACGAGTATTGGGGAGCAGCAGGCACCTCCACTGTCCGCATCTTCTCCCAGCTCCAACAGCAATGCATCCCAGAAGAAGAAGTCCCCATCCAGCGCTTCCAACACTGCCACACCGACCCTCACGAAGCAGATATTCCCCTGGATGAAGGAGACCAGGCAGAACTCAAAGCAGAAGAGCAACAACTGCACCAGTGCAGGTAGAGACCATGATGGTGCGTGTGTATACCTCAAGGGCGTAGGTTTCCTTTCAACACTGGGGGGGTCTGTGGGTTCACTGCCAGATTTTTTTTTTTGACTCAAATACTTAATTTCCTGCATTCTGGTGATGTTTACGCACCAATTTGTGCCATTTCTGCACCAACTAATTGTGTTAATGTCTTTGATTTTATACAAATAAAAGTCATCTACTGCCTTCATGTTGTGTTGGGGGGGACAAATGCACATGTTACAAATACTGGGGAGAAGTGGCCACTGCGTCACCCCCCAAATCTACACCTGTGTGGGAAGGGGGTGGACTGGGCCTTGCTGTGCTTACTTGTGATTGCATCAGTAAAACAATGGCTGAAAAAGAGGCTAAAATGATGCTGTTGTTTCTTCACAGGTGGCGAGGTGAGTGATGAGAAGAGCCCGCCGGGACCAGCCTCCAAACGGGTCAGAACTGCTTACACCAGCGCGCAACTTGTGGAGCTGGAGAAGGAGTTTCACTTTAACCGCTACCTTTGTCGCCCTCGGAGAGTGGAAATGGCAAATCTGTTGAATCTCACCGAGCGCCAAATAAAGATCTGGTTTCAAAACAGGAGGATGAAATACAAAAAGGACCAGAAGTCTAAAGGGCTCGCGCACTCTCCCCTGGGACACTCCCCGGATAGAAGCCCGCCGCTGAGTGGCCCAAATCACATTGGATACTCTGGTCAGCTCCAAAACGTGAACAGCCTCAGCTATGACGCGCCCTCGCCCCCGTCCTTCGCCAAACCCCAGCAAAACATGTACGGTTTGGCCGCGTACACGGCACCCTTGGGTGGCTGCATCCCGCAACAGAAGAGGTACCCGGGCTCTGAGTACGAGCACCACGGCATGCAGAGCAACGGCAGCTTTGCCAACGCCAATTTGCAAGGCAGCCCCGTTTATGTGGGTGGGAATTTTGTTGATTCCATGCCAGCCTCGGGCCCCATGTTCAACCTCGGCCATCTTCCCCACCCCTCATCCACCAGTGTGGACTACAGCTGTGCCGCTCAGATACCAGGAAACCACCATCATGGACCCTGTGATCCCCATCCCACATACACAGACCTCACCTCTCACCAAGCGTCTCAGGGAAGGATTCAGGAAGCGCCTAAACTCACGCATTTGTAATATGTGGTTTCAGTGTGTGTGCGCGTGCGTGCGTGCGTGTGTGTATGTGTGCCAAAATTATGTTGCGCTCTTTTTATTACCTCACTAGTCTAATAACGACACTCCAAGCGAGTCGTGTGTATTATTACAGTATTATTGATATTACTATTAATGCTATTGTGTAATTATTTTCTAAATAATACAGCTTTGTCCATTTCTCTTGAATATTTGGGGATGCGCAACGGCAGACTGGTTGTCAGTTGTTCCTTTTCTTTGTTTATTTGTTTTTGTTTTTATTTTCTCAAGTGCAATGCGCAGTTTTTTGACTGAATATTTCATGCCGTTACTTGAAGGTAAGTCTTGTAGATCACGAAAGTAGAAGCTCATCTTTAGAGAGAAGGACTTTTAGGGAAATTTGCGTCTGTTTTGTAGGATCTCATTCTCCTCACGGGCATCCTATTTATTTATTTTGTATCATTTTTTTGGCATAATCTTTCGTACTAGCATATAGCCTATTTATTATTTAAATCCTTTTGTATTGCACATTATTTATCGTTTCTATGCGAGTATTTATAAGTGTGGAGTTTTTTGTAAGATTGGACAGATCAGTGCACTTGGAAGTGTTGGCAAAACAGGGTTTGAAAAATGCTATGACTCGCAGTGTATTGTTGAAAAAGAGCATTTCTAATTGTAAATCTGGGATAAATGGGGCATTTGATAGTGTATAAACACCACTATATGTCCATGGTTAATCTTGTGTCAAACCTAAAGCAAAACGTAGACTATCGAAGTATGAAATATTATACACACCAGCATGTCATTTTGTGTAGTCCATTACTATTTTTTATTTGTCTTCCATTGTTATTCCATTCAGTTGGATATCCATAAATTTATGAAACCCTAATGATATTGAAATGTTATATTTTATTGTGTTTAACATTTTGTAAATAAAGTGCTCAAACTTGTATTTTTTTTATTGCATTTTGTTGATTTTGCGTAAAACACCCTGCAGCACTGCTCGCCCACTGTTATTCTGATTATTTGAATTCCTCCCAGTGAAACTGTCAGGTAACAGTACCGAGGAGGCTTATTGACTCCACAGCTCTACTGTACGGTCCAAACAGGGAGAGCCAATCAATAATTAGACACCAGGATATCTAAAACTCATCAGACGGCTCTATGCTTCCAATGCAAAGTGCATTTCAGCGGGATAAAAGGCTCTGGAGATTATTGATGTTTCATTGGGATGAGGGAAGTGAGTCTATGGGCTTATTGCATCTTCCACATGTCACTTACTATTTTTTGTTTAGAATCGGCCACATGATTACCTTCCTATCTGCTGGGACAAGACAATAAGCTCCATTTTCCTATAGAGCAAAGCCTAATCACTGGCTGTCTAATTGATTGGTACACATCTTCAGGATTATGTTTCATAAATTGGTGGAGTGGAAGTCAAGAAAAAAATATGTCCATTCACTGAGGGCGGATTGTGACAATAAAAGCAAAAGAAGGAAAAACATGCTTTGACATTGGAAATGATGCAACGATGGATGTGTGTGTGTGTGTGTGTGTGTGTGTGTGTGTGTGTGTGTGTGTGTGTGTGTGTGTGTGTGTGAGAGAAAGAGAGAGAGAGAGAAAGAGAGAGAGAGGGAGAGAGCAGTTCATCCTTTATTGCTCCTGGAGAGCCATTTCAAAGCTCATTAATCAAAAACTCGTCGCTTTCAGACTCCTCGCTGATCCCTCCTCCTCCTGAACAAAGCATTTGCATTCCAAATCCAAGTAACACATTTCAAACCGAGCAGCCTCAATCTTTAATGGTGGGGGGAGAGTTTAAGAAAAAAAAAATAGCTTCTGTGTTCACATTTTCTGAGATGATACATCCTCAGATTTAAGAGCGCATCAAAGCAAATGAAATCATCACCAGTGACTTTAAGTCCTCTCACAGCTCTCACAGTCACACTGCTCCCCAAAAAGTTTCAGCCTGCCTGCAGTGAAGTGAACCTAACTCCGCACCTAATTCATTTAATAACATTGCTTTTAAGCTGATTTCATTTTATTTCATAATAGAATTATTCCTGGATTTTGGCTTTGAGCTGCTACAATAGGCCACAAATCACCTCAGTATTCAGTGGATGGCGGCCATTTTAACCCTGGGTGAGCTCTTTCTTCTTTCATCTCCCCCACTGCATCTCCCTGCACTGCACTAGTCATTTATTCAGCCTTTAGAATAACAATCTTTACAAAAATAACATTAAGAAAATGAACCGAAAAGTATAATTCATTTTTTAAAGCAAGCTAAATATCAATAAAATAATTTTATTTAATAAAAAATATGTGATCTGCATTATTTTGCATAAAAAAATAGCGATTCAAATGAAAATGCATGAAGATAAAGTACATAATTTATCTTGAAAAAAAACGCATCTTTGTCATTTGAAGATTTGAATTTTGAATATGGAAAAAAAACATACTTTATGATTTGTTTTTCACAATCATAAACAATTGACCCTAATGGAGAAAATGGAGGCTATCACACAATCAAAGTAGGAAATAATGAAAGTGAAAGTCCCACTGTTGTGGCACCAAATGGAGCAAATGGAGTTTCAGATTTTATCCTTTTCATCTCGCCCCTGACTCTGTGATTGGACGTGGATGTGGTATGCACAAAGGAAGTTTCACCCCAGTTGGAAATAGCAGCAGCATAGTTCCTTTGATTAGAGCTGCTCTGCAAAAAAAGTCTACATTACAAAGTGTGTTCAGGTTAGAAAACTATATGAAAACACACTGCTTGAGTCCCATGTTGCTATAAATGAGTATACTTTTTATTTTATTTTATTTTATTCATTTTATTTATATTTTATTTTTTTTTATTTCATTCTACTTTGTTTTATTTTATTTATTTATATAATTTATTTTTTATTTATTTTTTTATTTTTTCGCATGTAAACAGCAGCAGATTTGACAGTGCAGTGATGGGCTGTATGCTCTTGTTTTAGGCTAAACTCAAATTTTCCTTTGCAATTCCATACCAAGTGAATCATAGCCATAAATAAGTAAAGCTAGAGCAGCTTTGTTAGAGCAGACAGTGCAGCTGGGAGCTCATTTTGTGCTCCTGATTGGATAAAAGCAGAGCAGACCACGCCTGCTCAGTGGAGGGTAATATTTACATATGGGGAAGTGTAGCCCTACTGTAGGCTAACTATTAATGAGAGCAAGAGGTGCTAACAGCCATTGGCTCATCTCTACACAGGACATCCTAACTAGAGACAGTTGGTTATTTGATTATAAATGTATAGAGATATTTTTGATATTTGTTGTTGTGTGGGATGATGGACAGAGAGCCTACAGCAGTGGAGGTTTTTATGTTGGACCACCGGGAGAGAGGCAGGCAGCCTTTCATTCAAAGTGTCTGAAGTAGAATAAAAGAGGTGCAGTCACAGCTGCTTCCTCTGTTTCTTTATAGGGTGCACGAAGAAATATTCCATCCCCACTGCACCAACACAAGACAGTCCTTTAATCAGCCCTCGAAGAAAGTTGGTGCGCACAGAACATATCGCGATGATTCCTCAGCAGCATTCATCTCCATCCCAAGAGGGCTTTTATTTTTTTACGCGCGCCGGCTCGAGAGACAAGAAGGGAGCAGGAGTTGTGGAAACGTCGCAGAAGAAAATTAAGATCAGTAAGAAAATGTATCGTTTCTTGACTTTTATCAAACGCGTCTTACGGAAGGAAGTTCTTTTGGATTAACTCCGGATCAAGATCACAACAAAGCATTTCACGGAAGTGAGCAGAGGAGGATTTTCATCTCAAACAAAGCCTGACAAAAACTAGATGGACTGGCTGGTAGTTTGAACTGGTTTCAGAAACTACAGAGTGGCGTGGAGCAGAGGACGTGAAGGAAAAAGGGGCCTGAAGGTGTGCACTGGTTTTATCACAGCATCCCTCAACTCACTTATTTCTCTTAATGGAGCACTGTGGTTTGTTGGTGATTTCTGCTGCTGTCTCTCAAACTGAGATGATTTAAGGAAACTTATTGTAAAGTGCAGAGCTTATTATTGTTTTTAATGTAATTCAGTCCAATCAGAACAGATACTATGGCTTAAATGCTCAAGTGTAAGATCCAGTTTCAGGGAAATGAGCTTTAAAATAATTTGCAACTTTTAGAATAATGATGGGTAAGTTACTAGATTACATTGCTGTGGATATGCACACATTTATTCATTCATTTACTTGTTCATTTATTTGCATACTTTCATGTCTCTTACAGTGTGAACTAGTTTATCATTTAGTTTTATTTCTTCATGTTTCCAAGAGGTGTGTTTCTATTAATATGAATCAAATGAGTGTCTAGCTCTTATTATGCCATTATGTGATGTAAAGGTTGCCTTATTGAATTTTAATGTGTATGTAATGTAAGTATTTTTATTGTATATTAATAAAAGAGAGTGTTTGATATCTACAAGACCCATACTTTTCAAATAAAGGACCCAATTTGCATTGTAATTCCATGGTTTTTGTCATCTGATGCTCATCCACTCACAATTTCTTATTTAAACTATTTATAAAAATTACAGGAGAGAAAAAAGAGCATTTTTGCTTTAATTTTCTAAAAAGGGTACCATATTTTTCCTCACAATATTCCACACACTGCACATTTCATACAAAGGGTTTATTTATCATCCAGCTGTACACCCTGTTTTGTATCACTGCATTAGACTGACAGACAGTTTTTCATTTCTTTCCTCATTTGTGTTCATATTCAGTAATTGTTTGGTATCAGACACGAGGAGGAAGGACAGCTGATCTGTATCACACACCCTGACCATCTGTAAACACTGACAGAGGATGTGAATGTTAGAGGACACCATTGTCAGAAGTCCTTCCTGTCCTCTGGCCTCTGCTGTCATTAAGGATTCACCACACAGTGTGTAGGTGAGTGAGCAGAGGAGGCAGTCGCTCTGTTGTTTGCCAACTCATAAAGCCTACACTGCAATTTTTCCTTCTGAAAGGAAACCGACTGCTGCACAGCTGAATACATGTGAATACTCATTATTTGTGTACTGGTTGTACGGGGCTACATCTGTCCCTCCGTTGGTATATTGTGAAAGAGGGTATGTTGCATGGGAAATGTCTGTCCACACATGTAAAATCATCCCTAAATGGCCAAATAAATCGTTTCTTAAGCACAAAGAGCCTGGAATAAGACTGCTGCACTGGAGGAACATCTGACTGATGTAGTGTTACTCCCCATTTTGCATTATCTAGGCTACATCTCAAGAACCTAAAACCTTAAAGGGACAGTTCATGCCAAACTCAAAACCACATATTTTTCTCTAACCTGCTATTTATCAGTCTAGATGGTTTTGGTGTGAGTTGCTAAGTGCTGGATAGATCAGCTGTAAAGATGTCTGCCTCCTCTTGATTATAATGGAACTAGATGGCACTCAGCTTGTGGTACTCAAAACCACAAAAAATACATTTGAAAAACTCAGCAGCAATGTCTCTTTCCAGAACCAGTTACTCAAGATAGTCCACCAAATTCTGTTGTGAGCAGTTTCATGTAGTGACTATTTTCCTTCTACCAAACTACACCCACCAACCAAAAAGAAGTGTGCATCTACTCATGGACAAGAGGCTTATGATAGTGTGAGATGTAAACATTAATGGCGTCCTCCTTGGCTGAGCTGTAATGTTGGTTAGCTTAGCAGTGTCAGGTGAGCTTGCAGTAGATGCAGAATTCCCTCTGCACATTGAGATGGTTGGTAGGTGAGGTTCAGTGGCCTATACAGAAAATAGTTACTATATGAAACTGCCCAGCCAACACATTCTCACGCCGACCTTGTCGCATATCAGTGTTTGGTCATGGACTTTCCATGTCCAGATACAATGTGAAAGGTACCTGTGGGTGCATTGGTTGTTGACGTTTTGGGACGCCGTGTCAACTTCTGCCTGTTGTCTTCTTTCAAAATACACTTCCAATTTCACAGGAAATGTACAGTTTGCATACAGTCTTTCAGAATAAATGCACTACACTACACTGCAGATGATGTTTTTTTCTTTCAACAACTGACACACATGGTTGGATTTAGGAAAAAACAAAAGAGTTTGGCTTTATAACGTTATTGGACGTGAACACCTATCTCCCAGCTGAAAGTCAGTGTTTGTTGGACCCATACACCGCCCCTCTCACCCACCCAACTTGGACTTACGCCACCTTAACATTTGTTCTTGTCCTGCCGCATTTCCCCCTGATGCCGCCAGGTGCTGTTAAAATATAACGGTGACCAAGCACGCATCATGCCGACATTAACAAATGGCTTTTTTCATTGGTATCTGATGCTGCAAGTCCCTGCCCAAACACTGGATTATGACGAACTCTGAGTAAAACTGGGTTGGCTCAGCTGCTGGATCATCTTGAATAACCAGGTCATGATTTCTGGAAAGAGACATTGCTGCTGAGTTTCTCAAATGTATTGTTTTGGTGCTTTGAGCACCACAATCTGAGTGCCATCTAGTTCCATTATATTGAAGAGAAGGCAGACATCTCTATAGCCGATGTCTCCATCATCTTGCAACTCACACCAAAACAATTTAAGCTGATAATGAGCCCTACAGGTAAGAGAAAAAATATGTATTTTTATTTAGGGTTGAACTGTCCCTTTAAATAGGAATCTTTCCCCTGCCAGCTCCCACTCTCCTGCATATGGCCTCTGCAGCTGACTGAAATGGATTTCCAGTGAAGTGTAGGTGGTCCTTTGTTTTGCACATTCAGTATGCCGTAACTGCAGGGTTACTGGTTGGTGCATGCAAAATATCAGGAGGAACCGTGAAGGAAGATGAGAACTGAAAACATGGATCTTATAGCATAACACATTGGGTTTTGAGTGAAGCATGTAGGCTTGCTGATTCATAAAAAAACGCAACCAAACTGCTAAGAATAACTGCAGCTGAGGAACCTCCCTACATTGATCACGCATGTTGTCACAGAAACTGATGTGCGTGGATTTATCGCAGCTCTTATGTGTTAGTGATATTGATATAATTGTAACTATAATAAATGACTCGCTCCTCTGGGTATGATTTAGAGGGCTTGGCCAAAAGGCTCTTCTCCTCCTTCCTCGTGTGAAAGATAGCTCACTGATGTGAGGAAACCTGAAGTAACTCATACATTACCCAAGCCTTGACTACAATGCTCTGGTAGTCTATATCAAAAAGTATTAGTGCCTCTACCCTTTTCTGATGCTCATATGGATTTCTTTCACGGCATTTTCTGTATGAAATTATGAGTGAATAAATTGCATCTTCATTTATCTTCGAAAAACCCTTCTGTGCTGACTGCGATACTCAGCTCTCAGCGCTTTACATAATTATATTAGTCTTCTGCTACACCACGAAATTGATTGCCCAGGAAAATGAACCTGGCTTTGCTATAAATTACACCTATGGATCATAAGAAATGTGTTATTTTGTTTAAAATAGTACCTAATATAATTAGAGCTCTAATTCATGGCAAGCTACAAGTGTGCCTATTACAGTAACAGGGTTTGGAATTTAATCTGTCTGCTGGATAAAGAATGATCCTGTGTGGTTTTCATTTGTAATCCCAGACACATTATTTCAGTAAAATAGTCTGTGACTTTTAGATATGAGAGATGGATTGTTGAATGAATAAGTATATTCATAAGTTTTAGTATTAAAGTTAACAATTCATCCATGGAAGGAAGTTTCAACATCAATCCCACAGTCTGTCCTCTGTAACTTTTCCTTCACAGTGGATGGGAACTGAATCCCGCTTCGCTGGAGGTCTTTCCTCTGCTGAGGATGTAAGGTAGATCTCTATCAGTCTGACACACAGGATGGTTTATGGACAACAGAAATAATATCTTATTAAAGGAAAATTCACTGTGGAGAAATGCTATCTGAAATATGAAGACTGGTTTGGAGTATGTGGCATGAAAATCAATAGAAATGCACATCTAAAGGATGAGGCTGGGGATATTGTCTATTCCTCTTCTTGGTGAAAAATCCTATGAAAACACCAAAACCAAGAATGTGATGGGATGTCTCTCAAACATTTCTGGCTTTTTCTGTGCTTGACACTAAACCCCACTTCCATTTGTTCCTGCTGTGGATGTAAATCTTTAAATACCCATGACATATATATATTTTAATTTTTACAAAAGCACAAATAATTTCCCGAAAAAGCTGGGCACTGTGTGTTTTAGCGAACAACATTCAAACAGGAGTATACAGTGCATTTCTTAGGGACTATTTTCAGCGGTGGATTAATACACATTTGCTCTGGAAAGTATTTACTGCAGCAGGACAGTGTATGTGGCATTGACCCAAACTACAGTGCCCATGTCCATGGCAATGAAGCAAGCATGTCACTCAGTGTAACAGTATGACTCACATGTGTGTTTTCAACACATTCTCACTCCGACCTCATCACATATCGATGTTTGATCATGGACCTTCCACATCAACATATGACGTGAAAGGTACCCTGAGAGCGTTGGTTGTTGACGTTCTGGGACGCTGTGTCAAGTTCTGCCTGTAACATACATTGTCTTCTTTCAAAATACACTTCACAGGAAATTTACCAAGTACATACAGTCTCTTTCAAAATAAATGCACTACGTCAGTACAACAACACAAATTGATGTTTTTTTACCTCCAACAACAAACACAGGTGGTTGGGTTTAGGAAAAAAGACACCACTCTCACGGGAGAAAGTCGGTGGTTGTTGGACCCATCCACCACCTCTACCACCTACCCTACTTGGACTTTTGCCGCCTTAACTTTCAGTCTCGTCCTTCCATGTTTCCCCCTGACGTCGCT
This sequence comes from Cephalopholis sonnerati, assembly GCA_019142605.1. NCBI lineage: Eukaryota > Metazoa > Chordata > Actinopteri > Perciformes > Serranidae > Cephalopholis > Cephalopholis sonnerati. Next base: position 23,197,077 of record JAGQAX010000012.1, read on the forward strand.
GAACCCCATTGAACTATAACAGCATATCATGTTGACATTAAAGGACAGCTTTTTTCGTCAGTGTCTGATGCCATAAGTCATTGCCCAAGTGCTGGATTCCGATGACTTTGTAGTGAGACCAAGTTGGTGTTTTAATCGTTGTTAGATAACAACTGAAGTTTATGACACGGAGGACAACCCAGTCACCAGCATAAATCTGGGCACTGTATGTTTCTGCAAATCACGGATATGTATACATTTGTCCATTTGATATGTAGCTAATGAGTTGAAATGTTATGTTTCTTTACATTTTAATTTTTTAAAATGTTTTTGTTGTCACAGCGCTGTGGTTAACGTGTGTTTAGGTTTAAGCACAAAAACCAGGTAGGTAGGGTTAGGAAACGCCATGTTTTGGCACGAAATACCTGGTACTGTCACCAAAAACATGGCTAGAAATGCAGTGATCTTGCATTAAAAAAATACCCTGTCGTTGTTGCCAAAAACATTGCTGGAAGTATCATGATGTTTTCTTAAAAAACACAGCTGATCTCGGACAGTAGTCGGCTGCTTGATAATCTCTATAAATAACCAGGTATCTCCATACATATGCAGAATCTGTAGGCGACAAGCAATATTTTGGTTTTGGTTTCCATTTGTAATCTGAGTGGTATTGACCAATGAATTTTGAATGGCAGGTTTACATTCCATGTGGAGAAGTAGAATCCATCATCTGACCACGAGTTAGCATTTTATCAGCTTTTTTTAATGTATCAGCATTCATGTAAATATAGTGATTGTAGAGATTAGCCAAAATGAAGCTGCACGGGACAGGAAGTCTTGTCTCAGATATCTGCTAGGTACACTGGATCAGCCCAAAATGTTGACCCTCACCTCTGGAGACTTTATGTCATGAGACGATAGTCGAAACTGGCTGTTTAGCAGCCATTTTGCCTCGGTCTCATGCCCTCTACCATGCCCTCCTCCTCCTGATGAACTCAGCTCATATACATGCAATCTGAACTACGTCACCTTAGAAATGTTGTTATGATATGTATGAAACATACAAATGTAACATATCAGTGGTTGGGAGAGATGTACAATGCCAGCATTTTCTGCTGGCGACCGGGCTGCAGAGAAACACGATATCACAGGCACAAAGGAAACACTTGTTATTAGGTTCAGTTAGTTGCTGGTTTGGGTCTTTCCATGGGATTTGTTAACAGTAACAGTAGAGGTATCCTTTAAATGTCAGATCAAAAAGAAGCAGTCTGACTTTGTTTTTGGATCATTTAACCTCATAGTGTGTTGAGAACACACTGCAAATATTAAGTGTGATGCAGTATGTATCTAAATCTTAAAAGGTAAGCTTGTACCACAATTCATCTTCAGCTTTAACTTTTTCAGCAGACCGACTGTGACATTTAGATCAAGTCTGACACCTTTTACGTAGTTTCACAACTTGATACAAATGTGTTACAAATTTGAAGCCAGCGTCCATATTTCCTTACTCTCTTGAACCACTCAGTCTTTCTAAGACAGCTCTTCTGAGTTTCAAATTTCAAACAGTAGACAGCTGAGTAGCTTATAGAGAATGTAAAGGTTATTTCTAAGTACATTCCTTGGTCAGAATTGAGTATGTCACAATTTAGGCACAAAAACGTTAAATTGTATTATGTTTCTTTTATCAAGTGCACCTTATCAAGTCTCTAATTCACCTATTCACTTAACAGCCGACAATTTTGGTGATCTAATTTCTGCCTTCAACGAGATGAAGTGTTCCATTAACACACAGGAACAGTCTCCTCTATCCCCCTAACAATCCTCATTCTCAGTGTGCTGCACCACAATGCGAATCTTACATTTTAAAAACACCCAAATGCAAAGCCACATGTCCTACCTCTATTGTTCTCCTTACCTACAGCCCTCTGCATCACAATCTAAAATCCAAGAGCACAGTGGCAGCATGCAGGGTTAAGTAATTCTGCACCATTGAGAAAGACATTTGATTTCATTTGTAGTGTGTCTTGCAGCGGGCGTAGGTGAGCCCACCTTTGGCTGCGGGAGGAGTGAAGCGGCACACATATCTAGTGTTGGGAGACACAAAATTGACAATGCATTTATCTTTGAATAATGTAAATGTCCTGAGAATACGGTGGCAGTGGTCCTGGTGTGTCCGCCGAGGGCGCGGGGCTGTCAGACGCTGAGCTCTCTGGCCCTGCTGCAGCATAATGTGGCCTCCGGCTCCCCTGGAGCATCCCGCTGCTCGGCTCTGCTCTGCCTCAGGCCCACATTCCTGCTTCGGCACACTGCACAAGCTCCCCTCTTAATTTACACTCTGGTAGGAGAGGGAGTTAATGCAGAAAAGCCTGCCAAGAAGAATCTTATCTGTTCTCCCTCTTTAAAGGTGAGGTAGTTTAGAGCACAGTATATTGAATAGAGGTGTGGAAGGCGATGGTATTTTCTTCCAGCACATCCAGTCTGCTCATTTAAAGATGTAATATTTGTTAATCTAAATGCATTAAGCATAAAATGGAACCTTTGTGAGGAGCGTACACATTTCCCATGTTTGAATAGCTTCTATTATTTTAAGTAGTTGGCTTAACTTCAATGGTTCTATGAATACCGTGAGTTATTGTGTCCAAGAAATGTGCAGCTTGGTGACTAAAACATGTATTGTTTAAAATGGATGGTTCCTGGCAGGCTGACAGTGCTGTTCAGTGAGGCAAAGTGCCAGTAAATTGTTTGTCTTCTGCAGTGCTGCCCTATAATTCTTCTGGGAACCAATGGCATTGTGTTTGCCAAAGAGAATAATGATAGATGGGATAAAATCAAACTAGAGGATTTTTGGGATGCACTCTGACCACCAGGCATAATCTGAATACATTTGTGTCCCCAGGAACGATGCTGGCAATTGTTCGTGCTTGTGTCTCCCCTGCCTCTTGTCTGTCCCGCATAGGATAACTGATTTTATATAGATCATTTTGAGTTCACGAGTAATGATTAATATCATCACATTTCTTATGCAACCATTCCAATTTTGATTTGTTTAATGCCTGTGCTGAATTAGTAAACCAGCACGTTCATGCGCTGAGAGCTTCTTGCTCCTCTACACCAGTGCTTTCCAACCTTTTTCTCTTGTGACCTCTGAAAATGAAGCCGTGTCATTTTGCAATCCCTCCTCATGTGTTACAAATCTTGCTCTGAGGTGGCCTCTCCAACCAGAAGCAACCTGGTCTCACTCCAAAGTTGTTGAAATCTGGTGCTTGGGTGGTGACTTGCAGCATCAGACATTGACGAAAAAAAGACGTCTTTAATGTTCCCATGATGTGCGGCCAGTTGCCGTTATGATTTTGTCAATAACTGTAAAATAATGTAGTGCAGCAGAACTATATTTCTTCTGCTTCCCAAATCTGTTTTACTCATGACCCCTCAGACTTATCTTGTGACCCCACAGGAGGGCCCCAACCCCCATATTGGTAACCACTGTTCCATGTTTTGGTCAGGTTAGCCAAACTCTTGCCAGTATTATTTGAACAAATCACAGTCAGGTACACTTTCCCAAATATTTGCATGAAAAAAGCAAAGATTAGAGGAACATCTTAAAAAAAAATCCTGTTTGGCGCCCCTTCAGATTTATCTTGTAACCCCTTGAGAGGTCCCGACCCTCAGGTTGGAAACACTGGCCCTAGACTATATGTTGGATGCAACGATGCATGTTACTCTAAAGCGCCGGCTCGTAATGTCTCCACTTCTGAGGCGTGAATGTAAATGTGCAATCTGCCTGTTCAAGTGTCCTGTTGGCCCAACAACAGGAGCAGGTCCCCATCTGTTCTCTCTCTGGAGTGCCCAGACAATACATTTCCCCCGCCAGACCTTCCCATTTGCTGGAGCAGAGGTTTCCCAGCCATTTCTAAGGTTACAGGCAGGGTAAGCACTTCCACCATGTGCTCACAGCTCTCTGATCAGAACTAGTTGGACCTTATTTGCAAGATAGAGTTGAAATTTTTGGTGCTGAGTAATATTTAAATGTGCTGCCCTTGGCTTGCAGGCCGTTTTGTTGCTGTTGCTGCAGTTCCACAGGATGTGAGCAGCGAAAGACGAGCGTGGCTGTCAGTGGAGTGTGATTTGTTGCAAGCCCAGCCTTGCCAACTGTGAGGCACTGAGGTGTGACCACAGAGATGCCTAACATCTCCAGTTGCCTCAGGGCCAGCCAGTCAATTACACAACACTGTCTACCCTGAGCAATGACATGTGCTCAATAATGGACCAAAAGGCAAAGAGAAAACACATCTAAGAACTATTTACACCAGTATCCAAACCATTACTAGAATATTCTTGGTCAGATATTATCATTATGTCGTTTAGCGCTGTGGTCAGCGGTGAACATGCATAAATGTGTCTGTGTGAGCGTCTGTTTGCAGCATAGTGGGTTTTTTTAAAGATGCAGTCGCACACATTTTCAACAGCCTCTCCAAAGAGTAACATTTTGGTTACTTGCGGACCTAAACTGTTTATGAGGACCATGTGTGGGAAACTCCAAGAGGGTCCCCGTTCAAAGAAACCTGCCTCTCCTTTGTGAGACACTTTATCGTGTGGATGCAGATGTGCTTTTTGTTGGAACCTTGCACCTCATCCATTACCCTCGGCCTGCCAGAGAGATAGTGGAGAGTGAATCCATTCAAAAGGACCAAGACAGAGCCTGCTGCTCAACTGAACTTTCTGTGAACTAGGCTCAACAGCGGGATCCATGCATCAAAAAAATAAGTAATTTCTCTTTGCTGCTCTGGCCTGTGTTTCATACAGATTGCTACTATCAACACGTCCGGCATCCTCATGTATCAATCTGTCAATCTGATATTCGTTTGAGCACTGTATCTGTCTCCAAAGATTCAATAGGGACTAAGACCGAGCTGGGAATTTTGTGACTATCTTGTCTTGTTGAATCAAGATTTCACTCTGCAGTCTGTTAGGATATATTTAGAAAAAATGGCTACAGTGGGACGCAATGGTTTCAGTGATGTGATTCGGATAGCAAAAACAGCTGTGCATTAATACTGCTCTGAGAAGCTGAAGCAAGTTTTTACTGGGAATTATAAATATACTGTAATCTTTATATCAGGATAAATGCCGTTGTCCATGATCATACAGCATATTAATTAAATAAAAAAACAATTTTAAAAACATCACAATAGTGTTATTTTACAACTTGCATACCTAAAAAAACTTCTTAGTGGTATAGTTTCTAATTAGATAACTGACTGCTGTATAATGCTGTATTGGGGCCATTGTAGGTAGAAAACAAACAAACAAACAAACATACAGAGCCAGGGGAGAGGGTTGATACTATGCGGAAAAACTGAGATTTCCCAAGATTAAATTTGTACATTTACAAGAAAAAACTTGGATGCTTGCTGAAATTAAAGTGGAAAATTTACATTGAAAAAAATCCACAAATTTAGAAAAAAAGGCCCTGGATATTTCCAGAGATTATAAAGTCATTACTTTGTGTGAAAAAAATCTGAAATTCTCTGAGATTAACTGCTGGAAAGTCAGGGGACATATTGTAAAAAACAACAAACTTCACATATGAAGGATGAATTTGTCAAGCACAGGACTTTCACCAAGGAGACTGAGGTTTGTGTCCCGTGTGATCAAAGTTGGCTTATTATTTTTAGACTTTGTTTTTCAGTTTTTAGAAAGTATAAAGTTGCTGAACGCACATGGTGTACATCAGGGTTTTTTTCTCTCTAATTTGTCACTTTAATCTCAGGGAATTAAGTATTTTTTTCTTGCAAATTTATAACTTTACCCTCTCAGAGACTATCCAATGTTTCTGTCTCTGAATTTACAACTTTAATTTAGGAAATTCTGACTTTTGTCTCGAATTATTACCCCCCTACAATGGCCCCAATATGCTTTTGTTTTGTAGCATATCTATAGTGCAGCTACAATGGAATTAATGGCACGTTATTTCAGCAGTTTAACTTTAATTTGAGAGGAATAGCTTGATATTTTAGAAAATATGCTTACTCACTAAATAAGCAGCATCAGCTAGTCTGGCTTTATATAAAAAAATCTGCCTATCAGCACCTTTGAAGCTCACTAATCAATCAATTTTCAAAGGCTAAAAAAAACAGATATAACTTGTTAACTTAAGATATGTCCTGGATAGGACATAGTCTTAATGCTAAGCTAAGCTAACAGCCTGCTGGCTGTAACTTTATATTTACCAGATATGACAGTGGTATCAATCCTCTTATTTAACAGTGGTCAAGAAAGGTTAAAGGAAACCCGCTGGCGTATTTACCAAAATACAAAACTATTTCTTCACATGCATGACTTTAGCTTCAGAATCAAAGAACAAAGACTTCCCTCTAGACTCCCTATTTACATTTAAATATTGCCTACAGGGAGAAATCTTTCATGGAGGAGACAGAGATATCATAGATCATAGTGATATCAACCATAACCTCAGCCGACAATGCAGTCAACAGTGCTGTCCTGGATGTCCTCTGTCTATTTCAAAGTATAAACCTCTATGATTTCAGTTGTGGTTGATCTGGTGACACCTGTGGTTTCTGCGTTTGCATCACTTTTCTAAAATAAAATTACCACATTTTTATAATGCCTATGCACTGGTGATAGCCGTGGCTAGGGACATTATGTTATCGCTCCTATTCTCATGAATGTGACATCTAAAAAGGGCCTTGAGGGACTTTCCTCAAATTTGGCACAAACACTCACTTGGACTGAGCAATCAGCAAGTGATTAGAATTTGGTGGTCAAAGGTCACTGCGACCTCACAAAACATGTTTTTGGCCATAACTCAAGAATTCATGTGCTAATTATGACAAAATTTAATACAAATGTCTAATATGATAAAATGACAAAGTGTTGACATTTTATATCCAAAGGGTCAAAGGTCAACTTTGCTATGATATCATAATGTTCTGCAAAAAGTGTTTATTTCAACATTTCTGAGGGCACATATGAAACAGGTGGTCGTCCCCCAAGACATTTTGAGACTTCATTTCCTGCATTCTGGTTAATTTATATGCACCAATTTTTTCCTTTTCTGCATCGGTTTATGGTGGAAATGTCATGGTACTTACGCTGTCATCCGTGTTTAGTTGCTTCTTCTTCTGTTTTATGGCTGATGCAAACATTGCTTTTGAGGTTGCATGCTGCCTACTTAATGGCTACTTTATTCCTACTTTACCAGATTCATTGTTGTGTCTATGAGTTGTGTTTCAGCAGTTCATCCTCAGCTACTTTCATGTTTTCTTATTGGGGTGGACAAATGCATGTGTTCTAAATTTTGAGGGGGATGCATCCCCTGCATCTGCCCCCAAATCTCCGCCACTGGCTTCAGGTGATTGTAGCTGCACCATGTGAAAAGCTCTCTATTAGTACTCTGAACTCCTCTGTAAAAACAGTCTCTAAGTGAAGACAGCATGTTTGTAATTGGAATTACATATGAACTGCAATCATACATGTCAATACCTTTTATTAAAATCCTTCAAAGTCTCTACTACATATATTTTATGGGTCAGACATGGATGTAAACCACAACTTGACTGGTGCTTGGCAGAGGCTTACAACTGTGATGCGATAATTTTAATTTAGGTGAGTAGCAAGTTAGCTATCTTAGATATTTAGACCTATCACTTACATACTGACGTATTTAGCTACCACTTAATACGTCAACATGTCAGAATGTTTTACTGCGGGACTCTGATACAGCAGAAGTTGGCTTCAGAAACATGCTTGTGTAACTTAAACTTTTCATTAAGCATATCTCAGCCTTATTAACCGAATGTCATAGTTTATCATTCATATTGAAAAGATGCAGAAAACCTTATCACCTCTGTATTACTGCACTGCCAGCCATTCAAATGTGTGCACAAAGCTACATGTTGTAGGTGGGATCTTCACAGAAAAAGCAGGGAAGTAAAAGAAAGGATGGGAACACCATGAGAGCATACTGTATAGCTGTACTGACAGCCATGTATTTTTATTTAGTAATGGCAATATGACAATGAGATTTTTACTTTCTAATGTTACATATTTCAGTAGCATCTCCTTGTTGTAATGGAAATACATGATGTGGTATATTTTCTGTTGACTCAATTAACATGCTGGTGATTTAATTCGAGTCCCTATGTGGATGCTTCATGTGATCACAAACAAAACAAATACTGAGCACATACACAGTCAGCTGTATCACTCGCCACTCGATGTTGATACAAAGGCTGTTATGTTGATTGTCCTGAAGTGATGTTTCACAGTAGAAATTGTGTTGTTTTTGCTTTATTAGAAATTGCTCATGTGAGAGAGAGATAAAGGAAACTGAAAGGTTGACATTTGGAGTGCAAACAAAAGGCTTTTTTTTGCCTGCTCAGTAATGGTACTGCGACTGTGGCACTATTGACATAGACCTTGGGTTGTTATATGAAAAGTCCGTGGACACAATTTAATTTCTGTCAGCAGTCAGGCTCCACAGCCACAATGGATTTCTTTTATGCCCTAGCCTCTGACTCTCACCGAGCATCTGTGTGAGACTGGAAACACAGTTTCTGCACAGCTCCTTCCTCTCCTCCACCCGCTGACTCTGCCCTTAAGGTGCATTTCATCCACATAGAAAATGAAGTTATATCTGAACTTCGACCAATAGTCTCGCTAGCCCAGGGGGAAAGCACTGTAAGGAGCTCGCCTTAGTATGACCAGGCAGCGCAGACTGCACTCGAGTCCATCAATCTCTTTCTGTTCTACAGTGCCTCTAATGACTGCATACATAACATAACCATCTTCTCCATTTGAAAAGTTTTGCTGATATGACATTTGTTGTTTCTGGCAGAAATAATGTTAAACTACATTATTCCTAGAGTGTGTTTGCTTTACTTATTGCTGATGCTTCTCGTTCTGTCTTCTTCCAGCTGCGATGTCTTGTAGAAATCATAAGGATCCCACATGGTGTTACATCCTCAGACCTCTTGTCCCGAAGCCACATGTTGAGGGCTGGATTCTGTCCAAAAGGCTCACTCATGAAAAATGTGTTGCTGACAACCTGGGTGCAGTAACTCTTGAAAATGTGACTGTTTCCGATCCTAATGGTATGTAGCAGAGCAGTGTGTTCATGGTTCTTTTGCTTATGGTGACTGACAGCACTCTAGTCAGGGCTGACTGACAGGAAAATAAATGACGTGATTTTCTTCTTGGGAAGTGCTGACATTAGACTTCTTCAGTCGAGGGTTGGAGGAATGTTATTTTCTACTAATGTGACTCACATTCGGAGCTGTTTCCTCATAGTGAATCTGTGCACAGAGCAATGCCACATAATATTTTGTCTCATTGAGCATAACTATATCACGCCCCAAGGATTCAGAATCTGACCTGCCTTAAACTCTCAGAGAGGCCAGCGAGTGTGTTTCTGACTGCTTATACTTGATACTGGCTGCATTAGCAAAAAATTATGAAAAAACATTTTCACAAACTTCATATCTCTTAACTTAAAGCTGTTGTATTGAATATTTTATATGAACAACTGTTTGCCAACAACTTCACATTATTAAAAAAAAAACGTTTAACACACTTCAACTGCCCTGATGCTCTCAGAGTAGGGCAATGTTGTATCAGGAGTGACTTAAGCAATTTGGTCCAAACTACAGTTGAGCACACAGACTTGAGCCAACAAATGTCACTAGAGTACGAAGTTTCGACCATAGACAGTAAAAATAACGGCCATAGCTACCTTGACGTCACCCATTCTTTGCAGGCTCCCATTTTGATTTAAATTTTTTCTTAATTTTTTCTTAATTTTTTGGAGCCAGAGGTGACCAAATTTGGGTGAGAGGCTGGAGCTGCAGAGGAGCAAGGGGTGGGTCTGAGAAGCTGAGGACACTATTGGCAGACAGCCCTTAAATATGCGTAACTTTAAGTCTTAATATCATGTAAACGGGGCAGTTATATAAAAATTCATCCCCATACAGCTGTCATGAATGTTGAAATTAGCTATAGAGACCAAAACCGTTTTTTGTGCCAGGCTGTAAACATGTTTATTTCTGCTGTAAAGTTGGGCATTTTAACATGGAGCTCCATGGGAACTTACTCGCCTCTGAAGCCAACCTTAAGTGGCCATTCAATGAATTGCAGCTCTTGGCACATGCATGTTGGCTTAATTTTTTTAGCCCTGGAGGTTGCTGCTTGGTCTCAAAGCCAGATGAGTCCCCATCAGATCAAAGATGCATGCAGTATTTGAAACATTAGCCCTCTGATAAAGTTTGTTGCTCCAGAATACTCTGGACCAGATCTCTGAAGTCACTCCTGATACAACTTTACCATGTCGTCACTGCACAGATAATACTGGTAAATATTTTGTTGTTAGGTCTAGTGAATTTATGTACCCCTAAGCCTTCAGCATATTTGCTTCTGAACCACAACATGCACTGAATGCCATGACTGACAAAAAGAGATTGATGCAGGCTAAAAGTTGCTCCTTGCTATCCTCCCATGTCTCCATATCTCTGCTCTCCTCTGGGCGTCTGCCCTCTGACAGGCTCATATTAGATAAGACCCGCCCTGTTGAGGCTTGGCAACCAATCAAAAATGACAACTTGTGACAGTGACAATATCAGTGTAAAAGCCATTGTTGTGTTTCAGCTTGTTTCTGATGGCTCAAAGTGGCCAGAATGTTGTTGCATATTTAAAGGAGTCAAATGCCACAGAGTATATCTATGATTTGGAGTCTGAGCCGCGGTTGTCTTCACACAGCTCTAAACATGGAGGTGGGACTGTGACAACGTTGTCCCGCCACTGTGGATCGGGATGGTGTTATCAGTGGGAACCACTGTATGACCACATCGCAGACCAGCAGCAATTAGTTAGCCAGTGGGATACACACACAGTGACTAACCATAGATTTATTATAATAACTAGATACCAGACCCCAACATGGCATCTATTGAATCCAATGCAACCGCTCGCCCGGCGCATATGCCAAAAAAAAGTCTTTAGCTTCTAGGTTTTGACCACGATATGCGGTATGCTTCTCCAACTGGCTCACAGACGTAACATCATGATGACATCACAGATTTTTAAATAGCTTTTTTCGGCTTGAGGAAAGTTTAACAAATATAAATTGTCCATGGATCAAATATTCATAATAGAAATAGTCATAAGGCCTTGTTTACAGTTCAAGGTGTCCTGTCAACAATTTGACATACATATCTTTCACAATGACGGTCTAAGGAGAAAAAACTTTTTGGGCCACAGGGGATTTTTTCACTGCAGTGGCCACTGGAAAATTTGGAAGCAGGGCTGAGCTGCGTTCCTTGGGGCCTGTGTCTTACATTCACTAACATGCATGCGCGCCCAACAAGCTACCACAACATAGAACAGAAAAGCTTGGATTACAACACACAGAGAGGGAGCACAACTTTATTCTTTGCTCAGAGCAGATAGTTGTTTGCTGCTATATTAATCCTCTCAATGTTGCATACAGCTCCTTTAAACCTAGATAATGAATCTTGAGGCAAAAATTGCACCTGCGTGTAATAATATTGCATCATGACCCATCACAGTTATGTCATTTAAGCCACTGATAATCAATATAAAGACTACACTACAAACTGGGAACAGAAACAAAACATGCCTCTTTTCTGTGGCACTGTGAAATCTCATTAATGACATGTTGCTAACCTTTTCTCATTACAGCCATCCCACCATAAATCACACCTCCTGCTGCTGGGATGTTGCCTCACAACACTGTTTCACCCACCTCTGTGTTTTTCTGTTTTAGTTTGAGGTGTATATACAGTATGTGTGTAACTCAGTGAGAAACCCGCAAATTTATTGTCATCCATTAGCAGGTCGCAATCATTTCCTCCTCCTCTCAGTGTCTCCTCTCTCTGTCCTCAGAGGTTGTGTCCATCTGGTTGTCACGTGACATGGGAGAGCCACCTAAGAGATGGTGTGCCCTCTCAGATCGTTTGTCTTAATTAAAATTTAATGAAATGTGGCTCTCTTTACAATTGTGTCTTGCAGCTCATAAATGAAACATTGTACTTTGTAGCATTACTCACACAGCGCTCCATACATTGTTTATTTAAGCCTGCTGCAACAAATAGTAAAGCCGGTACAATAGAATTTCAATCAGTACCTTTGAAAATACTGCTGGACACATTTAGTGAAGGTTTGAAAGTCAAGGGATTTTTGTGTTCAGGAGTGTTGCATTGTGGATGTAATGAATTATGTATTGTGGGAAACACTATGCAACTTCCAACAGCCACTTGTGTTGCCTTTAATGTGCTGCTGAGGGTCAAATACCAACTGTAAGATATAATTTATGTAGAAAGTAGCCTGGAACAGACTGGTACAGACTGCCTGCTGTTTAATAGTGAGACAAAAGCCTGACCTCATCTCCAGACTAGCCACTGCTCTACAAGCTTCTATGACTCCATGAAATCTTCCACTGACTGTGTCTTTTATCTGTCTTCTTAAAAAAAAATATATATATATATGCCTGTTTTTCGGGTTTACTCACATATTCCAAGATAGATTGTCACAACTCCAGCCAACTCCTATTCATTCTCTGCCACCATACTAACTCTCCTGTCATTTCAGATCTGGCCACTCCTTCCGGCCCTCCAGTAACCCCTTTTCCCACCATTCCCATCCCCTGACCCTCCCCACCCACATACTCACCTGTCTCCCATTTTCCTAATCAGCCTTGAAATATATACACTGGCCCATCTCCATGTTACGCTTCCCAGCCTTTGCTCTGCCTGACTGACCTACTACCTGATCTTTGAAGCGATGATTTGCTACCTAACCTCCATCTGCCTCTGCCTATCTCTTTATGATTATCATCAGGAGTTATGTCATTGCCACAAACTGCATGAATCACTTAAGAAATGTGTTCAACATGTTCACTGTCCCAACAGGAAAGCCTTTCTGTTAGTTTAGAGCGCATGCATGATGTGATTTTGCCAAGAAGGACATGCCTCTGGATCAACATCCCAACATTGCAAACAACCAGTCATAGCCCTCTGACATCATTAGTAGGCTGCTCCTGTGCTTCTTTTTAAATTGTTTTGTGCTTCTTCAGCGCTAAACCAGTTTATCAAATAAAAATTTTGTATGCTACTGCAGGGTTAGCGCAGGCTAGCTATGTGAAATGAGTAACCTTGCCAATAGATGAGAAGCAAAGCATGTTAGCTTGCTAAGTGGGAATGCTATGCTAACAAGTAAGCTTACCAATAAACTAGAATACTGGCAAGTTGGCTTTCTAAATTAGTAGACTACACTCAGAAGTAAGCTGTTCACTAACAAAGACTAAGGATAATAACATTTTCCAGTTGCAAATTCCTGCAATAAACACATTTTCCCTCCTTTTTTCCAGCTTGATCCTGAATAGATTTGTTAAGGTTTATCCAGGGCCATCATCATCATCATCATCATCATCATCATCATCATCATCATCATCATCACGTTGATTCTGGATATTCTGTTTATGTTGACATAGAAGAGACGGTCCTGTATCAACATCAATGATTCTATCCAAAATTCTCGAAGCAACATTAGTTTGAAAAGCTTCTCACTGGACTGCAGGCCCATTTCTTAGACAGCCCCTTATTCCAAAAGCAAAGGCCCATTGCTCCAAAGTCCTGTTTCTCCAAAAATAAACACACTCTGCAGTTAGTTTCAGTCTCCCAGCAACATCTGAGCCATGATCCTGGGTGTTTTTACTGACCATTCATGGCATTTCCCTGCAGCGTCTGAGCCACAGAACCTGTGTGTTTGTCATCAACTTGACCCTGCGTTTCCAGCAGCTTTTGTGCCACCAAACATGGGTGTTTTAAGCCAAAACATGATATTTTCCTGACCATAATCAAGTGGTTTTGGTGCCTAAACCTAACCACATCATCACCACAGCATTGTAAAGTTTCAATTTATTTGTTACAAAATAATGTTCCAATGTAACATAGCCTACATGGTTTACAGAAACATATAAAACCAACATTTTTCTGGCAATTGTGTTGTCTAACTGCAGGAAATGTGTAGTGATGGGACCTTGGACCAGTAAGCATTTGTTTTTGGGATAACGGTCTGTCAGAGAAATGGGCTTTCAGTCCAATGGGACATTTGTCGGACTAGTGGGGCTTTGGAAATTTGGGCCATGAGCAGTCCCCTTCAGTTGAGTTTGATAGTTTCAGTGTGTGACTTGGTGACAGCTGATTGATGTGACAGATTTATAACTTTTGATAGAAAATGCATCATGTCATTACACTTGTACCATTCAAGAGAACAATCACAAACAGGTGTGCAGTGTCTTCTCCTGATCCTGTGCAGCTGATGAATAAAGCATACATCCTGTATTGATGCAGTTTGTCATGGGGGGAGCTTTGCATGTACACACTACAGGTATCTCTAAACGGACATCTGCATTCGGGCTATGGCTGGTATATTTTGAAGGTAAGAAGCAGGATTTTCCTACATGTTAAAGTAACCTTTTTATGCTTGTTAGTTACTTGTGTGAAGGGGCCTCTGTGCTGTAAACATTGTGAGTGGTTTCTGTCATTATCTATCATACAGTATTTTCCATGACAATTATAAAACATTTTAATGTTTTCAAAGAACCCACTCAGCCATTTTACATGACTAATTTTAGACCAGCACTTACTATCTCCCATTTTTACCATTTAAATTCATCAGCGCAACCCAAGATGATGAATTCTGAGATGGAAGAACTTTTATGAGGTGCAAATTACAGGTGAGGGTCATCAGAGATGATTAAGGGTGATCTAATGAGTCTAATTCCCACCTTTGTCCAATATTGGGCTATTACCTTACGCCCAACTAGCTTTTTAATGTCCTTGCCTTACAGCCTTTAACACAAATTAGCTAAACTTACCCTGACCTCAATATCTCTGTGTTCTTCCTTTAATTTGCAGGTGACAGACCTGCAATGAAAAGCTGTTCATGTTAGCTGCTAGCTGGATCACGGTGCCTGTGTGTGCTTGCTGTGACAAGTAGGCCTATGTAAATGATCTTCAATGTGGTCCAGTATACTTAGATAATGCATTGTTTTTATGTTACTTTATTTTATATTTTATAATTATTGTGTTTATTGTGCTGGCATCAGGCTCAGACCAGGGTCCGACAACAACACAGCTGTGCTCCATTGACTCTTATGCAATTATTTCAGATTTCATTTTCAGGCTGGTTTTGTGGATTTGGAGCTAAATGTTGTGCCTGGGGCACGTCGTGTATTAATGATACTCGTTACCTGGAGAGGCTGGAAAAAGATATACGTTTCTTCCCTGTTCCAAAACCAAAATCACACCCTGAAAAGTGTAGGGTTAGCTGGCGAGCTACTGAAGATATAGCTGAATGTATACACATGCTGCTTTTGCTTTGTAATGATTATAACAGTGCAAAAAGACCCTGCTGTACAGGAACCAGTGAAGGGAAGCAGGGAAACTTTGCCAATATTGAACCAGGCGTCCAGATGAACAGTGTTAAAGTTTCCCTTTATATTCATTGTCTTCTGTGGCGATCAGCAGTGATGTGGTGGTTCACTTTTACACTGTGATCTGTAGCCTATAGTTGGGCTTTAGCTTCTAACTATCTTTGTCTTTTTAACCTGTTGTTGCTGCTGAGTCAGTTTGACATCCTGGATATATCCTTCAAACACAGACTGTAGACCCCTCTGTCTGCTTCTCTCTGGATGTGCGTTTTCTTTTTTCTAAAAATGTGATAATATTTCTTCAGAGAGTGCAGTTAGTTATAATATAGGCTCCGTGCTTATTCAACACCACAAAGGGGCGGGGCTTAGCGAAGGGTCAATTAGAGTTTTTTGAGGCCGGTGCTTTTATTTTAAAGGAGTAACGCCGGTAGAAAGAAAACGCAGGAAAACGGCAGGTGTGTCTCTAAAAAGATGGAAGGCGTCCATGTTTTTGTTTGTTTGGCACGTGGCTGATAAGGATACAAGGTATGTCAACATTTCGTTTCCTGTTGTGATTGTCACTGAGTGATGTTATCATGTGTTTGATGCAGTTTTGCTCAGTTGGAGAGTGAGTGTGTAAACTTGCAAGGATTGCGCTGTTGGCTCCATGTAGACTACCTTTAGACTTGTTAACAAGCATTCAGCGTTTCTTTGCATTGCTACATGTTGTCTGGAGAAATGCTGTGCTGTGGAGGTGTGTGTTGAATTGGGATGTTTGGAGCTGCAAATTATATGTGATTTTTCACTGTCTTTTGTTTTTATGTGTGACTTTAGTTTAAAAAAAAAAATGACTGATCATTTCACTGTAAGGTAAATATGCCTTCTTCTTGCATGCTATCAGCACTCATTATTTTGTTAAGTTGAAGAGATGGTAATATGTCTGTTTTTGGAGCTTCAGTATTACTGATAGGCCTACAGCTTTTGAGAACCATCAGTTGGAGAATTAAACCATCATTTAGCTGGCAATGCCACTATGTGTGCATCACATCAAACAAACTTTGTAGATGCCATCAATATAAATATAGTGAATCTCAGGTCTCTTCTTTTTTTCTCTTTTTCTGACCTCTGACAATAACCAAGCTTTGCATTCTCAGTTATGTCGATTGGTGTTTACTGTAGTGAGTCCTGTGGACCCACAAGTGGTCATTTGAGTGGGTCCACAATGAAATGTGTTTTTTTTTTTTTTGTAATTGCGGTGTTAAACACATGCTTGATGCTGTATGGTTTTAATTATGGTTGCTATCCTCTTTCTTTCTGACACAAGTTTTTCTATTTGTCTTTTAATCATTGAGACTATGAACAAAACGGGATGTTATCTTGCTCAAGATTTATGTGCAGATGGTAAGAAAATGGCGGCCGCCAGTGATGATAGTTATGCAACGCACTGCATGCCCTGTATGGTAAAGCATCATGAAGTCATCATGGACATGAGTGAATACAGCATCTATCAGTAGCCATGTGAGTTTATTTACCAATTCCAAGTTTGTAGCCTCAGTTGTTGAAATAAAATCTGTTTGGCGAGGATTTGTCTTGTCGCTGCCAAGGCATTCAGTTTCTCCTGGGATGATTGAGTCTGTTCACATGCATTCCCGTCTATGCAAGATATATGCGCAGACAGTAAATAAATGGTGACTGGTGGCTTTATTTATTTATTTATGTTTGGCAGTGAGGTTTCTTCTGTTTATTTCTGTGATTACAACACGGATTTGTTCACAATGCAGCATTTTCAGGAAAAAAGACCTGGACGTTGCCATTGCGGTTGAGTTTACTCTGCATCCTTACAGATTTGATGATATCCAGCACTTTGGCAGGCTTGTCAGTATATATGTTCTCACCTTCTCTCTAAATGCAACTTTCTCTACAAAAATCTGTGTTGATTCTGTAACTAGGCCTAATAAGACGTGACATGAAATATTATGATATTGTAGAATTTAGTTTCAGTTCTTAGGCTTGTGAGAACAACTGCAAGTTATGAACAATATCTTAATGCTAGGGCTGACACTTTGTATTATTTTGACTGGTCGGTCGATTTGCTCTAGTCTGATCAAATTTTCATTGGTCACACAGTTGCTGGTGTTTCCAGCTGAAAACGCTAGACACTCCTCTGAAAACACCCAGCTGGGAGAGCTTTGGAGGTGCAGTGTTTTATCAGCTGAGATTCTTTGGTTGTGTCTGGTTGCTATGATACAGAATATCTGCAGTAGTAAAAAATGTTGGCACAAAGTCAAGCACTTGATCTGGATGAAGGGACAGCTGAGGCATGTAGGGAGTGGGGACGGATCGGCAGGACTATGTAGCCAGAAGTCCTTATTTTTCTTCCAGTGTTGTTTTTGCTCGGCACTAGTTCATGTAGGATGTAACAGTTGGTCTTTGTGGTTTTTGTCTCGCACCACTTCCATTGTGATTGGATGGCTCTGTAAAAACTGACAGTGACAAGCGCAGGGTTTTACCTGAAGCTGAACACTTTCAACTCTTAGCGACCAGGAAAAAATGCCAAGTGGGCTCAGCACCTCGTCACGCTGCATAGTGTAAATACACAGTGCTTCTATTACAAAGAATTTAAAAAAAAAAAAAACTACAGTGGCCTCAGGAAAAAAAGGCTTTGGTGGACACACAGTGCTACCTGGTAGAGTGCAGTTAGTGCACTGTGTCAGTTTAGTTAATCTAGAGATACATCAACCAGTGAACAAGATTGTCTTTGGTTGACTACAGGCCTACTTAATGCAAGACAATGGCCTCATCCACATGGTCATGGAAATGTTTGTAAGCAGGGTTTTTCCCTGCTTTGTTCTAAAAAAAATCACACATGACGCTGTAAGAAAATCTCTGTCCAAATGAAAAAACAAAGCGCTGTCAAAGAACATGCCAAACCCACAGGCAGCAGTATAACTGTAAACCTAAAGCCATGCAGAGAACAAGAAGATGATGTTAGCAAATAAGCAGCTTGAAAAAAGCTATTAGTCTACTGGAAGACTGCCTGAAGCAATGACCTCTGTAGCATATTCTGACACCTCTGTGCATTTATATGCTAACATGTAAAAAGTAATCTTAGCAAGGTTAAAACCAGCACTAGTTTTGACCACATCTGTCATTGCAGGAAATGCTGCCTCATTTGTAATGCCTCATGAAGGGGATAATGGCACACACTTTGCCATTACAAGCCAAAAACTTGTTTTCCCCCATCTACATGGCAACACTGAAAACCAAATCTCTAAAAAAAATTCATCCTGGACAGAGTTTTACAAGAGATCCGTTTTTAGTAGCTGAAAACGCAGTTATCATGTGGACAAAAGACATTAAAAAAGCCATGTTTACAAAAATACTTTTGTCCATGTGGATAAGGCCTATATGTAGTGCATGATGTGGCCTTGGTGGTAAACAGCTCAACTGGGCTGTGGTGTAGTAGAAGGATGTGAAATTGGTTGAAGTTAAAAACATCTGCAAAGGTCAAGTTTTGGCTTAGTTTTGGTGTTTTCTGCTTTACCAATATTTTGAGTCAATTTACAGCCCTTTGTTTTAGACAGTGACATAAAGGAGGTGAAACCAAAAGGCAGCTTTCACGTCTGTCCTGAGTTTCCTTGCACGCGATGAACTGGGAGGAGACTCTCCTCTTTGAAGTGCATCAGTTGTGTCAGATCGCTTTGTTATGCACAGAGGCTGCAGGGAGGACCTCAGGAGCCAGACCCCTGGTTCCTTCATTTCATTTACTTTCAGGAAGGGTGAAGGGTAAAGCCACTGGAATGATGAAACGCGGTTACCCAACTCTCATTGTTTTTAAGGGGCGCCTGTATGTGTTCACGTTTCTCTTTAACTCTGAGCGCGGGGGGAAATTATAATTAATCTGTTAATGACAGTCGGGGCTGTCATAAGCTCGGGGAGTGTATAATAAATTGCTGTAATAAAAATTAAGATTGCATGCATCATTGAGGCCTTCAGAGGGTTTGTTTAATGTAGTTACAAAAATGGTAGCAGCTGATGTGGCGTCCACTGCTCTACCAGGAGAACGCTAATTTCTGAGTGACACTTAACCTGCTGTAGCTCAACCACAGCTGAGGGAGGTGAGGGGAAACCTAATGAGTTTTTCCTGCGTCCCATTTTGAGAACCACTGAACTGGATGGCCTGGTTTGTATCCGAAAGGCAAAAACTTGCATTGTTCATGGGAAATTAATTAGACCCTCTGAAAATCTACCCAATTCCAAATTCAAGTAAAGGAATTCATAATGGCCC
The DNA here is from genome assembly GCA_019142605.1 of Cephalopholis sonnerati. NCBI lineage: Eukaryota > Metazoa > Chordata > Actinopteri > Perciformes > Serranidae > Cephalopholis > Cephalopholis sonnerati. The sequence continues at coordinate 23,216,789 of JAGQAX010000012.1, forward strand.
GGCGCTCTGGTCAGTGAGTGATTGGCCATCGTTTCCGAGGGCTCAAACTTTAGACAAATCACCACATGCTCTGAAAAGTCATGTGGGGGTTAAAGGTTGGGTTGTTCACTTGTCCCTCTTCCCCTTAATTGGAACATGAAAGATGCTGCATCTGTAACACGGACTCTGAGGGGCACGGCGTACTTACAGCAGCAGAGGACTTCCTCCTCTTTGATGAGAGACAAAGCTTCCTCTGTGGTGCAGGCTCCCATTAGAGGAGAGCCCTCGACTTATGCCCCGGAGGAACAAAGAACAAATCTTAAGCACCGTCGCACGTTAGAGGATTATCATTCTAGATGATGAACTCCTACTGTTAGAACCGCCCACCCCTTTAAGTGTCTTTGTTTATGTTGATATTTATGCATGCGCTGCTGACATACCAAACAGAGGTTGGCTGACCGGTTTCCTGTCTAGTCAGCGTGGCTGTGTCACCTCTTCTGGCCCTTTCAACCAGAAATATTTGTCAAGGAGGAGGCTCGGAGCCTTATCTTTGGTTGTGCTGTTTGGGACACAAGGGGCCTCGTTTGGGGTTTAGCCTGCGGGCAAGCTGGTATATTGCACTTGTAGCCTGACACCAGTTGACACAGCATAGTTGCCCAGGTCACCCTACAAAAACATCGCTCTCTCTCTGGATGAAGCCACCGAACAATGGCGATATTTTTGTTGACAGACAGCCCATGGTGCTCTAAGAGAGACTAAGCTCACTTGTCTCACGGTTTTTGTAGTGAACTTTAAAACAATGACATCCTTCCTGTCCTGCTTTTCAACCTAGCAAGAGACTTGTTCTGTTAGAGGATGTGTCAGGACACAGTGTCTTGTCTCTGGAGCTCAATTACTTAATAATCGACAAGTAGATTATTAAAAAAAACAACAACAAAGGTTAATTCTTAAAGTCAGAGTAAAGTAAAATTAGCGATTTCTTTTTGTACTCAGTATACATGTTAGAAAATACTTCTTGAAAACATGTGAAAAGACTGTAAACTGTACAGTACTGCACTGTGGAGTTACACAGTTAAACTGTTTTTCACTGTCTGTTCAGGATTTTTGGGTGTGCCTGAAATCATGGCTCAATGACACACTGCAGCCATCCTTAACATAAGCCCTCCTTTCAGTTTCACTTTCAGGACTAGGGCTGCCCCCTAATAGTCGACCAAACGTTAGTCGACCAGAAAGGTTATTAGTCGGCAAGATTTCATTGGTTGCTTAGTTGCAGGAAAAAGAAAAGAACGTGAAGCTCTATTAGGAGCTGCGCCTTGTCAAAATAAATCAAAACCTATGTATCTGGACCATGTGGGAATTTAATTTGAAAGGACAGACACAGGAAGAGGCCACGCTCAGCAGTCAGACAGGAGTCACGTTAATTTACAGGGCTGGTACCTGCGGTTATTCCACAGGCTAGTTAATAACATGTCGGGCAGGAAATCCAAAGTGTGGGATCATTTTGAGAAGGTGAAGGACCAACCCAAGGTGATATGTAAACTCATCTTCAGTCGTCGACTACAAACATGACGTATCATCTGAAACATGGAAGTAGCTACATGCCCATTAGCCCACAGCGTCATTAACAGGCGGCTCGCTCAGTGTGTGATGTGCACTTGTAGATAAAATATAGGCCTATATTAATGAAGGTTCATTAGTACGGTTTTGTATTTCTCTGTAATGTAGCACAGTGTTAACAATGTTACTGACACTATTCTTTCTCTCACCTTGAACTCAAACCATTGTGTTGCCCCGCCCAAAATATATTATTCAATAATTAAATTAATATCATAAACATGTGGGCGACTAGTTGACTAATGGCCCTAAATGACAACTATCGGTCGACTAGGAAAATTCTTGGTTGGGGGCAGCCCTAATATGAACTAAGTTACTTTTACCATAAGAGCGCGTAGCATCAATGCTGTCTGTGTGACTGGAAAGTTTGCTATGCTGAACACGATCTCTTGGTCTTTCAGTCAAAAAAAAGTTTATAAAATGCCACAATGCATCATCAATGTACACTTCAGTCATTATAACCTGAATCAGCTACCTGGCTCCGTGGCAGTTGCTTTGGGTATGTTAGCTGCTGAACGAGAGGCTGTCATTGCACAACGGCTCATTCAGATGTTTCCATGTTACTGTGCTAACAAGAGTCTGTCACTTCACTGCAGCTCAATCTTTGTTTCAGCGCCTTCAGGGGACACACCCCCAGCATTTCAGAACAAAGAATACTACTCCTTTTTTGCAGCTTTTGAGACACAATTTTAGACACTTGGTGTTTTTTTAATCATTCATATTTGGCTAGGTGGTTAATGATTCGGGGTGGGAATCACCAGAGGCCCCACGATACAATGTTATCACGATACATAAGTCATGATACAATATTATTGTGACTTTAAACCTGATTTTTCTTTTGTATGACAAACTCATAACACATTTTTTTGCTTTACCCAGAATTTAATCTTACCACAGAAAAAGCATTAACATAACATTCCCTCAAACTTCTAGAAGCCGTGATTCCTTTTAAAATATCTGTTCCAGTTGAAACTGGGGATTTCAAAGCTGTAACTAAAAGTCTGTGGCTGAAACATAAAGCTTGTGAGCCGACTCTAATAGGGCCTCAGTGGAAGGTAGACTGCAGCAGCAGATCCTCCACTGTGATTCATCTCTATTGTTTTGCTGGTTTGTTACCTTTCTCTCAAAGAGCCTATTGCTCCCGTGGCTCCCACTACAATTATCACCCGCTTGTCTCTCAGCTTATCTGGTGACACCTCGCTGTTGTCTCAGCTCCTTTTCTCATCCTGCTCCTCTTTGTATTTACCCTTTCAGTTGTGCTGTATATATATATAAACCTGTTATGCATCAGCCACCGGCCATGAAAGATAATTATAGACCAAAAGGAGCAATGGGCTTAATTTTCCAAATTAAGTGAAACTTAATAATTCTCGCATAAATCCTGGCAGTGATTAATGGCTGTGAGCGGACTAGGCAAAAATGTTATGTACATGCAGGTCAACTGCTTTTCATGGTGGGTAAACAAAGCTTTGTTTTTGGGAACAATAGTGGATTTAAAGAGAAACATTAGCCACCATTACATGGAAGAAAACCATTATCAGGAAAGGAAATAATACAGATATATATTATTATATTTGTTGTTATTCCAGTGTCACTTCAAAGTTTCCATCACAGAGCATATGAGAAACAAATAGGCAGTGTACACTATATATATAAGATGAAAGCAGCTAGCGCCACCCCAATGGACCATCCACTTTTTCATACATTTAGGGAAAATATAATCATTCTTTTTAATTACTGCACCTAGGCACTCTATTAAAATTCTAATTCACCTCATCCACCTCGATTGATCTGTTCACAGTGGGTGGCTGTGGTGAAATGCACTGTATAATATTCATGCTGGTACGCCTTGGTTGTGCTGTGTGTCAGAAGCCATCTTGCAGCGAATCCCTCACCCACCTTGGAGCGCAGCCTGTGGAACTGATGAGGTGAAGAGCATTGCTCTGCAGCTCCATGCTAGTAATCACGGGACTGAAGAAACACATACATCATCTGCCACACAGGTTGGCATGGCGAGTGAAAAGCCTTCACATCACGTAAGATGTTGGACAAATGATGGCCATACGTGTGTTTGTCTCCTCACAGATGGCTGTGCATCTTCAGTCAGGAAAAAGCTGAGCCTGGCACTTATTCCCCTCCCCCAATCCACTCCTCTTGCTCCCTCTTCCTCTCTCCCTCCATCAGTCTTTTGTAGCACGTCCCTTTTTTTGCCTCTCCTCTGCAGGAGGTTTGATATTGGCAACACAGTTAGTGCCCTCCACGGAAATAACAGTGGAAAAGATGACATAAATTATTTGCCAATTGTTTGACACATGCAGGGCATTGTCCTTGCTATAATCATCAGCACTCTGTCACCTGAAGGTATGAACGGTGCCACTGCTGCTTTGTGTCTCTCTGCTAAACCTCTTGGGCTGTTCAGGGCTCCTGCTCTTTTCAGTAAAAAGTATACCACGCACCTTTCCTTCAAGCAGCAAGGAGGAATGAATCACAATCATGTCTTTAAATTGTAGGGCCTCTGCATTAGCATTTGCATGTGTGCAAAAAAAAACAAGGTCAGTCAAGCAATTAAACAACATGCTACCTACACCGTAGAGATGAAGCGGTATGAAAACTTCAGTGTCATGATTATATCGACCAAAAGTATCACAGTTATTCATGTTATCATGGTATTGTTAAAGTGTGCTGAAAATGTACTGACACACACACTGAAACCACTGTCACCAAGTTTTCTATTAAAACCACAAATAGAGCTTTTTTGTTTGCATAAACATGAAATAATAACATTTGAAAACCATATCAAATGTGCATTACCATTATAGATAGCCTGTCTTTATATTTATTTTTTAAAATTTGTTTTTCAGTTGAATTAAATTTATATTTATATTATTTAGAAAATGTTAAATAAAAAAAAAAGTTAAGTTAATGCATGATATTTCATCTTTAATATGCAGACCACCTATGGTCATTTAGCATTAGGTGCATCTTATGCCATTAAATCGTTTTACCTCTGGTATGGGGGGAGAGAATGAGTCGAATAAGGTACAAATGAGATGTTGACGTAAGTCAGAGTTATCGTGTTGAATAATCTTGATCTCAGTATTGTCTGAAATAATTGTGATTATGATTTTTGCCATAATCATGCAGCCTTAGGACAAGGGACCAGTAGCACAACTGGGTTTGTCTGCTGCACATCCACTCTGTAAACAAGAAAACAGCACAACAAACCCACATTGTTTGCTGCATCTGCCTCTGGGAGACTGTTGCTAACTTTGGTTGACACTGGACCGTATTTATTAGGGTGTTAACGATGCATAAATCTGGGTAGATACATTGAGTCAATGATCAGCAATCTAATGCCACGGATAGAAAGTGAAGACATTAATACTGTGACAACTTCTGCTTCACAGCAGCACATTGTAATTCTGAACACTACTGACCTTTATTGACATGTATCAAAGGAGCAGCCAGCTCAAACCTCAGTTGGAAAATACAGCTGGGGTCATGAAGTGGGATAGCCAAATCACTAATAGTGCAAACTATAAAATAACACACGAATGACATTAACTAGCATAAAACATCATGTTCTGAGCAGATACAAAAAAATATAACAAAAAAATAATTGTGTTATGGAACAGAAAACAGCGAACTTAACAGCAGCTACAACCATACTCAGTCCAGCATGCTAGGAAATGTGGGCATCGCTACGATATAGATATGTCATGTGTCACCATTACCAATCAAGCGCACCTCCTTCCTAAACATTCAAACACTGCCAGCAGCCTAGTGCCAGGCAGCCAAGAACAGACAATGAGAATGTTTACTCATATCGTCTCATCGATCACAGACTCCTGAAGTGAATCGTATTGAAATCGTGTTGTAGCAGTTTATGATATCATTAATATAGCATCATTATCAAAGAATTTATACAATATCATATCATAATGACACTTGTGATTTACACCCCTAGTATCTACCAGGTTTACCTAAGTTTTCAAACCTCAATAATCAATTATGGTTTCAATGATAATTAAAATTTGAAACAGTAATACCAACTGGAATTTTATCGCAGTGTATCATGTACTTTTTCATCCGCTGCTGTGACACCTTATTGGCTGACTGACGCACATTTTGCTCATAAGCAGCCAAGTTACACTGCTTTAAGGAACACTTAAGAAATGCCATAGTCTCAGTGTTGTTGAAGCTGTGGTAAATATTTAATATTATGAACTCATGAGAAGCAGCAGGGACAGACAGACACCAGTGATATTAAAACAGCTCTGTTTTAATGGCACTGTGGAGGACGAGGAGTCTTCTTTTCTACTACAGTGCTTTAAGTTATAACTTTTTTTGTGTGTGTTTTCAGACTGATCATAAAAAGCCATTTTGGTTAAATTTTGCCAACTCTCTATGAATACAATTTTGTCTAGGCTTAGCAGCCTTTAAACTGTCATTTCCCCACATGCATGGTATCCTTCTTTTCAGGACAAACTCTGCGAAGTCTGACTTACCATTTTTCACTCCTAGGAACCGAAAATACAAAGATAAAATACACAGGTGCCTATGATAAAAGGACAAATCTTTAGTAATAAATAATTATTTTAGGACAGTTCTAGGTTGTAAAAATATTGTTTCATAGCTTGTACGAACATAGAGCAGAAAACTGTTGGAAATAAAACTATAATATAGTCTATTTACATGTAAAGTGATTCTATCTTATCTCTTCCATTTAAGGTCAATGAATCCCTGATAAAACACAGTAGCATTACAGCTTCTCTGAAGCTTGTCCCTACGTCAGATATAAATACTGTTATGTTACTGCAAATAAAACAATACAGAGACTCCAAAGAATTTAAAATACTAACACACTGTGTGTTATGATTAACTAACTGTGAGAAAGAGCATCGCAGCTGGTTGGCACCGCATCAGATTCTGTTTATTTAAATTATTGTAGAAATATTAATCAAAGTATCTGACAGATAATGCGGGCACGTTTGGTACACCATCAGACAAAAACGAAAATCTTAACTGACACTGCTGAATCTGTCTGGGCCTGCTCAGCAGTCCCCAATCAGTAATGAATGGCATCGAACATATAAACATAGTTTTCCAGTCTTATTTCCCCAGGCAAGGAAATTATATCCAGCAGTATGCCGTTCCATTAACAGTGGTGGCTGCATGTATGTGTGCGAGAGAGTAAGAGACTCTGAGAGAAAACAATGTTAGTTTATGTGCATGAGTCTTTGGTTTATTTTCAAAGAGCTTGCCAACGTCAGTATGAAACACATTTTAGTTAGCCAATGTAAAGACTATTGTTATTAAATTGTAGATGGTGATGCATTGCAGTTCATATGTAGCATCCACAGTGAAAAAAAAAAAAAAAAAAAGAAGTGGCTTGATTTCAAAAAGGCTCCGGCACATTGCATGCACAGTACACAACACATTATAGTGCATGGATATGAGATATAGTGCTGGATCAATACATGATTTAGCCAGATGAAGAATGATGTGCAGCTCAGTGCAGGAAAATACAACAAGAGACGAAAACGGGTCCCTCCTCATGAAAAATGCTCATTATCAATGGGGGAGGTGTTTGGTCTAGATGTAATGAGATACTGTCATGCTGTGGTACAGTGCAGAACAAGCAGAGCCACCCCTATGCAGCCTGTACCATTCTATAATGTCCTTGCCCTTGATCAGTTCCCGCTGCCTTCAATTGCACTGAAACCCATTATAAATTAATCACCTCGTCTTGCAATTTGCATAAAACACACACAGCACCATTTCCATTCACCTCTATCTATGAACTGGATTAGGAGAAACTGCATTAAATGGCACATTAAAGAAGAGGAAGCCGATCTGTAGCGAAAGGCGGTAATTCGGCGACAATGGCAGCAGAGCAATTCCTGTGAGCGGTATAATTAATGTATGCCTTGCAACCATACATGGGGAACAGCTCAGTGCATTTGGGAACAAAATGAGAGAAATTTCTCTCATGAGTCCTCCGGTTCCCTCTTGCTTTCTGTCATTCCGTCGGCAAAATGCAATATGATTTTGCCGCCATAGTTTTTATGTTTTGACAAATCTCTGCATACAGAATTATATTGAGATTCCAAAGGATTTACACGTTTTATCTTGTGTGTTTATTTTGGCTGCACGTCGCAGCGAGATTGTGTACCTGCTCACTCAAATTATAACAGATTTGCCCCGGCACGATGAGGTAATCAGCTATCCGAAAATGCCTAGCTATTACTCAGACAACGAGGAGCCAGTCAAGACAATAAACTTAACTGAAAGACTGAAGATTGATCACAGAGTTCTTATTTAGACAAACAAGACTTGGAGAAAAAGGCAATTCATCTGATCTGTCCTGGTGTATTTTCCCTATGAATCAGCAAAAATAGAGAGGCCATCCCTGACTTAGATTAGAAAAAAGGGCATAAATCATGTAATTACATTGTCAAAACAACATCTGATCTTTGAACACACACACTTTTGTTTACCTATAAAAAACAGTACTTTCATCTTTATGCTCTGCTTAGATGTTCCTAATTAATCTAGTTTTCACACTCACCACTCGCTCCCTGAATTATAAGCAGAACATGAACTTTGCATCCAAAACAGATAATCTGTTGCGTTCACAGATGTTGTAGACAATTTTTGATGTGGAATTACGGTTTAATACTCAATATCTGCACAGTGTAACATTTTTATTTTGGCCGTTATACTGCAGTTGCCAATGAGGCACTGGCTTTCTTCAGTCAGTAATTTCTCTGTCATAAAACTATTAAAATATTTGAGGACAGTGGGCTGAAAAAAAGAGAAAGCACATGCAGTGTAATTATGAAATGATCCGGCTGTGTAATGGACATCAGGCTTGTAAAGCTGCCTGCCCAACAATCTAGTTTGGCAGTGAGGAGCCTGTATTAACAACACAACAGTAGTTATTCTCCCAGTGCTTTCCTAAATGTCACAGTTTGCATTTGTCAGATTGCAATGTATCACTTAGAGGGGGGTGATGGGAAACCCTCCAAGAGTAACCTTGAATGGCAGCCAATCGGCACGGGACCAATGGCCTCCCATTCCTCTGCTTCACTGCACTGCACTGGTGCTGCACTCTACAGTATATTTAAACACATGCCGACACCCAAGAGGAGGAGAAATAGCACCTGACCCCTTGAAACTGATACCCTCGCAAGCAAGGGAGAGGGGAAATTGTTTAATGAAGATGGATCACAGTGATGGCTTTACATTTCATTTCTTAACAGCGGGCATACGGCTTTATTACAGCCAGTCCTCACCTTTGTCCTCTCCCTCTCAGACGAGGCACTCAGGAGGCTCTGTGTACTCACTTTAGTTTGGTTTTAGTGGGGGTTTTTGGGAGGCGTGTGTGTGTGTGGTGTCTGTTGCCTCCTGAATGTAAAAATCTGCCTGCATCGTAGAACTTGCTTAGCTGGCTAGTCAACAGGGAAATGTTGACAATTCAGCCCAGTTCCATCTGGCCACATTCTTCCTGGTCTAGCTGCTCTGTGAGGTCTCCTGTGAAATGATGTCCTCTATCAGCAGTGAATGTCACAAGCCCTACACCATTATTGCAGAATAGGATCCCCACAGACTGTGTGGAAAGAAAGGATTCAACATCTCTTTTGTACCTTATTTAACTCATTCCCTCCTCCATATACTAGAAGTAAGAAGATTTAATGCCTTAAGATGCACCTACAGTTCTAATGCTGAATGAACATAGGGTGCCTGCATATTAAAGATGAAATGTGCGATACCTGACCACACGCTCTAAACTAATATGAGGCAGCATTTCACCTCCAAGCCAATGACTAATTAACAGCAGGGCAAAAATACGCAAAACTCAATAAAACTGCTGAACTCTGAAGTCATCTTCATGTGTGGCAGATAATCAAGACCATAGTAGGAAAAACTGCTACATCAAAACCATATATCAACATTATTTGGAAGGTTTTTTGGTACAGTTAGTATTACTAGTTGCACTGTCTTTCCTTTGTGTATCTCTCCTCTTTTTTGATAGTCTTTGCCTAAAAACATCAGATTTTAGGTTTTGGCTTTCAGACCTTTGATGATCTGGCCCTAGATATGTTGTGGCTTTGACCAGCACCTGAATTTCGACAAAGATTTAAGATCACAGACTAGGACGAGCGACAAATGGTAAGCCTGCAAGCTATCTTAGCCCAGCTAGCTTGTATACCAGCCCAAAGTGCCTGACCTAAACACACCAGCATTATGGATTTTGGACATCATATTTGTGGTCTCGCCTGGATTGTGAGCGAGGACCTTGACCAAATGGCGCCATTTGGAATTTGGTATGGTTTGTGTTGTGATTAGCTGCACTGTCTGTGCTTCCTGTGTCTCTCTGTTTTTTCAGCAGTCTTTGCCTAAACTCTTTGGGTTTGGGTTTTGGACCTCAGATTATCTTGGCCTAGAGATATTTTGGCTTTGACCAATGCCTGGCTTGAGACAATGATGTAAGCTCACAGACCTGAACTAGCAAGCATGTACACCTGCCTGAAGTGGCTGACCCAACTACACCAGTATCGTGGATCATGGATATTGGGTTGTCTGAAGTGAGGCATATTCTTTGTCTTGCCTGGATACTGCAGACCTTCACTAAACAAGGCTGATAAGCCTGCTGGCTAACTCGGCCTGGTTGTCTTGAGTTCGCTGTGTACGGTCATGTCAACATGGGTAGCAGCTGTGAACTTTGTTTGTACTTTCTGCAGACTCTGTTTGGCCAGCCCATACACATAGCACTGAGCAAGATAGATGATAGGAGACCTAAAACTAGAACTAGAATTAGAAAGCCTTTATTGTAGGAATACAACGAAAGTTAGTTGTGACACTCAACTGATGCATTCCAACAAAGAACGTAAAAACACAGGTGACAGGACATTCAGTGAGTAATAAAAGTGCAATAAATATAAAAGTGTCTAAAGTGCATCAAAGTGCTTAGTGGATAGCAGAATGGCAGTGATAAACATTATTTGATATTTGTTTTATTTAGGGGCCAAATTAGAGAGCCAAAAGTCGCTGTGCAAGTGCATGGTGCCATCTTGACTTTTTCAATTACAGAAGAGGACGTTGATGACCACAAGTATCTCAAAACAACATAGGAAGGCAGTCATAGTTTTGCACGAGGTTGTACATGAAAAGTAAGAGAAGTAGTTGTGCTAAGACTTACAAAATTCAAACTTTCTCACCTCTGTACACCTCAGCAATCAGCCTGGTCTCACTCCTAGAGCATCAAAAAACATAGGCGTGAGATACGGGATGTAAATGCATCCATGTCATAGATGGTCAGAGTAACAAAGGTAGTTTTAAGAGTGAGAAAGTCTGCTCAGGGTGGTCGGGAGGGAAGGTGGACAGGCCCAACAAGTATAGGACTTTGACCCAGGAGACTGGTGTTTGTGTTCGTGTGAAACTAACGTTAACATTGAGTTCTTTTGTCATGTGAATTGTTAGTCACTCGTTAGTACATAAATAAATAAAAAAACACACATGACAATATGAAAAACAGTCACACATTTGTTCTAGAATCAAATATTAATTGTCTTTATTTAACCTCATAAAAGTCTCAGCATAAAAACATTGTTATAACAATAAATACATGCAACAAACAGTTTTTGGAGCATGTACAGTCTTTACTTTTGTTCCATCAATAGGTGTGATTTTCCAGTACTATCTAACATAAAATAAAAACAGCACATTTAAAAGCAAACACAGTGACCCTTGAACTATTTTCCAACATTGTTACAAACACATAGCTTCAGTGCAGTCAATTTCATCACTTGCCTCTACATTCAGTGTTTGACCCACATAGGTAAACAAGTCCTAAAACATCAGAAACATCAGAATCTGTTGTAATATTTACCTCTTTACCTTAACTCTGATTTAACAAAAAGAAGGACATAAGAATTAAGGAGTTCTGTGATCTGTTTGTTGTAGCTCAGGATACTCTAAATCCAGCTGTCTTGTGTAAGAGACTGAATCATGTGTACACTGTTGCCTGCTCATAGCCCAGATCAAACTTTTGTTGAAGCTGACTGAACTCAAGTCAGAGTTGTGGTAGTTTCTGTGTCATCAAGTTCAACCATTCTGAGAAAAGGTCATGTTGAAAGAAGCAGCTGTACTGTATTATGCTAAAAATAACAGCTGCTTTGCAGCAACTGCGATGTGATAAGGTTCATTACAACCACATGCTGACTGAGTTTACTCCACAGTGGGTTTTTCACAATCAAAATATAGTGCTTTAAACCGTATTATAATTTTGGATTTAATTTAGATCTAGACTGTGAGCTTTTAGCTCGCCTACCATTCTGATTTTTGTGTTAGTAATATGGCAGACAGGTCAACTGATACCATTATTGGCTCATTTGCATACAGAGCTATGCTGCGAGTGTCTGAGAAGGAGCAGAGTCTGCACCTCTGAACCCTGGACCAAAGGCCAGGGGTTCAAATGGACAACAGGGCCCTCGGGCAGAGAATCTGAACCCTTCTCACCTTAGATGACAAACCTTAAGTGCATCAGCAGTGCAGTGTTTCCGTGAAACAGAGCAACCCAAGAGTTGTATTGAATATTTTTTACATCAGGGAGAGATTTTAATCCACTTATGGCACCAAACATTCTGAGGATTTGAGGCTGTGCTGCAACAAATTCAATTTAGCACCACGGGTAATTCATTTTTGTCCGGTATATGGAGATATAGATGGACATGGACGTATGGTAGTTCCTCACACAGTAGCCAGCGAATTTTAAATGAAAGTTAATGGAAGTTTCAAGTCATCAAAAAACTCTGAACTTGCTCTGGTCGTGAACCAAAGGGAGCATTTGTCTGTTATAACAAAGATATATGAGTCTCACAGTACACAGCTCGCTAGTCTTAATTATGTGGCTACCATCAAATGGGAATTGTATCATCACATTGGTAAGTGTACCACAACATGCTCGCCCCTAACCTTATACATTTATGAATTTCAATATTAACGGGGGCATAGAATACTTAGAGGAATAATTAATGCCGGACTAAATTGAGTTTGAAAAGCCTGTGGTTTACCGTGTCATTGGTGCACACTGTCAGCCAATTGCAGAGGCTGAGAGATTGGGAGGGTCAGTGTGTAATGTCCATGCGATGAGTAGTGCTGCTTTACGACTTCCATTTGCTCCAGTGCGGGCAGCCTTCCCACTGGTCCTCACTAATGACGCCTCTCTAATGCTGCATGGAAGAGCAGAGGAGGGTAATGTAAGTGGAGATAGGGGAGCCACTTGGGTAAGAATTAAAACACGATAATTGATAATATTTCAATGTAGCTTAACGGAATTGCCCCATATCGTGTTCAGCAGGATTATCAATGAATAATTAATAAAACAAAACGGATTTCATAATTGAAAGATATGAGCATTGGATGTTAGTCTGCTGGAAGTAATAGCCAGAATACTGGATAAAACAAACACTGACCATGAAAGTAATGCTCGAAATATGAGCACTTTAAAGGGGTAAGAATGTGGGTAGTATGTGTAAATGAACTGTGGTAAACCAGTGCTAGATCTCTCTGCTCATCTTGCAGCTCAAATCTGGATTTTTGCTGGCTCTAGGGCTGATTGTGCTTCCACATTTTTGTCATCTGGCTGCCACAGTAACAACAGTAAAAAAGTGGATCGCAAGAGAGAGACCCACCCAAACTGTAAAACTAGACAGTGCTGATCAAATATAAACAATATAAACTATGTTTCTTTCACTGTATTGCCTATTTCTCACCTAAAATGTTATAAAAAAAATATTCTGGTGCACTGTTTGGCTGTAATATGAAAATTTATGAAAATTTATGAACAAGCAACGAGCTCCATACTGTTTCCTACATATTTAAAATCCCTCCTGCCCCACCCACCAATCCCTGTCTCTCAAATGTAGATCAAACTCTGATCAAACAGTAAAGCTAGGCAGCGCTTATTAAATATGAACCAATACTCTGTTACTGTGTTGCCTATTTCTCACCTAAAATGTTTTCAGAAACATTTTTTAGCTTAACCGTTTAACTGTAATTTGAGATTGTTTGTCACCAGTTGCCTGGTCTGGTTTGGCGCAGTGCATTCTGGTAGCTGTAGGTTTTTTACCTCTTGAGCAAAAGTGAATGCTACAGCCTGTTCCCTCTTTTTTTTCTGGTTATGTAGCACCAATTTCAAAAGTATTTTCATCTTTCTACTGCATAGACAGCTGCATGTTAAGAACAGGCCATCTTTCCAGCAATAATATATTTTTCTAAGTGCAGGCTGCACTCATGTTATAATCCCGCAATTCTGAATCAGGTTTGTTTTATTTGCTTCTTTTATGAATAAAAGGTGTCAGTGTTATGAATAAGTATAATGACGAAAAGCTGCGCACCAACCTGCCATTTTTTCCCAAGTAGCAACCTTCATGGCTGAAAAATTAAGCAAACATGGACATGTCAGAAACTGCAGTTCTTTGAATGGCCACTTGAGGCTGGCTCTAGAAGAAGCCGGTCATTCTCTATAAACACCTGCGTTAATTTACCCAACTTTGCAGCCTGGTATAAAAAAGGTTGTGACCTCTATAGCTAATTCTCCCTTTCATGACAACTGTACAGGAGGAACTTAATTTTTTATAACTCACCCATTTGCATTTTATTAAGGCCTAAAGTTACGCATAATTATGGACGGACCACTCTGACTGACATGCTTTCTATGAGATCCACCAGATCCACCCCTCACTCCCCCACAGCTCCAGCCTCTTGTCCAAATTTGTTCACATCTGGCTCCAAAAAAACAAGATGGCGACAGCCAAAATAGGTTTCAGAATGGAAATCCACGAACCAGTGGGTGACGTCACGATAGCTGTTTATTATGACGTCGCAAGATATGAATTTAGACATACATCTATACACCTATAGGGATATAGCAGTGTGCATCTCTTCTCTCTCACACTCTCTGCACAGCTCTGCCCCACTCACTCATTCACAAGTTCTCCAGCAACACTAAGAGAGACACAGAGCTGCTCCTCTGTTTAATCTGTCTGTTGATTAGTCTATAGTGCAACATCGATCTATATGCTGCATGTGCTACGCTAAATCAGTCTGTGAGATGAATGAAATTACCGCAGCATATATGCAGTCCAGAGCTGCGCTGCTAGTTTGTGTGTGAGGTGGATCATAGCGTGTTGCTGTTCTTCTTTGTAGTTGTAGTCTAATGTGTAACACTGAGACGGCGCCTGGATGCAGGCGACAGATGTGTTTAAAAAATTCAGCGACAACACAAACGTTTCATTTACAAGACGTATATAATGCAGACAAAGTCTTCTCTCCCTCAGCCTCTCTGTTGCTGCTAAAATTGCCTGAATAAATAAAAACATTTTATAATTTTTCCAGCACTAGAAACAACTTTTAAACTCCCCACACAAAGATTTTTAATTGTTCCAAATTACAGTGGATTCAGGCCTACTTGATACTTAAATTGTCGTAGTTGTGTGTTCTGTGCTGCAAACCTTTAAACCTCTAGCTCCAGTGCTATGTGCAAACTTGTTGCTATTTACTTTATATAGTTTTTCATTTACATGTTATGCAACTGTATATTTTCAAACAAAGGAATAAAACCCCTGTCTTTGCATTTTATTTTAATCACAGTCTGTTTTTATAAAAGTGCTTGTGACATCTCAAATGTGTCTTTGACTTACAACTGAAAACATGTAGCCCATTTCTTAGAAAATACCTAGATATATATCGTGTATCACCAGTCAGCCTGAGAATACTGAGGTATGAATTTCTGTCCATATTGCGCAGCCCTACTGCATATGGTTTTTCCACATTTTCCTCAGTATTACCACAATGGCCTGTGATCAGGAGACACTCATCTTGTTAACACGCTGAGTGCTCACAGTAGCAAAAACTGGGCCTCTCATGTGTACATAATGTCCTCCTATATGTCTGTCATGGTGTCTGAAACATCTGCCCTTTTTAACCTCCATGCTATTAGCAGCCCATTGTGTTTTGCATAGGTATGCTGTTTTTATAGGTGCACTATAGTGAAGGTAATGGGTTAATAGTTGTCGAGGCTCAGCTATAGAAGAACCAGAGGAGTCATTAGAGTGAACCCCACAGTGTCATGGTGCTATAGGCTCTGGCCGTGTTGTGCTTCGGAAGTAAAATAATTGCAGGAAGTGAGTGACCCGGGCTAAATCATGCCAGTCTGGGGGAGAGAGGGCAGCAGACAGGAGCTCCACAATTCGGCCCGTGATGCCTATAAGTGTATTTCCTCTGCCGTGCCCCCTCTGATCCAGCTGTCCCTTATATCACAGATGCTCTGTTTATGTTTGGAAATCAATTGATATTGTGCATGATGGATGAGCTGTTGGCAGACATGCCCTCTCTTTGGAGGGGAGTCAGAGGTGGCCCGATTTAATGGATAGCTTGTCGGCTTCAAAACTAAATGTGCAACAAAACTGAAGCATAAAATATACAGCTGTTGGAGGGCGGTGTTAGCTCACTGATATGTCATGATAGCTACAGTGAACATGAATATGATGAGTGGTGCAACATAGTCCCTTCCTCAATTCAAACCACCCTCAGATGAGTTGTATTTCATTTTGTCTCAGAAGGCATCTTTTCTAAAATCTGCAGATATTACATTAAAAACAGAGGTAAATATTTTTGCACTTGTCGCACAGAGGAGCCTCATTTTCCACACATTAAAAAAGGTGTCACAAACATGACGCTTCACGAGCACTGCCTATCCAGACAGTTCAGTTCAAGGTGTGTAATGGGTGGATTATTAGGGCTGGAGTGTTTTTTAATGGACCCGCTAGTGCTTCTGCTTTCAGATAGTCTGCGAAGTATAAGACAGATAGGTGGTGTAGATTAGATAAAGCTGTGTGTGTGTCTTCCCAGTCTTATACAAATAGGGAGAGCCCAGCAATAGCCATCGTCTGAACGTGCACTTTCATCCTGGTGCTTTTTCTTGCCTCCAGCGATGGGAGTGGATGACCTTTTACTGTCAACTTCTAACATGACAAATTACAGAGGCTGGATGACCGTGTTTTTTAGGAATGCAAGAGTTCACTGCCTGGTCAGGCCGCTAGCAGGGCAGTGGACCCCTACAATGGAGACAGATGTATTAATTGATAGATAATAGTCATAGATATATTGGCTGGGGGCTCCGTATTTTGAGGCCAGAAATGTGATAGCCAAGGAAGCCTTTAAAGGGTTTCGCTATTCCCTCCCCACAGGGGCTGCCTGAGCGGTACAGACCTGCACAGAAACTAGATCATGTACCCAACATCAGAGCAGAGGACTCCTGGGATGAACCTCCACTGTGCTTCCACTGGCTTTGTCTGAAGACAAAATTAGGTGCAACCATTTCTTCTGTGCTGCTTGTGTGTGTGTGTGTGTTTTTTTTGTTCCTTTGCGAGCTTGTGGTGAAAGCTAAGAGGGTGTGTGTGACATGTCTTGGCTGGTGATGCAGAGGTGGCTCACATGGTCTGCTCTGTTGTGTGATGTCAATGCCCTGTTTAATTGGAGATCAGCTGGGCCAAATGCAGCGAGAGCTTTGCTTTCTGACCTCATCGGGCTGATCTGTGCCATCCATTCAGCCCACTCTCCTGCAACCGCATCAGTCACCGGGCTGTCAGTTTGCACAAACAGCTAGTAAGTATTTATTGTACTGATTACGTGTGCTGCGCTGACTTGCCAAGAGCCGGTCTTTTAAGACACACACCTGATGCTGACCTAATTCACAGCACCTCCTTCCTAATAGCTGTAGTGAGGTCTGTGACTATATTTACACGCACGTTTATATCCCTCTTTTATTCCTAATATGAACTTACTCTGAATTTGATATGGGTCATGTAAACAGCATATTGTGTTTGGATATTCTGAATTAGGCCTGTAGCATATTCTCATCAAGAGGGGTTGGATATGCTGATATTCGTCGGGTTTTCGCAGCATTCTTTGACCATGTAGACAGCACATTTCAGAACAATATTCAATTGGGGATTTTCCTGCAGTTTGTGACATGCGGTCAACTCTGTGCGTTGTCATGGATACGTTGTACACAAACCAACTACCCAACAGTTTAAGGCTGTAGGCTTACAGATGCATGTCCAAAAGAAAAGTCCACATCTCTGGTCAGGAGGAGAAACACACCTACTTTTAAACATTATGTAACACTTGGATCTCATCAGGTGTTTGGATAAGCACAAACATCATAGCCCCGACCTTTTTAAGAAGGTGGTTAAAGGAATGACAAGTCGACTTGAACAAGTCGCAACTGGTGGCTTTCTGATGCAAAGAAACAAAATGACTTTTGCTTTCCATATTCTGAGGTGATAAACGACACCTTAGGGTTTGTTAATCAGAGCACACAGGGCTGCATGTAAACAGGAATATTGGTGGAATATATATTTTCATTAGCCATGTAAACAGCTTAGTAGGAATCTTTTTCAGGATAAGGGCAAGTATCGGAATATTTTGTGCATGTAAATGTAGTCACTGATACATTTAGTGTTGACCAGACTGACAACTGTGTGATCAGGGTCATTCGTAAGGCACAGCCAGGGCTTTTGTTCCTCTCGTCAGATGTGCAGCCATGTGGAAATCATTACATATTTACTTGCGGTGTTCATTCTGTCCCACACAGATTGGATCATTACATATTCCTCATTTGTTCAACGACACCACTGTATTATGCAAATGCTCATTGTAATGGATTTAGTCCCATAGACCAAATATTACGGGCGTAGTTATCACATATTGCAGTGTAGCCAACAGTTAGTGAGCTGAGAAAATGAAACAGAAATTGCCCAACATCCCATCCACATTTATGGAAGTGAGCATTCTGCATTGTGGTAAAAAATGATTATTTTATCCCCGGGGTTTTGAAACACTCATAAACAATCACACAGCTTTCCACGCAAGCAGAAATTCCTGTTGGCTATGATATTAACTCGGGGTCCTGTTGGACTTCAGTACAGTTATTCCATAAGAATTAATTGCACTCAGTACATACCGCGAGTATTTGCTGCATTAACCATAACTGCACATTTTATTTGACTAATTCCTTCATCATAAACAGCCTGGCAACCAGCGCAGCAAAAGTATGAGCCTATATTTTTTGTTACAGCAGTCAATTTTAGCATTTTACTGTAAATAAAACCTCAAAGAACACAGTAACACGCTGATGTGTAGAGGAGGCTAAAGACCGAACACACATCTGTTTGCTATTTTCACCATTGAACTGGAAAGACATAGTCCTGGGTGCTTTTAGTATGGAGAAACAAATGTTTGGCTAATAAAATCTCTCATGCAGACTGAGGGGGCTCAACCACACTGTAGCAATATCACTGAAGGCTACCTAGATTCATGGCTAGTCCTCCAATAAAATAAACAGCCAATAAAACATCAGGCTGGGACTCCCCTGACAGCACTTTAACATCATTACACTTTCAACAGGCTTTCATTGAAAACTTGAATATATATTTGACTGTTCCCTATTACTTGGAGTCGACCACATGGGTCCAGACAAGGTTTTATGGCCGTCTACTTAATATCGCATATCTCAATCCTCCGTGTGAAGTGCTGCGAGCTCAGTGAGTGTGAGCATCTTGTGGGGAGATCTGGGGCCGATTTGCGCTCACCATTGCTTACATAAACTCCACTTCCACCTAATCACTCTGCCTTGACATCAGTAGCCAGAGAGCATATGGAGCGTATACATTTTCCATCCACAGAGGAATTCACAGGGACTTTAACCAACGCACAGGGAATTATATTACTGGAATTAAAAAATAATAACAGTCATAATAATATGATTACTCAATGAGAGCAGATTATGGGAGAAAAACTTGTCCATTAAACAAAAAAAGAAACATTAAAATGTAATTATGCAAATTGCGCTTAAATAAACTGTTTCACAGTTTGCATTATGTTTGTTGAATCACTTTATTCTTTTCACATTTAAAGAAAAACATTGGAGTGGTACCATTTTATCTTTAATTAATCTGTACATGTCGACAGATATAACTTAAATATAATATGCAGTGGTATTATTAAATGATTGTGGGGAAGTTTGTGCCATTTTTACATGTAGGCGAGCCAAGAATCACCCTTGAACTTGCTGTACTTTCTCTTTGTAGAAACACCATCAGATCACTTTCTGTGAGGTTAATCCTTTTGACCTTTGCTGTTGCTACAGTATTTAACCCGGTGTGTATACACAGGATTTTCAAGAGGATTACAGAGGTCCTTATTAGGGGATTAGCCAAATCCTCATGTTGTCTGTCCCAAATTCTATTACACCCAGGGATTAGACTATCAACAATAGCTGAAGGCTGCCGGGTTAAGAGGTTGATGTCAAAGACGTGTGGCTCTCCTCATTCTACTTGGGCTTCAACGGCTTGTAAGTTTCACAACAGAGTTTAAAATAAAAGTGTTGTGTGCCACTTGCCAGTGAAATCAGTGAACAGAGGGAATGTGTGAAAGACGTCACAGCGGCAGAGACTGAGTAGCATTTTTTTCTCCTCTTTATTTTAAACTCTGAAGGATTTTGCTGGTTAAAGTCTGTAATTACAAGCTGATGAAAGTATTGCACATTCTATCAGTGTGTGGTCCAGTGTGTGTGTGTGTGTGTGTGTGTGTCCTTGTGACACACAGAGGTGATGCCAGACTCCCCCTATAGGACTCCAGCAGTACTTCAGTACTTGACTGAGAGGTGGAAACTGCTCTCCTCTTTGATAAAGCATATACGGGAAAAAAACACACATTTCTAAATTTCACCTCAGGGGATCAATAAAGCCTTATCCAGTCTTATCTTTTTATTTATTTATTGCTGATAACCTTTTTGTCTTATTCAATTATAGCAACTTATAGACAAAACATTATATGTTGTTTTGGTGCCTGTAATGTTTACATATCCAGCAAATGGTTCCCAGTGTGCGGTGCTGTTGTTGAACTGTATTCCATTATACTAAGAGGTGTTTCTAGTATTTTGTCCACCTCATTCATATTGATGAACTTAGATGAAAGAGAAGTATTTATAATACTCAGTCTACCTAAATTGATATAAATGTGATGGACAAAATATTGGGAACACCTCTCAGTTCAACAGCACAAACTAAACCCTTTGAAATGATCATGAAGTTGAATCAGCACCTCTTTAAATTATAACTTTAATGAAGGCAGGATTTATTGCAGTACTGCTGTATCAGACTGCATTACTTTTAGCAAGGTGTACCTAATAAACTGGCAACTCAATGCACATGCCACATTAAGTTGCAAGACAATCTGAGAAAAGCACCATCGCAAAAAGACAGAATTTAATTTAAACATTTGCTGGACCATGTAAACAATGCTGCAACATAATATAGTTGTAAAATACCAAAGACTGCTACAACTGAACAAGACAATGCATAAATAAAAATCAGCTTTTTAATTATTGTAATCTGTAGTGCTTGATCTCATAGGATTGTATTAGACTGCATTAATTTTATCTAGGTCTACCTAAAAACTGGAAACTTAGTCCATGTTTGACAATAAAAAAGAATAATATACCACTCCACCAAATAGTTTGAAGCTTCGTTCATAACATTAGGATGTTGTGCAGCTTTTCTGCCTTTACTTTTTAATTTTTTGCATGTCTATTAATTCTGTTTAAACCTGTAGTTTCTGCACAGCTGCAGATAAAGATAAGGGATTAGGCTACACTCGTGTTATCAGTATATACTACTTGTAGAATTAGATTCCAGTGGTAGCTGCATAGGATTGTTTCCGACTCATGTGATCCAAACATTTCAACATTGTTGGCAAGGTTACAGCCCCTGTCCTCTGCACAATGAGTGTCACTCACACAGAACTTCCTCATAGCACTGAAATGTAAAGACTTAAATTTGAAATGCTCCCATATATTTTATTGCCTTTGTCATATACAGCATGATGTTGCTATACGCCTAAAGCCAGGATTATTATTTCAACATTATTTTATGTTCTTATTGTATTTGCCTGCTGCGTACATGCATTAATGTTGACACGACTGATAAATTATACTAATTAAATTAGACTAATTAATTTAATCAGATGAATTCAAATTGAGGATTTTTTAGTTTTTCAGGTGATGACATCATTAAATGTGACAACAGATACTCAAAGCTTCAATCGAAAACCTTCAAATGTAAAGACATTTTGTACAGCCCTGCTGCAAAACCACCCAGTAGAGCATACACAGTGTCAGTTATCACATGTATCATCACGCTGAAGAACCTCCCAACAACATCACCTCCTGCTCGCCCTCAATGAGACACTGAGAGGCCACTTTACACTCTAGCTCTGGCTGTACTGTTTGTTTGTGCGCGAAAGTGTGTGTTTGCGACCAGGCCGGAGGTGTAACCAAAGGCCAGCACACTCCTCACTCCAGATCATGTCCTTCATTGTTTCCTCCTCAAGAAACACAAATAACTCAATTTGTTTGCGACTTAGGTTTTAAGGCATCCCGCTTGTCAACTGATATTCATGGAATTTCGACGAGGGGCTTCACAGTGAGCCTGAGCAGAGACGCAGGGAGGCTGACAGCGCTAATGGCTATAAAGATAAGTGGAAGAATGTTGACGCTTGAGAAAGCCACAGGCAATGGAAGAGGATGAAAGAGAGAGTTCACCACTTAGACCGCTCCCTCACAATGGGGGGACGCAACTAGTATTTATCAGCTCTCACACTTCAAATTACTCCCTTTAAATGCTGCTTACAACAGAGGATAAATAAAGCTGACTCATACAGTCCCACAAACCAGCTCTGTGTTTGAAGCCATTATATCATATTATGTCTGTAAATGTTTTTGGCCACTTGCCTGCTGTTTGAATGTGGTTGTGCAGCAACATCATGGCTTAAATAAGCACAGAGAAGACAGTGATCATTGCTTGTTGAGAAATGAGATGTTGAGATTGTTGCTGCCTGCCTGCTCCGCTCTTCCTCGTCTTTTATCTGTCTTTTTCTGCCCTCATCTCTCCCTCCATCTGCCTCTCTCTGAGGTGCGGCCAAAGTAAACACCATGTTCAGCGCTCTCAATCACAGGATCTCTCAGAGGAAGAGGGGGCAGTGCCCTGGCACGGCGCTGGTGGCCGGGCCTGGGGAGTGGGAGAGGAAGTAGGCCACTGCCTCAGAAACATTCTATCATTCCAGCACCAACAGGGAATTCACATCTATCAGTGCATGTGCTCGCATACTCAAGTGCTCCTACTTGACATAAATATTTGCATGACATGGGCTGACATGGGAGATCCTATCATAAGTCATACAAACTCATCATAGCCCATTACAAGCAGCACTCACGGTGACCACCAAGACAGACAGTGGCTAAGTAGAGAATAATGGCTGACTCCTGGTCCAGCAGCAGCTACAGTTACAGAGACATGGGATCATTCTGTCATCAGGTTTTTAAACAAAATGTCATCCCAGCTATTACATTGTCATTTTTAGCTGCTCTGTCACAGCCCTGCAAAAAGTCCAGTGACAGATCGTTCTCCTGCTGAATGCCTCTCGGCGGTTATGTGCCTGTGCTTTTTCCCACGTACCTCAACCTTTGCCTGACTGCAGCACACATCACTCTCAATTGTGCTCTGCGCCGCAGCACGAGGAAGAGCCTCTCTGTTATTTTTGGTGTATGAATGTGTCCGTGAGGTGCTGTGTGTTTGCGACAGGCCTATTCATTTTCACTTTTGTCCATCATCACCTTCTGTATTTAAGAGGAAGCGCCGGCTTTCATGCAGCACCGGGGCCAGTTTGCGTCCATGTGAGCATTTCCTTCATTTAGTACAGAAAAATACATGCTTTGTGACATCACTGGCTTGTTTTTTCCCGCTAAGCCTGCTCCTCTGATTCAAAGTGTGTGTTACAGATAGCTTTGGCTGGGAACCAGCACAGTTTGCCAAGCAGGTTATCCCGCTGTGCTCTTAAACATAAATCTACTGCTAAATAGTAACTCCTCGACATGCAGACAAGTTGGTCCAAGTAGCCTGAATAAAAAAAACACTTATGGGATGTTGGATTGGTGTTGGGTTAACCATAAGGGACTGAATAGATGAGCAGAACAGGTCGAAAATGTTTCTAACATGCATGTAAATCTGAAATGTGTCTCATTCTCAGTGTGAGCCTCTTTACTGTTCCTGTCACAAGCAGTGAAAGATTATTTTACCGTGTAGATTCACATCTAAAGCTTGCAAGTACTTAAATCTTACCTAAAGGACTGTTAGACCTCATAAAATAATAGATGTCAGTGCGGTCAGCGCAGACGACTGGGATCAAGATGAGGATTATTTGCATGCATTCATGCTGCGACTCTGTAGAGAATGATCACTGTCATCCCGAAACAATGGCGCTGATTTATGAAATATGACAATACTGAGACATTCATGATTATTGATTGGTATTGTTAGCAGCTTTAAAAGAGCCATATGTCTTCATCTTCAGCAATGACACACGTATAACAAATAAGTTTACCGCACTGTGTGAAACCCAAAGGCAACATTTTAGGGTTCTGATACACATCACAGGGTTACTTCATTACATCTCGTGTCATTATAGTGAGATTCTTGCATGAATTAGCAAAATAAATGAATACAAACCTTTTTCTTGACAAGCACATCCATAAGAGAAAAAAAAACGGGAGGGAAAAGTTTGTTATTGAAATACAAATGAGTTCCTTATTAGACAGGTGTGCACTTATTGTACTGTAATAAATACAATATCATAATACACTTATAACTTTTACAGTGCAGCTTGGGAAGAGAAACGGCGTGATGTTTCGGGGCTCATGCATCTTAGTCAAGCGTGATTCCTCTTTGAAATGTGTTTATGAAAATAATGTATTCTCTATTTGTTTTGAATTGTCACAGACAGGAGGATGTTGCCTCCTCTCAAGGTTAGCAAAGTTGCTCAGATGAATGGTTGTTTGAGACTGCGCTCGTATGTCAATGTTTACCCCATTAGTGACAGCTCCGAGGCAGTAGGCCACTTAATATTGTCTGTGTAGCCCCGACTGTCCCCAGCTCGCCGGTTCAAAAGTTCAGCCACTTCCTCAAGGGTCTCATCACATTCTCGCCACATCTTGATTTTCAAAGCTACACGGAGAGACTGGACCTGTCAGGAGAGATACCACAAAAAAACCATGATGGAACA
Organism: Cephalopholis sonnerati; assembly: GCA_019142605.1. Taxonomy (NCBI): domain Eukaryota; kingdom Metazoa; phylum Chordata; class Actinopteri; order Perciformes; family Serranidae; genus Cephalopholis; species Cephalopholis sonnerati. The sequence goes on from JAGQAX010000012.1 coordinate 23,241,572, forward strand.
CAGGTTTGGAGCCAGGGCCCGTCAGGCCAACAAAGCTGCCTCCTGGCTCTCTGGTTAGGGGGCCTGGACGATGGAGCTCATATTAAAGGCTGTGTAGTGGTCCAGGGCACGGCTGCCTGCATCAAGCTAGAGGAGGAATTGATTGTTCTGGAAACTGATGAAGCTCGGGCACAATTAGATTGCAAGGCAGTGCTGTGAGGTGAGAGAGCACCCTGCCTGCCTGGCTGTTGATTGATGGTAAAATAATAACCGCTGCGTATTAACTATAGAGTTCACCACCAGGTTAAGGTGGGCCAAATATTGCTGCTCTTATTAGATTCCGATATGACTTGCGATGTAAAAAGATTATTTTCATCGTGGCAGTGGACAGTCATTTTGCATGCGGTGAGGCGGTTTCCTACAGCATGTTGCTGTCAAACGTCTTCATGAGGGTTTTGAGTCAGGAGGGCACTGGGTCACACCAGGACATTAGCGAATGTTATTCTGACATTCCAGCCTACAAAAACAGATGTGAAGCTTATTCAAATACAATCACTCACACTGAAGGTCGCATAGGGTCCCTTTATGTTTCGCTGTTTCCTCATATCTCCCACACTGCATCAATGTCCGCTCAAAAGTGTAGCTCCTAAAAAGCTGGGGGAGCATCAGTTCATCATATTACTGGACCTCAAGATGAATATCCTCTTTCATACACGTGTCACAGAGCCAAAGCAGTGACCATATTATAATATATGAGTAAAGAAATGTGCTGCTCATGGACAGGGGTACTGCGCAATCTATCTATGGTTTAGATAAGGATTAGGGAGGCCAAATAGTCAAACAGCAAATGTATTTTTCCTTGAAGAGTGTTTCCTCAACGTGCGGTTACAAAACAATTTTCCTTCCTGCTCAAAGTGTGTAATCCTGCTGGTCATTTGTTAGCTGGTGCATCTCCCATGTGGAGGCGAGGCCGCTGGCAGAGAGTCGGGGTATACAGGAGGTGAAAGCTTATAGTAGCATATCAGAGCTCGGGGATTCACGCTCATTTATCTCCATTTCTCGCGCACGGTGTCTAGTAATAAAGGCTCAAGTGAAAATGGTGTTTATCATTGGAATGACAACATCTCCCAGATGCTGCGAGAAGAAATCAAGAGAATAGATAACGCATTACAATAACAAGTCCTTACTCTGCGGAGAATCCAATTAGGAGAGCCTTACATCATGATAATCTAGCGGAGGTGGACTGGTTCATTTAGGCCGGGGGATAACAGAGCAGAGGGAGGTCTGGTCCTGGGGATCAGGGTTAGTTGCAGTTAGACCTGCTGCATACATCAGCAGTCATCTAGTGTGGGGAGCTTTACCCCCTAGTGGATTAGAGGAGGAATACAAGCCTGAGCTGCTTTTAATACATATCATGGAAAATGTGTTTAAATGCTGATTACTGCAATAGAATGAAAACACCCACAAATAACTTACAAATAAAGCAAGTTAGAGGTTTTGTTTTTGAGAAATACAGTTGAGTTCATTTGCAGCTAAATGATATGAATTGCGTGGTGGTTCATGCTGCAGCAGCCAGCCGGGAAGTTTTCCGCATGTGCTTGTATGTGCAGATGTTCATATGTGCATATGCCAGGAACGGCTGTGATGGTGGGATGTGTTGTTGTGTTGTTGTGGAGTGGGTGCACCGCTGGGCCTGTCTGTTCTGGTGTGCTGGTTTCCTGCTGCTCAGCATTTCGCAGGGCCTCGGGGGGACGCAGGGGGGACATATGACTGGGCCATGCAAAGCTGAGCTAGTCACTCCTATCGTTCCGCAACAGACACATCCCTTTGGCGTCCTTCTGTCTCCCCATTGTCAGCTCACTCCTTCAGCACAGCAGCAGACATGGCGACGAGCCTGATGTTCCTCTCCCCTCTTGGTTAGCGGCTCCCGGATCCCTCACATTTCAGTGCTGGCGACTGCAGAGCAGGTGCACATGTTGCCACAAGGGCAAAATGGACATTTCTGCACTCCTTTCTCAGCAAAGCTCTGTGCTGACATAACAATTTACCACCCACCAGCACATACTATGTTTGGATCACTCTTTAACATTTACATGACCACGCAGTGATTTATTGGTGCCGGGATAATTCTTTGTACAGGGATGCAAGGTGGGCTGTAACATGTAGAAGATGGAGAACACATACGCTGACATGCTAGATAGCCTAGATATTTTTTCTACAAGCATGCATGTGCACACAAACAGCAATAAACAGTCTATAAATACAAGTAGATATAACTTAGAAAGGCTTTTTAGAAGTGCAACATGCTCCAGTCTGTCCAGGTTTAATCAATGTGCCATCACTGTGTAAGAATTTGAACAATACAGCAGCACAGGAAACAGTCTAAATGAGTACAAAAAGGATAGAGAACAATTTAAAATGATATAAATACAGTTAAATAAAATAAGAAATTAAAAACATTCCAAAGCTAACTATATTATATACATTGAAATACTGTAGGCAATATTAGAGCGGCTTTCATTTGCATTTGTACACTTTGTACATGTTTTTTTTTTTATTTTAATTTTGTACATATCACACTTAAATTATTTCCTACTTTAAGTACCCCATCAGCTTATTGTTCATTCTGTGCATTTGTTTTTCTTTATATATATATATATATATATATATATATATATGTGTATATCTGTGTGTGTGTGTGTATAATGTATACTGGCACTAGCTGTGTGCAAAGACAGTAATGTAAGATCTAATATACATGAGTTATGCATTGTGCGCATAGCTGTGCAACTACATGTGTGCACAAATAGTCTCTTGCTGCGACTCTGCAGGCCTTATTGAGGTACCATCGTGAGTCAAACTCACTCATAGTTAAGTTTCATACTGAAGGTGGGATTGTAATCTATAGTGTATGTTGTATACATGATATAAATAATGCTACGTAGGTATTTATATTTAAAAAAATGTACTAGATACACTGTAACATATTTATCTTAACGTCTGTATGAAGCATACCAAATGAACTGATGAATGAGGAAAAATCCAAAGCAGGGTGAGAAATTCACAAATACTCAAAAAAGAAAGAAAGCACATTTTTCGTAATGACATTCTGGCTCATATGAGCAGCCTGTGGTGACTGTCTTCTCTCTGTGCTGTGGGCAAAGCTGTGCATTGTTTGTGATGAGCATGAATGCTGACCCCTGGCCCCTCCGCTGGCCTCTGCAACCCCCCCGCAAGTTCACAGGAGGGTCAGAGAGTCCTTGTGCCTGTGCAGACACTGTGTTGATGGAAACTCCACCCCCCATCTCGTCCACCCCCCTCAGTAACTCTGTCTGTCTGTCTCAGTCAGACACAAACACACACACACACACAAACCAAACAAACAAAACCTGGTCACGATGTGAGCATGAGGTTCAGAAGATATTTCAGATCTGACAGTGTTTGGTTCTTTGTTTATTTCACGGTGCTGAGCCGGAAATATTGGGTAACACATAAAAAAACACACAGTATTCCAACACCTAATATTAATTAAAATTAACTGTCAGATTAAATTATTTGTATCACATCCTGTCAAATGAATAAAATCCAAATTTATCTGCATACATTTTAAAAAATGAGTCCCGTTGTGATTTCACACAGTGATCAATGATGTCTGCTTATAGTGAGTGTCACGGTGTGGCTTTCAGGACCTCAGCTGCTGGGGCAGATTCATGCATTTTCCTATGCTCTGTGGCTTCAGGCACGACCACTGGCAAATGGGGTTGATGCTCATCACATGAGATATCACATGCTGCTAGGCAGAACATCCACCATGTCCTGTACGTGAGATATGTTGCTGTAACATGGAGATCATTTTCGTTTGGGGAAGCCATTAATACTGAAGATCTCACAGTCCCACTGATTTCAGTATGTAAATTATTTTCTGTGAGCCCAGAGCATGGCGCAGTGCTCTGGGTTCGCCGCGATGGGTTGTTTAGGGATCAGATTAGGCCCCGTGTCATTTCATGCTAGAGATGATAATAATGGCTGCCACTGCCGAGATGACTGTTGACATCATTACTCATGTGTTCTGCCACACGCATCAATCTTCACATGCTGTACAGACGCTCCTGAGGTGAATGAATTTTTCACTTTGGAGTTCAGAGCGGGGTCATGCAGACACATACCCTCACATATGAGAGGAGCACAGCAGGTAAACCAAAAGACTTACACCACTCATTTTTCTTTCCTTTCTTTTTTTCTTCTTCCACAGTATCAGATTACTTTAGCTTTGTTTAATTTTTCCACTCGGCAGACTGATATCTCACTGTACATGATCTGGAGGGGTGTTTCTGATCCAGATCCAGATGTATGACGCTATCAAGTTCAATGACATGCTGGGCAGCAGATGTGGCTTTAACATAATATGCATAAAAAATGTCAGCTGGTTTGAAGTTTTGGTATAGTCCAACACTAAATTTTATCCAAAGCCCCTTAATGATCGCACGTGTGCGTTCTTTATAAGATCACAGAGGCACTTCTCTAACCAGGAGTGATACAGTGGTAATACAATCTGTAACCCTGCAGTGTTAATGCCATGCTCTACCCACTGGGCTTTACAGGATAAGCAGACCTAATCCCCAATGAAAGATCAGGCCTCCACATGGCTACAGATCAGTTTGTAAGATCTTTTTTTCCCCCCCAATGGGATCACTGGGATCTGGGTGGACAATACAGATGTAGATGTGATGGTGTATCATGTTTTAACAGAGGTGTTCTCCACTGACAGGTGGAGTGAAGGTGTAAGAAAGGCAGGATTTACCCTCCTAAACTGTGTGCTGTCATCTTTACAAAGTATGTTCAGGGGGTGTGAAAGGGATCATTAGTTGTGTGGCAGCGGAAGCAGCCGTGTTGTCAGCTACCTGCTATTTACTTCCCCTCATTACTGTACGCTGGCTGGCGCTGGTGGGAGTGTCAACATCATTAACATGACTGTCATTAGTCCTGTCCCACACTGCATGGAGAAGTTAGTCCTGGGGAGAAAAATGAAGCGTCTTTCACCACCAACCTCTCTGCTGCTGCAGTTTACCGCGCTGCTGTGAACACCTCCATTCAGTTTGATAGAGAATAGGGAGCCTGAGAAGAAGAAACAGGAGCTCTGCATAGTAAGTTGAAATAATTCCTTATGAGATGCATCATTGATGCCGTTTATGCCGCCTGAGAGACGAATTCATAATTTAGAATAACATAAAAATATAGAATAATAGTAATACAAAGTAACTGGAGACACACTTATAGAGTGTTAGAGTGTGAGACTAAAAATAATATGTGTAAATTTTGGTAGGAGGGGGCGCAGGGGACACCTCCCCTTCAATATTTAGAGCGTGCATTTGTCCCCTCCCCCCTCATAAAACATGAAAGTAGCAGAGGACTTTAATTCTGACAAAATTTAAGACATTCAAGCCATAAATTGATGAAGACAAGGCACAGCTTGGTGCATAAAAATTCACCAAATTCTAGGATATGTGTTTGATGCTTTGGAGGAACCCTCAAACCCCTCGTTTCATATGTTTCCCCCCAGTGTTGATGTACAACAACTGAAATTATAGTATCAATAATTGTTTGTATTCACAATTGCTGCAGATGTGTAACTGTGCAAAACAGGAAACATGCTCCAGAATGACAGTAATAAATAATCATGAGAACATGAACTCATCCATAGACTTGATACATGAATGATTATGATTAAAAATCACCATTATCATGAATAACTAACTAGCAAAATACACTCTGGATTGCACCTCTGTTGTATTTACCCGCAGCGTTTCACTTTTGAATTGGCACCTACAGCAGGATTAAAACAAACAAGCTCCCTCACACCTTGTCATCTGCCTGACTTGGCTGGATGTTATTGTAGCCAACTTCAAGGCCTCAGCAGCAGCTGCAATCACTTATGGCAGTCTGCCTCAGTGCTCAGCCCCTCCGTGCCCCCAACTAGTTTCCCATCAGCCTTGAGGGGGTAGAGATCCTCGCACTCAGTTTCAACCCTCCTGCTCTCTGTCTTGCCTCGCTGAGACCTCCTCGACCTCTGCAGAGGTGACTGGAGAAGTGGAACAACCGAGAGCGTAGCAGCACAGAACATGTCCCCATGCAATGTGGTTGCGAGTGGATCCACATACTGTGATTCCACATGCCTTTTGTATAGGGCTCGAGTTCAAAGTGGGCCGGGCTTTCAGAGGAACAGTGTCGTCCAATGGCAGCGCCGGGATCGCTGTGTGGCTCGTCTTGATTTACGGTACATCATTAAGTCAGCGCATTCCTTCTCCCTGTGGCCCAGGTGGCTGTGGGGCCTGAGGCCCAGACTCACAGGAGCAGAGCGGGGCTCTCTGGAGCACAGCACAGCCAAGGGGAGCAGCACATAACACAGAGGAGCAGCTGCAGACCAGTGGATCCAGCTCCACAGCACAGCCACTGCACATCCCTCCATGACAGGAAGCACTTAATACAATACATCTCAGCACCTTCTGTGTCTATGAGGGATATATGTTGTCTTATTTATAGGTCCACAATCCTGTTTTCCTTCAACTTCAACTGTGCTACTACTGCAGCAAAGATTAAGAACCAAAAAGCAAGTGGGTGCGCTGACCTGTGACCCACACAACAGCAGGATGTGTTACAAACGGCAGTCATGTATAATTTAAAATGAAAAAGGGGATTATTCCTCCCTAAAAATGAGCCATCACACTAGTTTGATGTAAAGGTCTCACTGAGGAAAATGCCTCGGCTTGTTTTCTGTAACAAACATTCATTATATTGAGGATTTATGTGTTATATATTACATGTTGTAATTAGTAATTTACACCCTCGTGAATGAATGATCTGCCAAACATAGTCTTTTTTCATCTCCAATATCTCAGCAGTCACAAACAACAGGGTGGCTCCAGTCTTGGGAGATTTTTGGAGCTGCTTTGCCCTCTAGTGGTAACTCACAGTGTCAGAGTCCACACAGACACAAACCCCCGCCTCCTCTAATACACCACCACCAGGCAGCCAGTGCAGGAACCACAGCCTCCAGTTAAACTCTTTGAACACAGTAATAAGACGACTTGTCAATCGGCACAGGATTTCACATCGACAGCTTTGTGATTTTTTTCGCAGACTGACAGTAAAAGAAATTAGCTGTTAGAGATTTCAGCACTTTATGAAACTTTACAAGCAGACTTTAATATTTACAAGGCTACTAAAAACCCTGGCAGTCCTTTCAGCTCTGACCTACGCATTAGTGACATACTGTGGTTTATGTTGGGGAAAGAGGCGGCTTACAGAAACTGGCTGTACAACTGTTTGATTTATCAGTTTTATGGTTTGTTTTATAACTTGAATACACATGTGTAAGTGAAGAAGAAACACCACAGCATGCAGGACTCCAGCGTGTCTGACAAACTCAAACAACCCCTATTTGGTGGTGCAATGTTTTTATGCAGCCATAATTTGTTGTGTGTGCGCGCATGTGTGTGTGTGTGGTTAAGTTAGAGAGATATTTTATTCACTATGAACGATAAGTTCATTCAGGAGGTGAAAACATTGTTGTCGTTCCAGCTTTTGGCTGCAGCTCTGGGAAATAGAAACAGTGTGGTGATGAGGTACTTCCTGCATGCTGTTCCTGCGTGAGTGTGTGTGTGTTTGTCGAGCCCCACAGAAATTGGCGTTGGTGTCGGTGAAAAGCTCCTCGGCCTCCTCGCTGACAGTGGTAACATGAGACAGATAGTGTGCCATTTGCTGCGTGTCTCACTCAGATGTCTTGACCTGGCCAACTGGACAGGCCTGACTTCCAGCTCTGGCTTATCTCTCTGGCACAGCATTGGTCACTTCACACCCAGCCGCTTGAACGGCCACATTTGCATGGGATCAGTAAAAGAGAAGAGGGTCAGTCTGCAGCATTTTGTAATGATGCAGGTGTTATAGTGGAACGTAAAGCTGAAGCAAGGATATTAACTTTGTATTTGTGGCTTTGAAGCCAAACTGAAAAGTCTGTTTAATGCTAACCACTGACATCTCATTAGTTTTGCTATGTATATAAATATCCTTGCTTTTAATTAGTCCAACATGCTCGTGTTGCAGACTTGTGGGTGTGAGTAACTTTGTATAATGCGTCCTGTGTATATATAGTTTGTTTGATTCTGTTCTGTCCCTGTGTGTATGTTTTAATGTGACCTGCCCAGAGACTTAAGATGAAAATTAGCTTTATAACATTACTTAAGATTCACTTCACTTATGAAATTGAGGGTTTGGGGGTCCTCTTGCCCTGATATTTTGAGCATCAAACACCTAATTTTGTGCATTCTGGTGACATTTCTATGCAGCAGTTTGCATCTTTTCAGCAATTTATGCTGCAAATGTCTTTAATTTTTTCAAAATAAAAGTCCTCTGCTAAATGAGCGAATGAACATGTTCTAATGTGAGATTTATTTTTGTGACAACATATCCAGTGTATTATCATGTTTTTCTCTGTTCATTATTTTGCATCTACATAATTTAATGTTAACTACATTCACATATTGTTTACGTATTTCATTTTTCTCTTTACGTTACATTTGGAACTATTTTATATCACGCACCTTACATGCAGGTAATGAGAGTTGTGATTGAGTTTGGCGGAGTGATATGTATAAGTTGTGAGATGCCACTATTGTTGTCAAAGTTCAGTTGTCCTATGTTGTTTTTTCAGATATTAAGTGGATCAAGTTACACAGAGAAGCTGTCCCCGTGCTCTTACTTCCCCCGCAGCCCTTTGACAGTTAATTCAGTAACTAGTAAGTTTATAGGTAAGACAGAAGAGAGAAACCTGCCCACACTAAATATGGGGACATGTCTTCTGTGTCCCTCAAAATCTACGCCTATGTTCACAAATGAAATACCTAAGTATGTCTTTTACTCTCGACAATAAGTCAGGTACAGAGAACATACAGCACTAGACTGAACTATTTCCAAATAAACTCAATTCATAATAGTTATGCTTGATTAGCAACGTAACATAATTTTGCATTAGCCTTTAAATTCATGGTTGTTTTACCAAACATCTCTACAAACCTCTTACTTATTTAACATAGATTAAACTAAATTACTAAGCTGTATTAAACATTTATTTGTCATTTAGTTTATTGTACTTTATAGATGCCAAAAACTGGCATTTAACTGTCAGAGCAGACTATTATATTCTGTTTATAGACATATTGTATCAGTCATACATTACAAACACAAATATGTCAGCAAAGTATTCACCAATCACAGTTATTGTCTTGTGGTCTTTGCAGCATGGTTATGCACGTATCTGTGTAGCAGCTCACTATTTAGTTTATAACCTCTGAACTAATCCTTAAATTATAATCCTCTGATCAGTGATTCTGGAGCAAAATTGTTCGTATTTGAACTCAACACCCAAACAATTACACTCCTCCAGTCATTTACATCCTTCTTAGTTCCAATGCCTTTCTCTTTATACATCCACGGCCTCTCTCCTTTCCTATGCATGAGCATAAACGCCCCCTTTTGCTGATTGGCACGAACAGCGTTGTGTGGCTCGGTCTGAGCCACTTTGTTTGTTCCCTACTTACAGAGCTAGGGCTGTGTATGAACACCAGATTTTTGTTTTCAGCGCATGCACATATCATGAGTGAAATACTTGCTGACTTTGACAAAAAATGTATCGGATAAGAATCACTAACTGCACCTTTAATGTGACAGTAAGATAACATAAACAAACTTTTGCTCCTTGTATGTGCATGTGTTCATCAGTGACACAACATGAGGCTAAACACATCAACAGTTACTACCTGCTATATCACTTACTGAATAACAATGAATGGATTAGACATAGCGTAATATGGTCCCAGGTCTCTGACAACCCAAGGTATCTGTGTCTTTTATGCCACATATAAACAAATGATAAAGCTCAAGCCACTTCACAAGTCTGCAATAAACAACCATTAAAACTTCCCGCAAGAAAAATACCCTGTAATACAGGTAACACCTACACACAAAGCTCTGAGCCTGTTTGCTGACACAGTAAGCCTACACCCGTCACACAAAATAAATGTGCTGCCCAATAGGAAAGCAATTTTGCAATGCATCACTTTAAGTGAGTGGACCTCTGTGCCGCAACCAGTGTCTCTTAACCTTTCCTTAATTTGTCTTGTCTTGTTATGAGCTCTCAGGAACAACTCTGTCCTTTCACTGCCGAGATGTGAGTGCTCGGCCCTGCAACAGAGCCGGACCACATCAGGCTCGGTTTAGTGCGAGAGGATGAAACTGCGAGTGGGATTTAGTTGTATGGCTCCCTGCTAGAGTCGATGCAGCTGTTTCCTTTCTCGTTTGGTCTTTGAAGACGCACAGAAATACTGTGTAGCGACGTGGATCCGACACCCTGGCCTGTGTGCTGCTTCCTGTTGTCAGAGCGCCATCATTAGTGTGTTCAAATGAGAGGTTAATAAAGAATAAGTTACTGCAACTTTCACTGCACACTTGATTTACTGCCACCACCTTTCTGCAGCACACAAACATCAAACACTTCATTTCAACGGAGAGCTGATAAGGAAATGTTATCTCAGTGTGAAGGAGGCAGTGACCTCCCCTCCGGCTTGTAAGAGGTTGCATGAAAATATCTGCAGCATTGTCCGGCATTAGCATCCTCCGAGAGCCAAGAACAACAATTAATAGCTGTAGCAAACGAGCACATGGAGGGTGCTGTGTGGATTTAATCAGGAGCAGGATCACATGATTTCATCCTAGTATTATAAAAAAAAAAAATTGGGCTTTGTATCAGGAGTGCAGCTTTTCCACTTGTCTAGGACATCATCACTCTTGTTCAACAACCTGACACATATTTTGGTAGGATTGTCGCCACAAGAAGGAAGTTGTAAACCAGAGAGGCTCCCAGTGCAGGAAGCCTCCTTTCATTGTGTGATAATGTCACCTTGAAAACACGGTGGTCCTCAGTGGACCCTACACAGAGCCTAAGACTTGGAACAATACCTACCAGGATACTTTATAGGCCAGAAAATAACATGTTAATAATGATATAAACTGATCCCAAAGTTCATGTAAAAAAAAAAAAATCTCAATCCATCTAGTCTGGAAGGGTTGCAAGCAACATGTTTCAGATTGGCAAGTTTAATTTTTAGGACTTGTTTATGTTGTGTTTATTCCCTCTCATTCCCTGGACACTTTGGTAACTCCAACCCTTCATTAAGCCTTATTACGCACACCACTCACTCAACATCTGGCTTGGGGCTCCCAGAATGGCTCATTTGGCGTGCTTTTTATTGCAGTCATATAGTTGGAGTTGTAAATGACTGTGTGGCTGTGTATTGTTTTCTGTTGTGGGGAGCACACAGTATTCTCTCACCAGCGACGTGGAGTGTTAATGTGCACAAGTCACAGTCTCACATCCTCTAAAGAAGTTTAAGCGTGTAGGTTTTGGGGGGGTAGAAAAGCTTTTTAAAAAAACAAGTGTCATTTTTTGAATTATAGCTTTATTAGAAAATGCCATTAGCAGCGACAGTATTTAGACTTTAGTGGAAGTGGGTTGTTCAATTTAGCCCCTGGCCTGTGATTGGACGAATGTCAGTTGAGTAAGTGGCACGTAGTGGAGGGATTGGCAGCTCTATAACTCCCTCAGACAGGTTTGTCATCTGTGTCAATGACCCACCAGGGAGCCGGCCCTAATATCAAACCCAATGCTGATGGATGACCACAGTTCCAGCTGTTAAGGCACTGTCACAAACAGGTTCCTCCATAGCCTGTCACTATGAGTGTGTGTTTGCGTGTGTGTGTGTGTGTGTGGTAAGTAAAGCCATGGTCAACCTTGATTTTCTCGGTTTGTGACCACAAGAGCTGCTGCTGTCATCATCATCGCACAGGGCCAAATCTGATGTTTTGATGGTGTTTTCTCAGGCAGTTTTCCGTGGCATTGAAAGAAACATTCACATCAAATATGTGTTTTCATAAACTTCAGTGCTGCATTTTCATTATTTTCCTCCTCTTGTGTCGACCGTTTCCTTTAAACAGTGAAAAACACTTGAAAATTTGTTCACACGACAATACTTCCATGACAACTTCCCTTTGTTTTCATGTGTTTGTGACATAAGTTAAGGTTGTCTGGCTGACTCAAAACTGAAGATCTCCAGCAAGAAATGTTGTGCCTACATAAATCAAATCTGTATCGCTCATTTGTTCTATTTAGCTTATTGTGGATACGTGCATGTTTCAGTCTGACTGAGGCAGAGCATGTGGCAAAAAAATAAATGCAAGTGATGAAAGACTTGTATGCTGACTGCAGAAAATAGAATTAAGAAATTGTGTTAGTGTAAAATGGAGCCACTTTATGAATCACATCTTTGAGTTTGAGGAATTAAAAGGTTTTAATTAAGTGTATCTGTCTAAGAACTGATATAATACCACATGCTCACAGAGAGACGTAAGGTTTGAATTAATACTGAAGGTGAGAGAAGGTGCTTTACACTGGCACCTCTCTCTACAGTCCGCGCTCTCATTGTTTCATTGTTCTGCCTCGCTTCTTTCAGCAAACGCGGTTCATAGTGGCTCAAGTGTAAACTACAGTACATCGCAGGAAGGAAGAGGGACCTGCTGGTGGGGGTTGGGAGCAGGATCCCAGACCATAAAACCTGGCAGCCGCCCTCCTGCATTGTTCAGCGCCACCATTCCAGCCCAGTTTCACTGTTTTCTCCCTGTGCTGTGTGTATCCTGTCCTTTAAGAGGCAGTAAATGTTGTTGTTGTTCATCAGACAAACATGAATCCCAACCGGGCTGCTCGTCTGCCCTTTGTTCTTTCCATGAAGACTGTTGAAGGCAGGAAGAAGGTCGTGCTAAAGAAGCAAATGAATGACCTGGTTATAAAGTTTGACACAGAGCTCATATGGGTCCAATCAGACACACATCAGTTTGCATGCAACGTGCATTACACCGAATAGAGAGCCCAATAAATACATAAATACAATTCCAGCCTTTCAGCTGGATGCTAACACATCCAAATCTCCTCTTACAGCACCACCTTGTGGTGCTCTGAGTTGCCTTCTCTGCATCTTTAAAAGCATTGACTGCTGCAATATCATATATCACCAGAAAAAGACAGTGATTCAAAATGGAGACAATAACAACTATTTAAATTGCACAACCTTTTTTTGTCTTTTTATTCTGCTCATTTGTATCACAGTTAATTTAATTCACATGAGACTAAAAAATATGTAATTTCACAAACTATCTTCAAAACAAACATAATAGAAAATATGATCACTTAATAAATATCTTTGCATCTGCATGTTCTCTCTGCAGAGTTACTATCTTTAAAATACTACTGCCACAAACTGACTGTGTCCATACAACTGTGTAAAAACTGTTCACTTAACTTTCTATCATAAATGATTTCCCTGTTCTCATGCGTGCCGTGAAACATTCTACATGACCTCAGCAGGAGAGTACAACTTTTTGTGGAATGCAGATGCTTTCTCTCTCAGTCTATTTATGTGATTTAAAGCTGTCAGGGAAGCCGAGCAGCAGGCTCCAGACAGGAGGCTGGACATGACAATGAAGCTGAAGTCCTGCACAAACTGCTCCCCCTGCTGGCCGGGCACAGAGGGATCTGAAAACACAGTAAGGCGACTGAAACTCTCCATCTAGTCCTCTGCTATCATGCAATTATGTTAAGGTGGCACTGCCTACACATTAGTAAGTGTTTGTGAAATGTTTTCCTTTAATATTTTCTTTATTTAAAAAAGTAATTCTGGGTCAGATCTGAGCATAATAGTAACACATTCAGAGAGTGGGAGACAATTTCTATTGTGCTATATAGATAAAGAAAATTTTAAAAAGTAAAATAAATAAAATTGATTAGGAAGTGTGCAAGAAAAAATGTGCATTATGCTGCAATATATAACACAATTTGCCTTTGAATATTAAAATATAAAAAATAAGAAAAAAAATATAGGAGGACATATGTTGTACAAGAAATAGATATATTTACAAATATGTGCACAAAAAACATATGAAATATATACAAATATATGCATCATACAACACGTGCAAAATAGAAATGCAAGAGTTGAATGGGTAAGAATTAAATATTAAATAACATTACTGTACAGTTGAAATATCGCACAGTTTAAATATTAAAAGTTAAAGTGGGTATTGCATTGTGGGTATTGACATTAACCTTGATATCTTCACATACAAGCATTCCCATCTCATCTGATAACCACACGGCCACTTGTTCTCCCATCACTCCTTCTTGCTTCTCTGCCTCCTCTTGCCGGGACCAGAACTGTAAACACGGGACAGAAAACGCCTCTGCGATCCCAGCTGCAAATAGAAAGCTGGAGACACGGGAACATTTTTTTGCAAACCGCTCGACACTCCAAACTAAATGCAGTCTTTCTCCGAGATCAGAAGGACTGATGAAGCCTGTCATAATCATTTCTATGCTACATTAACAGAAGCAACACTGTAGTTTGCCTTGGCGCGGGCAAGTGTTGCTCCACGGCCTCAAGCATTTATAGACTCCAACCTCCACTCCTGCTGAAGTGAAGGGTCAATGTCTGTCTGAGTTTAAGAAGTTTCTCATCAGGAGCACTTAGAGCTGCTTTTTAATAACTCTGCGTGTTTTGGCTAGGTGGAAAGTATTCCTGCTATGTTGTCATGTGAGTACAGCTGTAATCGTCCCCTCAAATGCAGTGCATATGCAAAAATCATAAACGCCTGCAAGCTGAAATCCAAGGATGTTTATTAGAGTCTGTGTCTGTATTAGAGTCTATGTTTGTATCCAAGATGTTTTGTGATTTGGGATAACTACATTTCATAGTCCTTTATCAGATCAGAGAGCTCCTGAGGAAACACCCCACAGTTTCCGGGCACATGGTCTGTATTTTCAAAATCAATTTCTGTCTCGCAGTTGGTTGCAATGCCACTGAAGTCATCAGGGTCACGCACCTCCCTCCATAGTCGTTTGCCAGCCACTTCCAGCTGAAAAATGGAGCTTTCTGGACTAGAGGGGTATATGAACAGAGATAGCTTGACACCACCATTTGTTTGGCTCAGGTGAATACAGCCAGACAGCCACACAGTCCCTGCTCTGCGGCGGGGCTTGCACTATGGCCAGATCCTACTGGACACTCATTCCTCAAAGACGCTCCGAAGCTCAGCTCAGATACTACTGTACTGCACTATATGTAGAGAGACACAGCTGGTCTCTTATTTATTATATAAATTGTAGTTGAATAGTCAAGAGGTCAGCTGAGAATGTTTGGTAGGGGTGAAGGACATAAGAGCTGTACATGCATTAGAATCAAAAGAAGTGATAGAGAATATTGTACATGCATCCACAGGCACAGGTTGTGCTAACACTGGGGGTGGGGACACATATGAAAGGGGAGTTTTGGGGTCCTTTGCTAGAGTGCCAAACACTTAATTTCCTGCTTTGTGGTGCACTAATGTGTGCCCTCCTGCGTGAATTCATGGTATAAATGTCTTTAATTTAGTCAAAATAAAACTCCTCTGCTACTTTTATGTTTTTAGTGGGGAGGTGGGGGACAAATCCAAGTTATTTAGGGGGGCATGTCACCTGCGCCCCCTCTGAAATCCACACCCTATGGGTGCATCATCTGTCTGTTTTAGTGACATTTTGGATAGGACTTATAGTAGGAGATGTTGTTGAAATTAAGATATACTTCATTTTCTCAAATCCTGAATCCAAGTATCTCAAATAATAGTTCAAAAACATTGTCTCAATAAAATTAATAAAGTTCCCTAGAGTTTTCTTCATGTAGGTGCTGCAGGTGTTGAAAAAAAATCCAGGTATAGAGGAAGATTCTTAACTTTTAAAAAAGGTAGCAATACAAGTAAAAGTTTTGCATTAAAAATCTTATGTAAAAGTACATCAGTATTGTTAGGAAAATGTACTTGCATAACAAAAGTAAAAGTACACATCCTGCAGTAGGATGGTCACTGTTCATGTAATAATCATACACACTGTATTTGACCAATGCATGAACATGTAGGAAGCCTTTTAATGTTGTAGTGGAGTGAGGCTCAACTTGTGGCAACATTACATATTACTGGGCTGTTTAATTCGCAACAGTGCAGTGTGTCTTATAAAGTGATGGTGATTGATTGTATGTGAAATCTTATTCAGCAGAGTACCTTTGTCAAATATATGTAAAAAGGGGTAGAAAGTACAAGATTTAACTTTCGAAATGATCTTTTAGAAGTATAAGTATGAAGTGGCTTCAAATGAAAAGAGTTAAGGTAAAGTACAAGTACGTCAAAATTCTACTTAAGTTCAGTACCTCAGAATTTCTTTGTGCGGTACTTGAGTTTGCTGCATGTAAACACACGGGTACAGAAGCAGAGTCTTTGATGACACTCCTCTCAGTAGCGTCTCACACTCTGTCTTGTGTTTTTAAACTCTCGTCCATCTCTATTATTCACTTCACCTCAATATAAAAGCTTCCACTGTAACAGTGAAAAATGTTTACAGTCATTAAGTACATCTGTGAATTTCAGAGACTAAAATACGGCGGTAATAAATACAATCCATTGTAAATAAAAAGCCAGACTGTTGACAGATGTTATCTCGCACACATTCATTTCTCTGCTCTCTATTGACTGTGTCCTGTGACTTCACATAAAGAGTTTTGCTGTAACTCTTGTGGCGACTGTCACAACTTCTCAGACTGCTGTGATATTCACGGCCGCGTACAGGTACGAACACAAACGGCCCGGCACCTTGAGTGTAATGAATTTGAATCTGTGGCTGATTCAGTATTAGTCTGGGTTACTGCTCAGCCCTGCAGGAAATGAATTGCCCTTTATTTAACATTACAAATTACAGGTGACCCACAGTGAGGAGAGCTGTGAGTTTGAAAGGTGCGACAAATAGATTTAGAGGGGCAATGATTCCCTCCCAGATTCCTGTTGTGCAAATGCAAGAGATTAAATGACAGAGGATATTAGGAAATAATGTGTGATTCCCACTGTGATAAACGTAATGTGGTTAGGAGGCAATGAATATGTCTGTTTTTGTCACAATTAAATCAAATTAAGTATTAGATTACATTACATTGATTTGTTGTATTGCAAATTGTCATGTTGACGGTGCTTGCAGAAGGTAAATGAGGATATAAGGTTAGCATTGCTGCAGGGATGGATTTGTTTGAGGTTACAATCTGCTGGTGTAATTGCTTGAGGTGTGGACCAAACAACACCCTTATTAGACATTGTGGACCCTGTAGTAAGGAGTAAATGCTCACTTATCTGTCAGTATAGAGAAGCGAAGTCCCTTCTATTCCAGTGTCACCCACTGGACCTTATTTTGCCAAAAATATGTATGGTAGGGAGAAACAAAAAATGTTTTGATACTGTTTGAATTGTGGCTAGAATTACACGTATGAAGTTTGTCAATTTAATTGACAAGTTTTGCAAGTCAAGAAAGTCAAACTCTGTATCAAGTACCATTTAGTTTTCTGCAAAACCACTCAGTAAACTACATCTCTTGTCTAGCACAATACACATCACCAGTACTCACAAGATACTGTAGCTAGCTAGGTGACTCATGTTGACCTTGTTCCACACACAAATGTATCTTACCTGATGTGTTTTATCCAACAACTCCTGGTCTTTTTATCAGCCAGAAAGTAGGGGTATTTGTGATATTAATAATTTATATGATGAAAAAACAATATTTCTACACAAAAATATCATGATACTATGCTCTACTGATTTTTTTCCCCGACCCCAAGCAAGCTAGACCCAGGGTGTGAAATACAGAGGAGCCAATAAGACATGAGCTCAGCTGAAAACATTATTTGTCGAATTTTGGGGGGGGGTTTCTAAAATTTTGACAATATGCTTTTTTGCCATGCATTTTTATTCTTCTGTGTGTGTGCATCATCATGGACTCATACGTAAAATTAGGCTATTATTGATTTATGCTGGTTTGTTGATACTTGACCTGAGCATTTGAAGTCTCAGAGAAACTATTGTGCTCATTAGCACTGTATTTGAGTAGCTAACTGTTGTTGATGAGGACTTCATCCCTTGAAAGCAGCCTGGCGTGCTCTGTTGTTGATTTAAAGCTCATACATTTGTGTGTATATAGGCTGTTTTTCTATGACCTTTGAGAATCATATGTGTAGTTCATGGCAAAGTTCAAATCGGATAAAAAAAAATTTCTCGTCTTCAACTACTGTACATATGAGGGACTCCACCTCTCTATAGAGTGGTGCAGGCATGAGTCCTAAAACCCAGAAATGAGTTAGCATTTTAGCCCTTTAGCTTCCCCCGTCTTGAATTCAATGGGTATTTTGAATGGGTTTTTGGTTTGATGCCTGAAATAAGGTCTGTGGTTAACACAAGCTTTAGAGACTTTCATGTTTGGTCTACGACATACAGTATGTCATTAAATATTCCACTTTTGAAGCTTTTACACATCTTAAAAAGGTGGTTACCAACAAGTGGCTAAATGAGACTACAGAGTATCATCATGCCAAACACGGTTGTACCGCCCCGTTGAGGTGGTTACATTGAAGTCATGCGGCCATGGGTGTAGTTCGTTTATAGCCTAATGTTAGCTTTTTACTTCTGGCGATTGCATTTACACGTCAAAAATCATAAAAGTGGTGTTTATTTGAAGATTATCTTGCTGCACAAATTGTGTGAGTATCATAAACTTTGGTTTGCCACAGAGCTTAGTTTCTGCAAAATACAACGGAAAAAACCCCACTGGCTTTTTGTCGAGGGAACCAGGGTGATGCTAACTTCTAGGCTGGCCTGTCTTTTGCCAACGTTGGTGCCGGTGAGTAATACCCGAGCTAAATGCTGCACAGTGAAATCCTCTTGTCAGCATGGTGGCTGAGTCATGCAACAGCCACTTTTAACTTTGCTCTTTGAGAGATCATTGAGCCAGAGTTAACCACATCAGTCGAATGTTGAGATCATATTACCTCGGAGATAAATCCATCAGTCCCCTCGCGGACGTATCGAGGCAAATGTGTTCAAACCGCGCTTTACACCATTTTAGGCTCCCTCTCCAGCCAGTGACTTGGCCTGTTGAGTAATGAAGTGTTGGAGTTCAGTAATGAGACTGTTTACAGGGCGTGCTTGTTTCACATGAATCAAGCCCAGTGTGTGGTTAGATAAATACCAGCTTGGCCCTGCACGAAGCCAGTCAAACCTTCTCCTCTGCTCAGGAAATGGCAGCCAAATTCCTGTGGAATGAATGAAGAGGAAACCTGCGAGTGGCAGCCTACCACGAGATCGCTCTGAAAGGAGAGGGTGGAAAAGCCGTGGCCCTTCCTCTGGCGTGGACCCGGGCCAGGGCTCACTAGGTGAGACTGATGGAATAATAATACACATCCTGAGTGTTCTTTTCATTAGCAGCACGGTTTCATGTTTTTCATCATCCTGCTGAGAGAAA
This sequence comes from Cephalopholis sonnerati, assembly GCA_019142605.1. Lineage (NCBI taxonomy): Eukaryota > Metazoa > Chordata > Actinopteri > Perciformes > Serranidae > Cephalopholis > Cephalopholis sonnerati. The sequence goes on from JAGQAX010000012.1 coordinate 23,261,013, forward strand.
TGGAGAGACCCTTATTTCTGAGCTGGACAAATTACCCTTTCCCCTCTGGGAGATGCAGCTGCATTCAATATTGTGTGTCTCTATGTGTGTGTGCGTGTTCCCGTGTCAGTGTGTTTCAGCTGGGGGTCGTGGCTGGATGCAGGGATTTCCTGTGGAAATAATAATTAACCACAACATGCACACAGGGCCGGCGATAAACGCTTGGCCCTCTCGCTAAATATCGTCTTTTACAAACGACCAGGTAACTGGATTTATCTCATTTCCTACATGAGATTTAGATGTGAAGCAAACTTCCATTAGGATTTGAGGAATATTAGTATTAAGCTGCGACCTCAATCTGTCAGTTGTGTAAACCTATCAGTCCAGGTTGTTTGAACTGAAGTGACAGCATGGCCGTCCGTATTTAGGACACATTATCTGTGATTCATATTAGCCCTTAACCAAAGCAATCCCTCCATTAACTCCACCTGCAAACACCTCATATCCCAGGTGACCTATTTTCCCAATTACCAACGCCATTACTCTGCACTTCCCTTCCACACCAACCGTCACCAGACGTCCAGATTAGAGCTGATTTCATACAAACTCCTCTGACGGTTACATTAGTGTACATTTTTCTGCACTCTTATTACAGAGCACAGAGACGAAGAGTTACAGCGCCTCTCAAATGAAACGGGCTTGAGTGATAAATCTCCTGCACTAATGCACACGCTTAAGAGTTTTCGACTGTAAATAAAGTCATGGGAGACATGCTGTACTTACACGGGGAAAGCCTTGAGGAAATGGCCTCCCCCTTGAAAGAACATATGGGTGTGTATGTCTGCAGCCAATCAGCGTGCAAGTTGAAAATGCCTTTTTTTTCCTCTTGGAGCCTTCAGCAAGGCCTCATTGCTGTTTTTGTCCTCCTGTGTGTGCGATAATGTAACCTAATATTCAACAAATTATGACCTCACCATACTTGACTCATATCGATAACACCTGTTTCATATGTTGTTTACTTAGTTTCTCCCTCAAAAAAAGCAAAATATGATCGTCTTTTTCCCGACAATATAACGGGCAGAGCAAACAGCCGTGTGAATATTTGTCAGATAACTGGGATGACAGTTCATTCCGGGTCAATATATAGCTTTTCATCATGATCATCAAAGCGTCATCCATCTCTCTGTGCAAACACTGGTGACACCTTAATTGCCTTCGATAATACATTCATCCTGTCAAAACCAGGTGATAATCAAGTCGTTTCCACGGCAGCCATCGATGTCTGCGCTAAATCAGCGTTCATGCTCTGTTAAAAAAAAGATGTTACAGTAAGACACCTCTGAGGATAATCAGAGCGCAGCTTACCTCTTTTTTTGTGCAGATGTTCAGTTGTTCTTCTTTTAAATCACAAAATGTAAGATGTTATCTGTAACAACATAATCCAAAACTGATGACTGAGGAATAGTAGACAGAAGAGAAATGTTGTATTAAATGCATTAAAGCATGTAACAGAAATGGTCTGCCATAGATGTTGTAATACTTTCACCAGTATGTGATGTGACATGTGCACTACAGCCCAACTGGTGCTAATATTAGTATCAGGGAAAATCCAATAAGGATGTGGTGTCTGATAGTAATATATTTTTTAACATAAATACATATTACAATTGAAAAATCAACTTGTGAGTGCTCTCTGGTGGACAAACTATGTAATGGTGACACTGTTTCTAAATTACCTCAAAACAATTCTGTGCTGTAATTTCTTGTTACATATTGGCCATCATTCATAGACACTGATACCATTAGTATATACCAGTCTAGCTCCATGCACACATTAAAACATCCATGTTAATCAATGACAGAGGACCGAATACAAACATTACTCGTTAAACTCATATCTGCCAGTTATTTTGTCTGTATGAATTCTCTTAAAGGAAAGGTTCACAATTTTTCAAGTCTGTCTTGAAACAACAGTAGTTGGGTTTCTATCCGAAGAAAGCACAAATGTTAAACACATTTTCAGAACACTGGCAGAAGAAAATGCAAATTAATGTGCTTTTCAATCTGAATATTGGGAGTTGGTTCATCATGATAAGCACTGAGTGGCACCAGTTTTACTGTCAGGTGCCATTATGCGACTGCAGAAGAAGAGCGCCTCAAAAGAAGGAAAACAATGGCTGCATAATAACAGAGAGCACACTGGACAATGGAAATTGTTTTTTTTTTTTTAGAGTTTTGAACACCTAATGCTACAGCTATGTGATCTTGGAAGAGTTGTCGTAACAGCCCTTTGTGCATGCATAAGCATGTTAAAAGCTAGAAACGATGAAGAGAGTTTGCAGTGGCCTATGCAATGACTGTTATGACTCCACATCATCATTTATTTGCTGAATCTGTTTCCATTGTATTGAGTGGCATTTAACTTTTATCAATACACCAACTTTTCCACTTCTGCCAAGATTAAGTTAAATTCAGTTTAGGATTAGCTGTTACATTAGCTATTTAGGTGCTTGGGCAGTTACTTCCGCCGTCAGACACCGATGAAAAAAGCCGTCCTTTAACGTTGCCATGATACATGACCAGTCACTGTAATAGTTTAATGGCAGCTGGCGGTGTCAGTGGGAAATGCAGCACGATACCAACAAAAGTTAAGGCGGCAAAAGGTGGTGGATGGGTCCATCAAACACTGACTTTCACCTGGGAGTGTTCGTGTCCTTTAAGATTATAAAGCCAAAACCTGTTGTTTTTTCCTAAACCTAGCCACGTGTGTAATCGGTAAATTTCCTGTGAAAACGGAGGTGTATTTTGAAAGTAGACAATGCATGTAACAGGCAGAACTTGACATAGTGTCCCAGAACGTCAACAACCAACACACCCAGGGTACCTTGCACGTCATTTCTGGATGTGGAAAGTCCATGACTAAATGTCGATATGTGACGAGGTCGGGGTGAGAATGTGTTGGCTGTTACAATCCCTTGATACACACACTTGATCCTCTGGGTGGGAGTGATAGTTCCATCTGGGGGTCAAAGGCTTAAGGTTAAAGTAGGAGAGAGCATGGGTGGATAGAAGGGTAAGAAGCAGCGTAGGGGAGGTAGAGCCAAGGAGAGATGTCTGAACTTTCACAATATTTCGTGATTTTTTTTTTTTTTTTTTACATTTGTTAAATTTTTGGCATTTCCACTTACGGTCTTTATATGCGCAAATTGAAAATACACACATAAAGAGGTTGATGGAAATGTACCTACTGAAGCAGGTTTTGTTTACTCTTGTTCATACTGTTTATTTAGAGATCTCTTCTTCAATGTTTCCGGTGTAAGAGATAAGGGACAAAATCTACAGTCCTCATTCTGTGCAAAAATATATTAATAGGGGTAGTTTTGTGCAAAACCAGTGTCTTTTTAGTACCAAATTACTTCTTTGCATTGCTAACTCTTTGCTGCAGCTTGACAAGGAAACACTGGAAAACAAAAAGAGGGACTTCTATACTAAAAAGGCTGTAACTTTGGAAGATATCCATGTGATTTGACTGACTTGGACCACTGAAGCCTCATTTAACCTCCGGTTTTTGCACTAATGTGCATTAGGAAGCTCAGACCTGTTTTGAAGTACGTAAGGGCATGTGATAATAGTTTTAAGATAGACTTGAAAAAATGTGAGCCTGTCCTTTAAATTCCATAATAGTGGCATTGTTAATATTTGAAATGCTTTAATGTAGTGCGTGACAGCTGACTTTTTAAATTGACGTCACTTCTGTCATCTTCAGCTGATCCTCACACAAACAACCTCAGAAAATTTTCAGGCAATAATCTATTTTTGGGCTCTATTCATAACTGAGTTACAGTATATTTGTCTGTTATGTTCCCTTGAATGAACTTTATTCTTAATTCTTTTTGTTCTTTCCTGTAGTTTATATAGCAGTTTTACATTAGTTGTATATGATTTGCTCAATATTGCTACACTGTAATCAAAATATGGTAAAATAAGTGAGAAGTACACACATACACACTGTGCCCCCTAAATGATCAATTATTATGTTATTTATGACGTTTACAGAATAAACAACTCATAAAACAACATATCTATCACATGCTACTGCTCGTGTAAGAGTTTCAATTTGAATTTCCTGGCACTTAAACTCAAAGACCTGCTGGCTGGCGACGTATTGACTATTTAGATTAGCTCTCACTGGAGTGGAAACCACCTTCACGCAGACCATCAAGTGCTAATTGGTTTGGAATGGAGGTATCAAGGAACAGATTCCAGATGACACACCAGTGATGGAAACATCCTTTAAGTAAATGTAGCAGTCGGCTCCAGCACACCGCACCATGCTTCATCTGCTCGGGACGTCTGATTACGCAAGCAGTGACTGCCAGCTGAAGCACAGGGTTCCTCTGTAGTGTACTCTTTGCTTTAATGAAGTGCACTGCTGCAGCTGCAGTTCTTGCTCTGAGTCTGTGTGAAAGTTATTTGCCCGGCCTGTAACTGTATGTGGGGAAGCATCTGAGGCGGCGACGTCCCGATGGGATACAGTACAGATGGAGCAATTAAAGGCGAGCCACAACAATTGTCTTTTTTGAGCCAGACATATTGGAGAATGAGTGGAAACAATGCATCCCGTTTAGAATATTTTACTGAAGTTCACAGAAAACAATATAACTAGCCACAGGAGGACAGAAAATGTGAGGCTGCAGCTAAAATAGCCAGCAAGTCTGTGCTGTTCAGGGAATCTATATTTTGCTGTTCAGTGTATCATGAAAGTGAAGCTGTGTGTTTACGTATAGTGTGTCTACCTAATGTAAGTTTTATTTCAGACCTGTTAAAACAAGTCAAAATAAATAATAAATTCTTTGCTTATACATAGGCAGAATTTTTACTTTTTTCTCCCTCAGTGATTACCAGTAATAATCATCGGAAATGTGGATATAATGATCAAGTGGGTAAACGCCAGTAATATAATAGCTGTAACAGTCTAAGTTCAGAAAATTACATCACTTAATGCAGCCTTTTAAACCAGGAAAAGACAACACTTACTACATTACGATATCCAAAATGTAACACCATATCCTGACAGCAAAGCAAGCATCCGAATATTGCATTACATCTGACACATTCTGTCCTCACTGAATCTATTACATCATGTAAACAAGTATCATTTTAGGGGCGCAACAGGTTTGCCAAACTCTGACAGATGATATTATTGTATGAACTTGCTAAATTCTTTCAGCAACTGCTGCAACTGTTGCCAACTGCTATAAACTGACAGCAAACAATGACTATGTTTACATGCACGAAATATTCAGTTTTTGCCCTTATTCAGATAATGTCAATATTCCTACTAAGCTGTTTACATAGCTAATAAAAATAAATATTCCACTAATACTCCTGTTTACATACAGCCATGCATACTTCCATTAATGTGCCCTAATATGTTGTCTATCACATCAAAATACAGAATATTAGAACAGCTGGATCACTTGTCAGAGTTTTCCTGGTGGTGGACTTGTTAGACCAGGTGAGCACAGCCTCTTTCATTCCTTCAGCCACCTTCGTGAAAAGATCAGTGTTGCAATATTTGCATGTATCCAAAAACCTGTTGATATCAAAGTCTTTTATAATGTTTTATAACAATGTTTTATAATGCATGCACCTCTACCTCGGTCATGCAAACTGTTGGCGAGTTAATTCATGTACAATGACTATATGACAACACACAGAGCTGACCATTAACAGACAAGAAGCTATGTGTCACAAACTGTTGTAAAAAGCTCAACTGATGTCCAAAGAATGCAATAAAACCCAGATAATACTGGCATATCCCACATGTCTTTATGGGAAAGGCTAAATTCAGAAAAAGGCCTAATTTGGAATATCCAAACAGAATATGCTGCTTACATGACCTGTATCTAATTCAGATATTGTCGTGTTTGGAATAATAGGGGAATATTAGTGTGCATGTAAATGTACATATTGTTGCAGCTGCCATACGATATCATATCACCACCTCCACTTTGTAAAACAAACTAGCTAGCTAGCAAGCTCTGCTGAGCAGCCCACACAATACTTAGCAGGATCGTTCAGCTCCCTGACGATCTTGCCAACTGCCACCATATTTAGGTTTTTGTAGTGAAATAAGAAGGTATTGTAAAGATTATTTCTCATTTCAACCTCATGAATCAACCATTCCTCATCGATTTCAGTGCTTTCAATAAAATATAAGCATCAGTAAAAAGCGTTCTGCTACAGTAAATGGCGCCTGTACATCGTGTTGCATCACTAGCGGCTAGTTAGGATATTCCAATAGAATAACAATGCAATTCAAACTGATTTAGTCGCTGACACTCGTTCATGTCACATCCAGTTAGGAGATGGGGTAAAATGATATCTAGTCTTATGTCACAATATTGATATAATAACAATATATTTCCCAGCCCTAGCTCCCAGATCAACTAGAGCCCAAATCCTGTACTGGTTGTACCCTAATGAGAGGATTTATGTGCTGCATGAAGGAAAGACGACGCTCTCATGTCTATCAGACATCATTTTGAAGAGCAGCCTGTCTTGGCACATCGTCCTCTAATAGGCCGCCTCCTCAGCTCAGTGGGTGAGGGACAACAGCAGGAGGGAGTTGGTGGGAATTGTATTTTCTCTCTCATCATGGGGTCTTCTCCCAGCTCGCTGTGCTCTGGAGGTGTCGGGACGCTGTGCCGAGGTTGATGATATCAGGTTATAATTAAAACAGAAATCAAATTCCACCCACTTTGCATCCTGTGTGGGTTAACATCATATAGCATCGTCCTCTCCGTATGAAATGTTTTAACCTGTTTACTGTCTGTGCTTCACCCACTAAAAATAGATGCAGCTTGTTTAAAGAGGCAGAGTTATATCCTTTCTAAACCACCCTTTGCAAGAGCTTGGTCTCTGATTTAAAGCCTCTTTACCTCTTTTTATAAAGCCAATTTTCTCTCAAATATGTATTTATATCTCTGTTGTCGTAATAAACAGGCTCTCGGCTTACTAATAGTTGTTACTTTTTACAACGGTGTCAGGTTATCTTTCTGAAGTTTTGTACTGGAGGCGTGTTGCTGCAGCAGGAACACAGATGGCTCCCACATCAGACACTCAGCACATCATTCCATTATAGCAATTAAAAGAAGAGGACCTGGTGTGCAGAAATGGAGAGTAAGCTGCTTGGCTGTACAGTATGGCTCAGGGCCATTTGGTCAGCAAGTCCTAATCAAGGACTCCAAGTTGTAACTGAACTTGCCCAGCTCTCTCTCCTGTGTTGGGACTGGGCGTGCTGTTTTGATAAGCAGCCAAGCTCCGAGCCTCATTTGTGATTTACTGCATACGTTAATCCATGATTTGGTCACATTACAGGGAAGTTTTTTGAATATGTTTTTTTACCTGTTATCCAGCAGTGAGTTGTATTTTCAAAGGTATTTTAATGATCACACAGATGTATTCAGTCTGCCCAGAAAGATGAAATGTTTCCACAGACTAGACTGGAAATAGTTAGCCATTTGGGAAAATATGTTTAATCTTCTTCTTGCCAAGAGTTAGATGAGAAAGGTGATACGACTCTCACTCAGTTCAGCTCATCCCCTTTTCTGGAATGTAAGAAAAATAGTTGGTCATATTTGGAAACACGCTTAATCCCTTCTTTGCTGACAGTTAGATAGGAAGATTGATATCATTGTCATGTCTGTGTCTGTGTGAATATGAAGCAACAGCCAGAAGCCAGTTAGCTTAGATTAGCATGACGACTGGAAACTGGGAAACCGCTCGCCTGGCTCTGTCTAAAGAAGACTAAATCTGCCAACCAGCACCTCTAAAGCTCGATGATTGTAGCGGAAACAAAGCATAAAAACAACACATGGTTTCACAGATGGGACTGCCAGCATTAGCTTCATTAGCTAACATACTTATATGAAACATTTGTGTGTTAGGCTGCAGATACATTGAAACTTTACATTTCAACAGTGCTGTGGTTAATGTGTGGCTATATTTAGGCACAAAAAACACTAGGTTATGGTTGGGAAAACATCACATTTTGACTTAAAATACACAGTTTTGGGGGCACAGTCAGGTAATGTAGTCTCTCAACAGCTTTTCATAGCACTATGCCCACCGACAGGTCACATCAAAACAGCCATGTTTGGGGCCTAAAAAGTCAATGGAAACAGCAATGACTCACTAAAACATAAGTGGTGTTTGTTGGTCTCTAACTGTAGTCTGCAGCTTAGCAGGCTTCCTGCCCAGGTAACACACCATCCACTCCACCTACAAAGTTTGCTTATATATTATGTCGCTTTAGAAATGTTGGCATGCTAATGTATTGGTGGTTTGCAGAAATTATCAATGCCAGCATTTATTCTGGCGACTGGTTTAATTGCGTGATTGAGTCAAACACAAGGGGAAAAGTCCAAACACTGGTTTCCTCTGGCAACCAGGCTGTGGTGCCACAATCACAACTGGCAATGTTGCAATGTCTCGCCAAAAAACAACAAGTTTTTCTGCCACAGTCGCCACTGGAAAAGCAACGATGTCTTGCTACAAAACAACCAGTTGTTGTTTGTTGGTTTTGAACAGTGGACTGCAGCTTGGCAGCCATCTTAACCAGGTGTGACACCATCCTCCTGATGACACTGTTGGCTCATAGAGATGTAATCAGAACAACATGACTTCAGAAATGTTGATATGATACGTACGAGACTTGCAAATGTAACTTATTGGTCATTTGCATAAACTGGCAATGTTGCAATGTCTCACCAAAAATCACCCAGTTTGCTGTCACAGTTGGTGCTAGAAAAGCAACAATGTCTCGCTAAAAAACAGCCAGTGTTGTTGTTTGTTGGTTTCAAACAGTGGACTGCAGCTTGGCAGCCATCTTGCCCAGGTGTCACGCCATCCCCTCCACCTCCTGATGACACTGTCAGCTTATATACATGCAATTAGAACAACATGACTTCAGAAATATTGATATGATATGTATGAAATGTACAAATTTAACATATCCTGTGTTGCAGAAACATACAATGCCTACATTTTCTGTGGCGACTGGGCAGCACCATGATGTATGAAATATTAAGGTTATAGATGGTATTAATAAACACGATGCATGTCACTCAGACTTATGCACATCATTCTCCTCATACCAAGTGCTTTACGTCTGTCAATGCTGCACAGTTCCTGATTATATTAAAGAGATCGATGACTGTATCTACTGTACAGTAAACTAAGCAGTTGTTTGTTTACTACAAGACTAAGCACTTTCATAAGAATCTGTTTATACTGCTGTTTATTAATGACAGAGTATTATTTGCTTCAATGTAATAATCACATTGCATAATTATAATAAGAGAAAGAAGAAGAAGTTACTTTTCAGCTCTGGTTCAAACTGTAACGATGACACAACGGCTGGCTTAATGAACAGGACTGCGTCTTTGGAAAGAGGCAGACAAAGAGCATTATCTAAAAAGTTCTGAAAACAATGAGTCCTAGTTGCAACAGATATACAATCTGAGCTGTGGTGAAGATATAGATCACGGTTTGACAAATGATTATGATGATTTTGATATTTCCAGCAGACAATTCTACTTTTTCATTTCCTGGTAAATTGTCTCAGCTCCGGTCCTGTCCTGGTGGGCTTCCCTCCCCGGTCCCGTCTTCGCTCTGTGGTTTTATTAAAGCTAACATTTGTCAGCAGGAAGATGGTTGATATGCAAAATGTGGAGCAGCTCACACCTCACGCTTTAGTTATTCTGGCTGTTTGAGAAATGAGATATGAGGAAATGCCCTGCTACAACACAACAGATAAGAGACATGAGTAATGTTCAGAAGATTTTGGTGTTATTACTCTTTATTATATATTTTTTATTTGTACCTGAGTATGTTTTGAAGAATGGTGCCAGTGAAGAGAAAGCATTGCACTCTTCATTAACAATTTAAGAGCGATTCTTGTGCTTAAACACGGATCTAATGAGAGTAATATTAGATTAAACATTTTTATGCATTGAGAATTCCTTACTGTAAGCATCTACTGTATTTTGGTCACAGCAATGAGGTAATCTAAAAGAAAGTAAAAAAATGAGAGGAATAAAAAAAAGGGTGTTTGCTGAATTGAAACAGATAATGTTCACTGCATTGCTCACTGGAGTGTGAATTAATTTGCAGCATTCAGCTACAATATTAATGAACAATTATTTATCTCATATCTGCACCATTCATACTTTTGCCATCTGCCACATGATGTAATTGCAGCAGCTCCAAATGTCAATATATTCCAGGCATCATGTGATCCCAAGGAAATTAGATTAATCTAACGCCTTCATGCACAGGACGTCATGAATTCTACAGCACTCATTGTTTCTAGATTTCAAAAGCTATTACTTTCCAATGTCAGGTTTAATAGAATAATTAAAACATTCAGGCTTTTGCGATGTGATGTTTATGAGACCACAGCGCGTTTTTGGTCAAATAAAACTGCTTGGGTTTTTCCTAGTTGTGACCCAGCTACAGCAACAGTTTTTGAATTATTGTTTATCATAGGATTTATCAACTCAAAGCGACACATCTTTTTTTTTCTTCCGATTGTGTTGTCAAACTGGATCTGTGACACAATAAGGTATAGTTTGAAAGCAAGGCGGATTCTCTGAATATAATTTCTGCTGGCAAGATGAAGCGAAAAGACCATGCTGTGTGAGGAAATTGTTCTGCTAAGTGACTCTTCCCCTCACATTGCCAAGCAGCATCTCTCCATATAAATGGCCGTCCGGGCTATTTGTCAGGAGCACACATCAATCTTAGAGCGTATCGCCACAGAGCCAGGAGGCGAGTCGGTGTAGTGCTGCTGTTGCCAGTCAGAAATGTGTTGAGCTTGTCTCCTCGGGCCATCCTCGCTTTGTACAGTAGACGAGCAAAGCTGCAGCCACTGTTCTGAAGACTGGTCACTTTCATTAGAGAAGTCATTAAAGGAATTACAGGAGCCCGGCCATGGATTTTTCTTGGATTATTGTATCTGGATTTAGCTCAATTCATCAAGACTATAACTGAAAGGCTGCAGTGATTGTTGCAAAAATGTTAAAGAAAAGGAGAGCAAGAACACTAAATTTTTCTTTTCCACCCCTCCTCTTTGCATCTCTGATTTCCTCATGGCCTCCCTAATTACATGAAAAAGAAATATGAGGCCAGAAGGCTAATCCAGTGAGAAGAATGACTAAACAGGATTTTACAATCAGTCTGTCCTTAGTTGGGTCCTGTCTCTGCCTTCAGAAAAGACTGAATTTCCAAAGTAAACAATAAACAAGGTGCTGAAAACCTGTGCCAGGGAACCTCATTCATATTCACCCAGTCATTCAGTCATGTTCCTAATCTTTGAAGATACATCTCATAATATTCTGCATCAGTGCTAATCAATTGTAGGGTGCTGCAACCCTGTCTCCTAGAAATTATGTTTGTATGTTACTAAACCGCTTTCTTAATTCTTGTGGCAACATTATCCCTGCCTGGATTATGTTCAGAGACAACGTTTCTTTCAGGTAACAAAACACTACATTCATGTACCGTGTAGGTTTCAGAATGAGGTGGTTGGCAAGGATGTTGGGCGTACATAATGCAGGACCATCACAAATGCACTTTGGTAAAGGTTTGAGAAAGATTGTTATTTTGGTTTATCAGCAATAAAAAATAAAAGTGTTGTGAACATTACAAGTGGATACTGTATTGCGAGATTGCCCATTTGGCAGAAAACAACTGAAATGTGTTTTCAGTGAACATTTTGCTGATTCGATCATCATTTTTGCAACTTGCCAGATACGTTAATTAGCAACATTTCCTCAGTATGTTAATAGAAAAATTGCCTTGCATTACATTTCCCTAAAAACATAATTTTCTGTTTCAAATTAGGTGCATATAAACCTAATTTTAAGGAGACAGGGCTGGGTGCTGGGTGGCCCGTTGACAATTTTCTAATCCACAATAAAAAATAATTTGATTCACACCGGGAATTTTTGTGTACTTGGAATGTATTTAAGGTGCCAGAGTACATAAAAAGCATCACAACAGAGCTTGTTTACCAAATAAGTGCCAGAGGAGGATCCCCCGGACCTCCTAATAAGTGGCGAAAGGAAGTTACGTTGGGCCCTAGTGCACACTTTTATGACAGGCCCTGGTGCACGCTATCATGCATGTATTGTCTTGACACATATAGAGACTTGACAATGGACAACATCAACATGCATATACCCAGCCATCATCACTGCATGTCTGACAAAAATATCAAAGAGAGTAAGAAATTAATCATTTAATTGAATAGTTTTTATAGTATACTTATAGATTTTATAGCTTATATAAAAAAAGCATACACATTTGTTTTAGATAGCTACTGAATATTTTTTTTAAAAGAAAAGAAAACCATGACGCAGATGGGTTTGCCTTTTTGAGGACATGTAGCAAACGGCATTGTAGCGACTACTACCAATAATAAAAAAAGCCATTAAGAGGCTGAGTAGGCTCTTAACTGTGATTTGTTGAAAGAAAGCCATGCCAGAGTTCAAAAATGTGTTTTATGATGATTTATTAAACAAACAACTGGATAACTAAAGCAAAATGAGATGAAACAAAATATTACTGATGTGACTGCGTAATTACAGTGACACTAAACAGAAAATATCAAAGCCAAAACCTTCACGCTAGTGAATGAACAGGTAAAATAATGTGAAACCTCACCTGCACCTGTGCCAATTACTACTGGAAGTGAAAGTGACCAAAAGAACGTGTGCAGCCTGAACAACTAATGAACAATGAGGGTTAAATACACATTCTGGCTCCTACAGGCACCTTTTTTAAATTAATAATGTTTTTTTTTAATATCATTTCCAAGGTGACAATCTGAATCACTTACTTTCGTCCCTGCCCCCAACAGCGGTCAAGTTGTACACAAGCTGGCCTTCTTTCCCTGGCTCCTAATGTCCTCATATCGCAGAAACGCCCCTGCATACACCTGACCTGTGTGGGGCAGCTGCAGCTGGATTTACCTTTTGATAAAGATGAGTGGGGACAGCAAATGTCAAAAGGTTGAAAACAAGGAATTCATTTATTACATATACTCATATATGTTATTAGTGTTTGTTTATTAATTGGCCCCTGGCCTACTGTCGTCTTGCAAAAGTGGCCCCTGAACAAAACCAACAATTAATCCTGCTAACAAGTATCGTCTTTGCAGTAAAAGCCTGAAAATGTGTAAACCACAAGTTTCTCTGCAGCTACAAGTTTCCACCGAGATGAGTGAGTCATCAGAAATGTAATTTATAGAAAACCCTTCATCCTCCAGTAGAGAGCATCATGAAGGAGTTTGGGAATTGTTTGACGAAATGTAAGATGTCAGATGAGAGTAAAGTGTCTCTGGAAGGCCAGATTCCTTTCTACTGGTGGACTGAAACAGAGAAATGCCATCAAAAGTCTTGGGTGATCCCCCTCTAATAGCTGATAAAATACAACATTACCCAAAAAATCTTTGAGTTTTGAGAAAAATATCATGTGACTGCTTGGAAACACTTGAAAGCCTTTTGAAATGAAACCCTACTCATTTCTCAAATCAGACATTTGAAATAAAGAAACATTCACATCTCTCCTCAGCGTAGTTATTTCTGAAGGTTTAGTTGTCTGATAATAATCAGTCATCATAAATTTCTATATGTGGATTTCCACCATGTTTCCCCCCTCCACTCATTTTTCATGCTTATATTGTCATGACCTAGAAGAGTGTGTATTCAGGGGGATGTTTCTGATCTCGTGTCCTGAGCTGTGGAATAATGTAAGAGCACTGGTGTGTTGCTGCTGCGGCTGGGGGAGCGTGTTGCCATAAAATATTAACGACTTGGAAGCCCAGCCACCTGACAAGATGAATGTAATTGGCCCTCGCAGCTCTATCTGTGCATGTTAATGAGATGGGATGGTATTTAAATCAGTCGCGCCCCAGACACTGTGGCTGCAGTCTAGAAAACCACAAACAAAGACGCAGTGAGAGAGCACGGATGCAGTGAGATAGATACAGAAAATGTCACTTATTATTCAGTTTTGGGGACCTTCTGCTTGCATCTCTTTGTGTTATTGCTTTTTTTGTTTGTTTGTTTATGCAGAACAATATTTGTAGCTGAGCCTTTGAATGATTTTTGATCTAAATAATGGAAACTAACACTGAGATAAATTTGTTTTTCAGAAAATTTGGAGCTAAGAGCGAGGAGGTGCTTGAGAGCAGCTGTGGAGAAAAGCCAAATATAAAGCTGAGGTAAAGGTGTGCACCTGCACGGCACCTGTCCTGCCGAGGCGCCGGGGTCAAGCCCCGTCTGTCACCAGTGGTCTGGAACAAAGCTGTAGTCTCTAAAACAAAATGTGACCACCTCAGGAGAAAACATGAGGCTCTGGTAACCGCAAACAACAGCTTGAGTCAGCTCTCCCAGGGGGCAGGACTCGAGGTATTGTAGCAGGTAGCAATAATATAACCTGAATCTTAAAGGGAAAGAAGGCCAGCTTGTGTTCAGCAATGAAGCCCAGTTGGAGTGTGTGTGAGAGACTGTGTGTGTGTGTGTGTGTGTGAGGGTAACACCTCTCAGATTTCTGGAAACCTGAATGGATTAAAAAAAAGAGTCAGCAGATGGGAAACTGTGTCACATTACTTTCATTATTCTGACAACTTTTACCTTTTATGTGACAGCGCCGTGGTCATCCTCACCAGCACCTCGTAAAACCACACTCATGTCCTCTGCTGCAGTCATGTGATGCTGGCTAGACGAAGGTGTGATGTATCAAAGCCCCGGTGTCTCAGACAGAAATCTTGGCATGCTGTGTTTGTATCTATGTGTGTGTGCGTGCTGGTGTTCTGTGCAGACTGGGAGAGACCTGACGCCAAAGGGTGGGGGGAAGTGCAGGCAGGAGGACAGATGGTCTCCCTCATGGTGGCTGAAATAAAAGAGGGAATTAGAGGACTCCAAGGTGTACACTCTGACGGCAATTACAGCAAATAGATTGGAAGTGGACCTCCAGGCACCCAGGGAGGCAGCTCCATGGGGGGGAGCTCCACCTCACCGCATCTGGTTCGCAACACCCCCAAAACAAGTCAAGATAAAACCACACACCCTGCCTCTCCTTTAAGCTGAGCACACTGACCATTAGCATACTACTGTATATCAGAATAAGTGTCAGAACATAAAAAAAAAGCTGAAAATAAACTTCATGTGCGCTGTAGAGTTTGAAATGGATTTCTATATTACCATTTTTCTTGGTTCAGATATGTAGCTGAAGGATTTGCAAAACCAATTTCAGACATCCCTGGGAGCTGTTTTGGTTAGTTATTCTGCTGCCTGCAGGAGTTTGAAAACAGTCAATTATTTTTGTCTTGCTTGCTTCCGCCCATTGATTCTCAAACGATTTTCACTGCCCCTCCAAGTAAGGATATGCAGCAATTGAATTAAATAAGCCCACCCAATCAATATAAAATACGTAACACATCCACGCTTCTCTTTCATAGCCTGTGGAAACCGAGAATTCATTGCAGATGAAAATGCAAACAAACTGAAAGATACTTTTATAGATCTATGAAAGCTGTTATGGAGTTTATGGATAGCCATCAAATATTTTGAATATAAAATATTTAATGCATTACTTCTGGCAATATTTGTGCGCGGAATTTCAAGCAGAATTTGGGCTGCTGTCTTTCTTTCTTTCTTCAAAGCCATTTAGAGCAGTATAGGGATCAGCAGATTCCATTAGCCTTGCCCTGTGGCTGAATGAGTGAGATACCATTTAGAGAATGTGTCTCTAACCCCAAAACCTTGCGTTCCCATCAATGCATAAATGATAAAGACACAGTCTAATGAAACAAAAGGCTCCCTGCCAAAGTCGGCCATAAAAATAACATTTGGGTGAGAGAGACCTTAAGCTTATCCATTAACCTCAGAGAAGTGTCTTTACTGTTACTCCCACACTGTACATGCTGCGGTGCCAACGCCACTGAAATACACACAAGACAACTGTAATAAAAACTTAAGTGATTCAACTGCACCACTTTATACCTCAGTGAGTAATTTTCCAATACAAGTCAAAGATCCAGTGGTCAAACTGGATGCATACACAGCCAAAATCGACATTCAGATAATATTTTATTAAAAAAATCTCAGGATGATTATGAATTTAATGACATTTGATCCTCACTAAAACAAAGACAGAAGCACAGAAAATAGATGCCGTAGACGTTCCTCGCCGGCAAGTACAGAGTGAAGTTGCGCACTATTATAAGCCTCACGTATTCCCATGAAGATTTACACACCAGGCTTAAAACAAAATGAGAAATCAGGTTCGTATTGTATACAATGTAAATAAGGCCGACTTTTGGCCCGTGAGTTATGGCCTCCAGAACTGGCTGCTTTCCCTTGTTGCATAAATTCATGAACAGTAAATCACTGGCTTCTGAAAAAACAAAGACAAAAAAAAAGAAAAAAAGAAACCAATGCATAAAAGATAATTAGGCAGTGAACATATGTAACCAATCGAAGTGTTTGCATGAGTTTAGTTATTTTTACCCACATTATAAGGAGATGCAGAGGGGGAAAAGTCACGACAACAAAACATGTTTAAAAAGTTCTTGTTTGCAAAAGTGAGTTGTTGTATTGATGCTTGAGTGAATAGAAGTACAAAATTAAGAGTTGACAAATGTAAGAATTGTTTTAATCTGACGTGCAGATGTGCAACATGTTTCACTGCTCGGAAGATGGAGGAGGAGAAACAGAAGAAAAGCAGAGAGGTGATGTAAGCTCCTTGGAAGCAGACAGAGTAACATCCCACAGACTCGAGACCAAGAGAAAGCTTATCGTTAAATACAGTTAGTTTTATGTGGAATCATCAGGGACCATTATATGAAAGAAGGCACAGAATGAGAATAACAAAACTTACCAAAAAAACATTAGCAAGTTAAAATCCCTGCTGTTGCTGTTGTGTTCACTGATGCTGGTCCAAACAGTGTCTGGTGAGGGATTTGAATTTTTACCATCTTACCTTGGTTAAGAAATTCTCTATGCTCAAGGGTGAAAAGGCAAGATGAGTGTGCACGAGGCAGGAGTATCTCGTCAAAAGCGCTCTGTATGGGGGCGTAAATTTGGCATGTGGCAGGTAGAATACGTTTATGTTGTTGAAAGATGACCATGGGCCTCTAACTGAAAACATTTCATCAGTCCCAGTTGAGCTCATGTCACTTTGCTCCTGTTTTCTCTCTTTTTTCTAACTTCAAGAGCCCTCCTCATTTTACCCTCAGTGCAACCTGAGAAAGAGCGCTGAGCTGAAAGTACAGCAGATCTGCATGTGCATATATGTGATCATAGCCTCTCTCACATGCTTCTAAACCACCATTTTTTTTTACTTTAGATTACAGTTCTACTCTTCATTTTATTTGATACATGCAGCCAACACATGGCAATTTGTCGTAAACGCAATGTGTTTTTGAAATCTGAGCAATCGTGGGTATTTGAGTATTTACAGCAGCTTCTTAACATGCAGGGAATATAAACATCTGACCTTCACCGTGCATGACTGCTGTGTTTGTGTTGGATTGGAAAGTATGAGAATCAAAGTAAGAAAGTCTGTTGAACTCATATGTGATCATAAATCATGGACAGTACTTCTCCAAATAAGCAATGTGCAGATATGAAATGTTCTAAACTATTATAATAAAAACATACACTAATTATATACACCTATTATGTTTTGTAATTCTGTATGGTAACATTAGCTTTTTTTTGTTACATGTGTCAAAAGTATCACAAAATAAATCTTAGTAATATTGCAGCTCTGTTTTTCTAATGAGAAAACATAGTGCTAGTGATGCAATAACGACATGCTAACCCCGGCACGCTATGATTATTCAGTACAATTCAGGATTCGATTGATGCTCATCACTCCACACAGTCAGTGCAGTGATTTCAGTGTGTTTTATCTGCACACTTCCGTCTTCGTCCGTCTGAACTGTCTGCAGGTCAGCATGGATCCTACTGTTGCTGTGGACAAACAGCAGCTGCAGGAAACTCCCAGCTTGGCAGAGCAAACAGGCTCTGCTAATTACTGAAACAAAAACATACTTTTGCAATGACCCAAACAACCTCATCTATTTTATTTCATGGTATTTTATAAATGAAAGAAAACCGAACTTTTCCCAGCAGGCACCAACTCTTACATGATGAGCTGAATGTTAGTGAGTTATATCAAACTCAGGAAGCAAAGCAAAGGATTTCTTGTCCCAGTTCAGCACTGGAAGAAGTACTCAGATGTTTTACTGAAGTAGTCAGCAATAAGCAAGGCATGTACTAAGATGTACATCTACTCTGTTACAAGTAAAGGTAATGCATTCAAAATCTTAAGTAAAAGTAGTAATACAGCAGTGCATAGGCATAGATTTTGGGAGGTATATGGGGAATATGTCCCCCTCAATATTTAGAACGTGCATTTGCCCCCCCAAAAAACACATGGAAGTAGCAGCTGGCTTTTATTCTGAAGGAATCAAAGATATTTTCAACATATATTGGTGCAGAAAAGGCAAAAATTGGTACCCAGAATGCAGGAAATTAAGTGTTTGCCCCTCAAAATATTCCCCCTCAATGTTAAAACAACACCTACGCCCCTGTCACAGTGTAAATTTACTCTGCAGTTGAAGTCCGACATTCACATATCAGCATTAAAATATATTTAAAGTACCAAAAGTAAACGTTTTCATTATGTAAAGTGGCATATTTCAGAATAATATTAATTTTATATCACTGAATTGTAATTATTGATGCACAGATTTGTAAACTAATGATTCATTAGTTGATTTATATTTTGTATTAATACTCAGTCACACATAAGCTGTCACATAAATGTAGTGGAGTAGAAGTATAAAGTAGCATAAAATGGAAATACTTAGTTACACTGCAATCAAGTCGTCTCTCACACATTTTTCATCACAACATTCAAATGTGCACGACACACGGTGATAACAGAATATCTCATTGAACTGATAATTTGCCTGCAGTATAGACCGAGGATGGTTTTGCTGTCTAAATAAACACCATGTGATCCCAGAGAAAGATTTATGTTTACCCACAAACAAACACATAAGACGCCAAACTAATAACTGAACGCAGCTGCAATAAGCACAAGTCTGTGCTTATGTCTTAAATGTAATCATCATAAAAAACATTTAATCAAATGAAAATAAATCTTATCAGATATTTGAAGTCTTTAAAGAACTATTCAATATCCTCCATGAATGATTTTAATAGAGTGAGTCATATTTCAGGTGGCCTGCTTTTCAGATTGTATCACTGCTCAACATTTGTCACCTGTCAAATTATTTTCCCCCCGCATGTCATGTTCATTTGTCAAAACAGCGTTGTTCAAAGTTGCCTCCTGCTTCACGTCCAACTAAATCAGATTTTGGGGGGAGGGGGGGATTTTTATTTGGATGTCATATTTATGATAATGTTAGAATAATAAAATTGTGTGGAATTGTAAATGTCATTTATCTAAGTCTCAATGTATTTAAGCAAATATCAGGACTAATGACTGGACCATAAAGTGAGAATGAGCAGTTGGATTTTTCAGGGAGAACATATTTAATACAGACAGAAACAGCTGCTGCAGACACCACCTAAGTATGAGGCGCTTGCCAAAAGGAAACAATTGCAGTCCTGTTCAATGTGAGGGCAAAAAAATAAAAAATCATTACAAAACTATGTTACCTGAATTTTGAAAGAGCGTTTAACCTCTTCACATTAATGAGAGCTGGACTTGGCCGGACTCCAGACCACCAGAGGCCACGACTGTTCCCATGGTGGAGACTTACTGCTGCCTCTTACCAGGGTTTTAACACGTTAATATTTCTGCAGTGTCTGATCAATGCCAGAGAAAACCATTTCTTATCATTCTTCCAGCTACTTAGAGCCACATCTGAATTACGGTTGGTGTATCCGATGCACATTTATTCTTCCCTCCTGACAGTTTTATGGAACTCATTATCCGCTTTGTGGCCATGGCTGTGAATGGAGAACCTGTGGGGGTTTTATGTGTAGCCAGTAGCTCCTCCACTGACCACATTTAATGTCCTCTCAGAAACAAAAAAACAGGCGGGTCAGGAGTGGGGGGGCGCATCCAAGCCCCCTTTGACAACAGCAGCAAGCTCACATACAGAGTGCTAGTGTTGGGTCTGTTGATGTGAGGGTGAGGGAGCAGACCGAGAGCCAGACCAGAGTTTTATTTACCTCAGGTGCAACGGCTCATTATAATGGTGTTAATGAGGAGCAGATGTAGCTGAGTGAAGAAGGAGGTGGGGGGGGGGTGGGGGGCGGCTGGAGGAGCGAGGTGTGGCCTATCCAGGGCAAGCCTACATGGAGGTCCTGTCCAGGGATTCCCAAATCCCCCCTCTCACTGCAACCAATACACCCGCTCTTCACGTGTTAATATCTACTCAGCAAGTGCTATTAGCAAACCCTGAAAACTGCCTACCGCAGTGATTTAGTGAGCCCCTCTCGACATTGGCTATGCTGAAAGGTTATTGGGATATTACTGTAGTCATGAATGATTTAGACCTGTGAGGCACCATCTTGTTTAAGTTATTTGAATAAGGTTGTTGGGGCGCCTGGTTAGTCTGTACACACAGGACAAGTCTGGCGGTTTTCTGTGTTTTTCTAATGGTCAATGAATCTCATGAAAATAAACCATCAATTAATTAATTGTACGAATAAGTATTCCCGTGTTTTTAATTTAGCTTAGACCTCAGTTACTGTCCAAAAACTATTGAAACATACCAGTGAGCCACAGCAGTTCATTACACTAATGGTTATTTTGAGTCAGTCATCCTTTCAGCATAAATCCGCACTAAAGTACCAAATGTGTATTATTCCGCAGCTGAAAATAGTTCCCAATAAATGCACAATTTACTCCTGTTTAGGTAACATTTGCTCAAAGCCACAGTGCCCAGCTGTTTTGGGAAACTATTTAGCCTTTTGCAAAAATGAAATGATATATTTGTGACCTGTTTTACATCTTCATGTGATATGAAAATACCATATGAGCCACACACGTAAACTAGGCGACATGTCTCTTCATTACACTATCTGTTATTTTCAATCAATACCACATACATGGTCCTTTTGGCATAAATATGCAGCAAAGCACCAAAGGTGTATTATTCCACAGCTGAAAATAGTTCCCAATAAATGCACTACTTACTCCTTTTTGAGTAACATTTGCTCAAAGCTACAGTGCCCAGCTGTTTTAGGAAATTACTTAGCCTTTTTCTAAAATGAAACAATATATTTGTGACCCGTTTTACATCTTCATGTGATATGAAAATACCATACGAGCCACACCAGTATACAGAGTGACATGTTTTTTCATTACATTGTAGTTTAGTTTTAATCACTCCCACATGCACTGTTGTTCTGCCCAGTGTTGTGGAATAATTACTTAATTAAATTACAAAATAAAAGTAACTGTAGTCTGTTACAGTTACTGAGAAAAGCTATTTAATTAGATAACAGTTACCAAACAAAATGTCAGTGATTAGAAAGGGGTTACATCCAGATATATTCATCTCAGTTAAAAGCTAAAAATACAGAATAACACTGATTTTGTTGCATCTGTACGTCATGCAGGAATACTTTCTTTTGGCGTATGTGAGTCACAAAGCCGTTGGAACAAGTTTGAGTGCAGTAATCAAACATAATAAATTACATTAGTCTGATTAAGTGATTAAAATTGTTAAATTTCTTATTTCATTTAACAGGGTAGCCAGTAATCAGTAACCATTTACATTTCAAAAGTAACCATCCCAACACTGCCATAAATACTCACAAGAGCACCAAATGTGTATCAATCCGCAGCTGAAAATAGTTCCCGACAAATGCAGTATTTACCCCTGTTGGAGTAACGCAGCTAAAAGCTACAGTGCCCAGGTTTTTAATGAGATTATTAAGCCTTTAATGAAAATGAAAAAATATATTTGCAAGCTGTTTTATATCTCCAATAAGAACCAGTAACACCTTGTTGGTTTTTGGCTTTTAATCAGACTCTTTGACAAACAACAAAACTACAGAATATCACCAGCCTTATCCTTCAAACAAATATTAAGCATATTTAGTTTTGTTTATTTGGATACACAAATTAAAAAAAAGGAAAGAAAAAGATAAATTAATACATAAACATGAGGAATGTGATGGAGAGGTTCTAAAACCCTCACAGGAGCTTGATCAAGAAACTCCCCAGGGTATACCTTAACCTTCATAAAGAAAAATATTAATTAATATCAACATTATTTCCTCTAATGTTTGACCTGTGCTTCATTTATAGCTTTAATCATAAAGCTAAAGGCTAGGACATCAATCTGTGATCCTCAGTCAAACCATTATTGCTGTAGATAAAAGAACAGCGTTAACATGAAGTAAAATTCCAAAAGTCCAAAAAGAAGTCATTTTTTAGCACCGGAAAAACATCTCTTGATAAATCTATGATGTGGCTGTTTATTTGTCCCTTCGTGCCTCCCCTGAATCCCTCAGCAAAGACAAATGCAACCCTTGGTTAGTGACGAGCCCCTTTTTGCTGCTGACAATGGAATGGCTTCAGCTTTGAGTTTGCCATTGTGACTTCTTCAGTGACTGAGCCCTGGCAGTAATGATCTCCATGAGCCCTCTGTGCATGCCAATGGTGGGCCATAACAGTCTTTATTCACCATGAAACCTCCACTGGGAGCATCTCGTGGTCCCCAGGACAACAATGCTGGCAGCCAAGCCCACAGTCGGCCAGCTCGTCTTTTACGTTTTTATGGGCTTGGCCTTCCCCCTGCTATTGAGGCAAATGTAGGCCATCAAACAAAACAATTTATGACCCAGTCTAAATTTGACCTTGGGCCTCCTGAAATGCCATTGCCCTCAGAAAATGTAGAAACCCTATGAATGAAAAGATGAATATATATAAAGACATAAACTGGTTTCTTTATTTTTCAGCGTGCTTGGCATTACATGAGAACATTTCACTCAGAAAACATGCAGGAGTTTTTGTTCCAAGTTGCCGCACATGACGGATCCTTCTCGACATGCTCATATCTAATGGGGAATTTTAGGATCAAAGCCTCCATATTAGAGATAATAGTGTTGTCCTTCATGCCTGGAGCAGAGAGCGGCTGCATTTTTTACTGCCTGGCCTCAAATATTTCTCTGCTATTTTTTTTTTTTTTTAGTTACTGACGCAACACAGTGACCTGGTTGACTTTTGCCTTCTGGTTTGTGAGCGGAGCTGCAGGGAATTCCTTATTTACTGCAGGGGTGTGCCTTGCCTTGTCTTCATTCACCAGCACATGTTAGATATCTGTCTCTCGCCCCGCTGCAAAGCTTCAGTAGTTTATGGCTTCAGTTGTTTATGGCTCATCCTTTCAAGGAAGGGGAAAACCCCAAGCTGCTGATTGTGTCGCTCCAGATTTTTCAGATTTGCCTTCTACTTTACCAGCTCCTAATGGTTCGGTCTCATTTATCATAAAACGACCCACGCATAATACTGTGGTTTAAATATTCACACATTCAATTCAATAGGAAACATGAACATGCAAAATACAAAATGGAACAAAATTTGTATGACAAACTATAAAAAAAAATCGAATTATGCTTAAAATTGAAGCAAGAAAAATACTTAAGTTTTATGTGCTTCTCTTTCATTATGTGGAAGTAGATAATGTATTATTCTTCAAGGGCGCAGGTTTTGTTTCAACATTGGGAGGGACACATGAAACTTGCACTTTATTTCCTGCATTCTGATGTTTTGTTTTGTTTTGTTTTGCAGTAATTTGACCCTTTTCTACATCAGTTTATGGTGAAAATGTCATCTAAATAAGAATTTGCTGCTACTATTATGTTTTTATTGAGGGACACACATGAAACTGGGGGTCCGGGGTCCTCCCCCAGGAAATGTTGAGTGTCAAACACTTAATTTCCTGCATTCCAGTGATTTTTTTCTGTAGCAGTTTGACCTTTTTTAAATCAATTTATAGGGAAAATGTCTTTAATTTCATCAAAATAAGAGTTTTCTGCTATTTTTATGTTTTTATTGCAGGGGACATGTGAAACTGGGAGTCAGACACTTAATTTCCTGCATTCTAGTGACGTTTTATGCACCAATTTGTGCCTTTTCTGCATCAATACATGGTGTAAATCTCTTTCATTTCATCTAAATATGAGTTTGCTGCTACTTTTCTGTTTTTACTGGGGGGGATACATGAAACTGGGGGTCCGGGGTCCTCCCCCAGGAAATTTTGAGTGTCAAACACTTAATTTCCTGCATTCTAGTGAATTTTTCTGTGGTAATTGGACCCTTTTCTACATCAGTTTATGCTGAAAATGTCTTTAATTTCATGAAAATAAGAGCTAGCTGCTACCATTATGTTGTTATTGGGGGAAATAAAAGAAATTGGGGGTTTGGGGTCCTTCCCCAGGAAATTTTGAGGGTCAAACACCTCATTTTCTCAGTTTAGTGACTTTTTATGAACCAATTTATGGTGTAAATGTCTTTAATTCAATCAAAATATGAGTTTGCTGCTACTTTTATGTGTTATTGGGGGAGGAGGGCATGAAACTGGGGGTCTGAGGTCCACCCCCAGGAAATTCTGGTCATTTTTATGCACCAATTTGTGCCTTTTCCACATCAATTTATGGTGTAAATGTCTTTAATTTAATCAAAATAGAAGCCCCTTACTACTTTTTAATGTTTTTATTGAGGGGAACAAATGCACATGTTCTATATAGTGAGGGGGATGTGCTCCCTGCACCCCCAACCCCCCAAAATCTACAGCTCTTTACACCAAACACCAAATTATTTGAAGGGACATGCATGTGAATCTACAACCATGTAAATTACATTATTGCAATTTCAGATGCAAGAAAACATCATGTTTCCTGTAACTATGTGTACACACGTTAGCTGGATTCTTGCGTTTGCTGTGGAGAGTGACCAAGAAGCATGAATGATACAAGATGAAAGAAGGGCTCTCCATCTCTGTATGTTATATGGATTCTTCTCACGCATTTCCCTCTGAGACAAGGGGTTCAGTAATCTGTATCCTTTAGTGAGAGAACCCCATGGAGATGCATTAAAGAGATAAATTGGTATCATCCCCAGTGTGACAGACTCCTCATCTGTCTCTGCTCGCCTCCATTGATCACAATTTATTTTATTTGTGTTGTTTCATTATTAGGCGGAAGAAAAGCATTGCATTAATAAAGCCCTGATTATAAAGTTAAACAGAAATGCTATACTGTTACACAGGAAGCCAGGGTTAAAGCATGAGGCTCCGGCACGCCTGCCCTTGTATCTTCTTACAGAATAAACTGGGATCACAGGCGGCACTGATCATTCACTGTGGATCTAATTCATTTCTTAACGATTATCAGGCTCTCCTGGAATGGACACACTTCTTCTAAATAGATCAGTAAAATCTTGCATTTCCCAGTAGTCTCGTCATATCTGAGACAAAGCACTGAGAGGAACTCTGTGCCAGTAATTTTACTGATCCAACTTCACAAGAAAGACTTGATCTCGTTTTGTTGTTGTGTGTCTGGTTGTAGTCAGGTTTTCGTGCATTTTTTTATCAGTAGAGAAACAGATACGCTCTTAAAAGCACTTTAATATAAACCTGATATCAATATCTAAAGCAATGATTATAATTACTGTACGCTTTTAATCTTATGACTGACTAATATGGATCGGTAAAGATTACATAAAAAAGTTTACTAAATATGTAATATATTTGGTGTCATATTATATTTTTAAAACTATTGTTTGTTTGTCAGTTAACATACCTAGATGATGTACTTTGACCTCTGAGTAAATGAGAAGTATTATGATCCTAAACTTTGGTAAAAGGGGCAAGTAAAAGGCCTGTCTTCAGAATTGTACCAAGTAAAATTACATAAATATTCAAAGCAAATGGACTTTCAGCGGACAAGCACTCAGCTTGTGGTGCTCAAAGCGCCAACAAAATACATTTAAAAAACTCAACAGCAATGTCTCTGTCCAGAAATCATGACCCTGTTATTCAAGATAATCCACAGACCTTGTTGTGAGCAGTTTTATGTAGGAACGTTTTTATTTCTCTCAATACCTGCCACCTTGCAAAAGGAAGCATGCATCTACTGCTAGCTCACCTAGCACCAATGAGCTAGCTAACATTACAGCTCAGTCGAGGAGGACAACATTAATGTTTACATCTCGCACTGTCACAAGCTGGAGCCTCTCATCCAGGAGTAGATGCACACTTGCTTCTGCCCAGTGATACAGTTTGCGGGTGTAGTTTGGCAGAAAGAAAATAGTTCCTACATGAAACTGCTCACAACAAAGTCCGTGGATTATCTTGAGTAACCAGGTCATGATTTCTGGAAAGAGACATTGCTGTTGAGTTTTTTAAATGTATATTTTTGGCATTTTGAGCCCCACAAGCTGAGTGCCATCTAGTTCCATTACATAGAGGAGAAAGCAGACATCTTTACAGCAGATATCACTAACACTTGGCACTCACACCAAAACAATCTAGACTTATAATCAACTCTACAGGTAAGATAATGAATGAATGAATGAATGAAAATATGTAATTTCTATTTGAGGGTGAACTATCCCTTTAAGTAAAAGGAGCAAGTAAAAGTCATGTATTCGAAATTGTACACAATTAGAAGTACAGAAATATTCATAGCAGATTAGAAATTAAAAAAAGACAGTACCATAAAAGGTAAAGACTTAGCATGAGGTACTTGAGTAAATGTACCTACAGTATGACAGATATGAAGATCACATCAGTTTAACTTGAGTGACTTCAGACTGTGTGCATACTCATAAAAAAGAAGAAAGAAGAGATTATAAAGTTTCCTTACAGCTATCTGTAGCATTAACAGAAACAATAGAAAGCGTTCACAGTTTACTGAACATTAAATATAAACAGGATAGTCACTGTCTGATGTTTCATGTGAGCTTCAACCGTTTCTCTATACAGAGCACAATATTTTACTTTCCAACCCACAGTAATCCAGCTGTCGTGGTAAAGTAAGTGTTGAATCACTGCACTTACCGGAGAACTGTAAAGCAAAGCAGTAACACCATTCAAACACAATATGTAATGACATATTTCTCTCCAGACTGAAAAAAGTGATGTGAGATGTTGCGCCAAGATTCCACGAGTGAAATCTAAGCATTTCTAAAAATGGACCGAGCTGGTGGCTGTATCCTCTGATAAATAGATTGGTTTTTATTTTGAACAATAACAAGGAATGCATTTCTAAGTAATCTTGTAAAATTGCTGCAGTTAAAATGATTGCAATGAAGGGTGGACCCTCGAATGTTAAGTCCTGGCTCAGGTTTGCAGGGAGGAGGCAGCCAGCAACAACACTGTGGTAAAGGGCTGGAGTCTTGTGCTGTGTGCCTCAACTGTATGTCATGAGGTGATGTGGTAATGTGCTGACAGCACAGTATTTCAACACCATTTTAGAGTGACCTGACTTTATATTTTTCCTTATGAGCCCATACGATTCACCATAAACACACTCAGACACGCAGCAGCCTGGATTTGCACTTATTTTTGCACAGTGCTGATCTCGGGTCAGTGGTGGAGTTAGTATTTAGATTCTTTACTATAACAAAAATACAAATACCACGCTGTGAAAATACTCCACTGCAAATAAAGGTAAAGGTATGTAAGTATAATCAGCAAATGTTCTTAAAATATGAAAAGTAAAAGTAAAGTGTTTTTTTTTTTTAATTAATATTACTGCTGCTTTAATTTGTATGTTGCATTTAACAGCTGTAGATGTTGAATGTTGTGCTAATTTTAACTCC
This sequence comes from Cephalopholis sonnerati, assembly GCA_019142605.1. Taxonomy (NCBI): domain Eukaryota; kingdom Metazoa; phylum Chordata; class Actinopteri; order Perciformes; family Serranidae; genus Cephalopholis; species Cephalopholis sonnerati. Next base: position 23,288,886 of record JAGQAX010000012.1, read on the forward strand.
TTTATAAACAGTTTTGTTAATCAACAGCAATTCATCATATTCTATGAAATCATTATGTGTTTGCATCGCTGTCCTGTGAGTCAACTTGTCATGGTGTCAGAAAAACTTCTCTGTTTTTAGCTCTGTGACGATGCATTTTCCAGCTGACCCAAGAGGGTTTTCAAAGAGTTTATTTAGCTTAATAAGCAGGAGAATTTTCTCAAAATATGAAGGAAAATGTATTTCTTTATGACAAATATTAATGTTAAACACATCTTGAAATACATTGTTGTCACTGGACAGGAAGGGTATGAAAAATTGTAATCTGAAAGTAACTAAAGCTGTCAGACAAACGCAGGGCAGTAAATCTCTTGGATGGATTGGAGTATAAAGTAACATAAAATAGAAATACTCAAGTACAAGTACCTAAAATTTGTACCTAAGTGCTTTACTTAAGTAAATATACTGTATTAAATAAGCAGTGACCAGGTTGTGGTGAACTTTAGTTAGAAACATTTAATTCAGAGCAGTCAGTCAATCAACCAAGTGCTTTATTTGGAATACCACAAAATGTTTTGGGGATTAAAATGAAAATAAATGTGTAAATGACAGTAACAGACTAAACTGAAGTTATTTTAGATCCATAAGGGAACTCAAATGTCAGAAAAATACAATTATATTGCTGAAAACACTTTAAAAAACAAATGTAAATGCATCAAACAATAATATACAAATGTGCAAAAACTACATATACAACCATGTTTACCACAAAAGCTTAGATTCTGTGCGATGGGTCACATTTACACAGTGTGAGACCACAGACTGTCTAAAATAATTAATGTAGGTACTGTGATGTCACCCATTGGTTTGCATTATTATCATCTTGGCTTTTTTGAGCCAGAAGTGACCCAAGGTGACAAGAGGGTTAAGTTATGGAGAAGTAAGGGGTAGATCTGACTCATAAGACCCAGACAAACCAAACCAGTGTCAGAGATGTAGTGGCAATGTGAGCCTCATGATGCCGTGTCTCGGCCAAAAAGTTGCACATGAATACATTAAACTGATAGCCAGCGAGCGCATACATCCTGCGCCTGTGTAAGAGGATCTACCCTTCCCTACCAGCAGACAGTGGTCGTCTGTAATCTTCATTCAAAAAGGGAATCCGGAGGAGCGTCTTGACGCTAGTTAGCCAGCTAGCATTTTAACAACACAATCCAGTGCTGAAGGTCTCACTCCCTCTCGACTGAAGCGCTGTGTTTCCTTTTGGCATTTCGGTTTCTCCTCTCCTGCACTAAGCTGAACTGAAAGTGAGAGTGTTTTTATTCACTGACAGGTTCCGCCACTGCCGTCGCCATCACCATCACCATCACCATCGCCAGTTCAACATGCTGAATAGGCAAAAAAAAAAAAAAAAAGCTGACAGGGGCCGATGAGGGGCAAAGGTGCAGCACAGACTGCACTGACTAGGGTGACAGACACTTACTGATGGCCCATCACTGACCCATAGCCGACAGTCGGCTTGGTGTCATATTTGGCTTATTATTTTTAGACTTAGTTGCCATGTTGTTTTTATGTTTTTAAGATGTTTAAAACTGCTGAATGCACACTGTGTACATAAGTCTAAGCAGAATAGGGCTGTTTGTGTGATTTTATTCACCAACGAGCTCCACTGTGCTAATGCTGATTCAATATGCTGAATCGGTGGAAAAAAGAGCAACTAGCACCAACGAGGGCCATTGGTGTGGGACACACTGAACTGACGAGGGTGGCAGATGCTCATCAGCAGCCTAGCTTGACTGACAGCCCACCGTCTGCTTGGTGTGTCAGGTCCTATAGACTTGCAGACAGACTGTCACTCAAAGTGGCTACGCCCTTAAGTATGCTCAACTTTAGGCCTTAATAACATTTTAACGGGTGGTTATATAAAACTTCCCCTCCCTTACAGTTCATGAAGGGGGGAATTAGCTATAGAGACCAAAAACTTTTTTGGGACGTCTGAGTTAGCTTCTTTTTCAGAATGAATGAATGAATGAATCTTTCTTTATTTTTTAACATGTATACAAAAACTAAAAGAAGAAAATTAACCTTCATATACAAAGAAAAAAAGTAATAAAGTATTATACAAGTTTGAAAAAGGAGTAGGAAGAAGTTTGAATAAATGCACTGCGGAAATTATTTCTCAAGTGGAAACTGTGCATTTTTAATAAAACAAATGCAGAGACGATAGCAGAGCAGCATTTGTACTCTTAAAGGATAACTGATAGTAATGACACAGACAGGACATGACATGTAATAAAGGTTTCCAGCTGGAGTTGAACCAGGAATATTGCGGTCATGGTGTGTGCCAGAACCATGAGACTACCAGGATACACCGGTCAGCATTCGTACTGTGACACACCCAATACTGCAAATGTTAATTTCTGAAAATGTCAGAGATTTACTGAGCCAAAATGTAAAAAAAAAAACCCTTAAAAATCTCACCACAATCATGTTTCATGCACGTGGTATTTACTGGTCTCTTCGCTCTCTTAGCAACACAGAAAACATGACTGGTTTACTGGCTCTAGATGCTCAGTGCTCTCGTTAATGATCGTATGGAAAATGTTCAGGATGAAAGGACATTCCTGCACAGGTATTAGTTCTCACTATAAAAATAACCCAGACTGGAAATTATTTCTATTCCTTCTAACTGCACATCACAAGAGTTGCTAAAAGCCTTTTTCCACATTCTCAAATACCAAGAAACAACCCAATAGGAGTCATTTGAACCAAATAAAAATAAGTTGTGAAATGTGAAATAATGGTAACATGCCCTGTGAGATTTAGTTGTGAATGTGTGGCAGCCTCAGTGTGACAGAACTAGAATGGGGCGCTCTGGACGCCCACATGTCATGTGCTACACACCCTCGTACAGCAGGAGCTCCTGTTAAGGTTATTTTTACTCCGGCACCTGGAGGTGTTACAGACTTGCTCTGGCCTGCACATTTTTTTTTCCCTCAGCACAATCAGGTGTGAGAGCAAGTGATCTTCATTCACTGCAATTAAGATTCTGCCTTCATCTTCTCCTGGTACACAATTACTGCTCCGCTGCTGTTTGCTCTAATTGCTCTTTCTGCAGGGATTGGTGGGAAGCCAGTGATTGTGATGGGTAGGGGATTATCTCCTTTCCTTTACTCTGCCCCCTTAAAAAAAATCATTTGTAAACTCCCCGGTGTAATTACTGAGCCTCATGATTAATTGTCTATTGAAATTAGCGCGGGCCTAGCTTTCATTTTTACTGCAACGAATATTAATTAATGTTAACTCTCCCCTTTTCTTTTTTCACCCTTTTCTAAAGCACATCTTTTGAATATTCATTGTGGTCTTGAAAAATGGGCACAAGCCAGTGCCTTGAGTCCGACTACTGACACTTGGCTATCACTAAAAAATATATATCTGGAATTAAAAGATGTGTTTTAGGCCATAAATAATATTTACAGGAGGTCGACAGGTGAAGAAAGCGAGCTCTTATTTAAATCACGTCTCATCTGTTAGTCGAGAGGTGTCAGGGAATATGCAAAGCAGCGTCTCAGCTTTTGTTTTCCTTTGGAGAGGGAATCACATTTAATTCAGTTTGTATTTATTTAACCCTTGTGGGAAATGACAAGTTGAATAAGTGCCATGTAATCACATTCAGCATATTGTCATACCATAATGTATAGAACACAATGTCACCTTGAATAAAGCATCCACCAGAAGAATACATTTGGGTAATAATATGGAAATGTACACTAAGGTCTGAATCAGATTAACATTAGAATATCTCCATATTCTATCAAGTGGAAAACGCTCTCATTGGCCTGCTGGACCCCAAGCTGGAGCTCAACATCTGCAAACTCCCGGTTCAAACTTGTGTACAGTTTATGACAGCAATTAACACAAGTACCTTTATGTCCAGACTCAGATTTGTGAAATATGACGTTAGATGATGTGTTTTAGTGGTGACATGCTCCAATATTTTCCTTCAGTTTTTCATATCTGAGTAAAATAAAAATGTATAATACTGACTTTATATTCACAGCACTTTTCGTGCTTTACAGTAAGACCAATAAAAGTGAAGTAAAATCCAAAATATAAAAGATACCATGAGATAAAACGGTGATTATGGTGATGCAGAAAGCCCTGACATCAAAACAATAACTTTCTTCTTCTTCCTTACAAATTTACTTAACACATATTTTCCTCATCAAAAGTGACATAATCAAAGGTGTCCATCAGTCCAGAGTGAATGTTGTCATATGTTCAATAAATCCCATAAAAAGGCCAAAACAAACAATTGATCCTACCAGCATGCGTGTAGCCAAAGCCTGATACAGCTAGCTTAAAGGGGACCTCGTTTTTAAGGCTTCTGCAAGAACATGTATCGATGCTTTAATGTTAAAAAGACACCAGATTTTTCTCATACTTTCTGTGCTGAAAGACCTGTATTCACCCTCTGTCTGAAACACTCCGTTTTAGCGCCTGTCTGTTCAAGCCCGCCTCCTCAAAAAGTCCGTCTGCTCTGATTAATCAGTGCTTCCGAGTCTTCTGTATCTGTGCCAGAGACGATTCAGAAACCACATGGCAACCAAAATCCAACAACTTGCTCCTCTCACAAGAGAAAATATTGTGTTCAATATTAACTCCTTTTCTCTGTTTATAGAAGGGACCTTTTATCACCTCAGGTCAGTGGTCGACAGTAACAAAGTACATTTACTTACGTACAGTTTTTGAGTATCCTTTCTTTACTTGAGGTTTGCTTTTGTTTTTTTTTTAAACTTATTACTTTGACTCCACTACATTTCTATGACTCGTATAAGCTGTACAACAGCACACAATAACATAATGGACAACATCAGGGGAGCAGCACAGACAGGAGTGCACACTCAGGTGTCTTCAGTGAGGCCTATCACTTAAGGCAGGTATGGCTGCGGGGATCAGGCTGTTCCCAAAGCAGACCCTTCTTCACCCTTTGCTCTGCATCTTTCTTATCTAATGTGCCTTGTGTGTTAAGAAGTGTTTTCTATAGTTATGGATTTTATGCCTTGATGTTTGTAAATGAATGATCTTCCAAAAAAGGAAGAAAGAACACAGCTAACTTTAGAGTTGTGTCCTGTATCTGTGTCATGTGGGTTTCGCTACCGCCCCGCCCATTTTGGAGATGGCATGTGAGCGCGAGCAACAATTATGACAGATTCTTTCATCCCAAAGACACTGAAGTAAATATCGGACCAATTTTTCAAAAGCCACATATCGTCCGAACATTCTGACACTGAGATAGCATTTTTTAAGAAAGACAAAACAGGAGAAAATTAACTTTTATAGAGATGTGTTTCTGTCTCAGCAACACACTGATATGATCTTATACTGGGCTGATATAAGATATTAAGCTAGCAGATAAAACAACCTGCAAAATAAGCAGCAAACATACATAGTCTTGTATTGTTTGGAATCTGCTTTCATCCACACATGATGTTCACAACACTTCAAAACAATAGCATTGGCGCAGCTTGTAATGCGTCACCTTTTGTTATAGAACATCTTCTCTGTGCTCTCGGCACCTCTGCATCATCTTTGTAGCCAGAGGAATGACCGTAACAGAGTATAGCAGCACTTTCTACTGTGACAAACCACCACTAAAATCTTCTTAACACAACCAGACATGTTTCCCTGACGTTAGCATGTAGCTACATGTAGCAGTGTATGTAACGTAAACACTTGCAGTGTTGTGCCTGGTGCAGACATCCATTTAAAGAAACCTTTCACAGGTTGATGTCAGCTTGTCTCAAAAGTAGGAAAAAAACATCGGAAACAGAGTATTTAGAACAGTTTGAAGCCTGAGATTTTTCCTCACAGCATACTTTTACATATGTTTAACTGATTAATTACATTTCTTCGGCCACGTTTCAATAAAACTTCCGATATGTTCCTTCATTACCCTAAACATAGGCACTGTAGTTTTTTTTTGAGTCAAGCTCACATACATTATCCTGCTGCTATGAATACTCAATAGTGCACCAAATATGTATCAATCCGCAGCTGAAAATAGTCCCCAACAAATGCACACTTACTCTAGTTTGAGCAACACTTTGTTTCAAACTACAGTGCCCAGCTGTTTAAGGAAATAAATTCACCTTTTTTTAAAATTCAATAATATACATTTTTTGTTGCTTTTTGGAGATTTACATCTCAAGTTGTACCATGAATAGGCTGGGTTGACAATAGAAACATGCAGAACAACTCCCACTTCATCCTTAACTTTGGCTGATTGAATACAGGTTGAAGAGCATTGTTTATGTAAAACATAACATTAAACCTTCAGCCTTTGTCTCCATTCACTCACTCTCTCCAGTTACACTCCCTCTGCCCTCTTTGTCTCTGTGCGTGCACTACGAAATCCAGTCGACCTTCATCTTGCCTTACTCAATCCACATTCAGATAAAGGGATCATACCCGGCAGATCAAACTAATGTCTTCACCCCTCAGCTTCTCTGAACGGCCACTGAATAAAATCGCAGCTGCTGTGAAACGGCTGTGACATAACTTGATCCACGCAGTGATGGCGCACACCACCGCTTGCACCCTGTAATATATCAGTGCCAGGAAACAGTGGACGTGGAGACACACTGATTGAATCAGGGGCCATGGAGCCTCTGGGGAGAGTTCATCTACACCAAAACAGCAGCAAACACACACGAATCCCTCTAGCTGTATCTGCTGTAACTGTGTTTCAGGACTTAGCGGTCATTCATTCAACTTCTTCCTGACTAAGCACACAACAGAGAAAACACAAAATGCTTTAAGGCTGTCAAATGTTGCATGGAAACCAAACCACAGGAAACATGTGGTGAATTTATAACAACTGATCTTTTGTGTAAATCAAAGTGAAATTGCGAGACCACCAATTGAGTTTAAGTGTTTTCTGCATTTACCTTGTATCCTAAATGTGTGTGCGCAATTTTAAATGACGTGCATAACTTTAAACGCAGCACATAAACGTTGTCTTGATGATCATGGACTTGGCTTGAAGCAGTGCAAACATAACTGCTCACCTTATTGTTCTACAATTCACATTTGATTTACAGCTGAGAGGATTTACAATTTATTTTCTGTGAGCATAAACAATTAAGTATTTATGGCCATCACTTTGCGCTCCCTTCTTTATGTCTTTATGAGTCACCAACTGTTATACATCTCACTGTACTGAGACATATCGTTGCTCTGCCTGGATAAATGACCAATAACTTTGACAAATGACAGTAAAATTGCATTTATGAGAGATAATAGAAATCTGATTTTCAGATTTGACAGGTTATGTTATGGGCTTCAGCATTTTTTAATATGAAGATTACATTAAAATCCAATAAATGTGTGTTATTGTGAGGTTGACAATGGTGTCTTGCGTCAGATTAAGATACCTTTGGGAGTAATAAAAGTATTTTGAGTCTTTGCTTTCTCATAAAAATACAATAATCATAGTTCCCACCCCATGACCCTTAGTTCAAATGTGCCAGGACAGAGAATATATGAATGAGGACTTAGGATCATCTTATGTCTTTTTTTCCTAGAATGACAATGAATAAGAATGATTCATCTTCATGATGTTATGTTGATTCATTTAAGATGGCTCTGAAATTTCACTCAAATTAACATATACCGACCAGGAAGAGACTCAAAATGACCACAAAGGGATGTGAGAGAGGTGCCAAGACACACAGATTTACTACAAAAAAGGGGCAAAACAGAGAAAGAGAAAATGAGAGAGAAAACAGCTACAAAAAGAAACAAATCAACCAAAACAGACACAAAATGACCCAAAACAGACATCTTAAAGAGGGACAAAATGACTACAAAAAACACAAAACAACCACAGGGAGACATAAAATGACTACAAAGAGGCGCAAAACAACCAAAAAGACACAAAATTACTTTAAAGAGACACAGTAGAGAGAGAGAGAGAGAGACAAAACCACCACCAAGCTTGTGTGTCTTGCTGCTACTTCAGCAGAATTTATACTTGTGCGTCAGCTCTATGCAGAGCCAACACCATAGCCTACGCATGTGGCCTGAGCCATTGTGAGCATTTATACTTGTGCAGTGGTGTGTCTGTGTCACTCTGCAGTTACACCTCCAAAACACCAGTCACGACAGGGTTTCTGTGATGTGCTCTAAACAAAACACACCTAAAGCACACATTAAATATAGCTTAATAGCAGCAAATTCAAACACAAGTACACAAATAAGCATTCACAGATAAACACTTGTCTTTATCTGGACACATTTCCCCCACAAATACAACATGCTAATGACTTTAGCACAAGCCTATGGCATTTTACATTGCGTAAATTAGCCTAGCAGCTAGCAGACTTTTCCTCTACTCATATGAAGCCAGGTACAACAGCAACATTTAACAAAGGTAACGTTACAAAATTCAGCTCCATTACACCTCACGAGGTTCACCGATAAAAAAACAACTGTCTTATACTAAACACGTTTTCCAAACAAATACAACAAGCTAACATTATTAGCACAAGCCTATGGCAGTTTACATTGCATAAATTAGCCTAGCAACGAGCGGAGATTTCCTCTACTCATATGAAGCCAGGATAAATCACACACAAGACCTGAAATGCTATTTTGACACAATTTATTGTTTCTTATCTGTGAAATTAAAGTAAATAAAAGCTTTGTTTCCACTGAGAGAATCTTTCAGCATTTCAGCGTCTGAAAAACAACGGCCGTGACACTTAATTACATTTCTGGGGAGGTGCACATCAGGCTACGGCTTACAGAGCCTACGCTGTAGGTGTAGTGTTGATTCCACACATATAAATCCCGCTTTAGGAGAGGTGGTGGGGCCTTTTGCATATCTGTGTTCAGGGGCCTATTGTCGCATGATCCGCCCGTGGGTAATTCAAAACACTTTTTGCAATAATCATAATAATCAGGAAATCTTTTCTTAGGGGTAATTGTTCATTCATATTTTTACTCAGTTTAGGCTACTAAGCTTAGACAAATTAATGTTTGGAATGAGCAAAGAAACTGTGTGGATTGATAAGTTTTTGTATCTTTGATGAGTGATTGATGAACGGACATGAACGACTGCATAAGGGATGTATTTGTATTGGGAATTATCCTGACAGCTACTTAAAGAAATGAGATGCCATTGGATGATGCCTAGCACTTCTGATATGACTTACAGCCCATCAAACACACGCAGAAAGAACAGCTGTGCTCAATTCTTTGATTTGCTGTACACAAAAAAAGGAAAAAAGATGGTGTGCTTGTTTAACAAATCTGTTCAGTTTAAATCCTGGTGACGTTATTTTGGCACCTGCAGGGAAGCCAAAATTATTAAGACTCACCACACAGTCTGGAAAAGTGATTTGTGGAGCTGCTCTCTGAGAGACTCCATGTTGATGTATTAAATAATCTCACACAGCCATTTTCTTTGTTTGATTTTGAGTGATAACCACTTAAATTAGTTGCAGGATTTCTGTTTTATTGTCCAACTGGACACTACATGCTACGTGCAGTAATGCATCTCCCTGAAAATATGATAAGTTATTAAACTGTTCTCTAATATGCTAATTTGTTAAATTAAACTGTCTTTGGCTCAGCAGGAATAATAAAGCAAACTGATTTAACAGAAGTCCTCTCATTTGCGATATTACAGCTGATAGTGACTGTACATCAGTCATGTTTCTGTACCTGTGTCTTCTGGCTGGGAACAAGGACAAGTGACTAATTTTCCTCACAAGTGTTCGAGCTCACCCCTCCCAAAAAGAGAGCGGGCTCCATCCCATCCCCTGCACCGCTGTGACCCCGATCCTCTCCGGAGTTGCACTGCTCCAAAGTAGCCTGCGTTGCCATAGTTACCTCCTCCCGGCTACTTTGTAAGGTCACCAGCTCTGGTGAGCTCTTCCCTCAGAGAACAGGCATAACTAATGTCCTGCAGGTTCAGGCTTGATGTAAATAGTCTCAGCTGACAGCCTACTGTACAAATACTCAATTACGTTTGCTTAAAGGAAATGATTTGTTGTAACAGCGAGCACTCAACTTGTGTGACATCAGCGTTGCCTGGGCAACGGTGGCTGATTGCACAGGCTGGAATTAGGTATTGATCAGAGGAGGGGGCCTGGCGCCAGTGAGGGACTGGAAGCGATTCGCCACTACGATTTACAGAGGATGGGGGTGGGGGTGAACCTGCACACTTCGCCCCAGCTCAGAGAGCTGAAAACCCCTCAGGAACCAATTTACACACCGCTACAGTGCAATATCTGCAGCAGTCAATAATGGAAATCTGATGCCCCCTCTGCCATCAATGTGACCGCTCCTCTCCCTCTCGTTAGAGCACCTTGAAAGTTCTAGGCCAATCCATAGACACAATAGATTTCCAATGGTGTGGGGATATTTTGACTTTGGTATTCTCCGTGTAATTACACCTCTAAGTAAGGCAGCAGCTTTAAACAGGATCTGTCCTTTGTAGTCCTTTTAAAATGTATCCTTCTTTAATTCAATCATCATCTCCCCTTACATTATTTCAAACTGTCTTCTCTTTCCGCCCATTTACTGGTCAGTAGGCAGTGCTTATGGCTCAGCTCCTGCTGACACACACGTGATTTAAAACGCCACTCAAACAGCATCTTCACTGAATGAATTAAGAGCAGTGTAGGTCAGTATGGGTCTTACTGCACTCACTGCATGCTTTTACTTTGAGCACAGTGTGTCATCTCCGTACTGGGCACGTCAGACAGAGATCAACTTCAGCTTGCAGAGACTGCTTTGGAAAAATTCCCTTAACTTAATTAAGTAATATAAATGCATGTCAACAGCTTGAGATGTACATTTTAAACAATTTGTGAACATGTTTTTGACTCATTAGCGTCACTATTAGGGGAGACCGGGCTTGGTTGGCACACTTTTTACTCTCTGCCTGTACATAATTTATATGAGAAAATTATAGGGACGTCTAATTACTTTTGCCATTGACCATTCAAAATAATAATGTCAATAAAAACATTGTTTTCCATCTTTCAAAATAGTTTTAGTCTACCAAAATACACTTGATGTGACAATTAGTTGGCATATGTGACTGTGTTGGGATGGGTATGGAAACCATTATCAAAAGGGCCATGGGGTTAAATAATCAAACAACGTAGTCCTGGCAGGCTCCAACATTATCAGTTGTTTTATTGGCATTTTTTAACATTTTGGTGTAATTTATTATCATGCTGCAGCCTCTCACCTACTGTCCTTCACATACACACACGAAAAATGCAAAAGAAAACAAGTCAGCAAACAGCAGAGCAGCGAGGCCACAGTGGAGAGGAAGTGAAAAATTACACAAGTTGACGACAACTGTGCCATAAAAAGCTGCCATAAAACAGTTGTTCACAAGTGGCGGGTTGCAGTCCAAAAATGGGTCGCAGATCGATTCTGGCTGGACCGGAAGTGAGCCTGAAACATGTCAAGTTTGTAAAAAAAAAAAAACACTTTATTTTGAAGTAAAGTGAATTTCTGGCACAGACCTTTTATTTTAAAGTGCAGTTTCTTGCTGTAGAGTGAGTGACAAACAATAAGCTACCTGACAGAGACAGCAAACTAGTTCAATGACATGGCCAAACGCAAGTATGATGCTGAATATATTAAACTGTGTGGACCTTAAAGTAATGACTAAGGAGGAATCTGGAAGCTGTGGCTGGACCATTAGGAAACAACTGCCATGAAACCTTTGCAAGAAAAAAAACAATACTTTATTATATAACTCGACTAATAGGTAATTGTTACAAACAAACTAAAAAAGAAAAAAAAAAAGCTGTCTGTATATAGTTTAACAGTTTGCCACGTATCTTAAAATTGGGCAAATTCTTTTAAACTTGGCTGCAGACAGAGACAAACAGCCCCTCCTCTCTGTACCAGCAGGACCTGCAGATTGTGAATTACATCAGCAGCAGAGAGAGGAGCACAGAGGACAGGAGGAATGATTGATACTGACTGACAGACCAGCTGTTAGGAAATACAGGCAGGGGGACAGCATTTTCAAAAGTGGGCCGCTCATCCACACCCAACAAGGGGGATCCTTATACATTTTTATTCCACCTGCGAATATAGTCCAATTAATAATATAATAATGTATTTTGTATCTACTTGTACTCGTATCAACTGTTAAGACCTTGCTTTCTTATTTTGAAAAACAGAGGTGGCCACATGTTTGTCCAGCGCCAAAAAAAATGCCCTCCAATGAATCAGTGCATAAGATGGCACTTGAAATTTCCAGATGTGTTTTAATTACGAAATTACATTAATTTTACATATAAATACATATAACTTGTATTTTTAGTGATTTAAGTCAGTGAGTAAATTGTTGTACTTGATCCAATTTAAGGTTCAAACAAAGACCTTTTCATGGGACCCCTTGGCCTTGGGCTGGGGTCATCTGTACCCTTTGACTGACTGATTACAACTAAACTTGCAGTCTTGCAGTGTCAGGATATATTGTTTACATAACGAGTTGGCTGTTGTAAATATTACGTTGCTGCTCTAGAAACAGCATTTAGTTAGCCTACATTTAAAATATTCAATTCTTTTTTTAAGTTAATATATTTTCTTTTTTTCTTAATTATTTAATAATGAAAAAAGAACTTATAAGAGTATTGATTTAAAAAAAAAACGAATAAGGATTATTGATAGAAGTAGTAGTATCAATAGCATCTTAATAAAAACATCCCTACTCCCCGAGTAATCTGCCAACGTACCCCACACACACTTGACACAACTTTGTGATGAACAGCCTTTCAAATCTTATATCAAAATCTGATTCCTTTGTCTATTAACTAGGGGTAGCATATTTCCAAAATTTCCATCTAACTCGGTATTTATAATACGTAATACACAGTCCACAGACTACTGTTTACTTTCGATAGCTCACTGAAAAAGTTAGTGAGTTTCAGATGCTTTAACACAGTAGATGTGTGCAGGTCAATAAAGCAAACATTTTGATGTTACATTTTTGTTTCTGTGACCTTCAAAGAACCAGAAAATAGCTGTGTGCCAACCAACCCCGGTCTCCCCTACTTATTTGATCTTGACAAGCTTTGGAAGTACTGCTTTCAAGGTAAGTCAAATTTAATTTTAAATATTTTATATAACAGTTTGAATCAGTAAAGACTCTTTTACAATCCTTATTTAAAAAATGCTGACATTATATCAGGCGGACAAGTGGTGGTTCAGTGGTTAGCGCTGGGTTTAAATCTGTCTGCAGTTGACTGTATGTGTGGAGTTTGTATGTTCTCGTGTTCTTGTGGGTTTTCTCTGCGGTTTCCTCCCAAAAACAGACATGCATGTTAGGTTTCAGGAGGCTAAGCACAGACCTCAAAACAGACAAGCACTACTTTGTTACTTCTCAACAAATGATGTGTGAAACTTTTGTATAGGACATCAGACATCAAACTTCCTGCGTGTAGTGGAGATATTTGAACAACCGAAATCAGTCACACACAAGATCCCATGCACAGTATTGAGTACCTGATTGTGGTTTAACAAAATGTGTCTCTTAGCTGAACCAGCTGTTGAACCCTGAATGTTGAAGCCTGTTTCTGCTGCAGATGCTTCACGCAAACGTCTGAATCGTTGCTGAATAGACATGAAGTCACTGAAAGGTAATGCACTGCTGCCTAAATGGAGCCAATCACATTCCTGACAAGGAAAACTCCCTCTCCTGGCAGGGCTCTGCAGTGCAGTCCAGAGTGTGAAGTAACACCTTGTGACATCTGAGGATGTTTAACCCTGCAGGGCTCATTGTAGCCAAATTTCCTCCATCTTCACAGGGAGGCCTCTGCGCTACAAAAGATAGAGCTGTCTCTTTTACATTACACAGACCTGGGAGATGTCAACCGCTTGTCTCATCACAGGAATCGATTATAGAATACATTTGCCATAATGTGATATATGCATATTAAAGTAAAGCCTCAAAGGCAACAGAGACTGCCTCTTTAATAGAATCCAGCTATCACCGAGAGTAAATTCCAAGACCTCGCTGTAATGGAAAAAACTGCCTGTCTGATCTTCCCAAAGCTCTCGTGTGGAATCTGAAAGGCTGCTCGCTGCTGCTGCTGTCGGGCTGTGAACCAGGCTGCGGTCACAGGGGTGTTATGGGTAGTCAGCCACGACATCCAGGGGAAGGGGTGACGGGGGTGATGTCACCAAATACACACATTTGCTGCAAAGTTATGGCACCATCATCAGCAAAGCAATGACAGCTTCATAAAGTTTGATTTAATCAGACAGGAGAAATTGAACCATTATATGACATAATCTACAACTCCGTGATGATATATCTCAAATGTGATGTGCGGCGGCGCTGATGAGAATTCATCCCTTTGCGTGCAATCCTTGAGAATCTAATCAAGAAAGCAGCTTGAAACGAAAAATCTTTACAACATAACCACCTGCTCGTGTGCGTGTGTGTGTCTGTGTGTGTGTGTTCATGTCTCTGCCTGCCAAAGGTATCTATTAATTTTCCTCTGTTTTGTGTAGCATTATTACACATTGGCTGGCGCTGCAAGTTTAATATGTCGCGCACCTTTTTTTTTGTTTCATTCCTTATAGCAGGTTCAATGTCATCTCTTTGTTGTCTCAAAATGCAATCAATGAAGGTCTTCCTACCCCATCCACTGAAAGTCAAACCCAACCTATCTGGGGCCACTCTGAGCTGTTCTGTCAAATCTAAGAATCAAGCCCATATTTCTTGGAGTCATGTTGTGCTAGTCCTCACTCCAGTTTGTGTGTGCCCTCGCACCTAATATACAAAAGATCTATTGAAATATGCATGAGGCCCATGATGCCTGAACTAAAAATACACTCAAATAGGGAATACATTGACAGCTCTGTTATTGAGCTCTCCTTGAGCTTCCTCTGTCACAGCAGCCACAGATCGCTCTCAAGACTCATGTATTATCAAAAGCACGCAACGCCGCTCTCTCTCTCTGTTTCTCTCTGACACAATCTATCTCCCTCTCTCACACTCAGCACCACTCCTTCTCTTTCTCTTTTTTTTGCTCTATCACTCTCTCTCTCTCTTTGCCTGGCAGTCACATGCAAATTCACACTCAAAGAAAAAAGAATTTTTTTTTCAAATTCCCCTGAAAGACACGTTTCTCTCCAGAACAGTAGAAATCAAAAGCAGGTTGCAGCAGCTGTTCTGAAGCTTAAACTGATCATTTAAATGTTTATTAAAGGTAAACAATGCAGGAATTGTTGTTCACTGATAGTAAACACAACATTTAAAGTTGGCCCCTCCTCTTTACCGTGCTTGTACGAACCAAGCGGCAACCTGGGGGGCTAAAAATGAAGCCAACACAGAAGTGCCAAAAGCTTCAGTTCCGTCAGTGGCCACTCGAGGCTGGCTCCAGGAGACAGTTAATCCCCTTAGACTACCATGTTAACCCTTTGAAACTTAGACAAAAACATGGGAAGGCAATGAGCAACAAAAGAAGTAATGACCCCAAAATTTGCAAGAAATTAGTAAAAAAAGAAAATTAAAAAGAAGAAAATTAGTTAATTTTTTTTCAGAAAACAAACAAGGAAATGAGCTGAAAAAATGCTTTAAAATTACAATAATTCTGTACCATAATTTTACAGATGTAATGACAATAATTATTATAAATATAAATTTTCTTTAGCTATTTTTTCCTTAGTTTTTCTTTGAAAATAATTTTCTAAATCTATTTTTTTTTTTGCAATTTGTAGGACATTTCTTACCAAGTTGCACAGTGCCTTTTTTCCAATGTTTTTGAAAGACTCAAAGGTTTAAATACTTGCGAAAGGTCTCTGAAAGCAGCACAAGAAAAGTGATGTCACTCCAGGTTTCAAAGGGTCATAATATTTATTGGTAATTTTACCATTAATGGCAACAGTACAGGAGTGATTTTTTTATATTTTTATATAACTCACATTTTTACATTTTAGTAATGCTTAAAGTTTACCATGATTGAGTGTGTAGCTGCTTTGATCGACAGGCTGTCTGCCAATAGTGTCCTCAGTGCCTCAGTCGGCTCCACCTCTTGCTCTTCCACAGTGCCAGCCCTTCGCCCAAACGTGGTCAATTCTGGCTCTAAAAAGCCAAGATGGGCGAACTCGAGGTTTTAAAATGGCAGTCCACAAACCAATGAGTGACGTCATGGTAGCTATGTCCATTATATTTACAGTCTATGGTACGTATACTGCAAACTTCCATACTGTTGTTGGATAGTTACATTTGTTATAATGGAAAAGTCCGTATTTTAGCGAGCTAAGCTAACCAATGATGTTCTGACGATTTATGTTGCCTTAGTGAAAAGTGCTACCATAGCTCAAATCAATAGCAGATTCAAGCTATCCCATCAAAAACTGATTACAAACAGGGCTAACTGTACTGTATGAATATATGGGGAGCATATTTTGATACTCTATGATAACACATAACATATTTGAGTTTTAAGGGGTTCCATATTTTAATACACCAATATTCCTTTTGAATAATGTACCACTGCAGAATCATTTTATATTACACAGCTACTCACTGTACATTACTGTAAGAACACAAAGAACCGATAAGTAGCACATCTTGATAGGTAGCACATTTTATCAGAATACCAGCACCTACCTGTCCAACAGGAAACAGGCCAAATCCGTGACGCTTCTCCTTCTCTCCTCTATCCAATGCTTGCCAGTCAAAATGAAAACCAGCCCCAGATTCACTCTTCTTTGGAAGGAGCTTTGTCAGCTTGCTTCTCATTCTCTTTTACTGTTTTGTATTGTGTCATACTCTGCTGTAATGGTACTGCTTTGTGTCTTTTGGACCCATTTAATAGGTTGCTTGTAAAGTTATAGATCTTAGAGTTGGTTAACAGATGTTTTGATATAGTTTGCTGTTGTTAAACGCAGTCACTGTTTACTTCAATTAATGAAGAATGTTTGCCTTTTTTATATTCTGTGTTCACCGTGGAGGCACTACACCATTTGTAATTGATACAAATGGTCATTTTGCAGGTGAAGTCAGTTGTATTTTCAAATAACACATTACTTGTATATTGATACATTCTCTCATACAGATATTTAGTATTTTATTTTGACTCATCTGAGAAGCTGAGTATTTGTAAATTGTAACATGATAATTTGTGATGTATTTGTACCCATATCTGCCTGCGTGCTGTTGTTGGCTGGAGGCTACACACGACTGCCCAGAGGTGGCATCATCAACATCAACATCCCGAACGCAGAAAATAAGAAAACAAGAAAATACAGGCAGAGGGCAGAGTCTCTGCAGATGAATAGGCAATAATGTTGAAAATGCTCAATATAAAATATCTGACCTGACACCTGATTGTAATGCAGTTTAATAATGATACAAAAAGTTACACAAAATTATTACAATATGCCTAAAATTACACCTCCCTAACATTATGCCATTAACAGTAGCCTTCATGGCCAAATATGCCTACATTACGAAAGCCTACTGTGATACTTTCCTCTCATTCTAAAGTGTACTAATGCTACAGACAGACATACTTTTCTATATAACATGTATGAACACAACATACTCATATCTACATTAACAGAAGATTGTCTAGTTAAATTGTATATATCTCTTCATAATTTTTGAAGTCATCCTTTTCTTGCTGATTTACACATTAGTGAGGTCTTTACAAGCTAAGATATTCCTTAAGTTTAAATGGTGCAACCAGATTTAGTTTAGCTATATCACTACTTTGATACCAGCTAGCTGTTACTAAGAACATATGAAAGGACTATACACACAAACTTGGATTTTGCCAGTGCAACCCAGTCCTGCAGGCCAACAGACTCTTTGTAACACACCCCAAGGCACCATGTGTATAAATGTAAGGAGCAGTTAAAACCAACCACCTTCAAAGTAATTTCAACAATTATTCCTATAATACAGTCAAGGCCTCTTTTTACTACCATAGATGATCTAGAGGGCAGAGTTTTATGCCACATTAGCCGCTGCTCTACCATAAAGAACGATGAAGGGATAGAAATTGGCCACCAACATACATGTGCAGACCCTTTTTATTTGACATAATACGAGATAAAAGCAGGGCTCATATCCTGCAAAGCCCCTTATGTTATTGGTTCTGTTAAAACATTTTTTCAATATAATCGCAGTAAACTGTGCTGTTGTCCTGTCCGCTTTGACAAAAGTGGTGGTGCTTTACAGTTCGGACTTGGGGGCCAAATTGGTAGGCATCAGTACCAGCTACACCTCTGTAATTGGGCAGATTTTAGAGAGGTGCTATGAAATACACCCCTGCAACTTTAATAAGTTCCAGAGTCCTGGGCTCCAGGTTGCTGCTCCCAAGGTGCTGGTCTGAGTTAGCTAACATTTATCACATAAACATCTAACACCGCTCCTGCTAAAGCAGACAAATGCCTTCCTGCTCTGCAATCCCTTCCGTAGCCATCAGAATCAGGGCAACAAATCCAGCTTTAATAGTTATCTATGGAGTCCCTCGCATGCAATGAACACCCACATTTATTTCTCTGCTTTCTCCCGATGAGGGTAAGTGGATCAATTAGTGAAGACTACAAGTTCAGCATCTTTACACATAGTATCAATTGTTAAGTTGAGCAACAGCAGGTCCCCAGATTATCTCAGATCTGTACCTCCCCTCACTCCCATCCCTTCTTCTCTCCCTCCTCCAGATCCAAAGCTAGCCTCATTACAAATGATCCTCTGATACACACAACCTTGGCACACACCTTCGCGCTAATGGCCCACAGATTGATTTTTAATTAGTAACACTTTTGGATGGTGGCCAACTCAAATGGACTTTTATGAAAAACTAATCACCTTTTAGCTTTAAGTGTTAAAAGGTGTAAGTAGATGGTTAGAAGCTTTAACAGTGTTTGGATATTCACAATAAATGAAAACTACTAAAACTTAATTATTCACGAGCTTACAGCTGTATGATTTAGTGTGATATCTTTAAGGGACAAACCTACATTTATCACCACACAGAGCACGTAGATGACCTTACAGTTCTTAAAGTTCTGTGCTGAGAGGACGGCAGTGGAGTGGATGAAAAGTGGGTCAGGTCAGATTATCGTCTCAGGGTTGCTGAAAATTTTGGGCCAATGAAATGTCAGTCCACATTAAACAAGCAGGTCAGATGAGACCAAAACTGTGTACCCAGTGAGTTCATCTGGCAGGAGTTCATTATCAAAGTGTACCCAGCTTTGATAAACTGGGCCAGTATTTATGATGGCGAAAAGAGACATGAACAACATCTGCAACATTTTAGGCCCAGATGTGCACTCTGTAGTTCGCTGGGTCAAGCCTATGATGTCTGCTGCGGAGGAATACACATGTTATCCTTCATGATAGCATAGGTTGTTGATTATTTTTTAGGCATCAGTAGTCATTTTAACACATTATTATTCAGATTGTTGTACTGTTATTATTTCATTGTAAGTATTACCACTGCATCTTTTATAATATGATTTTACAGGCACCTTTCACATCCCAAGTGCCCTATTTTAAGAAATTGGCTCGTATAGACAGTCTTGTCGTCTCATGCATGGTGTCCTCTGCAGTGAACAGATATGTGGAAGCCATTTTGAACTATTTAAGTTTTTAAGTTGTAGTACCATGTCCCAACGACCAGGTGGTGAACCCCTGAAGAATTTTTAACACTTCCATTTGATTATTATCCTTGTATGTCTTCATTGTTTTAAGATATTGCATCATAAATTCAAAATGGTGGACTGAAGAGGAGACGCACCAAGCACCTCAAGAATGTTAAATCCTTTTATTCTCAGACAACCAGACAAGTCAGAAAGCATATATTTCAGCATGGTGGTGCAGTGGCTAGCATCTCTAGCATGTCTCTATGTCAGCCCTGTGATAGTCTGACGACCTGTCCAGGGTGCTAAATTACGAATCCTACTATGCTCATGCCAAGACCCGCCCTTCTCTCCCTCTGATTGGCTAGTACTCGTTGCCTTCGTATGTTGTATTGGTTAGGTTTAGGCAAGAGGAGTGAGATTGGTTAGGGTTAGGGCAAGAATGTCAGGGTAAATCAATCAGAGGCAGATAGCCGCAGGGACAGGGGGGGTCTTGGCGTGACCATAGTAGGATTCGTAATTTTGCGTCCAGGGTGTACCCTGCGTCTCGCCCAGTATCAGCTGGAATAGGCCCCAGCCCTCCATGACCCCTAACATTATAAGTGGTTACAGGATAAATGAATCGATAAATGAACCTAATTAAGATGTTAGAAAAAAATTGTACATGCAAAAATTTTTTAAATCGGGTAAAAGTATTGGAACTGAAACTGAATCTGAAACTGAACTGCAATGGTTAGTACACCACATGTGCGAGGTCGGCACTGTCTCTGTTAAATATTTTGTAGCACAATACACATATTTAAAATAGCTTAAGTTTCAAGGCTTTGCTGTTGTTGGCAAGATAGGGCAAACAATTAGGGAAATGTTAAAATTCAAATGAAAATGTCTCCAAAAAGACCCCACAAATTTCTGAAGTTCTTTTCACAAATATGGAGGAGCTTGTGGACATGCATGGGCAACACATTTCCTGTTTGTAGCTCTGCAGAGAATGACGTTTGTTGTGTTTTTCTTACCTGAAATTTGTCACAGAACATGATGAATGACAGAAAATTGGGTAAAAGTCCTTCTGGAACTGAAAATACGTCCGTAAACTCCAAGGACATTGTGTGCTAAAGGGTAGTTAGCATCTTCTGCAGTAGACACTATGTATCAATGGTGTAAAAAGTAATTTAATGTAAATCTATATAGGCCTGAAAAAATGTGTTAATTGTTATATATACACTTTTCTCATGTGTATTCATACTATTGGCTCTCAGTAAATGTTTGGTATCTAAGTAGTTGGAGCACATGCCATACAACTGAATCCAAATGTGCTAGGTTAAATATTTTGAAACACAATACAAAGAGCCTATTTAAAATAGCTTCAGTTATAAGACTTTGCTGTTGTTGGCGAGACAGGGCAAACAATCAGGATAATGTTAAAATTCAAATTAAAAAGTTTCCCAAAAAAAAAAACCCACAAATCTCTCAGGTTCTTTATAATATAGAGGAGCTATACATAAAATACATAATGACTTTAAATTTAGGTGGGGTTTTCTAACCTTAAATCTGTCAGAGAATAAAATGAATGATGGAGTGTGCTTGGTAAAATCCACAGTTTACTCTAGATACTGCATGACACATGCTTGTGCTTTATTTGCCTGTATGTGTGTTTACCTTGCTCAGGGGGGTTTCATACTTTGCTGGGTGTTCAGAGCAATCACACACTCGCTGCAGCTTACACACACACGCACACACACACTAACACATCTGACCTAACAATCCACTCAACAGTAATTTATCGGTGTGATCCATCATTATCATGTTTTATTATGGCCACCGTTGGAGATATAATTCACAAATAGGCACACGCTGTAGCGATGACAGTGAGGGAGAGGGATGTCCTTTACCTTCGTCCTCTGCCAGGAGCCTTCAGGAGTCTCTGCGGCCCCGTATGCAAGAGACCAGACCCTGAATGGGCAGGGAAGCTGGGGATCTGGGGAGCAGGAGCCTGCCCTGTTAGCCCGCTGCATTGTGGGCCAGCAGGACTCCCATTAAGTGCCAGAGAGAAAGAGAGAGAGAGAACACACCACAGCAACAGCGGAGCAGCGTTGGTGCCATGTCACATGACCACGTTTGTATTCGGTAGCCATAACTCACTGCCTGTGCGTGGGGATTGATCCCAGGCTGGACACTCCCCGGAGGAGCCCTGGCACTCAGCGGAGTTTGATCCCTCAGATTAATGCAATAGGGATTCCTGGTCCAGGCCTTTGTCTCTAGCCAAACACTTAACGTCCCCCGAATTTGTATCCAGCAAAGGTTGAGTCCCATGTTTATTTGGGTAATGAATTGCTGTAATTAATGCACCTATTGATTCCTCCTCAGTGTCTCCTACAAAGGCCAGTCCGATATCTAATTTAAAGGGAGTGGGAGTGTTAGCGAGAGGATGAGGAAAGGGGAGGAGAGCCCAGTATAGGCAAAACAATTGCACTATGTGCTCGCAGAATGAGAGTGTAATTGTTCAATGAATCACATTTGAATACATTCAATTAAATCTTTCAAGTTGAGGGCGCTTCGTTCTGTGCGTGTGCTGTTATATCACTTTGGTTTCCCTCTCGTGTTGTAATAAAAATGTAAATCCTTGGAGGGCATCTGAGAGCCGATGAGGACGTTTGCCAAGTAGCATCTCAGAGCTCTGGTGTCGCGCTAATAACCACAATGCAATTTTCTCGCACAAACAGGCAAGAGTGCATTAGCATATAATCCCCTGGAATTATGACTATACTAATCTCCATCACTGTGCCCTCCCAGAGGAACTCTGGGTGTACAAAAAGTGTTACTGCATGTGGAGGAATTTTCTGAGCACTTCAAGGACAGACTATGGTGAAAATGTAATGTCTGTTTCAGTCTGGATCATGTGTGTGTGGTATGGCTTTTCTTTGATCTGACACCTTTGCAGGGCTCCTTTAAATGCTGTTTATGTCCTTCCCCTTGCCGTGAGGCTGTGTGGCTGTGCCCTGTGTAAACACCTGGTCACCGCCGCTGAGCAATGTCTGACCACAGAACAATGAACAGCCAGCTGGTCCATCTATTATTGTTTATTGAGGTTCACCTCAAGAATTGCATTCGCCCCCCTGTGAGTAATTACAAGAAAATGAGCCTTTGACCTTTGATGTATATTGGAAAATAAAACTTTAAGAGTAATATTGTCAATATGTGTGTATTGATCACAACTGTAATTACTACTAAATACCTTGACAGTCCAGAGGTGGGTGGTTTTACTGTGTGAAAGATGTCCGCCGCGACGAAATAAATTACAACGCAGAAAACAGATAACATTACTCTAATCACAAAGTAGTCCATTAGATTTGTTCCTGCTTACCATTAAGTGTGATATTTAAATTGGTTTGATATTCGCGGAGAGCACCGATTGTGTAAGTAACAACAATGTAACAGGGCTAGTTATTCAGCTCATTAATAATGCACTTTAACTAAATCATAGCCAGCAGTTCAGTCTATTGCTCGGTTTTCACCATTCTCACAACAATGATGATGAATAATGATTCGTTCTAACCTTCTAGATTTTCTAAGAACCTATGGCATGCCTTATTAAAGACAAAATAGGTAGAAGACTAATTAAGCAGACCAAATAGGAATGACGGCATGCCCAACTGCCAGAGCCAAGTAAGGGCTTGAAAAATGGCTCCTCTGCTATTTCAATTAATCAGTTGTATTTTGCTTAATTTTGTTTGACGTTGGCAGAGGAAACGTCCTCTGGGAGTATCTGTCCTTTGACCACTAATGCTTTAGTAATTCTTCCATCAGTAGGACCCGTGATTGAAACAATCAAGTGTGTGTGTCTGTCTGTGAGTGTGTGTGCCATGTATATGCAGACATGTATGTCTGTATTCCAGCCCGCATACAGTGAATATATGCACCTGTTCACAGGCAAAGCAGTGTGCATCAGTCTTTCATTCATTCATTTGTGGTGCGTTCATCATTTTTTTC
This sequence comes from Cephalopholis sonnerati, assembly GCA_019142605.1. NCBI lineage: Eukaryota > Metazoa > Chordata > Actinopteri > Perciformes > Serranidae > Cephalopholis > Cephalopholis sonnerati. The sequence continues at coordinate 23,312,496 of JAGQAX010000012.1, forward strand.
CCCCTCTGGAGACGAGTATGGAGGTTGATTGCAAAGCCCACACAACTGAGAGTGGAACCTGATTAACCTTACAGTGACTCCAGAAACATGTGACCACCGCTGCTTCCCCTCCTCTCCAACCCGTAGCCCAGGAAGGAGATGCTGAACTTAACCTCTGCTACAGTGATGAATTAACAATAGAACAATTCAATGCCCCAGTAATTACCAAACACTTTGGACACGGCAACATTTTTCAGCTCTGCCACACAGGTTTGTCAGTATTGGTGGCTTTCACCTGGAATCCTGGGGCTCTTTGCTCTTCCTAACTTTGTTTTCTCTGACGCAGATTAGATCTGCCACCCCATTACAGATTCATTTTCCTAATTTTTCATGTCTGCGCCGCGCCCCATCTGCACAGGGCTGATAATTGTGGGGACCAGCCCTGGTGATTAACATCAGCAGAATTAATTACGCCCGCCATTAAGGCTCCAGGTTGCACACAATGATCAAGAGAAATTAACTTTCTCCCAGGCCCCTAAATCATCTCACCTTCAAGTGGAGTGATGGCAAAGAGACAGGCCCGGAGTCCTGGACCCCGCTCGGCACCTTCTTAACCAAACATGAGGTGCGCATCCCACACCTGCACTGCTTCCCACCAAGGAGATTATAGCCGCGGCTGATGGGTATCAATTACGCTACCTTATGTGGTGGGATGAGCGAGAGGTGTCCAGGGTCTGGTGACTAATGGACCTGGGTTGGAGCCACCCTGCAGCTGGAGACCAGGGAGCTGACTGTTTCTCTGGCCAGGGAGCAGCAGCCAGATGCTGAGGGGCTCAGTTCACTGGCCTGACACACACAGGTATATATCTGCACACCACATTTGACTGTGCACTCTGGAGTAGGGTGGCTGTGTGATTGCAGGTTAGCCAGAAACTGATGTGGAAAAAGACTTTGTCACCTTTGTCAAGCAGTCAGACTGCAGCTGGATCAGTTTATCAAGTTGTTTTCCTAAAAAAACTTTATCTTATCTTAAAAAGAAACCTGATTGGAAGACGTAAGAATTTTAAATAATGCCTTGTTTTATACATTTTAAGATGTTTTGTCGTGGTTTTCTTATACAGTAGATGAGCATCCGTAGGTGAGTGTGGCTCCTCACGAGAGGGAGAGTGATGTGTTTGTAAGCTATGCTAATGGAGCAGGCCCCATGCCCCCGCAGCAGGGAGAACAGTGGTAATGTCAGGAGGAGATAAGCAAATTGCGTCTGTATCATATTGACTTGTCAAGGTTAAGCAGTGTGAGCAGGGGGAGGAGTAAGAGGCGAAAACTCTCCATCCTTCTCGCTCCCTCTTTCCTTGACTATTGAAAAAGATACATGAGAGGCAGGAGGAGAGGGCGAAGAAGTGAACAAGAACAGGTAGAGAGGTGGCTTTGCCTTGAAGCAACCCACCTCCGAACGCAGAGTCCTGTTGAGATAGCAATCACACGGAGCAGACAACAGACACGCGTTTGTACGGGGAGGGTTTGGCTCTCTGCTCTCGTTTAGACTGATTTGATTTAGCTCCACAGGATCTAATTAAGCTCAGACCCAAACCTCTTTGGAGTTTCAGCAGCCATATTGTGAATGTCAGGCTTTGAGAAATGGCCATGAGCGATCAAACCTGCGTATGTGTGTTTTTATGAACACACATCACAGTGATAGAATAATGGCTGTCAATGGATATGTGGTAATAAAATCTGACGATCGTTATGCATAAGGGGCCATATAAATTTTAATGACAGCAAATGCAACGTGTAGTAAACATAATAACCAAAACAGTAACAATAATGGCTCTGCCAAGTTAACTTGCACAAAAAAAGTGAAAAATGCAGTGGAGAAAAAAAAATCCACCAGCACTGCCTGAGGTTCATCCCATGGTGATTGTCACAGTGCTTCCCTTTCCCTCTAATTAGCTGTAGCAGTTTTGCTTGAATTCGGTGTATAATCCCCTGGATGAGGTGCAGTCAGCATCTTTCCTTTTCCTAAAAGCACGAGAGGTGCAGTATCATCAACTCCATCTTCGCTCCAACACTGCCTCTGGATGATTTAATAAGGTTAAAAGACTAGTCAGCAATTACCCCCCGCTCAGTGGAGGAAAACTCTGAAACACAATTGCATTACAGCTGTAGACAAAAGCCAGACACTACATCCACAAAGAAAGTGGCTATCTCTGCCTTTTACAGCCCTGGCATTAAAGGGCTTTTTTAGTAACAAATAAACTGAGGGGTTTTCTTCACAAGTTATTTAGATTTCCTGGGTGTGTTTGTGTGTCTATCCCAGAGCCTTGTAATGGTCGGGGTGAGATAGTCCAGAGAGTGTCATAGAGTGACATTTACTGCCTCTGCTTTGGGGAAACAGGTAAGCAGAGCACACCATCTACAAAGTAGTCCCCTTTGACACCAGCACTCTACAAATCAGGGCTGAAGGGCAGGCCAGAACGGGGGCACTGACACAGAGGTCCTTTAGAGTTCTAGCGTGGCCCAGGAATGTGGCAGAGCGAAGGCAGCTGGGGCAGAGCAACCAGACGTCTGGGATTTGTCTGGCACCATGTTTGATTTTACTAACCTCAACATAAGAGAACTCAGGGGGAGAGAAGTGTCTCGCGGGTTCCTGTCCCACTAACTAAACTAACTCCACTTGCTTTCCAGTGAGAAAAGTTTCTAACTGGGTTATCATCTCCACCGTAAGACGCTTGTTCGTGGGGGGTATCAGCTCTATTGAAATTAGTCCTCCTAGTTGCACTTATTAGATAATACTTCCTGTATTAGTGGGGCAGCAGTGATAGCAGGCAGATTTACAGCTCTCCGCGGCAGGCAGCTCACTTTAACATGGGCCGTGTTAACTCTGCTCATTAAACAGAGGATGTCATCACTCCACGCCACCGCTCCATGTTACATGTCACACATATCCTCCATAGGCCAGCCTCTGTCCACCTCCGTCCACAACATCCTCTAAATCTGTCATTGCCACCTGGACCAGGGTCCCACATTTGACCACACCGCCCTGCTGCAGCTTTCGTACGTGCATGTGGCGGGCACATGTGGAGGGTATACACACACAGGTGTTTGTGTGTGTCGAGTGGCACAAAGAGCATTACACACTCAACCCTTCCTCCACTCACTGCATGTGTGGACGGATGTGTGGGACAGCGGTCGGTCCATCCACATGGGGAGAGGTGTAGGCGTGACGCTCATTACAGACCCAACTCTGTACACAGGCCAGATAAGCAGAACAGGACAAGATAAGGAAGCGTGGCTGGCTACAGCAAAGTGCAGCCAGATATTCTGATGCCACCACCAGATGAAACAGTCTCCCTCTAAACATTTACTCTACTGTTCACCCATGAAAGCACTATTTTCATAAACTAGTTGCGGCTGCATTTTAATCAATGCAGGGAAAAGCAACTGCTGAATCTGCATGCTTTGCTCAATACATTTGTTATTGTAGGAAAAGCACGCAACTTCTAAAAAGATACAGGAAAATCCACTTAAAAGGGATCTATGTTCATTTTAAAATCCATGCCTGTTATTCCTATGGCCTAACACTCTTGACAAAGGTCCGAAACATTAGTGGTACTAATAAATTGTGAAGCTGAGCAATGAAGACTCAAGTGATATTCTCCAACACATCTGCATCTGCAAGTCTTTTCCAAATCCAAAAACTAGCATGCTAAAACTCAAATTTGAGATGTCATAGAGTATACAGGTGCTCCATAGATTGTGAATGGCATAAAATCTTATAGATGATGCTGAGAGCAGCCAGGGGAATGGTCTGAGTACATGGGAACATTTTCTGTTTCATAACTGAGAACACTAAAATAGAATAAATTGGCTCAATTGGGTATAAAAAAGAAAACAAACATGCTGTGGGTCGACAAAATCAGGCTCCCATTCATTGTCTATGGAGCAGCTCCAGACTCAATACCATATGACATCACAAGTTTGAGACTTCTCTAGTTTCTGGCTTTGAGAGGGAGTAGCTCATGTTCATAAATATTGATTGAACGTTCCTTTTAATTTAGGTGGTGTTCTACTTTAAGACTTTTTTGAGACGCCATCAACTGCGGCCTGTCACTTATATTACACAGAATCTATAATCTTACAGTGTTATATCAGTAATATCCCATTATAACGTAAAATATATCTGTTACAGAAAGTACAGGGAAGTCCTTAAATATAATATTATGCACATCAAAGTAATATTGAGACATTTTCTTGGGTCTTTGCACTATAAATATTTGCTTAGGAGCAGAGAAAGGAAGAGATGGCATTGGGCTCAACCTCATGCTTAAGGCTCCCTCCAAAGTTGTGTCTAAGCATTGCATGTAATCTGTTTTTCAGAGCTTTCACATACCTTTACACGAATCACAATTTGCATCAGATACAGAAAGAAATCATCAATGAAAGGGGTCAGAGTGGTAAAAATTAACCATCTTCTATTTTAATCATCATCTATTTAAATTTTCAAATGATGCATAAAGGGAATTTAAATCTGGATAAATGTCAAAATCAGTTTAGCAAATAGAAAGTATCATGTTTTACCTCAACTTGGCAATTGTTTTGTATCCTAAGTTAATTTTTGCAAGGTGTTGTTATACTTAGAGCAGCATTTCCCCATCAATATACATTGATTAAATTTCCTTTCTGAGGCATGTTTATTGTGAGCATTGCATGATGAAAATGGATTTCTGTAAAGTCTAAAAATGTGTTGAAATGCACTGATAGTAATCATTTCTCTAACTGGATAAAGGGCCATTGAGGATTTGCCTGGGTCGACTTGCGAAATGACCCATGCCAGCACTGGCTATTATACTACATTAGTCATCGACTCCTGGGACCTCGCGGGCCTTATGGTTATTCTTCTTTAAATGGAGTATCATCTAATTCAAAACATAGAAATGTGTTTATCTGACTGCATGTGCACATAGTTGCTATATGTTTGTGTGTACAACTTTTTGTGTGAGTGTGTACATGGTTGCATTCATGTATGTGTGTTACAGGCCCATGCATAGGTTTTGTGTGTGTGTGTGTTTCTTTAAACTACTATTGGATCACCAGGTGTGAAGGTCATAATTCAGCTGCTTCATAGCGATGCAGATAGTGTTTACTGTATCCAAGTGGTGCCATTAGACATCATGTCTGCAGAAATTTAGCCGTTGCCTCTCACCCAATAGATTGCTCCTCTCATCATCAACAGCACAATCATTCTCAGTGATAGTAAAGCACAGGGGAGGAAAGAGGAGCCGGCCCTCCAAGATGGATGTGTGTTATTGTTTGTGGGATGACAGTGTGTTTCAATCAGGTCCTCTGTGCTCTAATCCCAGGTAGAGCTTTTGAAGTGCTGAGTCAGTTACTGCTTCATCGATCCATCACAGTGGGTTAGTAGTGGGCAGGTGTACTCCCCGGCTCCCAGGAGACCGAGGAAACACCTGCCCTGCACTGCTCGGGACTTCATCATCCCGCCATTCCTTTGTCTCGTTCTGCCGGGAGCTCAACGTCGGGCCACGGAAAACTGTGAAAGCAGCACTTTTGTGGTCGTTTGTTGCCCGTACACAAAAATTAGGGGAAGGGAGAGATGGTTTTCCCTTGCCTCCCACACCTGCCCCCTCCCTTATTTCTCACCCATGAAGAAGGGACATGCACTGAATGGACCGCACACAACTGCCTTGGAGCAGGTCCACACCATTTAAACAGAGAGCAGGCGTGCAGCGTAGCACAAAAATGCAGTCCCCAAATCTTAATTTTATTAGACAATCCCTGTGTTACCAAAATGAATACTCTTTTTACGATAGGTGTAGAGGAGGATGACTTTGGAAGTACATTGAGAGAAAGCATAGTGGTTATTATTACATCTGAGAGCAGCGCGCCAGCGAGGGGTGAGAGTCTATGTTTCTCCTGCTGCAGGCAGTCAATTAGTGCCAGAGGGAAACACAGCACTCCTCTGTTGCTCTCCACTGAGGAGCTGTAAATAAAGGTTTTTATTACACCACACTATCTGCGTCTCTTCTCTGGACATCAATAGGCCAATGCATTGGACTGTTTCCTAACATAATCACTCCTCCTCTTTCTATTTCTCACTAAAATCAAGAGGGAAGGTCACGGTCACTGGCTTAAAAACGCAAAAAAAAAAAAAATGTACACATTCTTGGATTGATTGCTATACTGACTTTCACACAAGTGCCTCGAATCCCATCAATGCATTATTCATTTAGGAAAGGATTGACAAACCAAACAACCTAACTCACTTTATTGCTCCCACAGAGCATTTGGAGAAAACCTGCAATTATCTGTCCATATACGGGAGAGGGAGAAAAATACTCCAAGCCCACCCTGACCTGTAGCTCATTTAAAAAGGCTTTGTCCTGGCCTGTCTGACAGTATCAATACACAGTGTGATGGCCTCCATGTATCAGACTATAAGAACCAGTCAATATTAAAAAGCAAACTAAGTGCATAGATGTTCATAGATATATAAAAACAGTGTCCCCATGAGTTTGAGCAAAGCATAAAACAAAAGAGTAAAGAACAAAGATCAACAATTCTCCATAAAGAAAGTTATTTTTGCTTAATTACATAAATTAGAGGGACAAGACACGGGGGCGACACAGGGGACACGGCCCCCTCAGTATTTAGAACATGTGCTTTTGCTTGAGGACTTTTATTTTGACAAAATTAGAGACATCTCCAACTTTGACTGGTGCAGAAAAGACATTAAAATTGTGCAGGAAAAATCCCCAGAATGCAGGAAATTGATTGTTTGGCATTCAAAATTCCCTGAGGGAGGAACCCAAAACCACATTTCATATGTGTCCCCTCCTCTTGATGATCTTTATAGCACTAAACACATTAGATTGTACGTACTTTTTAAAATTTTTATATCTACAGAAACATTCTTGACACCACTTACAAAAAGTAAAAAAACAAAATGTAAAAAAATCCTAATAATTTATTTATTTATTTAGTTTATTTTTAAGAAGCATTAATATCGCAAGAAACCAGCATTTTAAATGCATATTTATGTTCGCTGGGTTCTTCAATCTGTAAGTGTCAGAGTACTGACTAATTTAACATACCACTGAATGAGATTTATTTTTCAATTCTTCAAAAAGACTTTAAACTGCAATGCCACATAACTATAATGCTGGACTCTAAAACCCTCTTTGAATCATTACACTGTGTACTGTGTCGTCAGATTCTAATAACAAAAGTTCTATAGTTAAAAATGTAAAAAATATATATATATATGATTATACTGTGTAATCATTTATCTTATGTGCTGTTAACCTGCAAAACATGTGATTCTGTAAAACATAAAAAAGATACAACTCTTGCCTTGTTACGTTTTTTTAGTTTAAAAAGCACATTAATGTCTCGTAATGTGTCTAATGCAGTGATATATCCTCACACACACATTTTAGTGACAGAAAGAATCCAAATGCAAGGCCACTGTAACCAACTTTAGCTCCTGTAAATTGAATGCTGATTCTATTTATATTTGGTGTGATTTACACCCAGTTTCCTCTATGCAAGTGAACAGGAAACAGATGCTAGGAATTGTTCTTTCCCTAAATTCCTCAGAGAGAGATTCTAGTCAACACCGACGTGTGAGATTGGCTTTGTACTTGCATGCGAAAAGGTAGTAGACAGTGACTAAATTGACTCTCTGGTTTCCCTGCTCTGAATCTCCATTTCCTCAGAGTTTCCACTTGCGTACGTCCGTCTACCCAAACCCAGGTTGTGGCAGGCAGGCTTCCCTAATGGAGTCATGGAGCCAAGTCTACGCTTTCTCAGGACAAGGTCAACCCTAACACCCCAGGCACCACAGACAGTGAGGGTTAGGGGTTTGTGAGGACATTAAGTTCATAAAAATATTTCAGTGACACATGATAAGACAAAGTAAACACATGTGACTTGGAGCTAAAAAGGGAAATCAAAACAGCCGCAATATTATCTCATAAAAATACTCTGAAAGTTAGAACGTAATGCTAAATCAATTATCTTGCAACAGTCCCTCTAATAAAGTACACTTTTGCTACGCAACAGAGAACAGGCCAATAATAAAAATGTGTTCCCCATAATTACATTAATTAAGGAAACAAATACAATTAAGGTTTTGAGATGATTGCAGATAATCAAGTAGGCAGACATGTGACACAAGGGAAAAATAATAATTTAGTATCGAGGAATATTGTTTGACATTTACAAGGTGATATGATTTGGAAATAAAAGGCCCATCTTTTCATGGACCATGGTGCCATCTAGAGGACGCTGGAAATAAAGGGACAGTCAGGCACAATGTGGCCTCATGTGAGAGGTGAAGGTTGTTAATGGCTTTGTGCACATTGCAGAGCTCGTGTTCGGGGTTATTTGAGTTCATTATTCACAGGTAAAAGTAAATTTTGTGTCAGAGTGGATTAAGTGGATTTAGTTGAAAGAAAAACCCTGCAGACATAGCTGTTGTTTTATGTATGATCTTTGACACTGGCACCTTGCATGCTGCATTATGATATGGTGCCACCTACTGTTGGATCGCTCCCTCTATTACTGATGTTAGTGTAATCAGATGCTATTAATCTAATCAAATTGATACAGAGGTCAAAAAACCATACAATTTGATAAAGGTGTGTGTGTGTGTATGTGTGTTTCTGTTTTCACCCCCTGCCACCTGATAAGAATAAAAGGGGGGAAAGGTTATATTCATGTCATCCTTCACCTCACGGATGATTTGCAGCCACTGGCTCCTCCCTCACAAAGATTTACTGTACATGAAATTTTTGCTGACATGGTGCTCTTCGGCCGCTGCGTCTCAGATATATGGCAAACCATAATTTGGAGGTGTAAAATGGGTATAAAACCTGTATTAATTATTTAATCGTGGTTCTAAGTGCTGCCTTTTAGTCCACACCAGGATGTCATCCCCCTCTATTTCAGGGGATCGTTATATCACTCATTTGTCACAGAAAAAAAAAAAATTGCAATCAAGACTGAGATTGTGTATGGTAAATCAGAGCAAACCAAGACTTTTTTATTGACGTCATTAACTGTTACTTTTATTAATTTTTCACTCCATTTGATATAAGTGAACTGCTAATTGCATTTAAATCTCTTGCGCTGGACCTAATTGAAGGCCAACTGGCATACGTAGCCGTGATAAATACCCAAAACTGCAGTGATAGGGCAGAAGCTGAGACTTTGGAAATAAAAACCTGTTTCTTAAAATGCCATATGAAAGGACAAAGCAAGCCACCACAATTGCAGAGAATAGAAATGTCCCTGGCAGGTAGCAGTGTGTGGGACCCGTGATATATCTTTGTGTCAGGGGGCAGTTAGGTACAAAGACTGCGGGGTGTGATCAACAACCAAACAAACATGTTGTCCTGAGGTTGGGGCGAGGAGGTGTACACAGAGCATCCATCAAACTACATCTGTGAGAGGCTGATACTGTACTGTTTACTCTCACGACACTCGCTGCACTCAGCTCAGCTCCTCCTCGCACATCTCAGATGTGGACTTTCAATTATGAGATTATTTATCAGGCCTGTAGTGATGATTGCTCGGCATTTGTTCACTGTGGTCACAGGTCTGTCTGGGATGTGGCAAGGTACAACTTCTACGACTGGCAAGTTACATACATACCTAATTGTAGTGCTGTTTGCTGACACTAAATACCACAAGCCAAAATACATATGTGTTAATAATAAAGTTTCTCTTAATGTCGTCTACAACCATGCAGATTATTAAACAACAGTTATCCTAAACCTAGAGATACTGTGATTTCAGTCTTGGTAGAACCAGGCAGTCACACACATACTTGCTCTTCATGCTCACATGCTTATGTTAGCATAATGCACATATTGATATATTTCTACATATACCTACTTCTTATTTTCTTGCCTCCTATTTCTACTTTTTTATAATTCTCTACGCTATATATCAGAGCGACTGTAACGCACCACTGTTTCCCCTCTGGGGTCAATAAATTATTTCTGATGTCTTGATTAACCATGGAGAGGATTCAGATACAACTGAGAGAGGTGGAAGAAGTATTTGTCATATTTTACTTGAATAAAATATTGCCAATATCGCAATTTAGAGATGTAATATTACAGGTGAAAGTCCCACATTCAAAAGGTTATTCAAGTAAAGGTAAGGGTACATCAGCAAAATATACTTAAAGTATGAAAAGTAAAAGTAGTCATAGTGCAGGCAGAATGGGCTCTGTCAATGAAGCATTGTTATATATTATTTGTTTATCATTACTGACATTGATGTCAAGGTGCTGACACTGTTGGGTAGTTTATATATATCAAGGCATTTATTTTATAAGCATATGAAATGCAATGCTTTGTATGTTTTGCATGTAAAATATTAACGTGTTAATATTAGTTATTCAATGTGCAGCAGCTGTATATAACTGTATAGCTGTAGGATAAATACAGTGCCTGAGTAAATGTACGTAGTTACTTTCCACCACTGAGATTAGTGATACATTTCTTAAAAAACTGCTGGGTGAGAAATATACAGAAATAAATCAGCTATACTGCTGAAATCAGTGATTTTTAGCTTTCATTTCAGGAAAACGTCACCTGTCTGGAGCTAAAGTTGTTTTTTTTTTCATGGTAATAATTGTTAAAATAATAATTGCAATTAAAGCACAAGTAATCGCAGTGTTACAGCCATCAAATCAGTTCCAAAATCTATACATATACGGGCCTGTATCATAAATTAGACAGACTCTGATACAGAGTTTTGGCTGCATGACTATATAATGCATTCAGATACTTGTTTGGGTTGTAACTCTGGCTTGTTCCATACAGACACAGAAAAAAAACCTCGCCCGTGACATTTGGGCAATACCCCAACCATCTGCTCTACTTCACCAACAGTATAGCTCACACAGGCTTCAGATGCTAAGTGTAGCTTTGGTCTTGCTGAACAGGCTTCAACTGCAAATGTACAGATAATATACGGCCCTTTATTGTCCGTAATATCATCACCATCCTCAAATGGTCCATCAGGGTCCAATTTTCAAAAAGGAAGATGGTTTTTCACATGTTCCCACGTCGCAGGATCATCAAAAATAAATATGTAAAACAATAAAAAATCGGATATTAGTATTACTGCTTTCAATAACGTTCCCTAACTAAGGGTACCCTACTGTATATGCTCCGAAGTAGAAGTGATGTTACCAATTCCTCACACTCATTAGGAGTTTAATTAAGGAAAAAATGTACAGTAAAAACTGTAATGTGGCTGTGATTTACAGATATTTCTAAAGATAAGAGGAACAGAGCAATTTCTGCTCAGACATTTGCTACTGGTGTAAGCCCGGAAATGTATCCATTATCTCTAAGCAAATACAGTAACTGCAGTAGAATAAAAGGAGCAACACACAGACTGTCTCTTGAATTTGAACTATGGACTGATCATAAATACTCATCATTAACAGTGTCAGAAAAACATTACCCTTTTTATTGGGGCTGTATTTTCCTCACACACTACAATAAAGTTAATGACAGACATTGTCCAAACCATAAAACAGTCATATATTTGGATGCTGGTCAGCTTCAACAAGGCTCAGTAGCATCTGGCTCATAGATCACTCTTGCCCAATCAAGTATTCTTGTCAGAGAGATCTGACTTGAACTAAAAGCACAGATGTATGTCTTGTTTCCCCAATCACAGCTGAATAAAGCTTACATATCAGTCTTGAAACACTTTAAACCATGTTCTAAAGGTCATTTAGTCTGAGAAACTGCTGCTTAAAGGTAAAATATGCCCATTTTCTAAATTCATACGTCATTCCCATGGTCAAAGACAGTCTAAAAAATATTGATAAATATAAACAACTTTCTCCCAAATCCCAAAACTAGAGTGCTAAAACTCAAATTTGTTGTGTCATCAAGTATAAAGTCTGGAGCTGCTCCATTGACAATGAATTGGGATAGATGTTATATACGACCAGCCCATTCTCACTCCCAACTTGTCAAGTACCAATGCATGGTCAGTGGCCCTTGGTGGCAGAAACCAATACAGAGGCACCCTTAGTAGCAGTATGATATGCACCGGGCAGCTGCTGTTTCTGACCCAGCGGGCAAGAGTGAGAAGAATAGGGTGGGGATAGCAAGAGATGGATGGGTCAAATAAACTCTGGACTTTCACCCAGGAGCCTGCTGCTCATGACCTGTGTGAAACCTAAAGTCAGTGGAGTTATTTTAATATCAACAAAGTGTAGCAGTATGTTTAGCATGCCACACTAGTGTCACATGATGTCAGTAACAACTGAACTTATTTTAAGCCAAACAATAAAGTTTTTTCCGAAACCTAATGACAAACCTTTATCGGCTAAACTAGAGGATGTAAATAAGAGTGTTTTACCTGTGTTGTATGTTTATTTTGAAATAGGCTGCATGCATTTACCAAGCACAAACTGTACATTTCCTGTTGACACACCATCCCTAAAAGTCCACAACTGACGCAAGGAGGTGCCCGCCATGTCATATTTTGACTGCAGGCTCACTGACCAAGCGTAGTGAGGTCAATATTTGATTTGGTGGGATGAGAACATGTTGAAATGACACTGAGAGCACTAAGTGGAGTGAGTATAAAGGTACATTTTCTGTTTCAGACTGACACACTACAATCAAATAGCTCATCTGTGTATAAAAAAAAGAAAGCAAACATTCTATCGGTCCATAAAATCAGACTCCCACTCATTGTCTATAGGCAGCTCAGACTTAATGCAATGTACTCGATGACATCACAAGTTTAAGTGTTTCTTCTCTGGTTTCTGGCTTTGAGAGAGAGTATCCCATGTTCACAAATATTAATTAAAATTTCCCAGGCCATAGAAATAGCATAATTTAGGTGTTGCTCCCCTTTAATTTGCAGAATATGATGCACCACCATCTTGCTGACTATCTAGCCTTTATAGTCGTCCTATTAGCAGTAACATGCCTCACCTTGGACACCAATGTTTCTGATTATTGAAATCAACTCCCATTGTAATTGCATGGTTTTGTGACCAACTGTATAATTCAAAACACTGAATAATTATGTTGTACATAGGGTTTATAGTTGCAAAAATCCCAAAGCATATGCCATTACTGGAGAAATACATTAAGAAACAGGAACAGCATGGCTCAGTTAATGCTTGTGGTCACAGCAGCACCCATGATAACTGAAAATACACTACACACCCATTGTGGTCCCTTCACAAAGTCCAGGAGGGCACTTCTCATAAGAAGATTCTGCAACTGCACGAGGCTCACTGCAGGTCAGTTGGTTTTAGTATTTTGATTAGTCAAGTGCAATATCAGCTAAGTTCAGTTCTACATTATTAGCTAATTTCAAGGCCATACCTTGTAAAGGAGCACTGAGTCGAACTCTAGTTTTAAGAGCTTTATTGTTTTGTGTTTACATGTTGCACATACCTACATATATGCATGTTAAATTTTTGCCCAGGCCCCGTAACAGGCTAATCAACATGCAGCAAGGGCAATGTTCACACTCAAACTAGTAAGACATGACAGTTTTACATGTCACATTTTCTAATATTTGATACATCCAAATAAAGCAGTTTAAATGCATTAGTGCATTTGAACAATTGTGATTTCATTGTCAAAGTTATACCTTACTATTAAGCTTCAAACACTTTAGTTATCCAGCTGGTTCATAAAATATCCTCTTTTTATTGTCTATTTTCTATTAATATTCATGTCTATATTTTTATTTGGGCTTATTGAATTAGGTTATTGTTGTGCATCTTTATTTGAAGCATCGAGTCTCTGCTGCTCAAAGGGGTAGGTTTCGTTTCAACATTAGGAAGGGGGGCATGGAGAGTAACTTTGGGGTCCTCTCCCAGGAAATTTTTAGCTTCAAACACTTAATTTCCTGCATTCTGGGGAATTATTCGTGCATCAGTTTTGCCCTTCTGCATCAATTCATGGTGTAAATGGCTTTAATTTCTTGAAAATGCAAGTCCTTGCTACTGTTATGTTTTAATTGGAGTGGGGGGGCAAATGCTCATGTCCTAAATATTGTAGGGGATGTGTCCACTGTGTCCCCCCTCCTTTAAATCTACACTTACACTGCTGCTGTTCTTCAGTTGTCTCATAAGATAGATCACCAACACTGAGGCGAAACTTGATTAAATTATTGGTTGCTTTGTTATATAAACATGGTGTGACAGCTGAGATCAGAAGAGCCATCTAATTTAATCCACACCCAGCAGTCTCATTTATTGAACACTGAGCCACACCAAATTGTGGGTTGTTTCAAGTTTATAGGAACACACAGTGTTTGTATTTCAGCCCTTGTACTTTTCTGCAAGGACACAGACAGCATCACAGTAGGTATGTTTTAAATTCAGTGACCCACTGATTTTGAACTGGGGTCTGCCCCAAAATTCAGGTGCTGGATGAGCATGACTGGTTCTGTAGAGACCTGTACCTGTTTAACCAGTAGATGGTGCAAATTATCTTTTTTTTCATTGCACAAAACCAGACAGCAAAATTGGACACAATATGCAAACATAACTTTACATTTAAGGGGGAAATAATCCTTAATTTATATAGAATTTTGTGTGATTGCATGCATACATGAACCACAGTAGCAGCCTGTGCTATAGTTTTAATTTTTATGATAATAATCCATGACAGACAGACAGCCAGACCGACCGGTGTCCTGATCACGTGATCCACTCTGATCTGCGGCCGTGGACATCTGCAAAATGGAGGTGAAGTACCCGCAAATATTGCAAATTAAACACGGTTATTTGTAAAGTGCATTAAATCTAAGGCTACTTTTTAACATAATTGTAACATTTGCGAGTGAATGCATGGTGCGCCTTTAAAAAATGTTGCTCTATTGTAGGTTTAACGTTGCTCTACATTCAGAGCTGTGTACGCTAGCTAACGCTGCAGCTAAGCTAAGCTAATGGTTGTCACGTTTACATTTAGGGGGTGTTACCGCTGGAGAGCTTTGTGCTGTGTTGCTGTTTCAGTTTGTTGGTGAATGGGCATTATTGCTCCGTTTATTTAACCCATATTACTCGTTATGGCAGACACATAAATGGAGACTTTTAGTGATATTATTGTGCTCAATCTGCAGCGTGCCTGACAGGTAGCTAACGCTAGCTGCTACATTAGCGTTAGGCCGCTCGGGCTAACTTAGCCTGTTGTAGCGTGAATTCTGCATTGCGGGCCTTAGCCTGGCGATGTTTTGTCTATTTACTATTCATTTTATATTTTCTGAACATGATAACGTTTGTCGGTGCACTTCGTTTATCTGACAGCTTATATTTTTCCACAGAAATGCAGTTTAATATTAGCTTAGTCTGACGCTACAACACAGCGACCTAGTGTCAAGACTGTCAGAACAGTACAGTGGCAATTTTTTGTCCATGTACTCATCTGTGAGAGCATATTAAACTCATGCAGCCACACTGAATGTTTCTTCAACTAGTGTCCTGTAACACTGTTTACAGCTACAGTAATATTTACTCTCTTGTTATGCTTTTTATAGGACCGTGAAGCTAAAGAGCCCGAGCAGCTCAGAAAGCTGTTTATTGGAGGCCTGAGCTTTGAAACCACGGAGGAGAGTTTACGGGCCCATTTTGAACAATGGGGAACCCTCACGGACTGTGTGGTAAATATTTTTATTGTAATCTGGCAAGATTGCCTCATTTAATAATAAACAAAATTTGTTTAAAAAGCTACTGCCCAGGTAAACTGTTCTCACTACCATTGTGTATTGTTTTTTTTCCAGGTGATGAGGGACCCCAACAACAAGCGCTCAAGAGGGTTTGGCTTTGTGACATACTCCACTGTAGGGGAGGTCGACGATGCCATGAAAGCAAGGCCTCATAAAGTCGATGGCCGAGTTGTCGAACCCAAGAGGGCCGTGTCCAGAGAGGTACACAAATCCCAGAGCAGCAGGGCAGATGCTACAGTGATGATAATGTTTGGTGTGTGTGCTCACTGGTACACTGTGTTTCAGGACTCCAATAAACCAGGCGCCCACCTGACAGTGAAGAAGATCTTTGTCGGTGGCATCAAAGAGGACACCGAGGAGTACCACATTCGGGAGTACTTTGAAAAATATGGAAGGATTGAATGCATCGACATCATGGAGGAGCGCTCCACCGGGAAGAAGAGAGGATTCTGCTTTGTCTCCTTTGATGACCACGACACTGTAGACAAAATTGTTGGTATGTGGTTGTTTTGATTTTCAAAGTTAAAGCCACAGTAGCTAACTTCTTAAAAATTAACTTTTTTTGTATTTGCTGAAACCGTCACATCACTCATTTGTCACTTGTCTTGTAGCATTTATTATGTAGTTACTGCATGTGACGAAAAACAACCAGAGCCAAGAGTCTCTAACGCAATCAGTCACTGCTCGCCATCTGCAACCAAACGAGGCAGTGCTGATCAAATACGAATCAAGATTCTTTTACTCCATTGCCCATTTATTACTTAATATGTTTTCAGAAAAATATTTTAGTGTACTGTTTAGCTGTGAAATGAGAAAGTTTGTGGCCTGGCAGCCATGTGTAATGGGAGTATCAATCAGTGCCCACCAGCCGGACCAACTTTCTTACAGCAAACCGTATGCTAAAATATTTGTCTGAGAATTTTGTTTCATATTTGATCAGCGCTACTTAGTTTGACAGTTAAACCACAGTTCAAAGAGTGATTGGCGTGATTGACAGCTGCCACAGAGACTCCTTGGCTCTGACTGACTGTTGCTTACTGCACTGCGTTCTGATTCCAGTAAATGCCAGTAGAGACAGGAAGGACATGTTTTTTTCCCGGATTGTCTGTCTCACGTGCTTCTTTCAGAATATAGTGACAGCTTCCGCAAATATGACACCAAGTTATTTTCATAAAGGTTACCAAGTGTAGTTTTCACTTTTTGTTGGTAGACATTAAGCAACGGTTTGTAAGAATTTTGTCTTTTTTCCTTGTTTTTCTTGCAGCCCAGAAATTCCACACAATTAACTTCCACAACTGTGAGGTCAGGAAAGCTCTCTCAAAACAGGAAATGAGTGCCATGTCTACTAACAGGGGTAAGCATACCATCAAATATAGAGTGAAGTTATGTTTATGTATATATTGTTTGCAGCTGACAGTTCATAGATGTTGTTCCAAAATTTACATTTCAGGCAGGAGCGGAGGATCTGGAAACTTCATGGGAAGGGGTGGTAATTTTGGAGGTGGTGGCAACTTCAGTCGAGGTGAGTAGTATTTGCATGCCAGATGAAAGTATTTCTGGCCTTAATCACACCACTGCAGGTACATTTTATTGTGATGTTTACAAATCAGTAGGAGTTCTGGGATCTTATGTTTTGCATCCATGCTGACACACAAATAAAAGTAAAATGGTTGGATCTCCTGAATTAAATTGAATTTATGTAAAGGATAGCCCTTTGTGATGAAGCATCTCATTTTTTGAGGGGATCCTATAGACACAAATACAAAATTATGCTAACAAAAACAGCATTAGATAACAAACATGTACTACAAATAGACAGATACAGACAGCTCATTCACCCTCTCTCACACACACCCTCAGCTGTTGTACAGAAGGAATTGGATACAATGACCTTGATGATAATTTAATTAAATCAGCTACATCAGTATAAACATAATAGCACTTGAAGCAGTTTGACATTTATCATTGTAAGCACACAAATTAAAGCATCAGCAGGTTGCTTAAAGATTAGACTGCAAAGTTTTCCTTAAGCAGCGGAAAGAGGTAGTAGTTTTCAGAGATGAAGAAAGACTTTCCAGGCAAATGGAGCTTTGTGTTAGAATGATTTGCATCTGACTTCTTGATATTTCTGGTCACAAAGAAAGGATGTTGCATATGTCTTAGTGGATCTGAATGACTATATGAAACTGAAAATAGTTTCAAATCGAAAGGATGGTTTTTGTTAATTTGTTTGTTTTGTTTTTGAATGTTGGCAATCACCTAAATGGTTTATGGCCATAACTTATCTGGTAAAATGAGTTACTCAACTTAGTCAAGCGAGGGCAAAAGCTCGGGAGCCAGCAAAATGTTGCGGAATTAGGCTTTTTGCGTCATCCAGTTGAGTTTTGTGGGGAGGGCAGCAGGGAGATCCAGGTACTGGTTCAAACCATTTACCACGGTTTGTTTAGACATACCACCCACATTTAAATAATACAAAGTTGGAAAAAGTCCCTTTTTAAGGAGATGTGTTGTAAGGCAGTAGGAGTTGATTTCCTCATGCAGCTGTCAGACATAGGGCAGATTTATATCTCAGTGGAACAAGAAGGTGATCAGCCATACTGACGTGCAAAATAAGTGGCTAGAGAAATTCAGAGGTGTTAGACACGTGTCCTTCTAACATTGCTGCTGTGCAGAAATACACTCACATCTTTGTGAAGTGTGGAGTCACATGTCAGCACTTTCAGAGATACTCTGTTGTCCCCTCCAGTTTACTAGGCAAGAGTCATTTTCAAATGTATCCACTGTATTGTGCATATTTGAAAATATCACTGTAGTGTGGACAGCAGGCTTAAGCAGAGAGAGACTGTTAATCACATGAAGCTACGTTAATTTGGACATGGTGTCATCCATGACAGGGCTGCAAGAATACAACAAATCTGTCAAAGTTTTAATGCATAACGTATTTTACCCTTGTTTTTTAGGTGGCTTCGGTGGAGGACGAGGTGGTTACGGCGATGATTTTGACAATGGTGAGCTCTGGTAAAATGTTACTCTAAAGAGGTGTAGAACATTTAAATTCAGTTATAGGTTTAATATTCTTGCTCACTCGCTCTACAACTGTGTTGTGTCTTTAAAAGATGGTTCACAACAGTCAGTGATATGTCAATGCCCTCATGAACCGTTCATGTCACCATTATAAAGAAGGTCATGTTACAAGTTGGCTTTGTTTTCACTGTTGTAGGTCCAGGAGGAAACTATGGTGGAGGACCAGGTTATGGAGGGGGCCGAGGGGGCTATGGAGGTGGTGGTCCAGGTTATGGTGGCAACCAGGGTGGTGGATTTGGTGGCAGCTGCGATGGAGGTTATGGAGGCAATGACGGAGGTAAGAGTTTTGTGTGTTAAACTGAAAGTGTTGAGGTTTCCCAGTCATGGAAAACAATCACATTTTCCAGGCCTGGAAAAGTCATGGAATTTTGTTGTGTGTAATAGAATTGTTACAGTGATCTTCCGTGGACGACCTTCCACATAATGTAATGTAAAGGCAAATTTATTGTCTAGACGTTGCGTAGCTCAAACGTGTTTATGTGCCAGATAGCTGAAATGATTTTTGAGTAGAGTTTGAGTCTTATATGTTTGAGAAATGCTTGGCAAGTAGAGAAAGAAAAAAATTAGTCCTTGAAAAATCATGGAAAAGCTATGAAATTTTGTTAATAGAAATGTGTGGGAACCCTGAGTGTTATATAAAATCAAAGACTTCAAGAATCAAGACTTGGGGTAAAATTGACACTTACTTCTTCAGGATATGGAGGAGGAGGAAATTACAACGACTTTGGAAATTACGGTGGACAGCAGTCCAACTATGGGCCCATGAAGGGAGGCAGCTATGGTGGCAGAAACTCAGGTGGACCCTATGGCGGTGAGTTTCACCCTCCATAACGAAACATCCAGTGACATAACATTATAATCCATCCTGAGGAGTATCTAACATATTTTTCTGTGACCACTCCTTTACTGCAGGTGGCTACGGCTCTAGCGGCGGCGGAGGTGGCTACAACACACGGCGATATTAATTATTTCATGTTTTGGTAAGTTGCATTCAGTTCCGCACCACCCTCGTAGCACAGTACAGAGTGAGCCCATGAAAGTGCAGAATAACTATTTGTTCTATCCTGTATCCATTCAACAGGCTTCAGTTCTTAGCAGGAGAGGCGAGGAGGTGAGCAAAGGAATTGTCAGGAAAGCTGCAGGTTACTTTGAGGCAGTCATCTGAAAGCATTAGAGGAACACACAAGTCAGACATTACCGCAGCTAAATGGGAGAAGTTTATGGAAGAAGGACTGTATACACAAGACATGAGTGCAGATGATACCCTTCCCTATTTGTGATAGATGTTTCCCTACAAAGCTATTTTTCCTTTTATGCGTCTGAAGTGTGTGTATTGTGCCTATGGTATCAGGGTTAAAGAGTAAATTGTTTTTTTTATCTGAAGCCAGTTCTTAATATCTTTATTTTTTCTTTTTTTATATGGGTTAGTTTTCTGCTGGCCAATTAATCTTATGTCTTTTAACCTGGTTTTTGTCATAGTTATATCAGGCCCACAGATGAGCTAGAGTTACTCCATTTTTTTCTTTCTAAAGTTATTATGATTGCTCAATTGCAAGTGTCAAGTGTATTTTGATTTTGTATGTGAAGCACAGTATGTAAATCCTTCGTAGTACCAGTGTCAACAAATATAAGCAATTAATTAGAAATAAGGGAATCCCCTCACTCTTCTTGTTCCCAAAAAAACGAATTCTAGATTGTTGGACTATTTTGATTAGAAGAAAAAGACCGAATAAAATTGTGTAGTAAAGTGACAAGAGGTTCAGTGCGTCATTGGTTCAGAAAAAGATAAAATGAGTTATTTATCTGTTGCCTGCACATTGTGACTGTGAAGTTTAGCAAATCAGCCTGTCCAGAACTTTCTTAAGACTGTTGTGGGTGAAATAGTGTATTTGCTGTATGTACTTGTACAAGGGTGAATGACAAGGGAGTTTTGGGTAGTCCTAGGGCAAGGCCCCGTACACCACCTATGCCAGTGTTGAGCAAGTAGGATTATAACGGCCACAAGCACCTGCAGTTGGGCCCTCAGCATCGCTAGTGTGGAAGATTGCAGATGACTGTCAGACAGGACGTCTTCAGCCCCAGCCAGCACAGTGGACCAGTCAGCATTTTGAGAGAGAAGGGAGAAGGCAGCATCGAGCACAACGCCCATGGAGGAAGCTTGCAGTGTCGTTCCTGGTAGTGAGCATCTATCTCTTTCAAGGCTAGCTAAACCCTCCAGCAGCTGGTGCTAGCGAAGAAAGACTAGTTCCTGGACACATTGGAGATCCTGTTGAGTCAGAAATACTGCAGTTTTTACCCGCAAAAATGCTAGATTTCAGACATTAACAAGAAAAGGGAGTGAGTATTTCACAAAAAGCTGACTTAAGAAGATGGAGCAGGTAAGAGTAACCACTTTGCTTGATTTGCAGATGTGGAAAGAGGCATTCTCTTCTTGCTGAAAATCTGTAAAGACCTGATAACATGGAAGGTTCTGGATGGGTAAGACTTTTTCAAAATATTATCCAAGGCTGCTCTTATTGTGATCTAACAGTGCACATGGTGATTATACGGGGTGCGAGGGTTCTTTTTAAGGTAAACGGAGCAGGAAGATCTCCAGTATTGCTCTACTTTGACCAGAAGTTAGCCTGTGACCTTCACCACACTGCTGAGATTACAGTGAGGTTAAAATATCTTTACATGTTTTATTACTTTGCTATCAGCCAGACAGGTCTGATAAAGTTGATGGTGCAACAGCATTGGGTCATGGTCAGAAAAGATAAACTATTTACACATGGTGGCCACTTTATTTGACATGCCTGTACTATCTCTTTCAGATGAATACAACAGCTCTGCCATAAATTCCGCTGCATAACGTCAAGTTTTTGTTGTTGTAAATTTAATTACACGTTTATGACTGAGGTCATAGTTTAAGGTGGTGTTGCACTAGCAGTGGCAGAAGAAACACTGAAATCTTAAGCACAACACAGTGTAGAAAAACTCTTTTACAAGTAGAAGTCCTGCATTCAGAATCTTTCTCAAGTTTAAGTAAATAAGCCATTAACATCAAAATATATCCAAAGCACCAAAAGTAAAAGTACTTATTTTGCAGAGTAATGTATCACTGGATTATTATCATTGATGTATTAATGTGTTAGCATCACTAAGAGTGCAGCTGTTAAAGGTGGGGCAAAGTTTAATGAATTTTTTTTTATACACTGTAAGGTAGCTTTATTTATTTATGAAAAGTGTGCATGAATCAACATTTTGACAAATTTAAATGCACCCAAATGAGCTGAAAGGCTAGTTTTCATCTGCAGTCCCTTTGCCAGCTGTTAAAAGGCATCCTAGAAAAATTAAAAACAATAAAATACAGCATGTGAAACAGGTCAAAACATATTGCATTATAGCAAATGTAGTGGAGTCAAAAGTACAATATTTGCTTCCAAAATGTGGTGGAATAAAAGTATGAAGTAGCGTGGAATGGAAATAGTAAAGAAAAGTACAAGTACCTCGACTTAATACTTAAATGCAGTACTTGAGTAAATGCACGTAGTTACATTTGACCACTGTGCAGGACTGCATCATATTGAAAGGTTTGTACTACTTTATCCTCCCTATTTACATGCATAAGGAGGGCAGAATATTAGAAACACCTCCCATTACAATGCACCACAGACCAACATCACCACTAAATGTTAAAACTCATGTTAAAACATAGAATTAAATGAACACCTTTATGGAAGTGAAAAAAAACTGGATATTGTAAACATCATAAAAGAAGATTTTATGGCTGAACAGTTGTATTGGATTACATTAGACTGCACATGTTTACCTAATAAAGTGGCCACCGAGTATATGTTTATACTAATGCCAAGCTTGCACGTAGATCATGCAGTTAAAATGTGTAGAAGCCTTACCAGTCTGTGTAAATATGGAAAAAAATTGTTAACATAACAGAATAGGACTTTTGAATATAAGCAATTTGATTATTACTGCAAAGGCTGCTGGTCATAGTGGTATAATGCAATCATAAAATCATATGTGACTGATGAAAAGGGCCAGTAATCAGCACAACCTTACAGTTCTGAGGAGGTCAGACCCTCTGCTTAAATCACAAGGGCATCTCCCAAAAAACGAAATGATTTATTAAACAGTTATTTTACTTGACAGGCTGTCAGTCAAATAATAAGTGAACAAACTGCATCAACAGGAAGGAACTAAGGTCACAAGTTCAAAGTAACAAACTAATCACAAATACTCGTGATTGGCAGGAAGTGTAAGCGCAGATGTGTTTTGCTTCAAATGCTGAGAGCTTTTTTCTAATTTGCTGACACTTTTTTTACCCCGAGTTCAAAGCCAAAATGTTCAGGGAAATTTTGTTTGGTTTCTCTGAAAATAGGAACTCGCCATCTTCTGCTATACTGCTCTTATAGTTTCCTCTTACTGTGCATGAAGACGTGGCAGTTATACAGTAAGTTATTTAACATAGTAAGCTTAAAGTGCATTCAAAGTACAAATTTTAAAAGAATAAGTGCACATTTTGGATAATTTTACTTCTTTAGCAAACGTTTTTATATTTAATGTCCATGTCGAGCATGTCATACTGATGAAATATTACCTACAGGATTACCTGTTAAAATTTTAATTGTGTTTAAAAGGATGCATACGTGCACTGTTAGGGTTTCACACAGGACAGGTCTGTTCAGTCTGAAAATGAAAACAACAAAAACAATGCTTGCTGACATGTTTCTCAGTCAGTTGAAGGATAGTGTTTCAGAAGAGGAATGTCCATTCTCCATTACAGACGTGCTTAGCAAAGGCACTCCAGTTTCAATCTATGTTGGCTAAACCAGTGAGATATGTGAAGTGTTACTTGTGCTCTTAAATAAAAACTTTTTCCATGACTTGAGTGTTTTATTTGTAATAGAAACATACAGAGCTATGAATGTTTGCATTTTGTGAAATACAGCTGCTTTAAAAGGTTTCATGATTCACAGACGTCCTTGAGTCTCACCAGTTTAGCGCGCCACACGCCCTGTGACGTTTGTCATGAGAGCGGAAAATGGGCTTGGTGATCAAAGGTAGTGTTTGTGTGTGAAAGTGCATGTAGAGCACATACTGATTGCGTAGGGCTTTACCTTTGAATATGCGTGCCAGGGTTGGACCATTGTGAAGTCGCCATGCATGGTTCACACTGAGCACACTCTACCGTGGCTCCACAATTGTTCTCTTTGTTGTGTAACATAATGAATGCGGTGGGTGTGATTCCTTTTGCGGAGAGAGTTTTGCAGTATTAAAAGATTTAGGTTACTGTACAAACAAGCTTGCTCTAATAAAAAGCAAGCAGATTATAAAAGTGGTTCAAGCCAAGAACTCTTTTGTTTCAGTACAATATTCCTTTTCTTTGCTCCTATATAAGCCCTTTGGTAGAGCCTTCAAGTCAAGAACTGACTTGAGCATGTGGTAAGTTATGTAACCATTCCTTTGACTATATATTCATCTGGCATCAATCTGTTGCGGGCCATAGTACACCACACAATGTTCTTTCAGTAAACAGGGAGGCGGTCCAGCTATAGGAATACTTTATTGAAAAGCACAGAAGTCAATATTTTATAAAAGAACCTGGGCAGCAAATCATAAAGGGACAGTTATAAAATATGAGTAACAATGATTGAAACAATCATTAGCATACAGAAATATGATATATACAATATATATATATATATATATACACATACAGTAACAGTTTTATCAATCTCAAAAGCAGGTGTTTATATTTACAAACAATATTGGTTAAAGAATCTGTTTAAGGTATCCGAGTACAAAAGAAGTAAAATATCAAAAATATTACAACATTCAAGAGAAGTGAGCAAAAACTATACAATAGTTCTGCTGAGCTACTAATGCTTTAAAGCTGAACGACTACAAAGTTATTGCATAGTATTACTATGATAATGCAGTACCATATTACAAAGGAGATAAGAGGTTGTCTTCGCTCTTGATGAAAGTCTTTTTGATGCGAGGGACGAGGAAGACGCTGCCGTCAGTCGACTGCTGGAGGGAGTATTCGGAGGGGGAGTAGGTGTTCCCCTTCTCGTCTCTCAGCATGCTGAAGACTTCCAGGTACAAGCTGTTGAGTTGCTGCTTCATTTCCTTCAGGTTTGTGATGTTCTGGCTCTTCTCGTTCAGCAGACGCTCCTTCTCCTCCTTCAGCGAGTCCAGGTTGCTCTCCAGACCCACTATGTTCTCCATCTTGCGTTTGCGGCAGTTCTGGGCAGCTACCTTGTTCTTGCCGCGGCGGCGTATGTCTCGGACCAGGGCCAGCTGGGCCTCGTTGAGTTGGTGCTTCGACATCATCTCGTTGAAGTCGTCAACAGGCAGGTTGATGATCATGTCTACAGTGAAAGGGATTTTGAGGGCCTTAGCCCTCTGCTCGTCTCTGGAGAGACGCATTTCTGAGCGTTTCTTCTGCTTGTCTTTGGTGAACGGGGCGTTGTTGTGGCCGTTCTCCTCTGCTGGGTCCGTCTTGTGTTGCTTGGGTTTCTTTTCTTGCGTTTGTTGGGGCTGCCCTATCTGTACAGACAGAGAGATTCCTGACTGGAGGTCATCTGGTTGGAAATTTAGTGAGAACATCTCAGAGTAGTCAGATTCTGCACTTCCAGGGTTGTGGTCCATCTCCTCCATGTCTGAATCACTGTAACCAAAGGACCCATCTCCATACACAGACTTTGCAGGTGAACTAGCATTTGGACTTGTGTTTGAAGAGATTCCTGAATCTGAATCTGGCATTTCTGCCTTCATATTCTGTTTGCCTCTGTCAAAGGCATCTCCAGGGGAGAGGCTGTAAAGGTCCACTGTTGTGAAGGGAGGCTTGTTTGGGATATCAGACATGGCGGTACTTTCATTTCCTTCAAGGCCATGTTGACCGCTGCTCTCCTCCAGAATGGTGCTGGGGTAAAACATGTCACAGAAACTCTCTGCAGCAAAGTTAGCATTTAACTGAGGAGCTTTCGCCTTCATCTGGTTGAGACTGTCTGGTGGGGCCATACTGGGAACAGAGCCATCAAATGTATTCATAAACTCTGTGGGACAAACATTTAAACTGTTTATTTCCCCGTCGCTGAGAGTGGTCATGGGGTAAAAAGTGTAGTTTGGATTCTGCACTTCAGGGCTGTTTGGAAGAGGATAAGCTGTGGTCTCCAGTGTGTCCTCCATTTGCATGCTCAGGCATTGCTGAAAGACAAAGATAAGGAAGCATTAAAATATATACAATTAACATATTACAGAAAAAATCCAAAATCGGCTTTGTTTTGTGACAAATGCAAAAATTTAACAACTTTAAATCCAAGACGATAGTGAACTTAAAAGTGCCTACATGTTGCTGTGGATGCATGTATAGATTGTCCTCATACATGAACCTACAGAACATGATCTGAGGCACACTGCAATGACTGACGTAACAAAATACATACTTAATCTATCATCTTAAAAATTTAGGTTTCAGCCCTGGAGCTTTAAGCCATGCAGTTGTTCGTAAAGCTGGGTGTAACACAACATAGCCTACTGTAACTCCCAAGATCAACGAGACATCCAATTGTAATAATAGATCAGAAATCACAAATACCAATCTCCCAGCTTGCTGTTGCTGAGAGGTTAAGCGACTACATTATCTTCACAAAGCAGCTTACATGAACTGAAACGAAATTCCACACAGCCCCTTTTTTCTACAATGTAGAGCCTTATCAGCAGCTCGCCAGAGCAACTAATGCAATGCTATGTAAGCTGTATGGCTAGGATTGCAGTCAAGTCCACAGTGAGAGGTCAAGGCAGCAAATGGTACACTGCTCCACCCATCAGCTAATGCAAATATGAGCTGCCTCGCAACAAAACTGATAAGGCAGCTGCTGAAATACTACCATGAGCAAATCTTTTCATTAGAAAGTAAAGGTTTTCAGACAGCCACACCCTCTTTGAACAAGCTGTCTTCTTGTTCTGCTGGATAAAGCTGGTGGCTGCTGCATCACATCTTGAACACCCACCTCCCTAATTCTCTCTTAAGTCTCAACAATGAAACCTAATCACAGTGGAATGAGCCGGGTGCACCTGTCTCACATATATGAGACCCCATTCTCACAGAGCAACAAAAAAGTGTTTGTCCTCTAATGCCAGGCTCCGGCCCGTTGATGCATTCTTTGGGTATTTGTTCCACAACGCAAAACACCATGCCATTTAGGCGGTGTATTATACCTGCAGCTCAGGGAGGGACAAAAGCTCCATCCAGGCCTGCTCCAAATCTGGGGACATCCTCTGTGGTGGTGGCGGTGGTAGTGGACCTGGAGAGAGGGTGGCCGGCGGCAGAGCCGGCTGCTCTGGGGACATCATGGGTGCTGAAACAGCAGTTGTGTCCAGGCAAACTGAGGTGTTCTGAGAGACACAAGAAAATGACAGTTTTTATACAACTGAAGGCTGCAGGCTGTGATGTCACATGTGTGGTAATAATTCAATGTTCTTACCTCAGCTTCCTCTACAGGAAACGTCTCTGCCAGTAGCTGCAAGCATTCATCAAATGACATGGCGTCACAGTTGTCTTCTGTGAAGCTGACATTCTGGAAAAAAGGTTAAAATACAGAGTTTTAAACACTGAGCATCCTTTGTGGCGCACCATCTTTTAAAAGCAGCACATGGTTTTATATTTATAGCACCTATGTCTCTGAAGAGTAGTTTCTAGAGCAGAATACAGCGATGCAAAACTGCAGACCCACCTGTGTTTCTGTAATTACACAGGATGAGGTGGTTACCTAGCTACATAGCCACAGCCTATCAAATCAGGTGGGAGTGGTCCACCTATGACATGAGTAATGACGGCCATGTGCATGTACCTGTGTAACCTCTAGAGGTGTGACAGCCGACTGCAGTGGGGCGCTGGGTGGCGGGCGGGGTATGTACTCTCCCGTTTCCTCGTCGAGCTGTAGCTGTGCCAGCAGGGCCTTCTCCTGCTCCCGGACCAAATGCTGCCTCTTCTCTTCTTCCAGCTCCCGCTGCCTCTGCAGTTCATGTTCTTTCTGACGGTGGTTGTAGTCAAACACTTCACGCCTGGCGCCGAGATCGATGTCCTGCTTCCACAGTATGTCAATCAGCTCCATGGCCTAGAAAGAGAATGGCAGATCAGTTTGGAGAGTTGTGAGCCATGCTGTCCTGCAGTGAGAATGTGAGCAGCATTGGAACAAGGAAGAGCGTGCCCTGCTGTGAAGCGTGGCTGCTGCACCCGCCACACCCTGTCCCTCAGTATCTGTTCACTGACAACAACACTGGCACTAAAGTCAAGGGGGAGAAGCCACATGAATAATAGATGCACTTCTCTCTTTCCCCTGTTGCCACCACACACCAGCAGAAGATACGTATCCTCACTTGATACCCTTTCTCAGGAAAGCGATCATCACCCATCTAATTATGTTGAGGTGTGAAATCAACGGTGTCATTCAAACTTTGAAACAGGGCTCAATCTAACAAGTGACTTCATGTTACAGTGTAGTTCTGTAAATAAAGTTAAAGTTTCTCATATTATACTGAACTTATAAAATCAGGAAGTTAAAGGTAAGTCTACTGTTGTTGTTGGTTTTAAGGGACAGTTCACCTAGAAATCAAAAATAAATATTATTTCTCTTACCTGTAGTGCTATTTATCAATCTATATTGTTTTGGTGTGAGTTGTTGAATGTTTGAGGTTTTGACCATAGAGATGTCTGCCTTCTCTAAGATATAATGGAACTAGATGGCACTCTGCTTGTGGTGCAAAAAGTGCCAAAAAAATACATTTGTAAAACTCAACAGCAATGTCTCTTTCCAGAAATCATGACCTGGTTACTCAAGATAATCCACAGACCTTGTTGTGAGCAGTTTCATATTGGAACTATTTTCTTTCCACCAAACTACACCTGGTAACCGAATCACCACACAGAAGGACGTGTGCATACTCACAGACGAGAAGCTTAAGCTTGTGCTTGTGACAGTGTGAGATGTAAACATTAACGGTGTCCTCCTCGGCTTAGCTGTAACGTTAGTTAGCTCAGTGGTGCTATGTGAGCTAGCAATAAATAGCATGAAAAAAGGTCAGCAGGGTAGCTCCCTAAGGTGCAATTTTTTAGCACATTCACAAGTGACTTTTCAAGCTACTTCTCTTCTTCAGACTTGAAGTTGTTTATTACTTTCTTTTATTGGTCCAGCACCTGCGTTTTTGGATGTGCATGACTACTATGCTTTTTTTGCTAGGTGAGCTGGCATTAGATGCACACTTCCTACCGCACCTTGATACAGTTGGCTCATGTAGTTAAGCAAAAAGAAAATAGTTCTTACATAAAACTGCTCACAACAAGGTATGTGGATTATCTTGAATAACCGGGTCATGATTTCTGGAAAGAGACACTGCTGTTGGGTTTTTTAAAATGTATTTTTAGCGCTTTGAGCACCACAAGCTGAGTGCCATCTAGTTCCATTATATTTGAGAGAGGGCAGATATCTCTACGGCCGATGTTACCAACACTTGGCAACTCACACCAAAACAATCTAGACTGCCGAATAGAACTGCAGGTAATAGGAAACATATGTATTTTTTTGTTTGGGGGTGAATTTTTTATTCCTTTTTCAAATGTTATAACAGTAATATTCCTTAAAGGATGGGATACTATAACAAAAAAAGGAAATATAAGGCTGTAGCTCTGTTGCTGGGAGGATTTACAAAGCTTGTTTTCCTATTATGCAATGTAAATAACTATTAATAACTACTGATAATTGACCGCCAACCAGCGCCCCACCTTTAGTTTTTACACATTTAATTTAAGTCCTGCTAACAATACAGGATATTAGACACAGCATACTAACTGTGGATTCACTTTAATACTGTTTCCTGTAGATTTCCATTCACAGGCCGACTGGTATTTTCCCCTTTTAAACAAGAATGTCTTAAGATAAACTGTGCCGCTCTCTTCCTTGGGCCTTTTACACAGAAATTATTTACAGAAGGAAACCATTTCACAAGGCCCACGGATGTTGCATAAACCCCAGACACTGGTTCACAGGAACATGTCCGGGCATGTGACTTGTTTGTTCCTCAGTTTGGTGTATAAACAGAAGTTATGGGCTTATAAACAGTCATATGGCCAGAACAGAGACAGTTAGGAGGAAGCTAGCTGAAGGGAAATAGAGCACAAAGCAGAATCAAACACAACAAAGAGGATGTGAAACTGAAGAGACTGTCTAATGATGTTTTCTCTCTTGATTTTTAGATTCAAAGAAAAAAGGGTGAGAGGCAGAGCTTCATAATGTCGTAATAATAGCAAGCAGGCATCTATATATATATTCTAAAACATTGTTGACACCGTTTTTCTGACTACAGCTGTGGCACGGCAAAATAAGAACCCACTAACCCCCTTTGACTCAATATTGCATCAGAGGCTTGACCGCCAAAGGATTACACGTCACTAAGGCTGCCTAAAACCATACTCACAGAGTGAGAGGTGGGCAGACAACCAGGCATTATGGCTTCTGCAGGAATGAGGAAGTAGCCTAAAATGTCTAAGTGGGACGTCTGGTCATCTGTGTTTTCCAAACTAATAAACCGCACTCTCTGTCTGTTTGTCACACCTTATAAGCTCATCCGACAAGTCATACAAGTCCTTTTAAAAACAAACCCACGTCTCTTAATCAGCCCTTTCACTGTCACTGAAGAATAGTGCTGTTATATGTCACTGATCACAACTCCCTCATTAATCATAGAGTGTATTGTGTAAATGGCAAATGGATTGTGTAAATGTGAATCCGGTAAGAACAGGTTATAAGTATGGTATCAGTAATGGCTGTCATAAGACCTGGGTTGGCAGAAGAACAAGGAAACTGGCCCCTAAAATGATTTCCCAGACATCCCTGCTACACAATACACAGCCATACAAGCCCAACAACATGCCTTCAGCTTAAGATACTGGCAAAACATGCAGAGCAGACACACTGCTCCTTATTACCAGAAAACACGTTAAACTCATAGAGACATATTTTGAAAACAAGCCAAACTAATGGTCCTTCTGGCTATCAAACTGGGTCATAGAGGAGTGATACAAAGTGTGTGTGTTTCTTGTAGCCTATGGGTTGTTCATTTACTTCTCTTAGGCTAAACAACAAGGGCCTCAGAGGGGACCGGACTCCCAGTGGTTTATTGCATTTTCTTTCATCACAACTGGCTGGACATTCACCCTTGACCGAGGATGATGAAACACAGCAGGCACATGTTCCAAAACAGCCCTTTAGGCCCTCATCAGTCAACCGTGGACTTCCACTGACCCTGACTTATGGCAGGTTTAACCAAACAGTAAAGATGTAAGGCCATATCACATGAGGAATCATCCCAAGTTCAACATCTAAGGCAAGTCTAGACTGAGTGTGTGTGTGTCTATTTAGTCAAAACACACTGAAAAACAAACAGCAAACGGAGGCAAAACTGAAGGAATCAGTCACAATGGTTACAGGCTTGTCTGTATCAGATGTGGGATATCACATGCTTGGAGGAGGAAGGGGGGGGAG
The DNA here is from genome assembly GCA_019142605.1 of Cephalopholis sonnerati. Classification (NCBI taxonomy): domain Eukaryota; kingdom Metazoa; phylum Chordata; class Actinopteri; order Perciformes; family Serranidae; genus Cephalopholis; species Cephalopholis sonnerati. Next base: position 23,343,857 of record JAGQAX010000012.1, read on the forward strand.
GAGGGAGACAGTTACGAGAAATTAGCTCATGAGACTCTTAGTTTACCAAATTTGTCAGAATTTTTAAAAAAGTGTGTTATTTTATTTAAAGTCACACAACGACAACTGAGACATCAGTCTATTTTTAATATTATTTCCTGTCGAGGAAAAACGTCACAAGTGAATGACTTGCAGAAGTGAAAGCTGGTCAGAGGGCAACATTATTATATGTCTATAAATAAAGAAAACCAGGCTCACAGTGTATTTTATATGATATTTCCTCAACAGCTGTTAATCTATATTATCACCTTATAACTGCGCCATTACCTGTTTGTCATTCATTATTTAATTTGCTACATTAAAAAGTTTCCCTGAACTATTATCACGCCCCTGTCTCCCTCAATGTCTGGCGATGACTTTATAGAAATTCTCTATTTACCTGTTGACCGGAATGCATCACCTCCATTTCCATCATCATGGAGATCTGCGCGGCGGTAAAGAGACGCCTTATGATAGGTAAGTGTGGGTGTTATTCCTTCAAATGGCAGATTAAAATGGCGAGCGGTCCGAAGCCGATAGAGTCCGTCGCAGTAGCTGAGCCGAGGGAAACATTTACTGCTTCCTTTAAATCTAATGAACATTACGGAAATGATGGCCCTGCCCACCGAGCTGCGGCGCCGGGATCGTCCCCCTCACACCGGCCTATGAGGCGGTAAGAGCTGTGTGTGCATGCGTGTGGAGCCGGATGGGCCTATATTCACTCAATATACTCATTTCCAAATGTTTTAAAAATCACACAACACATTAATGTGCACTGCAGAGTTGTAATAGACATTAAAAATAACAATAGAAATAAATTAAATTAATAAAACAAACTCTGCCACTCTGTCTAAAAAAAAAAAAGTAAAGTAATTATAATTAAACCTAATGCTAATAAGAGCCATTATATTACATTTCTGGCTCCTTATTAACCAGCTCATATGTAATTATGAAGCTTAAAAGCCATATTGTAGTTTCTATTTTAACTCCGTCATCACAAGAGTTTTGATTGGTGCATAGCGCCCCCTGCTGGTGACCGTGCCCAGTGTGGAGATGGAGGCCCTGGGGCCCTAAAGTCCCCGTGGAAACACTGAAGACAACCACTGACAGCTGGGAGCTTGTCTCAAAGCAGCGAGGAGACAAATGTAGGCTTTGGTCAGTTCATTTATATAAGAAAAGACGTAATAACCCACTCTATTATCCTGCAAGTTAAAGTCCTTCAATCAGTCATTATGCAGGAAGGCCTCCTGTCAGCGCTTAATATTATATTTTTGTATCATTATTATGTATGCATAAGCATGTAAGCAGTACTGTAATGTTAAAGCTGATCAAGGTGGAGCTGATTTTACCACCTAACACTAACACTTTCTGGCCATAACAATGCATCATGTTTCATTTGTCAATCATATGCTGTAGATATCTTAATTATAAAAGCAACTACTAACTACAGCTGTCAATTGCATCTTGTGCAATAGAAAATGCAGTAATCCAGTTTGAAATGCAGTGGAGTAGAAGTATAGAGTACTCAGGTAAAGGACATCAAGTGAAGCACCTCACAACTACAACATGTGAGTAAACATAATTGCTTTCCACCACTGACTTCACATGCTTATTTATTTTGCTTATATTAGTATACTAAGGATAGCATACTGCTATAATGCTATGTATTAAATAACAGCTTACTAGATGCGTCACCAAATAAACTGCAGTACTGCATGTGGTAAAATATAAATAACAAAGAGCAGCCTGACACAAAAATACTGAGTCAGGTGTAATGCAGGGGTCAAAAGTAACTGTTTACATTGCATATTTACTCAATTACTGCACTTGAGTACAATTTGAGATAGTTGTATCTGAGTATTTCTATTTGATGCTTTTCTTCTACTACATTACAGATGGAAATAATATCCCCTTTTCCCCCACTATAGCTCACGATCGATTTATTAGCTATCATGCAGTGCTGTACAGTATTGGAATGTAACTAAGTACATTTACTCAAGTACTGTACTAAGCTTTTGGGAGCCTTGTCCTTTACTTGAGTATTGGCATTTTCTGCCAAGCTACTGTATACTTACTACTGTATACTACTGTATACTTTTCCTTTATAATACAGTATTGTACTTTTAATCTAACAGCTGTAGTTTACAGATAAAGATTTGATATACAGGTCATGTGATAGTAAAATAGTAGCCTATATAATGGGATAAAATTAGCTCCAGCTTGACCTGCTATGACATCACAAAGCTGCTTATACATTAATGCACCAGCACAACCATTCCAATAACATTTTCTGTGACAATATAACTCTTACTGGGATCATTCTGCTGCATATGTGCTTTTACTTTTCACTTTAAGGTGCTGATGCAACTTTTGTATACTTTTACTCTAGTAAGGGCTTAAGTGCAGGACTTTAACTTGTAGTAGAGTATTATTATTACACTGTGGGATTATTAGTTTTACTTAGCATGTAGGGTTGTAATCACTAGTGCCAGAGATTAAACAACAGAAAACACAGGTGCATTAAAATTCTACCCTACACTTGAATGCATCATTGATGATAATCCATGATAATCTGGACTGAAACAAGACATTCTCCATGAGTACTTTTAATGTTGATGATTTAAAGATATTGATCATACTATTGCACATTTACTTTAGTATAAAATTGAATGCAGGACCTTTATTTGCAATAGGTTTTTTTATATTTACTCGAGTAAAGGATCTGGATACTTCTCTCACTACTGGTGCAGACACATGATATGTCCTTAACTGCTAATTTTTTTTTAACTTCAAATGATTACTGTCATTAAAGAAAGTTGTCCAGGCTCTTACAAGTTAATTAAATTTGAACTATTCTGACACCTCAGCGTAAGTAATAAGTCGGATCGAGATGTAATTAGGCTAAGTGTCTTTAGAAATATGTCAAGGTAATAAGACAGCCTGAGCCCTGGCTGTTGCACCTATCTGTGAAGAAGCTCACACTAAAGTGCAGCTCACTGTGCCACTGCGTGAAATTACACTAAAAAAGCCTATTTTTTTCTCTCCCCCCTCTCATGCGCGCTCATGAACACGCGTTCACGTTTGGCAGCTCCACGTCGACATTCTTCCAGCTGCATATAGTGAACTGCACAGGACTGGGGGAAGAAAAGGTAAAAGCGGCGGCGGCCACCTTACGATTAGAGCGCTGCAAGTCCGCAGACGGACACCGACCGCAGTGAAAACAGACGTTTGCACTGTGAATCCAGCCGTGGCCTGCTATATCTCCAGATCGCTTTCTGCTTTTGCATTTTATCATCAAGACTACTTGCTCCTCGTGTTGGATTGCAGCTGGTCCCTTGCGTCTACCTATATCAGGTACAGTATGACTTGCAGAACTTCATCACAGTACTTCTTGTCTAAATTATTGTCAAGATAATGATCGAGGCGTGACACTGTTTGTTTTCTTGCATTATTTTGCACTTCTAAAGTTGCTGTCACTTGATTGCTGTGGAAGTGGCAAGTGCCCAAAGTACCTTTAAACTGACAGAACTTTATACTCCTGGAGCTCAGCTGGCCTTCTGCACTTTCCTCATTGCTATCATATCTTTCTACATTGTTAGGTGAGTAGCTCATGTCTCCAGGGCCTGCTCAGCTCAGAAAGTTGTTAAAGCTCAACAGGTAGAATCAATGACACACCAGCACGGGAGTGAAATAATGGAGTCAAAGATATCATCAAAACTGGAAAGTTCAAACATATCAGCCATTATAGAGCCTGGTTCATGTGTTAACTTTACAAGCAACCAGATGGTCAAGCTTAAAGAGGTAAGTAAATACATTTTAGGATCCTTTTTGGTGGAACCTACCACAGGATCAACTATTTCACGTGGCCTACTGATATATAGCCATTTAATCATTTCGGTATAGAGCTGACAATGTGTAAAACGACTCCATCTGGCCTGCTTTACCTGTCTTACTCTAGGGAGGACCCACCACACAGCCAGTCCTGCTGTAGGCCCAGTCCTCCAGGCATTCAAGTCTTAACTGCTCCGTGTTCTCTACGCTTATACAAATAACACCAGCTATTCCCTCTTTGAATGTCTCAGTCGCCAGTACAGTGAAACACCAGATAATCAAAGTGGATGTCCTGTTTTCCTTGCTTTTTGTGCCTTACTACAGGTTAAAGGAGCACCCAGTCATGAGGAGGACAGGGCTCTGCACAAGGACAAACCTATGAGGTGGCACTGTGGCTTTCCAAATAAAGTTCTGTGATACACTTAGACTCTAATTGCCTGCAGTCAGTGCATTACAGAACTTTGTTTTGGGAGTTAATACTTTAACCTGTGGGAAATAAACCTTCAAACATCTGGATATTTAAGTTGGCAGCGCGGTGTAATATTCCTGTTGATGAATGACTGTTTTTTTTCTCAAATAAAGTTTCTCTCTGTTTCAAGCATTACTCACAGCCTCTGTCTCTTTTTAAAGACTTTCACCCAAGGTTAATTTGTGTTCTGAAGTAGCAGTAGTGTTGTTTGTCATTTACGTGCTCTAACTTTGTGTTAAATGATTACTTAAAGAGCACTGCTGTGTGCCATATGGAAACAGCAGTCAGGTGAGTGAGCGGAGGTGAGGCCGGGAGGTAAACAGTGAAGTCACAGTGTTTCAGGTTACTCTCAGTTTTTAAACCCCACGTCACAAATGCTACACGAGGACGTTTGACACTAAAATTATGCTGTTTTAATCAGTGCAAGTCATCAGAAGACAGATTAATTATGATTTTCTGTTAGATGTGTAAGACAATGCAATTAAAAATGATTTACCTCAAACTATAGATTCATCATCTCAGGTTTAAGTTGCCAGTTTTAGTGAAATATAAAATATATAGGCATAAGACAAGCCAAGATTTATCTTGCAGTAACTTGTATTTTTCCACTTTTGGTCCACTGTTTCACTTTCTTGCATTATTCTGAGCCAAGCCAAGCTGGTGTTAACTTCCACTGCCTAATTTGCACAAGCATTACTTTTGACTTTGTAAACTGTTGATTAAGTCATTTTTTGCTTTCATATACTGTGAATTTATTCACTCCCAAAATCTGCTTTTTGCCTGACTCCCTGTCGTCTTGAATATTAAAAGTAGTAATTCCGGAAGGCCTGAATTCATTTTGTTATCTCTTTAACTATGCAACTGTCTTTTATAACTATGCAAAGTGACTGTAAATTCCTGTCTGAACAGTCAATGGACCATATGCAACCAGTCGTATATTGCAAAGCATGCTGGGAAATACGTAAAATGGTGCATTCACGTGCATAATGAATGTCAGTTGTGTAACTGTGTAATTATGTGGTATGACGTTTGAAAACAGAAAGAGAATGAAAATATACAGTACGATTATTATGCCAAGGTGTCATATTCGTGTTGCTTGTTTTGTCTGCAGTTCAGAACCCAAATATACAGTTTATTATCATGCAAGGCAAAGAAAAACAGCAGATTCGCATATTTGAGAGGCTATGACAAGTAATGTGAGAGCATGTTTGGTGTTTTAAATGGCAAAATGACTCACATAATTATTCGATTATTACAGTAGGATAGTTGCAGATTAATTTTCTTTGGTGTTATTGTTTCTTGCCCAATCTGAAACAATGTCTGATAGCATTTTAACATGCCACAAATTACGTGTAAAAAAGATGTATAATAATATGGTATTATCTTACAATTATGTTTTAGAGTCTCCTATGCTTTCTTTCCGAATGCCAAACATGGCAAGAGAAATTAGGCTCACATATTTCCAATTGCAAGGCAGATTATCACTATCCGGGTCATTCATATGGAGCGAGAGTGATATTTCCGACGGGCCCTGAACGCAGCGCACTTTCCCTGCGCTGACCTCTGACAGCCGCTCATGGATCCGCTCCCTCCCTTCACAAACACGGAAGCAGCATGGCGTCCAACAGCAGCGGCGGCGGCGGCAGCTCCGACAGGCAACGGATTGCACAGCAAAGACTGAGAATAATTGCCGGGCATTTACAGGGAGCGGCGGACGGCGACTCGACCATCCTAGCCGCGGAGTGCAAAGCCCAGGCCGGCAAGACACATGTCTCCAGTGAGAGGAAGACGGTGCCGAGGAGGAGGTACAAGGCTGTGATGGAGCGGTGGACAGGGGTCCATCCTCTGTGGATTTAGCTCGTTATTAAGTCAAACACCAGTGGGCTGTCGTGTAAACAACAACTAACGGGGCGACATGCACTGACAAACAGCTTCCCTCTCCTCTTAAAGCATTTATAACGTGCGGGGACATGGCTAAAGCTGTTTAATTAGCTTGCTAGCTAACGTTACTTGGCTACAGAGTGGGCATTCATTTGCTACGGAGTGGGTGCGGCTAGGTTTACTCTCTGGAGTTGAACGTTGTTGTGGGCGACTTTTCTAAAGTTGGTTAGCTGTAGCTTTTTCCGTGGTTTATTAAAGATGGTTTAATTTGCCGTATGGTGGTTTTTAAGTGTCAGCGAGGTTATAAAAGCTCAATAGAAGTGTTAACGTTTAGGCTAATGTGCCAATTTCCGACGCTTCAGATAACAGTCGTTGAATACAAGCAGGTAAATAGCCTTTACTTAGTAACCGTTACTGCTACATACAGTTAGGTTAATCGGGTTTGCCATTCAATAACTATACATGCAGCCTTCTGTGTGTGATTCACTTCAACTCGTACAAGTACACTTTATTTGTGTACACATGTTGGTTAAAGACACATTAACATAAGGTTTCTATATGTTTTAGATTCTTCTAAACTTAACCTAAAGATGTGGGACACCTTTGTAATAACTAATCATTCATTACAGCAGAGGAAAGGGACAGTAGTGAAACTTCTCTGTCTCTTGTCTCTTGTCTTCTGATCTGATTGGTCAGGACAAGTGGTGGTCTGACTTTCAACCTATAGGCAGCTCACTTCCTTTTGAGGAAGCGCCATCACACTGTGCTGACATCTAGTGTCAGTCTGAGATAACAGCTGCAGCTCAGGGTAGAAAATCAACAATGAGAAAGTATGAGCGTTTGGCCTTGTGGAAATCATCATGTCATCATGTCCTGTTCTGGTCAATATGACACTGGGATGATATGATGGAATATTATGTCTTGCGGCAGATGTTATGCTGAGGTTTAATCCTGTGCTTTTAGTGCGTGCAGTTTCAATCATTAAAGACATAAATAGGTCAACAGTTACTGGCTTTGCCCATCAATATCATCCTAACTAACAGTAAAGTAACAGAATTTAATTATTGAAAGAATACATAATGTGTTTTCTGACAGGAACAGTCCAACAGCGTGAAGATTAGGTAACCTCCCTGCCTTTTGTTTAATCGCACATGCCATAACCCGATGCAACCCTGTAATAGCCTACAGCCACATTTTGTTTGAAGAAGTGCCAAGAGACTTCCTCTGTTCAGCCTTTCAGTCACAATTTAACAGTTTTGACATTCTCGTTGCAACCTTTCTGGTAGGGCTAGTTAGAGGATTAGTGGTTTCAGGCAGAAATCCTGACCTGCAGGTTGTGTGGTGTCTCTGCTCCACCTAGCTAAAACTAATGCTTTAATATAACAACTCCACAATATATTCCACCTTCGTGAGGTTTAGTTTTTGTTGTTAGAATTGTTTTATAGATGTGTTGATTCATTTTGGTACTTTTCAAGGCTGTAGTTTGAGGTACGGTTGAATTGTTTTGCATAATACTAACAGGTATTTCTGGCATTTGTCTAGTGTAGTCTTGCATATGCACATTTAATTAAAGATGTGTACAACTCAACATGTGCCATAACCTCATCTCTGCTCATAGTTCAAGACTGATGGCATTATCCACAACTTTTATCTGTTGTTGTTTCTGTCTAAAGAAGTGACATTATACTGTTAAAATATAATTCCATATGCAAAATAGTGTTAACTGCAACATTTTAGGATATAAATGTACAAAACTGGTTGCTACTTTTTTTGATTTTGATAAGTGAAGGAATTTTTATTGCCGCATTTCTGAGATAATTTAGTTCTCTTTTCTCGTGTTTATATTAGGGCTGCAACGATTAGTTGACTAATCGATGACTAATTGACTATTAAAATAATCTGTGACTATTTTAGTCGTCGACTAATCAGTTTGAGTCATTTTTCATAGGAAAGAACTATGAAAGTACCCCCAAATACTCTTATTGCAGCTTCTTACGTTCAGATATTGGCAGCTTTACACACTCTCCCATGACGTTGAACTAAAACCCTTTGGACTAATCGATGACTAATCGACTATTAAAATAATCGGTGACTATTTTAGTAGTCGACTAATCGGTTTGAGTCATCTTTCATAGGAAAGAACTATAAAAGTACCCCCAAATACTCTTATTGCAGCTTCTTTGCGTTCAGATATTGGCAGCTTTACACACTCTCCCATGACGTTGAACTAAAACCCTTTGGCGTGAGTACGAAACAAGACATTAGATGACATAATTTTGGGGTTTGGGAGAGACAGACTGACATTTTTCAACAATTTAACACATTTTTCAATAAAATGATTAGTCGACTAATCGAAGAAATAATCGACAGATTAGTCGACAATGAAAATAATCATTAGTTGCAGCCCTAGTTTATATCCAGTATACTGTAGTTCTGGTTGAGGCATGTCAAGACAATTTTATTTATATAAAGTCAGATATTACAAATCCTAAATTTGCCTTAAAATGGCTTCAACATCAGTACAGCGCAGAGCACCCTCTAGACCAGTGATTCTCAACCTATTTCATGTCGAGGACTCCTAATTTGATACACATTAGGTCATGAACCCCCATTTGGTAAGATTTTGCTTCAGGGAGCTCTATCTGAAAATATATTTTGGTTGATAGATACGATTAAGACCTGGAGTTTTTCAACTACCCTTTAGAAGATGATGTAGAGGAAGTGAAACCTACGATCAGAAAGTCAACCTTATGACTCTTACTCACCTTGGGTTCACTTCTGTAGTGAATTAAATAGTGAAAATAAACTATTTCCCGTTCTTCTGGGGATCCCCTGGAACACCCTCAAGGATCCTTGGGAATCCCCAGACCCCTGGTTGAGACCGACTGTTCTAGATCCTCCATTCTGACAAGGAAAAAACTTGAGATGCACGCAGGCAGGCACTAGCTCATTTTATCAAAACAAATTCATAAAGACCTACTGTTATGCTTTCAAACAAGACCTTGCTAATAGGTTTAAATTGTCTGTGTGTAACCGCAGCGTGTACTCACTGACCTTGCCACACGCGTGCCCCATTTATTGATATATTTTTATTCAGTACATTCAGGCGCTATGACAGCATATCAATGATGGCGAGGATTCATTAGAGTCTGACTCAGTGTGTCACTCCCATTTTCACTCTCACTCTTAATTTATCGGAAACTCAATTTTGGCAGGTATTAATCTCAATTATGGCTTTTACTCCACTGTGTTAGCATCCCATCCCAAGTGACCCATGAGTTATGGTTGCTCTGTGAGTGGTACAGCACACACGCTCTGCACAGTGGTGGAGCATCGACCGTGTAGCAGTGTGGCATCTCTGGTTGTAGAGCAGGTGATTATAATGGGATGTCCCTCAACAATAATGGCATAGTAGCATTTGTTTTGACGTCTTAAGTAGCTATGATTGTACTCCAAAATGGTTGGTGATTGCACAACAAAGGATAGAAAGTATGGCTGGTGCTTAGGTGCTGATGATTTGAATGTATATGATAAATAATTAGCTGAAGCTTGATAGTCCTGCACACACCTTTGGACCTAATCATAAAAACTGAGCAGTATTGAAAGTAGCCATGGATAAGCATGTCTACCAGGTGCCATAAATGTAAAATATTTTAATGTGTTGGATGGAAATGGCTGACAGCACAGCAGGAGTGTCTGCTAGCTTCCTCTGTTGATGGATATGCTATTTGTATGTGTCACTTCTGCCTCTGCATTACAATGTCAACCAGCTGCGTGTTTGCATGCCTGTGTGCAGATCGTTGTGTAGTTGTAGGCACCCTGGGGAATATCGTAGGTGTGCCTGTCTGCACCCTCCCATATTGTAAATTTGCCAACTGATAGCCAGCCCCACCCTTGATGAATGCACAGGCTGTGAATGGCTGAAAAAAATAAGGGAACATTGATGTTTTCCCTCAGTGAAATGCTAGATGTCTGGGTGTTAAAGTTTCAGCATGAAGTATCATATTATCAGCAAGGACTCTTTGTCTTGGTGAAATTGCCCGTACCAAGCAAGCATCAGCCCAGAGGGAATAAGGTGGCAAATTAAGACTATACAAAGACACCTTCACACTTGAATCACATTCCCCCATGTTTTTTTTAAACTTTATTTGATGGTATTCACATTGTGTATTAACTCAGTGCAAGGTGTGTGAATTGTAAGCTTAACCTCTGCCAATATTTGTTTTTCCGCAGGCAGGAGATTATGAAATGGAACGGCTGGGGATACAGCGATTCAAGATTTCTCTTCAACAAGAAAGGTCAAGCAGAATTTACTGGCAAAAGGTACGATATAATGTCACATCAACACTCTTAGATACACAAAAATGCTTATTCTTGGGTGCCTCAGTAGCCCCCTGGGTAGAGCACGTACCAGTAAGGCTGAGTCCTTAGTGCACCCCGGGTTTGAGTCTGGCTATGGCTCGTGCTATGCTGCATGTTATCCCCGTTATCTCCCCTGCTTTTCCTCTCTATCTCTTTCTCTATCAAAACAAAGCAGGAATGCCGTAAAACTAATCTTTAAAGATTATCTGTTTATCTGTTGAGCACTGAGAAAAATTAATCAGGACTCGGTCTCATTCACAGCCTCTAATCTTGTGTTAGTGCAGCCAGTGCGTCTACCTTCATTCATTCGTTAGGGTAACTTAAGGCTGGAGTTCTGCATTGATCATTTTCACAGCCCATACTGTGTGCTTGATATTAGCTGCTGTCCCCTTCCTACACTCACAGCAATGTGGTGCTACTGCCACCTAGTGGCTGGCATTTGAAGTGTTCATTGTCATCTGAGAAGGTCACTGGCTGTGATTGTCAGCTCTCCCAAACTCTGTTGCTCATTAACAGAAACCACTTTCCAAATCTGTTCAAAAATGGAGCGTATTATGTCAGTAATTATTGATGTGTCTCTGTGGAGTTGTGGGTAAACACAGTAAATTACTGACTTGGAGAAAAAAGAATTAGTTTGAATGTCTGAGGGAAACAAAGCCATTTGTCTCTCAGTCGTACTGAATGTGGCATCAGTTTACAACAGCACCTTTATCCGTGTCTCCCATGACAAGAGCAGAGGTATAGACGAGCCCCGTGATTGTAATCATGACATATGACTTTGGAAGCGACAGCCCCGCTTGTCAGATTGTAAACACAGAGAACTGGCACGTTGTGCATGAGGATGTATTTTGAGTAATGAGCCGAGCTGAACAGGATGTTGCGCAGCAAATGGTTTCCTCCTGTGCAAGCAGTTGCCACAAACCGCTCTGTGCCCTCCCGAGTGAAAAGCTACCTGGGCGGCGTACAGTAACCGAGGCTGGGGCGCTGTTGAATGAATGTCAAAGACGGTATTCTCCTCCTCCGCGCTCACTGTGACAGAGGCTTTTTCATTAGAGAGTGTGTTTCATGGTCTCTTGGACAAAGGCGCGCCACAGTCCCCTGATGGGCTGGCCCGGGCTGTGCCAGCAGCTCAATTATGCAGGGGATGGCGAGGGCGATCACACGGACAGCACTGTCACTGCTGCTCTGCTTGCCTAATAACCTCATTGGACTCAAACCTCACACTCTATTCTTATTAGACACAGGCCTGGTTTTCCAAATGAATAAGCCCAGTCAGGCATTTAGATGTTTTCAATTGAGGGCTTTGACTTCCACTACTGGAAATCACTAATACACGAGGTATAGTTAATTTTTTTTTGTGTTTGTGTAATTGGTTGTTCACATAATCTGTCCTCCTTCACACGATCCAGGTATAGACTCAGTGGTATGATCATCCCTGCTCTGAAAGACTGGTTTGAAGGCACATTTGGAGCCAGTTTGCAGCATAAATCTCCAGCAACAGTGAGTGTCATTCATATTTATTTAGTGTGTCTTCAGTGAATGGCAAAGAAGAGCACTTAGTCACAGTTACAAAAACCACAATGGCTTGTTTTGTTTCAGCCCATCCTGACTAGCAGTGCTGTACAGCCTCCCACTCTTAACGAGGCCTTCGTGGAGGATGTGAAATCCACAGGTATTCCCTTCTCTCATGACGCAGAGGACCGGGTGTTTCGCGCCCACGGTAAGGCATGCTGGGAGGAGACTTCTCCCTTATTACATCACCAACTTTTAATGCTTGTAAACCAAAATCAGCATATCTATTTATGATGATCATATTCATGTTACTTTGGGCTTCTCGTCTCATTCCTGTATTTTCTTCCAGGCCATTGCTTACACGAGATCTTTGCCCTGCGAGAGGGGAAAGTTGGTCGTGTTCCAGATATGGTGGTGTGGCCAAGTGAGTTCAGAAGCTGTGTCATGTCTGTGTTTTTATCAGTCTGTTCTGCTCCTCCCACGTAGATCCTGTATCACCCCCCCCCTGCTGGCTTAGGTGATTTAAAGGGTTAATCTCTGCAGAGGCTGGGATATTAATATGTATGAGTGGAGGCTTAATAAGAAGCGTCAGGGGGAGGACGGTTGACACCCAATACTCCGCGGTCTGGCCCCGCACAGTACACCCATGAATTATGATTCCGAGATTGGTTTTCTGTTGTTATGGCTGGCACTATTTTATCATGCAAATGAGTGTTGACTAATGGTTGAAACTTGATTAGCACCCTCCCAAATGGGCAGCAAATCACCAAGCAACTGTTGGCATCGTTTCATCCTCACCAGCACCAAATTTAAATCTAACCAACCCTACAAATACACTCTCATTTGCAATGTATCTAACAGATAGTTTAACCTGTAATTTGCATTCCTCAGTAGTCCCTCCGAGTCAAGCTGTGTACTTTAAGTGGCGGTTTAGTTTGTTGAACTGTAATCCGTAGGCAGAAGCTGTGTGTTTAATTGGATGGCAAAATGCACTCGAACGCAGGCATTTCTCACTGCCTCTAAAAGCACTTGAGGCCAGTCGAGCACATCCACGTAGGTGGGTATTGCCACTCTTCCCACTCGCTCACCACTCCAGCGTGAATGGATGTGAGCGCCGCGATTGGCTAAAACACATTTGTATTGATCCGGCACAGCCCACCCCAGAGAGTGCAGCTTCATGCAGTCTGACTCCGCCTGAGGAAAGCCCCAGGCAAATCACAACTATCAGGCAAATCAAAACGTCCCCCAGCTCTAATGGCTCAGGCCATATACATTTATTTATTGTCTCCTGTATACACATAGTGCTGTGTGCCATTTTTTATATCCTTTACAATGTGTCCACTCTGGCTGTTATGTAAACACTTAATTTATGAATGTAATAGCGAATGGTAAATGAAAACATTCCCTTTATGACGGCCACTAATTTCTAAAATGATACTCTGTGTCTTTGCAGACTGCCACAATGATGTAGTGAAAATTGTGGAACTGGCGTGCAAACATAATGTTTGTTTGATACCATATGGAGGTGAGTCGTGAAATAAATGGCTCTAATCAGCATAATTAGCTGTCATGTACTGTACGTAAACACCGCTAGATGTGTATTTATATTTAATATACTTCATTATTTACTCCCATGAATTTTTTTTATTAATGAAACCACATAATCTATGAATGAACCTGGTAAATAAGGTGCTGCCGACAGTGCAGTGGACCTTTTGTGGTGTGTTTTTTGTACTGGAGCAACATAAGAAAGAATAATAGCCTTCCCACTGGGCCACCAGACTAACCGTATGATGTAATTATAAAACCTCTGGTTCACTTCCAGGCTCTCTACCCCTCTTGTCTCCTGTCACTCACTACTGTTAACTTTTTCAAGATGGCAAAATGGCTGAAATTAATGCTTCATAGTATTATCAACACATTCATGAGGATGATATAATTAAAGTCAGTCACACATTTATACAGTTATATCCTGAGGCCTCCAGTCATTTTAGATGGAGGATGGGTTATTTGCATTGTGCAAACTTAGCTTTCTTTTTTAAGCTGTATTTTGCATACACGTCACTGCAATCATTGAAACACACTGCAGTGCCACGTCCACATTGCTGTCTGAAATGGTAACAAATTTTTTCCATACTACTGTTAATATGATACACAGGTTTGCTAGTCAAACCACAACAATTCTTTTTTTTGATATCTTTATTTGAGAAGTATAAACACTTTTTTTTGGATTTTTTTATTTTTGTGTTTAATGTTTGACACTATTGAGTTAAAACCAGGAAAGTGACTGTATAATCACATGATCCATTTGAAGGCGTCTCTGCTTTCACTCCTTGTTAACTGTTGTTTTCCTCTTCCAAGGAGGGACCAGTGTCTCTAGTGCCCTGGAGTGCCCCCCAGAGGAAACTCGCTCCATCGTCTCTCTGGATACCTCTCAGATGGTACGTAAGCACCTCTGTCTGTAAATGTCAGAAGAGTTGATCTGCACCACCGACAAGATTAACTGAAACCAAATCAAATGTGTCTGATACAGAATTACAGTATTTGTTGTAAACTATTGACACTAAGCAATCAACTTGTGGTTTTGATAGGCAGAGCACAGGAAAGTAATAACTCAAACTGCCTGCTATTGCATTATGGGACAATAGTGTTTATCAACACCACACTGAGAAAATGAGCAATTTTAGTGTCTGTGTTGGCATTTTTGTGTTTACTGTCATTTACCACTTTGCCATTTTTCCAAAAGGAATGCACTACATACTCTGAATAATGTTAAAAATAATAAATTAGTTAGTCAATTCATAGAATTGTATTATTTTAAAATAATTTATCAGGCAGAAAACATTTTCTGGTTCTACCTTAAGAGGCAGGGTGTGTGGATTTGCAACTTTTTATGTGTTTTATATTAATGTAAATTTAATACATTTGGATTTTAGACCTTTTTTTCACCATTTAAACATAAAAACAAAAATTTTGACTAGTCAATTCATCTAAAAGTTAGAAAACACTCAGAAACAGTCAAAACCAAGTGCAATTTTAACTATAAAATTAAAAATTGTCCAGAAATCTTGCATACATTATAAGAGCCATTTGCAAATCTTTATTTTACCACAGCACATGGGCAAACAGTAATAAAGGCCTTATTCAGTCAACTTGGCACATGGAAGGTTGTTAAAGTAGTCCAGGAAGGGCTGCCACGCCTTGTAGTATTTTTTAACGGAGCCCTGACTACGATATCTCAGCCATTTGCAAATCTGTAGTCACATTTTTCAGTTACCAAATCATGTTTAAAATGCAGCTGAAAAGAGTGTCACTTTGTGCCATGCATTATAAACATTGCACATTTTCCTACAAACATGACTACTCACTAATAGTTAACAAAGAACATTT